>JAOCZM010000100.1:0-4800000 GCA_026122235.1 Vinca minor | reverse complement strand
CGGACGACCATTGGAGTGTTTAAGGGATGTGACATATTCATGTAGAATCTTTTAGGGACTTTCTTAGTATATGTTGATTGATGAATAAAGATTCCATCTTCTAGATTATCAATTTGTAAACCAAGACAAAATTTGGTTCTCCCAAAATCCTTAATCTCAAATTCTTTTTGTAAATAATCTCTTGCTTTAAGAATCTCTTCAGGAGTCCCAGTGAGATTAATATCATCAACATATATTGCGATTATAACAAAACTCGATTCAGATATTTTAATGAAAACACATGGACAAGTTGGGTCATTCTTGTATCCAGTCTTTTAATAAACTCTCACTTAGGCGGTTATACCACATTCTTCCAGATTGCTTTAATCCATACAGGGGACTTTAGCAATTTAATAGAAATACTTTTCTCGAGTGCTTGACTTACATGTTTTGGGGCATGCTAAATCCTCGAGGGATTTTCATGTAAATTTCGATATCAGATTCCCATACAAATATGCGGTAACTACATCCAAAAGACGCATATCGAGATTTTCATGCCTTTGCCCGGACTTACAAGGTATCGGAATGTAATCGCATCAATTACGGGAGAATAAGTCTCCTCATAGTCAATACCGGTATTTGCGAAAAACCTTGTGCTACTAGTCGTGCTTTATATCTCACGACTTCATTTTGTTCATTTCGTTTTTCGTAAAAATATCCATTTATAACCAACGGGTTTTATCCCTTCAGGTATTTGGACTACAGGGTCCAAAAACCTCACGTTTAGCAAGTGAGTCTAATTCCGATTGTATTGCTTCTTTCCATTTTAACCAATCAGGCCTACGCTGACATTCTTCTATTGATCTTGGTTCGGGATCTTGATCATCACTTAGAATATCTCTTTGCTACATTATATGCGAAAAACATTATCCATAATCGTATTCATACGATTCCAATTTTTACCCGATAGCAACAAAATCTATGGATTTTTCCATGTTTTCATTAATCTTAGATACATGAACCATTGGATCAATAATTTCTTGGTTCGTTCTTACTAATTCTTTCGGAGTATTACTTTGATCATTTAATCCTTTTTCTTTTTCGAGGATTTTTATCTTTAGAACCAATGGGTCGACCCACGCTTGAGCGTGTTTTGGAATCTGTAGCTATAGAGCTTATACTTTGTCTGCGGGGACATCTATTCGCATAGGAGCATCTATAGCCGGAATATGAGATTTGGTAATTCTTGTAGAGTCGGAAAAAAGCATCGAGCAAGCTGATTTGCAATTCGTTGCAAATGAATTATTTTACGAACTTCAAGTTCACTAGTGCTTGTCAGTGGATCCAAATGATTTAATGCTTTGATGTTTTCCATGTAATTTCATTCTTTTGTTGTTGATTTTCTCCCCCGATGTGGGGAACATTGTCTCATCAAAGTGACAATCGGCAAACCTACCGAGTAAAGACATCGCTTTCATTAATGGCTCAAGATATCCCGATAATGGAAGGAGAATCATATCCCACATATATTCCAAGTCTTCTTTGAGGACCCATTTTTGTACGCTGATTTGGAGCAATAGGGACATAAACTCCACACCCAAATATTCTCAAATGAGATATGTTGACTCGAGACCAAACGCCAAATGTAGAGGAGAATATTTACGATAACTAGTTGGCCTTATGCGAACTAGTGCCATTTGCATGCAAAATAGCATGACCCCAAAGCTGATATTGGGAGCTTTGTTCTCATCAACAAGGGTCTAGCAATCAAGCTGTAGTCGTTTAATGAAGGATTACGCCAATCCATTTTGTGTATGAACATGTGCTACAGGATGCTCAGTTGTTATACCGAGTTGACATGCAATAAGCATCAAAGGTATGAGAAGAATATTCACTGACATTATCTAAAGCGGATTCTCTTGATGGGATAATCGCAGGGAATTGTGCCCTTAATCTAATTATTTGAGCAAGTAACCTCGCAAATGCCAAGTTGCGGGTTGATAATAGGCAAACATGCGACCATCGGGTAGATGCATCAATTAAGACCATAAAATATCCGAAAGGTCCACATGGTGGATGAATGGAGTCCACATATATCACCATGAATTCTTTCCAAGAATGCGGGAGATTCAACTCCTACTTTTGTTGGTGATGGCCTAACTATTAATTTTCCTTGAGAACAAGAACCACATTTGAATTCACTTGAACTTAATATCTTATGACCTTTTAATGGATGGCCATGCGAATTTTCAATTATTCTTAGCATCATTATGGATCGAGGATGACCGATCGGTCATGCCAAATTATAAAGTTATACGGATCAGTAAACTTACGGTTTACTAAATGATGCATTTCAATAGCACTAATTTTTGCATAATACAAGCCGGATGAGAGAGATGGTAGTTTCTCAAAAACATATTTTTTGTTAGAAAGCGTTTGCAAAAAATACATAGAAATTCGCATTTTGATCATTCATCGTTTCAATGTGATATCCATTTCTGCGAATATCTCTAAAACTTAATAAATTTCTACGAGACTTTGTAGAGAATAATGCATCTTGAATGACCAACATAGTTCCTTGGGTAAAAATATACAAGCTCTTAGGAGCCTTCTATTAATTTTGCACTACCATTTATGGTTTGGACACTAGTTTCTCTCATATTTAAAAAAGAAAAAATATTTCTCAGTTTTTAAGTATTGTGTGTGTTGCTCCACTTTGTCAATAAGACATATATCACTATCTCCAATCTTTAATCCGAGAAGAGGGAACAATAGCCATTTTCCTTCAATGCAAAAATTAAAATAATAAATTTGAAGGAAATAAAATACTTTTATTCATCATAGTACAAATGTACTATTTATTACAAAAAGGAACTAGTAAACTAAAAAGAGAACTTGAATAAAAAAAAACTACTTAATTAACTGAAATGAAAGATAGACATAATAAACTAAAACTGAAAATAAAATTTTAAATCTTACGGGATTGTTCCATATTAAGTCTTACGGGACTGTTCCATCACGATAAAGTGATCTATCTTTCCCTCAGGATGTTCAAAAAAATCGGCAACATCCAAGTGTGTCACATCAACAGGCATATCATTCATATAATCATCATCATCATCATTAGTATTCTTTTGGGAAGTGTAATTTGCCTCAACACTCTTGGCTTTCTTTTTTAATTTATGCTTGATAAAGATCAATGAGGTGCTTAGTTGTCATCGGCAGTGCAGAGCCCAATGACCTTCCATTCCACACCGATAACAAATTTCTTCACGATCTTGTGGATCAATATCTTTCCCTTTTTTCTTATCATTCATTTTCACGGTTGAGGAACAATTCTCATTATTATTATAATAGGGAATGCTTTTACCTCGTCCACGTCCACGACCTAGACCACGTCCGCGACCACGACCTCTTCCACGGTTATAAAATCTAGTCGCATTCACTTCAGGGAATGGAGTGGAACCAGTAGGTCGAGATTCATGATTTTTCATCAATAACTCATTATTTTGTTCAGCCACAAGAAGACAAGAAATCAAATCAGAATACTTTGTAAAACCTTTTTCTCGATATTGCTGTTGCAGGAGCAAATTCGAGGCATGAAAAGTGGTAAATGTCTTTTCTAGCATATTAGCATCACTAATATCTTCTCCACATAATTTCATTTGAGAAGTAATTCTAAACATGGGCTGAATTATACTCACTAATAGACTTAAAATCACTGGAGTCGTAAATGTGACCAATCATATCGTGCCTTTGGAAATATGATCATCTTCAGGTGGTCATATATTTCCTTCAAATTAGTCCACAAAGTAAGTGGATCTTTCACCGTAAGATACTCCGCCTTTAAATCCTCATGAAGGTGACGGCGGAGGAAGATCATAGCCTTAGCACGATCTTGGTTTGATGCTATGTTATTTGCTTTGATGGTGTCTCCAAGACCCATTGAATCAAGATGAATTTCAGCATCCAATTTCCATGACATATAATTTCTCCCGGTGATCTCAAGCGCTACAAAATCAAGCTTAGCAAGGTTAGCCATAAAAATAAACTTTAACAAAAAAAATAATCAACTTACTTTAACCTCCTTTTGATATAAGCCTCAAATGTAATATAGGAATTATTAACCGAATTATTTTTCTTAAACTAAAGAGACTTCGTGCTGATAACGTATTATGAAATGGATGGAATTCTAGAGTGAATTCCACCACAAAACTCTAGAATATAATATAAAGATGAAGTAGACAAGACACAAGAGATAGGAGAAGTATTTCTATATTATTTCATGAGTCTCCTTTACATCAAAATAAGCCCTCTATTTATAGGGTTAGAAAATGTAGGTTATGAAACCTTTCATAAAGGGTAGATAATGGAGCTTGAATGTGTAGGTTATAGACTTCTTGTAACTCCTCTTTCAATAGAGAGTTAAGGTATCCATAATGTTGAAGGGGTTATGGAATAAGGACTCCAACCTTAATATTTTCATAACAAACTCAAGATTTTTTTGCGGTTTGGCTATGATAAAGAATGTCAAATTTCAATACATATTGAATATATATATATATATATATATATATATATATATATATATATATATATATATATATATATATATATTTTTGTCTTTTTGAGCCGTTTAATAAAAAAAAGTTGACAATTCAAAATTTTGAAACGCACACTTGTTGTAATTTTTGCATTAGACGGGTCTTAAATCACTACAAAAAAAAGTACCTGTTAGGACGAACTTTTCGTGACGAAGTCATTTTTCGTCACGAAAAGTGGACATTTCGTGACGAAAAATGACTTCGTCACGAAAAGTATATCTTTCGTGACGAAATACAGATTTCGTCACGAAAAGCAATTGCTTCGTCATGAAAGGTCGACCTTTCGTGACGAAGAACACTTTTCGTTACGATAGGTATAACTTTTCGTGACGAAAAGTATTTCGTCACGAAAGGTCATATCTTTCGGGACGAAAAATGATTTTGTCACGAAAAGTTTCGTCTTAAAAAAAAAAAAAATTTAATTTTTTTTATAAATATACGTATATAAGTATGCTATAATTTACAAAATAATTTTAATTTTTATATTTGTTTAGTCTTTATATTAAAAGTATTACTAAAAAATAGTATCCAACTAGAATAATTTTATTCATATTTTGATAAAAATTTAATACACAAATACATTGATAAAAATGTATTAATTTTAATTTAATTCATAAACAAAATGAAATCAAAACACGAAGAGAAATTAAAATAAGTAAAAGTTCAAAATACAAAACTCCATTATAATAAATATAATATGAACAATAAGTAACAAATGACTACCGTAGCTCAGCGGCCAACCACATGACAAACATGTGGGAGGTCTTGAGTTCAACTCCCAACTCCTTGATAATGTGGAGACTTTATTCAACATTATTGTAGGGGGCTTGGCTCGGCTTGGGAGCGGCTCGACGCATGTGTGTGAGAAGTGACTCGGCTCGGCTCCGACGCGGCTCCACATGGCTTTGATTTTTTGGATTTTTAGAAAAACTTTTGGTGACGACATTATTTCGTCACTAAAGGCCTTTAGTGACAAAATTTTTGTCAGGGATTATCACTTTTCTTGACGGCATTTTGTCGTCACTAAATGCCTTTAGTGACGAAATATCAAAATTCGTCACGAAATCACTTTACCGACAGGGCTTCCAGGACAAACCTTTCCCGACAGCATTTTCGTCACGAAAGGTCTTTCGTGACGAATTTTGTGACGAAATTTTTCGTCACTAAAACCCTTTTTTTTTTGTAGTGAATGTCTTAGAAAATGTTTTCATCAAGAAAGAACACTTGTTATATAGGAATGTAACACATGTTCAATAGAGTAAAAACATAATTCGCGATGTGTTCCTGACTCTTTTTTGTTATGCATTATAGTTGTGCACGCTTTTTTTGTCTGGTACTCTAGTTAGAGTGTTTTACGAACTAAACTATTGTCTTTTACTTACATTTTTTAAGATTAAAAATCTCAAATAAAAACTCCCTTAATAGATTGGCCTAGTGTGAGCGAGGCTAGTTTGAGTATGATAGACACTACGTAACCAGATAAAAAAAAAACATTTCAGATAAAAAAAAACATTTCAGATAAAAATCAATCCAAATACATTTCAAATCTTGCAAAAGTGAATAACTAAAATTATATTAGCAATCAAAAGGTTCCTTAACCCAGTGGGGTAAGGGTCTGCCCATGACCATGAGGTTATGGGTTCGATATTCTCCCCATACCCCATTCGATACTCTCCCCATGAAATGGGGCAAGCTGTAATTGTCTCCCTTTCTATGGCTATCTTCTCTTTTTGTGAGACGCTTTTCTCTCCCCTTATGGGGCAACCGTCCATCCGGACTTCAAAAAAAAAAAAAGAAATTATATTAGCAATTAAACATAAATTAAGTCAAAATGTAACTACTTTTCTCTCTAAAGAAATAAATTAGTTGTTATTTGGGGTGCTGCAAAATTCTTAAAATAAAGATAGATAAATTTAATTTTTTTAATATACAATTGTGAAGAAATATGTGTTCCAGTTAGTTAATACCAATAGATGCATTGGACGTATCCTTTCAGTAGACCATTGTGATACTTTGAAGGTGCATGAATAATTATCGCAATTTTATGAATTTACGAACAGATATGATTGTTCACGAAGAGTGAAAGTTGTAACTGTACCAAATTATTTATCCACTTTATATTTTACACATGAATTAAGATTTTACTAAATTCTATAATTAAATATGGTAAAATGTCAAATATGACCTAATTTAATTTTACTCTCAATTTAATTATAACTTCTTCTCTCAAACATTCTATGTAAGCGGTAAGATTGACTAAACCACAATTAGTGAGTCATTTAGTTAGAAAGTGAACAGTTAATTTGTGACAGATTAAAAAGGAAATATGGAAAGATAATTAAGTTAGTTTTCCCTTCTCCGGACTTAAAACATATTTTGAGAGAAAAAAAAATATAAGGTGTTCAATTAACTTTGTCCAATCTAATTATTAACTCGACGACTGACTGACTGACTATCTGTGCCAACAATATTTTAGTCTCAAAGTTCTCAATTTAGTAGTGCTCAGTTTTCTATTGCCAAGTGATCGGGAACTCCTTTTTCGATAGGACATTTAAGTAACTTCAAACCCTACAAAAATTTGGCCACCAAACCCTAGCTCAACTATGGCCCCTAATCACCACTTTTAATAGATTTGTTACATTTATTTTTCTACTTAATGAGATTGCATATTGTCTTTTAAAAAAGTAAGTAGACTAAGTCAACTAGTCCAAAAATCAAAATTTAATCATATTGAAAATCAAGATCTTAATTAATGTAGGCTTTGGTGTAGTAATAAAATTAAGAACAAAAATCTTCCATAATTATCTTATTCAGTGCAAAAAATAATAATAATTCAGCTTCAATACTAAAAGGTCCTACATCTCCGTTTTTAAAATTAATAAAGTATTTAAATTTCGTAATATGCTTAATAAAAATCTATCGCAAATTGTTTGTACAATATATCACTACCACCCTTTATAGGAATTCCATGCCAACAAAATAGCAGATATTTGTAAATAAGAAAACTCAAGGGAAATTGAGTTTTGTGGGCGGACGAAAGTCCTATATATATTCCTTAATATAAGATTTTTACATATGTAGTGAAAATTAAGAAAGTAAAATATAAAGTGTTTTATTCATATATATATATATATATATAAAGTGTTTATTCACAAAAAAATATATAAAGTATTTTTTAATTAAAATATCAATATTACTTTCTTAAATAAAATTTGTATTATGCTAATTTTATTTAAAATAATAATATTGATATTTTTATTAAAAAACACATTTTTTATTTAATTTTCGTAACATACAATAAAACCTCTTTAAATTGATACTCGGTAAATTAATAAACTCTCTAAGATAATATTTTTTCTCCGGTGCCGACTTGGCCAGTTGAAAAATTATCAAATTTTGATAAGATAATATATTTTCAAAAAACCCCTATGTAAATATAGGGTTCCATTAATTATATAAACTTACACAAAAATAATTAAGACAATTTACTGAAAATATGATTCTAGTGTTGTTTGTTTTTTCTTTAAAGTTGAAGTCTAGTTGGAGCTTATCTATAACTTTTCTTATTGCATCCAAAAGTTCTGGTGTTGTGTTCTCGAAGTGCACCCAAAAATTGTTAAGAGTTTTAGACGCGATAAGTGCTTCTTTACGCGTAACTGGTTCTAAAGGTATTGTATCGTCTTCAACTTTATCATCAACATTATTTTCAAGGATAGTAGTCACAATTTCTTCTAAACTCTGTACTTCTGAACATGTATCATTTTCTTCATAATTTAACTTCAATAAATTACAAAACACTCTTTAAATTAATAAATATTAATTTATCGGTTAATTAATATATTTATAAAATAATAAAATATCATAGTCCCAACAATATTAATTTATAGAGCTTTTACTGCCAAAAGTCTTATACTACCTCATTCCTTAATATAATACATTTTCATTACATGTTGCGAAAATTAAAAGAAGCAAAAAGTAAGATATTTTTGTAATCAAAATATTAATATTACTCTTTTAAATAAAATTAGTGGTAAATAAATTATATTTAAGAGAGTAATATTAATATTTTAATTTTTACAACATGTAATGAAAGTCTTATATTTAAGAAAGTAGTGAGTATTAAATAATGGAAGAAGTGAAAAAGAAAGAAGAAAAATTCGATATGAAAGCTAGAGTATATGTGGGGTTGTGACCAAACTTTAGTCATGATCAATCATGTCAACTTTTTCGATTAAAAAAAATAAAAATTTGCATGAGCGCACCCCTGTTTTTATTATTTTAATCAAAGCTGTGATGTATGTGAATGTGGGCCAAGTAGTCATGTGGCCAGAGTGGTAGGGTAGAGTCCATATCAGAATTGTTCAAGAAAGAAAGGCATCGGCAGCCCAAACTTGCAGCCGCTTCTTCTTTCAGCATGTGGCGGAGGACCTGAGAATCATCATCTCAGGACAGAATCTATGGAACCCATAGACAAAGACCCGAAACAAACGATTCAGTTCGTCTCCTCAACTGACTCGCCCGAGTTCACTCAGTGGAGCTGGGCTCTAGCTCATTCCTCCATCATCGGCCTCGACGCAGAATGGAAGCCCGTTCGAACCCACCAATCCACCTTTCCCACCGTCTCTCTCCTCCAAATCGCTTGCCGAGTCGCCGACTCCACTGGGTGCCACTCGGACGAGTTGCTTGTTTTTCTAATTGACCTCTTAGCTATCCCTCTCCCATCAATTTACGTAATACTAAGAGATGCATTTCTATCGCCTAAAATTCTGAAATTGGGTTTTAGATTTAAACAAGATTTGGCCTATTTATCATCCACTTTCTGCTCTCAAGGTTGCAATCCCGGTTTTGATAGAGTATGTATGATTTCTTTACTTCAGAGGTTTAATTTGTTTTTCTTCTTCTTACAATGCCCCAAGGAAAGAAAATTCAATCATAGGGAATGGCCTACAACCCCTCACATGAATTGAGCGGGCCTACTGCAGATGTGGGCTCTCCCCAATTCATGTAAGGGGTTGTGCAGTTAGTCCCACAAGGACGTTTCTAGATTGAGTGACCCCAACGGGAATGTAATGTGATCAAATTGAGTTCAAAATTGTTTGTAGGTGGAACCCTTTTTAGATATTACATTTATGTATAACTATTTACAAAACAAGCAATCATCAGGAAGAAAGCTACCAAAACAAAGCAAGAGTTTGGCGGCGATTTGCCAAGAAGTTTTGGGCATTTTACTTTCAAAGGTTAGAGCTTCTTAGTTTTATGCATATTATTCATCTGTTTCATAATACAATTCTAGTTACTTTAGAGTAGATTAAGGGATGGAGAGACGAGGGTATTTTTCATATTGTAACCTGACTAAATTTAACCACCAATCTCTTTCATTTATCTTTATACCATGATATGGATAAAGGGCAATTTGAAATTATATCCTTAAAAGTTACTCTCTCCGTTGAATGTCCCATTTCCTAATTGTTTTGTATAGAAAATGGTACATTCAATTCCGGATGGAGGAGTTGAAAATGACATATATTGTAGGAAGAGATGAAAAAACTAAAAGAACTTGTACTATGAAACGGAAGGAGTAATTGGGTTTGAAACTTTTTTTAAACTTTAGCTTATTTCTCCATTTGGAAACTGCATAATGATATACAAAGCATTTAGGAACTTCAATGCAGTGATTGGTCCCAACGGCCTCTTAGTGAAGAGCAGAAGATATATGCAGCTGCAGATGCTGGGTGTTTGCTCGAAATATTGGATGTTTTCAAGGCAAGGCTTGAGAAAGAAGGTTGATTGGCTTGAGTATTTCCTACTTAGCAGTTGCATGATTCTTGTATTTGTTAGTTAAGTGTTTGGCCTGTAAGTTAGAATTACTGCAACAGTTGTCTTTTATCATGACTTTGCTGTCTGAGGCCATAAATAATCAACTGAAGTTATGAGGAAATCTTAGGATATATATGAATTTCTTGCTTGTTTAATTAAGGTTGCTTAGTCGACTTATGGGGTCTGGAGATACCAAGTTTATGGTTGTTGGGCTGTTTTTTGTAGGGGATTCTGTTCAGAAAGCCAGTAATTGTAGGTTTCCTGCTTCAGAACTTGGTTTGAAGCAGATTCTTGAGGCACCACATCATTCTAAAACAGTGTTGAGGAATACTGCTTGTGATGCTTCTGATTTGGTCCGAGCTGCCATGCCTGAGTTTCTTGAAAGAAAACCAGCTATGGAGGCTATTATTCAAGAGAATTCAAATGAAGGGGACCAAACAAATGGATGTCACTGTTTTGCACATTATTAAAAAGTATTCTGATAAAATACTACTAAAGGACTCTGATAGGAAGCCTAAACTTTCCAAAAGTAAAGTAAAGAAGTCTTCAACTGGAATGACTCACAAAGAAAGGCTAATAGCAGAAGTTGATGATTGGCAAGGCCCCCCACCATGGGATTTGTCCCTGGGTGGTGATGGATGTCCCAAGTTTCTATGTGATGTGATGGTAAGTCACAAGCTTTCTTTGTCAGTTAACGGTCTTGCGGAAGTTATCCTGTTTTAAAACTTGATTGGCTAATCTATTGTATGGAAAGAAGTAGAAGCCAGCTTAGTCTGAAGCTGATAGAATAACTTTTAGGTGGAAGGGTTGGCGAAGCTTTTGCGTGGTGTTGGGATAGATGCTGCCATTCCTCATTCAAAGAAGCCTGAGACCAGGTACTATTTCAATCCGTGAAAGTTAAATCAATTAATTTACGGAAGTTGGGTTAATTTTTTAGTACATATGAGCTGCAGATACTAAAGCTTGCTTTCTTAGGCTCTGCTTTCTTACTGCTTCTTTATTTGCAGAGGTTTGATAGACCAAGCCTCCAAGGAAAAGAGGGTGCTTTTAACACGTGATGCTAAGCTTTTGAGACATAACTACCTGATAAAGAATCAAATATACAGGGTGAAGTCTCTTCTAAAAAATGAGCAGCTGGTTGAGGTAGAGATATAACATAAACATTTCGTAGAAATTATAGAAAGAAAGGTCATTTCTGAAGACATTTTAGTTTATAAAGGACTTCTTAAAAAGGTTCACCATTGGAACCATACTAGATACTCTCTGGATGTTCTTTGTATGTATTAGTATGTCCAATAGGTGACAAATTTAATGTGTGACAGGTTATTGAAACTTTTCAATTGAAAATCTGTGAGGATCAGCTGATGTCAAGGTGCACTAAATGCAATGGGAAATTCATTCAAAAACCCTTAACAACTGAGGAGGCTGTTGAAGCTGCAAAAGGATTCCAAGTGATTCCTAACTGCTTGTTTAAGAAGAATTTAGAGTTTTGGCAGTGCATGGACTGCAATCAACTTTACTGGGAGGTTCGCAATTTGCATTCACGTTTCTTTCTCTTTGCCAATCTTTACTTTTATGTAACCAATCAACAAGATCCCCAACTCTTTGACAGAACCAACCTTTTGACACACAGACCTCCTGAAGTTCTGGAAAGAGCTTTGCTGTCTTGGGTACATTTATTTTCGTACTTCCTCCTTATCTTCAGGGAAAAGATCCATTGTCTGTTGTCCCCTTTTCCTGTTTGGTTCTTTGCTTTTATTCTTTTAAGGTTATCCATGCCGTACTTCACAATCTTTTTTAAACTTAAAAAAGTTAAGTACTTGACTTCTTTAGGAGGAGGTTTTTTTTTGTGTGTGTGAGATCAGATTGACATACATGACTCTCTAAGAGATTTTAATCCTCGATCCAAGAATTAGTGGAAATCTTATCCCTCCCTCTGTGGGGTGTGATTTATGCCCCAAGTGTCTTCTTTCTGGCCTTTTGGGACAATTAAGCATGAAATGTTGTTTCTTGTGATAATGCAAGTCACATGCATCTATTGACTTAGTTAAGGAGCCCCTAGTGTTGTCTCGCCAATATAAGCAGTTTTAGTTTAACGGGGTACCAGTATATAAAATTTATGTTGATTAATTATATTTGATTTGGACTTCAATTAAAATACGTATGCCTTAACTTCAGCTCGAGTGTTTTTACACTGTATCTGTGATTGTAATATTCTCCAGTTGGTGATGATATGCATACCCCATTCCAATGGAAGAACGTGTGTCTTAACATCAGCTGGAATTCCCTATTCGTTCTTCGTAATTTGATAGGGGGTCCAGCAATCCACTTTATAGCGTTGTCCAGTTTGTAGACCTTAGTTGGAGGGTGTTCTGTGGCTTAAGTGGAAACTGCTTTTTCCATTTTAATTAACATTTTATCTAATTTAATACATTAATATATCCTTGAGTAGGAATTTCACATCCTCCTTTTTGTGATGGAAGAAGATATAAGTCTTAGTGCTTTTACTTTTTAAATAGGGTTGTGTTTCCCATAACAGAAATGCTTGAGCACGTGACCAGAGTTTCCGGTCTTCTTCAAACACTTTTTATATAGGACCCATCTTCATTGTGGTTAAACCGTTACTATCAATCAAGAAATATGTTTTGTCTGACTACTTAAACCCAATCAAGCAAACTTGATTTCATTGTCACTTTTGTCGTTTGGTTTTAATTTTGCAATCCAAATGTCGAAAAAGCATGGCCTAATGAGTGGTGACACAGTTTTATTAACACTAACTTAGGATGATATTGCAATCTCTTTACAGGGTACCCAATATCACAATGCAGTGCAGAAGTTCATTGACATGTTCAAGCTAAACGAATAACTCGGAATGGATTCTTTCAAAGAGGCAGGAAATTGTTTCATTTAATTCTTTAGCTCAACTTGTATCAATTTGTTCAAGAATTGGATAGTAGTCGCTTTTCAGCTGTTTCAGGTAAAGGCATTCTGTTGTTTGGTCTTTTAAATATCTGAGTAATATTCATCAGTTGTCTTCTTGACTTTACTATGTGCTTCGGGTAATGTCAAGTTATGATAATTCTAGTAATTCTCATGATATTAGAATAATTAAGAGACGAAGATGTGGTGAGAGGCCGTGATATACGGGTAATCCAGTGCTATCTGGAAAAAACAAATGGAGTTGGATAACGTCATTATTGTAACAAACATTGTAGATGTGAATAGAGATGCAGAATATGAAAGGAATGTTGACAAGTATTTTGAGTTGAAAGAGTAACTTTATCGAATTCGGAGTTTAAATATTGATAGTTGTCAAAGCACTAATGATTTGTTTAAGACTAATTTCAATAACTAAACCCATTTACTAATGTAGTTTGTTTTTTGTTAAGTTATTCTTGGTTTGAAGGTGGGTCTATCCATGTTTTGGATAGTGCTGAAAGAGATCAGAGTTAATTCTTCTAGTTGTTAAGGCTGATTTGACCTTTTAACTTCGGTAAGAAGTATTTTATCAACTAAGCAAATCATATCGACTCATAGGATGATTATTGTATTAGAAGGATATTCTTACTGCCATGTAGAGTTGGATGATCATATATTTTTAGACAACACATTTCTACCATTATATATCTTTAAACAATTTAATTTCCTTGTAAACACAAACCCACCCATTTCTCTCTATGAATCTCTTTTCCATTGCTGTTTTCTTAAGCTGCTGAAAATCAGTTCGTATCATGTGACAAGGAAAAAAAGTACTATCACCATTCCTAAATATAAAATTTTCAGGACAAGTAACAAAAATTAAAAAAGTAAAATTCAAGAAATTTTTTAATCAAAATACTAATATTATAATCTTAAATAGAACTTGTATGTCACCAATTTTATTTACGTGAGTAATATTGATATTTTATTTAAAAAAATATCTTTATTTTTACTTTCTTTAATTTTTGCTACTTATTTTGAAAGTCTCATATTTAAGAATTGGGGGTCTATTATTAATAAGAGAAGTCAACACAGACAACAAAAAACTCACGATTTTTTCATATGGTGTTTGCTAATAGTTGCGTGTAGATTAAGAGTAGTATGATTAAGCTAGAGTAGTATTAAATAGTGTCTAGATTGAAAAATTCCGATTGGATTGTGCCTAGTGTGAGATTTTTTGTCACTGTCTTAAATTAGTATCGAACTCAAATAATTTTCAAAATGACTCAATATTTGAAGTTTCATATTTAGATTTAATCCAAAGAGAGTTTTAAATTTCACTTTGAGTTTCAAACGATATCAAATTCAGAAGAGAACCAACCCAAATACACTAAAGTTAAATTATTTGCGAGAGAAAGCATTAATCTAAAAATCTATAATATTGTGTTCCCATTTTTTTTTACTAACACTATTCAATCTCGCCTCCAAATGTATTTTCATACACTTTGAAACGAAGAAAGTGATTATTTATTTAATTACTAAAGAAAAATAGATGAAAAGTATGAAGTGAATCTTTTTTCACCAGTGATAAAAGTGGTAAACCATGGTGATGAAAAAGATTTGGAGGGTGGAGGGTAGTTTTTGGTACCCAGTTTTTAGTGTACAGTTATATTCTTCTCCAGACTCCAAATCCCCGGGTGAAAATCCTCTGTATCCGTGTATGTCCACATTCCTGTCCCCAATCAATTAGAATTTACTATATAAATATTTCTTTCAATTATATATACACATGATAAATTATGATTGGTTGGGGATAAAAATGGGAATTTACACGGGACAGAGGATTTTTTGCCCAAATCCCCCTACTACTTTTTGTGTTTCAGTACTTTCAACGGTTGGAAGAATCTACATATGAGAAATGAGATGGTGGTGCTCCTCATCAGACCTGATAACCCCTCTATACTTGAAATTTAGTTTGATTTAATTTGAAACTGATGTTTAAATTGTATTTGAATTGAATCTAAAAATAAAATTTAAAGAATTAAATTATTTATAATCTAATTTTATTTGAAACTGGTTTAAAATTAAGAACAAACTCTCAGTTTGAGACTCAATCCAAACAGACCATATATTACTATAAGAAAACAACGAGTTAAGTCAAGAGACAGGAAGACTAAGGACCACTAGTACTGGGATTCAGAAGACAGTATTATCGTCATTAGCCCATCAAGTTATGAACATTAAGATCAAATGGAAAAAATATAGCATTTATGCAAGCTTTATATATATATATATATATATATATATATATATATATATATATATATATATATATATAGGGTTCTTAATTCTCCTTTAAAAAAAACACACGAAGTTTTTAAGTTTGAACTCAAAGTCCAAATCTTGATATTTTAATTGAGAAAAAGCTCCTCAAGGTAACCGACGACATGTTAAAAGAGTTCTGAATCAAGCTAACCATGAGTAAGCATCTACTTTCTTATACATTATAAACAAAAAATAGATATTCAATTTTAAAGTAATTTTTAGAAGAAGAAAAGACAACAGTAAAAGTAACAAATAACATAAGAAAAAGAAGAAGAAGAAAGAAAGTGATCATAATGATAACTATGTTAACCAAAGAAATTAAAAGTAAAACATTTTCTCATCTATGTCAGTTAATCTGATCACACTTCAAACTCAAAACCATAAACAACGACAATAACATTACATAACCCATTAAGTCTTCGAAGTTATGAATGAACAAATCGTCACTCATTCCATTAATTGAAACCAAATAATTAGAAGAAGAAATAAAAAAGAAATCTCCCTCCTTTTAATTTTTTTGGGAGCAAATAACTATATTCGTGTGCTAATTTTGTCACAAATAATTTTTTAGTGTTTTCTGTCACAAAAGTAATTTTATGTGTTATTTATATCACAAATAATTTTTCGGTGTTTTTTTGCCACAAATTTTTTTTCGCATGCTATAAGTGCCATAATGCAACCTATCAAAATGAGATTCGACCCGACCCGACCCGACCTTTAACCCGACAGTCTTTCTCCACCGCAGATCTAATTCAGAGATAAAATTGATAAACCATCCAATTCGGTTTAATGGTCGGGTCGTGTCTGAGATGAATATGTCATGGCATTTATAGCATGTAAAATTTTTTTGTGGCAAAAAAGGCACAGAAAAAAACAATTTGTGGCAAAAATAACACATAAAATTACTTTTATGGAAGAAAAGGTGCACCGAAAAATTATTTATAATGTAAAATAACACACGAAACTGTAACAGAAATAACTATTTGCTCTTTTTGTTTGTTTACCATGACCCTCCACCGAACATCATACCATTCCAGAATCCAGCAGAATCTCCTTGCCCTTTATTCTTCTGATAATCATCATATTGATCCGCAGTCTTTAATTCCTCGTACCGGAGAAAGCCCCTATCTTGAACTGCCGCCGTTGTCGTGGCATCTTGTACATAATTGAACTTACTGGACTCGTTCAGATCACGCAAAGGATTAAGGACATAATGGTAAAAGATAGAGGGAGATTCAGACATTTGCATTGGGAAGAAATTAGTAGATGATGAAATTCCAGCCCTGAGAAGCTCTAATGATGGAAAACTACTAGAAGAATTACTAGCCATGATATTAGGACCATAATTATTAATACCCAAATTACCCTTGGAAGTAGGATTGTAAGCTAAATTTATGTCATGTCCTCCATCATGGAATATGATCTTAGGGTTTTGGGTAAGATCTGGAAGCTTCTTTAAGGAGGATGAAGAAGAAATAGTAGTAGTAGATGATCTATTGTTCTTTCTTGATCCACCTCCGACCGGAACATTTCTTAAGGTTCCACCTTGGGTCCAATACCTTCTACAAGTCTTGCAAAAGTATCTTGGCTGAGAAAGACTGTAATTGTTGTAATAACAAAACTTAGTATTAGTTGAATTGCACCTTGGACAATTCACATTTTTTTCCTTTTGTGCCCTTGCCTTTCTTTCTCCTCCACTCTTTGTAGCAGCTTCAATATTAGGTTTCACAACTACTCCTATGCCCTAAAAAAAAAAAGATTGCATAAATAATGGAGAAAAGCTAGATAATAACAATAGCAAAGAAACAAGAATTAATATAAGAACAAATTAAACTAGTATTATAATATGTTTTTTCTTGCATGGCTTTCTTGTACACAAAAAGGCGATACCTACGCCCCCAGGGTCCCCACCACCCGATCCGATATCTTGCATGGCTTTCTTGATCATAAGGTGGAAGGAGAAAGAAAGAAAGAAAAAACTGAAGTGCTTTAGCAACATAAAATTCAAAGTGGGAAGGGGACTTTTTATCATCTATATCAAAAATAATAATTCTAAATTAGGGATTGAAAATAATCCCTAGTGACCTAGAGAAAAAATGTTTTGTCTTATGATAAAGATATGATTAATTGAGAGAAAATTAACATGTGTCTTTTTTTTCTTCTTCTTTTACCTGTGGCCACTGATAATTAGTATCCATAGGGAAAGAGAAATTTAGGAATTGGGGGGAAAAAAATAAGAGAGAAAAAGCAAAGGCTATATGTTATGAATGGGAGGCACTTTCCAGCAGAAAGAAAGAAAGGGCACTTTCTTGTGGTGGCATGCTCATGAGCTTGAATGTATGAGAGATAAGATCTATAGAGAGAGAGAGAGTAGTGCTGTGTATTTTTCTTTTTTCTTTACTACTAAAAGTATATATACTTTAGTTAAAATGTCACTAGTACATACGATAGATACACATACGTATGATTTAAGGTCTTATGTACGATTTAGTGTTTCGTCTTCTATCATATCTTTGTTATGTTATCAAGCATGTGAGATATTTCGTTTCATATTTGTGTCTCATTTTTTTCAACTAATAATAATCTGCATTTTATTTAAGGTTTTACTATTTTTTTAGATTATATATAGATTTTAAAAAATATTTGGAAAATTATTATTATTATTATTATTGAAATAAAATATGAGATACAAATATAAAATAGAAGATTTGAATATGCCAAATATCTATATTTTCTTTAAACGCTATATAATGTATAGAAAAATGTGGGACTGTAACCTCCGTTTGGATTGAAGGGAATGGAAGGCGAAGGCGTGGGAAGTACAGAATACATATGGATTGTTTTTATACGAAGAAAAGGAAAGGAATGGAGGAGATAAATTATACTATTAAAATATCAGTCTCATTTTCTTTCAAAATAAATGAAATTGAAACATTTCGGATCTTCTAATGCATTTTTTGTATACTGTCTAACACACCAATAACATTATTTTATATGTGACTAATCCATTGGATTAAACATAATTCAAGGAATGAATTAGACAATCACATTGTAACATATGTGATAAGTTAATTGATGTATTAAATAATATACTAGAAGATTTACTAAAAAAATCGAGTCGAGATGGTAAGAAAGAAAACAGGGTTTAATAGATTTTTATCCTTATTTAATTAGAAGCTTATAATTAATAAAAAGAGATAAAAACCAATTATATATGCATTAATTATTTATCATTTAATTTTGTCTGTATCAGTGAGTTATATTTTAGTGTATCGTATATTTTAAATTATTTTTGACTTGTTTATTTTGTCAAATGTGTGTTTAGGTGATGCTTTTTGACAAGTTTTTATCAGGCTTTTGAACACTTCGCCATCTTTAAGGATTTACATTGACAAAATTAAACATAAGAACGACAACATGTATTAAAATGTGCTCAAAACTAACTGAAAACCACCACCTAACTACTTATTTTACAAAAAAATAACTCGAAAATAGTTTATGTATAAGATATAATAAAATGAAAAATTTATGAACAAAAAGAGAAACATAAATAGTTTATTCATTTATGTAGCATTTTTCTATTAATAAAATATAAATAAAGATGTAAATGGTAACATATTTCTCAATTCATTCAAATTAACAAAAACAATCCCAAGGAAAGAATCTTCTGGCTTAAATTTCTCTCATTCTCTATCATACTAAGAGATGATTGTCATGTGTTCTTATGGGTAAAAAGCGCTCACGTCCTCTAAACTATTCCTTTTTTTGGGTTTTGACCCTCAACTAAAAACGGTCAAGTTTTACCCCCTAAACTATTTCAGTTTTTGGTTTTTGACCTTCCATCCATATTCTCCGTTACATCATAATGGAAGTCCAAAAAATGGAGGTATTTTCGGGCAATCTGTATAAGATCCTAAAATTTTTGTTTTTATAAAAAAAAACCTATTATTCTGACGAGAAAGAAGAAGTCGCCGGTGAGAACAGTGACAGAAGAAGTCGGAAGCCGGGTACCACTCCTCTTCTCCAACCACCAACTGTAAATTCCAACCTCTACAAAAAAAATCTTAAAAGGCCATTTTTCCCTTAAATTTAATTCTATTTATTATGAATGATATGATTTTCCCAAAATGCCCCCATTTTTTGGACTTCCGTTATGATGTAACGGAGAATATGGATGGAAGGTCAAAAACCAAAAACCGAAATAGTTTAGAGGGTAAAACTTGACCCTTTTTAGTTGAGGGTCAAAAACCAAAAAAGGGAATAATTTAAGGGGCGTCAGCGCTTTTTAACTTTTTTTTTTTTACGAGTTTCACTGTTTCTTTTAGGTTATATATATTTTAATTAAAAAAATCGACATATGCCAAATTCTTATTAACGAAATAGAAAATGAGACCGAAAATCTTACCATTTTTCATCCACTCTCATCTCCTTTCTTGTCCACCTGATATTTCTCATTTTCTCTCGTTCCATTTCCTTCAATCCAAAACATAGGTTTAGAAGAAAATTTGACATATATATTAACTTTTTACGAGCGAAACTAGAATAAAAAACAGGTTAGGACATATGATCCTAAAGCCTAAATATACATTACAAACACCCATTGCCAATATATATACTTATTATTTACCCAAAAAATAATATATGCTTATAATTCACCAAATACATTTTTTTAACTATTGTATACTATTTTCTCTCACATCTATAGATCTCAGGGAACTTAAAAAGTGATTTTTTTTTTCTTTTCAGCTTAGGTTGCAATTCAAATGTAACTTTAATTAATTACTATTCTTAAACATTTTTTTTTTCATTTTGTAAAAGTTAAACTATTTCTTAAAGGGCATATGAAATTCAAATTTGAAAGGATCACTAAACGGATTGCTATCTATAAATACACCAAAAAATCGCCTGTCCCCGTTCTGTATCCCCACAAATATATATTTGACACGTGTATATTTTTCCCCTGTGGGTTCCACTATCTCTTTTAGGTTATAATTTTTTAATTAAAAATTTAATACATGTCATTTTCTTATTGGTGGGACAGGGAAAGGGACACCGAATGGAGACAGAGGATTCCAAGCCTATAAATACTCTTAAGCGGAAAAATATTTTCTACTCCGAAATTATGTCTCATTCATTGTACTACTAATATATAATTGTCATGTGTCTATTTTTTTATGAGTTCATAATTTCTTTTAGGTTATAGCTAGATCTTTTGATTAAAAAAAATCAATATATATATATATATATATCAATTTTTTATTGATAAGATAGTGAATAAAACACAAGATTCTTACCGCTCGCTGTCAATCAGAGTTGGCCTAATTAATAAAATGTGTGTACTTTCATATTGCCAATCAAGACTCATATATAAATTTTTTGTGCACATTCAAATAGTGGTTGTAAGCTATATATAGTCACCGAAAAGAATAGTTCTGATATGAATCAAGTTTAGTCCAAATCAGAAGTCAGTTTTTCTCCTCAGATACAGAATCGACTTAGCGTGTTTGTTTGTTTGTTTTTTTTCTTGCTTCTCTTCCATATAATATATCATATACTTAGCCGTTTAAAAAAAATATATAATTATTGTAATCTTTTCTTCTAGTATCTACTAGTCTAATAATTAATGTGATATTAGCTTGGTTAATGATGGTAGTAAATTGTAATAGAAAAAACGGTTCGAATTCTGTGTGATACTCACTCGTGATAATATCTTATTTACAGAAACTTTTATTCATACTCATAATATAAACTAAAATAGGTAAACTATAAAGGTGAATCGATAAACTCAAAGTATAAAGATAACTATAATTAGAAATGTCAAAGAAAGGCACGTATATAGAAAAATAACAAGAGAACCGAAGGGCATTGTCGGACCTAGGGTGGGGCATGCCCCACCAGCCTTTCCCCCCAAATTTTTTTTCCTTTCTTTTAATTTTAACTTTGTTTATGTGGCACTCGTATCGTGAGCATTTTTTAGTGTACCCATTTTGAGTCAGTTTTTGATTTAAAATTAGATTTTGCGGTTCGTGGATTATAGGAATAACACCACTTGTATCTTTAACAAGTTTTATATGAAAATATAGGATTATAGGATTATATGAAAATGCGTATATAGTTTTATAAATTTATTTTGTCAATGTTGATTGTACCCAGTGGCGGAGCCAGAAATTTGTCATAGGGGGCGAATTTCTTACCGAAAATTTTTAAGGGGCGAAATACAATATTTATAAAAAATATCACAAAAATAATTTTTTCTTATGGAAAATTTGTCATTTCTAAAAATTTTGGGGGGCGCTTATGCTCCGCTACTAATTGTACCCCTCCTACCTTTAAAGTCTGTGCGTCCGCGACTGCGGGAAGGGGTGAACGTGAGTATAAGTTTCAAAAAGACAATTTTTTAAAAAAAACCGAGGGGGTATATATTGTAGTTCTTCTAAAAGTTTCTTCCCCTGATGTTAGAATCTTCCATAAATACACATAGGGGTTCATATAATTGTACTATTCTTGAAAAACCAGTCCGGTCTTTTTTTAGGATCACGAATAACAACATTAGCGCACCTAATGGTTGTGTCGTATGCTGTCTGAATATTATGGAGGGTCAACATCCATCAGATTTCCTTGTTTGTTTGGCTTTTATTGATATGCATGTTACTCTCTTTGCTTAAATCATACTCATAAATATATATTTATAATTACTACTTGTTCTTATTAGGAAAAACATAATTAACTCCAAACTAAAGTCTACCTTCAATATTCATGGTTTTTTTTTTAAGCCCCAACTGAGCGTACACCATAAGAGGAGAGAGTAGCACTTCATAAGAGGAGAAAGAGATAATTCTAGAAAGGGAGATAATTTAAAGCATACCCCATACGAAAGGAGGGTATCGAACCTACGACCTCATGGTCGTGGGCAGGCCATCGCCCCACTGGACTGAGGACCTTGTGATCAACATCCACGGTTAATATTGTGATTCCCCTTTCCTCAGTTTTCTTCATGTGGGTCCCAAAAACATTCCTCTCGATGTCAGTGCTTCTACTTGAATTATCTTTGTCTTCTTACACCATTCCTTCATTTGAATTTAAGGATTCAGTTATGGCGTTGCGGAATGTTTTTCAGTAAACATTGACGATTTTCAGTTGTTGATTTTTTTATTTACAACACAACAACAATGAAATAACTCATTAACTCCTTAATAATTGAGGGTATGAACGGAGAATGGATATGAAACAGATTTAACATTCGACAATAAATGTATAAAGTGATTGCTCTCAGAATCACCACTGAAATATGTGGATTGAAAACTAACAAAACATTTGGTTATGAGAGCACAAAGTAGTTGCTCACATAATATTACTGGAACAATAATCTCCCTATACTGTCACATTTGTTGCAGAATGATGCCCTTAAATCAAAGCTAAAAAGCATTAGAGAAGGCATACCCAAAAACCATTTTGATTTATGTGCACATTACATTACTTCTTTCATTCAACATTCGAACATTTACAAGCACAAAGAATTGTTTTTTTTTATTCAATTAAGAAAAAAATTATTTATTGGTCTAGTAATTAAGGTTGAGGCCCCATGACGTAGAGGTAATGAGTTTCGAATCCCCTTCCCGCTTCTTGAAAGCTCCTTATTTCTTGTAATAGTTAGGTACCCTCCCACAATAAATAAATAAATAAAAAAAGGAAAATTTATTTATATTTTTTCTTAAGATATATAGTTATTTTCCTTTGAAAACAAAAAAAAAGTAAGTTTTATTGTAATAGTTATTTTTAAACTTTTATTTAGCACGTTTTGAGAATAATATTTCTTAAGCATCTTTTAACTTTCTTCTTCACCATTCGATAGATGATAACGTGGTAGAATACATGAGAACCATTCATTAGAGAGCAAATGGTCCAATTACAGATGACTCTATCTACTTGGCCAGACCAAAATGTGTTTTTTGTGGATGAGCATCTTTTGTATGGTTCTTCAATAAACTTCAAGGAAGAGTTTTACAACTTATAAGGAGGCAAAATCTTTTTCCCCACCCACTTAGCACTTGTTATATGTCATTCATGTGTTTCATTATTAAATTCCCACAAGGTGATACTTTTTTTTTGGGAAAAAAAATTATAGTACCATTAGATAATGAAGAATCATAAAATAAAATAAAAAGTGAAGCATTTGAGAGCACTTTTTTATTTAAGATGAGGTAGAGTTTTCTTTATAATTTAATTATTTATCAATAGACGAAAAATGTCAAAATCAAAACATATTGTTTCGAATCAGAATACTTGGTCAATTATGTTAACATTTGATAAAGAGATTTGCTAGTGCCACAGGTTACTTTTCTTCTTTTCTTATTACTATAACTTTTAATATTGAGGGCGTAAGGGTTATGTAATATTAAGGGTGTAAGAGGTAAAGGGAGACCGAGGAAAACTTGGACAAAAGTGATTAAAGGGGATATGCATTTGCTAACATTAGATGAGAATCTTGTTTGGGATCGAAAGAAATGAAGAGAATGCATCCATGTGAACACTAGCGAAGCTACGTGGACAATTTTTTCCAAAAAAAAATTATAATTTTAGTTTTGTTTTTATAACACCTCGTCCCGTGAACATTTTGAATCACTTTACGATTTAAAAATTAGATTTTTTAGTTCGTGAATTATAGGAATTACACCACTTATATCTTAACAATTTTGGTTAAAATTGTAACAAACTTAAGCGTGTAAGAGACTATAATATTTATAAGATTTTATCAAAAAGTTCATAATTACTAATAGATTATAATATAAGATTTTATTAATATATATTATGCAAGTTATAGTCTTATAGAGTACAAGTGGCTTTTGACATTGGCTTTTGAAAATAGTCTACAAGTTAATAAGTTATGCACATGTGTACTGTTTTTGGCGGAATATTTTGTTTTAAAGTCCTAATTATACATTGGACAATTTTTTTTTGATGTGTTATTTACACGCGTGAGGTATGCACGTTAATGACAATGAAAACTTTGTACCTTTGCCATTTTTTTTTAAGCCATAGGACTTGGAGGTTTATGAAGCACTAATCATTAGAGTGAAAAGGGTGAATAACTCAAGTCTATAAGATTTTATCAAAAAAAAATTTTTTGGCTCCGCCAATGTTTATATGCTTTTATGAATTTATTTTGTCAATGTTAATCGTGTCCCCCCAAAGAAAAATTTCTGGCTCCACCACTGCATGTGGATGATCTTACACGATTCTTTTTTTGGTTTATCTAGCCGACCCCAATTTTTTAAGATTAATGATTGGTTATTGTTGTCGTCTTATTACTATAATTTTTTTGTTATTTATGTACTTTTGGTATATACTGTGGAATGAGACTTGAGAACTGTAAATTTAACCTTGTAGCTATAGTAAAATAAGAATTATTTTAATAAATTAAGTTACCACCTTCTTCTATAGCTTAAAAGACATAATTTCTTTTCTGGATGTGCTCATGAACAAATACAAATGTTAACTTAAAATTTATAATATATAAAATTAATTCCTTTCTAGTGGTCCTGGAGATTTGCTCCACTAGGGGACATGCATCTCCCCAGGGATAATGTTATTATGCGATGATACCGGGTTGGCCCGTAAAAATACTCTAGGAAAAAAATGAAATAAGAAACTAAATCCTTTCAAATATATAATGGTTAAAAATGATCAAGTTATTTGTGTAGTAGTTTCATCCTCATGCTCTGTTGCATTCGGTTCTTAATAGAGGTGTACGCTATTTGATAATATTCGATAGTGAATCGAATTTAAATTTGTTGTTTGATTTGATATTTGGTTAATATGGGTACTAATATTTCCCTACTTTCATTTTTGGGTGCAGTTTGAGTTTGAGAAATCTTTAACCAAACAGAATCGAAACCCGGATTAATATTTATCTAATTATTTTTTAACTGTAGTTAAAAATATTACTAATACTAAATTTTTTTGTTGATAAAAACTAATAATGACTTTAGTTTATTAAAAAAAATCTGTATGTTTAAGATAGGATAAAACACGACAACTCTAATTCTAAAAAATCAAAAGTCAACTTATAGAGAAACTCCATTGCTCGTGGTAGAGGCTAACTCCTCACACACGGTCGAAGTTCCACCGGTGCCTCACCACATCAAATCAACACAAATATAATTTGGTTATAATCGAACCAAATTTATTCAAACTAAAATAATTTTGATTTTGGATAGGTTCAATTTTGAAGTTAAAATGGTTTAGTTTGAATTTAAAAAAAAATAAGAAAGTCTGAATATTAACCAAATTTAAAAACTCAATTCAACCAAACACCCTAATTACTAATGTGAGATTTTCTGATTTAACTAGTGTCTATAAGGGGAGGAGTCCTCCTCCTCCTAAAAATTATTAGCCTCAACTTTTGGGCTGGAGGGAAAATTAGTATCACGTACAAGCTGGACCCCTAACTTGTAGATGTGGCTGTTTTAGTGATGCAGCTAAGATGTTTGATAATATGCCCCTTAGAAACTTGTACTCATGGACGGCGAATCTGGACATATATATGAATAATATGTGTTATGAGGAAGCATTTATGTTGTATGAGGATTTGCAATGGGAGGATATTGAGTTGAATTTTTTCGTCTTTCCAGTAGTGTTGGGGATATGCTCTGGTTATGGTGGGGTGAGATTGGGGAGGTAGCTGCATGGGATTGTGACAAAAAATGGATTTGTGTCAAATATTTACGTGTCGAATGTTTTAATAGATATATATGGTAAATGTGGAAGCTTGTAGGATTCGAAGAAAGTTTTGAATCTCATGGACGGGAGAGATTGTGTTTCTTGGAATTCTGTCATTACAGCTTGTGCTGTGAATGGAATGGTGCATGAAGCCCTGGATTCATGGAGAAAATGTCAAGAGAGGATAATTTAGTGCCAAATGTTGTGTCTTGGAGTTGCTATACTTGGTGGCCTTTCACAAAATGGACATGATGAGGAAGCCATTGAGATGCTTTACAAAATGAAGGCAGACAGGTTTTGAGCCAAATGCGCGTATATTGACAAGTGTTCTTCCTGCTTGTGCGAGATTGCAGACGCTACGCCTTGGGAAAGAGATTCATGGCTATATCACGAGACATGGGTTTATGTCGAACCCTTTTGTTGTCAATGGATTGGTCAATTTGTACATAAGGTGTAGGTATATGAGAAGTACTCAAAATGTGTTTTCAGAGTATTCAGTTGAAATAGTAAAAGAATGCTACAACTTAATGGAATATTATGGTGTTACTCCAACATTAAAACACTACACGCCTTTGGTAGACCTTCTAAGCCGAGCTGGCAAGCTTGATGAAGCAAACTCTGGCATACAAAAGATGTCCATGAAGCCTGACGTAGTTATTTGGAGTCTTTGCTTGGAGGCTGTGTCATCCATGGAAATGTTGGTATAGGGGAACTTGCAGCAAATAAGATCATAGAAATGGAACCATATAACACAGGAAACCCCGTGATGTTGGCTAACTTATATGCTTCTGCAGGCCGATGGGAAGATTTTGCTAGAACAAGACGGGCGATCAATGATAGGCAGCTGCAAAAAGCTCCAGGATGTAGTTGGATTGAAGACAAAGATGAAATTCATGTGTTTGTAGCATTGGATATATCTCATAAGAGAACAAAAGAGATTTATGCCATTTTGGATAGCTTGACTTCTGAAATGAGATTGGAGCAAGATTGACAGGGTCCATAATCAACTTAGCAGATCATATTTTTTGCTACAGCAGTGTGGCTGTTTCTCTAAGAAGAACAATTCACAGAACCCCTTTGATTCTCAACATATGCTGGAACCCCTCACTGTTCGGATTCGGTATGCAACAAGTGTTTTTCATGCACGCGTGGAAAGGAATGAGCAATTGTTCTTTCGAATAGTTATGAACAATTGTTCTTCATTAGGTTCTCCATTGCTAATGAAGAATAGTTGTTCATCGCACTAAAAAAAACTCAACCGTCAGATCAACTCATGTGGTGACTGATATTGTGTTCCACTGGATCCAAAATCGGATAAGCAGCCCTGTCATTCCTTCATCCATTTCCCCCCTTGTAAACTGTTCATTATGTCAGATCATACAAACAAAGTAGACAAAGAAATTCATCAAATGCTGGAATATACAAAAAAAAGATTTCAGAAACGGATCAATTATCTTCATGACAAAGATTTCATTCCATGAATCCTAATACATGCCAAGCAATAATCTGATTGCAACATTGACAAACAACATTTGGAGTTTCTGTACAAGATATCAACATCAGGAAGAATCAACAATTCTAAGTGGATTGGACAGTCATAAACGTGTTACCAATTCTCCTTCACAATTTTTAGCTTCTCAAGTATGAACTTTCCTTCCTTGTACTTCTGAGTTGGCTCATAAGCTCGCTCGTATTTCCAGCCTAATACCTCTTGGCAATCGCCACAATATACATCAGCAACTGTATGAAGACCGGTCATCAGCTGCCTGTCTTCTTTTACCCCAACAGTAATGTTCATTACATGAGAGAACAGAAAGGCCCGACCGTTTCTTCCCTGAAAATGATACAAGTTCCTCAATGTCCACAAAGATTGTTACTCATAAAAATATTTGGTACGTAACGCGGGATTTTGTGTTCTTTCTTAATTGCAATTCAAATAGCTATAAACTAGCTATCTCCTTTTAGTTCATAGTCTCAGTGAAATAGATAAGTCAAAAAGTTGATTTCTCTCTTTATCCTAGACAAAATACAATTCCAACGTCGATCTACAAGCGTTATATATGATTTCTTTATCGAGGTAGGAGTGTCGAACCATAACCTATCGTTTTGAGTCGGGAGCAGTGCGCTGACCTTCCTTGAGAGAGTGCTTATATATGGTATATATATCAATACACCAAGAAGTTTAGCTAATACTCCTATTATAACTTCTTTAATCTAGTTCTAATGGCTGGCTGAACTAATATATAATCTGTTCTCCTGCATACTTCTGAGGTTTTATAGCCACACAATGTAAGGAAAGATCAAAGAGGGAACCATAAACCATAACTTTTTAAATTTCCAATATAATTAAAAGATTAGAAACCCTCAGTTTCCTGCCATTTATACTAAACGGGTTAGTATTAAAAACAAAGGCTTGAATTTCAGTACAACAGTAGATAAACAAAGAAATCTACTACCTCCATTCCATAATATAAGTTGTTTAGGACATATAGTGAAAATTAAGAAAGCAAACTTTGTTAGTCAAAATAACAATATCGATCTATTAAATAGGACTTGTATACCACTAATTATATTTAAAAGAGTAATATTAATATTTTGACTAACAAAGTAACTTGTTTTTTCTTTTTTTCTTAATTCTCAGTATATATCCTAAACGACATATATTATGGAATGGAGATAGTAGTGTCTAAAAGTTTTCACCTGAAACGCTTTGGAGATAATATCATCATGAAGTGAAACATGATTCCTGCATTTACAGCAGCTGTACAAGCGAGGACCAACCACCTCATCCATCTAATTAATTGAAGAAAAATTCTACAGGTAAAAACATTAAGAAAATCAAGATCAATTAGGAAATTGCAAAGAACAACAGAGCAATCAATCCAAAAAAACTATTTACCTTTAGAAGATACTACCA
Source organism: Vinca minor (assembly GCA_026122235.1). NCBI lineage: Eukaryota > Viridiplantae > Streptophyta > Magnoliopsida > Gentianales > Apocynaceae > Vinca > Vinca minor. The sequence goes on along the minus strand of JAOCZM010000100.1, from coordinate 4,770,720 downwards.
ACAACGATGACCCAGATCGTCTTAGCTTGCAAATCAATGGGTACCCGAAAGGAAAATTGGATTGAAGATAGTGAAAAGGGGTGAAATAAGAGATCAAAATTTTGGGGAAAATGAAGTGGATTTTTGAGAAATGATGGGGAATTGGTCTTTTAAGAGGAATAATAGTAAAGAAGAAGAACATAATAAATAATTAAAGAAACTTGTGGGATGATGAAACCATTTTACAGTGATATTACTATTAATTTAGCCCTCATTTGCGTACGAATCTGAGCTTATAAATCAAAATCAATGCCCAAAACCTAACCATCACATATAAAGTGAAACTCTTTTCAAAGAAAAAAACCCTTCGTTCTTGTCTTCAAGTCACCTACTGCTTTGAAGATTAGAAGCTTTGTCTTAGACTAGTGGCACAATGAGTCAAATATGACAGTCTTTTTTTTTTTAACCAACATTTTTTGAATAAACGAATTTTCCAAGTTTATTCTCGACTGGTGTGACAATTTTATAAGTGTCTGACCCACGTCAGCCCATAACAGATTCCACAAATTCGTTCTCAGCCAAAGCATATGAACTTGGTAAGACTTTTTTTTTTTTTTTTTTGCCAAGTAAAATGAACTTGGTAAGACTACTAGTACCGAAGTATGCTAATTCTTCTTGTACGTTTTCTGATTTCGCGAATTTAACTTTTTTTTTGCTAATTTGGCTACAATATTAATAGAGGCGGAAATGAGCTGAGTTAAGGCTAGTTTTGGCTCAACTCATATTTAATGTGAGCTGATTTGCTCACCTCATCAGTAGCTCACGAGAGCTCAGTTCAGCTCATTTATCTAGAAATATTTTGAAAAAACACAATGACTAATATGAGTTTAATATACAACTGATACAAAATAAATCAAAGATGTTCTAGCACAATGACATATAATAGAAGTTTAATATTTCTCTACTAATTATAATACGTAAAGATTTTGGAAAAAACAAAAAAAAATATTAACAAAATATAAAATTATACTAATGTAAACCAACAAAAGTCTATCAACCAAATATTCTAGTCCTTATTACTACATAGTAAAAGTATCGTTAAAGCCTTCTTATATAAGAAATTTAATTTCCATGGAGTGTTCTTCCACCTAAAAATATAAAAATATTGTATTGTCATAAAAATATTATTTTGTAGATTAATAAGTGATGATCATTAGTAATAAAAGACAAGTAGTAATATACGTTGGGCCTCTTAATGCCACTCGAAGTCAATTTCCTCCACAAATCAATGTTTGAACTGTTTTTTGGATTCAAAGAAGCTTGATATGAATAAATAACTCTTTCACCTTCAGAAGATGAGAAGATTATAAGAAATTTCTTGGGTGTTCTTAGTTTATTTTCCTTGAGAAGATGTGCGGGTATTTTTTCAGGGTCTATGTGTGGCTATTTTGTGTTATATATATACTAGCAAAAAATCTGTGCTATGCACGGGACATACATTAATTCTTAAAAAATGCATATGCAAGGAAAAATAGTTTTTGTAATGATAGCAAAAAGAATTTTTTTGACTATAAGTTTGATTATTACCTTTTAACATTTTAATTATCAATATGTAGAACTCTAAGTGCATTTGTTTAGTTAATACTACTCAATTTTCGTTTAATCTATTAATATAATGAAAAAAAATCAGAAATCTATCAAAAAAATTATTTTATTTTGCATTTAATGATTGAATATGACGCATTCAATAAAACAACACATTATTTATTTTGTCTACACATTGGTTAGTTCATTCAACAGATAGAAAATCTGGGTCTTTTATTATCCCCTCCAACACCTCTACAATGAAACAGAGTGCTAATTAACATAGACTTGTTTGCCAAAATTTATGGTTAGAAGAATTTTGAAGCACTTAAGTTTAAAATTTTGAAGCAGTTTTAATCTGCTTCAAAGTAGGTTAAGAAAACTTCTTTTTTTCATATACTCTTAACATTTTGAAGCAGTTTTATCACTTGATTTTTTTTTTCATTTTTAAATATCCATATTTATTTATTTTTAAAAATATATTATGAAAATAACAATGATGCATAAGAATAAAAAACAAAAAATGAACATTGCATAAGTCTAAGCTAAATCGAAATTGATTGTAAGCTCAATCGGAATTCAGAGGACCTGGTCATCTAAATTACCCGTTATTTGTTAAAACTTTAACTATTTATATTTATATAAAGAGAGAATCGCTATTTATACCCATTATCTAACTTTGAAAAGCAAGTTATACCCTTTATCTTTTTAGCGTGCCATATATAGCCAATACAATTTTCGAAGTGCCATTTATACCCAAACTAGTGAGTCCGGTGAGGAGAGCGGCGTAGCAAACGTGTGGCAAGCATGTACGAATTTCCAAGGGCGATTTCGTCAACCCAAGGAATGAGAACGGGTTGTATCTAACCCATTGTCATATCCGATTCAAGATTCAACCTGAAATCCCAACCACATCATCTTCTTCATCACAATAGCCCCTCTCTCTCAAAATTAAACTTTCCTCTGCAATTTAAATTCAGCTCAATCGACCATTTTTCAAGATTCAGAGAAACTTCAACACTTGAAAGAGTGTTCAAGTTCCAATATTTATAGCAAAATCAACCATGTGAGCTGCACATGATCTCTGCCGCCCTCCCTCACCGGACTCCGCCCAGTTTGGGTATAAATGGTACATCGAAAATTGTACTGGCTATATATGGCACGCAAAAAAGATAAAGGGTATAACTTGCTTTTCAAAGTTAGATAATGGGTACAAATAGTGATTCTCTCTTATATAAATAAAAAATATAAGAAGCAAATAAGTGGGCTTCCCTAATTTGATGGGCTGAAATGTCAGCCCAATTTCTCACTCAAAACATGTCAAAGTACTCTCTAGGGGTGAGCACCGAATTCGAATTGGCCAATTCGGTCATTTGAATTCGGTTTATTCATTTTTTCATACCTCAAAAAACCGACCGAATTCGAATTGACCGAATTGGTGAATTCGGAATTCGGTTTGGACTGAATTGGCCGAATTGGAGCTGTATAGATTTATTTAAAAAAATCCAATTCAAATTCGGTCAGACCGAATTCAAAATTGGTCTGACCGAAATCGCCCCAATTTCGCCCAATTCGAATTCGGTCACGCCCGAATTACCGAAACCAAATTATCAAATTCAATTCGAATTCGGTCGGAATTCGGCAAAAACTGAATTTGCTCACCCTTAGTTCTCTCTTTTATAGTATTGTCAAACTCAAAAAACAATGTAATTTTTCAATGTGGGATACTCTTATAAGCCAATCAAGAGTTTACAACCAAAGTAAAATTTAACCAGCCAATCAAAACTTTATAAAATAAGTTTTTTACTCAAAATTTACTTAAATTTGGTCATGTGAGAGTCTTGTGGTCTCATTCTGTTCAAATTTAATCGCGAAAATTAATATAAGGGCAACATTAATGCTCCAAACAAATTTAGAATTAAAAATTTCACATTTTTTAATTCAGGATAAAAACTAAAGTGGAGAAAAATTTAATAGGCATGTGCGCTTTTTACCTTAAGATAAATTGGATTGTTAAAGAATTTTAGCACTGAAAATTTGGAATTTGGCATTCTCGATTCTTTTTTTTTTTTTACGCCCGAAGGCGATTGCCCCCGAAGGGGAAGAGCGGAGAATACCCTAGATAGGGAGATTGTAGCATGCCCCATACCTGGGGAGGGAGCTTGGCCTCACAAGAAAGAGAATTTATTACCCCACAAGGAGAGATACAGGAATCGCCTTACCACTTGGGCTACCCGATTCCTATGGCATTCACGATTCTGAGTGTTGAGTTAACAAAAGGAGGACGGCTATACGGATACCAGGTACGGATGATTTGGTTGGAGGATAGAATTGTCTTTTTAAACTCTCTTTAGCAGTTTAGCGGGTGTATATTAATTCTCTCTTATTAGTCAAATGATGGGATTTTTCTGATATGTATCATGTTCACATGGACATTTTGGTTCAGAATTAGCCACGTCATCACATAATTGTTTCTCTCTTCACTTGGTAGTGATGTGGCCAGTTCTGAACCACATGGTCCAATGGACCTGATCCATATCAGAACTATCCCAAATGATGACATGGCATTGATTGCTAATGCTCCAGTGCGAAACACATTTTTTTCAATATGTACAAGACTTAATCTCATCATTCGAATTGAAATTTTGACGATTAAGATTGATTTAAAATAAAATTCTATTATGATTTGTATAACATATTTTTTTTTAAAGACAGATTATCTTTAATCATTTCGCATGTACTGAAAAAAAAAAGGCGCTCTGCATAGTATCTGACCGGCCATTGAGAGTCTTCCGTGGCATCTAATAATGTAGGACGTCGGTTCTCCCCCAAAAAGATATTACTTTCAATTTGGTCCTAATAGTTGAAGATAATTTCAATCAAGCATCTATATAATTGGGAACGTATCAATTTAATCACTGGAATACACAAAAATGCATTAAATACCAGCAGTTGTTGACGTCCATTCAATATTGGAGCTCACATCATAGCCATCGGAGATTTTTTTTACGTAGGGAAGTTACATAGTTATTATCACGATTGGACAATATTTTCAATCAAAGATCTTACATCACGTTTGGTACGCTGAAATGGAATGAAATGAAATTCTTTTTCAGGCAGAATCGTTTTCCACCCTGAATAATTTTGGAATTCTCTTCCATTCCAGTGTTTGGAAGGCAAAACTAGAATGGAATGTCAATTTTTTTTTTTGTGTTTGGTAAAATTATATTTTAATGTCAGAATGGAATAAAATAAACATAATATGACCTTAATGCCCTTTTAGCATATACTAATGATAAACCCTAATTAAACATTCCTTACAAAATCTTACTTGAATAGCATTGACATTATATATATATATATATATATATTGTTGAAACATAATTTTTATTAAGATGTCAACATAGTAATAAAAATATTTTTACTTTTAAATTTAAAAATAGATTAAAAACTACTATAAAAAAAAATATATTTATAAAATTACCATCTATGAAATTATATTAAGTGAAATAGAATATGTATAACAAAATATGAATACGTTGTTATGTAAAATTAACTTAATAATTAATTAAAAGAGTGGTATTAAAGTCAGTTATTATTTATTGATGATTCCAACTTCTCCTACAAAGGCTATTTATTTCATAGGTTTTGGTGTGGAATGACCTTTCTCACTATTTCCTGGAATTGTCATTTCCAATTTAAATTGATCATATCAAATATTGTAATGGAAAAAGAAGTTGGAATCTATTTCAACGTACCAAACGTACTGTTATAGTACAAAAATGGTTTAGTACGTACAGTCGGAGAAAATGCAACCACTAAAGGCCTGTTTGCACCCTCACTCAAAGTTTAACGGTATTAGATCGCTGGGAGAAATAATATTTTTAAAATGATTATTCCTAACTTACCCCTCTATATAAAATTGTGCAATCCTGCAATTATAATTAAGCTACAATATCCTTATTCTTTTAAGAAAACGTTTTCTTTTCCAAATTGACTACAATCAAGATGAAATTATAAGGTACCACTGTAACATCTCATAAGTTATACAATTTCTTCTAATATATTAAACATTTAGGGCGGCAAATAACCAAAATAAAAAAAAAAAAAAGGTCTAGCAGTCTCATTCATGGCCTCAGACAAAATAGGTAGTTGTTGCGAATATACAAGTAAAATTTTGAATCTTGGTACAAAATTCTCTACATTAAAGGATAAAAAGAAACAATTTCTCTGAATTGTTAGTTGTCTCACTTCACTTGTAGTTATGATGTGAAGAACTCTAAACCACAAATTTTAATGGATTAGGTACATGACAAAATTATTCCACGTAGAATCGCTCACCAAATTTGCCCCAATAAAGTGGAAAAGAAAAGACTACTATTATTCTCTCCATTCTATTTCTATTGAGATTCTTACTATTTTGAAATATTTCAAAATATTTAACACCTTCCTTGGTTACACGGCACCTACTTTTTTTCTTAAGTTTCAAACTTGCCCTTATCTGATTAATTCGTTAAACAACATATTTAATATAGTTTACAACTTCAATAGAAGTTATTTTGAACTTTTTAATTTGAAAATGACTTATTTATTGTAGTCAACACTACTATCCTTAATTCCTGTGTCAAATTAAACAAGGTCATTAGAAATAGGACGGAGAGAGTATTATGCTTTACTTTTTTTTTTCTTTTGACAAACAACTAGTACTACTTATAATTAAAAGAGCGAATTGCGTATTTTAGACTTAAATAATTTATGATTTTAGCTTTTTAGACTTAAATTTTGTTTTCGACCTTTTGTAGACTTAAACAATTTACGGGTACCCCGATATAGATTTTTTTTAATTTTCCGACAAAAAAGCTCACCGACATGCAAAACTGTGTCGTTTTGACAGGGGCAAAAATATCCTTTCAACTTAACAAATCGGGTAATCCACTTTAAAACAAACCCGCTCTATTAAACTCAAACCTGACCCATCTCTACTTTCTCCTCCTACCACCATCTTCTCCACCATCACCACCATCCAAAATTTCAAAAAATTCAAAAAAAATTAAACATCCAAAAACCCACCTTCAATTTTCTTTAGGAAAACAATTCAGGAATCTTGATTTTGACAAGATCATGAGAAAAGGAAATGTAAACACACAGGAAAAAAAATGAATCTGAATTCACTTTTTTCTTGCCTTTTTACATCAAAATTTCCACCAATAACAAAGGTAGACAACAAATTATACAGAATCAACAAAAGGGTTCATCTTTAAACATATTAACAGTAAATAATCTATGATAGTGAAAGAAAAAAAGGTAGAAAAGGAAAGATTCTCACCTAAGTTTTGCAAAAAAAAAAAAATCCAAAGAGACAAAAAAATAGAATCTTTGGCTCTATTTCCAACTGAAATTCCAAAAACAAAGATCAGAGATTGCTATGCTTCTACTTGTATTGAAGAAAGTGAGAGAGGGAGAGGTTTCTACTTGTCAAATTCTCTTTGATTTAGGGGTTAGGATTTTTATTTAGGGATTTTGATTTAGTGATTTTTGGAAGTGAGTTTTTGAATATTTAATTTCTTTGAGTTTTTTTAAATTTTGGATAATTTTTTTTTAATATGGGTTTGAAGATTTGATGACCTTGTTGTTCTTAAAAAAGAATGTGATGGTGGAGAAGATGGTGATGTTGATGGTGTTGATTGTGGTTATGGTGGAGAAGATGAAGAGGTGGTAGGAGGAGAAGGTAGAGAAGAAGAGGGAGGAGACATGGAAAATGGGTCGGGTTGCATTTGGTCGGGTCGGGTCGATTATTTATTTATTTATTTATTTTGCTATTAAAAGGGTATATTGGTCTTTTTAAAATTTCAGGTCAAATATAAGGATAAAATTGCCGGAATCTACCAATTTGTCTATATCGGGACAACCGTAAATTGTTTAAGTTTATAAAAGGTCGAAAACAAAATTTAAATTTAAAAAGTGAAAAGTATAAATTGTTTAAATCTAAAATACGCAATTTGCTCTAATTAAAAAGTCCAAAGATTTCCCAAAAATAATTAGTTTGGGGGTAAGGATATATATTAGCGCCCAGAGGCGATTGCTCCCGAAGGGAAAGAGCGAAGTATCATAGATAGAGAAGATTGAGCATGCCCCATGCACGGGGAGGAAGATAAGCGCTCATGAGGAGGAGAATTATTTGCCCCATTATGGGGATATATAGGAATCGAACACGGGACCTCCGCCCCGTGTTCGGGTAGCCTTACCACTTGGGCTACCCGATTCCCATGGGTAAGGATATATTGAGTATCTTGAAAAATAATGTATGTCTTACTAAAAGACAAAAAACCTACTTTAATCTTAAATAAGTGTAGCAAACTTCTTAATAAACTAGAGATGGCTTGTCAAAGAGGCAGCACTCCAGTGGGGCAAGCCTTGACTCGTGACCGAGAGGTTCTGAGTTTAACACCCTCCCCATACATTATACATGGGGCAAGCTTAATATGTCTCCCTTTCTAGGGATTTCTCCTCCTCCTGTGAGGCAGTTCTCTCTCTCCTTTATGGGGCAATCGCCCAGTCGGGCTTCAAAAAAAAACTAGTGATGGCTCAGGTACAGGAATATTTAGGATTGAGTTTCAACGTTCAGAATTTTTTTATTAAAAAAAAAAACTGATTCTTTTATTGGTGTCTTGTAAAACTCGATAAGCTTTTAAGGGTCTCGAGTAATATCAAAATAAAAATGAATAGAGAAAATGATATTAAATTACCGAAAGTATTCAACAAGGTCCTCAAATTACGACGTTAATGTATAAATAATTAATGTACTCTGGAAAAATTCCATCTATTGGCATCCGCTACGCGACAGGAATCTACTTTTTCTTGTCCATTGTATTAGACGTCTGTATCACAACCTCAAATTCAGTGGTGGATCCAAGAATAAATAGTATTGAAGGCATCCGATAATTTAAAATTTTGTGTAATATCACTTATACATTTATCATTTAAATAAAGCAAAATATATTATATATACTAATTTAATTATTTTTTTCCATCAAGATCATGTAACCCCGAAGCCACCATGCTACATCAGCAAGTGTGCAAATCGATGAAGTAACCGCTGTTTTGTGATGGTTCATGGTTAATTTGAACATGAATGGGTCATGAATAGAAAGAAAAAAAATCAATCCAGTTGCTTGGACCTCAAGAAATGAAAATTTCACGCTTGACTTCTTCAAACTACATCTGTAAATGCAAAAGGGAAGAATGCATTCCCTTTCAAAATGGAAATTTTTTCCCTTCCATTGCCCATTTTCTTCATAAATAATTAACTTTTTACGGGAAAAAAATCTCAAATAAAATTTTAATCCAGGCCACCTAGCTACCTGGTTACCTAGCACTCCTTTTCTACTAAGTTTCGCTCTACTAAAATGATCCTGTTTATTTTAAGATCGTTTTAAGGGGCAAAAAAACCGGTTCTCCTCAACTAGTGTCTTCATATTTGTCTCAACTATTTAGAATTCGCAACGCGGATATTCTTTCAATTTATTTCACCTTTTCAACTGTCATTAAATAGTGATTAAATTTTGATGGATGCTAGTTAACAGATGTATATAATAACTACTGAAGAGATTGAATTGAACGGATATTCATGTGGCGAATTATAATTAGTTGAGATAGATATGAGTACACCAATTGGGGATAGACGAGTGTTTTTTGTTATAAGAGCCCTGGAACAAGCTAGGGACATGCTGCTGTTAATTACTACACTTTCCTTCAAGAACTTGGAAAAGAATACTTACCAGAGGCATATGATCATTTGACCGGCCTGTGTGAAGGCTTTATGAAGAAAATCTGTGAGAAATCACTTTAATGATCAAGCAAGAGAGAAATAAAAATTAAAAAAAAAAAAAAAATAGTCGCTGCATGCATTGATAACCCCATGGAAATTAAAATTAAGATCTAAGAATATGTGTAACGTACAAATAATCCATTCATCTGTATGCCTCTAAGACCACTCAACTATATTACATTGAATGAAACTGTTCCACTTGTAGCAAAATTATTAGACCAAGAGTAATCACACTAATTACTACATATATAATAATTTTATTAGTGTACTACACAATAGACAGTAAATTTGAAGAAATTTTATTTTGGTTAGTGACTAAGTTTAAAACTTATATTCATACCAAAAAATACAATAAAAGTAGGATATAAAGTCAATTCTCTTTTCTGTGAATTGACATTTTTAGTCTACGTGTATTGTACTTATTGGCATCCAAGATAAAACTACTCGTAAATTTGACGATGTATTAAAATATATCCGATTATTCGCACTGTACCGTTGACTTTGGTCATCGATGGAGCAAGAAGGGTCGGCCGGCCGGCCGGGAGCAAAAACTGAAAAGCATACAAGAGTGATATTGACTCGGCTCATAATCACAAAACAGATTAAAAGTGCGGAATATGATATGAGCCGAGATCAATATCACGCCATGTCTACTTCTCTCAAAGGAATAGCACTACTAGTTCTATATTCTTCTCCTTATTGTCTAGTGGGAAGACGGAAAAATAATATCGCAAAAGACTGTTATTGTTGTAATGACTTTTCTCAAGAGGAATAGCAATAGTAGTTATTTTTCTTCTTCTTATTGTCTTGTGGGAAGAAGAAGCTTTCCTTGATGAGGAGACCGGTGGTTGGACTTGGGACTTTATAGTGGCAGGAAGAAGGGGACATGGTTTGGAGCAAGGAGGAAATAAGATAAGAAAATTGATAATTAATTAATACTCTATTTATTTCTTAATATAAGTCATTTATGATATATAGGGAAAATTAAAAATAAAATAAAAAGTAATGTATTTTTTTAAATCAAAATATAAATATTTCTCTCTTAAATAGAATTAGTAGTATATATGTCCTATTTAAGAGAGTAATAATATATTGATATTTTGACTAATAAAATATATTATTTTTGTTTCCTTAATTTTTGTTATATGTTCTAAACAATTTATATTATAAAATAACTATAGTTTTATTACTTAATATATATATATAAAAGAAATAACATTACTTAGCATTACTTTTGTTCTAGGATAGGACTACTTTCCGCCACTGCATTATAAAAACCATCATAGATTTGGCGGATCTTCACTAACTCCCACGTGACTTTAATGGTTTGCTCGCTGATGTATTCTGTTTATAAAGGAAGATATGAGTGTAAATGTAAGTTTTGAGTTTGATTTAGAATGAAATCTTGTTCAAATGCGTACTAATTCATATTTTTTATAAGGACATTGTTAGATTAATAGAATTATTGGATATGAATTGGCTAAAATTTAAATTGGGGGGTGAATTCTTTATACCATCAAGGGGTGAATAGTGTTAATTTGGGTTTTATCCAATTGCTATCCAAAAATTCTAGTAGCAAATCATTTTCCTTTTTTATAAATAGAGGAACAAGATCTAGTTGACTCATACAAGAGGCTCTTGGCGTTATTTAAATAAAAGAATTTTTCTAACGCGTACTTTTGAGTAAGGTTTTGAAATTCGGACCAGAATGGTCAGTCGAACCGGTTGGACCGCCGATCGGCATGCTTTGCGGTCCGATTTGACCTCCAAAATCGGTAGGGATAAAAAACACGCTTCCTTTGTTCAACCCGGTAAAATTTGGTGGTCGGACCGTCTAACCGAAAATCGGAAAGGGTTTAGTAGAACCGGCCGAGTCTAATATGTTGTAATTTTTTTTAAAAAAAAAAGAAGAAAAATTGGTTATTCTAGTTGAGATTGTTATTGTCTTGTTGGATTGCCTATGATTTATCTTTATTATTGAATCTTGTTTGGAGATTTTATTGGTTATTTAGAGTTTTATGATAAGGATCTATGAGATGTGATTGAATTTACATAACATTTTGTTAATTTTCAAGTTTATATTAAGCGATATTTAAAGCTTTCAATTTGTGCATCCCATATTAGATGAAAATTTTGACATTTATTTCATTTTAAATAATAATAATAATAATTTATTTATTTATAATATTTATGACATCACCGGATCAATTAACGGGTTGATGACGGTCCGTCCATCAGTCCTACCAGTGATCATAATCCAATAACTTTTCTGGATCGATGTCCGATCCGAATTTTAAAACCTTCTTTTTGAAACACACGTTAAAAAGATTTCGAATTAAATTTCAAATTCGAATATTGTGTACATGATAAATCCATTTGCCTCTTGAAAGGACTGTAATCATAGTTGTCGACGGTAAACCATGAAACGGACAAGAATACATACAAAGCCTTAAGACCTTCGAAAAAAATTAATCGAGAAATAAAAAGGTAACAGAAATAGGTACTGTAAGATTGAGCTCCGTGTGTTTGCACACCACTTTCACACATTTTCAACTTTGAATCAGATATTTCTTCTCACAAAAATGTGACTTTTACAAATTCTCAAGTAAAAAAGTCGATGGAAATACACCATTATGGTATGGAAATGACCCACCACAGACATGTACTATTGGAGGTCTTACAACGAGTAACTCTATATTTTAGGATATGTTAACACATTTCCTTTTACAAAAATTTAATTTTAACTTTACTTATAGAAGTAAGGTCTATATATACCAACTAAGCACTTCAGTTTCAGTGCGGTGTTCAACACTATGCGGAATAATTACTGGCCGTCGGATCTAAAATGGGACAGTTGAGATAATTTGGTTTAACACATTTTTCATATTATTTATTGAGACCCAAATGATCTCATGTCAAATGTTTGATCCGACGGCCTATAATTGTTCCGCACTGGAACCGGCTCACTAACTAAGAATTTAAATTTATGTAATAAGGAAGTAGGTCACGACTAGCAATGACAAGTGGATTCGGCTCACCCTGCCTCTCCCCGTACCGTTTAACTCGCCCCACATTTGAACTCGCTTAAACACACAATGGCCCACGAGTTAAGTGAGTTTTACAAATAAGGCGGGGTGGGTTTTCCATCCAATAAAAATTGAACCGGCCTGCCCCACTCCATAAAAAATCCATAACCCGCCACGCCCTGTCATCCCAACCCGCCTAAACCCGCTCCATTTAAGCCTACCAACAACCCGCCTAACCCATTTACCTACTAGACGTTGTTTTTTTATTATCTAAAACCTACAAACCGTTATTAGTTGACAGTTGTTGTGTCACACCCACCCCAGCCCTCCCCTATCTGTTAGACACAAAGGCCAAAGTCACTGCCCACAGCCCAACAATCAATGGGTGAAAATCGTCTATCCCCGTATATGTGCTAATTCATGTACCCAACCAATCAGAATTTATTGTGTAGATATTTCTTCCAATTACATATATATAGCGAGTTGTTAGTGGTTGAGTATAAGAATGGAGACATACACGGGGAAATGCGATTTTTTGCCACAATCAATGGCAAGTGCAACGACTATTTTTTTAATAAATAAATCTCAAATATATCCTATAAATACCCCTCAAATCCCCTCAAACTCACACCAATCTCACTCTATCATATCTTACTCTATTTTCTAAATTGATTCAAGTGACGAATTTCTAAATTGTATTTTTCATTTAAGTTTAGTAGTTAGTAATATTAGATAATGTCATGTAATTTCATTTAGGAGGTTTAGGCTACAAGTCCCCCTCCTATGTAAGTCTAATTTTCTTATTAATAAAATCGGTAGGGGTCCATGGCAAACCCCCCACCACTACAAGGTGGATTTATCTATATTTATTTCTAACTTATACTTTTAACGAGTTTTCCAAGCGGGGCGAGATGTGTCCGTCATATTAAGATTTGGACCTAACCCGCCTCACCCTATTGACTGGTCAACCCCACTCCGCCTAGCACTGCAACTGTTTCGAACCCGCCTCGAATCCACCCCAAACTCGCCGGGTTAACTCGTTTGCCATTGGTAATCACGACCCATTTCATGTGTCCTAGAAGAAGGTTCCCCTTACCACGGGAGTAACTCGGAAGCTGTCATGTACTGTTGCTATGGTAGGTCCCTTTCTCTTTTGGACAAAAGAAAAACTGGGACATGGAATTTGCAATTAATGACAAGTTTTCTGGTTAAAGTAATTCAATTCAATGGACATTATGCGCTTGAACTTTCACATGTTCCTCTTTCTCTGGCTACCTTTGTTCTTTTCTTTTGGCATTTATAACCCTAATCTATTGTAGGAACCTAATTATATATGTCAAAGATATCGAATATTTGCTTTCTTCTTTCCAGCTATTGTGAATTCAATGGTGAACGATGTTTCCGTATCAATATTCTCATGTTCAAATAGTACAAATTAGTATATTTTGGGAAAAGTTTGATGCAAATTTGATTGCATTTCTTGGTGCTGTATTATAATTGTACAGTTCCATATATGATTATATTTTATGCAATTCCTTGATATCGGTCGGATCAACTTTTCCTGAGGTCTAGAAAGAGAAGGGATCGTCGTGCGCGACGAATAATGTTGTGTTAATCTTGCTTTCATTTATTGGATGAGTGTTCGATTAACTTTAAGGGTAAGAATCAACCATTTTTGAGTTGTTAGTTTTCAGACAATTATAGGGTCTATTTGGATTGGGTTTGGGTTTGAGACTCAAACCTATATCTAGGTTTGAGTTTTGGCGGGAGAGGCTAAAAAGTTGGCGGGAAATATTCAAATTCAAATTTTTTTCTTCAAATAATCGTAAAAATTCATATTTTGGCCTCTAAAATTGGCGGGAGATGTTCAAATTCAAATTTTTTGAGAAAAAAATTTGGAATTGGCCGATTATTTGAAAAAAAAAATTGAATTTGAATATTTCCAGCCCACTTTTTAGCCTCTCCCGCCAAAACTCAAACCTAGATCTAGGTTTGGATCTCAAACCCAAACCCAATCCAAATAGACCCTAATTAATCTCAACTAAAATAAATGACGCGATATAACTCTTTTACTGGCTTTAAAGACAGGATGTAGGGATTAAAGGCAACTCATTTTATAGAAAGAGAAGGCATCAAAATGATGTACTATGTCTACAAGAGACGAAGAGGAGAAGAATCAGCCTCCGTCGCCATTTTGAGAGCTGGATATTGTAAACTGACTCATCATAGAAAGCATTAGTGGTAAAGTCAAGTTCACGCTTAAGAAATGTTATTTTTTTTTAAATTATTTATTGGGGAGGGAGACCAATCTATTACTCCCTCCGTCCCAAATTATCTGTTCACTTTATGTTTTGCACGGGGATTAAGGTTTCGTCAAATTCTATAGTGGGATATGGTAAAATGTCAAACATGACCCTATTTAATTTTAGTTAAAATTTAATTATATCTTCTCTTCTCTCTATATTCTTCTCTTTCCAACATTTAATGTAAGGGTAAGATTGAAAAAATTATCATTAATGAACCCTTTAATTAGAAAGTGAATAAATAATTTCGTCAGATTAAAAAGAAAATATGAACATATAATTTGAGACGGATGAAATACAAGAAATAAAGGAATTCAAGAAGCGAAAAAAGTATTTGAACTCATTACATTTACATTATGAAGCACCAATCTTGACTACTACAAACTTGAGAAATGTTAGATACCCCTCGGCCTGCACAGGTGTATTTGGATTGTTTTTCTGCACAACTACCACCACCAATTTTTTCAATCTTTTTATTGTTGCTAAGTAACAGTTTTTTCCCGAAAAAAATTGAATTGATTATTATGCTAAAGAACGTTAGTTGTTGGATGAAATAATATAATGATTGAGATAAATGATTATTTTATTCATAAAAAAAGAGATAAATGATTATTTTCTACTTTTTAAAAAATAAAAATAAAACACTTGTTTCGTGAAATTAATCTAATCCGTCAGATTAAGTTATTCAACGCTCCCGCAATCGGCACGTTCGAAAAAGAGGATTTTTGCACCATAGTCGGACGTCATATTTTCGCTCTTTGAGTCCCACGAGACATAAATTTGAAAAAACAAAGAAATAAATCAAACTACATAATAAAAATTAGGGTATTTAGCTCATTTTGGACAATAATAATTTTTGCTTTTCGGAATTTGGACACAAAATATTTTTGTGTACATTTTTAGACTATAACTATTTACGGGCTGCTGCAATTGGAATTTTTACACTATTCCGGCAAAAAAATAGCATGTGCCGAGCACATGCCGATATGGGTGGGGGTATTTTTGTCAAATTACCAAATTAAACTAGGGTATATAGCTCATTTTGGACGATAACAATTTATACTTTTCGGATTTTGGACAAAAACAATTTTTTTTGTACAGTTTTAGAATAAAACTATTTACGGGCTGCTGCGATTGGAATTTTTACACTATTCCGGCAAAAAAATAGGCACATGCCGATGTGGGTGGGGGTATTTTTGTCAAATTACTAAATTAACCAATTACCCACTTCCCAACCCCAAATTTTGACCCAACCCACTTCCCAATTACCCACTACCCAAACCCATCTCTTCTTCTTCTTCTTCTTCTTCCTCCCCTCTCTCCAGCCACTCCCAGCCACCGCCACATCTCTTCTTCTTCTTCCCCTCCCCCTCCCGTCATAACCCCCCATCCAGCCACTCCCAGCTACCGCCACATCTCCTCTTCTTCTTCTACCTCCGTCTACTTTAATCCATAACTTATACATCTTATTGGTGTTGCTTAATTCTGTGAAATCTTATAGGGGAATACTAGTCTGAATATTATACAATGTCGAATGCAGATTATGTTGTCTGCCATAATTGATTGTAAAAAAAAAATGGAGCTCTCAATTCATAATCCAGGAATGGAGGACCTTTCTTGGGGACATATCATGTTCCTCTCCTCCATGGCTGGATCTGGCAGCAGCGGTGCTGAGGCGGAATTGGTTGTGGTTGGGTCCGGGCAGGGGGGGTTTATGAGGTAGATGGTTGGTTTATGACGGGAGGGGGAAGAAGAATAAGAAGATATGGGTTTGGGTAGTGGGTAATTGGGAAGTGTGATGGGTCAAAATATGCTCGGCACATGCTATTTTTTTGCCGAAATAGTGTCAAATTCCAATCGCAGCAGCCCGTAAATAGTTTTATTCTAAAAATGTACAAAAAAATTGTTTGTGTCCAAAATCCGAAAAACATAACTTGTTATCGTCTAAAATGAGCTATATACCCTAGTTTAATTTGGTAATTTGACAAAAATACCCCCACCCATATCGGCATGTGCTATTTTTTTGCCGGAATAGTGTAAAAATTCCAATCACAGCAGCCCGTAAATAGTTATAGTCTAAAAATGTACAAAACAATTGTTTGTGTCCAAAATCCGAAAAGCAAAAATTGTTATTGTCCAAAATGAGCTAAATACCCTAAAAATTAAGGTGTTGAAGAGTATTTTTCTCAACACGTGTTGATTGATTATCAACTGTCAAATCAATTTGGTAAGACTAAGGTCCAAAATCGTCATTTTAAAAACTAGATATTTTTCTAAGAATAGGTGTTTTCAAATAAAAATAGCTAATTTGAAGGGAAAATAGTGGTTCTTGTGAAAGATAAATAATTTATGTAATGAAGAATTAATAGTTGAGATTCATCAATATGTTCTTAAAAAAAATTCCCACCAACACCGTAATCAGGCTCCAAAATTAGGAATGAGTAATAAATTTAAAGTCAGTAATTCAGTAGGTTGAATTCAACCATTTTAATTTTCTGTATGTAGAAGACTTTGACCTATTCCGACTATAATTTTTAATTTCTCAAATTCAAATTTATCGACGAATTCAGTTTTACCAAATTCAAAACGAATTCGATTGTGGTCGAATATGCATAGGCCTACGTAAAATACACCTCCAATGGATATTAAAATTTTGGCGGGCATCCAAATGCTAGGTATGGATTGGAAAAGACCAGTTGGACTAATCCATAATCCTATTGCCAAATTGGTGTATTTAATCCCAGACACTTTTAGTTCAGGTCCTCGTTATTAATCTAATCCGTCAATGGATATTAAAATTTTGGAAGACACTCAGACTCATCCTAACCAAATAGAATTTGGAGTTAACAAAGAAACATTGTCAAACGGACCACAATTCACTTTCAGTAAATATTTTTTTATATGCACATTGCGGTTTGAATTTATTCTCATCATAAAAAACAAGAAAAATGCTTTGTTATTAGAAAATAAAGGATAGAAACCTAAATCCCCAAATTGAGGGTGTCAAATTACTATCTTACCTTTTTAGTGATTTGGAAGATTAAATTTATTTTATCTTTATTTTTAAATACTCTACCCTACCAACCTATTCTACTCCTTATTCCTTCTTCTTCTTTTTTTTTTTTTTTGAACGCTCGAGGGCGGAATCCCATGAACGGGGAGAGAACAACCCCATGAGCGGGGAGAGATCAACCCTAGAAGGGAGCCAACTTTTTAAAGCATACCGCACGCTGGCGGAGGGTATCGAACCCGGGACCTCTCGGTCCCGGGCCAAGCACTTGCCCACTAGGCCACAGAACTTGATGATCCTTATTCCTTCTTCATTCTCATAAAGAAGCTCAAGAGTTGCCCAAATTTTTCCAGAGAAGACGATGAACAGTTATTCCGATCAAGCAGTTCCGGTGAATAGTAACTCCTGTAAACAGCTCCGATGAACAATATTTTTTTTTTTTTTTGCGAAAAACTTTTGCTTTTATAAATATATTGCTTTTGAATAGTAACTCATGTAAACAGCTCCGATAAATATATGGGGTTTTTTGTTGTTTAGGCCTTGTAAACTATTTTTTGCTGTCAAGAATCAGTCCTTTTTTTTATCAAAAATCATGAACCCAACAGAGCCCAAAAATCAAGAACCCAAGCGAGAAGTTAAAATTAAAAAATGGTATTTTTTTTTTTTTTTTTGAAAACGTGCAAAAGAAAGGAAGGGAAAAAAACTATATTTTTACTCCAGTCAAACTCGATTATGCTTGGTTTGTTGGAGAAGATGATGAATAGTAACTTCATTTGTCTTGAATTTGTGTTGCAGGGATGTTGGGAATTTGGAATTGTTAGATCCAGTGCGGAATATTAATTGTTTTGCACCATGCAAAACCATTACGCACCGTTCGATCTAAAATCTAACGGCTGAGATCATTTGGCTTAACAACTTCTTTATAATATTTATTAAGACCCAAATTATCTCAGACGTCAAATGTTTGATCCGACGGTCTCTAATTGTTCCGCACAGTGCAGAATAATTGTTCCGCATTGTGCAGTATTATTGTTAAAAAAAATTAATAGTATTAGAAAAAATTAATTAATAGTATAAGTCACTCAAATCTTACTTAAGTAATATTATAATGTTAATAGTTAAATTATATAAAATTATAATAATAATAACCACGACTGTTTATAGATTATAAATATTATGAAATCGTTGTAAATAGATGATTACATTTGGTTAAGTAACTATACATTACTTAGTATATATTGAGTATCATTGTTATAGTAATTATATTCATTTTCCTTTTAAGCGGTGTTTTATAAGCCTATACGTTCTTCCTTTAACATGTGTTATATGTTAACAAGTAATTGAATCTACATAATGTTTAATTAACTCTAGGAGTGACTATGTGTTGCTTCATGTTCTAACAAACACTAAGCTACATAATGTTATAGTATTGATAATCATTGTTATGGCGTTGTGATTTGTTCTTCATTTCACAAAGGTTATATATTAACAAGTAATCTAATCATAATAGGTGTTTAAGTAACTCTACAATACTTAGTATAATGAGGATCATTGTTTCTATTGCATATATTTGATTTTCATTTTAACCGGTGTTATAAGTCTCTGTGTTATAACAAACACAAATTCTAATTATTTAATACTTAGTGTTCTAACAAGCACTACTTTTAATTTGGTTACACAATGAAAATTTTGGGGTAAATTTGTAAATTTAAAAAATATACCTTAGAAGAAATGGTTCAATTTAAAAATTATAAAAATTGTTATCGGGGTCAATTTGTTAAAATAAATAAATTTGGGATCAAAATAATATTTTATAGGGACTTTAGGGTAATCAATTCACAACCTAGAGGGACTTAGGGTATGTATTTAACAAAAGATATAGGGATTTTACGTGCAATTGGTGAAGAAATATATACCGAAATTGTGATAGTGACATCTGGGGTAAGGAGCCGTGAAAAAAAGAAGAAAAAAGATGGAAAATGTCATTCTGGCTACAGTGCGGAACACCAAAATGTTCTGTATCGTGCGAAATATTTGGTAGCCACTGGATCAAGAAACTAACGACAGAGATCAATTAGATCTCAATAATTATCATGAAAAAAGTTATAGCCAAATGATATCAGCCGTCCAATTCTTGATCTGACGGCCACCAAATATTTCGCACGGTGCAAAACATATAGTGTTCTGCGCTGTAGCCGAGTTGTAAAATGCATAAAAAATAATTAATTCATCTACTTTTTCAATGCATTAATGATGCTTAGGAAAGTGAATAATTAGCCACTTTGATCATCAACGTTTTTTCGTCTAGCCACTTTGGTCAAAATTCAAGTTTTTTAACTTATTTCATCATTAAACATTTTTCGGCCTGCCATTTTGGTCAAAAATTATTTTTTAAACTTTTTTCATCACTAAAATTTTTTCATTCTGCCATTTTGGTCACTAAAGTTTTTTCAGTCAGCCATTTTGGTCAAAATTTTTAGTGACCAAAATGGCAGAATGAAAAAACTTTAGTGATCAAAATGTGAGATAGAAAAAATTTTAGTGATGAAAAAAGTTTAAAAAATAATTTTTGATCAAAATGGCAGGCCGAAAAATATTTAATGATGAAATAAGTTAAAAAACTTGAATTTTGACCAAAGTGGCTAGGCGAAAAAACGTTGATGATCAAAGTGGCTAATAATTCTTAGGAAAGTAGATGAGTTTTCAATTTCTTCACACATTAATACTTTTTCAGTGCATTAATATATGTTTACCGACTATTTTTTTCTTCATTGTGGATTAAACTGACTATTCCATGTTAATACAAATTAGTGTGATCTCAGGGGAACAGAGAAATACTCTTAAAAACCACAAACTCATAATCATAATGCTCAAAAGTCCAAAAAACAGCAAGTAATTGAAGCCTTTTGGAGATATAAATTAATGTACTGATTAAAATTGAAATTAAATAAGTAAAATAAAATAGAGAGAAAAAAAAGTAGATAATAGGAAATGGACAAATAATAATACTCCAAAGGAGTGGAACAGGCAAAAATCTGCACGTGCGTAAGATATGCTCTCGTATTTGCCGAATCAATTTCTGAAATAAACAGGTGTTCACACTCATTAAACATGTGTTCTTATTCTCAGAATACATGTTCTTGTGCAATGAACACATGTTCTTGTATTCTGAACACTTGTTCTTGTGTTCTAAACACATGTTCTTGTGTTTTGAGAGTCCTAAACACATGTATTAGTCAGCATTTCCTGCAAAAAACATGTGTTCAGTAGACAAAAACATGTGTTCTTGGTAAGAAAACATGTGTTAAGTAGACAAAAACACGTGTTCTTGGCAAGAGAACACGTGTTCTTCGTAAGACAAATGTCTTCTTGGTAAGAGAACATGTGTTCATCATCTGTTCTGATCAATAACTAATTAATGAATGTTATATCTCTTTACTTTTTTCTTAATGTTTTTTCTGGTGAAATCTTTTGGGTCCGTGGTTTGAGATTTAGCTTAACAACTACATTGGTTAAGATATGCTCTCGTATTTGCCGAATCAATTTCTGAAATAAGCAGGTGTTCACACTCATTAAACATGTGTTCTTATGTTCAGAACACATGTTCTTGTGCAATGAACACATGTTCTTGTGTTTTGAGAGTCCTAAACACATGTACTAGTCAGCATTGCTTGTAAAAAATATTTGTTCGGTAGACAAAAATATGTGTTCTTGGTAAGAAAAATGTGTTCAGTAGACAAAACACGTGTTCTTCGTAAGACAAATGTCTTCTTGGTAAGAGAACATGTGTTCATCATCTGTTCTGATAAATAACTAATTAATGAATGTTATTGTCTCTTTCCTTTTTTCTTAATGTTTTTTCTGGTGAAATTTTTTGGGTCCGTGGTTTGAGATTTAGCTTAACAACTACAAAATAAAAAAAAATTGGGGTAAATTTGTAAATTTAAAAAATATATACCTCAGAAGAAATGGTTCAATTTATAAATTATAAAAATTGTTGTCGGGGCCAATTTGTTAAAATAAATAAATTTGGGATCAAAATAATATTTTATAGGGACTTTAGGGTAATCAATTCACAACCCTAGAGGGACTTAGGGTAGGCATTTAACAAAATATATAGGGATTTTACGTGTAATTGGTGAAGAAATATGTACCGAAATTGTGATATTGACATTTGGGGTAAGGAGCCGTGAAAAGAAGAAAGAAAAAAGATGGAAAATGTCATTCTAGCTACAGTGCGGAACACAAAAATGTTTCGCATCGTGCGAAATATTTGGTGGCCGCTGGATCAAGAAACTAACGATAGAGATCATTTAAATCTCAATAATTATCCTGAAAAAAGTTAAACACAAATGATATCAGCCGTCCAATTCTTGATCTAACGGCCACAAAATATTTCGCACAGTACGAAACATTTAGTGTTCTGCGCTGTAGCCGAGTTATAAAATGCAAAAAAAAAAAATAATTAGTGCATCTACTTTTTCAGTGCATTAATGATGCTTGGGAAGGTAAATGACTTTTCAATTTTCTTCACATTAATTAGATAATACATTAATTTTTTCAACCACCACAAATTGACTGGAAAGTACTCCCTCCATTCCTAAATATAAGACTCTTTAGACAATTTGAGAAAATTAAGGAAGTTGTCATTTTCACCTAAACTTCCAATATTACCCCACCTTCCCTCTCTCTCACTAATACATCATAAAGAAAAGAAAGTAAAATGTTGAGGGTATAATTGAAATAAATTGTTGACAACTAATAAAAGAACCTTAAACGACAATTAATTTAGATACCTAGATATCTCCTAAACGACAATTAATAGGGAATGGAGGGAGTATTAATTTCAGATGTACTACTTTGGGCATCTCTTGCTTGTGATTTATTCCTTAAATTTTACATGATACAAGACAGACCAATTGAAGCTTCATAAGCCTTCTTGCAGTCTCCTGCGCGGAACATTTAAGTAACCAGTCTTCTTCTACCTTATACAGATTTGCCAAAATATGGATTTTTTTTCCTTTTCCTTTTCACGTGTTGGGTCCTTTGGTTTATTAATGGTGAATTTGAGAATGGAAAGGGTAGCCATGGTTTCACTGGTACTTTGTTTGATCATGGTGTTTCAGCCACTCAAGATCATTTGTTCTATGTTGTTCATGTTGAATCTGAGAGAAATTGTTGTTCTAAAAAATTAAAAAATTTGAAAAGTGATGAACAATTATTTTCGAACACCTTTAAAAATTGGGTCGGAACCGGACAGAAATCATTGTTCTTAAAAAAATAGAAATTTTTTAACTTGATGAACAATAATTTTCGACCACCTTATAAAATGCGTCGGAAATGACGTTTCAGCCACTCAAGATCATTTGTTCTATGTTGTTCATGTTGAATCTGAGAGAAATTGCTGTTCTAAAAAATTAAAAAATTTGAAAAGTGATGAACAGTAATTTCCGAACACCTTTGAAAATTGCGTCGGAACTGGACAGAAATCATTGTTATTAAAAAAATAGAAATTTTTTAACTTGATGAACAATAATTTCCGACCACCCTATAAAATGCGTCGGAAATGAATAGTGTTTTGATCTTTTTTTTTTTTTTTGAAAAAGTATTATGCTTCATTAAATTCCAGGCTTGATTTTTTTTTTTTTTTTACGAGAAAAAATCCTCTGAAGCTTTGCTCCGACAATGTCAGAATCCTCCTAGAATTCTAGGGTTTCTATGCTGCCATTTGTGCGCGTTTCTTTTGGCCGGACAATGGGCTCACAATGTTTGCCGGTCTCTTTGTCCTCTGGAATTACCATTGCTAACCAGAGGCTTTGGTTTTTGGAAAAATTCCAAGTGTATTGCACGGGACAGGGGATGTGGGAGATGAGGCTTTTTATTTCTGCAATTACTTCTGGAATATATGGTAAAGGGGAAGTCTTGGATTCTGATGGATTAGGATTTGAAGATGACGGGTCTTGGATGTCGCCGGCAATGGTTTCCGACCGGCGATTTTGCTCATTTTTTTTAACTGGAGATGACGGAAGGGGAGATGGTGATGAGCCCAGTCCGGATCAAGATTTCTAAGTGCAATTCGAGCACAAGTTCATATTGTATGCAAGCAGTTTTGTGGAAAAGATTGGATATGAGGGAGGTGGGCTTGTTGCTGGTACGGTTGATGGTAGCCGGTCGGCGGGAGTTTTCTGGTTGGAGACCTGGTTTTTGTCTTAGACAAGAGACGAGGGCAAATATGGTGCGGGGCACTCTTTCAAGCAGTCTGGGGGTGGGTTTAATTTGGATGATGGTGGATCTGCGGAAGGAGACGGCTATAGTGTGTGCTAGTAAGCCGTCGGAAGAGATGAATATGTCGTCGGAGTGGAAGAAATTTATCAATTTTCGTGTTTCTCCGGTATGGGGGCGGCAGAATGGAAGATTGATGCGTGAAGAGGGTCGGGTTCTCGGCCCGCGAATAGCCCAGAGTGAAGGTACTTTTGGAAGGCTCTTGGGCCAAATGTTTTCCACTGCGGGCTTAGATCTTAATGGGCCATATACTGGGCCTTTGGAGGGTCCATGGACTGTTTTGTTTGTGTTTTTAGTGACTGGGCTGATTATGGCTACCAATATTCTGAATTGGAAGCATATTTTATCTTCCAGCACTACTTACCCTTTTATGATCTCTTTTGCTTTTGACAATAATTACTCTAAGGGTGCTCCTGGCCTTAACTAGGGTAAGGTGGAGAGCGCAAGTCGGTCCCGCCAAAACTCATGAGTCATTTAATTGAGAATTGTCTAGGAGTTGGCAACTCCTGGACGATTCAAGGCCTAGTGTGTTTCAATATGGCACACAAATCTATTAGTTTTTTTATTTTTCATAAATAAGCCGCATGTCGGTCTCATGATCAATATCATGATAGCGTTCAATTTTTTTCTTTGTCTTAATTTAGGATTTAATTCGAGTTTTTTTTTTTTGTAAATAATAAATGGAGTCGGTCGTCTCAAACTTGGAGAAACATCCCTCAAGATAGAGATCTGCAACATGGCTTTGAATGGAGGATCGGAAGCGGACATTCTGTTCTTATCTGACATGGTCGCTGGCAAGCTATCCTACGCGGGTTTCAGCTGATCTCCCCTCCTATTTTTATACGTTGTGAAAGTTTGCAATCAAGAACTCTAGAAAGTGTGGAAGACTTCTGATTTGCACGTAACATCGGGTTTTTGTTTTAGTTATGTTTAAGTCTGTTTGCACGGTTATAAAACTTTGTACCTATTGGAACTTATTCTTCAGTATTTTCTATGTCTGCGGGGTCATATAATGTCATGGCTCTTTGGCTAGCTAGTCTTTTCTTATGGCTTGTTGCCTCAATTCAAAGGGTAGAGGATCCATTGGAATTCCGTTTCCCTCATGTAACTTCTAATATCAATTAATGATATTATTTTATTCAAAAAAATTCCAGGCTTGATTTTTGAATTTTTTTATTTTGAAATTGGGAAGGGCATTCACTGTTGAAAAGAGCAAAATGATCCTAAAAAATATTTTAGTTGATTGTTTAGTCAATTTTTTTAGTAGCTTACCAAAATCCGTTAAACAATTCAATAATCCAAGGAAGAGGATATAGCAGAATTTCACTGACGTTGTTGCTTCTGTACGTAATTCCGGCATATTAATGGAGGAAAGAGCTCGAGAAATTTTCTTCAAAACGCGCCACCATGCTACCGGAAGTTACTCCACTTATCCTCCGGCGCTTCATCAGGTCGGATTTTCTATTCCTCTCTTTTTTTTCCTAGAAATTCTCTTCTCGGATTGTAATTATATAACCTCTCCCTGTATTATTTATTTTCCTATTATGAAATGTTTCTGATTACTTGTAATTGCTAATTCAGCCGGATGAAGATTCGAGAGGAAGTTTCCTCTCATTCCTGTCTCCTCGAGGTACGGTTCAAAATTGTAACCTAGTCATTAGCTTATGATGTTTTTTTCTATTTAATTGTACTTTTCTCAAATGTTAAATTGAGTTAATTTTCAGTTTAAGGTTTTTTAGGTTTCGAACTTTAAATTGATTTTTTGTTTGTTCTGGATATGATCTGAAAATTCTCAATTTTATGCTTCTAACTTGTTCTAGTATTCCTTAATTAGTTAATTGCTTACTTATCATTCAAATAAACCATATATTTCTTGTAGTAAGTTTCGATTTTCATTTTCCTGATGGTTTGAAGGTTGATGATTATCTGAATAAGGAACTTTCCGGAAATGTTCTCACTGGCTACTTTTCCTTACTTTTCGTACCCATTCTTTGATGGTTAATGATCACAGTAACATTTGTATATTTTTCTAATAACTTGTCCTAAGATGTGAGCTGTACGTCTTTTCACTTCGGTTCCTGTTGGTTTAATATTTTCACACTGCGTCTGTAGTGATGCTTAATTGTGCTCTGTCTCCATTTCATATTTTTTATTCTCTAACATGTATCATTTTATTTCCTGTGTGATTGAAGTCATAGTTGCACTAAAGGAGAGATGGACAGAGCGCAAAAACTCGAGGAAATTGCAGAAGTTTGTGTCCTTGTTTGTCTCCCCAACTGCAGATCATGTGGCTGTAGCTTTCAGGAACCAGATAATATTTTTGCGGAAAGACAATGACTATCAAAAGCCAACTGGAAGTTTTAATAGTAAGTCACTTGATCATAGAAATGGAATTCAACAATGAGTATTTTCATTTTCAACTGCATTTTTTAAGACGTTGGGGTCTTAGGAGGATGAGGATTGAATGGCCATTATTTCATCAAACACTTAATTGGGCAATCTACTTTCTTATTACTCCCGTATGATGGAAAGTGACATTAAATTGGCCTCCTTATCTAATTACGCAAAGCTATGCACAAAGAAGAGGTGACAGATATTGTTTCACTTTGGCTTTTGTTACCTGGAGGCTGTGGACAGCTTAACAATGATGCATCTATCAAAGTTATTGCTTGCTTTTCACCTACATGTTGGAGTATGGATTGTGAAAATGCATGTTGTCTCCTTTCCATGCATTGGAGACCAGCTTTAGTTGGTTCTTTTTTGGTAAAATTTCATTATGTGGAATTTTATGATTTAGTATTCCTTGATCATTTTCCTGACAATAAATTGAAATTGGGAAAACAGTCTTGACAATTGTTGATGGTCGATTTCTGACACCTCTGTATTTCATTGTCAACACTGTTTCTGATTTTTCTCGTGTCTATCAGGTGAGAGAAGCAACGTGTTTGTTTGTGGGACATGGTCAGAAGCTCATGATGTTCTTGGAGTTGTTGATGATTGTAGTACTATGTATTTTATCAAAGCTAACGGTGAAGAAATTACTAGAATCACTAAGAAGCATCTTAAGATGTCCCTACCAATCTTAGGCTTGATTTTGCGGGAAGCTGATGCAAAGAAGTCTTGCTTGTAAGCTCAGTGTTTGATTTAAGATTCCTTCTCTTGACTGATTAATTTTTACATCTTTTCTCATTAGCCACTTGGTCTACTTTGAGTGGACGGAATCTTTTACAGGTGCACCTTTAGCATTCTTACATCAGATGGTCTGCTCCATGATGGTGAGATCAGTCAAGATCCAAGTGCTTGTGTGTTCGCGGCACAGACATCTAAAAGCACAGCAGTGCTAAAGAAACAGGTTTTCTGTTTGGATTATAGTCCGAGGTTTTCGTTATTTGCTACAGTTAGTACTGCTGGCAGTGCCCCCTTCTCTAACACAGTAGAACATCCAGGTTAGTGAAAATTTGGGCTCAAGGAAATACTGATGCATCATGTTGCTTAAAACTTAAAACTATTGTACAGCAGATATCTTATTTCTGATTTGTTGATAGGAATCCTTACTGTTATAAACCAGAATGTTAAAATGATGGTCTAGATCGAGTCTGATTAGTCTTCTAAGTTGAATTAGTAGCTTTTACAGATGATTTTTATTTGGAGGGTGATTAATTCCTTCTGCTTGAAAATGGGAAAAGAGAAGAAAACTCCATTTGTCTGTATCTTATGAGTCTTAAAGTGTAAGAAATAACATGGTTGGATTTGAACATGGCTCTTTAGTAAACAAAAGTTAGTTAAGCCTTTTTTGGCAAGTTTTTGTGAACATCCATAAAAAGAGAAATCAGGTTCAGAACCACAAGAATTTTTTTTTCCTGGCGCAAATATTCGAGGTTTCTTTTTTTTTTTTTGTTCTTGACATCTTTCTTGTGATTTGATAGTCTTCTTTGGTATTTTTCACCTTATTGTTTTCCTCTCTTTGGTAGTTCGGCAAGGTCTAGTTAACTGTACATTGGAATTCATTAATGTACACCAAAGGGAGACTTATAGTGTACCAACTTCCAATTCATTGACTGTTCTTTTAAATTATAACTAGCATCACCATTTTCTCATCTTTATCATTTGAGAAGTTTGTATGTAACAGTCAGTTCCATTCTGTCTTTGAATGTTCTAAAATTCCTACAGGACTATTCAGTCTTTCACTTTGGCGAAGAAGTATCTGCTCTGATTTGGAATTAATAGTTTCCACTGAGTTTGAAGGTTTATATAGTGTTTCTAAAGAATATATGGATTGGTTGACATATCCAAAGGTGTTAATTTCAACACAGGGAAACTTCATTGCTACTTTGGATGTCAGAGGGTGCTTACGTACTTTTAAGTTTCATGAAGAACATGGTTCTCTTTCAAGTTTTTGTGCTGGAAAGATGCACAATTCAAAAACTGATACTGAATTGTCAAGTAGAGAGAGAGAATTTTTAAATGATATTTTGGATTTTACTTGGTGGTCTGATGATATCCTCGCTGTTGTGAGAAGGGACGGGACATTTAGTGTGTTTGATATCTGCACGGGTCTCAAACGGTCAGAGAATGATCCTCTCTACACGATGCCCCTTTTAGAGAGGGTACCAGAGATGTCTGGATGCCTTTTTCTGTTGGAAAGTAAAAAAATTTCACAAGACACTGAATCATTAGAGGAAAAAGGAGGAAGCACCCTTTATCTTACTGAGGAGTTCGACTGTGCTAAGCTGTTATGGAATTTAGTTTCATTTGCAGAGTCATCTGTGTCTGAAATGTATGATGTCCTAATTCATAATAAAGAGTATCAGAATGCTCTTAGTTTTGCTGATTGTCATGGGTTGGATAAAGATAAGGTGCTGAAGTCGCAGTGGTTGTTGTCTGGAAAAGGAGTAAATGAGATAAATACATTGCTCTCAACCATTAAGGATCAAGCTTTTGTACTTTCTGAGTGTATCAACAGCATAGGGCCTACAGAGGATGCAATGAAGGTTTTACTTGCTTACGGACTCCGCTTAACAGACTACTATAAATTCTCTGAGTCAGAAGATGATGAATGCAGCCAGATTTGGGACTTTCGTGTGGCAAGACTCAAGTTACTACAGTTTAGAGACCTGCTGGAAACTTTTCTTGGTATAAATATGGGAAGGTAATTTCTGTTTCGTCATCTAGATGCAAACAAGAAAATGATTTTCTTTTTATTAGATAAGCCGTATACTGCTCTGTCATTTATATTTGTAATGTAATCTGGCTATTGTTGTTATCTTTATTATTCAAATTAAAGTGTTTTTTATAATTATTTTTTAATTGAACTGTTTCTTCTTTATGTATCTGATTTACTTGGATAAAACAGGCATAGGCAATAGCTTTTCACTAGTTGCTTTTGAACTTTGACATCGAGGACCGCTATGAATGTTTTCCAACTATTCATTATTTTCTGGATTGGCTTGTACCAGTAGTTTATGCTGCAATTCCTGTTTATTTGCCAGATAAAGGGATACTTCTGTAATGCTTTTATTTTTGCACGTGTGATCCCTGTACATTTGACATCTAATCAAGTACCTCCAAGGCTGACACCCCCCCCTCCCCCCCACACCCGGAAATAGAAAACTAAAGAAAAAAAAGAAACCTTCGCACTCTGCCACACTGCGGGAAGTATTATTTTTTGTCGTAATCTTGGCTTAGTAAAGTGTTTCTGGAAATGGTGGGTATGGTACTGAATTTGATGATCAAATTAATATGTTAGATAGAAAATTACGGCGCAGCATTTGGAATGCTATCTCCAATACGGGCTACCGACCTCCTCCTCTCAAATTTTAAATTACAGCTTTAGTTTCAAAAGTGTCTTTTCTGCACCTTTTGGGCTTGTTGTTCTCACCTCTATGGCTAATGTTCCTTTCTTCTGGAAACATTATGAGAAAAATAACAACCTTCTATGATCTCTTGTAGCCGTTCTTATAAATTGTTATGAAAGAAACAATCCAAACTTTCTCCGGCTGTTTCTGATTTATCAAACCATTAGTATGCTTGATCTTGCTAGCACATCTGTCTACTTTCTTTATATGTCTAAACTTTGTACATAGTTTCAAAAGTTTCTGTTCCATTGCATTCTTATTGTCTAGGTAGCTTTTGTTGGGTCTTTTTGCATTTCCCAACTGAGTTTATCGTATTTATTTAGAAGTACACGTCGTATGGATAAAAATGTTAAGCAGGGATGGGTTAAAGTTAATTAAGTGCTCTGTTTTTTAATATCCTCTTCATGACTTCTTGGGATTTTTTAAGTATTACCATATTAAACTTTCCGGCCAGGATGTATTACTGGAGAGAACCTCACATGAGTTGTAGACTGAGCTTTCCAGAGCTATGCTGTTTACATGTTCTTTTCCTTTTCCTTGGTGCTTGTTCTTTTTTGTTTTTTTCTCCATCTTTTGTTTCTTTTGCTTCTCCTCAGTCTTCACTGATGAGGAGCAAAGTACCATGGAATAAGCAGAAGCTAGTATAGGAGATAAGGAAATGACATTTAAAATCTTCAGCATGTGTCTGCTTTTGGATGGTGCAATCTATTGTGTAGTTTTTCCCTGTTATCTAATAGTTATTTGTGGTTTTATAAAATGATTTTCTGCTTTTTCGATTTTATGATGCTTACCTCACAGTCTTGCACATTTGACCTGAATCTTATTATTTCATCTTGCAGTTTTAGATTACCAAATTGGTTCCTACTGACTTGCAACTTAATGACAGCATTTTATAGGTTTTCTGTGCAGGATTACAATAAATTTCGTAGTTCACCAATCAATGAAGCTGCCATACTACTTGCAGAGAAAGGAAAAATTGGGGCCTTAAACCTTCTTTTCAAACGTCATCCTTATTCATTGATTCCTTTCATGCTGGAAGTTTTAGCTGCTATTCCTGAGACGGTTCCAGTTCAGACTTATGCGCAGCTACTTCCTGGAAATTCTCCTCCTGCAAGTAATGTTCTGAGAGAAGAAGACTGGGTTGAATGCGATAAAATGATTTCATTTATCAAGAGACTACCTGAGAATCACAGTAGCAGCACTCAGATTAGAACTGAACCCATTGTCAAGAAATACGCAGGATTTCGATGGACATCAATTTCTGGCCTCTCTCTATGGTACAAAGGTAGAGCTAGGGAGATTGATTCTTTAAGTGGGCAGCTCGACAACTCCATGTGCTTGATTGATATGGCTTGTCGAAAGGGGATCTCCGAATTACAGCAGTTTCTTGAAGATATTTCTTACTTGCACCAGCTTATATATTCTGATGATCATGAAGACAAAACTAGATTTTCTATAAGCCTGAGTGCTTGGGAACAGCTGCCTGATTATGAAAGGTTTAAAATGATGCTGATGGGTGTGAAAGAGGAAAATGTAATAATTAGATTACAGAAAAGGGCAATCCCATTTATGAAGAGTAGGTCATGCCTTAAGACCACTGAGTCTGACAACACTTCAATGGGCAGTGATTCTACTACAGGGAAAATAGCTGACTCATTTCTTGCTAGATGGCTAAAAGAGATTTCTTTCGAAAATAAATTAGAAATATGCTTGATAGTAATTGGGGAAGGATTCAGTGGCTTGGAAAATAATTGTTTTTTTACGAATGAGGCTGAAGTGGTGGATTGTGCTCTGCAATGCATATACTTGTGTCCAACCACAGACAGATGGACTACTATGGCATCCATTTTGTCTAAACTTCCACTTCTGCGAGGTAGTTGTTCCTCTCCTTTCTTTTTCTTTTTTCTTTTTTTTCCCTCTCTTTTGTGTCTAACCGCGAATTTGGTGCGTGAAATTTTTTTTTAATACCGAACCTCATATATACAATATAGTTAAATTAGTATATATATTTAGTCTACTAATTTAGAAGTAATACAAATGTCACTTATTTACAATAAAATAAGTGTTAATGGTAAGTACTCCACATCTATCTATCTCCACTCTTGATTTGTAATCGTTTTGATATTATTAACTTTTTCATAGAAAATTAGAAACGCGGTAGAGTGTGCATCTTGTTCAGACTTCTGACAATCTACTTATCCAAAGATACTATGTGCTAGCTCTCTACGGTAGTAGATTATACTTCGAATTACAACTAATCGTTTATTAGTTTGTCGTGTTTCCCAATTTATCAATGTCTTGTGCTATATAATGATTCTTTAAAGAAGAAAACATTGACGTTTCACACCACAAAATCGCACCGAACCGCATCAAACAGCAAAGTGCGGTTTGAAATTTTAATTGGTTTGGTGCGGTTTCAAATTTACCCAAACTGCAAGTTGTGGCGTGGTTTGAAAATTCGGTAAAATTGCACCAAACCGCACCGCGTACACCCCCTAGTGTGTGTTGAAGTACGGAAAGCAGCGGGGTTCAAGATTGTTCTAAGATCTCTACCCCTTTGTTGCATGT
Organism: Vinca minor; assembly: GCA_026122235.1. Taxonomy (NCBI): domain Eukaryota; kingdom Viridiplantae; phylum Streptophyta; class Magnoliopsida; order Gentianales; family Apocynaceae; genus Vinca; species Vinca minor. The sequence continues at coordinate 4,738,285 of JAOCZM010000100.1, read as the reverse complement.
TACGGAAATTTGATTAATCGCTTTAGGTTCAGTGCTTTAGCATGTATTTGGATTGATTTTGTCTCTTTTAGCTCATATGCTGTATATGGATCCTTTAGGAGGTGTATTACTGAATGACAACTTGTAAATTTTGTTAACAATGTTTTCTGTATCATCATCATTCATCACCAATTGAGCATGATGGAATAGTTTGCTCCACTAGTGTACATCTCAAATATGGCCTGCGTGTTAAGCATGATGGTTTACCCGTTCAGATTTTCAGATAGACCTTTGCTTCCTGTATCATCATCGGCAATTGTGCATGACTGAACAGTTTGTTTTCACTAGCATGCCCATCTCAAATAGAAACCTTTGAGATGCATGTTAAGTTTGGCGGTAGTACTCGACATTACCTGTTCAGATTTGCAGCTTGAAGAGATTTATCTTCTTTTTGTTATATTGAGTGGAACAGTTTTCCTCTTTGGGAGGTATCTGTAGATAAGAGATACTGTCTTGCAAAACCGTGGTATGCTTTTCTTCTTTTATTTGTTTTGATGCAGTTGCCAAACATGTTGCAGACCAGATTAATAACTGAGAAACTGAATAGGACTTAGTTTACTTAAAGAACTACTGACGAGAGAAACGAATTTTAGCATCCTTATTTCACTAAATGGATGTACAAGAGACATGTCTCCTAGTTCCTATGTACACCTCGTAAAATTCTGTTCCAGATGTTTGACTTGCCTTGGTCAATGGAGGTGGCAGAAGGTAAATATATGGTTAATGAAATATATCTGAAAAACTGTAGGCGTAAAATTATTCTGTAGGAGTGATACAATAGATGTTCTTATTTCTAAGGATATCCTCTTTTCCTCTTTATGTTAATTGCATTCCATGCTTGAATTTTTTATAGTTTGACAATTTTCTAGAAGTGAAATGGCATGTTGGTTATGTTGCAGGTTCTGGTTATGAGGGCCTCAAGACAAGACTCAAATTTGCTGAAGGCCACATTGAAGCAGGAAGGCTTTTGTCAATTTACCAGGTTTCTTGGCAAATCCCCCTCGAGTTAAAATGAAATGTGATGCTTTTGTTTTGCTTCATTCTTTTATGTTGGACCTCAGTTGCAGACTGTGCTGCTTTTTGCTCTGATGTCCTGTTTGCTTTGTTCTTTTATCTAAAATCTTGACCTCAAACTCTCTACTTTTTTTCTCCTTTTGATGTTTCTGTAACTTTTTAGTCTGAAACTCTGCAATCCTGCTCCTTTCCCACTTTTGGTGATGAAATGTACTCAATGCTCTAGTGCTTGATAAGAACGAAAATTGCATTATTGAATTATAATCATATATAGTTAAGGGGCAATTTCCACAAACAGTCAAATGTTATGAATTGATAAATAAATAAATAAGTCAACCAATAAAATCTAGAGTCTTCTTCTGATTCATTGCAATCCTGCAAAACGTAACCATTACTTGCTGTACAGTTGAATAAAGGCTACACAAAACCTGAAGTTGGTGGTTCTGCTTTCTTTTACGTCAAATTTAAAGATCTAGAGTCTTCTTCTGATTCATTGCAATCCTGCAAAACGTAACCATTACTTGCTGTACAGTTGAATAAAGGCTACACAAAACCTGAAATTTGACGTAAAAGAAAGCAGAACCACCAACTTCAGGTTTTGTGTAGCCTTTATTCAACTGTACAGCAAGTAATGGTTACATTTTGCAGGATTGCAATGAATCAGAAGAAGACTCTAGATTTTTTTGGTTGACTTATTTATTTTTCAATTCATAACATTTGACTGTTTGTGGAAATTGCCCCTTAACTATATATGATTATAATTCAATAATGCAATTTTCGTTCTTATCAAGCACTAGAGCATTGAGTACATTTCATCACTTCTGTAACTTCTATTGAGCCTTTTCAGTGTAGCAATGCGGGTGACAGTTTAACTGTTGTACATAGTTGGATATGCAATGCATATTATCATTAAACTAAAGGTTTGCATAGAACATTTTATTTATAGCGTGTTTGTACCAGGTTCCGAAGCCTATTAGCTTTCTCATGAATGCCCACCTAGACGAGAAAGGTGTAAAACAGATATTTCGTCTCATTCTCTCCAAATTTATTCGGCGGCAGCTGGGCAGATCAGATACTGATTGGGCAAACATGTGGCATGATTTGATTTCTTTGCAAGAAAAAGCATTTCCCTTCCTTGATTTAGAGTATGTCTTGATGGAGTTCTGCAGGGGACTGCTGAAAGCAGGCAAATTTTCCCTTGCGAGAAACTATTTGAAAGGCACTGCTTCTGTAGGTTTGGCTGCAGATAAGGCTGAAAATCTTGTCATTCAAGCTGCCAGAGAATACTTCTTTTCAGCATCAAGTCTGGACAGCCAAGAAGTATGTGTTATATTTCTTCTTTTCCTATTATCAACACTGGTTATGTTTGGTTTTTTTTGGCTGGCTTATGAGTCTGTCTAAACTTTAAACCTATATCTGTAAAGGAAGTTTTAAGCAGAAGAGAAAGTACATCACAATGAAAATTTTAGCAGGGAACTTTTCTATTAATATCTCTTGAAAAGGGACCGTCAGTTTGAAATGAGAAAGTATACAAAAACAACAACCAAGCCTTAATCCCAAGAGATTGGGGTCTGCTATATGAATCAAAGAAAGAATCATGTAAGGTCATCCACGTGGATGCATTATCTCTATTTCTTTCGATCCCAAATAAAACTCTCCTCTAATTCTAGCAAATTCATATCCCCTTTTATCACTTCCGTTCAAGTCTTCCTCAATCTCCCTCTACCTCGTACGCCCTCAATATTACATAATCCTTCAATTCTCCTAACTGGAGCATCACTTTACCTTCTTTTAATGTCCCCAAACCAACGCAAACTGTTCTCTCTCATCTTGTCTTCAATAGGTGCTACACCTACCTTCTTCCAAATAGCCTCATTCCTCACTCTATCCATCCTCGTATGCCCACACATCCATCTTAACATGCGCATCTCCACTACATGCATTTTCTGAATATGACACCTCTTAGTTGCCCAACATTATGTGCCATATAACAATGCCGGTCTAATAACGGTTATGTAGAACTTTCCCTCCAATCTCAGCGGTACATTACGATCACACAAAACACCAGTTGCACTCTTCCATTTCAACCAACCAGTTTTAACTCGATGCGCCACATCTTCGTCAAGCTCCATCCATTTGAATAATAGAACCAAGATATCGAAAATACTCGCTCTCTAGAATATTTTTTAAACGAGAAAGTATATCACGATAAATATATGACAAGTTTTTAGCCCATGAACGATATTTTCTATTATTTGGTGTATTATCTTGGAGTCTTTGTATGTGAGACCGGCAAGTATTTTGCTGCCTAGGGATTTTATACAAAATATTTATTTATTCTCTTCGGGAGGGTATTTTTTGTTCTGGGATAATAATTGTCTTACAATTGCCTTGTGCATTCATGCATCCATTCTCTATGTTGGCTTTTTTTCCAGTGTCTCATTAGGAATCCCTTGATTCTCAACATTTCCTTGCGTATTACTTCCTTCACGACTACTTTGTTTTTGTTTGGTGGTCTGAGTAAATATGTTTAGATGATAATAGGTGTGTTAAATTAATCAATAAGCTGCTGAATTTCACCAGATATGGAAGGCGAAGGAATGTCTAAATATCTTGCCTGGCAATAGAAACGTCAGGGAAGAGGTTGATATTATTGATGCTGTTACTGTGAAACTTCCAAACCTTGGAGTGAGTATCCTGCCAATGCAATTTCGGCAAATGAAAGATCCAATGGAAATAATTAAGATGGCAATCACAAGTCAAGCAGGAGCATATCTAAATGTTGATGAACTTGTTGAAGTCGCCAAACTGCTTGGTTTGAACTCGCCCGATGACATATCAGCTGTACAAGAAGCTATTGCAAGAGAAGCAGCAGTAGCAGGAGATCTGCAGCTTGCTTTTGATCTGTGTTTTCTTTTGGCAAAAAAGGGGCACGGTTCTGTTTGGGACTTGTGTGCTGCTCTTGCAAGAGGTCCTGCCCTTGAGAACATGGATATTGGTTCTCGAAAACATCTATTGGGTTTTGCTTTGAGCCATTGTGATGAAGAATCTATAGGAGAGCTGTTACATGCATGGAAAGATCTAGATATGCAAGGACAGTGTGAGTCTTTGATGATGATGACAGGGAGAGAGCCTCCTCAGATTGAGGGTTCCTCGTACATCCCCAATCCATCATATAATACTCTAGGTACAGTTGACATAGGAGTTTGGCCAGGAAAGGTGGATTATGTTGGTTCTGGAGATCAAGAATCACAATTTAACAAGGTAAAAGAGGTTTTCTCTGAAGTAGCAAAAACTTTGTCAACAGAGAGTGGTAATCAGTGGGAATCTCTCAAGGATAATGGGAAAATCTTGTCTTTTGCTGCTTTAGAACTTCCGTGGTTACTTGAACTCAGTAGTAGTAAAGAAGTAGGCACAACACATATGTCCAGCTCAATTTCGTCAAAGAAATATGTCAACATTAGGACACAAGCAATTATATCTATTGTTTCGTGGTTGGCAATGAATGATTTTGCTCCCAGCGATGTTTTGATTGCTTCCCTTGCTAAATCCATCATGGAACCTCCTGTTGCCGAAGAGAAAGACATCTTAGGGTGCTCCTTTCTTCTAAATCTTATGGATGCTTTTTATGGGGTGGATGTAATTGAAGAACTTGTGAAAATGAGGAATAAGTACGATGAAATCAATAGCATTATGAATGTTGGCATGATCTATAGTTTGTTGCATAACCGAGGAGTCGAATGCCTGGATCCCGATCAGAGGAGGATGCTGCTATATAGGGAATTTCAGCAGAAACAAAGATCATTTGTTTCAGGTTAATCTCATCTACTTTTTATCATCTAGATTTCAGGATCATTGTTCCTTATCGTTAGTGACGGATCTAGAAATGTAATTCACTGGGGTCATTTGATATACACAACAATTCACTGGGGTCATTTATACATTTATTATCTAAATGGAGTAAAATATATCATATATACTTTAAAAATAAAAATAAAATTCACTGGGGTCAAATAGCTATTGGATCCATCACTGCTTATCGTGAGTTTCATGACACTTGGGAAACCTTTGGTTCTATGCTTACATATGTGTGTTTTGTAGTTTTATTAAGTTCATTATGAATGTTGGCCTTCATTTTGCTTTTGACATTCCGTTTTTTTTTATCTTTTTTTGGTGTGTGTTCTTTCTAAATATGATTCAGATGAAAGAGATCAACTAGACAAGGCACAATCAACATTCTGGAGAGAATGGAAAATGAAATTAGAGGAACAAAAGCATGCGGCAGATCAATCAAGGATTTTGGAACAAATAGTTCCTGGAGTTGAGACTGCTCGCTTTTTGTCTGGGGACATGGACTACATTGAGAATGTAGTGTTTTCCCTGATTGAATCTGTAAAACTGGAGAAGAAAAATATATTAAAGGATGTCTCAGAATTGGTCCATACCTATGGTTTAGATAAAACCAAGGTATGTTATGTCTGAAATATGACCCAATTAAATGTTAGCTAGATGACAATGCTCATGCCACTGGCATGAATTGCGTAAATTCCACCACCGCAATGCCTAAATTAGATTTTCATAGTTCAAAGTATCTTTGGGTTTTCATGATTTATCTTGTATTTCTTTTCAGGTGTTACTGCACTATATGAGTTCTATCCTTGTTTCTGAGTCTTGTGCAGTCGAGGATGTTTTAGCAGATGTTTCAGAATTGAAAAACGAAATACTTGCTTCTGCTTCAGAAACTATAGAAGTCATTACTTCTTCTGTCTACCCTATGATTGATGGACATGACAAGCAACGGCTTGCTTGTATTTATGGTCTACTCTCAGAATGCTACCTGCAGCTAGAGGAACAAAAAGAACCACATGCTATTGCTTATCAGGATCTGCCCCATACAAGCAGCGTGGACTTGGCTCATTTCAGCAAGATTGTTGGGCAAGAATGCTACAGGGTTTCATTTATATGGAGTCTGAACTTCAAAAGTATCGCTGGATTACAAGATCTTAATTGGCAGAGCTTCAATAGCGAAATCTGTTCTCACATTGATGAAAGTAATGTGGAAGCACTCGCAAATATGGTCCAGAACGTTCTTGGGATTTATGGGGATTCAGTGCCTGTAGGTATGTTATCATGGAAGGATGTCTACAAACATCACGTGTTCAAGTTGACGACAACTTTAGAAACTAGATTTAAAACAGAGATTGATTTTCAAAGCTCCCAAAACATTCATTCCTTCTTAGTTGAGCTTGAGCAGATCTATGATGATTGCCGTAAGTATGTGAAATTCATGGAATACCCACATATTTTGGACTTTGTGAAACAATTCTTCACAGTAATCCTAGCCATTGAGAAACCTTTGAGGAGTTTATCTTTTGACTCAACGTGGCAGGTGTGCCTCATCATGCTGTTGAATTTGTGGCTTAGAATTGTGATAAACTTTCGGGAACTTAAATTTCAAAGGCATTCTGATGAAATCTTTTCAGATTGTTTAATCACATGTCTCAAGAATTTTGTGAAGTTGATTATAGAGGGAAAAGTCTTTCCAAGAGAAGGTTGGAGCACCGTGGTTGGTTTTGTCAGTTGTGGCCTTAATGGTGGTCTTGTGGATGAAGTTTTTAGTTTTTGTAGAGCGATGATTTTCTCAGGATGTAGGTTTGTATCTGTTGCAGAAGTTTTTATTGATGCAATAGAACAGCGCCCACCGGGGTCAGTAATGGCATCTATCAGACATGAAATTTCTGTTAATATCCAGGACTTTCCTCATTTATATCTGAGTATACTGGAAACAATCTTGCCAAACTTGGCTAGTGGATCCCTTCAACAGCAGAATTTGCATTCCTTCTTTTCGTCATTGAGTAAATTGGAGGGCGACTTGGATGAACTGAAGAGAGTAAGGCAAGCTGTTTGGAAGAGGATCGCTGAGGTTTCTGGTAACTTGGAGCTGCCCAGCCATATTAGAGTTCATATCCTGGAGCTTATGCAGTTTATTGCTGCCACAGGGAAAAATGTGAAAGGGGTTTTCTTCTGAACTAGAGGCCAGTCTTCTACCTTGGGAAGGATGGGAAGATTTACAAAATACATCTCTTAACCATGAGAAGATCACCGACGATCGGATTTCTAGCATCCCAGATACATCAAACAGGTTTAAAAACACTCTTGTTGCCCTAAAATCATCTCGGTTGTTGTCAGTTATCTCGCCAAACATGGAAATTACACCGGAAGATCTTTTGACCATTGAATCAGCAGTTTCTTGTTTCCTTAAGATATCTAACGCTGCTACTTCTGAATCCCATGTTGATGCTTTGATAGCTATGCTGGGGGAGTGGGAGGGCCTTTTCATGGATGGAAAAACAGATTCTGCCAAGGTATCTGACGATGGAAATGGTTGGGGCAATGATGATTGGGATGAGGGATGGGAAAGCTTTCAGGAAGAACCCGAAGGGAACGAAATGAAGGATAACAGCAGTATTTCTATTCATCCTCTCCATGCATGCTGGATGGAGATCTTCAAAAAATTGATTGTGCTCTCTAGGTATATGGAGTTGCTGAAATTGATTGATCAACACAGAGGTCAAACCACGCAAATATTACTGGATGAAGATGGTGCTCTTTGTTTGAGCAAAATTACACTGGATATTGATTCTATTCTAGCACTAAAAGTGATGCTGCTATTTCCATATGAAGCGGTGCAGCTGCAGTGCTTGGATGCAATAGAGGACATGCTAAAACAAAGAGGCATACCAGATGAACGTGGCGATGGCCATGAGCTCTTAGTCCTTGTATTATCTTCTGGGGTCATAACAAAGATCATTAGCAGATCAGCATATGGCACCATTTTCTCATATCTCTGCTATCTGGTTGGAAATTTCTCTCGTCTGTGTCAGGAGGCATACTTATCGAGTCATAAAAGCGTGATGGCCGATGAAGATGAAGAAAAGAGGAACCTCTATTTTATTTTCACAAGGCTTCTCTTTCCATGTTATATATCAGAGCTAGTGAAAGCCGATCAGCTAATTTTGGCGGGGTTTCTTGTTACGAAGTTCATGCATACAAATGCTTCACTCAGTTTAGTTAATGTTACACAGGCAAGTCTTAGAAGATACTTCCAAGATCAACTCCAAATGTTACAAGATGGTGAATCCTTTTGGGAAGGCATGATCAGTGAATGTCTATTGAATAGTATTTTCAGTTTAAGAGGCAGGTTGTCAGATTTGGTGCAATCTGCTCTGTCATTGCTTCCTACTGATGGTAGTTAATCTCTCTCCCTCTCTCTCTCTCTCTCTCATTAGATAGCTCTTGGGATGTCTCAAGAATTTCTTGTTCAGAGGCTACATTACCTTGAAAGAGACTCTCTCTCTCTCTCTCTCTCTTCCTTTTGTTAGATAGCTCTTGGGATGTCTCAAGAATTTCTTGTTCAGAGGCTACATTACCTTGAAAGAGAACCTGGCTGGTGGGAAGAAAGCATGTCTTATTTGTTATTTGGATCGAGTTTTACACTTGAGAACTCTTGCATTGGAGTTTTTGAAAGTAGATTGTTTGTAGGAGGAAATGTAGGACACAAACTGAAAAGGTTTCGAGTGAAAAAGCAATCCAGAAGTAACGAATGAACTCATGGGGCTTTGGTAATTAATTAACTTGATATGTTTGTTTTCTTCTTCTGCAGGAGGAATGTAGGTGATTTGCAGAATCTTTCAGAAAAGAGGAGAGTAAGAAGACGAATTTGATTAAAGGTTGTTCATCCACTCTGCCGGTTTATTAATTCCCTTGCTTGAAGCATCAACCACAGTCATGGAGCCCAATCGGTTCAAAACTCTTTTCATACATCAAAATCGAGAAGAAAGCTATCTCAAATCCTTGATAAACCCGGTTTTCACCAGTTTCAAATTTCTCCCATTAAGTGGGTGTTCGCCGTCCTTTCCACCCGCCACGTCTGCTATTAATGCAACTGCAAACAAGGACGTAGATAGCGGTTAATATTAGCAACTAGTCTCCTCAAAACAGTATGAAATGGCCATGAAAAGTATCGTACCTCGAAAAGAGTGTGAATGCTGTTTCAAAACTTGCAAGACAGAAGCCACCAGCTTCCCATTTTGTCAGCCATCAAACCATGGCATGCCCTGCCGGGACAACACTCTCCAAACCATCACATCCGTTGACGAAAATTTTGGGGTTTCCATCAGCGTGGCTACGGATACAATTCGCAAGATGGCCGTGTCGTTGGCTCTGATTGGTTTAAGCAGAGCCAGTTTCAGATGCTTTCCGACCATCTGGTTGAAAATTTGTAGCCTCTAGATCTTTAACAATTCAGTTGTGTTAGCAGTACTTTTTGTGATCATTTCATACAGTTTTGAAGAGACCAGTTGCTGATGAAAATAGGAACTGCCATTCACGCCCTAGTTTCCAGTTGCATAAATTAGGTTGTGGTGGGCAGAAAGGACGGAGAACCACTCAATGTGAGGACGTTGAAACCGGAGAAGACGGTGTTTATCTAGGATTTTGCTGTATGAAAAGAGGGGTTTGAGTCAATTGGGCATTCATGACTGTAGTTGATGCTTCTAGTAAGTTAGTTAATAAACGTGCGAGAGAGCAGCCTTGAGTAGATTTTTTTTTCTCCTATTCTGTGAAAGATTGTTCAAATCACCCATCGTAGAACCATGATCGAGCCCACGAGTTTCCTTTTACAATTTTGTACTAATATTGCGTCTTGTTTTACCGGGATTAGCTTGATATTCATACTCATAATTCCATTCTATTTTTTCTATGGTGGATCTTGTTATATCTCTCACAAAAATCAACTATATATCCTACCAAAACTAAGTTGCAGTTTTCATTTGAGTTGATTATCAATCTGGTTTCACCCAAAGAACAGACTATTGTAAACTATTTACTATATTCCATAATTCAAGGGTTTTTGGCCATGTCAGAGAGAAAACAGTACGTGATATTTTTTTCTATTCGACAATTCCAATAATACAATGGAAATAGATAATTGTATTTATGAATGAAGGTGAACTTAGGACTAATATTTAGCTAAACATTTTGGAAAAAAATAAAAATATACGCATGTAGTATTGCAGTCTGATTAATTTATGTAAGAAACTGGAATTTAATAGTCGAAGTCATTGAAAAGCTGCTGTAGGTAACGTAAGATGGAGAAATTGCCGGCAGGTGTTTGTCTCAATATTTTCTGTCTATTGGATCACCAAAATCTCGCAACCGTTCTCTACTAACCACTAATTTATATATGTCTTGTTCTAGGTTTATTTCAATTTTGTCATGTGTTTATTGAATGTTTAATCCTTGATAACTTCTGCTCTCGATCGTGTTTTAATTTTATGTTTTATGCAAAGTATTGAGTCATCATTGAAGGGAACTTCGAGTCTATGTTTCCTCTGTTGAATTATTGTACTCTCTGTCTAATTGAAGGGATTTTGTGTATGATTTTTAATATTTTCTTAGTTAAAATATCAATATTACTCTCATAATATAATTAGTGGTATACACGTCGTATTAGTGCTTTTTTAATTCTTTAATTTTTGTTATATGTCATAAAACGACTTATATTATGGAATGGAGGAGTACAATTTTACCAAAAGGAAGAAAATCTAAGTCACTCTTGAGCTTCAAAATTTGAGGCAACATAAGATTTAGCTGGAGCTTGCATTAAGTTTTTTGTTAGTACTACTGTTCTTTTCCACCTGTTTAATGAAACTTAGCCTCAGAGAATATTTTGTGGTCTAACCTGTTTAATGAAAGATGAGGAGCAGATCGTTCCACCTTCTATGCTCCTGTAGGAGGAATTGATCCTTCAGCTGAAGCTGGTGACTTAGGTGATTGTTCAGGTGGTGATGAACCTTGTTCAGGTATTTTGGACAAAATACTTTTCTTCATTGGGGGACATGGAAGCAGCCTCTATACATGCCAAGCGAAGTCGGATCTTTCAATAGACTCACTGATATGCTTAATTATTTTGCCAACTTTCCAATAGAAATTGCGATTTGTATGTTGTAATATTTGATCCGCTTACTGAACTTTGTAAAAATTCTTTAAAAAAAAAAAAACAATTTCAAGGAACATCACTCTTCCACCTTCAATTGTTTTACATCCAGATTCATTAACAGATATGAACCTTTACTAACCAACCTTTTACCTTGCCTGATGCATTTTAACCCATAAAAAGGGAACTTTCGTATTAGGAAAAAAAAAAGGCTCTGTTTGACAAGAAGCATTTTATCCCGTAACTCTGCCAAGAAGCACCAAAACATAGAATTTCTTGCATTCTCTGTTTGACAATAACACGAGTTCCAAATAGAAAGAACAGCAAGCAAAATCCATTCAAATTTCCAAAGCTTGAACAAGCAAAATTCATTAGACATCATGAAGGAAAACCACGTATTAAATGTTGTAAGAATGAATGTTAACTACTAGTAGTAGCAAAGAAACTTAAATGTCGCATATGACAATGTATGGAATACAAAATTAAGGCCTGAACAGGATCTTAAACCTGAGACAAATTTAAAACAAGTTATGGCAACAGCAATGGCTGAGAGATAGCTGTAGATGTTAATGCTAATGTCGTCGCATTAACTATGAACGAAGAAGACTAACAAAGACAGCTTTACCAGCATCCAGGTTTTGTGCCACCCTCTTCTGATCTTGCATTGCAATTCTCTACTCTTTGCACAGTCTCTGAATGGTGACAACAGAATCAAAGGTACGCCCAACTATCAGGCCAGGGGGTGGATTATGGTACTAAGTAGGCAGTTGTATGCAACCTCATAAGACTATTAATTAGTCTGAATTATTGGCATCAATGAACATTGAGTGGCTCCGACTCTGTGTCTCTTTCTTTCATGGCTGTCCAATCTTCGGTCTCTGCAGAAATGACGAACATGAGAATAAAGCAGATATCTAATCTACATATTTATAATGCATTGACCAGTACGGATCAAAACCCTGTGCTAAATTCTCTAACACAAGTTAGATCATCTCTTATGGAAACTTAAAATGTATCATGAGACTACAGATCACAATTAAATATCAGAGACGTCAAACTTACTTGGCTTATCTGTAATGGCTGAGAGTCGTCTCTGCAGGATGGATGCCAAAAAGAGGAAAATCGAGCACATACCAAACATAACGGTGATGGGGAATGCATCAACCTTCAAATAACCAAAGTAACAATTTATCACTGTGATAATAATACTTACAACACAAGTAGCTTTCCTTTTAGCAGTAGAAAAAATGTAATGTTCCAGCATGCAGAAGTAGAAAAACGAGACTAAAGTTAAGATGAAATAACGCAACATTCTGATGGCAAGATATGCTCAAACTGGCAGGCTAGATAACAGAGACAAGTTCTCAAGGGCCTGTTCAGAATGTAATGCTTTACTAACACGAGAAAGAATAAGGGATGGTAACATACATTGTAGAGCACAATGCACACAAAGATGTTGAGGGGAATACGGAAGAAATTCATAATAGTGCTCCTTGCCTCCTCCGGAATGTACTGAGATCGCATCTTCATAATGGAAGGCCAGAAAATACCCACACAAGACTCAAAAGCACAGAAACCAAGAAGTTGGAGGCAACCAGACAATGAGATACCTCCACCCTTTTCTTTTGAAGGAGCTACGAAGAGCTACAAAGAAAGAAGAGTCAGAGACAAATACCATGCCCAAGAGAACACCAAAAGAATAAACAAGATAACATGCAGAACATACGGTTGTAATAATCGGGAGCAGAAGAGCAGCCGAAGAAATCACAAAGACGATCTGCATATAGCTCTCGACTTTAGGTGAGTTGCGTGCCAAAAGACGAGAAGCAATCGAACTTCCCAACATTGACGCCAACATAAACGTAGCAAAAATGAAGCCATGGGGAATCTCTTCACTGTTTGGACTCAGAGCAGGAGTCCAAAGGAATACGAAAGTGTACATTGAACCTTCAAATAGAGATTGTATTGCACCAAGCAATACGATCTTCTCATCTAGACCACCAAAGAAAAAAACAAAAAAACAAATTACTCCACTTGAAAGAAAATGAAGATATTGTAACTATGAGAATACAAGTCCTCGTTGTCACCACCATCTAATATTGTGTAGGCTGAACAAAGGACCTAAAAGACAAGATACCAAGTAACTATATGTTCCTTATTTTGTGCCGAAAAATCGAAAACCAATTGTCTTTTCTTGGTCACTGTATCAAGTTCTGGGTCCACTAAATGCATAAAATATTTCGAGTGGCAATCCACATTATCCCTTGCTTTTATGATGATAGGAATAGTTTTCTGTGGCAAACAGGAAATTGAATCTACCTGAAGCAATTGCTACAGCTGCGCTCTTGAACTGAGTAAGCAAGTCCTTGTTCTCTGAAGGGTCACCATAGTTCTCAGTCCATGACGACATTATAATAGCCATTCCAATTGCAAGAAAGCAGGCAGCAGCATCAAAGGGTGATACAGGCCCAAGACTTAGTGTGCCAACTAAAAGATTTCCAAACAATCCAGCAAGGATAGCAACAAGGCCATTGCCAAGAAATATTGCCTTCGAGAAAGTTAAAGAGAGCCATTGCTGATCAAACCCTCTCTGCACCGCAAATTACAACCAATCATTATATGTGAGGTAGCTTCCAAAATATTCTAGTTAGTTTCTGTTGTTTGATGTTTTACACTCCAAAAAAGACTGTTCAGTGAAACTTAATACACAATAACTGGTTGCTTATTTAGAATGTACATGAACTTCCAAAAACAGTTTATTCGGTGAGGGAAGAGAGGGTTGTACCAAAAAGAAAGCAATACAAATTTACATTTCTACATCAGAAAGTTTGTCTTGAAGTCCAATATCAAAGAGAATAACTGGGCAAAATATCTTGAAGTGACTGACTTTTGCTTTATCTACTTAAAATCCTAAGGGTAAAATTATGTGGTTTTGAAAAGCCCCCTAGATCTGTCATTGCATTCAGCAAAAAGAATAAAAAATTAAATATAAACAATTAAACGAGAATGTCTCTTGTATCACAAGTTTCAAACCTTGAAGTGTTCAGCCACAAGCCAAGACTCAAACGCTGAGAAAAGAAGGGAAGTGGCAATGCCACCTAAAACACGTCCCACCATTAAAACCTTGTATTCAGGGGAATGCTTAGTGATGCAACTGAGTATGTAAGTTATGCAGTAAGTCACGGATGCTCTCTTCCGTCCCCTGAAATTTTATTAAATACTTAAATAAGAAACTAGTATCATAACAAAAAGGCCCTTGCAGCATACATAAAAAGAAGGAAGCCTCACTGTTTGTCAGCCAGAGATCCAACAATTGTCCCAAACAACATCGAAGAACCGAATCCAGCAATAAAGAGATGTCCAATATCTCTCTTCCCAAAGCCATACACAGTGTAAAGATAGTAAACGTACGGGCCCTGCAACCAGTCCCCGGCTATTGCCGCATGAAGGTTACCATTAGAATAAAGAATGATAAAGTTTGCACGTTACACAAACTAAACAAAAGCAAAGCATCATGGAGTAGGCAAGTTCATATATAGTGCAGTTATTAAGCACTGTCCCATCCTTGTGAATTCTTAAACTACCAACCAATACTACAAATGATAAGTTTGTATTTCACAGGCATTGAAAAATATCACTTTCATTTTTAATTAAAGCGCCTGCATTAAAGAAATTCTCTAGAACAATTGAAACAATCACTAGCTGCAACAAGATTTCGATGGATAGAGATGAATCCGTGGGTAAACACGAAAATATGCATTCCCAAATCTTAGACAGTGACAAGGTAGGTAAGTATCAAACAGAATGTGGTTTTTATCCAAGCATGAAGAAATCTTCACATTAGCTGAATACACCACTTCATGCCTCATATTATAAACATATAATGCATACAATTCAATCTCTTCTCTCTTCCGACATTATCAATCAAATCATACTACGATGATTCACATAACAGAACCGAGATCCAGATCCACCTCAAATATGCAACGAATTGGCAAAACAAAATCACCACCAAACATACAGATCCTATTAAAACTAAGCAAAATTCCGCAATTATCACGCATTAAGAACACCAGATCGGTCAGTTTAACATCAAAACACAGCGAAAAATCAACAATTTAGAGTATATTATACACTAGCAATGCACGTGAAGAAGATTAACAGCGTGAAATTAAATTATAAAAAAAGGCTAGATCTGATTCCTTACCCATCATGAGAGAATAAACAAGAAGATAATTGTTCTTGAAGGAATTGAAAGGCTGAGAAGTGACGATTCGATCCTTGTTGTTCTTACTCAGCTCCAAAGCTGCAACCACAGCTGATAATCCTCCGAACACCATGTAATAGAACAACTCCATTTTTATTCCTTAATCACCACTGTAAATCTGTGAGATCTCAGTCCTAGAACTAATCAGATCACACAGTGGGAGATAAAGCAGACGAGTACTGAACAAGAAGCAGAGAGTGAGAGATCTTTTAGTTACGTACGAAAACAGGGAGGTGGAGTATTTATATTACTGTATACAACTAAATGGGACGCGGTTCGGCTATGCCAATGATGAATGTAGTCTCGGCCGTTGGATTCAGATTGTGATACGTGGTGGAAAATGGTTTGCCCGATGCTGTCGGTGGTTCTCATAATGTAGTGCAGCAGTTCCACTCGAGCAAGGTCACTAGTATATAATAGAAATGACATCCAAATGGCACTGATTCTGGGGACTCTCGATTTGGATTTTTATCCAATTTCCGCCACAATTTTAAAAACATACATAAAAAAAATCAATTTCATGTAATTTTAAAGGAAAATTTTCAAACACTCCTAATTTATAATTAAGTGGTTGGAGTATTCTATTAGAAAAAGACATTATTAACTGCAACTTGATTAAAATTAATTAAAGATAAATATGAAAAAAATTGAATAAAAATTGTGGTGAGACAATTAATTTGTGACAAGGAAAAATGTAGAAATTAATTTGAGACATTCACCGGATTTTGTAACACTGTAATAGTTAAGGAAAAAAATGTTTATTATATAGTTAAACTAACAAAGATAAATATATTAGACATTAACAGGTAAATCATATCACGAAGGATAAATGTCAATAATTAATAATATTACTATGATTAAGAGAAGTGTATGTAATTCAGTTTAAAATAAAATTTGTATTCGGATATTCAATTTAACTAATCTGGTTAAAGTATTAATAGATAATCTAGCAAATGCAATATTAAGTGATTGTTTGAATAACTCAAATCATATATTTTTTTTCTCTAAAAACAAGCTCAGAAGATAAAAGTTAAATCCAGCTAAACTAAATTCACATATCAAATCACAGCAATTGAGATCTTTATCCATCGGATCGGAATGGGAGGTTTGGGGTCAGTGGGCCCTAACGTTAGCGGGTTATGAGGCCCAACTCGGATCGAACGACCTATTTTCCGCGCTTGAGGATATCTGTTCTGAGTCTTAAAATAGGTGTTCCGTTTTAAATTAATTTTGACCGTTAAAATTTCAATCCAACATACGACAATAAGTTCCGCGCGTGTTTCCGCACTGGAGCCCTGCGATGAGGCCCTAGATCCAACGGGTTTTGGCTTAGAGAATAAAAGCACGAAAAGCACGTGCGTAGGTAGGGTGAAAAAAGTTTCCTAATTTTGGTTAGGGAGCCGGATCATAAATGTTGAGATGGGTTTTTACCGGATATGAGTGATCATTTTAGGAAGACACATTAATTGGAGTACCATATTTCACAAATTTCACACGTTAGACTTTCAAATTTTCTATTGAGGAAAATTAGTAAATTTGTAGAAATTCGGAATTAATAAATGCTGCTTACATCTCAGGATTAGGAACCTCGTAAAGAGAGTGATAATAAATGCCAAGATCTGGATTTCACGCCTTTAAACATGGATCCTTGAATCATTGACTTTAGCCACTAGAATCGGTGGTACTAGTGATAGACTGCTAAGTAAGTGGAGAACCTCCATACTTATAAAACAACACTCTTCTAGAAAAAAATAAATAATTTCTTTTAATATTAGTACTAAAATAGCCAGAGTCCTGTCAGGCAATTGCCTCAAGCCCTACAAAATAAAGGCTCCCAATTTGTTTTTTTATTACTAAAACTTCACTTAAAAAAAGTAGAGACCCATATAATTACATCTCACTCATTGCCCACTAAACATAGGCTTAACCCAAACCCACTTAGACGTGGATTTCTATCTTCCATCATTTTTATTTCTACAAATTTGGAGTCCTTTATTCACTTTACTCTTTTATTCCTAAAGGATGATGAATTAAAAAAAAAAATTGTCTTAATCTTGAAAATTCTTTAAAATTTAATGAACATTCAGATGTCGATGGTTTTGATTTATTTTCAGAATTAAAAGTGTTGAAAGAAACTTTTAAGGTAGAAATTAATACTCAAATTGAAGTACTAAATTATATTAAAAAATTTGAATTTTTTCCGAATGCATGTATTATTTATAGATTTTTATTAACCCATACATGTGATAATTGCTTCTATTGAAAGAAGTTTTTCAAAATTAAAACTAATAAAATCTTATTTAGTATCAACTATGTCACGAGATAGATTAAATGAATCAAGTATATTATCTATTGAAAATAATTTATTAGAACATCTTGAATATAAAACCTTAATGAGTAATTTTGCATCGGAAAAATCAAGAAAGAAAAAATCTTTGAACTTTTTAAAAAAAAAATTCCAATACAAGTCTGCGATAAAATTTTGCATAAAAACCCCGTGTTCCATTCACACGGCCCTGAGAATAGCACAGGTCACTCGAGCATTGAGACGCCCTGGTGGGACTGGCCCAGAGTCCTCTCAAATGAAGTTAGGGTAGGGCTTACTCTATAGGTAGGACCCGCTCCAACTCATGTGAAAGAGTTGTGGGCCAATCACACAAGGACGAATCTAGCTTGAAATTTTTCCACAAACATTTCAATATAGCATTGCAGTGTCCTGCAACTTCGAAGTTAATTGCCAGCATTGGCGCTGCAGAAGGCCGCCTCCGCCAGGTTTGGCATCCATGACAACCTCCGATTTACATACATTTACGAGGGAGGAGTTTATGTTTTGAACAACGGTCAAAGACTTGATTTTTTTTTCCTGAAGTTGTTAGTCAAATACTTAACCACCAAATTATTACCTGAGCCAAAGACTAAATACTTTTTGGCTATTTCCAAAGATTTAAGGTTAATACATTTTTTAAGGAAGTTTTATGGTTAATACTTGTGCTGAAGAATATCCCTTTTCTTGATATGAAGATGGGAGATGATAGCCAGAAACCTACCTCCAGCTGGACCAAGTGGACGAATAGAAGGAAGCCAAGTCAGAATAGCATTTGCACAATAGCCACAAACTTGGGTTATCCAAGCAGAAAATATCCACAGATCATTTCTTCTGCTAACTTCCAAAACTAGATGCTTATAGAACATCTCAAAGATACCAATAATGGAAGAAAAAGACCTCAATCGCCAAGGGAACCCCCCCACATTGTTCAATAATCCCACTCAAAATACACTAACCTCAAGTCTTAGAGCTAGCTAGTGTCACAATTACTTTGGGAGATTGCGGATATGTCCGGCATTACTTCAGTCACGCCACAGTCGTCTTCGTCCTTATGCCACACCTTGCATTCTTCGCGCCTTACGCATAATCCATATCATACAAATGAAGTTAGTTATTGTTACTCAATTCCCAAAGGCGTAAGATCCTCCTCGAGTAGGAGAAAAAACTATGGGGCCTTGAATATTCGAGGTGCAGCTACCAAACCTGCAAAATCACCAGGTATTTGCTATTTCATCCTTGATTAAGAGCTCTGTAATTAACATGACATAAAAGAAACTTTTAGCAAACAAGGCTCTGAGTAATTCTTTTGTTATTGGAGGGATTAGCTGAAGAAGCTTGGTCGACTAAGCGAAAGGTTTTGCTAGAGAAAAAGGTAAAGAGTTCTATCTCTTTCTCTCTCTCTCAGTGACGAATGAAATCAAACAAGCAGTAGCAGAGAGCACATTTCATCACAAATTAACAGATACTACCATTTTTGTACTTAAATACCTAGCAAAGAGAAAAACAACTTGAATGAAAACATATCTGAATTTCGTATTTATTGGATCAGCATGTAATCATTTTGGAAATTGCAAAAGAAATATCCCAAACAGACAGCTATAACAAATCTGGAAAAAAAGTTAAAATGAGTAAAAAATTCCGATCGAGATCTAACAAAGCAGAAGTGTCTAGGTAAGGAGTGTGGACGCGAAAGAAGCACTGCGTCTTCAGAAAGAAAACAACTTTGTGATCCTTGACGTACGCCCAGTTGCAGAGTTCAAAGAGGTTTGTTTTCTCTTCCTTTTTTCTTTTCCCATAGTCTTCAATGCTTGCAACTTCTTAAGAGCTCGTAGCCAAACTTCTCACATTTTACGATAAGAGACACTGAGAGGCAACAAAATCTACTCCATATTGTTGAGGATCATGAATTGTAATCACCACTTTCGTATCAACCCTTTCCATGTCAAATATGGGTTGTTCTCCATTGCTATAACATTTTTTTAAGTTGATGAAAAAAATATTTTTTTTTATAAAAGCAGTATATTTTGTATACATTGAGTGGTTCTCATCTGTTGGAAGAAAAAAAAAACGCTGAAAATTAATTAAATCTTCTTTCACACTCCAATCGAGTGAAAAATAAGAAATGAAAATATGTTTATATGATTATTTTGTATTTAATATATCTTATATTATGATTTTTTAGTTTAAAAAGGTAGTTCAACATAAGCTATTCTTAAAAACAGATCTCATAGTGCTTTTTCAAATCAGTTTTTTTAGCTTATTTTAAGCTATAAGCTAAGTTAATAAATAATTGAGAACATGTCAGTAGTAGTTTATTTTAAGCAAAAAACTATAAGCTGCTACTTTTAAGCTATCTAGAACAAGCCCATAATGCAGACATTATAGCAATTTTCTATAGCATTCAAGAGGGCTAGGCACATTAAATTAGGCATGCCTCCAAGTAAGGGTCCTAAGATGGTACCTGCCAAGATGACTAGATTTTGCAACTTTCAACTGAATGTGCTTCGTAATCCACGTTACATTTCATCTTAGTGATGCATATGTGATAGGATAGATAGGTTACTCAGTATGACAGTAACAGGCTTAACATGGCTAACCCTTTCTTGCAATAGGCTCATCCACCAGGTGCAATTAATGTCGAAGTATATAGGCTTATAAAGGAGTGGACGGCATGGGACATTACCAGGAGACTTGCATTTGCATTTTTTGGCATCTTTCAAGGGACAGAAGAAAACCCTGAGTTTATCCAAAGTATTGATTGCTAATCATCTCTTTTCAACTAGGATTCTATTTATTAAAATCCTTGGAAACTAATTGTTTCTGAAAGCAGGTGTGGAATCAAAAATAGATAAGAATGCAAAAATTATAGTAGCTTGCTCCTCTGGGGGCACAATGAAGCCATCCCAAAATCTCCCAGAAGGGCAACAATCAAGGTAAAAGAGTTACCCGTTTCTTATTCTCCACATGTCTACGGTTTTCCTCCTATTTCCCTTTCCATACTAATAGAATTATTTGCTGATAAGTTGACAAGAGAGAAGGGGGTTGTGTGAACAAGAAATAGGGAGAGTTCACAAGAGTTTAGAGTTTAGATTTTAATTAAGACTACGTACACATGAAAGGAATGACAAGTAACCCACTTCTTCTCTTCCTGCAGGTCACTCATAGCAGCTTACTTACTGGTTCTCAACGGTTATTCCAACGTTTTCCACTTAGAAGGAGGACTGTATAACTGGTATAAAGAAGAATTACCTGTAGTTTCTGAAGAATGAAATTTACTCTAAAGTGTGCCTCTTGGTAGGATTTTTTTCAGTTGCCATTTTGTTATTAAAAATCCTTATTTGTGCCTCTTAGCAGAGATAACTATTGTCTAGTGTGAATTCCTAAAAATAGGACCAGCATCAGATATGGATTTTTTTCTTGCTCTCAGTCATTAAGCAAACTAACAGCACTTCTAAGCAACAGATGCAGCATATGATAGGTGCATGAAATTCAGAACCAAGAAAAGTTGAAATCTTACGTAAGCAAATTGGGTCTACCAGATGAATAAAAATATCCAAACACGCTGACCAAATCACACAGACCAACAATGCAAATCAAAGACATTGCAAACCCAACAGAAGAAACAGGCAGAAAACTAACAAATCGTTGATAAAGATTCCTACTTTCTTATTTGTCAGACCAGAGTAATAAAAGAAATCTAAGGAGGGAGAAGTTCTAATATTCCAACCCATAGCAATGGATCACTCTGTATCAAGATCCCTAGCGGCTTCATGCATTAACGGAACAGTGATTATCGTAGCCAAATTAATAGGAAAATGTACCTTTTATATACCGTTCCTTCTGGCATGCCTGACAATCAGATAGACGAGCTTCACAGTCAGGAAGGGTCAATTACTACCACTAATGTTGGTTAAACCAAGAACTCAAAGATTGAATGCCTCAACCTTGTGAGAAGAGGAATGTACTTGATTTCCTCATGCAGAGATAATCTAGGATAAGTTAGAACGTCTTTTCCATAATTATTTGCTTAAGCCATCAAAGACGCCCTTGCCATAGAAAGAACAAAAGGAGGTAGATGAATACGATGAGTACCTGATAAATAACATACTTAATGGAGGGATTGATTTTCATTTCTTCTTCAAGCTCAAATATGTGAAGTTTCCACTGAAAGAAAAGCAACTAATTATAATCTGGAATATATACAACCTTATCATTGATGATAGGTAGAAGAAGGAACTACGGCATAGACCAACATGGGACCATTTAAAGAAGCTTGAGATAGAAGGCCAAGCTAGATAGAATCGGTTAAGTAACATATGGTAATTAGTTTGCAGTAGGAAAAACCAGTTTCTACTTACAGGGAAAGATCTGGTTAGCATGATGATTTCACCAGTTGGATCAACCTCTTTCCTTACTGCTAGATATTCCATGACAATTGATCGAGCTGGCAACCATGATTTAGCGTAAAACTGAATGCTCTGTATAAAAGAATAAAAAATCATTTATTTATTAGCATATCTCATTTGAATTTACTTGCATTTGTGATCCAAACTGTACTAGCAATCAGTTATCTCTGTTCTAAAATGTACTCCAAGGTCTGACATTAGCCTAATTAATATAGCAGAGAATTCAAGAAAATATGACCTCCAAAAATTCCTTTCCAGCTATCATCATTGCATGTTGGAAGGCTTCATTCTCATGACTGGATGATTGATCAGTATCAGTCCAATACAGGTTCAGTCTTCCAACTCTGGATGACAAGAATGTGTTGTTCACAAATCTTGATTAATTGATTAATTCCGTTGTTAATAACATCAACTGCCTGTCAAATAAACTACTTTAGCACATGTTTATATGCATCCACAAAAGGAAACCTTAGAGATATAGCTTCAACAGCAGTAACTTCCATCCTTCCTGACATTTCTTTTTGTTAAAGTTATTCTTAATGGTGCAGGGGGTGTCGAACCAGGGACCTATTGTTCGAGTCGGAAGTGCTAAGCAAACTACTCTAGCCTTCATTGACACCATCCTTCCTGACATTACTTAATAAGAGACTTGACGATACTCCATTAAGTCTTTTCATTTTATTATTAATATTGAGAAATTTCAACTTGCACGTTATAAATAGCACAGGGTTATACCAATACCATCCTGAAACAATCACAACCCATTTTAGTTACCAGTTGTTTCCAGTCTTAACTCAAAACAGGATAAATCATCATGAATTGTGTGCCCCTTGGTTTTCTGGTTGGGGAGGGGAGACAGTAAACATGTGTATCAAGGCTGCATTTGCTATCGGATAATGCAGCTTTTGAGATTGAACTGAAAAGTTAGAATCAAGGGTTGCATTCTCCGATTGAATAGAAAACTGGTAATGTAAAGTGCGTGCGCAGATCGTGAAGGACAATCACAGTACACAGATGCACAGTAGTACTGAAAATGAAAAAACAGCAGCTAGCTAGAAAAAAATCATACCTCTATGAAATTCCTATAAAGAGCCAAGAATAATCTATCTACGTCTGGATGTCCTTCATCTAGCTTAAGCTCCTTTGCTACCAGCTTCTTTCCATAATGCTGGAAAAAGGAAAATTGTGATTTAGGATTTTCTTTACTATTGCGCCTTAAAATTCTAAAGCTCCTTAAAACTTTTTTCATTTCAGAAAGAATTCCTTGTATCTAAAACATAATCAAACTAACATTACAAAACATTTATTTAACACAATTCTAAGTGAATATAGTTGAGATACCTTATAGACAAGGCCGGCAGTACTCAATTTAGCGGTGAATCCATGACCAAAAACCTCATCAAAACCTTTCTGATGATGATCATAACGGTCTCTGCTGGGATCATACACTCCTCCAACATCTAGTACAGCGTCAAGCTCCTCCAAAACCTATATGAAATTCCACAAAACTCAGTTCATACAAAAACAACAATAACACAACACATAAGTCCCCAATAATTTGGGGTATAGGATGGGATGGATAGGATAAACACCTAACATTTGTCAATAAATGCACACCTAACATTTGTCAATAAATGCACAAAGTGACTGCTCCTAGAATACCACTTAACAAATGGATTGGAGACTGATATAGCCTTTGGCAATAAATGCACAAAGTGTCTGCTCACGGAATAACACTGACTAGTAGTCACATTTGCTACAGAATCATGCCCTCAAATCAAAGTCAAGGCATCATAGAAGACATACCCAATATCATTTTAACTTATGTGCACAAGAACCTATTATTCCGAGTAAAAATGCTACGTAAATTACGCTAGCTTAGTATCTTAGTCCACATGCATGGCATAAAAAGAAAGGTGAACGTGAAGAAATTAACGCGCAAGGATATACGTTAGGGTCGTGCGTGCGGACAATTTCGGCGTCGGAGAACTTGTTGGTAAGGCAAATCATAAAGCAGCTAAGAGCTTCGTCGCAATGAAAGCTACCATTGTGAGTGCCCAGTGCCCACACACTTCGGCTTACGTGGAGAACCGCCGGCGGCGACACCAATGTAAGCCTTAGAGTTTCTGAACCAATTGAGAATTCCGATAGCGCTGTGATTTTGAAATACGGAATGATTTAGCCGTTGGCCGAACGTTGTACACCTTCGAAACATCACTGGCTGTAATTCCAGTGTTAGAAAATTTTCCCGGGTTATTTGATTTGGGGACTTCGCGACGCGGGAGAAAATTACGAGGAATTTATTATCCCGCTCAGCTAACAACTAATAATCACTCTATTAGTTATAACACAGCCAATAGAAACGAACCAAATGGATCTCTTGCTTGCATTAGAGAATCAAAACTCATAAAAATAGTTAATAACTTCGACTAGTTTTTTTTTACACCACTTCATCCAAATTGCTTCGTTGGAATCCTCGTAAATAATTCAATTTTTCGATTTTCGAGGATCAAATTGTCATTACAAAAACTTATTCACATGCACCCCTTAAAAATAAAAATAAAAAAGAGAAAAATTGCTACTCTCCGTCCTGAATTAGTTGTCCCAAATTCACTTGTCTTTATACTTTTTTTAAAAAAAATTATTGATTTATTGGGTGGAAGGGAACCTATCTATTACAAGAAATGGAGGATTCAAGAAACGGTGAGGGGATTTGAACTCATTTCCTCTACGTCATGAGGCCTCAGCCTTTGCCACTAGACCAATGCCTCATTGACACTTGTCTTTATACTAAATTGGTTGTCCCACAACAATCAAACTGTTATTTTTATTTAACTTTTGGAAAATTGGCGACTCGGATCCAAAAACTATTTACGATTTAGAATAATGGTTCAAAAACTATATTTTTCAAAAGTTCCATCCTAAAACTATTTATATTTGGTGGACTTTATCGTTCCGTCTAAAAATCTTTCAGTCAACTGTTAATTTGAAGTCGAATTTGGTCAACACTATAACTATAAGGGTATTTTTGGTAGTTTCCATTAAAATACCCTCTCTTTCTCGACCTACCCTACCACCCACATCTACCCTCCCCCACATACGCGACATATCACGGGTTTTGCATTGGACTGACCATTGTTTGGAATAAAGGGCAAACCATGGCAGTCTTTTTTTTTACCAACATTTCACTTCCGTTCTGGCACTTCCGCCCTCATGCTAACCCTAATAAATTCTTGAAACCCTAGAAACTCTAGACTTCCGTGACTTGAGGACGGAATTGGCAACGCCGTCCCAACCGGAAGACTTGCCCCAACCAAGCAACTCCAAATTAATTGTATTTTAATTTTTTTTAATTTTAATATTTTAGAATGTATCAATTATCACTTTTGTTAGTTTGTTTGCAATCGTATCAACTTATTTAAATTTTATTTCATTCAATAAGAAAACATTGCAAATATTACAGTTATTGTATTCCATTCTCAAAACCAGCCAGCTCGGCCCTATTATCAAGGATATCGTAAGGGGCTGGATTGATTTGTACATGATAACCGGGATGCAATCTCGAAAACACAACAAACTCAGCCCACCCAAAAAATAGTAATCGTCTCCGCCTTCGTGTCTAGTCACGCGGAGTGTCAATTTGTTCCGGCGACTATTACGCATGTGTAGTACTTTAGGGATTTCAAGATGCATTCTAACACGCCATTGCATGTAGTTTCTACCTATCCACTGTACACAGAAAAACAAATTACAATAAATAACTTTAAGGGGAACGAATATTTTTCCAAAATTTTAATATTAAAAAACGTATCGATTTTGAAAATCCCGAGTAGGTTTTGTGAATGTCTATTCGAAAACTCTGCCGAAAAAATGCCCGTCGAAGGGATACGATAATTCGCCCTTCAGATAACCGATCACGGGCCTTATCAATAACCCTCCCTTAAAATAAATATCTATTAGGTTTATTGGAGAATGAATAAAATGAACTGTATCTGTAAGGTGAAGATTGTTGTCACGCAAAAATTCTTGTAAACCACCGTTTAGGTAGTACTTGTCATCTATTTTGGTTACATAAACGCACCATTGATTTCCAATAACGTCCTTAAGATAGAAACATCTTGCTACGCCGAGACCAGTATGCTCCAACCAATTTGTGTACATTGATGGTATACGCTACATAATAGAATATGTGTTAGACAGCTCAACGCATTTGATAAAAAAAATTACACATTACAAAATAAGATATTACCATTTTTCTATTGGTTTGATTTTCGACAACAATTTTAAATTGGTGTCTGAAATACTCTTCCAGGATGGGATCCATTTGCTATTCATTTTCAAAATGCTAAGTTTGCCTTAGTAACTACCTAAGTTTGGAAGGAAATTTGGGGAGAAATATGAAAATTGATATGATTTTAGAAGGAGAAGTATGTATGTATATATAGGGGTTAAAGGTAGAGGATATATATACTGCCAAGTGAGAACGGAATTGGCAATTCCGTCCACAAGTCACGGGAGTCTAGGGTTAGCATGAGGACGGAAGTGATACTTCCGTTCTGGACAGAAATGTTGGTAAAAAAAAGACTGTCATGATTTGCCCTTTATGCCAAACCATGGTCAATCCAATGCAAAGCCCACATATCACGGTATCAGGGGTATTTTCTTTTTTCTCCTTCACATGGATGGGAATTATGAATCTTCAATTTGAGGTTGTAAACACCGTTTTCTCCTATTAAAATCGTCGCCGGCCGGCCGCTATGCTCCATGTTTCATTCTTCTATTATTTACATTGCTTCTTAGCAGAGAATTTCGATGGTTTAGGTTAAGGTTTTAATTAGCAGGTTTGTTATATGGGTAGTGTTAGTTGGAATTTCTGGTTTTTTGTTTTGAAATTGGGGCTAAATTTAATATCTTTGTATCAATCTAAAATGTATTTCAATGAAGATGAATATTAGCTTATCTTGCATTAAAAAAATATATATATTAGCTTATCTTATTTTATTTTTATTTTTTATTTTTTTGATGGATAATTAGCTTATCTTATTCCCTTATTCTTTCTTCTGAGTATTTAGATTTGAGTTCCATTTTTTTTTTTTAAGCATTTCTTCACGTTCCAAGATTCAATCTTCAAGGCAGGGTGTAGTACAAAATTAGTAGTGACATCTAATTTGATAAAAAGAAAAAAGAAAAAAAAAAATTGTTGATTTTAAGGTAATGAAAGTTAGTATAAAATGTGACTTGAAACTGTTTCTGGGATTTTTACATTTTGTACCAATTCTTGAAGGCAATTGAATGTTACATCCACTGAAACCACCATCAATTTGTTGTGATTATGTTTGGAAGAATTGGAGGAAGAGATGGTCTGAGGGTGAGGGATGGTGGTCGATGGCGGAATGTGTACAGTGCTGGTTGGTGGTGGAGGTGGTAGGCGATGATGATGGTTGAGGAAGAGATTTTAACATAAAATGCCAAAACAATACCCCCACCTACTTTTAGTTTGACCGACTCTAAATTTTAAATTAACAGTTAATTGATTGATTTTTTTACGGAAGGATAAAGTCCATCAAATATAAATTGTTTTAGGATGAAATTTTTGGAAAACATAGGTTTTGGACCATTCTTCTAAAATGTAAATAGTTTTTGGATCTGGGAGCGCCAATTTGCCTTAACTTTTTCATACTTCCACTTATATTTATTAATTCAACAAAAACTACGTTGATTGCATACAAAAGTTCCTATATGGTTTTTGGTCATTTAACTATAAAAATTAATCTAACTAATTATTTCTTTTAATGTGTGAAATTTGAATTTGTCGTGTCACTACAAAAAAAAACCTTTAGTAACGAAAATTTTCGTTAGGAAATGTCAAGAAAATACTCATGTGGCGAACAACGAGCTGACTGATGTGGCGAGGCTGATGTTAGTAGAAAATACTCATGTGGCGAACTTTCGTTAACTGAATAATAGCAGTTCAGATTCTTGGATTCCGCGGGAACTTTTGAAAAAGCCAATGTTGTGAAGATTTTTTTTTTTTTAGGGAAAGGTTTTAAGTAAAAATTCCCATTGTGAGTGCTCTAAATTGAAGCTCCTCCTTAGAATATGTGAGGACTTTTAATGAAAGCCCGTCTAAAGCCTATATTAGAGAGAATTGAAATAAAAGCGCAATCCCAAAAACTTCTATCGTGAGTAGCGTAGCCTAAAGACAAACGTATTTTTCAAAAGCTCATACAACAACATGTTTAGCATATTGATGATATCAATATCTCAGCCAACCGTCGAGCTGATAGGTTGGTAAACCGAACTTAATCGATATATATATTTTTTTCTTAATAGAAGTTATAACTCTTAAAAAGGTGATATGTGTTACTTGAGATAAATTCTCGTGCAGAAAAGTCGAGTGTAATACATAACTTGAAACAAATTCTCGTGCAAAAAAGTCGAGTGTAATACATCAACAACCTCAATTTTAATTTTAATTTTAATCTTTAATTTTAATGATTAGTATGTAATTTTTTATGGGAAAAGACAAAATGAATCCACTGTATGACAAGTCATTTTCGTGCACATGTTGAACATGTTATGAATAAATATTTGTCACAGTATTTACTTTAATGATAAATATCTAATTATTAAGCCTCTCGAATTTTATAATATGTGCTCACAACTACATATTTCTTTATGAATCTTAACCGGGAAAAGCTCAAAAACCGTGATGGAATTTTTTTTAGGCATTATTATTCAAGATTCAAGACTCAGATGCAAGACATACTTTAAGATAATACTTCAGATTCTTCCAGATCTGGAGTTTCTCTCTAAACCCGAAGGTGTTCTGGGCCCTTTTCTCAGTTTTCTTCATCTTTCTGAGACATTCTATGGGACGGTTGATATTCTCATGGTCTCGTAGATTGTTGATTTCTAAGAAAGGTGTTGAAACTGAGCTTGCTACTGTTGTTCCAGAATCTCGGAGAAGCTACTGCGAATTTTTTTTATCATATATTTATTTTTCTACTGTTTTTTGTGTTGTTTACCTAGTCCGGGGTGTGGACTTTTATCTGTTATCATGGTGTTTACACCATTGTATAACTTTTATTTTTCTTGTATTTTCGTTTTATCTTTTGATTGTAATGACCTTGGCTATTTTATGATTAATGGGTAAATTCTTATTTAGCAACAAAAAAAAAAAAAAAAAAAACTCTTAAAAAAGTGATGTGTTACTTGAGACAAATTCCCGTGCAAAAAAGTCGAGTTTAACACATAACAACCTCAATTTGAATATGTGTCATTAGAAAAAAATCCTCTTTAATTTTAATGATTAGTACGTAATTTTTTATGGGAAAAGACGAAATGAATCCACTGTATGACAAGTCATTTGCGTGCACGATGAATAAATATTTGTCACAATATTTACTTTAATGAGAAATATCTAATCATCACGCCTCTCGAATTTTATAATATGTGCATGCTCGCAAATACATATTTCTTTATGAATCTTAATCGGGGATAAAGAACACACAACGAATTCAACTTAGAGCTCTAAAATATCATCGATGTGGATGGTGTTTTTCAGCAGATGCGACTATGACCTTTTTACCGCGAAGTCAACAACCTTTCATAAATGAGACTTCTTCTTACTACTCGGTCCAAACTATGAAAATTGGTTAAAGAATATCACGTTGTTTGAACTTTGAATAACCCCTCATATTTGAACATTTTACAAACGATAACGTACTTAAATGTTAACCGTCCTAACAAAACCTCTAAAATGATCTTCATGCATGAATTTTATTACAAATATCTTCTTAAAAGAAGAAAACATCTCAATTAAATTTTTTAATGAGATTCAGAATTTTTAAAATCATAAATTTAATCAAAAATATATATTTTACACAGTGTTGGAACCAAGGGGACGCATGGGACCGTCCCCAACATTCTTAAAAACCGACACATTAATAAGATTTTTTTTTCACCACTAACATTTCTTTTTATATTAAAAACTAGAATTTTGTTGCCTCGCAAAATAATAATTCCTAGCCCCGTCCTGATTTTACGGACTAATATACTTTAAGATTTGATTTATTCCTTTTTTTTGGTTTTATCCTTCTCTAAAGAGTGAAAGTGATTTCACTACTAATATGATCATAAATTAATAATCACTTGATAAGTTGATAAGTGATATCATTCATTTCATTACTGATATCTTAAATTACATGAACATTTGATTTTCTTTTTTATTTAGGAATTCCTATTAATGAAAACCAACTTTAGTGGCTGATAACAATATTAATTACCTATCCTGGCTTTTGAACCGTGTAATCATGAATGGCATATGCCCAAAAGTAGTTCTTTGAGGAACAATGAGATCCACCACATAAATAAATAAACTCATCGAAATTAAGAATGTGATTTTAAATGGAAAATTAAAGTCCGTGTTAAAATATATAAATAGGTTACTAATACATTTTTTATCGGAATGAGCATCACATGATATTGTTTACAAAAACGGAATCCAGTCATTTATCTTCCACACAAAAAATAGATTTTAGTAATCGAACTTTATTTAACGTGTCAAACAGTTATCAAGTCAACTAAAAACAAAATACTGAAATATGTCTATTGAAACCCTAAAAAAACACATTTTGAATTAAAAAACGAACAACTCTAGGCATTAATAATTTGAGTCCTACGTACTAAATAAATGTACGTCAATTGTCAATGAAAGAGTTAAAATGAAATTAATATTGCACAACATAACACCTCTGGTTAATATATCCATAAGTAGTGAGACTGATCAAAATTTGAAATAATGAGTATTCGCAAAATCTGACTCTTGCACGAGTTCAACTTTCTTGTCGTGAATTTTCCTTTTCTTTTTCAGTTGAATCATAATCCTTATCCAACGACTCCCTCTTGCTCCTTCTCAAA
The DNA here is from genome assembly GCA_026122235.1 of Vinca minor. Taxonomy (NCBI): domain Eukaryota; kingdom Viridiplantae; phylum Streptophyta; class Magnoliopsida; order Gentianales; family Apocynaceae; genus Vinca; species Vinca minor. The sequence continues at coordinate 4,707,314 of JAOCZM010000100.1, read as the reverse complement.
AGCCCATATAATTTTCGAAACTCTTTTACCGTATGAACACTTTCTTTGCAAAATATTCCGGTATCACCTGACTCCTCCACCACCCGCACCAAACCATTCTCCCTAATCGACCCGTCCCCGCTCAACCTCTGGGCTATCAGACTCGAAACTTTAGCTTCCGCATTAGTTTGCAAAGCGGATATAACCGATTTCAAGGCACGACTAGGTGAGCTCCGATTCGCAATCATGATTTCACCGACTTCAGCCGGACTCAAGCTTGCCACGGTATGGAAAACTTCCTGTACTCGAGGAAAAAGCTTATGGTCCTTCAAGCCCAAGTGACTATTGGCCAAGCACTTAAACGCGTTGAAATCACACAACGGGAACTGCAAGTGGACATCGATCCTTCCTGGCCTTAGAACCGTTGGATCAACTTGATCTTTACAGTTCATTGAGAAGATCATCACGCGCTCTTCTCCGCAGCAGGAAAATATCCCGTCCATGAAATTCAGAATCCCGGAGGAGCTGGCGGAGGATTGTTTCTCGACCAAATACCGGTCAAGATCTTCAACCGCGATCACAGATTTCGTTTTCGTTTGCAAAAGAAGCAATTTCAGATCGGTGTCGTCGGAAACTTTTGACAAATCGAGGTCGTAGATGTCGTAGCCGAGCGATTTGGCCATTCCGGCGACGAAAGTTGATTTTCCGGTACCGGAAGGTCCGTACAGAAGGTAACTCCGCTTCCAAACGCGGCCGAGCCGGTGATAATACTGTTTGGACTTGAGAAACGATTCCAAATCGGATTTGACCTTGTTCTTCAAATCGGAATCCATGACGACGGAGTCAATCGTCGCCGGATGCGTAAACGGAACCGATATCCACCGTACGTTTCTCTGCGGATCATCGTTTACGTTGATGTAAAGCTTAACCTCCTTCGTTCGCTGCTCAATTTCATCGGAAACTGTATGGATATGCTGAAGATAGGGACATAGAATTCTCCGCTTGTCGGATTTCCGAAACTTCAATACCAGCGATTGCGAACCGGTTTTGTCGCATTTCTGATTAATCCAACACATTCTGGCACCGAGAAACTTGTCAATTACGACCTGATTGGCGTCGAGAACGAGATTGATCTCGTTCGGATTGTCGCCTGAGAAAAGATTGGTGAAATCGGAATCTTCCACACATGGCAAAGAATTCAGGTAAGTGTAAACTTTGTTGTAGAGTTGATTTTCCTGCATGTGATAATTGAATTGCGGGACCCTGTAGAACTGGTATACGTAACATTTGTCTGCTAAAAACTGCAACCAATTTTTAAGAATGTACAGAATCGATGTCTTTGACAAAAATTTGATGATTAGAATTGAAGTAATTATAGATAATATAAACAAGATTGGATTTAGAAGAAACATGGCTGATGATCTGAGTAATAATGTTATTAAGGAAGAAGAAGAAGATGAGGATGTAAAATGGCTTTTTGGGATAATAAAAAAGAAGGAATAATTTTTAGAGGGTGAGAGATGGGCTTCTAAAAAAGATGGAATGATGATGAGAAGCAGTCCGGCTCCTGTGCGGAACGCCTTAAATTCCGCACGTGCGGGACACAACAAGACCGTTGATTTCATTTTTTAAGAGGATCAATGGTTGAGATTTAAAAGAGGTAAAAGGATATATATGTAATTTTATTAGAGGTGAGAGAAAAGTTTCATGCTGAAAAGTCAAAAAGGTGGAGTTACAGGAGAGAGAAAAGTTATGACTGAAAAGCAAAAATAGGTATATTTACTAAAGAACGCATGTTCTCTAACATGTTCTTTGTTAGAGAACACATGTTCTTGTATATTGTGAACACATTTTTTGTTAGAAAACGCACGTTCTTTATTAGAAAACACATTTTTTTGATAGAGAACGCAAGTTCTCTAATTAGAGAACGCACGTTCTCTGTCAGTGAACACATTTTTTTGTTAGAGAACGCACATTTTTTTATTAGTGAACGCATGTTCTCGATTATTGAACATGTGTTCTCCGGCGAGTAAGCACATGTTACTCCGTCGGAGAACGCATGTTTTTTTATTAGATGAATGACGTGTTCGATTATTGAACACCCAGGGTTAAAAGTAAAAAAGAGAAAAAGAGCTCAAAGTTTATCTCTAAAAATACCCCTCGTTTTTTATACTAATCGTTGGATCAAAAAGATAAAAAAGACAAAATCCAATCACGTGGTGACAGACGTCTCAGTATATATTGAATTTTCTTGTTCAGCATAGGAGCCGTGGTGGATGAGGGTCTTATGTGTAGTGCTGCTGCAGAGTCTGAAGAAAAGACAAGAGGCAGCAGTGGGGGGAATTGAATGGGAATACAGAATTGGGAAAAAGGGAAATTTAAACAAAGGAAAAATAGAAAGGAATGAATATCCGTGTAAGACGAAGAACGTGTGACATTTATTACACTTTGTAGCTGTGTTTTTGTGACTATATTTGGGCAAATAATCCTCTTTTCCTGTCCCTGTCTTTATTCTTCTTTCCAATTAATCACAATTCACTATGTGTATATATAATTGAAAAAAATATTTATATAGTAAATTTTGATTGGTTGGGGACAGGGATGGGAATAGGAACGGGGAAAGAGGATTTTCACCCAAATATTTAGTCTAATCATGAATTATTATACTTGTGGAATATAAATCAAGCAATTATAAAATCCTGACCCCCTACTTTCTTGGTGATACTACTATTAATTTCTAATGTCTAGGCTAATTTGGCTGATAGTATGGTATCTGTTAAAGTAAGGCGAAAATTTTGTGATGATTAGTCAATAATAGACTAACAGCCGCTGCATTAGTCTTCAATCATGTAGTGTATAATTGGATTGAGTCAATCCGAAATTTTTTGTATAGTGTTTGACAGGAAGTGGAGAGAATGTCACACTGAAATTTTATATTAATTCATGTAGCCTTATTTAATCAAGATACTAACCTTATTTAAACCATTTGAAATTAGCCCATATCCATCATTTCAAAAGAAAATATATGGATATTCACCTTTTCAATTGAAAGATATTTAAAGATTTTGAGAGATAATTGGGGAGTGATTTAATATTTGAAATTTATTAAGATAAAAATTAGTTTCTAATTAATTTAACTAATCTAAATTTTCTCAACCCATGAAAATTATTAAACTCATTAAAAAAAAGTCAAAATTAGAATAGAAATTTGGAAGTATTGGTCAAAACCTGAAAACAGGCTCTATAATATAAACCTGAAATATCAACCCACCAATTCATTCAAACAAAAATCTAACTTCAAAAGTAAAATTTAACCAACCAATCAAAATTAGATAAAATAATAAATTGAACCAAAATTCATAGAAATTACACGTAAGATTTAAAAGAAAGTGATGTTTGAATTTTGAAATTAAAGAACATAATATATTTAAGGTAGATTATTATATCATATAAAAATACTGTTAGTTTAGATTTGCTAGAAATCGTGAAAAAATTTATTTAAATTAGCATTCCATTAAAAGAATTAAATAAATAGTTGTCAAATACCTGCTAGAATAGCTGACAGTATGGTGTAGTATTTGACTTGTACGTTGTGTGGGATCAAAACCCTCCTCCCTCAATTTAAATAAAATACTTCAAATTTTTTTGACACCAATCAAAAGTTTTATAACTAATTAAAAATATACGAAAAGGTGCTCGTAATATATATATATATATATATATATATATATATATATATATATATATATATATATATATATATATATATATATACACACACACACACTACTAAATGACTCGTCTATGCATCTGAAAAATACTGAATTTCAAATTATTAATTTAATGGTACTATTGTATTTACAAGAAAAGCTCGTTAACTTTATTTTTTCATAACTCCAGTAAAAAGTCCTGCAAAATAACTTGCCATTCTCATCAACTCTCTTATATCAATCTAATTCCACCATCCCTGAGATCAAACCCACCATGAAACAGGACCCAAACCATCAGCATCTAAGGATCCCTGCAAAAAAAAACAAAAAAACAGGCAGCACCTCATTATTGATAACCTCGTAGCATATACAACCGAGTTTTATTATTACTTTTTCTATCATTTCTGTTCGGTGGGAAGGCCGAAGGTAAAGGTAAAAGTAGATTAGCAGGAAGTTGAGGGCTAAAGAGGACACTTGCTTTGAGATTAGCTATTCGAATGGTTTGGAAGTTAGGATGAGACAAAAATTGAGGCATAGAAACACAGTAACTAAAATTGAACAAAATAAAGTACCACCACAATAGAGGCAAGAAACACCACAGAAATCAAACTAAATTATTTACTCACAGTGATCACCATAGGGGCAAATGGCTTTGAATCTGGTTCTTGCTCGAGGGGAATTGATGGATAATTTATAGCATGAACCCGAAACCTGATCTGCAGTCGAGGACAATCACCTTCCTTGTGAACAATGTAAAGTTTTAATCAATTAAAATGAAATAGTAAAGCACCAAAATGTGAAAGCCAACCTCGTCCATGCCATCTATAGGGTAATTATCTTCGTTATACTCCCATATCCACGCGACTTGGTTCCTGCGATGTGCATTGGCACAGAAGGAAAAAATTGGTCACGAGATTCATTTGTTGAATACCTTTTATACTGTCCCTGAAAATAATTCAAGTAAACCCATTATACTCACTTGTCTCCTGAATCAGGCTCAGAATGTGAGGGGTTCGGTAACAAAGGCGCAGGTACATATATGTCATCAAAGAATCCAAGTGATACTGAAAGCAGATTATGTAATGATGATTTAGGAACATTAAGTTATAAACACTCGGATTTTTTTTTGTTCTTTTCTGAAAGAATCTGGCATTTAACAGCTTTACATAACACATACTCCCTCAGTTCCAAATTGAATGTCCACTTTCTTATACAAAAAGAGTAGGAAATAGGACATTCAATTTGAGAGAGAAGGAATAATAAAGTTGGATCATATAGCAATGGTTGCATGAACAAGCTATCCATAAAACAATTGAACTACTCAACCAACTAGAATGCCTTGAGCAAGAAACTTCTCCTATTCATCTAACAACACAGTAGATATATCTAGAGAAAAAATTAACCCCTACAATACAAGAAAAGAGAAACATAACTAGACAGCAAGTATTTGCTAACAAGAAAAGGGGAGAAACATTCAGGGAAAAAAATTGAACTTTTCATGTTGATTTAAAAGTTGCACATATTCCATTGAGTTAAAGAGGTTCAAGTTAATCCGGCATATGACTTTAGCATCAGGATCATATATCCAAGTTCCAGCAACATATCTACCAGCATCAAGACGAACAAACATCCAGTAACGCTGCCCTCACACCCCCTCATTATCATACATGTATCATTTTTTTCATACTTGTAACAGTTAATGGGAGTGTGAAAGAAATCGAAAGAGTTAAAGAAAAAAAAGTCCTAGAAATCATACAACGCAAACCATTTGAGGTAGATTCTTTGAGTCTTGCAGCTATAACCTCTCCCACAAAAGGGCGAAACATCAAGAGCCTGAAATTCACCTGCCAAAAATACATGTGTTTCAATTATTAGTTAATGCATCCTGCCAAAATGAATTGGTTAAACTGATATTTGGTCGTCAAGGGAAACTGGACTAGCGGTTGGCAAGCTCCAGTCCATGACTGAGGTTATAGGATCAACACCGAGCTACACCCATAAACTCCCCCATTACCCACTCAAAAAATATACATGTAAAAAAATTGATATTTTGTCCCACTCTCGGAGAGGTAACCTTGAAAAAAATTGGCAAAATTCAGTAGGCAATGGAACTTAACAAAACAAGTATCTATAAATCTTTCTTAAGAAATAAAATCTGGTCATACGTTTGAAAATCTAGAACCCACAACACCTATCTTCCATCACTAAACATAACAAAGATACTCGTTTTCTGCCTAGAAGGCTACATCACCTAGAAGTTTAAGATTGTGCAGATTAATGCGCTATGCAAGTAATTCTCTTTTGCTTGGTAGGAAAAAACTGATTCATATTATACGATAGAAGTCATAATATCTCTATTAAAGCAGAAGCAATTATCATCAGAAATAAATAGTTGCTGTAATATAATAAACATACCGTATATGTTGAAGCACCATCTCCTGCAAAGATAAATCCACCTTCAATGGAGCGGATATCATAAACAGATATGCAGAGCCCCAGCTTTGAGATGACCTTTGGTTACATTAACAAAAATACAATAGAAGTTACTTCTATTAACTTTCAGATAGGGGTTTCATATAACAGAGAAGTAGGAAAGCAATAACGAGTACATGTAAAGGAAAGTCCAATGAAGCAAGTAGAAACCTTGTCTAAGAAGAGAACCTCGAGTTCTCCCTTAATTGCTTCATTAAGAGGTAAATTGAGAAGATGAGGTGGCAATCTCAAAGTGTGCTCAATTTCACTCAAGTAGAACATTATTCTCTGTAAACCTGATTGAAAAATTAAATTCTCAGATCATAATTTCAAACAGGGACGCATCCAGGATTTGTTAGTTGGGAGGTGAAAAACTGCAAAAGTATACCAAATTACATATAAAAATTGCAAAAAAAGAAATTAGGGGCAAACTTAATCAAATATTCCAAACTATATACAAAATTTACTATATCTTGTGATATTTTTAAAAATCTCGAGCAATACTGCCACCCGTCCCTAGTATCGTCCATTATTTCAAACCTAAACAAACAAGATAAAACTAAGTAGAACGCCGAAACGAAGAAATTCTCAAATCATTCTTCGTTTCACAGACCATTAACCTATTCAATCTCCAACACAGAAATTCTCAAACAAAAAACCGAAACGAAGTTTAGGAACACATTTAATCAGTTATAAACACAACTTCAAATAATTGGCGGCAAGGGAAAAAAATTAGGTATAAATCTTCAGCAGCTAGAAATCAAGCTAGATATTGAACCAACAAGAAGCACATTTCTTAGTATCAAAATAGCCGGTAAATATGTTAGTTTCCATGATTTTAGTGTTTTTTAGCAGAGAAATTTTCTCAATTAGTGTAAATTTTTCATAAAGATGAGAAAAAAAATATGAAATCGGAAAAGTACAAGAGAACTCGCAAGCAGCGCAGTTTTTACAGCTTGCAGAATTTCAGTCTTCGGGGGCGACTACTTTGAGTATGTTGATTTTGAGCTTAGTCGAGATAGTTTTTATTTGGTCTAGTCCAATTATGATGGGCTTGAAAGAGCTTTTTACACATTTGAACCGCCGGAGGAAAATCATTGACTTTTTCCCCAGACAAAAAAACTCGAAAATGACTAAAAGGTAGTACTTCCTCCACTCCTAAATATAAAACTTTCATTATATAATGCGAAAATTAAAATATTTTTATAATTAAAATATTAATATTATTTTCTTAAATATTATTTATATATCACTAATTCTATTGAAGAGAATAATATTGATATTTTAATTAAAAAAATATATTAAATTTTATTTCCTCAATTTTCGTAACATTTAATAAAAGTCTAAAAAATAGAGGTATGTTCTAAATCAGATAGGATATGACTCAGATTTTTTTATCTATTCAGGAGTTGGGAGTTACTATTCCGATCGAAGTCAGATCAGGATATTGATCGAATGACTTTATAAACAAATATTATAATTATATAAGATATAATTGATACTTTTGTTTTATGAAGTTGGCTCCAATGCGAGAACGTGATAATTACGCGTGCAAAATCTTCATCCGTCCGTTTAATTAAATGTTTTATGATTAAAATTAATTTAAAACAAATATTTGTTCTGAGCTTTAGAAAACCCGTTCTATTTTTAACGCGCGAAACAATTGGAAGATTGTACCAAGGAAGATTGTACCAAGGAAAGTTTTGGATGAACTCAATTATGGTGCTCATAATAATGGATATTAAAAAAAGATTGTGTTTCTCAAAAAAAAAAAAAAGATTGAAAGTGATATTGCACATTTTAAACACTTTGACAAGATAAAATTATGTGGATAAATGCAAGCAACTTTATGCCTTTTTTTGCCCATCTTTAATGAGTCTCCAAAAGTAAAGATCTTTGATACCTTTTAGTCACTGTTAATTTTAAAATTGAATTTGGTCAACTTAAAATTATCCGGGTATTTTTGGGATTTTCCAATTAAATTTATCCCAATACCCCTCCTTAAATATTTTTGGTACTCTTGAATTAAAATTATTTTGAAAATTCCCAAAATACTCCTGATAGTTTTAGCTTGACCAAATACAATTTTCAAATTAACAATAGATTGGCAATTCTATTAGAAGACAAGGATATAATAAGTCAATTCAATATATTAATTAAAAAAATTAACAGAACAGCAATTTACCTCGGCTGCGGAGACGACGGCGGCGAGTCAGCGAAGGTTCTGAGAAGAAACAATCAGAAAAATTAAAAGAAAAAATAAATAATAACTATAATTAACAGGAAAAAAGGGGGGTAAGCAAAATGCTTACCTTGTCTCCGGAGAAGGCCAAAGAGCAGTGGCGGCTCTGAAGAGAAGAAGAACAGTTAAAAATAATAATAGAAATACAAAACAAACATAAAAAAATAAAGAGAGGAAGAGAAACTCAACTTCTTCGCCGGAGGAGACTGAAGCGGCGCCGGAACGTTGAAGAGGGAGAAGCCGCACGATGGAACCGGACCGGAGACGGAGAGAGAGCCCGCCCGAAAAGGGGAAATCTCAGCCTGAGAAATATTTTTGGCACATGTTGAACATGTTATGAATAAATATTTGTCACAATATTTACTTTAATGAGAAATATCTAATCATCAAGCCTCTCGAATTTTATAATATGTGCTCGCAAATACATATTTCTTTATGAATCTTAACCGGAAAAAGCTCTAAAATGTCATTGATGTGGACAGTGGCGGAGCATTGAAGGGGCAGGGACCCCAAGAGTTTTCAATTTTTTTATATACTAGATATATATATTCAACGGTTCAGAATAAAAAAGATTTTTTCTACTACGGTCCCTCTTAAACTTAAATTCTAACCCCGCCACTAGATGTGGATGGTGTTTTTCAGCAGATGCGACTATGACCTTTTTACGGCGAAGTCAACAACCTTTCATAAATGGGACTTCTTCTTACTACTCGGTCCAAACTATAAAAACTGGTTAAAGAATATCACGTTGTTTGAATTTTGAATAACCCCTCATATCTGAACATTCTACAAACGATGACGTACTTAAATGTTAACCGTCCTAACAAAACCTCTAAAATGATCTTCATGCATGAATTTTATTACAAAGTTCTTAAAAAAGAAAACATCTCAATTACAAATTTTTAATGAGATTCAGAATTTCTAAAGTTATAAATTTGATCGAAAAAATATATTTTACAGTGTTGGAACCAAAGGGACGCATGGGACCGTCCCCAACATTATAAAAAAACGACACATTTAATGAGATTCTTTTTAAAAAAAAAACTATAATTTTTTTGCCTCGCAAAATAATAATTCCTAGCCCCGTCCTGATTTTACGGACTAAGAATCACTTGATAAGCTGATAACTGATATCATTCATTTCATTACTGATATCTTAAATTACATAAACATTTGATTTTCTTTTTATTTAGGAATTCCCATTAAGGAAAACCAACTTTAGTGGCTGATAACAACAATACTTACCAGTAATCATGGCTTTTGAACCGTGTAATCATGAATGGTATATGCCCATAAGTAGTTCGTTAAGGAACAATGAGATCCACCACATAAATAAATAAACTCGTCGAAATTAAGAACGTGGTTTTTAAGAGAAAATCAAAGTTCGTGTTAAAACATACGTTAGTAATACATTTTTTTTATCGGAATGAACATCACATGATATTGCTTTTTTTTTTACAAAAACGGATTCCAATAATTTATCTTCCACAAAAAAATGAATTCTAGTAATTGAACTTTATTTGACGTGCCAAACAGTTATCAAGTCAACTTAAAACAAAATACTGAAATATGTCATTTTGAATTAAAAAAAGAACAACTCTAGTCATTAATAATTTGAGTCCTATGTACTAAATAAATGTACGCTGAATCAATTGTCAATGAAAGAGTTAAAATGAAATTAATATTGCACAACATAACACCTCTAGTTGATATATCCACAAGTAGTGAGACTGATCAAAATTTGAAATAATGAGTATTCGCATAGTCTGACTCTTGCACGAGTTCAACTTTCTTGTCGTGAATTCTCCTTTTCTTTTTCAGTTGAATCATAATCCTTATCCAACGACTCCCTCTTGCTCCTTCTCAAAAGCCCATATAATTTTCGAAACTCTTTTACCGTATGAACACTTTCTTTGCAAAATATTCCAGTATTACCCGACTCCTCCACCACCTGCACCGAACCATTCTCCCTAACCGACCCGTTCTCCCGAACTGACCCGTTCCCTCTCGAAACTTTAGCTTCCGCATTAGTTTGCAAAGCGGATATAACCGATTTCAAGGCCCGACTCGGTGAGCTCCGATTCGCAATCATGATTTCACCGATTTCAGCCGGACTCAAGCTTGCCCCGGTATGGAAAACTTCTTGTACTTGAGGAAAAAGCTTGTGGTCCTTCAAGCCCAAATGACTATTGGCCAAGCTCTTGAACGCGTTGAAATCACACAATGGGAACTGCAAGTGGACATCGATCCTTCCCGGCCTTAGAACCGTTGGATCAACTTGATCTTTACAGTTCATTGTGAAGACCATCACGCGCTCTTCTCCGCAGCAGGAAAATATCCCGTCCATGAAGTTCAGAATCCCGGAGGAGCTGGCGGAGGTTTGTTTCTCGACCAAATACCGGTTAAGATCTTCAACCACGACCACAGATTTCGTCTTCGTTTGCAAAAGAAGCAATTTCAGATCGGTGTCGTCAGAAACTTTTGACAAATCGAGGTAGTAGATGTCGTAGCCGAGCGATTTGGCCATTCCGGCGACGAAAGTTGATTTTCCGGTACCGGAAGGTCCGTACAGAAGGTAACTCCGCTTCCAAACGCGGCCGAGCCGGTGATAATACTGTTTGGACTTGAGAAACGATTCCAAATCGGATTTGACCTTGTTCTTCAAATCGGAATCCATGACGACGGAGTCAATCGTCGCCGGATGCGTAAACGGAACCGATATCCACCGTACGTTTCTCTGTGTATCATCGTTTACGTTGATGTAAAGCTTAACCTCCTTCGTTCGCTGCTCAATTTCATCGGAAACTGTATGGATATGCTGAAGATAGGGACGTAGAATTCTCCGCTTGTCGGATTTCCGAAACTTCAATACCAGCGATTGCGAACCGATTTTGTCGCATTTCTGATTAATCCAACACATTCTGGCACCGAGAAACTTGTCAATTACGACCTGATTGGCGTCGAGAACGAGATTGATCTCGTTCGGATTGTCGCCGGAGAAAAGATTGGTGAAATCAGAATCTTCCACACATGGCAAAGAATTCAAGTAAGTGTAAACTTTGTTGTAGAGTTGATTTTCTTGCATGTGGTAGTTGAATTGCGGGACCTTGTAGAACTGGTATACGTAACATTTGTCTTCTAAAAACTGCAACCAATTTTTAAGAATGTACAGAATCGATGTGTTTGATAAGAATTTGATGATTACAAATGAAGTAATTATAGTTAATAAAAACAAGATTGGATTTAGAAGAAACATGGCTGATGATCTGAGTAATGATAAAATGAAAGAAGAAGAAGAGGATGTAAAATGGTTTTTTGGGATAAAATGATGGGCTTCTAACTCATCATCATCTGGCAAAAAGATGGAATGATGATGAAGGGTCTTCTGTATACTGCTGCTGCTGTAGACTGAGGCAGCAGTGGGAGGAATTCAATGGGAATGGGAATCAAGTAGTAATGCTATAATGGAGGAATGGGAATACAGAATTGGGAAAAAGGGGTGGCTGGCTTTTAAATGATTTGATTGTTGGTTTGAAAATTGGAAGAAGGCTAAAGCCAAGTTTTAATTGGTCAATAATGAAAATCTAAACTAAGGAAAATAAAAAGGAATGAATATCCGTGTTAGACGAAGAGCTTGTGACATTAATTACACTTTGTAGCTGTGCTGTGTTTATATGACTATATTTGGTCTAATAATGAATTATTATACATACGTGTGGAATATAATATAAAGAGATAATCACTATTTATACCCATTATCTAACTTTGAAAAGCAAAGTTATACCTTTTATCTTTTTTGTGTGCCATATATAGTCAATACAATTTTCTAAGTGCCATTTATACCCAAAGCAAAGGCGGAATCGGATGATAAGAGGGACGAATCGGACGACGAGGATTCATAGGCGTGAGTAAGCACCTCGGTGAAAGCTCGATCTGCGTCTTCCTCGGTTGGAATGATTTCATCTCCCAGCAAACCGGAGAGACGATTAATTGCTTCTACGGCACGACTGGAATCCTCATTTTGGGTATAAATGGCACCTCAAAAATTATACTGGCTATTTATGGCACGCAAAAAAGATAATGGGTATAATTTGCTTTTCAAAGTTAGATAATGGGTATAAATAGTGATTATCTCTAATATAAATCAAGCAATTATCAAATTCTGACCCCCTCTTTCTCGGTAATACTACTACTACTACTTTCTAATGTATTGGCTAATTTGGCTGATAGTATCAGTGTAAGGCGAAAATATTTGTGATTAGTCAATAATAGACTAAATGATACACATAAATGTTTCGGATACTGAATGAAATAAATGTGATAATATGCATATAAATTAAAAAAAGATTTTTAAGTCTGTTTTCTATTATGCATTTTTTTAGGGGTCTATTATGCATTTTGATAGGGCATGATTCTCTAACAAACGTGATGTTATAGAGAGACTACTGTTTTAGTGGTATTCTATGAGCCGCCAGTTTATGCATTCGTTGCCAGAGATTAAATTAGTCTCATATCCATATGTTTCAGTAGTATTTTGGGAACAATAACTTTGTGCATTTATTGACAAATGGTAGATTTGTCTCCTATTCACCCCACACATACCCCAACCATTAGGGACTTAATGAGTTATATTATTACTTGTAGTAAAAAATAGAGAGTCGATGCATTAGCATTCAATTATGTATGATTGGATTATGTCTCAATATGAGATTTCTGGTATTAGTCTCAAATTAGTTTCAAACTCAAAACAAATTCTTCATAGGTTAGTGCTCGGGGTTTCATTTCTCAAACTCAATACAAAATAAATTTGGGTCTTAAACTCAAATAAAACCAATGCAAATACACTCGTAACATTTTCTGATGGATTGCACAAGAAAAAGGTTTCCTTTTTAAATAAATAGAAATCTCCAGTCAAACATCTTCTATTCCTTAGTTGAGTTCTGCTTTGTTACTCGAGGATTATACTAGCAAATGCTAGCGAGACTCATGATGGGATTGGATTAATATTAGGTTTGAGATTTTTACTTTAAATTTCTCATAATGTGAATTATTTGTTAAAAAGAAAATCATGTACATATAATTTCTTTCTGTTTATAGAAATAAAATATTCTCCAAATTTTGTGATTGGGATTCATTGAGACACACATTTTCACAATCGCAATAATAATCTTATTAATTTAATTTTTATATTTTAAATTAAAAATAATGAACTCCGAGAATTAAACGTACTATAATTAAAAGTGCTACAAAAAATTATGGATATGTTTTACGGTTTGAAAATTTGGCGCCCTACCAGTGATTACTTTGTAGAAGTTTCGAGTATGGTTCATGGTTGTATAGGAATAGAATGATTTGGGACCAAACTATTTTAGATGGGTTGAGTGCTCTTTTTTCGGTTTTTCTTTTCTAATTCGAGGTCTGTGTTCTCTTTATTATTACTACCGTTCTTAAATAATTAATACATTTTTTTTTTTTGTATGTTTCAAAATTTGATGAACATTTGTTATATTTCTTCCACATTTATCCTTAGTCAACTTTACTTACTACTTTTGTGTTTCTAACAATTCAACATTTACCTATGCACATCAAACCATACTTTAATTAGGGGTAATTTAAACTTTTTTCTTCGTAATTAATATCTTCTAATCATTGTCTTTATCTGTGTGAAAATGTGAAATGTATTAATTATTTAGGAACGGAAGTAGTACTACATTATTTATGAATGTGTCTTAGGAAAGCAAGTGGGGTACATTTTAGTTATTGATAAATAAGATTAAATTAGAAAATTTCACGTTGGACATGATTTATTTGGACATAGCGATTCATTAAGTCGATGTAAAGTGCTTATTTAGACATGATTTTAATTTTAAACCAGACTGGAACTTTTACTTGTGAAATTTACATTTTCTCCACCAAGCATCTCTTTTCTTAGATATTTTGTACCCTACGAGCTTATCATTGATATCGCTCCTATCCAGAGCTTATTGTCCAGCATAATTATTTGGGTTGTCAAAAATTTTTTAAAAAAATGAAAGAAAATTAATATAAAACCTCTCCGTTCAAGCTTGAGGACAAAGTTGTGTTTTAAGCTCAATTTACTCTGGCAATATCGCTATAGCCAACAAAATAAAAAATAAAATAAAAAATGGGACCTGTTGTTCATACTTCATAGGTGTCCAAGACCAGGTAAACCGATGAAAATTGAAGTGGACAACTTCAAGTGAGAACCTTTCAAACCAGTTCACAATATATACTCAAATAAATTGCACCAACACAAATTTGCTCAGTTAACAAGGATTTGACAGTCTTTACAAATATCAAGTGTTCAATTTATATGCCATAACTCGTAGTGGTAACCGGAGCCGAACCCACCCACTTAAACTTTTGTTTACCAAAAACAATAATAATACTCCCTCCATTCCTCAATGTAAGACGTTTGAGACACTTTGAAAAATTAAGGAACTTAAACAAATAGTATTTTCCACCACAATTCCAATAATACCCTCTCCCTCTACTTTTTTCACTTTTTCAATAAAAGATATGTTGAGAATATAATTAGAATAAATTGTTGATAACTAATAAAAGATATGTGAATGATAATTAATTTGATACATATATATCTCATGAACGACAATTAAATGAGAATGAAGGGAGTAATAAATTGCATATCATGTCACCTAGCGCCAGCGAGAAGTACAACAAATGCAAATACCACCGAGTAGTGAGAACCTTTCTTTTTCGAGTTAAGTCTAAATATACTATTGGTAGTCTTGTCAAAAGATAACAAAGTACCTTAACATTTTATTTTAGACAATTAAATGTGTACCTAAATTGGGTTCCATCAATTCTCTAACAATAGATCTAAGTGATCTTAAAAAGATCAAAGGTGTTCTAACTTAGTGAGGGCAGGCGCCTGCCTACGATTTTGAGGTCGTGGGTTAGATACCCTTTACCTGCGTGCGGTAAGTTTTAATCTCCCTTTCTAAAGCTATCTCCTCCTCGTCTGAGGCAGTTCTCTCTCCCTTATATGGAACAACCGCCCAATCGAATTTCAAGTGATCTTAAAAAGTTAAACGGAAAATGTTCTCTTATGCCAAAATTTCCTCATAGTAAAATTAACATTTTTCTTTTCTTTTTTCCTTTCATCGGATTCTCTTTACTCCCCAAACATGAGATCTATTGGCACACCCTCTTTTACTTTATTAACACTCATCTTCTCCTCATTCTTGTAAAAATACCCTCTCTACGAAATTTCTATCAAGAATTTTTCTAAATTTTCCTAGAACTAGTTAAATCTTGTAAATTAAAACTCTCTACAATACTTCTCCAATTAACATTGCTAATGAGATTTTTAAAATTAAAATTCCTCCTCAGGAGGCCAATGATATGCTGATTTGTGCTCCCTCCACGACAATGGCATATACTTGTTAAATCAGCATACTTTTTATGTAATAGGACCAAGTTTGGAACTGCTAACTTACAAACTCAGGTTTGGAAGAAATTGTGGAAAAATGGGCTTCATGGCATGCATAAACAATTCCTTTGGAAATGTATGGATGACATTTTGCCTACAAGCAAGAGGCTCCAGCCCATCTTCAAAAGGGAAAATCCTTGTTTATTTTGCAATTATGATATTAAATCTTTAGGGCATATATTTTTAAAATGTCCAATTGCTAAATTTATTTGGTTTCAATCTTCATGGAATTTTAAAATTGAGCATTTCATAAACTGATCCATACATGAATGGATAGCGGATCACCTACTTAACTTAAACCATGGCTTTCAAATTTCTCAAGAAAAAATGAGGAATTCCTCAACTTTGGAGCTATCATGATGGAGGTGATTTGGATGATGAGGAATCAAGCTTTGCATGACAAGCCAAACCCGGACTGGATGGAAATCACCAAACTCATTCAGACTAAATCGGAGACTTATTAGAATGTTGCCATCCAAAGGAAAAAAATATATATTCATTTTTTAAAATTTAATTGGTGTATACCCCCTAAGAGGTTCTGTAAGATTAACTTGGATGCGAACCTTGCATGCATTTTGACAAATGATGAAGGGAAAACACTAGGGGCTTGGACCAATAGATCTGTGGAACACTCGCCTTTTGCGGCTAAAACTGAAGCAACCAACTTTTGCTTTGTAATTGGTGAGGACGTTCAATGTCATAAACTGATTATTAAGGGGATGCTCTCTTTACTATCCAAGCGTTACTGGAAAATCAGAGGATGGAAAGCTGGCAGAGCAAGGTCTCCACATAGGGAATGAGAACTAACCTTTCCATTTGGACTGAAAGAGATGTGGGGAATTTGGCTCAGAAGGTCAAAACCTATAACTAGATCTTTCTGTGGAAGTTTAGAACCAAGGACTTGGTGAGTGATTGTCAGGATCGGGAAGAGTTAGATGCTTATGGGATTGCTGATTTTATCAATGACAAACTAACTCCCATTTGCTGTAGTGAAGATTTTGAAGTATAGATTCCAACAATCATCCGGAAGAATGTCGGGGTTCATGACAGTAGCAGCTGCACCGGTATCTAACAAAGCTATCACAGGAGTAGCTAAGGATTTGTGATGAAAGATCTGTATAGAAACAATAGGATATGGATCTGATATAGGTATGATTTGGGGAAAAGGATCTGTCATGACGAAGAAAGGGTCAGAAGCATCGGAATCCGAATCTCCATCAGAATGGCTGTATTCATTATTTGTGTAAGAAATCGCCATTAAGAAGCCTGGGGATGGATCACTAGTAAGCTCGAACAAAGATTCAACATCTGAATATTCTTCTCCTTCAAGATGAGGAGCGATTTTGGCAGATTTTTCCTTTCCCCTGTTGGATCTTTTTCTCAGGAACTTCCATTTTTTCTTGAATCCTTTAGACTTTCTGTATCTATTGTCTGTTGCCTGCTTATATTTCTTTGACTTTCGTGTGTTGGAACAAGTTCAGGTTTTTGGGCAGATCCTTACACTTAATGTACAAGTGTTTATCAGAACAAACTGGACTAAGAGCTCTAGCACGGGATTGATATTTTTGCCAGAATCTCGTTTGCAGGCACAATTTCTCCAGTGCATGTTGCATCATTTGCCAAAGTTGACCAAATGTAATGGTTTTCCAGTCAATACCTTTGTTACAAATTTGCCTCATTGTTTCATCTGCCAATTCTTCTGGAACGGAGTTGACAAAAGTTTGTTTCAGGCTAATATCATCAATTTGATTAATGATAAAAAAACCTTTTGCACATACGATCAAAGTGTTTTTCTAGATCTTTCAGTTTGATAGAGCAACACTTCATCTTGAGGATTTCGGTCCTGGCAATGGTGATGTCATGGTCTGCTTCGCCCAAAAAGTGTCATCTGAGGACTGTGACTACTTCTTCAAGAGAATTGAGTTGAAGAAACTGGATTTGTCTGTATTCTCCTAAGGAGTTCCAGAAATCTCTAAGGCTGCCTTCAAATCTGGCAACAAATCTTTTGAGAACATCATGAAGGGGATATTGCTGCATATCAGTGGTGAGCCAGACATATAGAGACTGGAATCGTTCACGCCATTTGGAAGGAGGGACGTCATTAATTGTGAACTTGTATGTGAACTTGTAGTAGTAATCATTTCTGACAAGGGGATTGAGAAATTGTGAAGCAGCAGGGTTATCATCTTCCATAGGAGTATCAACAGATTCAACAACTGATTCTGATCTCATCATGAAAAGATTATCAAAAGCCTCAAAGTAATCGAGGTCGGATGAAATGACTGGGATTGGTTTGGGGCTCTGGATTATATCACTGTGGTTGAGCTGCTTGAGGAAAGAACATATTGGGTTTGCCTCATCAAAGGATAATATTTCTGCCATGGAGGATAAAGTTTATTCCAAGGATTTGCAACACTTTTGCACACAACCTGACTAAATAAGCTAAATAAAATAATTTTATAGAATATATCCCCCCAATCTATCCCTGCTACCCTGACACATATTTGTAATAGATTAGGCTTGGATTAGGGTACAAGCTCTTCGGGAATTTTGTCATGTTCTGATGTTAATTCTTTGGATATCAATGGAAACTGAGGTATTGTTTATTAAAAAAAAAATTAAATATTGTAAATTATAGAGGGAATTTTGGAAGAATAATCTGAATCCAAACAATAGAGTTAGAAAACCGAAGAAAGTTGGCCGATTTCCAAATGCAACATATTTGCATGCAGTTGGTAGGTGTTTCACGTGTCCTGGGCATCCACCGCGGACACATGCGCACACGGTGGGTTCCTAACATATTTCCAACCATATTCAATTATTTCTGGTCATGTTTCCGGCATGGCTATGTTTTCAACCAGGTTTCCGACTATAATTGCTTGTAAATAAGGAGTTTGAGGGTGTGAACTAAGAAAAAAGGAGATGTCAAAATAGCCTCCACCCAAAATGCTAATCTTCACATTATCTCTGAAATTCCAAGGCCAATCCGCCGCCGTTACTCAAGGCCACTGTCGACATCGCCACTGCCACCGTGGGCTACCATCTCAGACTCTCTTCGCTGTCATCCCCTATTCTCTCTCCTTCCTTCCATGATTTTCCACATGTTTATTCTTAAATAGTGAATGTAAACGTGATAAATTAGTATGTGTATATACTAACGGTTGGTAGCAAAAGAGGACAACGGATGATTGGTGGTGGTGGTGGTGGTGGTGGGAGGGAGGCTCCCCTTTTGGACCTTATCCTATCCCTTCCTTAATACGACATTCATGAGATCTATTGACACACCCATTTTGCTTTATTAAAACACCCATTTTGCTTCATTTTTTTTTAAAATATTTTCCCTCTACAAAATTTCTCTCAAAAATTTTAATAATTTTTTTTAAGAAATAAGAAAATCTTGTGAATTAAGTATGGATGGAATTTTGAAGAATCGTCTAAATCCAAACAATTTGTTGAAATATGAAATCCTACATCGAGTGTCTAAGAAATATCAAAATCACTTATAAACTTATGAGTCAACACATCTCATTGTCAATTAATTTTGAGAGGACAGAAGAACATAAACTAATTTTCACACAATTGAGTTTGAAAATTGAAGATAGTTGGCCGATTTCCATTCGCAACAAACTTGTACTTTTCCTCTGTTTTTTCTCTCTCTTGGTGTTCTTCTTTTTTTTTTCTTCTTTTTTTTTTTTTTTCACCTTCTATGGCTAGATTCAACCAAAAGCTCCGACTTTCAGTCAAATCTTCGTTAAATCTAACCATCCTCCCTTCACTTTTTGTGTCTTCGCCCCTTCTTTTGACCATAAATCGTGAGAAATTTTTTTCAAGGTATTTTGATTCAAGATTCAGATGCAAGATCTACTTCAGATCCTTTTAGATCTGAAATTTCCCTCTAAACCCGAAGTTGTTCTGGGCTCTTCCTCAATTTTCTTCATCTTTACGAGACAATCTATGAAACGGTTGATACGCCCATGGTCTCGTAGATTGTTGATTTCTAAGAAAGGTGTTGGAGAACTGAGCTTGCTACTGCTGTTCAAGGATTTTGGAAAAGATGTTGCGAAGAATTTTATTATGTTTTTATTTATTTTTTTGTTTTTAGTGTTTTTCCAGTCCGGAGTGTGGGATTTCATTAATCATAAAATAGCCAAAGAACACAGATGCTAATAAAAAACTAATAAAGGGACATGCAACAAACAATTTTGTGCTAATGACTAAAAACGTTAAATATTGTTCAACGCGATAAAGAACCTGAAATTGGCTTTTTTATATACACCAATGCCCAAGGGAGACAAATAGCAAGAAGATGCTTAAAGATCAAACTTGTTATAACAACACACTTTTACATCCGGTTCTGCTGAACTTTTAAAGAAGTTACACAGAATAAAATTGAAGATACCTCTTCGTCTACAGGCAGGAAGAAATAATTAAGGATCTTGGGCATCAGACTGGATATTCAAAATTTGGGAAGCCACAAGTTTAGAGAGATCACTGATCGCAACTTGTACATAATCTTCGTTTTGCCCCGACAAACCTGACGATTGTGAATTTAATCTCGTATATTCACTTGCAGCAACATTTGTTTGAGTTGTTGTGGAAATAACTTTCTCCAAATCCAATTGCGATAATGGTCTTGGATCCTGGAAAAGAGAGAAAATATCAAGAAATAGTCAGTTAAGCCATCTAATCTAGAGAAATGTAATCATAGTATCTCCTCAAAGCCACAAGAGGAGAATTTATTAGGCTTATGGAATTAAAGTAACAGTAGAAGATCAATTTATTCCAATTAGAGAAATCTTTTTGACATCATCTTGCATTAACCGAGTAACCTGTCAAACTACATGGTTTTCATAGCTAAGTAGGAATACTAACCGCAGAGTAGTTTCCTTCCTCTCCTCATCAAGTAGTTCCCTAATAGGAAAATAGGCAGCTTTCTTGCAGACCTCAAGAAGATCTGAGCCAGTACAACCTTCACATATACTAGCAATGCGGTCATAATCAATGTTCGTTTCAACCTTCTCGTCCCTTAGAATTACTTTTAATATTTCAGCCCTCTCTTTGCGATCAGGGAACCCAATCTCAAATGCCTGAGGAAGGCGTCGAAGAATTGCTTCATCAAGCTCAGACGGACGGTTAGTTGCAGCGAGAACCATAACACGAGCATTTTCTACACAAGCAATATAATGCCATTAGAACAGAGAATCTGAACAGTGACAACGGAGAGGAAACCTAACAATTTATGGCGAAAGAACACCTAATACGAGATAGGTAAATGTATCAGCATTCAGAAGAGACTAAAGAATTCAATATCTAAAATTATTCGGATAATATCAGACTTACGATCTGTTGCGAAACCGTCCCACAAAGCCATAAATTCTGTCTTCATATTCGTTAGTGCTTCATGGTCGGTAGTCTTCCGCTGCCCCAAAAAACTATCCACCTCATCAATGAAAATAATTGCTGGCTGGAGCTTATGGGCCAGGCTAAATACAGCAGCCACTGAAATAGTTTATAAGATTAAGAGTTCACTAAAGCATGGCGTACAACCAAATGGAAATCTTACCCAGAAAAATTCTTAAAATATTAGAAGTTCCAAGTAAATTCAGGCAACCATGTCCACGAGCAGCAAAATTGACCATTACTCTTGAAGTTTCAAACTAATTAAGTATCGAGACGCATAGAAATGCATGTCTCCTCATGGAGATGGAAATAAGATGTGTAGATTTCATTTTGAAGGATAACTCATGGGTGCATATAAAAAATGACGTACTCCCTCCGTTTCATAATAGAAAGAGTGCTAGGAACTTTAGCGTAAATTAAGGAACATAGAGACAAGCAGCTTTTTTCCTATTATAACCTTAGGGAATTTAATTTATCCCCTTTAAGTCTCAGACACCAACCCATCTTCCTTTCGATCTATACCATAATATGGGTAGGGATAGTTTTAGAAATGTATCCTTAAGAGTTGGAAAATTACATGTTTTGGGAAGAGATGGAAAAGGTTAAGGACTTCTATTATGAAACGGAAGGAGTAATGTAAAAGGCAAAGGACGCACCAAGTTTTTGAGCATCGCCAAACCATTTGCTCATCAAATTCGATATTCTCACATTGATGAAAACAGCTCCAGATTCCTTTGCAATTGCTTTGGCAAGCATAGTCTTTCCAGTGCCAGGAGGTCCATATAGCAAGACACCTTTTTGTGGACCAAGAAGCTTCCCACGTGTAAATAGTTCAGGCCTACGTAGTGGAAGAATCACTAATTCGTATAATGCTTGTTTGATTCTCTCCAATCCACCAATAGAGTCAAATTGCACATCAATGTGGTTTGGATTAATGACATCACAAGCAATGACATCCTGTATATGATTGAAAACATGAAAAGCCAGTATTTATAACATAACCCAAACAATTTACAGTTTCATATTTGTCATTTGACCAGTACATGTAAAGAAGAAAATAACTATTCTTCTGGTGCAAAATCCAAGAACTGGAAAGCTAAGTCTACTTTAAGCTTACAAACCATTTAAAGTAAAAACAGCGCTCTCGGACATATCTTGGATGTATTTGATTTCATTTCCATGTGGCATAGAGGGTGCATAAATATACACAGGTCCAGATTCAACCTAACCCTCAAATGGAAATGAAGTCAGTGCCTCCTACGGACTATTTCAATCCAACAACTAATCCTTCGGTGACTCTAAAATCCTTCCTCATGTGCAGATTCAGATATGAACTTTCTTTTGTTTTCAGCTCAGTAATTTTCATTTGTATTCGACATTAACCTTTTTGGTTCTGTTAGAGAACATAAAGAGAGTTGTTAACACTATCATCCAATAGCATACGAAATATCAAACAAGCTTTTGCTGTTTCGGCTAGTTTGTGAAACATGCAATTGCCCTGGTTCTAGAGATGATAACTATGGACAGTGGCGGAGCCAAGAATTTATACAGTTCCATACTAGGATCAAGAGAAAGAGGCGACGGGTACTTTCTGCTTCCTACCAAATCCAGAAAAGAAAATTAAAGTAGATGTAGCTGGATTTTATGTTTTGAGGTAGGAGTATAGTAAAAGTATGCCATTCGAGCTGAGTTGGCAGAAGAAAAGGTGAGGCCTTGATAAGTAATCAGATATGCCTCTGGCTAGAAAGAAAGCAACTGCTATTCTCTCAACTTAGTCTCTCAGAGGCCAGCTCGTTGTAGCCCGAAAGCACAGCCTTAGGGGCCCCCCTGCAGAATTACAACAAAGGAAGGGGCCGCCGAAAATGATGGTCCTTATCAAGCCTGAGATCAAAGTTGGACTTTCTCTTCGTTCTCCACTCCAACTCTAAGAAGTAGGAAGGCCAGAGAGCACGAGAAGTAAGCCGGTTAAAGGCTGGATAGGAACTTGCAAGGAATCCATCCATAATTCCATATGACATCGGAATCGTAAGGAAAAGCCTAATTTCTTAATTCAAGTTTTCGCCTTCGGTGACTACATCAGCCCTTTTCTTTTCAATGCTTTCAAAGTTCAATCTAACAACCATCTAAACTAAAAATCTACCCATTTAGTCCAAAAAAAATTGCATCTTTAAGCAAGTTTCCCGTAATCACATTACAAAAGAATAACTATTTCCCCCAAATTTAATTTAAAAAAAAACAAAAAACAAAAACTACGAAGAAGAAGAAGAATTAATTGGAAGGAAACCATAAACAAAGAGAAAGAAGGATATAAGACGAAAATAACCTCGTATGAATTGGTCTGAATAAGAGGACGACCCAAACGTTTAGATATTTCCTTCTTATGTTCAAGGGCTTTTTTGGAAGATTCACGGTTTGGGTCGAGAAGACGAAGGCCGGTAAACAAAACCAAGCAGCTAAGGGCAGCGCTGGCGGCGTACAATATCAACTCTTGCACCAATTTCGTCTCCGACTTATTACTCCTCCTCATCTTCCACACCCCAAATAAGCTTTAAAATTCCTTCCTTTTTTTTCTTTCCTTCTGTATGCTAATCAAATCATTATGATGAAATAAAATTGGGTCTTTTCAGTTTCCAATTAATTAAGGATTTGATGATGAAATATTGGAATTTTTCTTTTATTTTCTTGGAGGAAAGGAAAGGAAAGGGTCGGCGTTTTTAAGGATGCAAGAAGAAGAGAAAACGATGATGGGAGGAGATTTCGCGATTCGTCTTGAATCTCTTGATTATCAAGAAAGAAAAAAAAGAAAAAAAGAATGGAAAAATGGAAATGCAGCTCCACTGGATTCGGAGTCTCGACCCGGGTATTCGAAGAGGTCTATATTGTTTTGTAATCCCTCGGCTCTAAATTATATGTGAACTTTATATTTGTCATGAGAATTAAAATTTAATCAAATTCTATATTTTAAACATAATAAAATGTTAAATATTACCCTATTTAGTTTTATTCACAATTTAATTTTACATTCTTTCACTCTCCATTCTTATAGATTGGAAAAATCATCATATTTAGGAAGTGAACATTTAATTTGACGCAAATTAAAAATGAAATATGGATAGCTAATTTAAGACGCAGAGAGTAATAATGTTTTAAAATCCTGTTCGAATATGAGACCGAAAAAGTTACTAGGTGGTCTGATCTTTGGACGAAACATTATTGACCAAGTATTTGATACTACCTCCATTCCTAAATATAAGACTTTCATTAAATGTTACGAAAATTAAGGAAGGAAAAAGTAATATGCTTTTGTAATTAAAACATCAATATTACTCTCTTAAATAGAATTATTGGTATATAAGTCATATTTAAAAGAGTAATATTGAGGAAGAAGAAGTTTGAGGAGAAAAAGAAGAATATTTCTTTCCCATTTTGTCTCTGCAGGAGAGAGAAAGTTAAAGCCTGTTAGGTCACGTTATCAAATTGGATGGAATTTACCCAATTATTTTGACGGAATGATGAAAACTGCAGTCCGTAAAAATATTGGTGATGAAAAAGTTAAAAAAACGTGAAAAGTGATCAAAGTGGCTAGACGAAAATAAGTTGATGACCAAAATTGCTATTAATTCCATTAGTGGAGAAAGAAGACATTGGAGGAAAATAAAGTGTGATGCGGACTAGAAGGAAGAATACCAGGAAGAGCAAAGGAAAAATGAAAATAAAAAATAAAAAAGGATAATTAATTGAATTCTTGTTTACTTTTAATAAATTGATTAAAAGACTACATTACCATCATCATTGTGTTTTCCATGTGTTATATAACGATTTCATTCAAATTGGTCTCTTATTTGCAGTCCGGTTCCTATGCGGAACAGCTATTTTTCCGCACATGCAAAACATTTTTTTTGTCTTGAGAACAGCTGTTCTTACACTGAACAGATGTTCAGAAAAATGAACACTTGTTCATTTTTTAATCAATCTCAGCCGTCAAAATTTTAATCTAATGGACGATCTTTTGTCCCGCATGTGCGGAACAAAAGCTTTTCCGCATAGGAGCCGTGAGCTCTTATTTTTTTTTTTTATGGTGGGACGGGGGAGGGGGGATATACAGGAATCGACCCTGGACCAAGAGGTCAGGGTCACCCTACCTTTTCCACTGGGGCAGGATTCCCATATCCGTGAGCTCTTATTTGATACATCGTTGAGTTTAGTCTTTTAATTGTCAAAACCCTCAACTTTGAAGTAGTAGCACTAAATTAAGATGAACCCTAATAAGAAGTACAAAGTGGATGCCAGTTTTAAACAAAGCGTATTCTAAAGTTTTGTACGCTGGCATTTTAATGTAATGTAATCTCTTTTCACCTATAATTAGGGGTGGAAATGAGTTGAGCCCAGCTCGTGAGTAAGCTCACGATTCGATTTGATTTTCGACTCAACGAGCTCAACTCATAAGCTAAATGAGCGATACATGAGCCCGATTTTTGGCTCATCTAAAATATGAGTCGAGCTTGAGCTAAGTAGAGTTCGACTCATTTGTCTCATGGTAGCTCATATATATATATATATATATATATATATATATATATATATATATATATATATATATATATATATATATATATAAACATGGAGTGGGCTGTAAAAAATAAAGTAACCCATAAAAGTTTCTATACAACAAAACTCTAGCTGCACATAACATTTTATAACATTAAGTATGCTGTAAAAAATTGAAGTAGCACATAAAAAAGCCGCACATGACATCTTCTGAAGTCAAGGCAAAACAAATAACCAAAACCCTACAAATTTTTGGAGTATTGATATATTATAATTAGTAGAGACGTATTAAACTTCTATTATATGTTATTGTGCTAAGAAAATCTCTTGATTTATTTTGTATTGGTTTGATATTAAACTCATATTATAAGTCATCGTTTTAAAAAAAAATTGTAGATAAATGAGTTGAGCTGCTTGTGAGCTACTGAGTTGCTCGTGAGCTACTGATGAGTTGAGCTTGAGTGAGAAAATTAGCTCACATCAAATATGAGCTGAGCTATGAGATGCAGAAAATTAGTGTGAGTGAGCTGACAGTTTAGCCACTTTCAGCTTTCAGCTCAGCTCATTTCCACCCCTACCTATAATAGATTTTTGACAGGATGTGACAGGAATCATCATTTTATTTCACTGACCGAAAGGTAAAGTCAAATGGATTGATGATTAATTTTATGTGTTTGGAAAAATTGATATTCAATATGAAGTGAAATTGTTATATGATACGGTATAAATGCCCTTATCAACATAGGCAGGTAATAATACCAAATTAAATACAACGTCTACAAACTCTTGAATAACATTTACATTAAACTCTTATAAACATAAAAAATATAGTTTGACTATAAAACATATTTATAAAATTTTATTAAACTCTTAACACGTTGTAAAATTTGTTTGAACATTTTTTTCTTCGCGGCCCTTTAATTTTTTTCTGAAATTTAGGTCTTATAACTATTTTTAGTTATTTTTAATCTTGTAATTATTTTATCTCGGAAATTTAGTCTCGTAACTATTTGTTAGTTATTTTTAGTCCTATAATTATTTTGTTCGTTGTTCGGTTATATATATATATATATATATATATATATATATATATATATATATATATACTAGCCTTAATAACCCGTGATATGCACGGGATTCTATTTTACTATATAATTAAGAGTATATTAAAATCAAATGGCTCTGTGAGCTACATTTTTTTTTAAAAAAAAAAAAAATTGACTATTGGAATGAAAAAGTTGAAAAGCAAATTGAGTTTGCCACTAAATTTAATGGCTAAAAACAACCCACCAATTCATTCAATTGAAAAGAATGCTCAACCTCTTTATTTATAATGTTGTCAAACTCCAAAAATTTCGTACATTTTCAATGTGGGATTTTGAATAATATTGAAAAAGAAAAATCTAGAAAATTAGAATAGAAGAAAAGAAAAACCATAAAAATATTAAATTGTACAATTTAATTTGATTAAGTTAAAAAAAATGTCAATCAATCCTTTTAAAATAATTATAAAAAAATCAAATTTTTTGGAAATTAAATTGAGAACCCGAAAACTCTATAGTACTGAAAAAGTGGAAATGCCTTTGTTGATATCATGTATAAATTTTATACACATTAATTTTCTTTTATAGTCTTGTCATTTCTTATGTGAATTAAGATTAATTTTTTTACTTTTTTTTTTATTTTATTAAAAATTAAAAATTAAAAATTCTACAAATTAATACTTTAATTTTAGAGAGTTTAAAAGAAGATTCAATTGATTTTTGTAGTATAAACGAAGAAAATTGATTTTTTCATTTTTAAATATTCATATTTATTTATTTTTCAAAAGATATTATGAAAATAAAAATGTTGCATAAGAATAAAAAAAAGCAAAAAAATGAACATTGCATAAGTCTAAGCTAAATCGAACTTCATTGTAAATTCAATCGGAATTCAGAGGACCCGCTCATCCGAATTACCCGTTATTTGCGAAAACTTTAACCATTTATATTTATATAAATAAAAAATATAATAAGCAAATAAGTGTGTTTCCCTAATTTGATGGGCTGAAATGTCAGCCCAATTTCCCACACAAAATAACATGTTAAAGTAGTCTCTTTATAGTGTTGTCAAACCCAACAAACAATCTAACTTTTCAATGTGGAATACATTTAATCCTTTTATAAGAGTTCTTAGTCTTCTCCTTTTGTTTTATTAAAAAAATACTGAACTCTCGAAAATTACACGTATAATTTTAGAGAATGTGATTGGTTAAAAACAAAAACACCTTATGTAATATAAATATAGTTAGATTAGATAGTCTAATAACATGTGATATGCTCGGGATTTCATTTTACCATATAATTATGAGCATATGTAAACAATGGATCTTTAAGTTTTTACAGTTTTGACTCTGTAAATGAAAAACAAAATAATAAGCAGGTTTTCTCGCAGGTTCTACCAAAAATCAAATGGCTCTGTGAGCTAATTTTTTTTTTTTTTACTATTGGAATGAAAAAGTTGAAAATCAAATTGAGTTTGCCACTGAATTTAATGGATTAAAAATTAACCCACCAATTCATTCAATTGAAAAACATGCTCAACCCCTTTATTTATAATGTTGTCAAGCTCCAAAAATTCCGTACACTTTCAATGTGGGATCTTGAATAATATTGAAAAGGAAAAAGAAAAATATAGAAAAATAAAATAGAAGAAAAGAAAAAAACAATAAATATATTAAAAATCATAACTTTAGATTAATATTTTTTACTTATTTTTATTTTATTAAAAATTAAAATTTCTACAAATTAATACTTTAGTTTTAGAGAGTTTAGAAAGATATTCACTTGTTTGCAGTATAAACGAAACTAATTGATTTTTATTCATTTTTAAATATTCATATTTATTTATTTTTCAAGAAATATTAATGAAAATAAAAATGCTGCGTAAGAATAAAAAAAATAAAAAATGAACATTGCATAAGTCTAAGCTAAATCGAACTTGATCGGAATTCAGAGGACCCGGTCATCTGAATTACCCGTTATTTGTTAAAACTTTAACTATTTTTATATATATAAATAAAAATATAAGAAGCAAATAAGTGTGCTTCCCTAATTTGATGGGCTGAAATGTCAGCCCAATTTCTCACTCAAAACATGTGAAAGTACTTTCTTTTATAGTATTGTCAAATCCAACAAACAATCTAACTTTTCAATATGGGATACTCTTATTAGTCAATCAAGAGTTTACAACAGAATTAAAATTTAACCAACTAATCAAAATTTGATAAAATAATTATGATTGGCTGAATCTGAAAAGTGGCTCTGTAATATATATATATATATATATATATATACACTAGCAAAAAACCCGTGCTATGCACGAGACATACATTATTTCTTAAAAAATGCATATGCAAGGAAAAAGAATTTTTGTGATAGCAAAAAGAATTTTTTTTACTATAAGTTTGATTATTACCTTTTAACCTTTTAATTATCAATATGTAGAACTCTAAGTGCATTTGATTAGTTAATACTACTCAATTTTCGTTTAATCTATTAATATAATGAAAAAAATCATAAATCTGATTACCCACTGACCATTAAACATTGTTGACTTCTGACTTTGACTTATTAACGACCGAATACCGACGGACACGCTAGCGACTGAATATTTCGTCGCTATATACCGACCGCACGGCCGACATTGTTGACTTTGACTGGATAACGACCGAATACCGACGGCTTATTTAGCTACCGGATATTAGGTCGCAATATAGCGACGGAATACCGACCAACCAGTCAACAATGTTGACTTTGACTTATTAACGACCGATTAGCGACGGACATTTTAGAGACCGGTTTTTGGTTCGCCATATAGCGACGGAATACCGTCTGAATGGTCAACATTTGTTGATGTTTGATAAGGAATTGTTAGCGACCGATTAGCGACGGCTAATATAGCACCCAATAATTCGGTTGCTATTCCGTCGTTAAATTGTTTTTTATTTAAAAAAATAAATTTGAAATTTAATTAAATCCCTATTATAAAAAACGACAATACTACGTGAAATACTGAACGAAACGATGATTAATAAGATCCCAAATAGCAAAAATAATCAATAAAACCCAAAAATAACATTACATAACTAATTATCTTACTAAAAATACAAGTTTACACTTCTCATTTACATTACAACACTCACAATCAAAGTGTGCACTTCTCATTGCATTACAACACTCACAATCAAAGTCCACACTTTGAATTATCAAAACTCACAATAAAAGTGTGCACTTCTTATTTAACAACACTCACAATCAAAGTTTACACTTTTCATAAACTCATTGATGTCATTTATATGTATATAGTACTGTGAAACGGGCCGGCCCGGTCCGCGGCGGGCCGGCCAGTGCGGGCTCAAGTCAAAACGGGGTAGGCCTAATTTTTGCGGATCAATGAAACATATGCCCATACCTGCAGCGCTCAAGGTCCGCGGGCAGCCCGCGGGCCCACTCAATTTTTTTTTGTTAAATAAAGATTTACCCATTAATAATAAAATAGTTAAGGTCATGTATACTTTTATTATTACCATCAAGCGAGTAGGAAATATGTTAATATATATCATATTATATATAATATATATACTATTCCAAAAAATATTATATATAATATGTATACTTTTATTTTTACCATCAAGCGAGTAGGAAATATGCTAATATATACCATATTATATATAATATATATACTTTTCCCAAAAATATTATATATAATATGTATTTTTTTTTAAATGAAAAAGCCCGCGGGCGGCCCTCGCGGATCGCGGCCCGCGGGCTAAACGGGCGTGGGCTAAAAAGCCCGCATTTTTGCGGATCAATATTTCCTAAGTCCATACCCGGTCCACGGCAGGGCGGGGCGGGCCGGTCCGTGGGCTTCGGCCCACTTTGACAGCACTATATGTATATCCTTGGAAATGCATGAGTTGCAATATGAAAATTTAAGAATCAAATTATTTTATGGAAATAAAATTACCACTTTGAATTATGTTAAAAAGTTATAAAATACGACAATTAATTTATAGTAATAAAGTACTAAAAATTAAACCAACAAATATTACTCATCTTCAATATGTGGAATTCCAAGATCGAGAAAGAGATTAATCATTCTAAATCATCCTCCGACATAAATTCAGCTTCTTCTTCTGAATTGTCATCACCCGACACAATTTCATCATCATCATCTTCTTCATTAACACGGCCCGTACCGGCCACTAGTACAACTTCGATTTCCCCTGAATGGTGTGCAAGTTGACCAACTTCAGTAACAGTTGGATCAATGTGACTGGTCTCCTCCTCACGTACTTCCTCCTGATACGGTACCGGAACACAAGGAACGTCAACTAGACGTGGTTTGAAATGACAAACAGTCAATAGGGATGGCAATTTGACCCGTGATCCGTTGATCCGCTCCGCCCCGATAGCTTTTGGAGCAAATCAGATCTGCCCCGTATAGAAAATGGGGCATATCAGATCCGCTCCGCGAACGAAGCAAATCAAATTCGGTATTCACTCCTGCCCCGATCCGCTCCGATCCGCCCCACACATATAGAATAATAAGAGGATTTTATGTGCTAATATTTTAATTGCGCTTTTACTCCAGACTATATATAGTCTCTTAAGAGAACCCTAGAAGAAAAATCCCAAAAATTATTTTCTCTTTCCCCCTTTCTTCCTCCTAAGCGGCGCCCGCCTCCTCTTCTCCTTCTCCGGCGCTCAACCACCGCCGCCTCTTTCTACTCTCTCTTTCCTTTTCTTTCCCTCTTTTTTTCTTCTCTTCGCCTTCTCTCTTTGCTTCAACTTAGCCGCGGCTCTCCCTTTCTCTTCTGCTTCCTCGGTTCGGTGCTCCTCTTTTTCCCCTGTCGCAGCTCCTCCATCTCCACCGCTGCTCGTCGTCTTCTCCGGCGAATACACGGTAATTCTCTTCTTCTTTTCTTTTTCTTTATTTTCTGTTTTATATTATTATTCTTATTATTTATTTTGCTTCTCAGATTTGACCTCTTTCTCGCTCTCCATCGACAGAGAAGAAGCCCGGGAGTGATTTCTTATAAGCTTACTTTGAATCGGTAATTAATTCCTCAATATATTTCTTGGGATTTTCGATTTGCATGCTCTGTTCCATTGCAATCAATCAATATTTGTTTAATTAGATTGTGATTCATGTTCTTTTCTGTAATGTTTTTCTAGATCTTTTTGTGATCGGGGTTTCTTTTTATGTTTAAAATTTATTAAAAACTTAAATATATGTAGAAATGTCTGATTTCTGATAGATCTTCTATTCAAGCGTCATTTTGTTGAAATTCCGTGTAGCTAAAATGGAGAGACTTGTTTGTGATTTAAATTGATTTCTGTAGCTTGATCTCAGATATTGGTTTGAAACTTCTCACTGTTAGACTTGCAAATTTATATGTTTGTTTATTTTATGATTGGATTTGTCGTATGTATTGCTCGTTTCAATATCTAAGGATACTGTCAATCAATAATTACTTTGTATTTGATAATTGTTACTCCTAATCGCAAGGATACTGTCTCTGAATATTGTTTACTGTTTCATTTGAGAATATTTTCTGAAGCGCGCACACTTTTCTGAAGCGCACGTAATTTTGTTGTGCAGTGCGGGTTTTGGGTATTATGGACACTTTGGAATACGAAGCACAATCGAAGCGCCCAAGCAAATTACAACATCAACCAACATCAACCTGCAGGCGAACATAATTCTCAAGAAGTTTATCTCAAATTAGCCAATGTGTAATCATTTTTTGTATTAGACTATTTTGATTTTGTTCAACAACCGTAACTTGGTATTTTATTTGGTATTTACCATTGTAATTTTTTTAGTTTTATTTCGTATTTATTTACTTGGATTTTTTTTGGCAAAGATGATATGGTTTATAATTTGCTCTAAAAAAAAAAAGAGATAGTTATCTATTACTAGAGAATGAAGTGGGGAAATACAAGTTTTTGGCTTCCAAAATTATTTCAGCAACCAGCCAAACTGTTCAACCATACTGTACAGCTGTTAAAAAAATTTAAAAAAAAATAAAAATAAATTTCATGGGGCGGATCGGATCTGATCCGCTCCGGACACGGACCAAAAAATTCTGATCCGGGACGGATCACGGATCGGATCGGAGCGGCCATTTTCATACGCGGAGCAGATCGGTATTTCAGATATCCGCCCCGATCTGCCCCGTTGCCATCCCTACAGTCAACCAATCAGCCCTAGATATTGTATTACTATCTGGATAAGGTGTGTAGTAGACTTGTTGACATTGGGAAGTAAATACAAATGGATCGTAACTCTGGGACGTTCTTTTCCTATGGATTTCTACAAGTTTATATTGAGGATGCACCCTCAAAATTTTTAAAAGATAAATAATTAGTCATTTTATTGAGTACATACACATTTTTAAATATTTTAAAGAGATTTGGATTCTTGAAACTTATCATAATCTTTTCATAAATTTTTGAGATTTTGTCTGTTTTAGTTACTTTACAAATTTTGAATGGTATATAAGATTTTACGTCTATTAAATTAGAGGGGTGTATTCAATCCGGATTTTAAAAGATTTTAACTGATTTTTAGAAGTCTATGGATTCTGCTGACTTTATAGATTGTTTTAACTTTATGCAGAGTCTGCGCAGAGTCTATCAGATTTTATTAGATTGAGTTATCAGGATTTCTTTTGATTTATAAAGTCTATAGATTATTTGAATAGCACCAAAAAATAAAGAAAAGACTGATTCAGTGGTGTATTATACAGATCCAAAGGTGTTGAATTTCCAAAGTTAACATATGTTTATCAATCTTTTTTTTTTTTTGAATTAAATCATTTTGTTAAAAATTTAACAAGTTTGGCGATAGTCTTTGATTTTTTTTAGATCACGTAACTGCGGCTTTTTTGATTTATTTGTTCAAGGTTTGTATAATTTACTTACTGATATTTTTTTTCTTTGGTTTAATTAAGATATTTTTGTGATAAGTTTTGTTTGAACTTTTTTTTCTCTTTGATTTTCTCTTTCAGGAAAATGAAATTAATGTTTGAAAAAATAGAAATTTGTGGTTAAATAGAGAAGAAATTGTTTGCTTTCTTTAATTTCTATTTGAAGATAATCAAGAAGAAAATTGTTTGGATATTATGACTTCTTTTTGGGAAATAAACATTTCATATTGAGTTTTCTAACGATGTTAAAAAAAATCTCATTTTTTTGTAGTTTGAAACATTTCTTTGTTTTTCTTATAATTTTATAGAAATGAGATTACTAAAAAAATTGTAATATAAGATAAAATTATCAAAGACACTTTAATTTTAATATTAATGAGAGAGAATCAAAATCTTGAGAAAAAAGAAGAGATTTCACCATACACATTTAAACCTATGAAATCCATCAAAATCCTACCTTTAATGAAATCTACGAGAATCTATAGAGTTTTGAATACCTCGAGTTTATAATGGACTTTTTAAAATCTAAATTGAATACCTCTAGATTTTAATGGTCTTTTTAAAATCTAAATTGAATACCTCTAGATTTCATTGGACTTTTTAAAATCCAAATTGAATACCTATGGACTTTAAAACTCCTTAAAAATCCTATAAATTCTACATTGAATACACCCCCCTTAATTTTTGTGTTAAAAATCTATTTTTATTTTGAGCTATAAAGATGAGTGTAATCTTTAATAGATTCTTGATTTATTATTATTTAATTAACAGTATCCTAAATATATCAATTTGTTTGTTATTAAATTGATCTTATTCAAAATTTGTAGGAGATATACTATTTGTTTTTTTTTTAAAATGAAGATAATGTACATTTATCTATTTAACTTTACCATTCTTCTTGACTAATCTCTCACTTCAAGTTACCTACACTCTTATACTTATCAACGTTGTATTCAAACTCCAATTCATTTTTTTCTTCTTAAAAGTAGCATTGCTAAAAAATATGACCAGTGTGACAAAATCTATCTTTGATTGTTTGTTTAAGCCGTTAGACTACAATTGGTGCCTTGCATTGCAGTTCAATGTCCTACAAAGGCTAATCTTCATCTAAGGAGTCTCGATTTCTCAAAATTAAGAAACGATAAAAACATTACAAGTTGAATAATTTTCTTTAATTCTCAAAACTAAGGAGTGAGAATCTTCATCTCTTATTTTTTCTATTTTTTTAATCAAGCTTCATCTCTATTTTTTTCATGGCTTGATATTCGATTTTGTAGGAGTTATCTTCTCAATACTATGGAATGTAACATTCATTTATAATTTTTTTTTTGCTAAGTATTTATCATATTTATAAGTATTCATTTATAATATTTTTTAAATACATAATCTTTGATCTTTTTTTTTTCCATGGATCATTATTCAATCTTACAGTAGTTCTTAACTTCCCAACCCTAAAAACGGCAATTTTGTTTCTCTCTCTCTCTTACTTTTTTGTTTCTTTCTAAAAATATAAATTTTATTGCTACTTTTTTTTGCTGGACTTTTTATGATGTAAGAAGTAATAATCTTCATTTTTATTACTCTTATTATTTTTTTTGATGAATATTGCTCTTATTATTAGTATTTTGAATTCATAGCTTGATATTCAATTTCAATATTTTGTCCAGAGTACGTGGGGCTGCTTTTGTGTATGCAAAATATGGGTTCTTTTAGTCATCTTCTTCAATGAAATTCATAAACTATATATATAAAAGTAGAAATATGATTGACAAAAATCAAAAGACTATGTATTATGGAGTTTCTTAATTTGATTTGGTAGGTTCTTGAAGCCTCAAATAAGATAGTCAATAGGAAAATAATTTCCTCTGAATTTTTTTTAGTTGTTCAACACATCTCTTTTTTGTTTATTTGCTATTTTTTATATTTGTTTCTTTATATTCACTTTTAAGGGGGTTTATAAAGCAAAACACCACATATTTTTGCAGGTGCGGAAAAGAGTTTCACAAAAAGGGGAGGGGAGGGGAACGTGGGAAAAGAGAACAAACCATTTAAAATAAACATTTTCCTTGCATCATCTCAAATAAGCGTAAATTAAAGACTTTATAATTTGGTAATGGTTTACTCTATTTCCGTGAGGTCGAGGGTTCGATACCCGCCTCCTACGTGGGGCTTAATAAATTTCACCATTCTTGGGCTCCTCCTATTGTGAGGCCACCTCCCTTTGTGAGGTTAAAAAAAAGTTCACTCTATTTTATATTAGAAGGAATATACTCTTAGTTTTTCAAGAAAAACATGCTCTTGGACTTTTTAGTACTCTATCATTCCCAAATTTCATATTTACTTTCTATGCAAAATGAATAAAATCATATATGGAGAGGGATGCACATTTATTTTTATAATTTCTTTTTTTTAGAAGATAGGAGTATTTATTCTTATGATACAAAAAGAAAAAGACAAGTCTTTGTTATTTTTCTTTGATATATAAAATATAGATGCAGTGTATAGCACGAGTCATTCGCTAGTATATATATATATATATATATATGAGGGTGTTATCGAATATTCAAACCCAAAAAAATTGCCAAACAACTCAAGTTTATCTATATCTGTAAAAAGAAAAATTCTCAGCTAATCTCTGCGCCATTCGAGCAAGCTTCATACTTTGCAAGGGCTATCTGATACTATAACATTACTATACTATTAAGTATTCTTTCTCTTTCAAATTAAATGTTCTCATTGTATTTTATGCGATGATTAAGATTTTGATGGATTTTTATAGAGAAGTTTGATAGATGTCCAAAATACTATTATTTAAGAATGGTTGATTGGTAAATTAAATTTGAATTCAGTATTGACGATTGATGATTTAGGAAGTTGAATGAATGACGGTTGGTTATTAGAAAACAAAAGTATTTATTGATGGGTTGAAGATAAGTGTAAAGTTGAAACGAAAATAATAAACGAATCCTTTATTTTAATACAAACAAAAAGGAAATTAGAACATTTTAATTGAAATGCATACAATTATCTATTAAATGAAACCCTCTTAAGCCTTCCCGCACTTGAACACAACTTGAGCAAAATCTCAACAAATTATCAATTTTGAGCTCAATGTGTCTCTCACAAGCAATTCATTTTTTTCAATTCTGAAACAAAAAATTAATCCAAATGCACACTGTATTTTTTGGGTTAACAACTAGAGAATTTCTTTGCTTTACCAGCCGCCGAAAGTAGTCCTTTCTGTTTGTTAATACAGATTGGAGGTTGCGGGCAAGAAATTCATACAGATTGGTGGTTTGATTTTGAATAAGGCGAGAACCGATGCAGGGAGAATCCACAATCCATCCCCACATATTAAACCTGATGCAACTGCAGGGACCATCAAAGTCGCCTTCTTCGGATTTAACTTGTGCCACACGTAAACAACCAAACTGCCTACACACATATCGATTGCAAAGGAAGCACCAACAAGGAATGGAACTGCCATAGCCATTGGAAGTGGAATCCATTTCCCGACCTTCTTTGGCAATACATCTCTTGAAAAGTTGGCTAATATAGCAAAGGCGAAAAACCCATAACAGAGCTGCAAACAATGCTGAGGCAAAGCAGAGAAGCCTTGAACCCCTAAAATTGCCATATTTCTGTATATCAATGCATATGGAGCCTTGTATTCCCCGTCTGGGTTCCCAATATCAAATGCATGATAAAAAAGAAAGAACGTAAGAGGAGCTACTACGCAGCCAATCGCGGTCCCAATGCCTTGGCTAATAAGCATTGATCGAGGGGAAGTAAGCGTGAGATGGCCAGTCTTGAAATCGTGCATTAAGTCGGAGGAGATGGAGACGATGGTTTTGATTAAACCACAACCAATAAGTCCAGCAACTACACCATTGTCTTTCCCGGCTATGGCAGCAATTACAAATAAGGCTACTTTTCCATAATTGTATGCCATATTCATATCAGTTAGACCAGCACCATAAGCATTGCAGAAGCTTAGAGATGGTGCTATGATATATGCAACTACAACATAATACCACTTCAGCTGAGGGAACATTATAGGAATCACAATGATGGAGACGACGGAGAAGGCAACATATCCTACACAAGCCACCCATATGGGAATGCTCTCTCTCATGAAAACTTCGTTTCGTTTAAGATCATCCAAGTTTTCTGTATCATCTGAAGTTTCTATAATCAGAAAACCAGAAAAGAGGTTATGTTTCTTCAATAGAGACCAAAGGATGCAAAATTGCATATGCGGAACTAGAACAATGTGTTTGAAAGGGCGACATATGTAAATGAGATTTCTTTTTTTTATTTTTTTATTTTTAAGAAGCCGAAAGATATTTGAATTCAATGAGGCTTGGGTCTTAGTTTTTCTCCAAGTGAATTATAACTAATAGTATCATTAGGATAGCGTCTAACCCTACTTAAGTTTGATTGACCCCCGATCTCTTTTCCAGTTTCACTCTAAATTTCCTCGAGTGATTCCTCTAATTTTTTTTGCCACCACGGAGAATGCATATATTAAATAGTGAAAAAGTTGAATAGGTACCTTCTCCATTGTTCTTCTTGTTGACTGCAGAATATACATTTCGGCCAGTGAAGTAAAGTGTCTTAAGAAAATTATATAGACCATCTCCTAGGATCAGAGCAATAGAAACAAAAACCTGCAAAATCGCATGTATTAAGATGATAAGATCTACTGCATCTAAGTATTAGACTGTTGCAAACTCCCAAAGCATCCAAGCTCCCGTAACTTAAATAGTGTTCAATGGGAAACTATCTAGATTCAGATATTTATCTCATTTTGGGTCTCATCTTTCATCTCATTATCAATAAAATGCTATGTGTATTTTTTTTTTTAAATCTCAAAACTTTATAATCTAAAGAAAACAGTGGAGGAAAAGTGTGACACGTGACAATAATCTACAAATGGAATAGAGAATGGAACAAATGATTCGGGACACTAGTTTCTTAATAGTATTCATATAATCAAACCTTGTAACCATTTAGACTCTTCATACTGCTTTCTGGTATAGATTTGGGGTACCATTCTCCCTTGCGTGTATTTATGAGTGGCCACATTATTCCCCAAGAAAGAACAGCTCCGCAGAGCAAAGAGAGGTTGACAAGATGGGAACAGATCATTCCTGCTCCTATATAAGTCATGCTGAAATCGAAAAAAAACCTGCCAAAAAAATCATAATTACTCTCATTAATTTCAGAAGTGAAAATCATAACATGTAAACAAGAAGTGAAAATACAGACGTCTGTTTCCATGCTGCTAATCCAAAAGTGGGAAAGTTGACAAATCCACATAGACTTCCACCAGAATAAAACCACTGAAAGAAACCCCACACAAAACTGATTGAGAAGAATCTCAAGAAACCTTGAACCTGCTTCCTGAAAAATGATATTTACAACACTTAATTAGTCATATTGTTGGTTTTTCGCGATTCGTGTGATAACCAATTTAATTTATGGCGATTTTGATAACCATAAAATCATACTTGGCCTCCTTGTCTCCTTTAGGAGTGTGGAAACCATTGATGAGAACAGCTGTAGCAGTTCCACTAGGATAAGTCAACTTGTAGTCTATTATCATTATCTGCGGAATAGCTAGAAAAACATGAATTAAACTCGCTATATCAAAATGAATATTTCGATGTGACCATGTGTAACTAACCAGCTAAATATAAATTAATGGTGTACCTTGCGAAGAGGGACCAAGGACAAAAGACCAACAAAGCTAACAACAAAAAGAAAACCAATCATCCAATCAAGACCAGGCTCCTTATAGCTCCCTGGTGAATTTCCCTCTGTATTAACACCTGCCTGTTCATATGTCTTCTTGTTTAATCCCAGCAAAAAAGATCCAAAACCACCTGCAAAAGCAATGCTATAACAAGCAACAGCAGCAGTTTGAATGATAGTATTCTCTTGCTTAGTGAATGGGGCTGAAACAATATTAGCCTTATGAAGCAATTTTGTCCATGTCTGAATAAAGACATAAGCGAGAAGAGCTGCAGAGACATTAAGATTAGGAATAAGCCCTGTTGTAAGAGCCAGTTTCATAACAATCACGGTATAAATTATTCCAATTATTGTGCTCGCAATTATTCCTCTAACGGTGATCTGTTTCTTCCATGGAGGAATTCTTCCGACTTCCTCTGTTATTTGTCTCGTCACGTCTTCTATTTCCTCTCTCTCAATCTCCTTTGATTCCTCGTTTTCCATGTTCGTAACTTGAGTAATTCTTGCACTCATGCTGTCAAAATATTTTCTGATTTATAAGAAGAAGAAAAACTCATCTAAGAATTCATGATGAATTTGTAAAATGTAAAAGAAACAATAATCAAATTTACCTGGGAAGCTCGCTTTCTTCCCAAAAAAAAACAAAAGTAAAAATGTCCCAGAAATCCTTTTCGCTGATCGAATCAGTACAAATTATTTGTTTGATCGGTTGGCTTTATATAGTTAACTACGTCAGTTGACTCCTAGTTTTTTTTTTTTTGAAGTCCGGCTGGGCGATTCCCCATAAGGGGAGAGAGAACAACCTCACAAAAAGAGGAGAAAGTCCTAGAAAGGGAGACAATTAAAGCTTGTCCCATGCATGTGGAGGGTATCGAATCCACGACCTCACGATCATTGGCAAACCGTAATCCTACTGGATTATGGAGCTTGTGATAGTTGACTCCTAGTTCATGAACAGAATTTCATGGATACACGTAACAGACTGACATATAAAATGAGGTTGAAAAGATAAGGAT
Source organism: Vinca minor (assembly GCA_026122235.1). NCBI lineage: Eukaryota > Viridiplantae > Streptophyta > Magnoliopsida > Gentianales > Apocynaceae > Vinca > Vinca minor. The sequence continues at coordinate 4,666,738 of JAOCZM010000100.1, read as the reverse complement.
GATGATATAATATTAATGCCAAATTCTCTCGAAGAATTCTTTTTCCTTCCATTAGAAAGATCAAAGAAGAAGATGGAAGAAAATAGTATTGACTTTTTTGCGGGCGGTGTGCAGCATGCTGCATTAGCCGTTCTTATTTGTTGATCAATCACAATCTTTATCAATTCCGCTATGGTGCTGAATAAGTCCAACCATTCGGTCGAGTAGAGAGTAATCATGTTAGGAAACAAATATTTTGTCCCGAATTTTTACTTGCCTTCTGATCAATTCTATGCCTCATTCACTGTTACATCAATATAAATCTAATATGTGTGGCTTTTTTTTTTTTTTATTAAAAAGTTTATAAAATAAAAAATAGTGGAACTCGTAAAAGTAAAATTGAACACACGGCAATCATCTACTGGCGAAACGGGGAATGATATAGGAATTGGAGACATAAGATTTTCCCTTATTCTTTGTCCCACTAATACTCCCTCTATCCCAAATTATCTGTCCACTTCGTATTTTGCACGGAGATTAAGGTTTCATCAAATTTTATAGTGGAATATGGTAAAATGTAAAACATGACCCAATTTAATTTTAATCACAATTTAATTATACATTCTCTCCTCTATATATTCTTCTCTCTCCAATATTTAATGTAAGGGGTAGTATTGAAAAAATCACAATTAATGAACCATTTATTTAGAAAGTGAACAAATAATTTGGGACAAATTAAAAAAGAATTGTGGACAGATAATTTAGGACGGAAAGAGTATATGATTATCATGTGTTTATTTTACTCTACGAATTTCACCACTTTTTTTAAAATTATAGATCCATTAATTAAGAAAAATAACATATTTCAACTTCTTATTAATATGATAAAAAATCAAACATATGAATATATATATATATATATATATATTTTGAATAAAAACAGATGAATAGTTAATCCAGGAGTAAAGATTAAAGACAACTATTATTCTAACACATGTAAAGACAAAATTTATTATGCACGTAAAAATAAATATTTGGAATCCTCTTTCCATTCCAGTGTTTGGAAGGTAGTTGATTCCTTTTTTGTGTTTGGTAAAACTATATTTTAATGTCATAATGGAATGGAATTAAACAGAATATGGCATAAATGCCCTTTTAGCATATACTAGTGATTAATCTTAATTAAACATTCATTACAAAATCTTACTTGAATAACATTGTTGAAACATAATTTTTGGTAGAGATTAGTATGTTTACCACCAACAATAACGATTAATCCCCTCGACACAGGAGCTCTCGACAGCAGTAACTAATCCTCTCCCCACAGGAGTTCTCCGAAGACGTAAATAGTTAGTCATGAAATACTCTTAATTAAGGGACGATGTGAGTTATCACCACGTCACACCTCATAGCTAGATCCCGAATTCTTTAAAACAAAAGAATTCGGGATCTAGCTATAAAGAATTCGAGATCTAGCTATGAGGTGTGACATGTATATATATATATATATATATATATATATATATATATATATATATATATTAATCTTTTTGTATTTTGGCATTCCAGATCCAAATAGTAATTTTTTATGTAATGATTTATTTATTTATTGTTATTTTTACATAAAAAATATTTTTTTATAATTGTACTTATTTTAAAATTTCGCATAGAATTTCCAAAATTATTGAGACGGCATGATTATCAGTAAAGCTCAATGTGATGATTTATTACATGTCATAAATTGTGCAGAACTGCCCCCTCAATGTATGCTGAGGACTTGGTGATTTTTTACCAAGCCATTAAAGAAGAAACTAGTGCTGTTCTCTAGAATCTTGGATAGATATTGCAGATGGTCAGGACAGTGCAGTGTCACCTGCCCCCAAAATTTTAAAAATGACAAATTTTTTGTAGGAAAAATTATTTTTGTGATATTTTCTTATAAATATTGTATTTCACCTCTAAAAAATTTCAGTAAGAAATTTGCCCCCTATAACAAATTATTGGCTCTGCCATTGGGACAATGGGTAAATTTTGAGAAATCAACAATACACTCCAACAAAAACTTGAAAGGGGAGTTGAAAAATGGAATACAACAAGTTCTGAAAATGTCTAGCTGCAATAATAAATGGAGATGTGTGGGAGATAAACTAGCACTATCCCAATGTAGGGGAACGCTGACTAGATCGGTGGCCTTAGCATTGCCAATGCAACATGTGGCTATTGTGCGGAATGGCGTAAGTTTCGCATGTGCGAATACCTATCATGCTTTTAAGGATATCTATCGTATATTTGTGTCTCAATACACCTGTTCTAAGACGTTCTGTATATGCGGATTTTTTGATTTTCTGCATAGTATCCGGACTCCCAATGCAAACATTCGTCTTGCCTAAAACAATGTGAAACGAGATTGATAAAATAATACTCCCTCCATTCCTTAATATAAGACTTTTCATTATATGTTACGAAAATTAAATAAGCAAAAAATCACAGACAGTTAAATTGGATATAGGGATTGTTCAATACTCAAGTTTTACGATCTCAAATCCTTGTACCAAAAGAAACGTAGACCTTCGGGTAGAAACCACGATCCTATAGCCTATAGACAAAGTATATATTATAAGATCTTAGGTGAATACTCAAAGAATTATCAATGCGCTATAAATGATATTCGTAGTTTCGACAATAACTAACGAACGATGAGAAAAACTCAAATAATGATTAACAATAATGATGTCTGTCTAAAAAAATCATGGAAGAAATCATGACCTTGCAAAAGGATCAAATCATGGACGAAATTGAAAGAGAGTTCAAGCAGGCCTCACTATAAATTAAGGGCTTGATATGTTCAATGATGCAAGAACAAAGATGTTAGATTCTAAGAGTTTGTTTGATATAATGGAATGCGATGATTTTTTTTTTTTGGTGAATAGTTTTTCAATTTTTCTTTGGTGATTAAATTAAAGTGGGAAATGTCTCTCTATGAGAAAGCTCATTTAAAAAAGTAGGAAAAAATTTACAATAAAAAACTTGATGAACGACTTTTTTAGGAGAAGTTAGAAACATTAATTAAAATCAAGTGATCATTGTATTTGGTAATTAATCAACATAATCTTTTTGGTTAAATAATCAACACTTTTTTTGTTTTTGTTTTTGTTGAATAATTAACGCTAATCTAACAAGACAATAACATGTTTCTCTCATCTGGAAGTGGTGAAAATTATTATTTCATAAATAATTTATTTATTTTGATATTATTATTCATTTACTTTTGTTAAAAAAAAGTAGTTGTTTTATAAGTATTTTGAAATTTGTATGCAAAATTTAGAGAGAAAAAATCAATTATTTCTAACTTTAATATCATAATCTTTTTTAATGTAAATGAAAAAATGATTGTTAATTACAATTAATGATTCAATCGAAAATTAATTGTTTTAAACAAATATAAAATTATAAAATTATAATAAATGATCTATCGTGAGTGATATGTTAGAATATCTTAATCATCAAAACTTATAAATAATTATGCCACTAAAATATTTGAAAAAAATAAGAGTAATCATCTATCCTAAAAGTTTTGCCTTAGTTCCACCGTCCACGGCTCTTTAGACTAGGCTTTGTGAGAGCGATTTTTTTTTTGTTTGTTTGTTTGTTAGTTTGTTTGTTTGTTTGTTGGAATGGGATTAAATTTAACATTGCCAACTGAAACATAAGTAAGATACGGTAAAAAATCGTTTGTCCATGTTCTGTGTCTTTTTTTATATTTTCACGAATAGATATTTATCACGTATATATTTTTCTCCTGTGGATTTCGCTATTCACTATAACAAAAAAAGTTAATTTGCTACGTTTGTCATATGTCGCAATAAGGCAAAAAAAGTCGATATAGATCTATACCAACATTTATTACAAATGTCGTGTAAATGTTGCATTTGCCTGTGTCGTTATGGTTTTTTACTAGTTATTAAGAACGTTTTTAAATAGTCGCAACAAAATATCTATTCCGACATTCGAAAAATTTGAAACCAGGCTGGCCATGCTGAGTCGGAGCCTAGACAAGACGAGCCGCTGAGTCTAGCCACCTTTGAATAATCGGAGCCGAAGCATAGAGACAAGCCAAATCGTCGAGTCTAGCCATATTTGAATAATATATAATAAATTTTCTCCCTACTCAAAGAGATGGGATTTGAACACGCGACCTCCTGCAAGTATGTCGTGTAATGGTCCGCTGAGCTAAATGATCATTTGTTATTTGTTTCTCCACATATTATATTTATTATAATGGAATTTTGGATTTTGTACGTTTACTTATTTTAATTTCTCTTTGTGTTTTGATTTTGTTATGAATCAAATTAAAATTAATACACTCTCATTAAAATTTTAATAATTAATTGTGTTTAATTTTTCTTTAAATAAAATATTTCAGAAACATAATCTTTGTATTTGTGTTTGTCTAAAAATGTCACGAGATCTAACGAAAAAATATATAAATGTCGCTATATGAGTAGCAAAAATGAACAATTTATAACAACAACATGTAATGTAAACTAACTAGCATCAAATTGTCGGTAAGAAGAAATATTACTATAAATGTCGTATAAAATTCAAATATAGCGACGTTTGTATGAAATGTCACATTATTTAATGATGTTGTATATAAATGTATCTATTTGAGTCGCAAAAGATAACAATTTAAAACAACATTTAATGTACACGTCGCTAACTAACATCAAAATCTCAATTTTATCAATAATTATTATAACCGACGCTATGAAACGTCGTATAAAATTCAAATTTAGCGACGTTTGTCTGAAAAGTCGTAAGATCTAACTACATAGTATATAAATGTCGCTATATGAGTCACAAAAAGTAACAATTTATAACAACATTTAATGTAAATGTCGCTAACCAACATCAAAACGTCGTTTTGAACAACAATGACTATAATCGACGTTATGAAACGTCGTATAAAATCCAAACATTGCGACATTTGCAAAAAATGTTGCTTTAACTTACTCTTTTTGATTTTAAGCGACGTTTGATAAAAATGTTGCTCTAAAAACGTCGCAAAAAGGTGTTTTTGTTGTAGTGATTTTTTTAGGTTATAATTTTTTAATTAATGTCATTTTTTATTGGTGAGACAGTGAAGAAGACACCCAACGAGAATTCCTAACCGTAAGATACAAAGAATATTTATACCGGCCATCTGGACAAAACCTTCCATGGCCAATGAGCAAAATGAAAGGTTAGCCTAGGTACTATCCCCTTTCGAAGTAGTAGATAATCTAACCCCTCAGATCCTCTCCCATTATCAAGCAATTCCAAAACTCTTGCGAGAATTGTTTTGATCATATGTAGAGGAACTAACTGGTTTCTTTACAACCATAAATAAGTTAAAGTTTTACTAAAAGTATATCTCCAGTACTTTATACTAAACTCGGATCAAGCCAATCAGGATGAGGCGTAAAGAAAAAGAACAAGACCTGATGTCCAGGTGCCATCAACTTGCTCCAAATCTCCTTAGCCTTCCTGCAGTCACGCAGCAAATGCAAAATGGTTTCTTCCTCCTTCGGGCAATGAACACAAGTAGATGTGTCTGTGATATGTCTTCAACAGAGCAAGTAACTGGTTGCTAGTCTGCCATGCTTGACAGGCCAAAGGTGCAATGCCTCCATATTTCATCTCAATTGATCATCTCATTGCCAGTCACTCCTTTCTCACCACATAAGATATAGAAAATTGACCATTAAATTAGAATCAATATTTTAGAAAACAATTAAATTACATCATCATATATTAAGGAAAATATATATGAACACGAATACAAAACCTTAAATAATGTACTATAAACATGGATCATTTATAGCGCCATTATGAGGGTACCGTGCAGAAGCAGTGTAGCACATTTAAGATCCAATGCGGTGCATCAAATGTTTATTTCGTACCTCATAAAACAAATTTTGTTCTTTGATGTGTTGAAATGACAATTGACCTTGTTTTTTTAAACAGTGTACTATAAACACGTGGTCTTTTTAACCAGTAAAAGTAAGTACCCTTTATTCATTTTGTGTTTCATTTCCTGTCTCATCAATAAAAAGTTAACATGTGTTAATTTTATAAATTTAAAGATCTATAACCTAAAAGAATTGGCGGAACCCGTAGGAAAAAATGAACACGTGACAATTATATATTAGTAGAATAGAGAATGAGGAAAAAAATCTTGTCCCATTCCCATTTCACTAGTAGATTATTGCAGTAAGAATCGTCTATCCCAATTATTTATCTCGTCTCATGTCTCATAAATAAGAAATTGTCATATATTATATATTATTGTAATTAAAAAAAAAAAAACTATAACCTAAAGAAATAGTGGAACCCTCATAGAAAAATATAATACATAGCAATTTTTTATTGATATGACATAGAACGAGACACAGAATGATGATAAAGAATTTTTTTGACAGATGATTGTTATATGTTCACTATTCTCTAAGTCTTTCACCATTTGTTTTAGATTATAAATTTTTTAATAAAAAAAATCGAAACATGTTAGCTTTATGTTGATTTGACAGAGAAGGGGACATGTAATGGATCAGAAGACCCTTAACATGGATGGGATAGAAATTCGGATAGAAGATTCGTTTCCCTTTATATAACATGTTAAGTTTCTACTCGAGCATTAGATAAAAAAAATCGGATGGTTGGATTTATTCCTTACCATAGCCGTATTGGTTGGTATAGCACTTCGAGTGCCGTTGGATTAAAGATTGTGATTGATCAACTAATAAGAGCGGCTAATGCAGCATGCTGCACACCGCCCGCAAACAAGTCAATACTATTTTCTTCCATTTTCTTCTTTGATCTTTCTGATGGAAGAAAAAATAATTCTTCGAGAGAATTTGGCATTAATATTATATCATTATCCTCATCTGTTCAACCTCTTTTTATATGTCAATTTGTTACGTGTATCCATGAATTTGTGTTCATGAACTAGGAGTCAACTCAAAGTAGTTTAACTATATAAAGCCAACCGAGCAAACAAATAATTTGTACTCATCACTGTTTGTTTTCGCCTCTTCTGACTATTTGATTAGTGAAAAGGATTTCTGGAGCAATTTTACTTTACTTCCCAGGTAAATTTGATCATTGTTTCTTTTACATTTTGCAAATTCATCATGAGTTCTTAGATGGTTTTTTTTTGATAAAGTTGAAAAAATATTTTGACAGCATGAGTGCAAGAATTACTCAAGTTGTGAACATGGAAAACGAGGAGATTGAGAGAGAGGAAATGGAAGACGCGGCGAGACAAATAACAGAGGACGTACGAAGAATTCCTCCATGGAAGAAACAGATCACCGTTAGAGGAATAATTGCAAGCACAATAATTGGAATAATTTATAGCGTGATTGTTATGAAACTGAGTCTTACAACTGGGCTTGTTCCTAATCTCAATGTCTCTGCAGCTCTTCTTGCTTATGTTTTTATTCAGACATGGACAAAATTGCTTCATAAGGCCAATTTTGTTTCAGCCCCATTCACTAAGCAAGAGAATACTATCATTCAAACTGCTGCTGTTGCTTGTTATAGCATTGCTTTTGCAGGTGGTTTTGGATCTTTTTTGTTGGGGTTAAACAAGAAGACATATGAACAGGCAGGTGTTAATACAAAGGGAAATTCACCAGGGAGCTATAAGGAGCCTGGTCTTGATTGGATGATTGGTTTTCTTTTTGTTGTTACATTTGTTGGTCTTTTGTCCTTGGTCCCTCTTCGCAAGGTACAACATTATTTTATAAGTACACATGGTCACATCGAAATATCCATTTTGACACAGCCAGGTTAATTCATGTTTTTCGGCAGATTATGATCATAGACTACAAGTTGACTTATCCAAGTGGAACTGCTACAGCTGTTCTCATCAATGGTTTCCATACTCCTAAAGGAGATAAGGATGCCAAGTATGGTTTTATTATGGTTATCAAAATCGTCAGAAATTAAATTGGTTATCACACGAATAGCGAAAAATATATAATAAAAAAATAAATAAATAAATAAAAACTGTCAATAAGACTAATTAAGTGTTGTAAATTTTATTTTTCAGGAAGCAGATTCAAGGTTTCTTGAGATTCTTCTCAATCAGTTTTGTGTGGGGTTTCTTTCAGTGGTTTTATTCTGGTGGAAGTCTATGTGGATTTGTCAACTTTCCCACTTTTGGATTGGCAGCATGGAAACAGACGTCTGTATTTTCACTTCTTGTTTACATGTTATGATTTTCACTTCTGAAATTAATGAGAGTAATTATGATTTTTTTTTGGCAGGTTTTTTTTCGATTTCAGCATGACTTATATTGGAGCAGGAATGATCTGTTCCCATCTTGTCAACCTCTCTTTGCTCTTTGGAGCTGTTCTTTCTTGGGGAATAATGTGGCCACTCATAAATACACGCAAGGGAGAATGGTACCCCAAATCTATACCAGAAAGCAGTATGAAGAGTCTAAATGGTTACAAGGTTTGATTACATGAATCCAGCTAGTTTCCTTTTGAATATTTTCTGTAATCATATGTCTCATTCTCTATTTTATTTGTAGATTACTGCCATATGTCAAACTTTCCCTACACTATTTTCTTTACGTTACAAAATTTTGAGATTTAAAGAAAAAAATAGACACAAAGGCAAATTAATGATAATGGGATGGAAGATGAGACTCTTATTCAGGAAGTAAACATTTAATTTATGATGGGGAAAATACTTAGATGCAGAAGATCTTATCTTCTTAATACATGTGATTTTGCAGGTTTTTGTTTCTATTGCTATGATCTTGGGAGATGGTCTGTATAATTTTCTTAAGACAGTTTACTTCACTGGCAGAAGTATGTATGCTACAGTCAACAAGAAGAATAATGGAGAAGGTAATTATTCAACTTTTACACTATTTAATATATGCATTCTCTGTGGTGGCATAAAAAATGAGAGGAATCACTCTAGGAAATTTAGAGTGATACTGGAGAGATTGGGGTCAAATCAGGGACGAAGGTAGGAATTTGGTGTTGGGGGGACGAAACTGATAAAATTCTTAGGGGGCAATAAAAAAGGCAAAAAAAAAATTCTTAGGGAGGCGAAACTGATAAAATTTTCCAAAATACACATAAAATTTCGTTTTACTGAGATTAAACGTGTTCATTTCAATTAAATTGAGGTAAGCAGAAACAACAAATTGATCTAGAGTAATATCAAGATAAAGAGATGGGTTGTGATCAGTGAAAAAGTACTGGTAAGCAAAGCAGCAAACAAACTAAAAATTAGAAAATTCTGTTAGATTCATAGACGGATCCAAGCGGGCTCTTTTAAAAATTACTTTATATGTATTGATTTTTTGGATCCTTTTCTTTTTTATTTTTTCTTTAAATTCATCTCTCAAATAATTTTGTAAAAACTCATTTACAGTTGTCGCCCTTTCAAACACACTGTTCTAGTTCTGTCTATGGAAATTTGCATCCTTTGGTCTCAATTGAAGAAACATAACTCTTTTCCTGGTTTCCTGATTACAGAAACTTCAGATGATACAAAAAATTTGTCCGTTGATGATCTTCAAAGAAACGAAGTTTTCATGAGAGAGAGCATTCCCATATGGGTGGCTTGTGTAGGATATGTTGCCTTCTCTGTTGTGTCCATCATTGTGATTCCTATAATGTTCCCTCAACTCAAGTGGTATTATGTTGTGGTTGCCTATATCATAGCACCATCTCTAAGCTTCTGCAATGCTTATGGTGCCGGTCTAACTGATATGAATATGGCTTACAATTATGGAAAAGTAGCCCTATTTGTGCTTGCTGCCATAGCCGGAGAAAACAATGGTGTAGTTGCAGGACTTATTGGTTGTGGTTTAATCAAAACCATCGTCTCCATCTCCTCCGACTTGATGCACGATTTCAAGACTGGCCATCTCACGCTTACTTCCCCTAGATCAATGATTATTAGCCAAGGCATTGGGACCGCGATTGGCTGCGTAGTAGCTCCTCTTACCTTCTTTCTTTTTTATCATGCATTTGATATTGGGAACCCAGACGGGGAATACAAGGCTCCCTATGCATTGATATACAGAAATATGGCAATTTTAGGGGTTCAAGGCTTCTCTGCTTTGCCTCAGCATTGTTTGCAGCTCTGTTATGGGTTTTTCGCCTTTGCTATATTAGCCAACTTTTCAAGAGATGTATTTCCAAAGAAGGTTGGGAAATGGATTCCACTTCCAATGGCCATGGCAGTTCCATTCCTTGTTGGTGCTTCCTTTGCAATCGATATGTGCGTAGGCAGTTTGGTTGTTTACGTGTGGAACAAGTTAAACAAGAAGAAGGCGAATTTGATGGTTCCTGCAGTTGCATCAGGTTTAATATGTGGGGATGGATTGTGGATTCTCCCTGCATCGATTCTCGCCTTATTCAAAATCAAACCACCAATCTGTATGAATTTCTTACCCGCTACCTCCAATCTTTATTAACAAACAGAAATGACTACTTTCCGCGACTGGTATATCAAAGAAAGTCTCCTAGTTGTTGATACAAAATAAGCCAAAAATAGAGTGTGCAATTGGATTAATTTTTTGTTTGAAAATTTATTTCTTGTAATTAATGAAGTGAATTGTTTGTGTGAAAAAACGTGGAGCCAAAAAGTTTAGAATTTGTTGGACATTGTGCTGGAAAGCTTAAGAGGTTTCATGTAATAGATTATTGTCTCTATTTCAATTAAGATGTCATAGTTTCCTTTTTTGTTTGTTTGGAAATAAATGATTCATTTATTATTATTTCTTTCCAATTTACACTTATCACCAACCAACTATTAAATACACTTTTATTTTTCAATAACAAATAGCCATTCAAACAACTACTCCATCTAATTGAACCACCAATCACCAATATTAAATTCAAATTTAATATACCAATCAACAATTCTTAAATAAAGGCATTTTGAACATCTATTAAATTTCTCCATAAAAATCAATCAAAACCTTAATCCAGCATAAAATGCAATAAAGGCATTTAATTTGAAACAAAAAATACGTAGTAGATGTATAAAAATTACAATAAGTGTTCCCTGAAAAAAATATTGAACCGTTGAATTTTTTTATCAAACGGCTCAAAACAACCCGAAATGGTTCATTATGTAATAAAAAACGTGTTTTGTATCATATTCGTACTAGCATAATGCCATTTTTCCGAGGGAAATTTCTAATATGAACTTGGTTTATATCTTCATATAAGGATCTTAGGGTCCAAAATTCTTTTATATGGGAGAAAACTATTTTTTTTATGAATTGTTAATTATCTATCTCATCATTTTGTAATGACGTGAACATATTTTAACCACATAATTCAATAAAATAGGTTCATCACAAAATTATCATTTTCCAAGAGACTTCACAGAAAGTGAATTAACTTCAACCAGAGTTCACATTGGATAGCTGCGTTGTATGAGTGTTATTGGCGATTACTATTTCATGAAGCTGTTAGTTAGTTTTAGTTGTAGGGAGACATGATTTTATGAGTGGAAATTTTTATACTTCCTCCAGTTTAGAATATGGTTAGATTAATTTGTGTTAGAGTTGGAGTTTATTATCTGTTAAATGTATTCGAGGGTGTCGTAAAAAAAAATAAAAAATTACTTTCTTTGTTCGGAATCGAATGTCTTATTTTCCATTCTTTTGGTGAACGTTCAATTTCAGACAGAGAGAGTATTTGAATGATACTATGTTAGACGGATCATTAATGGGCTATGTTTTTATCTCTCTTTTTTAATAATATATATAGATATAGCTACCGTATTAGGTATTTAACTACGCATTATACAATTTTCCATGTTATTTTTATTTTCTCTCAATATCTTTAATTTCTAATAAAACTATTTTTTAAAGTTGTATGATATAATTCGTGCATAGCACAAGTCTTTAAACTAGTTCTAATTATGGAAATGTTTATTCATATATTTTTTTGAGTAGTGATATTGCCAGAGCCATTCTCTTCCCGCAAGAGCAAATATTACTTTAATGACAATATTACCCATGGTCTAAATTAAAAAATTAAATTTCATTAATTCTCTTTCCTATTTTAATTCAATACCCTAATTAACTTCGATCCTCAACCTCTCAGAGTCTTGCATCATCTCTCTCGCCGATTTATACACCGCCGGCAGCCGCTATGATCACTAATCTAAAGTCACTTTTGCTCCTTCTCGTCCCTTGTTCACTCAAAATCTCAGTCCCCTCTCTCCCTCCTCTTTTTCTTTTCTTCTACTTCAGTCTTTCAACCGCGAAAGAACCACCGACCAACTTTAGTCTTTTTACATAGCACTTTTTTTTTTTTTGTGCAACAATTCATTGGAATCATTGGTATTTATAGAGAGATATGGTATGAGAAGCAGATGAATTGCAAAAGGAAGATAGAAAAGATATCATATAAGTAAAATATCATCGATGCACGTAGCAGTAGCACATGCGGTGTACTTCCATCCCATAAACGTGAAACTCTGTAGCAGCGATAGAGGGGGGAAAGATAGAAGAGATGGCAAATTAAACCACCGGAAAAGATAGAAGAGAAGTGCGCCTATCTGATGCAAATGAAAGAAGATGCAAAATAAAAGACCGTGGAGGTGCAGATGAATAATTAGTGTGGAGAATATTCAACTAGAGCATTGAATTAAAACAGAAAGAAAATTTAATGAAATCTAAGTTATTTTTTTAAATTTAGACCATGGGTAATATTGCCATTAGAATAATATTTGCTTTGGCAGGAGGATAATTGCTCTTGCAATATCACTACCCTGTCTTTAAACTACTAAATAAATCATAAACTCTAAAAGAGAAATTTTAAACTGTAGACTAAACCATGAACTTAATATTTAGGGGGCCAATTTAAATTTTACATGATGCTTGAGAAAGAGAAAACTAAAATTTCTAATGAATTATTTAATTTTTTTGATATTTATAAGAGAAAAATACAGTTGTTCCATGTCCTCCTTAAATCTGCTTATGTCTAAAAGCACTAAGAATACTATAAAGGGTGACGCCATTGACACTCCACTTTGAGAAAGAGAAAACTAAAATTTCTAATGAATTATTTAATATTTTTTTATATTTATAAGAGAAAAATACAGTTGTCCCCCGTCCTCCTTAAATCCGCTTATGTCTAAAAACACTAAGAATACTGTAAGGGTGACGTCATTGACAATCCACTTTATGTTAATGACACTTCACTTTCCTTTCATAATGTCACACGCCGTAACCCGGGTGATGACATAACAGTGTCTCATTGGTCGATGAGACATCAAAGCCCACTTACAGAGTTACTAAAAGAGAATTTATTATGCATTAAATCCAAAATATGAATTAAACAACGGAAGTCTGAATACATAAATGAAAATGAATCTACTTATTACATTATGAATAAGTATATACGTTCTAAAAGAAAAAAATTGAAGGAACTAAGCGTTCGAATAGTAAAGTGCATCTACTACAAGGTTCATTCGATCATCACTCCTCATAGTGCCCATTCCAATCATCATCAAAATAAGGCTCATCATCTATATCACGTGCAAATTAAGAAAACGAATGGACTGAGCTTCGGGGCTCAGTAACGACTGATCACAGCGATAAGTAACAAATAGACACTAAAACAGTTTTCCGTTTCCCGAATACCTCTTTGAAACAACACTAGACACAACAGACTTAACACTGTAATAACACTAAAATACACTGAATATACACTACACAAGTCACACTGGACACTGGACACGGTCACTAAAAAGACAAAGTTTAAAACCTCACAACACAACCTCACTGTGACCCTTCCGGTCGACCTCACATACCCGCGGATGAAGGGATCGTCCGCGGTATCGTCCGCAGCTTCGTCCGTGGCAAGACAATAGCTACTATCCTTTTGCGGACGAACCCTAAGACGAAAGGTAAGACGAATGGATCGTTCACGACCTGCGAAAAATAGAAAAAACAAGTGCAATCTCGTACACAAGTGTACCAAACTTGCACCAAACATTCCCATCCCAAAATGCATGTTTAGACTCCAAACACATACTAAAACATATATAAAACTCTCACATTACATGTTCAAACTATACTCATCAAATCTGACACCAACGAATCGAAAATCATGCTATGACCATCCCATACTACTCATGCACTACAGACAGATAGTTGTGTCAGACAATCGAATATAATACGAACAATGACACAACAAGTTGAAAACAACAGTTAAGCTAAACAACTATATTATTCACGTCTAAGCACTTACACAACCGAATGCACGACAAGCACCACACTCTGCCCACACGGTACACATGATTACACACATTGCTTAGACACTACGAACATAGTTATCGCTATGATACTACTTCCCACTGTTGAGTTCAATCATTCAATCAATCCCATAATTACTGCTAACAATTCTCACATATTCATCCACTGAGGACAGGCCACTCAATAATCACAAGTCTGCCTAAAATTCCATACGTCCATTATGTCATAACTCACTCAGGAGCTCCACAATCTACTGTTAGTAGCCCAACTTGTTTTTCCCGCTAAGTTCCGGACCACACATATTCACATCACAATCATCGTGAACTCCCGGGTTCTAGCGGAATTAAATGTGGATGTATCCTGATACAATTATTTCATAGACAATAGCTCAAATGGGGCGACTACTCGGTCGACCAATACCAAAAAGACGATGACGACAATACCAAATAGACATCGACTCCAATGATACCAAAAAAAACAAATATGAACAATTAATACGATGACTACTCAAACAAATAGGCCAATACTAAATATATAATTATGGGAAGAAAATAACATAACGGTAGGGTCCTTACCTTATCAAAAGCAAATATAGCAAGCAAAATAGCATAACCCGGAATCCAGAAAACCAGCTCCGCTCCCGATGTTATAACTTTTTTATCCGAACTCCGAATCACGATTCGTCTACACGCACTCGTAGACATCTCGAACACGGTCGTTTAGATATATTGTGCGTCGAAATCGAACGTCGTTAACCCACTCAATTGTTCTCTCTAAGTTCTGATTTTGTGTTCTCGCAAAATCTTTTCCTTTCTCTGAGACCTTCTGTCGGCCCCCTTTTTCTCTTTTATATTTTTGTGCATGATTCCCCTGATCCCCCGATTTCCCACGTTTTTTTTTGTTGAATAAGAAATTTTTCATTAATCACAAAATAGCCGAAGCCATTACAATCAAAGGAAAATCTAAAAATAAAAGTTATACACTGATTTAGAAAACCATGATAACAGACAAAACCATACCCCAAAAAAACTTGAATGGTTAGGAAATACTAATATAAAAACTAGCAAACTAAACAAATACATAATCTTCTTCTTCGCAGCATCTTCATCGCAATCCTTGAACCACAGAGACAGGAGAATATCACTTTCAACATCTTCCGTAGGGATCGACAATTTATAGGACCATGGGCGTATCAACCGTCCTTCAAATTGCCTCGGGAAGATGTAGAAAGTTGATAAAGGGCCCAGATCAAGTCCGGGTTGAACGAATCCTCTTAGAAACATAAAAAAAAAAATCTAGATCTGAGACAGATCTAACCTCTGTGTCTTGAATCTTGAAAAAAAATACTTTGAAAAAAGTTTCATATGATTCTTGATACAAAATAGAGGTATAAAAATTAAACAAAATAATCAAGATTCGACCATTGGCTGAAGCCAATGGCCAAATCTGACCAGAGGCATAGAAACAAAAAAAAGCAGCAGGAACGCTGAGGAAAGAGAGAGAAAAGAGGTTGCTCTTTACCTTTCTTTTCCTTTTATTTTATTTTTCTTTTCCACGATCTCTGATCTCCTTTTTATTTCTTTTTCTTTTTATTTTATTCCCTTCCTTGTTTTAATTCATTTTCTTTATTTTATTTGTTTATTATGGTAACTCTTCCAATCCTAACAAAATTCTAATTAATTCTAATACACCATCACATATCCAATTAAATTACTCCTCTGGTGAATCACAACTAAATCTCCCAACTTCTAACCCCGTCACTTACGCCCCTCAACGAACGTACACAAATATAACACGCAACATTTTTATAAAAATTAAATAGACATGTAATCACATAATCACACGAAATAAATCACACATACGCAATTAATCAAGCAAAATCAATACATGTCAAATAACATGTAAGCGAAAAGTCCCGGATATCACACATAATCTTTCAAATGACAATAATACCATCTCTTTTTTTATTCATTATCTAAACTATTGTTGGACCCCTGATTTCGGCCAAATCTACAAGAAAACTAAAATAATAAGTTCATATAATTATTTTTATTTTGTGTGTATATCAGTATTTTAAAATAAGAATAATATAGCCGATGCAAAAAGTTTATTGAACTTGACTTCTTTTTCCACCGTTTTCGTTCACTTTTAAATAAAAATATACTGATATTTTATAACTAATACATATAATCCCTCCAAAGTCGATGCTCGTGGGAAAGAGCTTTTCTAAGTTTTCTCCCAAATGAGAGTTTTTTTCTTCTCAAGATTCTACTTAAGTTAATTCCTCATTAGATTTTCCTTGAGTCTTATCCTAAGGATTAACAGAACCCTTATAATTCTATGCCAGTTAGCCGAGTTTCTCCACCATCTTCGTGCGCGTGTGACGGCTGGACGATAAGCTATATCATCAGTCAAGCTCCTATGGCGCTGATTTCGCGCTATGCCGTGAGTATTTTGGTCGGCCATCAGTTTAGTATTACCGTAAGGAGGAATCCGATGATGCTTGGTTTCTGGTTGGGTTGTCGGACTGGAGAAGCTCCATTAATGGAGGATATGTCGGGCAGGGCGGAGGGGGGCTCAGGACAGGGAACTAATTGTGTTTGGTGCAAGACAAATTGGGGGAAAGGATTTTCTGATTTCGGGACAGCAGGATCAGGAGTCTTTGAGAGGTTGTTGCTATGGTGTGACTGACACTGGAGACCAGCCGGCTTATTGTCTCGGTTGCAGTTTTGGATTTACTGTGAGGGAGAAAATGGTGTCATTGCCTGACAAACCTCCAAAAGGGACGTGGGATGAGGCTCTGGAGTATAGGAGAATGATGCCTACAAGGAGGGAGGGAGAATCGTCGGTAATGGAGAAGGTGACCGAAATTGATAAGTTTCCGATTTGGGGGAGACATACATGGGGAAGGTGTTATGGGGGTAAGTCTGGCATAGGGCGGACCCAATGGATCTGGCCCCACACTCCTCTCATATAAATTTAGATGCACGCCCACCCTGCATGTAGAGGTCCCCGCAGGCCAATCAGGTGGCCCTCCCTAATTTATGCTGAGAGAGAGCGTGACCGCATCCCACGTGGGCCTCGTCCCCATGCCGAATTTTTCTGTGTTATGGCAGTTGTTGGTGACGGGCTATGAGGGATGACTGCGGGTGTGCCATGGGCTAACCTAGAGGGCTCTCAATTTCTAAGCAAGCCTGGCTTGTTTTTCTTGGGCCGAGTAAGGATGTCTGTCATGGGGTTTTCGATGGGCTTGCAACTTCTGGGGCAGGCCCAGGCCTTTGACAATGTTGTTGGGCTGTTTCTCTTTTTACAATTTGCAAATATTGTTTTATTTCTTTACAATTCATTGCTTATTTTCGATTACTAAAATAATTCTAACGGGGGCTCCAGCCGTTAATCAGGGTAAGGTGGAGGCCGCAAGTCGGCCCCGCCAAAATCCATGAGTCGTCTGTTTGTGAATTGCCCATGCCTTAGCAAATCCTAGACAATTCAATGTCTAGTGCGCCTCAAAATGGTGCAGAAATCTACTAGTATTTTTTTTCCATAGTAAAGCCTTTTGTCAGCTTCATGATTAATATCATGATAGTGTTAGGGTTTTTTCCATGTTTTAAGTTAGAATTTATTTCAAGTTTTTTTTGTAAGCAATCGATATGGTCGACTGTCTCAAACTTGGAGGAGCATCCATCAGGATAGAGTTTATTGCAACATGGCTTCGAATGGAGGATCGTGAGCGGACATTTTGTTTGTATCTGGCGTGGTCGCTGCCAACTACTATATGCGATTTTCAGCTGATCTCCCCTCTTAATTTTACGTGTTTTGAAAGTTTGCAGACAATAACTCTGGAAGTTGTGGAAATCCTCTGGTTTGTGCGTGACCTCGGTTTTGCTATTTTTTTTTTGGTAGTAGTGTTTGGTTATACGATCATGTAGAATTTTTGTACTTATAGTGACTTATTCTCAGATTTTTCTATGACCGCAAGTCTCGTAATGTTCGACTTTCATTGGTCACTAGTAATTTTTCTAAGGCTTGATGCCTCATTTCAAAGGGTAGAGGGTCCATTGAAATTTCACCTCCCTCATGTAGTTCCTGATATCTATTAGGAAAATTGGTGGATTTAGTCCCTATTATTCATTTTTTTCGCGTAAATGGTCCCCGTTCTAATTTTCTTTGTATTACACTCCCCAAACATTTTGCGTTTGGCAGAAGTAGTCCTTCCGTCCAATTTTGTCAAGGGGTGCTGTTAATGAGCCAAAAAATAAATCAAAATTCAATAATGGGAAGGGTATTTTGGGAAGAACAATTTTACCCCCACCCACTCTTGGTACCCTGCCTCACCCCATCGACCACCTTCAGCTTCATCAAGAATCCAAGAAACCCAAACTTTTAAGATAGCCTTTACCATTTTTGATAATTTTTTTCCTCGAACCCATATGGGAAACAGCTTTCTTGGTCATTTTCTGTCCTTACGACCCATATAAATATAAATGGGCAATTTGAGGCTTCTAGAGCTAAAGCAATCTCCTTCAATTGGGGATCTTGGAATTTTGTCAAAGTCCCAAAACATATGTAGAGGACTTTGTTTTGTTCTTGAGAATCAAGCCAATTTAAACAACTTTCTTTATCAGATTCATCCAGATTTGATTTTTCTCTGTTTGAGAAGTGAAATAGAGGGCCAATTGACCATGATTTTTTTCCTCTTATCTTCTCACAGTAGTCAGCATAAGCAGGTTCAAGCTTAAGAACAGTATTATAATTCTCCAAATTGTGGCCTAAACAGTGATGGAAGAAACTCAGAGCATGAAATGAGAGTCTTGGGATCTTTAATTTCTCAGCTACATTAACAGTTCAAGGCATTAATCCATCAGAAAAGATGCAGTGAGGATTAATTTGAAGAATCAGTTTTTCCATTGGATTTTGAAGAATGAAAGTGGCTCTCATGAGTTTAACAAGCATTTCAACTGAAGTTGCAAAGATTGAAATTCTCGATTCCCACCGGTAAGCCGACTTTCGACTGCCGGAAAAGGGATAGTTTCAATTGATATTTTATGGCCTAATTCATAAGTCCCAAAATTTCCAACAACAACCCCAATTCCGCGGGAACCATTTTGTCAGATGCATCAAATTCTAAATCTGGAGTGGTGGTGGTGGTTGGTTTTGGGATTAATTTGGAGAGTGATTCGATGGGGGATTGAGAGAATATATAATTCAAAGTTAGACAATAGAGTAAGAAGAGATAATGAAAGAGAAGAAAACAAAATCACTTGGAGATGAAGAGAAGAAAAAAACGGAAAAAAAAAAAAAAAAGAGAGAGGAAAAAACGAAAAAAAAAACAACAAAAATCATATGAAAATAGAGAGATTGAGAGAAAAATACGGAAAAAAATCTAGGGGAGAGAGAAAGATCAGGTCAGGATATAGAGAAAATTAAAAAAATAATTAAAAGATTTAGTTAATATGTTAGAAGGACAATTTTGTCACATGCACGTAAATCTCTTTCGTGAAGATTCTCGCTCTGCACATTAGCGCCCTCAATTTTTTTCCAAAAAAAAATTATAATTTTAGTTTTGTTTTTGTAATACCTCATCCCATGAACATTTTGAATCACTTTACGATTTCAAATTAGATTTTTTAATTCGTATATTATAGGAATGACACATCTTATATCTTAACAATTTTGGTTAAAATTGTAACAAAATTAAGTGTGTAAGAGACTATAATATTTATAAGATTTCATCAAAAAGTTCATAATTACTAATAGATTATAATATAAAATTTTATCAATAGTCTACAAGTTATAGTCTTATAAACTACAAGTGTCTTTTGACATTGGCTTTTGAAAATAGTCTACAAGTTATGCACATGTGTACTTTTTTGTGAATATTTTTGTTTTTAAAGTTTCTAATTATACATCGGACAATTTTTTTGATGTGTTATTTACACGCGTGAGGTATGCACGTTAATGAAAACGAAAACTTTGTAGCTTTGCCATTTTTTTTTTAAGCCAGAGGACTTGGAGGTTTATGAAGCACTGATCAGTAGAGTGAAAAGGGTGAACAAAATGTGAATAACTCTAGTCTATAAGATTTTATCTAAAAATAATTTTGGCTCCGCCAATGTTCATTTGTTTTTATGAATTTATTTTGTCAATATTAATTGTGCACCCCAAAAAAAAATTTCTGACTCCGCCACTGCTCTGGCATTATCACTATCCCTTTATAAAAGGTAATTCCAAAAATAATAAATTCAATCCACCCGTTTACTTTTCTATCATTTTCATTCTATTTCCTTCATTCCAATCAGTGATTTAACATCCACTAAAACTTTATTTAGGCTTTGACAGTCCGGCTCCTGTGCGGAACCCCGAAATTCAGACGCTATGGGCAGCTCGGATGGCCGTTGGATCGGTTTCAAAGGAATCGACTACTGGCATTTAAAAAAATGGTTAAAAGGGTACAAATGTAATTTCAAAAGGGAAAACCGAGCACGCAAATGTCACGTCGCTTGGGGTCCCGAGGCGCGAAAAAGGCAAAAAACACGTATGAAAAAGGCAAAAAACGGGCTGAAAAGGCAAAAAAGGGGCCTTTTCACCTTCTTCTTCTTCTTCTTCCTTCCTTCACAATTTTTTTTCATCAATAATTTTTTTTCACTCGCAAGCAAGAACACGTATTCTCTCGCGCAAGAACGCGTATTCGTGGTTGGAAAAAAAAATTCATCTTGTTTCTTCCGCTTCTCTACAAAAGTTTCAAAAAGATGACAACTCTAGCATCGACATCCCATGATTCAAGAAAGAAACAAAAGTGGGAATTTCTCTGCTCTACAGAGAATATCATAGGTTTAAATCAAATAGTGCTTGGGAAATGGAGCAGATGAATAAACCAATACTCACCGTGGTCAAGCGATGCCTAGTATTTTAGTGGTTTACGCAGATTAAACCTGTCTGGAGTACATGAAGAATGGTCGAAATATGCCATTAAGCACTATGATGCATCCGAAAGATGCATCGAGCTTGGAGAGGGGCATGCATTAACAATTACTCGAGTAAGACGTGCACAGTGGTCTATGGAGTGCCTATGGGGCTTAAACTCGTACTTGAGCATAAAGAACTTGAAAAAAATGTTTCCCATAGAAAAGGTTAAGAAGTTTGCCGAGAAGTTTTTGGGGATAGGTATATCCAATAAGTGGGATACGTAGATGAGGACATAGTATATAGTTTAATTAGATTTGAAGCACATATGAGCCCCGCGAGATGGGCACGTTTTTATGCACTCGTACATTTTGAGTCGACTTTTCATTGCCAACAACAAGAAATGGTTAGCATTAGATATGCAATGCTTTTTTAAAAAATTTCAAAGACTACAACTCGGGGAGAATTTATTGTTAATTTTGTCCACTCGTCACTTGCTTGTTGCCATCCGAAGCGTCAGTGGGTCTAACGCAACTAACTTATCTGATTCCTGCAGACATGCACTTTCTAACGGTAAGTTTCATAATTCATTTGTTTACACATGTTATTAAACAGAGAACATGTGTTTTTTGATAAGAGAACATGTGTTTTACGGAAAAAACATGTGTTCTCTAATCAAGAACACATGTTCTTAAACAGAGAACATGTGTTTTTGATAAGAGAACACCTGTTTTTTCCGTAAAACACATGTTCTCTTATCAAAAACACATGTTCTCAACACATGTTCTTAAACAGAGAACATGTGTTTTTCTGCATAGAACATGTGTTCTTGTATCCGGAACACATGTTCTTAAACTAGAACATGTGTTTTCGAAAAGAGAACACATGTTTTTTCCGTAAAACACGTGGTTTTTTTTTTAAAAAAAATGTTCTTATGAATATTACATGTTTTATGATGCATAGAACATGTGTTCTGTTATTATTTACAATTTAGTTTATTATTTTCAGGTGCATACTTTGGATTTCCTTACTGGAAATAATGTGCAGGTAGATGCAATCAGTTGTGCTCTTTGGGATTATGAAAACATGAAAAGTATGTTCAGTATTCTTTTCCCGGAGGGCAATTTCGATAATGCGGCGGAGGCGCTGCTTCTGGCAAGTGATGACGAGAGAAGGAAAAACAAAAGTTAAGGGAACTTGTGAATGAAAGAAGGAGGTCGAACAAAGAAATTGCCTTTTAGGGAGAAGTTTGTTGGTTGAAATAAACCAAGAAATTAGCAAGTTGAGGGGTTATGTTAAGGAGGATTTGTTGGAGGAATCGGGAGGATAGTGCGCCGCTTGGGCAAAGTGGGCCTCGAGATTGTGAAGAGGCGTAGACTACCCCCACAAGAGGAGAAGGTTTCGGTAAGCGATGATGAGCAGAGTTGATAATGCCGGGAAAGAAATGAATGTGGAGTTGCTCAAGTGGAAGGGGAAACGAAGAAGGGTGGGTCGAGGCAGTAAATTGTAATCGAGTCATCTTTCACCGATGAAGAGACCGACATTGCCAAATTTATTGCTCTGAAACGGACCGACGCTGTTATTTCGAGGTACTCGCCTTTTTATAATGATGTAAGCACATACATTATTTGTTATTTAAGAAGAATATGCGTTTAACATTTTACCACAATGCTTCAAATACAAGAACATGTGTTCTTACTCCTCGAACACTTGTTCTTGTATTCGAACACGTGTTTTTGAATCTGTAATACATGTTCTTTGATTCGTAACACATGTTCTTTAATATGAACACATGTTCTATTATGACACTTTGTATTTACTCGAATTAGTGATGAAGGAGAGAAGTCCCGATTTGGGGGCCGTGGACTCCGTGATGCTAGATTTGGAAACCCCACCCCTCAAATTTTGAAGATCACATTGAAGAGACACCAGTGGCAGATTGTGATGAGTGTTGTGATTGAAGATTTTGGAGAGGGGGACTTCGTGATGCAAAATTTGGAAACCCCAGCCCCCAAATCTTGAACAAGAAATTGAAGTGACACCAGCCCTCAGAGTGTGATGAGCGGGGAGAATGAAGTCATAAGGTGGGGGACGTCGTCATGCAAGATTTGGAAACCCTTGCCCCAAATCTTGAAGAAAACATTCAAGAGACACCACCGAGCTTATGAGGAGTGGGGTGAACGAAGATGTTGGGCAGGGGGGACTTTGTGACGCATAATTTGGAAACCCCCTACCCAAAATCTCGAACATCTCAAAGAAATGAAAAGACCCCACTCGAGTTTGTTCCCATAAAGACGTACTGCTGGCAGCAAACAAAGTTGTTACTGCAATCCTCGCTTGTCAAGGGCAAGAGGCCACCATGCCCTAATAGTGGCAATACTCAATTCTCCTTTCACTACGCAAAATAAAGATGATGCTTCTTTGCCTGAGAACGAGATTGCCCTCGGTTGATTATGCTTGGAATGGGGAAGATCCGTAAGTTACTTTAACATTCTTAGATATGTGATATTTGTTAAGTTAACACATTATCTTAAACTCGAGAACATGTGTTTTTGATAATAGAACACGTGTTTTTCCCAAAAAACACGTGTTCTATTATCAAAAACACATGTTCTATGTTTAAGAACATGTGTTTTTTATCAGAGAACACATGTTTTTTTCTTGAAACACGTGTTCTCGTGACTTGAACATCTTTTTTTTTAAAAATTTCAGCGATCTTATAATGTTTGATAATGCCTCATGAGTATCATGATGAAGGATTTGGTGACTTGTATGCCCGGGGCGTAACTTGTTGATGATGTCATTAATACATTTGCCCATATCCTAAATGTTGAAGAAATTGAAGCTACTGAATGGGCAAATGAAGAAATTTTGGTTCACAACATTTCTAACTGCACGTATGGGTTCTTAGTATATATTTGTGGTCGTGAACAAACGAAATGATTGATAATGAGTGCCAGATGTATATGTCGCTTGTAGAGTTCTCACCGCAGGATATGGGAAGGAAAATTGGCAAGTCGGACTTTACCGAAAGTGCAAGATATGGCCAATTTCGTTGAAGAACAAGTGCTTAAGTGATTGATTATCTCGCCAAAGGAACAAGACAAACTGAATCTGCCAGTGTTGAATTGGTAAGAACACTTTATCTTAAACAGAGAACATTTGTTTTTGATAAGAGAACACATGTTTTTTTTCTTGAAACACGTGTTCTTCTTATCAAAAACACATGTTCTATGCTTAAGAACATGCGTTTTTTTTTAAGAGAACACGTGTTTTTAGTGGAAAAAACATGTGTTCTCTTGTCAAAAACAAATGTTATATTCAATAAACATGTGTTT
Source organism: Vinca minor (assembly GCA_026122235.1). Taxonomy (NCBI): domain Eukaryota; kingdom Viridiplantae; phylum Streptophyta; class Magnoliopsida; order Gentianales; family Apocynaceae; genus Vinca; species Vinca minor. The sequence continues at coordinate 4,642,225 of JAOCZM010000100.1, read as the reverse complement.
TTCCCGTAAAAAACGTTCTTATCGACATGTTCTTTCCCAAACAGCTTCTTCCTCCCGATCGCTTACTGGCAGCTCACTGGGTATACGTGGTTAATGTCAAATCTAAAGAAATGTATATTCTAAATAGTTTGGTCGCCGACGACGCTGCATAAGCCGCCAAGTACATTCCTCTCGCTCAAGTCGCCTTAGCTGAAATGGGGGCCCTCGGCCGAGGACAAAATTAAAGCCTAGGTTAAGCTTCAAAGGATTTAAAATCGTACACGGCCGTGTGCCCATCCAGCTCGCGTGAGGACAAAAACCGCCGTGGATTTGTGTGTGCAATGCGACGGAGCATCAGCGGGCCACATTCCTCAAAGATTTTTTTCCCTCTCGTGGACCACTCAGCACACATATGATTGCTTTGAGGAAAAAGTCGGTGGCTCGCATTTTGGGTCACCCACTTAACAAAATTTCAAAGCAGAGGTTTTGGAAAAAGTCCCTAAGCTACAAGGCTAACAAATTTGAAATGAATTGATATTTCGTGAAATGTAATCGTCTTGCTAGGGATTTTGATGTTGAACATAATAGTTATAGGTGATTAATAACATTTGTTTTGTTTTTTGTGTATAATTTAATTATGTTAGCCAAAAACATGTGTTCTCAGTATCCAAAAACATTTGTTTTTTTATTCAAAACCATGTGTTCGCTGACAAAAAACAGTGGTCAAGAGTCAAAAACACGTGTTCAGATCCAAAAACACGTGTTCTCAGTATAATAAAACACGTGTTCTAGTATCCAAAACCATGTGTTCCCCTAAATTGGAAAGTATGTAACAAAACATTTGTTTGCAATACACCACATTTCTTTTCATAAACCCACAATATGTGTTTACCATACAATATTAAAGTGCTAGTCTCGTGGTTTCTTCCAGCTTGCCTTTGCTTAACATGCTTAGCCCGTGCCATTTGCCTTTTGATCTCTACAACTCGCTTTAATCTCTTCCTCGATCTATTTCGGGGTCCGCCCTGCTTTTTTCAACTCTATCCTCGAAGGTTGAACTCCACTTTCGTGCATTGTTTGAGTAAAATCTGCAATAAAAAAATACCCAAAAGGATCGGGTTGTTAGAGTTCGCCCATATTAGAGAAAAAATTTAGTTTAATGTTACCGGAATTGTATTTGGACATGTAGATCCAAAGATCTCCGAGCAAAGAAATTGACACGCTTGCACAATTCATCAAATGACCGATCCACAAAGTCATAAGCAACATCGCTCCCACATACTGAGTTGTTACCAAAGATAACCATCTTTCCACACATTTGTTGGTAGCGTTTCGCTATATTCAGCTGGGTGCTTTCCTACCACTATCGGGACATACTAAACTCGACACCATTCTTCACATTTTTTTGTCCACCTATTCATAATGTAGTGTGTCGAGCAACCCTCTCGAGTTTGTGTAGCCGCCACAAGATCCTAGGAGTTCCATAACTCTAAGACAATGTCGACAAGTGCAAACCTAGGATTTCAAACAATCTACACTCGCATTCAACAATTGCCTTAGTGGGGATCAACCATCACAAGTCTTTCATCCAAACTTTTCCTCTCGCACCAAATATAAAAACATCCTTGTACACCGAGTACGCTAACATACTACCAAGGTTTTTCCTGTGATATGGATCTAACAGTACTCCATTGATCAGTGATACCGCACACAAAAAACATGAGATCTTAATAAACAAAACATGTGTTCTCAATCGCGTAACATGTCTTCTCCGCTATCAAAATGTGTTCCTATTAAAAAAACATGTGTTCTCATTAACAAAACACGTGCTTTCGGGGTCACGTAACACGTGTTTTCTAGTCGAGAACACGTGTTTTCTCCGCCAAAGTACATGTCTCGTACGCAAATTGAACTTGTTCCAATTGACAAAACATGTGTTCTCATTAACAAAACATGTGTTCTGTGTACCAGAACACGTGTTTTCTAGTCGAGAACACGTGTTTTCTCCGCCAAAGTACATGTCTTCTCCGCAAATTCAGCGTGTTCCTATTGACAAAACATGTGTTCTCATTAACAAAACACGTGTTCCCTATACGTAAGTTTGTATTAAGTTAAATCGACTGCTCTGAGTACAACAAAACCTCGCTCCCTCGCCATATCATGAAAAACATTTGGCGTATAATGTGTGGTCGCACTATTCGCCAAATGGGCTATGCGGAGTATTGTTGTTCAGCAACTTGTTCATACTGCCAAAGTTTCTTTTTAATTCGACGCTCACTGCCGCTCACCATTCTCGTTGAAGTGTGTAAAAATCGACAAGATTGTGGTCGGCCTTTAGATAGCCTCTTAGACACTATTGTTCGACTCGCTCAACCGTGTTGAACGAATGCCAGCGGTGAAGTTGTTGCTTAACCCATGCAGATGACCACTGTTCTCGAAAGCAATGAATCCTTCCCGACCCACGAATGTACTACATGCTTTTTTGGCCACATTTATCCATAATAAGACATTCCTTTTCGAGCTTGGCCCACACTTGATCAAACTCATTTTCATCACGGACATTGTACATAGCATTAAAAAAATGCTCTCCCGACCTCTCGCAGTCCACATTGTGCTCGTGTTCTTGACCGCATTTTCTTTAATGTGCCATGTACACATCCCATGGAAAGAATTGGGGAACTCGGACTTTATTGCAGCGCCATAAAGCGGCATCCCGATCAAGAAATGCATCGTAGGGGCTTTCCCCAACATGCATTTCGTAAATGACTTGAATAACCATTTGAACGAAGGAATCGCCTCATCATACAAGAAGTGCCGCCCCAAATATGCACGACTCGTGGTGATTGTTGAAACCAACAAACAACAACGATGGAAAAAAAAATTTATACTAGGTTAACAATAGCACAGCTTAATTAATAATACAAAAAACGTGTTCTCAGATTGGAGAACACGTGTTCTCGTATTCGAGAACACGTGTTCTCGTATTCGAGAACACCCTGTTCTCTACAAGTTAACACCCGCTACCGGTGGAAATTTAATCGTAATACCTATAGGCCTCGAAATTGTTGTTGGTCCCGAGATGTTGTATCAAACGTCACTACATCGCCAAAGTAACCATAGTCCATCTTCATTAATCCGTCTGCCCAAAAAAATGTTAGCAATTTTCTCATCGCATCCCATTTCAATATCATAGTAAAACATCGGATTCAGTGTATGCCTCACGCCTGAAATGCTCTAGTAGGGGCGCTTCCTTCCCCGAGGCCCATCGACTTTTGACGCCTCCTATCGAGGTGATTCTTTAAATCAAGCTTTATAAAGCCTAGATTTTCATTGCCCCTCACTTTGCAGTGACATGATAGTGTACTGACGATTTTAGTGCCACCCTCAAAGACTATCATTCATCTCAAACGACAATTCCGTGAAGATTCGCCACTTGGCGATTCGATCGTATCAAATGTGAAAAGTTTCGTCGGATGAAGCGGAATGATTGTGCTCCTTCACCCAATTACTAACTACAAATACGCGCCTCGTTGATTAAATTTCACAACTACTTTAGCCATACAACCCGTCCGCTCTTCACCCCTGGGACCGCACAAGAAATTCCTTTGATCGAACATGGTCTTCGGGGCATTTCTCCTTGTTCTCGGGATCGTGGGTACTTCCTTTTCCCGAATCCCTCTTTATTACAAACATATTTCACATAACCAACCTCGTTCCTTGTTACTTTTTAACGGCTTACTATAGTTTTTCCGAACGCCAAACCCTAAGTTATGAGCATAATCAACGTAAAAATCTATGAACTCTCTTTCAGTAGTGAACTCCTTAGACTTCAAATCAATTGTGCCGTAATAATCGCCATTACCCGTGAAAACAATGTCCAGTTACCGCCAAAAACAACTTTCTTTGTGTCGAACACGTGTTCGGGTAATAAAACACGTGTTCTGGGTAATAAAACACGTGTTCTATGTATTAAAACACGTGTTCTGGGGGTGTTTTTATATCATGTGTTCTTGTTAACGTAACGTGTGTTCTTCAAAATGCAACATGTGTCCTTAGAAGACAAAAAATATTTGGCTCCACCAAAAACATAGTGCGTGCCTTACAATTAAGCCCTCGTATTGTCAGCCTTTCTTTCCATCTTGGTTGTCCTCGACCTTCTTTCCTTCGCTCCGTAATCGCGACTATTACATGGCACATTTAGTTTTGGGGTCAAAAAACAAAATAGAGAGCATGATACGACATTTTCGCATAATCCGAACAACTCACCGCTGCCATCTTCGTGAGTCAACTATAATCGCTTGCTTCGATCTTTTAGCCGCCCCCCGTATGAACATCGCCATTATCACTAATCATCAAGAAATTTCTTCGTAACACAAGTTTTTTTTCTCTTGCCTAACTCCCCAAATAAGCCATATTCTTCATGAGAACTTGTTTGGCCATCGTAAGATACACCATTCTTCTCAAGAAAATCTTCGAATCTTTGCCATTCAACCATACTATCACTTCCTTGTTCATCCATTTTCAAGGATGACCTGAGAAGAAAAGGTAGATGAAAAGGTAGAACAAAATCGGGCTGAGTTTTTTTTGGAAAGTTAGTAGAAACTCCAAAGAAAGATAGAGATGAAAAGGGAGATTTCAAATGGGAGATATCTCTGAAATATATCTTCTCCCTTTTAAAAAGTAAGAAAGAGAAAATGGGGGGATTTCGAGGCTTTTCTACCGCCAAAACAATTTGACCAAACTTCAGGCCAAAAATACCCCTTCTTTTCGTGAGAGCTCGTTGGATCAAAAGTACAAGATCCAACGGCTCTCATGCTGGCCCGCACATACTGACCCTTTTTGGTTCAGCATAGGAGCCGCGGTGGGCTTTGATAGGTGAGATATTTTATTGAATCTGGAAAGCAATAAAGCAAAGCACGTGTTTTATTCAAAACGACCTTCCGCCGGTAGGTTATATTATACTCCATTCATTCTTTACTACTCCCTCCATTCCTAAACATAAAACTCTTTAAACAATTTTAAAAAATTAAGAAACTTATCATTTTCACCGAAAATTTCAATATTACTCTCTCTCTCTCTCACTTTTATAGCATAAGAAAAAATAGGGATGACAGAGGAGGCAAATAAAAAAAATGTCGAGGGTATAATTGGAATAAATTGTTTTTTTTTTTTGGAATATAATAGGAATAAATTGTTAACAACTAATAAAAGTGCCTTAAACGACAATTAATTTTAATATCTATAAATCTGCTAAACGACAATCAAATTCGAATGGAGGGAGTATAAGATTTTCTTTATATGTTGAAAAAAAAAATATACTTTGTTAGTTAAAATACTAATATTATTCTCTTAAAATAACTTGTATATCACTAATTTTAATTAAGAAAATAATATTAATATTTTGATTAAAAAATATTTTAATTTTTACTTTATTAATTTTTGCAATATATAAAAAAAAAATATTTTAAGTAATGTATGTAGTACATATTTTCAAGGCAATTATTGGTCGTTTTCTTTTCTACATTAACACTTGTATTTCTAGAAAGTCCAACATGTTGGCTCACAAGCTTGCACAATGTGTTATGAGGTGTCGAGCTCTAAACGAGCTTGAACGAATGGAGCACCTCTTTTTTTTTTTTTTTTTTTGATGAATAATACCTCAATTATCATTAATTAAAGAAATATTGATATCAGAACTTGGCATTACTCACATGGAGCTTATACCGTGATCCGAGCATATACTATTACAAATGAATCCATTGGACAGAGGGATAGAATGGGGGAATATAACTTACAAAGTTATTACACTTAGCCCATTTAGCTAGATCGTGAGCATAAGTATTACAATGCCTAGGCACAAAAGCTAAGTTCCACTTAGGAAATTTCCTAAGATATTCCCTACCCTTCTCAATAGATGGTTTGCTCTTTCAACTTTTTATATTCTGAACACCTATAATTGATTGGATAGCAAAAAGAGTATCACCTTCAACAATTAACTTACCACATTGAATTTTAATAATGGAGCACCTCTCTTTCGAACTCAATTTGACAATTTGAATAATGTTTGATTTCGTTTGTTTGTAGTACGAATTTAGTATTGCATTTAAGATGGTTCATTTGAGTATTAGAAATATTCGTAAACAGTTTGAGTTTATTTATAGTACGAATTTAATATTGTGTTCAAGATGGTTCGTTTGAGTGTTAGAAATATTCGTGAACAATTTGAATTCGACTTAATTAATTTTATTAAAATATCTTGTTTATATTGTTCGAAAACGAATTGTTCGCACAACTCCAAATTGAGTTCGATTAGCTAATTGTTTCCCGTAAATTCATAAATGTCCAAGCAAAATCAGTATAAAATTGTGTAGTTAGTTCTTATGTAATCAAATAAATTCGTAGATCTTCAAATATAATATTTTCATAATATTATTGGTATATATTTGGGTAATCGTTTTGGGCACCCAATATGTGACGCCTGCCAAAATCGATTCCAAATAAAGTTAATTTAAAATAATTATTTTAATTATTAAAGAGGATAAAATAGTTTTTTAAATATTAAAAGGATTAGAATACCCTTAAATTCTAATTATAAAGACGAAATCATCCAAATATTTAAGTCAGAAATTTCTATTAAAAAAACTGAAAGATCATTACAAAAAATTTAATAATTGTACAAAATTGACCTTATATAATTACGGATTTCCAAAAGTCCTACAACCATGGTTTTGAAACCCGGACCGGACCGGCCGGTCCGAGCGGTCCGACCGTCGACCGGACCTCCGAGCGGTCCGGTTAGGTGCCAAAACCCGTACACGTAAAAAACGGCTCTAACTTTATTGACCCATTTGACCCAGCCGGTCCGACCGTTCGACCCGGAAACCGGAACGGTTTTGTGGAAACCGTCCGGGTCACAACCTTGACCTTTTTCTTCTTAACTCACAGTTTCCGAGAGGCAGTGATTGGTCCTTGTCTTTTCTATTTCTTTTTTTTTCCCCTCCCACGCAACTGTTACTATTCCTTCCTCTTACTTTATTTTCTATTTTCTATTTTATTCCTTTTATATTTAATGTGATTCTATATATTTTATTTATATTATGTTAACCTTCCTAATACAAATAAAATTATTAATTAATCCCAATTCCAATTCCCCATCTAATTAAATTACTCATTTACGTGAATTACATCTAAGAGTGCAATTAAAATATTAGCATATAAAATCATATAAGATAATTATATTACAAATAAGTCCTAACTATTTACTTTGTAATTATATCACTTTTGTAGTTGTAATATTTTTAAATTTTACATTAATATTAATATCAACGTTTATATCAACGAGATGTTTATTTGGAAAATTTTACATTAAATTTATTTTTTATGAATAAGTATATATTATATATTTTTTAATATTTATGACGTCACCGGGTTGATGAACGGGTCGATGACGGTCCGACCACCGGTCCGAACTTTTCCGGGTCGATGCCCGGTCCGGGTTTCAAAACCTTGCCTACAACTCACTCCCTCAGCACACCAGGAACGAAGATCCCGCCCCGAAAATTTCTAAAAATACTATTACATATAGTAAATTTTATATGTAGTTCAGAATATTTTATCAAATTTGCCCCCCCGATATTTTTTTACAATTTTTATATATAATTTGACATACTGTTACAATTTTTGCCCCCAACACCAAATTTCTGACTTCGTCTCTGCTCAGCACTGATATTTACCCCAAAAGACTTATGTCAGCCGCTAATCAGGGACAAAGTGTGTGAACATGGATCAATTATAACGATTACTCAGCCAAAAAATGATCAATTATAACGACATTATGAGCAAGTTTGTTAAAGTGTTGAGGGGTCAATAATTAAAATTATAAAATTAAAATAAATTTTTTAAATTAAAATAACTATTTTAATTTTATAAATTATTCAAACAGACCAATTTTATTTGTCCGTAGTGAGAATTTAGCCTTAGCACCTTAATCAACTCGCATTATAAGGGGTATCGTATCGTGGCAACGTAGCACCTCAAATGCCGTTGGATTAAAGACTGTAATTGGTCAACTAATAGGGGCTTTGCATTAGACTGACAGTGTTTGGGTAGCATTATTTTTTTTTTGGAACAAATTTTTTTTCCAGAACGGAAGTGGGAATTCCGTCCTAGGACTTTCGTCTTGGTCTGACGTGGCATTTTCCAGACACGCCTTGCCACGTCAGCCCAGAACGGAAGTGGGACTTCCGTTTCCGTCTTCCGTTTCTGAACAAGGTGCAGAATTTTACCCCGATGTAGCTGGATGACATGTTGCGTTTTTTATTTTGATCCATCAAGCAGTAGTGGCTATATTTGAGTTTGGTAACCTTCCACATTCCATCCACTCTGCTATGGTTAACGCGAATATAGCAGCTGCATCAACTGGATTGGGTAGAGTTTCTGCACACCCCGATGAACTATTGTTTATTACTTCGGTCTTGTTTCCACTCCATTAAGGCAATCTGGTCATGTCATATGTTAACTGCTAACATTTCCTCTCGCTTATCCTTAAACTGCATCCCCAAACAAATTTGAGGGAAATCGGGATTCCATTTTTTTATGTGTATTTTCCTGTAAGTCAGTTCAGGAATAGGTTGCATGGTACTCATATCGTTCCAACAGGCAAAATTACCATATGATGACATATTACATTCCGGTATAACGGAGGTACTAGGTGCAGGTTCAGTCTCTTGGACTGTCTCGTCATTACTTGGTGTAGGAATGTGTTGGGGAATTTCATGGGGAAGTTCGGGGACATCATTTTCTTTGTTATCAAGCTCTTCCTCGACCCCGTAATCCTCGTGGTCTCCAGCACTATCATCACCCCCATCGTATTTTGTTTCTGGAACACCGTCAATGTTAGATGTTGGACCCAACGAATCCATTACTGAATTATCATTGTGTCCTGTTGGTGGATCGAAAAATGCCAATTGTGTAACATTAGTTACATGAGAACGATTTGGTGTGGTCGGTTCGTAAAAGGAATAGTGTAACCTCAGTTAAAAAAATTAACACATAACAAATTTTTATTGATGAGAGAGCAAACAGGACACAGAATTGAAATAAACAATTTTTTGGCAACAACTATTTATTACTCAGTCCGTCCCAAATTAACTGTCCACATTTTAATTTTTATTTGTCCCAAATTAACTTTTCACTTTCTAAATAAAGTACGTATTAATGACAATTTTTTCAATTTTACCCTTTTTCCAACTCCTCATTGAATACTCCTAATTAATTAAAATTATCATTTTCCAACATATATGTAAGAGGTGGTTGGATATTGTATGGGAGGAATGAGAGATATATAATTTAAAATGAGATTAATAAAATTAACGAGTGATATTTAAAATTACTTATATTTTACTATCAAAATTAACAAAAAAATCTTAAGATCGGTGCATTTTTTAAAGTGGACACATAATTTGAGATGGAGGAAGTAGTAAGAAAGGATGAGATATAATTTTTTTCCCAAAGAAAGCTAATGTGCACTCTGTCGCGGGTGAAAATCTCCGTCATCATTCTCGTCCCTCATCCGTCATCCCCAACCAATCGAAATTTACTTATATAAACATTTTTTTCCAATTATATATACACGGGAGTAAATTGTGATTGATTTGGAGACGAGGGATTATGATAAGAACGAGAGCAGAGGATTTTTACCCTCTGTTGCACACACCACACGCGCAAAAAAGGCAATACTCTTTTCTTGATCTTCCTTTTCATATTTTTTATTTGGAATTATCATCATTATGTCTGTTAATTAGACTCAAGATCCCAGATTCAGATTAATAAGACCTAATTTGGGTCTAGATAGACTTTTTATACTAAAATTTAGATTGGATCTGGACTCATATGAGTAGGATACAAGACAAGTATGAGACCCAAGAATTGTGTGTTTAAATTATAATTGTATAGACCCAAGAGACTCAAGGGCCCAAAGATCCAATTAAGATTATTTTTTATTTTGTTTTATATGACCCAAGGATATGATGCTAATGATAATGAACGGTGCATATTATTTTTCATAAAATATTTCGCTAATAATCGTTATTTATATTATTTAATAAAATATTCACGTTTCGATCGATAAAATTGAGTATCAATGAAATTATAAATAAAATTCGTGAGCGGATCTAAATTAGATCTAAGACTCAACGTGATTGAGTACGGACTTTAGTTGAAAATATCTAGATACAATCTAATAAAAATCTAATTTGAGTATTAATTTAGTGGGTCTCAATATATATCCAATATTTTAAACTCGATATGCTGAATCGACATGACTAATCATCACTATCATCATCCTCATCCTTTCCAACATTTTGATATCACATTCACATGTGTCAATGTCTTTGCAAGGAAAGTAATGGAGATAAAGAGGGAAGTGGGAGTCAACGGATGTACTTAACTATATAAATCCCACCCTACCTCCCCTGTTGGTTTGAATCTGTACTACAAATTACTTAATGGGTTTTTCATTTTGTACTACCTTATTGAGTAGTAGTAGTAGTACAATGAATAGTCTTTCATGCGTTTGATTTTGTCTGTATTCTTTGTTGGTGAGCCTTTTCTCTGCATTTGGTTCCTTTAAATACTCTGCTAAATCTGCAGATGTGTGTTAATATCAATAATTTGGAGATTGCACAGATACGAATCTAAGAGGGTTTTTGTTTTTTGGGGGGGCTAATCTTGATTTCAGTAGAACATTATTTCTTGAATTTCTGGGAAAATTTAGCTTCCCCGGTAAATTATTCTCTAGATTTTTCTATGACCGCAAGTCTTGTAATGTTCTGCTCATTGATCAGATGTAATTTTTCTAAGGCTTGATAACTCATTTCAAAGGGTAAGGGATACATTGAAATTTCACCTCCTCAGTGTAGTTCCTAATATCTATTAGGAAAATTGGTGGATTTAGTCCATATTCTCTATTTTTCGCGCAAATGGTCCCAATTCTAATTTTTTTTGTATTACACTCCCCAAATATTTTACGTTTTGCGGAAGTTGTCCTTCCGTCCAATTTTGACAAGGGGTGTTGTTAATGAGCAAAAAAATAAATCAAAATTCAATAATGGGAAGGGTATTTTGGGAACCCCACCCACTCTTGGTCCCCTGCCTCACCCCATCGACCACCTTCATCTTCATCGAGAATCCAAGAAACCCAAACTTTTAAGATTAAGCCTTTACCATTTTTGATCATTTTTTTCCTCGAACCCATATGGGAAACAGCTTTCTTGGTCATTTTGTGTCCTTACGACCCATATAAATGGGCAATTTCAGGCTTCTAGAGCTAAATCAATCTCCTTCAATTGGGGATGTGGGAATTTTGTCAAAGTCCCAAAACATATGTAGAGGACTTTGTTTTGTTCTTGAAATCAAGCCAATTTAAACAACTTTCTTTATCAGATTCATCCAGATTTGATTTTTCTCTATTTGAGAAGTGAAATAGAGGGCCAATTGACCATGATTTTTTTCCTCTTATCTTCTCACAGTAGTCAGCATAAGCAGGTTCAAGCTTAAGAACAGTATTATAATTCTCCAAATTGTGGCCTAAACAGTGATGGAAGAAACTCAGAACATGAAATGAGAGTCTTGGGATCTTTAATTTCTCAGCTACATTAACAGTTCAAGGCATTAATCCATCAGAAAAGATGCAGTGAGGATTAATTTGAAGAATCAGTTTTTCCATTGGATTTTGAAGAATGAAAGTGGCTCTCATGAGTTTAACAAGCATTTCAACTGAAGTTGCAAAGATTGAAATTCTCGATTCCTACCGGTAAGCCGACTTTCGACTGCCGGAAAAGGGATTGTTTCAATTGATATTTTATGGCCTAATTCATAAGTCCCAAAATTTCCAACAACAACCCCAATTCCGCGGGAACCATTTTGTCAGATGCATCAAATTCTAAATCTGGAGAGTGGTGGTGGTTGGTTTTGGGATTAATTTGGAGAGTGATTCGATGGGGGATTGAGAGATTTGGATTGAGAGAATATATAATTCAAAGTTAGACAATAGAGTAAGAAGAGATAATGAAAGAGAAGAATAGAGAAGAAAACAAAATCACTTGGAGATGAGAGAAGAAAAAAAAGGAAAAAAAAAACAGAGAGGAAAAAACGAAAAAAACAAAAAAACAAAAATCATATGAAAATAGAGAGATTGAGAGAAAAATACGGAAAAAAAATTTAGGGGAGAGAGAAAGATCATGCCAGGATAGAGAGATAATTAAAAAAATAATTAAAAGATTTAGTTAATATGTTAGAAGGACAATTTTGTTACATGCACGTAAATCTCTCTTGCAGGAAGATTCTTGCTCTGGCACATTGGCGCTTGCCCCCCCCAATTTTTTCCAAAAAAAAAAAATTTATAATTTTAGTTTTGTTTTTGTAATACCTCATCCCGTGAACATTTTGAATCACTTTATGATTTCAAATTAGATTTTTTAATTCGTAAATTATAGGAATGACACATCTTATATCTTAACAATTTTGGTTAAAATTGTAACAAACTTAAGTGTGTAAGAGACTATAATATTTATAAGATTTCATCAAAAAGTTCATAATTACTAATAGATTATAATATAAAATTTTATCAAAAAAAATAGTCTACAAGTTATAGTCTTATAGACTACAAGTGTCTTTTGACATTGGCTTTTGAAAATAGTCTACAAGTTATGCACATGTGTACTTTTTTGGCGGAATATTTTGTTTTAAAGTCCTAATTATACATTGGACAATTTTTTTTGATGTGTTATTTACACGCGTGAGGTATGCACGTTAATGAAAATGAAAACTTTGTAGCTTTGCCATTTTTTTTTTAAGTCAGAGGATTTGGAGGTTTATGAAGCACTGATCAGTAGAGTGAAAAGGGTGAACAAAATGTGAATAACTCTAGTCTATAAGATTTTATCAAAAAAATAATTTTGACTCCGCCAATGTTCATTTATTTTTATGAATTTATTTTGTCAATGTTAATCGTGCACCCCAAAGAAAAATTTCTGACTCCTCCACTGCTCTGGCATTATCACTACCCCTTTATAAAAGGTAATTCCAAAAATAATAAATTCAATCCACCCGTTTACTTTTCTATCATTTTCATTCTATTTCCTTCATTCCAATCAGTGATTTAACATCCACTAAAATTTTATTTAGGCTTTGATAGGTGAGATATTTTATTGAATCTGGAAAGCAATAAAGCAAAGCACGTGTTTTATTCAAAACGACCTTCCGCCGGTAGGTTATATTATACTCCATTCATTCTTTACTACTCCCTCCATTCCTAAACATAAGACTCTTTAAACAATTTTAAAAAATTAAGAAACTTGTCATTTTCACCGAAAATTTCAATATTACTCTCTCTCACTTTTATAGCATAAGAAAAAAAAAGAAAAAATAGGAATAACAGAGGAGGCAAATAAAAAAAATGTCGAGGGTATAATTGGAATAAATTGTTTTTTTTTTGGAATATAATAGGAATAAATTGTTAACAAGTAATAAAAGTGCCTTAAACGACAATTAATTTTGATATCTATAAATCTGTTAAACGACAATCAAATTCGAATGGAGGGAGTATAAGATTTTCTTTATATGTTGAAAAAAAAAAGATACTTTGTTAGTTAAAATACTAATATTATTCTCTTAAAATAACTTGTATATCACTAATTTTAATTAAGAAAATAATATTAATATTTTAATTAAAAAATATTTTAATTTTTACTTTATTAATTTTTGCAATATATAAAAAAAAATTATTTTGAGTAATGTATGTAGTGCATATTTTCAAGGCAATTATTGGTCGTTTTCTTTTCTACATTAACACTTGTATTTCTAGAAAGTCCAACATGTCGGCTCACAAGCTTGCACAATGTGTTATGAGGTGTCGAGCTCTAAACGAGCTTGAACGAATGGAGCACCTCTTTTTTTTTTTTGATGAATAATACCTCAACTAACATTAATTAAAGAAATATTGATATCAGAACTTGGCATTACTCACATGGAGCTTATACCGTGATCCGAGCATATACTATTACAAATGAGTCCATTGGACAGTGGGATAGAATGGGGGAATATAATTTACAAAGTTATTACACTTAGCCCATTTAGCTAGATCGTGAGCATAAGTATTACAATGCCTAGGCACAAAAGCTAAGTTCCACTTAGGAAATTTCCTAAGATATTCCCTACCCTTCTCAACAATTAACTTACCACATTGAATTTTAATAATGGAGCACCTCTCTTTCGAACTCAATTTGACAATTCGAATAATGTTTGATTTCGTTTGTTTGTAGTACGAATTTAGTATTGCATTTAAGATGGTTCATTTGAGTATTAGAAATATTCGTAAACAGTTTGAGTTTATTTATAGTACGAATTTAGTATTGTGTTCAAGATGGTTCGTTTGAGTATTAGAAATATTCGTGAACAATTTGAATTCGACTTAATTAATTTTATTAAAATATCTTGTTTATATTGTTCGAAAACGAATTGTTCGCACAACTCCAAATTGAGTTCGATTAGCTAATTGTTTCCCGTAAATTCATAAATGTCCAAGCAAAATCAGTATAAAATTGTGTAGTTAGTTCTTATGTAATCAAATAAATTCGTAGATCTTCAAATATAATATTTTCATAATATTATTGGTATATATTTGGGTAATCGTTTTGGGCACCCAATATGTGACGCCTGACAAAATCGATTCCAAATAAAGTTAATTTAAAATAATTCTTTTAATTATTAAAGAGGATAAAATAGTTTTTTAAATATTAAAAGGATTAGAATACCCTTAAATTCTAATTATAAAGACGAAATCATCCAAATATTTAAGTCAGAAATTTCTATTAAAAAAACTGAAAGATCATTACAAAAAATTTAATAATTGTACAAAATTGACCTTATATAATTACGGATTTCCAAAAGTCCTACAACTCACTCCCTCAGCACACCAGGAACGAAGATCCCGCCCCGAAATTTTTTAAAAATACGATTACATATAGTAAATTTTATATGTAGTTCAGAATATTTTATCAAATTTGCCCCCGATATTTTTTTACAATTTTTATATATAATTTGACATACTGTTACAATTTTTGCCCCCAACACCAAATTTCTGACTTCGTCTCTGCTCAGCACTGATATTTACCCAAAAAGACTTATGTCAGCCGCTAATCTGGGAAAAAGTGTGTGAACATGGATCAATTATAACGATTACTCAGCCAAAAAATGATCAATTGTAACGACATTATGAGCAAGTTTGTTAAAGTGTTGAGGGGTCAATAATTAAAATTATAAAATTAAAATAAATTTTTTAAATTAAAATAACTATTTTAATTTTATAAATTATTCAAACAGACCAATTTTATTCGTCCATACTGAGAATTTAGCCTTAGCACCATAATCAACTCGCATTATAAGGGGTATCGTATCGTGGCAACGTAGCACCTCGAATGCCGTTGGATTAAAGACTGTAATTGGTCAACTAATAGGGGCTTTGCATTAGACTGACAGTGTTTGAGCAGCATTATTTTTTTTTTTTTGGAACAAATTTTTTGTCCAGAACGGAAGTGGGACTTCCGTCTTGGTCTGACGTGACATTTTCCAGACACGCCTTGCCACATCAGCCCAGAACGGAAGTGGGACTTCCGTTTCCGTCTTCAAACCATCCCTAATAAATTCTTGAAACCCTACAAACCCTAAAATAAATCCGTGACTTTGAGGACGGAATTGCCACTTCCGTCCTCATATTGCAGTGGATAAATCATCTGAACCTTCCTTTATATATGCATACATCCATACTTATTCTTCCAAAATCATATCAATTTTCATATTTCTCTCCAAATTTCCATCCAAACTTAGGTAATTACTCTGAAACTTAACATTTTGAAAATGAATAGTGAAATGATTCCCGCACTGGAAGAGTATTTCAGACACCAATTCAAAATTGTTGTCGGAAATCAGACCAATAGAAAAATGGTAATATCTTATTTTGTAATGTGTAATTTTTTTTTTTTTTTATATCAAATGTGTTTAGCTATCTAAGTAATATGATTTTTTGTAGCGTATTCCATCAATGTACACAAATGGGTTGGAGCGAACTGGTCTCGACTTAGCAAGTTGTGTCTATCTGAAGAACGTCATTGGGAATCAATGGTGCGTATTTTGACAAGTACTACATAGACAGTGGTTGAAAACCATATTCGGGTGACAGATACAGTTCATTTTATCCTTTCTCCGATGAACCTTCTAGATATTCATTTTAAGGGAGGGTTATTGATAAGGCCTAGGATCGGTTACTTGAAGGGAGAATTATCATATACCTTCGACGGGGCTTTTTTTCGACAGAGTTTTAGAGTAGATATAGACAAAACCTACTCGGGACTTTCAAAACCGATACGTTTTTTAATATTAATTTTTTGTAAAAATATTCGTTCCTCTTCAAGTTATTTATTATAATTTGTTTTTCTGTGTATAGTGGATAGATAGAATCTACATGCAATGGCGCGTTAAAATGCAGCTTGGAATACATGAAATATTATACATGTGAAATAGTCGCGGGAACAAACTGACACTCCAAGTGACTAGAAACGAAGGCGGAGACGATTACTATTTTTTTGGGTGGCCTGAGTTTGTTGTGTTTTCGAGATTGCACCTCGGTGACCATGTACAAATCCATTCAGCCCCTTACGATATCCTTGATTATAGGGTCGGGAATGATGTTTTTGCCAATTTAATGGAACAACTTTAATAATACGTCATTGTAATATTTGCAATGTTTTCTTATTGAATGAAATAAAATTAAAATAAGTTGATAAGATTGCAGAAAATTAAAATAAATGATAATTGATACGTTCTAAAATATTACAAGTTACATTCTAAAATATTACAAGTTACAAAATTTAAATACAATTAATTAGAAGGTGGTTGGTTAGGATTTTCTTGGTTGGGGCAAGTCTTCCGGTTGTGCCCGATCTCTTTACAGTTGCGCACTTCTTCAGTCTTGGAGTTCCCCGGTTCTCTCTGTCCATCGGCATTTCAAATCTCCGTCTTTGAGGTCGACCCACCTGTGAACCTTTAATGTTAAAAGGGTGATGTGTCATATCAAAAGGAGATTGCCTCCAATGCATGAGATCAAGTACATGATATAAAATGGACTTGTATGTATTCCTGTAGTATTCCAGAGAATACACAGGGTGTATATATTTTGAAGCATCATCCATGACTGATTTGGACACTGCAATTACATGCGTGCATGTAGGGATGGCAATTTGACCCGTGATCCGTTGATCCGATCCGCCCCGATAGAATTTGGGGCAAATCAGATCTGATCCGTATAGAATTTGGGGCAGATCAGATCCGATCCGCGAACGGAGCAGATCAAATTCGGATTTCACTCCCGCCCCGATCCGCCCCGCACATTTATAATAATAAGAGGATTCTATGTGCTAATAGTTTAATTGTGTTTTTAGTCCACATTATATATACTTTCTTGTCTTCTCTTGGAGAACCCTAGTAGTCCACATTATTTTTAGTCCCCCCGTTTCTTCCTCCTCAGACCTCAGCGGCGCTCAAGCTCAAACCCCTTCTCCTTCTCCGCTTTCTCCGGTGCTCAAGCTCAACCCGTTTCTTCCTCCTCAGACCTCAGCCCCGTTTCTTCCTCCTCAGACCTCAACCCCGTTTCTTCCTCTTCCTCCTGAGATTGGTTCCCCTGGGCTTTGATTTTGTTCTTGAAGTTCAAATTGAATTTTCTAAATCTACTTTCGCCTGAGATATTCATCTCAAGTGCTAGAGAGTTTTGATATTTTGCTCTTCAGAGAAATAAGGTGAGAAGAATTCCTTTCTGGTTAGAATTAATTATTCGAAAACGTTATGGTAACTTGTAGATCTTTAATATTGTCTATAATTAAAGTATCAAAATACTTTTCGGTAGAGATGCCCAAGGAGACCAGTAGTTAATAGAGAAAGATAAACTTCAAGATTGTGATATTTTCAACGGGTTCCAATAGTAGTCTTAGTCTTGGTTTGTATTGACACCTTGAAAGCTGATTCCCTGGTTTAAGTTGTTAAGCGCTGATTGTGATAATCAATGGAGGTCAGTAGCTTGAACATAGATTGAAGAAATTTGTAACAAATATGCAAGAATTTTTGCAGAAATCACAATTATTCAAAGCTAAACAATTGATGCATGTTAAGATCTGTTAAAAAAATTTAAAAAAAAAATCTGAATGGGGCGGATCGGATCGGATCCGCTCCGGACAGATCGAATCACGGAGCAAAAAATAGTGATTTGGGACGGATCGCGGATCGGATCGGATCGGCATGGGGCAATCGCGGAGCAGATCAGATCGCGGACCGATCCGCCCCGATCTGCCTCGTTGCCATCCCTACGTGCATGGAGTTGTATAAGTAGACCATTTATCGTAGTTAAATTCAAGAGCTGATAAGTTGACTGAGTATATTTTACCACATTCACCGGGCCCTCTATGTCGGGACAGGACCCTATCGATTCCTTGTTCTTTGTGGTGTCTTTGCACAGTCAAACTTTAAGCTTTAAGTTCGTAAACGAAGTACTGATCCCATATTCTCTTAGGGAATGACGTTTTACAAGTATTAGCGTCTTGCCTGTGCGAGTCGAAATAGTGAACAAGCTTGTAAAATACCATCTCCACAAGACCTTTCAAAGACAGCGCCCTAAAATGTTTCAAAACACCGTTAAACGATTCAGACATGTTAGTCGTCATGCACTCGAAGCGCTTCCCCCCATCGTAGGCCAAAGTCCACAACTCTTTCGGATGCTGCATTAGCTAGTTAAATGCATCTTGATCTTTGTGTTTTTATAAGGTCAAGAATTTGATCACACTTAACTTTCTTCTTTTGGGAAGCAGAAATCCACATAAAAATTTTTCAATTCTTTATTTTTGCAATGTGTGTGAAAATTTGACATGTAATGCCTTAGGCAATATCAATGTACTGCTATTGGTGGTTGACATCCGAGATACTAGCCACAATACTTAGAATTTCGGTGTGACGATTGCTAATCAGGCAAACTTGTATGTCTTGAACAACATGATCTCTTCAGTTTCTAAGGAACCAAGACCAAGTCGAAAGTGCCTCAGATTCAACAATAGCAAAATTAATGGGTAAAATTTAATTGTTAGCATCCATAGTGCTTGCAACCATAAGTACCCCTTTATAGTTCCCCCTAAGATGTGTCATCTATTGAAATTATAGGTCAGCACCACTTGAAACCGTCGACTAACGGTTTAAATGTCCAAAACATTGACTTGAACACCTCAGGGCCATCAACAGTGAGTTGTGGATGGTAAAGAAATTTGATTTTTGCACCCCGATTAGAATCTTGTAGTGCTCGCATATAATGTGGTAGTACTTGAAAAGTTGATTTCCAAGTACCAAACAGTGTTTCAATAGCGTGTCGGCGGGCATACCAACCTGTTCTATATGTACAGGTTAAAGAAAATTTATCCAAACATGTAGCCGTAATCAATTTAACAGATATTTCGGGGTCAGCCTGAACAAGGTGCAGAATTTTACCCCGATGTAGCTGGATGACATGTTGCGTTTTTTATTTTGATCCATCAAGCAGTAGTGGCTATATTTGAGTTTGGTAACCTTCCACATTCCATCCACTCTGCTATGGTTAACGCGAATATAGCAGCTGCATCAACTGGATTGGGTAGAGTTTCTGCACACCCCGGTGAACCATTGTTTATTACTCCGGTCTTGTTTCCACTCCCTTAAGGCAATCTGGTCATGTCATATGTTAACTGCTAACATTTCCTCTCGCTTATCCTTAAACTGCATCCCCAAACAAATTTGAGGGGAAATCGGGATTCCATTTTTTTATGTGTATTTTCCTGTAAGTCAGTTCAGGAATAGGTTGCATGGTACTCATATCGTTCCAACAGGCAAAATTACCATATGATGACATATTACATTCCGGTATAACGGAGGTAGTAGGTGCAGGTTCAGTCTCTTGGACTGTCTAGTCATTACTTGGTGTAGGAATGTGTTGGGGAATTTCATGGGGAAGTTCGGGGACATCATTTTCTTTGTTATCAAGCTCTTCCTCGACCCCGTAATCCTCGTGGTCTCCAGCACTATCATCACCCCCATCGTATTTCGTTTCTGGAACACCGTCAATGTCAGATGTTGGACCCAACGAATCCATTACTGAATTATCATTGTGTCCTATTGGTGGATCGAAAAATGCCAATTGTGTAACATTAGTTACATGAGAACAATTCGGTGTGGTCGGTTCTTAAAAGGAATAGTGTAACCTCAGTTAAAAAAATTAACACATAACAATTTTTTATTGATGAGAGAGCAAACAGGACACATAATTGAAATAAACAATTTTTTTGGCAACAACTATTTATTACTCAGTCCGTCCCAAATTAACTGTCCACATTTTAATTTTTATTTGTCCCAAATTAACTTTTCACTTTCTAAATAAAGTACGTATTAATGACAATTTTTTCAATTTTACCCTTTTTCCAACTCCTCATTGAATACTCATAATTAATTAAAATTATCATTTTCCAACATATATGTAAGAGGTGGTTGGATATTGTATGGGAGGAATGAGAGATATATAATTTAAAATGAGATTAATAAAATTAACGAGTGATATTTAAAATTACTTATATTTTACTATCAAAATTAACAAAAAAATCTTAAGATCGGTGCATTTTTTAAAGTGGACACATAATTTGAGACGGATGAAGTAGTAAAAAAGGATGGGATATAATTTTTTTCCCAAAGAAAGCTAATGTGCACTCTGTCGCGGGTGAAAATCCTCTGTCCCCATTCCTGTCCCCATCCTTGTCCCCAACCAATCAGAATTTACTATATAAACATTTTTTCCAATTATATATACACAGGGTAAATTGTGATTGGCTGGAGACAGGGATGAGGATAGGAACGGGGACAGAGGATTTTTTACCCTCTGTTGCACACACCACACGCGCAAAAAAGGCAATACTCTTTTCTTGATCTTCCTTTTCATATTTTTTATTTGGAATTATCATCATTATGTCTGTTAATTAGACTCAAGATCCCAGATTCAGATTAATAAGACCTAATTTGGGTCTAGATAGACTTTTTATACTAAAATTTAGATTGGGTCTGGACTCATATGAGTAGGATACAAGACAAGTATGAGACCCAAGAATTGTGTGTTTAAATTATAATTGTATAGACCCAAGAGATTCAAGGGCCCAAAGATCCAATTAAGATTATTTTTTTATTTTGTTTTATATGACCCAATGATATGATGCTAATGATAATGAACGGTGCATATTATTTTTCACAAAATATTTCGCTAATAATTGTTATTTATATTATTTAATAAAATATTCACGTTCGATCGATAAAATTGAGTATCAATGAAATTATAAATAAAATTCGTGAGCGGATCTAAATTAGATCTAAGACTCAACGTGATTGAGTACGAATTTTAGTTGAAAATATCTAGATACAATCTAATAAAAATCTAATTTAAGTATTAATTTAGTGGGTCTCAATATATATCCAATATTTTAAACTCGATATGCTGAATTGACATGACTAATCATCACTATCATCATCCTCATCCTTTCCAACATTTTGATATCACATTCACATGTGTCAATGTCTTTGCAAGGAAAGTAATGGAGATAAAGAGGAAGTGGGAGTCAACGGATGTACTTAACTATATAAATCCCACCCTACCTCCCCTGTTGGTTTGAATCTGTACTACAAATTACTTAATGGGTTTTTCATTTTGTACTACCTTATTGAGTAGTAGTAGTACAATGAATAGTCTTTCATACGTTTGATTTTGTCTGTATTCTTTGTTGGTGAGCCTTTTCTCTGCATTTGGTTCCTTTAAATTCTCTGCTAAATCTGCAGATGTGTGTTAATATCAATAATTTGGAGATTGCACAGATACGAATCTAAGAGGGTTTTTGTTTTTTGGGGGGCTAATCTTGATTTCAGTAGAACATTATTTCTTGAATTTCTGGGAAAATTTAGCTTCCCCGGTAAATTTGATCATTGTTTCTTTTACATTTTGCAAATTCGTCATGATTTCTTTGATGGGTTTTTGATAAAAAGTCGAAAAATATTTTGACAGAATGAGTACAAGAATTACTCAAGTTGGGAACATGGAAACTGAGGAATCAATGGAGATTGAGAGAGAGGAAGTGGAAGATGTCAAAAGAATTCCTCCATGGACGAAACAAATTACCATTAGAGGAATAGTCGCGAGCATAATTATTGGAATAATTTATAGCGTGATTGTTATGAAACTGGGTCTTACAACTGGGCTTGTTCCTAATCTAAATGTCTCTGCAGCTCTTCTTGCTTATGTTTTTATTCAGACATGGACAAAATTGCTTCATAAGGCCAATATTGTTTCTGCCCCATTCACTAAGCAAGAGAATACTATCATTCAAACTGCTGCTGTTGCTTGTTATAGCATTTCTTTTGCAGGTGGTTTTGGATCTTTTTTGCTGGGATTAAACAAGAAGACATATGAACAGGCAGGTGTTAATACAGAGGGAAATTCACCAGGGAGCTATAAAGAGCCTGGTCTTGATTGGATGATTGGTTTTCTTTTTGTTGTTAGCTTTGTTGGTCTTCTGTCCTTGGTCCCTCTTCGGAAGGTACATCATTATTTTCTATTTGAAATCACTATCACCTCGAAATATCCATTTTGACATAGCAAGATTAATTCATGTTTTTGGGCAGATTATGATCATAGACTACAAGTTGACTTATCCAAGTGGAACTGCTACAGCTGTTCTAATCAATGGTTTCCATACTCCTAAAGGAGACAAGGATGCCAAGTTTGGTTTTTATGTTTATCAAAATTATTTTATTTTTCAGTATTTTATGATCACATTAATTATCAAAAAAATATTAACAAACAAAATGTTGTAAATTTCATTTTTCAGGAAACAGATTCATGGGTTCATGAAATTCTTCTCAATCAGTTTTGTATGGGGTTTCTTTCAGTGGTTTTATTCTGGTGGAAGTTCATGTGGATTTGTCAACTTTCCAACATTTGGATTGAAAGCATGGAAACAGTCGTAAGTATTTACATTTCTTTTCTTTTTCTTTTTTTTTGGGTGGAAAGTATTTACATTTCTTGTTTGCATGTAGGGACGAAGACAAGGGGCGGGCGTCCCCACGAGATTTTTAAAAATACTACTAGATATATTAAATTTTATATGTAGTTTAAAATATTTGATCAAATTCGCCCCCAACACCAAATTTCTGGCTTCGTCTCTGTTTGCATGTTATGAATCACTTTATTTCTTTATGGAAATTTTAGACTTATGTGAGTAATTTAATTTTTTTTTGCAGATTTTATTTTGATTTCAGCATGACTTATGTTGGAGCAGGAATGATCTGTTCCCATCTTGTCAACCTCTCTTTGCTTTGTGGAGCTGTTCTTTCTTGGGGAATAATGTGGCCACTAATAAATACACGCAAGGGAGAATGGTTCCCTCGAGCTATACCAGAAAGCAGTATGAAGAGTCTCAATGGTTACAAGGTATGATCCGATGATTGAGACTGATTCAATACAGTACTGACAAAATAGTTGTCCTTATGTTTAGATGAAGAGGATTTAATACTTCCGGTTTTGATTTAAGTGCAGGTTTTTATTTCTATTGCGATGATCCTTGGGGATGGTCTATATCATTTTCTTAAGACACTTTTCTTCACTGGCCGAAGTATATATGATGCACTCAACAAGAAGAATATTGGAGAAGGTACTTATTCAACTTTTTACACTATTCAATATATGCATTCTCTGTGGTGGCTTAAAATTGAGAGGAATCACTTCTTATTATAGGTAACTTTTGAGATCAATGAAAAAGTAGTGGTAATTAGTAACCTACTCATTTATAGATCTCGATCTTCAAACGCAGTGTTCTAGTTCCGTCTATGCAAATTTGCATCTTTTGGTCTCCATTGAAGAAACATAACCTCTTTCTTACTGGTCTTATAATTACAGAAACTTCAGATGATAAGAAACTGCCACTTGATGATCTTCGACGAAACGAAATTTTCATGAGAGAGAGCATTCCCATATGGGTGGCTTGTGTAGGATACATTATCTTCTCTGTTATTTCCATCATTGTGATTCCTATAATGTTCCCTCAGCTGAAGTGGTATTATGTTGTGGTTGCCTATATCATAGCACCATCTCTAAGCTTCTGCAATGCTTATGGTGCCGGTCTAACCGATATGAATATGGCTTACAATTATGGAAAAGTAGCCCTGTTTGTACTTGCTGCCTTAGCTGGGAAAAACAATGGCGTAGTCGCTGGACTTGTTGGTTGTGGTTTAATCAAATCCATCATCTCCATCTCCTCCGACTTGATGCACGATTTCAAAACTGGCCATCTCACGTTCACTTCCCCTAGATCGATGCTTATAAGCCAAGGCATTGGGACGGCGATTGGCTGCGTAGTGGCTCCTCTTACGTTCTTTCTTTTTTATCATGCATTTGATATTGGGAACCCAGGCGGCGAATACAAGGCTCCCTATGCATTGATATACAGGAATATGGCAATTCTAGGGGTTCAAGGCTTCTCTGCTCTGCCTCAGCATTGTTTGCAGCTCTGTTATGGGTTTTTCGCCTTTGCTATATTAGCCAACTTTTCAAGAGATGTATTGCCAAAGAAGGTTGGGAAATGGATTCCACTTCCAATGGCCATGGCAGTCCCATTCCTTGTTGGTGCTTCCTTTGCAATCGATATGTGCGTAGGCAGTTTAGTTGTTTACGTGTGGCACAAGGTAAATCAAAAGAAGGCGAGTTTGATGGTTCCTGCAGTTGCATCGGGTTTAATATGTGGAGATGGATTGTGGATTCTACCATCATCGGTTCTCACCTTATTCAAGATCAGACCACCAATCTGTATGAATTTCTTGCCCAAAACCACCTCCTGAATACTTATTAACAAAGAGAAATAAGTACTATAGTTCTTGTCAAAGAGTCTGCAGCCCAGTGGGACAAGCCTCGACCCGTGACCGGAAAGTCCCGGGTTCGACACCCTCCTCGTAGATGGGGCAATAAATTCTCCTCCTCTTGTGAAAAAAAAATAAATAAGTACTATAGTTCTTAACATAAAATAGCACAGATAATAGAGTTAATACATTACTTAAGAGTGTAATGCTACTGTGGGTATTTGGTACTATAATTTCGAATGTTACACTAATTATGAATGTTATAAAGAATGTTTCATGAAGTATTACAGAGGACCCGAGAAGTTTTTTTTCCTTCTTTTCCCCACATGATGCTGATTGAAATGTGACTGCAAATTCATCAAAACTAAAGCAGTAGAGCACACAAATGTGGAATATTTAGATCGGGGGCAGCCATACACAAAGGTGTGGCTGCCTCCTTCTTGGACCATTAAACTTTTCCACTATTGATTAGTACAGAACTTGGATTCTTATCATCAAGACTTTTGAACAACAATATTATGCGAACTACGTGGACTTTGGAAAGTTTTAAGAAAATAATCACACCATAAGATAACGGGACCCACCACAACAACATATGGAAAAAAACCTAGGATTGTGATTTGATTCTGAGATTTGCACTTCAATGAGTCCACGTTCCTTGCGGGCTTTTCTAGCCCTGTACAATCAAGTCATTCGGATTCCCTGGTGACTTTCCCCCTTAACCCTCCAATATGACATTCTGGAAATACCCACTTTCAACTCAAAACTGGCAAATTATCACATAGTATCAAATAAGAAGTGAAAATAGTACTCCCTCCATTCCTTATTAATTGTCGTTTATGAGATATCTAGGTATCCAAATTAATTATCGTTTAAGGTTCTTTTATTAGTTGTCAACAATTTATTCCAATTATACCCTCAATATTTTCTTTTCTTTATGACGTAGAAGTGAGAGAGAGAGGGAGGGTGAGGGGTAATATTGGAAGTTTGGGTGGAAATGACAACTTTCTTAATTTTCTCAAATTGTCTAAAGAGTCTTATATTTAGGAATGGAGGGAGTAATAATTATCTGAGGTACCCCCGCATGGCAAACAGGAATGCTATTAGAAGAGAACTTCTAATCCTATTCTCATTTTGTTTACAGCTATGTTACCTGAACTCGAGTACGCGTGTCGGATAAGGTACATATCTAGGTATCAGGTGCTTATACTTCTAAAAGTAAAGATACAATGACACTTCTAAAAAATCGAACACGGGTACGTGTATGCGAAATAACCAAGTGCATATAAGAAAATTAACGAATTAACTACCTTTTATAGAGAGAAATCGGCTTAAAATGTAGGAATTAGACCTATGATATCCTCCTCACTATAGACATGATGAAGAAGATCACCATCAGAGTTGCACATAATCTCTATCAAAGTACCCAATAATTTTTTGAACATATCAGATAAAAATCTCACACTCACACCCGACATGCGAATAAAGAGTCCAAGTAACGTAAGGTTTACACCAGGATCTCACATTCACTTAATTAAAGATTTTTTTCTTTAACATACTGATGTTCCACAGATTTCAAAAGGCACATCAATCTTTTACATTTATTCATATTTACTACTGATTCAGTAGTACTCTCCCCATTACTTTTAAAGACATGTAGCAAAAATTAAAAAAATTAAAAAAAAATTTTTTTTAATCAAAATATTAATACTACTTTGTTAAATATAATTAATGGTATACAAGTATTATTTTATTATTTATTTTTTTTGAAAGCCCGATTGGGCAATTGCCCCATATAGGGAAGAGAGAACTGCCTCAGAAGAGGAGGAGATAGTCCTAAAAAAAGAGATTAAAGCTTTCCGCACGCAGGCGGAGGGTATCGAATCCACGACCTCAAAATCGTGGACAGGCGCCTGCCCCACTGGGCTAGGATATCTTTTTGATGTATATAAGTCTTATTTAAGAGAGTTATATTGATAATTTTATTAAAAAATACCTTTTATTTTCTTAATTTTATATTAAGGAACAGAGGTAGTAGTATCATATAGCAAAGCAAAAATAGCAGCTCTGCAGCAAATTACAAGAATTAAACCTGTGACTGTAGAACACATAAGCCCGAATCAACTTCCAAAAATTCCCATTGTTCAATAGGTTATATACAAGTTCAAAATTTAGCTACTGCCTATAAATTATACAAAATTTATTTCTGAAAAATGAAAGTAAACAAAATTATTGCATAAGAAACCGAAGAAAAAATAAATGGATATCCTTCTCTTAATTTCAATCGAGGAAACCTGTTTTCTGAAACACAGTATTACGGACTCGTCGCAAATCCCTTCCTTTGAGTGTCCGGCCAACGCCTTCGAAAACCGAGAAAGTGACGTGAGACCTGCCCACGATGACGTGAGGCGGAACCATCTCTTCTTCATCATCTATGCCATCATCAAGTTCATCCAACCGTTCTAAACTACCGAATTCTCCAGTATTCTTCTTCTTCGGCCAGACCGGCACATTCACCGGAGCCGATTGATGGAACCGTCCGCCTTTACTGGAGCTCAGATTCGAATTTTCTGAACTAAGCACCGGAGGAATCATTTTGGCCGCAGAAGTCGCCGAAAGCGTAGATTTCCTGCGAAAAAGAGGAGAAGGACGGTAGTGGTGGTCGTCGGAGAGTACAGCCGAGAGGCCGTACTTCGACGAAGACCGTAAGAGGTGACCGGAAGGTTGAGGCCGGAAAAATTGGTTACCGGGAGAAGTAGTAGATGAAGGGGAGGAGAAGCGTGAGTCGATGTCGGAGGAGGAGGAGGACCAAACGACGTCGCTTTCGTCGAACTCGATCGGAGAGGTGGTGTCGTGTGGGTCGGGTTTGGGTTCGGGTCGTTCTAGAAGGCCCAAGAGACGGAGGGATGGAGAAGGAGACGCCATGGTCGTGGTTGACTTGGTGCCTCCTTCTCCTCGTGCCATGACGACGACGACGAGAGGAAGATGAGAATTATTTTCATTCGGGCTTCATTTTCATGATTCTCATCATTTTTTAGGAAGGAGAAAAATAATTCTCAATTTTTAGTGGGAAAATTGGCCAGCGTTGCAGTGGGGTATAGATGGAAAGAGTGTCTGGTTCTTGTTGTTGTTGGTTTTTTTTTTTTTTATGAGAAGAAAACAAAAAAGGAGAAATATTTTACCTCATCAAATTAGGCAAGCACACTTATTTTCTTCTTATATTTTTTTTATTTATATAAATATAAATAGTTAAAATTTTAACAAATAACGGGTAATTTAAATGGCTGGATTCTCTGAATTCCGAACGAGCTTACAATCAATTTCAATTTAGCTAGATTTATGCAATGTTCATTTTTTGTTTTTTATTTTTAGCAGCATTTTTATTTCCATAATATCTTTTGAAAAATAAATAAATATGGATATTTTAAAATGAATAAAAATCAATTCGCTTCGTTTATATTGGAAACAAGTGAATATCTTTCTAAATTCTCTAAAATTAAAGTATTAATTTGTAGAAATTTTAATTTTTAATAAAATAAAAATAAATAAATAATATTAATATAAAGTTATGATTTTTAATATATTTATGTCTTTTCTTCTTTTCTTCTATTCTAATTTTCTAGATTTTTCTTTTTCTTTTTCAATATTATTTAAGATCCCACATTGAAAGTGTACGAAATTTTTGGCTATAAGTTTGATTATTACCTTTTTAACCTTTTAATTATCAATATGTACAACTCTAAGTGCATTTGTTTAGTTAATACTACTCAGTTTTCGTTTAATCTATTAATATAATAAAAAAATCAGAAATCTATCAAAAAAATTATTTTATTTTGCATTTAATGATTGAATATGGCGCATTCAATAAAATAACACATTATTTATTTTGTCTACACATTGCTTAGTTCATTCAACAAATAGAAAATCTGGGTCTTTTATTATCCCCTCCAACACCTCTACAATGAAAGAGAGTGCTACTTAACATAGACTTGTTTGCCAAAATTTATGGTTAGCAGAATTTTGAAGCACTTGAGTTTAAAATTTTGAAGCAGTTTTAATCTGCTTCAAAGTAGGTTATGAAGACTTCTTCTTTTCATGTACTCTTAAAATTTTGAAGCAGTTTTATCACTTGATTTTTGCAGTATAAACAAAACAAATTGATTTTTTTTCATTTTTAAATATCCATATTTATTTATTTTTAAAAAGATATTATGAAAATAAAAATGATGCATAAGAATAAAAAAAAATGAACATTGCATAAGTCTAAACTAAATCGAACTTGATTGTAAGCTCAATCGGAATTCAGAGGACCCGGTCATCTGAATTACCCGTTATTTGTTAAAACTTTAACTATTTATATTTATATAAATAAAAAATATAAGAAGCAAATAAGTGGGCTTCCCTAATTTGATGGGCTGAAATGTCAGCCCAATTTCTCACTCAAAACATGTCAAAGTACTCTCTTTTATAGTATTATCAAACTCAAAAAATAATGTAACTTTTCAAGGTGGATACTCTTATAAGCCAATCAAGAGTTTACAACCAAAGTAAAATTTAACCAACCAATCAAAATTTTATAAATTAATTAATTGAACCAAAATTCATAGAAATTACACGTAGGATTTAAAAGAATGTGATTGGCTAAAACTGAAAACAGACTCTGTAATATATATATACTAGCATAATGACCCGTGCTATGCACGGAATAAAAAATTTAAAAGTTGAACCTTTTTATTCATCTCCTTTTTTGTGAGTAAAAGAAAGCCACTGCACTATTTTTACTCTTGAAATTGGTGGATTTAAAGATGAAAAAGATGTTAATTGTTCTCCCATATTTATATCCTTTTTCCTATGTAAGTTCAACCCTTTTAAATTGCACGAAAATGTAATGCAAGAAGTGTAAAAAAAATGAATGGAAAAAATATAAATAAAGATCAAATTAATTTACAACTTAGTGTATTTTTAAAGCCACATTTTTAAAATCTAGTGTGTTAGAAGTTAGGAAAACAAATCTAAATGAGGATGCAAAAGTTAAACTTAGAAACTAAAGTGAACACTTAAAGATATAAATAAGGAATTGAGGATTGAAGAACTACCAAAGTAAAATTAAATTTGGGTTTGAGATGTTGATAATTAAAAAAAAACAAAGGAAACATGAGAAATGGAATCATATAATAACTGAAGAGGAAATATTACACGAACATAAATGAAAAGCATTAAAGCAAACATTCGTCAACTGTCATGTCTTGTGGAATGATGGGGAAAGGCACCCTAGCTTCTATTTGGGTTTGCCCTAATCACAATCTTGAGATTTTTTTTTAAACCCGTTTGGGTGCGAATTTCATTAAGAATAAATCAAGCGATCTAAGGAGATCACAGACATTACATCAGTCGAAAAATTACAGTTTCACAATATTGTAGGGAAAAAATGACCATGGCGAACCAGACAATGAGCAACCTTATTCCCTTCTCACTTTACATATAAAAGATAAACTGATTCAAAAGAAGCTAACTTTTGAGATGTTTAATGACTACTTTTGTTTCAAACTTTTACAATTAATACTTAAAAAAATGGTGCATCCGTCAAATAATATGAGATAATTTGAAGAGAAATTTTTTCAACTACATACATTAACTATATTTGTTGGAGTAGAAAAAATACCATAAAAGAAAAGTTTCACTAAGTCTGAACTGATATATTGTCTAGAGAAAAATAAAAAAAAATGATACATTGTGTTATATGATAAATGTCTCATGTGATTTCAGCAAAGTTATAATGAATTGCTACTTTCTTTGGTCAAAGCAAAGAGAAGGGTATAAAATATATACTATGCTATACATAAATAATTGCAATCCAAAAGTCTGTTGAGTTTGCTACACTAGTTTTGACCCCCTCCAGTAATGTAAATCATTAAAATTTTAGTCTTCCAAAATTCTATAGAGGGAAGAAGCTGGAAATTATAATACAAAACAATCAACATAACAATTACCTTTGATGACGAAGACATGAATTTGCAATTATACTAATCTCGCGATAAAGAAATAGCCTATGTTAAAAAATCAGTTATAAAAGAAAAAATAATTAACATAAGGGAAAAAAAGAGGATAGATTTATGATAAAATTTAGAGGAAAAAAAGAGGTTATAATTCAGAAACACATAATATTCACCTTTGATTAGAGCTGTCAAAATGGGCATATGTTTGCGGGCATTCCCGTCCCGTGAGCTTAATGGGCGGGTATGGGGTTATGAATTCCATGCCCATTTAAATGCGGGGTATACCCGTTCGGGTAACGGGCAATGCGGATATGGGCGGGTTGCAATCGGGCATGCCCGCTTTGTTTTTTTTTTTATTATATAATTTTGGATATGGATTAATTTTCACAGTTGAGACTTGAGAGCCAAAAGAAGAAGAAAAAAAACCCCTAAAAGCCCAAGATAAAAGTTGAGCCGTGCTATATATCTTGGGCAAAGCCCCTTGAAGCCGTTCTATACTTCTATTACCCAAATATTAACGGTTTCATCTCTAAAGGTAACTAAATTATGTTCTAACTTATGATTTATCATTTACCATTTATAATGTTCTAAGTTCTAACTTCTCAAGTTGTGCGTGTGTGTTTTATAGGTGGAGATGATGAGGAGGAATCAACATTATCTAAAGTGGATTCAAATAATACTTCTAGTGTTCAAGATCTAGATCAATAAATAGAGGATATTAAAAAAAAAAACGTATCTATTTTTTGTTGCTTTGACTTCAGCAATATGTTTGTTAATTTTGTAAAGTTGATCTTGAATTATTTTTGAAATTATGGACTTTGATTGTTTTTTTATAACTATTTTGGATATTGTGGACTTTTATTTGATTGTTCTTAAACTATTTTGGATATTTATTTACCCTCTACAGGACTATAAACTGCAAGTGAATGAGAAAGAATTACATTTTGTTGAATTTTTCGGATTTAATCTATTTTTTTAAAAACAAAATTAATAATAAGGGCCGCGGGCATCCCTTTTGATGGCCCGTGAATAAAGTGGGCATGCCCGCTCATCCCCATTTAAGACATGCCCATGACGGGGCGGGCGGGCATACCCGTTTTGATAGTACTACCTTTGAGGATGAGATGAAGACATGAATTCTTCATAATTATGTACTAAAAAATAAGAAATAAAAAAATTTATTCTTTAATTTGGTGAATGAAAATAAAAACAAATATACATTTTTGTTTGTGTCAATAAAAGAGAAGAAGTAATTAGATAACAAAATAAAAATAATCCAACCTTTCCTTACTTGATGGTTAATGGTGTCGAGTGGCATGAGCGTACATGAAGATACCCAAGTAATGCAATTACAAAAATGTTCAAGAGTATCAATAGGTAAAAAAGTCAAAAAAAAAACCCAAGCAATTGAATAGAAAATGAAAAAAGCTTCTAAGAAATAAAAAGTCTTACCATGGAGCCTTTTGGCTACAAAGGAAAATGGAGGATGATAAAACTTTCTTTATGGTCATTTCGTGGAAAAGATTTCTAGGAGACTTAATAGAGGAGTGGCTAAAGATTAGGAGAGTAAGATTAGATAAAAAGTGGTAGATAATATGGAATTTTTAAATTTTTAAATACTTAGTAATTTATACATAGTTAATTTTCGTAAATCTTAAAAAGTAAAAATAATGAAATAAACTAATTTTACTGACCCCTAAAAAATAACTAATTTTAGTGAATTAGATTTTTTTTTTTTGAAACCCCAAGGGGTGCTTTCATTAAATAATCAAAAGGCGATCGTTAGAGACCGCAGTCATAACAATAGTAGGGAAGTTGTGCTCCCAAACCATAGATGAATAAACAACTCCTAACTGAGCTAGATTATGAGCAACCTGGTTACCAGATCGCTTAACAAAAGAGAGAAAAACATAATCAAAGGTGCGAAGCGCAGCTTTAGCATGCTCATACAGTGAGCCGAGAGGAGAAAGATCCAGATCTGGGCAGGTCAAATGCGAAAGAACTTCAATGCTATCTCCCTCCAAATAAAAGGAATTAAGACCCAACAAGGACGCTAACTTAATACCTTCCAACGCCGCTGCTAATTCCCCATGAACTGCACTACTGCACACCTCAAGGTGACCACAAGCAGCCAGACAAGGCACACCAAATTGATCTCGAACAACACAGCCATAAGAAGCAGAACCGTTCCGCCAAGATGCATCGACATTAATCTTCATAAGGGGCGGAGCCGGAGGCGACCATACAGAAGGGAGAGGAGGATCAGCACAGGAGGGAGTAGCTGAACTTGCTAGCAGACGATGGCAAATTCATCTGCCGCTGCAAGTGCATTAGTCAATAAAGCCGAGGGGGGCGATCGCCTCCCTTCAAACACAAATGCACATCGGTCTTTCCAAATGAGCCAAGCAATATGAGCAAAGAGAACACAGTCTTGTATTTCCATATTGAGCATAAAAAAACATAGGAGATCCTTACCCGAGAGATCCGGCAAAGTAGACCATGTCGAGCTCTTACCCCAAAGCGACCAAACATTTTGAGCAATAAAACAACGAAGGATACAGTGATCACTTGTTTCACGCTCCATTTTGCAGGATGAACAAATAGGAGAAACCGCTAGTCTCTTGGCCAAATTCACCGATGATGGTAAACTATTATGCTAGACCCGCCATAAAAATATTTTGATGCGAGGTGGTAAAGGAAGTTTCCAAAGCCAAAGCCAGAATTTACGCTCCAAATCCGGTGAGGAAGCACAAGCCGAGGATGACAAAGCAGCTTTAGATTCCATATACACATGATAGCCCGAACGAACCGAATAAACCCCATCTTTTGAAAAGTGCCATACCATACGGTCCATAACCCCTTCTTCAGATAGTGGAATTTGCCGAATGATATCTACTTCATATGACAAGAACGAGGCATCTAGTAGCTCCGAATTCCATCTCATTG
This sequence comes from Vinca minor, assembly GCA_026122235.1. NCBI lineage: Eukaryota > Viridiplantae > Streptophyta > Magnoliopsida > Gentianales > Apocynaceae > Vinca > Vinca minor. Next base: position 4,608,299 of record JAOCZM010000100.1, on the reverse strand, counting down.
GCATCGGCAAAATCAACTCGCTTACCGTACTTAATTCACATGAATTGGAAGAATATGTGGACAACAGGAAGGAATGCGGGATCGGTAGCCACGGATCATGTTGAATACTTACGGCCTCTCCGTTTCCAATACGCCAACGAAGTCCTAAGGTGAGAACTTGTCTCCCTTTGAGTAAGCTGCGCCAAACATCCGAGGTTCTTCGCCTCTTATTCGCATTTAAGAATGAACAATGCGGATGGTATTTCGCCCTCAAAATTTGTGCCAATAAAGAGTTCGGATTTTGGATAACTCGCCAACCTTGCTTGGCTAGCAAGGCGAGATTGAAGCCAGCCATATCCCTTAACCCCAAACCACCTTGAGCCTTGGGCAAACATAGTTTCCCCCAGGAAAGCCAATGAACTCCATCTTTGCCGCCTGTCTTCCCCCAAAAAAATTTACGTATGAGCACCATAATTTCATCCAAAATGGAGCGAGTAAGGTGGAAAGTTTGCATTATATATGTCGGAATAGATTGAATAACCGATTTGATGAGAACCTCCTTCCCCGATGGAGATAAAAAAATTTCCTTCCAACCTTGCAATTTTTTCCATACTCGGTCCCTGATATAAGAAAAAACGCTACGTTTATTCCGACCAATGAGGTATGGCAGCCCCAAGTATTGTCCATCCCCAGACGAAGCTCGAACCCCAAGTAGAGCACAAATATTCAAAGCCTTCTGTTCATCGAAACCCTTGCTTCAAGAAAAAGAAGCGAATCGTCCGCAAAAAGGAGGTGCGAAAGGCACGGTCCTGTGCGGCCAAAACGCAGACCATGGATTAAAGATGCATTTTGGGCTTTACGGAGCATGGCTGAGAATCCCTCCGCACACAAAATAAAAAGAAACGGGGACAACGGGTCACCCTGTCGGATCCCACGGGTAGGGGTGATATTCGCCGAAGGCCTACCGTTAATGAGGACACGATAAGACACCGTAGATACACAAGCCATAATTAAAGATCTGAACCTTTTAGGGAAAGCCATAGTCTCGAGCATAAGTTCAAGATACCGCCACTCAACTCGGTCAAATGCTTTCCTCATATCTAACTTGAGAGCACAATGATTGTTACTACCTGTGAGACCCAATTTCATACTATGGAATGCTTCGAACGCTGCAATGGAATTGTCAGTAATAAGACGTCCTTGGAGGAAAGCACTCTGGGAAGAGTGAATAACCTCGGGGAGCACAGTTTTAAGGCGATTCACAATAATACGAGATATAAGCTTGTAAACTGAGTTACAGAGACTGATAGGACGAAATTCAGCCATACACATCGGAGACTTAACCTTCGGAATCAATATTATAAATGTATTATTAAGACCAGAAATATCCCTATGACCGTTAAGAAAGCCCAAGATAAATGAAGAAATATTCGGACCAAAAACATGCCAAAACTTTTTAAGGAAAACAGTGTGCATACCATCAGGACCCGGAGCTTTTTTGGCGGGGAGTTGTTTAAGGGCCGCCAGAATCTCAGCCATAGTGAAGGGCCTGCCGAGACTAAGCTCGCTAGCCCCTGAGATACGCTGAATGGGGAGATCATTCAGATTTAAAGGGGCAGTGGCCATGCTGCTATAGATATCCATGAAGTACTGTGATGCAATATTTGATATATCATGAGCATTCTCACAAATCGCCCCCGAGGGAGCCATTAGTCGCTCAATAAAATTTCTCGCCCTTCTAGATGACGCCTTATGGTGAAAATAATACGTGTTCCGATCACCATTAAGAAGCCAATCTGCTCTACTGCGTTGTCGCCAAAATTCATCGTCGTGAGAAAGAAGAGAATTTAACTCGCTCTTAAGCCGACGGTCTTCCTCAATCGTGAAGTCCGACGATACCCAAAGAGCCGAGAGCTCCTGTTGCTTTTCCGAAATCTTCCTCTTTAAATCACCAAACTTTTTACTACCCCACTGCCTCAAAGTTTCCCGTAACCGTACCACCTCCCCGACTACTTGTGCTCCATCCCGTAAGAATCCCGACTGCCAAGATTGCTCCACAAGGCCTTGACACTCGGCATCTTGAATCCAAAAAGGATCGAACCGAGGCAAGGCATACCATTTCTTTTTCTCAAAGATTTTTGAAGTAATTAAGATAGGCACATGGTCCGAGTGGGAGGCCGTAAGGTGCTTAACCACAGCCGACGGAAACATTTGTCGCCAACTCAAGCTAGCAATGGCTCTATCCAAGCGTTCCCTAACCAAAGTATGACCCCGACCGTTGAGCCAAGTGAAAGGCGAACCAATGAACCCAACATCCGTGAGTTCGCAATCAGAAATAGCATCCCGGAAGGCACGAATAAGATTTGGGTTGCGGTCATTCATACCCTCCTTTTCCTGGGGTGAAATAATCTCGTTAAAGTCGCCTGCACACAACCAAGGCAGCTGAGACAGAGAATGCAGGCGACGTAGTAACGTCCAAGAATGGTGCCTCTGTTCCTGATAGGGATTTCCATAAAAGCCAGTAAACCTCCAACAGACTCCTACAGAACCGGCAACACGAACATCTATATGACCGCTAGAATAACTTAGCAAATTGACATTAATAACCTCATCCGACCAAAGCAAAGCAAGCCCACCACCAATACCACAACGATCAACAATAATACCGGACGAAAAACCAAGGGAATTGCGAATGTTATTCAAACGTAGACTACTAACTTTTGTCTCAATGAGAAAGACAAGCAAGGGCTTATGAATACGAACCAGATTTTTTAAATTTTGAATAGCACGAAGTTGGCCCAAACCCCGACAATTCCAGGATAAAATACTCATAGAACGGTGAAATTAAGAAAACCCATAACCTTGGTCTTCTTCAAAGCAAGGATAAAATACTCATAGATCAGTGACATTAAGAAACCCCATAGACTTGGACTTCTTCAAAGCAAAATTCAAATCAAAGCAGAAAGTGTAGCCATGACGAAGCAGGAAAACAGAACATCAAATGATGGTGGAAGGGATATACCTGAGAAGAGATAAGGACGTAGAGGAACCTGAGGGAACACTAACAAGCACAGCTGGAAGACGGAAAGCCCTAAAAAGGGAGAGAAAAAGCCCTAAAAAGGGAGAGTACGAAGGCTGAAGTTGAGATTCTTACTCTATTGTTTTAAAGCCACTACGAAAGATTTTCCTAAAAAAAAGACAAATAAAAAATTAGAAATAAATAAAAAAATGTGAGAAAGAGGGAAACGTGTAGTAGTAGGGATCCTAACATATTCATATCATTTATAGATAAAGAATAATGATTATTCCTTTCAAAAGATAATGATAAAAATATATATTATCTTCAATTGAAACCAATTAAATTTCTCTATTGTATTTAATTTATTATAAAAAGTAAAAAAAAAAAAAAATACCAGAAATTAAGATTAGAATTCTGGAGGTTTGAGTAGGAGGGAGAACTTTGTCTCTACTTAAATTAGCGTTCCATTGAAATAATTAAAGAAAATAGTTGTCAAAAATCTGCCAGAGTATCTGGCAATGTGGTGTAGTATTCGAAGGTTAAATTTTATTGCTAACTCATATACATCTAAAACGATAAATATGCATGTTTGTGACTTTTTGCACTCATGAATAGACAATGGAAATCTATAAATAAATAAGAAAAATAGACAATTAAAAACAAGTAACATAAAATATAAAATTCATTTTCTTCATTAAGATAAAGTGAGTGCTTTGATTTTCTGGCCTTTCTTAGATCTTGATGTTTTCACACTAATTTTATTTAAAAATTCGCTTCTAAAATTAGTTCAAGCGGTCTTCATTGAAAATTTTAATGTCTTAAAACTGTTAGACATATCAATTTTATTCCTCTGAAAATTTTAACGTATAAAAAATATTTCCTTTATTTTTAAACATTTAGTAGATAAGATAGGAAGGTAAAAAAAATATTTGAAGTTTCTACAAATGGTTGATTCATCTTATGCATTATAAGTTTTTTTTCATAATTATTTATTAATTTCTTTACATTTTCTAAATAAATGTACCTTAAGTATACATTTTAGATGGATATTTAAATTAAATAAACGTATGGATATTTAACTTAAATCCAGGGCCCTGCCCTACCGATGTGTCAAAAAGAAAAAAAATGAATATTTTCGATTTTTTGTGGAATTGATCAAATCAAGACTCAGTGAGAGTTTATATATTTCATCCTATCTCTATCTTATTATTATCAAATGGCACGTATTGGATTGAACCAAATTAAATTTTACTATACAGTTTGATTTATTCGATATTTCAGTTTATTCGATTCAGTTTTGAAAAAGTCAAAATAATTCGGTTTTATATTCATTTTTTAATTATTAGAAACCGAAATACTAAATAGACCAATTTCTTTATTATTATTCAAAACAATTTGTATTATACTTCTTATTAGTATTATTAATATTACATATATTGTATTTTTATTAACTTTTAGTTTATTATTTTTTATTTTAATTGTGCATTATAACTTTATCTTTTGTCTAATTTTTATTAAGTTAAGCTCCACAAGAATAAAAAACAAAATTTTGGTACAAACCGATGTAGACACTAGAAATTTACCAAATTAATTTCCTAATATTATTATTGGGTCCGTCAAAATTAAAATATTTGGACCAATCAAATGTGGACAAGTGGCAAAGTTTTAGCCTTCATCCAATCAAAATCCAAGAAGTCTTGCGACTAATGAGATCACGCCACGTCACTCGTTGGAGAAGATTCAGCCAATCAAATTATTTCTATTTTCTTAATTCATATTAAGTTAGTTAGCAATATAATTAATTTAATAACTATTTATTAAATTAATAGAAATATCAAATTCAAATTTCAAGTGTGATCATGTTCACATTGTATCCTAAGTCTATAAATAGTGGCTAGGGGTGTTGATGAAAATGACAGAAAAAAAGGATCATTGGCAAGTAGCGAAGCTTTGACAACCATAGGATTTCACCAACTTGCTCTCAAATTCGCGGTCTCCTTCATCAAATCAGGGGGAGTTTCGCCGCCAAATCCGGAATTAAGCTTCAAAGCCCCGTGTCAAATCGACGAGAAGAATCAGCGGATCCAATTCTCAAATCGAGAATAATCCGGAGATTATAACTACATTTTAATTAATCTAAATTATCATTTGTGCCGATTTACTTGTTTGTTTGTTTATTTTTACAGACGAGTATTTTGTGTGTACAACCGAACCATACCGAAATAATTTTGGTATTCAGTATTCAGTTTCCATATAATTTCGATTCGGTTTGATTTTAATGAAATATTTTAAAACCGATCCGATTACCTAAATTTTGTTCCAAAAACCGAACCGTATACCGAATGCACACCCCTGTAACACTCCAATTATATGGGAAATTTCATTCATACTAAAAAAAGAGGATAAATTCTGAGTACGAACGATATTATAATTAGGAGTTTCATATGGAATGTAATACAATATACGATGTACATTTTCATAAAAAGTATATGATGTACATAATTTCTTTGTAAACAAATTTTTTGTTGATCCCAATATTTTAAAAAAAAAAATAAAGAAAGAAAGAAAAGAAATGTCTTTATTTTTTATTTTATTTTTTCTCTGAAAAAGGAGGAACGATCAGTTGAGTCAAAGAAAGAGACAATTTTAAAATGTTTCGTGCATAGTACGAGTTTTATATATATATATATATATATATATATATATATATATATATATATCTACCTATATATATTCATCGAGCATGTTATAGATACGTATATTTGTATCTATATATTTCTTCAATACTATTTTCTTAGATTTTCACATTTTTTAATTAATTTACTAATTTTTATTGGTTGAGAATATTTAGGTTAATTAAATTAATTGAAAATTAACTTATCTTAATAAAAATTAAGAGTTAATAGCTATTTATAGCACTAAATTATTTACGAATTTCTCTTTATAGTACTAAACTATTTTTTTTATCTAAATATGTCACTCAACTATTTACGTTTATCTAAATATGTCTCTCATCTATTTACGTTTATCAAAAAATATACAACCATTCATTTTTGGGTGTTTTCGCCAGCTGATATCACGTGAGTTGCTTCGAACACGAACAAAGGCGAAAAGGAAAAGAAATATTAGAAACGTCCCGGGCCATAATCGCTTAATTTGACAGACCCGTTTGCCCTTCCAACAACAAATTAAGCAGTTATCGCCCGACGTTTCCAAGATTTCTTTTCCTTTTCGTCGTTGTTCATTTTCCGAAGCAACTCACGTGACATCGCTGGCCGGAAAACACCCAAAAAATGGGTGGTTGTATATTTTTTGATAAACGTAAACAGTTGAGTGACATATTTAGATAAAAAAATAGTTTAGTAATATAAAGAGAAATTCGTAAATAGTTTAGTGCTATAAATAGTTATTAACTCTAAAAATTAAATATCAACTTTAATTTGAGCAAAAATGTTAAACTATTTTATTTAAATTGGGAGAGGGGGATTCAATCCCCCGACCTGCAAGTCGGATGCTACGCCACATTGCCAACTACTCTGGCAGGTATTTGACAACTATATTCTTTAATTCTTTTAATGGAATGCTAATTTAAATTGTATTTTGGTTGTAAATTCTTAATTGGCTTATAAGAGTATCCCACATTGAAAAGTTACATTGTTTTTTGAGTTTGACAATACTATAAATGATGGTACTTTGACACGTTTTGAGATACAAAATTGGGCTGACATTTTAGCCCATCAAATTAAGGAAGCTCGCTTATTTACTTCTTATATTTTTCATTTATATAAATATTAATAGTTAAAGTTTTAACAAATAACGGGTAATTCAGATTACCGGGTTCTCTGAATTCCGATTGAGCTTATAATCAAGTTCGATTTAGCTCAGACTTATGCAATGTTCATTTTTTTATTCTAATGGAGAATTTTTATTTTCATAATATATTTTTAAAAATAAATAAAAATGGATATTTAAAAAAAAAATCAATTCGCTTCTTTATACCACAAAAATCAAGTGAATCTTTGTCTAAACTCTCTAAAACTAAAGTATTAATTTGTAGAAATTTTAATTTATCTAAAGTCAAATAAGAGAATTAACAACAATAAAAACTCCCACATAAAAAAAATAATTATTATTTTTAAAATTTGACAAATGACAAGACTACAAAAGAAAATTAATGTGCATAAAATTTATACTTCCTCCGATTCAAAATAGAAGTTTTTTTTAGAGTTATTTTTTGTTGCAAAATATAGGTTTTTTACAAGAATGATGCATTTATTGGCTAATATTTTCTCCATATATTCATATTTGTCCAAATGTATAGTTCTCATGCAACCCTTCATTAATTTATTTGTTCTTTTGGAGTATTAATTAGGGGTATTTTAGTCATCTTGATTAGTATCTTAATTTGTGTGAAAACTTCTAAAAAGACTTATATTTTGAATCGGAATGAGTATCTATCTATATTTATATTAAAGAGTCTGTTTTCAGTTTCAGCCAATCACATCCTTCTAAATCCTACGTGTAATTTCCATGAATTTTTGTTCAATTAATTATTTTATAAAATTTTGATTGATTAGTTAAATTTTACTTTGGTTGTAAATTCTTAATTTGCTTATAAGAGTATCCCACATTGAAAAGTTACATTATTTTTTGAGTTTGACAATACTATAAAAGAGTGTACTTTGACATGTTTTGAGTTACAAAATTACTTTGACATTTTTTTTCTTTCATTAAACATTACGTTTCCGTGCATAGCACGGGTATTTTTACTAGTATATATATAGTACAAAACTCCAATCCCTTTAAATCAATGATTTAAAGTGGTTAGTAGTGAAACTATTTGTATATAAAATTTAAATAGCTTGAGTATCGTTTTCTCTTTCACCGCCTAAAAAAAATTTCTAAAATTTTTCACTGCTTAATGTATTCAATTTTTTTTTGTTAAATAAGAATTATCCATTAATCATAAAATAGCCGAAGCCATTACAATCAAAATATAAAAAGAAAAAGAAAAGTTATAGAATGGTGTAGACCACATGATAACAGATAAAAGTTCACACCCTATACTGGGTAAACATTACACACAGTAGAAAAAATAAATACATAATAAAATTATTCGCAGCATCTTCTCCAAAATTCTTGAACAGCAGTAGCAAGCTCAATTCCAACACTTTTCTTAAAAATCAACAATCTACCCATGAGCGTATCAACTGTCTCATAAATTGTGTCGAAACCATGAAGAAAACTGAGGAATGGCCCAGAACAACTCCAAATTTATAAGAAAACTTCAGATCTGAAAGAATTTGAAGTAGAGATATTGCATATGAGTAATTCGTTAATACTAGTTCACTCGTAACTTAGTTTGGGTTTAGTCGCTATGATGATTCGATGTTCTCCATTTGGCGAATTGAGTAAGATCAAATACTCAATTAAATTTGTTTATATATCTTGTCAATGTGTTGTTTTTGACGAATTTGAACGAAAATAAAATAAATGTTCTATTTTTTTTTTTTGGGGTCAAAACAAACCAAAGAAGCAGAGCACATGATGAACTGCAAAAGTCTACGGAGAAGCAGGTTTGGAATTTGGCCCTTATTTATTAAAAAAAAGTAAGACCTGATAGCCACACCTTTATTCAAATTAGAAGTTTCTTTAGTTGGAGAAGATTTTGCGGGATATGCATGAATTGGTAAAGATTTAGGGGAGAAAGCTAATAGAATACCAACTCAAGAATAAATCTTACTATTTTAGTGAAATCCGCTCAATACGAAGTTAGAACCCATGTTGCTGAGTCGCTACTCCATATTTGCCAATTCTCCTGTGCCCTAGGGGTAAGTCTGGCATGAGGGCGGGACTCATACGTCCCGGCCCACACTCTCTCACATAAAAATTGAGACAGGGACCCACTTACGAGGTGAGGGTCCCCACAGGCGTCATTCAGATGGGTCCCTCCTCTTTTATGTGAGAGGGGAGTGGGGCTGACTCCATTGAGCACTGCTCCACCCCTGCATTTTTCCGTGCCCTAGATGCTTGGAGTAGTTTTATTTTAGTAGGCTACTAAGTTTAAAACTTACATCCAAGCCAATCAATACAGTACACGTTGAAAAGAGAATTGAACTTATATCAATTCTCTCTCCTACGTGTACTGCAACTCATTGATTTGGATGTAACTTATAAACTTAGTAGCCTACCAAGATAAAAAATTTCAGATGCTTGGCTCTTCGCTAACGTGTGAAAGAAAGTTGTTAAATAGTTTTTTTTTCGAGTGTCTAAGTTTGACAAGACTGGCTAATTTAGATAGGGTGTTGCAGAAATTCAAGAAGGGGACGACCTTCCAAACATTAAGAACTCAATATAAATGTCATGATTGCGGTTTGAATCCCTAATCATTCTTAAAGGATGAAAAACCTTATCTACTTCACCACAATGTTGGTAAGTTGTTAAAGAGTTATAGTAGTTATTTTCTTTCTTTTTTGATCTTTTTCTTGGAAGCTTTTAATAGTTTGGTTGGACGTTAAAGCGGTGTACTACTGTCAACCAGAAAACCAAAACTTATAATTGTGGAAAAGGATGCACCTACCTAGATAATACGGTGTTTTTTTTGTTTTTTTTGTTTTTTTTTATAATAAAAATTGCATTAATATATCATTTAATAATATCATGGAGTACATTTGATAGGAGAAAAGTCGTGGTTTCTCTAAACCATTGAAAAGAGGCTTTAAACCTTTTGCGTAATTGACTAATCTATCAGCATAAATGTTACCAGATATGTGCGCAAAAGATAAATTAACTATACTAGTCCCTAGCAAAATTCTTATTTGACTAACAATGTGACCTAGTGGGGACAAATCTTCTTCTACTTGATGGACCTGATTGACCAGCGTTTAGCAGTCATCTTTAATAAGTAGCGGCTGATATTCTTGATTCATAGCAAATCGAAGTCCTTCCAGTAGAGCCTTTGCTTAAGTATATTCAGGGTTGGGGGAGTTGGGGGCAAATTTTGTCGCTCCTGCTTCGAATTTACCTGCATGGTTTCTGATGATGAATTCCATTCCGTCAGAGTTTTCATACCAGGCTCCGTCAACATTGAGTTTAAAGAAACATTTATAAGGAGCCTGCCATTTAACATAGCGGTTTTCTTTTTTAGAATAGAAAAAATAAATTAATTTACAAGAGGCCAAGATCATAGTCAAATGAATATTCACTTTTTTTAAAATGGATATAATCTACGTTAATTTTTATAATTAATATCTTATATTTTAGTGATTCAAGCTCTACCAACTTATAGATCCTATTATTAGTATCAGTGAATGCTGATATTATGTTAACTTTTAATCAAATTACTATCTTTAATTGCGGTTTCTCTCTCCAAATCTGAACCGTTCAAAGCTGTTATTCTACGGCCCAGATTGTTCCACACGGTGCGGAACTTTTCCTGTTCCGCATAGGAGCCGGAGTGCTATTGTGTGGATTAAAATTTTAAAGAAAAAATAATTACAAGACTAAAAATAACTAATAGATAGTTACAAGACTAAAATTTCAAAAAAAATAGTTACGATACTAAAAACTAAGGCAAATTGGCTACAGGTCCAAAAACTATTCGGAAGATGGATTCGCTTAAGGTTGTGATTGATGTGGAGAAGAATTTGATTAGTGTTTATAATAAGTGGGGGGTAGGGAGGTGTAAGGGGTGGAAATTCTTGGGGAAACGTAAATTTACATTTCTGCCCTTAATATATTTTGCTTTGACCAAATTCGAAATTCAAAATAATGGTTGAGTGAAAGAATATTGGACGAAAGGACCTTTACCACCAAATGTAAATTGTTTTGATACTGAGTTTTGTAATAAAAAAAAAGTTTTTGGACAATAATCACCATGGTAAAATAGTTTTTGAACATTTAGAGACAATTTACCTAAAAATAACTAACAAATAGTTATAGGACTAAATTCGAATATCGAAAATTAGTTAATTAACATTTTTGACATTTTCTCTTGAAGAAAAGAAAAGAAGAAAAAGAAAAAATCTTGACTAAAATAGCCAAAGTTTCCCATCCCAGGCGTGTGCATTGCATTTGCATACGGTCCACGGAAGCCCAACTTTGGTAATTTCCGCCAAACATAAGCCCATTTTTGACAATTCCGGGAATATCTGGACGGTTAAAAGGCCAGCAGAGTCCAGCCCCTCGTCAGACTCACTACTACTCTTTCTTCTCACTTCATTTCAAAGTTGTCTTTGTAAGAATATCTTTCTACTCCTTTTTTTTCCCTGTAAGAAAATTCTTTTGTTTGTTTGTTTTAAGGTTAAAAAAAGATTCATTCTTTTGTTTTTTAATTGCTCGGTCCTCAAAATTCTTGAAATCTGCATCTGATTCTTTAATTAATGGTGTTAATTTTGTTTGAAGTAGCAGGAAATAATGGCTTCGGATAAGAAAGTTCATGCTTTTGAGGAGGTAGCGAACCACAACAAGACCAAGGATTGCTGGCTGATCATCAACGGAAAGGTCAGATCTTTTTACTAATTTTGATTTATTTGTTTTCTTTTGTTTGTAATTAAGTGATTTTCTGATGTATATGGTGTCTAAATCTGGTTTGATTTTGATTTTAAAAACCTTTGGTTGATCTTTCAGCTTTTGGGGTTTTTTTATATCTCTCTAGATGTAAAAACTTAGTAATCCGTCACAAATTATTTATCCAAATTTTATATTTAATCTGTCTCAAATTAACTGTATATTTTCTAAATAAATGGCTCATTAATGATGATTTTTTCAATCATACCTCTTGCATTGAATGTTAGAGAGAAGAATATAGAGAAATGAAGGTATAGTTAAATTGGGAGTAAAATTAATTAGGGTCATATTTGACATTTTACCATACTCTACTATAAATTTGATGAAACCTTAATTCCCGTTAAAAAACCAGTGAAAACCCAAAGTGGATAGATAATTTGGGATAGAGGGAGTACTATAATTTTCGCTCTTAACTCTAGTTTTCTGTTAGAAGACAATTCATGGTTTAATTCCTCAATTTCTTGGTTGCGACATTTAAGCAATGTCATAATTTTGGGGGGTTTCTAGAGTAGTAATAAATTTTAAACAATATTGGGTTCCTTGTGGATTTGTTATTTACGTCCAGAAAGTAGTAAAATTGGCTGATGGGTTTAATTTCAGTACTGTGTTTTGACTGATGAAAGGTGTTCTTGTGCAGTTGACCTCGTAGTTATCGACTCTTGTTCTCTAAAATAATTAGTTTACCAATTGGATCGTGTACTCTTGCTCGAGTGCATTTGCATTATGTTTCTCATGTATCAAGTCCTCCTCAGTTTCCTCCTATAGCTGCCTTATTGGGCTACTTTCCGGCTGCACCAATGTGTCGGTTGGCAGTGAAGTGGAGGCGGTAAATTAATTGGAGTCAACTTAAAGAAGGAAAAGATTGACAAGTCTGTTACTTGAATTGAGGTGGTATTGAGCAAGTGGTTAAACTTACCAAGAAGCAACCTTTGCCCCCTTCCCTTGCTTGATGTACCTAACAGGGGAAAATTAAGGAACGAAAAAAGGGGGGAAAAACCTGTCATGTTACGAGAAATCACTTAAGGATATGATGTGAGGTCTGAGATTTGATGATAGGACCTCCTAATTATTATTTCCCTCCTCAATGACTGTTTCTATAAATACCAATATATATATATATATATATATATATATATATATATATATATATATATATATATATAGGCAAGCAATTGTGTAGCTAAGTTTTGTTTTGCCCATGTGATCAGTCTACATGCCCATACATCGGAAAACAAGTGAACATTGCCTCATCTGTTTGGATATAGCGTGGCTGAATGACATCACTTGCTTTTGCTCAATGATATATATCCTCTTGATAATAGTTGGTTTGAGTAAAAGCTTGCTTTGGTAAAAAAGCCTCCACGAGAATCCTGCCGATTGTTTTGCTTTCACAAGCTTGTGATGTCTCCTAAATATATTTACCAAGTAATCCTTGATGCTGGTTTTGTATGAACATCTCGTGTTCTTTTTTCTGCCAGATGCTTAAGCATTCAGGAAGATCAATAGCTAAGATGAGTGTCAAATGTTAAAACTTTGTTATACTGTATGTGAGATAACAGGGATACACCCTCAAGTTATTTACTTTTTTTTTCACTTTCTGTTGGTTTCTTTAATCTATTATTGGTCTGATTTTAGGTTTATGATGTGACCCCGTTTATGGATGATCATCCCGGAGGTGATGAAGTCTTGCTTTCAGCTACTGGTAATGTTGTGGAATTCCATTTTTGGTCAATGTTGCTTTGACATTAGTAAGTTACCTCCATGACCACTTCTTTGCTAGAATTCCTCTGAATCTTTTCTGTGGATTTGCAGGCAAAGATGCTACAAATGATTTCGAGGATGTTGGCCACAGTGATTCTGCTAGAGAGATGATGGATAAATACTGCATTGGGGAAATAGACATGGCAACAGTTCCCCTGAAACGCGCCTACATCCCGCCCCAACAAACTCAATACAATCCTGATAAGACTCCAGAATTCATAATCAAGATTCTACAGTTTCTCGTACCCCTCGTGATCTTGGGTTTGGCCTTTGCTGTCCGACAATATACTAAGGAGAAGTCTAGTTAAGGGCATTATGATGCTCAGTTCAGATTGTGGCCTTCGATTTATGTAGCTTTTGGATTAAACTATTCACCCCACCCCCCCCACCCCCACCAATCCAGTATTTCCTTCCCCATTGCACCTACAAACTGGTTCTCATAAATTGATTTGTTGTTCTGGGAGTTGCTACTACAGTTTGTTTTTTCGTTATGGTTAATCTTTTTAGCATCTTAGGTTGTTTTATGTAAGGTTTCATGTACCCTTGGCCAAAGAAAAAATCTTGATATGAATCTGGTTTATGACCTTAAAGACCTTGTGGTCCATAATTATTCACATCATCTCAGGATAAAGAGAATTTTTTTTATTTATGATGGTATTATTTCCAAAGAAACAAGAGGTTGGGACTATTGCCTATTGGCATGATTGGTCTTGCTAATTAGTAATTCGCATTCCGACCAAGCTATTCTCTCTTCTTTTTTTTTTTTTTTTTTTGGCATTTTTGTTGTTCCTCTTGCAAAGGGTGGTTATACCGTGAGGCGTCTTTTCTCAACAAGCTTTCAAAAAATCAAAGGAAAATGCTTCGTGGTTCAAAGAAGTCGGTTATAATTAATTAAAGATTAGGGTAAAATTGTAAAATTAGAAATTGAATACATAATGATCTTTTGTTTTTAAAAAGGATTTTATGACATTTTTTACTTTTACGGCTGAATTTACTCAATTAATTAGCTATAATTGAACCGTCTAACACTATCCAAGATAAAAAAAAATTAAAAAAAATAGTTAGCTGCTAAGCTCTATATCAAGGCCACCCTTTAAAAAATAAAAAAACTCACTGAACTAACCACAGAGAGCTCACGGCTTCAATGTGGAATTCATTTTATTCCGCATGTGTGGAATAAAATCTCAGTTCCGGATGCAAAATTTACATTCTGACTAAGGACCAACATTTGAACTGTTCCAATAAATAAAACGAGAAAATTAACCAACACGAATAATTAGTGAAGTTAAAGATTGTTACTGGCAACATTAAAAAGGTGTCTTTATCTTGTCATGGAGGGTTACCACCAAATCATGTGCATCGTCAAGGAGCTTCCATACATCTAAGTGCCCAGCCATGCTATTGCACTCCCTTAATATCTCATCCATACTACTATACTTCTCTATTATTAGTTTCCTCCTCTGCAACACAGAAGCTGCAATAGCATACAACAGTAAATCCTCAGTTGGTGGAGCACGAAGTCTTATCCTGCTCCAAGCAGATTTCCCGATCCCAGCTCGAATTGCAGCCTGATCAGCCCACATCACTTCCCAGAGGCAAAGCGTTTGCTCAAAAGTCAGTTCCCTCCTGAATAGAACTACCACCATTCTGTAAACAAAGAAGCAGTCCTCTGCCTGGAGCTTTTCCAAATGTCGGTAGAGATGGGAATCTTTACACTTGATAATTTTGGAAACGGTATTCAGTTGCCTTCTGATGCCCACCTCATCGAGCCTGAAGTTATGGCGAGCCTTCCTCATGAAACCAACAAAGCACCAGAAAGCTTCGTGGTCCTCTGTCATAACACTAATTATGGGAGATAGCAAGTCGCTCATTCCCTGGCAATAACCAATTTCAGGGTCATAAACTGCATAGGCTTCAAGTATTGCAACGAGACGAGCAGCATGGAAAATCCTGCAGGGCTCAAGGTGATTGTAGTCCTTCAACCCGACAGCTTCAGCAGAACGGTGTGCTCTGTCATCCGGTATTGCAGCCTGAGATGGGGAATATGTTATCCATTCTGCATTAGCACGGATGGCATCAAGGCGGATGATTCGTTGCCACGAGGTAAAATCTTCTGAATTGTGAAGTCTTGATTGGACTTCAGTCTTTGAGGGTGAGGAATCCTCCTTGCATGTATCAGGATCATTCTCATCCCTGCTTTCTGTAGAGGGAAAAGTTTGGCTCACTTCAGGGTCTTCCGAGGAGTCTGAGTCTGAACATTCGGTGTCACTGACAACACTTGGAGCTCTGATTCGTCTAGAACTAGCATCTCCGTCCAACGCTACACCAGTAGGAGTGTCTGAGTAGTTTAAATATGGGCTCATTTCCTCACTGGAAAGAGATTCCCTAGCACTAACAACATCCTCTGAGTTGGGAGAATTATTGCCTTCAATAAGACTTCTTCTTTCCCCACTGTCAGTAATTCCATTATTACTTTGTTTCAGAAGTCGTCGACACTGTCTCCTAAGTTTCCCATACTCCTTTCTGCATCATCAGACATCAACCAAAGCAAGAAATTAAACACACACACACACACAGAGAGATTGATTGATTTTGTAACTGTACCTTTTTTGAGTTCTTATTACTTCTCTTTCTTCTTTTGAGCTGTTGAACTCATAGCTGCAAAAACGACAGTGAAGGTGAAAAGGATTAGCCACAATTAATCTTCATACATTTGAAAGGATAAAAAACATAGTCCAAGCAAGAAGCTAAACATCTATCCTACAAATTTGAACCATCAATGGAGGAATGGCAGTTTTTTAATCCTTTTCAAAATAAAATCTCATTGGAAGTTGCAAGTTGCAACTATAATCAAGTACTGGAAGCGTGTCATGGCTCTCTCCTAACCCCATGGCAGGTAAAAGAATTTAAAGGAAAATACAAAGCAAGAACGAGGACTCACTGGAGAAGAGATGTGAGAATAAAACAAGTGAGTTAAAAATATTTCTTTCGCGGGCAATTACAATATGGAAAATGAAACCACATTTTGCAACATTAAGGGAATAAGTACTACAAGTAATGAGTCAGGTTCATACATGCTAAAGACACCCATTGAGTAAAAGCCTCTAACAAATGAAGAGTTGCTAATTTTCCATATAGTGAAGAAAAGAGGGAGAGCGGGGCCGTACGGTGGGGGAGAGGGGAGGAAAGACGGGACTAGTCCCAAAGTAATGAAGTATCCAATTTCAGCCTCTAAAGCATCCAGCAACAATTAAAGATCATCTAAGAACTTATGAAAGATACTTACACTCCAAGGAGGAATGGCCAAACCTCTGCCCTGATTCTTGGATCAATACCCTTAAAAAAAAAATAGAAGTTTTAACTCAAGGAACGTAGATACTGGGATAATTATAATCGTAATAAAGCATTTGAAATTATTCTTGGTTCTCCAGCTTCTATGAAAGAAGAAACTTACCCCACTTCGCACCTTCTTCAAGAATTTGGATCCACCATCGCGAAGCTTTCCCTCTGGAGTAAACATACTTCGCCATTGTTGAGGGGAAAGGGCATTTTTTCTTTTTCTGCGGGCCCATGGAGATTTGAGGCGACCCCTAGAAACAAATGAAGATTGCAATTAGTCACTTTCACGGATAATTATCACAGCTTAAGATAAAACTCCCAATGCATGTGAAACAGATGATGAAGGGATTTCCATGCAATGCATAAATCAAGGCTGTAGAAAGACCATGCATGACCAAGATAAGGACTTAAATACAAAAGACTGGCCACAAATACTCAAAAGCAAGTATTCTAAGGACAAGGCTCCAGAAATGCAGCAAGCAAAAAAAAGTCACTTAATTGCTCAGTCTCCTGATATAGTCAGACCTTGACTGTGATACACCAGAGACCATCCCAACCAACAAGGAGTGCTACATAAACTAACTGATACTGTCGACTAGCACTTTCTTACATGGCACATATCTAGGAAATGAAAGACGGTCCGCATGCTCTAACAGTAGGATATGAACCTCTTCTCAATCATAATCTGGAGAAGAAAAGGTCTTATGCAGCTCCATATTGAAAAGAACAGGCTGAAACAAAAACATCCCAGTACAATTAAACCTGAACATGGGTTATCGATTTCACAGATCTCGGTGTTGTATATGTACAAGAATACCAAAGGAAAATGAACAAGCTACTATTATGCTTTCATGTTACAGGAGCCCATACAATGGGTTCACATGCACATCTTGCCTTCCAATGTAGAATGAACAAATCATTCAAACAAACATAGCCATAAAATGCCAAAATGGCAAGTTTCCTGCACAATCAAGATAAAAATGTGTACTTGAAAAGGATAACCCTTCTATGAAACAGTTGTCTATTTGCAGAGTTCTTTTATGACAGGGAAATCTTTTAATGAGCTTACATTTTTTTCTTTTTTCTTCCACCTTTCATTTAATTGAATGGCACCCCTTGTGGAATGTAATTGTTTCTTCTTTAACAGGAAAGAGAAACAATTACTACTAAATCAAACAGGTAAATTTCTTTTTCAACTTCAGATTCTTAAAACAGTGATAATCATCTATCAATGATGATACTTCAAGAAGGGAACACACAATACGTCTCAGTCATGATCAGTGAGTTTTAACCGAACTCACAGCTTAAAGACACCCTAAAATTCTATGCACAAACATTGGCTGGGAACAAACTCTAAAAATTCACCAGAAAAACTCTAGTAAAAAAAAACCTTATTCGAAAAGTCACAAACCAAAAAAGGTTCTTGGGATATAACATTACCAGTTGACAAATCCACATTTGACTCTTTCTACACATACATATAATAATGAAATTAGAATAACAAAATTAAATAAAATAAGAATATCCTACTCAAGTAAATCTACAAGACCATAATTAAACCTAAGTATCGGTTTAAAGATCCAAAAGAAGTACTAATACTATAAGCATCTAAACTAAGGATTGGGCTAAAGAATGATTTGAGGAGAACAATACCAAAACTTTACTTTCCAAAACCGAGATCTAAACTTAAAAAAGAATATATAAAAACTAACATTACGAGTTATATCAGTAGGAGAAGGAGGATCTAAGAATTAGGTTGAAAGGATGACTCACCGATCAGAGGAAGAGCAATAAGCTGGCGAAGAAGACGCTACTACGAATAGAACCGATCTCAAATGAATCCACGGTGACAACGAAGATGACGAAGACGGTGAATTTGAGTTTGAGTTTGAAGATGACGACGAAGTCTGGCCTCGTCTGAGAGCTTTCATCTACTCCTAAATCTTTCTATCCTAAATAATTTTTTTTATGTTCGAAAAACCTAGATATGCACGATTTAATCTACAGATTGATTTCGTAGCGTTTAATCTCAACTTTCCATGCGCCGGTGGAATCAGAAAATTTTCCGATTAAACTACATGAAATTGTTCCTATTTTTTTACCTAGTGGAGTAGACAACGGCGGCAGCCAAGGCGAGACCGGCCAAGGCCGTGAAGGCAACAGCTACTCCAGCATTTGAAGCAGCTTTATCGTTCCAGAAGAATCTGCCATCACCACCGCCACTGCCGCCGCCGCCGAGCTTACTAATAGTGCCAGAAATGACTTCAACAACATTCGAATAAGCACGAGCTGAGGTAGACAAGAAGAGAAAGAGCATGGATGATGGAAAAAAGCTGCTCTCAGAGGAAAGAGGACCGGGATGAGTGAAGAATGACAATAATGCCCCTGAATATCTCCAGCACTCCTAGTGGACTTTCCACCATAACCAGACCTAACCCTTAAGCTCTGCTTTCTTCTTCTTCTTCCTCCTCCTCGTCTCTTCTTTTGATACTACTCAGGTTTCTCTCTCTAGAGTTCTAGGGTAGAAGAGAGTAGTAAAGTCTGGATTTGCCCAAAACACACAAGAAAAGACTACTAAAGTATGGAGAGCAAAAGCGACGACATTTTATTGGTTGGGACGTCAGTACTTAAATTAAACCCTCCTATTTCTTTATTTATTTGTTCGCTCTATCCAAAATTTTCTGTCCACTATATATTTGGAATAAGATTAATGTTTTATTAAATTTTATAATAGTAATAAAATATCAAATATGCTCTTATTTAATTTTACTCTATAATTACTTATATTTTTTTTATTCTTCTATCTCTAACATTCAATATAAATGTAGAATTGTAAAAATTATTATTAATGAAATATTTATTTAAAAAATTAATAGTTAAATTTAAACATATTAAAAAAAATATGAATAAATAATTTGTAACCAAGTATATTTGAAATTAAATAAATTTAAGACTCAATTCGAGGAAATCTACATGTGCTTTCTCTTTTCATCAAACTATTTCGGAGAGTAAGCGTTTTGGACTTCCAAGATACTCCACGGTGTCGTTTCGTAATTACTCTCACACTTTCTTCCTTTTACCAACCACTCATATAGGGAAAGTAGATCTGGTCCACTTCTGGCATTTCAATCTCATTCTTATACAATTTCTGCGCATCTGACGTGATTCATCTCACGAAGCTGAGAGAGTAGAGTCGCTCACGAGAGAGAGGAGAACCCTAAAAATAGAGATTAAAGCATGTACAAAAAGGTGGTTGAAATCGAGCTCTTTTCGCTTTTGCAGTTTGAAGGTGGCGATGAAGATATTGCGAAGATAATTATATTGTGATTACTTTTGTAGGCTACTAATTTTAGTCTTAACAATTTCCCCCCACCTAAAATGTAGTTTTTTATTACCTTATGTAACTTTTATTTTTGTTATTAAATTATCCATTGTTCTGAACTTCTCTCTTGTATTATTTAAGAATCAGAATGCAAACGAGTCGAGTTGAACTTTGAGCTAATCGAGCCGAGCTTGAAATTTTCAATCAGAGCTAGAGCTCGATCAAGCATTACACTAAGGCTCGAACTCGATATAAACTCTTAAAGCTCGAGTTTGATTCAAAAGCTCGAAAGTTCATATTTAAACTCAAGTTTTTAGCTCGAATTCAGTTCGAAAGCTCAAAATATGAAAATATATAAATAAATAATTATAATATATAATATTATAATATTATTAAATATAATTAAATATTTAATTGAGTCTATTCGCGAGCTTTCGAGCTAAACTTTTATATATTCGACCTCGGCTCGTTAAGACTCGATTATAAAATCATATTCGAGCCGAGCTTGAAAAAATCGAACTTGAATCGAGCTCTTATCGAATCTAGCATGAATAGTTTGATAAGTGTTTGATTCGTTATCATAGATAGATTCTCCTCCCCGATTAATAAAACATTTTTAAAAAGGGGCTTGATTCGCGCCGATGAGGCATTGGTCTAGTGGTAAAGGTTGAGGTTGAGGTCTCATGATGTAAATGTCATGAGTCTGAATCTTCCTCTCTATTTTTTAAATCCTCTATTATTGTAATAGATAGGTTTTTCTCCCATATTTTTTGTAATAGATAGATTCTACTTCCCAATTAATAAAACATTTAAAAAAAAGTGCAAAGTGCTCGAATAGTTTGCAGTCATACTTGGTTCTCCTTCCTACTAATAAAACTTAAAAAAATTGTAAAGTGCTCGATTCGTTTGAGTCCTATTTGAAAAAGAGTTTGAGAATTATTTTACTTGTAATTAACTAGATCAAT
Source organism: Vinca minor (assembly GCA_026122235.1). NCBI lineage: Eukaryota > Viridiplantae > Streptophyta > Magnoliopsida > Gentianales > Apocynaceae > Vinca > Vinca minor. Next base: position 4,587,346 of record JAOCZM010000100.1, on the reverse strand, counting down.
TTATTATAAAAAAAATAATCATTACTCCCTCCATTCCTAAATATAAGACTCTTTAGACAATTTGAGAAAATTAAGGAAGTTGTTATTTTCACATAAACTTCCAATATTATCCCCCACCCTCCTTCTCTCTCACTTCTTTGTCAAAAAGAAAGGAAAATGTTGAGGGTATAATTGGAATAAATTGTTGACAACTAATAAAACAACCTTAAACGACAATTAATTTGGATACCTAGATATCTCCTAAACGATAATTAATAGGGAATGGAGGGAGTATTTAAAAGAAGAAAAAAACCACTCATATCCTATTTCAATTTTTACATCTTGACCGGTCGTGTTTTCTACTCTCAACCTTAAAAAAAACTTCAGCAATTACTATTATTAAAACAAAAGTTCATTAGCCCAATTCAAACTCTATCTAATTTGAGTTTTAGAACGCAGTTTCGGCGAATTTTACAGATCAGCAAAAGGATGAGGCATTTGACATGCTCATCCCACTCCCCTCATCACAAGCAACACTTCTTTTCTTGCTTTCCCCCCAAAATTGTCCGTTGTGACTCCAGTACAGAACGGGTAAATTTTATGCGTTTCGCCTGTCGAACTAAAAATTGTCACAGTTTAGACTGGCGAAGCTATCGCGGACTTGCTCACAACCAATATCAATGCTGATAATGTTGAATCCAAAAACATCAATGCTGATAATGTGATATTTCTCAGAATTTGGCCCATGACAGTGGACATATATTTCACTTGTACAGACAAATACTTATTTTGGATGAGAGTTGTAGGCAAAAACACTGATTTCGTCCAGAAAGATATTCTAAATTATGGTTTTTGTCCTGTATGTAAAATTTTGAGGTTTTAGATCCAGTATGTTTTTACGACTGCTAGTTATTGTCCCTTCCGTCCCATTTTCGTTAAAAAAATCGTCTAGTCAGTCATGTGCCTCACATGTGAGGTACTTTTTAAGGGTATTTCAGACATTTCAAATCAATTCTCACAAGAAACAATTGTGTACTCAATTTTTAAATAAATTACCTATTGATACCCAATTTAATTTATTCAAAAAATCTTCTTCTTCTTCACTAAATCCTCCGGTAATCTCCCCACCATCTCCGGTGAGCTTCTTCCCCAAAATTAACCATCTCCGGCAAGCTCCATCACCAATACATCACTCCGAATTTCCAAGAAATCCTTAACTAGCTACTAATATTCCCCTATGATATCACAAAATAATAAAACCCATTTCGAATAAAAACCAACCAGAAAGGATTTTCTCAAGTGGAGAGAGAATTCTTCAAAAATGGCTTGTAAATTCCCCTGCCCTTTTCCCAAGCAGGAGTCTATCTGAAAACAAGAAGAAGAAAAAAGAACTACTGAATATAATGGTTGGGAGATTTGTTGAAAATCAGGGCGCTTATATTGGGATTTTGGGTTGGTGTTTGAAAGGAAATCTCCTGCATAATTGGATAAACTAGCAGAATGTATGTTTCCCTTTGTTGAATTCTCTTCTTCTTTAGACTGCGACGATTGGGTTAGATTGAATGCACATTTCTGAGTTGGGTTGAATTTCCTTCGAATTGCAGGTTCGTCGTTGGGTTTGAACTTGAACTTGGATTCTACAGCAACAGGAGGCAGACTTCAGGGACTAGTGGTAAGGGCTAAAAAGTACCAACTTTGCCAAACCAAGAGAAACAGATCAAGAAAGTCTCTAGCTAGAACACATGGTTTCTGTAGACGTATGCGTACCACGAGTGGAAGAGCAGTCATAAAACGCCGTAGAGCCAAGGGCCGATGGGATCTTTGCCCCAAGTCCAACCCTAACAGTGGAAAACGCGCTTGAACAATTTGATTGTATTTGATTCTTCATGAATTTCTGTAGTTAAATTCTTATGTACACTCCTCCCTTTGCTTTCTATCAAGTTTTGAATCATTTCAGTCAGTAAATTCTTTGCCTTTCGAAATGGGTTTTATTCTTTTGTGATATCATAGGGGAATATTAGTAGCTAGTTAAGGATTTCTTGGAAATTTGGAGTGATGTATTGGTGATGGAGCTTGCCGGAGATGGTTAATTTTGTGGAAGAAGCTCATCGGAGATGGTGGGGAGATTACCGGAGGATTTAGTGAAGAAGAAGAAGATTTTTTGAATAAATTAAATTGGGTATCAATAGGTATTTTATTTAACAATTGAGTACACAATTGTTTCTTGTGAGAATTGATTTGAAATGTCCCAAATACCCCTTAAAAAGTACTTCACATGCGAAGCACATGACCGACTGGACGATTTTTTTAACGTAAAATGGGGACTGAAGGACAATAACGGCAGGTCGTAAAAACATACTGGATCTAAAACCCCAAAATTTTACATACAGGACAAAAACCATAATTTAGAATATCTTTCTGGACGAAATCAGTGTTTTTGCCGAGAGTTGTATGAATATTTCTTTTATCATTGTTTGAGTATTTGATTAATTCAATTAGGAATGGATAAAAATTGTGTTCAGTTGATAAATATTCCATAATTCGGCAATATTAATCGCTCCAAAATGTCTTAAAATTTATAACTTTTTTTTAAACAAATTCTATGAAATCAGAAGTGTGAATAGCTAATTAAGGATCACTTGACACATTTTAGAGGATTAACCGGCATGGTAATCAATGCTTTACCAAGTATTCGTCACGGTAAAAGAAATTTGGGGTTTACCTTGGAATGTTCATAGTTTGGCATAAAGGGCCAACCATGACATTGTTTTTTTTTAACCAACATTTTTTGCTAGAACGGATTTAACAAATTCGTTCTGGGGGCTGACATGGCACATTCCAGACGCACCTCGCCACGACAGCCACCCACCCAGTAGCATTGTCCAAAACACTTAGTTTTTTTTTCTCAATCAATTCCAGAACGGACCCAAATCCGTTTTGGCTTACAAAAGCTTTGTACCAAAAACACTTTGAGTTTTGTTTTTTGCCTAAAAATTTTTACAGTTGTTATTTTACAACAACCAAAATCACTAAAACAGAATATTAACCAAAGAAATGTGTACAAAAATTACTTGGACAAAAGTTGCTTTATTAATAAAAATGAACAACGTAAAAAACAAATCGTATGTAACATAAATTAAACAAAACAAATTAAACAAAACAAACTAAATATAATGTCTTATCTACCGCCCCGACGGTGTATATATTACTATTTTTTTCGGGTTCTTACGTAGATAGTACGTGTGGTCGTCTCTCGTTCGGAGGGCACTACCGTGCTCCGTTTCGATGACTTCAGCGCCTTCGTGGTCGATACGTATCGACTCCTCAGGTGAATCTGCAGTTGCGTCTATGTCTGGTAGAGGCCTAAGCTGTACGAGGGCGTCGAACCAAAAAAGACATACGGCTGTCCAGATGTAGAGGTCCCCGCACCAGGATCACCCCTCAATTGACTACCCCCTATAAGACTGATGTTGCTCGGAAAATGATAAACATATGCGGAGGGTACCTCACCCGCATTCATGTGTTCTTCAGTCTGAGTCTGATCTTGTGTCTGATCCTCGGGTGGTGGAGTCGCTCCCATATCTCCGCGGGGCATAGTGCGCCATATCCTCTCATGAATCTCCTGAGTAGCCTGGAGAGTCCGACGACCACCTGGCCTCCCACGCTGACTCCTACCTTCAACAGGCTGCCTTGGTTGTGTCATCGGTCGCTCAATGGCAGCCTCTGTAATGTCGGTAGATCGCGCGGTCTACACGAAACTGCCTTCCCGGCCACATCGAAGGCATCCTTGATGGCTTTGGTCGCCCAGGTGATGAAACTTTTGTACTGGCTTACAGTTTGGGTTGTAGTCTCAGAATTCTAGAATTCCCGCAGTATCATCTGATTTGACTCCGTCTGTAACATTAATATTAAAATTAGTAAATTCAAGTTAATAAGATTTATATTAATAACAAAAGGAAAAAAACTTACCAAAATTTCTTCTGCTATTGCGTTTGGTTGATTACCCATCGGGAGTTGCCTAATATCCTTATTTCTTGGGCTCGTAAGAAGGTGAACGGTAATGTTCTTGTACCAAGCCATGTTCTCACGGCTTGGTAAAATAACATTACCTGCAACTGGAACACCTTCCACGAGTGTCTGTATGCGCTCATCCCACAACTTTATGTATCTGTTGTGATCTCTCTCCCAATTCTTTGTGGGGGACCATTTTGACTGTGTGGACATCAGCACCCTCGACAATACCGTGCGTCCCTATCGATATTGGTACCATCTGCTCGAATCCAAATTGCCTCATAACCTTCTCAGACAGATGGCACTCCACTACATCGAAACAAATGAGTAGCACTCGGGCACGCAGGGTATACAAGAAGTCAACATCTCGAGCCACACTCTCTGCAATAACCGCGTCCGGGTACGGTCTCCACATAAACTGTAAAAAAAATATTAAGTTAATGGAAAACAAGTTATTTAATTAAATAAAAAATATTACGAGAAAACTAAAATTAACTTACCCCTTGTGTCTCGGTCATCAAATCTAGTTGATCACGAAACACCAACAATTGGTTTTTCGGAGTATTGCAGAAAAGTCCGGGCTACATTCCATCTTGCCCCGAAAGCAGCACCCGTGGCGGGGATATCATCTGGAACTTAGCATCAGTTCTCCGGACGGAGATAAGAAATGTGCTCCCACGCCCACAACTGGTAAAAACAAATAGTATTGATTATTAAATATTCAAATTAAATATTAAACATAAAAGTTTATAGAATTTAGACATACCTAAATGAGCAAACAACAACCGGAGATGTCCTTCGAATTAGCCATACAGGAGATGCACAGCTGCCAGTACAAATGTGCAAGGACACCGCAAGCCCATGAAGTCGTATCATGCTCAAGATCATCGATGACTAGGAAATAATGCATGTTCGCTCGGAAGCCCAACTTATCAGAAAAAAGTAAACTACCCATTAAAATGAATATCAATGCCCTAGAGGCTCACTAATATGGACATAAGCTTCATATAGTTGAAGACTGTTTCCCTTAATAGACGCAATGGCGGTTTGGAAACCTAATAGTCTGAATACAATAGCAGACCACTAAGTTTTGGTCATATTGTATTCCGCACCCCACGACACCACGTGTCCCCTAGTAGGTAGTCCAAAAAGACATCCTACGTCCTCTAGAGTGATTGTCACCTCCCAAGTACGTAAGTGAAATATATGGGTCTCTGGGCGCCATCTCTCTACTAAGAAAGTCACTAGAGCGTGATCTACCTTGATATGTCATATCCTATAAACTCCCTCAAAACCTACTTCGTCTGATTAGGTTAATTAGGGCAGGGTTTGTTTCTCTCTTATACGCATCATAAAACTGATTGTCACTTTTAATACATTTTAAAGGGATATTTAGTGCGTCCTCACCGTGCCATATTCCTAACGATCTATGATATGGTTGTTTGGTTAAAACACTCCTATCTAAAGGACCCGGATGAAGATGAGCAGGTGTAGACATCTATACAAAAAAACAAACAAACATAGATTTTATCAGAAAAACACACATGCATTTTTTAACAATAAATTCCCAAAAAATACACATTCAAATCACCAAATATTTTCCAAAATCCAAACAATATGATAAATTTAACAAAATTTCACAAATTACAAAAATTCCAAAAATTCCACAAATCACCAAATATTACCCAAAATTCCCAAAAGATACACATTCAAATCACCAAATTCCAAACAATATGATAATTTTAACAAAATCCCACAAATTACAAATATTCCACAAATTCCAAACACTATGTTAATTAAAATTTAACCAATATCACCAATTGCATAAATTTTTGTTTTTCAAAATTAAAAAAAAAAACAATTTATACCTTTTTTTTTTTAATTGAGGAGGAACCAAAATACTATGGATGGTGATGGGTGAAAATATCTCATCACGTTTCACGTCATGTCCCTGTCCCCACGCAATCAAAATTTACTATATAAATAGCTTTTTCCCAATTATATATACACGAGGGTGGATTGTGATTGCATTTGGGGACGAGGATTTGATGTGAATCGTGACAGAAGATTATTTGCCGATAGTGATAGGGTGGTGACGGCAGCGGTGGCAAGAGTGGTGAGGTGGTTTTTGTTGTGCTTTTTTATTTTATTTTTGAATCATGACAGGAAGAAGGAGAAGGGCTGGTGTGTTTGATTTAGGGCAGATTCATAAAGGATTTCCAGAGGAGTTTGGCAAATCCGTTCTTGCAAAAAATATTGGTTAAAAAAATAATGTCATGATTGACCCTTTATGTCAAACCATGACTAGTCCAAGGTAAACTCAAAAAAAATTGATCAGAGGTGGGGACAAGACTGATGATAAAGGGAAAAATCTGGAGTGGAACGGTCCCAATGGGTCCGGCCCCACTCTCCTCTCACATAAAAGAGGGAGGACCCACCTAAACGACTCATTGAATGACCTGCATGGACCCTATCCCGTAAGTCGGGTCCCCTGTCTAATTTTATGTGAGAGGAGTGTGGGGCGGACCTAATGCCAGACTTACCCATGATAAAGAGATCAGGTTGATTCCCACCATTGAGACCGAATCATGCAAGACCACCTCAAGAAATAATTTTGGACGATAAAGCCTTTTCCATATTCTATACTAACTTAGTTCTTTAATATAAGATTTTTATTACGTATAACGAAAAATAAAAATAAAAAATAATATTAATATTATCCTTTAAATAGAATAAGTGGTATACAAGTTTTGTTTTTTAATTAATAAATGAAGGGAGTATAAGTTAATTTAAGCCCAATATATATAAAAGTTGCATAACAACCCAACAGCTATAAGTTGTTGGATTATGTGGTCTTTTCATAATTATATTAAAATTTTCTAACAATCATGACAGAAATTGTAGTACAACTTTTAATGAATTAGTATTTTCTTTGGAGGGGACTATTAATGAATTCTTGAGACAGTAGTAATTATTTTGGCTCAACAGAAGCTACCGGTTATCAGAGGTAAACCAAACCTACTATTGGTACTGACCACTTTGTGCAAGTATAAATGAGCTAGAAAAATGTATACATATTAAAATTAGACCATGTGAATTGTTGGTATACAAATAATTCGGATGAGTTTCATTTGAAACGTATATTATTATTTATCTCCTCCACTAATTTTAAACACGATACCAACTTTAAAAACGGGGAGATCGGGACCGTTAAAACTAGGGGCTCAATCCGTTTAAATTACATGCTAAAATCAAAAGTCAAGTCCAAACTTCAATTTTCCGGTTAATCTATTGTTCCTTTCTTTTCAAATTGCTAGGATTTTATCTTAATCTCCTAAGTTAAATACCAAAATGGCGGAAAAGCAAACTCTTGAAGGCTATATCACCTATATATGGTGAAAAAACAAACTGTTGATTACCAGTTTATTATCATAGGGAGCTGCCCCTCGCCCTCACGAGTTTTTACGGCCGTTCAACACTCAGGCTAGCGTACCCTTATAATTTCCCCACACCTACTAAAAAAATGAAAATGAAAATAAATAAAAAATACCACATATTTATTGCTGATATCAGGAAATTAATACAGAGTTTGCCTAGCAGACATTTTAAAAACCTCTCAAAGGCTCAAAAGTATGCTGATAACAGATACGCTCTTTATTTCATAATATAAGTAGTCGGTAATACGAGCCCATATTAACAACAATTTATTTTACGGAATGGAAGGAGTAATACTTAAGCTTTATTCTTTTAACAACATCTTCATGGGGTCCATCATAGGACCTATATAGGTTTTTTAAAGTTTTGAAGCAGCATCCTTGTCAAGAAACCAGGTTAACTCCCTTTCTGCAGAAACTTCAGAAGCAGGCAAATCACTGTTTTCAGAAAATGCAATTTTCACAGTATTAGCCAATTCAGCTCCAGTAATTACCATAGCAATCTCCGACGCAGAATTGATCACCGGAAAAGTGAAAGTGATCCGCGGAGGAGGTGGTTTCGGAGAATCTGTAATGAAAGTAACCCATCTTTTCTTCTCAAATCTTTGAGTACGGTTAGGGAATAAAGAAGCCACATGCCCATCAGGTCCCATTCCTAGCAACATAAGATCAAACTTTGGAAATCCAGTAACTTCTGATGAAGGAAGGATTTTCCTGGATACCAAATCACGAATACGGGCTTCGTAATCCTCGGCAGCGCCCTCAGGTGATAGCTTATCGTTGATGGCGTATACCTGACTTGAAGGAATTGATACCTGCCAATTCAAAGCATTAACCGAACGCCTTCAAACATGGATCACAAAAAGAGAAATACTCACCCGGTACCGAATTGAACATCTATCTATTTTATTTATTTTGTATAAAAAATAAGACATAAATTCTGGACAGGGAAGTATAACATTTTTCTGATGTGTTCCATTCACCTGTGTAAAAGTAGCTATTTCAGCATATTTCAAGGAGCAATATAGTTGGTCAAAAAGTATTTTTAATATATATTTCTAGTCGAAATTCTTATTTGGAGCAATTATATCTAGTAACTATTTGCACGACGACATTTTTTTTATTATAGATTATGTATGCACGGAAGAATCCGCCGTGAACTCTGCCATGAATTCATTAATTTGTCAAAAACAACATCGCCTAAATAGTTACTGAGTAAATAATTGTTCTAAATAATTTTTTCAGCCAGAAATATAAATTTGAAAATGGTTATAAATTTGTTAACTTCCAAATTTTTGGGAAAAGTATAAAATTCAACCAGCATCAGAGTTTCCAATAGAGTTTTCTCTCTAAAAGAAATCAAATGAATTCGAAAACAAATTGCTCAATTGTACACAAAATTGAAGTATAAAGAAGAAAAATTAGAGATATACCTTAGAAAGAAATCCATCAAAGGCAAGCTTATAATTGCTCTCTTTATCATCAAGAGGAACCACTCTCTCATCCACCCAAAATATACTCCATTTCGAGTAATCCACAGAGTCAATATAAGGGGGCAAATTTAGAAACCTAAAAAAAAAAATCCCCAAATTAAAAAAGATGGGTAAACAATAACCACAAACAAAATCGAACAACTTACGAGCAATTTGTGTAATGAAAACTCTTGATTTATTACCTCATAGTGTCGATTAGAGTACCACCAGAAAGCACGACGGAGAAAGAACCTTTTTCCTTGATGAATTTTTCGGAGAGATCGGCGGTGTATTTGGCGAGTGCGATCCCGACATCTTCCTCGGAATCGAACTTCAGTATGGTCTTTTTGCCTTTGTTGCTCGTCATTTTCTTGGCCTCTATCGTTTCTGTTAATGAAAATATGACTATGAAATAGAGTATTAGTAGTAGTTTGAGATGATGCCTCCACATTTGAATATGAACAATAAGTTAGGATATTTATCTTATCCGTGCCGCTAGTTATATGAAAATTCTAGTATAATATCGGTTTAGTGGGACTAACCCACAAACCTTTCACATTAATGGTAACGAGACCTATTTTACAGGTAGACTCCACTCTAACTTATGTGAGATATGTTGTGGGGATAGTCTACAAGGTCGAAATATGCCAAAGTTGCCCCTAATTATATGATGTATACGCCTTAAGTTCCGTACTTGCTAAATAAAATTTGACAATTGCAATTTTTCTAGTGAATTATCTGTCAACTTTGTATTTTGTAGGGAATTAAAATTTCATCAAATTATATAGAAAAATATGTTGAAATGTCAAATATAATCCTATTTAATTCTACTACTAATTTAATTATACATTATTTTCTCTTTATTCTTCTCTCTCCAACATTCAATGCAAGTGGTAGTATAAAATGAACTACAGTAAAACCTGTATATAATAATAAAAAATTATGGTCCCAACTCGAGACCAGTTATAAATAAGAATAAACTCAACATTGTAATATTCCATGTTTTTTAAGGATCATCCTTAAGAAATTTACCTCCATATATTTAATTATATTACATTAAACTTAAAATGATATGAAATCATTATCTAAAATTGTCTGTGATAATGACTTAATTTTGTGGGTTAATACCGCATCTTTTAACTTGCGCATTTCATAATAACATACATGAGTGAATATTTTAAATGCATACATGATGTACATACATTTTTTTTTATAATTCCCAGATATTGTATGTACATGAATAAATCTTCCAAATCTAATATATACACAATGTACATATATGATGTACGTATATTTTTTTTTTAAAACTCATAAATCTTATATATATATATATATATATATATATTATTTTTTTAAAATATATTTTTAAAATATGAAGAGATACATTTTCAAGTGTCGTATAATGTATATTAGTTATTTTTTTAAAATTATAATTTTTATATGTTTTTTTCGATTCCGAGAGTATTACTGTATAGAGATTTTACTTTATTTATTTAGAAATTAGACAAATAATTTAAGACAAAAAAATATAAATAAATAATTTAAGACGGAGGAAGTAGGTTACATTAAATATGTTTTTCATATTTTGGGACATGCGTTCAGTATAACACCTATTGTGATAACGCAACATGGAACATTTGTTCAATGTTGTTTCGCATATAGATATGCCCGTTCTGCACTGAAATCATGGTGGATGTTTATGATAAGACTGAGCAATAATTTACTTTTCGTCATAAGATTATTCAATGCTGCCTAACTTTTGATTGGTCAAAGGAAGATAACTCAGCAATAAAACATATATTCCCTTCATCTCAATCGTCCCGGCTCCTATGCGGAATAGATTTTTGTTCCGCACTGTGGGACATGATCTAAGCCGTCGGAAGAGAGAAATTTTTTATTTTTTAAGTCCAACCGTAACTTTTCTCTCTCCAGATCTGGACCGTTCAAAATCTCATCCGACGGCTGGGATGGTTCCGCGCGTGCGGAAAAAAAGCTGTTCCGCATAGGAACCGGACTGCATCTCAATGCCCACGCTCTTGTACATTTTTTTTTGCCAAGTCACGCTCTTATACATTTGAATAATAAAAAAATACTCCCTCCGTCCCAAAATAACTGTCCACATTTCATTTTTAATCTATTTCAAATTATTTGTCCACTTTCTAAGTAAATGGCTCATTAATTACAATTTTTCCAATTCTAACACTTACATTAAATGTTGGAGAGAGAAGACTATAGAGAGAAGAGGAGATAGAATTAAATTGGAGTAATATTAAATAGGGTCATGTTTGATATTGTACCATATTCCACTATAGAATTTGATGAAACCTTAATTCCTGTACAAAATACAAAGTGGACAGATAATTTGGAACGGAGGGAGTATACATTTAATTTGAGAAAGAATGACAAAATCTAAGGGAAAAAGAATATTCACCAAAATGGGAAAAGTAAGAGTACTAGGAGCACAAGTAGAATTGACTGAGTGCCTAATTTCTTTTTAGGTAAGTTGAGTGCCTTATTTTGCATTTCTGATATAGGAACCAAACTAACAATTTTAAAGAGTAAGATAAGGATTTGACACGTCCTTAAAAAGATTAAGTGTTCAATTTCTGTTGTCGACGTAAGGATTGCGTTGGTGGGTGATCTGTAAGAACTCTTGTAAGCGATCTATGATCCCTAGGGCATGCCCTGACCTGTGATAGTGACCGGAACCGAACTCACCCAAATTTTTATTTACCAAAAAAGAATTGATCAATTTTGATAGATATTCATATACTAGCCGGAACTGCATTTGATTTGCAGGCACCAAACAAAGGTAGATTTTGTGTATGGAGATAAGATTGTTGACTGTTCTTATACAATAAAACTCTGCAACTTCATCAAGCTAATAAAAAGCCGCCACGGCTCTCTACATTTTCAAGCTTTCGTTAGCCAAAGAAAAAAACAATACTATGGCATAAAGATAAGGATTATGACACGACGAAATGATACTGAAGAAGTTGGGCATCGAAACGGAAGCACATTGCTCATACTTGGACATTTCCTAAATTTAGAAACTTCAACTTGTTTTATGAGACAAGTAAAACCTGCTTACGTAAGATGCTAACCATCACTTTGAAGATTCAACAATGGCACGTAAACAAGTCGAAGATCAAATCCCTGGCAACTCTACAACTACGATGTCACAAAAAGTGGAGAAATCGGATCTGGCGAATAGCGGTTTTATTGGCAACGTATACATTCCCTCCTTCCTACATCTTCATTTCAACTTCACACATCTGAGAAGAGTACGCATGATACAAAGTCTTATTATTTATGCTAAGGTTAACATCTTCAAGAAATCTACAAGATAACTTGATAACCGTGAAGCCAGCTCCAAATATGATGGTCACATCCACATAGGAGCCTACAGCTTTGAAGCTGCTTCCTTGTCCAAAAACCATTTCAACTCTCCTTCTGGTGAAACCAGTTGAACTGGAAGTGGATCGGGTTTCTTCCCGTCACCTAACGCAGTGTGAACAGCATCGGCCTTGCCAGATCCTGCAACTACAAGGGCAACATGTGCAGATGAGTTTATAACAGGGAATGTGAAAGTGATTCTGTCTGGGGGAGGCTTAGGTGAGTCCTTGATGAAGGTAACCCACTTCTCGCTCTCTTGGACTAGAGGATGCCCAGGAAATAGAGAGGCAACGTGTCCATCTGGGCCGATGCCCATAAGCATGAGATCAAACTTTGGGAAACCACTAGCTTCGGATTGTCGAATGGTGCCATTATTCACCAAATGCTTGAGGCAGGTCTCATAATCATCTGCGGCACCCTCTGGAGGCAATGCGTCATTAATAGCATATACGTTACCAGTAGGAATTGGTATCTGTAAGATTGCAGAAATAGAGTAATAAATTTTGAGAAATTACGATCGGGATAAATATCTTAACAGACTTTTATTGGCAGCTGGTGTGAGATCAACGAGGGAAATTCCTTCCTGAATTTCTAGGCAATTGTATCGACTCCAGAAGCAGGTATTAAAGCCATTACACTAGGTAGAACAAGAGGTAAAGAAGGTGAGAGGCAGAAGAATAATAAACGAATCTCATAGATGTGCTACCATATGATCTGATAAGAGTGGCTTATTTTCCCTTTTCTCTGAGATACAAATGAGCTCACATGAATGGCAATCGTCCAGGGAAAACAATGGTTTCATTAGCCAAACTGATAAATGAAAATACTAAGAGAAAATTTGACCAATGACCACACTGCTGTTGAAATTAGAACTCGTCTTAATCTGTATGACAACTACTGCTGTTGAATCAGTATAACAGGTTTATCTTTTAGCCATGGTCAGAATAAAACTTACAGATATACTTATAGTGTAAGAGTTGTATACAAATCCTTTCTGCAACAAAGGTAATAATAACATAATCGCGTGTAGATCTTAATCACTAACTTGGCTCTGAAGGTATACCGGCAGAGTTAAATAATTCAGCAAATACAATAGGATTTGTGACATCGGATCACAGCACATAGGCCGCGAAATCAATCTTAAGAAATAGAGGAATAAAGAACTTAACCGGCAGAATGATAGTTCCAACCAGCATCATTCATTCTTATTTTTGCCCATTTTGTGTCCATTTCTCCCATCATTCTTATGAACATAGGGAATCAAGGAAAGAAGAGTTGTTCAAGTTATTTGCGGTTAAAACCTTCTTGCATATCCTATGCTAATGCCATGCTATAGCTCCTAGCATTCTAAAGTCAGTCATACTCATCCCGTTATATAATACTCCCTCCGTCCGGAATTAAATGTCTCTCATATTCTATACAAAATGAATAATAAATGAGACATTTAATTCCGGAAGGAGGCAGTATGAGATTGTACAAAGCAAATAGCAAACTAAAATACAAAATAGATGAGCTATTATTATACCTTGGAAAGCAATCCATTGTAAGCAAGAAAATAGTTGCTCTCAGGATCATTCTTAGGAACCACTCTTTCGTCTACCCAGAAGACGTGCCATTTCGACCAATCAATTGAATCAATATAAGGAGGCTCCACTAATTTCCTGCAATTCAATTACCAAACCGAACAATCAATTTATTTATTTTTTTTAAAAAATCCCTAAAATCTAAGGGCCACATTCTATACAATAAAATGCTGAGAAGTGTAATAATGAATTGCTACCTCCGTTTGAGCGAAAATTAAGGAAGCAAACGAGGTACTTTGTTAACTAAAATATCAATATCAAACTATAATAAATATGACTTGTATGTTGTATACCACTAATTCTATTTGAGAGAGTAATATTGATATTTTAACTAACCACTACCTTTTTTTTCTTTCTTAATTTATGCTATATATCATAAACATCTTATGAAAAGAGTAATATTATAACCTGAGAGATTTGATGAGAGAACCACCGGATAAAACAACAGTAAAAGCATTCCTTTCTTTACCAACTTTATCAGACAGATCTGCGACGTATTTGGCCAGTGAAACCGCCAGCTCCTCTTCCGAATCAAACAAATCTACCTTGCCTTTGTTCTTCTCGGAGGCAACTCCAGCAGCCATGGATGAATTAGTTCTGAATTTAAGTTTATTAGAATCTGAACTAATGGATGACGAGTGTTTCTGCTGCCGGAGCGAGCAAGAAAGGGGTTTAGCTAAGGCGGGAGTAAAAGTCAACGGAATGAATGGAAATAATCGCCGGAGAGAATTGAAACAATTAGGAAGAGATCGGATCGGAGGAGGAAGAACGCGAGAGCAAGTGGCCATCCGCGGTGAGTGGGCCTATATAGGTGCGGTGAAGGTCAAGTGTTCAGCGGCGAGTGTGAAGATGAGTGAGGTGTTAGTTGGAATTTTTTGTGGGGATTGTTGGTGACTTGGAGTGGATGCTGGTTCAGTGCGGAACATCGTATAGAGTCGTTTTTATGTGACTGATTTCACAATTTTATTAAATAAGTTGGAGAGAATTTACTTTTAAAGTAAGTTTTAAAACAATTAATGTGAGAGAGTGGTAGGGTAAGCCGCTCTACCTTTAAATGTAGTATCTGGACTATGAAAGCGGTGACACGTGGGCTATGTGCACGTGTGACAACGTTGGGGTTCGGTTGGGCTGAGTTGGGGATTACATCACATCATGCTTATTTATGTGTGCAAAGGGTTTTACGATGTGGGTGGGATTTTATGGATGTTTTGGCCTTTGGGCCATGTGGTGGGCTATACATCCTAACATGGTGAAGTATACGGGGGCTTTGCATTGGCCTGACCCATTTATTTCATATCAGTCATGACATGGCACCCGAAAAAGTGGGACAAACATTTTTATCCATAACGGAAGTCCCACTTCCGTCTTGAGTCCCATAACGGAAGTGGGACTTCGTCCCCGGGCCGACGTGGCACTTCCCCAGACGCGCCTCGCCACATCAGCGGAGGACGGAAGTCCCACTTCCGTTGTTGGGCGAGAACGGAAGTGGGACTTCCGTCCTCAAACTCGCAAGAGAGAGTATACTGTCATTAAAACATGTTCTCATTGACTCCAAATTAACTACTTAGGAGTATGAATTCTAACCCTAATAACCCTAACAACCCCTACTAACCCTAACAACCCCTAATAACCCTAAAACCCTTTCATAACCCTAACAAACCCTTTCATAACCCTAAAACCCTAACAAACCCTATTAGTCCCCATATTACGTGCTCGATATGTGATTTTTATGAATTTAGTTTGCTCGATATGTGATTTTGAACAATTTATTTTTTCATCACATATTACGTGATATATTTGATTAACTTTTTGTTGAGGGCGTTTCACTCGCGTATCGTAATCGGGGTGTAGTTGTAAATGACGTAGATGAATAAGTTAATTAGATGTGGGATTGGTATTAGAATTAATTAGGATTTTATTTGGATTAGGAAAGTTAGTATAATATAGATAATATATATAGAAAATCACATCAATTTAATAAGGAATTAAATAGGGGTTAGTTAATAAAATAATATAAGAAATAAAGTAGAAAATTAAAAAGGAAAGGAGCCGTGGATACGACTCAATTTTTTGTTTTTTTCTTTAAAATGTCAATCTCATTTTAGTGTATATTAGTGTATACTAGAATACATTATCTAATATATTATTAAAATTATTGTATATGTAGTAGTGCTATTGGAGTAAAATCAATTAATGTGTTTAAAATAATCATATTACTACATCAAATAATGTCTAAAGGATTCAGAGTTTTTTCGACTCGCAATTGTAGAAAAATAATATATATATATATATATATATATATATATATATATAAATTTAACATAAAAAAAAGAAACCAAAAGAAAAAAGAAAAAAGAAAAAAAGAAAAAGAAAACGTGTATAGTACAACACTTCCATCCTTTCCATCCCATCACATTTGCAAAAGCCAATTCGGTAGAACGGAAGTGGGACTTCCGTCCTCCGCTGATGTGGCGAGGCGCGTCTGGGGAAGTGCCACGTCAGCCAGGACGGAAGTCCCACTTCCGTTATGGACCCAGGACAGAAGTGGGACTTCCGTTATGGACAAAAATGTTTGTCCCACTTTTTTGGGTGCCATGTCTTGACTGAAATGAAAAAAGTGGGCCAAGCTCATGCAAATCCCGAAGTATACGTAACAACAACGGAAGAGAGAGGCGCCCATTCATCATTTTTCCAAGATCTTGTTCATGATTAGAACATAAATTTGCAGTCCGGCTCCTGTGCGGAACAGTCTAAATTCTGCACGTGCGGGACACAATTAGAGCCGTTGATTTCATTTTAAAAGAGGATCGACGGTTGAGATTTAAAAGAGGATTAAAAGGATACATATGTAATTTCACAAATAAATAATAATAATAATAGCAAAAAGTAACACGCAACCGTCACATCGGTTGGGTTACCAAGGTGAGAGAAAATAGCAGAAAAGTAAAAAAGGTATATTTCTACAAGAACACATGTTTTTGTGCAATGAACACATGTTCTTGTATATTGTGAACACATGTTTTCTGTTAGAGAACACATGTTTTCTGTCAGAAAATACATGTTTTCTATCAGAGAACACATGTTCTTATATATTTGCGATTAATGAACATGTGTTTTTGTGCAGTGAACACATGTTCTTGATTATTAACACGTGTTTTTGTTTTGTGAACACGTGTTTTTTTATTAGTGAACACATGTTCTTGTTTATTGAACACATGTTTTTCAAATTTTCATTTTTCCGCCAAAAAAATCTTCTCCCAGCTAAAAGTAAGAAAGAGAAAAAATATCTCAAAGTTTATCCCTAAACTACCCATATTTTGATACAGCTCGTTGGATAAAAAAGTACAAAATCCAACGGCTGACAGCTTGGCCCGTATATATTGAATTTTCTTATCCCGCATAAGAGCTGTGGTGATAAATTTGAATCATTCGTAAAATAATTTAATGTATTATTATAAAATTTATTGTGTACATATTTTAATTGAATTAGTCGAACAACCTAAATTAACCGTTTATCAAAAAATGAACAAAAGGCAGTGGTACGTTGAGTTGATGCCCTTTTTAGTTGATTCTCTCATAGCATGCTAGGGGTAAAGTCTAAGTGTGCATGTTTGTTCTCTAAAATTCTAAGTGAATTAGTATAATTAAATATCCAATCACACACAAAAAGATAACCTGATATCAAATCGCCATAAATAACATAAATTCACTTCTTAGCTGAGTTTTTTAATTTGAAAAAAATATGTCGGTTTTTTTTTTGGTGAAATCCGTCCCTAAACAATTTACGATCGGTGACTTGGGTCCCCAATCATTTTTTTTTTATTTTGGGTCCCCAAACAATTTATTTTTTTGCACCATGGGTCCTTCTGTTGGAAAAACCGCTAGTCAACACAATTTTCAAAATTTCACTCAAAACACAAGGATATTTTTGGTATTTCCTATACTAATTCAACCCAAACCCACCCACCCGCCTATACCCGCCTCTAGCTTAGGGACCTAAGTCACCAATAGTAAATTGTTTGGGGACGAATTTCACCAATTTGCCTTAAAATTAAAACGCATATTTTTTTTTTTTTAACTTTTTGTGTGTGTTTTATTGGTTGTGGGATGGTTTGGATTTTCTTAAAGGTGGGGGTTTTTTTTTTTAATAATAATAATAACAAGTTTTTTATTATAAAAGAATTCTATACAATGGCCATGGCGGTATTGTGGCGATTTCGGCACACAAAATCGTACGGTTCAATAGCGTACGGATTTTGAACCGTGCGGATTTTACGATCCAACTTGCGATATTGAAACAAGGTGGGTTGTGTTTTTTTGTGCCGAAATCGCCACAATAGCGCCATGGCCATTGTATAGAATTTTTTTTTGTGCCGAAATCACCACAATAGCGCCATGGCCATTGTATAGAATTCTTTTATAATAAAAAACTTTTTATTATTATTATTCAAAAAAAAAAAAACCCCATCTTTCAGAAAATCCAAACCATCCCACAACCAATAAAACACACACAAAAAGTAAAAAAAATATATATATATATATATATATATATATATATATATATATATATAGGTTTTAATTTTAAGGCAAATTAGTGAAATTCGTCCCTCAAACAATTTACTATTGGTGACTTGGGTCCCTAAGCTAGAGGCGTGTATAAGCGAGTGAGTAAGTGTGGGTTGAATTAGTATAGGAAATACCAAAAATATCCTTGTGTTTTGAGTGAAATTTTGAAAATTGTGTTGACTAACCGTTGACTAGCGGTTTTTCCAACAGAAGGACCCATGGTGCAAAAAAATAAATTGTTTGGGGACCCAAAATAAAAAAAAAAATGATTGGGGACCCAAGTCACCAATCGTAAATTGTTTAGGGACGGATTTCACCAATTTGCCCTTTTTTTTTGCAGTCCCATAGAGGATATTCCGTACCACCCCAACAATTCCACTGGTCAATTTTGTTTACTTGATTGTTGGCTTCCGTGTCCGTCCTATCCATTTGGACCATTTCCTTCTTTCTTCTGTTGTTTTTTAAAAGAAAATGATTTTTTTTTTGGGTTAAAAAAAAATGATTAATATCTCATGTTACCTTCGTTCCAAATTAAATGTATAGATAATATTTTAGTTTGTTCCAATTTGAAAGTTAATTTTCTTGACATAAACATATTTTATCTTTAAATTATCATAACTAAACACATATACTTGAGAGATTCAAACTTCACTAACATATGAGTTTCACCGCTAAGCTCTTTAATTATGGATGTATGCTAATTTATCTATTGTCAAACTATCTCTATAATTTTAGTGTAAAGTCAAATGTAGATATTCAATTTGGAATAGAGAGAGCATATAGTCAAGTCCAATATGCCATACAGAATCGCACCTCTCATTTTAGGTCCCCCAAATGCGGTGGTACACTGAGTTGATAGTTTTCAATATTTTCCCTTAATTTTTAGTCTCTTGCATTGCATGTGATCAATTTGGATGGAAACCATATTTGAAAGTGGTGACGGGTGCAAATGGGGCAACATGATGTATATAATTAGTAAAAAATAAAGATGAGTGATATTTTTTTTTGAAACCCAGACGGGCGTACACTCCAAAGGGGAGAGTAGCACTTCGCAAGAGGAGGAGGAGATAACCTAGAAAGAGAGAAAATTTAAAGCATGCCTCATGCGCGGAGGTCGTGGTCGTGGGCAGACCGTTGCCTCACTAGGCTAAGGACCTTGTGATATAAAGATGAGTGATAAAGTAGCAATACATAAATAATTTCATGTCAATTATAACTATTAACTCCTATTTTTCTCCATCCAACAATATACATTGCTATACTATTTATCATGTTTAAATTTTCCGTTAAATGTATATATAAACTAAAGCGTCAAAAAATAAAATAAAAAAATGGAAGCATGTAAATTTCCCATGAATAAACTTATTTAAAAAACTACAAGAGAAGTCTTTACTTAAATAAATTATTTTTTTTAAATCCCAATACAAAAAATAGTACTTACTTGATTTTTGGAAAAGTTGATAAATAGAGAATAAATTTATAAAAGGGCAAGATTAAAAGGAGGAAATAAGAATTAGTTTTGGAAGTGTTGAAATTTTTTTTTTTTACAAAAACAAGTGACGGCTGTGGTATTTGAACCCACGCCCTTTCGGACCAGAGCCTAAATCTGGCGCCTTAGACTGCTCGGCCAAACCGTCATTAATTAATAATATATCATGAATTAACAATATATAATTCAGTAGCGTATTGATTGTAATGTATTGTGTTATTATATGTGCTTCTTTGTATTAACATCTGAATTTAGGACCCTACCTTAAAATATTCTTTTGCTTTCTTAGGACAAATAGTTGAGGAAGTGGACGCAAAGCTTTACTTAAAATCTTTCAGGAACCCGAAATTTGTAATTTGTGGCTTAAAAGCCACTCTTGTATAATGACATTTAGGCCCTAGAAGAAGTCTAGAATGATGGAATGGTGAAACTAATAGATACATACATACATCTGATTGTACAACTAGAAGTTTGCAAGTCACTCTTGTTTTTACAGATTATATTGTTTTCTCATATGTATGAAGATGAAGTGTTTAAGTCCGCCATATTTTAGATTGTCAACTAGTTTTGAATATTCAAAGTCTAAAAGTATTGGTGATTTATTATTTATTTATTTATTTCAAACTTTTATAACACAGTAAACAAGTTAAATAGCACTCAAGGTTAAGACCCAAAACAGAATAGGATAAATTATTTATACTAAAATTTGTAGGGCTTTGCCATGGAAGGGCGCCCTTCCAAAAATTCTCAATGGCACAAGGCAAAACCAAGGCCAAATAGGGGGTTTGGAAATAGTTTTCAACCAACAATGGACGCGCCTTGATTAGAACCTCACCAGCTGCGTCATTGCCCCAAGCGCAAAGATAATTTTAATTAACTCAAGATATCCCTCTTTTATAATCAGAAGTCCTTCTCTCCCTCCTTCTAATAATCGATGTGGAATTTACCAAAATCGAAACCGCTTTCACTGCCCAGCTACAATGAACTCCAAAACCCATTCGGAATTTAGAGACCAGACCCAACTCTACCACATGACGAGACGATCATTTGACCTTTGGGAAAAGAAGTATCTAAGCACATGTAGTTTGAATATTCGTACTTTTTTATTCTGACGAATTAAACGATTGAGTATTTAATTCGTATTTTGAGAAATTAACGACCAAAGTTTGACAACTTAAAAAAAAAAATGATAATTTGGTGAATCGATTGATTAGAATAGGGAAATTGGCGAAATAAGTACTCAAACAATATGCGTTTGGCGATAATGGTCCCCGTTTTATTTTTTTTTTGTTTTTAGGAACATAAACAATTTGCGTTTGGCTAAAATGGTCCTTCCGTCCATCCCAGTTAATGTCAACTGTTAGTCAACCAAAAAATAAATGAAAAATAGCAAAATTAAAGGGTATTTTGGGGAAAAAACTGTTTTATTTTTTGGAAATTGGAGAAATAAGTACTCAAACAATATGCGATTGGTGATAATGGTCCCCATCTTCATCCTCCCTCCCTTCATCTCATTCTCTTCTTTCTCCTTCCCTTTCCACCACCCTTCCCCCGCTCAGCTAGCACCACCACCCTTCCACCACCAATTCCTTAGTATTACCCCTTTATCTCCATGCCCAAAATCTTCACAAAAAAAACCCTATTGAATTCACCCAATAAAAAGAGCACTATTTTATGGGTTTGTTTTACTTGAAAGAAGGAGATGGTGGAGATGGAGGTTTGGTAGTGGTGGCAGCGGGGAAGGGGATGAGGAGGGATGGATGATGTTTGGTGGGTAGAGATGAAGGTTTGGAGGGTGGAGATGGTGGTTCTTGGAAGAAGGAGATGGGGGTTTGGTGGGGGTGGAGAATGTGGTTTTACTTGAAAGAAGGAGATGGTGGAGATGGAGGTTTGGTGGTGGTGGTGGTGGTGGCAGCGGAGAAGTGGAGGAGGAGGGGTGGATGATGTTTGGTGGATAGAGATGAAGGTTTGGAGGGTGGAGATGGTGGTTCTACTTGGAAGAAGGAGATGGGGGTTTGGTGGGAGGTGGAGAAGGTGATTTTACTTGAAAGAAGGAGATGGTGGAGATGGAGGTTTGGTAGTGGTGGTGGTGGTGGCAGCGGGTAGTGGTGGTGGTAGTGGTGGTGGTGGTGGAGGTTTGGTAGTGGTGATGGAGGTTTGGTAGTGGTAGTGGTGGTTCTATTTTTTAGGGTGAAATTTCCAAATTAGCCCCGGTTCCTAAAAAGGGTTTTTAAAAAAAAATTAATTTTTACCGTAACTGGGATGGACGGAAGGACCATTTTAGCCAAACGCAAATTGTTTATGTTCCTAAAAACAAAAAAAAATAAAACGGGGACCATTATCGCCAAACGCATATTGTTTGAGTACTTATTTCGCCAATTTCCCATTAGAATACATGTTTTTTCGAATAATTATATAACATTTGTTAGTTTAAGAAGATTTCTCATGCCTCTGCTACCTCTGGCTTCCTTTTTTGCTTTAGCTGGTACCAATAATAATATGAACATCAATAATCCTAACTTTGACAAAACTGTAAAATGGAAGTAACAAAAATAAATAAATAAACCTGTTGCACTTGGAGCCTTAATGTTAAGTCCAAAGTGCTTAAGCTCATTTTATTAAGATACATAAAACCAAATTGTAAACTACACCAACCAAATGCTCCAAAAAAATCTTGTTTAGGGACTTCAGAACGTTGCATAATCTCAAGGAATTAATCTATATTTCAAAAGCCATAGCTAATCTCTTAACTATTAAGGTAGTGATTCCTCAATATGCTGCCACCACTAAGTTTTCACTCGGAGCAGGGACGAAGGTAGGATTTTTAGGTTGGGACGAAAAATTACAACAATATACCGAACTATATATAATTGTGGGCAAATTTAATAAAATATTTAAAACTACATATAAAATTTACTCTATTTAAGTATGATTTTTAAAAATCTCGGAAAAATACGCGACTTTGTTCTGAAACATGAGACAAGAACCAGTAACGTAAAATTGGTTTGAAATACGTAGAATTATATGCAATAATGTATGATTGGATTGTCAACTATCAACCTCTAACAGTGGCGGAGCTAGGAATTTTTCTTTGGGGAGCACAATTAATATTGACAAAATAAATTTATAAAAGCATATAAATATTGGCGGAGCCAAAATTTTTTTTTTGATGAAATCTTATAGACTAGAGTTAGTTATTCATATTTTATTCACCCTTTTCACTCTACTGATCAGTGCTTCATAAACCTCCAAGTCCTCTGGCTTCATATTGTGGACTTTTTATTGTGAACTTTTTATAATTTACAAGAGAGCCCATTGTAGATTTTTTATTAGTAATTTTATTTTTTAGTCTCTTACACACTTAAGTTTGTTACCAAATCAAGAGCAAAATTGTTAAAATATAAGTGGTGTCATTCCTATAATTCACAAACTAAATAATTTAATTTTAAATCGTAAAGTGATTCAAAATGGATACGATAAACAATGTTCACGAGACGAGGTGTTACACAAACAAAACTAAAACTAAATTTGGAAAAAACTGGTGGGGCAGGTCACTGTGGCTCCGTCCTTGACCTCTAAGGTATAGTGGCAATGCCCATGGCCAATCATGTCAACTTTTTTAAATTTACATATAGTACCATTGTATTCTCATAAGTCATAACTAATATCCTATATTTGATGGAATCAAACTCCATTAACGTATGAGTTTCACTACTAAATAATGTAATTATGGATGTATGGTAACTTATTTATGGTCAAAATATCTCCATAATTTTTTGTTTAAAGTCAAATATAGACCTTCAATTTGGGAGGGAGGATATTTTTTTGGGGTATATTCTTAAAATTGTCTGTACCCGTTTCTTTGCCACACTCAGAATTCGTCATGTGCACATTTCTTCTAATTATATATACACAAGATGAATTATGAGTGGCTGGGGACAAGAATAGGTACATACACGAGTACAGACGATTATTTATCATTTTTAGCGTGTGCCTCGGAAGAACACATTAATTCAGATAAAATAAATTATACATTGTAATTTATATGTACCAAAATCTAAAAGGGCAAGTTTAAAAAGAGAAAATAAGAATTGGGTTTGGAAGTGTTGAAATATAAAAGAGAGAATAGTACTTAATTGGTTTAGGCAAAGTTAAAAAACAAAAGAAAGGAAAAAAACAAGAAAAAAAATTGTGACGGCTGTGGGATTTGAACCCACGCCCTTTCGGACCAGAGCCTAAATCTGGCGCCTTAGACCACTCGGCCAAACCGTCATGGATGGATTAAATACATAACCAATATCATAATTATTTAAACATTTTGTTATCATGTGCTTCTGTATATTAACATCTAAATTTAGGACCATACCTTATAAGATTCGTTTGCTTGCTTGGGTCAAATAGTTGAGAAAGTGGACGCATAGCTTTACTTAAAATCTTTTAAGAACAGGAAATTTGTGATTTGTGGCTTAAAAGTCACTCTTGTATAATTGCCGAATATCATATAACAATACAACAATAATATAATTCATTAAATTCTCAATAATTAATATATCACGAGAAAGAGATAAGAGAAATAAATAACAATTGATAATAAATACACTAATACTAAAACCACAATATCTATTAGTTCCTTTTTATAATTTTTTGATTTATGTTCTGTTTCGTTGAGGTTAATCATTAATTAATTGCTAACTATCTCTCAAAGAGACAAAATATATATATATATATATATATAATGGACAATTGTATAAAAATAGTGACCCTGTCAATCTTATGAAAACAAAAGAGAGACTAGCAAATAAAGTGAATTAATAATTGCAATGCGTTTTTAATTGGATACAGTAGTATATTTGAGAATCATACGAATTATTAATTATTTTTATTATCAACTTATTTTTGAACAACCACTTTCATCCTTTTTAACTTTTTTCAGCCATTTTTGTCCCCAAAGATTTTACGAGCAGCCATTTTTGTCATCAACTTATTTTTGAACAGCCACTTTCATCCTAACTTTTTTTTAACTTTCTTCATCTCCAAAGATTTTAAGTGCAACCATTTTTATCCTTCTATCAAATAATTGTCTAAAAGCCGTCAAAATTGATGACGTGTCCAAACGGCTCTCAGATTGTCTCTCTCATGCAGGGGTAAAGATGGAAATTCCAAAGTATACTAAGTGTCTCCCTTGTAAAGCTCGTCATTCCCACTCATATCAGTCTCCGTTCTCATTTTCTCTCCATATTTGAGAACAAGAATTCCCTAGAAACCTGAGAGACTGATATGGAGACAAAATGAGAACAGAGAGTGATATGGAGACAAAATGAGAACGGAGACTGATATGAGTGGGAATAACGGACTTTACAAGGGAGGCAATTAGTATACTTTGGAATTTCCATCTTTACCCCTACGTGAGAGAGACAATCTGAGAGCCGTTTGGACACGTCATCAATTTTTAGACAATTATTTGACAGAAGTATAAAAATAGCTTATCGTAAAATCTTTGGAGATGAAAATGAGAACGGAGACTAATATGAGTGGGAATAACGGGCTTTACAAGGGAGGCAATTAGTATACTTTGGAATTTCCATCTTTACCCCTACGTGAGAGAGACAATCTGAGAGCCGTTTGGACACGTCATCAATTTTTAGACAATTATTTGACAGAAGTATAAAAATAGCTTCTCGTAAAATCTTTGGAGATGAAAAATGTTAAAAAAATGTTAGGATGAAAGTGGTCGTTCAAAAATAAGTTGATGACAAAAATGGCTGCTCGTAAAATCCTTGGGGACAAAAATGGCTGAAAAACGTTAAAAAGGATGAAAGTGGTTGTTCAAAAATAAGTTGATGACAAAAATGGCTGATCTTAAAATCTTTGGGGACAAAAATGGCTGAAAAAAGTTGAAAATGATAAAATTGGCTATTTGAAAATAGGTTGATGACAAAAATGGCTAATAATTCAGAATCATACTTATTAAAAAAATTAAAAAACCAATTAAGGTTGAGTCATTGGGGCTCTAACTAGATCGGAAGAGTTAGTTAAATAAAAATCAACTGTGACAAAATAATTTTTGTCAATTAACTAAAAAATTGATTGAACAAGATGGAAGAATATTCATATAATTTTCTTCCTTTTTTAAGGTGAATATTTACAAAATATTTTAAGTACCGTAATGTAAAAAGTTCACGGCACCTATTAAAAATGCTTAGCAATTCGTGTAAATACATAAATACTTATATTTGTTTTAAAGAAAAGAACTTTGGCCTTTGTTGTTATTGAAAGACTGCCCTGCAAGTAGCAAATTTTTGCATTTTATGGCGGGTCCCATAAAATAATGGGTTATTGAATTCATCCAAGAGCTGGCATCCAAGAGCAAGAGCTGGAATTCCAAAGTTACCCTCAGCAAGTAAAATTATGGTGAATTTCATTTTGCTCCTTGTAAATGTATCGTAATATCAAGTTCGTACTTGAAATATCAGAAATGTCAATTTCATCCTTAAAATATGACTTACATTATCAAGTTTGTCCTTGAAATTTAATAAATGTCAACCTCATCCCTGAAAATGGCCCACCCTTCCAAAAAAATCCTGATGTCGTTGATTAACTCTATGTTAATAAAGACCAAGTGAAATTGGAAAAAAATGTTAAAATTTAAAACTTGTGGGGGAGAGTGAAATTTTGAAAATTTGATTTCATCTTTCACAATTTTTTAAATCAATTTTTATTATTAAATCTTCTAGATTCCTATTTGGGTAAGGAAGATTTTTAGTTCAACATATCATTAGATAAATATGTATCATAATTTGCCTATTTTCTCAAGAATATACTGGAGCTTAAATAATTTTAAAAAATTGAAAATTTCCGTAAACGAAATTCAAAACTGGTTATAATAAAATCGGAGTCAAATTGCAATATATACACACACAAACTTCTACATGTCATAGATTCACTTGGTATTGAGGAATCATGAAAGAAATGTATCCGGTCATTGACAAATTTTGTCGGATAATTGTTATTTTCTGCAATTTTTAAATGAAAATCCTCATTACCCCAATCAAATTCTAGAAGATGTGATAAAAAAATAAAAACAAAAAACAATAATTTCAGAAATTGGTGAAAAATGTAACCAAATTTTTTACAATTTCACTCTCCTCACAAGTTTTAAATTTTTAGCATTTCTTTCCACTTTAACTTAATATTTGTTAGTCTAGAATTAGTCAATAACGAATATACTTTTTTGGAACAGGAGGGCCATTTCCTGAACAAGATTGACATTTATGAAATTTTAGAGGTGAAACTTGACATTATGAGCTATGTCTAGAAAACGAAATTGACATTTCTAAAATTGTAAAGATGAACTTGACACTGTAAATCATTTATAAGGAGCAAAATAAAATTCACCCGCAAAATTAGGATGTAGGACTTGGTGAGGGTAGCTTTGGAATTCCGGCTCTTGAGATGAATTAATCGTTTCATTTTTTTTCCGACTCTATCTAGAACCTTCGACCCCAGATTCCTTAGCCATATAGGTAACGATATCTTTTGTGTGTGTGTATATATAGCCCTAATCTCTAATATTTCAAGTCTCTCACCAATTCCACATAAAAATCAAATTCCTTTTCGAAATTTATATATGATTTTCAATTCCAATCACAATATATCATGAACAACGTTCCAATTTCTTTAACAGATTCTTCATTTAATCTCTTTATATTATCAATCTCGGCCTCAGATCCTTGGCCTTTTTCTATTCCCCTGTTCTTGTAACAGTAAAAAAAATTCGATTTATAATAGTTTCCCCTATAAGAATAAACCAAATCGCGAGAAGGGTTTTTAATTTCTTCGTATTCGTGAAATTTTTTATTTTCTTTCAAATGGGTAGCGGCGAAAAAAACCATCACCATCTGATAAATTTCCATATCCACTTCCACCACCATCACGGAGGCGGCGGAAGCGGGAAGAAAGAGGCGAGGGATATACCTAAAGGATGTGTAGCGATTATGGTGGGTCAAGGCGAGGAACAACAGAGGTTCATTATTCCGGTGATTTATATAAATCATCCTTTGTTTATGCAATTATTGAAAGAAGCCGAGGAAGAATATGGGTTTGATCATAAAGGTCCGATTAATATTCCTTGTCACGTTGAGGAATTTCGATATGTTCAGGGTATGATTGATAAGGAAAAATATCAGCACCACCACGCCGCCGCCGCCGCCTGGTGTTTCAAGGCCTGATTTTTATTTTTTATTTGTGGTTCTTGGTTTATTTTGGCGAGTTTCTGCTATTATCATCATCAACAATGTAAAGTTCTGGTTTTGTGTATTTTGGATTTTCTTTGTTTTTATTAGTAAAAATTTGGTATTGTTGTAGTTACTCATACAAACCAAAAACCAAAATCAAGATGTACTATATGATTGAATATTGATATTATACTTTTCTCTTTTCTGGTATTTTTTGGACTTTCAAGAAAATGTGGGTGAAATTGAATTATTAAGACCATAAATTGTGTAATTGTATTGCCTCATAATCAAATAATGTTATGGTTGGATTGAGTCGGTAACTTGTTTGAGACTCAAATTCGACTCAAACTAATTTATATTTGAATTTCAAAATAAATTTGAAAATATTAAGTCGTCTGTTTAATACTGAGTGAAACTGAGAATATTCATAATTTCAATAATAGAAATATTTGCTACCATTTTCTAAGCATATTTTCTGATATATATGGGACATATATGTGATTCGAAAATATTTAATCCTAACAAATTGAACTATTATTTCGTCACATTTTACGCACGATATTGGCTAGACCTTAAGAGCTATGGAAAAATCAGCTGGCCGTTTTTGGTTAATTCTTTGATTTTTCGTTTTATGCATGTGCTTGTTCAGTCCGGTTCGTATGCGGAACAATTATTTTTTCCGCATACGCGACTTTCTTTTTGACCTCGAGCAATGCATTGCTTTGAGTTAAAACAATTATTCATTTGAACAACTATTTATTTTTTAATCAATTTTAGCCGCCAAAATTTTAATTTAACGAACGAACTTTTGTCCCACATGTTCCGCACAAAAGTTGTTCCGCATAGGAGCCGTGGTGGTGCTTGTTGACTTGGTGGCCGTTTTAAATGATGTAATATGCAAGAGCAGGTTGTTCCTGGTACCGTGTCCATATTATTAATGGTAAAAAGTCATAGGTTTGATGGTTTAACGCCATTGTCGGCACCAATTTGCTGCTTTTATTTCCTTTGACTTTGTCATCAAATTTGTTGGATTTTTCTTCTCAAGATTTCTATTTTAATTGCATTCCCTTTGGTTTTGTCTTTGGATAACTTTAGAGGTGACCAAAGGTCATATCTAATTTTTTGCATCTCGTGTTATTTGAATTCTCATTGGACATGTTCAATATAAGTTCGTATTGAAATTTATTGCAGCTCATATTATTTAAATTCTCACATGACATGCGCAGTGTAAGGTCGCTAGTTCAACTCACGTGAGATATAACTTTATATTGTTTTAACTAGCAAATATATTTGCACAAATCTTCAAATTAGTCAGGTTAATACTCGCACCCCATTCATATCAGAGTATGAAAAAGAAGTCCCAACAAAAGCACCACTAATTAATACTCGCACCCCATTCTGATTCATATAAGAGTATGAAAAAGAAGTCCCAACAAAAGCACCATCAAGGAGTAAAAAATAAAATGAAATAGAATAAAAAGTACAAAAGCGTCGTCATCTTCTAGCGTTCGGTATGATTAGAAGCAAAGGTAAAAATATCATTTCGTTGTATTTTATTCCGATGTAACAAATATATGTAAAGTCTTTTTTGGTTTTCTTTTGAAAGTCTTTGAAGAGTATATTTATTTGCAAAGGGGTGATTGCTGCCAATTTTGATCCAAGTATGAAGTTATCTTTTATTTTTGTTTGAGAATTACTATTTTAAAATATTGTAAAAATAAATTATTTTGAAAATTTTATATTTATTTATTTATTTATTAATCAAAAAACACCCATATAGTTGGGCGTTGCCTAAATAACAAATGGAAACTGATGGGCAGTTGCTATTAGAGTGTGGACGGATTCAAGAAAAAGGAAAAAGAGAATCTTGAAATTCCAGAACATAAACCATGTTGTTTCTTCAACTATAAGATGAACTGTAAACAACTACTATTAAACACCATAGCGTGTTTCTTCCGTTATAGAATAACATACTCTCTCGATCCCCCTAGAAAGTGGGGAGACTAACTTTATTTTTGTGACCTACAACACGAGTCGATCTAATCCTGACCAAGTTCAAAAGGACAGAAAACTGACTAAAGTTATAATATTTCATTCAGAATTGAATATTTAATTTTCTTATATAAAATAAATAGAAAAGTGCATATTCAGCTTCGAGTAGACTGAGCATATGATATTATTATCCGCGAGGGTGGCCCAGTTGGTTCGGGAGTGGCATATTGTGTAGGAGGGGCGCATATTCGAATCTTAGCAGCCGCAGTGTGAAAGTTTCAACCCTCCAATGTGGGGGTGACTTCTTGCGGTGGGTTAAGACAATGCCTCCCACCAATCGAGCCGTTGAGTCACATTAATTAACATCCTCCACAATTCATGTCGGATCGGAAGGTGGGGGATTTGGGGGCGTGAATATCGCCTTTTGTGTAGGAGCATATAATCGAGTCGATGTATCACCTTTATTAATATTTTTCACAATTAATGTCGGATCGGGAGATGGGGGCTCTGGGAGAACATATGATATTGTTGGATTCCCTAGGGCATTTAAACTGTTTCCCACATATGAGCTTTTTTGACCAATGAACAATGGAGCTCCTCCTTTGTTACCTCTACTTTTCTGGCGGTGTTTGAAATACATTGGATTCTCACACGCTCCTTGGGCTCATCGATTCATCATTTTACTTTATAGCAGATTGTACCCACTTTACAGATCAACTAGTATAATACTGTAGCTTACAAAATATTGCACCTAATCATTAAAAATGCTCCACCACCCATTTTGAAAAAAAGATAATCAACCTTCCACTAATTTTAATGTAATCATTGCTCCCCAATTATGGTAACTTATAGTGTACGTTGACACGAGCGTGTCAAGAGAATGAAATTTTTTCGTAAGGTTAATTTGGATACAGCTCAATTTGAGTACGCATGGTTTAATTCTTATTGAAGAGAAGATTTAGTATAAAATTCGTTTAATGAGAATTATAAGTTGGAGTCATATATGCTACTTCACTTTGATGTTAACAATTCACTTATTAATTACACTAATAAACTGTTGAGGTATCAAAATAGTGAATTATTATTAGGTTAAATGGTGTATTTAGTTCTAAAACAATTTTCGTTTGGCAGATAAGATCCCAAATAATTGTTTGCAGTTTTTTAAGTCCTCATTCAATTTACGTGATAGGGAATTGATCCTTCCGTCTTTTCTTTTTTTTTTTTTTGAAAAATCAAACGTCCGTCGATAAAAGTTGGACAAGTGTACAAGGGTAAAATAGGAACTTCACATATTGTTTTTAGATAATTGATACAACATGTACTCAATTGTAAAAATACCTAAATATAAATAACTAATTATAAAAGTAAAAAAATAAAACCCATCCCCTTCCCTCCTCATTCTTCCCCGACGTCAGCTCACCCTCATTCTTCCCCGGCGTCGGCCTTACATTTCTCTCAATTAACCCAACAAAAGTTCAGTTTAAGGGAAAGAACAGAGTGATTCTAGAACACTGATGATGATGATCACCAAAAATGCCCACTTCTTTATAAAATATAAAGAATCGTGACAAAAGAAAAGTAAAGGAGCAATCACTCAAAGTTGGATTCTTTGGATTGATAAAGTTTCAAGGAAATTATTCATAAAGTGGGGGACTGATTTTACCTATACTTCAACAAGAACCATATATAAACAAATTATCTCCTCCAAGAAAATGGCAAGAAACCATTATTACTAAAAAAACAATTGAAATTGCAAAAAAATGGAATGATAAAGCTCAGATGGGAAGCTGAAGTTCACTGCAGTTGAAGAATAAATTAAATTCAGAGGGGAGGAAATGAGTTTTAGGCTATATGTTTACAGTTTATTTTTAAGTATCTTTACATTTGAGTTCATATGTTATTAATATCTAAAAAACATATGTGAAGTTTCGATTTTGCCCACATCACTTAACTACTAGTTGTTGACTAACGGTCAATCTTTAAAAAAAAACGGAAGGACCAATTCTCTGCCCCGTAAATTGAATGAGGACCTAAAAAGCTGCAAACAATCCTTAGGGACCTTGTCTGCCAAACGAAAATTGTTTCAAGACTAAATACACCATTTGGCCTTATTATTAATAAATTAGGGAGTTTGTAATATTTGTGAGTATTCTATTAGAGCTTTTGTAGATATGCCTACTAATTCTTTTGGTTCTAAGAGCGTGTGTTTGGTACGCTGGAATAGAAAGGAATTGAATGACTTTTTTTTTTTGTTCACCCCGAGAGGCACCCGGTGTCCACTTACAACGTGGTGACTAATCCGGGCTCGACCTGCGGTTGGCCCGTAGCGTAACCGCTAGCGGGGGAGGGCCTAGCCCATACTGCTCTTATACACGGAGCCCTACCACCGCGGGAAAATCCCACGAGAGTCGATGTCCACGGTGGGAATTGAATGACTTTTTCAGCTTCTCTTTCCATTCCAGCATTTGGTTGGCCAATTTAGAGCGAGAATGACCTTTCCACGGGAATGCTAATTTCAAGAAGCAGTGAGAATGACCATTTCACTCCAAAACCTATGAAATGACCTTTTCGTGAGAAGTTGGAATCATAAATTAATGGAAAGTAGTCATTATACCTTTTATTTAATTATTAATAGTGTTCAATTTAGAAAACAACCTTTCATTTTCTCCAAAAAAATATTTTATTCTCTTGATAAAACTTTATATACGATAATTACATAAATATTTTAAAGTTATTTTACCTTTTCATTTAATTTAATATAAAATATAGTTATTTTTATATTATATTCAATTTTATATATTAATTATATTTGAATATTGAATTGTATGTTTGATGCGCTTCAGTGTACAAATAGGGGTGGCGCCAAATAAATTTTTTTTGGGCAATTTTTTTTACTGATTTATTTATACAATATTTATAAGGAAAACTTACAAAAAGTAAAAATTTCTTATAAAAAATCACCATTTCTAAAAATGTTGGGGATGGTCATCCCCTGAATCCGCCACTGTGTACAAATATGATTTTTTAAAGTGAATGTTTAAGCATTGTGCAATTAATTAGTATTCTCGTCAACATATGCTAAAGGGCATTTAAGTCATATTATATTGAATCATATTTCATTCAAATATTAAATAATAGTTTTTCCAAACACGTAAAAGGAATAGTCATTCCATTCCGACTTTGTCTTCCAATCAATGGAATGGAAAAAGGATTCCAAAAATATTCCGGGTGGAAAGGGATTCCATTCCATTCCATTCCAGCGTCCCAAACGCACTGTAAGTGCGTGTTTGATACGCTGGAATGTAAAGGAATGGACGACTTTTCCAGCTTCTCTTTCCATTCCGGTGTTTGGTTGGCCAATTTAAAGTGAGAATGTCATTTTCACAGAAATGCTCATTTTATTGGTTTTGGAGTGGGAATGGTCATTCCACTCCAAAACCTATGGAATAACCTTTGTAGGAGAAGTTGGAATACACAATTAATGAAAAGTAACCATTATACACTTTATTTAATTATTATGGTGTTCAAATTAGACAACAACCTGTTCAATTTCTCTTGAAATATTTTATTCTCTTGATAAATCTTTTTATACGATAATTACAGGAATATTTATTTATTTATTTTTCATTTACGTCTATTACAAAATATACTTGTTTTTATATTATGTTTCAATTTATATAGTAATTATTGAAATATATGTTTAATGCGCTTCAGTGTCCAAACATGGGCGGAACCAAGAATTTGTCATTACAGGGACAAATATTTCACTATTTGGGATACAATATTTATAAGGAAATCTTACAAAAAATAAAAAATTTGTATAAAAAATCGTTATTTTTTAAAATGTTGGGTGGTTGACCCCTCTCCCTGAATCCATCACTGTGTATAAATATGATATTTTTCAAGTGAAATTTTATATATTGTGCAATTAGATTTTATCGTTAACATATGTTAAAGGGCATTTATGTCGTATTGTATTTAATCACATTCAATTCCAACATTAAATAATAATAGTTTTTCCAACCACATAAATGTTATCGTCATTTCATTCTGGATTTGTATCTTCCAATTAATGGAATGAAAAGAGGATTCCAAAACTACTTCGGGTGAAAAATCATTCTGGGTGAAAGATGGTTTTATTCCATTATATTTCCGTGTACCAAACGTGATGTAAAGAAAAATGAAAATGTATGGAGGAAAGGAAATGATCAAAAGAAGCATATATTGAGAAGTCAATAGCAACATATATAGAATAGTGGTACTTCATTGCATTCAGGGGCAGACACACGGGCAACCAAGCCCTTTTGAAAATGATGTTACATAGGTAAATATTATTCCCATTTGAATGTAGTCATAATTAAAGAGAATAGTTTGACTAATCGCAAGTTATTATAATATCTTTATTCACTAATAAAACTAGTAAGATTTATAATTTAGTGGATCATACATCTTTTAGATATATGAGGTTAATTATAAGAGTTAAGGGACTAATTTGAAAAAGTGAACATTTATTTTAGGACGGCGTGAATATTTACCAAAATTAAAAATGTAGTATGTCATATAATACTAGTTTGATCTAAAGAAAATAATTCAGAGTCACCCTTGATTGCATTGTAGCCGTTATATTCTTTGGAAGCAACACCATATTTTGGTAGTCATACCTTTATAAGAATGTGCATATTATTAGTCTACAAATAGATTGGTGTATTGGTGCTTGATCGTTTAACATTTACTCGTACGTATTTCAATTTTTGAGAGTTCTTAATGGAAATCTTTAAGTATGATTGACCGCTGATTTCAGAATTTTTTTAGTCACCTCCATTCCTATTCGTTTTCATTGCATTTTTCACGGGAATTAAATTTTTATCAAAATTTTATAAAGAAACATGACGAAATGGGAATTATATTGTGACAGAGGAAGTATATCCTGGAAGTGACTTTACCTTACACCTTGTAGCAAACTCGTAGAATTCTACGGACAAATAATTCCTTCGCCCCGGAACTAGTTGTCTTAAAATATACTCTCTCTATCCAAAATTATTTGTTCTCTTTCTAAATTAAGTAACTATTTGTTTTAAATTTTTCAAGTTTATCTTTTAACTCCAACCTCCTATTAAATGCTCATAGTTAATTAAATTGACAGTTTCCAATGCAAGTCTAGATAGTGGTTAGTTAGTTGAAAAATATTTAAGAAATTCCCTAGTTAAAAATGTTAATTATGAGCATTCTAGACATTTGCTTATATTTCACTATATAATTTACCAAAACCTTAATACCCGCTCATTAGTCAATTATGACGATTAATTTGGAAACTTGAGAGTATCCTCTTATGATTTTAAGATTTATTCTTATTTTTCCAACACTACTCTTATATTTATTAATTCAACAGACATAACATTTATTGCATTCAAAGTTTCAAAATTATTTTTTGGTGAGTTGACCCAAATAAACTAACATAACTAACATCTTTCTTAATCTATGAAAAAAAATCAATTTTGGACATCTAATATGGAACATAAGGAGTATCACTTTAAAAAGATATCGTACACGTCTCAGAATCATATATACTCCCTTCGCCTCAAATTAATGGTTTTAATTTCTTTTTTGGACATCTAACATGGAACATAAGGAGTATCACTTTAATAAGATATCATACACGTCTCGGAATCATATATACTCCCTTCGCTTCAAATTAATGGTTCTAATTTTTAGGGTAAAAAGTGTCCATGCCCCCTAAACTATCTCGAATTTTGGTTTTTGACCCTCAACTAAAAAAGTCAAGTGCTCGACCCTAAATTTTTTTGAAGTATCAATTGTAACCCTTCCGTCCAATTTCTCCGTTAAATAATAACGGAAGGTGCCCATGTGACACTGACATGATAAAAAATGGGGGCAAATTAGATAAAAATAAATTAACCTTTAAAAAAAATGGATTAGAAAATCGAGTTTCGCCATAAATCTCTTCCTAATTTCTTCTTTATTTAATGTCTAGTGAAATCTCACTTCTTTCTAAAATGAAAATTTTGCAAATTCTCAGGAACAACTTAAGCAATTTTTTTTTATTTTTTTTTCCTAAATAACTTAAACATGACTTCCGTGAATTTATGTTAAACTCCATGAAAGTTGTAATTAATTATGCCTGGTTTTTTTTACTTATTTTTTAGCAAAGAAGATATTCAGTGTCTTCATCATATCCCATAACAACCTAAGTATGACTTCCATGGGTTTTTTTTTATTTGCCAAAAATTGAAAATATTATTTACTCATTTATCAAGATTTCTTGAATCAATTTCCAGTGGGCGATCACATTTTCTTTCGAGGATTTAGAGTTTTCTAATTTTGGGATTTAAGAAAATTAGGGAGGGTTTTCCATTTTCTAATCCATTTTTTTTAAGGTTAATTTATTTTTGCCCAATTTACCCCCATTTTTTTATCATGTGAGTGTCAGATGGGCACCTTCCGTTATTATTTAATGGAGAAATTGGACGAAAGGGGCACCATTGATACTTCAAAAAAGTTTAGGGCCAAGCACTTGACGTGTTTTAGTTGAGGGTCAAAAACCAAAATCTAAGATAGTTTAAGGGGTGTGGACACTTTTTACCCTAATTTTTATTTTAGACTATTCCAAATTAATTGTCATATTTCTAAATCAAGTAATTATTTATGTTAAGTTTTCCAATGTTACGCATACCTCCAACCTCCTATTTAGTGCTTCAAGTTAATTAAATTGAAAGTTCAAGTTAAGAAGGTGATTGGTTAATTGAAAAATATTTAAGGAGTTATTGGTTAGTTGAATAATATTAATCATGATTATTTTAAATATTTATTCATATTTTGTCACTAAAATTTTAATATTCATACATTAGTCAATTTTGACCGATTAATTTGGGGTTGCTTACACCCGATACCTACTTGCATTCTCACGAGGCCTAACATTTAGTCCAAGTGTCCATAATATGATGTTATAATGGGGTCCTCAGTAACTTTTCGTGGGAGTTTTGGGCATATTTTTTTTTGGTTTCCATCTAGTATCCAAACCCGACAGACCTAACTAATTTGGACCGGGTACTATAGAGGCCCAAGAAGGAGCGACCCTCCAACATCAATAACTCTATATAAATGTCTGGATCGTGGATCAAACCCTTATCATTCTTAAGGGAGGAGGAGCCCTCATCCACTCACCACAATTGATGTTGTTAGAGTTTTGGGCATATTGGTAATGACTGACTGACTAACTGACGACACTTATGGAGGATCAGGTAGCCCAATGGTTGGTTGTCCTATAACGTCGCTGAGAGGCTCGTGTTCGAATCCCCGTATCCCCCCCACATACTGACGACACTTCATCCTGAAAATGTGATCTGAAATTTGCAAATGGTTAAGTTCAATCAAAAGTTAAAAAAACGTCACGGGAAACATCCTAAATTCCTGGAGAAGTTAAGGATGCCTTAGATTTTACCCAGATTTTTTTGGGTCAGAACACCAAACATATAAGATTTTCATTACATTTTGCAAAAATTAAAGAAGAAAAAATTAAGATGTTTTTTTAATCAAAATATCAATATTACTTCATTAAATATAATTAATGGTATACAAATCATATTTAAAATAGTAACATTGGTATTTTAATTACAAAAACATCTTTATTTTCGCAATATATATCGAAAGTCTTATATTTAGGAAGGAAATACTACTTTCAACACGACTACGGTGCAGAACACCAAATGTTCCGCACCATGCAAAACATTTGGTGCCGTCGGATTAAAAATCTTAGGGCTGAGATAATTTGGGTGAGATAATTTAAACAAAAGCCTTTTTAACTCCCACAATCCCAAATGATCTCAACTATCAAAAAATTTATCCGACGGTCACCAATAGTTTCGTACGGTGCGAAACAATTGGTATTCTGCGTCATAACCGGGTTAGTACTACTTCAACTTCCCCTCCTTTCCTCCGTGCATCACGGCTGTGGTTTTTTCTTTTTCTTTTTCTTTTGTTAATTGGGGAGGATAATTCAATTCTGGAACAAATAACACGCCACATTACTAGCTACTTTGACGGGTGTAGACAACTGTTGTGATCTTACGATTTATTAAAAAGACCGTAACAAAACTACTGTGCCCCATTTAATCCTTTGGGTTTTTTTTTCCTTTTTCTTTTTCCTCTTGAGAAAAAAAAAAGACAAATCCTTATTTGTTTGATAAGACTGCAACAATGAAAGAATTGGAAGGAAAAAAAATGATTTAGAAGATCTAGACTTTGCCCATCTTAATAAAACTGACGACAAATTAAGCAAATCCCCATCCCGCTCCAACATGGACTGTTGCTTCTTGGTTTGTAATAAGCACGCTATAATGCATGTTATCAACTACATTATACTGTTAATGAATACTTCTGGCTACGGATTCAAATAACAAGAAAGAATTACTACAGTTAAGTCTAATTAGTAAGATACGTGTAATCGCAGAGAAAGTAATCAAGATCCTGAACAAACAAGCCATTTCCCATAGTTTCCGTTATCCTTCTTCATCCAGAGAGATCTCAACACATTAGATCAAAGCATAAGTTATACGGCACAGCAAATTAAGTTCATTACCTGACCCTTTCTACAAACATCGCCAAGGCTGCACAACATATATTTCATACAAAAAAAATATTGGTACTTTCCTCTTTTAACGCCATCCATCATCTGCCCTCCTAAATGAGTAGGCGTGGCTATTGATGATGGGGTCTTGTATTTGAACTGCGCATTGTTACCCCGTGTAAAAACTTGGTAAAACCAAGAAAATTGAGTTTTCCGTCTGTTTGTCTTAACCAGTCTTTGAGTAAAGAGTGAGCTGTAGGGCCGACATTCATTTCCTGCACACCGATGTGTGAAAGGCAGATAAACGGTTAGGTGCTTTTATAATCACGAATTACGCAAGGTGATAAATCAGACTGTTTTACCTTTGCTAGTTCCTCCACGGAAATGATGTGATTCCCTTCTTGTTCAAAATACTCGAATGCAGTGCTTGCAATCTGTTCCCAATTTTCAAGAGCTTCCAGCTGATATATGCTAATTGCAGCAGCACAAAACTCTTCAAACTCCATCTTTTTGTATGACAATGGTTCCAACTTCAATACAAAAAAGATCGTTGTTAGTCTTATAATAGAGAACAAACACTGTGATGTATTGGCAGAATACGAGAATTGCAATAAAGGAAAATTGTAAAACGCCAGTGACAATCAGCGGTAGTGCTAAGGCCTTGCAGAAAGATCTGGATAACTCAAAGCAGTGAAGAAACTTTGATAGGTAAATCGTCAAAAACCAATGATACATGACAAATAGTGAACGAGATACTTGAGGGCAACAAAGACGGACAAAATTCACATAACTCTTTAAGTAGCGGACCAATTGGACAATTGCCTCTTCCAATATCATCTTTTGCCAAATACATCTTTGTGGATAACCAGCAGCCCACCTTTTCTTTTTCCTTTTATCTAACTCGTATTAGTTCACAAAAATTCCTTTTGTGTAATCAGGCTCAGAGTTCCGAAGAAAGTGCATAAAAGAATACTGTCTAGGTTTCTACTCTTCCCTTGTTAAACTATCTAATTAGCTCATTGTTAAGGCTTTCTGCCATTTGGTCATTATGAGTTCAGGAGCAAGCTTTAATCTTTCCATATCTTTCATTCCTTTGCACTTAAACCAAAGTAAAGCAGAAGAAGTTTACATGTCCTCTCTACTTTCTTCCAGCAAAAGTTTAAGTAAAATCAGCAAAGCTCTCCGAAGTATAGGAAGAAGGCTTTTGTAGATCTTGTTTCAAATCATCGAAGAATGTGATAGCAAGAAGAATATGAAAAAACATAAAAAGTTCAACCTCCCAGTTTAATGTTATATATGAAATGGAAAAAAGTTACAAATAATTATAAGTTACAAATAAAGCTCACCAAGTTTAAAATTTCAGGAACCCTAGACTCCCCCATGGCCTCGCATGCATTTTTCACAAGAGCCTGCGTGAAAGTAACTTTCATAGTTAAGATATAAACCATCCAAGAACCATGTAGAAGATCAGATCAAGAATAAATCAATACCACTCTAAAATTGTCAAGCGAGAGAAGCCCGTCTTTAGGTTCCAAAAGTTTAAATTGAGCCCTTAAGTAGATAAGCTCGTTCTCTGTCAAAGCTTTTGAAATAGCCTGCAAAAGTAGAGAAGAAAAACCAGACATCAAAATGCATTATCTCATAACTGAATATTTGAGAGAATCCTATATCTACTTTAGGTTGCTTCCAGGTTCCTGATTCATATAACTGCAGTATGCCATTTCAAGAAGTTATATAAATACCCTAAGGGCTGCACGCTTCAATGGTGTTGCTCGGATGTAAGACTTGACCAGTCTGTAGATCGATATGTCAAGAGGTACGTCACAATTTTGATCCCTTAACCATGGGTGAGCTGTAAAACATTGAACATTTGTCACCTATTTTGTTCTTTAGTTTAGAATCGATAAGTGCATGAATAGAAAAATATAGTCTGGGATGTTGCACAAGTTACAAGTGGACACATATAAGTACTTCTTTTTCCATCAGCCCCATGCACAGATTCTGACATGATAAATGCCAACTTACCCAGTGCTTGGGCAGCTGTCATTCTTTTTCTGTGGTCTTTGTTCAGAAGCCGTCTTACAAAGTCTTTCCCTTCTGGTGATACTGAAGGCCAGGGCGAATCATTAAAGTTTGGATCCGCTCGAAGAACAGAACGAAAAATCCCTGATTCAGTACGTGCCCAAAAAGGCCTGCTTCCGCACAACAAGATGTATGTTATTACACCAATGCTCCAAATGTCTGCTTCAACGCTATACGATCTGTGAAGTACTTCAGGTGCAACATAATATGCACTGCCAACAATGTCATTGAGACGTTGGTCTGCAAATGCATGCAAGCAGATTGATGTCACGACGGACGTAGCATGAAGCCATAAAGAAAGAAATCAGGAGTAAGATATAAATTGGCCGGAGTGAGTTCTAGCAATCTAGTGTAAATCCAGCATCATATAAATATTCACAAATAGCAGAAAGAAACCAGCTTTAAATTCTTTTCCCCAGTAATCTCATTGCAAAAAGAGAGCAGAATATCATCTATACTTGCAAGTTCAGAGGATTAAGTTGACTAGTTGCAAACCAGCTCAGATCATTGCAAGTGTAGTAATATTGAGTGGTAGATTAATCATTTTTCCATTCTGTTGAAACAAAGTGATACAACTTGTTAATGAAATCGGACTGCAGAGTCATATTTTGAAATCAAATCAACAGACCTGAGTGATTTGTTCTTCATTTAAATTCAGATTAAGATTTACATTACTAGAAAGGGAGAAAATACATTCTACTCCAATGGCTTGGCTTCATGCCACCATTATGTTGTTACGTGCAGCCGTTGCAAACATAATTTTCTACCTTTCAAAACTAGACAATCTATATATGTTGCAGACACCAAAATTGTACCTAAAAATGTACTTCATCTGCAGTTTCCTGAAGTATTTAGAGATTGTCTTTGTCAAAAAGAAGGCAGGAGAAGTACAAAAAGGAACGTATAGAATGCTTCTTGCTCTTCTCAGTTGCCGTAAAGTGTAAACAGTTCATGAAAATAACCACAATTCACAAGGTACCCCTCTTTTAAACAAATAGAGGACTAGACTTCTCCAAACCAAGAGAATATCCGGCAAAGGAGTTTGATTGATGTACTAAGCTCCATTTCACAAAAACATATCCTGATCCAATATCTTATAGTTTCAGAGGGTGCAGCAGTTTTTGTACCTTGCTAAAAAATGCCAAAGCATCCAAGATGAGAACTTAAGAAATTCGCACATAATCACAAAAGTTAATAAATGTGATCAGCGAAGGAATAGTTGCAAAGAAATTGCCAATCCAAAATAAGCAGTAGATACTGCTACCATCATCATATAGCAGGAGAAATCATCGAAAGATAGCAGAAAATCATGGAAAAAGGAAATTAAGGTACAAATATCTCTTACGATATGTAACCATTACCAGGCTTAATAAAGTCAGATAGACCAAAATCTATGATCTTCATTGTAGCATCCTCATCCCTTGTGCTAAAAAGAAAATTCTGCCAAATAATCAAGTAATTTAACACAATTATCCTGGTGCACAGAACTTCATGAAATTAATTCATTTTACACTGGCTATTGTCATCCATTATCAAATTCACCGATTGCAAAAGTTACTTATATCAGACTAAATAACCTTCCATACAAATATGCCCATATATGCATAGACATTTGAAACATGAGAGCATTCTTTACTCCATGTATGTCAATACCTCTGGCTTCAGATCACGGTGTACAACACCTTGAAGATGACAAAAGGCAACAACACTTAATATCT
The DNA here is from genome assembly GCA_026122235.1 of Vinca minor. Lineage (NCBI taxonomy): Eukaryota > Viridiplantae > Streptophyta > Magnoliopsida > Gentianales > Apocynaceae > Vinca > Vinca minor. Next base: position 4,544,806 of record JAOCZM010000100.1, on the reverse strand, counting down.
GAGTGACGATACCCTTAGCATCCTTCTCTATGTATCTTCCACCTCTGCAGCAGAACAAATGTAGTAATGTAAGATCATGAAGCATACATGAACAGTGATCATTAGCAGCACAAATTGCAAAGCTGTCCAGTGAACTACCTTGATAAAATTCTGTCAAGCAGTTCACCTCCTTCACACAACCTGTCAAAATCACAAAATTCTAAACAGATTATAGCAGAACTTTAGTGTTGACTGAAATCTTCAGCAATCTGGCATCAGCTATAAAGATACTCTCTCCTATATAACGTAAAAGGAGGAAAAGTTCACCAGACCAAGGTGATGACCTTCAAACTGTTACAAGATGCAGGTTTTGGCAAAGTGGCTTTCAGAATCTGTGTTCTTTTTCCCTTGTTTCTGAAGATTCCCTTACCAATATATATATGCACATAGCAGGAAAATGAATAAGATTTCTTTAGTTGAAATAGGACTGATTTGCAATATACTCCCCCATCCCATATTATTTATTACTGTTCAAGCTCTTTTTTTGTTCCAAAATAATTTATCAAACCAAGAAAGCAAGCAATTATTGATCATCTTTTTTCCACTTTTACCTTTTACTTTATTAATCCACCAAAACCAACATTAATTACGTTTATAGTACCAAGATGGTCTTCTGATCATTTAACGCAATAAATCAAACTAAATTGATGACTTTAATCTCGGTGAACTCCAGAAAGTGGCAAGTAATTTGGAACGGAGGGAGTATAAGAAGTGGTGCCTTGAAAATATAGCTGAGATACATACTCCATGACTATGTAGACATTATGGGCATCCTCAAATGCATCATGAAATCTGACCAGATTTCTGTGTCCAGATAAGGCTTTCAAAATCTTCACCTCTCTACGGACATCTTCAATTGATATTGCTGTAGTCATCTGCAAACAACATTTCCTGTTAACAAATCAAGCACACCAAGGCAAAAGAATGTTTACAGGTATAAAATCCCCCTATATATCCATGATCAGCATATAATTTGAGTGGATATTAACAAATAAGAAAGCCAACACTTCAACTTATGCTTTACTCCAAAAAGTTTACTAACATAACGAAACTGCAGTTAAAAACATTTTTAAGGGACTGAGAATACAGACTGACCTAAATGTTCAAAGACCGATGGAGAAAGAGACCGGAAGCAGAATGCAAGGAGCTCTACAGGAAAAATAATTTTAAGGGGGGAAAGCACAAGGGGGCAAAGCAAAAAAGAACATGTGAGAACAAATTTGGGCATTATGTCTCGTCTTCACATTCAATCTTTATTGCTAATGATGCCTAACCCAATATCATTTACCCTGTTGTCTCAGGCAAGCATATCACAAAATGCCAGAAACTTGTATACAATCCAATTGCAGAGTGAATATTGCACCCCAGTGTACTAGGATAATTCAGTCATATAGTATAAATATCGAACATATTATATTCATGCTAAATGAAAGAATAATGGTAACGTGCACATAAATCAAAATGGTTTTTGTCTGCCTACTGATGCTTTTGGCTTTGATTTGAGGGCATTATTTCGTAGCAAACGTGACGGTATAAGGGTACTGTTTCAGCGGTATTCTGTGAGTAGTCACTTTCTGCATTCATTGTCAAATGTTAGGTAAGTCTCTAATCAATCTGTTTCAGTCGTATTCTGAGAGCAACCACTTTGTGCATTTATTGTCAAAGGCTAGGTATGTCTCATATTCATCCACCGCTCATACCTCAATAATTGGGGACTTAATGATTTTGTTATTGTTGTTGTATTTGATATAGATTAAGTATCAAACATATTGATTTTTTTTTTATTTTTTTTTTTAAGTTATTCACAAAACAAAACATATTGATAAAGATATTAAGGGGGGTGTATTCAATTAGGATTTTAAAAGACTATTTATCGATAAATAAGTCCAGTGGATTTTAAAAGACTATCTAAGATTTTAAAAGAATGTAATGACTTATAAGATTTTTTTTAAAGATTTTGTATACTTAGGATTCTTATGTTCGAATTTTTAAAGATTTATATCATAAGAATTTATAAGATTTGAAAGGATTACAAAGACTTTTTATTTGTGCGATCTTAACCAACCAACTTAGTTGTATGATGAACAATGTCTAGTTCAATGATGCACAAATTCTTCAGTAAAACCTTTACAACCCAAACTTTTCAAATAATGGTGGAATTTATCCTTCCCAAAGGTTTTATGATAGGTATAAAGTTACTAGGTTGCGGACACTTTCCTTTCTAGAGCGAGCCTCTCTCTCATTCCATCGTCGGTGCTTTGAAGGCTATGAACGGAGCTTCAGGTCGAACTAGTGGGTTGGGTGGCAAGGAGAGTATTAGGGCATGGGAAAGAAGGTCAGATTCACCCCGAAAAAAGTTATCCAAAAATGGATTTGACTATTCAACTAGTGGGGCATTGGTCATAGCCGAAGTCGAAGGGATAAAAAAAATAAAAGAAAGAAAGGGAAGTTTTTTCTTTCTTTCAATCCGAACAAAAAAAGCGTTCAAATAATGGAATGAGTCCATAAACATAAAGTCAATAAAAGTAAATTGGTTAAAGTTGTGGGCACTCAAGAGCAAATTTGATTTTTACCGAATTACCGACCGAATTCGAATTCAAATTCAAATTCAATTCGACAATTTGAATTCGGTAATTCGGTTACATCCCAATTCGATTTGATAAAAAATAGGACGAAATCGGTTTGACTATAGTTGAATTCGTTCTGACCAAATTCGAATTCATTTTTTAATTTTATTATATAGTTAATATATAAAGTAAATAGACCATAAAAATTGTTATTTTGGCGGTTTTGCTATTAATTTTCCTTGTAAATATGGTTGAATTAAACAATGACTAATTTATTATTTTGATTATTTTTTTCTGAATTTATTGTTTGTTTTGATTTTGGTTTTTTTCTTGATGTTCAATTAGAGTTTTCTTGTGAAATCGGTCAATTCGAATTCGGTAATTCTGAATTCGAATCCAAATTGGGTCCGTTTTTAGGTTCTAAAAAGTTGCCCCGAATTCAAATGACCAAATTGGCGAATTCGAATTCAATGCTCATCACTACTTGCATTAGTAATAACATAAACGACATCAAATGGAATGGAACAATAAAAATAAAAGCAAGCATTCAAAGTTACAAGAGTTAATGAAAAAGGTAATAAATAAACAAATCATGAAAATCCACTAAAAAGTCTTATGGGTTAGGGTGGAATTTTTTTAAAGGGTTTGGTATTTATACTTTTCACTAAAAAAATCCCACAAATTCCTAATTAAAAAAAAATCCATCGAAATTTGGAAGTTTTTGAATACCAAAAGACTTTTTGTTACTTGTTAAAAGTCCTGATTGAATACCACTGGATTTGAAAATCACTTTTAAAAAATCCTAATAGTCTTGATTGAATACCACATGACTTATTTAGATTACTTAAAAGTCTTAATTGAATACCACAAGACTTATTTATCTCAAAATAGTCTTTTAAAATCCCAATTGAATACACCCCCTAAACCCTATATGATTCTTTTGTAACAGGAACGAAAGGAATACCAATACTAAAAACATGTTTAAAGATTAAAACTAAAAAAAAAAAAAAAATAGAAATTCCAAATTCACATACCACGCACCTTAGCTTTGGAAATAATCTTCACAGCCACGGATTGATTCTTGAGCTCTCCTTTTTTACCTTTAGCCCAACATGTGTGACCAAAATGTCCTCGACCCACCTCTTTTCCCAATTCATATTTGGCCCCGAAATTCTTGGGATATCCGAACCTCTTATCAAGTGCCCTCTCCCCTTCCGCCCCTGCCCCAGCCCCATGCTCCGGTATCGGGCCCTCTTTGGGCTTTGCCGGAGAAGCTGCTTGCCTCTTCATAAGAGCCGACATGATCGGCTTGGCCGGGGACGGAGGAGGGAAGGGCCACTTGAATTTCCGGCCAGGAGTACCTCTGGCCGGAGAAGGCGTTGGAGCCACTCCGGCGGGATACGGACTCTGCCATGGACTGGCAGCGAAAGAGTGAGCTGGCGTGCTCCCATTCGCGGATGGAGTACCCGGACCCGGAGACACCGCATGAGTAGGCTTCCGGCGGCGGTGCTGTTGGTGGTTGGAGGGGGCGGCGGAGGATTCAGCACTAGCGGAGACAGTGACGGAATCATCGTAGACCGGATTATCTAGTTTGTCCGGCGGTGATTCAGAAACGCCTTTGCTACAGCAATGCCCCATTGTTGAAGAAGAAGGAGGAGGAGGAGCTGGTGGTATACTCCGGTGACGGCGATCGTTCAAAGTGTAGTAGTAGTCATAGGTAGGAAAGAGTAAACGTCGTAGATAATTAGAGAGAGGCGGTTGCCAACCATATAAGTTTGGTTGGAGTGGAGGTTTTTATATAGGTGAAGACTTTGAAAATGGCTGGAAATGTCTACAAGTTGGAGAGAGAGAAAATTGGTAATGAGTAAATGGATTTTTGTTGTCTAATTAAAGTTCAAAGTTTTTAACGTCACAGTTTGCGTATATGTTGCTGTTCCTACACGGGATAAAAGATTTTCCTCACCAACCCGAATGAAGCCTGAGTTCTGATTAGGAATGTCAATTTCACTCGTGATCCGCTTTATTCATTTCGTCTAATAATATTTGTAAACTTAATACCACTTCGTTTAAAAATAATAATATATTTATTTTAAATTTATAAATGAAAATAAAATAGATGTAAGGTTATATATGACTTTTTATAGATGGTAATTATATGAATATTTGTATATGCTAACTATATTAAGGAAAAGTAAATGAATGCTAATTATATGATTTTTAAAAAACACAGGACGGTGCGGAACGAGTTTGACCCGACATGCACGAGGCTGGGCTGTGGGGCGATGAATGTTGTCCCATAGCGGATTACGAGACAGAGCGGGGCAACGGATCAATTGCGTGGGGTGAGGTTGGATATTTAGAAACATCTTATCCACCCCCATTGTCATCCCTGGTTCTTATTAGATGGTATCCCTTCGCAAAAAAAAATCATTTGTCCCGTGTATTTCTTCATTCATATACTCAACCAATCACAATTCGTCATGTGTATATATAATTGGAAAAATGTATACATAGCAAATTCGATTTATTGAGTACGGGAATAGGGACATACACGGGGACACGCGATTTTCACTTGTGTTCCTTTATGACATTCTTATTCTCAATTTCAGATAGTTTCAAACTCAAGCAAAAATCTCATAATTCAATGCTTGAGATTTCATTTCTCAATTCATTCCAAAGAGAGTTTGAGTCAATTTGTAAGAACTCATGTAAGCTAGTTTGTTAATCGGAGTCGAACCCCTAAACTTTTTATTTTAAAAAAATAAAAATAAAAATCCTCTACCAATCATCTTCTCTTTTTTATTTATTAGTAAATTCTTTTATTTTATCAAGCATAATTAGTTCATAATCTAAATCATCACACGAGTCCCTAAAAAAATAGATAGTTAATTATCTCAAAACATCTAATAAGGGATTGTACCACTTCTGCACTTCTTTCTCTCTATTATTTTCTCTGTTCTTCTTTTTAATTTCTCATCATTTCTTCTTCTTTCATGCTAGATCTAACTAAAAGTTACGACGTCTGGTCGGATCTTGGTTGGATCTAACCATCATTCCTTTAATTTTTGTGTCTTCACCCCCTCATTTTTTTACCATAAATCGTGATGAAATTTTCTCAATGCATTATTTTTCAAAATTTAAGACTCGGATGCAAGTTCTACTTCAAATCCTTTCAGATCTAGGGTTTCTTTTGATACTACTTGGAGTATTCTCATCTATTTGGGGCCTTAACCATTTGACTCGATAAGGATTATGGAAGGTGTTATTACATATTTACATTCATTAAAATTGCAAGAAAAATTCAAAAGAATCAAAACCTTAGTAATTAAGTTGATTACGTATCAAGGACGGAACCAGAAATTTGTCGTTGAGAGGCAAAAAACTGAAACAATATGTCGAACTACATATAAAAATTGCAAAAAATGTATATATATATTGAGGGGCGAATTTAATCAAATATTTCGAACTATATATAAAATTTAATATATTTAGTAGTATTTTTAAAAATTTCGAAGTGCGACTGCCACCCCTGCCCTCTGTCTTTGTCCCTGCATAGTAGTTCTATGATAATACTGATTTTTTTTTGTTGGTGAACCTGCTTAATGCTGTGGTCCTACTATGCGAACAAATCCAACGACTACCCCAACACTTCATTTACTTTCTACCTATGTTAAGAGTGTACATGTATAATACAATAATGTCGGAAAACTCTTTTCAACCTAAAAGTGTACGGGAATTTAGGGGAGAAAACCATTTTATTTTACGTAATTATTTGCAAGCAATTGGAAATTGTTAGTTGGACCACCTCAATGCTACGAAATATAAACTATATGCCTTCCGGGGGTACAGATGGGTTGGCAAACCTGTGTGATGTGGATTAACAATGCAGATTCGAATTTCGTCTAGAATTTTTTATTTTTTATGAATTCGTGCATATTTCGCGATTTAAATTTTACCCAACTAAAAGATATTTTATTCGGGTTTGAGGCTGACTCTGGGTCTTAACTTTGAGAAAAAAATAGAGATTATAACTTTGAATTTTTTGGGTATATTGTGTAGTATACTTTGGATGAGGTGGGACTGCTGCACCACGTCATGGTGATGACGTGTAGCTGCACTGAAAATTTTCTCCTAAGCGAGATTTGTTGAGATTATATTGGAGCATGCGAAGAGTCTTCTTCTTTTTTTTAAATCATATGGGTTGAAATCTTATATATTCATACATATTTCCACCTTTAAAATTTTGTCATGTAGATATTTTTATTAATTTCATATACACGTAATAAATTGTAAATGATTAAAAATAATATTGAAAACATGTACAGAAAAAGACGATTTTTTTCTCGTATCTTCATGTGGATTGCCAGAAGAGCATGTTGGAAGTTATTGTTTTTTTTTTTTGCTAGGTGAGCATCTTGGAAGTCAACTTGTCAATTCTTTATTCATCAATATTTGGTAGATGAAAATCCTCTAAAAAGTAGACAGCAAATTACTGACGAGGGACCAATTTGTTTATCTTTTTAATATGTAAAGAATAAGCAAATTGAATATTATTGTCCCTAAACAATTTATAACACAGACGTAAAGTCTCAAAAGATGTTTTCTGGACATTACAATCTTTAAACAATTTACGATTGGTGTGTAAGGTCCTTCTGTCTAAAATTTACTGATGAGGGACCAATTTATTTATCTTTTTATATGTAAAGAATACGATAGGTGAACTTGGATGTGTATGTCACAACCTTGATTGCATATGGAACTTTGTCCAATTTCTTTTTCCGTAAACAAACTTTGTGCACCCAAAATATGTGGAACTCCCCAATCAAATCAACAAAATATAAAAGCAACCTTTGCATTTGAATGAGTCTATTTTTTTTTAGAAAGAAAGTGGAAAAACAGGAAAAAGTTTTCCTAAGACCATCCACATCCAAATGCATATGACCCACATCCCACAAACAACAAGTCTCAGTCCTACCAAAAGTAGAACCCGCTCCTGTCACGGGAACCGACTTAATTTTTGTGTGTGAGATATGAGTCAGTATGCCTTGGAATGGTCCTACAAAAAAGTTACCCCGGAAAACAATCTGCCCGGTTTTCATTTATGAATAGGGTAATGTTAGGTGACTAAATATTTAGTTAATTAATTGGCTAAATTGAGGGTAAATTTGTAAAAAATTGTAGAATCATTTGAGCTAACAAGGGTGAATAGTATTTAATTTAAATTTTTACTCAATTTTAATCACCCAAAATACATTACCCTTCTGAATAACCAGTAAAAAATGCAATTGTTATTCTAACTTCTAAGGCTATTCCCAAACCAAAAAAAAACGATTAGGTCTTCCGTATTCTCTCACAAATAATTATCATCTATTAATTCACGATAAAAAAATCTCAAACAAAACTCAATCTAAATACGCAGTTTGCAGTTAGATGTGAGGTGAAGCCACCTACCAAGTAACAAAACATTTAAAGGCCTTAAAGATCAGTGAAGTGGGTATAGAGTGTTGGGCTGAAACACAAACCCTCACCATCAAATTATTAGAGCCTTCAGCAGTCCAATAAAATATGTTGACCCAGAAGAAGCAAAAGATGCATAATTTCAGTACAGTAATTAAAGAAGCAATAGCAACACTGTTGGCATACAAGAAAAAAGCAACCTCTGTATTAAGGAAACGACCTTCAAGTAGTGAGAGCTAGGAGTAGGGATGGCAGTTGACCCAGCTGAATCGGAGGCCCGACTTAGCCCAACCTAGTGGGGGCGGGGATTCCAGGTTTAAGTCGGAGGCGGGGATGAATTTTGCCTCCGCTATCCGGGACGGGCCAGAGGCGGGAGAGATGATATCCCGGCCCCACCTTGGCTCGCCTCGGCCCATTGTCATCCCTAGCTAGGAGAAACATAGGAAATATTCTAGTAATAATGCCCTCAACAATGAGAATAATGGGATTAACAGGAAATGCAGTTTGAACTCCAAAAACGGTTAAAATGAGGATTCTAATGCCTGTTTAGACATCATAATATACGATCAGATTCCTATTTCAAGATTAATTCTTAAATCAGGAACTTCATCCAGCTAAGAACTTTTTTAATTGATTGTGCTCAAGGCATCTGACAATTAAAAGTTTTGTTAAGACAACTTAGTACCAGCCTACCAGGAAGCATTATCAGACAAGTAGTGCACATGAAATGTGAAAGAATGAAGATCTTAAATGGTGTAAAATGGGAGGCCAACCAAATTTCCTTTGCAGTGAACAAGTAATGTACCATTCTCCAACTAAAATTTCCAAGCAGGACAATATAATGAAAGCAGAAATAATGGTATTTCAATACAATCCCTGCAACCGTCTAAGTGGTTCGCGGATGAAAAAGTTAACACTAGCATTGCAATCAAACTAAAAGAAGTTATAAAAGTAGGTAGAAAACTAAAGACAGTCTTCATATTCCACATTCCATGTGCCTGGTAAAATTCAATGTGGAGAAAATACCCATTGAATCCAAAGAAACGTCAGAAGATCTACACGGAGGGAAAAGAAACAGGCACACGCGGCACACATCGCGATTGAAAACAGAAAAGACAACCTGGAAACAGATCTTCTTGGCATTCCTACCTAGACAAAAATTAACAAAAATCAACTTTAACTTGAAATAAAAGACCGATTATGAATTTATCCTTGAAGATGGGCATGTGAAAATTGCACTAATACGGCAGCAAATGAGTGTTAATTCTAGTGGTCGGTTTCTATAGGAGTTTAAATCCCATATCTTATACGGCAAGTATACAACAAAATCTATGAGAAACATCTGTATTCAGCTGCAATCCTCAGACGAAACCCCCCCTCCCCCCCACTAATGCTACGAAATGAGGAACCTCGCAGTTAGCACGCCCTGTCATGCTATGCAGCTTTAACTTCTTAACAAAGCAACTGATGTCTCAACCGGTGACTTGAATTTTTAACTTAGGTATGTATTTGGCGTACTAATTTTGGCTATAAATTTTTGGGGTTTATAGATCAATAGCCCGGAAACTGGAAAAGGGTACAAGCTTGCTGTTTTGACATGTTCCCAAATTTCTTTTACCAACACAGTGCAGCATGGACAATCAACGAAGTTTGGGATCAACAACTTTTGAGTATATGTATTTGTAATACCCCTCCCTCCCTCTCTTTCACTTTTCCAATAAAAAATATGTTGGGGGTATAATTAGAATAAATTGTTGAGAGCTAATAAAAGACATTTAAATGACAATTAATATGGATAATATATATATCTCCTAAAAGATAATTAAATGGGAATAGAGGGAGTACTGTTATTGGCAGTGCACAATTTTGCAATACAACAATGAACAATAATTCCAAACAATTAAATTGCCAGTAATCAAATTAAAAGCAAAACAAACAGGTCCCATTTGCCCAAATGAAATATAAAAGGAGCCCCGATTCACCTTGCTTGTAGACAGATTCCGATTCCTACCAAGAAGCTTTCTTGATGCCGTTCAAAGCACCTTTGGAAGCTAATTCCCTAAAACAGATACGAGACATTCGAAATAGCTGATAAACTGCACGAGGTCGACCCGTTAGAATACACCGGTTTCTAATTCTAGTAAAAGTACTATTCCTCGGCAATTTGGACAATTTCTGGCGACTCTTCTCTCGTACATCGTTTGGAAGATCGGGATCTCGGCAGAGAGCTTTGTAGAGTTTCCGCCGGACTTCATATTTAGCCGCCATGAGTCGGCGGTTGTGATCTTTCATAACCCGCTTCTCCTCCGTCAATGTACTGAATTTCCTCGCCATTTCTTTGCAAAATGACGCCCCCATCGTCATTTTCTGCCTTGCCATGTCTTTGCAGAAAGCTACTCCAGTCAACATTGTTTGACAGAAGTGAGGAACAATTCTGAATCGGCGTTTCCTTTTGCCTTCCTGGTTTGGGGTAGGGTGTGTAACCGGTGCGGTTTTACTAATTTTTCAAACGGCACAGTAATTTTACAGTTTGGGAGCTCTACTTGGATTGAGTTTGACTTTTGGGATTGGTTTGGGTTTAGTCCAGCTTTGGATTGAGTTTGAGATTGAGACTGCGGATGATTTAACACTTCAAATCTCAATCCCAGACTCAATCCAAAGCTGATTTGGGTCTGGGATTGAGACCAAACTCAAACCAATTTCAAACCAAACTCAAACCAAGTAAAATCGCACCAAACTAACTTTTGCCAAATTAATTCATATTCCTATTTTTTTAGTTCATATATTGATTAAAAATATAAACCGTTTTGGAAAGTTAATTCATATTCATAATTTTTTTATTAAAACATAGGTTGTGCATATTTTATAAATAGGTTATCATTCCTAATTTTATTTTCATTCCTTTTTTTATCATCTTCTTTCTTCATGCCATACGCTTCACTAATCCCTTAATTTACAAAGTTGATTTTCAACTTTAACGATTAATCTCTTGGATTATTGATTCTTTAAAATCTAAAGGAAGTGGACAGTTTGTCAGGTGAGCGGCCCTCAACTTTTTACAAATATTATAAATATATATTATGTACTCATTGTACATTGCACTCATGATTTGGATCCACTCATTACATGCACGGGATGTTTACGTGATATCATGAAACATTTTCTCAATTAGGGCATTGTTGTTAATGTTATTTTATTGCATTGCAAATTATGTAATTTATTGAACTTTGAAGGGAATTTCTCATGTTATTAATGAAATGGAATGACAAGACTATAAGTCTGTTGAGGCGGTCCTTACTGGTTAAAGAAGGAGTTAAGTTATACGTTAAAGGGTGTGGGCCATCTCTAGGTTCCTATCGTTTAATATCTTGATTTGAGGCCAATATGAAATGTGATTTACTAATATTGTAATATCTAATGTCAATTTCACATTGGCAGTCACGAACAATTGCATGCCCTTTATTATACAATTAAATATATGATTGTCTCATTGTGCGAGATATTTTTTCCGATAAAGTATTTATAAAGAAAAATGTTTTAAAACACTTGCACATTGTTGCATGACTCTTACTGAGCATTGGCTCACATTCAAAAATATTTTATAACTTTACAGGTACGCAGTTGTAATCAGTGTGCGCAACGGAATCCTAATTTAGCTATTTGTATATAAGGATCCTGATATTGTTTTTACTTTGGATGCAATCGTGATAACCTTATCGATATTATTTGTAAAGTTAGGGTTAATACAATGATTGTACAAAGCCTTGCTATACAGACAAGTATGGTGGCTGGAGACTCGACTCGTCATCGTACGACCAACTGGGTCGAGACATCACAATAAATACATATAATAACCGAGGTAGAAAATGGTTTGGGTTCAAATTTCCCTCATTACTTTTTAATTCCCTATAATTATTGTGACAGATAGGTCCTTGTTGCTAAAAAAAACTTATTCAGGCGTTGAGTTGAGAAGTTTAGCAGGTCGACTTTAATTGAACGCTTGAAATTCCTCTCTCGAGTTAAGATACAAATCAGAAAATGATCACCTGACGTATTATTCGTTATTAGAGATGGTTAAACATGCAAAAAATTGAGCTTAAGGCTTTGAATTTGGTCATAAATTGTAGTATGTGTTGTGAGGACAAACCATCATATAGAAAACTAAGCATATGGAGTGGATTTTCCTAACTACATATTATTGGATAAGAATTCTCGCGCATAAAAATTGGTCGATCCCAAGGAACTAAGTGCAAATAAAATTACATGAATTTAACTGCGAAAATGTGTAAAGAAAGCTACAAATATAAGGTAAACGAGGATAAAATAATCATTTTGTGTGTTGTATGCCGTGGGTCCTTGATCTCATTATCCTTATTCATTTATATGTGCTCATAGTATATTTCTCGCCTCATTTCACCCACGGCTGCTTTGATCTCGTGTTTTCACCAATTTTCCTCGAGATGTAGGAGCCATGGAGATCTTGAGGCTAGCTTTTATGCCTTGACAGAGTCTTTTTGTTACATGTTCCTGCCTATTTTTGAGTTGTCCAACTGATATATTTGATAGATTTCTTCACGACCTTATCAACACTCTTTCAAATAGTGAATGGTCCTTATGGCATGAATAAGACTTGAGACATTTTTTTTATTTATGAATAAATAAGACTTAAGACTGAGTAAAAGTTTTATTATAACACGTGTGGTCGGACTCTCTTTTGGAATATGTCTTTCTGATTTTTATCGAAATTATCAAAGAACCAATTTCTAAAGGCTTCCCATCTAGGTAATTTAAATTCTTGACTAATTTGATTCCTGGTTTTAGATACAGGACTAAAATCAATTTTTATTGGTTTATTATCCATTACCAAAACTATAACTCATTTGAGACATAGTCTCTACATCTTTCTTATTAAAATGTCCTCTAAGAATATTATCTTTGTGTAATCTTAATTCATCAATTCTAGATTCTTTCAATGAATCATTACTACTATCATCTTTATCTTTTTCCCTAATTTGAGAAGTTGAATGTCTAGAAGTACTGGGAATATCCACAGTATAATCACAAGGAGAAATAAACTATCTAACCGAGCTAGATCTAGATAATCTAGATGTATTTCCAAGTAATCGGTTATGCTGGTTATTACCAAAATTCAATGTTACAGATCCTTCAGGTGTCTGTCTAACATTTAATAAATCTGTGTGAATAACATGTTGAGGAGGCATAGCTCTCTCAATTGTCCAATTTTCAGGAAAAGCCATTTCTTCCCAATTTTATAGATCTTCTAGTGGTAATATCAGATCTACTAAAATTGGTTTCAATTATAATTGTTTCATTTAATGGTTTATCAGCCAATTTACAGTGAGTATTCAATGTATATAAAGGTTTGAAATAAATCCTATAGCATATACATATTAGTTCTGATCTTTGAGCATAATTATAACCATGTGTCTTAACATTTAATGTTAATGCATCAAGTATATTTATATCAGTCAATGAAAACTGTAAATTTGGATAAACATCAAAATAAACTGGTCTATGTGCCAGATTGGATTTTATAACACCCATAATAGATTTTTTCCAAGCTAAATCTCTCCCATCTCTAAGAGCTGCTATAAAACTCTCTGGTAATCCTTATAAAGTCAAAGGTTTAAAGGCAACTTGTACTAATCCAATATGAATAAATTTATGATTAGATTCCCTATAAGGTATAATATCTTGTTCACTTAATAAATGAATGAACATTTCTTCATTATTTAATGAAATAGATTCTTCAGTAGTTTTAACTACTTGTTTGAGACATAACCTCTCAAATGCACCTAATTGATAAATTGTTCTAGTACTAACCTTTGGTATAGTCCATCTATTTAATAATTCCAAATTTTGAGGTATATCAATCTCATTAGTTCTACTGTTTTTAACATTCGATTTATTAGAAATAACATTCTTATTTCTACTCATAAAGAAAAACAAGAAGTGTTTATGTTGAATTACATCATATATATATAAAAAATTTGATTGTAATGTCAATGTTATTCAAGTAAGATTTTGTAAGGAATGTTTAATTAGGTTTTATCGTTAGCATATGGTAAAGGGCATTTATGTCATATTGTGTTTAATTCCATTCCATTCTAACATTAAAATATAGTTTTTACCCGACACAGAAAATGAATCAATTTTACATTCTGATTTTGCCTTCCAAACACTGGAATGGAAAGAGGATTCTGAAGTCATTCGGATGTGGTAAGTGATTCTGCCGGGAGGGGATTCCATTCTATTTAATTCCAGCGTACCAAACGTGTTGTTAGGGTGCGAAACATCATTTTTTCCACACATGCAGATTGTAGGAACTGTTAGATGTTTGATGTGATGATTTCAATTTTGTGAGAGAAACATCAATAACAACTGTTATTTATCTCATTTTTTGAATTACTTAATCCAACAGTGGAACGAATATTTTGCACATATATAATAATAATTGTTCCGAATAATAGTCAGATCGCACTTATCCCTCACAAATTTTCTTCGGTCGTCAACCTTTTTCATTTATTGTTCTTTTCTTTTTTCTTTTTACATTTCCAATCCCTTAAAATTAAAACCCCCTCATATTTTCCCAAATCTAGAGCTCACTATCGCAGAGAGAGGTAGTATGCGAATGGCGAGGCGATGCGAATGAAACAGTGGCATTTGTGTTCTCAATCACTAGAATTAGGTTTCCTTCATTCGATTGATTGTTGATTTTCTCATTCTAGGGCATTTTCATTCTATAATTGTTTGCTCAAAAGGTTTTGGGAGGAAAAATTAGGGTTTCAGAAGTTGGAGGAGGATTCTTTATTATCACTTCTAAGATTCAGCTAATGGAGGCCGCGGCGGGTGTTGCCGCCGCCGGACGTGGTATTTCTTTGCCGATGAACTCATCTCAGCCTTCTCGAAAGGAGTGGCGCGTTGTCTCCGAACAATCTGTTCGAAATTCCAGTAACGAGGTATTTTTCACTTAGAAACCTGTTTGCATTGCTTCTCTTTCACTTATAAAACTTTGGCTTTTGTCATTTCTTGTCGGAGTTTTATGAATATTAGTAACGTACAGGAGTTGGAGCATTCGAAATTAGGGCAATCGGACGAGAGGTTGATATACGAGGTAAGTGATGTGTTCTGTGGAATTAGGGCTTTCGACCACTCCATTTTCATGGTTTATAATTTTATTTTAGTTGGAATGCTAGTGAGAAATGAAGGTGATTTCGTGAATTCTTTAAGGTGCAGCAGGGCAGAGAGCCGGCTGATGTGGACTTCTGTTCCATCAAAATTGACGGAAATTTGGACAATGATATTTTGCAGCAGCGACTTCACAGCGTGGTAAAGCAAAGGGAGGCATTGCAGCAAATGGAGGTTGATATTAAAGCTCAGCTCATTGCCAGGGGGGAGATAATGGAGATGCGCAACACCTATGATGCTCAAATCAAAGATCATGCGAATGCCAATGTCAAGCTTCAGGTTTGTGTTTTTAGTTGTTAAACAGATTTGCATGTATGTCTGGAAGATCAAGCTAGCATGTATTTTTTGGCTTCCTGGTTTCTGAGTGTTTCTTATTTCTCTGTGAAGGAGCAACTGCGTGATAAGGACCAGAGGATACTTGAGCTGGAAAGACTGATGGAAGAGAAGGAAAGGGAGTTGCATTCCATCAGACTAGATAATGAAGCGGTTCGTTTGGGGTTTTTCATTTTGGGAATGAAGATACCTTATTTTGGTTTTTTGACTTTTTGGCGTGGGGTACTCAGTTCTTTCTTTTCTAAATTATTGTATTGTTATCTACTTTAGCAGGTGTGGGCTAAAGAGGATCTTCTTCGAGAGCAAAACCAAGAGTTGCAGTCATACAGGTACGAGCTTTAAAGCGATAGTTTATCATGTCCGAGTTTTGAAGGAGATTAAGAGACAGAACCCTCTTGTTTCACTGTGGTTATGTGTAGTAGATGCTTAATTCTAAAAAACGAATGTTTGGCTATTTCTTTCTTTTGGTTATGTGATGCCCGGAAATATTTCCAAAAAGAAAAAGAGAAGAGGATGCAACAGAAAGATTGTTGCCTGCATAGATTCCTATCACATTGATTCCTAACTCCCATTTTTCAGAAGAGAGAGAGATAACTCCGAAGCTGAAAGAGCTCAACATATCAAACAAATCCATGACCTCCAGGAGCACATTCAAGACAAAGATAGACAGTTTATGGAGTTACAGGAACAGGCATGTTTATGATTCTCTTGAGAGTAATATGATTGTGATAACAGTGGTACTTCACCTTGCAACTTAGGTTATGTGTATTTGCTGGAAAAAAAAGAGACGTGATGTTTCTAAGACATGTATTTCTTTTCTGGCTCATAAAGAGCATTGAGCACCTCATGCATCGGTTGTTTTGTATCTGCTCTGACTAGTTTGAGTTATTGTGCCATTCAGAATAGAGTTGCTCAAGAAACTATAATTTTCAAAGATGAACAATTGAGGGAGGCCCAGGCTTGGATTACTCGTGCCCAGGAGATGGATGCCTTTCAATCAACCACCAACCAGACACTTCAATCTCAACTTCAGGATCGTGCTGAACTTTATAACCAACTCTTGTTTAGTTTTCAAAGACAGGTTACTTTTGTTTAATCTCAGAATCCTTTTCTTTGTACGCTTATTTTTTTAACTTGAATTCTTTATATGGTGTGCATTTGGATTGTCTGAGCCATAGTTTTTTATATAATCTGCTCAGTTCTTTGTGTGAACTAGAGGTTGATAAATTTGTTGTTTAACTAGTTTGGTGAGATGGAGCGTCTTCATCTGCATATACAACAACTTCAGATTGAATTGGCTGAGGCAAGAGAAAGGAGTGGAACCTTTTCAGATGGGTCACATGTCTCCCAAACCAATTCGAAGGACGTTTCTCCAATTGGACAGGGCAATAGCAGCCAACTGGACATGAGTGGTAGTGGTACGCCTGGTGGAAGCTCCGCCAACCTACCTAATGGGAATGCCGATAATGCTTCTTTTGTTTCTCTTGGGATTGCATCTGTTCAGGTAGATATCTCTTCCCACTTTCATCTGCATTTTGTGATAGCAAGCATGGTTGGTATATATTATAAGATACCTTCAAAGAAGTGATTAGTTAAATGCAAATTGAAGTATTGAACTTGCATGCCCATCAACGATCATTCTAGCTGAGGCTTTTTATGATTAGCTAGAGTTAATGCTTTTCTTGGGGTTTGGACCATCAACTTGTAGAAGGCAATCGTAACTTGCTGAATGTTTCTGAAGTTAATTGTTAAATTGGATCAAGTTTTGCCTCCTTGGTCCTTTTGCAGGTGCATGTCCAGATATTTTAACCTCTGCTATCAATAGAGCTCACTATCAATATAAATTAGATTGTCACTTTCTGTTACTTATTTATCGGGCCTTTTTACCCTTCTTTGTGATCTTATTTTACTTGATGCTACTTTCCAGAGTCCTTGCTCATTCTCTACTATAATTAGGGCACAAGTATTTCTTGGTATAGATGAATTTCACTATTGGTTATAGATTGTCTGGGTTTTCTTTTGATGTTTTTCAAATTATAAATTTTTGTTCAATCCCATGTATACTAGTCTGAACATGTCCATGGAGTCGCCTTTGCTCCTTCATCCCTGCTGGGGATGCCACCCTACGTTCCACCTGGACAGTTGCCTTCTCTACATTCTTTCATGATGCATCAGCAAGGTGTACCTCATTCTGTGCCAGCGCATGTTCAACAATCTCATGTTGGACATTTTCATCCTATGTCAGCAATGTCATCTTCTCAGCATTGGCACAACCCCCAGGTGATAATTTGATGTATAATGGAGCATCCTGTTTGAAATTTCTGGTGCTGTTTGGTACATGATGGCTGCCTGACTGATAGTTTTTTTATTTTCTTTTTCATATTTCAAGGCCATCTCAGAGGGTGCACAGATGACAACTCAAGATCAACATCCTTCCTTACAAACTGAACCAGCCTTGTTGAAACCAGAAACCAATTATGATTATGACTCGTCTGTGAATGGTCAGGTTATTCATCCAGATTATTTGCATGTTAAAATCAGCCAAGGAATGGATCCTAATTCTGTTGCTCCACCGTCAAATGTAGATGGCCAGGTAACTACAATTTTTTTGTATGCTTCAACCTGTTACTTTTCCTATTTGTCTACTTTAATCTATCGGGTAAATGGATCGTGATGATTGCTGATTGTTCAAATTGTATGCTTGACTTGGTCCACCATGAACCCTTTCAGGTCCTGGATTCAATGGATAAAAGCTATTTGTCGAGTGGCCAATCCCAGCCGAGCTTGCAGCAGATTTCGGCCCAGTTTCACGATGCTTTGGGATTGGATTCCCCAGAACACAGTAATGACAAGAAGGTATTCATTCCCTGGTTTTATATCAACATGGCCTGCATGTTTGTCTTGCCTTAGATTATATGCTTCGTTTTTCTTGGAATATATTGCTGGGGAAAAGAAGTGTTAACTAAGATCATTTTATTTGCTTCACTGGGACAGGATAAGAATGTCAACCCATTAGAGGCCCAAGGTCTAACAGTGGAGAAACCTGGTTCTATATCTAATATGTCTTCTTCTGAAGAAGCAAATCACTCTGGAAATTTCACTGGAAGTACAATGAATGCCGTCTCTGATGTGGTTTCATCAGACTCTTTTGCTTCTGCTAGCCATAAAAGTATTAATGCTGCTGGGAAATCAGCAGAGACATCGCTACTAGACGAAAGATCTTTATTGGCTTGCATTGTGCGTACAATTCCACCTGGTGGTAGAATTCGCATTAGTTCAAGTGTAAGTTATCCAAATTTGGTTCTTTTTGCATGGTTGGATTGGAAAACCTAGTTTTGACGTACTGAACTCCTTTTTGGGTTTACATTACATGTTATCTTTTTGCAGCTTCCAAATAGACTTGGTAAAATGATTGCCCCGCTACACTGGCATGACTATAAAAGGAAGTACGGAAAGCTTGATGAGTTTGTGTCTAGTCATCCTGAAGTATGTATTTCGTTCTTCAGATTTATTTTCCGTGGCTTATTTTTTCTGTACAAGTAACCTATTTCCCATGTTTCAGTTATTTGTAATTGAAGGTGACTACATACAACTTCGAGAAGGTGCACAAGAAATAATAGCTGCTACAGCAGCTGTGGCTAAAGTTGCTGCTGCTGAAGCTGCCACATCATCTTACTCGTCTGGGTTGCCTTCTGTTGCCGTGACTCCCATGGCACAGTCTCACCGCCTGAAGAAAGCCCCATCTCTTGAGTCTACCTCCGGTAAATCTGACAGTAGTATGTTTAAGGAGTATGTGACCTCCAGACCCTCAAATGCTGTGGACAATTCTACTCAGCTGTCAGCAGTGCAGAAACCACCTTCAAATGGTATTTCTTTCAACATTGCTGGAGGTATACCAAATGTAAACATTTTGTGTAAGTCTAAGGATCACTTGGAAATGAATGTCTCTGAGACTAGTTCTGCCCAATCTGTTCTGTTGACAGTTGGAAATGGAACAATTTCCGACAAGAACGATTTTGGCAGTTCTCCAGACAAGGGCTCAAATCATTGGAGAGCCAGTAACAATATAGCCGGGAAACAGCAGGGCAGGTATTATTTTTACTAAACCTTGATGACTTCTTCTAGTTTGACCTATGTCAAACCTATTCTCACCAACTATGTATCTCGTATCCTGATGGAACTGTGCTTCTACCAGGTCTATTGGTGCTGCTTCAAGTTCTAGAAGATAGTAAGTGCCTTACAACTTGTCATTTATCTTAACAATTTCTATTTGATACTGGATTTGTGCTATAATTGGGACTTTCAGTACATAATGAGTTAAAGTTGGTTTTTAGGGATATAATTCTGCTTGCTATGGCTTTCAGATCTCTGTTGCTAACTTTGAATTCTTTAATGCCTTCAAGTTAAGTTCTTTTACAATACATACTTGATGCATATGTTCAAGAGGTTCATAATTTTCCCCATGTTTTGTTATTTTTCTCGGACAGTATGAACTCCTTTATTTGGTGTACTCTTTTTTAAGTTGACTTTTGACTGTTTGTTTTTGTCCTTTCTGGCTGATCAATTAGTACAATGCAATTTGATTATTGCCATCCATTTCCTATGTTTAATCTATTTATGCATCCTCATTCATTTCAATATACGAGGAAAAAATGGTTAATTTTGTCTGAACATATTCTTTATGAAACTAGAGTATGAGAAGGAAGGAACCATGATCAGATGGGGTTGTCTGGAAAAGCTACGAGGTCTCTTGTATACCGTTCTTGTCTCTTGAATGATTAAAAAAAATGCCAAGGTGGTTCACATAGATGGGCCAAACTTCTGATCACCCATCCTCAAGTACTGTGCACCCACAACTATAGACAAATCTTTAATGTATTGGTGAATTACATGCTTCCCTTTTTCTTCTATCCTTTTTGTGGTTTGTTTCCACAAGGAAAAAACATTGTCATTTTCACGAGTTCTCTATTCATTCCCCTTTTAGAATTTGTTTATCCTGGCAGCTTTGAAATGTACTAAATGCCATCTAAAGCAGTTTCATGAGTTTATAATGTTTTCACATAAGATATACTGAGAGCAGGTAACCTTCATTTACCAATAATGATTAGTGTTGCTAGTATCATTTTAGAGTTTTAAGTTTGATCCCTTGATTCTAGCAAATTCTATATTTATTTTCCAGCCTTCATCTAATTCTTCAGGATGTGAGTTTACGGTTTGGAAATATCTCAAGGATGTTAATGATGTACATAAAATATTTCTCAAATAGAAATATGAAGAAAGATGGTAAATTAAGCAGTGGTATTTCTCTATAGACAAAAGGGTTGTGGTTACTCAGTTATTTGATCCCGCAAGTGCTAATTATTTGGACGTCTTTTGTTGTATTTAAATTGTTTTTGAGTGTTTAAGTACATTGCTTAATTTTTTCGCTTCATTCTAATTATTCCCTGTTGCTAACGCTTCACATTTTGTTTGGCAGAACAAATTGTTCGGACCATGCAGAGACAGATCTAGCGCATCGGGGATGATGACATGTGAGAGGTTGTATATGCTCTCTAGTTCGAATCTCTGGTTATTTTGCTGGTTTAAATCATCTAACTCCTGGTGATGGAAAAAAGTCACTAATTTTATCTGCGTGTTCTGTTGTGATGAGAACTAAACATTGGTGGCAATGATTATTTATGATGTAGAAATCATCTTTTGGATTTAAACCGTTCTAGAAAGTAATGTTATTGGAATAGTGTAATTGCAGAAGAATGGTGTCTTTTAGTTTCTTTCAGAAGAAGAAAACTATTGATCTCAGTTAAAAATTGTTCTCAATCACTGAAGGAAAGGAAAATTTGCGTCACGGGTCCAAAAACAATTTACTTTTTTGAAGGATGGTCCAAAAACTATTTTTTTACCATATACCATCCAAAAATAATTTATAGTTGGTGCATAGAATCCTTCCGTCAAAAAAAGAACCAGTCAACTGTCAAATTCAAATTTATGGTCAGTCAACTTTTAAAGCAAGAGGGGCATTTTAGGTACTTTTGTTTATACTCATTTCTAAGAACCTGACACATCATGTTTTGACCCGACCCGAACCCGAGTAATGACCCGATCCGAACCAGGGTAATGACCATTTCTTCACTGCCTTCACCATCATCTTCCTCCGTTCACCACCACACCATTTCCCTGCTAATCACCAACGTCATCCCAAGTTTATGATTCCAGATTTGATAATTAGTTCTCACCCTCATTCAATTTGAAAATTTTGATATAATGTGGGGGTGGGGTGCGGTGGTTCTGTGGTGCGTGGAGGAAGAAGAAACGTGGATGATGGTGCCATGGCCATGTCCGCCGCCGAAACCTTGCTCAGGTGGGAAATCACCAATGGAGCGTGCTGTGGAAGGAAGCCCTTCAATTTCTTTTTCAAAAGCAGCCTTGAATCGAATTTAGAAATTAAAACACCATTCTTCCCCCAATACCATGTCCAAAACCTTTCCCAAATACATCATATTTGAATCATCGAGGCGGCGGCGGAGGATGAGGTTTGGCGAGGGGGAGCCCGGTCAAAAGAAGAGAGCAACAGTAGTCGGAGTGAGCTGCGGCTAAGTGGTGGCGGGCAAAGACGGTAGCTTTGATTAAACGACGTCGCTCCTTACACCTCCTGACAGTGTCTTGGGGATTCCGCCGGGGACGTTGGCTATGGAAGGAAGAGTATGGAGATTAGTGAAGAATACCCTGGTTCGGGTCGGGTCGGGTCATTAAATGATGGGTAGGGTTAGGAATGGCAATGGGGCAGATCGGATCGGATATCTGTCTGATCCGATCCGCTCCGCATTATCCAAATTCCGATCCGATCCGATCCGTGATCCGCTCGGATTAAAAATTTTTATGATCCGCGATCCGCTCCCGCACGGGGTCGATCTCGATCCGCTCCGATCCGATCCGTTCGATCCCTATTTTTTTTTAAAAAAATCATTAATTTTACCATAAAAATCATTATTTTTTTTTTAAAATTCATAAAAAAAGCCTCCAACAAGTATAATTAATAAATTTTATGCTAAATCAATTTTTAAACAAGTACAAATATTATATTAAAATGAAAATTAAACATAATTAAGCCTAATAATAACAATATTATAATAATTTAATATATATGGGGCAAAACGGGGCGGATCGGATCGGATCGGAGCAGACACAAATATCAAATTTGATTTGCCCCGTCCTCGGATCGGGAAAGCGGATCTCGCTCCCAGTATTCTATACGAGGCAGATCGGATCTGCTCCAAAAGACGTTGGATCAGAGCGGGTCAACAGATCACGAATCAAATTGCCATCCCTAGGTAGGGTCCATCATTATTACTATTTTGACCCATCATTATTACTCTGGTTCGGGTCGGGTAAAAAATGATGGGTCGGGTTCTTAGAAATGGGTATAAACAAAAGTCCCTTAAATGCCCCTCTTGCTTTAAAGGTTGACTGACCATAAATTTGAATTTGACAGTTGACTGGGTCTTTTTTTGACGGAAGGATTCTGTGCACCAACCATAAATTGTTTTTGGATGGTATATGGTAAAAAAATAGTTTTTGGACCATCCTTCAAAAAAGTAAATTGTTTTTGGACCCGTGACGCAAATTTTCCATGATTTTAAACTTTCCTTGGAGAGAGAAAAAAGAAGGGGGGGGGGTGGTCTCTCTAGGCCCATAAATATAGTTTACACCTAAAAATCGCAAAATGCCAAAGCAAATGTCCATATTCTCTTGTTTGTAAACACGCTACCTTGTCATTTGGTTTGGTCCTATGGTTTTAGCAAGTGTTCGGGGCGATCTGGTTTCCTTTTGACCTGTGGAAGTAAATTCTACTTTATCGCCTTGGTTGAAGATTCTATTAGTACTGCTATTTCTTAGTGTTAGTCTGGTAAAAATAACGGGTAATCAAAGATCAAAATATTGTTGGTTAATTGATTACTGTCAAGAAAGGTTTCTTGGCTGACAGCGGAGCCAGAATGTTACTGCGGGTGTAAAATTTCGAAGGGCATCTATATATAGTTCATCAATTTTCAGTGGCGGCAGAATCTAATTTCAGCCATTTTCTGGGTTAGCTGATTTAAATGGAGAATCCTTTATCAACAAGAAGAATTACAAGATAACAAATCCAATTGCAAATAGCCAACTTCTCTATGCTGTAGGATAGATTTGTTGTTAGACTGAAAGGAAGCCTTCGAACATTCTGGAACTCATTAGGAGAAGAAAGATAGCTTCAGTTTCTTCGACTCAATTCTCCTGAAGATGTACTCGCAGTTCATTAATATCATCTGTTTTCTGAAAAGCAAAAGACTCCTGCAAATTACCTAAAAAATGCATTTCGCAAGAAAAGGAAAGCAAATGTAGCATGACCATGTACCAAAGTGCACATAACCTAATCTCATAGTCGAGAGTTCATACAATTTTATAAATCTTTTGCTTCCTTTCTCCACTCATTATTTTACATTCGAGGATTTTCTCAATTGTCTAGTAAGAATGAACATAAGCAGAAGGAATCGCACTTGAGGGAAAATCATGTACGACTTCTCAAAGTTTTCATATCATAATCGCCATGCAGGTAATTCAACTCGTAATAGTTATTATAGCTAGTGCTGAAACTCCAGTACCCTTGCACCATTTCCATGGCTCCACCCAATATTAGAAAATAAATTTCATTGTTCTATGGAGATTGGAGAAGAATGGTGGTGGCCTTGGTGGGTAGGAGAAGAGAGAATAATGAGGAAGAGGGTGGTAAATGGCACAGCGGTGGTAGGCGGGGGGAGGAGAATAGAGGGGGGGGGGAAGGAGTAAAATACATAATGACTACCAAATCTCATGATCCGAAAGAGAAACAAAATACTGAGTAACAAAAGTGATTAGAATCAAAATCACTGGCTCTATCAACTAGAGCTGAAGATCCATATCAATTTTCACATGTTTATGTTATATAAACTAACACATGCCCCAGAGCTCATTTTCCTTGGCCTTCACAAGAAGTAGCTTCTAAGGGATTTTGCTTATTCCCTCGTCCCTCCATCAAACTGCCTGAACTAGAATGTCCAGGATGCAACATTTGATGCATACCATTGTTGGAAGCAGCTTGGCCTTGAAACTGTTGTTGGGCATGGAACTGGAGGACTTGAGGTTGCTGATCATGAGGCCGGACAGCATTAAGCTGGAAAGGTAACCTTGGACCGGAAACTCCCTGTTGCTGCTGGAATGCTGTGGTCTGCATTTGTTGCATGTTGTTTCCTTGCGGAGGACCAGAACTTGGGGGCAGCTGTAACAAGCATTAGATTTAGAGGAAAGAAATAGTAGTTCCAGAATAATAATTGAAGTGAAGGCATATTTACCTGTGAAGGTGTTGACGATGTTTGTGGTGGTTGAGCATCAGCAATGGCAGCTAAATACATCAAGTTTCTTTGAAGGATAGCTTGATACCTGGAGTATTCACAAAGGGCGGAATTCAATACAGAGAAAAAGAAAGTTGGTGAAAGATTCATAAATGGTTAGAATTTCAAGTTCCACTTGCAGAACAAATTAGCTGAATAACCCACAGTAACATCTTGTGCACAGCCTGAGCCACGAAGACAATACCTTGCACTTCTTTTGAAGTGAAAATTTTCAAGCTCTAGTTTAGCTTTGATGCTTACTAAACCTAAGTAACTAGAACCTTACCTAGCTTTGTTGAGGTGATACTTTTCCTTCTGAAGTTTCAATTGTGAAGGTAATTATAAGGTACAGCCATATTTTAGCAAATATAGAAGAGTTCAAAGACAATAGCAGCTTGGTCAAAGAAGGCTTGGAAGTTAACACCTAGAAGCCAATAAACTTAGTAATTTATAACTTTTTACTGTGAGTAAGTTTATAATTCCAGTCAAACCTTTATGATTGCCCAACCATTGCCAAACTACAATATGACGACTTCCCTTCAACATATTTTTTTACCTTAGAGATTTCTTCCGTTTCAGTTATCAAGTCAGAGAAATTAAAAAAAGTAGCTACATTTCTAGCCTGATCTACTACAGTATAGTCTTTTTTCTTTTTTGATACTTGAATAATAAAGAACGGAGCCTTAGGATGATGAAGATAGAATGCTAGTCCAATGTTTAATTGATTGATTCAGAGTGGTGACTGTTAACATTTCATTTCATTTAGCCAATTAACTCATAAGGTTTTTCATGTTGCAGAAATTACAGCATAATGTATAAAGTAATTTAATCTAATTCCTACATAATTCCAATTCTTGGAGTTTAAGAC
The DNA here is from genome assembly GCA_026122235.1 of Vinca minor. Taxonomy (NCBI): domain Eukaryota; kingdom Viridiplantae; phylum Streptophyta; class Magnoliopsida; order Gentianales; family Apocynaceae; genus Vinca; species Vinca minor. The sequence continues at coordinate 4,518,932 of JAOCZM010000100.1, read as the reverse complement.
AATTGGAAACAGCTGTTTAAGAAGTGTTACTAAACATTAGAACATTCAATCAACACTTAAAGAAATCTGCCACCAGGTTTATATAAGAGCAACTAAGGAAGCAGGCACCTAATGCCTCGGACTCTTTCTGATTTACACTCAGTGACTAACGAGGTCAAGGAATTTGAAGCCTTAAAAGATACTTGCCAATTTTCCAGCAATTTCTTTTTTCTTCTTCCAGAAATCCAGGAATGTCTAAAAGTGCTCTCTTGTATTTGAACTACGACAGGGTTTACCTATTTGTTACCGTTCTTATCTATTTCCAGCAAATTTCTTCATTACAATTTCCAAAACAAAATCCTTACTTTAGTCCCCCACGTCTCCCCTCTCACAAACAATTCACTTTTACAATTTCCTGAACAAAAATTCTCAAACAAAAAACCAATACAAATACATTTGTCAAACAAAATGTGTCTCATGACAAAAATAGCAGGAATCATACCAAGAGAGAGCAGAGGATGTAAAAAATCCTCAAGGTCAAGGGTGTGTCTTACTATATGCATACTACCAAACATAGCACAATCAATTAACACAACACATTTATCAATGCAGCTAATGCCATACTTTGAACTTTCACGGAACAACTTACTGAGCACATTCTGCTAGTTTGCCAAGATTTTGGTTTTCCAGTATAGCCATAATTAAATTTTTGTTCTCTTCCAAGCACTGCATAACGCACAACAAATAGCAAGCAGATTGTAATAATCAAATAAACTTGAAACCAACAGAAGACAACCTTAAATAATGATATAAAATGTAAAACAGTTCCTAAAGCACAGCTGCCATACCATTACTTGAATGACGAATAATAATGCAAACAGTTGGATTCAAAGATAGCAGAAAAAGAAAAAAACATTTTGAAGAAATAGAAACAGAAATGTACCTTCTGAATCTGCTCGGTGGTAATGGTATTAGGAGAAAACGGCAACGGAGGAGCAGAATTCAAAGTCTGCTGCGGTGGCTGCTGCTGCTGCTGCATTTTGTTCCTCCAGAGTCCAAATTTCAAGCGAAATTTCCTGAAAGCATCAATCAATTAAAATCTTAAACCCTAACTTTCCAGATTATGATACAGACTATATAATAAAAAAAAGTAAAATTTTGATGAGAGGAGAAGAGAAGAGATACAGACCTGGTTTGTTGAAGAAGAAGGATTGATTGATTGATGAAGGAAGGAGCAGCTGAGCTGATATGGAGAATCTAGGAGGAAGGCGGCAGTTACGGGGAGTTGGTGACGGCTGTATTCTTCTTCTTAATTCTTATCTTATGGAAAATCATTTCCCTTTCTTATATTGATTAGTACACTTGTACTTTATGTTTCAGAATTAACTATTTCATCACATAATTATTTTTTTCCTCATTCTTTAATAATGTGATCAATTGTATATCACATAATTTAATTGATATACATATTAGAACTATCCATATCTTTATTTATTCGTCACTAACCGACTCGTTTTGCAGTCCGGTTCCTATGCGGAACAGGTAAAGTTATGCACTTCGCGGAACAATCTCAGCTTTCGGATGAGATTTTGAACGAGCCCAGATCTGGAGAGAGAAAAGTTGCGGCTGAACTTAAAATATTAAAAAAACTGTCTCTCCAGATCTGAGACCGTTAAAAAATTTAATCCGACGGTTATTCTTTTGTCCCGCATGTGCGGAACAAAAGGACGTTCCACATAGGAGCCGGGAGCCTCGTGTTGTTAGCTTCATCGTCATCTCTGATTGACCTGCCATTCCTCAAAATATCCTAATAGTCAAATTAATTAAACATTGTCCATTGTCAAGGATCCTAATTTAATTGTTCACGTATGTAATTTTTTAAGATTTGTTTAGGGAAAAATTATGAAATTTGGACATTTTGAAAGCAATTAATGTAGCTTGCAATATGATATGTTGTTGAAATTGAAGGAAAAATTTATAGAACGGTAAGCACATTCGTTTTGTTGTATGATACAAAATGTTAGGCAACGATAACATGTTATATTCATGAAAAATGAGTGTAGTGGCGATGCATATATTGCGATAAATGTGTTGGTATACCATAAAAAATAGGCGAGAAATGAGATCATCTGAAGAAAATAAGAGTACCAACTATTGAAGACAAAATGAGAAAAAAGAAAAACGGCATGTGCTGGTTTAGACAATAAAAAGAATATTGAACGACGCTTTGGTTTTAAAATTTGAAGGGTGGAGGGATGATGTTGTAAGAGGTATATATGGAGGATTGGATAAGAGTATGATATTGAATAGCAAAAAATTGAGAGAATTTATTTATATTAATAACTATACAAAATTCTTATATTAATTAATATAACTGGCTCCAATTCCTTTAAATTAAGACTTCTTCTTGTTGTTGTTGTATGTCATAATTCCTATTCGGTTAAAATCGAATTAGTTAGTTCAAATACACAGTGATCAATCGTGAAAATAAATAAATAGTTAAGAGTGTTTTAGGGTCTGATTGGATTGAGTATTCGTTTGAGATTGTTGTTCTCATACTAGTATCAAACTCAACCCAATTTTTTTATGATTCACTACATCCATTCCTAAATATAAGACTTTCATTACCTTTTGCAGAAAATTAATATATTTTTGTAATCAAAATATCAATATCATTCTCTTAAATAGAATTAGCGGTATACAAATCATATTTAAGAGAGTAATATTGATATTTTAATTATAAAAATATCTTAATTGTTTTTCTTTAATTTTCGAAATATATAATGAAAATCTTATATTTAGTAATGGAGGGAGTATTGTTTATGTTTCACTCCAAGAATCTAAAGAGTGTTGAAATCTCAATTTGAGTTTTAAACTCAGATCAAATTCAACCAAAATACACTATTAAATTAAATTTTTAGTTGAGGATTTACGTGAAAGCCTAAGAAACAAGAGACTTTTAAAAAGAAAAAGAAAAAGAAAAAAGAAAAAAGAAAAAAGAAAAAAAAGAAAAAGAAGAAGGAAACGTGAGACTTAAAGTAGAAATTGTAAACGTGAGATTCTGCAAAAGTGGTGCTCACTATCACGTGATATGTCATATGCACGTCTTCTTTTTGGAAATACTTATTCATCAAACAAAGTTAATTATCCACACAAGTTGACTCAGTTGGTAATGATTTTACACGTTCTTACAAATGTCAAGTGTTCAATTTCACGATCTGACATGAGAGTCGTGTTGGTGTGTGATCTATAAAGATCCTCAGAAATGCGACCCATGGTCCCTAAAGCGATGTCGGATGCAGGCAGTGAGTGGGGTCAAATGACTCCCACTCAAAAAAAAATAAATTTTTTTTAATTATATTTGATGTATTTTACTCCATTTAGATAATAAATGTATAAATGACTCGAGTGAATTATTGTATATATCAAATGACCCTCGATGATTTTTTTTAATTATATATGATATATTTTACTCCATTTAGATAATAAATGTATAAATAACCGCAGTCAATTATTGTGTATATTAAATGACCCCAGTGAAATTTTTTCCTGGATCCGTCACTGTCCCTAGGGCATGCCCTGATCCGTGGTGGTGACCGGAGCAGAGCCCACCTAAACTTTTATTTACCAAAAAAAACAAAGTTAATTATTTGTAAAATAAGACATAGATACAAAGTAATTAGTCATTTCATCCCAAATTATCTGTTCACTTTCACAAATGCACGAGTATTAAGAATTTGGTGATTTTGATAGTAAAATATAAATAAAAGTCTAAAATATCCCTCATTAATTTTATTAATCTCATTTAAAATTTATGTCTTCTTCTTTCCTTCCTCTCATACAACAACCAACTTACCTTTTAAATATGTGTTGAAAAGTGATATTCAAGGATGAGTTAGAAAAAGGGTAAAATTGTCATCAATCCATATTTTATTTAGAAAGTGGGCAGTTAATTTAGAACAAAAAAAAAGTGAACAGTTAATTTGGGACGGAGAGAGTATTTATTTGGCAAATAAAAAAGTAGAAGACAAATGCACCATAAATTTCTTTGTTTTTTTTATAAATATAAATGCACCCTAGTCAAGCACTTTTCTTTGTTTTTTATAAATATAAATGCACCCTAGTTAAGCACATTAGAGCTTTTGATATTTCCAAATATAATTACAATCATGCGTTAAATTAATCTTTAGAGTAATAAAAGTTGTATTAAATATATCATTTAATGATATCATCAAGTACATGTGGTAGGAGGAAACTCGGTGGTTCTCCAAACCATTGAGAAGAGGTTTTAAGCCTCAATGCGTAATGAGCTAATCTATCAGCAGAAATATTACAGGATCTGTGCGTAAAAGATAAATTACCTATACTAGTCCCCTAGTAAATTTTTTTATTTGGCTAACAAGATGACCTAAAGGGGACAAATCTTCGTCTATCTGGTGGACCTGATTAACTAGTATTTGACAGTCGCTATCAATCAGTAACGACTGATATCCTTGATTCATGGCAAAACGTAGTCCTTCCAGTAGAGATTGTGCTTCGGCATGTGCCGGGTTAGGAGAATGTGGGTTAAACTTTGCAGCTCCTGCTTCGAATTTGCCTTCGTGGTTCCTGATGATAAATCCCATTCCTCCATGATGCCCATACCAGGCTCCGTCAACATTTAATTTAAAGAAACCTTCCCTTGGAGCTTGCCATACACAATTAGCTTTCTCCTTAGGGTCTTTCGATGGTTTCTCTATATTACATGGTAAGAACATTTTTGCCTTCCCTTTAAGCAAATATTTAATCTGATTTGTGCTGGGAATGGGTTGGCAACCCCCAGTGATCCTAGAGTGAAAATGTTACTATACTCGACAGCATTAGTTAAGGCTATACTTGCTACTTCTTCCGGAAGCTGTCGTTTTCCATAAAAAAACAGTACTATTTCGATTGCACCAGATATACCATGCAATATATGAGAATGGAGTAGAAATTTCTATGCCAGCTTCCAGGACAGGCATCAAGCAAAAAGGGAAAACATCTTGCTTTAGCAAGGTTTGCACATCGAAACTAGTGCAATTCCAAACTTCCCTAGTGGATGAGCAGAAAAAGAGGGCATGTGTCGTAGTTTCGATGTCCGCATGACAGACAGGACATTGCGAATTTATGGATTTGATCCTCTTTGACAAATTTTGGCACGTGGGCAATATTTGCTGGAAGATTTTCCATATGAAGATTTGTATTTTAGGGGGAATTGCCAACTTCCAAATGCCTTCCCAATGATCAACCTCATTATTTTTTGAAGTCGAAGGCTTTTCAATCTTTAGAGTTTATTTATTTTATTTTAAATTATATAATGAAAAATTTTGTAATTAAAATGTCACGGGGTGTCAGGAAGGATCTGAGCCGCTAGTTGAGTAGTATTTTACATTTGTATGTAAAGAACACTTCTAATAATGATTAAGTTAAACAAACATTATAATTCAAAATTCTTCACATTAAGAAAAATAAATGATTTTTTTAATTATTTATTCTTAGTAAAAAAAAATTAACCACTAGGACCACTATATACCTTCTGTCCAAAAAGTCCACTATATACCTGATCCATATTAGAAGTTTTCATATCGAAATTGAATTAATCATCAATTGTTAGAAAAAAAAAATCAATAAACAAAAAAAAACTAAAATATAGGACCATACCAAAACGACCTCGTGGCGGTGGGTTTATAATCCTCTCCCTGTATACCGCCGTAGCCGTTAGTTGAATCGGAGAAGTGAAAATAGAGAATGGGTTACGTTCTAAGAGTGAGACTGGCTTCCTTCTTCGCCGGAGCGGCGGTTGCATCTTTCACTGGTCTCTACCTTCTTCAACGCGATTACAAAGCTTTTCACCAATCCCACTCTCAACAGGTTTATTTAATCCCCAATCTCAATTCTTTCCTTCGCAATCTGTCTGTGAATCCATTACAACATTAAACTATTTCATGATTAATGATGATCTTTTTTATTAGGTTTTCTGGAGGAAATGGTGATAAAATTTTAGAATTATATGAATAAAATTAATTTTGTTTAGTGCAAGTTTCTTATATCTTTATTAGTATAACTGTGGATGAACATTTTTAGGTTTGATGCTGATTTTAATGTGCTTCAATTTTCAACTTGATACTCCCTCCATTCCTTAATATAATACATTCTGGCATGTAACAAAAATTTTACTTCAGTAAAAGGAAATGTACTTTGTTAATCAAAATAACAATATTCATCTCTTAAATAGGATTTGCATACCACTAATTCTATTTAAGAGAATAATATTGATATTTTGATTAAAAAACAATTTAATTTTTGCTTCCTTAATTTTCACTAGATGTACTGAAAGTCTTCTATTAAGGAATGGAAGTAGTATAATATAATCTAAGAATTTTGATTTTAATTACCATCTTTCTTCATCAATAGATAATTGTTTTCTTAAATCTATGGGCAGCATCTATTTTAGAGAGAAGGGACAAAAAAAAAGAATTGTCACCAAAACCATTTTTTTTCACATGGTTTGAAGTTGATTTTTTAGAACATCAGACTCTGGACTACCGTTTCCATTTTTTTGTAGTTCTTAAATCATTAAGCCGTTTTTGTGTGTGTAAAACCTACACAATTATACAGATGAAAGAACTCAGTGACTCTTTGGATAGAAGGGTTTCGGCTTTGGAGAAGTTGAAGGAAAACAAAGTTCCAGAAAAATCCGAAGCAGCAGAATAATGGCTTGCGAAAAACGAAGCTCCTGGTGCTCAGCTACTGCGTTATGACATCTATGTTCCTCGTTCCCAAGTGATAATTGCCTAGTAATCTAAACTGACTTTAACAGTCTTATGTGTTTTGTTTATTCTTCTTTCTAGATGAGCAGAAGTTATTCGATTTTGTAAGACATAAAAGTCTCCCGAGTCATTGAAATCTCATAAGTTGTTATTTAGTTTTGATGGTGCCAAAAATGATCCATCTGAAGTGGGTACTTCTTTCTGTGGTCTCTGGCATGATTTTGAATAACTAAATCAATGAAAATGTCAAGATGTTTTATTTACAGGAAACGGATGCTTCTCAAAACATATACAACTGCAGTAGCTACATAATTCTAAGTGTTTCCTGTTATTCTGTTTGATGATTGCTGAAGCATATATACTTAATTTCATCATTAGATTTTTATATAGCATAAATTGAAGAATTCTGGTGGAGGTATTCAAAAGAGCACCGTAGAAACTTTACGTAACAGTGTAAGTGCGGCGAAGATCTCTAATTTGAGATATTCAGCTCCAGTATTTGTCAAGAAGCTCGCTATAGTTGTTACTGCAATGTCTATGCAGTGGATTAAGAAATAATTGGTTTGTCTAGTTGGGTTTTTAACGACTTCTAAGTTGAAGCACTTCTTTCTACTTACTCTAGTTTTATAAGCTTTAATATTGCCGTTCCAACTGAAAGAGGTCTCTGTTTCGTGATTTTGCACACGAGTGTCTTGCATCGAGTGAACAGTTTTTCGGAACTTTTGACCTGTTTGAAGTTGAATATCTTTAAAGAACTTCAAGTTATATCATGCAACTGGATAAAATGATTCTGCTTAGTGACTTATTTATTGCATTTGATGCAACTGTAAGCTTCATTTGGTATGCTTAGTATTTGGTCCGTCTAGTCTTCCTAAATACTCCATTCTTGATGGCACAAAGCAAAAGTTTGCCCTGTATTATATTGGTTTCCAGGCTAGTAGATATATAGCCTCTTCTTTCTTTACCTCCATTTGGGTTTTCTCTCAGTATGCAGTTTGGATTGGGACAAAACAAACATGTTTATTGGGAGTTTGGGGAGGGTGGTTGAGGTGAATGAACTTATGCTGGGATGATAGTGCTCTCTCATTCCTGATGGTTCTTTTATATACTGGGATTTTAGCTTGATAACAGAGTACACAAATAAATGGCTGCATTGACAAAATATTTGTGCGTATGGTTTCAGCCACTAAAAATGATCTCGGCTCCGCAGATTTTCTCTTCACCTACCTAATAAGCTTATTCGATCGGTTCAAAGAACCACTTTTTATATATAATGTATTCGGCCCCTTTGATATATTTCCTCAACTGCTGGAGGATTTTTATAAGGTTAGTTTTCATCGTGAAAACATTGAAACAAGAGGAAAGAATGACCTCTAGATAGAGGACATGGACCAAGTGAGATTAGTAGCCTTGTAATAAGACATGGTACTCATCATTGATAGTATAGTTTGTTAGCAGCCCCGGTGAAAAGTTACATGATGTGCAGGAGAGAGATGCACCAACAGTTAGTGTTGCTTGATTATGAAGGTCTGAAACTTGAACTACGGCTGCTATTTACATTTCTTTCATTTGTATGATGCAAATTGATTATTGGACCTACTATGTCTCTCATTGAAGGCCTCGTGTTTGCCTCAACTTCAGTACATTGAAGTGCCAAATCTATCAACTTCAGGGCCTTTGATTGCTCTTCCATATCCCAGTAACGGATTTCTTCATCGAGGCAAAAAAACCAATCAGTGCTCTTCTGCGAGTTCCTTATCCAGGAGACTATATCTAAACCTTCTTCAAAACTGGGATCTACTGGCAGCTTTCTGCAAAGAAGCTCCAACAATATAACGCCATAGCTGTATACTTCGCATTTCTCTGTCAACCTGATTGAATATGCATTCTCTGTATGGGAAAAAGAGATACTGTTAAGAGTACGAAGAACAAAAAATTAAGATATGTCATGAATGGGTTAATTGAAGTGGCATAATCATTTTGGTACCTGGAGCAATGTAGCCTAGTGTTCCAACAATTAGAGATTTTGTCGAACTTTCATCAGTATCAGAAACCATTTTAGCCATTCCGAAATCTCCAATTTTTGGCTCCAGTTCAGCATCCAGGAGTATGTTATCAAATTTTATATCTCTGTGAATGATTTGAGGCACACAATCATGGTGCAGGTATGACAGACCTTGAGCTATACCTAGAGCAATTTGATGACGAGTTTCCCAGTTCAAAGCTACAACAAGCTTGATTCTATGTAGTACATCATGAAGAGTTCCCCCTGGCATGAACTCAGTAAGAATAACACCATATCCATTACGGATGGAGTATCCTCCCATTTTGAGTACATTCCGGTGTTTGATTGAACTTAAGGTTCTTACTTCAATGCTAAATTTTGTTTCTCACAAATCCACCCTTTTCACTGCCCAGTGCTTTCTGGATTTCATGGACTCTGCCCTGTAAACTGTCCCGTGCCTCCCTCTTCCGATGACATATCTTTCGCTCCAGCCTTCAGTTGCACGCATGATATCATCGAACTTTAGATCTTCTGGCAAATTCTCGTTTCTTGATTGGCACTCCCCATGATACTGGTACGGGGGAATCTGATGACGAATGCGAATCACTAGCAAGAATAATGCAGCAACAAGGACAATGATGGAGAGGAAAACAATAATTATCAGATTGGTGTGGGTTAGGCCTGTGTGTGGTTTCCTTGCATCTATGCAAACATCATCTTGACTACCTTGTGAGCATAATCTCGTGTTTCCAAGAGCAGAACCTGGATGTGAATCTAACGCTTTGCGCCATACAACTGGAACTTTTTGCCCATGAGGTGACAGGAGGATATATTCACCAAGGAAAGAGATATCATACTGTTTAATTCTGATGGTATCTCACCAGAGAAATGGTTGCTCGAAATGTCTAAAGTCTCTAACTAGTTTAGATTGCTGAGGCATTTGGGAATTTCACAAGAGAGCCTGTTCATACTTAGATTGAGAATTGAACTCAAATGCTGGAGTGTTCCTAGGCTGCAAGGAATTGGACCTTCCATTGAGTTGCTTCCAAGCTGTAGTGCTGTAAGATGTTGGCTGCCGTAAAAAGAGTCTGGGATAACACCATTCAGCTTGTTCTCTTGAAGGAGGATGTGCTTCAGTGTCGAAGACGATAAGATCTCTGAAGGAATGGTACCCCCGATAGGTTATTCTTGCTGAGGTCCAATTCCATCAATTTTGGACAGTGGCTAAGTTCAACAGGAACTGGTCCTGTCAATCTATTTGAAGAGATCCTCAAAATCTCAAGATTCTTTAGCCTTCCAAACTCCAGAGGCAGATAGCCAGAAAACTTACTTTCTGAAAGATCAAGCATTGAGAGATTACTCCAGGAACCAAGGACTGCAGGGAATCCTTCCTTGGAACAAGTTTCCTCGAACATCAAGGTACGAGATACTTGGACTGTTCCCCGTACTAGCAGGTATGTTTCCTTGGAGAAAATTGTTACTAAGGATCACTCTCCTCAGAAACTTGCATCTTGTGATTTCAGTTGGGAAACTGCCATTTAAACGATTATTTCCCAGTGTCAACACTGAAAGGCAGTTTCCGGTACACAAGTAAGAAGGTATTAGTCCATCAATATTATTTGCAGTTAAATCCAGTTTAAATAATCCTGGAACGTTATATCTTCCAAGGTCAGATGGAATATGTCCAGTGAGTTCATTATGAGCTAAAGAAAGGAAGGTCGGTGTAGTCAAGTTACTAATCACTGATGGAATTATACCAGTTAATCTGTTCTCATACAAAGCTAATTCCTCGAGGCTGCTCATGTTCTTGATGCAGTGAGGAATGTAGCCTCCAATTCGGTTCTCGTATGCATGAAAAATCTTGAGGTTCTGAAGCTGGCAAATTTCACTAGGAATTGATCCGTTAATAAGGTTCTTCTGTAGCCTCATTTCGACAAGGGCAGTGCAGAATCCAAGCTCTGAAGGTAATGAATCCGTGAACATGTTCTCGTACAAGAAAAGATAACTCAAATCCTCAAGATTTCCAATTGACTCTGGAATCTGACCAGTTATGTTGTTTGTTGACAAATCTACATAAGTTAACCGGCGACTGTTCCCAATCTTGCTTGATATGTTACCGCTGAATTTATTGCTTGAAAGAACAAGCTCCTGTAAATTTCTAAGACCCCACAAAGTCTCCGGTATTTCCCCTTCAAATCTGTTCTGGTCCAAATAAAGAAACTCTAGTTCTGAAAGTTCCTTGAAGACTTCCGGTGGAATAATTCCTCCCAAGTTATTTGAAGACGCATAAAACACAGTTAGGTTTCGACAATTACCCAGTCCATGTAGTAAAGGACCAGAAAGAGAATTCTCATGAACACGAAGATCAGAAAGTGAACATGTACCATTGTTGAAATCAGGGAAAGGTCCACTTAGATTGTTGGTGCTCAGGTACAGAAATCTCAAATTTGGCAGAGCAAAGAGTTCAATTGGAATCTCTCCAGTTAGTAAATTGTTATTCAGTGCAAGATATTCAATGCTTTCAGAAAAACCTACCTCAGGAGGAATCATGCCGGAGAGATTATTATTGCTCAAGTCGAGCTCCAAAAGCTTCTTTGACTTGAAGGGCTCCGGTGGGATCTGTCCTGTAAAGCCATTGTCATTGAGAAGAATGCTCTGGAGTTGGCTACAGTTTCTAAGAGAAGCAGGAATATAACCTGTGAAGTTGTTGTAACTAATCCAATGAGAGCAAACGGGGCAGATCGCATAGGCTGGCCATGGAGTCTGCTAGAATCCCCGAAAGGCCAAAGCCTGATAGATTCAATGATTTTACTTGGAAACCATTATCCGAAAAGCAAGACTGTGAGAATCCGGTGAGGTGGTCTGATCCCACTGCAGCAAATGCCGAGAAAGTTCTGGAAGATGGTCGCGAAAATGAAGATGATGAACGGAAGCTTGAGGCGAGGGGTTTAAGGTTGAGACTGGGAGGAGGTATACAAACAAGAGAATGTAATGCATCAGCATAAAGAACATGGTACTTGCTATTAGTAGAACTACCCATAAAGAATGCTGCTTTGGTTTTGAAGAGAAGTTTATAGTATACTACTTAAGAGGGACAGAGACAAGTCGGGGTAGATTACCATGTATTGAAAAGGGGCAGTGATGCTGTCCCCACTATGCCTCTCTGTCTCTTTCTTTGGTTGATTTTATATGTGAAAATGAAATCCTATCTGGAGATTTTTTTTTCGCTAAATTTATTCTTGCATTTCACTGGTATGAATTCGGGGTATTTTTCAATTTAGTTAATTCAATAAATAAATTAATTAATTCATTCATTCATGTTTTTTATTTTTTAAATTTTCACAGGGACAAAATAATAGTAAAAAGTTTTACTTTAAATTTTCTTTAGTATCTTTCACATTCTGCTCCTAGTTGTCAGTATACTGTATAAAGTAACATGTAAAAATTGTTAGCGCTGCCCTCTTCACTGCAAAGGGTCTGATGGACAACATTAATGGCAGAGGAAATATTTGTAAAACTAAATTTGATGGTGATCGCGCTGTAATTAGCTATGATAAATAGAGGGAAAGATTTTCAGTTAGAGAGATATTGCTAATGTCGGCCATTAGAGATGTTTAGATCGTAGTCAGTAAAATATGTGCTTGACGGGGGCAGTGCCCGTGTGGAAGGAAAATTTATGAATGCTAGGATTGAAAATTAGGTTTCTATGTTTGATGGCAATTTTTTGGAAGGAAATTTTATGGATGCTAGAATTCGAAATTAGGTTTCTATCTTTGATGGTAATATTTTGGATAATTGGTTTGAGAGTAATTTTGTGAAAAGGGATAAAAGAAGAAAAATATACTAATCACAAAACAAAATATAGTAATCGTTATTTTATACTCAAAGTAGTTGTTCATTTTTTTAACGTTTGACTGATGATCAATGACCACGTAGTGCATCATTAAAAATAAGGACTAAAGTACTACATCCTAACTTTTTTTTTTTTGAAGTCCGATTGGGTGGTTGCCCCCATATAGGGAGAGAGAACTGCCTCAAACGAGGAGGAGATAACCCTAGAAAGGGAGATTAAAGCTTGCCGCACGCGGGTGGAGGGTATCGAACCCGCGACCTTAAAGCTTGCCGCACGCGGGTGGAGGGTATCGAACCCACGACGTTAAGGTCGCGGGCAGGCGCCTGCCCCACTGGGTTAGGACACCTTTGATTACTACATCCTAACTTAATGGTAATAAAGTGCAAATTAACCCGTTCTTTTAATCCACGAGTATGTTAATGGACTTGTTGAAAATGTGTTATACGACATTGGTGGTATTCGATTTCAACTTGAATAGTTGGGTCAAATACTTGAACATCGATCACTAGCAAAAATGAATTGCCGGCCTTCTTAAGAAAAAATGGTATATAAAGATGGATAATGCTTTATGGCCAAGTAAAATTGGCTAAAATTCCAAATTAAATACTATTCACCCCTATTGATATAAAGGGATTCAACCAATTATTTACCAATTTAATCAATTAATTAGCTAAGTCTTAACCATCTAAAATATAAAGATTTCCCCAATTTTCTTTTGGGCTGGATAATTCCTCCTCCCCCCCCCTAGAGCACACTATGCTTTATTTACGGTATGTTGGTATTCGCCGTATTCGCCGTAAATTACTTAGCAAATGTTGTTGTTATGCCAAACTAAATATCTCAATGAGATACTACCTCCCTTATTAATTAATTGATACATTTTATTTTTTTGAATTTTCAAATTAATGGATACATTTTAAAATACGTGTTTCTTCCAATTTTACCATTAATCAACTTTACTTAATACTTCAGTATTTCCAACAATTTCACACTTACCCATGCATATCAAACCATACTTTAATTAGGGGTAATTTAGACATTTTTCTTTACAATTATTGACTTCTAATCATTTCCTTGATCGGTGTGAAAATGTGAAATCTATAATATATAAAGTTAGGGAAAGTTGAGGTAGAAGTTTGAGGGAGTGACGTGGCATTTTGTAGGATGTGGACCAATTAGAAACTTACATGTGGCAACTTCATCATTAATTTACTCTTTAAAATTCCTTCTCCATGAGCTATAATCTTCAACTATAATTTTAAGTTGTTATGGAGATAAAACCTTGAGAAGATTTCTATAGCTAATGAGTACAACTACATATTTATAAAGTTCATTAATTATATTAATGAATGAATTAGAAGAGTTTTGTAACTTTTATTATAGTAATTATATTTGTGTAGTTCATTAGTTATATTAATGAATGAAGTAGAAGAGTTTTGTAACTTTTATTATAGTAATTATATTTATTTAGTTAATTAGTTATATTAATGAATGAAGTAGAAGAGTTTGGTAACTTTTATTATAGTAATTTTATTTATTTAGTTCATTAAGAGTTTTGTAACTTTTATTATAGTAATTATATTTATTTAGTTCATTATTTATATTACTGAATGAAGTAGAAGAATTTTGTAACTTTTATTATAGTAATTATATTTATTTAGTTCATTACTTATATTAATGAATGAAGTAGAAGAGTTTTGTAACTTTTATTATAGTAATTATATTTATTTAGTTCATTACTTATATTAATGAATGAAGTAGAAGAGTTTTGTAACTTTTATTATAGTAATTATATTTATTTAGTTCATTACTTATATTAATGAATGAAGTAGAAGAGTTTTGTAACTTTTATTATAGTAATTATATTTATTTAGTTCATTAGTTATATAGAGTTTTTTCTTAGTCTTTAAGATTAGAACAATAAATTCTTTGATTATTTTAAGTTCAATGTATTAATATGCAGAAATGAAAAGTCTCTTCTTTTATGGTTATCATTCTACTAATGTTTATTATATTAAAATATACATGTATCTATACTAATTATATTCAATAATGTATCTCTTTATCAGTTTGCTAAATAGATTCTTCAATTACATATTATTAATTACATCTATGAAGATTAAAAACTGAAGAGAAGTTTTGAGTCTATTAAAATCTCCACCAATAAATAAAGAACATAATTATACTACATGGTATATGTATTGATGATAATCAAATTGAAATGTACAAAATTTATAACCAACACTTCATATTCTTTAACACTTCATCTTTTTTAATACTATTAAATTATTAATTTATTATTACTAATATCATTACATAAAAAATAGGATTATATAATCTAACAAAAAAATTATGTCTTTTCATAATAGAGGTTAGAGAAAATCGAGAGATAAAAAACGAAAAAACATATGAAAAGACATTGGAATTCAAAGAATTAATTGACCAAAAAATAAGACAAATGAAAAATCAATGGAAATCAAAGAGACAACTAACATAAATAAAGAAGAAGTTGAAAAGTCAATAGAAACCTAAGAGTCAACTCAAAAAGCATAAATAGCACGACTCATAAGATGTGTCACACAACCTCATTTCTTTGATCTTTGGACCTCCAATCATCAGATAATGCAATTCCATCATGAAAGCGTGCCATTTGCATTATAGCACTTTGATGGACTCTAACTAATTAGAGCAGATGTTTTTAAATTTGTAAATCATATTTACTCATTGATCTTTTAAATGCAGAAACTTTGGATTTTTTCCCTTCTTATTATTACTCAATATATTATTACAATAGCATTTCAAGATTTCAGCAGCAAGTATCAATAGATTTACTTTTTGATTTTTGCTCAATAACTTTATGCGTATACAAAATTACTGATTTTTAATTTTTGATCAGATTTGAGGACTTCGCCACAGTATCGTGGATTCACGGAAGTGTTGGAACAAATAAACTGCATAACGAAGCATATTAACACATGATAAAGCTTCTCAAAGGCTCCAAATATTTGGTCCAATAATCTAGGATGAGAAGAAGGTAGAATTTATATACTGAATTTCTATTTGTTTATAAGAATAGAGTGGATTTATCATACCTTTTTAATGTACACATGAAAATAATGTTAATAATTTCTCGGAATCCTTTGACATGAGTCATGTGCTATAATTGTATGTATTATTTTGGCAAATGAACATGTTTTTATATTTTTTCTAACTCAACAATACGACTTTTGTTTTGTTTTGTTTTAGTTCACTGAAAATCCTTCTCAAATAAATGTCTCCAATTGAAAAATAGAAAAAGTAGGTAAAATTAAGAGATGTAGATAAACAAATTTAGACTAAGAATATGCATTTCAAGGGAAAACAGAAGAATAAATGAGCCCAAAATTTTTATAATGTGAAAGATTTTATCAATTCATTAAAATAAAAAAGGTCATGTATATTGTCTCGAAATTAAAAATTCATTAATCTTCTATATTGATCTTCTGTCATATATACAATTTGTTGTATGATAAAAAATTCTATTTCTTATTCAACAAAAAAACTCTTATTTTATTGTGATTCGAATAACAATTGTAAATGTTCCCGTGCAACGCACGGGGGTCTATAACCTAGTATTAAGAAAAAAGAGAAAAAGAACCGACCGGATAAGTGGATTGACTGACTGGCCAAAATGAATTCCAAGAAATCCAAAGCTCTTTAATAACTCAAAAAATGTGAGTACACAACCACACAATATGATCTATCAGCGCCAAAACATATGTTTCAAGCAATCAGCCCAGTTTCTGAATCCTATAATCAACAATCTGAAATGAACACTGCTCACCATCGTAAGATCATGAATGCCGAAAGCTGAAAAGGTACAAATCAATAGCTACAACAATAGCAAAATAACCATACGTGATCGGAGTTATATATGATTTTCCAGAATCAGTTTACTATCTCCATGTTAACATGCACAACCGCCTTGTGTATTAAATAATTAGGAACGGAGATAGTAATAAATAGATAAACTCATACTTATATACTAGTATTAATTAAATCTTCTCTTATTTACCTCATGAACGTTCACATTGCCTCCACATTTTTTATGATAAAGTACGTGTTTTCACATTAAACAAAAATATTTCACTTTTTCCTCGCATCTTGTCTCACACATTCCATCTTTCTGATTTTTAAGTTAAAAAAAACAAATAAAATCCAAATTCAACTATTTTAAGGAAGTCATGATCAAAAGCACTCAAAATGTGACAATAAAAATATTAAAATGTGGTCTATCAACATTATTTAAACTCTAACCTCTCCAAAATTATCAAAGGTCTAATAGCCCAGGGTTAAACTCTGACCGATAGGTCACGAGTTCGATACCCACCACAAGCATGGGGTAAGCTTTAATTGTCTCCCTTCTAGGGTTCTATTCTCCTCTTCTGAGGTGTTCTTCTCCTCTTTGAGGTTGGTTCTCTCCCCTTTGGGGTTCCGCCCTCGGGAGTTTAAAAAACCTCTCCAAAATTGGAAGGACTAAAATGCTCTCTCATTCCACATTACTTCCTAGGGGTATTCATGAAAAATCGAAACCGACCAAACAAAACCGATTTTTTGATTTGAGCGGTGCATTGAATTGGTTTCGATTTGGACTAAATTAAAATCGAACTTTCGATTTGATTTAAATTTTTTTTATAATCCAAACCGAATATATATAATATATTAAATAATATAATTTAAAAAATATTTATCCTCCTTTACATTCTTTTAAATTAGAGAATTGTAATTTTCTTGCTTTATGTAAATTATTTGAAGACAATACCGCAATTATTACAAGTAAACATATTAATTCCCTTATAGAACAACATAATTATGCTAATTTATTTCTTAGAGTATTAGGAGAACATATTGGTTCTTTACATACCAAAATTGATAATATCATTTCAGTTATGAATAATACAATTAATAACAAGATAGACAATACTGCTCCAATCCCGATTGTGGCAAGTATTCAAGGTCCCCCTGAAATTAAAAATTTCAAATTAAAAGAAAAATCTGATTGGGTAAAAGAAATTACTAAAAAGGTTAAAAACTTATTAACAGAAAAATGACCAAATTATCCCTCAATACATTAGATAATGACTTTACAAGTCAATTTTATGATAATTCAAACCCAAAACAAGTTATTGAAGATCAAGTTAATAAACTTGAACAGTGGGCACATAAACCTACTCAAAGATTATTTTACTATAATAGGCCATCCCCTATTGATGTTTTACATGAAGAACAGGAATACCAACTGAATAATATTTACAGTGGTAAAAACATTTATGAATGGAATATAGATGGTTATACTGACAAACAGATATATATTCAAATTCATAGAATGTTGATGTATTCTACTATTTGTAAAAGTGCTAATAACACTGATGTTAATATAGCCAAGATGATAGCAACAGGTTTTACGGGTCAACTTAAAGGTTGGTGGGATAATTATTTGTCTGCTGAAGGTAGGGAAAGTATTTTGAAAAACTGTTAAAACAGAAAACAATGAAATTGTAGAAAATGCATTTTATACATTAGTTATCAATATTTAGGGGTGTCAATCGAGCCAAGCTCAGCTCACATAAAAATTGAAAAGCTCACGCTCACGCTCAGCCAGGAAAGCTCATAAACCTTGAGCTCACGCTCAGCTCACATTTTAACACGAACTCGAGCTTAGCTCACGAGCTTCCCAAGCTCATTTATATTAGCCAAAAAACGAAAATCCTGTCTCAAGAATAGTATAATACAATGAGCCTTAAAATTAAATTCTAGAATACAAAAAAAGAAGCAAAAGTCTCAGAATTGTTTGATATGCTAATAAAAGGAGTTTATATTAAAAAAAAAAAAAAAGCAAGAGAACCCATACACTTAAAAATCAATGAGCCCATTGTTTGAGTATTTAGTTTATCAATATATTATAATTATAATTTATATAAGTCTTTTTTTTAATTAGTAGTATTATTATTATTATTATTATTATTATTATTATATATATATATATAATATTTTAATTATATTAATCTTATTCGGGTTCGAGCTTTTTTCGGGCTGAGCGGGGTCAAGCTCACGTTCAGCTCACATAAGAAGCGAGCTTCAATATTAAGCTCAGGCTCAGCTCACTCTCACATTAGCTCAGCTCACGCTCACATTTTTTGAGCTATGTGAGCCGGGTTCGGGCCGGCCCGAACCCGTTGACACCCCTATCAATATTGTTAAACATTTTACAGGTCGTTATTCTGATAATCATGAGAATATTAGAACTTTATTACAAAATCTTCGATGTAAAACTCTTACTGATTTTAGGTGTTATACAGATACTTTCCAAAGTAGAATAATGGAGCTTCCTGAGACTAATAGTCCTCATTGGAAAGCTAAATTTGTTGATGGTTTGCCTTATTTATTTGCTGGAAGAGTTAGAAAGGCTTTAAGAGGAGTTAAGCCTTCTATTCCTTATAATGAGTATACATATGGTAAGTTAATAGGAACTTGTACTCAAGAAGGATTAAATCTTTGTAATGAAATTAAATTAAATCAGCAATTAAAACGCCAGAATTTGGTAGAAAGAAAACAATTGGGTGAATTCTGTAGTCAATTCGGTATGAATTTACCCTCCTCTTCTAAACAAAAGAAAAATAGTAAAATCTCAGACCCTCCAACATAGGAGAAAAAGAAAAAATTAGAAGAGAAATCTGAAAGAAAAGCTCAAAGAAAAAAGTACCAAAAAGAAAAATAATTTTGATAAAAACAAACTAATAGTTTGCCACAAATGTAATAAAGTAGGTCATATACCTAAAAACTGTTAGACCAAAAAGAAGATTAATAGTCTGGAGTCTGGACATAGATGATAATCTTAAGGATAAATTATCTAAATTATTATTAACTTCAGATGAATCAGAAAAGGAAGAATATTTAGATTCTTCTACTGATAATGAATTAAGCAAGCTAAAAGCTATGGATAATGATTCAGTTATTACTGAGTCTAGTGAGTCAGAATGTGAACCTTGCCTTAAAGGAAAATCTTGTGTTAAAAATAATGATAACAAGAATTCTATAAATTAGTCTCACAATTTCAAGATAATGAAATTAATGTATTTGATGGTAATCACTGGGTAGAATTACTTAAAGTTTTTTTTTTTTTGAGGCACGAAAGCGATTGCCCCTGAAGGGGAAGAGCGGAGAATACCCTAGATAGGGAGATTGTAGCATGCCCTAAGGCCCAAGCCGGGGAGGGAACTTAGCCTCACAATGAGTAGAATTTTTATTGCCCCATAAAGGGAGATACGGGAATCGACCACGGGACCTCCGTCCCTGGCCGGGTAGCCTTACCACTTGGGCTACCCGATTCCCATAGAATTACTTAAAGTTATAAAGGAACTATAGTTAAGATAAAAAATAATTGATCAAATGAGTAATACTCCAAGTACTTCTGGAACAACTGATCATAATAATAAAGACATATTATATAAGGAACCTTATACTATGTCTGAGGTATATAAACTCCTTAATGTAAGACAAGATAAAGCTCACCCTACTTCTTTAAAAGATAAGTTGAGATTGAAAACCTTAAATCTGAAATTAAATTTCTAAAAAATAGAAATAAAGATTTTGATAATAGAATTTCTAATTTAGAAACCATGTCTATATTAGAGAAAATTCCTAAAGATTTTCAGAAGGAAAAAATCAAACTTGATATTCCCAACAAAGATGTTTTGTTAAAAGATGAAGACAAAAAGGTCTCTTTAAAGAATGAAGAAAAGCAGGAGTTTTTACAAACCTTAGAGTTATTTATTACTCAAAAATAGCATATTAAGATCACTCTTTTGATGGACAATTATTTTTCAAAAGAATTCACTGCACTGATAGATAGTGGTGCAGATTTAAATGTAATAAATGAAGGTTTAATACATACACGATATTTTGAAAAAATAACTCATAGTTTGTCACATGCAGGAGGTAATAAACTTGATATTAGTTACAAACTTCCTAAAGCTTCTATTTGTGTAGATAAAACATGCATTCCTTTAAGTTTTTATTAGTTAAAAACATTTCTAACCAGGTAATACTTGGTCAGCCTTTTATTAATAAAATCTACCCTTTTACCAGAGTAGATAAAACCGGTATTACTGCTAATTATAAAGGTGATCAAATTACTTTCAATTTTATATCTCAACCTCTTACAAAAGTTTTACATGAACTTTATGATAATATCATAAACAAGGAAAACCAATTGAATTTTCTAAAACATGAAATAAATATTTCGACTATTGATGATACTCTTCGTAATCCTAAATTACAGGATAAGATTCAATATATTACAAGTCAATTTGCATTAGAAATATGTAATGACCATCCTAATGCTTTTTGGAATATGAAAAAACATATAGTAAGTTTACCTTATGAAGATGATTTTCAAGATGATAATATTCCTACCAAGGCTAGACCTTGTCAGATGAATTCTGAATATTTGATATTATGTAAAAATGAGATTGCCTCTCTTCTAGAGAAGAAAATTATTGGTCCTTCCCTATCTCCCTGATCTTGTACAGTTTTTTATGTTAATAAACATGCGGAACAGAAACGTGGAATTCCTAGGTTAATTATTAATTATAAACCTTTAAATATGGTTTTAAAATGGATTAGGTATCCTATCCCTAATAAAAAAGATTTGTTAGACAGATTATATGATGCTGTTATATTTTCTAAATTTGATTTGAAAACAGGATATTGGAAAATACAATTTAATCCAGCTGATAGATATAAAACAGCTTTTAATGTTCCTTTTGGGCAGTATGAATGGTATGTTATGCCTTTTGGCTTGAAGAACGCTCCTTTCAGAATTTCAGAAAATTATGAATGATATATTCATGCCTTATAGTGATTTCATAATTATTTACATTGATGATATCTTGGTATTTTATAAATCTATTGAAATACATTTTAGACATTTAAAAATATTTAAAAAGGTTGTTATTGCAAATGGATTAGTTATATCTAAACCTAAGATGTCGTTATTTTGAACTAAGATTAGATTCTTAGGACATAATATTGAAAAAGGTAATATTATTCCTATAAATAGGAGCATCGAATTTGGATCAAAATTTCCGGATGAGATAATTGATAAAGCTCAATAGCAAAGATTTTTAGGAAGTCTAAATTATATTTCTCCATATTATAAAACCTTGCGCAAGATACTGCGATTTTATATGATAGGTTAAAGAAAACCCCTAAACATTGGTCTATGGAGCATACTAATGTTGTTAAAAAAAAATTAAAAATAAAGTTATATATTTGCCATGCTTAATGTTAGCCAATCCTCATTGGGATAAAATTATTGAGACAGATGCTTCAGATATTGGTTATGGAGGAATTTTGAAACAAATTGATCCTAATAATAAATAAGAATATCTTGTTAGATTTCATTCTGGTAATGGAATACCGCCCAAAAAAATTATGCAACAGTTGCTAAAGAAATACTTGTTATTGTGAAATGTGTATAAAAATTTCAGGATGATTTATATAATCAGAAATTTATTATTAAAACCGATTGTAAATCTGCCAAATTTATGTTTCTTAAAGATGTTAAGCATGATGTGTCTAAGCAAATGTATGCTAGATGGCAGGCTCATTTAGCCCCTTTTGACTTTGAAATCCTTTATAAAAAGGGTGAAGATAATCATGCTCCTGATTTCTTGACAAGAGAATATTTATGATTTGTTTAAATGATATTGTACAAGAAATGATTACAAATTTTTGGTACAAAGATACACCTTATGATGATGAAATCGATTACAAATGTGATGAAACATTTCAGGATATTACAGAATCAAATGTTTTAGAGGATAATAATTTCTCTGATATTACAGTTGTGGATTTAGATGATGATATTATTTTATATGAGGATCATAATCTCTTTAATCTTGCAGTGATGCAGTCTAGAGGTAGAGGTAATTCCTCTTATAGAGGAAGAGGTCCATATAATATTCTGGTACAACATGGAACAAAGAAGCTCATAGCTTCAAACATATCAGGAATATTTGATAAGGATGAAGCAGAATATCAAAGATATTTACAATGGAAAAAACTCCAAGAGGAAGGTAATAATACTTCCAGTTCTTCTACAACTTCCCTCGTTTGCTCGTATTGTTGAAGAAAGCAAACAAAAAGAGGAAAATATGATTAAAAATCATGAGGAAAGAGTAATAATCTTATTGCATAATGATGATAAGAAATGGGATGATCAGCCCTGGATAGTTTTTGAGAGATATCTCAGTACCTATGGTTATACTGTAGAAACATATAAAAATCAGACTTATTATGAGATGATACTCTCTAATAATGGTTGTGAATTTAATCATTTTACAAGTGCTAATAAAGAAATTTATAATTTCTCTAGAATCATAATTAAAAAGATTATATCTATTGAGGAATGGGGAATTTCTCCTTTTAGAGAAAACGTTTTCTTTTATAAAGATACCCAGGTAAAATGCAACTATTAGGATTATATCCAAACTTTTGACAAAGTATTCTTATATGAGAATGGAAGACGAAGTCATACTTGGTTCATAAAAAATTGTTCAGAAGTTTATAATCATCTTTTGCCAACATGGTTAATAAAGTGGTGGCAGTTTTATGGTACTAGTGAAGAAATTCTTTCACTTTTATTCAAGGAATTTTATACTGAATGGGGACAAGTTATTCCTAATATTGCTCAAAGCAATGGTGATAAGATTATCCCAGGTATTAGTCAGATGCATTTCTTTATTGAATTCTATATCCCTTGGATATGGAGGAATGATCCAATTCTTGGTTATACTGAAGAAACTCTTTTATGTTTGAAGAGGTGTTCATATACCAGATTTTGGGAAACAATGATGAGAGAGGACCTGAAGACGAAACAATTAAATTGTATTAATACTATTACTCTTATCAGAGAAAAAATGTGATCATTATCATGAGTTAAAACTTGAAACAGAAAGGAGAATACAAGTTTCACACCATAATCTCCATTGGAAGAAATTAATATTGAGAAGGTTTATAAGGCTGCAATTATTGCAAAATATATGCAGAATTTGGAGAAGATATTAGTCAACAAAGCAATCAGTGAAACTGATAAGGCTTCATAAAAAAGTGACACCTCAATGACATCAAATAGCCAGAACCCTTTTGAATATTTACAAGATGCTCAAAACCCCAATGAAATTGAGGTAAACCTTGAAGATATGTAGGAAAGTGCTCGTGACATAATTTCGGAGAAATTCTAGATAAAACAGGAAAATAAGATAAGACCGAATCTTTCACTTTATAGATAAGATCGAATCTTTTAAAAGTAAGATAATATCTTTAGTCTTTAAAAAAGCAAATAGTGAGTTCACTATTGTAATATAGATGATTTTTAAGTTTGGTTTGAAATCCGCCTTAAAAGATTGATGTATCATATCTCTATATAAGCGGTGCTTCTTTTAGTTATTAGGCAGGCTTTCATTTAGAATCACACACACACACACACACACACACACACACACACACACACACACACACACACACACACACACTCTCTCTCTCTCTCTCTCTCTCTCTCTCTCTCTCTCTCTTTGTAAACACTTTCTTATAATAATAAT
Source organism: Vinca minor (assembly GCA_026122235.1). Classification (NCBI taxonomy): domain Eukaryota; kingdom Viridiplantae; phylum Streptophyta; class Magnoliopsida; order Gentianales; family Apocynaceae; genus Vinca; species Vinca minor. The sequence goes on along the minus strand of JAOCZM010000100.1, from coordinate 4,494,665 downwards.
CTTCGCAGCTTTTGTATCTTGAACACTTTATTAAATTTCTGTAAGTTTCTTTACTTTATGTATTTTTACTTTATTTTTATTTATTTCAATTGATATTAAGGATGAGCCTTATAAGCTAAATCTCTTATGTTGAATTATATCTGAACTAGTGAATTAATTGAAGAATCATGGTAAAGTTATCTTAATGAAATGATACTTCAAAAATCTAGCGTTATAGTATGGGTAGCCACTGTTGTGATTAATTAACTGGCTGGGCTATTTTGGACTCTGAAGCCGAACTACTGTTTAGTCCGCTTTAGCCGATGAAAGGAAAGACGCTTCAGGGCGTTTGTGTAGTGGCTGTTGAGTTCTGAAGTGACTTCATGACGGTTTCTTAATCATGTAAAAATTGGTTCAGCAGTGCACATTAATCCTGCCTATATATGCTAGTTGTTGAAGATCCGTGTCGTTGTGTGTGTGTGTGTATATATATATACACACACACACACACACATATTAAAGAACTATTTTGTAATAAAATATATATTGAACTTCTTATTTATATAACATGACAAACAAACTCTTCAAGTGCTAAAGTAATAGATTGAAGAGCCATCTGTTGTATATGATTTTAGATTCACTTGAAGTTTTTGTTTTACTTTGAAACTAATAATGATGTATTTTTTGTATTTTTTGCTTTTTTCTCATAGATAATTTTTTAGTAATTTGTTTCAAGTTAAAGAATCAAGATCAACAATTTATTTTTCATTAATTTATTTTTTTTGGGTGTGTTTAACTTGTAAAAAATAATAGACATATTTCTTTATATTTTTAGTAGCTAGATAAGTATAAAAAAGACTTATATTTTGCAATATAAAATAACTCGTAAAAAAACTTATATTTTGAATCGGAGATTGGGTTACTTGACAACTTCTCAAACTATTGGTAGGAAGAATTGAAAAACTTCAACCCTTGTCGGGCGCAGGAACCCAGAAGCATCTTTTAAGTCTCTTTTTTTTAATAGGTATTTTTTATATTTAATCTGATTAATTCAATTGAAATTGATTAAATACAAAATTGACGAAACACTGTAATTTACTAACCGTCAAATTTTCAATTTATAATTCTTCTACATAACTTATGTCTAAAATATTTAGAATTCATAAATTTTATCTAAGCAAGTTCGGAGTCGTTTGTAATAACATACTAAACTAGAATCATTCTACATTTTAAGTCAATTCTTTAGTCGCACTCCCTCCATCCCTAACCTAAATAAAGTTAACACTTGAGTATTTCACATTAATTTAGAAATTACTAAAAATAATAAAAGTCAAAGCTAAAAGACTAATATATCCTCATTAAATATATCTTGAAAATTGAAATTGTGATTAAAAGAAAAGTAAAAAGAGGGTAAAAATGGTAAAAGTTCATTAAATTTTTATGAATAGTCCAAATGTAAATATTATTTTGAAAAAAATTTAAAATCCCAAATGTTAATCTTATTTAGGGATTGAGAGAGTAATAACTTTTCCAAAAAAAAATAAAATACATCTCTTTTGGACGAAAACCGTAGTCGAAGCAAACTCTCCAACCTTCACTTGACTTTGACTTTCCTTCCTTCTCTCTTTAACTACAACATTTTCCGATCCCGCAAGTCCAAAGAGAGCCGCCGCCGCCACCACCGCCACCACCATCAATGGCTTCCTCCTCCGATCATCCTTTCCGCCATCTGTTATTGTTGTCTATCCTCCTCGCTCTCTACGCCCCCACCGCCTTCGCCAAGATCAGGTACACTGAGATCCGATCCGATACTCGCTCCACCATCCCTTTCGACGAATTCGGTTTCACCCATTCCGGCCGTCTGAATCTCACTGTTTCGAACATCGATCTTTCCAAACCGCAATCGGAACCTTCCCTTCTCGGATTCTACCTCTGTACCCGTGACGCTTGGGATCAAGTTCTCCAGCAACTGGACGACGGCGAAATCCAATGTCCTCTCCAATCCGAACATGTCAAACCCGTTTTCAATTTTACCCAGCTTGGTCCGAACCCGACCCGGAAGAACTTCAACACCTCATTCAAAGTCTCCGATGCTAATCAATTCACGCTTCTATTCTCCAATTGCATACCTGATCTGGAAGTTTCCATGAATGTTCACTCAGTAATTTACAACTTTAACCCTAGAACTGGTCAGCTTCACTTTCTATCTGCAGGCAAAACTTCTTTGCCTTTGATCTATTTCCTGTTTTTCTTGGTCTATTTAGCAATTGGAGTTTTCTGGGTTTATTATCTTTACAATAATCGCTTGTCTACTTATCATATTCACTATTTTATGCTTTCTGTGGTCATCTTGAAAGCATTTAATTTGTTGTGTGAAGCTGAGGATAAATCTTATATTGAAAGGACAGGGACCGCTCATGGTTGGGATATTTTGTTCTATTTATTTAGTTTTTTAAAGGGTATTACTTTGTTTACGTTGATCGTATTGATTGGAACCGGTTGGTCGTTCTTGAAACCATACTTACAAGATAAGGAGAAGAAGGTCTTGATGATTGTGATCCCCTTGCAAGTTGTGGCTAATGTTGCACAGGTTGTGATCGATGAGACCGGACCTTATGGTGAAAATTCATTTACCTGGAAAAAGGTTTTCTTGCTTGTTGATATCATTTGCTGCTGTGCTGTACTCTTTCCTATTGTGTGGTCAATTAAGAACTTGCGTGAGGCCGCCAAAATGGATGGCAAGGCTGCAGTGAATTTGGTGAAGTTAACCTTGTTTAGGCAGTACTATATTGTGGTTATTTCTTATATATACTTTACAAGGGTTGTGGTTTATGCCTTGGAGACGATTACCTCTTATAAGTATGAATGGACTGGGGTGGTGGCTGCTGAATTGGCTACTCTGGCCTTCTATGTATTTACTGGCTATAATTTTAGGCCTAAGGCGCATAATCCATATTTTGCTATTGATGATGAGGAAGAGGAAGCAGCTGTTGACGCACTGAAGCTTGAGGATGAGTTCGAGCTGTGATTTTCATCTGGTATATTGGGAATATGTTATTCAACTAGAATTGCGGGATCAAGGAAGTTTATTGAACCAGTGTTTACTTTGTCATCGTCGTGTAAGCTCCACATTCTGTCTCTACATACTGTAAAATTCCTTTTTGTCAATTTTTGGCTGTTTTAGCTAGTATATCGGAATATATGTAATCATTTGGATGCACTTCAGTGGTAGCCTTTGTCTCCAATAGTATAATTTTTTGAAAGTGATGCACTATTTTTGCTTAAAAAGAATGTGTTCCGTAGTTGAAGAATATGCATATTCATTACAGTGTTGTTCACTTGTTCTTGTAATGCAGCATTTGTTTTCCGATTTGCCCGAGTAAGTTTCTTGCTTTCTGATGTAGCCTTAGGTTCTGTAATCCCAACTGTTTTAGCAATGTAAAGCTGGTAACTTTTAAGATCTCGTCAGATGTAATGTGTCGTGAGTGAAAAGTGACCTCTCTGATGCTTATCAAATTTTATTTTCCTAAATTGGATATTTGTCCATGCTAAGTGCTAACTGCTTTCTTGAATCCTGCCTGGTCGCGCTTCTTAGGTTCTTATTGTTACGTTATAGAAATGGAAGATTAATCTGCACCGTACGGAACAATATGGGCAGTCGGATGATAGATTTGAATGGCCTAGATTTGGAGAGAGAAAAGTTTTTATTTTTTATTTTTTAAGTCCAGCCGCAATTTTTATCTCTCCAAATTTACACTGTTAAAACTATCATCCGACGGTGCAGATTGTTCCGCACGGTACGAAACTTTCCCAATTCCGCCGGACTGATCGAGTTGACCTTCCTGAGTTCATTTGTGATTTTTTTTTCTTCCGTTTTTTGGGGTGCCGGGAATGAGGTCCTATTGAACTACTTGAATTAGAAACTTTTAATGAGGCTTTAATATTTGCGATGACTTTATAAATGTTCATGGGGACTACCCACCCACCATAATCCTCCCACCCCTCACAACACACAATTTTTTCTCTCCCTTATTTTCTCCTCTAAAAAATTCTTTCAACCACCTATCCTCATAAAAAAAAAATTGACAGAATCTTTTTGGGAGCCTCTGCCGCTGGACTGTACCGCTGACACCACAATCCGTTCGCCGGATTTTTTTTCATCATCTTGTTGCAAACGTCGTTCTCGTCAACTTTGTCTCTACATCCAACGTTAAAATAACATCACAATAAAAAAAATTTAGGTGTATTGCAACCAAAATTAAACAAGTCTAATTTTTTTAAAAATCTTAAACAATTCTAATATATATATATATTTTTTTTTTCAGATAATCCTAAACATTTTTTTAGGGGTATTGCAACAAAAATTAAGTGTAATAAATATGTCAAGTATTTTATTTGCACTTAATTTTTGTTGCAAGACCCCTAAAAAAATGTTTAATTGACATTCCATTATGGATTTACCTTCCAAACACGGGAATGGAAAGAGGATTCTGAAGTCATTTTGGGTGGAAACCGATTCTGTCTGGAAGAGATTCCATTCCAGCGTACCAAACGTGCTGTAAAAGTATTTAATAATTTTATCTGAGATTACAAATTTTGTAGTGATCCAATTCTTTAAAATCAAAATTAAAATGTCATAACTCAAAAGATATAAGGGAAAATTTCACATCAGTATACAACTTAATATAGAATGTTTATTCCAAAACAATATATTGTCATAATATTCAAACAATTTTTTTCTGGTTATCTTCGAGCATAACTTAGAGAAATCAAACAATTTCTTCCCTACCTAACAATTTAATTTTTCTATTTTCCAAACATGTATTTCATTTTTCTGAAAGAGAAAATCGAAGAGAAAAAGGAAAAAGTTCAAAAATCTTAAATTCAAACAAAAATCATTACAAACCATATCTTAATTAAATCAAAGAAAAAAACCTCAGTAAATAAATTATACAAACCTTGAATAATAATCAAAAGTGCAGCAATTTCGTGATCTCAAAAAATTCAAATACCCACCACAGGTTTTTTGAATTTTTAAAAAACCAATTTGATTCCAAAGTAAAAATGATTGATAAACATAAGTGGTCTTTGAAAATTTAACCTCACTGCATCTGTATAATACACAACTGAATCAAAATTTTCTTTGTGTTTGGATGTTATTCCAATAATCTATAGACTTTATAAATCAAAAGAAATCATGATAAATCAATCTGATAGAATCTATAAGAATCTGCGTAGAGTTTGCATAGAGTTAAAACAATCCATAGAGTCAGCAGAATCCATAAACTTTTGAAAATCAGTTAAAAATCTTTTAAAATCTAGTTTGGTGCTAGAATTATGTGTTTTTATGAGCAAGGTTTTGAAATTCGGCTCGGACCGGCCTGTCAGACCGCCGACCGGCATGCTTTGGCCCAAAAACCAGTAGGGATAAAAAGTATGCTTCCTTTGTTCAACCCGGTAAAATCCATCGGTAGGACCGTCTAACCCAGAAATCGAAACGGGTTTAGTAGAACCGGCCGGTCCTAATATGTTGTAATTTTTTTAAAAAAGAAAAAATTGGTATTCTAGTTGAGATTGTTATTGTCTTGTTTGATTGCCTATGATTTATATTTATTATTTAATCTTGTTTGAAGACTTTATTGGTTATTTAGAGTTTTATTATAATGACATATGAGTTGTGATTGAATTTACATAGTATTTTGTTAATTTTCAAGTTTATATTAAGTAGGTGTTTTAAACTTTGAATTTATTATTTATTTATAATATTTATGACGTCACCGGGTCAATTAACACGTTGATAACAGTCCGTCCACCGATCTGACCAGTGACGCGTAACCTAATAATTTTTTCGGACTAATATCCGGTGCAAGTTTCAAAACCTTAATTATAAGGCGTCAGGGCCATATAAAAAGGGTTGAATATGAAACCTCTATCTATCTATCTATCGTGGAATAATTTTGAAAAAATTGAATACTATGAATATGAAATTAATTTTAAGGAAGCCATATTAATATGGACCTAGGCATGCAAAAATTTCACTTCCAATGCTCTAATTTTAGGAGTATTACTGGTGGACAAATTTGGGAGTACCACCTAACTGACGAATAATTCAATCTGAATGAGTAATGATGATATGTTTTTCCTTTTTCCTTTTGTTTAATCTCATCTCTTAAGAATATCAATAGTAATTTTTCATTTTCTCTCCTTTAAAACTCGACCTCTTAATTTACATGTATCTTTCTTACCGCTTGAGCGAAATAATAATGAAAGTAGATAGTGTTGAGATTGGTGTGCATACAGCTTTTGTTGATCTCATTTAAGATGAGTGCTTACAATAGAGACTCCTTGAAGGGTTCATTGAAAAGAAAATGCTACTTTTCCTCTCCAATAGGGGCTCCTTGGTGACTACTTCAGGGGTCCTTAAAGTAGTCCTCACATTATGTAAGATAGCCGAGTGGCATGAATGAAGCTAGACTTTCTGTTGTGATTGTACGAATTTACTTTTTTTTTTTCAATATAATTTGGAATGAGGTGGAAAAGGGATAATGGATAGTGATTACTAGATAAATTTTTTTAAAATAAAACAAGGATAAAAAAACATAATGTTGTATCAAATTATAATAATCATTCTTATTTTATACTATTTGATCCAAGATAATATGAGGTAGAATATATTGTAAGGAAGGGAAATTAGCCTATTTAGTCCCTCAGTAATTTTAGTTTCTCCCGTAAAGTTTCTAATGTTTAATTTTAGTCCATTTAGTCCCTCAATTTTTTTTGTTTAGCCCATATAATCCCCAATGTTTAATTTCAGCTTGTAAAGTCCTTTATATATTTACGGGCTGCAAATATATGTTCCACCACCTCTTCTGCGGCGGAATCAGGGCAGCCCCAAATTCATGCCATCACGTGTTTAATGAGCGGGGGAATAATGGTCAGTTTCAATCTATAAAATTTACAAAATACAAAAAATAGTATAAAAATGGTTATAAAAAGAAAATCCAAATTCAATTGCCTTAATTTGGAGGAACCCATTTGCCTTAAATCCGCTGCATAAGAGGTGGTGGAACCTCTATATGAATCCTGTAAATAGGTAAGGGACTTTACAGACTAAAATTAAACATTGGGGACTATACGGGCAAAACAAAAATTTGTAAAGGATTAAATAGGCTGAAATTAAACATTGAGAACTATACTAGCGAAACAAAAATTTATGGGGGGAATAAATGGGCTGATTTCCCTGTAAGAAATAATGCGGCTAGTGGACTCTTTTTTTTTTTTTTTGGGCTCTTGCTATTGGAAATGTGGAGAAGGGATCTTGCTCAAAGGACATGTGCATTTTACAATGAGCATAACTTTAATTTTTGTCCCATTTATAGTAGCGGAACCTATATCTAAATACAAGGGGATTGTGTTTATGTAAGGAGAAGTGAGCGCCAATGAGGTATTGGTCTAGTGACCAAGGCTGATAACTCATGACGTAGAAGTTATGAGTTCGAATCCCCTCCCACTTTTTGAATCTCTCATTTCTTGTAATAGATAGGTCCACATTCCCCAATAAATAAAAAGAAAAAAGAAAAAAGAAAAAAAAGGGAAGTGAGCCATTGTGAGAGTCTGTATTTTGAAAAAAAAATTTCCTGTGGAGACTGATGAGGATAAACTATTAGGTTCCTCTATTGGAACTGCTCTAAGACACATTTTACAATTTATTTTAATCACTAATACTAAAATCGGTGAGGTGGAGCAACACGGCTTCACTACGCAATACTTTTTGTTCTGAACATTATGAAACACACGCTAGTCGATGGATTAGAGATATTAGTGGTGAAATCATTTGGATACCGACATTTGTTAGGAGACCCCAACAGGGAAAAATCTGGAGTGGAACGGTCCCAATGGGACCGGCCCCACTCCCCTCTCACATAAAAGATGGAGGACCCACCCGAACGACTTCGTTGAATGACTGCAGGGACCTACTCCCCGTAAGCTGGGTCCCCGTTTAATTTTATGTGAGAGGGGAGTGGGGCCGGTCCCCATTGGGTCCGCCCCATGCCAGACTTACTCCCCTAACAGGTGTGGGACTCAAATAACCTCAATCATCAATAAAGTGTTCTCTATGCAGAGACGGATGTAGGTGGTGGTCATTGGGGTTAAATGATCCCAGTGGATTTTTTTTAAAAATAATTATATATTATATATTTTACTCCATTTAAATAATAAATGTATAAATGACCTCAGTGAATTGTTGTGTATATCAAATGACTCCAGTGATTTTTTTTTAATTATATATGATATATTTTACTTCATTTAGATAATAAATGTATAAATAATCGCAGTAAATTATTGTGTATATTAAATGACCCAGTAATTTTTTTTCTGAATCCGTCACTGTCTCTACGTGCATAATTTTTCGTGTCCTGTATCTGAACCGGACTGAATGTGGAGACCTGAATGCTGTTTTAGATGAGTAGTTTTATCTTGGTAGGCTACTAACTTATAACTTATATCCAAGCCAATCAGTACAGTACAAGTAGGAAAGAGAAATGAACTTACATCAATTCTCTTCAATTCTCTTTCCTATGTGTACTGTACTCATTGGTTTGAATGTAACTTATTAAACTTAATATCCTACCAAAATAAAATTTCTCATTTTAAATAGCGTTGATAATTGTGAGGAAAATTGTGGTTGGTCTCCTTGGCGGTGGTAAACTTTGGGATCAGAAAACATCCAGACTCGCGGTGGCCCATCCACCCATTATCCCATCCACCAGTTTCTCTTTAATTTCTTGCTGCTTACTCGGAGACAACCCTTCGACCCATTTACCAAAAAAACAAATTTTAACATCCGTACCAAATTATTTACAATATTTACACTTTTACGCATATTAAAAAATAATTAAAAGAGAATTATTATAAAATAAATAAATTTAAATAACCTTAATTAATGATTAAAAATTATTTTTAGTGGTTAATTAAATAATAAATTAGAGGTATAATTGAAAAAATACCAATAAAAATACATTAGTTTTTTAAAAGTGAAAAATAATTTAGAATGCCTAAAAAATAAAAACGTTACAAACAATTTGAAATGGAGGTAGTAGTGACGACCTTGGCCCTACTTCTCTTGTGCATTCCATTATATATATATATATATATATATATATATATATATATATATATATATATATATATATATATATATATATTTAGGGATGGCAACGAGGCGGATCGGGCGGATCGGTCCCGCGATCCGATCTCGATCCGCAATGGCCCCATGCCGATCCGATCCGATCCGTGATCCCGGCTCGGATCGATTTTGTTGATCCGTGATCTCGCTCCGTCCCGGAGCTGGGATCCGATCCGATCCGATCCGCTGATTTTTTTTTAATTTTTTTTAATGAGAATGGTCAGTAGTCGTGAGTTTCCCGACGAGGATGGTCGTAAGGCCGCCGGGAGGTAATGCGAAGGCGTTTGAGAATGCGATTACAGTAGAAAAGATGAGCACGAGGAATCGATCTAGAAGCTTCCCGTAAGGATTTTGTTGATTTTGAGTTTCGGCTGAAGATCCAAGAATTATGCTTCCAGCAGATGAGCTTTTCTCCGACTGAAAGCTTGTGCCTCTGTACTTCTCTATGATTTGTCCAGTGACGACATCGGATAATGCCGCTTCGATGTTAGGTCTCCCGATATTGACAAACTCACGCGGGAGAAATGAGATCTCTACTTCCGATCAATACTTGTTTTCTCCTAAGGCTCCGAGGTGTTCAAGCCGGTGGAGAGAGATTCTAGGTTTGAAAAAGTCAGTACTGCAGACTGACAATAAACAGGATCGCTAGAAACGACGTCGTCAAGTAATTCTAGCGGCGCTAGAATTTGGGAATTTTTGTTCTAGGGTTGTTGAAGAGAGTATATATAATGTGGACTAAAAACGCAATTAAATTATTAGCACATAAAATCCTCTTATTATTATAAATGTACGGATCGTATTGGAGCGGATCGGGGCAGCAATGAAATCCGAATTTGATCTGCTCCGTTCGCGGATCGGATCTGATCTGCCCCAAATTCTATACGGATCAGATCTGATTTGCCCCAAATCCTATCGGGACGAATCGGATCAACGGATCACGGGTCAAATTGCCATCCCTATATCCATTCATGCCCCTACAGTCCGACTAACTTCGCAGATGAGTTCGAATTATTTTGAAGCGACTTTATGTTGTATTTATTAAATTTATTTAGCATATACTCCATCCGTTCTCATTTATATGTCGCTTGAAGACGATGTATTCGACTTAAAAAAATGATTGTGATACATTAATTGAAAGATAGATAAATACGTTTATCCTTCAATTAATATATTTATGTTGGGACAATTTAAATTAGTTGTTGACTTAATTAATTAAAGATAAGGGTAAGTTTGAAAAAAATAAATTTAATACTCTATTAATTTTTTCAAGTGATAGATAATTAAAAATTAATAAAGTATGTGTAGGTGACAGATAATTAAGAACGGAGTGAGTATTTAATTAGATTAATCAAAGAGCAAATAGCTTTTTCTGCCACAAAACTAGTTACGAGTGCTATATCTGCCACAAATCATGTTTTCGTGCTATATCTGCCACACAACTAGTTACAAGTGCTATATCTGCCACAAATCATTTTTCCGAGCCTTTTTTGCCATGAAACATTTTATGAGTGCTAAAAATGCCACAAAAAGAGGGAGGGTTTTTGTGCCTTTTTGTGGCACAAAAAGAGGGAGGGTTTTTGTGCCTTTTTGTGGCATTTTTAGCACTCATAAAAATGTTTCATGGAAAAAAAGGCACGAAAAAATGATTTGTGGCAGATATAGCACTTGTAACTAGTTTTGTGGCAGATATAGCACGAAAACATGATTTGTGGCAGATATAGCACTCTTAACTAGTTTTGTGGCATTTTTAGCTATTTGCTCTTAATCAAATCCATATACGAATCAACAAGAATAGAAGCACTGTAGAGGCGAGAAAAGCAAACACAAATGTTTGCAAGGACAGACAGACGTACATGTATGCTTCTATTTTTATTTTTATTTGTTTTGTAAGATTATGTTACAACGTGTGTATTATATGATACGACTCTTTAATTTTAAAGAAAGTTTAAAATTGAGCCCTCTAAACTCTTGATATATTACTCCCTCCGTCCCAAATTATCTATCCACATTTCTTTTTTAATCTATCCCAAATTATTTATCCACTTTATAAATAAAGGGTTCATTAATTGTGATCTTTTTAATACTACCCCTTACATTAAATGTTTGAGAGAATAATATAGAGAGAAGAGAAGGTAAAATTAATTTGTGACTAAAATTAAATATGGTCATGTTTGACATTTTACCATATTTCACTATAAAATTTGATGAAACCTTCATCTCCGTGCAAAATACAAAGTAGACAGATAATTTGGGACGGAGGGAGTATGTTTTAGCTTCTAAAAAGTTTTAAGTTTGCGGCGCACCTCGACGCTGTTTGCATAATGAAATGAAAGATCACAACTAACTCACTTGTTTGTGTTTTGCAGCCATTAATTATGTCTCTTAAGAGAAGAAGTAAATCAAATGGTGCGAGTTGAACTCAAAATTTACCAGGTAGGAAGAAGGCTGGGGTTGGGGTGGGGTAGGGGTAAGGGTAAGGGTAAGGGGTGGGAGTATGACTATAGTTCGAAACATATTTTTTTTCTCACTTTGGCTGTTATGGATCGTTGGATCACAAAATTTTACGAGTCCAATATTTTTTGAAAGGGACACCTGTAGTGATTTCCAGACACTTGTTACGCAAGTCATGTATTACATGTCTATGTTTACAATGAAAGAATACTTATTGCAACATTAGGATAAGTGAACCCCGACCTCAGAGACAACTGGTTGGAGTTGTCATATGTCTCACCGTTATCTCTAATCAACTATTAAATGTTTTTGTTTTCCACCAATAGTTATCCAATCGACCATTTAAGTTATCTATTACCAATATTGAATTGAAAATTAAATTAGTAACCAAACATTTTTAAACAAGAGTATTTTGGACATCTATCAAATTTCTATGTGAAATTTATCAAAACCTCAAAATTTTGCAAATATGCAATTAAAACATCTATTTTAAATTAGGAGAGAGTAACTGTTAGGGCGAACACACACAATAATACTAGTAAATAAGAAAACAGACAACTTTGACAAGGGAATGGAGCATGCCGGATCGTCGATGATACTCTTGTGACACTTTATGTGACATTTTTAATTATAATTTTATACAAAATTAAAATTTTATTCATTTACCTCTAGAATCTATCTATTTTAGTTTAGTTTAAATTATATAAATGATTTTTTTCGTAATTAATGTGTCACTAGTATTACGTACTATTTGAACCGGAAATGATTATATAATAATACTTTCGACGAAATAATTAATAGGGCACCAAAGTTTAGTCAAATTAACTGTCTATAAAAAAAAACTATAGAAGAAACGTTTTCTTTTCATTCTAAATCTATCTAAAATCCAAACAAGTTAGAAAAGTGTTTTTATAATTATGGGCAACAAGTAGTTTCATTCAGGAAAAAAAAACGCAAATTTTTTTTATCCTTGGAATGGAAATATTATCGCTGTTTTTTTTTTTCTCGAGTGAGAAATGTGGTTAATTAAAGGGTGTGTTTGAATTGAGTTTGGTCTGATTTGAAACTCAAATTTAGACCCAAACCAGCTTTGATTGAGTTTGAAAATAAAATCTTAAATATTAGATAAGAAATAAAAGTGGAGTTGGTACTACTATACTATGTTGGTGGAGCTTTATCATACAGAAGAAAACAATAGATATTGGATCAATTACTGTGAAAATTAGCTCATGTGCCTCCATATCCTCTCAAAATCAATTGGCAAGGAGAGGTGTTAACCCATGAGCTTATATGTTGTTTTTGGATCTTCTTTAGGCACTCGGTGTGGGACTTCATATTTCAACACTCCCCTCATATCGAGGTGGGAGTCAATTTAAGGCCCGCCGCCCTTCTTGGGTCGTACGGTGACTATTAGAGTCACTTTGGGCATTATGAGCCCATCATCCCGCCTAAGGGCCCGCTCTGATACCATGTGAAAATTAGCTCATGGGCCTCCATATCCTCTCAAAATCAATTGGCAAGGAGAGGTGTTAACACATGAGCTTATATGTTGTTTTTGGATCTTCCTTAGGCACTCGATATGAGACTTCATATTTCAACAATTACTATAAGAGAGAGAAGAAAATGGGAGAGAAATAATATGCTTTTAGTGTGATGTCTCTACAACGGTGCGAATGTTGGAAGCATGGGAGCATAGCCAAAGGCCAATAATGGCGGCAAATTCTTTACTCGTAATTCATTTGTCATAAATTATCTGTTCACTTTAGTATTTTACACGAAAATTAAGATATATTAAATTATATAATAGTATATGATAAAATTTCAAAAAATAATCCTATTTAATTTTACTTATAATTTAATTTTACGTACTTTTCTCTCTCCGACATTTAATATAAGGAGTATTATTGAAAAAATCATAATTAATGAACACTTTTATTTAGAAAGTGGACAGATAATTTAGAACAAAATAAAAAAAAATGTAGACAGATAATTTGAGACCAATGAAATATCATTCTATCATAATACAAGTCATTTAAAACATATATAAAAAATATATTTAAAAATAAGAAAATAAAAAAGCTTGTTTTCAAACAAAATATCAATATTATTTTTTATAATAGAATTAGTGGTATATAAATTTTAGTTAAGAGAGTAATATTGATACTATAATTAATAAACTACCTTATTTTTTAGGGTAGTGATTATTGGATCAAAAATTTTGGATCAAATTTGGATCAATAAAGCATAATTACACATTAAATGCTAACAATCATTCTCATTTTATACTTTTTGATCCTTGTTTGATCCAAATTTTTTGATCCAAGAATCATTATTGTATTTTTTATTCCTTAATTTTCGATATATATTGTAAACGATTTATATTATTCAATGAAATAAAATAAAATAAAATCAACCACTCCAAATTTAAAAAAAAAAAAAAAACCATATCTGCAAATAATTGTATGTATCAGTATATGTTTTCATTCATGTGCCCAACTACTTATAATTCACAATGTGTATATATAATTAAAAGAAATATCCACATCGCGAATTCTGTGCGGTTAAGCACATGAATAGAACATACGATACAATGATTTTCACCCTTCACATACCCTATAATCCACGGATAATTCTTTTATGGACTAGGTACATTGGACTTTGCGGTAAAAAATGGCCGCATCACCACACAATGACGAGAGAGATAATTTTTTTGATGATATGATCAGTTTTGTATCACAAGGTCCAAATGAACCTGTTCCATACCAGATTTTTTCATAATCCACATTATTTAATTTAATAATGATTGTTGGATAAAAAAATTTGAATCAAACAAGGTTCAAAAGGTATAAAATGAAAATGATTGTTAGAATTTAATGTGGCATTATACCTTTTTAATTTAAATTTGATCCCAAATTTTTTATCAAATAATCACTACCCTATTTAATTTCCGCCCCCACAAGAAACAGAGTACCTTCAAAATTCCTGCAAAGGTTACAGGTTTCTTAAGACCAGATTTTTTTTTAATGAAATAAAAAAGAAGGTGTAAGTGATGGTGATTAACATTTTCCGCTATGTTTGGATTTTAGAGTTTATTAACGAACGTATCAGACTTAACTAAACAATCAGAATTTCTTCTTTTCATTGGAGGTTTTAGTATAAGATTGGAGCACTGATTTCCAGTTTAGGAAACAGCAAAAACAGTGCAAATATGGAAAACGATGAAACCATTGTTATAAGAGTTTCGGAGAAGCCATCATCACCAAACATGGAATTACAGTTACTGAGGAGGAGAATAATGGAGTTGACAAGTACTACTAGTGATGATAAAGTAATGGGTCATGATGATGATGATGACAACGATCTTCACCGTCCTTTGTTGGTAACTAACGGTGGTGATGATGGTGGTAACACCACCCTAAACGACAGCGGAGCTAACGAGGCGGTCCAGAGTACTACTATTTTATCTCCTCGTCCTTGTAGTAGTACTAGAAATATCTTCCCTGATGATTTTTCTGCTGCTGTTTCTTCTGGAACTAATTATGCTCGCGGCGGCGGCGGCGGCGCAACTGATAGTACTGTGACGACTCTGCAATATCCTCCTTTTGATACCGCCTTCAAATCCCAAGGTATTTTATCTTTCTCCTTCTCGCCGTCCGACAGTTATTCACCTATTTAAATACTTAATCCCGGGTTGACCGGAAAAACTGATGTCTGGAATAAAATGTTTCGTGTGAATTTGTGTTTAAGGAGGAGGTATGTCGGCGGCGGCGGCGAGCTTTCCTTTTACGGCAGCTCAATGGAAGGAGCTGGAGAGACAAGCTATGATTTACAAGTATATGGTGGCATCTTTACCTGTACCTTTTGATCTCCTCAGAAATTTTCCAGATCCAACCAATCCATGTGATTTTCCTGATCCATTCATAATCTCTCTTAATATTCTTGGTTTAGTTCGGATTTTATATGAGTAATTGTTTTTTTTTTGGCTGGGCAGTGGTAAATGGTTCTTTATATAGTTTAAGGTATCCAAATACAGATCCAGAGCTAGGAAGATGCAAAAGAACGGATGGCAAGAAATGGAGATGCTCAAGAGATGTGGCGCCCTATCATAAATACTGTGAGCGACACATGAATAGAGGCCGTCCCCGTTCAAGAAAGCCTGTGGAAGTTCATCCCTCTGTTGACAGTACTACTAACAAGAAGAAGAAGAAGAAGACCCGACTTAATCAGACTCCAATACTTCAATCAAACCCAACAACAACATTTCCTAACCAAATAGCTCAACCCAAACCACACTACTAAAGACCCTCCAAATATCTCTAAATCCTTCTATAAAGAGCCCAACAGGTATGGTTTATTTGGACTCTGAATCTTCTAGTACATAGTAATCGATGTGATAATCATCACCGATGGAGCTACATTATTTATCAAAATTCTCCATGAACTCTTCTTAGTGCGATCACATTGTTCCATCTGTGATGATAATATTATTAATAACATATTGTACTAGAAGATTTGGAATCTTGGCGCCTGTGCTAATTTTTGGTAAATTCAACTTGTTGTGTTGCTGAATTTGTAATTTATTTATTTATTTATGTTTGAAGGGTTAATCTAGGATGGATGATGGATGGTGAAATGGTGGCTACAAATGGGATTGAGCAGCAATGGTTAGATTTGATGGACAATGAAAGAGAGAGGAACTCGATTTATAGCACTAATGATTCTTCTATTTTCCTCACAGAAGAGCCACTAAACTCCTTCTTTTATCCAGATCTAGTTGCTCAAGAAGATATGCAGAGCCGCAATAACAACGATTCTCATGATTTGTTTTTCAACTCAAATATGATTTCACTTAAGCAGCCTCAAATGGACAATTACCCAATTTCTAGAGGATTTATTGATGCATTGTCAAGTGGTAATATATAGAGACGATTAACAACGAACCCTCCTCGATGAATGATCTCTCGCACTCGTCACTCAATCTGTCAATTGCTATGAGTGCAGATTCCGATCACCATGAGGCCAAAGATTGTCCGATTTCTTGGCATACTTTTTCATCCGGCGGTGGACCATTCATTAGCTGAGGTATTACAACCCGGATACATTGCTAGCGGATCATATCCAGTTTCTCCCTATGGTAGTGTTAATGTTAATGTTAATGCCGGCGATTCAATTAGTACTCCTGCAACAGCTGTTTCATCCCCATCAGGGGTTCTTCAGAGAACCTTGTTTTCTCAATCGGAGGGCAGCGTCTGCAATAGCCCAACCATTGCCCTTTCGGCTGCTCCGGTGCCGGAGGTAGTTGCATTCCAGTGGTTGAGTTAAATTAGAGCCCAACAGAGCTAGCTAGCTGTTTAATTATTCCTTGATTCAGTTTGTTTTTGTTGGTTTATTTTTATTTTTAACCTTTTTTGAGTTGTTGATGAGTTTGGATAGACAACTTGTTTTGTTTCCTTTTTTCCATCATGTCGGTGCTTCCCATGGATTTCTTTTGTTGCTTTTTTTTTTTTATTATTTTAAAATTCATTTGTAATAGATGCTTACAGTATACAGGGAAAGGATTTTTAAACTGTGTACTTGTAATAAAACATCGTTTGATAATGTTCATGTGGTAGATTTGATTCATATTCTGGTGAGTTGTATAAACGACTTATATTATGAAATGGAGGTAGTAGTACATTTAGAATGAAGGAGTACTATTTTTCTGATACAGGATCAAAAGAACAAGAAATATTTGGAATCTTCAAAATATTGAATATACAGTATGAACCTTTCAAGAAATAAAATGGAAGAAGTAGAAAGCAGAAGGGTCTTAAGTTAGACACTACAATTAGAATTTCAAAACAAGACTCATGGTTAACTTCTCTAATACAGAATAGATCAATAAGAGACCAACATCTTCTCATCATGATGAACACGGTTATCGGTCCATCACATAGCTAGAATTCCTTAATATACTATGCAAACTACTGATACCATAAGTTCCATTGTCATTGTTTGCCTCTATATCAGCAAAGGACAGCCGTTTCTTCTCCAGAGTCCTCTGTCTCGGTGCACTTACTGACCGTGCTCTAGCATTAGCTGATGCAGTGGCTGCCATATACTTTGGCTGAGCTTCAGCAACATAATTTTCACTTTGATTTACTCTTTGACGGTAGGTGTAACGAGCTGGAGTTTGAGGCGCTGCTGAGTAATTCCTCTCTTCATCTAAGCAATGTGGAAGAGGTTTCGCTCTACATGGATGGGATGGCGTCATAGGTGACTGGAAAGAGGGGTTCTTGGCTGATCTATACCGAGGAGATGAAGCAGACAGCGAAGGAATTCTTCGATGTTGGTGAGCTTGTGAAGTGGAAGATTGGATTGTGTCTATTTCAACAATTTTTACACTTTCATCGCACGAACTTCTGCTGATTTCCTCTCTTTCCTTGGCTTGTTTAGTTTCGTAATATCTAGCATGATCTTCGTCGTTCACTGATATTTGATCTTCGCAAGATCTCCACATCTAAGTTTATTGGATTTGGTACAAGAATTTTAGAATCAGCTATTAAAATTCGCGTTTGGAGTGGAAGAAAAAAATTAGAGAAACAAACTAGAACCTGTTGAGAGAAGGCATGAGCAAGAGAAATTTCGCGTTTTGAAGCATACTGATGGCTATCATTGTCACCATCATCTGAGGTATCTTCATATCCAGACTGCAAAAACACGAGTTAATGAGGCGAAAATTTGATGGCAAATGATGCATAATTAGAACCTTTGATTCTTGAAAAACTCACGGTAAATCTCTTGCAAGCGGCCTTATAAGATTCCGTATGGATTTTAGGACTTGTGGAGATAGAAATCAGGCTTCTCCCATACGAGAGCCTCTTACGTTGATTACATACTCTATCTTGCACTCGCATCAGAGCCTTCATGTATTGGAGAGTCATTTTTGCTTGCTTTCGAACATTGTATCCTCTTACTAAGGCTTGAAGCTTTACTACTCCCTTTAGTGCCCGAAGAGCTCGCCTTGCCTGAAACACCACAAAAATTATTCAAACAATCCCTCTATACTTCCATTTTGTACAGAAAACCGCGTTATACTTACCAAGTAACCTCTGAAGGCTGTCTGAATCAAAACAGCGGAATGATGTTCTTGGGCTGTAAGATTAGGCCTCATAAGCAGAATGATCTCTGCAGCTGCTCGTGCTGTTGCTACAGCTGCTTCAGCAGCTGCTGCAGTGGCCATGGCCACTGCTATTGATCGTTGCTGCTCCGACTTGGCATCAAATGTCTTTGTTGATCCATTTAAGGTAGATGCCATTTTTTCCTCTTCATGATGAATGTGCTTAAATATTGTTGTTTCATGTGGGATTGGCTTTCTGAAAATCCATCTTCTTTTTCCCCTCTTCTGCAAAACAACAACAAACTACTTAAAAAATGTTTTTCCCTCTTCATTATGCATATTTATTCAGATACTAACAAGTTTACAAGTTAAAATTTAATTTTTTACCTTTTCTTCTTCTTCTTGGTCTTGTTCTTCCCTTCTTTTACTGCTCATCTTCTCATTATTGTTGTCTTTGGTTGGAGATCTGAAAGCCTTCTTCACCACATTTAACCAGGAGCTTCCTCCACTCTTCCCCATCAAGACTTACTAGGAATCTCTCCTATTAGTGCTTCTTCTACTACTATATATATAGAGGGAATGAGCAGAGGATCCCTGCATATTGGAACAGAATATTTGGCAATGTGTATTTATTGTTAAAGGTTATGTTTGTCCCCCATTCATCTCCGTCCATACACCCAATTAATAGGGTTTAATGGGTTACCTTATTATCGTGTGTTGTAATATTGACGCTGGCTCCAGTGTGGAGCGGGGTAATTACGCATTTGCGGAACACTTCTCGTCCGTTGAATTAAAATTTTGACGGTTAAGATTGATTTTAAACGAATATCTGTTCTGTTTTTTACCGTGTGGAAAACGAGTAGGTTTATCTTGGTAGGTTACTAAGTTTAAAACTTACATCCAAGCCAATCAATACAGTACACGTAGGAAAGAGAATTGAACTTATATCAATTCTCTTTTCTACGTGTCCTGCACTCATTAGTTTGGATGTAACTTATAAACTTAGTAGCCTACCAAGATAAAAAAATTCGTGGAAAACATGTCATGAACCTCAGAATACTTGTCCTGAGCTTCAGAACACATATTTTAAGATGTTCCGTATGTATTGGAAAAAAAAATGGTTGCGCGTAAGATCCGGACGTAATATTTGGCATAATAGGTAGAGAATATAGCTTTAATAATGGTGGCAAGGCATGCAAAAGCATAAAAAAGAACGTTATGTTTCCTGAGTGCACTTCCCGATAACCCTGAAAGCTGTGAAAGAAAGAAACATAATGGACTGAATTGCTTTTCCTTTTTGTTCTGTATAAAACTAGTAAAATAAAAAATAAAAAAAAATCTTCTTCACGTTCTATGAGGTGGTGATGCAAGGGCAAGTGCTACAGTTGGTTCTGATGTTGATTTTTGTCAGTACATTGTTAATCTAAATGTTAATTTTTTTTTATTTTTTATAGATGTTTAAAAGAATTATCAACTTATTTTATTTATTCAGGAATTGTTATCTACTTTAACTGTCGAATCAAACCAATTCAAGAGTTATTATGCCAGTACTAGAATCAGATTGAAGTACTACCAAACAATGCTTGATTGGCCTTGTGGAAAGAAGAAAATAACTGTTCTCCCATATGCATTTCTTCCTGGGGCATGCTGGCCAAATACATATGGGACCTTCGAGCATGCAAAAACCAGAGGACTGTCTTTGAGTATACTTACGATTCCATTGATCCTAGGAGCATTATTTTATGCAATATTGTCGTATTTTACACCGACCCCAAAAAAGCAACTAATTGTAGGTTGCTCTCATGCTGAATAAAACCAAAGCATAATAATTTGCATATAAATTAAAATGATTATTGTATCTGCTTTCTTTAATGTCTTTTTATTTGATTTAAGGATATAATTTCGAATAGCAAATTTGACGGTATAGGGGACCACTATTTCAGTAACATTTCGTGGGCAGTCACTCTGTATCAAACCATCTATTTCAATGGTATTCTTGAATAAATCTATGTAGGCATTTATTGTCAAAGTTTATGTCTATATCTTACTCCCTCCATATCTAAATAGCTTTAACATTTGAGTTTTTCACAAAGATTAAGAATTTGATGAAGTCAACAAAAAAATGAAACAAAATGACTATTGTACCCTTTATTTATCATATTAAAGAGTAATTATCAATTTTCACAACTCTTCATTTTATTTATCCTTTTTTCCTCTTAGTTGTCATACTCATTGGAAATATACAAATTTTCTTGGTTACTAAGATTCATTAATATTACAATTAAGAAAAAATCCACTAAAAATTCATGGTCTTCATTTCAATTTTGAAATTTGGATAAATTGAATAAGGGAGTTGTGGTTGTAAAAGGGCAATATTGGAAAAAAAAAACATTTACTATCTATTGATATTCTAAATGTTAGAAGTATTTTGGACCAAAATGAGAAGTTCAAATGTTAAGGCTATTTAGATATGGAGGGAGTATCTATCTACACTCGTACTCCCAATTATTAGGATTTAATGAGTTACTACTTCCTTCCCAAATTTATTGTCAAAGTTTGCAACGTTTCAATTTTTTAGACATACTCCCTCCGTCCTAAATTAATTGCCCACATTTCTTTTTTTGTTTGTCCCAAATTAACTGTCCACTTCCTAAATTAATTGTCCACATTTTTTTTTTTGTATGTATTAATGACAAATTTTCCAATTTTACCTTTCTTTCAAGGTCAATTGGTGTATTTAGTCCTGAAACAATTTTCGCTTGGCAAGGTTGGTCTTTAATGATTGTTTGCAACTTTTTAGATCCTCAATCAATCAATTTAAAAAAAATTGGGGGGTCGTGGCCCCCTCCTGCCTCCATGAAGCTCCGCCATTGGGAGGTGGGTGGCGGTGTGGTGGAGATGGGTTTAAATTTTTTTTGTTAGTTTAAATTGAGTATTCATACATATTTTGTTTAACAATTGAGTACGCATGTTTTTTCTTGTGGAAAATAGATTGAAATGTCCGTAATACCCTTACATAGTATCTCACGTGTGAGGCACATGTCAGTGTTGACGGAAAAGGGACATAAAATTGGACGGAAATCCTTTAATGGCAGTTCGAAAATACATGCATGATCTTAATAGTCAAAATTAAATATATATATATATATATATATATATATATATATATATATATATATATATATATATATATATAGGACATTAACCTCCACCACGGCTCCTGTGCGGAACAGGAAATGTTCAATATGTGCAGAACGGATTCTCATCCATTAAATAAAATTTTTGACGACTGAGATTGATTTAAAAAAAAACACCTGCTTTTTTTAAAAACATATGTTCACCGAACACTTGCTTTTAAACAAAAAATACCTGTTTTCAAGGCAAAAAAATAGTACGCACATACTGAAAAAAACCTGTTCCGTATAAGAAACAGACTGATTAACCTCAATGTGAAAAAACATTTAGGACTAATCAGACTATTATGCCGGCAAAATGGCCTAATTACTCCTTTATGTATTTCCCATTCTCTTTTTACATCCTGTTTGTTTAATTTTGACTTTTATCGTCCTGATACGATCTGCTCTAAAAGGACTTCCGTCCAATTTTCTGTGATTTCCCCGTTTGTCTAGTCATTTGGTCAACTATTTTGTCTTATTACCAGGGTTATTTCTGTCATTCCATCTTACCCAGTTCAGTATAAAACATGTGGACTCAATTCTTAAACAAAATATCTATGAACACTCAATTTAAAATAATAAAAAATTTCAAACTCATCTTCTCCATTTCATCCTCCACACTATTCTCCGCCACCACCTACAACACCCACCTCCACCAATAAATCATTTCCAAAGAAAACAAATTTACACTAAATTCATCAAGAACCAAACTCAACAAGGATGAAACATATATTTCAAAGTTTCCGTCATTTTATTATTGATGCTAAATTCATCAAAGTTTCGATCAAAACATTTCATTTGAAATCAGATGATGAAGATTTTCTGGGCATGGTGGAAGGAGGTGGCCATTAAAATTGAATTTGGACTCTTAAATTGACAGAGAAGAAAGAGATAGAAGATGGCTCCAGTGTGGTTTAACATTGTTCCACACGGTGCGGAACAATTATTCACCGTCGGATCTAATATTTGACGGCTGCAATCATTTCATTTAAAATCAACTTCATAATTTCAATAGGACTCAAATGATCTTGACCGTAAAAAATTTGATCTGATGGTCCATAATTGTTCCGCAACTTGTAGAACAAATTTGACCCACATTGGAGACGGCGCTTAGTCAGCCACTATGTCTCACTAACATAAATGCAAAAAGAAAGTCTTGCAAGATGGATCAAACGTGGAGAAACTCACCTTCTTCAGCAAGAACAAACCAAGAACATGTAGAAAATCCCCAAACATCAACCATGGCCGATCATGATTATTTTAAGATATCAGGACCAAGATACACAAAATAAAGCATTCTGAAACAGAAGCACCTTAAACGCCTACATTGATATAAAAACCCATCAAGTTCTAATATTTTTTTTTCCTCCTAATATCCCAAAAAGCTTCAAGAGACCATAAGAACTCTTTAAAATCTAGCCTGGTCCACACAAAATGGAAGGAAATATATAACTTTGCTCCAAGAAGTAACATTAAAATCTCCAGGCTTTAAGCCGTGACCAAAATTCTAAGAAATCTGAACTAAAACCCACCAAAAGATGGTGTTTTTAGATAGATTAGTCTCCAAAAAAAAATACTTAAAGAGCAATAAATCGGACAGAAAGAGGTTTGGAGCATGAACAACAACTTCCCATTTTCATTCCCATTTTATCCTAGAAATCAATTGATGAATTTAGCATCAATAATAAAATGACAGCAACTTTGAAATATCTGTTTCATCCTTGTTGAGTTTGGTTCTTGATGAATTTAGTGTAAATTTGTTTTCTTTGGAGATGATTTATTGGTGGAGGTGGGTGTTGTAGGTGGTGGTGGTGGAGAAGAGTGTGGAGGATGAAGATGGAGATGGAGAAGATGAGTTTGAAATTTTTTATTATTTTAAATTGAGTGTTCATAGATATTTTGTTTAACAATTGAGTCCACATGTTTTTTACTGAAGTGAGTAAGATGGAATGACATAAATAACCTTGGTAATAAGACAAAATAGTTGACCAGATGACTAGACAAATAGGTAAATCACAGAAAATTGGACGGAAGTCCTTTTAGGGCAGATCGTAAAAATATTTAGGACGATAAAAGTCAAAATTAAACAAACAGGATGTAAAAAGAGAATGGAAAATATATAAATGACTAATTAGGCCATTGTGCCCTATTTTCAGACGAATATAGTATGATATTGTAATTCATTGTATCTACTTTTTTCCCCTCACATCCAACTAGTCTAGATTCTCATGAACGCGCAAGCAATTGCAGAGGCTCCTTGCAGGCTTTTGTTTTTTCCTTTTTGGGAAAGAGAAATATGAGGAGTTACGTTTGACCAGTGCTTTTTGCAACTTCTTCTTGTCTATTATTTTTACTATTATGATCATGTGCAATTCATCCTAATTTTAGTAGATGTCTCGTCATTTTATTCTCCATTCTATTTTTTTTTACTATATCCTAAAGTTCTTTTTTAGAGAGAAGGAAAAAATGTCTACAGATTCGAGGGTGAATATGATTGTTCAGTTCCTTGTGAGTTACAAAATTTACCAAAACTTTGAACTACTGTTTTTTTTCAAAATTATTTCGTACTTCTCTGTTTCATAATAAAAGTCGTTTAACATATATTAAAGAAAGGGAGACGAAAAAATTGTTTCATTGCATTTATGTATTGGAGACGAGCAAAACTTAAACGTAACAAAGCTACTTGAAGAAAACAATATGAATCTTGGGAGCCCCTGTTTATAAAAAAATTGGAGAAATAGAATCTTCCCAAATGAGTCCGAACCCACTTCTCTCTCACCAAAATTCACCCCTCTATACTTGTAAAAGTAAGGTCTACATTGAAGATGTGTTCTACTCTTAGTTACCTCTTGCTTAGGATAGGAAGAAGATGATTCGAGAATACGGAAGAATGAATACAACGACTCTTAAGTGTAACATTCTCATTTTTTTTTAAAGTCAGCTGTTGTGGTGAGATTTGACATGTACCCCTACCTGTTTATTAAAATAAGTTAAAAAGCCAGATAAATTTATGGAGGGGGATTTTGTCAAAACCTCCGTTTTGGTGGAAACAAATCGACTCCTTACACGAACGTTGACATTTGAGATGTACACGAGGAGTGTAGACATTTCTTGTCCGGTCTCAAACATTCAGGATTCCTCCATGCCGTTCTCCCCCTTTTTGCCTATAAAAATGTTCCCTCAGAATTCAGCAGAAAACATCCTTCCTAAGAAATCTTCAACAACTTCCACTACTTCATTGCAAACACCCGCCAAAAAAAAAGAAAAAAAAAAGGCTACCAAGCTTCTTGCGGACGAAGTCAAGAATTTAACGTTGGGGGCAAAACTGTAACAGTATGTCGAATTACATATAAAAATGGCAAAACAAAATCTTGGGGGAGAGGCAAAACTGATAAAATATTCCGAACTACATATAAAATTTACTATACCTATTACTATTTTTAAAAATCTCGAGATTGACTGCCCCGCCCCTGTCTTCGTCCCCTGTTCTTGCATGTTGTGCAACTCAACCAATTGACCCATCCAACAATGCCATAAAGTCTTCAAGTAAATCCAGGACAACACCAACTACTATGTGTTTTTCACCACGGAAGAATAGGTCATTATCCAAAGTCGCCTGTGTACGAGCTCAGGTTAGCGGAGACAACAAAGAAACATCAGTGGACGTCCAACATGTCAACAACCAGGGAACCTCCGTCCAACCAAAGCCTCCTAGGCTCGCCGCATTAGACGTATCCCCTTTCGGTAAGTCTTATCATACTGTATCATTTCCTTCCTTGATATAAGTCATTTATAACATTTAGTAAAAATTAAAAAGTAAAAAAATATGTTTTTAATCAAAATATTGACATTACTCTCTCCATTCTTAAATATAAGACTTTCATTACATGTTGTAAAAATTAAAATATTTTTTGTAATTAAAACACCAATATTACTCTCTTAAATATGACTTGTGTACCACTAATTCTATTTAAGAGAGTATTATTGATATTTTGATTAAAAAAACATCTTAATCTTTTGTTTCCTTAATTTTAACAATATGTAATGAAAGTCTAATATTTAGGATTGGAGGTAGTACTTTCTTAAATAGAATTAACGGTATACAAGTTATATTTAAGAGAGTAATATTAATATTTTGACTAATAAAATACTTAACTTCACGCGTTCTTAATATTTGTTAAATGTCCTAAACTACTTACATTAAAGAATCGAGTCAGTATTTAGCGGGAGAAAATCGTCTGTCCCAAAACCATGTCTCCTTCCATGTCCTACCACTAAAAATGTGACACATTTACCGCTTAGAAAATAGAGAAATTAGAAGCATGTTGCAATACAAAAGTTGGTTGTGTTATGGATGACTAAATATGTGGCACATGTTTAGTGGTGGGATAGGGAAGGAGACAGGATTTCGGGACAAACGATTTTATTCCGTATTTAGCACTGTTTGCACAAATAATAATTCATTTTTTTATGAAATTGAGAAGAATGAACACTAAATTACATCATTCTATTCTGAATTTCCGGCATGGAATCAGAATCGGAATAATAAAGGGGAAGTGCGAGTGCCTCCTCCATAGCAGGGACGAAATCAGTACTTTTATGTTAGAGCGAAAAACTGCAACAGTATGATGATCTACACATAAAAACCGTAAAATAATATTGGGGACGAATTTGATCAAATATTCCAAACTATATATAAAATTTACTATATTTAGCATCCATGCCTTCGTCACTGCTCCTTGCGAGATTCGTGACGATGAAAACGAAATCAAGATGCGGTTTGACACGCCTGGTCTATCCGAAGAAGATGTACTAGTTATTAAGGGCGAGCAGAAGAAGAAGAAGGAAGAAGATGTTGGAGAAATTAGTTTTGTAATAGAATTAAAGGGTCGTGAGAACACTTTTTGAGTCAATATTATTATATGTTACACCGCTCGATATTGAATATTATTGAGATTATCACGAAGTGGGTTGCACAAGCTTCACGATGATATATAACATGTGAGAAAATAAATTAATGGTGTGAATGATAAATTGGTATAAAGTGGGTTGGATGAAATGTGGTAAATGAGTTTTAAACCCACATCCCACGAGTTTAAATTGATTTACTTATATTGTGCTGCATGTGAGAATCTCGTGCGCACCCGTGCAGGGGTGCAAATAGATGGCTCGTCGATACCAAAATAGCTTGAACTACTTGAATTTTGCTGTAACAGCTGCAATTATAATGGCTCTATGGTTTTGACTGTAACAGCTAGGTTTATTGCAGGATTAAACCTGGACTGTTACAAGTCTCATTTATGGGCTATATAAAACAGACCAGAGCTACCAGAAAAAATCCATCCGAAAATCTCTTCCTCTGCATAAGTTTTTCCTGCATTTTGCATAACATTCGAGAGTTCTGCTGTAACACTACGATTCGAATGTTTTGTTTTTTGCTTCAAACAAACAGAAGGTTTGAACATTGTATTTTATAAGTTCAATGTTCAAGAGACCAGAAGTTGTAAAAGGAGGACATATTGAACTTAATGGGAAGTGGTATACTGATGTCTCGTCCAGGATTCTATCCGGAAAAAAATTCAGTAACATTTTTTGGTTTTGTTTACTGTTTTTTTCCTTTATTTTCATGTAGCAGTAAATCTGTATATTTTATTGTATTAGTACTGCTTTTATTTCTGTCTGGAAATTGCAGTGTAGTATTTTGGTTTTCTGTGTTCTTATTCTATACTGTTTTTAATTTATTCTAATATGATATAAAATTAAAAAAAAAAAAGTAGCAAATATTTTTCAGTAATATCAGAAAAATATTCCAACAGAAGACGGCGGAAATGGTTCTCGGTCTGGCCGGAGTTATAGCTCCTACTGCACTCGTATTCAGCTACCGGAGAACTGTGATAAGGATAACATTA
The DNA here is from genome assembly GCA_026122235.1 of Vinca minor. Taxonomy (NCBI): domain Eukaryota; kingdom Viridiplantae; phylum Streptophyta; class Magnoliopsida; order Gentianales; family Apocynaceae; genus Vinca; species Vinca minor. Next base: position 4,466,864 of record JAOCZM010000100.1, on the reverse strand, counting down.
AAGCAGAACTTAAGAATGGAGTTCTTTACATTTCCATTCCCAAGAAGAAGGTGGAACGTAAAGTTGTTGATGTTGAAATCAACTAAGTTTCGTTTTTCATGTACTATTATTTTGTGATAAATTTCCCCAGTATAAGTTGTAAAATAAGCGAAATTTCTATAATCATATCTACCTGCTAGGCAACTTAAGGTGATTTTTTTTTTTTTTTTAAATAACAATTAGGGCAGAATGAGAAGTTAGAAATTATGAATAAGTATCTTAATTGTCAGATCTTTAATCCGACGTCTGATAAGTATTCGCACCAAAAATCTGTACAACATTATATCCGAACGACCTCTATCAATTATCATTTCGGCGTTTTGATATGATGGTATTCTAGATGGATCTTATTACACCTGGTATTCCTATGAATTGTTGATGTAATTCGCTTACAGTATTACGTGACATTTTTTTCAACAATAAATATAAATCGTTTGTTTTTTATTTTAATGATAAAAAAATATTTATTTTTTCTTAAAAATTACTACCTCAATTTCTTAATATAAGACTTTCGTTATATGTTGTGAAAATTAAGAAAGCAAAAATTAAAATGTATTTTAACTAACAAAGTATCTTATTTTTTACTTTATTAATTTAATAAAATATAATGGAAGTCTTATATTAAGAAACTCGATCGCTCAATTGAATTGATACATCGACTAATAGTCAATCAGCATTTCCTGAGAAAAAATATTTTTTCAGCACCGCAATATTTCCGCAATAATACGAATCCAAATATTTTGTAGTTTTTTTTTTTTTTTTTGTTGCCTCCTGAAAATTCCCCTCATGGGCCGGTCCCAATGAGACACCTCTCACATAAATTGATAGATCCCGCCTCAATTTATGTAAAAGGAGTGTATAGGGTCTGTCCCATTAAAACTGGCCCATGCCTGACCTTCCCCTGCCTCCTTTAATAGGAGCATCTTTCCTGTTTGATGCTTTCAGACCATGCTGTCAATTGTGTACTTTCCACTGATTACTGATACATAGCTTCAAATATTGTAAATGGGAAAACATTTCCGATCTTATCCACAATCTGCCATATTTAAACCAACCGAGCTGCTCTTTCGGATGCAATGCTAAAGTGAAGTGGACATTAGGGTAAAAAGCGCTCACGCCCCCTAAACTATTCCGGTTTTTGGTTTTTGACCCTCAATTAAAAACGGTCGAGTTTTACCCTCTAAACTATTTCGCTCTTTGGTTTTTGACCTTCCATCCATATTCTCCGTTACATCATAACGGAAGTCCAAAAAATGGGGGCATATTTGGGCAATTTCCTAAATTTTTTGTTTTTATAAAAAAAAAAACCTATTATTCTGATGAGAAAGAAAAAGTTGCCGGTGAGAACAGTGACAAAAGAAGCCGGAAGGCGGGTACCACTCCTCTTCTCCAACCATCAACTGTAAATTTCAACCTCTAAAAAAAATCTTAAAAGGCCATTTTTTCCCTTAAATTTAATTCTATTTATTATGAATGATATGATTTTCCCAAAATACTCCCATTTTTTGGACTTCCATTATGATGTAATGGAGAATATGGATGAAAGGTGAAAAACCAAAAACCGAAATAGCTCAGGGGGTAAAACTTGACCGTTTTTAGTTGAGGGTCAAAAACCAAAAAAGTGAATAGTTTAGGGGGCGTCAACACTTTTTACCCTGGACATTATAATACTAGAGTTTAGGTTTGGAAAGTTTTTGGATTAGGGAAATATTAAAATTTCTACGTTTATCCATGTAGCTTTTTTATTTCTTAATTTTTCAACTCTTCATATGTTGTATGTTGAATAATCAAAAGTATATACTGAACCTTGTCAGTTGTCAAATAAAAAAATTTAACAATGTTGAGAAAAAAACTGATTTCAACTGTTAGATGTTTTGATCCTACTGTGAACACCAGTTGAAAAAAGCATTATAGCCAAGATGCTTCATGTGAGTATCAATTTTTAGTTTTCTAGAAGATGATGTAAGTACTCGATCATAAACTTTATACATTAAAAGGACAAAAGTTATTGACAATTACCGACATATTCTACTGAATATTATTCTGGTATAGAGAAAATAAAGAGCATTTTTCTTACAAAAAAGAAAGAAATAATGAGAATTTACAGAGGAGAAATCGACAATATACTCATTAGTGACTCTTAAGATGTCTCGGGCCCACAATTATAGTCTAAATAAACATAAAGATAGTAGGTATGACCAATTAAATTAGAATAACTTAACTTAAATTACTTTAATCATAAGTTTTAATTTTATGTAAGAAGTATGATGCATTTCTTGTTTCTCATTAGCAAAAGGAATAAATTAAAACAAAAATAAAAGAAATATATATTCATTAATTCATTTTTTCTAGGGTAATTCATGAGACAACTACAAAAATATAACAGTACTAGTGGGAAATTTTGACAAATAATTGTAACAAAAATAAAGATCTTCTTTTTTGGATCAATTGCATCATGGGACCAGAGCTTCTGAGTGGGGGACATAGACTAGCTTAGTACAGTCAGCACATGTCACGCTTTTGATTAAAATAATAAAAATATTCACCCACTTGAGTGCATTGTTTGAGGCGTTTTTATTGTTTTTTAATCAAAAGAGGGATGATGGGTGATTGTGGATCAGTGATCCATGTCACACTTCTGAAGCAAAGTCTATATCAGAATTTTTCTCTTTTTGTGTGTCTAGGGAATGTAACTCTTTCTTATGCGAAACACGTTAAATTATGTACATGTAAAAGCAGAACAAATTTTAGACATTAAATCCATACATGACAGTTAATTTTTTTTTAAGAAGAACGCATGCTCTTCTCTAAGAATACTGAATAGATAACTCAGAATCATTTTTTCTCCTTTTCCTCTACGGCTAACTCGCCTTTCACACTCGAAAGGAAAACCTCATTTCCTGTCAGTAGACAATTTAACTTTTACGCAAACTTAAATATCTAGTCCTACCGATATATCCAAGTAAATTCCATCAAATATTAAGGGGGGCAAGAAGAGCAACCGCGGAATCCAGCAACAAAAAGGAAACATACTTGGAAAAACAAGTTGTTGATCAAAGGATCAGGAAGAGTTGAAAACTAATAACTTCTAAGGCATTGATTCAACATGTGCAACATAGTGTACATTAAACCAACACCAACCTCAAAACTTTGTCCAACTCTCTACAAAAGCTAAAATGCAGAACAACAGTTAAATTATCCTCTGGTGGTAGCAGCGAAACCATACCCAACTCAGATGAAAAGGGAAATAAAGGAAAGAAACTAGAACATAAATATCCGACAGAGAAGTAACTTAGTTTCGGCATCTATGTATGTATATATAAATATATTATCAGCAAGAGACGAGCTTCTAGGAAATGCCATGGTGATTTTCACTGCATTGTTGGGCGAGGAGCTCGCGGCCTAACAGGGGTCTTTGATGGGCTTACCCTGAATGAACACACAGGCGCAACAAGACCAGTCTTAGAGAATGCTATGATATCGAAGCATAAAGAACGAGAAAGAAAACAAACAGTGGGAATGAAACCTTATGGGAAGTGATCCAAGGACCGCACCACTGCAGTTGAGAGCAGCAATTGCACTCTCAGCCTGCGAACGAAGAGTGTTATGTTAGAGCACAGCACACAAGTATCCCCAAACAGCAAAAGTTCAACAACAAAAAGTTAAAAGGAAAAGAATCTTTCAAACGATAGAGACTATAGATTCATATGCACGTGCATTTCGTGGGTATGGCAAGGAATATTGAAAAGGAATCCCATACAGGTAAAAAAAAAAAATTTGTATTTAGAAGATTGAGGGGAAAAAAGCAGGATTAATACTAAAACAATCCAAATAAGAAATAGGATACAGGGAAGCATACATATAAGCCACACAGAAAACGAGTAAAGGGAACTCTGGCACCAAACAGGAAGTTTGAAGGATTCTTTAGAAACCCATTTTTATTGTGATTTAAACTTGTGAGGTCGAGATACGACCCAATTAGATTAATATGCCGTCACAAGTACAAGAACAAACACTTAAAATTTTCCAAGAGTGTAACATTATGTGTAGATTTTTAGTTGTGCGTAACTCTTCAGAATGCGGAAACACTTATCCCAACATATCTTCTATCAACGCTAAGAACTTTACAGGCCAAAGAAGAAGATTGTTTAATAGCAAAAATTACGACTAACTGGTAAATAAGGCGAAAAATTTACAGGGAGAGAAATCATTACTGATCATCCCGTCGGTTCTTTTTTTTTTGTATATGCTAATCCTATCTCCTTCAGTAAAAACGAAATAATAATAAATTAATAATACTCCCGCCGTTTGAATTTCTGTCATATGGATATACTTTCTTTTTATTTCTAATTATTTGTCACTTTAGTAAATCAAGAGGTTAGTGAATGTTCCTTTTTCCAAATTCGCCCCTATTCTTCACTGAGTCCATCAAACACCAATTTATTATACTCCTACTAACAACTTTAGCGTTAACCTAATGTCAACTATGTTTCATACTCCCAAGGTAATATTAATGACAAGGAAACTTCATTTTACTTCATCTAAACAGACTTTTGGGATAATGCAATCCCTAAAAAAAATGCTTTGGAGTAACATAGATAGGAGTATAACAAGAAAATGGCAATATGGTCTATTTGTGCTTCAATGTAGACTATACTTCCTTATTCCAAGTGTATTGTCCTAATAAAAAGGTCGCAACCAGTGCACAAGGCTCCCGCATCAGTAGGGTCTGGGGAAGGTCTTGATGTACGTAGCCTTACCTTTTTTATTTTTTAGAAAGAGGCTGTTTCCGGGTTCGAACCCGTGACCTAGTGGATAGCAAGTAAACACTTTACCATCACGCAAAGCACGACCTTCCAAGTGTATTGTCCTAATGTGATAGATAAATTTAAACGGAGAGTGCAGTAGTTACATTCATTTCATGGATGTCATGCAACTCTTTCTACAATCTGCAAATATTGCATATACATTTAAATGTTCATTTACATGAGACCAAGTCCAGGAAACATGCGGTACGCCAAGTCATAAATCCTGCATGTCTAATTGAATAAGATCATTGGGAACAGTTTGCACTACACAGTTTACCCAGGAAGGAATTTTTTTGCTAATTGCTATCCAGTTTAAATCCATTACAACACTTACGCTACTGTGTCCACAGGAAGGAAAAGGAATAAAGAACTAGAGCAACTTCATTTGTTATTTGAAATGATTTTCAGTGTCACTTGCTTCCCTCCTTACACAATCATCCGCAAAGCATTTTGGGTATATCATGATGGCAATTATTTTCAAGGAAATAATTAAAACCAGCAATGCAGAGACCCACTACAGAATCGAAAAGGATCAAAGGACTGTTAAGCTAATTTTTCGTTCTTGAATACTACTCTCCCAAAATCCTTTTTCCGCAGATTAGAAACATCATAAGATCAGTCCTTAAAAGAGAACAGAGAACTAATGATCACAGATTTAATTTCATAGGCATATTATCTGATTGCTTTGGGAGGATAGGTTCCGTCTATGCTACAAGTTAGAAACATTTTGCGTGTTAGAAATATGGAAGACAAAGAATAGATTGGTTTTGAAAATTTCAATATCCAAAGGTCAAGAGTAGGTACCACTCCGCAGGGGGTGAGAGAGAAGGCTCAGAAGAAGGGAGGGGATAAATCAATTTTCCTATATATAGATCGAGTTGAATCACAGTGAACATTTCTGCTCACGAAGAGTAGAGTAGTAAACCCGCATTCTACTTATGTAGAATACACAAAGAAAGATTTTGCATGGCATTCTGGGTGTACACTTTTTGGGGCTAAAAAAAAAATCATCACAGCCAAAGTTAAGACTCTAGTAAGAAAATTCCTCCCCCATTAGAAATGATTCACAAACTACACATATTTACACTATAATTCGTAATCACGCAAGACAAAACTAAGTCAGAATTTGAGAACTAAGAATGCAAATAAAAGACACTATCAGTGTAGCTCAATCTGGAAATCTCTCTCACACCAGACGAAAGCACAATAATAAACTATAATATTAAGTTTCCGGGTGACACAACTACAACGAATACCGACAAAATTCACAGCCACACCGCCAGGAATGCGGCTCTGGGTACTTCGCCTTCTTTCTCCTTTACGGTATATCAGCAGAGGAGGAATGAATTTTCAAAGCAAGATCTATTATCTTGTAAGGGGGCTCTTACTACAAGTTACGGCTTACGACCCAACTTCTTGATACCTAGATATGCTAATTCTTCCCTAGTCAAGTAAGACCATCTAATGGTGGAACCCTGCAGTGTAGATACTTCTTTTCAAAGACAATGAATAAGATATAGAGAGATTGAAGATCAAAGTGCAGGCAACTGAGCAAACTAAAATTGAATTCTAAGAGTAAGCTGAAATTCAGACAAGGAATCTTGAGCTATCAATTACACTCGTAAGATCACATCTTTTCCTATAATAATGTTGACACTTATGAAGATTGTGTTCTTTACCGAGGGAATGGATAGTTGATAGGAAAACAAAACTAGAATCTTGAGTTCCACACAACCTATGATTCTACCTGGAGAAACAGATTTTTACTCAGATTGACTATAATCTTAATAGCTGCTTTTACAGGCCAATTGTCAATAAACCTTATGCAATGCAAAATTCGTCGCCGATAGGCCAGATAGTGCCGATGTATTCCAATGAAATATTTTCAGTACACCAGTCTTTTTCGACAATCAAGCTACAGAGCAAAAAAATCATTTGCAGCAATATTTATTGAATTCAACCTACAAAACATAGGTGCTAACTAGTTGTATACTAAACAAACTTGGCACAAAAAAAATAAAAATGCTAAGGGATCACAAACCAAAACAGTGAATGGCATTATGCACACGTGAGGTTATGGCAGCAACTATCATATTCAGGCAGAAAAAGGAGAATGAATCAACACTTCATATGATGCTGGAATAAATTAGAAAGCAAAAGTAAAAAGATCATGCCAATACCATCACAAATTCAACAAAAGCAATACGAGTTGAATGATGATAGTCACCCAGCAACCTCAAGCGATGAACCTGCGGCAGAGAAGGCATCCCAAGATTTAGACAGATGGTTTCAAGAATTAATAGTAATTAAGAAACTATAGAATATCAGCCATAAACCTCTCCACAGATGGACTCAAAGAAGCGCTTGACATCTGCTTGTGTAACCTGTATAAAACAACAGAAAGTGTCAATAAATACAGTCCAATTGCAGGGTTATCAATGACAGGCCAAATTAAGTTCCAAAAAAATACCTTCTTATCTATGTTTGTACAGTAAATAGTTCTTGCACACATCTCCCTTTCATCTTCAGACTACAGATCAGTCAAGGAGAATACAAGAATATTAGCACATCTACCCAAATGCATCAGCTTCTTCATGCAACTTGAGGTTCAAAGGTGTTTCTAAGTTCTAACATTGTAGGCCAAAATGAAAAGGCATCTCACCCTGGGCAAGAAAGTTGGATTCACAGGAGCAATAGCAGTTTTTGAAGGCAGCACTCTTACAGGATAATATCCAAGCATAGTTCCTGCAAGACTTAAGGCGTTCCTTGCACCTTCTGCAAAAGACGTCAGAGAGAGTGTAAGTAACGCCTAAAGGAACAAATTAACCAAAATCAATGAAATGACCAAAGTAACCAATCGCCAATATACCTTCATCAGTAAACTCGACAAAGGCAAAACGGAGCACAGAATTAGGGTCACCACACACTCGGCAATCCACGACCTGTACCAAAAACAAAGAAAATAATCTGGAGTTCCCTTGGCACAACTAAAGAGTATAAATATTGAAAAACATGCTCTGTCCATATAGAAACATATTTACCTGTCCACAACTAAGAAAGAGAGCCGCAAGTTGCTCTTCAGTGACCTAAAAAGGGAACAGCAAAGAAAAGCAGATGTAAGACATGAGCCCAGATTAAAACTTGGAAATATCCAAATAACAAAGATTACACAACAAATATGAATCAAAGATTTACCTGATGATCTATGTCAGAGACATATACGGTCCGCCTAATTACATCTTCTTGCTGTGCCATACTAGTTCGGCTGTTCATCCTCCGCCTTCCATGGCTGTAGTTATTTTTCTTCTGTGCATCCCATATACAGCCAAAACAATCAGCATCAATTCAACAAACCACAATTGCCACAGGAATTTGACAAATGCTGATGTTATATGATATCAAACAAAACCGAATCCACATTACACATGCTAAGATAAGCTAACTACCGACAAAGTCAAAAGCATTGAACTAATGGACCACAGTTCAACAGGAAAATGGTAAAAGTCGCTAAAGCAAATCAAACCGAATCCCCGCAAAGCGTTATAAGAATGTGCAACGGCCGACAAACTTACAAGCACCAAACTAAGGAACCACAATGTCGGCAAAAAATGGAAATGCCACCACGAAAAGAAACAAAATTGAATCCCTGTTAAGCATTCCAGAAATGAGTAACTGCCATCCGAACCAAGCTACAAGCTTTGATCATTTTTGTCAACGTACAATTGACTCGAAAGAACAAACTAAACAAGTCCGCATACAAGATATCTCGGCCTATAGAAGAAATCACTACTACTTATAACATTTTCTGTAAAAAAAAAAAATAACAAGTATTCTAACCATCACTATCATTACAATTCTTGCAATTTCTCATAATCAAAGCAAAAACAACAATCAGGACAAAAGGAAAGGAAATGGTACCGATCAAAGCATGAAAAATTACCCGTCTAGGGGAATTTCCATTGGGAATTCCAGAGTAAGGGTGCATTACAAAATTGTTAGCTGTGAACCCAAAGCCCCCAGCAGCTGGTGGGAATAGCATAAGATGGTTGTTGGCAGTCGGCACGAATTCCGCCGCCATCGGATTCAATTTCGAAAGCATTTCCTCTAAATCTCTCATATCCTTCTTAAACCCCTCTTCTTCACCGTCATCCACGCCGACGTCCTCGACCGAACCACCATTTCTCATCATTTCCAAACCTTTAATGTCCTGATGACTGTTATTGTTACTGTGATTCCTGTCCGGCATTCCGTTGCTGGTCTGCTGAATTCCGCCGGAAATCTGCGGTGGCGGCTTCTGATTGGCTGATTGCTGACCGTTTTGCTGAGGAATGACCACCTTCTGTTGCTGCTGAGCCATGAGGTTGGCTTGAATTCCCTCATCGGAAGATGGAGGTGGCTTCGTTGACCTCAGCACAGGAGAAGGGTTTTGGTGGTTCGTGGAGGCGGGCGCAGCCTTGGTGGGGGACAAGTGGTGGTGATGATGATCGCCGCCTCCTCCGACATCGTTTGGCACATTAGCATTCGGGTCAGCCCGATTTGATGAACCGACCATGTTGATCCCAGCATTTTCAACCACCGCCATGATCGTTTCTTCCTTAACCCTCTCTGCTGCTCTGTCACACTGACACTAACTTTTTCTTACCAAAAGATTCTATCTTTTTTTTCCCTTTAAATTATTCCCTTTTCTAGCCCTGCAAATTAAACAGGAAAATGGGGGAGAAAATTAAAAACTTTCTTTAATTTCTCAGTCCAGTCTATTCAAAGAAATGGGGTTTTTTTTTCTTCCTTTAAAATCATATCTCCAAGAAATGAAATTGGAAAAAATAAAAATAAAAAAATCGTACCTTTAAGAAGTGAGTCTAAATGGTGTCCATTGGCGAAAAGGAAAAGAAAATCAGAAGTCTTTAGATCGAGAGCTGAGAAATCAAAGAAGAAGAAAAGAAGGCTAAAAACAGAGCAGAACTTTTCTTTTTTCTTTATCTTTTTCTTCTACTAATAATAAGTAAAATTTATTTAATCTTTTTTTTCTTGATGTTGAGCTACTATTATTTTTTTATTACAATAAAACATCTATACAGTAATATTTTTGGGACCGAAAAAAATATTACTCTCAGATTATTCTTAAATAAAGATTTACATATAAAAATTATAATTTAAAAAAATATGAAATATTACAATGTAAAATTTATTCTTATATATAATTGATTGGTCTCGAATTGTAACTAATTTTTTTTATTATTATAACAAAAAGTTATTCTTATATAGATATTTTATTGTAGTACCAGTAGGGAAAATATGTAGAGAGAGTAGTGATGTGTATAGAGAGATAGATAAACAATAGATGTAGAGAGAGAAAGAAAGAGAGAGGAGAAAATGGAGAAAAATAAGCAAAAAGGAAGAGTTTTGGAGAGAGAAAATAGGTGAGTTCTTCGGATAGTCTGTTTTGGACCCTCTTTTCTTCCTCTTCTACTTGCTGCTCTAACAAATCACGAGAATCATCACCACGTCTCCGGTGCGGAACGCGAAACTTTTCCCCTCTATTGAATTAAAGGGCTTGCTTGGATTGGGTTTGGTTTGGAATTTGGTCTCAAACCTAGTCCCAAACGAGTTTGGGATTGAGTTTGGGTTTGGGTTTGGGCGGGAAAGGCTAAAAAATGGGGCGGGAACTATTCAAATTCAAATTTTTTTCTTCAAATAATTGTTAAATTCAAAATTTTTAGCTCTTAAATTAGTGGGAAATGTTCAAATTCTAAATTTGTGAAGTCAAAATTTGAAATTGGACGATTATTTGGAAAAAAAATTTGAATTTGAATTGTTTCCGCCCGTTTTTTAGCCTTTCCCGCACAAACCCAAACCCAAGCTCAATCCCAAACTCGTTTGGGACTAGGTTTGAGACCAAATCCCAAACCAAACCCAAACCAAACCCAATCCAAGCAAGCCAAAAGTTTTAACGGTTGGGTAGTAATTATTGGATCAAAAAATTAGGATCAAATTTGGATCAAGAAGGCATAAAGTCACATTAAATTCTAACAATTATTTTCATTTTATACTATTTGATCCTTATTTGATCCAACAATATTATTGTTAACGGTTAATATTGATTTAAAAAAAATACCTATTCTAATTTTGAGAATACATGTTCGCGTAAACACTTATTTTTTAAATAAAAACTACATGTTTTAAAGTGTTTCGTATATATTGGAAAAAAAAATTGTTTCGCATAGAAGCCGGACTGGAGAATCATAAATAACAACATTTACATTGGTTTTCTGAGCATTGTTTAACTAGCAAATCAATTATGAGTGGTGTTGTTATGTTTACGACTGTGGCTCCAGTACAGAATAGGGTAATTTTGCACTTGCAGAAATTTCTTTTGTTGGATTCAAATTTTACATGTCGTATGTATTGAAAAAAGTTATTTCGCATAGGATCCGGATAGAGATTTAATTATTGTCAAGTATAAGAATCAGTCTTTGTGAATGATTTAGGTATATACAATTATGGTGAATTTCAATATGAGACACATTTTGTAATTTAACTCATTCATTAATCAGAGATTAGAGTAGAAAATGAGATATATAATGTAAAAGAATATCCCTTCCGTCAAAATACAGGTAAAAAGAAATAAGAACATAATCATGGGGTATATCATTTCGTTTTCATATTGTGATAATTATAATGATGATTCGGTGGGTTATAATCCCATGCGTGTGCCTCTACTGAGAGTGCTCGTGCTCAAGACGAATGAGGCTTTTTTGGTCCATAGCGTTATAAAATTGTAGAGTATTATTCATCTCAAGTTATTTATCAAAATAAATTTAATTTTATTACATCAAATTAATGTTTTTTTTTGAGAAATCTCAATTTTACTTTTAAGCATTTTAGATAGTATATGTATTGTTTTAAAACAATAAATTTATTATCGAAGAGGTCAATAGCTCAGTGGGGCATTGGTCGGTGCATGACCGAGAGGTCCCGGCTTCGATACCCTCCGCCTGTGGGCGGAAAGCTTTATTTTACCTTATCTAGGGTGTTCTCTCTCCCCAATGTGAAGCAATCGCCATCGTGTCGTCAAAAAAAAAAAAAATAAATTTATTAAATGTAGTTACTTAAATTATCGCACATTATCTTTGTTTTATAAGTTGTAACAAGTTAAATTAATGCATGTTTTATTGTGAATTTTTCACATTTTCTATAGTTTAATTATTTGAAAGAGTTAGTTTTGATTTGATTGTTTGATTTTATATGCCAAAAATTTCAGCTATTGAGGGGAAAAAACTAATAAGATCTTTTTTCGATATCTCATATATCCCGTTCTCTAACTGCTTATTCATTCGGGTACTCTTTTCCTATTCTGGTATATCCCTTGTGGGAAGATTTTTTTATTTGAAAAAAAAAAAGAACTATAAGTTTGGAATGCTAAAATAAGATGGAATAAATAGAATTCTTTTTAAGGTATAATCGTTTTTTATCCGGAATAAGTGTTGCAATACTATGTCCATTAAAGTGTCTGTAAGGTAGAATCATAATGAAATGTTGATGCATTTTCTATGTTAGTAAAACTATTTTCAGTGTCAGAATGAAATAAATTTAAATATAATACGACATAAATACCTCGATATTATATATGTCAAGGTCTAATTAAATATATCATTCATAAAATCTTACTTGATTAACATCCAAGTTATAACTCCAAAATTTATCTTTCTTCAAAAAAAAAAAAAAAAAACTCCAAAATTTATCAAACATATATCTTAATTAGAGAAACCCGTTATATATAGACATCAATTTTTTTTTACTTTTTTCTAAATAGCCATATCTTTAATTTAGGCTATTTGAAGCCGAACTATTTTACGGATATGCTCCGTTTGTCAAATTAGTGAATCCAGCAAAAAAAATAGGCCAAAAGTCGCATGTGCCTTGCACATGTGTCCAATTATAAGGGCAAAATTGTTCAACTTTTGATTTCCCTCTAACCCATTAAATGATCCGGCCCTACCCATCCAACCTGACCTGTATGACCTGATATATATAAGCAAAATGAGACACCAAAACACTAATCGACACTCATTTCTAACCCTAAATCAACCTTACCATAGTTTATGAAAAGCCTTTGAATCCCCAAATAATCCTAACCCTAAAACTGAAATTCATTGCAATCGTAGCCTCGAATATATAAGTTTTTTTTTTTTTGCTAAGTACTCGAATATATAAGTTTGCATAACAAAGTTTTGAATAAAGATGCATTTCAAGCTTCCCGACAAGAAAAGACCAAATTTTGATTAATGATGAAGGTGCTAAATCAGAAAATCACTCTGAAAGAGGGGAAGGGGGAGGTTGTTAGGTTTTTAGCATTATGGAGGGAATACAATTTCAGACACTTTTGCTTTAAAATGGGTCTCATGTGCAAGGCACGTGCGACTTTTTGCCTTTTGGTCGGATTCACTAATTTGACAAAAGTAGCATATCCCTAAAATAGTTTGGCTTCAATTAGCCTAAATTAAAGTTATTGTTATTTAGAGAAAAGCAAAAAAAATTGATGTCTACATATAGCGAATTTTTCATCTTAATTATTAAACATAATTTCTACATAAATGTCAAATAGTCATAAAAATACTTTTTATTTTGGATTAAAAATAGATGAAAAAGTACTACATACGAAGAAAAATAAAATATTTATGAACAATATTCTACCAAGGTAAATAAAATATTTATGAAGGAGTAAGAACGTGTTTTTTTTTAACATTATAATTAATTAAAAGAATGGTATAAGTTTTAGTAAATATTTATTTATAATTTCAACTTCTTATAAAAAGGTTATTCCTAATTTTGGAGTGAAACGACTTTTCTCATTTCTTTCAGAAATGGAATTTACCAAACACTAAGTGCGTGTTTGATACGCGGGAATAGAAAGGCCTTTCCCACTTTTCTTTCCATTCCGGCGTTTGGTTGGACAATTTGAAGTGGGAATCATCATTCCACGGGAATGACAATTCCAGGAAGAAGTGGGAAAGGGCATTCCACACCAAAACCTATGGAATGACCTTTCCAGGAGAAGTTGGAATCATCAATAAATAGTAACTTACATTTATACCCCCCTTTTAATTAATTATTACGTTCATTTTACATAGCAACATATTTATATTTAGTCATAAATATTCTATTTCACTTAGTATAATTTCATACATGATAATTTTATAAATATTTCTTTTTCTTGGTAGTAGTTTTAATCTATTTTTAAATTTAAAAGTAAAGATATTTTTATTACTAGTAAATGTTTTTCATGATAATAAATGTTATTCAAGTAAGATTTTGTAATGAATATTTAATTAGGTTTTATCACTAGTATATGCTAAAAGGGCATTTAGGTCATATTGCGTTTAATTCCATTCCATTCTGACATTAAAATATAGTTTTACCAAACACAGAAAAGGAATCGACATTCCATTATGCCTTTGCCTTCCAAACACTGGAATGGAAAGAGGATTCCGAAGTCATTCTGGGTGGAAAGCGATTCTGCCTAGAAAGGGATTTCATTCCATTTCATTCCAGAGTACCAAACTGTTGTAAGATAGAAGAGAAGATGAAAAAGCAATCACATTCCAAAGTATTAAAAGTGACATAAGAGAAGACGGAAAATAATCGTCTGTACCGGTCTTTATATCTATTTTTTGTGTTCAACCAATCACAATTCACCATGTGTATAAAATAAAAAATAAAAAAATGTTAAGAATGTCGTAGCCCAGTGGGGCTCCCCTTCGCTCCCGACCAAGAGGTCTTGAGTTTGACACTGGGCCACAGCGCCCAGACTACTAACCACACCCCCCCCCCAAAAAAAATTTAAAAAATGACGAATTTTTATTGTTTGAGAAGACAGCTTGAATTTGAACTTGAGCACGCTTATTTTGCTAGATGAAGTTAGAATTTAAAAAAAAAAAAAAAAAATTATGATTTTATTTTGAATTATTAATATAAATCTTTTTGAAGTATTAACCTTAGATTTTTATGAAGACATTTTATTTTTATTTTTTCTTTATTCTCCTATTCATTAAATAGGAGTTTTCTAAACCGTACTTTATTTAGGGGTCAAATGTTCCAACAACAATTCTCATAGTGAAATTGATTAACAGTACATCAATAATAATTGTACAAATTTTGAAACGAAACATGAAAAATAAAGCATTTTGTTGTACATTTTTCCTAAGCACATAATGTAATTTGTATATATAAATAAATGAATTGTAACTAATAGTATATTATGTGAATATATTAAATTTGAGTATGATTGCATAATTCTGTTCACGCAAAATTTAATGAAGAAGTCTGGATAATTTTAAGAGTAGTGTTAGGACTACCTTAATACAACCTCGTTTAACTCGTGTGGTTTCCACCAGTATAAGGTCGCTTTCTGTCGGGATAATTGGTGGAGCCAGAGATCATTTTTTCCCCTTTCTTTTTTCTTTGTTGAATTTGCAGCACCATATTTCGCTTTCACGTGCGGGATTTCATATAATTTTGCACCAATATTAATGTCAATTTCCAACTACATATTTATTAACCCAATGACTGGTAAATGGTTATAAATCATTTAATACATATAGCGAAAATTAATGAGGTAAAAAATAAAATATTTTTTAAATTAAAATAATAATTTTACTTTGTTTAATATGATTTGTATACTACTAAATCTATTTAAGATACTAATATTAATATTTTGATTAAAAAATACTTTATTTCTTACTTTTTTAATTTTTACTACATTTTTTAAACGACTTATATTAATTAATGAAGATAATAAAATTTAAAATTTATTTGGTTAAAAAAATTTCATTCATATATAATATATATATATATATATATATATATATATATATATATATATATATATATAAGAATGAAATTTTTTAATGATTAGAATATTGTAGAAAATATTACAAAAAAAGTTACAGAAAATTGAAACGGACTCATTTGACATGCACAAGAAAGAAACAAGAGAATAATTAAAATTTAAACCACCCAATTACTAGTTTATTTTATAATATAAAAATTGAAATGATCTGATATCTTTTACCAACCGAGTTTGACCAAGAAGAAGCATCCTCAGACAGTTTCAACCAATATTGTTAAGCTCCGGTCCGGTGGTGTTGAGATAGGTGTGTTTAATTTATTAAAAATGGTGTGCTTGACCAAAATTTGGGGAAGTATTGATTCTCAGTTCAGGCAACGTTTTTAAGCGGATGCAAGATCGTCATAATATTACTTTTTAATACTTCTAGACTTAAATTAAATGTTCATATTTAATTTTTATAAAAATTAAGAAAAGTAGTAGAGTCTGAAAACGTTAATCAAGAATACCATTTTTATAAGAGAATTAGAAACGAGTATATCTTGCTATTTAAATCTTTCATTACCCTAAAAAACGAGTAAGCGATGGAGCACTTGAGGTGGGCTAAATCTCTTCTTTCCTCTTCTTTTTTTTCCTCTCATTTTCTCAGTCATGGAAAGTGACGAAAGTCAAAAGGGCATTTGAGATAAATTGGAGAACTTCCACTTCACCACCCAAAAAAAAATATAATAATAATAAAAAAAAATAATCAATTGGAGGGGTTGGGAGTTGCTTAAATCCTACTCCATATGTTTATGATTCACGCATATGATGAATAAATAAACTTTTTTAACAACCTCTTACTAAAATTGCAGAAAATAGAAATATTCTTTGTGGCATTAGAATCTGCCGCTTAATTGTAGAAAGCACAACTTCAAGTAATTCTTTTCTTTTCTTTTCTTTTCCTTTTTTTCATATTTTAATATTTTCTTTCCGAAAGAATTTATTTTTTGCAAGTACTAGCCAAAATTTATTAAATTTCAAAAGAAGAGAAAATTACAATATTTGTATACTAATAATTTTTGCTATTCTGTCTAGGTAAAAAAAAATTGTTTAATCCCTCAACAATATGAACAATTTTCGAGCAGCTCTTTTTGACAAATTAGTAAGCTTCCGGCCACTTATTATTACGCCTTTGGCACATATCATCGTAGTCAAGTTTAAAAAATGTCAATTCATAAAAAAACAAAAGGAAGAGAAGAGTGTGGGTGTGTTGGTATGTTTACAGGTAGGACCGGGACGGATAAGATATGGTTGTTATATTTATTAAAGAAAATGAGCTAAATTTACATGTTTACCTTCAAATCCGATAATATGTGTCAAAAGTGTGCCAATAATTAGCTAGAATTTTACTAATTTAACAAAATAAGCTGCTCGAAATTTGTTCATAATGTTGAGGGCCTAAATAAATGTTTTGTTAAACAAATAGAAAAGTAAAAATTATTTATGTATAAATATAACAATTTACTCTTTAAAAGAAATCTTACAAAATTTATTTTGGGGGCAATGTTGACAATTTCAACAAAAGTGAATGGAGCAAGTCCAATTAAAGGAAATAAAGTAGTGTTGACTTTGTCCTATCCCCATTAGGAGAAGGGGACGGGACTATTATATATGAAGGCTAATGAAGCCAATGGATGATAAAAAAAAACAGCTTAAAGAGAATCTATAACTAATGGAAAAGTATGAATATTTATTCATAAAAAAAGAAATAGTATGAGTTATATTTTATCATTTTTTCGCTTTTGAAGTTAGAGAATTGGTGCATTTGCATTTGCATTAATTTTTAGGGTGAATTTCATTTTGATCCTTGTAAATGGCTCGTAGTGTCAAGTTCATCCCTAAAATTATAGAAATATCAATCTCGTCCCTAGAAATGGCTCAAAGTGTCAAGTTCGTCCTTGAAATATCAACCTCCGTGTCAAGTGATGTGATATGTAAAAGTTTTTGTATATATATTTTTGCAGTTTGAGTATGGTTTCATTATAATTGATTTTGAATTTCGTTTACGAATTTTTTCCTCACTTGGTCTTTATTAACATAGAGTTAGTCCACGACAAATGACTTTTTTGGAAGTTGAGGGCCATTTTTAGGGATGATATTGACATTTCTGAAATTTTAGGGATGAACTTGACACTGCGAGCCATTTCTAGGGACAAGATGGACATTTCAAAAATTTAAGGGACGAAATTGACACAACGAACCATTTACAGGGACCAAAATGAAATTCACCCTAATTTTTATAACGAAAATCAATTCACTTTTTGCTCCTTTTGTTTTGTTTGACTTTGTATTATATAATTTCTTAATTTACTCTTCTCATTTATTAAAGAAACTTGATTGAATGTACCCTTAAAACTTGGTTTATATATAATAAATAAATGAATTACAAATTCGATATTCAAATATTTCATTCATACTTAACTAATAGTATATATTCATTTTTTTATCACCACAATCACCTGTTGTGGTGGGAAGTATGACCCGAACCACTTATCTATTTTATTGCAATAAAGATGAGAATACAAAGAGAGGCATAAAAGTCGAATTATTAGTCATTTTGGTTATCAATTTATTTTAGAGCAGACATTTTCGTCTTTTTAAACTTTTTTTAACTTTCTTCATCCCCAAAATTTTTACGAGCAGCCATCTTTGTCCTTTCGTCAAATAATTGTTTAAAAGTCGTCAAAATTGATGACGTGTCCAAACGACTCTCAGATTTCCTCTCTCATGCAGGGGTAAAGATGGAAATTCCATAGTATACTGAGTGCCTCCCTTGTAAAGCCCGTCATTCTCACCCATATCAACCCTTGTTCTCATTTTCCCTCCATAATTGAGAACAAGAAACCCCTAAAAAGCTAAATTTTAGAATATTCCGAACATAGATAGTTCCTTCATCTTCAATTCATTTAATTTCTTATGAAATGCGAAGTGAAATTCTAAAGTCCATGAAGATTCCAGAAAGGCAAACCAAAACAATGTTCCAAAAGGCAATGGAAATGAATTTCAAGATCTTAAGTTTGAGTTTGGGGTGATATATGGTGATTTCACTCCAAGTATGTACCTATCTTCAAGCTGCAATGTTGTGGATCTACACTACCTAAAAAACTCCATGGACCGAAAATAACCATAATAGGAGATTTAAGGTAAGAATGATTGTATTCCTATTAAAATGAATTAGTCCCTATTTGTTAATATATATTTTTTCTTAATTTGGAGTTTCCATCTTTACCTCTACAAGAGAGGCAATATGAGGACCGTTTGAACACGTCATTAATTTTGACGGCTTTTAGACAATTATTTGACGAAAGGACAAAAATGGCTGATCGTAAAATCTTTGGGGATAAAGAAAATTAAAATGATAAAAATGTCTGCTCAAAAATAATTTGATGATCAAAATGGCTAATAATTCCATAAAAACCTCACCTCTAAAAAGGAAGAACAAAAGAAAAATTAGGAAACATGCCTCAGATAGAGTAATATATTCAATCCCTACTAATGCAAATATATATTATCCCTATAAAAAAACGCATGTTTCTTTTTTCATATCTTAATGCATGAAAAAAAAAACAATCACTATATATAATTAGTCACGTCTAGTAATAAGACAATAAGTAAAATTAGTTTACGTAGTTAGTTGGTGAATCAAGATTATGATTATGATGGTTTTGGTGGCCGAAAATTCTAGACTAATAATTGGTAATTAATTATTACTAGGGTGTTCATGGTTCGGTTATTAAACTGAAATATTCGGTTTGAAAATTTTGAACCAATCTAAATCATTCAAAATCTTAAACCGATGCATTCGGTTTGTATCGGTTTGGTTTTATTTTGTTGTTTTGTTTTTGTGAGATGTAAAATATATTGATTATATAGTAAAAATAAAACAAAAACTATTTATATAATTACTTAGCTATTAAACATATAAATAAATATATCTATTATTTTTACAAGTTAAACTCAATAAAGAAAACAAATTAATGAAACATAAAATCTTGATTTTTTATTCTTGAACTTCAAACAAATTACTGTAAAATTATCCTACAAGAAAAGAAGAGCGAACAAAATACAAAAAGTACACAATTATTAATTTAAAATAAAACAAAAGTTTCAGGTGAATCCAAAATCACATACTAGTTGATTACTCCTCAATCTATTGCTTTAGTATTTGAAGAACTCGTTCATGGTATAAATGAGTATAAATAAGAAGTTAAATATGTTTCTATTGTAAAAGTGTCATGTAATATATATATATATATATATATATATATATATATATATATATATATATATATTCGGTTCGGATCGGATAATAAATTTTTTAAATCATCCAAATCGAAACCAGTCCAATACACCGTTCAAACCGAAAAATTAATTTAAATTAATTTAGATTGGTCGATTTCGATTTCTCCTAAACACCATAATTATTAGTGTAGCATTGCAAAACACCTAGCTTAATAGCCTATCAATGATCCACCTACTGCTCTCTTCTGGACCGGTGAAACCAAGGACCATTATGCCAAGACTATCTATTTTTCATAACTTAAAAAAGGCTGAAATTTGTTTTGTTACAAGATGTTTTTTCCAGTCCAAAAGTGAATACATTCATTGTCTGCTTCAACAGTAGAAGCGATCACATAGGGAATGATGTGCATCCAAACATTTGAAGGGTATTGTTCTAGTGGTCAGAGACGAAGCCAGGAATTTGGTGTTGGGGGCGAAACTGCAACAGTATGTAGAACTACAGAGCTCAAGTGATAAAAATGGCAAAAAATTTCTTGGGGGCAATAAAAAAGGCAAAAAAAAAAAAAAAAAATTCTTAAGGGGTGCGCGAAACTGATAAAATTTTTCCAAAATACATATAAAATTTTGATAAATAGTAATATTTTTAAAAATCTCGGGGCGCCGGCCCCCACCCCTGTCTTCGCCCCTGCTAGTGCTTACTACTCAAGCATAATTATCTATACATTGTTTGTTAAAATCTACTTTATTATACAAGGGTTCTCGACCCTTTTGCATAGATTAAGAAATAAGAAAATAAAAGGCGTTCCTCACAAGGAAAAGAAAATGTAGGTTTTTCGCATATATTCTACGCTAATATAATTCATTTTCTAATACTAATATAAAATGGAGTGGGTATTTATGCGTGACAATAACTCTTAAAATAATTTCAAAAGTACTCCAGCATTTGTAGAAAAGGAGAAAAAGCTCCAAAAAGGCTTTAAAGAGGGTATTTATTGAGTTTGATTCACATAATTTTTATATGAAAAACATGGCTACTTTAACGAAGCAAAGTTATTTATTTTGGACAACTGATGAAAGTGACTTCAAGAGGCCAACTCGTGGAAAGCTAGGCACCGAATAATTAATAAATGAATGAATGCTTTCCTATTCAAAAAATAAATTAATAAATGAATGCTTTGGTTTGTCAACTACCCCAAAAACAAAAATTAAGTCTCTTGGAAACCCGTTATTCCGCAGATAATCTATATTGGAGTTATATTAAATAATTTACATTTGCAATATTTTGACCGGATTAGTTAGTACGTAAAATGTCGGGATATCAAGGTTTAAGTCAAAAGAAAAAAGATATTGAAGTAGTACTGAATCAAATAAAGAAAGAAAAAAAAATGATAAGGTTATCTTAGATAATAAGTGAATGTACAATCCTACTTACTAATTTGTTATTGCTTGAATTGAAAATTTTGTTATCAACTGGTTTATATCTTCACACATAAATTTTATGGTTTAGAATTATTTATTTTAAATAGTAAATAATTAAGAAATTTTGTCTTTTTTTATTATCATTAATTGCATGATAAATTCTGAATCAAAATGTCTATTCGACTATATGTATGGCAAAATTATCATGCTTGAATTTACTGTCTTTTGGAACAAATAATGAGCGTAGAGCGAGTATTTGTGATGGAATTGGGTAGAATTTCTATGTTAAACTTTTGTCCTTTAAAGTTTGTAAAATCTAAAGAATAAATTACATATGAGAAAAGAGATCAAACATGAAAAATATATATTTCTCAGTCCAAAATCCAAATTTGTACAAACCCCCAAAGATTTTGTCTGTTAGTGCGAAGGTTTTGCTCTGCAATATGCAATTCTGCAGTAGTACAAAATTAGCACCACGGCCAGTGGCGGAGCAGAATTTTATTTCAGAGGGAGTCGTAGTAGAAAAAAATCTCTTTTATTCTAAACCGTTGAATATATATACCTAGTATATAAAAAAAATTGAAAATTCTTGGGGCCCTGTCCCTTCAATGCTTCGCCACTGACCACGGCTCCAGTGTGGAAAACATGTTGTTCCTTACCGTACGTAACAAGTATTGCTCGTTTGATCAAAAACTTCGATAGCTCAGCTCATTTCAATCTCAACGCTTGTTATGTAAAATTCTATTTAGTGTTGATACAAATGAATTTAACTATCAAATCTTTAATTCGACGATTAATAAATATTATGTACGTGCATAACCTTAAGCAAAATTAGCTCAGCAACAAACAGCGCAGGCAGTTGTGGGCCAACACCTAACAGTGTCGGATAATTAGGAGCAGAGAGTTTGGCGTTGTGCTCTATGTTGATGTTGATGTTGTTGGTTAAGTTTCTTTTAGTTCCTCAAGAGTCGAGTGTAGATGATTAGCTGTACTTGCATGTGCTTTTTCAGCCCATTTCTTTCCTATTATAGCAATTCTTATCCCTTCTACTAAAGATTAACAAGTTTTTGGCTTCATTACACTAATCACAGCAATTCCAACTCCTCCTGCACAAGTGGCGGATTTAGGAACAGCGAATACTATGGGCACACAGACGATTTGTGTGGAGTCATTTATACATTTATCATCTAAATTGAAAGCAAAATATACTCTATATCAACAAAATCATTTAACCCCGCTGCCACCATGTTAGATCCGCATCTGTCTTGCACGATCCTTTTTAGGTCTCAGTGTGTTTGGTTATGGAATTGAGAGACATCGTGATGAATCAAGTCTGAGCCTCTAGCACATTAGTAGCGAATGAATTGTCAGCACCAGAACTGAACTGGTATTACTTGTCCACGTGAAAAAGTGAAGCGTAACCCACCAAGAGAAACAAGGTGGAGAAGGCAAATTCTTGGAGAAAAAGGGGGAAAATAATGCAAGATATTCATGATTATACGATGTAAGACACGCATGAACACTTGTGAACCATCTGTGTGAATTCGACTATTTAAATTAAATAAATCTACTTCAGAATGGTAATAAATATTAAATAGTCCTCATGTCGACATAAAAGACGGTGCAACTTTTATACAGGAGAAGGAGAGAGTAGGAACTCTGGTTGTAGTCTTTGCATAAGTATCCCACAAAAGGGACAAAGAGGTTTTGTAGGTTTTCCAGAGAAAGAAAACTGGGGAGCATGTTTTAAATCTGAAGGATATTTGGACATTGTGAAAAGACTAGGCGGTGCAAAGTTTGATGCCCGTCTCTTACAGGAAATGCAAAACCATGTAGAAGTAATAGGGCAGACCGTCAATGAAACAGCACATCGCGATAGTTTGTGTTGCTGTCCAACTCCAGCACATCGCAATAGTTTGTGTTGCTGTCCGACTCCAACATCATTCTTGGCTCCATTGCAAAACGCAACTTCTGCAGTTTCAAATGGGACAGGTGCTGAACAGAAACTACATCTCTCTTCTGCAATTTGTTCGCATATAGAAGAAACTCGCCTGTCCAGAGAAATATGAATACAGGAAAATTAACGTTAGCAAGCAAATAGAACTTGTAGCATACAGAAACAATGTAATGAGACAACAAAGGTAGAAATTTTGCCAAATAAGGTGATATCAAAGAACAAAGTCCCCATACTCATGCTTCTCAAACAATAATTTATTTTGGTTTACGAAAGAAGTGAGTCCTTAATGTCATGAGCACCGAGCTATTAAACTAGCACAGGCTACTCAATCAAGCATTTTTAACTGTCATGGTATTTCTGATATGGTAAACATATAATTAACCTGATAACTTGCTTGACTCGAGTACTTGTTTCTGAGCATAGAAAAACAAACTCGTATCTAAGAGCAGATTGCAAATTTACAGAATCTCCCTCTCTACTACTGGGCGCTCCATGTTTAAAGGAAGACGTAGTCAATGAATGTTCCCAAGGCAAAAACATTAACTTTGTAGCCGACAATTGGCTTACGGTTGGCTAATAAGAGAATCACAACTATAGTCTCATTGTATTTAAGTAATAAAGGGCTTAGACTTTGGGCACAAGACCTCCCACCCTCTCTCGTCTCCAAGGTCTGGGAGGGCAAACTATATTATTAGAGAAAAAGGGGTAGAATGTTAAATAAAAGCTTTAAGAGAGTCTTGTAATTTATACATCTAACATAGAATGAACCTAATCTCCATGCACACAAAAAAAGTAAAAAAGAAATATGATCTTCTATCAAAGAAATACTCAATCTACCAATAGAAGCCCATCTTGAACAAATATTAAACAAAGAGCTAAGATGCAAAAGTTTGAAATCCACCATGGAAAATCAGTTAAAGTTGAAAGCAATAAGAGGACTACCTCTTCTCAAGTTTTCGAACCTCCTGAACAAGGGGTTTTAGATTATCCTTCACATCATTTATATTAATTTCAACCCATTTCATCATCTGGCCGAGTCCAGCAGGAACATTAGTGGATAAACGTGAAGCAAGTCTTAGAGCGGCAGAAAAATTCACATACAAAAGCCTTTCACGTAGCTCTTTTTCACTGTGCTGCAGGAGCTTTGACCAAAAGATATTTTGTTCTTGGCCATTGCTATCAATATGGTCTGCACCAAGATCTTTAAGAACTACATGCCTACCAATGATATTGAGGATTTGCAACTGGCGCGATGTCATACTTGAGAGAAGCTCAAAGATTTCAGATGACTGAGGAGACGAAACATCAAACTGATATCCATAACTTGATCTCAACCATTTAAGTAATATATGATCCACATACTTCGGTGCAAACTGCAGGAAAGCGGAGAGTGCTGCTACAACATCCCAAAGAACCAGAGGCTTGTCCACATTATGGTATTGGTTGAAAGACCATAAAATATTATTATCCCAACTTATTAGCTCTTTCTCAGGTAAACCAGGAAAAGCTCCAATGTCAAAATCAGGATTTATGTCAAAAATCAGGTCCAGCTGCTGCCCTCCAATCCAAAGAAACTCAATGGCAGCTTTTTGACACCTGTGAGATGTTCCCACAAGTGCAAGTATCTCATGAGCAGAATGAGAGTAAAATTAACAGAGTAGGGCAACACAGGTAATCCCGCAATATTTGACAGGTAGATCTCATATTTTATTAAC
Organism: Vinca minor; assembly: GCA_026122235.1. Taxonomy (NCBI): domain Eukaryota; kingdom Viridiplantae; phylum Streptophyta; class Magnoliopsida; order Gentianales; family Apocynaceae; genus Vinca; species Vinca minor. The sequence goes on along the minus strand of JAOCZM010000100.1, from coordinate 4,441,796 downwards.
TAAGTCCATGATACATAACCACTTCAATGAGGGAAATTCTTCATAGACTGGGCATATTAGACTCTCCTCACGTAAACACCACTAGAAGTGGGTTCTAAAAGATAGGGGTTCCAATACGCCTAGCCTAGGGAGAATTTTCTTTCCAATAAATTAGCAATTCATAATTTATTAAAAAAGTACCTTTCTTGATACATTGGGTTCAACAGATGATTGTCAAAACAGTGAACCTTCAACCACAGAAAGCAAAAATAGAGTTAGTTCACCTTAGACCATAACAGACCCTCAAGTGAATTGCACGCAGAAAAATCCGTGGCAAAAAGGGAAAGACATAAGAAGTTGCATCCAATTGCAAAAGTATGGCCTGAGGAGGAAAAGAAAAAAAATAAAAAATGTCCACTGGGGCCAGTCAGGTAAGTTGAGGTTCAGTCACCAAGTTTAGTAGTTTTACACGCACAAATTTAACTCACAGAAATCTGGAAGCAGCAGAATTGTTTTCAGGATTTCAGAATATAAAAAAAATGTCTTCATCTATTTCTATACCCTTCAATTCTGCATGTTTATGTATGATCAAGCAAGAGTGAAAGGTATCTGATATTTGACATGAATTTATTCTAGGACTAAAATCAGCTGGCAAGTGAAATTTAAGTGATTCAACGAAGCGCAGCTCAGGCGGTAAGACGCTTCACTTCCAACCGGTAGGTCAAGAGTTCGAGTCATGCCGGAGGGGAAGTGGGGAACCACTTACGATACTTTTTTAAAAAAAAAAAAAAATATCACTTAAATCCTATAATCCAATGGAAGGAGTACGTTAAGCACACAGAAGGAACTACTAAGGGAACAAGATGAAGTACCACAGCAACTGCAAGATTTCCAGGAGATACTGAAAGACCAAAGCAAGAATCATATACATTCGGGACCTGCAGGAAGTTAATAACTTTTTTTGTTTTCAGAGTAAAAACAACTGAAGTAAGAGAATACTTTTTATTCAAACCGTAAAACAACAAAGTTAAGAGAAACAACACAATTTTGAGGTAGTTCATACATCAAATGAGCTCCTCAGTCCAGGGGTATTTGAGGGAATAGGTACTTCATTTAGGGAATTTTCATGTAAAATCCAGCTGCAGATACTGTCATCCTGTAGTTTTAGAGGAAAAAGAGTGAGATGGAAGTATCAATTTCTCAAACATTAAATTGGAAGGCCTTATATTCAACCAAATGATCATACAAGCATTTTAACCTAAACGATACAGGTCTGCTTTCGTCAAAATATGTTAAAAATCCTTGACCACTGAAGAAACAAGTTCCAATATTTTATGGAAGGTAAGATTACTGAACTTGTATACGGCGCTCTGCTTTTCTTCGAGGACAAAGGGAATGGGAAAAGGAAAAGAAAGACTTCAGGACTATATGATCGTTTAGATTATCAAACCTGGCCGCAGCTATACAAACATTTGCCACCAAATGCCCAATCTAGACCAGTAACCTGTCATTATTCAGAAAGTTAATAAAAATATTATTTAAGAAAACAAAACAAAACAAAAGGAGATTGTTAAACGACATGATCTTACAATATGCTCATGAGCATTGGAAGAGCCAGCTTTCTCGAATTTGTTAGTATGTAAGTTACCAATCCATGCTTCAATCGATCCTGATCCTTTGCCTATAGCTAAAAGCATTATGCCTTGTGATCTTTCAGGCACGAGAAGTGAAAGCACAGAGATTGGACTGGAACCAGAAGTCACAACCTATCTCCAAGAGCAAAAGTGAGTAACAGGACAACCAAATTCTTGCTCTATCTTTTGCAACAAATAACTAAAAGTATATAATCCTGTCGAAATCCCGACCTCTATCAGCAGACAAAAAGATGCATGATCAATTTTTGATGTTGTAATCAGTTCCTTGCTGCATGCCCGCCAGATTTTCACACTAAAAAAAGAGAAATGTGGGAAGCATTAAGAGAAAACGGTCTAGGTAAACTCGGGCAGCTTGAGTAGATATTCGGGGAGATCATTGACAACTTATTGTTAAAAGGCACCAAGGTGACGCTTCCCAGATGCAAAAGCATCATCCAAAGCTGGATAACAGATTTTGCCTTCATCATCTTCTCATTTATTCCATATATTATTTGGCTCCAACATGAATGCAAATAGTTATTTTTCTGAATTCTAGACATGAATGCAAAGTTGATATTTCAAACATTTACTGTAGTAACAAGATTATCCTGATTAATATTATAACATGCAAACATGTATAATATCCGGGGATCCTGAGTATAGCGTAAGCGGTGCATGTTATAAGTGAAATTTATCAGCAAAAAGGGTAATATGTTTGTCAGCCCAAGTACATACCTCCCGTCAGAACTCCCAGTAGCTAGCAGAAGTTGTGGATTTGAAACATCAGATTCATGCAATGCCCAGCTAACTGCTGTTACCCAAGAGTCATGTGACTGGAGATATCCAATCAGGGATGCAGCAACTGAGTCCCTGCCATCTGTGCTAGAGTAGCACTGTGGTTCAAAAACTCTCCAGAAATATACTCTTCCAGACTTCGTTGCAACTGCCAGTACAGAGCAATCTCCAAACAAGTTACTTGGAGAAGTTTCTTCAATTAGAGAAGTCAACGGCAAAATAGGTGACCAAACAACGACAAGGGCCAACAACACAGAACTGCGGGAAATGTATTGCTCGGCAGTTATCAATGGGGTACTGCAATTTTCTGGTGTCGTTTTTGCAGACTGTCTTTTTGAAGGCTTCCCTTTATTATCAGGTACACAAATCAGACCCTGCACATCTTTTTCTATCTGATTTCCATGTTCAATCTCATCAACCTGATGACAAGTAATAGCATGGTCAAAAGAACAACTTAAAACATCTTGAAAATGATGTAAACAGGCGAAGGAAATAATCCAACCAAACGAAACTGCAAACCAAAAAGTAATAAATGACCATGCCCATGCTCTGATGTGGATAATCATATAACATCACCAATAACTGAAATAATAAACAGAAATTGCAAAAATGTGAAAATGTACACTAAAATGGTTAATGCCTTCTTTCTTTTCCTTCGCATATATTGCTTTTCGAAGCCAGAAATTAGCCGAGCATCAGCACTACTTTGATCTGGCTGAAAGTCACTAGGTTCTTCCTGGAAATACAAAGAAAAATGAGTCACATGAGAATCCTAAGACAGACTCGGCAAGAAAAATCCAAATGCAGAATGTACCACCACCAAAATAGGGCCCCAGGTAAACAGTCCAGAAATACCAAAAAAAAATAGTGAAGAGTTCAACTGAAACGGCAAGAAGGTAAAAAGGAAATATACCTCTGCATCTCTCGAAGACAAGATTCCTGATCCCCCAAAATCAACACTTTCAAGATAATTATAAAGACTCTCTGAAATATCCATAACCTACAAGAATACAGGAGACACGAGTAAGCAGCAAAGTAAGAGAAAAAGTAGTTTGAGGAGTACTATATCTTCTCTTGTACTATATCGTTGGATGCATCCATAAAGACATCGTCATCCTTGCATACCTCTATCCACTCTGCTGAATACTCACAAAATGGCATTCGGTAAAGCTTGACCCGTCCTTCAGTTGTGCACACAGCAAGCAAACAGCTAGAGCGAGTAAAAACACAATGAGTTTAATAGTAATAACATTAGAGAAATCCACAACATCGGCAAATCAAACAAGGGGAGAGTACAAAGCTAAACCACTTTGAAATCCATACCCTCCGTTAGGAGCAAATCCAATAGGAGACCACGATATTGACCGAGCACAAGGTCTAATCTCACGAGTTAATGAAGTAGGCAACATACAAGGGGAAAGCAAGTCTGCAAAAATTGCATAAACAAAAAAAAAAACATAAAACTCAAAAATAATCATAAAACAATAACAGGTCTGGATCTCATGGAAGTATCATAATTGTGAAATTGCAAACAGGATTAAAAAAAATTAGAAATTTCATATCGAGCTTTTATGCAAATACCTTCTCTCTGAATCACCCCTACCGGAAAAGGCTTGTTGGCAGGTAATGTGATCAATCCTCGAGGTCCAAATAGAGTAGCAGGATTCTGAACAAATTTATAATTGCAAGCCGATTAGCTCAAAACATACGCTCACCATTCCTTAATATAACAGAACATGTAGCAAAAATTAAAAAAAAAAGGTATTTGTTAGTCAAAATATTAATATTACTCTCTTAAACATAATAATATGATATTTTAACTAACAAAATATCTTAATTTTTTCCGTCCTTAATTTAATTTTTGTTACATCTTCTAAACAACGACTTATATGGAATGGAGGTAGTATTGATATTTACTATTAAAAAAAGTGCGAAATTGGATTTCAAAGCATCTGAAAAAAATGTAAAGTACTGGATCGTTGGAATTACCAGAATTGTAACAAGATGGCCGGAGGCAACTGCAACTAAGTTCTCGTCGGACCAGACGACGGCGCGTGGATAACACGGAGCTGCCACAAGTGCAGCGGCCTGGAACCTCTCCGGCATTGTTAGTTTCAGCCGGAACTCTTCCGAACCACGGGCAATAGCAGGCGGTGGAGCTAGGGTTTCTTCCAAACTATATCGGCTCCGAAGTTCAGAAACGATAGAGCAAAAGAGTAAGAAATTAGTATAAATATGAGATACCTGAATTCAGTCGGAACTCCGGTCCGGTGGGAAGAATACTACCGGAACTCTGAGGATGACGACGGAGCCTCTGCCCTGGTTTCTGGTTATATCTCCCGACCAACGAATGCAATTGATAGTGTGGCATGAGGCGCCCTCCTTCGGGCTAATAAAATCGGAGTAATTTGTTTATTGACGGTTCAGATCTGCCCATCTCTCTCCTTTTCTCTTTCCCCGGTGGATTGTCCTTTTTTTCTTTTTTTTTTATGGTAGGATTTCACAAATGCGAGCTAATTATACATTGAATCTTCACAATAAGCGTCGAGTAATTTTATCTTAGTTACCTCTTAACTTATCTCCATTCTAATTCATCAATAAGTGTATTACACATGAGTAACAAATGTTAATTAATAGGAAAGAGATTGGCATGGATCGATTTTTCACCAAACATATATTACACTTATTGGTGAATGATTAATATATATGATCATGATAAGTTAAGAGGTAATTATAATAAAACTACTCGTAAGAGACATTCTCTGTAACATATAGTCTTATTCACAGTTACAACATGTATGTCATAATTGAATGAAATCGACATGTATGTCATAATTGAATGAAATCGTTTTTTCATCTTTTTCCTTTCAATTCCAGTGTTTGGAATGTCAAACCAAAGTAGGAAAGTTAATTCCACGACAAAATTCATTATAGGCAGAAGTGAGAATATTTATTTCATATTAAAACTTATGAAATGATCTTTACAAAAAAGAAGAAGTGGGAATTATAAATAAATATGTAACCATTCTACTCACCCTTCATTTTCTTAATTATAACTTTCATAAATATTTGTTTCTCCCGCTATAATTTCATAAATAATAATTTTATAAATATTTTATTTTTCATAGTAGTATATTATTTTCATTTTTTTTTATCTAAAATAAAAAATATTTTGATAACTATGTTTTTTTAAACCCCTTTTATAATTATGTTAACGTTTATGTAAAAATATGTTTCATAATTAAAATATATGTTTGATATTTTTGAATTGATAATGAAAATGTTACTCAAGTAGCTAGGAGCTTGTGAATATTTTATTTAATTATGTTTTATTGTCAGCTTATGTTGGTAGGGCATTTCAGTTCTTTTATGTTTAAATTCATTCCATTATGACATTAAAAAATAATTTTATCAAACATTGAAAATGAATCAACATTACATTATGACATTGTATTCCATACGTGAAAACAATTATACATGGAAAGGTATTACGATGTCGTTAAAGTAATAGTAATGTTTGGATTTTCTACATTCTCTAATATATTTTCAAACTTTTGATTTGTTCACGCAAATATATTCAATTCCACAACTTATATTCTCATCATTAGCTAAACTACAACTAAAGTCATGCGAAAATATTAGAAGAAAAACACGAGTCAAAATTTTGATTTTCTTATGATTTAGTCTTATTTTTTCAATTTTAATCATACTAAAAATCAAAATTTTGAGTTTTGAATATATATATATATATATATATATATATATATATTAAATTCAGTTGATTTTGGTTGTAAATTAGATAGTGATAATAATAAAAGTTGAAAAATTGAACAATTTTGTGCTAATGTAACGTATCAAAAAATTTGAAAGTGTAGCGAGAAGTGTACTTAGAACATTTAGACACCCTAAATTATATATGTATTCACCCTTAGGGTTTGTCCATTTAGTTTTGGTTATATGAATGAAAGTTTCGTAATTAAAGTGGGGTTATATGAATTTAAGTTTCCGTAATTAAAGTATTACATGGAGTTTAATAGAGAATGTCAAAGAGGATCTGAAGTATAATTAAGATGTGTTGAACCATTTTTTACACAATCTTTAGTATAATTTCACTGTATATCTCATGTATTTTCTTGTAAATATTCACTATTTATTTTTTGTAACAAAAAATTTCAAATAAAAATTCAATATGAATGCACATTTTCTTTAACAAAATGTGAATGCACCCTAAGAGCACGTTTGGTACGGTGGAATTGAATGGAATGGAATGACCATTCCAACTTCTCTTTCTATTCTGGTGTTTGGTTGGCCAAATTGAAGTTGGAAAGGCCTTTCCATAGGAATGCCCATTCCAGGAAGAAATGGGAAAGACTATTCCACACCCAAACTTATTCTTCATTCATTACAAAAAAATTTATTTCTCTTGGTAAAATTTCACATATATAATTTCATAAATATCTTATTTATTTAGGTAGTAATTTTCTATTTATTTTTTTAATCCAGAAAATGAGTTTATGATAGTGTTGACCTATTAATATAAATTATATTTCAATAATATATATATACACACACATATGTTTGATATATAACAATGCTACTCAAGTAGGTTTTTTGTGAATGATATATTTAATTAGGATTTTTCGCCATTATATACTGTTGTGGCATTTATGTCATATTATGTTTAATTCTATTCCATTGTGACATTGAAAAAATAAATTTACCAAACATAGAAAAGGAATCAACGTTCTATTCTCGCTTTTCCATCCAAACATTGGAATGGAAAAAGGATTACGAACTCATTCACGCGTGGAAAGCTATTTCGCTCTGTAAAAGATTTCATTCCATTACGAGCATACCAAACGTGTTCTAAGTAATTAAAATGAAACAAAATCGAAGAGAAAAAATAAAAGAAAAAGGAAATTGTTACGAGGGATTAGGGATAAAAAGCACCCTGTCGCCCACTAGGTCGAGGGCGATGCACCCTCGCCGATTTTAAACGGTTCTTCATTTTTATTTTTTTGCTAAATTAAGTTTCATTGACTAATTTGTAAAAAAAAGATAGAATGTATACACAAAAAAAATATATTATTAATGAAACAAGATATCAAATTTAAAATCTATTATTTTAAGTAAAAATATTTGTCAATTACACTAACGTTCTTTTGACAAACATATCTGCAGACTGCAGGTCTAAAAACCAAGGCAGTCAAACTCGCGATTCTACGTAGAATCGGAAGGCATATGAGGATCGTAGGATCGTAACTCGGATCGCCGATCCTACTTACATTAAAAAATTATTTGAAAATATATATGTACTCATTGAAAAACATTTCAATCACAATTTTAAAATATAAAAGCACAATTTCTCTACCCAAATTACCTTAGTTGAAACTAAATAGTTATTTCCAAATCATCTCTAAAGTGTCTTAAAGGAAAAAAAGATAATCAAATACTCAAAGCAAATCATTCAAGTTATTAATATCATGTACTAAAATTAAACATGTTTATTAAATTTAATTTGAAGTTAACAAAATTAAATAAAGTATTCAGATGTTTATTAAACATGATTCAAATGGCGAAAAATGTGCTAAAATGTCAATCGTAGTTAATTTAATTACTAAAATGTGCTTATTTTTTATTTGTAATTAAGATTCAAATATCTCGTGAGATATATAAATTTGTATACATCTTAAAGTATCAGTTCTGAGGATAAGAAATGATAAAAAAAAATATAAAGTGTTTCAGATTTAGGGAATAGTAGACTCGTAGGATCGTAGAATCGTAGCGATTCTACTCCGATTCTACTGATTCGATTCTACGTAGAATCTAACTCGGTCCACCCCTTAAAACTCGTAGAATCGTACAATTCTACGAGTCGACTCGCGATTTTGACTGCCATGCTAAAAACACAATGATTCATAAGTATGGCAAAACCAAATATCAGTTGTTTGACAAGAACCCTTATTATACATGGATAGATATCCGAGTAAAAAAAAACAAAACAATCAAACAGATAGGTAATGATACTAAGTACAAACAAATTCCTAATCTTAAGAAAATGATAAAAAAATTTACAAATCTTTTTCCCTTTTTCAGTACTCAGTAGCTTTTGTAAAAATTTCTAATAAGTAATTCCTCTTTCCCAAATTGAATATTAACATTTAACTTTCGTCATAATTAAGGAGAGTAGGTTAAATAAATGTGAGTTACAATAACATTTTTATTAACTAATACTAATGGTGGGATTCAAAAGTTAGTGGAGCTTACATCCGTTAAATATATAAGGTTAGTTATGAAAATTGAAGAAAAAAATATATGGCATATAAATTTCGTCCCAAAATATAGCACGTTTGGTGATTTTGGTCCTTGGTCCCTTTTTTTTTTTTTGAGATCTTAAACATTTTTCGTTCTGTGGAAACGGTCATTCCGTCATATTATGTGATAGTCAACCGCCAGTCAACAAAAAAATAATTCAAAAAACACCAAATTAAAAGGGTATTTTGAGAAAAATAGTTTAGAAACCATTTATTCTCCTCTACCCAAAAACTATTTTCAAATAATCAATTTCTTCTAATTCTAAGTTACTTTGATCCCCGTTGGTCTGTGCCTCCATAATTGGGGTTAGGCGACCCACCTTGCCAACCGATCACCGGTTTATGGGAACCCCCCAATTCCCATGATAATACTAAAATCATAATAATATTATAGCTATTCACATGAAGGAGAAAAAAGACAAAAAAATCTTGTGTTTTTGACCCCCAAGTATTAAACTGAATTTTCCATGTTATTAAATTTTTGTATTGAAATTCATCATTTTTATGGATGTCTCGGGGGTGTGGAGTAGGGATGGATCTATGAGTGAGTTGAAGAAGAAGAAGAAGATGAAGAGAGGTGGGGAGTGAGGCGGGGGTGGGTTGAAGAAGAAGATGAAGAGAGGTTGGGTGGGGGTGAGTATTTAGGTGGGTTGATGAAGAAGAAAATTGGGATGTGGGTGTGTTAAGTTTGAAATTACTTGAAGGAGTGCGCTAATGAGATGAAGAAGAAGAGAGAGATGATGAAGATAGGGACTAAAATCACCAATCGTACTATGTTTTGGTTACTTATAGTGCCAATTTGCAAAAAATAAAATTGAGAAAAATTATCAAATTAACCCCGGTATCTTGCAAGATTTAAAAATAAATAAAAACTAATTATATCCGTAACATTTTTATACAGAAAGTTCGTTTCCACCAAACACAAAATGTTTAAGGTCTCTAAAAAATTATAAATAAAGAACATGGACCAAAATCACCAATGGCGGAGTCAGTAATTTTTCATAGGGAGCAAATTTTTTACTGAAAATTTTTAGAGGGTCGAAATACAACATTTATAAGAAAATATCACAAAAATAAAATTTTCCTCTAGAAAATTCGTCGTTTCTGAAAATTTTGGCACCCCCACTAAAAATCACCAAACGTGATATGTTTAGGGACGGAATTCACAAATCTGCTAAAATATATTCATTTTGATAAAGTAAACATTTATTTTGGGACAAAAAAAAACATGACATTCAGAGGGAGTAACATTAGTAGTAGAAATAAAAATTTCATGCTATAATAAAAACTCCCCATAAGAGTAGTGTATAAATAAATAAACTTCCTATAGTAACAAAAATTTATGGTCCCAAATTGAAAAAATTATAAATAAGAATAAGTTTCACGTTGTAATGAATTACAATTTTCTTATTAAATTAATTTAAAGATGATTTAAAATATTTATTATGTCATTGTTAACTTGTTTCAAGGTTAGATAGTGTTGCTTTTACTTAATGGAAATTAGTGTCATATTATATTTAGTATTTATGTATGCATATAAATTATTTGTACGCTTTCTTAGATATATGTATTTATATCTCCGAGATACATATACTTGTTTATCCGAGATACAGATATTTGTTTATTTGAGATAAATTGATTTATTTTATTAAAAAATCGTGTACATATTTTATATAATGTATGTAAAATAAAATTCTAAAAATTAACTTTTTATATAAAATTCTATTTTAAAAAAGTCTCTCACTCTCTCTATAGTATCAAAGGTTCAATAGCCCAGTGAGGCATTGGCTGGCGTGTGAAAAATAGAGTTTATCTTAGTAGCAAATAACTATTTGGGTCACTAAATTATTTACGCTTTGCTATTTTGGCCACTCGACTATTTTTGGCTAATTATATCACTCAAGTATTTACGTGTTGCTGCAAATAAACCGATTACTTTTTGTTCCGATTTCCAGCCAAATTAGATATATGTTGGGCATGCGACCAATAATATAAGGGTAAAAATGAAAGTTAGTGTGTCAAAATATCTGTAGGTCAAAATAAATTCGTCTCTTTATTTTTCAGGGTTCAAACAATAACAAACAAAGTGAGGTTTGTATGTACTTTTATTTTTTGCCCCTGAATTATTGACTAATGTCCGACACACGTCTAATTTGAGCGAAAATCACTACAAAAACTGGTGGCAATTTATTTTCAATCACACGTAAATACTAAAATAATATAATTAGTCATAAAAATAGTTAAGTGCCTAAAACAGCAAAACGTAAATAGTTTAATAACTTAAAGGAAATATCTGATGTGGACCATGTGGTCCAGATTTGGCCACATCCCTGCAGATTTGGCCACATCGCCAATGCCTCACTGGGCTATTGAACCTTTGATACTATAGAGAGAGTGAGAGACTTTTTTAAAATAGAATTTTATATAAAAAGTTAATTTTTAGAATTTTATTTTACATACATTATATAAAATATGTACACGATTTTTTAATAAAATAAATCAATTTATCTCAAATAAACAAATATCTGTATCTCGGATAAACAAGTATATGTATCTCGGAGATATAAATACATATATCTAAGAAAGCGTACAAATAATTTATATGCATACATAAATACTAAATATAATATGACACTAATTTCCATTAAGTAAAAGCAACACTATCTAACCTTGAAACAAGTTAACAATGACATAATAAATATTTTAAATCATCTTTAAATTAATTTAATAAGAAAATTGTAATTCATTACAACGTGAAACTTATTCTTATTTATAATTTTTTTCAATTTGGGACCATAAATTTTTGTTACTATAGGAAGTTTATTTATTTATACACTACTCTTATGGGGAGTTTTTATTATAGCATGAAATTTTTATTTCTACTACTAATGTTACTCCCTCTGAATGTCATGTTTTTTTTTGTCCCAAAATAAATGTTTACTTTATCAAAATGAATATATTTTAGCAGATTTGTGAATTCCGTCCCTAAACATATCACGTTTGGTGATTTTTAGTGGGGGTGCCAAAATTTTCAGAAACGACGAATTTTCTAGAGGAAAATTTTATTTTTGTGATATTTTCTTATAAATGTTGTATTTCGACCCTCTAAAAATTTTCAGTAAAAAATTTGCTCCCTATGAAAAATTACTGACTCCGCCATTGGTGATTTTGGTCCATGTTCTTTATTTATAATTTTTTAGAGACCTTAAACATTTTGTGTTTGGTGGAAACGAACTTTCTGTATAAAAATGTTACGGATATAATTAGTTTTTATTTATTTTTAAATCTTGCAAGATACCGGGGTTAATTTGATAATTTTTCTCAATTTTATTTTTTGCAAATTGGCACTATAAGTAACCAAAACATAGTACGATTGGTGATTTTAGTCCCTATCTTCATCATCTCTCTCTTCTTCTTCATCTCATTAGCGCACTCCTTCAAGTAATTTCAAACTTAACACACCCACATCCCAATTTTCTTCTTCATCAACCCACCTAAATACTCACCCCCACCCAACCTCTCTTCATCTTCTTCTTCAACCCACCCCGCCTCACCCCACCTCTCTTCATCTTCTTCTTCTTCTTCAACTCACTCATAGATCCATCCCTACTCCACACCCTGAGACATCCATAAAAATGATGAATTTCAATACAAAATTTAATAACATGGAAAATTCAGTTTAATACTTGGGGGTCAAAAACACAAGATTTTTTGTCTTTTTCTCCTTCATGTGAATAGCTATAATATTATTATGATTTTAGTATTATTGCGGAATTGGGGGGTTCCCCATAAACTGGTGATCGGTTGGCAAGGGGTCAGTCTAACCCCAATTATGGAGGCACAGACCAACGGGGATCAAAGTAACTTAGAATTAGAAGAAATTGATTATTTGAAAATAGTTTTTGGGTAGAGGAGAATAAATGGTTTCTAAACTATTTTTCTCAAAATACCCTTTTAATTTGGTGTTTTTTGAATTATTTTTTTGTTGACTGGCGGTTGACTATCACATAATATGACGGAATGACCGTTTCCACAGAACGAAAAATGTTTAAGATCTCAAAAGAAAAAAGGACCAAGGACCAAAATCACCAAACGTGCTATATTTTGGGACGAAATTTATATGCCATATATTTTTTTCTTCAATTTTCATAACTAACCTTATATATTTAACGGATGTAAGCTCCACTAACTTTTGAATCCCACCATTAGTATTAGTTAATAAAAATGTTATTGTAACTCACATTTATTTAACCTACTCTCCTTAATTATGACGAAAGTTAAATGTTAATATTCAATTTGGGAAAGAGGAATTACTTATTAGAAATTTTTACAAAGCTACTGAGCACGAAAAAGGGAAAAAGATTTGTAAATTTTTTATCATTTTCTTAAGATTAGGAATTTGTTTGTACTTAGTATCATTACCTATCTGTTTGATTGTTTTGTTTTTTTTACTCGGATATCTATCCATGTATAATAAGGGTTCTTGTCAAACAACTGATATTTGGTTTTGCCATACTTATGAATCATTGTGTTTTTAGCATGGCAGTCAAAATCGCGAGTCGACTCGTAGAATTGTACGATTCTACGAGTTTTAAGGGGTGGACCGAGTTAGATTCTACGTAGAATCGGAATCTGGTAGAATCGGAGTAGAATCGTTACGATTCTACGATCCTACGAGTCTACTATTCCCTAAATTTTTTTTTTTTTTTGCTGAAACACTTTATATTTTTTTTTATCATTTCTTATCCTCAGAACTGATACTTTAAGATGTATACAAATTTATATATCTCACGAGATATTTGAATCTTAATTACAAATAAAAAATAAGCACATTTTAGTAATTAAATTAACTACGATTGACATTTTAGCACATTTTTCGCCATTTGAATCATGTTTAATAAACATCTGAATACTTTATTTAATTTTGTTAACTTCAAATTAAATTTAATAAACATGTTTAATTTTAGTACATGATATTAATAACTTGAATGATTTGCTTTGAGTATTTGATTATCTTTTTTTCCTTTAAGACACTTTAGAGATGATTTGGAAATAACTATTTAGTTTCAACTAAGGTAATTTGGGTAGAGAAATTGTGCTTTTATATTTTAAAATTGTGATTGAAATGTTTTTCAATGAGTACATATATATTTTCAAATAATTTTTTAATGTAAGTAGGATCGGCGATCCGAGTTACGATCCTACGATCCTCATATGCCTTCCGATTCTACGTAGAATCGCGAGTTTGACTGCCTTGGTTTTTAGACCTGCAGTCTGCAGATATGTTTGTCAAAAGAACGTTAGTGTAATTGACAAATATTTTTACTTAAAATAATAGATTTTAAATTTGATATCTTGTTTCATTAATAATATATTTTTTTTGTGTATACATTCTATCTTTTTTTTACAAATTAGTCAATGAAACTTAATTTAGCAAAAAAATAAAAATGAAGAACCGTTTAAAATCGGCGAGGGTGCATCGCCCTCGACCTAGTGGGCGACAGGGTGCTTTTTATCCCTAATCCCTCGTAACAATTTCCTTTTTCTTTTATTTTTTCTCTTCGATTTTGTTTCATTTTAATTACTTAGAACACGTTTGGTATGCTGCAATGGAATGAAATCTTTTTACAGGCGAAATAGCTTTCCACGCAGAATGAGTTCAGAATCCTTTTTCCATTCCAATGTTTGGATGGAAAAGCGAGAATAGAACGTTGATTCCTTTTCTATGTTTGGTAAATTTATTTTTCAATGTCACAATGGAATAGAATTAAACATAATATGACATAAATGCCACAACAGTATATAATGGCGAAAAATCCTAATTAAATATATCATTCACAAAAAACCTACTTGAGTAGCATTGTTATATATCAAACATATGTGTGTGTATATATATATTATTGAAATATAATTTATATTAATAGGTCAACACTATCATAAACTCATTTTCTGGATTAAAAAAATAAATATAAAATTACTACCTAAATAAATAAAATATTTATGAAATTATATATGTGAAATTTTACCAAGAGAAATAAATTTTTTGTAATGAATGACGAATAAGTCTGGGTGTGGAATAGTCTTTCCCATTTCTTCCTGGAATGGGCATTCCTATTGCCTTTCCAACTTCAATTTGGCCAACCAAACACCAGAATAGAAAGAGAAGTTGGAATGGTCATTCCATTCCATTCAATTCCACCGTACCAAACGTGCTCTTAGGGTGCATTCACATTTTGTTAAAGAAAATGTGCATTCATATTGAATTTTTATTTGAAATTTTTTGTTACAAAAAATAAATAGTGAATATTTACAAGAAAATACATGAGATATACAGTGAAATTATACTAAAGATTGTGTAAAAAATGGTTCAACACATCTTAATTATACTTCAGATCCTCTTTGACATTCTCTATTAAACTCCATGTAATACTTTAATTACGGAAACTTAAATTCATATAACCCCACTTTAATTACGAAACTTTCATTCATATAACCAAAACTAAATGGACAAACCCTAAGGGTGAATACATATATAATTTAGGGTGTCTAAATGTTCTAGTACACTTCTCTGCCACACTTTCAAATTTTTGATACGTTACATTAGCACAAAATTGTTCAATTTCACAACTTTTATTATTATCACTATCTAATTTACAACCAAAAGCAACTGAATTTAATATATATATATTCAAAACTCAAAATTTTGATTTTTAGTATGATTAAAATTGAAAAAATAAGACTAAATCATAAGAAAATCAAAATTTTGACTCGTGTTTTTCTTCTAATATTTTCGCATGACTTTAGTTGTAGTTTAGCTAATGATGAGAATATAAGTTGTGGAATTGAATATATTTGCGTGAACAAATCAAAAGTTTGAAAATATATTAGAGAATGTAGAAAATCCAAACATTACTATTACTTTAACGACATCGTAATACCTTTCCATGTATAATTGTTTTCACGTATGGAATACAATGTCATAATGTAATGTTGATTCATTTTCAATGTTTGATAAAATTATTTTTTAATGTCATAATGGAATGAATTTAAACATAAAAGAACTGAAATGCCCTACCAACATAAGCTGACAATAAAACATAATTAAATAAAATATTCACAAGCTCCTAGCTACTTGAGTAACATTTTCATTATCAATTCAAAAATATCAAACATATATTTTAATTATGAAACATATTTTTACATAAACGTTAACATAATTATAAAAGGGGTTTAAAAAAACATAGTTATCAAAATATTTTTTATTTTAGATAAAAAAAAATGAAAATAATATACTACTATGAAAAATAAAATATTTATAAAATTATTATTTATGAAATTATAGCGGGAGAAACAAATATTTATGAAAGTTATAATTAAGAAAATGAAGGGTGAGTAGAATGGTTGCATATTTATTTATAATTCCCACTTCTTCTTTTTTGTAAAGATCATTTCATAAGTTTTAATATGAAATAAATATTCTCACTTCTGCCTATAATGAATTTTGTCGTGGAATTAACTTTCCTACTTTGGTTTGACATTCCAAACACTGGAATTGAAAGGAAAAAGATGAAAAAACGATTTCATTCAATTATGACATACATGTTGTAACTGTGAATAAGACTATATGTTACAGAGAATGTCTCTTACGAGTAGTTTTATTATAATTACCTCTTAACTTATCATGATCATATATATTAATCATTCACCAATAAGTGTAATATATGTTTGGTGAAAAATCGATCCATGCCAATCTCTTTCCTATTAATTAACATTTGTTACTCATGTGTAATACACTTATTGATGAATTAGAATGGAGATAAGTTAAGAGGTAACTAAGATAAAATTACTCGACGACTTATCGTGAAGATTCGATGTATAATTATGCGCATTTGTGAAATCCTACCATAAAAAAAGAAAAAAAGGACAATCCACCGGGGAAAGAGAAAAGGAGAGAGATGGGCAGATCTGAACCGTCAATAAACAAATTACTCCGATTTTATTAGCCCGAAGGAGGGCGCCTCATGCCACACTATCAATTGCATTCGTTGGTCGGGAGATATAACCAGAAACCAGGGCAGACAGAGGCTCCGTCGTCATCCTCAGAGTTCCGGTAGTATTCTTCCCACCGGACCGGAGTTCCGACTGAATTCAGGTATCTCATATTTATACTAATTTCTTACTCTTTTGCTCTATCGTTTCTGAACTTCGGAGCCGATATAGTTTGGAAGAAACCCTAGCTCCACCGCCTGCTATTGCCCGTGGTTCGGAAGAGTTGAAATCGGGGCTCCGGTATGTTGTCAGATTCATTTGTAGTCTGATTTTCCCTCTAAATCTTCAATTATTCGTCTGTTATTAAATCCGAGATGAATGAACCATTCTTTGTGAGGTTATCAATTAAAATATCTATTGTTCGTGGTCTATGGGAAATTTGTACTCATAATTTATCACTTCTCTCTGTATTTTTGCCTTTTTTTAAAGAAAAAAGTTATATTTTTTTTTGTTGGCCTGGAGTGGAGGAAATGAATTATAATTAGTGTTAACAGTTTTTTCTCAGTATAATGGTGTTTTCACTGCTCGGGGTTGTCGGCGTATGTAATCCGAAGCTTTTTAGCAATCCTTTTTGCTTCTCGTGCGCCTTTTGCTTACCCGAAATGTTTCTTTTCTATTTAGTTATATCTTTTTTGTGATGGTTATGGGTATCTTTGAGTGGTGTTTATGAAGAGGGCCCCTTTTTCTATGAGATAAGTGAAAATTTTATCTCTTTTCATATTTGTACCCATGAAGATTTGAAATTGGACCGGTTTTGGGCCCGAAGTTTGTTGCTTTTTGTTAACATTTTTGTCGCAATGATCTTTTTCATTTTACTGAAATTTTTATATGCTGAGTACATTTTGATGTATAAGTTAGTTATCTTAAAATGGATAATGAACAAAGCATTTATCTTCTTTACTCTGCATTTTTTTTGCCTTCTATTCGGAGTTAAGAATTTCTTTCATGGATATGTGTTTGCTTATCTGGATGAGAGTCAACAGTGAGGAGTTTAAACATGTTTCCCCCCACCCGGGAGCCTTAGTTTCTTTTACTTTGTAACATGAGTTAGAAATTTTCATTGGTTTATGTATCTCTTTTAATAAATTTTAACTTTGAAAATTCTTCGACCATTCCCTGTGAGCAAATTTTTTCGAACTTTAAACTTGTGTCTGATGTTGTAGTTTGTTCATAATTGAACACATTATGTGCCTTTTGTCACAGTTAACTTTTAATTGATCATGAGGTTCCTTTTTCGTGCCCCAGAGAAAATGAAAAAATGGCATTAAGGCACTAATAGAATTTTTGCCAAACAAAATTTCCACCAAGGCATGTTTTTATATTTCCCGGGTCATATTAGTGCAGTTTAATACAGTCTGCACAAGGTAAATGCATTAGTGATGTGGAATCTTACCTCATCTCGTGACAGAAATGCTTTGCTCATGATAGATGTCAAGCGCTTGGACTTTGAGCTTTGGAATCATACATAGGGATGTAGATTGGGAATGGGAGGTGTCAGGGTGGACTTTTGTCTATTTATATATAATTGGAGGCTCTTGCTCATCTTGGAAGAGCTTTACATCTGCAATTTTTTTAAAGAGGATGAAGAGATCAAAATTTATTTCGAATAAATTATTGCTTTGGAGCATAATGGAGCATATGAGCATGGATCTTGTGGAGCACCACTCACTGCAAGGATTGCTCTCTTGGTTTGCTTCATAGTTTTTGTTTTGATTTGGTTCTTTTATAATCCCTCCGTGTACATGAAGATAATAAGTCTACTTCTAGAATATAAACTCATTTGCTCATCAATATATTCCTTTTGTCAGGTCTTTTTTGATTTCTGATCCTTTTTATATTCTGTGTCGTGTATAGTATCACAGCAGATTATTGATTGCTGAATACTTTCGCTGGACCTGAAAATGAGCGGCCGTTTTTCTCGTTTAATCTATGTTGGCAACCTTCCGTCAGATATAAAGGAAAGGGAAATTGAAGATCTATTTTACAAGGTTTGAGCTGTCTTTTTACTAATTGACTGCAAGCTTCATTACAGTGGAAAGTATAATAAGTACTGCTCACCTTTACATGTATTTCTTGTTTTAAACTAGTTTTTGGCATTTTATGTGGCGGGCTTGAACATATAGGTTGTCTTTGAAATGCTGTCTTGTGCTGTTCTGTTTTTGCTTAAGTTGTTTGTTCATGTTACTTTTATATACAATCACCTTTGTTGCTTTGACATTCTGTTTTGCTAATTAGGTCTTTGTACTATAGATTTTTTGAGTTTGTTTCAAGCCTACAAATATATTTTTATCCTGTCATTTAACTACATTTCTTATTTATTCTAAAAGTGAAGAAATGTTGGCTTATCAAAGGTATTTTGTGCTATTGTTTTGCAGTATGGCCGTATCATTGACATTGAATTGAAGATTCCACC
This sequence comes from Vinca minor, assembly GCA_026122235.1. Taxonomy (NCBI): domain Eukaryota; kingdom Viridiplantae; phylum Streptophyta; class Magnoliopsida; order Gentianales; family Apocynaceae; genus Vinca; species Vinca minor. Next base: position 4,422,612 of record JAOCZM010000100.1, on the reverse strand, counting down.
TCGCCCTCCTTGCTATTGCTTTGTGGAGGTATTTTGATTTTGAACTATTTATACTGTATGTGGTCTTATATAGGTGATTCTCATATAGTTTTATCTTGAATCTAATATCAGGCATGTATTTATTTGATAGAAATTATAACTTAACTAGGAGAAAATTGTTTCCTGTAGTTTGAGAGTGCACGTGATGCAGAAGATGCAATTAGGGGAAGGGATGGCTATAACTTTGATGGTTGTCGACTGAGGGTAAGAAGGGATGTAACAAATTTATGGTTTATCTTGTTCATTTATTAAATCCCCAATTGATTTGCTTTCGCCTTCAATATAGGTTGAACTTGCACATGGTGGTAGAGGACCATCATCCTCGAGTGACCGTCGTGGTGGCTATAGCAGTGGTGGCGGTGGCGGTGGCGGGGGGACGCTATGGTGCTTCTCGCCATTCAGATTTTAGAGGTTTTTCTGCTGCTTGACTCTGCATTATGCACTTTTGGTGTTCTAATGTTTTTTATTTTCTGTAGATGCTCTAAACACCATTTTTTCAATTATTCTTATGTCTATCCAGTTATTGTTCGTGGCCTACCATCGTCTGCTTCTTGGCAAGATTTGAAGGTAAGGACAAAATAGACGCTTGCTATCAAATTTCGGCAAAATAGCCTATTTGGTCCTTTTCGTATTTCTACATTTTCGTTAAGATCCTTTTCGTTTTATTAACTTTTAATATCCTGTACGTATTTTTGACCTGCCAATAAGGGACATCCGTCCATTTTTCTGTCAATTTTCCGTTTGTCCAGTCACTCGGTCAAACTCTTCAACTTTTCCAGGGGTATATTCGTCCATTCAGATTCATACAATTGATTATGTGTACTCAATTGTAAAAATTAAAACTCTTGGTACCCAATTTCATTTATTTTCTTCATCTTTTACATCTCACCCCTTCCCCTCTCCCCACACCCTCACTCTCCCAGTGTTGTAAAAATCGGCCTAGTCGGCCGATTAGTCGGGGACTAAGCGGTAGTCGGCCATCTACCGCCTAGAAATAAAGTGTCTTAAAGGAAAAAAAGATAATCAAATACTCAAAGCAAATCATTCAAGTTATTAATATCATGTACTAAAATTAAACATGTTTATTAAATTTAATTTGAAGTTAACAAAATTAAATAAAGTATTCAGATGTTTATTAAACATGATTCAAATGGCGAAAAATGTGCTAAAATGTCAATCGTAGTTAATTTAATTACTAAAATGTGCTTATTTTTTATTTGTAATTAAGATTCAAATATCTCGTGAGATATATAAATTTGTATACATCTTAAAGTATCAGTTCTGAGGATAAGAAATGATAAAAAAAAAATATAAAGTGTTTCAGACAAAATTTAGGGAATAGTAGACTCGTAGGATCGTAGAATCGTAACGATTCTACTCCGATTCTACCGATTCTACTCGTAGGAGAACGGAGAGAGAGAATAAGAGGGAAGAAAGGGAGAGGTGGCGCCGGAGAAGACAAGAATGGGGGGAGAGAGAGAGAGAGAGAAAAGAAGATGATGGAAGAAAAGGGAGGTTCTTGCGGCTGAGGATAAGAATTTTAGGGTTTGTTCTCTTAGCCTTGGGATAAGAATATATATATATATAAAGGACTAAATGGCAATATAAATAATTATCACATAAATCTTATAAAATACTTATATTACAAAAGTCTTAAATTTAGAAATAAATTGTATTCAAAGTCTGAAATAACTTTTATAAATTACGTTTTAGTCTTTATAACTTATATTTTATTTTTAAGGTCCGTTAAAACTTATGAATTATTTCGGGAAAATTTATAAAACTAATAATAATATATATGGGATATTTATGTCTTCCCACACCGGTTAGTATAACATATATAGGTTGTAATTTATGGTCGCCGACTAGTCCCGACTACGCCGACTAGTCGCTAGTCTCTGTCTGACCGACCGACTAGCGACTTCTACAATACTGCACTCTTCTCCACCACCACTACCTGCACGGCTGCACCACACCTCCACCAATAAATTAGTTCTAAAAAACATTGTTGTAAAAATCGGCCTAGTCGGTCAAAATCGGTTGACTTTAAAAAAAATCCTTCTTCTGCTCAAAACGACGTCGTTTTGGGGATAGAATTTAAACAAAAAAAACCCCTAACCTTTCAATTTCATTCGTCTTGTTCTTTTTCTTCCAAAAAAAAAGAAAAAAGAAAAAGTCACGACTTCTTCTTCAACGCACCAAAACGTCGGTGCTTCCGACTAGGCAACTGATGTTTAGTATTTGAACTTGTTAATTTGTTATTACTTATTATGGTGTTGAATTTAATTATTATGGATGGACTATGTATTTTGATTTGACTAGCATTTGATTGTTAATTTATTCTGGAATTTTGTTTGACTAGTATAATATATATGATAACAGGATTTTAAAAAATACATTGTAATTTAGGGTCGCTGACTAATCCCCGACTACGCTGACTAGTCGCTAGTCTTCTGTTTGCCTAGTGACTAGCGACTTCTGCAACAATTAAAAAAACAAATATACCTCTGCAAATACCCACCAGAAGCTCCCCCACCTTAGACATCAACACCACTAGCAGTCCCCATAGATTGAATCTAGTATTCTTTAACAACTCATCCATATTCATTGAACCAAAATCCTCGCCACTCCCTCCCATAGTATTCTGAAACTCATCAAAAGTCAATGAATAAGTCGACGAATACCTCGCCAACGGATAATTCCCCGGCGGTCTCCCTCCACCATTTCCACCACCTCCATCCATTATGACATTCCCAAAACTCCCAAAATTCTTGAAATTAAAACTACTCCCTATTTCACTAAATTATCTGTACCTTACACTGCCTAAACACTTATCCAAATCTCACTGTAGTAAATGCCTCGTAGAAGTTGGAGGTGTTCTTATTAAATTTATTATTGTTTATTGTTTTGGGTTAGATAGATCTCCAATCAGTGAGAGTAAAAATTGAGAAGATGGAGATTTTTCTTTTAAATACCTTTTTCATCCGACTATTTTTGTTGTTCAAGCAGAAATGTGAAGAATAGGTTCTTGAAACATTGCTGGCTTCATTAGGATCCTCTTGTAATAGGTCTTTGATAATTACAGAGGATGCTTGATGGAAAGTTGTGATGAACACAATTGAAATAAGTTTGTTAAGATCATAGCAACTACATTGGTTTGTCTTCTTGTACAGGAAAAATGCCTCTTCCAACAATGCTTCAATCATCAATATGTGAATAGGAAGCTCCCAATCCAAGAACCCACTTCCTATTCTTTGTATAATTCAAGCCCCAGTTCAACAAATCCAAATCCATATAAAAATTAAGACCCGGAAATGATCAAAATGTAAAAAAAAAAATATATAAAAAAATCAAGATTTACATTCAAGAACTATCAAATCAAAAAGGGGAAAAAGGGTTTCAACAGAAGCATAAAGATAGAATTTTTGGTCATTATTGGGTACATAATTAAATGTAGAAGCTGATTTGAGCCCATAGTTTTTAGAGGTCGAGATTAGATTTGTATACAGACAGAATTGGACAGAAAATTTTGGTGGTGGAAGAGGCGACAAGGGGTACAGGAAGAGTAATGGTGGTAGTGGTGGTGGAGAAGGGTAAGGGTGGGGGCAGAGGGAAAGGGAGGGGGAAGGGGGTGAGATGTAGAAGATGAAGAAAACAAATGAAATTGGGTACCAAGAGTACTCATAATCAATTGTATAAATCTGAATGGACGAATATACCCCTAGAAAAGTTGAAGGGTTTGACCGAGTGACTGGACAAACGGAAAATTGACAGAAAAATGGACGGATGTCCCTTATTGGCAGGTCGAAAATACGTACAGGATCTTAAAAGTTAAAATAAAACGAAGAGGATCTCAAAAAAAATGTAGAAATACGAAAAGGCCCAAATAGGCTATTTTGCCATCAAATTTCTATCCAGCCATGAAACAAGCCCTGGATTTGATTTTTCAGGATCATATGCGAAAAGCTGGGGATGTGTGCTTTGCAGAAGTTTCCCGTGACAGTGAGGGTAATTTTTAAAATTCGATGCAGTGTGTATATAATATGTAATTTGCTTTCTACAAGTGATTCTTGTCAAACTCAATATTTTATTTATTAACTGTCCATGTACTTCGGGCATGCAGGAACTTTTGGCTTGGTCGATTACACTACTTATGATGACCTGAAATATGCAGTAAGTTGGTAGATATTTTTTGTTGTGCTCTTTTGTGAATAATGTTTTGACTAATGTTTTCTTTTCTGTATGCTGCAGATTCGGAAACTTGATGACACTGAATTTAGGAATCCTTGGACTAAGACTCGTATCAGGGTATGCCACTTGCTTCTTTTATTTAAATTATGTAATCTTCTCCAAAACTTAACAATAAGTACTTGAAACAAAACCAAACCCATTTTTTTATCTGGGAAGTTACGCAAGTATGTTTCAACTTATTTTTTCTTAGTTTGTCCTTGAATAGATACATATTTCTTGGTTGGATCTTTTTCTTCTTTCTTGTTCTGGATGCTTTTCTTCATTGCTATACAACAAATAAATTCATTATATTGGTATATATCAATGTGCAAGCCTTGTTATGCTCTTTCAAAGAATTATGACCCTCCATATAAGAATCTTGCTTTTCACTTTGCATGTTCTCATTTTTTGCTGGTATGGTTCATTACGTGATGGTATTTCTCAGCAAAGGAAGTGACCTGGAGCATATTCCGAAGTGTAAAGTTTGAGCTGCTTATAGGTCTAATTTTTGTTCTTCTCTATATGGATAGGTAAGGGAATTCAGGGGAAGTCCATCACGAAGCCGAAGTAGGAGTCGTAGTAGAAGCAGATCTCCTAGAAGGAACAGAAGGTATTTACTCAAGTTGGTTTATGGCCTATCTCATATGACTTCTTTGTATGCTCAACTTTGAAGGTTTTCCTGTTCTCAGCAGATCTGCAGAACGATCTGTTTCTAGGTCACCATCCAAGTCTAGATCTCCATCCCCTATCAAATCACCAAGGTAGCTGGCCTTGACCTTCTCATTACTAGTCATGGTTTTCTCTATAGTTTATGCTAGCGTATCAAATTTATCTTATTCTGTTTTGTGGATAAACATTCTTAACATGATTTTTTTAATTTGTAGAGCTAGATCAAGATCGAGGTCAGCGTCCCCTCTGCCGGTGAGACAACGTGTTCCTTTATATTTTTTCCTCCTTGCTGTTGTGATATAGCAATTCATGTATAACATTGCTTTGTTATTTAGCTGAACTTTCAATAATGTCATTTCAGGCGCGGTCTGGCAGTGCTTGATTCTGTTGCTACATCGAATCAAGCATGATGCGGCCTAGCTTATATGGAGATGCCGTCAAAATGTTGCTTTAACGTGTGTCCAAGGGAGCTGGGGAATGGAAATTGCTATTTGTATGGAGAAATCGGATGACTGCTTGAATTTGGTTGACATTCTTTTGCTGGAGCAAGTGCAATCCTTTTGATTCTTACACTTAATATACAAATGTTTATCTGAACACACTGGACCCAGAGCTTTGGCATGAGACTGATATTTTTGCCAAAATCTTGTTTGCACACACAGTTTTTCTAATGCTTGTTGCATCATTTGCGAAAGTTGACCAATTGTAATGGTGTGCCATTGAATGCCTGTAGTTCGGACTTGTCTCATGGTTTCATCTGCTAGTTCTTCAAGAACAGAGTTAACACAAGCTTGTTTTAGGCTAATATCATCAATTTGGTTAATGATATAAAACCTTTTGCACATTCGAGCAAAGTGCTTTTTCAAATCTTTCAGTTTGAAAGAGCAACACTTCATCTTGAGAAATTCTGTTCTGGCAATGGTGATGTCATGATCTGCCTCACCCAGAAACTGCCTTCTGAGTACTGTGATTACTTCTTTGGGAGAATTGAGTTGAAGAAACTGAAGTTGTCTGTATTCTCCTAATGAATTCCAAAAATCTCAGATGCTGCCTTCTAATCTAGCAACAAAACGCCTGAGGACATCTTGGAGGGGTGTTGTTGCATATCAGTCGTGAGCCAGACATATAGATTGGAATCGTTCACGCCATTTGGATGGAGGAACATCATCGATGGTGAACTTGTAGTAGTAATCATTTCTAACAATTGAGTTGGTGAAATGTGGATGGAAATCATCTTCCATAGGGGTTTCAACGGGTTCTACAATTTGTTATGTACCCATCATGAAAAGATTGTCAAATGCCTCAAAATAATTGAGGTCGGACGAATATGTCTGAGAAACAACAGGAATTGGGTTTGGTGAGGAATCATGGGAGAGTTTCTTTAGGAATGAAAAGATAGGGTTTGGTGGTTTTTCAAAGTTGAGCATCTCAGCTATGGTGGAAGCTCCAACTGTGGGGTCTGAGGTATTTGGGTTTTCTGCTAGCTGTGGGGTAATTTGTATAGGGATAATTTGAGTAGGGGTTGGCATGGGTGAAGGTGAAGCTGGCCTCTTTTTGTGATGAGGTAAATATTTTCATAAGGCCAAGGCTGGAGAATAAGCTGACTGAGTGGCTGAAGAAGAAAGGGTTGAAAATGAGGCTGGTAGAGAAGTTGATTTGGGGAAACAGGCTGAAGGATAAAATAGGCTGGCTTGGAATTGATCTAACTGGGACTCGAGAGATTTGAGTTGATGCTGTAAAAACTCTTTTTCATACAACAACTTGGACATTTATGGGGACCACTCTATAGTGTACTTGACCAAGTAAGATAGCTGCTTGTGCAAAGCTTCGATTTCTCGAGGCTAAGAATTTTGTTGTCGACGCTAATTTTATTGAATTAACTAGTTGTTAATTAGTGAAGTTTGAAACAGTAAGAAACTTCTTTAGATGAAAGCAAGTTTATTTTCTGTTTAAAACTCTTCAGAGATTAATCGAGTTGGTGTGTAGTTTTATTTTTTTTTATTTTTTATCAATTACATGTGGGATCTTGGGTCATTTGTCAAAGTATTTTTTTCACTGTATTGAAAGTAAAATTGTGGCGGCAAGTATTCTCAATGTACTGTTTAAATTATATTTGTTATTTCGTTTAGGGTGTGTTTGTTTCTTGGAATTGGTTTTGGAATTGGAATTTCAATTCTATGAAATTCTATAGAATTACAAGTAATTGAAATTCTAAGGTTTTTCAATTCTATGGAATTCCAATAATTGGAATTCTAAGAAATTCCAATTCCAAATAATTGAATTCATTTGTTTGGTAAAACTACAGAATTGATGTGGAATTCAATTCTAATTTTAATTTATTTGTTTGAAACACCAAAAAATCACATAATTAAAAATAAAATGAAAAATATGTATCTAGTGTGAAAAGGCTAATATTCTCCTAATACAAATAGCCAAAGAACATTTGAAGTAAAATGACAAAATACCCTTGTTAAAAAAATTATCGGTGTAAAATAACAAAAATATTTTTTGTTGCAAAATTAAAAGAACATTCATAGTGCTGAATAAAATATTTATAGTATGAATTGTATAAAATTCTTTTGAAAAACAAAAATATTTTTTATGAAAATGATGAAAATTCCCCTAGTAGAAGAAAATGACGAAATTTTTTGGGTATAACAAATGATGAAAATTCCCTACTAAAGTTAAAAATATACCATTTTGCGTAATATCCAATTTTATAAAAAAAATGCATTCGTTCCTAAATGACAAAAATACCCTTGTTAAAATGTAATTAGCTCATTGTGCATAATAACGAATTTGTACTTGATAAAAGATGAATAAACAAAACGAATATGTACTTGATAAAAGATGAAAATACTCTAATGAAAATGAAGTAAATAACCTTTGCCCATTGGTTTAGAATGGAGAAAATGCCCCATTTTCCAAAACGACAAAAATACCCTTATTGTAAAATTTTCATTTTTTGTTAAGAGATTTTTTTTTTTCATTTTATTTAAAGTTAATTTTGACATTTTGCACAAGAGGCATTTTCCCCTTTTTTTATGGGAGCGTTTTTTGTCTTTTGCATTAAGGGCATTTTCGTCATTTTACGCCAAAGTATGTTCATCATTTTTCATCAAAAATATTTAAGTCATTTTTTAATCATATGAATTTTAAGCTATTTGAGCCAAAGGTAATTGTTTTTCATTTCGCGAGAGTATTTTTCATCATTTTGCGTCAAGAGTATTTTCGTAATTTTTTTACCATGAATGTTTTGCTGATTTTATGTTATGTATCTTTGTGATTTTTTTTTAAAAAAAATCGTTGTCTTATGCCAAGGGTATTATTGTAGTTTTGCACTAACGGTATTTTTCGACATCGTACAAAGGATATTTTTGTCATATAAACGAATAACATTAGATATTTTAAACTAAGGGTACATTAGTCATTTTGTGTTAGAGGTTTATTGTCATTTTACAATAAGGGTACTTTGGTCATTTATATATATTTATTTATGAGAGATAAAATAACTTGTATGTATGATATATTTGTAAGGTACAATAAATCTTGTGAAATTAGAATTGGAATTCTTTAATTATAAAATGAAATTGATTTTGTGGAATTGGAATTGGAATTCTAATTCCAAAATGTTGTTGAGAGTCAAACAAAAGAATTGGAATTTGAATTCCAATTCCATGATTTTGTTGATAGCCAAAAAAGAAAATTGGAATTGGAATTCCATGGAAACAAACACACTCTTAGTATTTTTATTATGTTTGTTGCAATAAAGGCCAAGCAAAGATTCTCAACTAGAATCCATTTGTGGTGGTACAAGTGAGAGGCCAATGCTTTGGATGGATATTTGATTGTTCAGGTTTTTTTGTAGATAAATTTTTTTGGTTAGTTTTTCGATACTGAACATGTAGTTCAGATTTATATATACCAATTGAAAAAAACTCTCTTATGATATAAATAAATCTGGACTAAATAGCTTATATCAAAATTAACTCTTTTTTGTTTGCACCCTGCAGACAAAATTTCAGACCGATCAAATTAACATAAAGATGACAATGAAACCATAGAATAGGAACTGAGAACTCGAGGAATGAATTCTTGTATTGATTTGATGAAAAGTATATTTTGTACAAAAGTCAAACTTCTATTTATATACTAACTTCATTCCTTAATATAGTGATTTTAAGACATTTAGCGAAAACAAAGAATAAAGTGATTTTTTTAATCAAAATATTATTCTCTTAAATAAAATTAGCGGTATACAAGTTATATTTAATAAAGTAATATATATATATATATATATATATATATTTTAACTAATAAAATACATTATTTCTTTCTTCCTCAATTTTCACGTGTTTTAAACGAGTTATATTAAGGAATAAATATACTACAAAATAGATTAACTGCCATCATGCTAAAACTACCTACTGTCAGCTAATTGTCCCTCCATCTCAATGGCGTGAACGATTCCAGTCTCTATATGCGTGATTAACCACCGATATGCAGCAATATCCCCTTCGTGATATCTTCAAAAGATTTGTTCCTAGGCTTGAAGGAAGCCTTAGAGATTTCTGAAACTCCTTAGGAGAATACAGACAAATCCAGTTTCTACAACTCAAATCTCCTGAAGAAATAATCACAATCCTCAGAAGACACTTTCTGGGCGAAGCAGGACACGACATCACTATTGCCAGGACCGAATTCCTCAAGATGAAGAAGCTAATTCTTGTACAACTTGTGTTAGCCTTCTCTCCAAGTCGATTAAAAAGTTCGAAATGGGCCCAAAAGAGGATCCACCATCGAGTTTTTTGTTTGTGATAATCAAATGCCTTATATATTGGGCTTCTTATTGGCCCAATTTCATAGTTTTGCAATCCAGAACACCGAAGTTTCCTCGGTAAAAGCCCATATTAATACCCTAGATTCCAATCGTATATAAAATCCGCTTGTTAAACTGCAAACTGTTTTCGCAGAAACCATCCTAATCGCCAGGAACTCACCGGAATCCCCTCCGCCACCAGGTTCTTCGATCCTCCGCCCCTTGGCCTCTTCCCCATTGAAGCTCGGATTGTTATTTGTCTCAGTGTTTTAATTTTCACTGTCTTTTACTTCTCACTGAATTTGAATTTTTTATTTTCATTTTCATTTTTTTAGCTCCTGTAGATCGCTAACCTCAGAAAAATGTCCGTCGGAGAAGTCGCCGCCTCCTACGCTGCTCTGATTCTTCACGACGATGGAATCTCTGTCACTGTAGGCTTACATCCAAATCTCATTTCTAGTTCTTGATGTTTTCTTTTGTTCAACTTTTTTTGTTTGAATTTTGATTATTATATGTTTTGAAATGTGTTACTAGGCTGAGAAGATTGTAGCTCTGTTGGATGCTGCCAATGTGAAAGTGGAATCATACTGGCCTAGTCTCATTGCTAAGCTTTGTGAGAAGAGAAGTGTTGGTGACCTAATCAGCAATGTTGGCGCTGGAGGAGGCGGAGCTGCCGTTGCAGTCTCTGCTCCAGCTGGCGGCTCTGCTGCTGCTTCTTCTGCAGCAGCTCCAGCTGCTGAGGAGAAGAAGGTACAAATTTAATTGCCTGAGTTTTATACATTGTGTTCCTCCTGAATGGTGATTGGTTTATACCGAGTGAAACTATCTAACATTTTGTTGTTTAATCTTTTCAGGAGGAACCCAAGGAAGAGAGCGACGACGACATGGGATTCAGCTTGTTTGATTAGGTTTTAGAAACACCTTTTGCCTTTTGTCTTTTAAACAAATTTAGGAAGTCTGATTTTAAGGTTTACTCTTTTGTTGGTTCTACTTGTTATTAAAGATTTTGCTTATCAGATACTTATTGGTGCAGTATCAAAATGCAAAAGCTATTACTAAAAATTGTTCATTAAGCTGCTTGAATCTTTTACTTTTGTGTAGGCTTTCATTTATGTTCTTGGTGTTGCATGTTATTCTTTATATAGTGTTATTTATAACCTTCTTGCATGTTTCCCTGTGGTTCAAATAACTGTTCATAAGATACAAGAGTAGTATAATGCTGTAAAAGTCCTGGTCATTTTGTAGTAGTAGTATCATCCAAGGGGTTTGAAACATCTAGAAGCAACATTTTATTTTGAAAAACTCAGGCCTCTAGTGCAATCTGCAGTGTTGAGTTGTAGCTTCTAGTATCATTGGAATCATTAGTGAATTGAGATGTTATTTGATCCTTTGTGTTTGTGTCACGATCAGTTTGTCCAACATTGTTGTCAAGTCTGTTTTATCTGTGTTACACATTTTCTTCAAAGAGTCATGAATAGTGTCTAATGTTTTTTTTTTTTTTGCTAAATAATAAATTTTTCATTAATCACAAAATAGCCGAAGCCATTACAATCAAAGGAGAATCTGAAAATACATGAAAATAAAAGTTATACAATGATTTAAAAAATCATGATAACAGACAAAAATCATACCCAAGAAAACTTGGTTGGTTAGGAAATACTAAGATAAAAACTAGTAAACTAAACAAATACATAATCTTCTTCTTCTTTGCTGCATCTTCTCCGCAATTATTGAACCACAGAGACAGGAGAATATCACTTTCAACATCTTCCTTAAGTATCAACACTTTATAGGACCATGGGCGTATCAACCGTCCTACAAATTGTCCCGGGAAGATGTAGAAAGATGATAAAGGTCCCATATCAAGTCTGGGTTGAAAGAATTCTCCTAGAAACGTAGAAAAAAAGTCTAGATCTGTGAAGATCTGAGACAAATTCAATTTCTGTGTCTTGAATATTGAAGAAAAATACTTTGAAAATAGTTTCATATGATTCGTGATACAAAATAGAGGTATAAAACCTAAACAAAAGGACCAAGATTCGACCATTGACCGAAGTCAATGGCCAAATCTAATTAGCAGCAGAGGGAAGAAGAAGAGCAGCCGAGGAGGAGAGAGAAGAGAGAAAAAAGAGAAAAGGGAAAAAGTGATCAACAATGTCTAATGGAATTATTAGCCATTTTTGTCACCAAAGATGTTTTGAACAGTCATTTTTATCCTTTTTAAGTTTTTTCAGCCATTTTTGTCCCCAAAGATTTTATTAACAGCCACTTTTATCCTTTTTTTAAATAAAATTCTAAAAAAACATCAAAATTGATAATGTGGCAAAAAACTAACATAATACCTCTCTCCTGCAGGGGTAAAATTGGAAACTTATAGCCATTCATACAACATTAGAATCAGAATATGGTTCTTGTCATTCATACCTAGTTCCAAAATAACCAACAAAATATTAACTGTTTGTGCAAAAAACAAACATCTAAAGCCATCACAGTTTTACCCTTGCAAGAGAGAGGTATTATGATAGATTTTTAGCCATCCATACAACATTAGAATCAGAATATGGTTCTTGTCATTCATACCTAGTTCCAAAATAACCAACAAAATATTAACTATTTGTGCAAAAAACAAACATCTAAAGCCATCACAGTTTTACCCTTGCAAGAGAGAGGTATTATGATAGATTTTTACCACATTATCAATTTTGATGTTTTTTTAGAATTTTATTTGAAAAAAGGATAAAAGTGACTGTTAATAAAATCTTTGGGGACAAAAATGGCTAATAATTCGTGTCTAATGTGTCATCTCAATATTTTCTTATGTTTTTTCTCTACCATATGTAATTCTTTTATTGGTTTATGTTATTGACCCAATTAAGGCTTTGCGGCTGCTGTTGTTGGAGTTGGTGTATCCTACATCAGTGTTATAGGTCCTCGAACTCACGGCTACTATGCGGGACAGCCAAATGTCCCGCACATGCGGGATACTATCTCAGCCGTCAGATAAAATTTTTTAACGGTTAAGATCTGGAAAGAAATTTTTTTTTTTTAAGTCAGCCGCAACTTTTCTTTCTCCAGATCTGGGCTGTTCAAAATCTCATCCGACGGCTCCAGTTGTTCCGCAGGTATGGAAAAAGTACTATTCAGCATAGGAACTGGACTGCTCGTTTGTTGCCAGTTTGGCAGTTTTCTTTAATTTCTTTTGCTCCTGCATTGCCTCTTTGTCACCGTCGTCCTCAGGCCCAGCTATCCCTATGTCCAAAGTGACATATGGATCCGCGGCCTCTCATTTTGAAGTGCCCTAAATTTTTTAAAATCCCTTAATATTTTTATTATATGAATTTGGGTACGAGTTAATTTTGAATGCAGATACATATCTAAATCTCATGTGTTTATACCTCTAAACGTAAGAATGCGAGGACACTTCTTAGAATTTGGGCACGAGTACGTGGATACAGATGAATCTAGTATCTTCTAAAGTATCCAATATTTTTTAATCACATTTGTTGAAGATCTCATACTTACACTCATGTTGTATCATTTCGAACACGAACACTGGTGCATCAACCAAAACACATGAAACTTAGGTTTATAATTATGTTTTGATACTTTTTATAATTAATATTATTTTTGAAAAATATTAGGGATCTAACTTTGATAACTAGTACTAGGCCTGCAAACAGTTACAAACGGATACAGAATTGTCTATTCCGTATCCATATCCATTTTTAATTTTTTCTACCATATCCTAGCGGATCCAAAAAATATATTACTAGATCCGCTGATTTGGATCCGAATACGGATATGGTAAAACCCGTTTCAAAAAGTCCAATTATACTATAATCCACAAATAATTCTACGAAATATAATATAATATAATACATAATCATATTGTTGTTTAAAGTTCAAAATATACAACGCTTGAATAACTATGAATCCTCAAAACAAATCCAACTAAACAACTTGGACAAATACAAAAATATATCTTTGTGAACGAGAACCAACGGAAGAAAAATTCTTTACACGCAACTTAATATACCTGCGGCGGTGACAGTGACGGTGACGAGAAGGAGCAGCGGCGAGGAGTAGGCACCGGAGAAGGTAGAAGAGGAAACGGGGAGAGAGAGAGGGAATAAAGGAAAGAAATGGAACCGCGCCGGAGAAGGTAAAAGAGGTAACGGGGAAGAGAGAGAAGAAGAGGGTGTGATGTTAGGGTTTGTTATCTCTTAACCCTTAAGAATGTATATATATATAGGACTAAAATTGCAATATAAATAATTATCACATAAATCCTATAAAATACTTATATTACAAAAAAGTCCTAAATCCTATAAATCATTTACAATATATTATTTTAGGGAACATGTATATATATTGTTTTACCTGAAACGGATTCGGGTTTAACGGATATGATTTTTTATATTTCATATTCGTAACCGTTTTATTACTCTTATACGGACTCGGATTCGGATGCGGGTATATGGGTCTAGAGTTCTTACCATATCCTAAAAATAAAATCGAATTCGAGTCGGATACGGATAAAAATCCGACCCGTTTACAGGCCTAACTAGTACATGACCTCAATAGTATTCGAAACGGGTATGATACTCTTCATATCATGCTTTTGTTTTTTTGGCAATGCATCTGGTCTTTTTTGGAGTTGGTGAACCAACGATGAATCTGACAATGCTGCTTCTTACTTAGTTTGAGATGGTGTACATTCATTGCTTCCTTTTTGCCAGTCTTCCTCGTAACATGCTCTTAGCCTCTCTCGGGGAAAAGAACGTAGCGCCTGTGTTGCAACATCTCTTCTAACGCACCCTGGTTCCTATGCTGAACAGATTTTATTCAGTATGTGCGGGCCAAACTGTCAGCCGTTGAATCTTGTACTTTTAATCCAACGGCTGGGTGTGATATAGGGGTATTAAAGAATAAAATTGTTTGACTATCACTTTAGGCGGGAAAATTAAATTTCATATCCCACTTTTCTCTCTCTTTTACTTTTATTTGCTAGAAGATAATTTCATATCTCTAAAATTTCTCCATTTTCCTCTCTTCCCTTCTCTCACTGGTTCATCATTTTCTTCCTCTCCCTTTCGTCGTCTTTTTGTGTTAAAGAACAATAAAGTAACGGTGGAAGATTATGTAAATAACACTAAATGGAAAAGATTCAAAGATTTTCTCTTGTAAAGCTAAACTTTTTTTGGCAAAATGGTTGTTCTTTGTGATGAATCAGGAAATTGTGATTTTTTATTTTGTTTTATAAATGACATTGTTATTTATGTTGTTTTTCATATTATTTATTCCTAATATATGGAGTTTATCATGAAACAGAGTTGGAAGAATTCGAAGATAAGCACAATGAGCATAATGTTCAGAATGCTCGTGTTCTATGACAGAAAACCTATTTTGTATGTCAAAACATGTGTTTTTTTAGACATAACACTTGTTCTGTCATTCAAAACATGTGTTATGTTAAAAAAAATAGGTGTTCGATATATCAAGCAAGAAGGGTAAACAATTTATGCAAGAAGGTTAAAAAGACAGCATGCAGGGGCCAAGAATATTAGGCAGCGAGTAGAAGAGGCAGAAGACACTTCCTACCTAGATGAAGAAAACATTCATCTTAGACTTTGAGTATTAGATATCTTAAATATGTAGTTTGTTGGTGTTGAACACCTTAATCATTACTTAGCAAAAAAAAAAAAAAAAAAAGAACACCTTAAGCATTAGACTAGTTATTTTTTTGGCCAAATTCATTGTTCAATTCAATTGTTCTATGATATTAAACACTTATTTTTTTAGTGTGAATACCTATTTTTTTATTTATTATTTATTTGTGAAATTACATATGTACCATTTTAACCCTCTTTTAAATCGCAGTTGTCGATCCATCTGAAAATGAAATCAACGGCTCTTGGCGTGGCCCGCACGTACGGAACTTTGTCTGTTCCACACTGGAGCCGGACTGCTTCTAACGGCTTTAAGACAACTGTGGCAGGAATCCCGTACTGAGTTTTTGGTGTTCCGTATTACTCCCTCCATTCCTAAATATAAGACTCTTTAGACAATTTGAGAAAAAAGTAAGGAAGTTGTCATTTTCACCTAAACTTCCAATATTACCCCACCTTCCCTCTCTCTCACTAATACATCATAAAGAAAAGAAAGGAAAATGTTAAGGGTATAATTGAAATAAATTGTTGACAACTAATAAAAGAACCTTAAACGACAATTAATTTGGATACCTAGATATCTTCTAAACGACAATTAATAGGGAATGGAGGGAGTATAGTTTTTAGTGTTTTGCACAAGAACCATGGCGGAATTCGTTGGAAGGATCGTATGTAAGCAACAAATGATACAGCAACTCGTTTGATATTCGAAATGAATACTTTTGAATTTAATATTAGGATATCAAGATTTCTCTAGAACTCATTTACAACAACATATTTGTCTAAAAATCCAAAGAATCCATTGACATCAAACTCCCCCCTCCCCCAGCAGCTTTAGTAAGGTATTATGGTTTCGAAACAGTGAAGTCCGTCGAATTCCACGGCAAACCTCGGTCTCCACCTCGGTTGCCTCAATTGATCTTCAGGCTTCTTGGTCTGCAGCGACGAAGATCCCTCTTTGCCCTTTCCGCCACCGGAAGTACTCGTCGCCGCCACCTTCTTTTTCTCCGAAACTTGAAGAGAAGACGACGACTCTAATTGTTTAGCGTCTTTCTTAAGAACCGAAGCCCAAGAAGAAAAATTCATCTTCTGGCCAAAAGATTCGGCGGCCAAGGCATCAAAAGAACTGAACATAGACATCATCATGGTTTATAGTAAGAATTGATGAAAGAGAAGAGCGTCGAATGAATAAAATTAAGTTGGTCGAAGGAATATGCTTTGGGAAGAATTGATGATTCGCTTGTTGTTTGCGAATTTGATGAGCTTAAAGAAGGGAAGGGGGTATTTATAGAGTATTGGGAGGGAAAGAAGAATATACGCGGTAGAAGCTTGGGCGAAGAGGGGGGGGGGGGGGGGGGTGAGGGCCCCAAAGATTTTAAAAAATATTATTATTTATCAAAATTTTATGTGTATTTTGAAAAAATTTATCAATTTTGCCCCCAAAATTTTTTTTTTTTACTTTTTTATTGTCCCCAAATTTTTTTTTTGTCATTTTTATCACTCGAGCTCTGTAGTTTTACATACTGTTGCAGTTTCGTCTTCCGCCAACACTAAATTTCTAGTTTCGTCCATGGTAGAAGGTGGTTTCCGGAAATAGATAAGCTTGGAGAATGGAAGTTGTTGTCCGGTATTAGGAAAAGTGGTGGAAGAAGGCGGTTGTGCCCTCGTGTCAAACGTAGAGTCAAAGAACGAGTATTTATGCTCTGGAAGTTGCCAAATACAACAACCAACAAGTCCTTTGACTACGTGTATACTATTTTTCCGATCCGATTTCTATGCGAAACACTTGAAATTCAGTACATACGGAATTCAAATGCAGTCGTTGATTCAAATTTCTTAAGTTTCAACGATTTAATTTAAAAAATGATAATAAAAAAAAGCAGAAACGTAAGTTGAAAAAAAATGGAAAACCTTTCTCAAAAAGTCTTGCCTTTCCATCTTCATCTTCCTCAAAAATCTTTCAAATATTTCTTCCTCAAAATTTTCTGCGGCCATACTTGTTAATCTTCTTCTTCTTCATTTTCTCATTCGAAAGATATCAACTTCAAGTAAAGATTTTAAAAATGTCTGAACCAAAATTAAAAGGGCCTTCTAAAAGTCGTGGGAAATTCGAAATTCTCTGTACAACAGAGAAGATACTAGTCTTTAACAAAGATTTAATGGCTAACAAATAGATTCATTAGGAAAGTCTAAAACTTTTCAAAAAATATGGTTTTTGGAATTTTTCCAGATAAAGTTGAGGGGTTATAATGAAGATTTGTTAAAATATTGCATCAAGAACTATGATGCATTTGAAATATGTGTAAATCTTTTAGATGGATGAAAAATCATCATCAGTCCCGACAACATACATCGGGTTTACTGTGTTCCGATGGGTTCTAAACTTAGAAAAGTTCATACACTTAGAAAAGTTCGTTGCTGATCATAACAAAAAAAGTAGGTGTCCATACCCAAAGTACAAGTGTTTAAACTCATAGAACAAGTGTTCATACTCATATAACAGGTGTTTATACTAAAAAATAACAGTGGTTCATAATCACAGAACAAGTGTTCACAATCGAAGAACATGTGTTTGTACTCATACACTAGGTGTTCATACCAATTCAAAAAGTTTACATTACAATCAATTGTTCATACAATTAAAACAAGTGTTCATACACTTAGAAAAGTTCGTTGTTGATCATAACAAAAATAAATAGGTGTTCATACCCAAAGTACATGTGTTCATACTCATATAACAAGTGTTCGTATGAGTGTGAACAAGTTTACATTGCCAACAATTGTCACATACAATTAAAACAAGCGTTCATACACTTAGAAAAATTCGTTGCTGATCATAACAAAAAAAATAGGCGTTCATACCCAAATAACAGGTGTTCACACTCATAGAAATTGCACATTAAAATATTAGTCTAATGTTTAAAGTGTTCAACCCCACCAACGACCATATTTATTATGTCTAATGTTGAAAGTGTGATATGCATGTTGTCTTCATCTTGGTAGGAATGACCTTCTGGCTCTTTTACTCGCTGCCTAATATGTTTGGCCATTTTCTGCTGCTTTTTTAACTCAACAACTCACTTTAATCTCTTCCTTGATCTGTTTGGATCGCTCATCTTCTTCAGCTGTAGCCAGGCTGGAACTCCATTTTCACCATTAGGGGGTGTAATATCTGAATACAAAAATATATAAATGTTAAGGTAATATTGGGACCGGAACAAGTGTTCTGTCATCTAGAACACCTGTTCTCTTACAAAATTATGTGGACCTGATAAGTTTCTTAATTACATTGTCCACTCTTCTGGAACTGTTGTTCAATTAATAATAAAATGGTCTTATCATTCTGCTCATCGTGTTCATCTTCCAATGCTCAAAGTGTGAGATGAATGCTATCTTCATCTAGGTAGGAAGTGTCTTCTACCTCTTTTACTCCCTGCCTAGTATCATCATTATCGCTCTCGACTTGTCATAATGAATAAAAAAGCAATTCAATTGCTGATATCAGTAACATATGTCCAAAGGTAAGAACTACTTGCTGAAATCACATCGATTTGGCATTTCCTTTTACCCAGGTCTCTACTTAAACCATTATCTTGAAGCGAACTTGTGTGACCATCGTAAGGGACACCGTTATTGTCAAGAAAATCTCTGAATATTTTTCATTCATCGCTATTTGCATCTTTTTCCACTGTTATTTTATAATTTTCCATTTAATAAATCAGTTCTTTACCAAAATAAAAAAATAAGACGAAAGAGAGAATAAAAAAGAAAATGAACCAGTCAGAGAAGGAAAGCGATGAAAAGGGAGAGATTTTAGGGATATGAAATTATCTTTTACCAATTAAAAGTAAAAGAGAGGAAAAAGAGGTAATTGAAATTTTATTTTCCCGCCTAAAATGATAGCCAAAAAAACTATCCTTTATATACTCTGCAGCACAGCCAGCCGTTGAATTAAAAGTAAAAGATCCAACGGTTGACAGCTTGCACCGCATGTACTAAACACTCCCTGTTCAGCATAGGAGCTGGGGCGCTATTTTTCCATTGTTTTTTCTTTTCTTAATATATGTTTAAAATAATATCCCGGACCTAATTAATTTGATCATGTTTAAATGGCATTTAAATCGGCCTTACATGATTTTCTGTAAACACGTTGCGGTTTGCGTTTTTTGTACCACAAAGAGTTGTACTCCTAATTTTTTAATTTGAAAGTCTAAACTCTTTCTACTTTTTCCTACTGCCTACTGGTCAATAGAGCAAGGTCTTACTTATATTTTTACTAGAAATTGATTGAAGTTATATACTTTCTCCAATTCAAAAATATAAGTCTTCTTACAAATTTTCACAGAAGTTAATATACTAATCAGAATAACTAAAATACCCCTAATTAATATTCCAAAGAACTTGCATGAAAACTACACATTTTGATCAAAATAAATAGAGGAAGAAAATCATGTAAGGGTAAATTAGTCAATAAATGCACTTTTTTTGTAAAAAAAGTTTATATCTTGCAACAAAAAACAACTAGTAAAAATACTTATATTTTGAATCGGAGGGAGTAACTTTTATTAATTAAGAAAATTTGCTTAGATATCATGTGTTAGTGAAATTAAATTCCTTAAATTCAGGAAGACTATAACATTGGATAATATACAAATAGCTTTTAATTATTTTTACAACAAGTGAGTAGTGTGAGCATAATTCTCTTGAAATAAGACTGAAATCAAAATAAAATTATTGTTGAAAGTTTGATGAAATATGTTATTAGTTACATCTCAAATTTGAATGACAACTCTCCTATCTATTTTTTTGCATTAAGTGAATGAATAATTTAGAACGAGATTTTTTTTTTTCACATCCTAAAAACTGAATGTATATGTCATTTCAATTTCTCAATAATACCTCAAAAGAGGAAAATATGCAATTTCTAAAGATTGTAAATCCTAAATTTTAAAATAAAAAATAAACACATAACGATAATGGAATAAGAAATGACAGATGAAATATAAGAAGCTTCGGAATGGAAAAAATCCTATTTTTGCCAGTTTGTCTGGCCGCGTGGTCAAACCAGTCTCCGCGAGACGGCTTTGGAGACTGGGAAATCATGACTAGGTTCCGGTCAATATGTGCATTTCAGAAAAGAAAAAAAAAGAAGAAAAAATATCCAGTAAGTGCATCATCCTTTGGACTGATCCAGGATATGTAACATATTGACCGGAACTTAGTCATGATTTCCCAGTCTTCAAAAATTTTATTATATATATTTTTTTTTTTACTATTTGTAGTGTTTATTTAATCCGATATGTGAACTTTTATCTGTTATCATGGTGGTCTCGACCATTGTATAACTTTTATTTTCTTATATTTTATTTTAATTGTAATGACTTCGCCTATTTTATAATTAATGGATATTTTTTTATTTAGCAAAAAAAAAAAAAAAAAAACACCAGTTGACTCAGATTCGCTGTGGCTCGTGAAACATGCAAAACTTATCTTCATCTATTGAATTCAAATTTTAACATTCAAAATTTAACTAAAACAAAACACCTATCTTGATTCAGGACACCTGTCATGCATGACATCTATCCTGAATTCAAGACACATGTCCTCGTGTAATTCATATGTGTAATTTTTTCTGACTCAGATTTAGATTGTCAGTGGGAATGATGAGCCTATGAGCTCACTTCATATAAAAAGAACCAATGAACTTCTTGATTAAAAAAAAGAAAATCATTCAACTTATTCATTGAAAAAAACCATTGAATTTCTTCATTTAAATTCAATTCATTTATTTTACATATAGTCTTTTAGAATTCCTATATACATGTTATTTTCTTAGAATATTAAATCTACTTTATGATGTAAGGCTTTTAGAATTTTTATATACATTAAATCTACTCCAGTTAAAAAAGAAAACTATTGAACTTCTTCATTAAAAAAAACATTGAACTTCTTTATTTTAAAAAAAATTCATTCAACTTTTTCATTTAAAAATAACCACTGAACTTCTTCATTAAAAAAAAAAACCATTCAACTTCTTCATTAAAAAAACCCTATTGAACTTCTTCATTTAAATTTAATTGATTTATGTTAAATACTTTTTGTATAATCTATAAAATGTAACTTTATAATGAAGATGGAGATTATAGCTAAATTATTCATCTTTATAGTAACTTTAGAATGAAAATGAAGATTATAATTCATGAATCACTATTTTCAAAAGAAAATTAATGACAAAGTTGTCACATAAAAACTTATGATTGAAACTCATCTGATAATATGCTACGTGTCAAATCATGAAAATTCTATATCAACTTCGTGTAACTTTATATATTATATTATAGATTTGGATAATTTATTACCAAACTCCACGGTTCTAGAGTAGACAAATCCGAGCCACTTAGCAGGAAACAACTCGGATAAACAAACATAATTATGAACTTTTTTCCAAATATATATATAATTATAATCTACGCCGACGCCTTGACCTCACCGTACACCGCCGCTGCAAGAGTTCCACCACCGTTGGCGGTCTGAAGATCAAGAACTACCCACCCATTCAGTACAATAACGCTATCGAATCATCCGAAACCATTGCTACGTAATGCTCTGCTCGATCTCTGCCACCGGAAAATCCAGCTCGAAATGGCTCGACAAGCTCCGGTCATCCAAAGGTTTCCCTTCCGGCGCCGACCTCGATCTCGAGCAATTCCTTAACCAAAATCAGACCTCGACTTCTTCCAATACCGAGCAAGAGACCTCGATGACATCCACGTCCGACCCGAATCCCTCCCTAAATGACCCGGTACTTCATCAAAATCAACCGTTTGAAGCTCAAGACTCCGACGGAGACACTAAATTCTTTAGTATAATGAGAAATGCACTTGCTGAGCTCTTCGTTATGGGTAATTCCAATAATTTGCCTAAAGTTCCATGTAAAAAGAGCTCTAGGAAGCAACCAAACCCTAAGTTTTGTGCTTTTAATTTAGATTGTCCAGGTTCTAATAATAATAATGAAAGTGCTTCGCCGATCAGTGATGATAATAGTGGAGTAGGGATGGCGAAGGACAGGTGCAGCTACGAGCAGTTGAAGCTTGTGGTGGGAAATGTGAATTGCGGTGATGAGGAGGAGAAGGAGAAGGGATGTGTAAATTTGTCTGGATTCTCCAGGACTGAAGTTACAGTAATTGACACTAGCTTTGCTAATTGGAAATTTGAGAAGATGTTGTTTAGGAAGAAGAATGTGTGGAAAATTCGAGATAAGAAAGAAAATAGTGTGAATTTGGGGAAGAAGAAGAAGAGGAAAGCAACTGCTAATTTGGATGATCAAAACAGTGATGATATTGAAGAGAAGAAGCAAAAGGTTTTACATGGGGGAATGTAGGTTATCTAAGAAGGGATGTGGAGAAGCATTGTATGAAGTAAGTTACTACTTGTTATCATGGTAATATTGTTCATTTCTAGCTTCCAAGTGATTCCTTTTTAGCTAATTATTAATGATCTGCTGTATAACGAGTTGAATTTTATGTGGGAATCTCATATTTGATGCTGTGATCTTCAGTTTCATTTGTTTCCATCTAATATTATGTATTTATTGATACTTGTATCTTTTGGATTTCCAGCATTTCATATTTTCAAAATTTTGGATCCTCAAGCATGTAGGTTTCTTTTGGCTGTCATTTATGGTAGGAAATTTGTAATACTTATCTGGCTACTAATAATTCCAAATAGATAATTTTACTGTAATATTAGGAAATCATTTAATGTTTGACATTATACTTAGGAAAGTGATCTTGGGATGCAAGAAGTTTAGAAGGCAATTATTTTCTTGTGCAGCCACTTGATTTTAATTCCTTATCAAGTAGATTTCTCTGCTTCATATTACAAACACCAGGAGTGTTCTTCTATTCTCCTTTCCATTTTTTCGACTTAAGTTGCAAGTTAGCCAGACCAAGCTTACTGAAACCATGGATTGTTATGTATATTCTTTAGGTGGCCTCTAAAGTTTGAATGACTTTGTACCTTAAAAACTCTTAATATTGGTCTTCGTATCATGACTAACAGTTAACTACTCGAGAAACTTCAAAGGTAAAGGCTCTATTTTGTTAATTAGGCATGCTGCAGAGAGAGCTTTAGCCTCCTGTTTTGTTTATTTATACAAATTTTGGATGTGAGCTTTAAACGGTTAAGTGACTCATTGGGTAGAAGGTATAAGCATGGAAAATATTTTCAAAATTCTCATGTTTCCGGTAGCATATGTTAATGCAAGAGTGTTAACGAAATCTTTCCTTTCCCGGAATGCCTTGTTCATTCCAAACGGTGCTTGAGGCATAGTTATAGCTTATTAAGGTTTATTAAAAAAATTGTTTGGAACTAGCTTTTCCATAGAAGTGATAGAATCCTGATTCCTTGTGCGTTTAATATCGATTTCGTTCATCTAACTTGCTTTCTATTTGCTGGTGGGAGGCCATTACTTTACCATACCATTATTCATATTTAATTTGGACACTGCATTTGTAGATTAGTATGGCGAAACTTTTAAGCGTTCAGATGGATTCAGTACGCAATTGTTATGTGTAACTAACAGCTGCCTTAGATTATTGTTATCCTGAACGTTACAAATCGTTTGAAACCTATTGCAGGGCTGTCATCAGCCTAATAAATCAGATAACTATGGCAAGACTTCCAAGAAGAATCAAGAAACCTCGTAAGAAAGCCTATTTCTTATGTAAATTTCTATGTTACTTGCAAGTGTTGGATATATCTCTAACTCCCGGGTGCATTTCAGTTATCTCAGAAATTCCGAGAAAGAAAGTTCGTCAGTTATTCTTATAAAAAGAATACCTACAAGTGATACGATTGGGACAACCCTTCCTCGAGAGTCAAGTCAGAAACAACTCAAGGCTTAAGTTGAAAGCTGGTTATTCAGGTCATACTCAATGCACAAGACTCCCGCATCAGCTACAAGCTGCAAATTCTCTGTTATACAATGAGGCAGATTCTTGGAGCACAAGCACGCAGCAGCAGTAAAAAGTTGGACATCTGTAGTGACTGAAGATTATAAAAATTTGTAGTCCAATTTCTCCATTTTCCCACTGTAAAACATAACATTTACTATTTTAACAGCACCGCATTTCCTTAAGTTGTAATTTTCTTCTCACTGTGGTTACACAGCATCATTTTATGGCATTGTCCTCACTTTGTATATGCGAAACATCAACATATTGGAGTTTAAATGTGAAGTTACTATCGTTCTTATGATTGCAGGATTTTGCAGAGCATGTATATGGTAATCTTGAATCTTAATGCAATTATACTTTCATAGTTCTATGTTTTTTCACATCAATTTGAAAGCGTCATTGATAGCATGTGGTAAATTTTATTCTTAGTCTTCTACATTAATTTCATGTTGAATTAGAAATAAAGTGTATGTTAATACTAAAGAAAAAAAAAAGTTTATTAAAGCTACGGCCTTTGATGAATGAGACGATTGCTTAAAGCCTCTCAATCTAAGAAGACATAGAAAGAAACCCACTGTCTTTTCTCTCAATCCTTTTTCTCACTTTTCTTCTTCTTGAAGTTTCTTCCTTTCTTGGTTTCCATGGCTAGATTCAACCATTCTTGGTTGGATCTAGCCATTCTCCACCCTTTTTTAGTGTCCTCACTCCTACTTTTGGCCACAAACATCGATGAACCTTCCCTAATGCGTTTTTCATCAAGATTCAAGACTTGGGGGTGAGATCTTTTGTCAATCTTCTTAGATTGACTAGTTGGTGGTAAGTTATGGATACCCAGTTCTGTTCTGCGCCCTTTTCTTGAGTTTCCACCTCTTTTCAAGGCGATTCTTTAAATCGTTGATAAGCCATGTTCTTCTGAATCGCTGTTTATGAAAGAGGTTGAAACCAAGTGCTTGCCTATGGGGGTTTGAAAATGGCGATGAAAATGCTGCGGAGAAGACTATCTTTTGTTTGTCTGTTAAATTAGTAGTTTTAGTTGCTTCCCAACTTTTGAGGTGTGGGTTATTATCCGTTACTTTGTGTAACTTTATTTTTCTGTCATGTTTGTCTTTCTTCTTTCCTCAACTCTTCTCTTTTGTTGTATTAGAGAAAGAGTTTAGGAACTTTTCAGGTTGTAATGGCCCCGGCCATTTTATTATTAATGGATAATCCTTTATTCATCAAAAAAAAAAAAGTTTATCTTTTCTAGGCTTTCTTTAAATCGTTGATACACCCATTTTCTTCTGAATCGCCATTTATGAAAGATGTTGAAACCAAGTGCTTGCCTCGGGGGTTCGAGAATGGCGATTAAGATGTTGCAGAGAAGACTATCTTTTGTGTGTTTGTTAAATTATTAGTAGTACTTTAGTTATTTGGGGTGTGGATTATTATCTGTTACATTGTGTAACTTTTATTTTCTATGTTGTTTGATTTTCTTCTCTGCTTAACTCCTCTCTTTTGTTGTATTAGAAAAATAGTTTGGAAGCTATTCAGTTGTAATGACCCCAACAATTTTATTATTAATGAACAATCTTTTATTCATTAAAAAAAATATTTATTAAAAACTAACGTGTAATCACAACTCTTCTTGTTGCATTTTCTGTCTGCATAGTGCATATGAGTCTATCAGTGACAAGATTGGCATCTCAGTGATAGATTGAACTAGAACTTTGTCTTTAAGGGCAATGATCAATAAAGGGGTTTGAAAAAATAATTCGGTGGGGGCAAATAACGGAAACAAAGTTACTAAAAAAATGTCCATAAATCAATACTTATAGGATAATTCTGATATCGATGATGGCTCCCTCGCCTCTTATAAAACAATATCGATCGCCTCTTGGTTCCCGTCTCTGATGGCAATGTTGCATCACTTGCGGTGGAAGCTTAGATCGATACTAGCTTATTAGACGAAGGGCTAGAACATTAGGATCCCTAACCTTTAGAAAAATTCCGATATAGACCTTGGCTATATGTGGGGTTGTGAATCACTTGGTCCACAATCAACCACATCACCTTATTTGATTAAAAAAAAATCTCATAAGCGCACCTTTGTTTTTATTATTTTAATCAAAAGCTGTGATGTGATTGAATGATGACTAAATGTCCCACGTATCGAAGTAGTAGGCCAGGTCCATATCAGAATTGTTCTAACCTTTAACCTATTGAAACCCTTCATGTGACGGCCATGATCCGAATCTTTCTCCTTAATCTTCCTCAATTTCCTCTGTATGATCGATGCGACCAAATCAATACTCCCATAAAGTGTCTCTGCATCCTCCTCCGCCCGAATCACTCCATGCTTCTTAGTAAACAATGTTACCAAAATAATAATTTAATAATTTTTAATATATAATTATATAATTTTAATGAGTGAATTTTATTTTGATCCCTGTAAATGATTCGCAGTGTCAAGTTCGTCCCTAAAATTTTAGAAATGTCAACCTCGTCCCTATAACTGTCTCGTAGTGTCAAGTTTGTCTTTGAAATTTCAAGAATTTCAACATTAATACCAAGTTATGTTGCAATCTGTAGAAGTTTTTTGTATATATATATATATATATATATATATATATATATATATATATATATATATATATATACGATTTGATTATGATTTCATTATAATTGGTTTTGAATTTCGTTTACAGAAATTTTCAAATTTCACTTCTTTGTTAGTATAGAGTTAGTCACGGAAGGACTTTTTTGGAACATAAGGGTCATTCTAAAGACGGGGTTGACATTTCTAAAATTTTAGGGATGAACTTGACATTGCGAGCCATTTATAGGGACGATGTTGACATTTCTGAAATTTTAGGGACGAACTTGAGACTGCAAGCCATTTATAGGGACCAAAATGAAATTCACCCAATTTTAATATATAATTTTTAATAATTTAATATTATATAATATATTAACTAGAAGTGTAATTTCATTTGAAAAATAATAATAATTATAACAATTCACTAATTTGACCAATCATATTTACCACGTATTGAAATAGCTTACAAGTTAAAAATAAGGTTGTTTAAATTAAATCAGAAGTTCAAGCACTAAAATTGGTTTGTAGCAACATAATCTTAATCAAATTATTTATTTAATCTAAATCACAACATATAAACTACTCAATTGTATTGCAATTTCTTTTAAAAAAATATTTACTAATTTCGAGACATGACCGGTTCTCTGAACCCAAACATATTATAGTTATTAGTATGACTTAGAGCTTTATATTTATTCTTTATTTTTTAGTTTATTTTTATTTATGCTATTTTCCATTATAATTTACTTTTTTTGCATAATTTTTATTTAGTTGAACCTCACACAACAAAAATTAAAATTTCGATAAAAAACAATCTGAACCTAATTATAATAAAATAATTTTGGTATTCGGTTATTTATACAATTTCGATTCAATTTGGTTTAAAAAAATAACAAAATCAAATTGAATGCCGAATACACACTCCTAGACAAAAGCGTGTAGTAAGTTTAAAAAATGTGACTTTTAACAATTTTTAATGTGAATATTCGCAATTGAATAAACGAGATTAAATTTTAAAAACAATATCAATGTTTTCTTTTTCTATTTATAAAGTACCAAAAGAATTAGTAAATGAAAAAATATATATAACATTCGAAACATTGCTGTTTTACTAAATAATTCGAACGTAAATAATTTTAGTTCCCGTCCAAAAAAAAAAAAGAAAAAAAGAGACACATTTTAGATGTTGCTGACAAGCGACAAAAAGTTTAAAATATCATTGTTCATTGCTTTCATTTTTTTTTTTTTGCGGAATAAATTTAGTTTAATTAATCGCGAAATAGTAGAAGGCATTCTGATCGAAAGAAAAAATCGAAAATAGAGAAAGTAAAAGTTATCTGATGATTTAAAAAATCGCGATAACGAGACAAAAAGACACTTGCAGAAAACTTGGATGGTTAGGAAAAAGCAACTAGAAAAAATTAGCCATTAAAGCAAATCATAGTCTTACTCTCAAAGCATCTTTATCGCAATCAGCCGATCACGAGGGACGAGGGAGAATATCACTTTCGACATCTTCGCTAGGAGTCGACAATTTATAGGATCGTAGGCGTATCAGCCGTCCTCTAAATTGCCTCGGGAAGATGTAAAAAAGTTGATAAAGGGCAGAATCTGAGTCTGGTTTGAACAAATCCTCCTAGAAAGCATAGAAAAAAAATCTAAATGCTGTGAAGATCCGAGGCTCATCTCAATCACTGTGTCTTGAATCTTGAAGAAAAAAACTACGAAAAAATGTTTCATATGATTCGTAGTCTGAAAATAGAAGTAATATAAAAAGGACAAAATGACTAAGATTTGACCATTGGCCGGAGCCAATGGCCAAATCTGGCCAGCAGTAGCAGCAGGGGGAAAAGCGGGAGGAAGAGAAAGAAGAGCAAGAAAAAAGGGGGAGGCTGGCCATTCATTGCATATCTCATTGTCGAGCAAATATGGAGCATGCAGTCACAAATTGACACGTCCTATTTTAGCACGGGAATTTTTTAATCATGCAGTTAGTTAGGGCGATTGAAATCATCTATCCGCATAAATATTTCCAATATTCAAAATTCGTTATGTAGTAATTTTTTCAAACATATGAAGAATTATTAGTCATTTTTGTCACCAATTTAGTTTTGAACATCCACTTTTATCCTTTTTAACTTTTTTCAGTCATTTTTGTCCCCAAAGATTTTATTAGTAGCCACTTTTATCCTTTTTTCAAATAAAAATCTAAAAAAAAATCAAAATTGATAATGTGGCAAAAAAGCTATCGTAATACCTCTCCCATGCGGGGAGTAAAAGCCCTGGAAACTTATAGCAATTCAAATACAACATTAGAATCGGGAATATGGTTCTCATCATCAATACTCTAGTTCAAAAATAACCAAATAAAATATTAAGCTGTTTGTGCAAAAAAACAAACATCTAAAGCCATCACAATCTAGTTTGATAAAGCTTTACATAGATCTTGAAAGGTAAGTTATCACTAGATTAATCATTCCAAAAGTCTCCATTCCTCTTCAATCCCAGACAAAGGATTCAAAAGCTTGGTTTGGACACGTAGCACTGTTATGCCCAACCTGATTACATGATCCACACTGTGTTGGCCTTCTCACATTTTTGGCAGCCTGCAAGATCATAAAAAAGTCAAAATATAACACAGTGCCAGCAAAATATGTAATTCCACAAATCAATTCTAATGTTGATTCTAATGTTGTATGAATGGCTATAAGTTTCCAGTTTTACCCCTGCAGGAGAGAGGTATTATGATAGCTTTTTGCCACATTATCAATTTTGATGTTTTTTTAGATTTTTATTTGAAAAAAGGATAAAAGTGGCTGCTAATAAATTCTTTGGGGACAAAAATGGCTGAAAAAAGTTAAAAAAAGATAAAAGTGGCTGTTTAAAACTAAATTGGTGACAAAAATGGCTAATAATTCAACATATGAACATGTATGCAAACATACTATTTTTAGTGTACTTAAGTGCATTTCCCAAAAAGAAATCATATGGGTGAGGTTGGATTAGATTTTTATTTGAAAAATGTAAAGCAGATAGAAAAATATGAACGCAAGAGAAATTTTGTTGTTTAAAGATGGTAGATAAATTAACTCTTACAATGAATTACTTTTTTTTAACGGAAAAATTGGATATCATTAATGAATATAAAAAAAGATGTGTGGTAGGAGGAAATCATGCGAAATCTTGATGGGTTATATCAAGATTCGGCTTTTAGCAGATCTTTCTCTATCTCGAATAGTTTCTATGGGAATATACTTAACACAATCCCGGAAAGGCTAAGTATCAATGGAGGTTGAAACACCACAACTAGAGAAACCAACTAGTTGATACAGTAACTTAAAGGAATATGAAATTCAACCGGAAGTTCATAAACAAGTATCAAAGGATTAACCTTAATCAAAATATCAATATATCAAGTCTAAGTAAAAGAGGTGGCCGAAATTCCCTACTTAAAAGGTAATTCGGTTCCAACTCTAACTAGGAAAAGGGAAATAAGAGTCCTTGAAGAAGTAGGACTCTTGAATAACAACTTGCTATCAAGTAACTACCTAAACAAGATAATAGGGACATGTGCCTATTATCTTGGCGGCATAAATAGAAATAACTACCAAAATAATGAAGAGTCATAGTTGCATTAGGACTCTTATTAACCAACTAACTAACACATGGACAACATGTCCTTTATTATAGCAAATACTTGCTATACACGAAATTATAGTAATTAAATATGCTGAAAATAATTAAAGTCTAGTATAGACTTTAATTGTACACAAAAAGACTAAAATGCCCTTTATAATTCGTCCCCATTCTGGACAGCTTGTTGGGCCAACTTGTACGACAATAATGGATATCAAGAAGGCAGAATCTGGTCTTGTGATCTTATAGAAGTTGTAGATCTGCCTCTTATCTTTAATATGCAATTGGAATCAGCTTCATTGGATGCCTATATCGAAAGATATGATCATTCTACCAAACAGTCCTTGTACACTTGTGATACTAAGAGGTTGACTTGGGCAACATTCCTATATGTAATTTAGAGTCCTCTTTGTATCGTAACGTACGTTCCCTTGAGTTGGGCAGCCCCAAGGTTGGTACCGTATCATCTGGAGGACTTCCAAACCAGTGAGACGAGGCTTTAAACCTCATAGCATATTTTGCCAATACATCAGTGGCATTGTTGCATGATCTATGAACGTAAGATATATTGACTAATCTACGACCCTGAAGATTCTTAATAAGACTAACAAAAAGACCTATTGAGGACAAATCTTCATCTTCGTGGTGAACCCGGCTGACCAGGGTTTGGCAGTCGCTTTCTATCAGACACTCTTGAAAATATTTGGAGATGGCAAATTTGATTCCTTCTAGGAGCGCCAGTGCCTCGGCATGCTCTGGGCTTAGTGAATTGGGAAGATAATTGGTGAAACCTGATATGAAAGTCCCTTCATGATTGCGGATGATTGCACCTCTGCCGCCACTACCGTCAATCCAAGAGCCATCAACATTGAGTTTAAAGCACCTAGGCGCAGGAAGGCTCCAAACAAGCGCCCTGGCCGGCACACTATCCAAAACCCTCGTTGTAGGTCCAGGATCCTCGTGGGAAAAAGCGAACATTTTTGCTTTACCTTTAAGCATGTATCTAATATGGTCATAGGTAGGAAGGACTTGCAGAGCCTGATTTTGGTCAGCTAGAGAAGCATTAAGGTAGCTAAACTCCGCTGCACAAACCAGAGCAATGTTGCCAACCTCTTCAGGCGATTTTTTCTTGCCTTCGAAGATAAAATTATTTATGTTGCACCAGATGTTCCATCTTAAGGTGGTACCCCTACCTAACAGTATATTGTCCATTCTTTGCACAACCCCATACAAGCCAATCCATCGGTCATGCATTACACAGTGGAACTTTAAGCCCTTCGCCAACCTTATAAGGGGAGAGGTGGTACCGGAGCAAGACCTCATTCCAAATACCATTTTGGTAGTCAATGAAATAAGATATGGGCATTATGCTCTCGAAAAATGACATGTTAGGCGGGGCTTGGAGTTTGTAGTCATGTGGGGTAGTTAGCCACTTATCACCCTAAAAACTAACCTGCGTGCCATCCCCAATCCGCCATTTCAGCCCTTTCTTGAGCAGTTCCCGACCTTTTAGAATACCTTGCCAGACTAAGGAAGTTCGACCTTGTAGTGGAACAGTAAAGAATTTGTCTAAAGGGAAATATTTTGCACGCAGCACC
Source organism: Vinca minor (assembly GCA_026122235.1). Taxonomy (NCBI): domain Eukaryota; kingdom Viridiplantae; phylum Streptophyta; class Magnoliopsida; order Gentianales; family Apocynaceae; genus Vinca; species Vinca minor. The sequence goes on along the minus strand of JAOCZM010000100.1, from coordinate 4,390,420 downwards.
CTAGTGCAAAGAGAGATAGGTTGGCACAAAATCTGCCAGCCTTGTTTAGCCACCAAAGCTTGATTAAAGGCTGAAAGATCCCTAAAGCCAAGACCCCTCTTGAGATTTAGGCTTACAACGCTCAAACCAAGATCGCCAACAACTTTTCCTTTTTTCCTCATCACTGCCCCACCAAAAAGTTGCGGGTCATACTCGTAATGAAGTCAATAAAATATTGGGGAAGAACAAAAAAGGACATGACATAAGTGGGAATAGCTTGAATGGCGGATTTAACTAGTACTACTCAAGCTGCGAAAGATAAAACTTTCTCTTTCCAGCACCTGAGCTTCTTCCAAATTTTGTCAAGGACAAATTGGAATTCTTCTTTTTTGACTTTCCCGTCATGTATGGTAGTCCTAGATATTTTCCTTTTCCATCCCCTTCCGGGGATATTGAGGACGGAGAAAGTAAGAGCCTTTATTTCTGCCTGTGTTCCCTTACTGTAAAACAGGTTAGACTTATCATAATTTATCATTTGCCCAGAACAGGCCTCATATGTCATTAGCACCTCTTTTAATCTCTTTAGGCAAGCCTTGTTAGCTTGTGAGAAAAAAATAGTCATCTGCAAAAAGAAGATGCGTGACAGAAGCACTATTTCCAAACTGAAATCCAGTCAAGGAACCCCTCTCTTCAGATGCACGTATTTAAGAGGACAATCCTGCCGTGCAAATGAGGAAGAGAATTGGAGAAAGAGGATCACCCTGTCGAATGCCTCTAGAAGGTTTAAAAGTTTTCGTGGGAATTTCATTTAGTAAAATGGAGTTGCGAACGGTTCTAATGCAATTCATCACGAGAGATAGAAATTTTGGTGGAAAATTCATACAGGTCATTACAGACTCTAGATAGTTCCACTCAACTCTATCAAAAGCTTTGCTCATAGCTAGCTTAAGCGCTAACTGATCTGACCCATTTGGCCGAAAAGTTTGTAGAATATGAAAAACCTCAAAACCCACTATCGCATTGTCAGTAATGAGCCTATTTTTAAGAAAAGCACTTTGGACTTCATCGATAATGGAATTCATGACCAGTTTGAGGCGGTTAGTTAAAACTTTTGAGATAAACTTATAGATGACATTGCAGAGACTGATAGGCGAAAATGCACCATAGAAATGGGCTTTTTTATTTTTGGGATCAGGGCTATATGAGTAGAATTAACTGCAGTTATATCAGCCCCATGGTTTAAAACCTGCAATATAACATTAGTGACAGAGTTGCCCAGAATATGCCAAAGTTTTTGTAGAAACAGTACATGCATACCATCAGGGCGGGGGCTTTGTGTGGATGCATTTGTTTAAGTTCTTTGACTATTTCTACAATTGTGAATGGTTGCTCTAGAATCCCAATATCCCTGTTATCCAGCTGATTAGTAAACAGATCGGGAGAAAGACTAGCCTCGTCTATTTTAGCTGAGAATAAAGATTGAATATAATCCACTGCCACTTCCTCGATATCATCCTCATCAACTTTGAGGCTACCGTCAAGGGCTACAATTTCCTCTATATAATTCCTTGCCTTACGCTGAGAGGCTTTGTCATGAAAATACGAGGTATTCCTATCCCCTTCCGATAACCACGTTGCTCTACTATGTGCCTTTCAATAGCACTCTCTGAGGTCTTGAATTTTCTCCAAATCCTTAGATATGACCAGTTCCTCATAAAAAGAATACCCAGAAAGACCTCGACGCTTCTGTATAGCTTCCAATTCTTTTTGTTTATCTTTTAGCTTTTTTTGTAAGTCTCCCACAACTTTAGAACTCCATTCTAACAAATCTGTTAGAAAGTTTTCTAGTGCTTTACTCATTTGTGGAATAGAACGATTACTAGGGGGTAACCATGATTGGCTAGCAAAATCCAAGAAAGCTGGCTCTTTGAACCATAAAGGTTCGAATCATGGAGGGTGAGGTTTATAATTACTTCTATTTCGCCTTTCGCGATGGGGGACTCCAAGAAGTATTGGGAGATGATCACTATCTTTAGTAGATAGATGTTGGATTGTCAAGTTAGGAAAAAGGGCTCGCCAAGAAGGAGTGGCTAAGCCCCTATCGAGACGAACAAAAACCTTACCCGATCCTTCCCTAAAATTACACCAAGTATATGGGCTACCAAAAAAAACCAAGTCGCAAAAATTACACTCATTAATTGCTTCTTTAAAGAGATTCATTTGTTTTTTGACTTCTTGGATAAAATCCAGTTTTTTCCTCTTGAGTTATAATTTCATTGAAGTCACCCATGCAAAGCCAAAGAAGCGTATTAATAGATTTTAGTCTCTTAAGCAATTGACAAGATTGTGGCCTTAAATCAGTTTCGGGATTTCCATAGAAGCTAGTAAAGCGCCATTTTAAATTTTGTTCGGCAGAAAAAATACAAGTATCAATATGACCAACAGAGTAAGACAAAATATCTAACTTTATTGAATCATTCCAGAAAAGAAAAGGCTCGCCACTTAGGCCTCGGCGATTGACCGGGAAACATAAAGGAAATCCTAACTTACAACGAATAAAATCTAAAGAACGAGACAAAGATTTCGTCTCAGATAAAAAAATAATAGTTGAACTATGCGCTTTACATAGGCGCTCTAAGTCATTAACTATACGAGAGTTTTGAAGCCCTCTACAGTTCCAAGCTAAAACATTCATGGACCTTGGTGGGCCCTTTGAGGGGCTCCACATTACCCTGTTTAATGGCAGGAGCCCCGTTGCAGCAGTATTATATTTTATCATAAAAATATAGTTTGAAAATTTAGATTTTAGACGGGAGTCACTCTTGATCCCTGATCACCAATTTGTTATTACTGGGCAGTCATGTAACCATCAGTCTATAAATATAGGGTTAGGTGAAGTAATTGACTGTAATTGACTATCATTTGAGGTAATTGTGTAAATACTGTGATTTTATTTTTAAAAATAGGGGATCAAGGATATTTTATAATCAGTTATAACATAAATATGTAAAATATCGTAAAATTATTTTTTAAAAATAGAGACAATATGTATTTTTTTAGCCAATTTTTTTTAGCTCCAAAGCATTTCCCTGTTTATAATAGAGTGGTCACCGGTCCACCAAAGACCACTTTTCTTTATTGGTTTTAAAAAAAAAATTAAGGTTCATTTCCATTTTAAAATTGAATTGGTATATATTAGTAAATAATTAATTTTTTCCCAAGAAAATAAATTAAATGATATTAGTATGTTTTTAAGAAAGGAATATTAGTATGTTATTTAATTACTAAAATAAGGCTGATAATATTTTGCTAGAAAGTTGTTATGTTTTATATGAAATTTGTGTCTAATTAGTAATCATTAATAATCAAATACTCATGATTAATTCTGATAAAATTGTATTATGATGTGCTAATAATGTTATGAATGTAAAATCTTTTTTTTATTATGTTTTACCCATGATAGCTGGAAAACTTAAGATTTTGGAGAAAGAAAATAATTTTCTAGTGAGGGAATGGGCAGGTGTTCCGAGCAATTATTTGTTCAAATAATGAGACGTTCTATTATTCAAAGGGACGGAGAGCTTGACGGAGATGTAGCGCATCGAGTTAAAGCTGGTTGGTTGAAATGGAAGAGTGCGACGGGTGTTTTGTGTGATCGTAATGTACCGCTGAGATTGAAAGGAAAGTTTTACAGAACCGCTGTTAGACCGGCATTATTATATGGTACAGAATGTTGGGCAACTAAGAGGTGTCATATTCAGAAAATGCATGTAGCGGAGATGCGTATGTTAAGATGGATGTGTGGGCATACGAGAATGGATAGAGTGAGGAATGAGACTATTCAGAAGAAGGTTGGTGTAGCACCTATTGAAGACAAGATGAGAGAGAACCGTTTGCGTTGGTTCGGGCACATTAGACGAAGGCCAAGTGATGCTCCGGTTAGGAGAATTGAAGGATTGTGTAATATAGATGGCGTAAGAGGTAGAGGGAGACCGAGGAAGACTTGGACGGAGGTGATAAAAGGGGATATGAATATGCTAGAACTAGATGAGAGTTGTGTTTCGGATCGTAAGAAATGGAGAGAATGCATCCATGTGGATGACCTTACGTGATTCTTACTTTGGTTCATGTAGCCGACCCCAATCTGTTGGGATTAAGGCTTGGTTGTTGTTGTTGTTGTTGTAAAGAGCATAACTCGCTAAAATTGTGTGCTGGCATATTCCTCCCCCTAGTTACATTACATTATCTATACTAACTAGACCAGAACCATTACGAAGCTCACTAAATCTAGATGTGAAGCAACCAAGCTTAGATATATCTAAACTCTTTTTGAATTGAATATTAAAATGAAACTTGAAAAAGTAAAATTCTTTAAAATTTGATTTGAATTTGAGATTAATCTGAAAATGAACCTTAAAATTGAATTGAATTGGTATATACACACTAGAGGTTTTTTTTTTCCATGTTAAGTACAAATCTACCTGATTAATGCTGCTCTTTCACGAAATACACATCACGTAAAATTCTCACGAGAGCCGAAATTCACTAAGGGGATTCGAACCCTCGCTAACATCGCCACACTTGACAAATCTAACCAGCGGCCCCAAAAGTTAGGTTGCTTGGAGGAATATCTTTTATAAGAATTTAAAAGAAGAACAATCATATTTGCAACTCCACATTTTGCTTTTAACACTTACTTTCTCCTTATAAATGAAAATATTTAAATATCCTTAAGAGGAATTAGCCTTTTCTGCCCATGCACTATTTACGAATTTCTAAGTTTTCCCACATTCTTTTATTTAATCGCATTTTACCCACAGACTATTTATGTGAGCTAAATGTGCCCAAAATCGGCGGAATCCGGCAACTATAGGGCGGCGGCGAGGGGGTAAAATGGTCCGAACAAAAAAAATATTATAGTTGCTTCATATATAACCCCAAAACTATCTTATTGTATCAATTGAGTGCCTAAATTATTTTCCTCTTTCCAAATGACCCCCCCTCAATCCATCTCTCTTCTTCATCAACCTCATCTTCTTCATCTAAAAAAAAAGACCCACTACCAACTATTTTCAATATTAACATCAATCACTACCCTTGGTTTGTGAGTGTTCTTGAGTAATTTCAGTGTTTTAGTGAGTGTTCTACTGTTATTTACGGAATTCCTTGGAAAAATCTCAACAAAGAAGTGATTTTTAGGGAATTTTGAAGGTTTCAAAGATATTCTGGAGCTGTCTCCAGTTTTGCAGCACTGCTGCCTTGGATTTTCGCCATTTCTGGATGATTTAGGCTGTTTTGGAAGCTCATTTTTCACGGTGTTGTTCCTCTCTGAATTCCGCACAGCCCTATCTTGGCGGATTTCAGTATTCTTCTTGTTAAGTTGGGTGAATCGTGGAGATTATAAGCCTGCTATTTTTCCTGGCAAAAATAGTGTCCTCTCAGGTTTTTGCTTGGACTATAATACCCCTCATCGCCGCCCTATAGTTGCCGGATTCCGCCGATTTTGGGCAGATTTGGCACTCGTAAATAGATCGTGGGCAAAATGCGATCAAATAAAAGAATGTGGGCAAAATCGGAAATTCGTAAATAGTGAGAGGGAAAAAAAGGCTAATATCTCTATCCTTAATTCATTAAATTCAACTCAAATCTAACCCTTAAAAAAAAAAACATATTAATTTTTTTTCATAGATAATATAAAGAGAGAGGGAGTGCACCAAGCTAAACGTGGAATTCAAAAATCATTTACCTAATAGAATTGGAGCATACAAGTTATCACTTTATAAGAAGATACTTTTGCTATTGAATTTCATATCCTTACACTAAAGACAAATATGTTTATTCATTTATTTTAATAGTAGATATGTCTGGATCATATGTAACGCTTTAATTAACATTTACTTTAACACTATTTATATATGGCTAGTGATATTTCCAAGGCTAAATTCCTCCTGCCAAGACAATTTCTTGTTGAAAGACTATTATACCCCAGAATAGTCAACCTATTATTTCCTTTACCCAAACAAGAAGAGAAAATAAAAAGAAAAATCAAACAACACCACCGTCGTGCCCTTCATACGCCTCCTTTCACTACTCTTCTCAATTCCACAACTCCATCAATTTGTTTAGCCACCCAGACCATTTTTATTGCCCTCCTCAACAACTTGCTTCTTTTCTATCTTCAACAAAAAGTCTGGGTATCGTGCACTCATCAAAGCAGGTATTAATGTTCAATATTGGCTAAAGAGAACAATTTTCTAGAAAAAATCTTGCAGATTTCAAGGATTCATCCAAAAAGGCTTGAATACGCAATCTATCGGGAAAGGAGATTTGGGAATCATATCTAAACAACAGACTCATGTGGATCCCTATTTAGTTTACCATGTATTTTCAGAAAGCTAAATTGATTTCTTTGACCTAAATGAATGAGCTTTCAGTGAATTCATTAATGAGGTTTATGGTCCTTGTTGTATACCAAAGAAGATAACAAAATTTATTCTTCCTTTTGGTATGGAATGGATCTAGTGGATTGAGTTCTTCTGACAAAGAAGTTTTATCTTTTGGTATGAAATGGAGGAGGACATCGGCGGCGGTGGTGATTCTAGATTCTGGAGGTGAGGAAAGAGCAACAAATCTTAAATGAAAAATAAATAAATGGCAGGTTGACTATGCAGGGGTATAATAGTCTTTAAAAAAAATTGCCTTGGCAGGAGGGATCTAGCCTTGGCAATATCACTAGCCATTTATATATCCCAAACTTAATAAAGTAACACTACAAGGAAACAGTTAAATAGGGACGAATAAATCCGTCGCTATTCGGTCGCTATATTGAGATTAGTGACCGAATAGTGATCGAACATCGTGGTCAGATATTTTTCGTCGCTGGGCCGATTAGCGACCGAATATCGACAGATTATTTAGAGACCGATTATTGGGTCGCCAAATACCGATGGATTACCGACTGAACGTTCAACAAAGTTGACTTTTGACTTTGACTTATTAACGACCGAATACCGACAGATTATGTAGCGAATGATTATTGGGTCGCCACATACCGACGGATTACCGTATGAATGGTCAACAATGTTGACTTTGACTTTGACTTATTAACGACCGAAGGCCGACCGAACTTTTACCAACGAAATCTGTGGTCGCTAAGTACCATCCGATTACCGATCGAAAGGTCAACAATGTTGACGTTTGTTTTGGAATTGTTAGCGACCGAATACCGACGGATTGTGTAGCGACGAATTAGTGACCGATTCTTGTTAATTTGACTTTGACTTTAAACCAATAGCAACCGATAGAACGGTCACTATTCAGTCGCAAAATGTTTTTTAATTTTAAAAAATAAATCCGAAATTTAATTAAATCACTATTACAAGAAACAACAATACGTACATAAATGAACAAGAAACAATATCAATAAGATCGCAAAAAGAAAACATAATCAATAAAACCCAAAATAACATCACATAACCAATTATCGTACTAAAAAACACAAGTTTACACTTCTCATTTACACTACAACACTCACAATCAAAGTGTGAACTCCACTCCCCCGATTCCTTCTTTCTTGTTTCTTTATAACCTTGCAATATACTCCTTGGTGTCATTTATATGTATATCATTGGAAATGCATGAGTTGCAATCTGAAAATTCAAGAATCAAATTATTTTATGGCAATAAAATTACCACTTTGAATTATGTTAAAAAGTTATACAATACGACAATTAATTTATGGTAATAAAGTACTAAAAAATAAACCAACAAATATTACTCACGTTCAATATGTGAAATTCCAAGAAACTAGTTGTTCAACTTCAATTTGCATCGTTCAAGTGGCTTCTTAGTGTGAAGCGAGAAAGAGATTAATCATGCATGAAAAAATGGATTAATAAAGGAAAGTTGCGAATTAAAGCACAACAACAAATAGATAGCCAAATCAATAATTATATTTTTAATCATTCTAAATCATCTTCCGACATAAATTCACCATCTTCTTCAGAATTGTCATCACCCGACATAAATTCATCATCATCATCATCTTCATCTTCATTAACATGACCTACACCGGCCACAGGTACATCTTCGATTTTCCCTGACTGGTGTGCAAGTTGACCAACTTTAGTAAAAGTTGGATCAATGTGACTGGTCTCCTCCTCGCGTACTTCTTCCTGATATGGTATCGGAACATTAGGAACGTCAATTAGATGTGGTTTGGAACGACAAACAGCCCACCAATCAACCCTAGATGTTGTCTTACTACTTGGATAAGGTGTGTAGTAGACTTGTTGACTTTGGGAAGCAAATACAAATGGATCGTAACCTTGGTGCGTTCTTTTCCTATTGATTTCTACAAGTTTATATTAAGGATGCACCCTCAAACCTCTATTTGGAGTTGAATCAAACCAGTCACATTTGAAAAGAATTATTTTTTGGACAGGTACTCCAGCAAGTTCAACATCAATGACTTGCTTCAACTCTCCGTAGTAATTGCCTTTAACCCATACCCCATTGTTAGTGGATCATTTTCCATCACTGTGGACTTTTGTGTGAAATTTATAACCATTAACAAAGTATTTGGAATATGACATCACTCTCCTTGTCGGGCGCCATGAAAGATTTTTCAACAACCTTTCAGAATGTTTCGGAAGGCTATGTATCTGTTGAGAACAATAAAAGTTAAATTAGTTTAGGCATTCTTAAAACAAGTACATTTCTACATAATACGAACATACATGAGTTCCAAACCATTTGGAAAAATCATTATAAACCCGGATTTGCAGTTCATCCTCCGTTATCTGGGGAGTTTGGTAATGTACTTAACTAGCAAATTTCATGAGTTACAAATCAAATGACAATATTATTATTTGGCCACTTTTAATTATATAGCAAAACAAAGTAATAGATGACTTTAGTTACTGAATGGATTGTTCAACCTCTTCATAATTCATAATGATATAATTCATGGATGTTTTATAATCTTTATTAGATAATGAAATCTTTGCTTTTTTTTTCCAAATGGTCTTCCAGGTAAGTTGCAAATTGATAATACATATGGTCCACTTGTAGTCTCGTTTTCACCATCATTTCACCCAATGGTTGTAACTTTCGTTTTCACGTGGGGTTCGAAATAATAGCTAAAGAATGTAGCAACTTCTTCCATCAAGTATGCATTGCAAATTAACCCCTCAACTCTAGTCTTGTTTTATCTTCTTTTTTAGATGGCACAGGTGTCTTATTAAAGCATACATAGTTAATCACATTGTAAATACATGAAAAATAAAATTGAAGTTGTAATACCCGTAACTTTTCGCGTATGTATTATTTTACGTGTAATTTATTTTCATGTGATTTATTTCGTAGGCGTATTTTATTCCATGTCATTACGTGACCACGTGCCTAATTAATTTTTATAACATGTTGCGTGTTACATTTTTTTGGTACAATTCGTTGTGGGGTACTTCGTACACGTATCGTAATTAAGGGATTTAATTGTGATTCACCTAGAGTAGTAATTTAATTAGATAATTGATTAGTATTTTAATTGGGATTAGAATAATTAGATATAAATAGAATTACAAGGAAAGCAAAACGTGCGTGTGTGGGTGAGAGGTTCTCGGGAACCGTGCAAGGCAAAAATAAAAATAAAAAGAAAGGAAACAGTGGCAGAACGGAATTGAGGGCATCATGGGCAAGTGGAGTTCATGGGGTCATGGGGATAATGGGATTGAGGTAGGTATATATATATATATATATATATACACACACACACAATCACGAATTCTTGAGGGAGCAGCCAAAAATTCATATTCTTCCATTGAGAGTCGTGTGCCTTATAACAATAAAATAAAAAAAAGCTGCTGAGTGAGCCGCAAGGGAACAAAGAGAAGCAGTGAAGATTTTGTGAATTTTAGATTTTCTGTCCTGAACTTTGAAAGATCACCGAGGGAGCGTTATTCGTCCGTTTTCAGATCATAATATACCAATTCGAAGATAATCGAATAAGCTTCGATTGAACGCAGACGTCACGTCATTCCGAGCCCCGAGCAGAAAGTTATAGCTCCGCGAGTAGAACTGGGTAGTGCTGTTTCGGATTTTCTTTTATTAATTGCTTCCGGAAGAGGTAGGGACCTTTTCGTCATTTAATTCTCGCATTTATTTCTGCACAGTAAAAGCGAATAAACTATTCTATTTACAAAATATGTGCATGAATTGTCTTTATTGTTTTCGATGTTGTATAAACTGTTTTGGACTTGATTTAAATGCGTTATAATCTGAATCGTAAATTGAATTATTGTGTTATTATACTTGAAATTACTTAATTCGTTATTGTTAAGTGTTATACGTTTAACGTGGATCGTAATTGGCTATTTTACAAATTTACTTAGTTGTTTATCGTTTTGGTCGTCTTATTTGGTTGTCGTCGTTTAGTCCTTCTTGGTTTTGGTCGACCGAGTCGTCGCCCTATTTTGAGCTCGTGTCTAGAACCTACTAAATGACAGGACTCGTTCGAAAGGTATAAACGTGAGCACGATGAGGTGCGAATTTGGTGATCCCGGGGATCATGCGTGGCACTTCATGGACCTTCACCTGATGAGGGAAAATCATTGGGACTGTAACGGTTTTGTGGAGTCCAAGTTGTTGGATGATGATACAATGTAGGATGAGTCCTTAAGGCGTGAACCCGTTCGTTCAGGGGGTGAAACTGAACCCAGTGTATATGAACTTCTTGGGGTCTTCCTAACAAGGCAAAGTGTTAGGACCGTTACAGTTATTGTCGTATAGTCGTGACTAGATACCTGAGCTCGAAATGTGGGAAGTCGTGTCACAGCGGTAGCTATACTCGTAGTGTCTTAGCAAGTATACAATTCGTGCGTACCGTTTGGACAGAGCACGGTGCCCTTCGTACATTCGGTTGTATAAGTGCTTGGACATGAAGAGCGTGGTTATTTAGCTTGTTTGTTATCTTAACTAGTTGTTCTTGTCCTATTTGATACTTGTGATTGTCGGTCCCTACTGAGCACCGAAACTCGATCCCATCCGCTTTCATCGTGCAGGGTGAGGATGAGCAGTTTTGATGATATTGTTGAAGCTTGGGAAGGGGACCCTGATGAGTGATTCATAACCAACTTCAATTAAAGAACTTAGTTTATTTTATTTACTCGTTTTTACTTGGAACAATTTATTTACTATTAGTATCGTTGAACAATTTCATTTGTAATAATTAGTTTCCGCTATTGAACTCTTATTTCGGATATTTCATAATTGAATTTCTTTTTAGTAACTCTGTTTGTCGGCTTTGGTGTTTCATTAACCAATGAGACACTGCCATGTCATCGACCCTGGTTACGGGGTGTGACAGAAGTTGAGATCATAAAGACTTGGGTTGTTGCCTCTCGAACGGGTACATCCACCTAAACTGTACCGGGCCACTAAAATTGGCTTCGTACGGAAGGTGAACCGGCAAGTGTTCAATCACATCAAAAAATCCCGACGGAAATATTCTCTCTAACTTGCATAATAATATAGCGATAGTGTCCTCCAATTCTTGCATATGCGTCACAGACAACTTTGGGGAACACAAATCTCTGTAGAACAAAATAAGTTCAGCCAAGGGTCCCCAAACATTTGTCAGTAGTACTTCTCTGAGAGCTATAGGGATAAGTCTCTCCATGAATACATGACAATCGTTACTCTTCATGCCTGACATTTTCAACTATTTCATATCAACGCATCACGCAAAATTCGATGCATAGCCATCTGGGAGCCTTAATTCTTTCACCCACTGCAAAACCATCTCTCTTCGTGCCTTGGTAAGGGTGAAACATGCATTTGGCTTCATTGCTTTACCTCGGCCATCATGTTTAATATTCAACTTCGGTCGACTACAATACCTTTCAACATCCACTCTATCATTAACATTGTCCTTAATTTTACCCTGGACGTCCAACACGGTGTTAAAGACGTTATCAAACACATTTTTTCATTATGCATGACATCAATATTGTGTCTTATCAGAAGTGTCCGCCAATAAGGTAAGTCCCAAAATATGCTACGTTTGGCCCAACTGTGATCCCGACCCTTGCCGTGCTCTTTACCAATCTCTTCATCTGTATCAGTAATTTTCTTATAATATCTAACTCTAAAATACATTTCATTACCAGTCAGGCGACGGGGACAGTGGTGGTGACCGGAGATGGCAACGAGCAAGGGTCAGCTTTGGCAGAGGAGGAGGGAATTCGCAGAGTCGTAGACCGGGGAGATTCGAATTTAGGGATTTGAACAATTTTTGAGAATTTTTCTTTCGGCTTTTTTTAGAGAATTAAAATAACAAAACGGCGTCGTTTTTGACGTAACGACCAAACAGCGACCGAATTCCATAACGAAGCCGTTTTAATACACCGTTATGTTTTTATCCGGTAGACGATCGTTAAGGGTAATAAAACTACGTCGTTTTATGCGTTTTTTAATTACTTGATTAGTCAATTGATGGATCACAATTCGGTCGGTAATCGGTTGTTAGAACCAAAGCGACAAAATGATGTCGTTTTGATTCGGTCGTCATTTCAGTCGTTAAAGGAATTGCATCGCAGCTTTTTTTCGGTTTGTATTCGGGTCGCTATTTCGATGACCGAAAAAATCTGATCGCTAAATTCGGTAGTTAAATAATCGTTTTCTTGTATTGTAAACACTACTTATACTCCAGAGAATTCGATGTGTTATTTAAAATTTAAAAAAAACACTCTAACTGAAGTATGTATTTGGGTTTTAATTTGAGCAGATTTTTGTGAAACATTGGGAGACAGAATGTGACTCAAACTTTAGAATCTATCACCTAATTAGATGTTCTCCTAACCAGCAAAAATATAATATATTGTTATCAGTTTTAGCCGTGTCATCCACAATTGGATTATTATTTTGGATAAGTCCCAAGGCTAAGAGCAACCCCTACAATCAACATTTCTTTTTACTTTTTAGTAAAGTTCAATCAACATTTGCTGGCGTAGAATCATTGACAGTGAGGTTGTCCTAATTCAATTCGTCACGTTTGCGATTTCTCATACGTAAAATTGTGTGGTTGAAATATTTTAGAAATAATTAATATTACATATTTGTAGGATATTTTGTCAATAAATTACAATTAATTAATAAATATTCTTTCCGTTCAAATTAAATGTTCACTTTATTACAAATAAATATTCAATTTATTCAAATGAATGTATCTTTCAATAAACTTCCAATGAATGTATATTTTTAATAAACTTCCATAACTAACTTCTCATATTTAATGATGCAAGCTCCACTAACTTTATTCTAATTTAATACTCCCTCTCTTCCTAAATATAAGACTTTCATTACATGTTGCGAAAATTAAGGAAGCACAAATTAATATATTTTTTATAATTAAAATACCAATATTACTCTATTAAATATGACTTGTATACCACTAATAGGGGTGTCAATCGAGCTATGTGAGCCGAGCTTGGCTTAGTTCACGCTCAGCTCACATAAAAATTGGAAAGCACAGCCTGAAAAAGCTCACAAACATAGAGCTCACGCTCAACTCACATTTTAATGTGAGCTCGAGCTGAGTTCACGAGGCCTCACAATCTAAATTTATATTAGTAAAAAAATAAAAATCATATAGCAAGAATAATATAATACAATGAGCAATGAAACTAAATTCTGACAAGAATATAAATATACATAATAATATAATGATACTTAATTCTTGAAGCAAAATAAACTAATAAAAAGAGAACAAAAGATAAATAAATAGCAAGATCAAAGGTTAAAGGAAACTAGAGAGAAACACAATTCTCTCTCGATGGAGAATTCTCCTAGAGAGAAATCTCCTCTGAGATGGTCTCTTCCATCGTGAAGAGCTACTCCTGAGGATAACTATGTACTTGGTGATTATCCTTTAATGCACCATGCATTATCTTGGAAGCAGGCCGTGAAAATCATACTGCTACCCTTCTTTAGTTTCATGCTTATCAATTTGATGCTTTTTACTCCTATTCCAACACTGCCTTCCTTATGCTTCACTTCAAGCATTTTTGTCGGTGTTATTTTCCTATATATTATCATACCATATATACATTTCTTTCTTCCAAACTGTTTAATTATTCTCCTTAGCTATTCTCTATCATTTTTTTTTTTTTTTTGTTTTCTTCACTCACTCCTTTGCACGAACAATGGTTAACAATCTCGTTTCTAAGATGAAATCCATAACACTGCATGGTATTGAAAAAATTCCTATGATTTTTAATGACTCTGATGTTCAAGGTGGACCTGCTGGTGCTCGGGCGATGTTAGTCGGCCGTTTCATTAGCTTAACTAATTTTTTGCCACGATACTTTCGCATTCTCCTCGGCCGTGCTTGGGGATGTGCGACTGTTACGTTCCAAAAAAATGGTTTTAATACGTATCGCTTTGTCCTCCCCTCTGAGGAGGATATTACTCGCATCCTCAACACCGGACCATGGTGTTTTGAGGGTGTGTTACTGGTTATAAAGAAAGTGGAAACTGATGTGGCCGTCACCGATGCCATTTTTTCAACGTGTCAGTACTGGATTCAATTGCACTTTGCGCCCCATATCTTCCTCACAATGGAGATGGGTAAAAAATAGCAAGTATCTTATGCAACTGTGTTACTATACAGATACGTGAAACTGCTGACGGACTACGCTACTACAGATTCCGAGCTGATCTAGAGGTAAGAATCCCGCTAGCGCGTGTCTTCCATGCACAGGCTCCAAATTTAGGCTCGTTCGAGGGACAGTTTCGATATGAAAGATTGCCCAGTTTCTGCCATAATTGTGGTAAGGTCGATCATGTTTCGATCAGCTGTCCGGACCTGCCAAATGGTGTTCGGGCGGTGGATCGGGACACTTTTGAATTTAATATTATGTTGAATGCATCCAGGAACATTCGATCGGAGTCGGTGGAAACACTACTTATAGGGGATGGTGAGAGGATGGCTGACATTAATAATCAGGCTCTTGTTCTGTTTGATGAAGCTGCGGCAATGGCTGCCCCTTTGCTAGGAGCGCCGATTGCTACCTCAGCCACTTTTGGTCTCGGCTCTCGGAATCCTATTAACTCTGGTTCACTGGGTACTGATAAAAGGAAAGGCAAGGCTCCGGCAGTGGAGCCTAGAAGGAAGCCGGTTAAACACAGGCTAGGTAAGGGCAGCGGTGAAAAATTGATGGCCTCAGCCATGGTTTCCAGGCACATGCCGGCAGGTGAGTTGTCCCCAGAAGTTTTGAGAAATATTGCAAAGATTCGGGTAGGAAGTAGAGACGGTAATGGGGCTGGCCCATCTGGGGTCAACCGCAAGAACAAGAAGAGGCGAGCGGCGGCAAAAGATGATTGACTCTTACAATGAATTACTTTTTTTTAACGGAAAAAATTGGATATCATTAATGAATATAAAAAAAGATGTGTGGTAGGAGAAAATCTGGAGAACCTCCAAACCAGTGAGACGAGGCTTTAAACCTCATAGCATATTTTGCCAATACATCAGCGGCATTGTTGCATGATCTATGAACGTAAGATATATTGACTAATCTAAGACCCTGAAGATTCTTAATAAGACTAACAAAAAGACCTATTGAGGACAAATCTTCATCTTCGTGGTGAACCCGGCTGACCAGGGTTTGGCAGTCGCTTTCTATCAGACACTCTTGAAAATATTTGGAGATGGCAAATTTGATTCCTTCTAGGAGCGCCAGTGCATCAGCATGCTCTGGGCTGAGTGAATTGGGAAGATAATTGGTGAAACCTGATATGAAAGTCCCGTCATGATTGTGGATGATTGCACCTCTGCCGCCACTACCGTCCATCCAAGAGCCATCAACATTGAGTTTAAAGAACCCAGGCGCAGGAAGACTCCAAACAAGCGCCCTGGCCGGCAAACTATCCAAAACCCTCGTTGTAGGTCCAGGATCCTCGTGGGAAAAAGCGAACATTTTTGCTTTACCTTTAAGCATGTATCTAATATGGTCATAGGTAGGAAGGACTTGCAGAGCCTGATTTTGGTCAGCTGGAGAAGCATTAAGGCTGCTAAACTCCGCTGCACAAACCAGAGCAATGTTGCCAACCTCTTCAGGCGATTTTTTCTTGCCTTCGAAGATAAAATTATTTCTGTTGCACCAGATGTTCTATCTTAAGGTGGTACCCCTACCTAACAGTGTATTGTTCATTCTTTGCACAACCTCATACGAGCCAATCCATCGGTCATGCATTACACAGTGGAACTTTAAGCACTTCGTCAACCTTATAAGGGGAGAGGTGGTACCGGAGCAAGACCTCATTCCAAATACCATTTTGGTAGTCAATGAAATAAGATATGGGCATTATGCTCTCGGAAAATGACATGTTAGGCGGGGCTTGAGTTTGTAGTCATGTGGGGTAGTTAGCCACTTACCACCCTAAAAACTAACCTGTGTGCCATCCCCAATCCGCCATTTCAGCCCTTCCTTGAGCAGTTCCCGACCTTTTAGAATACCTTGCCAGACTAAGGAAGTTCGACCTTGTAAAACACAAGAGGGGGGGGGGGGTGAATTGGGTTTTAACTAATCTTGCTAACTTTTTTCGAATACTAATCAATGCAAGTGAGAACTTGAGCAAGATGAATGAAAGCTAAAGCAAAAACCCAATCAACAAGACAAAAGATTTAGAGTGGTTCGATTCACTTAGAATCTACATCCACTACCTTGAGCCGCACCCAAGGATTTCAACAAACTTCACTAAGAAGATGCCCACACAAAGTAGGACTTTACAATTGTGGCTAACTCACTAAGAGTTTTACAAACAACCACTATAAACAATTGCCCACACTAAGTAGGACTTATACAATTAACCCTATCACTAAGAAAGGGAATAAGATGGAATTCAATACAATGAAGTTCACTCTTCTAAGTGAAAGATATAATACCTTTGAAGCACAAACAATTTAGCTCTTGAACATATGAAGTCCACTCTTTGTCTTGCTTTTGAAAGAATACTCTTGAATGCTTTAGATCATAAGGATGAAGAGTATTTTGCTTTGAAAGTGTTTTGGCTTGATGAGAGATCAATGAATATTTGATATACAAGCCTTGAAATGTTTCTCTAGCTTTGGAGTATAAATACATTTCAAATTTGGCTGAAAATCGAGTCTCCAACTGGCCAAAAAACGGCTAGTAGAAACGAGTTCGATGGGACCGAAACAGAGCGATTCGGATCCACTAAAGCGGGGTCGGTCGACCGAACCCCTTCATGGTCGACCGAAGCTCACTTTTCCAAGTCTCAGTTTCTCGACGGTTGAACCGAACTTGAGCTCGGTTGACCGAACTTCCAAAGTGATTTTTCACACGTTTTGAAATCTTTTGAAGTCTTTTAAAGTCTAAAAAGGTTTTCCTAAAAGGTAACAAGTAAGAACACTTGGAAAACTTTTTCTAAAAGACTTATCTATGAAATCAAAGGCTTTTTGGATAAGAACACATGTGAAGATCATTTTGAAACTTAAGCCTTTTGAAAACGTGTTTATGAAAACATGCAAGACTAGAGTGTAGAGCTTATGTTCATAAGAGCAATGGTTAGAGCTTTATAAGATAAACGACTAATAACGACAAAGCTAATCTAACCAAACCTAAGTCTTCAATCTTCAATCTTGAAAGATGAGCCTTGAATAATAACTCTTTGAAGCTTGAACATGGCTTGATTGAAGTACTTAGAGCTTCCAATATATGTTCCAATATTCTATCACAAAGATATAAACATTAGACACAACATCAAGTGTTTGTCCATTATCAAAAACCGAGTTCGATCGCCCTTAGGGCTAACAATCTCCCCCTTTTTGATTATGACAAACTTTGATGTAATTAGATAGGATATGGACAATTATAAGTACAAGGAAGCATGGCAAAAGGATATAAGAACAATTAAGTGTAAAGCTAAGTGCTTATTAGATAAACCAAGATAGAACGAGAAACATAAGCACTAGCATGTTAAGTTCTTTTGCCATATGCATTAGGGACTCTTTGAAGAGCCCTATTTCCCAACCAACCTCCTTGCCTCCTTCCTTCCATATAATAGCATTCTTGTGTGTAATATACATACCTTAGTTTACACAAGAAGCTAACTTACCATTTTCATCAATGTCGATGTGAGTGCTAAAGATCCTATTACAAAGAACAAGCTCACACAAACATTAGAACTTACAATGGTTTGTTATCATCAAAACAACATAGAATATGCCCTTAGGGCTAACAATCTCCCCCTTTTTTGATGATGACAAAACATTGATGCAAATGGGAATAATATGCAAAATAGAGATACCAAATGTATGCATGAGATAAGGATATTAAGGATCTAGACAAGTAGAAGTTTTCTCAAAAAACAATTCTACTCCCCCTATATTAAAGAATCCCTTATCTCTCCCATTTTGCAAGTTCTAAGCATTCTCCTTTTGCAAATTACTTCTCTTGGCACATTTGCAACACTAAAAATTCTCCCTCTTTTTGTCAAAATCAAAAAGGGATATCAGAGCGCCAATAAGAAAAGCATTGAAACGTAAAGATTAATTTTGGAGAAGCTTGATGAAATTTTAATAATCCTCCCAATATAAAGACAAACTTAAAAACCATGGAAGCAACTTGATGGTCTTGTAGATAGATAAAATAAGAACCAAAAGATCAATCCTAAAGACCAAAAATAATTATGAAGAAGGATTACTTATGAATAAGCTTGGTTGATTTCTAAAAAAAAACAAGGAGTCCATAATAACACATAAATCCAAAAGATGGTCATGTATGGCTCAAAAAGAATATCAACCTAAGCTAAAAACAAAGGAGATATGGAATAAACCTTAAAGTACAATCTCCCCGTTTATCAACCATACGATGTTAGCTATTTGAGATAAAATCAAGTTTTGATACCAATTGACCAATTGTAAAACATGATACCAATTGTAAATATAGCCAATTGTAAAACACGTTTGAAAATATAGCTAACAAAGTACTAGTGGAAGTGATACCATGTATACATAAGAAAAGCACATGTATCACAACCAAAAGAAGTAGAGGAAGTGTAAGAAAACACTTTGAGTACATTCCTCTACCAAGTTAATGGTTAGCTAAATGAGTATAACAACTCTTGAAGCAAGACTAACCAAAAACTTAAATGAGATCACAAAGGATATGAAAGTAATATACCACTTGTAAAGAATATGATCTCATAGTTATTAAGGAAAAGTATATGTGATACCAATTGAAGACATAAACATATATAACACATATAACTTCCAAAATAACTTACACAAGTTGGCTATAAGAAATAAAAGATGAAAAGCAAGCCAACAAGTGATGTGATGATGTAAAATATGACAATTTAGCATACATCACAAATATGAGGGAGGTATGAGTTGAAAACATTTGAAAAACTCCCTCTTAGGTTGTGCCACTTCCAAACAATCAAATAGACACAACCCATGGCATAATGCCACAATCACAGTTTATATCCTAAGTCAAGCATCTAGACGATCAACCACATAAGATTAATGCTAAAGACTTGAATATAAACATAAACCCCTATATGCAATAAAGATCAAGTGAAAACTAAGCATAGCATATACAAACTCCCCCAAAGCATAAAACACTACATAATAGAGGAGAGGGGGTGTTGTAAAAAGGAGATTTCATCACAAAGATCAAATCATTAAGCTCTCTAATAACATGCTCAAGAACAATCAAAACATATGAAGAGCAAAACATGTTATAAAATCTCCAAGATGCCTATTTCAAGAACAATTGAACATAATATGGAAAGAAGATCAATAATTGTTCAAGGAAATGAAAAGAGATTGAGTTTAGTAATATCTCATTGAATTTGATGAATGCTTTTGCACTTTGAGTTCCTTCAATGAGTTCCTTGAGCTTCTCAATCTTCTTTGCATGACAAGTGTAGAGTCATCAATGATTGGTGACTTTTCTTTTGATGAACCCTCTACAATCTTGTGATCCTTTGCATTTGACTCTTTTCTTGGAGTCTTAGCTCATTTGGGCCATTCCTTGTAGTTCATATCTTCTTCTTGAAGTTTAGAACTCTTTGTTACCTACAAGGAATTCTTGAGAACTAATGTGGTACCTTTTCAAAGGTCCTTCATGATTAGCTCAAAATCTCAAGTAAACACATATATGCTTAAGGATCATGCACATCAAAAACCAAGACAACTAGATGGATTCTTAAATGAATATGACAAGACAAAACAAGAATCAATCTAGTTGCATAAGCTACATCTCATAGATATCTTAGCTAAACTCAACATGGACAATAATGAACATGCTAAAGGTTATCTATAAGAATATAACATTCAAGAATGAGAGATGCAACAAATATAAGAGCAAGCATGTATATATATCAAAAACACTTAAACACAAGAATTAAAGTGTTAAGAGAAGGTGATTTTGATACCTTTGCTTTCATACCAAGTGATGAAGACATTGTCTTGACACTATGACTCATGTCATCACTTGATGCTTTGCTCTTGAATTCAAGTAACTTGGTTCTCCAATTGATTTACTTTTAAACCTTGAGAATCCAAGTGTTAAGGAGTGCTTTTGAATTTCTTCCTTTGGCACATCTCCTTTAACTTCTCCCCAATGCCACTTCTCTTTGAATCAAGTCCATTGAAGCTTTGTGGCATTCATCTAACTTATAGGAACCTATAAGATCAAGGGAGGAGTAGCTTTTGGTACCCACTTTTGTTTGGGTCCATGGGGGTTAGTTAAAATACGCTTAACTTTCCAAATAGTTTTTACCCCTTTTTCAATCTTCTTCTTAACATGGCATCTAGCATTAGTATGACCATGTTTTCCACAATATGTGCAACAAATGTGTGGCTTAGAAGATTTGTGAACATGCTCATGATATCTATTTTGCCTATGTGAGGAACTAGCATGAACAAAGTGATTCTTAGGCAACTTAGAAGAGCTAGCATGATCAATGTGATTAGCATTATAACCAAGACCATGTTTAACATTTGAAGCACGTTGCATATCAAGAATATGATCAAGCTTTTTTTGTTCCTTTGGAGAACTTGTCAACAAGTGATGTAAGCTCAACAACTTTGATTTTCAAACTATCAAATTCAACAAGTTGACATTCAAGAGATGACATTTTATCACATGCTTCTTTGTATTGTAATGAAGATGTTTTGCAAGAGATAATAAGATTTTCATTTTCACATTTCAAGCATTTAACATCATCACACAATTTTTTCATTTTCATTAGTCAATATTGATCTTTCATCAAGCAAGGATTCAATTTTAAGCTTCATCTCTTTGTTTTGCTTTGCACATTTTTTTTCATTTGCTCATACATATCATATAAAAAGCTCATTAGGATCATCCTCATCATCATCATCATTAGAACATGAAGGGGGAGGGAAAAAGATGTACCTCATTACCAAAAGCCATGAAGCAAACATTTGAGTTTTCCTCTCCTTCTTCATTTTCTCTCTCATCTTGATCCCATGTGCATAGCATGCCCTTTGCATTCTTTGATTTGAAGAATTTTTTTCTTTTTTGTCTTCCTTGAGGCCCTTTGCTTTGGCGGTTGGGCACTTTCCTAAGAGATGTTGATTGCTTCCACATTCATAGCATTCCATCCCATAAGGATTTAGTTCTCTTTTATTTTGAGGGAATTTTCTTCCTTTCCCGGGAAAGCATCATTTTCATTCGTTTTACCACTAAATCCATAGTCTCATCATCTACATTGATGTCTTCTTCATCACTTGAATCATTGGAATCATCAACATCAAGAATAGCCTTTAAAGCACCACTCACTTTTGCCCTTTCAAGATGCTCATTCTTTTTGTGTGTGAGCTCATAAGTGAGAAGAGAACCAATGAGCTCCTCCGTTGGATAAGTCTTCAAATCTTTGGCTTCTTCAATGACTAGAGCTTTTCCTTCCCAACTTTTGGGAAGTGAGTTGAGAATCTTCCTATTTATTTCACCCAAAGTGTAATCTTTACCATATGACTTCAAACCATTTACCACATTGGTGAATCTTGTATTCATCTCATTGATTGATTCATTTGGCTTCATGGTGAATAGCTCAAACTCTCTAACTAGTAAATTCAACTTTGACTCTTTCACTTGATTTGTGCCTTCATGAGTAACTTCAAGCATTTTCCACATAGCATGAGCCGATTTGCTTCCACGAACACGGTTGTACTCATCCGGATTCAAGGCACAACTTAGAATGTTCATTGCCATATAATTTCGAGTCATTTTCTTGGACTCAACTTCATTTAGCTCATTATCCGGTTTTGACATTAAAGTACCATCAACAATCTTCAATGGAATAAAAGGACCTTCTTCAAATATATGCCATAGAGAATAATCAATGGAGCACACATATATCTTGAATCGGTTTTTCCAAGCATTATAGTTGTTTCCATCAAAGAGAGGTGGTCTATTTGTAGAAGAACCCTCTTGGTAGGCTAAAGCGGAAATACCGGCCATGATCTTTACTTCTAGTGGTTAGACTAAAATTGAAGACGAGGCTCTGATACCAATTGTAAAACACAAGAGGGGGGTGAATTGGGTTTTAACTAATCTTGCTAACTTTTTCGAATACTAATCAATGCAAGTGAGAACTTGAGCAAGATGAATGAAAGCTAAAGCAAAAACCCAATCAACAAGACAAAAGATTTAGAGTGGTTCGATTCACTTAGAATCTACATCCACTACCTTGAGCCGCACCCAAGGATTTCAACAAACTTCACTAAGAAGATGCCCACACAAAGTAGGACTTTACAATTGTGGCTAACTCACTAAGAGTTTTACAAACAACCACTATAAACAATTGCCCACACTAAGTAGGACTTATACAATTAACCCTATCACTAAGAAAGGGAATAAGATGGAATTCAATACAATGAAGTTCACTCTTCTAAGTGAAAGATATAATACCTTTGAAGCACAAACAATTTAGCTCTTGAACATATGAAGTCCACTCTTTGTCTTGCTTTTGAAAGAATACTCTTGAATGCTTTAGATCATAAGGATGAAGAGTATTTTGCTTTGAAAGTGTTTTGGCTTGATGAGAGATCAATGAATATTTGATATACAAGCCTTGAAATGTTTCTCTAGCTTTGGAGTATAAATACATTTCAAATTTGGCTGAAAATCGAGTCTCCAACGGTCAAAAAACGGCTAGTAGAAACAGAGTTCGGTGGACCGAAACAGAGCAGTTCGGATCCACTAAACAGGGGTCGGTCGACCGAACCCCTTCATGGTCGACCGAAGCTCACTTTTCCAAGTCTCAGTTTCTCGACGGTTGAACCGAACTTGAGCTCGGTTGACCGAACTTCCAAAGTGATTTTTCACACGTTTTGAAATCTTTTGAAGTCTTTTAAAGTCTAAAAAGGTTTTCCTAAAAGGTAACAAGTAAGAACACTTGGAAAACTTTTCTAAAAGACTTATCTATGAAATCAAAGGCTTTTTGGATAAGAACACATGTGAAGATCATTTTGAAACTTAAGCCTTTTGAAAACGTGTTTATGAAAACATGCAAGACTAGAGTGTAGAGCTTATGTTCATAAGAGCAATGGTTAGAGCTTTATAAGATAAACGACTAATAACGACAAAGCTAATCTAACCAAACCTAAGTCTTCAATCTTCAATCTTGAAAGATGAGCCTTGAATAATAACTCTTTGAAGCTTGAACATGGCTTGATTGAAGTACTTAGAGCTTCCAATATATGTTCCAATATTCTATCACAAAGATATAAACATTAGACACAACATCAAGTGTTTGTCCATTATCACAAAGATATAAACATTAGACACAACATCAAGGATATTTTATAATCAGTTATAACATAAATATGTAAAATATCGTAAAATCATTTTTTAAAAATAGAGACAATATGTATTTTTTTTAGCCAATTTTTTTTTTATCTCCAAAGCATTTCCTTGTTTATAATAGAGGGGTGGTCACCGGTCCACCAAAGACCACTTTTCTTTATTGGTTTTAAAAAAAAAAATTAAAGTTCATTTCCATTTTAAAATTGAATTGGTATATATTAGTAAATAATTAATTTTTCCCAAGAAAATAAATTAAACGATATTAGTATGTTTTTAAGAAATAAATATTAGTATGTTATTTAATTACTAAAATAAGGCTGATAATATTTTGCTAGAAAGTTGTTATGTTTTATATGAAATTTGTGTCTAATTAGTAATCATTAATAATCAAATACTCATGATTAATTCTGATAAAATTGTATTATGATGTGCTAATAATGTTATGAATGTAAAATCTTTTTTTATTATGTTTTACCCAAGATAGCTGGAAAACTTAAGATTTTGGAGAAAGAAAATAATTTTCTAGTGAGGGAATGGGTAGGTGTTCCGAGGAATTATTTGTTCAAATAATGAGAATTTAAAGAGCATAACTCACTAAAATTGTGTGCTGGCATATTCCTCCCCCTATTTACATTACATGATCTATACTAACTGGACCAGAACCATTACGAAGCTCACTAAATCTAGATGTGAAGCAACCAAGCTCAGATATATCTAAACTCTTTTTGAATTGAATATTAAAATGAAACTTGAAAAAGTAAATTCTTTAGCATTTGATTTGAATTTGAGATTAATCTGAAAATGAACCTTAAAATTGAATTGAATTGGTATATACACACTAGAGGTTTTTTTTTCTCCATGTTAAGTACAAATCTACCTGATTAATGCTGCTTTTTCACGAAATACACATCACGTAAAATTCTCACGAGAGGCGAAATTCACTAAGGGGATTCGAACCCTCGCTAACATCGTCACACTTGACAAATCTAACCAGCTGCCCCAAAAGTCAGGTTGCTTGGAGGAATATCTTTTATAAGAATTTAAAAGAAGAACAATCATATTTGCAACTCCACATTTTGCTTTTAACACTTATTTTCTCCTTATAAATGAAAATATTTAAATATCCTTAAGAGGAATTAGCCTTTTCTGCCCATGCACTATTTACGGATTTCTAAGTTTTCCCACATTCTTTTATTTGATCGCATTTTACCCACAGACTATTTACGTGAGCTAAATGTGCCCAAAATCGGCGGAATCCGGCAACTATAGGGCGGCGGCGAGGGGGTAAAATGGTCCGAACAAAAAAAATATTATAGTTGCTTCAAATATAACCCCAAAACTATCTTATTGTATCAATTGAGTGCCTAAATTCTTTTCCTCTTTCCAAATGACCCCCCCTCAATCCATCTCTCTTCTTCATCAACCTCATCTTCTTCATCTAAAAAAAAAGACCCACTACCAACTATTTTCAATATTAACATCAATCACTACCCTTGGTTTGTGAGTGTTCTTGAGTAATTTCAGTGTTTTAGTGAGTGTTCTACTGTTATTTACGGAATTCCTTGGAAAAATCTCAATAAAGAAGTGATTTTTTACGGAATTTTGAAGGTTTCAAAGATATTCTGGAGCTGTCTCCAGTTTTGCAGCACTGCTGCCTCGAATTTTCGCCATTTCTGGATGATTTAGGCTGTTTTGGAAGCTCATTTTTCACGGTGTTGTTCCTCTATGAATTCCGCATGCACCCTATCTTGGCGGATTTCAGTATTCTTCTTGTTAAGTTGGGTGAATCGTGGAGATTATAAGTCTGCTGTTTTTCCTGGCAAAAACAGTGTCCTCTCAGGTTTTTGCTTGGACTATAATACCCCTCATCGCCGCCCTATAGTTGCCGGATTTCGCCGATTTTGGGCAAATTTGGCACTCGTAAATAGATCGTGGGCAAAATGCGATCAAATAAAAGAATGTGGGCAAAATCGGAAATTCGTAAATAGTGAGAGGGAAAAAAAGGCTAATATCTCTATCCTTAATTCATTAAATTCAACTCAAATCTAACCCTTCAAAGAAAACAAATTAATGATTTTCATAGATAATATAAAGAGAGAGGGAGTGCACCAAGCTAAACGTGGAATTCAAAAATCATTTACCTAATAGAATTGGAGCATACAAGTTATCACTTTATAAGAAGATACTTTTGCTATTGAATTTCATATCCTTACACTAAAGACAAATATGTTTATTCATTTATTTTAAAAGTAGATATGTCTGGATCATATGTAACGCTTTAATTAACATTTACTTTAACACTATTTATATATGGCTAGTGATATTTCCAAGGCTAAATTCCTCTTGCCAAGACAATTTCTTGTTGAAAGACTATTATACCCCAGAATAGTCAACCTATTATTTCCTTTACCCAAACAAGAAGAGAAAAGAAAAAGAAAAATCAAACAACACCACCGTCGTGCCCTTCATACGCCTCCTTTCACTACTCTTCTCAATTCCACAACTCCATCAATTTGTTTAGCCACCCAGACCATTTTTATTGCCCTCCTCAACAACTTGCTTCTTTTCTATCTTCAACAAAAAGTCTGGGTATCGTGCACTCATCAAAGCAGGTATTAATGTTCAATATTGGCTAAAGAGAACAATTTTCTAGAAAAAATCTTGCAGATTTCAAGGATTCATCCAAAAAGGCTTGAATACGCAATCTATCGGGAAAGGAGATATGGGAATCAGTTCTAAACAACAGACTCATGTGGATCCCTATTTAGTTTACCATGTATTTTCAGAAAGCTAAATTGATTTCTTTGACCTAAATGAATGAGCTTTCAGTGAATTCATTAATGAGGTTTATGGTCCTTGTTGTATACCAAAGAAGATAACAAAATTTATTCTTCCTTTTGGTATGGAATGGATCTAGTGGATTGAGTTCTTCTGACAAAGAAGTTTTATCTTTTGGTATGGAATGGAGGAGGACATCGGCGGCGGTGGTGATTCTAGATTCTGGAGGTGAGGAAAGAGCAACAAATCTTAAATGAAAAATAAATAAATGGCAGGTTGACTATGCAGGGGTAAAATAGTCTTTAAAAAAAAATTGCCTTGGCAGGAGGGATCTAGCCTTGGCAATATCACTAACCATTTATATATCCCAAACTTAATAAAGTAACACTACAAGGAAACAGTTAAATAGGGACGAATAAATCCGTCGCTATTCGGTCGCTAAATTGAGATTAGTGACCGAATAGTGATCGAACATCATGGTCAGATATTTTTCGTCGCTGAGCCGATTAGCGACCGAATACCGACAGATTATTTAGCGATCGATTATTGGGTCGCCAAATACCGATGGATTACCGACTGAACGTTCAACAAAGTTGACTTTTGACTTTGACTTATTAACGACCGAATACCGACAGATTATGTAGCGAATGATTATTGGGTCGCCACATACCGACGGATTACCGTATGAATGGTCAACAATGTTGACTTTGACTTTGACTTATTAACGACCGAAGACCGACCGAACTTTTACCAACGGAATCTGTGGTCGCTAAGTACCATCCGATTACCTATCGAAAGGTCAACAATGTTGACGTTTGTTTTGGAATTGTTAGCGACCGAATACCGACAGATTGTGTAGCGACGAATTAGTGACCAATTCTTGTTAATTTGACTTTGACTTTAAACCAATAGCAACCGATAGAACGGTCGCTATTCAGTCGCTAAATGTTTTTTAATTTTAAAAAATAAATCCGAAATTTAATTAAATCACTATTACAAGAAACAACAATACGCACAAAAATGAACAAGAAACAATATCAATAAGATCGCAAAAAGAAAACATAATCAATAAAACTCAAAATAACATCACATAACCAATTATCGTACTAAAAAACACAAGTTTACACTACAACACTCACAATCAAAGTGTGAACTCCACCCCCCCCCCCCGATTCCTTCTTTCTTGTTTCTTTATAACCTTGCAATATACTCCTTGGTGTCATTTATATGTATATCATTGGAAATGCATGAGTTGCAATCTGAAAATTCAAGAATCAAATTATTTTATGGCAATAAAATTACCACTTTGAATTATGTTAAAAAGTTATACAATACGACAATTAATTTATGGTAATAAAGTACTAAAAAATAAACCAACAAATATTACTCACCTTTAATATGTGAAATTCCAAGAAACTAGTTGTTCAACTTCAATTTGCATCGTTCAAGTGGCTTCTTAGTGTGAAGCGAGAAAGAGATTAATCATGCATGAAAAAATGGATTAATAAAGGAAAGTTAAGAATTAAAGCACAACAACAAATAGATAGCCAAATCAATAATTATATTTTTAATCATTCTAAATCATCCTCCGACATAAATTCACCATCTTCTTCAGAATTATCATCACCCGACATAAATTCATCATCATCATCATCTTCATTAACATGGCCTACACCGGCCACAGGTACATCTTCGATTTTCCCTGACTAGTGTGCAAGTTGACCAACTTTAGTAAAAGTTGGATCAATGTGACTGGTCTCCTCCTCGCGTACTTCTTCCTGATATGGTATCAGAACATTATGAACGTCAATTAGACGTGGTTTGGAACGACAAACAACCCACCAATCAACCCTAGATGTTGTCTTACTACCTGGATAAGGTGTGTAGTAGACTTGTTGACTTTGGGAAGCAAATACAAATGGATCGTAACCTTGGTGCGTTCTTTTCCTATTGATTTCTACAAGTTTATATTAAGGATGCACCCTCAAACCTCTATTTGGAGTTGAATCAAACCAGTCACATTTGAAAAGAATTATTTTTTGGACAGGTACTCCAGCAAGTTCAACATCAATGACTTGCTTCAACTCTCCGTAGTAATTGCCTTTAACCCATACCCCATTGTTTGTGGTTCCTTTTCCATCACTGTGGACTTTTGTGTGAAATTTATAACCATTAACAAAGTATTCGGAATATGACATCACTCTCCTTGTCGGGCCCCATGAAAGATTTTTCAACAACCTTTCAGAATGTTTCGGAAGGCTATGTATCTGTTGAGAACAATAAAAGTTAAATTAGTTTAGGCATTCTTAAAACAAGTACATTTCTACATAATACGAACATACATGAGTTCCAAACCATTTGGAAAAATCATTATAAACCCGGATTTGCAGTTCATCCTCCGTTATCTGGGGAGTTTGGTAATGTACTTAACTAGCAAATTTCATGAGTTACAAATCAAATGACAATATTATTATTTGGCCACTTTTAATTATATAGCAAAACAAAGTAATAGATGACTTTAGTTACTGAATGGATTGTTCAACCTCTTCATAATTCATAATGATATAATTCATGAATGTTTTATAATCTTTATTAGATAATGAAATCTTTGCTCCAAATGGTCTTCCAGGTAAGTTGCAAATTGATAATACATATGGTCCACTTGTAGTCTCGTCTTCACCATCATTTCACCCAATGGTTGTAACTTTCGTTTTCCACGTGGGGTTCGAAATAATAGCTAAAGAATGTAGCAACTTCTTCCATCAAGTATGCATTGCAAATTAACCCCTCAACTCTAGCCTTGTTTTATCTTCTTTTTTAGATGGCGCAGGTGTCTAATTAAAGCATACATAGTTAATCACATTGTAAATACATGGAAAATAAAATTGAAGTTGAGATCATAAAGACTTGGGTTGTTGCCTCTCGAACGGGTACATCCACCTAAATTGTACCGGGCCACTAAAATTGGCTTCGTACGGAAGGTGAACCGGCAAGTGTTCCATGACATCAAAAAATCCCGACGGAAATATTCTCTCTAACTTGCATAATAATATAGCGATAATGTCATCCAATTCTTGCATATGCGTCACAGACAACTTTGGGGAACACAAATCTCTGTAGAACAAAATAAGTTCAGCCAAGGGTCCCCAAACATTTGTCAGTAGTACTTCTCTGAGAGCTATAGGGATAAGTCTCTCCATGAATACATGGCAATCGTTACTCTTCATGCATGACATTTTCAACTATTTCATATCAACGCATCACGCCAAATTCGATGCATAGCCATCTGGGAGCCTTAATTCTTTCACCCACTGCAAAACCATCTCTCTTCGTGCCTTGGTAAGGGTGAAACATGCATTTGGCTTCATTGCTTTACCTCGGCCATCATGTTTAATATTCAACTTCGGTCGACTACAATACCTTTCAACATCCACTCTATCATTAACATTGTCCTTAATTTTACCCTGCACATCCAACACGGTGTTAAAGACGTTATCAAACACATTTTTTCATTATGCATGACATCAATATTGTGTCTTATCAGAAGTGTCCGCCAATAAGGTAAGTCCCAAAATATGCTACGTTTGGCCCAATCGTGATCCCGACCCCTTGCCGTGCTCTTTACCAATCTCTTCATCTGTATCAGTAATTTTCTTATAATATCTAACTCTAAAATACATTTCATTACCAGTCAGGCGACGGGGACAGTGGTGGTGACCGGAGATGGCAACGAGCAAGGAGGAGGAGGGAATTCGCAGAGTCGTAGACCGGGGAGATTCGAATTTAGGGATTTGAACAATTTTTGAGAATTTTTCCTTCGGCTTTTTTTAGAGAATTAAAATAACAAAACGGCGTCGTTTTTGACGTAACGACCAAACAGCGACCGAATTCCATAACGAAGCCGTTTTAATACACCGTTATGTTTTTATCCGGTAGACGATCGTTAAGGGTAATAAAACTACGTCGTTTTATGCGTTTTTTAATTACTTGATTAGTCAATTGATGGATCACAATTCGGTCGGTAATCGGTTGTTAGAACCAAAGCGACAAAATGATGTCGTTTTGATTCGGTCGTCATTTCGTCGTTAAAGGAATTGCGACTGCAGTTTTTTCGGTTTGTATTCGGTCGCTATTTCAGTGACCGAAAAATCTGGTCGCTAAATTCGGTAGTTAAATAACTGTTTTCTTGTATTGTAAACACTACTTATACTCCAGAGAATTCGATGTGTTATTTAAAATTTAAAAAAAACACTCTAACTGAAGTATGTATTTGGGTTTTAATTTGAGCAGATTTTTGTGAAACATTGGGAGACAGAATGTGACTCAAACTTTAGAATCTATCACCTAATTAGATGTTCTCCTAACCAGCAAAAATATAATATATTGTTATCAGTTTTAGCCGTGTCATCCACAATTGGATTATTATTTTGGATAAGTCCCAAGGCTAAGAGCAACCCCTACAATCAACATTTCTTTTTACTTTTTAGTAAAGTTCAATCAACATTTGCTGGCGTAGAATCATTGACAGTGAGGTTGTCCTAATTCAATTCGTCACGTTTGCGATTTCTCATACGTAAAATTGTGTGGTTGAAATATTTTAGAAATAATTAATATTACATATTTGTAGGATATTTTGTCAATAAATTAAGTTGATTAATAAATATTCTTTCCGTTCAAATTAAATGTTCACTTTATTACAAATAAATATTCAATTTATTCAAATGAATGTATCTTTCAATAAACTTCCAATGAATGTATATTTTCAATAAACTTCCATAACTAACTTTATATATTTAATGATGCAAGCTCCACTAACTTTATTCTAATTTAATACTTCCTCCCTTCCTAAATATAAAACTTTAATAACATGTTGCGAAAATTAAGGAAACACAAATTAATATATATTTTATAATTAAAATACCAATATTACTCTATTAAGTATGACTTATATACCACTAATAGGGGTGTCAATCAATCTATGTGAGCCGAGGTTGACTTAGTTCACGCTCAGCTCACATAAAAATTGGAAAGCTCAGCCTGAAAAAGCTCACAAACATAGACCTCACGCTCAACTCACATTTTAATGTGAGCTCGAGCTGAACTCACGAGGCCTCACAATCTAAATTTATATTAGCAAAAAAATAAAAATCATATAGCAAAAATAATATAATACAATGAGTAATGAAACTAAATTCTGACAAGAATATAAATATACATAATAATACAATGATACTTAATTCTTGAAGCAAAATAAACTAATAAAAAGAGAACAAAAGATAAATACATAGCAAAATCAAAGGTTAAAGAATCTACATACAACGTAGACAAAAATTCTTATATAGACTAAAATAAAAGAAGCGGATTTTATATGTCTTCTTCTTTTTAATTAGTAATATATATATATATATATATATATATATAATATTTTAATTATATTATTCTTATTCGTTCGAGCTTTTTTCGGGCTGAGTGAGGTCAAGCTCACGCTTAGCTCAGATAAAATTCGAGCTTGAATATTGAGCTCACACTCACATTTTTTCGAGCTTTGTGAGCCACACGAACCCGTTGACACCCCTAACCACTAATTCTATTTAAGAGAGTAATATTGATATTTTGATTACAAAAATATCTTAATTTTTATTTTCTCAATTTTCGTAACATTTAATGAAAATATAATATTTAGGAATGGAGGCAGTATTGTTCTTCTTACTTTTTATGTAATTCAAATATAAATATATATTTAATTTGGGATGGAGAGTTATACAAATACTCGTTATAAGCGAATATTTTTTCAATGGATTATATTATACAGATTAATTCACATAAGTAAAAAAATACTTTATCTATCTTAATGTTAATAAATTTGGACTACATAATCAAATGCAAAAATGTCCATATCAGAATTAACGTATAAAAAAATCATTGACAAGTTGGAGTCTTGGAGATATTTTGAAACTCTAGTCCAATAAGAAGTCAGAAATCGATTAGGGGCATCCTGGTAAATTCATCAAAGAACCACCACCACCACTAATTACGAATCCCCGGAGTATTTTATGCGATTTCGCCAATAGGAAAGCGTAACATATTCATCCCCCCTAAACACTTTGCTACCACTTGACAAAGAATTTAATAAATGTGAAATATCACCTCTGAATTCTTTGAAGTCCACACAATTAAAGATAAAGGTGGAGATTCCACGTGTCTCGTTCTTATCCATGAACCTCAAAATATCTCCTCCACTGGGCCCCACTCCATCAAAATATCTAAAAATATATTATTTTTTAAATTCAATACATTTAAAAAATTAGGCGCCCACCAAACCAAAGACGAGGAAAAAGGAGAGGCCAATGGCGTTTTACTTTTTGATTGATCAGAAAAGGTTGTGACGTGGCCAATTCGGGCCACACGCTAAACCCGCATTTTTCGTCTTTTTCGGGCTAGTTGTATTCCAAATTAAAAATAATTAGAAATAGGATTTATGTGAGCCATTAGATCTGAGGCAGTTAATAAAACTTTAAAAGGTACAAAGGCTTTACCACCATTGATTTTGTTCTGACTATTTTAGATATTTTGGGTTTGAAATTTTTGTAAAAGGAGGAGGGGACATCAATAACACAAGCACATTTCATATTTCTGAACTTAGCTACATACTTACTGGAGACAACAAATCTTCTAGAGCTTCTGACTGGTTGGAGATTTGAATTTCTCTTGTTGGAATCTGGAAAAAAGGATGGGTGAAGTTATGGTGAGCAGTGAAAATGGAAATGGAATGAGAATGGAATTGCAAGCCAAGGAAGCGGAGATGGACTTAGAGGCTACAATTGAGATGGAAATGGAGAAGAAGAAGAAGATCGATGATGATTTGGATTCGCCGGCGGCGGTGGCGGTGGATAATAACTCGGCTGTTGTGAGGTGGGAAAGGTTTCTGCCTAAAACGGTGCTCAGAGTGTTGCTAGTGGAAGCGGATGATTCTACAAGGCAGATTATCACTGCTCTTCTCAGGAAATGCAGTTACAGAGGTAAGAGATGTTCAATTAGGTGTTTCGGTGTTTTAAATAATTGCTTAGTTCGGATAAGGATCACTGAATGTTTAGGTTGAGAATTTTGTTCTTCAATTTGAGAATTTTGGTACAGAAATTGAATTAATAAGAATACTTCATTTAACGAACATTATGAATCACTCTGAGGAGAGTAGTAGTGACAGTAGTGATCTTCTTTGTCTAGTGGATATGCCTTGATTGAAACTGTAGCTCCAGGTGTTATGTGCCGATATCCTCTTTAACAAGAGTAATTCTATTAATTAAAAAAAAGAAAGAAGAAAACAAAGAGATATCCTGGTTCTCTGGCTGTAAATTGAAGTGATAGAAGCTTTCGAAAGAACAATTGCTTGATTCGGTAATACTAATGATGTTATTTGATGTCACAACCTGTTTGATCTTAGAACTTCAGAAGTGTTTTATATTAATAGCTGAGTTGTGAAATATAAGTAAGACACGTTTCTCCAATTACGTTGTAGGCTGTAACTTTCTCATTCAGACTAAAAGTTAACAAGAGGCTGTTTCAAAACTTGATTTGCAATAGCATATTGCTGCACATCATTAGAGTAGCCAAACATATTCTGGCTCTCATGTTTTGTTGCTAAATATTTTTTGGTAATCTTTTTGCTGCTGCGGTTAGGGGCTTGATTTTGAACACATTTATTTAACTTCATCATACATGTCCTTTTTGTTTGTATAAACTAGTTTTTTTTTGTTGTATTCAGGCATACTCCTATGCCGGATTTATTAATCATGATTTCCTTTCCCTTGATCAGTTGCTGCAGTTCCTGATGGCCTGAAGGCATGGGAGGTGCTGAAAGGAAGACCCCAAAACATAGATCTCATATTGACTGAAGTTGACCTTCCATCAATTTCTGGATATGCTCTTCTCACCTTAATAATGGAGCATGATATTTGCAAAAACATCCCTGTAATAAGTATGATACAATCTCTGCAGCTACATGCCAATTTTCTTGATGTCTTGTCACTGGTTTCATGAATTAACCTCTGTTACCTTTTCATGCAGTGATGTCCTCACAGGATTCAGTCAGTACGGTATATAAGTGCATGCTGAGAGGAGCTGCAGACTTTCTTGTCAAACCTGTTCGAAAGAATGAGCTAAGGAATTTGTGGCAGCACGTCTGGAGGAGACAAGCTGTAAGTGAAGTTCTCACTCCTTTTCCAACATTATTCCTTTCTTATGTTTGGAAAATGCAGAGATAACAATCTAATGGGATTCTATTCAATCTCTTCTTCTCCTATTAGTCGAGTAGTGTTGGACCGGGGCCCCCAGATGAGAGTGTTGCCCAACAGAAGAATGAAGCCACGGCTGAAAATAATGCCATTAGTAACTATTCAAGTGATTATATGGCCTGCATTCAGAGGAATCGGGAATGTATTGAGAAAGGAACTGATGCTCAGGTAATAGTTCTTGCTCTGGAAGAATTTCCTTTTCAAGTTGAAGCTGATTTGCTTATCCTCGAGTTAAAAGGCGTCTTCATAGAAATGTCATTGTGGTACACCTTAGCATCACGGCGCTTTCTTGGTTCCAAACACACATAGAGAATACCTATATTCTTTGAAAGATGTGAAAAAAATGTTTACCATATGCAGTTCTAGTGCACCAAAAAGTATCTGATACTGAAGTAAAGGTAGCTCTTGCAGTATTCCGTAAATGTGAAGTTTACCTGCTGCAACAGGTTTTGGACACTAGTTGACAGCAGGCATCATTCGCGTATAGAAACTGAAATTGTGTAGTACCATAAGAAAAATCATGTTAGTTGTAAGTAGTTTGCTTAAGTCATTTTGATGGAGTTTTAATGTCAGGTGAACTTTCTGAACATATCTTTAGCAAGAAAATAGCCACTTTGGACCAGAATATGAGTAGTAATATACATTCTGGCAATGAAACTTGGTACCTTCTGAAACCTCACATGTGGCTGCCATAATTTCTTTTGTTGTACAGAGCTCTTGTACAAAGCCAGATTTGGATGCTGAAGAAGCTGAAATAGAGTGCCTGCAAGACCTCTCAAACCCAAAGCTGATCAAGCCCCAATCTAGTAACATGGATGTAGAGAAATATGAAGAATATCAATCTTTGAACGAGAAAATGAAACAAAACCAGAATGAGGATGAGGGTAATCTTTTCTTGTTAATTATATCTTTTTTGAGAGTATTACTTGCTCTATATTTGCAGACAGGGTGACGATTTCTGATTCTTTGTCATTTGCAACACAGGATCAAGAGAAGCCATCGGACTTTATGCCAATAGGATGACTTGTGAACAAGAGTTAGTATCAGATGATCATTTCAGACGATATCATGCCACTGGTCAAGCTTATGTAGGCAATGGTGTCCTTGCGAACTCTTCTAAAGAAGCAATTGATTTAATTGGAGCTTTTGATAACTACCTCAAGAATTCAAACAAAAGCAGCGGTTCAAATACAGGCACAAACATGGTGGAATCATTGCCACTGTTGGATCTTTCCTTGAGAAGATCTCATCCCAATAGCTCTGTGAATCAAATTACAGATGATAGGCGTGGACTAAAACAATCTGATGCATCA
This sequence comes from Vinca minor, assembly GCA_026122235.1. Taxonomy (NCBI): domain Eukaryota; kingdom Viridiplantae; phylum Streptophyta; class Magnoliopsida; order Gentianales; family Apocynaceae; genus Vinca; species Vinca minor. The sequence continues at coordinate 4,354,195 of JAOCZM010000100.1, read as the reverse complement.
GCCTTTTCACGGTCAGTCCTAGTTCCTTGTCCTTTATTGTCTATGCATCATACTCTCATATCTTCCTTGCCTTGCTCTAATCATTTTGATAATTTGTTTGACAAGAAATGGAAACAAAACTTGATGAGTTTTCGAAAGGTGCAACTGTTTCTCTTTGCTCGTGTGATCAAAATAAAGCTCAAATTGGATGTAGCATTTTCTCTTATATCAGTTTGACAAATTAAGTACTTACTGCCGCGGGTACAAATGCATGTATATGATAATAAGGTTATACTGAGATGTAAGGCAGATCTTGTACTTAACATGAAAAAACCTCGAGTGTGTTGTCCCACACTAACCAAGGTGTAGTCTTCTTTATTTTTAAGTTGCTTTTCTGGGGCAAAGTTCACTATTCAATTATAGTTAGGATCGTTCGCACAAAAAAAAAAAAAGAAGAAAAAAATCTTGTTATGATCATATGCTTCAAATCATACTGGTTAAATACTGTTATCTATTTTTTGTACTGTCCTTATTGCTTTTCTCTTAAAACGAAAGTCAAAAGTGGAAAACCCCCAAGAATACCGTCTGGCAATCGTTAAACTGGACATTGTAGTTCTTTTTTTAGCTCAACCAGATATATTCTTTTTTCTTATTTTTTGAAAAATTCCTTTAGGGGGGTGTACCGTGTACGAAGTATGGATTTTCTATTTTTAGAGCAAAACTATGCTGAATATATTTGTGGAGGCAGTTTTAGTCTTTTTACTAAAAATCAGAAGGTGGACCATACAACTAGGAAGCTCCCTCCACCCAAAAAAAAAAGGGTGGTTCTGGAGTTTACTTTGTCGCTTCTCCTTTTCAATTCGGTTACATCCTAAGTAAGGGTGTTCTGTTATACTTTTCTTCTTAATTCATCTTCCTTCAACTTCTACAAAACGAAAGCATTCCTATTAAGCTGTAGCGAATTCTTGTTACTGATTTTGCATAAGGAATATTCTTGAAAATTTGAAGCAACTCTAGCTAATAAATCAGCAAACGGCTTCATATTTTAATGAATCTTCCTGGAAGATAAAAAATGAGAAGTAAAATTATTTTATTTCTGGAAAATCTTTAGACTTGTCATGAAAATGGATTGAAGCTGGTATGTGCATGTTCATGCATGGGAGCTCTTGCTTCACTATCTGTTTGAGAACTGATGTACTAGGTTACTTTCACAATTTACTTGTAATTCTTTTCTGATTTTTGTCCTTGAACAAATTTGATTATTCTTTATTAAAAAAATTATGCCAATTTATCAATGTCATTCATTTTTTTTTCTTGGTCTGTAATGTTTCAATTATATGAGGTAGAAGAAATGATCCTCTAAAGTGATACTCCATCTTTTTTAAGATCTAAAGATACATACTTTCTCGGTTTATTGATGTAAAATTTGTTGTTGCAGCTATGTCAACAAGACGGCACAGCCTCACCATTCAACATCACCTAGCACTTGTAACCAACAGAACGACCACATAACTGAGACTGACAAACAATTACCTAATCACACAGTTAATTATACTTCTTACACTCGTGAGCCGACGATCAATTCTCTGAATCACATCGATTTGGCTGCTGGGCAATCTGGAGAAACTGAAACTCAATTTCCCAGCCATCAACAAAGATTATTACCTGCCCCTATCCCAGTAAGAGGTATAAGGTTCCAAAACTTGAGCAATGCCTATGGTTCTTTGATGGCTCCAACATTCTGTGCACAATCGAGTACATCCCCTATGCAGAGTCCTGGTTCAGTTAGCCATCAGGAGGCTTCTTTTCAAGCGAATTCATTTCATTTGCTGAATCATCAAACTGGAGATTCTAAGCAGTTACGTGCATCTGCGAATCAAAACGCAAATGAGGTCACTGATAACAGTGAGAATAAAGAGAGGTATAAGTTGGAATCAGGTGAAGAGCGAGGACATCTTTCTTCTGCAACTGATCAGAGTCCAAATAGCAGTTTCTGTACTGGCACTTTGAATCATCTTCACAACCAGGGTTGTGGAGGCAATGTCAGAACAGACACGGTTTCATATATGTCCAGCAAATGCATTAATGAAGAAACTTTCCGGGTCAAAGATGGAAACTCTCTTCGGTCTGCGCAAAGAGAAGCAGCTCTCAACAAGTTCCGCTTAAAAAGGAAAGAAAGATGCTTCGAGAAAAAGGTGAGAATACTTCTTGTTTACAATTCTAGCGTAGCTGCGATGCTAGCAATTAGCATCCATAAAAAAGAAAAAAGAACACATACCTGTCTTCTTTTCCTGCATTTGCTTTTTGGACATTGCTATTATTTGGTTCTTCCCCTTTCTACAAAATTTCTATCTTTCTTCAATCGTTAATTGTTTCCTGCATTTTTCTACAGGTGCGGTATGAAAGTAGGAAAAAACTTGCCGAGAAACGACCTAGAGTTAAAGGACAATTTGTTCGCCAAATGCAAAATGAATCTCCGTCAGGTAACTCATCAGAAGGTTAACCCCCTTTAAAGGCCAGAGCGATGAAGGAGAACAACATCATAAAGAATGAATCTAGAGTCCGTAATCCACTGATTAATACTCTGATCTGTCTGTATTGTAGAAAGTTCAAGTAGGTGGTAGCATTATATTGGGTTTAACATCATTAGTTGATGTGTTTGCTGTAACATAGTTGTTTTCTCCCCTTGGGCGCGTCCAGGCATTCTCTATATTTATTGGAGGGTAGCCGTTTTCTCCTCTCATTTTGTTCATAGGTACATTTTCTTTACGCGTACACCTGCCACTTGAGAATTCTTTTACTGACTAGAACCAGAGTAGATCAATCGTAACTTTTAGTTATCTGTAGAATCATACCATATAGTTCAATACTATAGGTAGAATTTCTTCTGCCATCTACATTTGATCTATTTGTTAATGAATAATGATCTATGTACTAGTAGTAGTTAAAAGATGCCTGTAAGTGGTCGTGAAACTGCCGTGTACCTTTGTTGATTGAAGGTTTAGAAGCCAAATGTGTACGATTAAAAAGGTATCAAACTCGAACGCAAACCCATTAAGAAACTTAAAGAAGTTGAAGCATATAAATTTGTCTTTTAGCTTTTTGGCACCGGAATCGGAATGGCAACTGCTGCTAGTCTATCTGGGTGAGGATTGCTTTGTCTTGATTTAAAGAGAAACTCGAGGATTGACAGGGGGTCTGGAATGAACAAATGAATGGCAAGAGTTTTGGCTTCATGTATTGCTGGACCAATTTGCGCACTTTAATTTCTTTCAGCTCTCAGCGTCATTGAAATTATATGTCTGCATTAAACGTATGAAGCTAAACAAGTGGAGCTTGATTGCAAGTAAGATCCAAATGCTTCAAGACAAGTAAAAAGCATGGGCTATGACAATGAAAGGGATTGAACCAATCACAACTTAACATGTGTAATAATATCACTATATACTAAAAAGTGTATTAAAAAATTCTGAGTTTTTTTTCGAACTAGAAGAACCCTACAAAAACGCCTAGTCGGGCTTCGTCCACTAAAATGCAAATGGAGGTCGATATCTTTCTTACCGTGTTGTTGCTTCCTAATGGTTTAACAATCCGATTCGTTACTGCATCAATCATTCTTCGTATACTCTCCATCGAAATGGTAAGAGACATTAGCATAATTGGTAAAAGTGTTTCTTATCAGGTGAAAGAGGCTGAGTTTGAACAAACCACGCTCGTTTGACATACCATAATTATAAGCTTAAGGTATATTATAATAAGGTTTTTATTTCTACCAAGAAAAAGGTTTTGTTCAAAAAGTAATGAATAATGCTTTAAAGTTTATCACACATCTTCTTTTGTAAATAATTCATTTTTTTAAAACTCAAAATAAAAATTTAAAATAGAAATTCAATTTAATTTTTAGGCGTAGAAAGTGTGCTATCTCTTTGATGGGAAAACGATTTGTTTGATCCTCGAAACATTTCCCAAAGAAGCGAGTGCTCCTCATTCGCTTTTTACTTTTCATTTGGTCATAAATGTTATTTTGCGCTTCCTAATCGGTCTCAGCATCACTTCCCTCAGTGGTTTTCGGCCAAACCTTGGTGCGCCCCAGTCACGTGTCCACTATTCAAGGGAAAAATAGTCCAAATCCCCCTCTGTAGTATTTATACTTCCTGGATGATATTAAAAGTATTTGCGAGCTTCTAAAATCTTCTTCTTAATCCTCTAAGATCCATCGCCGCCCAAATCCGACCACAAACACCGCCCACTCACCATAATGCTGAATGTTATGAAATAGGGAAAAACCTCATATGGATTTTTATGTAAAATTTCTTGCAAATTCAGTAATGGGAGCTGAAAATTAGTAATGAATGTTCTGAAATTAGCCAAAACCAAGATTGGATAATGTGAATAAGGCAGAGATGGGTAAATGCAGAATTCAGATTAGAAAATTGGGGTTATTTTGTGCATATGTTGAGGAAGTGGGAAATGCTTACCCATCCCAAATTCAAATTTTTTGAGAAAATGTGAACCGAGGAGTTTTGTCTAAGGTGGGGAAGAGAGAGAGAGAGTGGTGGTGGAGGATATGCGTTTGGGAAGTTGAAGGAGGGGTGGTGATAGTTTGAGATGAAGGGTTGACAAAAAAATGGTGGGTGGTGGCGTTGATGATCAGATTTGGGAGAGAAATGGTGAACGGGAGGCGTTGGTGGTCGGATTTGGCCGGCGGTGCAACGGTGGCTGAAGCCGAGGAAGATGGTGAATTGAAGAAATGATGTTGAGGCCGTCTTGGAAGCTCGATAATATTTATAGGATCATGCAGGAAGTATAAATATTACATAGAGGGTTTAAATTATTTTGCCCTTCCATCTAATGCACGTGCCTGAGGCGTGGCAAGGATTGGCCGGAAACCACCGTGTGTGGTGGTGCAAGAACCGGTTAAGAAGTACGAATTAACATCTAAGACCAAATGAGAAGTAAAAAAAATAAGGACCAAATGAGAAGCACTTGATTATTTAAAAAATAATTTGAGGATCAAACATGTTGATTTCCCTGTTGATTGATAAAAAAAAATGGAAGAATTACAGATTTCTTCTCTTGTGCCACCCCAAAACACACCAAGGAAAATGATCTAGGACGACGTGACCACAAAAACTTGAGGACATGTAAAACCATTAGCAATAGATTTTAGACCTCTGGCGACTACTTCACTTCTTCTTTAATTTTTTTACAATAGTAAATGATATTATTTTCGTTTCAAATTTAATGATCTGGGACGACGTGACCACAAAAACTTGAGGACATGTAAAACCATTAGCAATAGATTTTAAACCTCTGGCAACTTCTTCACTTCTTCTTTAATTTTTTTACAATAGTAAATGATACTATTTTCGTTTCAAATTTAATGTACACTTTTTATTAAATTTGTAAATAAAAATGAACATTTAACTCTTTTGGGAGGGAGTAAACAAATCAAGTAAAACGAGTCTAGGAAAGTGTGAAGTGGAAGAAATTGGCAATTCAAAAAGGGAAATAAAAGAGATCAGAAGAAATTAAAGGCCACTTGCATAATGAGAGTGGACCAAAGCTTTTTATTGATTGAAAGGCTCAATGACTGGAAAATGAAAAAAATAAATAAAAAGAATTGAATGGTAATCACAGAACTAAAACAATGACTTTGCTTCCCAGAATGCAATATTCCCATTTGGACTTGGAGGGGCCAACATGTCTTTTGCTGAAGAAGTGCAATCAACCCTCTCAAATTCAAAGTTTTAATTTCGTCTACTTTTTAATGGTTAGATCACTCCAACTAATAATTATGTGTTAGGCAATCAACTATCATCAATTGCATTTTCTTCATAGACGGAACTAAGGGGACGAAAAACAATTATCAATATCCATAAAAATAAAATAAATAAAATAAAAATCAGAAAACCATTGACACTTTAATATTTTTAAAATTACATAATTATTGTTTTTTTTTTTAACTTAAAGTTACTTACTTTTTAAATTCATCCCATAAATATATATTTAGTCTAAAATCCCTTTTTAAATTCCGGCCCCTCTCAAATCCAAAGTTTTAGTTTCGTATACTTTTCTATTAGGATCACTCTATCAAACAACAAAATTAGTGGCAAAGTCTATTCATCTAGGACCCGATATCAACATGCATTAGAGTCAGTGGCGAATTCAGAGGGACGGAATGTCGATCGTTCCCCCAACATTTTTAAAAATGATAAATTTTCTATAAGAATTTTTATTTTTCATGAGATTACTTTATAATATTGTATCTCCTCCCACCCAAAAAATATTTCAGTAAAAATTCACCCCATTAACAAATTCCTTACTCCACTCTAATTTAGACCGACCAATTAGGATAAAATGCTGAAGTCTACTTGAATCATACAAATAATATTTGTTTTTACTATTTTTTTCCCTCTTATAGCCCTTTTAACAATAATCATGTAAGAAGTGCACTAAAATGTTTTGGTTACAAAGTTAAAAGCTGCTTCAAGTTGCCAATGTTTATCCCTTTTCATATTTCATAGGAAAATTCAATTATAGTTCCCTTTTTTTAAAACGGACCCCACAACTCTTTTTTACATGAATTGAGTGAGGTCTATCTGCAGATGTGGGCTCCCTGTGAGGAGATTATGAGATCAGTTCCACAATGACAGTATTAGAATTGAGTACCCCTCTTGCATAACATTTTGAACAAGTATACCATATTCGAAAAGATCCTATCAATGGCTTAAACAGAGTTTTTTCCTTGATAAATACTTAAACGGGGTAGTTAAAAACATTATAAACATTGATTGAAAACAAGGGTCCCTTTACCTTAAGCCTCCCATGGAACCCTAAAATTCCCAAGTCCATTTCTTAACTTAAAAGTAACAGCTAAAAGAAAGAAATATATATACACTTATCTTTGGGTAGCCTTTCCAAAATTCAATTTATTAGATTCTCCATGTCTTCCTCTCCCTTTGAAGTCTTTCCTTCTGCAGCTGCCCAATAAATTAACACAGACTAGCAGACATCAAAAAAGAGAAGTCTGAGACACCCCCCCAAATAAGGCTAAAGTTAAGGTCGTGTTGTTTTTTCTCAGCATATGTCGATTGATCAATCCGACGACTGAGTTTCAAAATAAAAATAATTAATTTTTGAAAAATAAAAAATAGCTATTCCAAGAAAACTTAAATATTTTTTTCACTATTACAAACAAAATTAACGATTTAAATTTATCAGTACATTCCAAATAAAACAACATTTATCTCGTAACCAGATACCTAACTAATAATAACGTAGAAAACAACCCAACAATCTTTCATTTCTAGATTATAATGCGCCACTTTGATAATAATTGCAACGTTTGTCACGCAACACCAATATTGATCTAATGAGATAGTAAAAAGTCTTTTATAGTAGTACTTTAAAGACTCCCAACTTTTTTATTAGCTGCAATTATTATGAAAGCACTTCCCATCCATCCCATGAGATTCTGGCTGAGCCTGAGACAGAGACAGACATATATACCCCCTTTATCTTTCTTTGATCAAATCATCCTACTCTTTGAATTTTTTTCATGTTTTTCTAAATTATGCATGATTGCAAAATGTACTGCATATTCATGATAGGATATGTCCCTATTGAGAGTCATTGTACTTCCGAAATCTCTCTTAACTGCGCTGACAAATAATCATTTTATTAATACGTGAAACTCTTCTACCATTTAAATTCAAATTATTATGTAATTTACAAGAGCTCAAACTAGGGTAGGATTTTCTTGCTTAATACATGAAAATTGGAAATTCCTCTAGAACACTTGTAACATAGGGACAAATAATCAATTCTGAAAAGAATTTATTATCAACTTCTTTCGGATGTGAATCTATTGGTGGTGGGACTTACTATATAAAAATAACAGTAAGGATTAAAATGGAAAGAAGATATTCAATCAAGTTTTTATGCAATTACAGCAACTTTTCAATCCAATTAGCTCTTTTTTTTTACTTTTGCAAAAGGTTATATAATCATGTCTGCCTCTAAGTCTCTGCTTCATAATTATTGCCCTGTCCTGTTACATCCATCCACTTAATAGATTAGAGGGTAAGATTAGTAATGTTACCACAACAATTCTACTGTTAAATCTTTGCAAAAAGAGGTGTTTAGCTGCTAAACTTTGCATGATTGCATGAGTAATTAACTAATTAAAGATAGTTGTCTATGAAAATTTGTAGTACATTCGAGAGATATGCATAGGAACCTTTTTTTTTAACGGCTATCTTCTAATGTCCTCAACTACATGAAAAAAAGAAAAAAAGAAAAGAGGTTTAGCTCTATGTACTCTATTCCGCTCTTTGTTTCATCATCTATCATAGTATTATCAAACAATCACGTCTTCATTTTGTTTATATATATATATAAAATACGCAACATGTTTTGAATTTGGGACATGTGATGAAATAAGGAGAAAAATTGTTGTTTCCTTTTTTTTACCTCACAGGGGGAGGCAGCCCCACAGGGGAGCCCATAAAGGGCAGTTTATTAAACCTCACAGGGGGAGGCGGGTATCGAACCCGCAACCTCTCGGTTGCGGGCAAGTAGGCGCCCCACTGGGCCAACTACCATCCGATGCAATTATTTTTCCTTTCGTGCAAGTTAGATGGTAAAAATATTATCACTTTGTCATAAAGTTGACTACTAGACTATGAGTTGTCAAAATAGTTACTTCAGTGCAATTATTTTTCCTTCCGTGCAAGTTAGATGGTAAAAATATTATCACTTTGTCATAAAGTTGACTGCTAGACTATGAGTTGTCAAAATGGTTACTCTAATGCAATTATTTTCACAGTGCAAGTTAAATGATAAAGATATTATGACTTAATCATGTAATGCCACTAAACTCTGAATTGACACAATCCTCACCACCTAAATTGCACCGAAGATGTTTCCAATATTTTGAGTATTGAAAACAATACCAACCCAATAAAAAATGAGACAGATAATCTCATAACCACCATTCAAAAGCAGACAAGATAATTGTTTGCAAAGGCACTTCTTTCATCTTTATTTAATAACAACCCCCATCCACCACTCTTTCTTGCTTAGCATTGTGAACTTCCCCCTCTCCTCCTCTCCCCTACTTCAAATGTCTAAAATCGATGAAAAATCTCCAAAACATTGTGCAGCAAAGCAAGGATTTTCAGCTGAAAAATTCAAGTTCAACAAAAAACTCTTCTTCACCTTCTCCACATTCCTACTCTCTCTTTCAGCACTCATATTTCTTGTCTATCTTCTCTTACACCCCACAAAGCCTCAATTTTCACTCAAAGAAGCTGATATTTATCAGCTCAACCTATCTAGCCCTCACCTTCTAAATTCCTCTATTCAAGTCACTCTATTATCTAATAATCCGAATAATAAAGTTGGAATTTACTATGATATTCTACAAATCTATGCCTCTTATAAGGGTCAACAAATTACACTTTATACTTCTCTTCCACCTTTCTATCAAGGCCATGAAGAAAACAATCTTTTGTCAGCTTCTCTGGTCGGTGTTGGATTACCTGTGGCTCCATCTTTTGGTTATGAAGTAGGGAGAGATCAAATTGCTGGAAATCTTGTGTTGAACTTGAAAGTAAACGGCCGGCTCCGGTGGAAGGTGGGAACTTGGGTGTCTGGAAGATACAGGTTTATGGTTAATTGCATAGCAATTATGCCTTTTGGTCCTTCTCTGCCAACAGGTCCATTGAGTACAAAGCAAGGAACTCAGTGTTCCACCGTGCTCTGAAATGAGTTCATTTCTTTCCAGTACTTGAAACACCGAAGATGTCTAAGGGGAGGAGTGGTTGATCGTTGACTAATTAGTGTATGTAGCATCCAGTAATGTTGAATGTAGAGCAATTATATGAATTCAGAAGATGATTGGTTTCGTGTTTAACGAAGAAAAATCATAGTCTAATCTCTCTTTCTATAATATCCTACCTAGCGGTTATTCTTGCCGATAGGGCTCTGCTGGGGATATTCGAGAATGATTCTACAGCCAAATCCAATAGGTTCAAAACTCAGCTGCACCAGAATGGACCCACGATCTTTATGTATATATGCCATATACCTTAATCATATGACCATATACATCTTTTTCTTGTGCACAAAAAAGGCGTTACTCATGCCCACAAGGTCTCACTCTCCAATTCGATATAGATGATGTAAATCAAGATGACTCAGCAGACCGACCAGGTGGGAGGACTTATCTATAGAGTATCTTTTCCTACACGGGCTGGAGATTGCAAGAGTGCATGTGGAAAAGAGGCAAATTAGCCTATTTCGTCATTTTCGTATTTCTACATTGTTATTAAGATCCTCTTCGTTTTATTTTAACTTTTTAATATCATAAACGATGTTAAGATATGCCAATAAAGGATATCTGTCCATTTTTCTGTCAATTTTCCGTTTGTCCAGTCAACTAATCAACACATAATGTACTATTTAAGGGTATTTCAACATATTTTCCAAATAAAAATTTTGGAGTACTCAATTGTTAAAAAACAAAACTATGAATACTCCATTTAAATTAACAAAATAAAATCTAAAAACCCCCCTCCCCCAATTTTGAGTACTCAATTGTTAAAGAAGGGGATGAGTTTTTAGATTTAATTTTATTAATTTAAATTGAGTATTCATAGTTTTGTTTTTTAAGCAATTGAGTACTCAAAAATTTTATTTGGAAAATATGTTAAAATGTCTGAAAATACCCTTAAAAAATATATTATATGTTGACCATTTGACTGGACAAACGGAAAATTGACAGAAAAATAGACGGATATCCTTTATTGTTAGATCGTAACAATGTAGAAATACGAAAATGACGAAATAGACTAATTTGCCGTGGAAAAGATAGCTCGTTCAACAAAAGAATAGTTGTCAACAAAAGGTTTGGCCCAGTGGGGTCTCAAGTTCGACACCTGCTCCCCGCACAATGGGGCAATAATATATCTCCTCCTCTGGTGAGGCGTTCTCTTCCTCCTCTGGTGAGGCAATTCCTTCCCCAGGCATGGGGCATGCTTAATCTTCCCTATCTAGGGTGATTCTCCGCTCTTCCCCTTCGAAAGCATCGCGCTCAGCGCTCAAAAAAAAATAATAGTTTGCTTTGATCAACATGAGACCTAAACAACACACCCGGCCCGCTAGCATGCATGGACCCTGCATTTACAAGTGGGGCCGATATTAATTGTTTGTTTCTTGTAGGTGGGATCGGACCCAATAATTAGATTTCACCCACAGTTTTCCATCTTATATAGTAAATCAATCCACTATTCGGTAGCTAATCAATCTCTAATTTTATATTGCATTTTTTTTTCCCATATACTTACTCTATGAGACTCTTCTGAAGTTAAGAACTTATTCTCACAATGTATAAAATTAATCTTTTCAATGTTTCAAAGTTTACTGAATTATTTTTCAGATTAATCATACTTCATAATTGAGGACATGTAGAGAAATGACAATTATATTGTTACTCCACCAAAAAAAAAACAAAAAAGCCCCCTCTCCTACTATTTAGAGTAAACGGTAAGTGAAATTTGGATTGATTATTCGTTTGAAAATTTTGTCTCGTGAACAGTGGCGGAGCCAGAATTGAAGTTTAGGGGGGGCCGTAGAAAAAATTGATAATTCTTGAGGGGGCCGTAGTATAAAAAAAAAATTTGAATCGTTGGATATATATACCTAGTATATAAAAAAATTGCAAATCCCGACCCCCCGCTCCTCTTATGCTCCGCCAGTGCTCGTGAATCGTAAAAACCAATCTTTTTGGTGAGGTCGAAACTCAACCTTTTTCCCTTTAATCTTTCAAGTTCAACATTATTTTTTTTGATGAATAATGTCTTCAAGTTCAACATTAGCATACATACATTTAACAAGTTCAACATTATTTTTTTTGATGAATAATGTCTTCAAGTTCAACATTAGCATACATACATTTAACTGCAACAGAAAGGGCAGTTTTGTACTAACAAAAAGTTTATTGTTATTCAAGATTCCACCTCGACAAGAGTCCAACAACCCAAAAGGTGAAATGAAAGATGAACTTTGGACAAAAGTTAGTGGTTGAAGGGTAGTTTGCTTTGATAAACTGGTAGCACAACATATGTCAAACCGTCACTTATCGGTCGTGGTACAACTCTCGAGTAAGACTATCGTGGTTGGCACAATACTTTTAAATTAGAACCAAAGATCCTGCATTCATAAACACTTATTCAGCTGTTCACCACTTCCGATAATAATTTTATTTAAAATGGTATAAACTCTTACTCCCTCCATCCCTAAATAATGTTAACATTTGGAACTTCAAATTTGTCCCAAAATAATGTTAACATTTAGACTATCAATGAAAATTTAATGAACTTTTACCATTTTTACCCTCTTCTTAATTTTCTTTTAATCACAATTTCAATTTCCAAGATATATTTAATGAGGATATATTAGTCTTTTAACTTTAACTTTTATTGTTTTTAGGAATTTCTTAATTCATTTGAAATAGTCAAATGTTAACCTTATTTAGGGATGGAGGGAGTAGTAAATTATGCCATCGACAAAATGGCACCCAAAGACTATACCGCCAACTAGAAAGATTTGTCTGGAAGTATAGCGTAATTAACCACAACCCAAAAATTAATTCTCTGAAACTCAAAAGGCATATGCTAAAATGAAATTCAGCCACAAGACATTACATAATGAAAAAAGTAAGCTGAAATATTTAATTCCTTTCTCACAAAATAAGTGAATCCCATGAATCTTAGAAAGAATGATATATATTGCCTAATCTACACACAAAAACAACATAACCTATTAAGTTTCCAATAATTGGGGTAGGGCCAGTGATGAATAGGAGACAAATATAACCTTTAGCAATAAATACACAAAGTCACTTCTCCCAGAATACAACTGAAGCAGATGGATTGAAAACTTACCTAACATTTGGCAATGAATGCACAAAGTGATTTTTTTAGCAAATCGAGTGAAGTGCCACCTCACCTTGCACAAACAATCCCTGTTAATACATCTGTTTAACTAGAAATAAATTCAATTCTGATTCCTGTTCTTGGGATTAAGGCTTTTGTTTTTGTTGAGTTGTTGTTGTTGTATACCATACCAGAACCCCCTATTTTGAGAAATCAAGAGGCATTGTAAAGAATTCTCAACTGATATCCAAGCTCAACTACACTAAACTTGACTGTAATCTCATTTTAATAACAAAGTAATTCATGCTTTACAAATTACTCCATGCATGAAACTGAGATGAACTTCCTTGAGCTTCCCAACAGAATAGACATAAAATTCACCACCATCCCTGTCTACTATGCTGCAGTAGCATTAAGGATCCTTCATCTAAGTTCTTTTGCAATTAAACATAACCATTAAAATCATAACCCATCTCAAAACTAAATTTGCACATGTTCCTTTGGAGATGAGAACATGATTCCAAACAAGCCAAATGTCCCTGCCTCAACTTCCACCCCAATTTCAGCTCAACCCCTCTTCCTCTTCAAATCTTTTTTCCTTTTTTTCTTAGTTACAAGCTCGTCAAGGGCCATGGGGGGAAAAGGAAAAAACTCGGGCAAGCAGCAATATTTGCAGAATAGAAATTAAATGATGAACAAAGGTAAAGGAAGTTGAAGCAAAACAGTATTAGCATTCATACTCGTAACAATAGGTCAAAATATCATCTCTATTACATTTACAAAAACTCAATAAACTACTCCCCCAGTCCCCAAATTGGATGCCCAAAGCAGACGTTCATTCAATTTGGAACAGAATAAGTATAATAATATAAGAATGGTATTACATATTATCTTTAAGGAGGAAAACATAACCAAAATTAATGGATAAAACTCACCTCTCATGATGTCAAAGATTAAAACTTTAAGTGGAATTAGACTCAACCCACTTCCAATAATGTTTTTTACAAGAAACTGCCCCATCAGCCAACTTCTTCCCATCAGAATCCTCGTACTCGTCGACCTCTTCCGAACAAAAATCCCCTTCAGGCAAGCCTTCCACTACAGCATCTAACGTATGTAATACATAGCAAGCCGGCAATCCTGGGTACGACAACGAAAGTCTTTCCTCTATCTTCTTCGTATAAGAATTGGGAACGATTCTCACAATGCCATTGTCCCCAAGATACCCCAATCCTCCACTAATTACAGAGCCAAGCTCTTCTTTCACAGCCCTAAAAACTGCATCATCAACTGACTCCCTAAGTTTCATCTTCTCCGATAAGGGACGGGAGCGTTGACGGACGTCGCCGTTAGACAATTCTTGATGCGATTCCACAAGGACTTTATTGTATTTTCCAATAATTCTAACAATCACCACCTCTACAGTCCGAACAGGTGGGGTAGAATCGGCGATTGAAGTTTCCCCTTCCGACAGCTCGAGCCAGAGGTTATGGATGTTCTTGGTACCAGGTTTGACTCCCCAAGATGCGAAAGAATCGGAGGGCAAACGGGGTTTAAGCCAATCGGAGAGGGATTGAGGAGTTGGGAAATTGGGGGGAGATTTAGTAGAGGTGGAAGAATTGGGGAAGGACATATCGGGGATTTTGAAGAATCTGCGAGGATTAAGAGGGAAATATAGTTTTGGAAGGAGGGGTACAGTGTTGGCGGATTTGCGGGTAGAGAATAGAAAGAAGAGAGAAAAGGCGGTAACAATGAGGTCGGGGAGTGAGGCTATGGGCTTTCTGTGGAGTTGGTGGTGGCGCGACGGTGGTGTTGGTGGAGGTTGTGGAAGAGAATACATGTACTGGAAAATTCTTACCGGAATTTTTTTACGGAGGAAGGATAATGAGGCGGCCATCAACGCAAGACCTTGCGGCGGGAATTTGAGGTTGGAAATCCAAGGATGTTTAAGGATCGGCCTGTCAATTGAGTCTATTTAGTCTAAAATATTTACCACGGCTCCTATGCTGAATAAGAAAATTCAGTATATACGGGACATGCTGTCAGCCATTGGATTTTGTACTTTTTGATCCAACGGTTGTATAAAAAACAGGGGTATTTTAGAGATGAACTTTGAGCTCTTTTTCTCTTTTTACTTTTTAACTCGGGTGTTCAATAATCGAGAACATGCATTCACTAATAAAAAACATGCGTTCTCTGACAGAGAACATGTGCTTACTGCCAGAGAACACATGTTCAATAATCAAGAACATGCGTTCACTAATAAAAAAATGTGCGTTCTCTAACAAAAAATGTGTTCACTGACAGAGAACGTGCGTTCTCTAATAGAGAACTTGCGTTCTCTAACAAAAAAATGTGTTTTCTAATATAAAAAAACGTGCGTTTTCTAACAAAAAATGTGTTCACAATATACAAGAACGTGTATTTTCTAACAGAGAACATGCGTTCTTGTAGAAATATACCTATTTTACTTTTCACATGCATAACTTTTCTCTCTCCCTCAGAACTCCACCTTTTTGACTTTTCAGCCGCAACTTTTCTCTCACCTCTAATAAAATTATGGACCTTGCTAGGCTACTAGAATTATTGGCTAAAAGATTGGCTAAAATAATTTTTTGGACCTTTTTGCCCTTATAGTTGGGTGAATCCCTTATACCAGCAGGGGGTAAGATAGTCATTTAACACCCTCAATTTGGGGTTTAGGGTTTCTATCCCCAAAATTCTAGTAGTAAATCATTTTCCTAAAATTATATATATATATATATATCCTTTTACCTCTCTTTTAAATCTCAACCATTGATCCTTTTAAAAAATGAAATCAACGGCCCTTGTTGTATCCCGCACGTGCGGAATTTAAGGCGTTCCGCACAGGAGCCGGACTGTAAAATATTGGGTTAAGGTTCATGCCCATTAAATTGAGATACATATTGAATTTTTATTGGATTGAGTCTAGATTTTTTCACCCAGAGTTCGAATCAATCACATTGGATTTTGAATCTAATTTGGGTCTAATCATTAATTTTATTTATAATTTAATCGATACTCAATTTTATCGACAGAAATGTGAATATCTTTTTAAATAAAATAAATAACGATTATTAGCGAAATATTTTGTGAAAAATAATATGCACAGTTAATTAACATTAGCATTATATTATTAGGTTCATATAAAATAAAATAAAAAATAATTTTAATTGGGTCTTTGGGTCTTTGGGTCCTTGGGTCTCTTGAATATATACAATTATAAATTAGACCAGCAACTTTTGGGGCATTACATTGGACTGACCATGATAGTCATTTTTTTTTACCACATTTATGTCCAAAGTGAAAGTGCCAATTCCGTACGTCAGCTGAGAACAGAATTGGCACTTCCGTTCTCCCCCAAGACGGAAGTGTCACTTCCGTCCTCATTTTCCACCGAGAACCATTTTTTGCTACTGTTCATGTTCCATACCTTTTCCACCAAGAACTACACGTAACTAGTGATGCTAGGGTATCCCTGACTGGGAACAAATTGTGAAGGAGCTACCACCAATGGATGCACTGTTGAGCAAGCTAGAAAAATGACATGTATCTATACTGATCTTGCACATGCAATCTAACCAGACTTTGGTAAACAAAACTTAAGGGTGCTTTAGATTGGTTTTCTTTTGAGAAACAATAAAGATTTAGCTATTAAAAGTTTAGTTAAATAATGTTTGATTTATAAATTAAATGTCTTGTGTTTCACGAAGTTAAACTGTTTAAAAATGTCTCAAACTTGAAATTTTGTGTTCCGTTTCGGGATGGATAGAATGAAACTAGTATTATGGCCGCAGAATGCAAGAGTTGACAGTTTCAGTGCAATAAAATAGGTACGTGTAGTTTTCATTAGCAAATTATAATTCAAGAACTCTCTGGGCAAAGACAAATGACTATTTCATGAATATATAATCCTTTGATGGCAAACGGACGAGTCCTAGAACACTTGCATTTTCTTTGATCAATATGCCGATGTATTGACAATAATATAACTTATTAAATTTCAATAACAAAAAATATTCCAAATTTTACTGGCTTCCATAAGAGCAGCTTACATCCCTTTCTTGGGTACGTTTTGAAAAGATCAAAAGATATGACGTAATTCAATTTGTTTTCTTCTTCTTCTTGACACCCATGAGAATGGGTTTGAACTAGTGAATGAGCTTTACTCCATTATTCACAAACATATATTTTATTCAACATCTCACTGCTTCATTTTCAATTCTATATTATTACTATAATTGGGATTAGGTTAAGCTGTTGCAGTTGTTCTTCTGCCCTATCAATGGTTGTTGCAAAACGGTAGATTCCTCTATTATGATATCTTTTACCAATATAGCCCCAATTCATGAATTTAGTATTAAAATTCTACTACTACTTTATTATCAATATGAAGTATTTTAACCAAGTTAAGAATTTGATCTATTTTTTCCAGTATGTAGTTATACATTATTAGCTAAAGGATCAATTTAATCTAACGGTTAAATACTTAAATAGGTAAATAATTATTTAAACTTAATAAATAATAGTTACTTCTTAACTATTGAATCGAGAATCAGTGGTCAAGATTATACAAACATATTCCGAAAATTAAAAATATTAATTTTAACACCGTAATCGAATATATTGACAACTGTCATCTATACAAAAGTCAAGACTATAACCGCTTAGTTAATAAAATATATTTTTATCAAATAAAAAAATATTGAGTTCAATACTCACTACACCATGTCCAGTCCCATCATCTTCCTCCTCTAACCCCCCACCACCCCAAAAAAAAAAACATCATTTATACAAGTTTACAACCTTTACATGAAAAATGAGTAAATGAATACATCAACATCAAACACAAAAAGACCACATGATATATACCTTGCCTAAGTATTGGTATAAATAGTATTGGGGTCGTAATTTACTTTTGAAAGTTAGTTAAGATGAATAAATAGTGATTTATTTTGATCGTGACTAATTCGAATGGAATATACGTAGGATAATTTCATGATACGATATTAAGGACCTATTCTTGATTTCTTAAAAGCACCTGCTCATAGCTAATGACATAAAATAAACTATCATTGGTGTGTTCTCAATTTTTTATTAGGTTAGTTTATAACTTGAAATAAGCCCCAAAAAGGCTAATTTAGAAAACACCATCAAATGTACTTTTTTCTAGAATAACATGTGCTGAAACTACTATTTTTTTTACTTAAAAATCACAATATAAAATAGGTAATATGCACTAATTGGCGGAAAATAGCCATCAACAATTTACGGGTAGCGATTGTGGAACTCCAGTGGAATTTCCGGACAATTTTTTTATAAAAAAACTCCTCACGTGGCCGGCACATTAGGGGTATTTTTATCCCAAAAAAATTAGCCTCCATTGTTGTCTTCTTCATCTCCCTTCCTCTTTACACCACCACCACCACCACCACCACCATCTTGATCATTCACCACCACCTCCCTTCTGATTGACCATCTCACCCCATCACCACCAACATTCCACCACAACCACCATCAAATCCTTCTCTTCAAATAACCATACCCACCAGCAAATCAGATCCTTCTCTTCTGCGATGGATAGAGATTTAGCATTTGTTTGGGATTAGTATTGTCAAGATTTGATCTTGATCTTGAGATGAAAATTGAAATGGGTTTCATTTGCCCCAAATCCCACTGCCCTAAAATAACCCCAAAAAGGGGGCTAATCTCATCACTGCAAAAAATCCCCAATTCCTAATTGATAAATAAAAAACAGTAAAAATTGGATTTCAACTCTACCAACTCTTCCAATTCTTTATTGTAAAAACAGTGGTGGGTTTCAATAATCTCCAATTATTATTTAGTATGTTTTATGAAATTTGAATTAAAATTGAAACACATTTCAATTTCCATCTCAAATATGAAGATCCATAGACAAATTTGATAAAAATTTCATGAAACCCATTTCGGAATGTTTTTGGTTTTTGTTTATCATTTATATTTGTGGAATTCGAGCTGCTTGATTTTGGGTTTAATGCATTGATTATTGGTACAATTGATTGGTGTGGAGATTGTGGGGGTGGCTGTTGGTGGTTGCTGGTGGTGGTGGTGGGAGCAGATGAGAGAGCCGGAGAAGGAAGTTTCTTGATTTTTTAAAACTAATTTTTTATCTTCTTCGTCTTCCTCCTTCCGTTGAAGGAAGTTTCTTTGATTGGTTTGTGAAGAAGAAGAACAAGAATTGCAGCGATAGGTGTGAAAATTAGCTCATGGGCCTCCATATCCTCTCAAAATCAATTGGCAAGGAGAGGTGTTAACCCATGAGCTTATATATTATTTGGATATTCCTTAGGCAATCGATGTGGGACTTCATATTTCAACACTCCCCCTCACATCGAGATGAGAGTAAATTAAGGTCTGCCGCCCTTCTTGGGTCGTACGGTGACCATTAGAGCTCTCTTGGGCATTATGAGTCTATCATCCCGCCTAAGGGCCCATTCTGATACCATGTTAAAATTAGCTAATGGGCTTCCATATCATCTAAAAACCAATTGGCAAAGAGAGGTGTAGCCCATAGCTTATAAGTTATTTGGATCTTACTTAGGCACTCGATGTGGGACTTCATATTTCAACACTCCCCCTCACATCGAGGTGGGAGTCAATTTAAGGTTCGCCGCCCTTCTTGGGTCGTACGGTGACCATTAGAGCCCACTTGGGTCTAACTCATTCCCTCAAAAGATACCTCAAGAGGGGAAGGATTGCTCATTCCTTATAAAGAACAAACTTGCTCACTAACTAGTCGATGTGGGATCTTTAACACACCATCTCACGGTCAGGGCTGGACATCTAGACCGTGAACAATAATAGGGCCCAACATCGAACTAGTTGGCTCTGATACCATGTGAAAATTAGCTCATGGGCCTCCATATCCTCTCAAAACCAATTGGCAAGGAAAGGTGTTAACCAATGAGCTTATATGTTATTTGGATCTTCCTTAGACACTCGATGTGCGACTTCATATTTCAACAATAGGAAAGTGGGAGGGAAGACACGACGACGACGACGACGTAGCCGTGAGAGAGTGAGAGGGAGCCGGAGAAGAGGGTGGGAGTTGGTGGTGGTGGAAACAGATGAGGGAGTCGGAGAAGGGGGTAGGGGTGGGAGTTGCGGGATGGGGGTGGGTGTTGCGGGATGGTTTTAATTGGGTCGGCTCGGGTTATAAAGATATATTAGTATTTTTTACATTTTCAGGCAAAAAAAATAAGAAAATTTGGCCGGAGTATTTTGATGGCTAAAAACAGCCAAAATAATTGTTATAATCCAACATTTAAAATTCCGAAATAGTTTGTGGCAATTTAGTGCAATTCACCCTATAAAATATGGTAAATATAAAATATTTTTTAATTTCTTACTGTTCCCTCGGTTAGATTGTGTAAGAAGATTTAATTAATTTTTATTGATTTTTTCAGTAAATAAAAATAGCTTAATGTATATATAAAAACTGTCTTTACAAAAAGATATTTTTTCAACAACATTAAAAGAAAAAAAGTAATAGATAATATGTCAGCTTTCTGTACGAACTCATAATCTTACTATGAGCAAACAATTCAGTTAAATTTCACCCAAAAAAAAAAAAACAATTCAGCAAAATTGAAATCTTATTTATTTATTTATTATTTTTAGATTCCTAATAGAACCAAAACAGCTTTTATTTGTGGGCCTTTTCATTTTCATTTTTTTTCGAAGCTCGGATGGGCGGTTGACCATAAGGGGAGAGAGATGCGCCTCATAAGAGGAGAAAATAGCCCTAAAAAAGGAAACAATTAAAGCTTGTCTCAATGCATGGGGAGGATATCGAACCCCTTTGATCTTTTCATTTTCTTTAGAACATAAGTGGAGGTTTTGAGTTCAAGAATGAAACTTGAACGCGAGCAATGGGCATAAATTAATGGGTTCTTGTCCCCAAAGTCCAAATTGTCTTATTTGAAGGAGTGGTGCGCTTAAGGTTATACTTTGGACACTCCCTCCTAATAATTTTCATTATCCAAAGTTTTCATTTTTTCTTCAAATATTTTTTTTACGAATAATTTAATTTTACCATCTTAAATATAAAAATATTTAAATAAAAACCAATAAAAATACACCTTAGAGGAAGTCTCAGCATCCGTATTCCTTGGGTGAAGATGAATTCGTCACAAGTTACATGTTATTAAACACTTGGACAACTGAAGACGCATTGAGCTAATCCCTCTTCAATGGATTCAAAGAGTTTTTTGCTACTTCAAAAGATTTTGGCAATTTTGATATTTACTGGTGAATTTCGACTGCTTCGAAATGATATTAATCCAACCATTTGACATCCCCTACCAGAGACGGATTAAGAACAAATTTTTTACTGAAAAATTCTTAGTGATGGAATATAATATTTATAATTTATATATATATATATATATATATATAGAAAATTCACCATTTCAGAAAATGTTGAGGGGCGGCCAACCTTTTCGCCCCCTTTAAATCGCCACTAATCCCTACTTAGGATGGTTTAGCAGTTGAAACTTAAGTTTCCTAATTATCCTAAGTTTTCCTATTTCTAAATGGAGATGAATTCCTGAAAAAATTAGCCTAAATTCTTCCTTTCCAACAAAAAGAGGGAAATGAAACACCCTTCCCCAACGAGTAAAAATATTATCTCTAGTTTACTATTCTTCAATAAGAGGTTTCCTTACAGTACGAACCCCCTATTTATGATTCCTATAGACAAGTAAATTTTCAAGAAAACAAATTATTAAATTTGGACAATTAAAAAAAAAAAAAATTAGTCAAAAACCTTTGGGGGGGCTCAAAGATTCGGTGTTTAAAGTCAAAATCAGTTCGATCCAAGATCAAGCTGCTTAGCCCTGGGATCACGTTTTTCTCTTAAGAGGATCATCCTACAAAATTGGAGTTCTAAGAGGTTGTAACCTGCTATTGAATTCAATTAATCAATAAAACTACTTTTGTAGGATGTTTCTTGTTTCTCATTGTACGTATTCAATAATTGTCGCTTACAACTTCATCCAAGCTTTTCTTCCCTTCCACCCGCAATGCCTAGGAAGGAAGCTAGAAACGATAATTATCTCCTTCCAGATGACATACTGTATAATCTACTGGTAGTCAAATTTACGGTATGGTTTATCATCCATTGCTTAAAGAATACTGTATAATCTGGGGAATCTTTCGAAGAACCCTCGTGGGGTTTCGATTAATGCTTACCATCAGAACCTCACTGGAAAGAGATCGAAGCAGACAACCGAGCTTCCTCCTCCTCATGGGGGTTTTACTCCTCACGTTGTGGTAGATGATGTTCTTTACTGGATGGTCACTGATGATGAAGACCTTATGTCATCCAAAAAGAGGAGAGTATCCCTTTAGCTACTATGATACCTGGAAATCCATGGTGGCATTTGATATAAAGAAGGAAGAAGCCGTGCTGATGCCTTTTCCAGAGAATTATGGATATTATGCCAAAAAGAGCGGTATTTTGAACATGGATTAATTTATCTCCTTGGGTAAATTCACACCTCTTTTTGGAGAAAATAGTCATATGATCGAAATCAAAATCTGGATATCAGAAAATTTTGCAGTGAAATTATGGAGAAGAACCCACACAATTAACATTGACGGACAGGTTTTTCCGAAGAACATTACAGATAATTATTTAATTTAATAATAGTACCGATAAGGTACGTTGGAGCAGTTGCCATTCTTAAGGGAGAATTGTTTCTCCGTTTTTGGTACTTAAAAGAATATAATGGGCGGACATGGAACTGCCCATTGGAGGTAGAAGCAGATGTCTATCTTAAGTAGGGAAGCATCCGAGAGATTGGGAAGAAGTTTAACGGCTATTGCAGGTCAATTTCTTCCGACCCTAGACTCACTGGTTAAAAGAAATCTCAACCAACAAGGACAACTCGTAACGAAGTCTCAGTTGATAATTAAATGATTGTATTTTCTAGTACAAATCTCAGTTTCTATGTGTGTAACACACAAGTAAATCGTCGCCTTGGCCTGTCACTCAAGATTCTCGATCATTTCATTTCATTTCATCGTATGAAAGGTAGATAGGCAACAAAACTTCATACTTGTATCCTTTTTTTTCGAAATTATGTACTTTTATTTGTATTTCTATTTTTAGCAACTCAACATTATGAATGTATATCAACATAAGCAATCAAGATTTCAAGCACATACTTGTTGCTTATGCTCATGTAATTAGATAAATGTATAAAGTCAGGCAATTATTGCACAATTCAAGGTATAAATTTTGCAGAATGAGGCAAATAGAAAGAATTATAACACTACATCAAATAATTAATTGGACTAGTGATATTCTCCACATAAACAAGATTCAAGCTCAAAAACAGTTATACTACCTCCTTTCCATAAAAACAGTTAAGCGACTTATATTATGTAATGGAAGGAGTATTAAAATTCGGCATTGACATTAAAATTACCTTAGACTCTAAGAAGCTGCAACTTGTTCGAAAACGCGATGGCAATCCAATCAGGCTGTGCAGCAGACCACTGGAGTTGATTAATCTCAGAACCAGCCGAATACATCGACATAGGATCAATTCCATTAGGGCCAGCAACAGTGGGTAATTCCCAGATAAGAGCTTGCCCATCATCTCCAGCAGAAGAAATATGTCTACTACTTTGGGGAGCCCAAGCAATGGCGTTCACACTTGCCTGATGCCTCTCCAATTCAGCCACAGGCATAGTTGGGGACCTAATATCCAAAACCACAACCTTGTTACTATCCATTAACATTGTCGCCATGTACCTTAAATCCTGTTTGTTCCAAGCCAATCTCAATAAAGGAGTATCAGGCTGAGGACTTTCGTATATGATTGTTGAGTGTTCTTTATCCCTCAAATCGAAAATTCGGACCGACCCATCAGCTGAAACAGAGGCGAAAACCCCTGCTTCGCCCCAAGCGATGTCGTAGACCTCTTTATCGTGGGCAATTAACTGAGTTTCCACAACCCCTTTTTCGATATCCCAAATTGTGCAAGTAGTATCGATGCTGGAAGTCCCGATTCTGCGAGGATCGATGTCGTTCCAGTCGAATGATGTTAAAGGGGCGCAGAATTCACTGCTCTTGCTGTTATTAAGAGTGGAAATTGGTTCAATTGATGAATCACGGACTTCCCAGAGACGGAGGTAGTCGCCGGAGGAAGCTAGTAGATCGGCGGAGGTGGGCTTAGGATGGAACATTAATTTGGTGGGCGGGTAAGGATGATCGAAGGAGAGAGCCGGAATGGGTTTGATTGAGAGAGTTTCTTCGTCGAAGGACAGGATGTCTACTCGGTTGTTGAGTTCCTCTATGAAACTTCCGACGGCGAGGGGACGGCGGCGAGGGTGGGAAGCGGCGGAGGAAGAGAAAGCCATGGAATAGATAGGGTAAGGACTTTCATAAGTGACGGAGTTTTCGGATCTGAGAAGAGGTTCTTGAGATGAATTTTCCATTTCTCTGATGCTTTGAGATGTGGGAGAAGAAACTGGAAAATTCTTGAGGATTTTATTTTTATTAGGACTGAAAAAACAACTACTAAAACGCTCTTTCTAGAACACGATTTGTTGAATTTGATGTATAAATGAGAGGAAAATTTCCATTTTGGATAGCTGAGGAATTTTGACTGGTAGTTGGGTAATGTGGCCCGAGCAGTAGTGACGGATCTAGGGTGAAAATCCTCTGTCTCTATTTGTGTATGTTCCCGTATCCCTAACTAATCAGAATTTACTATATAAATATTTTTTTTAATTATATATACACATGGTGAATTGTGATTGGCTGGGGACACGGGGACATACACTGACGGAGACAGAGAATTTTTTGCCACGGATCTATTATGGCGACATTTGACCACGTTTTCATTTAGATGATAAATGTATTAATGACCCCACACAAATTACCGTGTGCCCCCCAATGTTATCTATTCCTTCATCCATCACTGGCCCCGAGTATGACTAGGATGCAAAATCATGTTTATTTCAGTACATAAAAAACATTTGTTGTCGTTTTGGATTCTTGCTGTTTTGGATACTTATTGTGATTTTTAGATATATGTTACAAAAGATAAGTATTACATGCGTAATAACACGTGTATAATGAAAGAACATATGTTTTTCATCTATAACGAGAGAAAACATGTCACATGAGATTTAATACTTGTCAAAAATTATGTAACATTTGTCCAAACATGTTTCATATATACTAAAAAACAGCGTTTTATACTATAGCTGTGAGCGTGTGAGCCAGAGACTGGACTGGAAGATGAAGACGATGGATGTTACTAATGGTCTGTTGGATCGGGAAATTGGAAGGAAAAGAAAAAGAAAAAGAAACGAGCTGAATCATGGATTGGATCGTTACGAGTTTTGGATTCTGTTCTTTGGGTAAATCTTGTTTGTCTTTAATACTAAGATCATTAATCTATTGGGCTTTTTAGTTATAAACAAAAAGCCCAGTTCACTTTTATTAAAAAAATGAAAAGAGGTAATTGGGGAAGAGGACAATGGAAGGGATGAACATTATTCTTGTTTGGGACTACGGATGTGCGTACGGTATTATACAGAATTTCGATATTCGATTCGCTTTTGTTATATTTTATAAAAAACATTCAAACTAAAATTTTATTAAATTGAATACCGGAATTATTTTAGTATGGTCAGTTTATATCGAAATTTCAATTTCTTTTTTCTTGTAGAACTCGACTTAATAAAAACTATACAAAAGATGATATTATAATGTACAATTAAAATAAAAACAATAAAATGAAAATTGAAATATAAAAATACAATTCTAAATAATATTAATAACAATAATAAGTATAATAATAATTAATTTTTTGAATAATAATAATTAAAAAAATGGTCTTTCGGTATTTCGATAATTCAGTTTCTAAAATTTGAAAATCGAATTATTTTATTTTTTCCAAAAAGAGAATTGAATAAACCGAACCGTATAGAAAAATTCAGTTTGATTCACCCATATTTGGGGCATTCTAATTTTGTAAAGAAAGAATAACCAATTACGCAACCAACTTGGTTCGGGTGTTTGACAAAAAAAAATTAAGTATTATACTAACACAATCTCGACGTTGATTTGACATACTTACAACGACTTAAACCCATGAATGATTTTGTGTTTTTGGGAGTTCTTGGTGGAATAGGCTATTTTTTTTTATTCCAGCAAGGAGATGGTGACGTTTTGCTATTGCCAGGCAGGTTTTGGCTACTTCCTTATTTTCAGCCTTGGAATTTTTTTGGTGCCTCCAGCTATACAATCTGGGAGCTTTGGCAGCACTTGGATGTTGTGGTTAGGCCTGCAAACGGGTCGGATTTTTATCCGTATTCGACTCGAATCCGATTTTATTTTTAGGATATGGTAAGAACTCTAGACCCATACACCCATATCCGAATCCGAGTCCGTATAAGATTAATAAAACGGTTACGAATATGAAATATAAAAAATCGTATTCGTTAAACCCGAACCCGTTTCAGGTAAAACAATATATATATATTTCCTAAAACTATATATATATATATATATATATATATATATATAGGATTTATGACTTTTCTGTAATATAAGTATTTTATAGGATTTATGTAATAATTATTTATATTGCAATTTTAGTCCTGTATATATACATTCTTAAGGAGGGTTAAGAGATAACAAACCCTAACATCACAGCCTCTTCTTCTCTCTCTCCCCCGTTACCTCTTCTACCTTCTCCGGCGCCGTTCCATTTCTTTCCTTTCTTCCCTCTTCTTCTCTCTCTCTCTCTCCCCATTTCTTCTTCTACCTTCTCCGGCGCCTACTCCTCGCCACTGCTCCTTCCCGTCACCGTCACCGCCGCATGTATATTCAGTTGCGTGTAAAGTATTTTTCTTCTGTTGATTCTCGTTTACAAAGATATGTTTTTGTATTTGGTGTTCGAATTGCAGTATGGTGAAAAGGCTTTAGGCTTTTTTCATTTTATTTATTCATAACCTCTAATTTTCTTTTATTTGAGAAACTATAGATTCTGAAACATAATTGTTGATTCATTTGACACGGGTTTTACCATATCCGTATTCGGATCCAAATCAGCGGATCTGGTAATATATAATTTGGATCCGCTAGGATATGGATACGGATATGGTAGGAAAAATTAAAATTGGATATGGATCCGAAATAGACAATTTCGTATCCGTTTGTAACCGTTTGCAGGCTTAGTTGTGGTGTTATTTATTTGTATTTTGGGGTTTTTTTTTTCTTCCTTTTATACGCTTCTTAGATTGTAATAGGATTTCAAACCTTTCTTGTACTACTTTGTAATAGTCTTAGAGTGTGATAGTTAGAGAGTTAAATGTTCTCTCCATCTTGGTTTTTCCGACCTTGGTGACGATCACATTATAGGCATTATAGATTACTTTGTAGCAATAGTTTAGTTAGATCTCCTATTTTATATCCTAGAAGCATAGGAAGAAAGTGTGGACGGAATTAGGTAGAAGAAAGTGTGGACGATCGAACGCACTTGATATCTTGACACAAGTATGTACTAAAGCGAATGGATCGTAATAGATCGTTCGTGAACATCTTGTAAACTTCGGTGGACTATTTATAGTTCTCCATTTTGATCCCAAAAAAAAACCCATGAATAATTTTGGGTTGGACTACTACAAGAGTATCAGGGAAAAGAACAGGCCTCCAATCTTAATGGGCCCACAAAACGAAGGTGAAGGATTTTAGAGTCCAGATTTGGGCTCAAAGATGCATTTCGATTAAATTTTGCTTATATTTTTTCACAAACCCTTGAAGATACATTTTTACTCAGAAACTATTTAGTTTTGACGCAGTTTGAGAAACTTGCTTCCACAAACAAATTAAAAGCAATCTAATATTTATCTGTAACAATTTCTTTATTTTAAAATATTTATGACGTTAATTCAATTGTTTTTTTTTTCTTTTGATGGAGTTAATTAAATTGTTGGGAACGTCCAATGTTAGATAAAAAAAATTCACTTATCAAAATAATTATGCACAGTAGAAAATATAATTATTCTGTTTTGTTAGCGTCACAATGGTTTGTTTTGCAATATGCCAATTTGACGACTATAGGTTGTTCAACATATACTGAGGCAGATAATGAAGCGTAACTCAAGTGGTAACACACTTCTCTTCTAATCGGTTGGTCAGGGATTCGAGTCACTAAAGAGAGGAGGCGGCTTCTTAGGGTGTATTTGGATTATTTTTCTTTTTTTCTATTTATGTTTCAATAATAATAATAATAAATAATTTGTGAAAGTAAATATGAATTTCAAAATGAAGATTTTATGTTGGATAATAGAAGGGAGTGGTTCTAAAATGCACCCTTAGCCGAATTGGGAGAAAAACGCCGATGCGTCTATCGTGCGGAACACATCAAAATTTATATGTACGGATTGCGGGAAGTCATTAAATGTTTCATCTTACGGTTAAAATTTAGAAAGAGAAAAGTTATTATTTTTTTTAAATAAAATAAAAATATTTATTTATTTCATCTAATGGATAGCTATATTCAAAGTTAAAATAACAGTCTTGTAAATACATAATAACAATTGTTTAACATAATGTTAAACTGTCAAAACACTATCCCTTAGTTGAAAACGAGTAATGAAATGTCAAATAGTGCCACCTATTTACGGGAAAATATGGTTTGTCCATCACTGATGTCCTATGCCTCTCAACCACTTGGAATTTGTCACGTGTATATTTTCTTCAATTCATATGCGTTATTATTTCAAAGATAAAAGAGAGGAGAGAAAAGAGAAATTAGTTAATAAATATTAATAATGAAAAGATGTGAAATTAGAGGAGTATCCATGCGGTGAATTATGAGTGGGTGAGAAATGCATGGGGATTTTTTTGCCCCTATTTGATGGGAACCACACAAAACAGTGCACCCTATAGATTTAGGGAAGAAATCTTCTGTCCTAAACTTATATTTCACTAGGTCTTTAACCCGTGCGATGCGCGGTGTGCTTAATTTGGCATTTCACAATCACAAAATTTGATGTTATTTATTAACTATGAGGTATGATGTGATGATAGTTTATATTGTCCCTTAATCATAAGGATATGTGTTCGATTATTAACTATTGGAATGTAGCACATTTGTATAGCTAGCAATTTATCTCTTTGGAGAACTCTCGTTATGAGGGAATTGGTCACTATTACCGGTGGTGAACTCTCGATAAAAAAAATGTGTACATTGTATGAAATCAATGTCCAACACATTTTGATTTTTTTTCGGTAATTGTTAAACATGAGTGTGGTACATTCTTTGTGTGCCTTTTCAGATACTCTCTCTGACCAAATTTGAATATTATATTTCTTATTCATTTTTTATAGAGAATGAAATATTCAATTCCGAACGAAGAGGAAGATTACATAGCTATGCTCCTTTATTTTAATGTATTATTTCAATAATTAAATTATAAAACAATGAAAGAAAGCCAAACAGATTAGTGGTTCAATTTTTTCCTATACTTTGGCCTCTTCCCCCTCAAGAATAAAAGATAAAAGCAACAACAAATTTAACAAAGATCGTTTAATCTACTCATGACCTGCATCATTTATTTTTTAAATTTTTTATTGCTTATCTTCATCACATTTTTTAGAAGAGAAACGTTTACAATTGGGGGAAAAGGAAAAAATAAATAAATTAAAACAGTTACAATTGAAAAAAGGAAACAAAAATAAAAGAAAATTTAAAACCTCCAAGGTACCCTAATTTTCTTCTCAACAGCCGCACATCGCCCTTCTTCTTTTGTTATGAATCGATCCTCTCATTCTTGCCGGCGGTCTTGATCCACACCTTCTCCCTCTGTCATGGATCTGCCAAGAAAGAGACCCATAATACGATGCAGATCTCTATTCTTTCTTAGAAAATTCCTTCCCTCTCTATCACAAATTTTCCCTATCACTTCCTTCACTTTCAAACAAATAAAGTCCTCAAACAATCATAATAACCAACCACCCCTATTTGAGGATCTAAAAATGACTTTCCGACCATATTTTTTTGGGTGATTGCGGCAACCCACTGACAATAGCTTCTGGTTGTGGGTTATGGTGGCAGAGTCTTCTCCGACTCTGTAGGCGGATCTTGTGGAAGTAATCCCATATATTAACTCGGTTCCATTCTTTAACGAAATCCTCAAATGTGTTGTTTTTATATGTCCATTTTTAGAACATCCAACTGGTTTATTCAAAGGTATTTTCTGGTAAATTGTTGTTTTATTTGGAATTTGAAGGGGATGCTTTTATTTTCAATTTATTATTATTATTTTTTGTAATGGAGATAGTATGAAAATTGCTTATGACCATAACTATACCTATCAATTAATTACATATAACCATGGTTTATTCTAATTCTCTAAAATTAATAGAATTAATTAAATTTATTATCTCTTAGAATAACTATATTTCTTAGATTTTTTGAATTCCTATATACATTAAGTCTATTCATTAAAAAAGAAAACTATTGAACTTCTTGATTTAAAAAAAATAATTGAACTTCTTTATTTAAAAAAACTCATTCAACTTCTTCATTTAAAAAAGAAGCAACAATAAATAAATATAATTACTATAATAAAAGTTACAAAACTCTTCTACTTCATTCATTAATATAATTAATGAACTTTATAAATATGTACATATAGCCATTAGCTATAGAAATCTTCCCAAGTTTTTAGCTCTATAATAACTTGATATTAGAGTTGAAGATTATAGTTCATGAGCAAGTAATTTTAAAGAGTAAATTAATGATAAAGTTGTCACATTGAAGTTTCTATTGGTCCACGTCTCACAAAATGTCACATGTCACATCATTAAGTTTCTATCTCAACTTGACCTAACTTTATATATTATAGATTTTCTATCCTATTAATAATTTGTCAAATCTCAATTTTTTGTTTTAAAATAATCTATATAACTTAAAAGTAAATGAAATTTGTATGTAAAATGATATATTTGACAAAATATTATTATTGGAATGTGAAAGATGACAAAAATATGTCATAGATGATATTTTTGTTATGAAATATCAAATAATGGAGTCCTTATGGATTCCATAACCCCTTCTACTTTATGGATCCCCTAACTCCCCATTGATAGAGGAGTTACAAGGAGTCCACTAACCTACCTATTGATGAGAGGTTTCATAACCTATGTTTTTCATCCCTATAAATAGAGAGCTTTTGTTGATGTAAAGGAGAGATAGAAGAATAATATAGAAGCACTTATACTATCTCTTGTCTTTTGTTCATTCTCTTTAGTTTATGTTTTAGTTTTGTGGTGAAATTCATTCTAGAATTTCATCCATTTTATAACACGTTATCAGCACGAGCCTCTACTGTTAGCTGATTAGATTTGTGATATTTTTTATCTCCTTGGTAGATATTCAGTCCGAATTGTTATGTTCATATGTATTTGAGTTTTGTATATGATTTTCTGCATCTTGAATATAATGGACCTATTATTGAGGTTGAAGACTTGAGGGAAGAGGTTAAGGTAAGTTGTTTATATTCTAAAGGTTAATTTAATGGCTAATCTTTATAAACTTGAATTTACAATTCTTGAGATCAACGAGAGATATTACATATCATGGATGATGAAATCCATTTGAAAATGGGTCTTGAAGATACCATTGGAAAGCATCAAAGCCACTTAATTGATTACTAACAAATCTTGAGAAAATATACAATCACAAGAAGTTGATTGTGATGCAAAATGCTATTTGTGAACAAATATCATTGTAGCTCATAATTTTGAATATATAAAGATTTATTATGTATATAATTTCTTCATGTTGGAGAAAATATGACATGTAATTTTTTTTTCCTCATACCTCAAACATGCTCCAGAAGTAGCAATATTGAGAATAAATATTTTAGAAAATATGAAAGTGTTATGAGTATATCTTATTGAGATTAATTGAGAAAATGAGTTATCGATGATATATTGAAAGTTTCGACCATCTTATTTTATGTCATTCCCTGAAGTGAATGAATTAGAATATATGATTCATTTATGAAATAATTTTGGTTCATGTCATGATTTTTTAGTAGACCATGTTAAACATGACTCATTGAGTTCAATAAAAAATAATTTTTCACCCGAAGTGAAAAAATAATTAGAGATGGAAGAGAATATATGATTCCAACACTTAATGAAAAAATTGATGAGATAAGTTTTGTCACATACCTGTTGTATGTTGGACATCTTTTGAATCCCTCTACTAAGCATCACTTTGAGAAAGAAAGAAAAAAAATGTCATTTTGCTTCTCTCTAAAAGTAATGGTGCTACTTTAATTTTGGCATATGTAAATGTAGTCAATCTCTTTGAGTATTCAGAAAAATATAACTTGATATTTTATTTTTGTATTAGAACTTGTCAATTGCATATATTATCATGTTATTTTAGCTTGTTTGTTTACATTCAAGAATAACAAATATATAATATGTACACATTCGGGATGAGTGTCAAATACCAAGTTCTAGAAGAACTACTTGATTAAACAACTCCAAAAGAGTTATTTGTTTAAAGGCTCCAGAAAAGCTAATTGAACTAAAGGGTTACATATCAACATGTAAATACACGACTCTCCATAAAGTCTCTTAGAAAATTATTTTGATATTTTTCATAGTGAAGATTATTTGGAGACATTGGATTGAGTAGAGTTTTAAATCTTTGTGTATTACTAATATTATTTAAGAGAATAAATTTATATTAGAGAAATCGTCATTTCTCTTTATTCTCTTATATTGCCACAAAATTTATTTAGTTAAGATATTTTATTAAGTAAACCTGAAGATTACCGATTTAATTGTTGGCATGACCGGTTAGACCATCCCGGGTCACAAAAATACGAAGGAACCAAAAGTTTCCTTATCCGATGAATTATTTTGTGCTACTTATTTCAAGGAAAATTGATATAAGGATATAACCAGTACAACTCGGGGTTGAATATGTTCATAGAATTGAATAAATAGTCGATCGACTCGCAACCTGAAGTTTGTGATATGTTGATAATGAGCTCAAATTTTATATTCAACAAATGACATAATTTGTCTCGACTATACTGGTGTCATCATATGAAAATTTGGTAGAATATATTTATACACTAAATGGTCTGGTAGAACCATAAGTGCCTTGAACTTGTTGATACGAATTATTTTGTAGCATTAGCTCGTATTTTTCCAACAAGAATACTGTGAATTCTCCTCTATTAAATTAGTTTCTGGTCAGGAACTAAA
The DNA here is from genome assembly GCA_026122235.1 of Vinca minor. Classification (NCBI taxonomy): domain Eukaryota; kingdom Viridiplantae; phylum Streptophyta; class Magnoliopsida; order Gentianales; family Apocynaceae; genus Vinca; species Vinca minor. Next base: position 4,320,946 of record JAOCZM010000100.1, on the reverse strand, counting down.
GTTTTCCCTCTCCCATCTAAGAGTTAAATGTGCGCTACAAAGTAGTAATCACCACCAGTAAAGTAGTAATATGGGACCTTAAAGATGTTAAGAATATATCTTGGGTATGAAATCTCAAGATGAGAGATTTAATGTATAACTGGATAAAAATATGAGTTTGTGTCTCATCTTGATCCTCACATACTTTGAACCAAAAGTTCAAAGGATAGGCCAGACATATTTACTGACCAAAATCCGTCTTAGAAGGCTCCTATTTGATGTCCTTGAAGGGCGATCTACCACGGCCTGATAAGTATGAGACACAATTGAAGTGTGGTAGACTAGACGGTTCCAAATATTAAAAAAAAATCCTCGCATATAAAAAGGAGTAAAGATTTAGATGGTTGTATATGGTAGACATATATATGTTAAAGTCGAGGATTCCCTAGATATGATTAATGTAATATCTCCAAGAGAGATTTAGGTACCTGAAAGTTGAGATAATGAGATCTCTACATAATGTCATGATTGGGAACTGTGGAACTGCGAAAGTGTAAGATATGATAAGTATTAAAGCGCATAAAATGTGAATCTAAAATGAGGATCTAGATTCAAAGTCTGCAGAAACAAATTTTGAGATTCGAGAAAATTAGCCAAAATAGATTATATATGAGTTCGCATGAGAATTATGAAAAGTCCGGACAATTAACAAGTACACCATAAGTGTATGATATTCTCAGTATGGATGATACGCTTAAAGTGTATGGATAGCGGGACAACAATGCGAACTATAAAAATGTAAATGTCACTACTAGTGGCAAAAATGTTCTTTTTAAAAGTCTGGCAATGGTTAGAAAGAAAGAAATTTTCAGGTGGTGGATGCAAGTATGTTTGTGTTTTAATAGCATAAATAATACTTAGCACATATATGAAGTATTTGAATGACTTGATATGCTTTCGTAAATTATTCCAGAAGAACGTAACATTATTTCCTTAGTGAAAATCTATCAAAAATTATATGATAGTGTCAATGTCCACGTATAAGGAAATTTGGATCGGATTTAGTTATTTGCCACATACAATTCTTTGTCTATTGACGAAAGATGCCTAAATGTCTAATTTGCTAATGAACATTATTAGTTAGTGATCTCCATATGGGGGGAGAAAATTGGCAATGTAAAAGACTTTATTTAGGAACATTATTATCTTAATCTACGATAGCCTAATGCATTTATAGACTCTATAAGTAGATGTCTCCATATGTGGAATCTGTTCCAGTAGGATAACGTATGAGTTATGTAGCTAAGAAGCATGCCTGAAGCGTAATTGATATCTTAAGTCTTAGCATATAAGATCCTTAAAAGAAATGATTATAGATTTACCAAGATGTTCCTCCTAAATATGTTATAGTAGCAAGTGATTGCTGAAGGAAAAATTATGATCTCGGGTTTTAGAAATTCATGATTTTTCTTGATTTTACAATTAGACATCCAGAAGATGATATATATGGACAAAGTACATCTTTTAAGTATCCTAGTATTTGTCTAATCGTTAGATATTACTAAACATCACTCGCTATTGCGAAAGGAAGAATGAAGAGCTGCTTGGTCCTGAAGCGCCATATTTAGTGCTATTGGAGCACTAATATATCTTGAAAATACTATTTGTCCTAATATTTCATTTGTAGTGAAATTATTTGCAAGATAATGTTCTTATTCTACTCGACGACATATTTGGACATTAAAAAGATCATTCGATATCTCCAGACAATTTTTTTTTATTTTATTTATCTAATCTTCATAAGACGCACATTCAAGACATTGATATGTGATAGAAACATTATATCACAGTTTTCTATGAAGCAAGCGGATGACGCTTATGGTTGAGATTCGATGATTCATCAGGGGGAATTTCTATGATATTGTATGAGAAGAATGCAGCTTGTATAACTTAATTGAAAAGAGGATATATGAAGGGATATATGACAAGATCGAATTTCACTAAGTTTTCATTTATAATGAGGTGAAATCGATTTGCTATAATGTGATAATCCAGAAGATTTATTCACTAAGACATTACCAACTTCAACTTTTAAGAAGTTGACTTATAAGATTGGCATGTGTCGGTACAATGATCTTAATTCTTAAAAGATCTAGTCAACGGGGGAGTAAAATATAAAGAAGGATGTACTCTTTTTCCTTCACTAGAGAAGTTTTTTTTTCCCACTGGGTTTTTACTCTAGTAAGGTTTTAACGAGGCATAAGGACTCCAAGGGGGAGTGTTATGAAATATCAAATAATGGAGTCCTTATGGATTCCATAACCCCTTCTACTTTATGGATCCCCTAACTCCCCATTGATAGAGGAGTTACAAGGAGTCCACTAACCTACCGATTGATGAGAGGTTTCATAACCTATGTTTTTCATCCCTATAAATAGAGAGCTTTTGTTGATGTAAAGGGGAGATAGAAGAATAATATAGAAGCACTTATACTATCTCTTGTCTTTTGTTCATTCTCTTTAGTTTATGTTTTAGTTTTGTGGTGAAATTCATTCTAAAATTTCATCCATTTTATAACAATTTTTTCATAGATTTAGATTTATAAATGTAAGGTTATCCGACTTCTTACTTGGCCAAAAAAAAAAAAAAAGGTTATCCGACTTCTGGTGTTACCCCAACCAGCACGTTTTGGAAAATTTACATCCGTCTCCGTCTCACTAAGCAAGAAGTCACCGTCTCACTATGTTCATCTGCAGTGCAAATGAATATCAATCGCATACTTTCTCGTCACCATCACAAATTGAAAGGCCATATCTTATCACAATATATATAGTCTTCTCTAGTATTGTACGTTCAATATTAGATGGTATCTAATTTTGTTCAAGTTTATTTTAGCTCTTTTTATAAGAATAGTTCTGATATGGATTATGTCTATTGTAATTTGTGGTGTAGAACTGACCCCACATCACTGCAAAATGAGGAGAGAGATAATTTTGTGATGATTTGATTAATTTTGGACCACGAGATTCATGTTAACCTGGTTCATATCAGAATCTTTCTTTTAGAACATAAATTTATTTTTATGAATAAATGTGATCCGGGTCTACCTCCACCGCTTTGGTGGTTTAAAAATAAATAAATAAAATAGCATCTTTTAATGTTCCGTGCAAACTTAGGAATCAGACAAAAATTTAAAACTTTCAAAGATCAAACTATAATGTATCATAAATTAGTTAGAGAGGCCAACTTATAATTTTTTTGATATTAAAATCTACTATCATATAAACAATGAAGCGCCAAAGCCACTCCCATGCATGCTGTGCTCACTGCTCAGCTCATCCCTGCAAGTTGAATCATTAGTGTAAGGGAGTTCGTCATTCTTTTCTCATGGTGTTGAACTAATTTTAATTACCAAATTTTTTTTTTTTATTTTTATGAATAGATTGTGTTTTCATTAATCACAAATAGCCAAGGCTATTACAATCAAAGGAAAATCTGAAAATACAGAAAGTAAAAGTTATACAATGATTTAAAAAATCACGATAACAGACAAAAATCACACACCCAATAAAACTTGGATGATTAAGAAAAACTACTAGAAAAACTAGTCAACTAAACAAATATATAATCTTCTCCTTCAAAACATCTTCATCGCAATCCTTGAACCACAGGGACAGGAGAATATCACTTTCAACATCTTCCTTAGGGGTCGATAATTTATAGGACCATGGGCGTATCAACCGTCCTACAAATTGCCTCGGGAAGATGTAAAAAGTTGATAAAGGGCCCAGATCAAGTCCGGGTTGAACAAATTCTCCTAGAAACATAGAAAAAAAAGTTTAGATCTGTGAAGATCTGAGACTCATCTAACCACTGCGTCTTGAACCTTGAAGAAAAAAACTTTGAAAAAGGTTTCATATGATTCGTGGTACAAAATAGAGTTATAAAAACTGAACAAAATGACCAAGATTTGACCATTGGAGCCAATGGCCAAATCTAGCCAGCAGCAGTAGGAAAAAAAACGCAGGAAGAGCAGGGGGAAGAAAGAGAGAAAAGAGAGAAAAAAGAGTTAATAGTGTATAAAATTATTTTATTCGTCAAATTAAACGACAAGACATGTCACGTTGCTTTAGCAGATAAACCAAAATGTATAAGGGAGTTCGTCATTCTTTTATCATGGTGTTGAACTAATTTTAATTACAAAAGTTGTCAATAGTGTATGAAATTATTTTATTCGTCAAATTAAACGACAAGACATGTCACGTTGCTTTAGCAATAAACCAAAATGTATAAGGGACAGAGTGTGGACTTTATTCACCAAAAAAAAAAGACAGTGTGTGGACTTTGGTGAATGACTTTATTAATTAATTAGGTATTGTGTTTGTGGTTCTTGGATTACCGTATTATTTGGGTTGGATTATTATGAATATTGAATGAATCGGGAGAGTGCGTTTAGGTTTTGAGGAGAGAATGTATTATAGGAGCAGCATAGCACATGCATGCATGATCAATGTAACTACGAATTTCATCCTGAAGTTGTGCTGAATCATCTCACATGCTTTGGTTCTGGAAGGGCTTGTCTTGAAGAAGACTCTTGACTTCTAAATATTTATATTTATATTTATATTTTATTTTTTGGTTGAATATAATAGTGAGATTTTGTAGATTCATGGTCTCTAGTTCCGTCCCCGCCTTTTCCACCTGATCCTCATTCTCTATCCAATTCCGTCACTGGAGATAGTTAGGGATCTGGTGTAGCCCATTCCCAACTATGAAATCAGACAGTTTCGATTAGAGAAATTAAGTGAACTTTTGACAAAATGGCACAACATAGCATATAAGTAACGTAACATATAAGTATAACATAGTATACATGTAACCGATAAAACAATTACTCAGGTTATTCATGTGAAACAAAGACAAGCATGACATGATATGATATAACACACAAGAAGAACACACATAACATGTAACGATAGCATAAAAAACGAGAAATAAACAAGTATATCCTAAACCCATGGTTTCTACCCACCACACACCTCAAATTAAGTGTTTTTTGTTAACCTAAGTTCATTACACATTTTAACCCTAAGGTTCGACCTTCTCTGATACCACTTCTGTCACACCCCGGAACCAGGGATGATGACATGCAGTGTCCCATTAGTAAATTAGACACCAAAGCCGCATAACAGTGTTGTTATCAAAAGGGAAATTCATTTACGAAAGCGGAATTATCAAAGTGTGCTAGCGGAATACAATACTCGAGGAAATTACTAAGTGATTACATAACCAAAGTATATTTATAATCCAAAAGGAAATACAACAGGAAATAAATTATTCAAGCTACATTCGTTATCTTTACTCGTCATAGGGCCCCTCACAAGCATCATCACCATAGTAGAGCTCATGATCAACAACACTTACACAGTAAAGCGGATGGACTGAGCTCCGGTGCTCAGTATGATCCACAAAATCCCTGTACAAAATAACATATAGTGGAAGCAAGACTCAAAATAGTTTTCCCCATTCCCGACACGTCCTCAAACAATAACAAGGCTAGACAGGATGCACAATGCTAAATAACAAAAAACATGCTCCAAGACAGTATACAGAATGCACGGTTTACAGTACGCGAACCGCAAAATAGCAAGAAGTGGAAAACACTCCAACACACACCGCAGACGAAGGCTGCGGACGGACCAATCGTCCGCAGTAGGCACCCGAAGCTGCGAACGAAATATATCATCCGCACAAAGTCAGTAGCTCCCCGTAGTTGCCCGGATGAAGCCGCGAACGAAGCATTCGTCCGTGAGCTGCAGAAACCTATTTTTCATGTAAAAAATTGTACATGAAATTCTCATTTCTGCACTAAGTGTTTTCAACCCAGAAAATACATTTTTGACACTAAAATCAAGTAAGAAACAAGACCACAAACAAGATAAACAAGTGAGAAACAACAATTAAGCAAATAACTACATTATTCACATCTAAGCACTTACACAACCGAATGTACGGCAAGCACCATGCTCTGCCCATACGGTACGCACGATCACACACCTGCTTAGACATTACGAACATAGGTATTGCTATGACACAACTTCCCACACTTCGAGTTCCGGTATCTATTCACGACTATACGACAATAACTGTAACGACCCTAGTTATAGTCCAAACTAGGAAAGCTCAAATAGTTCAACACACGTGTTCAGTTTCACTCCCTGAACTAACGGGTTCACGCTTTGAGGACTCATCCTACATTGTATCATCATCCAACACATTGGACTCCACAAAACCTTTACACTCCCAATGATTTTCCCTCATCAGGTGAAGATCCATGAAGTGCCACATAAATCACGCAATCCCTCGGAATCAAAACCATGCACTTCATAGAAGTCACGTTTATATCCTTCGAACAAGTCCAGTCATTTAGTGATTCTAGACACGAGCTCAAAATTGGGAAACAATTCGGTCGACCAAAACCAAATAGAACTACCACGACACAACCAAACAGTGACGACTCCAAAAGACTCGATTATGTAAAGCAATAACAATTACGCAAGTAGGCAATTAGGTGGAAAATATCAAATTCAAATAAGGAAGCAAGTAATCCAATTCCTTTCACCAATTCACAAATTATCCACAATCACAATTCCATAATTTCCAACTTTCGCTATCATTAGCAATTGTTCCAATTGATAAATTACAATAAGGTAAGACAGTTTATGCTTCAATAATCCATAAGGAAGGCAAAAAATATAAGTTCTAGCATCAAACAACAAAAGAGGGCAGGATCCATACCTTTAATTAAGCAATTAAACCAAAAATACCAAGAAATGAAGCGCAAAAAATTCCTAGGACAGCCCCCTCTTCCTGGTGCGATATCTACCTACTCCGAACTCCAAATGGAAATCCGATTTCACTACTGCGTAGGTATTTCCGAGGTGATCAACTTTGGTATAAAGTTCTCTCAATTCCGACAAAAATTACTCACTTAAATATTCCCTCGAAGTCGCATATTTTTCCCACTCTTTTCTTTCATTCCTCTTCTCTTTTCTTTTTCGCATTTGGTAACTCCCAAAATGCTGAGAAAACCAGCCATTAAATTCTAATTGCGCTTTAGGTCCCTCACATCTCACACAAAGTGCACTCATGTCCTCACACAACCTCAAACATCAATTATGTTTATATACTACATAAACATGTTAAGTGACACATAACAATTAAATAATTAATTAATGCCAACATTTTATAAAGTAGTAAAAACATGAAATAACGTGATTAAAACACATAATCATGTACGCAAAAAGCTTCGAATATTACAATACATGTAAGCACCAACATTAATATTGATCTTTTAGTTTATAAATGAAAAAGCGAAAACGGAGGAGACATTTTCTAACCCATTTCTCACGGTGGATGAATTCAGGATCCTAGCGTATTTATGGTCTCTTTCACTCTTTTCCTGAGCCAATTAGGACGAATTCCACCAACAAGATTGGCAATACTTTAATGATTGTTTCCGATATGGACCAGGTTAAAATGAACCTTATGGTTCAGAATTAGTAACGTATTATAGAATTGTCTCTTTCCTCATTTTATAGTGATGTGATCAGTTCTGAACCACATGATTCAATGAACCTACTTCATATCAGAACTATCCTACTTTAATACCTAAATGGTAGCTAAGTTGAAACAGTAGCTACTCAATCTTTAGGCAGTTCGTGGGCAATAATTGCAAAATAATTCTGTTGTGGACCTGAGCTATATGTGGGGTTATGGATCACTTGATTCATATTGAGCCACGTCATTCTTTTTATTAAAAAAATAAAAACACTCCCGCTTTTGGTGCAAGTAAAGAGGGATTTTTTTAATCAAAAGATGTGACGTGACTCAATGTGGATCAAGTGGTTCATGACTCCACATATAACCCAGAACCACAACAGAATTTTTCATAATCGCAAGTCACCCAATTTTATATTATTTTATATATAGAAATTAATAAATACATTAGCAGAATACTACAATGTTAGATTGTAATCTACACTATGAAAACAAAACTTGATTTGCCTGTCGCAAATTATAATTGCTTCAACCTCTTATTGGCAGATTGGCATTCTTTATCAAAATAACATTTTAAAAAAAAAAAAAAATCTCTCAACAAGATCTTCCAGATTATTATTATTATTATAGCACATATTCCTAACATTACTAAAATAACATTTAAAGGTCAGCTATTTGTTCATCAAAGGAAAAAGAAAAACGTACCCCCAGAGAAGAAAGTCTCACCATTTCTCATTATAAAAATAGAGAAAAAAACAAGAGAAACTCTCACGGACTCGTGAAGGAATAACAATGTAACGATTTGGTAAAAAGAAAACAGAAGACGCATAGGGTAATCAGTAAGTCTCAACCATTCATTTTCTCTTCTTCTTCCTCTTGAATTTTTCTTCATTTTTGAACTTTCTTGACTAGATCCAACCAAGATTCGAATGTCTTTGTCAAGGTTATTAAAATCGGGATTCTACGTAGAATCGGTGGAGAGGTGAAAAATCGTAGAATTGGGATTTTCCTTCTGTAGAATCGTTTAATCGGGATTTTCCTTCCGTAGAAAATCGTAGAATCGTTTTTCTTCTGTAGAATCGTAAAATCTACGATTTTATTATTTAAATCGGGATTTTAACAACATTGGTCTTTGTTGGATCTAGCCATCCTTCCACTTTTTATGTCTTCACCCCTTCTTTTGTCATAAATCGCGATGCAATTTTTTTCAGGGCATTATTATTCAAGATTAAGACTTAGATGTAAGACCTACTTCAAATTCTTCCATATCTGAAGTTCTCTCTAAACCCGGAGTTGTTCTGGGCACTTTCTCAGTTTTCTTCATCTTTCTGAGACAATCTATGAGACGGTTGAAACGTCAGGGTCTCGTAAATGGTGGAGCATAAGAGGGGCGGGCCCGGAATTTTTAAATTTTTTATATACTAGGTATATATATCCAACGGTTCAAATTTTATTTTTTTTATACTACGGCCCCTCCAAGAATTTTCAATTTTTTCTACTATGGCCCCCTCAAACTTCAATCCTGGCTCCGCCACTGGTCTCGTAGATTGTTGATTTCTAAAAAAGGTGTTGAAATTGAGCTTGCTACTTTTATTCCAGGATATTGGAGAAGCTGCTGCAAAAAGAATTTTATCATGTATTTATTTATTTTTACTGTTTTTTGTGTTGTTTACCTACTTCGATGTATGAACATTTATCTGTTATCATGGTTTTACACAATTGTATAACTTTTATTTTTCTTGTATTTTCGTTTTATCTTTTGATTGTAATGACCTTGTCTATTTTATGATTAATGGATAAATTTTTATTTAGCAAAAAAAAAGTAATATAGCAGGTGATTTTACGCTGCATAAGGTGATAAAAGTGAAAGAAAACTGTTAAAAACAAATTGGAAAATTTTGTGGAATTTTCATTAAACTTAAAAGGAGTTTTACGCTCTATATATATAGAAGGAAGAAGACGGTTATGCCTACCATTCCTTCCTGATTTTAACATAAATAGTAAGTTGATTGAGTTTAGTTTGTAATTAAAATTGTGTCGTACTTGGTAAAAAATAAATCGTTCGTGCAAAGAAGAAGGTCGTGGCTCCTATGCGGAAAGGCGTTGGTGCGGAACATGCGGGCCAAGCTGAGGGCCGTTGAATTCATCCAACGGTTGTTTCAAAGTAGGGGTATTTAAGGACTCTTTTTTTCCAGCCGCAACTTTTCTCTCTCATCAAGAACATGTGTTCACTAATCAAGAACATGTGTTCACTCATCAAGAACATGCGTTCACATAAACAAGAACATGTGTTCACAGAATAAGAACATCTGTTCATCGAACATGAATATGTGTTCACCGAACATGAACAGGTGTTCACCGAATAAGAATATGTGTTCACCGAACAAGAACATGTGTTCATCGAACATGAACAGGTGTTCACCGAACATGAACAGGCAGCCGCAATTTTTCTCTCTCCTCAGTAACCCACATTTTTTACTTTTCAGCCGCAACTTTTCTGTCTCCTCTAATAAAATTACATATGTACCCTTTTAACCCTCTTTTAAATCATAGCCATTGATCTATTTAAAAAATGAAATCAACGGCTCCCAGCGTGTCCCGCACGTGCAGATTTTTGGGCGTTCCGCACAGGAACCGGACTGTGGAAAGAATTGTAGATTCCACGAACAAAAAAAATAAGTACAACTCTAAAATAGACTCAAGATTCATCAAAAAAAAAAACGGAAAAAAGAAAATACGATATCAATATGAACTTTTTTGTTTATTTTTGTCTTTGGCTCGTTTAAAATAATCCATCTGTTTTTCTTTGGATTGTTTTTTCTCAGTGCTCTTAACCAGTAGTATTTTTTTGGGTGAAAATCGTCTATACTCGTGTATGTTCTCATTTTTGTGTCCAATCACTCAGAAATCGCCATGTGAACATTTCTTATAATTATATATATACACATAGTAAATTGTGAGTGATTGAGCATAAAAATAAAAAATACACAGATATATACGATTATTTGCTATATTTTGTTGCGATGTAATAATAACTTGTTCATTCGTATTTGCATAAAATACAGAATTAATGTTAAAAGGAGACAAAATCCAAATGCATAATCATGGTGAAAGTCTGTTTCCTCTTAACTTTAGTAAATAAACTTGAGAGGGCATGGAGCCATTCCATTAATTAATATAATAAAAAATAAAGACACTATTAAAATATAGAGTCCTACATCACCTCATACAAAAATTTTGAATTGCTTATAAGTTCGTGGGTTAATATCTTCCATAGCCAATTATTTTTGAGAGGAAATGAAGTTGCATTAACTAATTTTTATATTATATCAAAGTGGCCTTTTAGGTGGATGTACAGGCTGATAATGCGACTTGATTATCCTCGCGTAAGAGAAAATAGAGAGTAATGAGCTAATTTTCACATACAATAAACCCAAATCCCTCCTCTAGATTTGCTCCTTTTATGTTTACTTGCAGTCCGGCTCCTATGCGGAACAGGGATTGTTCCGTATGTGCGGAACAATCCCAGCCTCGGATGGGATTTTGAGCGGCCCAAATCTGGAGAGAGAAAAGTTGTTGTTGGACTTAAAATATTAAAAAAAAATCTCTCTCCAAATCTGAACCGTTAAAATTTTTTATCCAATAGCTAGAAGCTTTTTCAGCACGTGCGGAACAAAAAATTATCCCGCATTGGAGCCGGGACCGTTTACTTGTACAACCGCTGCACTACACATCAATCTGGTTGATTTAGAACTTTTCACCTTTTTCGGAGCCCACATAAGTAAGTCGATCTTGTCTAATTAATGTGAGAGAATTATGAGACTGATCCTCATAATGGAATAATTTTGATATGGGACTTATTACTTGGTCTATGGATCACTTGGTTCACATTTAGCCATATTATAGTTTTAATTAAAATAATAAAAACATGTGGGGCCTTATGAGAATTTATTTATTTTTAATCAAAAGGTGTGATGTGGTTAATTCTGGAGTAAGTGGTACATGACTAAGTGGTAGGCCAGATACATATCAGAATTTTCCCTTATAAAGGCAATATTAGGTTTGAATTTTTCAAGAAAACAATTGGGAACAAATAGGACAGGTGTACAAAATCAATTGGCTGTTGACTTGAGAGTCAACAATAAGTCTCAAATAATTATTTTTCCAACCCCTGCACCCAACATCCTTATATTAACGCCACTACTTGCCCCAATTATCTTCCGAAGAGACATCAGCCAATTTTAATTTTTAAGATTGTTTCTTACCGGAGTTCATTAATGTATACTAAAGTTTTGTCTAGCGGAGTCCACATCAGTCTCCCCGAAAGTTATATCCGTCCGGAATCGGAAAGACCTAAGTTGTCTGAAGTTTCTGACTGTGAAAATGTCCCCGTTATTGACTTAGGCAGCGGTGATAGGAGCCTTATAGTCCAACAAATTGGCGCGGCCTGTCGGGACTACGGTTTTTTCCAGGTTCGATAATATTTTCTTCATTTCATAATATAAGTCATTTAGTAAAAAAAAATAAAAATGTATAAATAGCAAAGGTCTATATATAGTTAATTAAAATCATACTAGTATATATTTGAAATTTAATTTGATTTTCTATAAGGTTATAAATCATGGAGTACCAAAGGAAGTGGTGGAGAAAATGCAGAATGTGGCAAATGAATTCTTCAGTCTACCTGTGGAAGAGAAGTTGAAGCTCTACTCAGAAGACCCATCGAAAACTATGAGGCTTTCTACGAGCTTCAATGTGAAAAAAGAGACGGTTCACAATTGGAGAGACTATCTCCGGCTTCACTGCCATCCGTTGGATCAATATGTTCCTGAATGGCCATCTAATCCTCCCCTTTTCAAGTAAGTACCACTTCTTCCCTTGCCAGATCATTTATTTCATTTTCTGTTTTTTTTTAAGTCCTAAATAATTGTGAGTGAAAATCCTGTCCCCGTCCGTGTATGTCCCGTGTTCCTAACCAATTAGAATTTACTATATAAATATTTGTTTCAATTATATATACACATGGTGAATTGTGATTGGTTGGGGACACGGGGACATACACCAACGGGGACAGAGGATTTTTTTGCCAATAATTGTCATGTGTTTTCACAAGTTATACTACTAATTTACATACACAATAAACAGTTAACAGTTGAATAACGACTGTATAAAAAAAATGTCCAAAATATATTATTTTATTGACCAAGACTGATATTTTAAGACGTAAAAATATTAAATTCAAATATCACTGAATGCTCCTCTACTTATCTTTCCAACTCATGGATGGTTTGCATGGTTTAAAGTTATGTTGAACTCGGATAATTTCTCTAGAGTTGGGTCTGTTTTAACGATGTTTTTTTCTCCAGTATTTCTAATTTTTAATCCCACTTTTTCTTTTCAACAAAAAATTAAAATAAAATATTAGCTTGTGTTGTAATTAAATTCCACATATGCATCAATAAATTTTTGGAATACTAATACTCCAACGCATATTTAAGAGGTAATTGGATGTTGTGTGATAGTAAAGAGAGGGAGAGAAAAATACATAAATTTTAAATGAGATTTTTAAAATTAACGAGGGGTATTTTGGATTTTTGATTACATTTTACTATCAAAATCTTAATACCTGTACATTTATTAAAATTGACATATAATTTTGAACGCAGGAATTACTAGTTTAGACCACCTAGTACTAACATAGTACCGTACAAAGTACAAAAATCGAATAATAGTGGACCCTGTAGATTTTGTTGTTTATGCGATAACATGCACAAATCAGACATGGAATCTAAAAAAGCAATTGAAAAAGTTTTTGTTTTGAAGTATTATTTCGTCTAAAATGAATATAACTCTGTGTTTGGACTAGAACTTTTTGTACTTGTTTGATCAAAAGAAAAACCTTTTTGAACTAGCGTTGGGCTTTTGTGAATAATTGTTCTAGGATCTAGAGTAAATTTCTTAAACGATTTGTGGGGTCCTTCCATCGTAATGAGAAAAAGTTCAGTTTTTTACCACACCTATTAAAGCCACGTCCCACGTGCGACCTATACGAAAAAACCAAACGTTAAAGTACTTGGTTGCTCGAGCCTTCAGCGTAGTGGTTATCACGTGTTTCGTGTTGTCATCTTCCTTGAGATCTCATTTTCTTCCTAAGCGTCCGATCATGAAATCAGACATCTCTCGATATTTTTTTTTATTTGCGGCTTCTATCATCTCTATTTTTTCCTTTCATTTCTTATGCTATTGAAGTGAGAGAGGGGTAATATTGGAACTTTCGATGAAAATGACAAGTTTTCTTAATTTTATAAAATTGTCTAAAGAGTCTTATATTTAAGAATAGAGGGAGTAACTCAAAAGGAGGAGAATTGTTCAAGTCTTATATATTATAAATATAAATGCTGGATTCGTTTTTGCTTCAGTAGTATATTCCGTTACACTATCCATAATGCCGTGCATCATGCTTTGCCCCTGCCGGGATAGTAAGAAATGGAATTGATCTAAACTATTTTGATCACACATTTCACACTTAAATATTCAGCTTAAGATGCATTTGCGTATTTGAACTCACTTCCATAAATGAGATTGAAATTATTATCTCCGCCCAAATTATTTGTCATATTTAGAGTTTTCCTCGAGAGAGTAAGAAAATAATTGTAAATCAATTAATATGACAAAAACATTTTAAATGCCCATCAATTATTGATTAGAAGTTATTATTAGTGGTTAATCGAGTAATAAGTTAGATGTATAATTGAAAAAATAACAATAAAATATATTAATTTCTGAAATTTGACAAATAATTTAAAATGTTTCAAAAACTAGTTAAAATAATTTTCTAGAGTTGGAAGTAGAATTAGACCTATCGAAACAGTTTCCGGTATCAACATGTGGCAATTTGTCCCGCACGTGCGGAATATCTGTTCCGCATAGGAGCTGGACTGAGGTGGCTCTCGGCTCCTATACGGGACACCTTTTTGTTACGCACGTGCAGAATAAGTTGCCAGCCGTCTGATTAGATTTTTTAACGGTGCAGATTTTGAGAGATTTTTTTTTTTAATATTTTAAGTTCAGCCGCAACTTTTCTCTTTTCAAATTTGGACCGTTCAAAATCTCATCCAACGGCTGAAATTGTTCCGCACGTACGGAACAATCCCTGTTCCGCATAGGAGCCGGACTGTATTAGGTGGACCGCGCGGTAGATTGATAATTGGGATGATGTAAGGTCGATGACGTCATGCTAATTCGTCATTCTGGAGATAAGGACTTTGGGAATGACACTACATGTCAGAAAACGCGTTGATGTAAGCGGTATGATGGAACATTTGCTGTCGTGTAGCCGTGTAGGCGATGTGGCTTAAACGTTATATCTATCGCCACTGATGCGGAATGACTACAACATTCAATTAAAATGGACGTTTGTTAGACTGTTGAATTATATTTAAAGATTAAAAAAATAGTTATTTTTTAAAAAAATATTTAACAATTGTTAAATTTTCCTTTCATCAATCCCAATTGTCAGATAAAATATTCGATATTTTTTCGTATTTTACAAGTGTAGAATCTTGTACGTTCTTCATTATAGCAGTACGATTTGGAAAAATCGTTTGTTTTCATATATATATATATATATATATATATTCACAAGCTTGTTCACAATTATTAAAAAAATTTCTAATTTTTTTATAAACTTGACTAATTAAGGACAAATATAATGACATATTTTCCCCCACCAATGAGTAAGCAGTTTTCTAGATTGCAGCATCTTTGGCCTCGTGACACCACACCAGAGGGCCATTAACCGCATTTTTGGACTTTATTAACACCAATCAGCACTAAAAAATACACATGACATATTGATGGGTGTACCAACCACTTATATGGCCAAATGACCCAAAAAAAAGCAACATTTCTCATATGAAGCAAGACAATCAAAGAAAGAATATAGGGTGTGCTTGAGATTGGTTTGGTTTGGTCTCACTTTTGGCGGGAGAAATTCAATTTTTTGGCCTCTAAAATAGGCGGGAGAAATTTAAATTCAAATTTTTCTTCTTCAAATAATCGTTCAATTCCAAATTTTGGCCTTTAAAATTGTCGGGAGATATTTTCAAAATATATATTTTTAAAGGTTACATCATTGATTTTTTTCTTCTTTCATCACAATAATTTAAGTATCTAATGGGGGAAAAATATATTTTAAATTATAGGGATATTGTGAGGAATTACTGCATGGAAGTTCGAGAACTTGGGTTCAGATTGGAGGAACTGATATCTGAGAGCCTTGGCCTGAATAAAAATTGCTTAAAAGACGTGGTTGGTGAACAAGGACAACATATGGCCATCAATTATTATCCTCCTTGTCCAGAACCAGAATTGACTTATGGATTACCAGGACATACTGATCCTAATACCCTTACTATTTTACTTCAAGATTTGGGTGTGGCTGGTCTTCAAGTTCTTAAGGATGGTAATTGGCTAGCAGTTAAACCTTATCCAGATGCTTTTGTCGTCAATATTGGTGATCAATTACAGGTATGCCCCCCAATAAAATTTCCACATTTTTTTACATGTTTGTTTCATTAGTGATCAAAAGTGGCAGCAAACAATAGTATATTAGTATATTTGGACAGTATTCTGATCCTTAATCAAACACAAGATTTTAGGTTCGAGAATTGCGTCCTTTTTTATAGACCTGTGATTTTTTTTGTTTTTTTAAAAAAAAAAAATTAAGACTATTATATTTTATACGGCTTAGAATCTCCTGTCTCCATTCCTTGTTACATCATACGTAGACCTGTCAATTGGACTCAAGAGTCCAGATCCACTCATAAAGCTCAATTTGGGTATGGATAGACTTTTATATGCTCAGATTTAGATTAAACCTGGACTCATATGGGTAGTATCCAAGCTAAGTATGTGACCCAAGAGTTGTGGATCTAAATTATAATTGTATAGACCTAAAGAACCAAAGACCCAATTAAGAATATTTTTTTATTTTGTTTTATAAGAACGATATGATACTAATGTTAATGAACGGTGCATATTATTTTCATAAAATATTTCGCTAATAATCGTTATTTATTTTATTTAAAAAAATATTCACGTTTCGATCAACAAAATTATAAGTAAAATTAATGAGCGGATCCAAATTAAATTCAAAACTCAATGTGGTTGAGTCCGGACTCTAGTTGAAAAGATCTAGATCCAATTCAATAGAAATTCAACTTGAGTCTCAATTTGGTGGGCCCAAATCTAAACCCAATATTTTAGACTCAATTGACAGGCTTAATCATACGTCTCAGTAGTAGAGGGTGGTTATGTGTTCCGCGATTTTTTTAGGAGGTCATAGATCCTTTTAAAAAGAACAAATAGAAACCTGGTAGCGAGTGGATAATGTGACACATAATGCGACAAAAGATTTGTAGTGCAAAATCACCCAGTCCAGTAGGGAACTTGTGTTTCGGGTTTGTTAATTGTTACCAAAAGAGACCATTGTTGCATGTTTGTAAAAATTCTTGACATGTTGGCTAAAGTATCCTTCAAATCCCAGCTAAATAAGTCTAGTTAATAATATCTGGACACTGATATGTAAAATGAGAAAAAAGAAAATTATTCGGACTTTAAATAATTTAAGTCATTACACTCGAGATATCTTGATTAAAAGATCGGAAGAATTTCACTGGATTAGTTATTAATTGGGGGATTTCATGATATGTGTAGGCCTTGAGTAATGGTAAGTACAAAAGTGTATGGCACAGAGCTGTTGTGAATGCTGATAAACCAAGACTTTCAGTGGCTTCTTTCCTTTGTCCATGTGATGGTGCTCTTTTGAGTGCACCAAAACCTCTCACAGATGATGGATCACCAGTTGTATACAGGGACTTTACCTATGCAGAGTATTACAGTAAGTTCTGGAGCAGGAATCTTGATCAAGAACATTGTTTGGAACTTTTCAAGAACTAATAATTTATGCTATATATACTTCTTAATTTGCCTATTTAACTCCCTTGTGAGTCGTGCCCCGCTTTTATTTTATTTTATTTTCTTCATTGTGAAGGGTGTTGTACTATCTCTTTTAAAGGGCATTGTACTATCTCTTTTAAAGGGCAAACTTGGGATTGTCATTATCTTGAACTTTTATTTATTAATCAATATGCCCTTCAATTTATTACTTCGTCTCAATGTTTTCATCGTATTTTTTTTTTTTAATTTGGTTTCAACTTT
The DNA here is from genome assembly GCA_026122235.1 of Vinca minor. Classification (NCBI taxonomy): domain Eukaryota; kingdom Viridiplantae; phylum Streptophyta; class Magnoliopsida; order Gentianales; family Apocynaceae; genus Vinca; species Vinca minor. Next base: position 4,303,186 of record JAOCZM010000100.1, on the reverse strand, counting down.
CATTCTAAATCCAAATACGCATTTGTTTTCCACTTTCACTTAAATCCCAGTACAAACCTGGTATTGGTTTTTATTTGAGAATTTTGATATCAGGACTTGAAAAAGTTATATATTTGAGAGACAGATATGTGGTTCATATTTAGAATTTTGTGTTAGAGAATGTGTAGAAGTTGTGCACAAATGCACCCTAAATTATTTTAATCAATTTTAATTTTGCACTCAATTATCCTAGTGGATGTAGATCTTTCTGATCGAACCACTATAAATCCTCGTGTTCGTTTGGTCTAACTCTACTCTTTACTTTCGAGTTATATATATATATATATATATATATATATATATATATATATATATATATATATATATATATATATTACTCTTTACTTTCGAGTTATATATATATTACTCTTTGCTTTTATATTCCGCATGAACTTGTTTGGTTGAGCCATATATGTCTATCTTGAGTTAGATGTATCACTTGGATTATATATGCTTGGCTTTGATCATATGACTTATAAGTGTTTGCTCTTACAAGCTTTGCATATATGATACCTGACTTGGCACTTCCAAGATCACATTGATAGTCTTGTATTCCTATGTGTTGCATTTAAACACTTGAGTCATTTAATTTGTCTTCACAATTAACTCACATTATATGCTTAATAAACATATTGGTTGTTAAGGTGATCACTTAAGGCAAAGAAGTTTTGAAAAGTTAAAAAGTTTTAGAAACTAATTCACCCCATCCCTTTTGGTTCAAACCTATTGGGTATTTCAGTACCCTTAGTGTTAAATAACAAAATAGCCCTAATACAAAATGACTAAAATACCCTTAATTAAAAATAACGAATGTTCTTCGCTTAAATGACAAAAATACCCTTGATACGATACCATTGGCAACAAACAACGAATTTTTATACAAAAAACCGAACATACATAACATAAAATCACCAAAAAAACCGATGGTGCAAAATTACAAAGATACTCTTTATAAAAAATTACAAAAATACACTCAGCTCAAAATGATGAAATATATCTTCGTGCAAAACGAAAAAATACCTTTGGTTCGAATTGCTGAAAGTTCCCATAATTCAAAATGAAACCAAATATCCTTGATAAAAAATGACGGAGTGTGACAAAAATGACGAAAATACCACTCATTTCAAAAAATATTTGTTTACAATAAGGGTATCTTCGTCATTTTAGAAAATGAGTGTTTTCACCATTCTAAACCAATGGTATTGTCCTCGTTTTTATCAGAGAATTTTCATCATTTTGTGACTATTGACATTTATGTCATTCTATACTAATGTTTTCGTCAATTTTAAGAAAATGTATTTTCGTCATTTTTTATAAGAACATTTTCATAATTTTGTTCTAAGGGCGTTAATTTTCGTCTAATTGTAATTTATTCATCTTGTATCAATCACATATTCGTTAGTCTACACAATGAGCAAATTCCTCTTTAACAAGGGTATTTTTGTTATTTTGCAATGAATTCATTTTTTTAAATGTGACCGCAAAAAATTTCACCATATTACACAAAGTGTATATTTTTACTAGAGTAGGAAATTTTCATTATTTTTTATACCTGGAAAAAATTTGTCATTTTCTATGAGTATTATCGTCATATTTCATCGTAGATAGTTTTTCTTTTTAACGATATTTTCTCTAATTCATACTAGAAAGATTTTTTTCAGGATTGTGAATATTTGTTATTTTGCACCAAAAATATTTTCGTTGTATTATAGCAAGGGTATTTTTTGTCATTTTACTTCAAAGGTACTTCGACTATTTGTAGTAGGAGAATATTAGACTTTTCACATTGGAGTCATTTTATTTTTAATTATGCAACTTTTTTGGTGTTTCAAACAAATAAAGTATAATTTGAATTGAATTTCATATCAATCCATAATTTCATAAAATAAAGGAATTCAATTACTTGGAATTGAAATTCATAGAATTGTAACGTAGGAATAAATTTAAAGTGATCGATTAATTCAACTTAAAAACGTTCACAAGATCTCAAAAATATCCAAAAATAACAGGTTTACAATATATATATAAAATAATCAGTGAAAAGAAGTCACAAAATCATTTAAGCAATTCCATAATCCAACAGTTGTAAGCGCAACATATCTTGTAGAAGCCTTTAAATCCAGCCCCCTTTGCCAGAGCTGCAAATTCTTTTTCAGTCCTTTCTTTTCCACCTGGATTGTGTGCTAACATTATAACATCATAATGCACTGTAATTTGACTTGAAAGTGTTCCATCGGGGACGTCTGGGAGAATAAATTCTGCAAGAATCAATTTCCCATTCTCTGGGAGTGATTCGTAGCACTTCTTCATGAACTTCAGACAGTGCTCATCGCTCCAGTCGTGACAAATCCACTGCAACAATGCATTTAAATTATCAGAATGCTCCAAATATTCTGTATATCTTCTAGTACAACCTCGAATATATTATTTATTAAAATTATTTCGTATCTAGCAATAAAAGTTATTGGCTCAAACTCCTTTAATTTTGTTAGTCCAATGATATCTTTGTACAAAAGATAATGCACAAAAAAACAGAGTTTGTCAAAAGAACCAGAGATTATGAATAAAAAATGGTTAATTACATTTTATTACCCAAGGTTTGAGAGAGAGAGAAAAATAGTTTATATATTCCCAAAAGGGAAATTGATCTGTTTGGTCCTCAAAGTATTTTCGAAATTATCGAGTCGTCTCCAATATTTTTTGACTTCCTAAATAGTCCTTATTGTAATTGCGCGCTTCCCAGATTGTCCTTTCACCACCAAACTGGGCGGATTCCGGCTAATTACTAGCGCGTGCGTGTCACGTGAGTTTGTTAGAGGGGCAAATTTGTCCGAAAAAATACACCCCCATCCCACCAGTCTTCTCCTACCTTCATATTCTTCCTCCTCCTTCTTCTTTAGAAAACCCTACGCAGCAGTGGGTTATGGTGAAAACCCCAAAATCAAAGCAATCTTAGAAAACCCCAGATCAGAGGGATTGCAAAAATGTTTAAAAAAAAATGAAAAGAACACCAAAATAAAGAACAAGAAACAAATTAAAGGGGAAAAAAACCCAGATCAAAGAAAAAGAAGAAGAAGAAGGAGGAGGAAGAAGAAGATGATGAAGAAGGAGAAGAGTGGTGGGATGGGGTGTATTTTTCGGACAAATTTGCCCCTCTAGCAAACTCACGTGGCACGCACGTGCTCGTAATTGGCCAGAATCTGCCCAATTTGGTGGTGAAAGGACAATCTGGGAAGCGCGCAATTACAATAAGGACTATTTAGGAAGTCAAAAAATATTGGGGACAACTCGATAATTTCGAAAATACTTTGAGGACCAAACAGACCAATTTCCTTCCCAAAATTTGAATAAAGTGGCACTAGAGGTCCTATGGTCATTAGTCAACGGTTAGTATGAATGATGATTCTCTTTGCTAGTCTATTAATTGTCTATTATATCTCTCATTTAATTTTTAAAATAACTTTAGAGATATCTTTTTACAATTTTTTATAAAGTTTAATACTAAACTTCTTTCTTTCAACAACTTAAAAATAGTAACACTAAAATGAAATAGAACGTTAGCAACGGATAGTTTGACTACTAAATAGTCGCTAAAATTGAAAATAGATGTTTTCTTGTGGCGTAAACTGTTAAAAAGTATATAAGCAAAATGAGGCGCACCTTCATGAAAACGGCATCCGCTTTGGGGACGCTGACAAACATGTCTCCACCGACATGTTCGACACCGGGATAAGTCGGGGCATCTTGGATAACGTGGGGCAAATCGAAGTTGATTCCATGAATCTTTGGATACTTTGAGACGATCATATTAAGGGTGGCGCCGGTCCCACCACCGACATCAACCACCGTTGTGAGGCTTTCGAATCCATTGTATATATCAAGAATTTTCTTCATGCTAATGGTAGAGTGATTAGACATTCCTTGATTGAAAACCTTGTTGAATCTTGGATCAGTACCAGGGTACTCAAACGCACTCATTCCATGAGCTTTGTTAAATGGAATTCCTCCTTCAAGAACTGCATCCTTTAAGTGGTACCTTCATAGATCATGTAAAATAATTATAAAGACATATATATTTTGATTTTTAAATTAATGAATGCTATTACAAATAAAAGTGTTTAAGAAATTGTTGAAGTATTTGTTTATAGTTCTAAATCTTAAAACTATATTTTATTCCAAATCTTAAGTTTTGAAATATCATTTGTAACATAAAAATTTGAAACTATTATGAAAAGTATAATAATTGGATAATACTCAATAAGGAATTTAAATTTTACTTAACATTTATAAGTATAACACGCTGCCATGTAATTAGTAAAATCTGTTATCAATTATTACTAGATTCAGTAAGTTCTTTTGCTCCTCTATTTCTCTCGTTTTATTCTATGTCAAATGGTGAACTTTAGGAAGTTTAATTATACCTTAATTATCTCAATATTATATTGCAGAAGAATTAAGAAGAGTAGTTTGTATTTTACCAGCTTGCTATTTGAACCTTGTCTCGATTCAAAAGCAATAAAGGCGCCAAAGACACCCGATCTTCGTTCTTAGTCAAGAACTCGCAGACGGGTGCTAGACCATAAAGTCTCTCAACCCCACCATCGGGAAGTTTCTTTAGAACGCAACGGAGAATAGAATGGCTAGCCAGAAGACGTAGAATCCTATCTAGCATGACCGGAGCATCCGGATTCTCTGTCGGAAGCTGAGCCGCCAATTCCGATGGAGACACGTAAGCCCCCGCCGGTCCGGACTTCTTAATAAGCTCTAGTAGGTCAAGTTCGATTGCTGATTTTATGACCATAGGCAACACTGATGCACTAGCTAGCTGCATTGCGAATAAACATGCTTCCTCTTCGGCTCCGGCCATCGGATTTTTCTGCCCCGGAACATTTTCGGATCCCATTGTAAGCTTTAGAAGGTTTTTTTTTTTCCTGTTGGAGCTGGTAAAACGTGACGGGAGTAAAGTCTAATTTGAACTCACAGAGTCTTTGAGAACAACCCTAGTTGAGGTGGAATTATATATAAGCTTTTCCGTCAGGATAATAATAGAGACTGATAAAATTAAAAAAATGAACTCATGTAGTTGGAGATGGAAGTTGATAGAGTAGGCAGATAGAGGATTTGGGGGTGAAAATTCTCGGTTCCCATTTCTTTCCCTAATTCTATTTCCAACCAATCACAATTTACTATATAAATATTTTTTTCAATTATATATACACATGATGAATTGTAATTGGTTTGGGACACACACGGGAACAAAGAATTTTGTGCCAGGATTTGGTATGCAGAAGTTTAATGGAACAAGAGTGAGGCCGGTTTTTTTTTCATGACTAGTGAGCCCGGTTGTTCGAATTCTATAAACACGGTGTAACACGGGTGAAAATCGTTTGCACTTCTCATTCTTGTTCACAGCTATTTAGAATTTGATTTTTGAATTTTTTTTTTTAAAAATTTTATATACACATGATGAATTATGAATGCACGTAACACTGTGCGACACTTTAAATAGAAATTTTTTTATTTATATATTCTAAACTAAACCAGATAAAAGATATATTTAAAAGCAAACTATAAATAGGCATGTTACAGAAGTTCCTAGCGGAAGAAAAGTGTTTATTATATATCCATTTTGATAATCAATAATCAGAATTAAGTAAACATAATCCACCACATCAGAAAAGAAATAATAATAATAATCTAATGCCATTGTAAACCATAAAAACTGCTATTGAATATCATATGGAGACTAGTTACAAACCTTTTAAAAGACGTTAGCTTTTAAATTGAGACGGGTTCCTTTAAGTATTTATCGACTACTAGGATTCGTTAGTCCGGTGTAGTAGTAGAATTGTTTCCACCTTATATTCGAGATAAGGTTATATCCCCCTCCATGTATGGTTTTTTTTGCTTCTATTCAATAATAATTCTTTGAAAAAAAGAAGAAAAAAAAACCTTGTCAACACATAAAACTAAAGATTTTTCTAATTCTTTTTTTTTCTAAACATAAATATAAAGGTTTTCTCAACAAAAAAAAGAAAAAAAAAAAAGAGACAGACATAAAACTAGGTAATCTGCGGGGCCGGGGAATCGTTTCTCTTGTACATGTCTCAATCATTCACAACTCTTCACGTGTATATTTCTCTAATTACACTTTTTTAGCAGTCATTATTTACATTTATCTGACGAATTGTAAGTGATTTAGTTAGGCAAGTAGATATTGGACAAACATTTTTTGCCGTAATCAACCTATTACTGGTTTATTTTTTCAATTATTTACTCTCTTTTTTTTTTTTTTAACTTTTGTTGTTTTGAACTAAACATTTTTTGCCATCCCAGTTCGGCCTCTTCCATTATATCTCCGTCTCGGCCCAATCCCATTATTGGGGAGGGATGGGCATCCCATCCCCAGCTCAGGTGGAGGCCCACCCCAATTCTGGGGAAAAGCGGAGAATTTTTTTCCTAAATTCCCACTTTAGTCCCAAAGGAGGCTCAACTTCGATAAGAAAACAAAATTAGTGATTTTTTTAACAAAAAATCCCAAATAGAACCTTGAAAAAAATGATATAGAATTGTAAAATAAAATATTTAATGCATGTAAAATGAAACAACATAATCTAAATTGATACTAGTTTGCTTACTAAATGATACTAGTTTGTAGACACCGCTCATTTGCTGCCCAATAACATAATATAGATTACTTTGCAAGACATGTGACCTCTTCCCAAGAACCAAATATTGAGAAGTCGAAAAACTTGTTGGTCTATTTGGTTGCTTCTCATTTTTTTGACTTGTATTCATTAAACAAATTAACGTAAGACTTCTTAACTTTCTCAGTCCTATTAGGAGATTCAACATCACCATATATTTTAGGAGGAGTCCTAGAAAGAATTTGATTTACGCGATCTTCTCCAAATTAGATGTCTATTTAATTTTATAAGTATTTTATGATCTTTCTATTTAGTATTTTAGATGGGACATACGAGGCGGTGCGGGGATATTATTTCACCTGCCTCCGGCCCCGAGCCCCGCTAGCGAGGCCAAATTCATCCCCAACTTCAATCTCAACCCCACCCCCAACTTAAATCGGGAAATTCCGGCCCAATTAGATTGGACCAATTCGGATCTCCAATTCACCCGTTCCCATTGCCATCCCTAGATGTAATCGGTTCAATGAGAGTGATTTTACCTCATACACATAAACAAAAATATTCTTAACCCTATTTAAAGAAGTGGGTCCCACTTTTTTAAATACGAGAATGTATTTTTTTTTGTTGTTGTGGCGATTACACCTACTTGGCACCCACGATCCTACACTAATTTGCAAGTCAACTATAGTACTTAGTTCATGTCATGCTAACAGATTTTTCAAATTATATACGAAAGAAAAAAAAACTCTTTTAAATATTAGTTGAACTAATACTTTTTTAATTCAACTTGAAAAAAAATACTCTTTTAAAAAAATAAAAAGAAAGACTTGAAATAATAAATATTCTAAGCAACCTTGAAATCATGAAACTATTGGTTGTATTACCGGACTGCGTCAACAGACGATTATTGTATACTTGGTCCAGAAAATTAAAATAACACAACCGCTGAAAACAGTGGCGGATCCAGAATCTAATGACAGTGGAGGCACTCGTCTATGGATAGCATTAAGAAATAAATTAAAAAAATTCTATAAAAAATTCGACGTTTCTGAAAAAATTGAAGGAGGGAAGGTCTACATTTTATTTGAGAATTTTTTCTCAATAAACTAGTTTCTATTTATTGTAAAAAAAATTATTTATGATATTTTTGTCAATGAGCTATTTTTTTATGTCAGTTTTGAAAAATTAACAAAACATGATGGTTTTAAGCTAAAACTACATCCAACAATCAATTTTCTTGTTCTAAAACGGGGGAATGAAGTGAATGAGACAAAAATACCTCTAACTCCGCTGAAAATTAGTTAGTAAATGCAAAGTTATTGGACGGATTTCTCAAAACAAATGTCAATATTATGTGTGAGAGAAGTAAAAAATTTAGAGGAAAAAAATTAAATAAAGAAAGCGATAAAAATCTATGCGACAGTCAAGAGAATTGAATCACCATGTCTATGTCTTTGTCTCTGCGTTTGATATTGTTTGAGTATGAGGTCACCAAACTTTTTAGCGGGTTCACTTACTTAATAAAATAAACTTAATCATTATATATAAACATATAATTAGAAGTAAAATAAAATTTTAGTGGGGGCACGTGACCCCGCTGGCAGGTCACTGAATCCTTCCCTGGCTGCAAACACTTTGCAACCACGTTTGCGAACAGTCTAATGTTTACTTGGTCATGGCCTAGATTTGGAAGTTAAACTGAGATTCAAATTTTTTTTTAAATTAAATTTGAGAATAAAATCTCAAATTTTAAATTATGAGGAATTGAGTTTGAGTTTGAGACCGTCTGAGACTGAGATTAAGAATCTCAAAATGATACTCAATCCAATTAAATCCTCAGTTGCAACATTTACTTTTGACTTGTTGGACCCAGCGGTCTTTTTGCAACCATTTATGCAACCCCGATTGCAAAGTTTATTGCATTTTTTCTGATATCCAGACATTTAGTCAGAGAGCGGCCAAAAACTGTAACAGTATGCCAAATTACACATAAAAATTGCAAAAAAAAAAATGTTGAGGGCGTATTTTATCAAATATTCCGAACTATATATAAAATTTAGGAAGCGACTGTCCCCACCCGCCCCTTGTCTTTGTCCCTGCATTTAGTCCAAACAATCAGAAAAAAGCTTACCAACTTTAGCTTGGGGAGTACAAGATAGAAATGTTAATTTAAGGTGATCTTACGAATTATACATAGAAGTTGCAGTAGGTTCACCCGAAAACTAAGCGGAAGTTGCAGTAGCATTTCTTAAGGAAAAAATGGTTAGTAGGTACTAGGTAGCAAAACTTATTTTAATGATGAATTAAAAAACATCATATTAGGAAAACTGGTGATATTGCCATAGGTATATTCCTCCTGTCACAGCTAATTATAAGTAACTGGCAGTCCTACCATCTTTCGTCAACTTTTCCCTTCTTATCATTAATGGAGGAAAAAAATCTCTATTTGGTAGGAGAATTATTGCTCTAGAAATATTGCCAAGCCTATAATTTGACTAAGTGCAAAAAGCACTCGACACTTTTAAACTATTCATAGTTATCTATTTTAACACCTAAATTAATTTTTGTGGTTTTTTTTTTTTTTTGAGCGTCCGAAGGCGATTGCCCCCGAAGGGGAAGAGTGGAGAGTACCCTAGATAGGGAGATTGTAGCATGCCCTATGCCTGGGGAGGGAATTTAGCCTCACAAGGAGGAGAATTTATTTGTCCCACAAGGGGAGATACGGGAATCGACCACGGGACCTCCATCCTGTGATTGGATAGCCTTACCACTTGGGCTACCCGATTCCCATAATTTTTGTGGTTTTAATACTCAAACTTTGTAGAAATACCCATTTTAGCACTTTTGTCAAATTTGACTGTTAACTTTAACGATTGATAGTCATGTATGTGTCGCATGGTCACTTATTCTTGAAAAATCAAGAAACTAACAATCAAATAAAACAATGAATAAATAGAGGGGGGGGGGAAAGGAAATTGGAATCAATAGACGAAGATAAGAAATTGATGGTAGTTGAATATTAGAGATGCTTGAGAAGATTGAAGAAGCTACAGGATTGAACAGAGAATATTGAAACGCGGAGTTTGAATTAATAGAGATTTTTTTTTGTTTTTATCTAAAATGAAAAATAAGTTTTTTTATTTTATTTTTGAAGTTGGGTTTTGCTCAACCCGAACCAAAAGGGAAAATAGCTACAATCTTACGTTTTTGAATCCAATCCTACTTGATCTTTAACACGTAAGCCTCTTAAAATTCGTAGTATTATATGATATTACGGGTCAACTCGCGAACTTAACTGTCTTGATATTGACACGTGAAAAGTCTCAACTGACCGAGACCACATAACACATAAGTTATGGACAAACAGGCGTACCGACCGAGGAAAAGAACTGCCAAGCAAGCTGGCCAAACATATTCATGTTTACAAGGGAGTTGCTGGAAATCCATTGGTTTAACTTGGTCTCAACCCTTATCCATTCCCTAACTACCACATTTACATCATGGGAGAGGGGGATGGCTAGGAAAAGTTTAAAACAATTCAACAAACAGCCCTAAGATGAACGGGAAACTTGCCACTATCAATCGATCAGGGCTTAGAAGTCGACCACCTACTCCATTATCGTCATGATCAAGCAACATTACAACAAAAAATGTCTATTGCGATATTTGACAAATATTGTAATAAGGCAAAAAAACGTCAATATAAATTTATACCAACATTTATTGCCATATCTATTACGACATTTGTTGCGTTATTTCCAAGTGTATCAAAATATCTTTTTGCCGACATTTGTAAATAAGCGCAACAAGTCGCCTATTACGAAGTTTGTAAACAGCGTGAATAACTAGTTATTGCAACATTTGTTAGATATTCGTAAATTATGAAGCCAAACCGACCGAGCCAATCCAAGCCAGAGCCAGACCCTATACAAGCCGAGCAAAGCCACATTTGAATAAATCAGAATAAAGTTTCTCCCTACTCAATAGGATGAGAATTGAACCCGCAACCTCCAACATGTATGTCCTGCGGTGGGCAATTGAGCTAATTGATTATTTGTTATTTTTTATTCCTCATATTATATTTATCATAATGGATTTTTGGATTTTGTACCTTTACTTTTTTTTAATTTTTCTTTGTGTTTTGATATTTTTTTCATGAATTAAATTAAAATTTATACACTCTCATTAAATTTTGAATACTTAAAACCGTATGAACATCTATATTAAAACCGTCGTTCCAAAATAGCGGCATTTGTATGAAATGTCACATAATTTATATAAATGTCGCCACATGAGTCACAAAAAGTAGAATTTATAACAACATTTGATGTAAATGTCGCTAACGAAAATCAAAATGTTGATTTGAACAACAATTATTATAACCGCCGCTATGTAACATCGTATAAAATTCAATTATAGCGATGTTTGTCTGTGAGTCTCAAAAGTAACAATTTATACCAACATTTAATGTAAATGTCGCTAAATAACCTCAAAATGTCGGTATGAACAACAATTGTTGCAACAATCATATAAAATTCAGACATAGGGATATTTGCAAAAGTGTTGTTTTAACTTATTATGTTCGATTTTAAGCGACGTTTGAAAAAAACGTTGGTACAAAAACGTCATGATAGGTGTTTTTGTTGTAATGGAAACATGGCCACTTCGTAAAATCATGGCCGGTTTCGAGGACAGGAAGCCAAACAAGAAGCTATAAATAGAAGACAATGAAGAAGATTGAAAACAACACAATCAACTCTCAAACATGTATTTTTTACCTTCATTTATACTGTCTTTACATCTTTTGTTCTAACTTTCCGCAATTACATTCATGAAAACTCTTTTTGGACTTAGTTTTCCAGATCGGTCTAGCTTCTTGCGTGAGGATTCTCATCCAATAACGCATACTTTGATAAAATCCTCCCCTGAATTTAGATTTCTAAGGGAGGGCCCTTACTCAATAACGCATACTACAATTTAAGATAGTCTGTTTGGCTCTGACCCAACTTTCTGTGCAAGGAAGTTACTCCAATAACGCATATTAAGTCAACTCAACATTTTCCAATTGCTAAATCGGAAATGAATTTCAAGTGTGACAATGACTCTTTATAAAAATGCAAATTTAGGTCCTTACTTGACAATACCAAATTGGAATTCACCCATACAAGAACCAGAGGGTAGAAGAAAATGCATTGTTTCATACAATGGTTACATGGGAGTCCATCAAACTTTAAAGAGAACATTCACAATCTCAAAATCCAAAAGTAACAGGTTTACAGTATATATATATATATATATATATATATATATATATATATATGAATCAAAGAACTGAAACTCATCATTTAAGCAATTCCATAATCCAACTGTTGTAAGCACAGCAAACCTTGCGGAAGCCTTTGAATCCAGCACCCTTTGCCAGAGCCTCGAATTCTTTCTCAGTCCTCTCTTTCCCACCAGGGTTGTGTGCTAACATTATAACATCAACATGAACTGTATTCTGAGTCGAAAGTGTTGTGTCGGGTGCATCAGGAAGAACACATTCAGCTAGAATCACCTTTCCATTCTCCGGAAGTGCTTCGTGGCACTTCGACAAGAACTTCAGGCAGTGTTCATCACTCCAGTCATGACATATCCACTGCAAGAAATCGTAGAAAATGTATCATAAATGGTAAAAAAAGGGGGTCACAGTTTATCTTATAATGCATTATTTATTTCACTAATAAAATTATTTTACATGTGGCAATATAACTAGTTGGAACAGACAACGAAACGCAATTCAAGTGTTAAGACGCTTCACTTCCAACCGGTAATCAGAAGTTTGAATTAAGGAAAATGGGGAACCACTATTAATTCTCATTTAAAAGAAAGAAAAAAACTAGTTGAAACGGCCTGTATAGAAACATATATAAAGTGATTATATAAAAAATTGCAATACTTATTGGGGGCTGAAACATGTCTAATTGGACAATGTATCAGCTCAGAATAGAACACACTACTCCAAGTTTGAGACCACTATTTCTGTTCAGAAACAATTTAACTTTTAAAAAATCCGAGACATTTCGTTTAAAACCAAAATATTATCTAGCTAGATAATTTTTTACGGCCCTTTTTTTAAATATTTGAATTTCGAAATAATAAACATATACAATTTTCAAAATCTTGGGGCCGCCATTTTTTCGTTCCTGCCACTAATTCAAACTTTGTAACGTTGCTTAATTTTTCTACATCCAATAATATTGCTATTTATATAATAGTTTCATTGACATACACATGTACAAGACAATATAATACTCTCTCCGTCCCAAATTATCTGTCCACTTTGTATTTTGCACGGAGATTAAGGTTTCATCAAATTCTATAGTGGAATATGGTAAAATGTCAAACATGACCCTATTTAATGTTAGTCATAATTTTTTTTTTTTTTGATTCAAAATGTTAGTCATAATTTAATTCTACTTTCTCTTCTCTTTATATTATTCTCTCTCCAACATTTAATGTAAGGGGTAGTATTGGAAAAATAACCATTAATGAACCCTTTATTTAGAAAATGGACAAATAATTTGGGACAGATTAAAAAGGAAATGTGGACAGATAATTTGGGACGGAGGGAGTAAAGTATGTATTTAAGTATCCAAAACAAAAAAATAAGAATCGTATATCCTCATTCTATTTCTCATTCTCTTACCCATTAATAAGAAATAAGAAATTAAAATGTGTTAACATATTTTAATTAAAAAAAAACTATAACCTAAAAGAAATAGTGAAACCCTCAACAAAAAAAAAATAACACGTATCACAAAATGGGAAAAAACCAAATATTAGAGCAAAAGATGAGTAAGAAAATAAAAGCAAACAGTGGTCGCACCTTCATGAAAATGGCATCTCCTTTAGGAACGCTGACAAACATGTCTCCACCGACGTGTTCGACGCCGGGATAAGTGGGGGCATCTTCAATAACGTGGGGCAAATCGAAGTTGATACCGTGGATTTTTGGATGTTTTGAGATGATCATATTAAGAGTAGCTCCGGTTCCACCACCAACGTCAACCACTGTCTTAAGACCTTCGAATCCGCCATATGTATCAAGAATCTTCTTCATGATTATGGTTGAATGATTAGACATTCCTTGGTTGAAAACCTTGTTGAATCTTGGATCTGTGCCATGGTACTCAAATGCACTCATTCCATATGCTTTGTTAAATGGAATTCCTCCTTCAAGAACTGCATCTTTTAAGTGATACCTGCGTTCACCATGTAAATTAAATTGTAACCAGATTTTTTCTTATTCAAATTTAGAACATGTAACGAAAATTAAGAAAGCAAAAAAAATAACTTGTTGGTCAAAATTTAATATTACTCTTTTAAATAAAATTAGTTGTATATAAATCCTATTTAACAGAATAATATTGATATTTGTATTAACAAAGTAACTTGCTTTTTACTTCATTAATTTTCTTTACATGTGTTAAACGACTTATATTATAGAATGAAGGAAGTACACAATTTCGTTATTGTTTTACTAAGAAAAAAATTGTGTGTCTAATATTAAAAGAAAAAGCATAGACGATGCAAATATTGGGTGTGCTTGGACAAGGTTTGGCTTGAGACTGGTTTGGTTTGGTCTCACTTTTGGAGGGAAATGCCCAAAATTTGACCACTTAAAATAGGCGGGAAACATTTAAATTCAAATTTTTTTCTTCAAATAATCGTTCAATTCCAAATTTTTTTCTCTAAAATTGTCGGGAGATGTTCAAATTCCAAATTTTTGAGGCCAAAAATTGGATTTGGACGATTATTTAAAAAAAAATTTGAATTTGAATATTTCCCGCCTATTTTAAGTGGTCAAATTTTGGGCATTTCCCTCCAAAAGTGAGACCAAACCAAATCAGTCTCAAACCAAACCTTGTCCAAGCACACCCATTATTCTGACTTTCAACTAAAAGAAAGAAGCACGTTCGAGTCATATGTGGGTTCCTTACGGAAAATTCTATTATAAACTTGCTACATTGGTCGTGGTACCACTTCTTCCGCACATATTCTAGTGGTTCCTATTTATAAAAGTAAAGTCAGTGTGAAAAAATACAAGTAAAATATCAGTTTAGAATTAATGTAGTAAGTCCAGAATAAAAGTTCACTTTCTCCGCTCCTCCAAAGTCCAAACCTAATACTTCTTTTTTTTTGCTAAATCAAACCTAATACTTCATCAAGCAGGAAAAAGGAAACTACCCCCCACCAACCATCATCCACTAACATCGCTGGTCACTCGTCTCACCAAACAACCACTGGGCCCGCATTCCAAAAATAAATCTTGAGGATTTTATATTTTTTAGTGGATTGAAATGATTTCGAGAATTTAAATAAATAAAAGGAATGCTTATATCAAGGGAATTTGAATATATCGAAGAGGTCAATAGCCCAGTGAGGCATTGGCCGGCCCGTGACCGAGAGATATCGGGTTCGATATCTTCCGTCTGCGTGCGGTAAACTTTATTCTAACTTATCTAGGGTATTCATTCTCCAATGTGGGACTGAGAGAGATCGCCCATCGTGGCGTAAAAAAAAAGGGGATTTGAATATAAATTTTAGATTTTTATCAATCTAATAATACGATTTCTTCTTACCATTGGACCAAATAATTGTTTTTTAATACGCAAGCAAGTATTAAGGGCAAGTGGGAAACATGTTAAGTATATGCTCTTTTCTTTTCAATAATCCTTTCAAATGAGTGATAATTATATAGCCTCACCCAAAAGAGGACAATGATGGTCTATTTGGATTGACTTTTAAATTGAGATTTTAGTCGTAATTTTAAATTAGTATAAATTGAAACCTGATTTAGATTATTTAATAATTCATATTTCATTGCTCATACTCAAATCAAAGGCAATTCAAATTAATTCAAATCATATTCAATTAAAATACACCCAAAAAATAGAATTTACCACCAAATATTCTCTTTTTTGGTCTCTCTTTACATGGCCGGTGGCACATAATAATGTAGATAAAGATAGTCAGTGGGACATCTTTCACTCTCAATTCCGTGTCATGATGAAATCCGTTTGTTTATTATTTAATTTTTACGTGATTAAGAAGCTACAGATTAACCTATTTTTCTCTTCAAAGAAAAGTTAAAAGTTTTAGTTGAAAAGAGAATGTATGCTATTGAAATCTCTTAAATTTTCTTAAAAGTCAAATATTTTTTTATAAAAGAGGTTATAAATTTTTAAATCTTAAACCTTGTGTTTTGTTTGATGACAAAAAAATCTCTTCAACTATGTCTTTAACTTTTTATTTTAGTTTTACTGTTTTTTTTAAGCCTGTATGGGCGGTTGCCCCATAAAGGGAAAGAGAAACGCCTCACAAAAAGAGAAGATAGCCCTAGAAAATGAGACAATTAAAACTTGCCCCATTGCATAGGGAGGGTATATGTTAGCCCGAAGGGCAAAATATTCTATGTTGTTTTGATGATAACAAACCATTGATAGTTCTAATGTTTGTGTGAGCATGTTCTTTATAATTGGATCCTTAGCACTCACATCAACATTGATGAAAATGGTAAGTTGGCTTCTTGTGTAAACTAAGGTATGTATGTTACACACAAGAAAGCTACATAATATGGAAGGAAGGAGGCAAGGAGGTTGGTTGGGAAATAGGGCTCTTCAAAGAGTCCCTAATGCATATGGCAAAAGAACTTAACATGCTAGTGCTTATGTCTCTCGTTCTATCTTGGTTTATCTTATAAGCACTTAGCTTTACACTTATTTGTTCTTATATCCTTTTGCCATGCTTCCTTGTACTTAAAATTGTCCATATCCTATCTAATTATATCAAAGTTTGTCATAATCAAAAAAATGGGGAGATTGTTAGCCCTAAGGGCGATCAAACTCGATTTTTGATAATGGACAAACACTTGATGTTGTGTTTAATGTTTATATCTTTGTGATAGAATATCGGAACTAATATTGGAAGCTCTAAGTACTTCAATCAAGCCATGATCAAGATTCAAAGTCGTATTATTCAAGGCTCATCTATCAAAGATTGAAGATTGAAGACTTAGGTTTGGTTAGATTAGCTTTGTCATTATAAGTCGTTATCTTATAAGCTCTAACCATTGCTCTTCATGAACATAAGCTCTACACTCAAGTCTTGCATACTCATAAACACGTTTTCAAAAGGCCAAGTTTCAAAAGGATTCTTATTTCTAAAAAGCCTTTATTTTCATAGTCTAAGTCCTTTAAAATGGTTTTCCAAATGTCCCTACTTGTTACCTTTTGGGAAAACCTTTTAGACTTCAATAGATTTCAAAACGTGTGAAAATTCAACATCTCTCATACTCAGGAAGGTCGGTCAACCGAGCTCAAGATCGGATCAACCGACGAGAAACAGAGAGTTGAACACTTTGAAAATTGCCAAGGTCGGTCGACCTATGGCTTACTTCGATCGACCGAAGTATGGCTTGGTCATCCGAGGTGTCTTGCTTCGGTCATCCGAGGTCCAGTTCGGTCAACCGAACTCTGCGGGAACTAGCCGTTATTTGACCGTTGCAGAGTCGATTTTTCAGCATATTTTCAAATGTATAAATACTCTAAAGCTGAGAAATGTTTAAACAACGAAAAAGACTTGCACATACAATATAGATTGATTTCTTATCAAGTCTAAACACCTTCAAAGCAAAAACACTTCATTTCCATGATTTAAATCATTCAAATGTGTTATTTCAAAAGCAAGACAAAGAGTGAACTTCATATGTTCAAAGAGCTATAATTGATGTACTTCAAAGGTATATATCTTTCACTTAGAAGAGTGAACAACATTGTTTATTTATCCATCTTATTCCCTTTCTTAGTGATTGGGTTAATCTTGTAAAAGTTCTACTTAGTGTGGGCAAGCTCTTAGTGAGTTTATGTATTGTGGTTGTGTTTGTAAAACTCTTAGTGAGTTAGCCACAAGTGTAAGATCTTCATAGTGAAGTTGTTGAAATCCTTGGGTGCGGCTCAAGGTAGTGGATGTAGATTCTAAGTGAATCGAACCACTCTAAATCATTTGTCTTGTTGTTGGGTTTAGTTTTGCTTTTAATCGTCTTGCTCAAACCAACACTAGCATTGCTTAGATTCGGAAAAGTTTACAAGATCGATTAAAATCCAATTCACACCCCCCCCCCCCTCTTGTGTTTTACAGTATCGAATCCACGACCATGAGTCGTGGGCAAGCCCTTACCTCACTGGGCTAAGAAACCTTTAATATTAGTTTTACTGTTTCAATAACATATATTTGCTTCTGTATAGAAATATAAGTTGAAATCAATTTTCATTTACCATATACAAAAACTTTTATCCTATAATTTTTCGTTCTGTCCCCATTTCCTATTGGAGGTATTTATATTGTAACTTACAAGTGTCACCTTATTATTTAGTGAAAATTATTAAAAAGATTTTAAATTTGTGTCAACAAAATTTAAAAGTCAATGTTCAAAGAAATATCAGTGGGGTCCAATTCTAGATAGAAAAATCTGTGATACGTTTTCTTTTAATTAAAAAAATAGTATAATTTAGAGAAAATAAGAGTTGCTTCACCAACCCAAAGAAAGAAGAATAAAGAAATGTTTTACGTGGAAATTAAGAACCCCATTTGACCGGAAACTACGAGTGGAACCTAATTACCTAATCAGTGGAACCTAACTACCTAATGGAAATACGACGGAAAAATCATTTAGAATCTTCTATCTTAGTTCATATTCTATTTTCTATCATATTTAATAATATAGGTTCTTTAAAACATTTCAGCGTATACAAATAAGTTATTAGCTTCATTTTATAATATAAATCGTTTATAATATATAACTAGAATATAAATAAAGAGAGTATTTATTAAGTTAAAGTTTTAATATTTCATCTCTTATTAGGTGAAAATGTGGAAAATACTTAAACTAAACAAGGGTATAAATAAATAAGAAATTACGTAAAACCATTTAAATAATGGAAATCTAATAACTACCTAATTTACATAATGATATGAAAAATGGATTACGCAATTTGTTATTAGTGAGATAAATGACCACCAGAAAAATCAGAGAAAAAATTACAAAAAAAAAAACCAGACAGGAAAGCGACAAGAGAATGATGAGCATGGAAGATAGGCTCCCGGCTCTTATACGGAACGTCCTTTTATTCCGCACAAGCGGGACAAAAGGATAGCCGTCAGACCAGATCTTTTAACGGTTCAGATCTGGAGAGAGAATTTTTTTTTAATATTTTAAGTCTAACCGCGACTTTTCTCTCTCCAGATCTGGGCCGTTCAAAATCTCATTCGACGGCTGAGATTGTTCCGCACGTGCAGAATTTTGACTGTTACGCATAGGAGCCGGACTGGATAGTATGAGATGATGAAAATCACCGATCAAAATCACATCGATGTGGGATAAATTTAACACTCCCCTCATTTCGAGGTGTGAGTTAATTGAATGTTAATCGCAGTTTTTGGGTTACACGAGGACAATTCAAGACTTGTCGCCCTACTTGGATCGTATAGAAATAATTAGAGCTCACTTGAGTATTATGAGCTCATACATCTCACATAAAATCCTGCTCTGATACTAAATAAAAATTAGTTAATGACCTGCATATTCTCTCAATACCAATTGACTATTAGAGGTGAGTATATAAGTGACTTGAATCTTCCTTAGATAAGCGACGTGTGGCTTTATATTTCAACAAATACGGCAGAAAAAAAAAACGAAACGAAGAAATTGAGAATGATACATTCATCAAAAAAAAATTGAGAATGATACCAGCTTTCCATGAGGACCTTATCTTGATTCATCAACAACAGAGCCGCCATAGACACACCATCTTCATTCTTAGTCAAGTAATTGCAGACCGGTTCAAGACCATAAGCTCTCTCAATCCGACCATCTGGAAGATTCTTAAGAGTACAATTAAGTACGGAGTAGCTAGCCAATAGCCGGAGGATTCTATCTAGCATGACCGGAGCATCCGGATTCTCTGTCGGAAGCTGCGCCGCCAATTCCGATGGAGACACGCAAGCACCTGGTCCGGCCTTCTTAATTAGCTCCAGAAGGTCAAGTTCAATTGCTGATTTAAGAACCATAGGAAGTACGGATGCACTAGCTAGCCTCATGGCTAATAAACATGCTTCCTCTTCTCCGGTATTCGGATTTTTCGACTCCGGATTTGCAGATCCCATTTTTGTTTTCTGAGAATTTTTTTTTACTCTTGGAGATGAGAAATTGTGAAGGGGAGGGAGTGAGAAAAGTGTAATGGAGGGGACTATATATATAAGTTTTGGGCTTTTGATAGTGGAAATTAAAGATTAATAGTATAAACTAAAATAAAAGAACAAAAATAAAAATAAAATCTTGTAGTTGAAGGTGAAAGTCATTGCAGGCCGACTCCAGATATCCCAACTAATCACTTTGGAATGATTTGTGATGAATATGACTTAATAAATCTTATATTTAAATTCTCGAAAAAATATGAAAGACAAGATTTTTATTTTAATAAATAAGAAAAATGGTTTCTCTCAATAACAAAATTGATATATGGGTAAGATTGTCAATATTGAAATTTTAACTCGAATTTGAAATGATTAAAAAAATTCGTAAACACAAAAATCGTAGCACGAGTCGGAAGATTTTATAAAACTATTTAAATAATATTTAATAATAACTTTATATTAATAAAGACATTATATGTATAATAATAATATATGAGCAAAAAATTATAACAATACTTCAACAACAAAAAAAATAAGAATACCAATATAAATAAAGAGTGTTTGCTCTAGCTAACAAATCTTTGTTCTTGAAAGTCATAATTGAAAGTTTCATTTACTAATAAAATCGATAAAATATTTTAGCTACCTGCTACCTCCAAAATTGATTAGGACTTTTTTTTCTATCCCACATCGAGTGTTTTAAAAAAGTAGTTAATAAATTACTCTTTATAAAATAAAGGTTTCCTAGGTTAAGATTTATTGTGTGTGCCGCATTGGGTGCTATCAACTTAGGTTATAATTTTCTTGAGTTTGGTTAGTGTGAGAGTTTGTAATATTAATTCTCAGTACATATTTTAATTTTTGAGTTATCTTATATGGGATGAGATTCACATAATTCCTCAAAGGAACAAAAATCATGTCAATTATTTCATTTTCCTTTGTTTTAGGAATTCATGTTGATATTCCCTTAGGAATCTATATCTTTCTATGAGTTGTATCCATGTGATAATGTTCTAATTTTCAAGTCAGCTTTAATACTTAATTCATACTTACAACCTTTTAAGATATTATACTACATCGTTAGGTGGACGTTAGGTCGACACTAGAACTTCAATCCGGATATTATGCGGAATGCCTTTTTTTAATACGTGCGAAATATTTCAGATATGTATTCTATGATACAAAAAATTAGACAAATGTCTTTAAAAACATGACATATGTCATATAAATCAGGATATGTATTTGTTTTAAATCAATATTGATCATCTAAATTTCAATCTGACAGATAAATTAAGTTCCGCACATACTGAAAAAAGGTGTTTCGCAATAGATTTTCAGGCCTCGAACTCATACTTGGAAGTATTTTTTATGGATGTTTTTTTCCCTCCAACCAACCAAACAAAAGGAAAATAGAATGAATTTTGAATGGATGTTTTTTTAGTTGAAGCTTTTATTTAGAACACTTTTACTCCGTAACTATTTACATTATGGCAAAAAAAAAAAAAAATTTGTCGTAAATTAATGAAATCTTGGAGGAATCTGGCAAAAAGTGTAGCCAACAAATCTTAATCCACTGTGAATTCGATCCTGAATTTATAAATTTATCAAAAAATGTCATAACGTACATAGTTATTGTAAAAAAAACTATTATGAATAATTTTTTTGAGAAAGAATTAAAAATTTTGAAAGTAGTTTTTAAAACATTATGACATACCTCTTCTCGTTTAGACTGATTGGTGATTTTGATCCATATTTTGTTTTTTTTTTCTATAGTCCCAAAATATCTCTTTTTCATAAACAATACTCCCTCCATTCCTTATTAATTGTCGTTTAGGAGATATCTAGAAAACCAAATTAATTGTCGTTTAAGATTCTTTTATTAGCTGTCAACAATTTATTCCAATTATATCCTTAATATTTTCCTTTCTTTTTTTTATGACGTAGAAGTGAGAGTGAGGGAGGGTGGGGTAATATTGGAAGTTTAGGTGGAAATGACAACTTCCTTAATTTTCTCAAATTGTCTAAAGAGTCTTATATTTAGGAATGGAGGGAGTAACTTTTACAAAATTCTGTTTGAATGAGAGCGATTGAGGATTTGTGAAAAGTTGTGTAGTCAAAATCAAAATTGAGAAGATAACACATCTCACCTACTACTAATGTCTAATGGACTAATGAAGCTTTAGCATCAATTTATGAACATTCACTGAACATAAACGACAGTCTAACTTATAACTTACAAATATTGCATTAACATTTATCTTTTAACTTTGGGAGTATATGCAATGTTGGACCTTAACAATTTTTGCTTTTCTTTTTTTAGACATAAACAATTTTTTTGTACATTATTAGACTTTATCTTTTTACTTGGCATTCGAAATGAAAAAAAATGAAAATCCGGCCAAAATGTAGTCGTTGAGTAAAAAGCATTGTCGTTTGGTGAGGGGCATAATAGTCAAATTACAAAAATAGAGTGAATAGCCATAGTTGGACTTTAACAATTTTTACTTTTCTCTTTTTAGACATAAACAATTTTTTTGTACATTATTAGACTTTATCTTTTTACTGGCATTCAGAAATGAAAAAAAAAATGAAAATCCGGTCAAAATGTGGTCGATGAGTAAAATGGTGTCGTTTGACTGAAGGGCACAATAGTCAAAAAATAAAACCAATCTGCTTTGCAAACCCGACCCATTTTCCCAATCTCCTCCCCTTTTTCCTTTCCCCTCCCTTCGGTTAAACACCATCATCATTCTCCCTCTGGCAGAACATCATCATCCCACCACCATCCTCCTCCATAATTATAATCCAAAAACAAAGGTCCAAAACAGAAGCAAGAAATAAAAACTCATTTTGAACCTCATTCCAGAACACCGATGATTCAGTTGCAATCCCATGATTTTGATTACGATGATGATATTGGGTTATTGGATTTTGAACCTCTCATTCGCTTATTCTTGTCTTTGAGACTATATTTCCTAGGCTAGATTATTGGTCGAATTTCCCAGTCTGAGACTATTCTAGTCAAGGATGTTCACGGCGAGGGTTGGAAACTTCGGCATATCTATAGAGGTACCCCTCACCGGCATCTTCTTACTACCAGTTGGAGTAATTTTGTGAACCAGAAAAAGCTTGTTGTCGGCGACTCCATTGTGTTCTTCGGGGATGACAATGGGGATCTTTGCGGCGAATCTTGCGGAATAGATTTTGGTGGCGAATCTTGCAGAATAGATTTTGGCGGATTTCTTGGTGAAGATGAGAATAGATTTATGAGAAATACTAAGGGAGGAAATGGAAATAATGGGATAGGTTCGAGTGGAATGGGAAAAGTAAAAGTTGAATATGGTATTGAAAAGTAAAGGTTCGACCCATTTTCCCAACCTCTTCCCCCATTTTCCTTTCCCCTCCCTCCGACTAAACACCACCATCCACCGTTATGGGGACAGGGAAAATGGGGAGAAAGTTGGGAAAACGTCACCGCTTTTACTCAACGACCATATTCTAGTCGGATTTTCATTTTTTTTCATTTCGAATGCCCGTAAAAAGATAAAAGTCTAATAATGTACAAAAAAATTGTTTATGTCTAAAAAGAGAAAAGTAGAAGTTGTTAAAGTCCAACTATGACTATTCACTCTATTTTTGTAATTTGACTATTTTGCCCCTCAGTCAAACGATACCGTTTTACTCAACGACCACATTTTGGCCGGATTTTCATTTTTTTTTCAAATTTGAATGCCAGTAAAAAGATAAAGTCTAATAATGTACAAAAAATTTGTTTATGTCTAAAAAAAGAAAAGCAAAAATTGTTAAGGTCCAACATTGCATATTCTCCCTTTAACTTTTTGCAATTGTGTCTATTTATTTTATTAATGAAAAGACTTTAATACCACATATTCAATAAATAAACAGAAATTAAAAACTCCAAGAAAACTATTAAATGGCACTAAAGTTGATTCGTTTACAAAATTATGAGATAAGAGCGCAAGAAACTAAATGGGAAGTCCGAAATTATCTCTCTAAAAAATATCAAAACATTTACCTCACCTACATCTTGCTTGACTTTGGCTATTGAAGTACTCTCTCTATTCCTAAATATATAAATTTTTCACTATAAAACTTAATAAATTAAAAATTAAGATTTTTTTTAATTAAAATATCAATATTACTCTCTTAAATATGACTTGTATATCACTAATTCTATTTAAGAGAGTAATATTGATATTTTGATTAAAAAAATATTTTAATTTTTACTTTTTTAATTTTCGAGAGTATTTAGGAATGGAAGCGGTACCACCAGTGGCGGAGCATAAGAGGGTCAGGGGCCCTGGCCCCACCAAGAATTTTCAATTTTTTTATATACTAGGTATATATATTCGACGATGCAAAATTTTTTTTTTTTTTTTTATACTACGGCCCCCCCAAGAATTTTCAATTTTTTTTACGGTCCCCCTAAACTTCAATCCTGCCTCCGCCACTGGGTACCACATAAGAATATTATCACTGAGGATTTAATATATATTTTTTTTCAAACATAGTAGTAGGTAGCAAAAATTATTTAATTAATAAAGGAAAAGACACACTGGGGGATTGAGGCTCCACTTGGATTGGGTTTGGTTTTGGTTTGAGTTTGAGTTTTGGCAGGAGAAGTTAAAAAATTGGCAGGAGCAATTCAAAATCAATTTTTTTTTCCAAATAATCGTTCAATTTCAAATTTTTTACTCTCGAATTGGCGAGAGATGTTCAAATTCCAAATTTTTGTAGTCAAAATTTGGAATTGAACGATTATTTGAAAAAAAAAAATTTTAATTTGAATTTCTCTCGCTAATTTTTTAGTTTCTCACGCTAAAACTCAAATCCAAATCCAAACCAAAATACAATCCAACTAGAGCCTGAGTCAACTAGGCTTTGGAGGGTGAGGATTTACGGGGCTGACCTCCTCCTTCGACGTGGACGACGTGGATTTTTTTTTAATTCAATTCGTTTATTTAAAAGAACTCTCCTAAAACCTATGGGAACTTTTGGAATTGGCTTTTTATTACTTCAAAAGCCCCAAAAATACTAGCAATAAGAATTTTTACGAGGTTTTTACTCATTTTAATCTCTTGAGCTTCTATATAGTAGTCACTTTAAAGCACATGAAATGATATTATTTTTTTCTTCCATAAATTTAAAGCCTAAAATTGATTGAACTTTTATGAGGCTTTATTATGAAAAGTAGTAAAAAAAATCAATTATTGGAGTTCTTTTATTGTGATTGATGGAAGTCTTTAAAAACTATTAAATTTTGTAATATCTTTTTGCTTTTCTTTCTTTCAATTTGTAAAGTCAGAGAGATCTCCATGAATACAGTAGTTTTTTTATTTGGTTAATGGGTAAGTTTAAAACTTATATTCAAATCAAAATTAATAAGTGCAATGCACATAAGTCAAAAGTGTTAATTCACAAGAAAAAAATTGATTTTTATCTTACGTATACTGTACGTATTGAGTTAAATATAAATTTAAAATTTAATTACTAATTGAGATAAAATTACCGGTCAGTATCGACAATCTGATCGCTTGGAGTGTCAATTTAATTAACACCACATTTCCCACTTGACTAGAAAGTTTCTCTTTCCATCCTTGAGACCTCTTCTATCCTATACAAATTTAAAGACATCCTATTTATCCCTCCCAACTAAATATGGTAAGTCCAAGTATTTTCCTTCTACATTAGAGATCATAACTGAGTTTTTTTTTTGGGGCCAAGTATTCAGAAGTTATTGTCTGACAGAAGCACTAACAATTAGTTGGATCAATTTAATGTAATATTGATCCTCTTTACTTGAAATAGTGAGTTTTTTTTTGAAGTCCGGCTGGGCGATTGCCCCATAAGGGAAGAGAGAACAGCCTCACAAGAGGAGGAGAAAGTCCTAGAAAGAGAGACAATTAAAGCTTACCACATGCACGGGGAGGGCATCGAACCCACGACACGACCGCACGGTCGTGGGGAGGCCATATCCCCACTGGATTATGGACCTTGTGATTGAAATAGTGAATTCGAAACTTGAAGATGAAACTTAATTTATTGAAAAAGTAACGAAGAATATTGTTTGGTATAATGTTGTTATGACCAACTGCATTATTATATCCTCTTAAGTTAAAAATATAGGTCTTTGACATTTTTTCCTGAATAGATTAAGGAATAAAATATATGTTATTTTTTTGTTATATCTTTAATTAATTTTACTAATATAATAAATAATGGAGGAAGTATATATAAGACGAATGGTAAATGTTGAAAAAAAAAAGAAGTAATTCTTACAATTTACAAAAGATCAAACTATTGAATGAGTCAACGTGCATGTGTCTGTTGACCTATGATGCATTTGGGATGAAGAATTTTGAAGAGCAAAAGTAAAATTAACAGAGAAAGAAAGTAAAGCAATTTGGGGAAATTTCTGGAAATTTACATTGAGAATTAGGATGTAGCGAGTTTCTGTTAGAAATTTTATCTTGAAGTTAATTAAATATTGCTGAGTGATCTTTCGAAACATTTTGAATGTGACTAATATCGCAAATTCACAAATTTATTTATAAATATATCACAGTGCATATTAGATCATAACTGATTTAGATAGTAAAACATCAAAATACCAATCACTAGACATTAATTAAACCAAAAAATTTATGAGGAAAAGTGAGATCCAAATTGAATTTTTTTGGAGCAAAACGGCAATCGAAATGCACCCGACGACGGTGAAAAAAGAGTACAGTAGTACCAAAAGGAAAGGTCAATACTCTCAGAATTTAAGCCCAATTAATCATTCATATTGAGCTGCTAATTTTTAAAACCTATAAAAGAAGTCCACAATATCAAAGTTGGGCTTATACACTGCTTCACACGGTCCACACAAAGAATTCAGTACAAAACTTATTTAACCGTCGAATAAAAATTTGATGGGCCAAATTTTTTTTAAATCAAACTGGGGTTGTATTTTTTAAACATCTATTGTGTAATACATACTACCTCCAATCATAAATATAAGACTTTCTGAATAAGTATCGAAAATTAAAAAAAGTAAAATCCAAGGTATTTTGTTAATCAAAATATTAATATTATTATATTAAATAGAACTTGTATGTCACTAATCATATTTAAGAGAGTAATATTAATATTTTTTTTAAAAAAATATCGTAATTTTCGCTGATTGTCCAAAAAATCTTATTCTATTTAGGAATGAAAGGAATATCCTACATGCATTAGGATATGTAGTATAAAATAGATATTGCATGTCTTAATAAATATGTTAATCAAGAGAGAATATCTACTAAATTGAATGAAACATCTATAAAATAAAAATGTCAAGAAGGTCGTACCCCAATGGGGCTTCCCTTCGCTCACGACCGAGAGGTCTTGAGTTCGACACCGGGGCCATAGTGCCCAGACTACTACCCCACCTAACCCCCAAAAAAAAAATCTATAAAAAAAAAATTATTAAGTACATTATTAAATGTTTAATGTTCTTCACCACTATAGGTGTAAGCATGGTAGTCAAACTCGCGAGTTGACTCGATCTTACGAGTTTTAAGGGGTCTTCCGAGTTAGAACCTACGTAGAATTGGTGTAAACTCGTAGGATCGGTACGATCTCACGAGTCACTCAAAACTAAAGTCTTTAATTGTTTTTTTTTTTTGCTGAAATACTTTATATTTTCTATTTTTTTTTATCATTTCTTATACTCATAACTGATACTTGAAGATATATACAAATTTATATATCTCAGTAGATATTTGAATCTTAATTAAAAATAAAAATTAAACACATTTTACCAATTAAATTAACTCTGGTTGACTTTTTTAGTGAATACTTAGTCATTAAAAATGAAGTTTCCCCATTTGAATCATTTTTTGTGGGTTCCATTTAGTTTTTTTAGGTTATAAATTTTTAATTAAAAATTTAATACATATCAATTCTTTATTGGTGAAAAAGGAAGGAACACCGAATGAGGACATAGAATTACTAGCTTATACATATATGAGAAAGAAACTCAAAAGCCAACGGCTCTCCTCGGAACTTTCAAATTCAAAACACTCCCCCCAATCCCCCCCTCCCCACCCCCCCACGAGAAAGAAGTAGTGACCTTTCAGTTCCTCCTCCTCCTCCTCCTCAAGGATTTTTTCACTTCACGGGCTAGGGATTTTACATTTTTACTGCATTTTTTTTGTGATTCCAGAAAGAAACAAATGGGAGAAAGCAAGAAAAAATATGTAATAAAATCGAATCGAAACTCTTCAACAACAGAAAAATCGAAAGATGTAATAGACATTGATTCGTGGCCTTCACCACTGTCGGAAGAAGATGGGAGCCCCCTGAGACCCATTTTTTGTCTGAAGACTAAAGATAAAATGGGAGAGATCGAAAAGAGGGAAGATTGTTTTATCTTGGATTTTGATCCCGATGATATCTCAAATCTCTCCCTTTCCGATAATCTTACCAATTTCGATTCCTCATCTGACCTCTCTGTTATTGCTGAAAAAGGCCAGGTTCTTTTCTTTTTTCTTTTTTTAATTTTTAATTTTATTTAATCCTCTCTTGGCATTTTAGAATCCATTTTTTCTTTTGATTTTTAGGTCCATTTCATGTTAATTGATGGAACCCTTTTAAATTCTTGATTTTTTTTTCATGAAATTCTTTAAAATTACTCTCCATTTCTTAATATAAGAGAGTAATGTTGATATTTTGACTAACAAGCTCTTTTATTTTTATTTTTTTTGCTTTCTTACCTTCCGCTACATTTCCCAAACAGACTTATATTAAAAAATGAAATGAAAGATAGTATTACCTAAAATTTCCGGTATGTGATTAATGGAGTTCGTTTGCCTAGGTGGCTTGTAGAGATTACCCACATTCAAGACATGTTTGCCTGAAATATCCTTTCGGTAAAACGCCTCACGAGAATTACTGCAAACTGGTAAGTTTTTTTGTTGTAACAACTGATTGATTAGTAATTTATAAGACCAATAAATAATTGGGTTTAATTTAGTGAGTAAGAGAGGAATTGGTTTTTTCATTATTCCATTGAAATTCATTGATTCTCTTCTTCTTTTTGTTTAAATGCAGTGTTATTGTTTTGTTTGTGATTTGGCTGCTCCTTGCAAGAAATGGAGTGGATCATCAGGTCATTGCCATGCTATAGACAATGAATCCTGGAAGTATCAAAGAATGGCGACGAGAAAGTTATTTCTAACTGCAGGATCATGAAACCTTTTGATCCTCCTACTGGTGATGATTTCAGGATTAGTTTTTGTGATTTTTGGTGAAATCTGAAGCTTTTGAGCTAGGAATCTCTTGGATTCTCTGGAGGATGTTTTCATTTTAGGCATTACTGATATATATAGAGGTACTATGTTATGTTAGAAAACAGACAGACACTGTATTACTCCTTCCATTTCTAAATATAAGACTTTAATTACATGTTGCAAAAATTAAGGAAATAAAAATTTAGATGTTTTGTAATTAAAATATCAATATTACTCTATTAAATATGACTTGTTGTATGTATACCACTAATTTGAATAAAGGTAGTATGTGTCAGTACATCACTGTGATTTGGAATATTGCTTATAAATTAGGGCTTTGCCTTGGACTGACCATGATTTGGCATAATTGACCGCCAACCATGGCAGTCTTTTTTTTTTTTTTTTTGTGGCAAGAACGAATTTCCCAGATTTTCCAAATCCGTTCTGCCAAAAAAAAAATGTCATGGTTGGCATATTATGCTAAACCATGGCCAGTCCAAAGCAAAGCCAGAATATGTGTCTGTACAGTGTACATCACTGTGATTTGGGATATTGCTTATAAACTAATCTTACAATCTATGTACATTTCAAATGTTCAATTGTCTTTTTTCTTCAGCTCTTTGAAGTAGTTTTTCTCACAGTCAAAGAGTAACAACTCCAAACGAAGTTTTTATTTTAGGTCTGGTAATTTGTTCCCGTTGTTAGATCCAATGCTCCAAATGCTATGGTAAATAGACTTCAATGATAAAAATGTTCAAACCGGCCATTACCTTAAACTCCGACGTTGGGTCGATGCAAATAAGCACTCGTTTTAATAGCATAATCTATGCAACCATTGGCAGAGGCACAGTTTATTCCCAAAATTATTTTTTTTATTTTTTTTATAGTTATAGTTTTGTTTTTGTAATACCTTCTCTCGTGAACATTGTTTATTGTAACAAGTTTAAGTGTGTAAGAGATTATAATATTTATTTAATAAAAAAAAATTACTATTAGAAAAGGGTGAACAAAAGTGTGTATAACTCTAATCTATAACTCTAGGTAACCCCTTTAATGTTTCTTCAATGAAAATGAGGCAAATTTATGGAATTCAAGATTTAAGTTGGAAAATTTTTCTTGATGTAATTTTTTTTTTTAAGTTTTTGAAGCACTGATCAGTAGAGTGAAAAGACTATATTGTCCCCCTCCCAGTTGGTCCCTCAAGCAATAAAAGAACGGTTCTCTCGCACTAGCAGAGCCAAGGGCCACTTTTTTCCAAATTATAGTTTTAGTTTTGTTTTTGGTAACAGCTCGTCCTGTGAACATTGTTTATTATTCTAATTTTGAATCAATTTACGATTTAAAATTTGATTTATTTAATTCGTAAATTATAAGAATGACACCACTTATATCTTATTAATTTTGGTTAAAATTGTAACAAGCTTAAGAGTGTAAGAGACTATAATATTTCTTTAATAATTAAAATTTACTACTAGAAAAGGGTGAACAAAATGTGTATAACTCTAATATATAAGATTTCGTCAAAAAAAATTTTTTTTTTGGCTCCGCCAATATTTATATACTTTTATTAATTTATTTTGTCAATATTAATTGTACCCCAAAAAAAAATTTCTAACTCCGCTCACTGTATGCAACCAGTGGCTGCTAAGGTTATTACTGAAGACCAGCACACATTTTTGATTAAGGGTATTTCGGGCACGGAAGATTGAAGAGTTACAAATTCCGTTTGATGTTACTCCAGTCAAACCTCAATGGAGTCAATTTCAGGGGCTATTGGTAGTTTGGTCAAACCTCAAGGGAGATAAATGTAATTAACTCTAAAGAAATTGTCAAGTCGCTAGATGGGCCGGCTAGAAACCAAATATATAAAAGTTGGACCGTAACCCTAGTGGACCGAGCCGACACTCGAGGCCCGGCCCATAAAGAGAGGAACCCTAGGTTTAAAACCCTCATTTCACTTCCTTCTGTTCGATCGAAACAAAAGCTTATCCTCTCCTCTCACGCTAAAGCTCCATCACTAAAATCAAGCGTAAGAATGCCTGGTCCAGTCATTGAAGAACTCGAGGTTGAGAAGAAGCTTCAGGTAGCCTCCTCTTAATTCTCAGCTTTTAAATGCATCTTCTCTCTCTAGATTTATCTCTTCTGGTGATTGAATGTTACTTCGCCGATTTTTTTTGGGTCGGAAAATGAATGAACATTTGAGAATTGATTCAGGATGATGAGCCTTTGGTTGAGGACGTGAAGGAAGAAGATGACCACGACGACGATGCTGAGGATTCCGATGACGACGATGATGACAAAGAAGACGGTGCTCAAGGTTGAATTTCTCTCGTTTTCCTTTTTTGTTTTTTTTCTAGATTTTAAATCTTTGTAATTTTGTCCGAGCGATCATCTTTGCAGATTGATTAGTTCTATTAGGTCTTGTTTATAAATTGTGTTTACTTTGCAATGTGGTAATCAATTAGCAAATGCCTTGTCTGTTTGGACCTGCTATGTTTGCTGCGTGTTTTAATTATAGTATGTGTTTATATTTCCCAATTTCCATAGAAATGTTCTTAATTTCTCCTGATTATTTCAAAATGCTTGGCTGATGATATGATTATAAAATATTATATATCTTGACTATATCCATGATATTAGAAAACTTGTCTGTACATTTGTTTCCAATTTTCTAGATGTGTGATATTTCGCTGATTTGATTTTTTCTTGTACTCTATTGTAGCACCTTGTGAATCTTTGATTGTGCTGGGCCTTGGAAATTCACTGCTTATATTCTTCTCCACGGCTCTTCTGCATCTATTCAAAAGATTTCTTCTAGTTTTGTGCTAACAGGGTTGTTAACTAATAGAGTTGATAAAGATTCCTTCACAGACATTATTTGTAGGCATATGATAAATTTTGCCGTAATTTATCTTGAGGTATCATTCTTTAAGGCCCTTCTGCATCTATTCAAAAGATTTCTTCTAGTTTTGTGCTAACAGGGTTGTTAACTAATAGAGTTGATAAAGATTCCTTCTCAGGCATTATTTGTAGGCATAAGATAAATTTGCCTTTATTTATCTTGAGGTATCATTCTGCCTGCTTGTGAGTATGTAATACGGTATGACTAAATTCTGCTGATAAAAATAAAACTTAACTGGCAGATTTAAGTTCACATTTCTCTTATTCTTCTTGGAACGGGTTTGAATGTTTAAATGTTCTTTACTTTCTTTTTTCATAATCTTGCTGATCGTCTTATAGTAGGATCTTGTATCTCCGTGTTCCATCTTTGCAAACAGCACAATTGTTGATAGTTATTATCTGTATGAACTACAAGTCAGTTTGTTATTCTCTTTTGAATTTGTTTAGATTTTTTCCCCCAGAATTCAGGGCCATTAAATTGAAAAAATATCATTATAAGTGTGCCTTTCTGTTGCTTGGATTTTATTTCCTCCTCAAAGTATGTATATGTCTATCATTATAATCCCTGTATTATCTTTATCTGCATAATGCTCAAGTATTTTAACTAACCTTTTTGGTTTCTGGTGCCACATCATCATCATAATTGTGTTATCATACTGTTTCTTTCTACCAATTTCATTTTTATAGCATAGTCTTGATGGGGAGTCACATGTAGGTGCTAATGAGAGCGGGAAGCAGAGCAGAAGTGAGAAGAAGAGCCGCAAGGCAATGTTAAAGCTTGGCATGAAACCTATTCCTGGTGTCAGTAGGGTCACTATTAAGAGGACAAAGAATGTAAGCTTGGATTTTGTTATCAAATCTTAAATGTCATTTGCTCAGATTTTGTTTAATTGTGTCGAATTTCTTAACCATCTCAGGTATTATTCTTCATCTCGAAACCCGACGTCTTCAAAAGCCCAAATTCTGAGACTTATGTTATATTTGGTGAAGCTAAAATAGAGGACTTGAGCTCTCAGCTGCAGACACAAGCAGCTCAACAATTCAGAATGCCAGATATGGGTTCTGTGATGGCAAAGTCAGAAATATCTGCTTCAGCTGCTGCAGCACAGGCAGAGGAAGAGGAGGAAGAGATTGATGATACTGATGTTGAGCCACGTGACATTGAATTGGTGATGACTCAGGCAGGTGTTTCGAAGGGCAAAGCTGTGAGGGCTCTCAAGAATCACGCTGGTGATATTGTCAGTGCCATCATGGAGTTAACCACCTAGAGCATCAATAGCATTCGCTAAGATTTTTGTATTGCTTTTTGATGATGAGTAGTGGAAAGAATGGTACCATTTATTTCAGTATTTGTCTAAAATCATATCGAGTTGCGACAGTTTTGCTATCAATATTTGTTGAACCATTTTATTGAAAGAGGGCTTTATTCGCAGTTCCGTGTTGATGACTTCACCTTCTCTGTTGAAGATATATTTCGTACAACTGCTAGGGATGAGCTTATTCTTAGTATTTCCAAGATGTTTCAATGTGTTCGTGATACCTGGACCTGTAAGGCTGTAACTTGGTAGAAAGACGCAAGATGTTCTTGGCATTATGTTCTAATTGTTTGTGTGAAGGGATGTGGATTCGAAGTAAAATTCGATTGAGAAGCAACTCAAATACACTGTTAATGGCATAATGCGTATAATTTTGGCTTCGTTCCTACCGTGTTCATCTATCCCGAGTCTAATTGCAGAGGGGTGGAAGGGGTTTCTGCTGTCGAAGTCTATGAAAAAGCCGCCATCTGTAACTCATCTTTGACGATGAGTTCAGCCAAGGGACATGAAGTTTGATAAAATCCCGCTTGAAGTTGTGCTTCCAATTGCACCGAGTGGAATGGGTCGAGAAGAAGAATTAGGAATGCAAAAGTTTGCTTCATTTGTTATGAGAAAATCATATATATGTAAATCAACTATTTCTGTTTTTCTCTAAATAGTATAAACTTTAAATTAAGCTTTAAATAGCAAAACATTTGTACGCGGCTGCTCTGTTTGTCAAAATAGCGTTTCAGGCTAAAAAAATCATGTGCAAGGCACATGGCTCCGGGGGTGAGGGTAAAATAGTCAATTTAATATGAAGCGGTTACCCAGTTAAATGAACCGACCCACCCGACCCGCGAGTTTTATATTTCCAAGGGTCATATAGCCCAAGGTAGTAAAATTCGAGTTTCTACGTAGGATCGGAAGGGTGTAGAATGATCGTATAATCGTAACTCGAATCGTAGATCCTACTTGGTTTAAAAATATTAATTAATTCAGTAAGCTCCTAATTCTTCTAGATGAAATCTAAAATTTTCAAAATCTTATGATATTTGCTAGGGATGGCAATGTGGCAGATCGGGGCGGGTATCTCAATACCCAACCCCTGTCCTGCCCTGCCCTGTGCTGGGCGGATCTGACCCGCCCCGCCCTACTTTTTATTTTAAAAAAATCATTGATATTATCATATAGATAGAGCCTCCAATAAGTACAATTAGTACATTTGATCTCTAATCAATCATCAAACTATCAGATTAACGATTAACAATTAAATGGCTGTGATTGTCAACATGGTGATGACAAAATATCCGTTAGCATTGGCGCCAAAATGCATGCACACATACACCTTATATTTTTTTTTTGGTTAACCCCGAGGGGCACCCGGTGTCCAGCGACAACGTGGTGACTAATTTGGACTCGGTTTGCGGTTGGCCCGTAGCGTGACCGCTAGTGGGGGAGGACCTG
This sequence comes from Vinca minor, assembly GCA_026122235.1. Classification (NCBI taxonomy): domain Eukaryota; kingdom Viridiplantae; phylum Streptophyta; class Magnoliopsida; order Gentianales; family Apocynaceae; genus Vinca; species Vinca minor. The sequence goes on along the minus strand of JAOCZM010000100.1, from coordinate 4,268,323 downwards.
ACCCATACTGCTCTTATATACGGAGCCCTTCCACCGCGGAAAAATCCCACGAGAGTCAATATCCACTGTGGGAATCGAACCCTCATCAACGATGAGACATATGACAACTCCAACCATTTGCCCCAGAGCTCGGGGTTAGACCTTATAGTTCACACAAACAACCATGGTGTATGTTGTTTACTAACGACATTATTATGATTGATGAAACCAGAGTATGTGTTAAAGCTAATTTGGAGATATAAAGACAAGTATTGTAATCTAAAGACTTTAGATTTAGTAAAAGTAAAACTGATTATTTTGAGTGTAAATTTATTGTTGGCCGAAATAGAGATCAAAGTGTAATTAGTTTATTGTTCGGACTGATGAGACCATAGTAGGTGTTAACACTAAGTTGGAGTTATGGAGACAAGTATTGGAATCAAAAGACTTTAGAATTAATAGAAGTAAAACCGAGCATTTTGAGTGTAAGTTTAGTGTCGGCCGAAATAGATATCAAAGTGTAATTAGTTTATTGTTCGACTCATGAGACTAGAGTAGGTGTTAACGCTAAGTTGGAGCAATGAAGACAACCTTTGGAATCTAAAGAATTCAAAATTAGTAGAAGTAAAACTGAATATTTGAAGTGTAAATTTAGTGTCGACCGAAGTAGAGATCAAAGTGTAATTAGTTTGGATGACAAATGTATCGTGGTGAATGTTTATGTTCGGTATCTGAGTTCTATCATTCAGAAATATGAGAATTTAATGAGATGTAAAGTATCGAGTTAAAACTGGTTAGTTGAAATGGAATGGTGCAACATGTGTCTTTTTCAGAATACTCTTTGTTTTGCATTAGTTTAAACATACACTCCTCTCTCACTTACAATAAGAAGGCAATTAAACAGGGGTAAAGGAAAAAGTTACTATTTCGTCCCCAATTGAATTTCCAATTTCTACATTAGTTTGTCCTAAAACGAACTGTACACTCCCTTTAAAATGATTATACTTTCTCTCTAAGCTCTTATATAATTAAGGAATGCAAGCTCTAATAACGTATGATTTCTACCATTAAGATCTCTCTCGATCTAGTAAGAAGTATTTTACTAATTAATCTCCTGCCTCAACTCAATTGAGTCCTTATATGTGTATTAATTAATAGCTTCATTTCGTCCAAAAGTTAACAAGTGGGGATTTAATAAGTTGTTGAATTTTCACACCAAACCTTCCCTTCAAGGGGACAAATCAAGACAGGAAAACATATTACAAGACACTTAAAATGGATCATAAAATCTGCAAACAAGTGAAAATACTTTTTATAAGATGCTGAAAGTCTCCAAGTAACCTGCAGACAAAATCAAGTTTTAAGGATAACTCATCTTTTATATTTACATTAGTTTACATTTCACAAGTTTCTAGCAGGAACAAAGCCAAAAGAGGGTAGAGAGAATCTACCACCTCCTGGGGATCAATCAGAGGAGCTATTTGATGTTTCATTTATTAACGTCAGGAGAAATCCTCCTTCAGGACATGTTCCCAATCAGACGAGGAGTTATCAGTGGACCCTGCAGAAAACTGGTTTCTCTTTCCACTGTTTCCAGGAGACTGTGACACTGAATCATCTGTTACAGAGAGAATAAAATCTTTCACCAATTCATATCCAGTGCAAACTGAATCCACAGATTGGTCTCGTACACTAGACAACTTACCAGAATGGACCGGTTGAAGAATATCTACTTGTTGCCCTACTGGAGCGATAGGATTTGTATCGTCACGACCTTTTAGGATGTGAAATCTGGTCATCACGGAGGCCTCAACATCATCAGCTGGCTGTTGCAGAACCAAATAGGAGGTCTTTGGGTCATCAGGAGTATTTAACATGTGCAGTCGGGCCATCACAGATGCCTCAACACTATCAGCATTGCTAGGAGAGCTCTGTGTAGCAGTCTTTGGCGTCAAGACAATTTCAACATTTTCGACATCAAGTGGCCGAAAAAAGGATGTGTTTTGAGCATGTGAATTTTCAGATCTAGAAAGCTTCTGCGGATCAGCTATATTTTCTGTAAAATCTGAACAGAGATCAATGCAGTGCAACAGTGATGGAACAATTTTACAGGTTAGCAACCATACCTTTCGCCTGTTTGGACTTGAATCTCTCCAGCTCTCTATAGCTGATGGAACATAATTTAGCTTCAGCGTCAAGCCACAAGCTCTTAAAAAGAAGAGTTTGGGAGTGCTCTTCTTCACTGAAGTACGAGTTTTCATCAAGGACCTTCCTTATAGCCTGTAATACAGGATTCATACTCAAACCAATGTCTATGTACACATACAAAAGGTAAAACTCAAGCCTTCTTATCGCATATGTGGATCATATTTAAACATAACCATTTTATCAAAGAAAAGTTTATTTACAAGCAGCCACGCCAGGCATACCTTGGAAATATTGTCATTGTCCAAGCAATCTAAATCATACGACAAGGAGGAAGAATGCTGAAAAATTGCAGCTTTTCTTCCTTCCCTGCATGGCGGAAGATCAACCTGACCATTCAATTTCAGGTATGCTTCATTTTCAACTTGAGGTTTTCCTGCACCCACACTCTGGAGAGAAAACCATTGCTTTTGTGGACAAAAAATAAGCATTTGTATCCATATTAAGGTTACGAAATATTGAAACTAACTTTCCTAGGTTCTTAACATGTAATTTGGAACAAATATACAAGAACAAGGGAAGGAAAAACATTGACGTAGGCCAATCACTTCAACTTCTAAGATCTAGTACCAAAAATGTCATCATATTTTCTGAGCAACATGAAAAGGCATGTCCAAGGACTTATAGTTTTGGATCCATTAACTGACAACATCAAACATAAACATAGAAGAACAACTCACTAGAAAGAAATTACCAACAATTAAAGCAACTGTGAAGCAATATTTTTGACTAAATAAATTATGAGACTATTCTAACAAATCCACACTAACTGGAAGCACAAGTCACGTTCATCAAATTACCAATTATGATTGACTTCTTTCTCTAAAACTTGAAATCTTTGGTTTCACTATGCAAACTAAAGCAGCTGGTCTTATCTTAATATATGTACCTCTGTATAAAAAAAAAGCATACCTTAGGAGGACGGAGATACTCTACAACTTTCCCACATTTATTAAGCTGGGGCAGTAGTGGCTCTTTCTGTTGAGTCATATACACCATTCTCTGAGACAGAAGTGAATCAAGATTGCTCATCACATGTTTAAGGGCCTCATGGTCTTGTTCTTTAAGTTCACATCCATTAGAGGAACAGCTAAATACAAGCAAATCTGAAAGGTTTTTCATCGCACTGATGAGAGTTTGGACATCCATTTTGGGAGTAGCTACACTTCCATGGGGTTTCACTTGTTCAGAATCGCTATCTTCAGAAGATGGTGAACAAAGAACATCCTCTGCAGCACGAACTGCAACAGCACCATCTTCTGCAATGTCATTAATAGTAATCATAGTATCCGTAGCTGCAGCTTGAAGATTTGGCTTATTGGTGGCAAAATTGCATCCTCCACCACCTAGTTGATTCTTTTCAGAAATTGACAGCAGAGAATCACTCTTTGAGGGGATCAGCGAGTCATATTCTTCGCCTGCCTTACTAGATTCCTTACAAAGTGGAACTTCTTCACTGCTGGTCGGAATTGGAATAACTTTTGCCATACCAACAGATGTGTGTTCTGTGGCTGCAGATCCATGGTCTCGGTGCACTTTGTCTTTTCCTGCCTTCTCAGAAGGAGATCCGATAGGATCATGTAAAGGAAGAAAATATGGGTGATTTTGAAGATTCAAACGATGGTGTTCTGTGGCTGCAGATCCATGGTCTCGGTGCACTCTGTCTTTTCCTGCCTTCTCAGAAGGGGATCCGATAGGATCATGTAAAGGATGAAAATATGGGTGATTCTGAAGATTCAAACGATGGTGTTCTGCGGCTGCAGATCCATGGTCTCGGTGCACTCTGTCTTTTCCTGCCTTCTCAGAAGGGGATCCGATAGGATCATGTAAAGGATGAAAATATGGGTGCTTTTGAAGATTCAAAAGATGGTATTCATCTATTTTCTTCACAAAGGGGTGAGAGGAATCAGTTTCAACATGATCAAATGTTGCAAACTGAGAGGATGGAGCCCCTTTCCAGCAAGGTGAATCTACAGCAGGATTATGATGATCTAAACAATCAGCAAAATTCTCAGTCAACTTAATAGCTAAAACACTTTCATCAGAAAAAGAGGAGCCATCTAAGGTATTAACATTCAGGAATTGAGATTCAGAGTTCTTTCTTAATGTATCCTTGTTCTGCACCTTGCTTGGCTGTCTCTCCACTACTGAGGATGATAGAGAAAGCAGCTTATCAGTTTCATCTTTATGGTCCTTGGGTTTGCTTGTCCAGAAAGAGCCTTCTGCACCACCTGATTTTTGGAGAACCTGAGGTTCCTTACCCCTAGAGGGGCTTAATGTGTCCTTGTTCTGCACCTTGCTTGGCAGTCTTTCCACTACAGAGGATGATAGAGAAAACAGCTTCTTAGTTTCATCTTTATGGTCCTTGAGTTTGCTTGTCCAGAAAGAGCCTTCTGCACCACCTGAGTTTTGGAGAACATGAGGTTCCTTACCCCCTAGAGGGGCTTTTGTTACCTAATCCTTTATTCTGATGAACAGGAGCAGCATCAACGGTTTTGTGAGTAGTAGATTTTTGCGATGCCAAACCTGTAACGACAGGTGGTGGCCTTATGACCAATGTAGGAGAGGATTTCGTTACGGATACAGAAGTGCTGAAACAAGAACTAATAGGCTGACTGCCTTTCCCATATGAATTATACGGGTTCTGATAGCTTGAGGAATTCTTAGGTGTTTGCATACATGGACAAGCCGCGAGAGATTCTGACATTGTGAAATAGGAATCCGAGATAGATGTTGCGGAGGAGTCAAAAGGAAGGGAAAGAGCCTTTTGAGCTAAAAAAGATATGCCATCCATAGCTTCCTCCGTTACTAAATGCTTTCCGCTTTCTCTTCCAATGACATCAGAGAACTGACTGCATGAACTGCCAGAAGCTTCTTCAGGAATGTTTTCACATTCAACCATATTGCAACCTACATATATAATAGCACAATGAAAAGAGAAAGGAAATATCAGTCATTGCAATAGCTGTTTGACAAACCCAAATAGACATTGGACTGACAGTGGAGGAATAAAGGAGCATATCTATAAAAACAAAGATAAGCATGCATAGGAAAATCATGAGTTTATAAGTGGATAGGTATTTGCAGAAAGTAATACTCCCCTTTCAAAATATAAGGGTTTCTAGACCACCTTCTCCTCGCCAAATTTGTAGCAATTCTAATGTCAACTTTCCAGGATATCCCCTCCCCGACTTATATTAAGCACAGCTCTCGCTCATATTCCAACGTCAAGTACTATAGTATATAGGTTTGTGGGAGTAGTTGAGAATTAAGTATGTTGAATTTGATAAGGGTAGACACAGTACGTTTCCCTTTGTTTTTGTACCCTTAAACCATGGGCAATGGGCTAAAAAACATTATAGTTTTTTTTTAAAAAAAAAGTAGTAACAAAGGTCATTCCAGCCAAGCTGTTGAAGCTTTTTTCATCAAAGATAACAATATAAAGCCATATCCAGCCAGAGACAAAGCAAGACTGGAAACCACAACTAAGTTATAATAACTGGATTATTTGGTGATTCTTGACACTTGGAGGTGAATGAACTAAAGTGATTCTTGACCCCCAGAGGTCCCTGGACTCTCTGTGGCTCCTAATGATGCTTGTGGCGGCTAAGACGAGTTTGGCAAGGGTGGGCGAGTTAGCGGCCAGGAAAGCTCCATCCCTGGCCCACTATCGCAGGGGGAAAAGGAATTTAAGTAAAAGTTATGAACTTGATTGTTTCACACTCGATTTTAATAGTGCCTCTTTTAAGTTAAATAACGTCTATTTAAAATGTTAAGACTGCATAAGGTCATTATATAGAGACAACAATGATAAGTTGCTTATAACAGGAGATCCACCAAACATAATAAATTTACAACACTTATCATAGATCAAGCCTGATATTCAATTGGTACGTAGAAATGGAACGCCAAAGATTCTTTTCAGATAAAATGCCCCACATTTATAATTCTCAGGGATTCATTCAGTTTGTTTTTCAGCATACTTCAAAGTGTCATTTGTTTTTAGAAAATCTTTTGGGAAGCTAAAACTGTAAGTGGTAAATTCACATTTAATTACTCTATAAGCATTGTTCCAACATATGTTGAACTTAACTGAGACCTGCAAATAATAGAAGCTTCAGAAAGGCGAGAGCCATGCACAGGATGAAAAAATATCAGTGTATGTATCTGAAAGAACCATATTAGGGATGTATATCCAACGTGCTAAATACTTGATATATTGTCTCCTGTTATGCATCAGACTATGAATTTAAAACATTTCATATAACTCAAAATGTTTTAACTTCTAAATTTTCACCTTGCTACCAAATGTAGTTTGCAGACATATCACATTGACCTAAATCATTGATAGAATAATTTTACCTTGGTTCAGATAATTGGTAAAAGCAGCCGATTCACTAGCATTGTACTTCTGTCTGACGAAACTACCATTAACCTCTGCATTTTTTCCCCGCTTAGCATCAACTGGTCCATAACAAGAACTTCCCCAGGAAGGGGTGTATTCCAAACCAGACAGACATTGAGTATAATCAGCTTGAGCAGAAGCATTGGCAGAGACCAGACCAGAAGACGGCAACACATCATAACCAGAATCACTAAGGGCTACCAAAGGGGTACGTTCGTCAGTCCCCGGGGATATATAAGGAGGATAATATGTTCCAACTTTAGGATCAAACAATAATGGATCAGCTGACGTTTTAGCAGTAGAATTTAGCGGAGACCAATTATTATCTTGTGCACTGTTAGATTGAGAAACTGGGTATTGAAAATCATAGTCATTTTCCGAAGCCACAGGCGGGATGTTCGTATAATCAGCTTCCAATTCAGATTTCTGAAACATATCCAGTCTTGAAGCTGTAGGATTTGCATACTGCCAAGTATGGCCAAAGCTAGAAACATATGGCAAATCTGAAAATTGCAAAAGGGGGTTTGAATTTGATCGATCAACAGTAAAAGGTGGGGCTAAAGCCGATAAATTGGAAGGTGAAGGCGATGATGATGGACCACCACCACCACCAAAAGACCCTAAACTCATCATTCCTTCAATTGATCAAACCCTAGAAAAGAATTCATATCAAAATTTCAATACAAAAACAGAAACAATCAAAATTATCAGTTTTTTTCCAGGGAAAAAACATGATAATCAGCAAAAATATTTATAACATTAACTAAAATTGAAGTGATTAATTAATAAATACATGCAATTCATATTACACGAACAAAGATTATGTGGACATGAAAAGGAAATAAGGGGAAAGAGCATACCGTTGATATGAAGAGGAGAAACCCAGAGAGAGAGAGAGGCAGCGTAGGAATTTGTCTCTCTGTATTCTTCTGTTCTTCGTCGGGACTCGGAAGCTAGTATTGGACTCTTATTGTGGTTTTCTGATTTCTCTTTTTCCTTTTCTTTTTAAGGGTTAAATTTCAATTACGTCCTTGAAAATATAGAGTCGTGTTAAATAAAGATCTTGAAGTTTATTTTTTTTATAATGAGTTCCCTGAAAAAATGGATATTCGTCTTAAATCAGTCTCGTGTTTATTTGATTTGAACTCATGGTCAACGTATAAAAATTAAACGTTTTGATATAAAATTTAAATCTCAAGCATTTATCAAGGTAAATCTAGAAAACTCCATCTTCTTTCTATAGCAATTTCAATTGAATGCTTTTAGGTAAAAAATAAGAGATATAATAGATAAATCGCACGAGTATAGTACTTATCTAGTAGAAGTACAGTTACTATATAAGTGTTATAGTCTATATAGAATAGGGAAACACATTCCTATAAAAAGTCGAAACTTTATAGTAGTTGAAATAAACCAAACATGCCTAATTTGCACATGTCAAATAATATCGAAGCGGGTCTACCTGAATCAGATTCAACCTGAGACCCATTAGTAGATCTTGGACCGGAACCCACCAGAGAGACTTTCAAATTTTTCTTACAAGACTATATGAAAGTGTTGGTTAGATTATAAAGACGCGTCAGGTGGAATTTGAAAGAGAGACTAAAAATTTTTAAAATTATTTTTAGCTCCAAAAAATCTATGGTGCATTTTGGATTGTCTTTTCACTTCAAATTTTTTTAGTTTGAGTCACATATCTCTTCTCTCAAACAATTTACTTTTTTCGAAATTTAAGACAAAATTTCAAATGAAAACTTAATCCAAATATATCCGAATACTTTCAGAAGTTGATTGTGAGTTCAGTCATCGAAGGTGAATCTGGGACTGAGTTGGGATGAATGCCCTTTTACCAGGGGCTCCTTATTAAAAAATGTAACTTTAAGATTCTTACTCGACACAACTCCATATTTCTAGGGATGTAACTAAAATATAATCCTTTTTAATGTAATTTTTATAATTTGCGTAATTGCCTTACATTTTAGGGCTAATTATATTTTCCTTCGCCAGGTTTATTCAAATTACAATGTCGTCTCTATATTTTGCAAAATAGAATGACAATATAAATAAAAAAAGAATTATAATCATCCTAAAATATGCTTCTGTAGGCCTAGGTCGTGTTTGATATATAACGTATTAGAACAATGATGGCCTTCTTAAAAGGTTAGATGATGTTGTCAGAGCTCTACTATTCTTGCCAGAGTAATTCTTGATTAAATTACTTCTTTATCCTTCTTGAATTAATTTTTTTTTGTCTCCAATCATAATGGTCCAGATATATCAATTAAATAATGATTAATAGTTCTTTTATTTTAAATTGAATCTTCCTAAAGTGGACATTCAATCTAATCAGAGAGCAAATTCTTCCCCAAATATCCGAACTTTGTAGTCAAAGAGGTGAACAAAACAATAAACAAAAGTAAGTGTGAGGAACCACTTCTCAGTCTAATCTCATGATTCAACTTTTTTTTTTCTTTTAATTTTCTGAATGATCGATCTCATGATTGAACTGATAACTAGAAGTTGTAGTAGTAATATTACTTGGGGCCCGGCCGATATCTATATTCTGCTTGATTTGAATTTAATCTGTTTTGAAATTAAATTAAGACTAAATTATTTTTTAATTAAGTTTGAAAATTAATTTAAAGTATTAAATTATCTAAAATTTAGTTTGAATTTGAGACTGATACCAAAATTTCAAACTCAAAGTTAAACCCAAACTCAAATCAAGCACACATATTTTAATCTCTCGTTGTCAATTATGATAAATATATGCATGTGGCCTATTTCCAATTCCATAATGATTTCTTTGTCCTTTTTGGCTAAGTGGTCCCTTGTATAACTTTATTATTGTGGAATAGAATCACCATTATAATCATATTTATGTATGGATTCGGAAGAAGAGAGAAGCGAAGATGGCTTAACGGCATGAGACGGAAAGATTTTGACATATTTTTATGGACAATTTCGATATGGGACTCGATCCCAGCTGGGCCATCGCGGTCCCAGATTGACCACATCAGCTGCATTTACGCCTCTCCCTCATTCTGCGTTGATGTGCATGCATCCCAGATCGCGTAGTCACATGGGACCCGATCCCATATCGAAATTTTCCTATTTTTATAGGTGAGATGGAAAAGAGAATCCCTAGTCATGATAAATAAAGTTTCATATAATTTTTAGGGAAAGTGGCTTGTTTGGTCCTCAAACTATTTCTCAAATAATCGAATGGTCCTCATTCTTTTTTTATTTCCCATTTGGTCCTGAATGTTATTTTGCAATTCCTAATCGGTCCCAGCACCTCCACCCCCGGTGGTTTCCGGTCAAATCCCACTCTATGTAGTATTTATGCTTCCTAGATGATCCCTGAAGTATTTTCGAGCTTCCAAGATGGTCCTATCATCATCTTCTCCATCATCCAAGATCCATCACCGTCCACCAACCATTTCTCTCCCAAATCCGACCACCAACGTCGTCCATCCACCATATGTCTCCCAAATTCGACCACCAAGCCGCCACCCCACTTTTGGTCAACCCAAAATTAGAATCACATGAATCTTTATTCCAAGAACAATGATTAGACCTCAAATTCTAACTGGAAATCAGTCCTAAAGTGTCCACATGGCAGGCGTTGTTGCTCAAATTTGGGAGAGAAATTATGGGTGGGCGGCATTGGTGTCGAATTTGGGCAGCGATGAATTTTAGAAGATGATAGGACCATCTTGGAAGCTCGCAAATACTTCTGGGATCATACAGAAAAGTAAAAATACTATAGTTGGGGATTTGGCAAAAAACTACCATGGATGGTGGTGCTGGGACCGGTTAGGAAGCGCGAAATAACATCTAGGACCAAATGAGAAGTAAAAAAAGAATAAGGACCACTCGATTATTTGAGAAATAGTTTGAGGACCAAACATGCCAATTTCCCTAATTTTTAAGGGTGGAAATGAGTTAAGTTAGCTCGTAAGTGACGCATGATTCAGTTTGATATTTGGCTTGATGAGCTCAAAGCATGAGCTAGATGAGTAATAAATGAGCCGAGGTTTTTTGCTCATCTAAAATATTAGTCGAACTTAAAATGGATAGAGTTCACCTCATTTAACTCGTGAGGTAGCTCAGTATAACAATAAATTATATATAGAAAAATAATTGTTTGATCTAGAATATTAGATCAAACATGAATCCATGTGTATTAAATAAAAAAAAATTGTTTGATCCATGTTTGATCCTGTTAACGTCCAGATGCAATAAGCAAGTAGGAGTTCGAAACAATAGAAGAAGTTAGCATTTGAAATAGCCAAACTGAGCTTCTAGACATCAGGATTTTTGTTTCACAACCATTTTGACCGAACCTTAGCCTTTATCTATTCTCCAACCACCACGATCTTCATGAGGCCTAGTGGGAGTTGGCCATGAGAGTTTTAAAGGCCAAGTAGACAGCCAGACTGGCCTAAAAAGGGGGAAACATGCAACTGCCACTCAGTCGAAGTAAAATGAGTTTATCCGTGTTCTCTATAACGGTCACGGCTTGAGGGACATGTCAATTTAAAAGATCATGGTTTGAATGGGAAAATTAAAGGTGGGATGCCATTTTTAGAGGCGATTATAAATAGAAGATCAAGAGGAATAATAAAGATATCACAATCAACAATCAAAATACCTTTTTTTTTAATCTTTATTTATGCAATCTCTTGTGTTTTCCTTACGAGTTTATGCACTTAAATTCATGTAGTTAAATTTAGACTTACCTATTTAAAATATGTTAGGCTTACTATATGAGGATATTTGTCTAATAACACATAATTAGGTTTGAATTCAACCTCTTAGACTAGACTTCCTATTTGAGGAATTTTCTCAATGACCCATATACTTAGTTTTAAGGTAGTTCGTTGACTCCAGACAAGCTTCTTAAGTGAAAAATTGTTTTGCCAATGAGGCATTGATCTAGTGTCTAAGGCTGGGGCCTCATGACGTAGAGATCATGAGTTCGAATCCCCTCTCCGCTTCTTGAATCCCCTATTTTCTTGTAATAGATAGGTTCCCCTCCCCAAATAATTTTTTTTTTTAAAAAAAAGTGAGGAATTATTTTCCAATAAAGCATGCTTGGCCAAGACACATTTTTCCAAGTATAAACCATCTTAAGGGAAGGAATTCTAATATATGTTATTTCAATAAGAGAATTACTTAATTTATTTTGTATTACTTGGATATTAAACTCGTATTATATATGCCACCACGATTTTTTTTAATATTTTTTTATAAATTAGCTAAACTGAATTGTTCGTGAACTACTGGTAAGTTGAGCTTGAGATGAATATTATATTAAATCACATTCCATTCCAACATTAAATACTAATTATCACAAACACATGAACGGAATCGTCATTCCATCATCACTTTGTCTTCCAATAATTAGAATGGAAAGATAATTCCAAAACAATTTCGAGTGGAAGCCATTATGGGTGGAAATGATTCAATTTCTATTCATTATAGTGTACCAAACGTGCTCTAATGGTGCAAAAATATAATTATAGTGTAAATGTGATCTAATTAAGGAATGCTACAAGGAGTGCAACAGAGGAGCCAATGTGCACATTTTCTCGCCTCTATTTCATCTTCATAATACTTTATAGGTCACATCTCGAGTGCTAAACGTTGAAGAGAGAGAAAGAGAGCAAAATTCGGAGAGAAATGTGGAAAAACAGTTATGGAAATATCTCAACTGAATTAATTAATTACAATGAGGTCCCTTACCTTCTATTTATATACAGTGATAGTCAACAACTATTAAATCAAACAAAAAAGTAAAAAATGGAAGGCTGAAGTACATTGGGCCTATTCTATACAAATATGTGCAAGCCCAGTATCACTTAACCAAATTATTTACAAAACATAAAATGTGCCATAGTCCATAGCTCTAAACATCTTCATATTTCTTTTTATTTCTTTTGCTTTGCTGATCTTCCAACTTGCCATTGTTTATGCTTTGTCACTAAATTTGATAGCCTCCACAAGCTGGAAGTCCAAACACATTAAACAATCCAAGACAATTGATCAAATAAGCCAATCTAGGTGCTCCCAAAGGTTTAGTAAACATATCAGCTAACTGATCAAGTGAAGTAACTGGCAATGGCTTAATCACACATTTTAAGTATTTTTCTCTAACCACATGACAATCTATTTGAATGTTCTTAGTTTCTTCATGGAATACATGATTTTCTGCTATGTGAAGAGCACTTTTACTGTCACAATATAATGGTATAGGTCTATCTTGTTCAACTCCTAAATCCTTAAGTAAATTTAACAACCATTGTATCTCACATGTAGTCATAGTCATTGCCCTATATTCTGCCTCAACTGAGCTCCTTAAGACTGTGTTTTGCTTATTTGATCCCCACGAAATCAATGCATCTCCCAGAAAGACACAAAATCCAGTTACTGATTTCCTTGTCTCAATGCAACCTGCCCAATCACTGTCAGTAAAAGACTTTAGTTCAAAAGTATTTGATGTTGGATAGTGTAATCCTTGTCCATGTGAGCTCTTAAGATATCTAAGTATTATGTGAGCTGTCTTCCACTGCATAATAGTAGGTTTATCTAAAAACTGGCTCAACTGTTGTACTGAATAAGCAATATCAGATCTAGTTATGGTTAAGTATAGTAAGTTACCAACTAGCCTTCTATACTTTGTGTTATCTTCTAATAACTCTGAATCCTAGTGTGAATACTTTGCCGTTGTATCCATAAGAGAGTGTACTGGAGCACAATCAAGATATCATTCTTCTTTCAGTAGGTCAATTGCATACTTCTTCTGTGTAAGTATGATCCCTTCTTTTTTTTTTTCAACTTCAATGCCAAGAAAATACTTAAGTTCCCCAAGATCCTTAATCTTGAATTCTGTGTGTAAGAACTCTTTCATTTTACTAATTTCATGCATCTGATTGCTTACTAACACTATGTCATCAACATAAACCAGTCATTTTAATAAAAAGAAAATTGTCATGCCAAGATTGTTTAAAACCTAATTTTATCAAAGATTGTGTCAGCCTAGCATTCCATTCTATGCTAGCTTGTTTAAGTCCATACAATGACTTGTTCAATTTGCAAACCATCTTGCTATTGCTAACAGTATATTCAGGTAGTGGTAACATGTATATATCTTCATGCAACACCCCATGTAGAAATGCATTATTTATATCAAGTTGATGTATAAACCACCCATTTCCTGTTACTAAGGCTAATAAGGTTCTGATAGAAGTATTTTTTGCAACTGGACTAAAAATGTCTAGATAATCTATTCCAACTTGTTGAATATAGCCTTTAGCAACTAACCTTACTTTATACTTTTCAAGCTCTCCATTTGATTTAAATTTTGTTATGAACACCCATTTGCACTCAATGGCATACTTTCTTGTTGGCAAAGGAACAAGTATCCATGTTTGGTTGTCTTCTAAGGCTTTAATTTCAGCCATCATTGCCTCCTCCAAACCTAAGATTGTGCTGCCTCATCATATGTAGCAGGTTCCTGTTATATATTCAGAGAAAACACAAAAGACTTGTATTGAGGTGAAATCAGTTCATATGTAAGCACATTATTGATGGTATACGGAGAAGTTTTAATTGTTGGACAATGAAACTCATTTAGACTAGCAGGAGGTTGCCTTGACCTAGTAGACTTTCTGATTCCTTCTGCAGATGAAGGCAAATATAATGAAAAAATAGGAGGTAAAACAGATGAAGTATCAGGATGTGAATAATGGACAGACGAAATGGAATATACATGAGAATAGATAAGAGAATGTGTGTCAAGATCAGTGTATGCATATGTATTAGGCAAAGCATCATCATTAGAAGAAGTAGGAATAGAGGTTTGAACAAAAGGAAAAATATGTTCAATGAATATGACATTTCTGGATATAAACATTTCCATTGTCTCACTATCTAACAGCATGTATCATTTTTGTAGTAGATGAATGTCCCATATAAACACTTTATTTTCCCATATGATCAAATTTATATCTCCCATGTTCCATAGTGCAGGCATAAGCTAAACAACCAAACACTCTTAGATTTGTATAGGTAGGAATCTATTTGTATAGTGATTGATGAGGGGTAAGGTTTTTAAGGACTGGTGTAGGAGTGACATTAATCAAGTGCACTGCATGCTTGACACAATATCCTCAATACTTCATAGGTAAACTAGATTGTAGTCTTAAAGCTCTTGCTATATTGAGAATATGCTGATGTTTTCTTTCTACCACTCCATTCTATTGTGGTGTATTCACACAACTGGTTTGATGAACCATCTCTTGCTCAGAATAAAATGAAGGTATATTAAACTCAACCCCATTGTCACTCCTTACTATTTTAATGGTTTTACCAAACCATGTCTTAGTATACGCACAAAAGTTTTGTAATGAAGTTCTTCCCTCAGATTTCTGTGTGAGAAATAACACCGATGTAAACCTAGTATGATCATCAACTATTGTTAGGAAATATCTTTGCCCATAGATTGTAGGTTCCTTAAATGGATCCCAAATATCAAAATGAACTAGATCAAAGGAAGAAGCAACAGAAGAAGTACTAAGGGGAAATGAAAGTTTATGCTTCTTTGCTAATGGACATATACATCAATAGTCTGAAGCAGATTTACAATTAGGAATAGGATTTAAATCTTTTATTGAATGTAATTGAGAAACAGCTAGATGACCTAGTCTATAGTGCCAAAGTAATGCACTTATTTAAGTAGATGCAACAGGTAAAGAAACATTGTAAACATAAACATGATTAGCAGTAGGTGGAGTTAATGTCAGCTGGAGCAAGTATAGCCCATTCCACTCCTTAGCTGACACAAGGTTCTTGTGAGTATTCAGTGCATGTATATCAGAATGAGTAGCATAACAGGTCACAGAACAGGAGTTTTGTTTTGTTAATTTTGAGACTGAAATTAAGTTGAACTTAAAATCATGAACAAAAAGTACATTGTGCAATTTTAAGGAATCATTGAGTTGAATGATTCCTCTTTTAAGAATTGGTATAGAAGACTTATCATGAAGGTTAACAAACATATTTTGAGCTGGTATACTGGACAGGAAGAAAGTTTTAGCGCTTAAAATATGGTTTGAAGCACCAGAATCCAATATCCAATATCCAAGTGTTTAATCTAGAAAAAGAAATAGTACCTGCTCCAGATGATGCAGAAGCTGAAGTAATATCAAAGATAGGTTCAAGAATAACATTGTTGACTGTTGATTGCACACTTTATGCTCCAGATGTATTCAAATCCACACTATGTATGAGTTGTAGAAGTTTTTGATGTTGTTCAGCATTGAATCATACAACTACATTAGAGTATGCTGCTTCATTTGTTATTCCTGTGTGAGAAATAGGCCTTGTACCAGGTGCATCTCCAGTTCTTCCACCAGAGTAATCAATATAAGCATTCATACCATACTTTACAGGCCTGCCATATTTAGTATATCCATAATTGTTGTTCTGTGAGATATATGGAAAATTTCATTCACAGCATTTCCACCAACACAATAGACAGAGTTATAACCTCCATAACCAGATGATGACCTTCATATTGCTCCATTAGAATTAGATCCTAACAAGCCTGGCTTTCCTCTATACTTTGAGTTAGGAGGATAACCACGCTTCTTGTAACATTTATCAACAACACGACCATTGAAACCACAAAAAACTACACAACATTGACTCTTAACACTTCTACCATAACCACCAGACACAGCATTGACAGGATAACAAGTGCTAGAGGCTTGAGCAGGACTTTGATTGTTCAAACAAGAGACATTGTGTTTAAATAACCTCCTATACTGCTCACATTCTGATTAGAAGTATATGAATTTTTCTGACTATACATGACTTGATCACCAAGATTATTATTTACATAATATACTTGATCTTCATGTTGACAAGCATTGTTAAACACCTCTAGTAATATCTGGCAATGGCCTTTGCATCAGTACATGAGACCTAATACTACCAAAAGACTCATTAATACCTTTTAAGAATCTGATTACATAATCAGAATCATAATACTGTTTGACTACTTTATAACCACCACAATTACATCCTCCACGAGAGCAATAAGGCAAAGGCCTCAACATGATCAGTTCATCCCATAGGATTTTTAATTGAGTAAAATACTCAGTGACAGTGTTATGTTTCAGACTATGAATTTCTTCAAGTAAGCTAGACAATTTGTAGGCGTCACCTTTTTGGTACCTTCCTACCAGATCCTCCCAAACTTTCATAGAAGTGTTCATCATTTGAACACTTTGTTCAATGGTTTTATCAACTGTATTGGCTATCCAAGTGAGTACCATCTGATCTGCTTGCTCCCAAGCACGATACAGAGGTTCACCAAGCTTAGGAATTACCACATCTAGAATTTTTTCAATGAAACAAAGCTTGTTCTTGGTGATCAATGTCCTTCGAACTGCTCTTCGCCATGAATATTAGTTTGAAGCTCCAACTAGAATTTTTTATACTGGAGCAAGACGGAGAGAAGTATTCTCGTTTGAATGAAGATAAAAAGGATGCGTAGCTGTAATCTCCACATAATTATTAGATGAACCAGAAATCAGCATTGTTTTTCAGATATGAGCAATCGAATAACAAAGAAGACAAAATTGAGAAAGAAAACTTCAATCAAAGATGAACAAAACAACAATTATCAAACAGAGGCAGAAATCAACACAATCAGTAAGTTGATTTCCAAGAGAAACAATCAAGAAGATCAAGAAAATTCAAGAAAATTGATGCGGAAGCTAAGCGCGTGTTTCACACTGCGCTCTGATACCATGAAGAGAGAGAAAGAGAGAGCAAAATACGGAGAGAAATGTGGAAAAGCAGTTATAAAAATATCTCAACTGAATTAATTAATTACAATGAGGCTCCCTACCTTCTATTTATATACACTGAGTCAACAACTATTAAATCTAACACAAAAATCAAAAAATGGTGGGCTGAACTACATTGGGCCTATTCTATACAAATATGTGCAAGCCCAGTATCACTTAACCAAATTATTTACAAAACATAAAATGTGCAATAGTCCATTGCTCTAAACATCTTCATATTTCTTCTTCTTTCTTTTGCTTTGCTGATCTTCCGGCTTGGCATTGTTTCTGCTTTGTCACTGAATTTGACAAATGTTTTTTTGTTCAATATATGCAAATACAAAATTGAACAACTGTTAAAGTATAACAACTATTGCATAGTTTAGTGTTCATAACATCTGCTTCGCTCATGCGAACACTAATAACCATCGATATTACAATTCATCATATCTTGCATTGTAGGATTAAAATGAGTAGGATCTAATGAAGGCCTTCTTCAATGATAATTTCCAGCTAAATGATCGGGACTTGATGAGGGCCAGAGGCGGACAGATGAGGATGAATATGATTTTTGCAGGTTCAGTAATTGTTCGTTGTCTTTTAAATTCTAAAAACATGCGTCTTTTCGCTTATTCTTGATACTGACCAAAACATCGTACTTGTTGCATATTCCCCACACGGTTACCTTTTGCTCATGAAAATTCACATTAACTGAATATATCCCTGTTCCAACATCACCATTTATTATTCCATAATTATTGTTTGAGACAATAGCTCAATAAATTATACTCCCTCCGTTCCCATTTATCTATCACTTTAGGACAAAGCAATTAAATTAAGAAAATGATTGAGATACATTAAATTAAAGATAGATAGACACTTTTAATCTTCAATTAATACATTTATGTTAGGACAATTTAAATTAGTTGTTGACTGAATTAATTAAATACAAGGGTAAGTTTGGAAAAAATACATTTAATACTTTCTTAGTTTCATAAAGTGACAGATAATTAAAAATCTGATAAAGTATGTCTAAGCGACAGATAATTGGAACGGAGGGAGTACTAAAACACTTACTACCATAGTAATAATTAATTAATTAATTATTATTATTATTATTATTCTCCCTCAGAAAAACTTAATAAAAGGAAAGACATTCATGTTTCACCAAATGGCATAGCTTATCTAGGCATACTATTAGTAAAAGTGAGATTTAGATGCTTAAATGGTAAAAAATGTCGCTTTATTTACATAGTTCTACTAGTTTTTAAATCCATATTTCAGGTCCGCAGACGTGTCTTGTAACGTTTCTTGTACATTAGTTTTTATTTCGAGTCCGGATTTCGATTCCGAAACGTGGCAGTTACTGTTCATATTTTTGTTTCGAGTCCGGACCCGTGTCTTGTACTATTCATATTTTTGTTTCAAGTCCGGATTTCGATTCCGAGACGTGTCATGTAATTATTAGTTGTATTGTACATTAGTTTGTATTTCGAGTCCGAATTTCAAATCCGCCTTTGTAATATTTCGCCTATAAAAAGGTATGTAACCACTACGAAATCCTCAGAAATTGATGAGAGAAAAAACTTAGAAATAAAGAGTTTGTTCCACAATTTTCTCTTGTTCTCTTCCTTTTGCTTTACATATTCTAAGATCTTTACCGTGGCTAATGGCAACCACTTTGCATTATACGGGCTTATTATCAATAGATTTCGTTGCACTAGCCATGTTTCACTTCCCCAGCCCAACTTAGGCCAAAAAAGCAAACTAATAGACCATAAAGTCAAGTGTGATCCAATTACTAAATCTCGTTCACTCAGTCCGGATCCAAAACAGTTTGTTTCAGCATGTACGGAACGCCTTAGGACAGATGCTATGCCTTAAAAACACGACAGATGTTATGAGTCTCAGAATATGTGTCTACTTTAAATCAATTTTAACCGTTAAAATTTTAATCCAACAAACAACGTAAGTTTTGCACATGTAAAATTTATCCCCGTTCCGCACTGAAGCCACCGTCCCGTTCACTTTGCTTCGCGCGTAAAAATGAAATTTGGGAGTTAGGGAGTATTTGGACCTCATTCAGGGCATTCTCCAAAACCTAAAATTTTTCATTTTGCATCTCTAATATTCTCTAAAAGATAATTTACTTTTATGATTTTTCAAGAAGAACAACTCTAAAATAAAAAGTCAATCTGAAATTATAGATGATTTAATACTTTATATTTTATTTCTAGATTAAATTCAAAATTAATTTGAGTGTATATTTGAGTCTCAAATTAGACAAAATCTAATTCAGACACAATCTAATCAGAACCTACATTTCTTCTGTTTGTTTGTTCTAATTTACACTTTAGCATAAAGTCTTAGATTGGTTCTTGAGGATTAATTTTTTGCTAGAAAAATTCTATGAACTTAGGAGTGGAGATGACGTGATAATGAGTCAGCTGATTGTAAAAGTCTGCGTCATCCGATCTAATTGTCAAATGTTTTACAAAATGAGGAGTTGTTTCTTTTTGCTAAGAGCTTCACATGTGCCCTGCTTTGCTTAGTGAACAAGTTGCACCTTTAATACATTTCTCACATCTCATCAACCTTGTCCATAACAAAATTTGCAGACGGATTTAATTGCATTAGACTAGCATGAGGTCGTGAGTTTTGCACTTTAATCTAAATGTTACAAATAATGTACTATTATTTCATTATTAACCGTTAAAATTTAGAATATATGACCATTAAGTTGGTAGTGGATTATCTATAATAACCTTATCTTTGATGGTGTAATTATTATTTTGCTTATGAAGCCCAAAATTATCCTCGCATGGCAAAAATACAATCCTCTTACAACGTATTTGGTGGGAAAACCAAATAGAGAGAATGGCAAGTAAAAGCAACGGTCGTCTTTCTAAAATAGTTTTTTCTCATTTTTATTATCAAACTCATTACTATTATCTAACTTTTCAGAAAAGGGTAACATATTAAAGACGAGGAAGTGAGTATGTACTTGTATAAAAAAATGACAGTTACTCTTACCTACGTACCCTCTATCGACTTTTCCTACCAATCACGTGCGAAGATGGAGCATTTTTGGTCCAATATAAAGATAATTTCGTCATTTTATGAGGATTTAGAAGGCTTTCAACGGCAAAATGTAATTAAATTACCAAAAATAGTGGTATTATGGGGCAATCCATTAATTATTAATCTATCGGTCATTCTAACTTCTAACTGTTGAGACAATAAATCCTTAAATCCTTTGTGCATTTATAAGGTGTTGTTTTGGATTGTTAAACTACTACTCAAAAATAATTTGAACACGCTTTCTCTTTCTGATTTAGAGAACCATAGGAGGAGGAAATGCCTATAAAATGGAATACAAATCCAAACAGGACCTCCAAATTGACAAGGAAATTTTACCTGCCAAATGAAATGGCTAACTCGTGCACTAATTAACAACACTCCACACAAATTCTCAGCTTAACATTACATTTTTTCCCTAACAATTCACTTTTCGATTTCTGAAATAGAAATTCACAAACAAAATAACAATTTAAATACTCAAAACATTGAGAAAATGCAAATCCGTATATAGATGTTAATTCAGTTGTCAAAGAGGCCGCAGTCCAGTGAGACAAGCCTCGGCTCGTGACCGAATGGTCCCTAGTTTAACACCCTCTCCATACATGAGGCAAGCTTAAAAAAGTCTCCCTTTCTAGGACTATCTCCTCCTCCTGTGAGGCAGTTCTTTCTCCCCTTCATGGGACAACCGCCCAGGCAGGCTTAAAAAAATGTTAATTCAGCAAAACAAGAAGAAAAAAAAAGAGAGAAAAAAGTATGTAGTTTTTTTTTTTGCTAAGTAAAAAAGTATGTAGTTTGATGTTAGATTAGAAGTGAGAGTGTCACATCTATCAGACGAGATTAATACCTAAAAACATGGTACCACGAAGGTTAAGCCACGTCGGTAAGTGGGTCCACAGACCATTCCTACGTGCTACTTTTGTAGTGATGACTCAGATTTCACTACATAAAAAGACTAGGACTACCACGTGGAACCCATACTCCTAATCTGATTTCTTAGGGGGAATCTCCCGACTTCCAAAAATTATCGTCTCAAAGCGTTTTTTTTTCCTTCCATTTTTTGGTGCACCGAATCACGTGCCTCCCACGAACAAAAAGTCCCTCTCATGCAATATTATTAAAATTTATTTTTTGTTCCAATGTCATGGGCGAGTTGATAAGACTTAAAAGTGATGTAATGAGTAATAAAGTAGCTTTAATTCATGTAAGAAGTATATTCAAACTGAATTATTATATGAGTATGTTTTAATTAAATTTGTATACTGTTGATTCTCTCCTTTGGATTAAGCTTCCGCCTTCAGGCATTTTCTTTTTAGAGAAAAGGAACAAATATTTTCCTTCTTTTAGGTATCTTTATTTTTGTGTTGAAGTTTAACCAAACTCAATTTTTAATAACAACCTTGTTCAATGTTTTAACATTGATATGATATCAAAGCGATATTACTCAGTATTTTAACATTGATATTCACGCTTTAAATGTCTGATCTAATTCAATGTTTTAACATTGATCTTCAAACTTCAAATATTCTATCATGTCTGTCCCACATTGGTTATATTTGAACATGTATGTCCCGGATACATTGACTATTTGTTTTTTTTTATTTTGGGTAAGAAAAACATATTATGGACATTGATTTTTTGTGAACATATTTATAAGTAACCTTTTGAACCTTAGGGTTAAACCTACACCTTTGATCTTTGATGCCCCGGTATTAAAATAATTAAGTACAAAGAATTAATGGTGTATGAATCTTCTCTTCAAATTTGAATTTATAAGAAGAATTAATACACAAAATTAGGCACATATATATATGCTTATAGTACAAATGAATTCAAATCCATAAGATATGTTTACTGCACCATTCCACTAAAATCTGGTGTTGTCCTTGGACATTCATTCCCAGGGACTATTTATATAAAATCATATTTAAACTATATCTATGGAATATTACATTAATTTTACTACTAAGATAGTAGTAACATTAATATTAATTTTTTTATTCAGAAAAAAAACATTAATATTAATTTATTATTTTTATGTAATAGTACAGGCATTAGGATTTTCGTCCGAGAAAATCTGAGGTGGTGGAATTCTTTCAATGAAATAAAGAGGTTGATAGTAATTATAATACATCATCTTTTGCATATTTAGCTGTTCTTCAGTAGTACTGATAATTTCCACCTCTTTTTTATTTTCGCCGCCACCACCTTCTTCCTCAGCCGGCTTTGCCTCCGCATCGCCGCCTTCCTTCTTCTCTTCTTCCGGTGACTTTTCGGCGCCTCCTTCTTCCTTCTTCTCCTCGGGTTTTGCTTCTTCGGCTGGTTTCTCTTCTTTTTGGCCTTCACCTGGCTTAGCTTCTTCGGGTGGCTTTTCGGGTTCGGGTTCGGATTTGGGGACAACTTTAGCTTGTTTCTTGGTTCGTCTATAGACGTAGTCGACTAGCCGATTGGCATCCATTGTGCCCATCACGGTTACCTTTCTGGTGCTCAATTCCGTCTCCGCTGTCCTCACCCCTATACAAAAGAAATTTTTTAAAAGTCAAGAGTCGAAACTAAAACTTACTTCATTTCATTTAGATGATATGGTATAATCTTACTTGTTTCACTTCCCCAACCCGTTAAAAAGTAATTTTTTAAGTAAATATGATATAATCTTACTTAATTTAGATGATAAGTTTATAAGTGATCCCACAAAAATAAAATAAATCGGCGAGTGACCCTACTACACTTAAGTTCTGAATCCGTCACTAGTTACGTCCACGTAGAATGAAAGATTTGAAGTGAAGGGTACACAGGAAATGGTTCTTAAAATTTTAAATAAAAATTAATTAATTTCCAATTTTCACTTTTTAGGGATGGCCAGGGTACCAAGGCAAAAAAATTCATCACATTCATATAATCAACTAATTACAAATCATCATGTATATATATATAATTAAAAAAATATATTCAAATAGTAATTTTTAATTAATTGTGTATAGGGATATAAACATATACGAGAATGACGATTTTCACCCCGGGTACTATGCACTAGTATTCCTTTGCCTCACTGGTTAGGACATTGATTGGACCTGCTGCGACATAACATATTGGCTATTGGTCCCGCAGGATCCTAATCAGCAGCAGTAATTACCTTTTTTTTCCCTTTTCCTTTTTGTTCTCAACAACCATTGTTCTTGCTATGAAAGATCATTAATATAATTTTCTAATCTCGTACTCATGTTATAATATTCTAATGATGGATCTCATCGGTCGTCACTAAGTATCAGTTCCAATAGTAGGGACAAATAGAATATTGTCTCTATTGTTTTGATAGTGCGTGACTCAAATATAAAATCTTACGTTTAATTTTTCCTAAACAAGGGAATTTAAATTTTAATGTACCTTTCATTTTGAGTATCTTCTTCTTGAGTTGTTCAGCACAGGCCTCACAATGCATGTTCACGTTAAGTTCCACTGTGGTCAATCCGCTAACCTGCAAGAATTTAAACATTCTCATAAAAGGTCATTTTTCACTTTCAACTGAGACCCTTCAAATCATATAATTTAATAAATTCAACTAGAAATTAGACCTGAGAAGCAACAACTTCCGGTATAGGTTCACCCTCAGCCGCCGGCAACGGCGACACTATTTTGGCTCTTCTCTTAGTTCTCTTCTCAATGATGTTACAAACAGCCTGAGGCTCCACCACCCCCTTTATAGTCACTTGGTTTGTTGCCATATCAATGGCCACCCCTTCAACCCCTGTTTTTCATTATACATTTTAATTATCAAAATAAAAATAAAAATTATGATATGGAACAGATACACAGATCACAAACTTGTTTCTCTCTCCTTATTCTTTAATGATGTAGCAAGTTATTAACCACAAGACCCAATAGACTAATCCATATCAGAACTATCCTCCAAAAATTACTAGGAAAAAATATAACAGAAAATGGACATTCAAATTGAGACGAATGGTAAAAAGAGACCTCTAATTTTCAAAATGGATCTCTCAATTTTCTTGGCACATCCCATGCAATGCAAGTCCAAAAACAACACAAAAGGGGAAGGGGGTTTTGGAGGTTCTTCTTCTTTTTTCTCCTCTGCTGGTTTCTCTTCCTTCTTCTCCTCCTCTGCTGGTTTCTCTTCTTTCTTTTCTTCCCCTGCTGCCTTCACCTCTTCTTTAGGTGCTTCCTGCTCAAAATTAACTACTTTAATACAAAGTTCTCAATTCATCAAAACACTAATTTTCAAGTAAAAAAATCATGCAAAAATAGCTATTTCTACTGCGAACCTGTTTAGCTTCTTCACCCATTTTGCTCTGTTTTATTGTTAAAGACAGAAAACAGAGGGGGAAAAAAAAGAACCTAAATTTCTGAAACAAAAAAGATTTTTGCCTGAGGAAATGGTGGGAAAGAAAGGAGGGGTTTTAGTGAAGAGAAACAACGTTGTATTTATGTTTCAAATTATGATTGTAAAAGGGGTTGTGGGCGGTGGGATTATTAAGCTAAAAAGCAGAGGTCTGCGATGGCAGAGCACATGCAGAGCCACTAACTAAATAACTAGAAAGACGAAGAAAAGAGGGGATCTCTTAATAATTTCTTATAATTATTCTATGCGGTTAGGAGAATGAAGAAAAGGGGGGAGATTCCAAAGGAGGCAGAATACGCAGATTTATACACTTACAGAGGAGCTTTTACCAAGGGACGAAGGCAATGCGCGAGTGGGGACAAAACCCACTAAATATAATAAATTTTATATATAGTTCGAATATTTAATTAAATTAGTGCCCAAACATTTTTTTTTTCAGTTTTTATATATAATTCGGCATAATGTTACAATTTTTTGCCCCCAACCTCAAAGTCTTTGCTTCGTCCCTGACTTTTATAATAACTCAAATTATCTATCTCATTTTTGTGTTTCACTAAAAATAAGTTGTCAAACATTTTTTGGTGTCGAAGAGATGTGGCATAGTGGTGCAAACCTTAGCCCGCAAAAAAATCCCCCAAACTCCCACTAAAAAAATATTATTTTGGTGGATAAGTTATCTAGTATCGGTCTATTTTTAAATTTAAATGATTTATCCAAAGATAGTGATGAAATGTCAAGAAAATATAATATTTTTCTGTTTTTTAATAAAAATATTTTCAAATAGTTTAACATGGATTAATGAATGTGGAGATATAACCTTAATAATTTACCTTAATCTCAAATATCAATTTCTTAGTTTTTTCTCTAATACAATATTATAAAATAACTTTAAAAATTAAAAATTGACACATATTTACAAGAGATACGCTAATTCTAAAAAACTTCATTAGAAAAGGATAGGAGATTTTGATAAGATAAAGAAATAGGATAGAGGACCCCGATTACTTAATTGATGGTGGTTGAGAGAGAATTCATTTTCTTGATTTATACAATAATGCTGTTTTTTCAAAATTGTTATCCATCTTCCCAGGTGAAAATTCTCTGTCCCTATTCCTATCCTCATTTATGTTCCCAACCAATCAGAATTTACTATATAAACATTTTTTCAATTATATATAAATAGGGTGAATTGTGATTGGCTGGGGATAAGAATGAGGAGAGGAACGGGGACAGAGGATTTTTTGCCCATCTTCCCATAGTTTACCATCCGTGTTTAATCCACTCAACCGTATTTGTTAGAATGAAGAATTAAACAATAAATTAAAAGAGATTACATATAAAATTTACGTAAATTCATTGATCAGATCTATGTATATAGATAGACAAACGAACTTTGTTTTTATTTTTGTTGTATGGTGATAAAACCGTAACGAATAAAATTCATAATCCCATTAGTCTCAGAAAATTCAAACTATTCAAAGAAATGATACCATCAATTGGCCAAAAAAATCTATGTCATCATTCTATATCCACACGAATAGATGTTTGCAACGTATTTATTTTTCCCCTACGTGTTTCACTATTTCTGTTAAGTGTCAATTTCTTATTAGTGGGAATAGAGAATCGAATATCAAAAGGGAACAGAAAATTCCTAGCCTTATCAATTCATAAATCCAATTCATAATTAGTCAAACAATTTAACATTAGCAAGACTTAAATTTAAATTTTTTACTTAAGGGTCACAAAATTTTGTTTGGCTTAAACCAAACTTTTGTTGGTACAGTCATTTGTATTGTATTGAGGAAGAAAAATAAAAAGGTTATACCACATTAGGTGAAATCATAAACACGTACCTAAACACACAAATTTGTCTGAATTAAGTAGGTATTTCACGGCAATTGGTAAGGGCTTCCCCGCCTAAAGCTTTATGGATAGTTATGGTGTGTTTGGATTTAGTTTGGTTTGGGTCTGGTCTGGTTTGATTTGAGACTCAAATTCAGACTCAAATCAACTTTGGATTGAGTCTGCGAATGAAATCTGAAGTGTTAAATTATCCCCAGACTAAATCTCAGACTCAATCCAAAGCTGGTTTGGGTCTGTGTTTGAGTCTCAAACCATATCAAACCCAAACCAGACTCAATCCAAGCACACGATATGGATCAGATCCTTTGCATCATATGATTCACAGCTGATCACATTACTACATAATAGAGAAAGATAATTCATAATAACATAGATAATTCTGAATTAAAAGATTCATGTGAACTTGGTGCATATCAGGAAAATTCAAGCTTTATTACCTCTTTGC
This sequence comes from Vinca minor, assembly GCA_026122235.1. Classification (NCBI taxonomy): domain Eukaryota; kingdom Viridiplantae; phylum Streptophyta; class Magnoliopsida; order Gentianales; family Apocynaceae; genus Vinca; species Vinca minor. Next base: position 4,241,129 of record JAOCZM010000100.1, on the reverse strand, counting down.
TTTGTCAGCTTTGTCTTCTGTTGTCCACTAATTCTAATCACCATAACCTGACAAAGACCATAACGTGCGACCGTTATAATCAGCACATTTCTTGTGTCCTCTCATTAATTATTTATTATACTCCTACTAATTAAGGGTTTTCATTCGATCCCTCAACAAAAGTGTTATTAAACAAAAAATAACAATAATAAAGTGTTATCATCAATGGTCCACTTAATTAAAAAATATTTAGTAGTTATATTTCACATTGTAGAAAGTTTGTATTTTATACAAGAACTGGTATTTGAGCATTCATGATTACTTTAAGATGTTCGACTTGACAAATTAATGATGTAATTTGATTAAGTATTACCGTTTTTTGCTATGTTTTGATATGTTACTATCTGGGTTTGATATGATTTGAATTAAGACATAGACTCTATTTTTTAATCGAGACTCGATATGAAACTGTAAACTATCTAAAAAGACTAATTTTAGTTTGAAACCAGTGTAATACTGAGATAAGAAATTTAATATTAGACCCGGTCGGTCATAAGTGAACATGACCTAATAAATAAATACTTCTTTATTTTCTTCCTTTAAAATGTTTGAAAAAGAAACAAAAGATCTTAAACAATGGAGTAACCTTACCCTTTGTCCGTGCGATTAAAGCATAATTCAAGGCCCCAATAATATCTACGATTACTTACTTAACTGTTGTTATACCTAGGATGACCAAATTAAGAGTCCGGGATTCAGTCATTCTAGAGGTGGTTGCCGCGCCTCGTGCCCGCAAGCCATGAGGCATGAGCGATTCTAGAGGCGATTTTTCACGTCTATGTGTCCGCAAGCTGAAAGCGAAAGTCATGAATTTGACAATACTAACGATCACTTACTTAACCATTGTCGTCTCTACATCAAAATGCATATATACCAAAATGATCATAAATATTTAATTCATACGTATATACTAGTCAATCTTCGGCAAGATATCACAAATCTATTTCTACAAATCATTCTTTACTTCTTGGCGTACAGGTTCATCGTTCCACTTCATCAGTATTTCACAAGAAAACTAGGTTCGGTGTTTGATGACACGTAGGTTATAATCCAGGTTGTAATGTAATCAGGGGCGAATTCAGAATTTAAATTTAGGGTGGTCCCTCAACAATTTAGGGGAAAAACCTACAAATTTACAATTTAGGATTGAAATTTATAGTGGTCCCTCAACAATTTAGGATGAAAATTAAACTTGTTTCTTTGATATTGGGTAGTCCTGAGTATACTTTGACCACCCCTTAAATACGCCTCTGAATGTAATGTAAGTTTAGTCGACCCAAAATGTTCATGAATTTAATAATTGTCATTGGAAGGAGAATTTAACCTTCGGAACTTGAAGTCACGCAGAAGATGGAAAAGTTTGGGGCAGCTGCTAAAGGACCAATTATTTCCGTGTAAAGATAATCAAACAAACTGGAAATCCACAGTTGGTCTCACATGGCTTGGTTCCACATTGTACTCTTTCACTTTTTACTAATCCCGAAAATTTGGCCGAACAGAGCAATTAATGGCATAAATCCCCAGAATTTTGGCTATCCTCTTGCCTAACAAGTGCGATTACGATTAATTTCAGATTTTTTTCTGAATTTTTTTTATTTTATTTTTAATAAATATGATATTGCCTCGTGATAGAATATCCAAACTCAACAATAACATAACTCTTTATTGATCTTTTTTTAAGACTCTACGTGTTTGACCGTATTTTGCTGACCGGTTAATTTGAGTCGAGTACGGTAAAAATTAATTTTAAATTTAAGACCTCGTATTGGATTTCACAAAAATTGAATTGTTAATAGGGTAAAAAGCGCTTATGCCCCCTAAATTATTCCCTTTTTTTATTTTTGACCCTCAAATAAAAAACGGTCAAGTTTTACCCCCTAAACTATTTCGGTTTTTGTTTTTTGACCTTCCATCTATATTCTCCGTTACGTTATAACGGAATTCCAAAAAATGGGGGCATTTTTGGGCAATCTATATAAGATCCTAAAAAAAAAATTTTTTATAAAAAAAAACCTATTATTCTGACGAGAAAGAAGAAGTCCAACCACCAACTGTAAATTCCAACCTCTAAAAAAAAAATCTTAAAATGCCCTTTTTTCCCTTAAATTTAATTCTATTTATTATGAATGATATGATTTTCCCAAAATGCCCCCATTTTTGGACTTCCGTTATGATGTAACGGAGAATATGGATGGAAGGTCAAAAACCAAAAATCGAAATAGTTTAGGGGGTAAAACTTGACCGTTTTTATTTGAGGGTCAAAAACCAAAAAACGGAATAGTTTAGGAGGGCGTCAGCTCTTTTTACCCTTGTTAATAATTAAAGATGTCCAAGACCTCTGGTTAAAGGGATTAAATTCCCACCACTTGATACAACATATCTAAGAAAATATTTACTGAATTTGATCTCAATATCTAAATCTAAAATTTGAATTATTATAAAGATTTTCAATCGTTACTACTCACCCAACTATATTTAAATGAGGGTTAATGTGAATTATATTTTTCTTCAAAATATATGGTGATTGAAAAAAAAAAAATCACATCCTTTCCACAAAGATATGATTTCTTCACCAAACTTACCAAACAAAACAACATGGGGGAGAGAAGGGAAGTGAGCCATATTTCTTTCTATCCATATTCCATCACATCAATGTCATCCAGATGGCTACTCATCATCCGTAATGTAGGGTAACTCCATCACATTCATTTTGTAGTAAATAGTAATTTTACAAAATGGAAATCCACAATGGAACTTTTTTTTTTTTGGGGTACAATACAAAGTGAGGAAAGTCCAACATCTAGGGTTGGTTTGACGTGGAAATGACTCAGCATGGGACAACATTACTAATGTGTTAGTCGATTAATGCCTAGGAATGAACAATCCTCACTTTCTAAGGAAGTAATGTTAGAGATGTATAGTTGTCAAATAAAGTAAACAATAAAACCTTGGCTACAAATGAGCCAAAAAGGAGGCAATTCTTTGGCAATTTCATGTTAATTGTTAGGTTCTAGATTGACCTCCTCATATCTAATTTGATTTGATTAAACCATCTATTTTTAGTTAAGTAATTTTATTAATACTTTTCAGTTGCAAATTGCGGTGCACATAAGCAGTTAAATTCAATGTGGGGCGGAAATTTTACTTGCACGTGTAGAATAAGTACTATTTTTCAAGGAATTCAAAAGAGCATTCTTGAATATAGGAATTAATTGTAAGGGTACTTATTTCAAGGTATTAATAGTTATTCATACGTATTTCAAGAATAAATTTTCGCTACGTGAAGAATACATCTTATTTGTGATTTCGTATATGCTAATAAAGACTCAATGACGTGCATATTATTTATTATGGTTTCGGTCGTACGTGCAGACAAAGGCTTGTACGCCACTGAATCTAAAATAGGTTGATGGTATTCTAAGTACCTTATCAAGTGTCACACTTTGTGCTAGCGAGCTTGGATACGAAGCTCATAGGCCTAGCACAAGTACACATGGCCAATTTGTTTACCCCACATGTAGGGGTGTCAATCGAGCTATGTGAGCCGTGCTTGGCTTAACTCACGCTCAGCTCACATAAAAATTGGAAAGCTCAGCTCACGCTCAGTCCGAAAAAGCTCACAAACATCGAGCTCACGCTCAACTCACATTTTAATGTGAGCTAAGCTCACGAGCTAAATTTATATTAGCAAAAAAATAAATAAATCCTATAGCAAGAACAGTATAATACAATGAGTATTGAAACAAAATTCTAACAAGAATACAAATATATATAATATAATGATACTTAATTCTCGAAGCAAAATAAACTAATAAAAAGATAAGAAAAGATAAATACATAGCAATGTCAAAGGTTAAAAAATCTACATACAACGTAGACAAAATCTTTATATAGACTATAATAAAAGAAACGGAAGTCCCATAATTTTAAAAACCTTATATAGAGAAAAACAAGAGAAACAAAAGTTGCAGAATTGTTTGTCAAAAGTTGCAGAATTGTTTGTAAAAAAGAGAACCCATGCACTTAACATTCTAACAAATGATGAAATTGCTAATTGTAAAAGAGTGATTTAATTCCATTGTTGGTACCAAATCCAATTTCAACAATCCCGTTAAATTCTTCTAAAATATTTTACTTTTTTATCTTTTTTATTGTGATTCAATTCTACAAAAGAAACGAAAATATAAGTAAATAAAGTAAGAAGCAGTGATGAAGAAAAAAAATAATTTAGACAAGTAAAGTAGAAAAACTAAGTAAATAATAACCTACAAAAGCATAGAAAAACTAAGTAAATAATAACCTACAAAAGCATAATCAAAATCTTCCTCATAATCACTCCCTTTTTGGTGAACTCCCAATCCAATCTTAACCACAAAATAATCATTCAACTATATAGGGAAGTAGTGAGCTGCGAAATTGATTCAAAACACAACCCCGGTGCTAAAAGCACTCCCAGATGCTACCGAATTTACATGAATTGCTAATACATCTCTTGTCATCATAGACAAAATAGGAAATTTAAGAGAATTTGTTTTCCAATAATCCAAGATAATAAATACTTCATCAACACTACCACTCTTCGTTAGGTAAAAAATTTCCTCCAAATAAATATATAGTTCACTCTTACCATGCATCACTTCTTCATTTTCACTAAATTTAAAAAATTCTTCAATGAATGCGAATTTATAGATCTTCTTCTTTTTAATTATTATTATTATATTTATATTTATATGTAATATTTTAATTATATTATTATTATTATTTGGGTTCGAGCTTTTATCAGCGATGAGGCGAGATTAACTCACGTTCAAATTTCACATAAAATTAGACTTGAATATTGGTACATTTCCCATGCTCACATTTTTTTCGAAAGTTGACAACCCTACCCACTTGCATGTGTGTGAGAAGCAAAATGTACATGAAATTCGAAGTCTATTATTTTGAATCGTGTTATACCTTATGTTAGTTTTCTTTTTTACGGTTAGCTTTATCCATACATTTGCTTTGTGTGGGCAAGAAATGAAACTCAACCACCCATTCTTCAATTTCAATAACTACCCTCTTCTCTCTTATATAATCAATTCTACATTGCAAAGCTAATCATTTCTATAACCGGCCATACACAAAGGCCAAATATGAGCCTTTGAAGTTTCAGTTTATTAAGGTTGTTTTCTACTCTTGTGAGATGATATTTGCATGCGGGGTGAATCTAGCTTATTTCATCACCACTGCTTTAAGTTTAGGCCTTTTTGACAGAAGGGTGCCTTTAAATTTTAGGGGCTAGGGCAAAAGAATAGTGTTAGATAATATTAATTGTCCGAACATATATAGTATATTCTTCGCATTTTTTAAGGTAAAGTTGAAAGCGAGATAACTCAGCGGCTCGGTCACCTCCATTAATTACCATCATACAATTATATATTATGCATAAAAAGTCTGTAGATCACTGCTCAAATTTATCAGGGGATGTTATGATGTTTAATTAATTAAACCATTTCTTAGCTAGACCTTCAAGAATATCGAGAATAAATAGTCATTTTTGTCCCTAAGTTATTTTTATTTATTTTGTCCTCAATTAATTTACGGACAGTCATTCTTATCATTCTGTCAAAAACTTTACATAATTCTGTTAACTGAATGACGTGGCCAAACGTCTGAAAATACTCCATCCCTATTCGAAGAGTATAATTAGAAGAAAAAAATTAAAATCATCGAGATTTTCACCAGAACCACAACCACCATCACCGCCCACTCTTCCTCCTAACCAAAATCCCCATAACAATCTTCAACTTACTCATTTAATGAGATAAAAATACTTCATTTTATTACTAATTGGTTTTGAGTGAGAATATGGAGACTTGTGATGATTGATGACTTTAACATGGGGTCCAAGGAATTAGTGAATCTTTGACTATATATAACAAAGACAAAGAAAACTAGGTCGACCTCAACCGGCACCAGACAATGAAATTCATATGCACCTGCCTTGCCGTTGCTAATAATATCCATACACGTTGATCCATGTGCACTCTACAATCCCATGGTTATGATTCAATTATCATCAAACTAACATTATAGTGATATTATTCATCAAAAAAATAAAATAATAATAACATTATAGTGATATTGTCTCCGTTAGCACATCAAAACCCAATTTATTCACTATGGCTCTTATGCGGAACGTCTCAAGTTTGGCACGAAACAAATTTTTGCCCATTATATATGAAATTTAATAAATGAAATTTTTTCTAAGGAAGAACACTTGTTCTTTTTTCTTTTGAGGACCTTTGAATAGATGTTCGTTTTTGGAGGACATGTGTTTCAAAAGAAGAATATGTATTTTGAATCCTAAAGAAAAGAAAATGTATTCTTCTTTCTTAAAAGATCTCAGTTGTCATATCATGCATCTAATAATCGATATTTACTTTGTATGCGTACGGAATAAAAAAAGGTGTTTCACACTAAAGTTGTGAGCACATTTATCAGTGTGGCATTGTGGCACACTAAGTGTCTGTTTTTTGGTAAATCTCACACTTCCATGAAGGAGAAGGAACAAGGGATAGGTAAAAGGAAGATATTAGCCGTTGGAAACTCCTATTATGTTTTGGAAATATATCTTCTATCTTATATTTTATTTTTTGTTCTATTAATAATATTTGGCTAAATGTGTCATTTTTTTTTAGGATTCTACTATTCTTTTAGGTTATGAATTCTTTTAAAAATTAAAATTGACATTTGACATATCATTATTAGTTGGGTGAAAATCGTCTGTCCCCGTGTATATCCATATTCCTATCCCCAACCAATCAGAATTCGCTATGTGAACATTTTTTTCAATTATATATACACATGTCCTGTGATTGGTTGGGTAGAACATACACGGGGGGACAGATGAAATAAAATACTTAGGTTCGAATTGGACAGTCAACTAAAAAGAACAATGATAGATTTTGGTTTGTAAAGTATGATGATTTTTACTATTTTACCTACTTGGAAGTATAACGTAACGTAATATATAATTAATATTACCAAAATTAAACGACAAGGGGTGGTGGCGCAGTTGGCTAGCGCGTAGGTCTCATAGCAATGCGAGTGATCCTGAGGTCGAGAGTTCGAGCCTCTCTCACCCCAGTATATATATTTTTCAAACAAAATTATACTGTTAAAGCTTTTTTTATTTTTTAAAACAAATCTTCTTTCTTTTACCATTACTTTCTTATTATTCCAATTCTTTTCCAATTAATTTGTCGAAATTTCAAAACCTTTTTGTATTATATTGTTAAATCTTATTTCTTTTACCATTACTTTTTTATTATTATTCCACTTCTTTTCCTATTGATTTGTGGAAATTGTAAAAACTTTTTGTGTTATATTGTTAAATCTTCTTTCTTTTACCATTAATTGTTTACTACTCCAATTCTTTTCCTATTAATTTGTGGAAATTGCAAAAAAAAATAAAATAAAATAAAACTTTTTTGTATATAAAACCATTTTTCATAAAAAAAAAAAAAAAAAGTAAACATAACAACTTCCACTTCATAAACTCATAATAAAGAATAAGATAAGGGTATTTATAAAAGAGGAAAAATTAATTCTTAAAATTTGTCAAATGTTTTAAAATTGGCTAAAATATTGTATAGTAAGACCTCTATAAATTTTATTATTTTATAGAGGTAATTAATTAATTAATAATTTATTAATTTAAACAGCGCGCTTTCGATAATAATTTTAAACATATGTTAAGAATTAAATATTCAATTTAGGTGATCTATGATTTCAATTAAAGTGATTAAAATATCATGAAAAGCTCTTATAATTTCCTACAATGGTTAGGAAGAGTACATGATTCAAATTTTAATTTTATAATACAAAAATAATAACACCAAGTTGCAAAGAAAGCCTAAAAATCTTAAAATGAATCAAATACTAGAAGAAAATAGTAACCAGTGTAATTGAAAATTCCCAAAAAATAAAGTCGGTGATGATTCAATACTTTTGGAGGCAGTCACACAAATGAAGCACTCATAGCTGTGATAACGCTTTATAATTTTCCATTGGAGTTTGAGATTAGGACACCGAAGCTTCTAGTGAAGTAAGAAAGTTAAGGATGAATCCACGTTGATTTTACTTTCAAGAAAAATCAAAGAACAACTTAGTCATATTTTACTAAATTGTCCTAGTCATATTTATAATTTTAGAGAAATTATTAATTTATAATATTTATAGTACAATACTATAAATTTATATAAGGATTTTCTTAAAGATTATTATCTTATATTTATCGAAATTATCAACCAAGTTGGGACCGAACAAAAATATTATTTTGAAAAGTTATTAATTTTTCAAGTATTAATTTATAGAGGTTATAATGTATATTGTGTGATGGAAAGAGCATTTAAAAAACTTTAATAACCTAAATTTCTTCAAATTTGTAAAAGGTAAAATCTTTTTAAAATTGGCTAAAATATTGTATATTATTTTATTTAAAAAAATTTATTATTAAAAATTGTGGGAACATAAGGAGCGGAGTTCGGGTTTTAACTCAATACCTCTACGTTTTGAGGCATCAGTTTTAGCCACTAAATCAATACCTCATCGGATAAAATAATGCGCAATGGAAATAGTATTTAAAAAACCTTAATAATCTAGCTTCAACTAAAACTTAACGCTTCAAAAAATCAGCTAAAAATTATGCAGTATTTGTATTTATAAAACTAAATATCAAATATTTTGGAAAGTTTCTAAAATATTTTATATTATGCAAGGCATTTAAACTTGCGAGTTGACTCGTAGAATCGAGTTTTAAGGGATCTTACGTAGGATCGGTGATCAAGTAGGATTGAGGTAAACTCGTGGGATCGGTCTCGGGAACGTAGGATCGTACGCTCATACGAGTCAACTCCGAGTTAGCTATTTCTCTTTCGGGTCGGATTTTAGCTCAACCCAACCCGAATGTTTAAAAAAAATTCATTTTAGCTTAAAAAATTTATCTGTTTAACTCCGTGGCTTATTCAATCTTCTCAACCTTCTCCAATCTTCAACTTCCGACCAATTTATTCTTTTTCTCGATCGATACCAATTTCTTTTTTTTTGCTGCTATCTTTTTTGTCTCGAGCTCTTCCTGGGCTATTGCCTAAAACAACGAAAAGGTAATTCGAAACTCTAAAATCTAATTTGATAGATGAAGTTATTTAGTCAAATAATTAATGTTAGCATCAATGTTATTGAATTTAGATTGCTCTAATTGGCCGAGGCCTGAGTAGATTTTTTTTGCTATTTGTTTCTGGTAAAAATATTTGATAGTAGAAATTAAGTTTCAGAATTAGACACAGACCATAATATCATTTTCCTAGGATTTTTTCATGTGATGAATATTTGTTTAATACTAGCAAATATCATAAGATTCTGGAAATTTTCAGATTTCATCAAGAAGAATTAGGAGAGTACTGAATTAATTAATATTTTAAATTTAAGTAGGATCTACAATCCGAGTTACGATTCTACGATCCTTCTACACCCTTCCAATTTTATGTAGAAACTCGAGTTCGACTGCCATGATATTATGCAATGAAAATGGTATTTAAAAAAAATAAGAGATAATCACTATTTATACCCATTATCTAACTTTGAAAAGAAAGTTATACCCTTTATCTTGTTTGTGTGCCATAAATAGCCAGTATAATTTTTGAGGTGCCATTTATACCCAAAATGAGGATTCCGTCGTGTCGTAGAAGCAATAAATCGTCTCTCTGGTTTGCTGGAGATGAAATCATTCCAACTGAGGAAGACGCAGATCGAATTTCACCGAGGTGCTTACTCACGCCTCTGAATCCTGCTGTCCGATTCGTCAGCTTATCATCCGATTTCGCCTAGTTTGGGTATAAATGGCACCTCAAAAATTATACTGGCTATTTATGGCACGCAAAAAAGATAAAGGGTATAACTTGCTTTTCAAAGTTAGATAATGGGTATAAATAGTGATTATCTCAAAAAATAATAATAACCTAAATTCAACTCAAAGTTAACACCTCAAAAAGTCAGCTAAGACTGCAATTCTAAAAATGGCTAAAATAATGTTATTGTGCAATGGAAAGAGTTAAAAAAACTTAAAAAACCTAAATTCAACCAAAACTTAACGCTCCAAAAAGTTAGCTAAGATTATGCAGTCATTGCATTTATAAAACTAGGTAGGGTACACGTTTTTTACACCCTTTATAATTTTAAGTTCTTTGATTTGACCTATTGTTAATGTAGTAGGGAGGATCAAGTTACCGTTGAAAGGGTCTGATGTAGAAACAGACTTTAGGCACACAATTTTGTAGTATATGACTTGACATAAATAGTAAATCTTTCTCCTTGAGACTTACAAAATCATTTTTCATTTATAATTAATGACCTTTTTGTTCATCTTTTTTTTCCTGGTGAAAAAGGGTCTTGTTATTTTTTTTAACAAATAATTTTGACGAGAACGGATTCCGCATTGAGAACGAATTTGCGGAATCCGTTCTCGACTGATGTGCCAAATCTATACGCGTCTGCCACGTCAGTTGAATACGGATTCCGCAAATCATTTCTCAAGGAAAATACATTCTCACTTGCCCTAAATCAGCCGCACACCTTCTCCTTCATCCCTTCACTTTCTCCTTCCTTGCGATTTCAACAGTAAAAAAGATGAAGAAGAAAACCAAATCCTACTGCTTCAATATCACCCATTCCCACCACCGTGCAACCACCACACTCCGATCACCGGTCACCGGACACCACCTATTGCATCTCCTTCTCTCTCTCCTCTCTAAAAAGGTACACCCCATTTTTTTTTACTTTTTTTTAATTTCGTTGTATTAAATATATATGTGTATTGTTATGAAATTAGAATAATGTGTAGTTTTATAAATTATATAATTGTTAATTTATGAAATTGTATAATTGATAAATTAGGAATTTTTGTTAATTTGTTGTTAATTTTGGAATTTCTTGTTAAATTTGTTAAATTTATGTTAAAATTGGGAATCTATGTTAATTTGATGTTATTTTGTTAGTTTTATGTTAATTTTGGGGGTTTATGTTATTTTTGTCAATTTGATGTTAATTAAGTGGGAATTGATGTTAATTTTGTAATTTTGTTTATTGTTTGCCATTATTGTTTAATTGATATTGTATTTTCTGTGGAATGAATGTTTATATGTTTTGTGTAGTTTTCTGATAAATTCATTGTTTATTTGTTTTTATGTATAGATGTCTAGACCTGCTGAGCTCCATCACGGTCCTTTAGATTTTGCTATTTTAACCAAACATGGACATCATAGGTCATTAGGAATATAGCACGGTTTAGCCAAACTAAATACCCCTTTGACTATTATTCAGAGTGACAGTCAATTTTATGATACATAAATGAGAGAAACGAACAAGCCCCTCATTAAGCTTATAGACGATTTAGGTTTTGGGGAGTTTGTAGGATTGACTTCATCCGAGTAGATCATGCTTTGGTGAATGCCCTAATTGAGAGATGGTGCCCCGAGACGCATACATTTTATTTACCTTGCGGGGAGGCGACCATCACTTTAGAGAACGTATAAGTCCTACTTGGACTACCTACTAGGGGAAGTACTGTGACGTGGAATGATCAATTTAATTTTAGCGTAGACAGGTGGTCGAGTATTGTAGCGAGCTATTTAGATTTCCTACCCAGTCGAAATTCTATTAAGGGAAACATTCTCAACCTGTCAAAAATTTAATGCCCACATTCGTGACCCACTACCCTAAGATGCTACTCGGTTGAACGTTGAGCAGAGGGAGAGAGCTTTAGTTTTTATTTTGATGGGTAGTTTACTCTTCGTCGATATGTCGATTTCCCGAGTGCACCTACGTTATCTCCTCATACTCGAGGATGTGGAGAATGATAGGACTTCTTGGGCAAGCGGTGTCCTAACATATTTGTACCAGCAGATGTGCATTTCGTGTAGGACTGATTCACAGGACATCACCGAATGCTATTTGCTCATTCAGGTAATTTTATTGTTTAATAATTCAAAATTTTTAAATTGCTCGGTTTTGAATTGATCTGTTTAAATAATTCTAACTATTTTTTGAACAATTATGAGCATGGGAGCGTATTTCATTTCTCCGTCCGGACAACCGAAGCACACCTCTACTAGGTATACCCGCAATGCTGCTTTCGAGGCAAGATAGAATGTACCCCGGAGTTTCTGTAACACTCTTAGCCATCAGGTCCTTGTGTTTCGTGATCAATTGGACGAGATGAGTGAGACACAAGAGGTAAGTTATATTTAATGTTATTATATATTTGTTTTTAATTATAGAAATTGTTTTTTTTTAAATTTAATGTAAGTTTATTTTATGTTTCAATATGTTGCGGGGCCCTCTTACAACCTTGGACTTGATCATACACAAATTCAGCATGAGGATCCATCACTCCCGCCACAGTCACCTTAGGGGCATGTATTTATCCACCTCGAAGGCATTAAGTTCATAGAAATTGCACAAGGTAGTGCGATAAAAACGAGAGATGGAAACACGTACTATCTGAGGCTGAACCCGAGAATGAAGGATCATTATACACCAAATGAGCAACCTAGAAGACGTTGATTTTATTATGTTTTGTTTCTTTTATGTTACAGTACGATTTTTACATTGTTGAACATTACTATTGTTGACTTCAAGTTTATTTCTACAATTTTTTAGTAAATTATTTTAACTTTTATTACGGGAATTTTAGAGTGTTATCGATTTTGCATCTTGTTGTACAAATTGGACTTTACAAAATTTAGGACAAAACAATAGGTAACGATCTTTTTAGACTGGCTACTGCCAATCTAGAACGGATTTCACAAATGCATTCTGAAATTAAATATTTGTTAAAAAAAATTGAAGTGTTTTTTGACATAGTTACTGCTAGATGAGAACGGATTCCCAAAATCCGTTCTTAATTGAGAAAAAATTTGCGGAATCCGTTTTCAGCTGACGTGGCCAGACGCGTGTAGAATTGCAACGTCAGCTGGAAGCCGTTCTCAAGTGAGAACATATTTGGGGAATCCTTTCTTGTCAAAATTATTTGTTAAAAAAAAGACTGGCATAGTTGGCCCATTATGCCAAGAGAAACCCCTATTTGTAGCATTTATCTATTTACGCATTTTGGTAAATATCACTATCTTTTTATTAGGCTAAAAATAGCAACATCAATTTACGGGCCACTATAAATGTCCAATTAGTGAATCCGGTGACTTTCCAGGCCAAAACATCACACGTGCCTTGCACATGCTCTCAGAGTGAAGGGTAAAAATGTCTTTATCTATTTACGAATTTCAATAAATAGCACTATTTTTTTATTAGGCTAAAAATAACAGCATCAATTTACGGGCAATTATAAATGTCCAATTAATTAATACGGTCACTATTCAGGAAAAGAAATTATGCGTGCCTTGCACACGCTCTCAGAGTGAAGGGTAAAACTGTCCAAAAACTTAATTCGGCCAATTTTCTGACCAGATAAGATCTGACCTGACTAACAATCTCAATTTTTTCTACCATATCCATCATCTCTATCATCTCAAACCAAACCACCACCTGCTCCAGTACCACCCTTACATCCACCTTACCAATGCTTCTACCAACAAAATTCAAGAAATGTAAAAAAAAAATGTATTAAATTTTTGTTGGATTAAATGAAGAAACAATTTGAAGCCGTACTTGGCCCGCTTCGAGATCGATGTTGGCTTCAGGCTGTCTGGGTTTAGTAGAAATAGCTATCTTATTTAGAAGTCATTCACAAGGACAAAGGGAGTAAAATGGTATATCATATTTAGAAAACAAAAAACATACATTGCAGAAATAGCTCTTCTTAATAATCGAAGTATAACTTCAAATGTTGAAATTTCATCACTGCAAATCAGAAATTTGTAAGACAACAAACATGACATTAATAAACCAATATGAATTGTATTTTCACGATATATATATATATATATATATATATATATATATATATATATATATATATATATAAGGGAGAGGGGTGTATGGGATACTGGAGCAGGTGGTGGTTTGGTTAGAGATGATGGAGAAGATTGAGATTGCGGGTCGGGCCATATTTTATCTAGTCGGGTCAGATCTTATCTGGTTGGAAAATTGTTCGGATTGAGTTTTTGGATATTTTTACTCTTTACTCCGAGAGCATATGCAAGACACGTGATTTTTTGTCTGAATAGTGACTGCATTCACTCATTGGACATTTATAGTGGCCCGTAAATTGATGATACTATTTTTAGCTTAATAAAAAAGATACTGCTATTTATCGAAATTCGTAAATAGATAAAGATTGAGTTTTGACATTTTTACCCTTCTCTCCGAGAGCATGTGCAAGGCACGAGTGATTTTTTTGGCCAGAAAAGTCACCGGATTCACTAATTGGACATTTATAGGGTCCCGTAAATTTATGCTGCTGTTTTTAGCCTAATAAAAAGATAGTGATATTTATCGAAATGTGTAAATAGATAAATGCTACAAATAGAGGATTTCTCTTATTAGGGATGTCAATGGGGCCGGTTGGGGGGCGGATACCATGATCTCCAGCCCCAGTCCTGCCTCTTCCATCGTATCCCCATCCTTGGCCCAGGCCCATCACTAGGGATGGATGGGAATCCCATCCCCAGCTCAGTTGGAGACCCACCCCAACTGGGGAAAAGTAGGGAATTTTTTCCTCAAATTCACACTTTCGTCCCAGTGGAGGCTCAACCTCGACTAGAAAAAAATAGTGAATTTTTAACAAAAATCCACAAATAGAACCTTGAAAAAAATAATATATAATTGTAAAATAAAATATTTAATGCCTGTAAAATGAAACAGTATAATCTAAATTAACACTAATTTGCTCACTAAATGATACTAGTTTGGTAGACACCGCTCAATTGCTGTCCAACAACATAATATAGATCACTTTACAAGACATGTGACCTCTTCCCAAGAACCAAAGATTGAAAAGTCGAAAAACTTGTTGGTCTATTTGGTTGGTTATCATTTTTTGACTTGTACTCATTAAACAAATTAATGTAAGACTTTTTAACTTTCTCAATAGTCAATCCTAAGCACTATTGTCTAAAAATTGGCTAAGGGGGAAAATGACCTCTATGCCCTTTGGGGGGAAAAAGCTACCGAAAAAAAATAATTGGAAATGTTTTGTTGAGTTGTCAAATGAGATTGATTGATTGAATGCCATTTGTCTTGGAAAAGTTTACTTTGAAATGACAAAAGTCAATCATCACATCATTGATGTAGGAGATGTCATAATAATTATGGTCATTGGCTTTTGCAATGAGTAGGTAGAGTGGGTCACACCTGTGTAAAGGTATTTTTGTTGTAAAATATTTTTGGTATTTTTAGGACTGTTGGATCAAAAATTCGACGGATATGATCATTTGCATTTAAACATTTTCATAATAGGTGTTGAGACCATAATGATCATAACCATCAATTTATTGATCCGTCGGCCATCATAAGTTCGGCATTGTGCGTAACAATATTGGTTTGCACTGTAGGCTTGATAATAACAATTGATAATAGGTAAATGTAAAGTAGATTCATTTTAGACCGTTAGATTTTTCTCTAACGACAGTCTAGATTAACTACTAGGGTATATCAGGGTCGATGATGTGGCATACATAACTTTCTTGTTTAATTTTAACTACTCTTACTTTACACAATTTGTGAACCCTAAGTCCCTATAACATTTGAATTTGCAACAATAAGTACTACACATATATTACATTTTGGACCCCGCATTTTGAAATATTGAAAATCAACCCGTGTGTTGTATTAAATTAAATTGCCTATGGACCCTTATATTTTATTATAGTTTACAAATATTAAAAAGTAAATTTTAATTGTCCAAATAAAGTTGTAATGATTAAAGTATTAAGTATCATTAATGTTATTCATTGACTTATATAGAAGTGTGTTTGCCGTATATGAAACTAAATAAGAGTTTCAAAAGGTTAATAATTGATTGAACTAAGTAGATAGAAACTAAACGAATATTACAAATGTTATATTTGATCAATTATTCATTACTAGATTTTTCATTATATGTTGATATAAGTTGAACAATCATCTTTTTATAGTAATGAACTACTTGTTATACTAGATTAGTTATTAGAGTTTCAAAAGGTTAATAATTAATTGAAGTATTTAGATAGAAATTAAATGAATATTACAAACGTTATGTTTGATCAATCATTCATTACTACAATCTTCATTATAAGTTGTTATAAATTGATCAATCATATTTTTATAGTAACAAACTACTTGTTATAATAGATTAGTTATTAGAGTTTAAAAGGTTAATATTTGATTGAACTATTTAGATATAAACTAAATGAATATTACAAACATTATGTTTGATAAATCATTCATTACTAGTTTCTTCATTATAATTAGTTATAAGTTGATCAGCCATCTTTTTATAGCAATGAACTACTTGTTATACTAGATTACTTATTATACTTGATCAATCATTATAAGTATACTAGATTGCTTGTTATACAACAATATTCATTATAATTTGATGATCGCTCTAATAAGTAATCGTCTTATATGTCATTAAACAACTTATATAATAAGTAATTGTCTAATATGTAACTGAATGACTTATATAAAGTAAAAAAGCATACAAACGTTAAGTTAGAAGTGTTTAATGAATAAATTATTATTTAATAATGTGCTAATTTAAATTAAGATTCAATTTATTTGTAAATTTATATTCACCATTACAAGTTTAACGACACTTGATAGTATATGATTACTAGATTTTTACTACCAAAATTAAGAAGAATAACCACTTTTATTATTTATTAAACTGAATAATTAATTAAACAAATCTTACATTAAGTTAAAAATTAAAAAAATGAAAGAGACAATTAGAAGATGTTTAAAACACACAAAAAACATTAAGAATAAGAGAAGGGAATTGGTCTCTACACCTCTTGTCTATTTAAACTTTTATATCCAGTTAATAGACCATCCATTCCAACTACCTAACTTTGCAAGAAAAAATGTGTGAAATATATATCTCTCATATAATGGATGGATATATCAAGAAACAACTCGGAACTCGAGGTGTTGACTTTAGGTTTTCAAGGCAATGATATTGTCTGTGGAGTAGGAGTAATCATGTCTACTCTACCAGTGTCCATTCATTAACCCAAATTTCGAGTTTGATAAGGCAAATGTGAGATATATTCATCCCATCAGAGATATCCTTCCAATCTTTCCATTATTCATGAAAAAAAAACCCCCCAATTTTTCCTCTAGAGCCAAAAAATCCAAACAGTAACACTACCTCAATATCATCATCTTCTTCCTCAAAATACACTAAATTTGTAGGTATTTATACTGAGAACTACCGTAAAAAAAATCTGGTATTTTTTACAGTATAAATATGAAGTCTTATTCTTTTTTCAAGCTATGTTTGTGTTGAAGAAGTTTTGTTTTTGGAAGGATGTTGGATTTTTTCTGGCATGATTTGTTTGCAGGTTAAGGAAAAAGTGTTTTTGGTAATGATGTTCGTCTTTCATGCTTGGCATGTTTGAAGAACTGGATGAAGAAATTATAGCAGTCTTCTGAAATCTATTAATTTTCTTTTTAGTTTGGTTAATTTTGGTAGTAAGCTTTTAACATGTACTAATTTCTAAAAGTTAATATATATTAAGCCTTTATTGTGTAAATGTTTGTTGTTAATGATTTATTTAAGTTCTTTGTTTTACCAATTATGTCAAGACTCAGGATGATTCTCTATCACACCAGAAAAACAAAAAATAGCAAAAAGTTAGCAAAAATGTCAAAATTGTAAGAAAAAGAAAATAATTATTAAAGGGAGTGGGAAAAAAATTATTACAATTCCATGTTGAATTTATAGGTGGGGTCACTCCCAAATTTTACACTATTGTTTGTACTCAAAATAATATAAATTGTAATGAATCATTCAATAAAACCTCAAGGGCAAAATAGTCTTCTCACATGGCCAAGTTGGGATTTTAGCCAATTAAATGGTTAAATTTTAACTCCTTCCCAATTTCCATATTTAATGCTGTAAAATGAAACAGTATAATCTAAATTAATACTAGTTTGCTCACTAAATTATACTAGTTTGGTAGAAACCGCTCATTTGCTGCCCAACAACATAATATAGATCACTTTACAAGACATGTAACCTCTTCCCAAGAACCAAAGATTGATGCAAAACTTTTTAACTTTCTAAATAGTCAATCATATTAGGAGATTTAGCATCACCATATATTTTAGAAATCCTGGAAAAAATTTGATTCACGCGATCTTCTCCAAATTAGACGTCTATTTCATTTTGGGAAATCAGCCCGTTTAGTCCCCCAGGAATTTTCTGTCAGCCTGTAAAGTCCCTTATCTATTTAAATTCAACATGTAAAGTCCCTTATCTATTTACAGGTTGCATATAGAGGTTCCACCGCCTCTTCTGCGGCGGAAATTCATGTCATCCCCTTGCTTAATAAGCGGGGGAATAATTGTCAATTTCAATCTATAAAATTTACAAAATACAAAAAATTTGGGACTAGGTAAGGGACTTTACAAGCTGAACGAAAATTGTTAGGGGACTTTACAGACTGAAATTAAACATTGGGGACTTTACAAGCTGAGCGAAAATTTCTGGGGGACTTTACAAGCTGAAATTAAACATTGAGAACTATACAGGCTAACCGAAAATTCCTAAGGGACTAAACAGGCCGATTTCCCTTTCATTTTTTTTTAGGTATTTTATGTCTTTTCTATTTAGTATTTGAGACAAGTCATACGAGGCGGGGGCGGGGACATTATTTCACCCGCCTCCAGCCCCAGGCCGGGACCAAATTCATCCCCACCCCCAACTTAAACCGGGAAATCCCTACCCCAACTTAAACCGGGTTGGAGCGATTAGGCCAGTCCAGATCTCCAGTTCACCCATCCCAATTGCCATCCCTATATCTTATGTCAATCTATGGTCAGTATAAGGCCAAACCCTATCACTTATGTCAATCCATGGTCAGACTAGGGCCAAACCCGATTATGTGCCTTCACGTGTTCTAGAATGTCCACATTACACTGCTGAGCCGCTAGGAACATCCACACCAAGTAAACCTCCATTATCGCTTTAAGGGTGCAACTAGGTTAATGAACAAAATAACCCTACCACTCTAAAACATAGAGTTATATACAAAAATGTTATCCGTCGTCAATTTGATCTACATAATTAACTTATACAAATATATCCGTCAAATCCGTAATTCCTACAGAAGTTTATATATGAACACAAGCATATAAGAGAACTAAGAAGCCTCACAATGTTTACTCCCAAGGAAACATTGATCCTATCCTACACCAAAAAAAGGCAGATTCCTTCTCAAATAGCCTATTTATTAACACACTTGAACCATCCCCAAACACCAAAAACCACTACCAGCAGGCTAACTGTAACAAGCACCTTGGGCATATACGCGAGGACCGATGAGAATTTGCCTAGTGCTGCTTCATCCACAAACGCTGAGCTGTTCTTTTTACCAGCAGTGACAACATCTCCACTGGATTCGCTCGAACCCTTGGCAGTCTTAGATTCTTTAAGCAGTATAGCCTCGGTCTCATCTGTGATAGCAGGATCACCAGCTCCATCGTCCATGTTCTTCTTGATAGCTTTTTCATCCTGCAAATTCTACCCAAAAAGTTCACTAACCAGAAGAAGCTTTAAAATTTCAGAAACTTACTACTAGAGCTAGAAATCTCACCTCCACTTTTGTAGATTGTCCTTCATTATCTACTTCACGATGACCTGAGCCTCCTCGAGCCAGGCTGCACATAACAGGTCCAACTTTAAGTGTCTTCTCCAGGCGGATTCTTCTTGGGGCACTTCCCTGGACTGCAGAGGTTGAGTCACCAGAAGGTCTTGGCATTTGGCGACTCCTGATCTTTATTCCTGTACCATTGTCACTGCCTAATGCACTTCTATGACCTCCAGGCCCTTCGGGATTTACAATATCAGGGACCTGATAGCCATCAAAAGAAGCAGAAGCAGAAGCAGCATTGTATCCAGGATAATCATTTCTCAATAAATATAATCTATCTTGGTTGCCAGTACTAAAATCAGATCTAGCCTCTAGCTCTTCGTATGCCGTTTCAGAAGTAATATCCTCCTTGAATAAAGGGTCTTGCTCTGCATATGACATGAATAATTGACTTCCGAAAAAGCATTGACCAACCTGAAGCAATTACCAGTGTAAAGTTAATCTTCTGGTAGCAACAATGATACTCATATGGGATTAGAGAATCTTGCAAGACAAGTAACATCTATAAGCTATTTAGTAAATTTCTGCTGAAGATGCAAAATGCTTTTTCCTAAAAAAATCTTTGGAGTTCCATTTACCTGTTGTTGAGTCACTTCTGCCTCTGACTCACTACAGGATCCAGTATCCTTAACAAAATCTCCGTTTGTTCCATCAACACCAGGTGGGGTTCCAGAATCGACAGCTGAGACCGAGTATATGCCTGAGTCTTCGTTGGGAGAGTCGCTGACGAATACTGAATTCAAGAATTTGTTAATGTCAAGAGCATTAGTACCATATTGAAATGGTGTGCTCATATTATCGTTGCTGACATCAAGATTGGTAGGATTGTACAAGTAAGAAGATCCAAGCTCCACTTGCATCTGAGAATGCAACGGAGAGAAGATTTTCCAATCCAGCGACTCTGGCATGGGTTCACAAAGATCTCTTAATGCTTTCTCTAGCTCCAGATCTGGCTGAAGTATACAACAACGAGTAACATATATTTCAATTAAACATAGAAATTATATTAACACAAGAATATCACTTTATTGAGACAATGATTTTACTCACTGGAATAGCCATGGAGTCCAGCACCTGGTCCTCAAATTTGTCATCATTACGGCTACTGTTGTGCCAATTCATAGGTAAGGGATCAAGAACTGCAGCTCCAACAGACAGCTTAGCTGCATCACTTTCCATATCTACTGGTGGCATTTCAGCCTGACCAACCAAAGGGGGAGTTAAAGTCTCAGAATGTTCGTCCTCAGAAGGTGACTTGACAATTGTAGGGGACGAAATATTTGGTTCAACTTCTTCAAAGTTTGAATTTTCAGCATTGTCATCCACCCTAATGTCATGCTTCTTAAATAGACGACAAAGAACAAAAGCACCCTGGACAAGGCAAATGATTTGAGAATATGAACTAGTAAATATATAATCTGCTGAATGGTTAAGATGGATCAAATATATGAATTAGCATGAAATAACAAATACAGAAAATAAACAGTTAAAAAATGCCTCAAAGACTCAATACAATATGTTTCACTGGACGTATTCTAATACATCCAAATGGTGGAATATCTAAATCTTAAAATGAACTCCCTTTCAGTGGTACTCCCTCCATTCTACAATATTAGTCGCTGGTAATGTGGGTTTCTCATGTTACCATACCAAAGACTTCTTATATTATGGAATGGTGGGAGTACTATGGCAAAATTTTGGATACGATATACAGCTATAGGAAACATCATGTCATTGTCATCCCTCGTCAAAATTTCTCAGTTCTCTATAATAAGAATAATTTGCAATAAATCAATGAAATATACTGTTGAAGAACAAATATATATTTCTTGTCTACTCAAAAGTTTTATAAACCATTAGTCTAAAACTCAATATATGAAATGGACTTCAACTTGCTAAATAACAAATAAAACCTGTCCGGGGTGGGTGCCATCAAGCTCCTTCTGAGTAGCACGGTACTCATGAATCACCCAATTGGTCCTCTTTCCATCCGGAGCACGGCCGGTATAAAAGACTAAGGTCTTCTTCATCCCAATCTTCCCTCTTTTCCTTGAAACAATATTCCTGTCTTTACCAGTAGCTTTCCAGTAACCCTTCATGGTTGCTCGGTTCAACCGCTGGCCATTCTGGTACTTCCGATCCTTGGGGCAGAAGAAAAACCACTCATCATCATAAGACTCTACCAGCGACAAATCTGCAAAATTCACAAACATTCTAAATTATTTCCTCTAAAGCAAATAAAAAAAACTGCAATATTTGTTTTTAGAAATTACAATCTTTTTAACAATGTAAAGCAGAGAAAAGTTCTTATCCCTAATTCTACTCCTCCATTCCTTAATATAAGACTCGGCGAAAATTAAGGGAAGTAAAAAAAATAAGGTGTTCTTTTAATCAAAATATCAATATTACTATCTTAAATAAAATTAGTGTTATACAAGTCTTATTTAAGAGCTTAATATTAATATTTTGATTAAAAAACACCTTATTTGTTTGCTTCCTTAATTGTGCTACATTTCCTAAAAGTCTTACCTTAAGGAATGAAGGTAGTACAACCTGCGATCCCAATTTGATTGTAATTCTATAATTAACCACCAATTCAACCTACATTTCTAAGAAACCCCTAAATTCAAGTACTTGTTCACCATGAAATAGATTATTAGCATATAAAAATTAATAAATCTTCGCAAAAACGAACACAAAGAGTAGAAAACAAAACTAATTACCAGGCAAGTCCCAAGGCTCCAATTTGCAGATATCAACTTCGCGAATAACATTAACTTCTTTTTCGAAACCGTTGATTTTCAACCTTAAATAGTGATCGATGAGCTCCTCGTCCGTCGGCCGGAACCTATAGCCCACCGGTAAAGATTTCACCTGTAGCACAGCAGCAGACATCACTGTTGCCAAAACAAACTTTTCCAGATTCAATTGAACCAAAAAATTAGGTTAAAATTGCAAAAGGAGAAAGGATTATGGAGCTTTTGGGGAATTTAAGGAGGGATTAAAAAAGAACACTGATGTATTATTGAGAGAAAGATTCAAGGATAATTCAGTGGGGCTTTGAAAGGCCCAACAGCCCCTATCTTGATCTCATAAAGGAGGAGGGGGAGGAAGGATCAAGGAAAGGGAGCAAAGATGAAGAGAGAGAAAGTAGAGTGAAGAGTGAGAAGACCGCGTTTTTCATTCTGGGGTATATACCGCGTTAGGCTTTGATTGTTGAATCTCTAAAGTGCCCGTTTTTTGGTGCTGAAATTACGGTTCTGTTCGCGGTAGAGAGCCGGGGTACTCGGGGGTAGTGCTGGGGTTTCACTTATTTTCACGAAGCTTAACGAGGAAGCTGAATGCTTTTGTCAGAACACCAGTTAGATATTGCCACGTTGGCCGGAAGAAATCACTTTCCGGCCCTACATCTGCTGATGTTTTTCATTTTTTTTCTAATTTTCCCTTCTAGAGACATTAACGGACGTTGTCCGAGTAGAAAATGAGGATTTTTTTGTTTTTGTTTTACGGGACGTATTTATGGAGTTGATGATCTTAATCATCAATTTTTTTTAGGGTAATTGGTGTATTTAGTCCTGAAACAATTTTCGCTTGGTAAGGTTGGTCCCTAAAGATTATTTACAACATTTTAGATCCTTAATCAATTTTCGGGTTGGCATACATGGTCCCTAGTGATTGTTTGCAGCTATTTAGGTCATTTTGTATTTATTAGTCAAGTGTACAAGGGTATAATAGGAACTTCAAGTATTTTTTAGATAATTAATACCACTTGTACTCAATTGTAAATATACTTAAATATATATACCTAATTATAAAACTAAAAAATAAAACCATCATCCAATTACGGCCAAGAAGGGAGGAGCAGTAGAGGGAGAAGGGAGAAGGGAAAAGAAGGCAAGAGGCGGCTGGAGGGAGGAGGAAGAAGGGAGGAGGCGGCTGGAAGGAGGAGGAGAAAAGTTCAAATTTTGCAATTAGGTATTTATTTTTAATTATCTTTACAATTAAGTCTATATGGTATTAATTATCTAAAAAAATGTGAAGTTCCAATTTTGCCCACATCACTTGTTGACTAACATTCAATATTTCAAAAAAAAAAAGTCGGAAGGACCAATTCATGACCCATAAATTTGATTGAGGATCTAAAATGTTGCAAACAATCTTTAGGGACCAACCTTACCAAGCGAAAATTGTTTCAGGACTAAATACACCAATTACCCATTTTTTTATTTACAATTGAAAATAGTTACTTTATTTTAGAATATAATTTACATTTGAATTTTTCGCACAGATTAAGAATTTATTAAAATCTCAAATTGAAGATAAAAAGATAAATATTTTCAATCTTTGCCTATAAAACACATTAAAGATATATTCTTTGAATTTGATATAGTAATAGTTAAAAGGTAAAATTGGAAAATAACACATTGATAGTATAAATATATTCATTTAAAGAAAATAAAAATTCTTTTGAAAATAATAAAAAGTAAATATTTAATTTGGACCAAATGAGTAACTATTATTTTGGTAGTTATTATCATTTTCTTAAAGTTCGAATATATGGGTAATCAAGCCGAGGTTAGAAAAATATTCATAAGTAGTCTAACCTTAGCCATTGTTTACGATATAAGTCTAAAAAGCGATAATAACTTTTACAAGTAGAAGAATAAATATTGACGAGTAGCAGTTTTCTATCCTTGATTGAAAATTATAGGTGAATTGGCTAATTTAGTCTCACAACATGTTGATGATGAAGGTGGTGGTGGCGGCGGTGTAGAAATATGAGGGGTGTATGAAGATGGAGGAGAAGGAGATGAGTATAGGATATATTTTTTTGTTAATTTAAATTTGTATACATAATTATTTTGTTTAACAATTGAGTACCCAAAATTTTCTTGTGGGAAATATGTTGAAATGTATGAAATACCCTTAACATGTATATGACATGTAAGGCACGTGACTAAGTTAACGGGACTTTGACAAAAAATTGGACGAAAGTCCTTTATTGGTAGGTCGAAAATACATACAGTGCATTAAAAGTTAAATACTTTTTCTCTCAAAAAACAAAAAGTTAAATACTTTTAACTACAAACTCAAAAGACGAAAAAGACCAAATATGCCAATTTGCATATAAGATGACTATAACTACTATGTATATTCTCAAAGACCAAATGGTCCTCACACAATTTCTCAGGACACACTAAGATTCTTCATGTGTTTTGATTTCTTGATAAGTCCTATCACAATTTTCACGTCACTTAACTCGTCCCACCACTAGTTTTCTGGTGGTTACCAGTAAAAAAAGAGTCAAGCCCCGGTCACGTGACAAATTCTGAGAGGCAAAATTGTCCAAAAAAATGCACTTGCACCATTCGTCATTTTTCCCCAACATTCCTATAAAAATCTAAAATTTTATCACATTTTAGATAGGCAAAAAATATTAACTTGTGTATTGCTCATTTGGTTCGTGAGTTGAGCTCATCAAGTCAAATATCAAATAGAATCATGAATTACTCACGAGCTAACTAAACTCATTTCTATCCCTAGGGTTTGACTTTGAGCTTTTTAATGTGAGACCAACTACTCATGATAAAAATGAGAAACTGAGAATTTAGTTATAATTTGCCCCAAGAGCGTTGGTTAATAAAAATTTATTATAAATGACTTCGCTTCTAAAAAAAGTTATTATCTCTACACGACCCTAATTGAAGTCACCTGAAAAGCAATCTAACATCGCATGCTCAAAAATAGCTTGTAGAATCCCAACCAGATTAGTCGGGAACTCCATATACTAGTTCCCAAAAAAAAATCCTCGACAATGAACACAAAATAGATGGAAAATTCTGTTGAATTGATCAGCAGTATTACTTTGATATTAAATGGTAATACTATAATACAATTACGTTACTTGCAAAAGTTTCCTATACAGTTCATAGCATAATTTCTTTAAAAAAAAAGTTCATAGCATAATTTCTTTAAAAAAAAGTTCATAGCATAATTTCATTTTCTTCTCAAAATCCAAATAATAGTTACCAGGCGCTGTTCTTTGACCTTATAGGTCCCCAGAGAAGGCACAAGAAATCACAATCCCGTTCCCTCCTCCATTGGCGAAATCAAGAAATGTGTTTATGGCTTCTGCAATGGTCGAAACTATCAACATCCAATCATGGTGTCTTCCGACGGACAACTGCAGTCAGCTTCGGGGTTGGAACCGTGCCACATTGGTATAAAGATCCCCGACTTGCTTATGAGGCTGCAATAATCTGACAGATTTTTTATGCTCAAGCTCAAAATCCATTAATTGGTCCGACAACTCAGACGGCTGTTTGAGGATCATGTCAGTAGTAAGAACTCCGGTGCTCCTTCCATGTTTCCGGCATCTTACAGCACTAGGAACAACTCATCAGACGAGAGCAGGGCATCTTTACGGGTGAAAATACCACAGTAAGTCGGGCATGATCCGAAAGGGAATAGTCTTCGGGCCACATTCCTTTCTCTACTTCTGTTGGGAAGAGAACTGCATTTTTTACGCTAAAACCAATTGTTTCCTCTGTACCAACAACGATATCATCCCAGGAGTCTTTGCTTATTTCAGATTTTCCCTCTGACCAGTTAGGATTCCATATCCTTTGCTGCAATACCATTGTTAAAAGCATCCATAAGTATCATTTCTATGTAGTGCTCAAGTCTTAGCAAACAAGTATCCGGTTTAGCAATTCTATAAAAGGGGTTCAGTTTCATGAAAAGCCATACTGATAGATAACATAACAATAATATAAGTTCATCTGTCACAAGTAAAGCTTGAACGCGAATGATACCTGAAATTCTTCAAAATCAAGAATACCATTTCCATCAATGTCCGCTTGCACCCACAAGTCTCTAGTCTCCTCTATGCTTAGTCCATAGCAATGGCCTACCAACTTCAGCTGGGCAATAACAGGAAAAGACAATAAGCACATAAAGTAGTATGGAAGTAACTAGAAAATAACTACAGAATACAATAGGCAGAGAAAAATAAGCAGTTTCAGTCTGATTTTCCTAGCACCAATAAAACATCACCAAAGCAAACACACCCATTTTACTTGTCACGGACATTCAAAGAGTTAATCAAGATAACAAGAGATGTTTTACATAGAACGGTGATGACTGATGAGTCAAAGCATGTTTGCAGTATGTCTAACTACAAATAATTCTTCTTTACACATTAAATGTTTCGCTATAAGTATCAAAATAAAAGCATTTGGACATGGAGTATGGAAAATTAGTAACTAGTAAGACATAAAAGCCGGATTAATTGCCATTTGGGTCCCCAACATATTTGCGCGCAGCCAATTTCATCCTTTTTCTTTTTTTTTAACTTTTCACATCTCCAATATATTTTCAAACAGCCACTTTCATCCTTTTTAACTTTTTCCAGCCATTTTCATCCCCAATATATTTTCTAGAAGCCACTTTCATCCCCAATATATTTTCAAACAGCCACTTTCATCCTTTTTTAAGTGGCTGTTTGAAAATTTTTTGGGGATGAAAGTGGCTGAAAAAAGTTTAAAGGGATGAAAGTGGCTGTTTGAAAATAAATTGATGACCGAAAAAGTTAAAAAAAAAAGAAAAAAGGATGAAATTGGCTGCGCGCAAATATGTTGGGGACCCAAATGGCAATTAATCCCATAAAAGCCTCATAAACACAGAAATTACCTGCCGCAATGATTCACAGAAATCTGTAAAAGTAATAAAATCACCATCATTGTCACCCTTCAAAAAGGCAAATGCATCTTTCTCTGTCAATGAGGAACGTCGAAGATGATACTGAAAGGAAAAGTATTAACTTATTAGTATTCCGATTTCACAAGGAAAAACCATATTTACTAACAAAGTGAGAAAAGAAAAGAGCGATTGAAGATGCCAAGGTATCCTAGCAACCACCATATATTCGATTCAATGGTATATCATAAACAAATATTAACACAATCAATCAATATGGATAAGTCTGATTGTCATCTCTCAAGATGAGATATCGAAATCACATGTAAAGTAGCCCCCATAAATAATGACAGAAAACCACTAAAAAAGAATGCCACCAGCTGATCTTCTACCCAAAGCATTAGAAGAATGATATACAAACCAGCCTAAGAGAACTGAAAGACTATACAGAATGTTGAAAAGCTTGAAAAGAGACTCCATGGAAACTCTAAAAGCACATTACAGGATATTCCTATTTAACAAGCCCAACCCTGCATTGAGCATGACCATACGCCTTCCTGAGAGTTTCAGGGGATAAAGGAAGTAAAAGCTAATAGGAATAGACTCCCCAGTAAAAGTATTATTTTCTCTACTAAAAGCACCCATCTAAAAGTTGGAAAGTCAGCCCTGAAGAAGCTTAACTTCTAGATCAAGGATGTAGTGCTGGGACAAGCACAGCACATCTCAAACTAGCAGCCTAAGAAGCAAAATATACAAGCCATGCATCAGCTTTAAAGGAATTAGTTTCAATTATAGAGTGCACCTTTTTGATGAATTATACAAGATTCTTTGTGCAACCGCAAGAATTCAGAAAATAAAAGAGAAATAGCAGAAAGGCCAAGGGAAGAAAAATTTCTAACCTTAAACATTCCAAAAACCGCTTCACTCCAACTTGTTTTAAGTAATTTCCTGTATCTGTTTGGATTGAGAAGCCATATAAAGTCTACACCGCAGATGTTCCCACGATGATTAAGGTGGCTTACCCACTGCACAAAGTAGGAGAAATAAGATAAAGAAGAAGCTTAATTTACAAAGAGTTACAATCATCAATGAGAAGTAATAGTGACCTTCTGTGCATCTGCATCAGTGTATTGATGAGCAGTATCATACGTTGAAACAAACCCTTGAGATCGAAGGAACTTATAGACATGACCTCGCTTACTCCCATTCCAATCACTGAAAATTCAAAAATATGCAGATCAACATGTAATGTATTCATTCTGAAGGATTCCTATTTATCAATGATATTTCACAATCAAGACAATTGGCTGAATCCCGTGAAACCATTTCGTAGAAGTTCATTGATATCTTCTTTTTATAAAGCAAATCGACTTCTATTCTTGAATAATCCACATCACTTCTGCTTCTATTGGAACACAAGATTCCCCACCAATCGAAAGAGAATTCTTGGTTCAGTTCTCCACCTTAACGACAGAAAAGGGGATTGATCACTATGAGTCAATTCTATGGAGTCTGACTCATAGTGATCATTTATCAAAGAATGACTCTGGTTATCAAATGATTGAACAACCGGGAGCAATTTACTTATTATGAGTTCAATACATCCTATTTAGCAGAAAGACGGATATTCCTTGCTCATTATCAGACAATCACTTATTCACAAACTTCGTGTGGGACTAATAGTTTTCATATCCCATCTCATGGAAAACCCTTTTCGCTCCGCTTAGCCCTATCCCCCTCTAGGGGTATTTTAGTGATAGGTTCTATAGGAAGTGGACGATCCTATTTGGTCAAATACCTAGCGACAAACTCCCTATTACTCCCATTCCAATCACTGAAAATTCAAAAAGATGCAGATCAACATGTAATGTATTCATTCTGAATATTCACCCAGGACTTATCAAGGTACAAAATGATGTAATGAGAGGTTTACCCGCATAATATAATTGGAAGTGGATTGAGCATGTAATCTTTCTGATATGATTCCACACATTGCAAAATTTTGTATACCTAGCAAAAGATAGCAAAAGGCATAATAATCAGTACGTAACAAGAACAAGCGGTCATTATCCCCCAAATTTGGAGTATCCAGATTCCAGACTAAGATACCAACAGAGAGATTGACAAACCTGCCGCAGCCTCTCCAAACACAAACTTGAATTGTGTGGAAACAACAGATGGGTGTTCACTATGAGAAGTTCATGCCGGACGGCATTGCTTTGATATTGTGAGATAGGTGCAAGGAGTTCAACATGTAACAGCTGAGCAACGCGATCTCCAAAATCATTAAATAGCAAGTCCCTGTGGTTTATAACCCTGAAGTAGTCCTTATGCAGAGCTGTCAGCAAACCTATAAATTTCAATGAAGAAAAAGGTGCAAAAAATCAGTATAGAAAACATAGAAATTTGAGATAAACTAGGTCATAATTAGGTCAAACTATATTTCTCTATATTCATTTAACCTTTTGATTAACAAAGTTTTGAAGATAAAAAGAAGTCAACTTACAAGTGATGGCAAATTGGCAATTACTAAGATGGTATTATTGTATCAAATAATCAAGAAAAATGAGAGGTAGTGGAAAAAGATACCTTTTCCATGACTAAATCAACTACTAACTTAAAAAAGGAGAGGTATTGCAAAAATATACTTTTCCATGACTACATCAACTACCAACTTCATCTCAAAACTTGTATCCCACTTCTCATTTTTCTAACCATCATATCTATATGCCCTGCCTAATCCCACTTCCGACTCCGGACCATAGGTCTCGCGTCCGACACTTGTAATCCAAACCCAACCTGTTACAGATCTTCTATTTTAAAAAAAGGACTAAATTAACAGAGAACAGCTAGAAATTGCTCGATCAAAGAACTAAATTAGATAAATTGAGAGGTAAAATAGCAGGTTCATTTTCAACTTGTTAAAAGAATGGTATTGCATTAATATTATTATTAATATTACCAACTCCGTGATCTTTACGACATAAGGGTAAGGCTGCATACATCGGACATTCCCAGACCTTGCTGATGAACGAGCCTTGTGTAGTGAGTACGACATTTTTTTTAATAATATTACAACTCCGGATGGTGATATTTTAACAGAAGCCCTTAAAAAGAAGAAGAAGAATATACCATCACCACGGTTGTTGGTTCTGGCAAGTTTATAAGTATCATAACCCGCATCTCCAAGCCTCTTGTCGTAGATACTAACAAGTTCCTCGTTTCCAACCCAAAATTCCTTCATTAAACGAGGAAAAAAAAATCAAAAACCTCAGTATCATCGAAATCTCATAACACAGTGCAAAATTTTACAAACATGTCGGATGGAAATTAAACAAAAATGAGGATTATTACCTGAAGACATATAATGGAAGATCTCTCACATAACAACCAATCCAATATCGATTTATTCCTATCCAACCAATTATCTCTGTTCTCGCTTTCCCTGCTGCTTTGGTCCTGTCCTTCCCAAACCCAATCCCCAATAAAACCCAATTAACAAATATAGCTATAGACAAAAAATCAATTAATTTAAAAAAACCATACTCTTCCCGTCTTAAATTGAATGTCTACTTTTTCTAACCATGAATAAGAAAATAAACATTAAATTTGGGACGGACGGAAGAGGGTTTAAGATATTAGGAAGAGAAAAGAAAGAGTACCCCATGATTAAGTCGTTTGTAAATGGGGGCAAGGATGTTAAAGGTGGTGCAAGAAATACAAGTACGGTCAGCAATGGAGGACGCTATAGCATAGCTTCCAATTTTGCTAACCCTTCTTCTGCTGTTTATGCTTCTATTCTTCCTTCCGGCCATCTATTTTTTATATAACAATGGGAAAAAAAAATCTCACAGTTTCTCTAGGAATTAAGGACAAAAAAAACGTAATTTTAAGAATGAATTATTGGTGGAAACGTTTGAGGAATGAAAAATCCTAAGAAACGAGGGATTACACAATCTTAAAATCGCAGGAAAAGAAGCAAAATTAAACGGATTACGTTGAAGAAGATGATTTTTTACTTCTACTAATAAGAACTCACAAGGCCGCAATGGTTCTTATATAGAAGGAAGAGAGAGAGAGAGAGAGAGAGAGAGAGAGAATAATCGAAATTCTTTTAAGATGGGTTTGCGTCTCTTGGGAGGAGAGAGGTTAGTTATATTGTTTTTCCTTTTTTCTGTTTAGACTCTATTTGGGGAAATTGCTAAAATTGTCCTCCAAATATCTTTGTATTGTGCCTTTTGTATATCGTTTTTTGTTTAGTATTGTCAAAATGGACACGTCTGTCCACCCCGCTTTTTTAACGACTCATCAAAAAGATTGTCTGTACCCGTTTGCTTAATACTTGCAGGCAAACGGGGATGACTAGCAAGTCTTTTATTTTAAATCTTAACAAAATAATTCATGTTGTATTCAATTAAACTTTGAGAATATAGGGAAACAACATATTAGTACATTCAATTTACAAAAAATAAGACATTACAAAAATCAAAGATTGACAATTTAAAGATATAAATATTCAAACAACAAACGAATTTTCTGAACAATAAAGACTTTGGATCTCATCCATAATTGATTCTTAAAATGTTAAATGTATATATAATTAAGAACAATAAATAAAAAATTAAGTTGGTGTATGTAGGTTGGGTCGTCTCGCCCCAAACAGGTCGAATGCAAGCGCGACTAGTTTGTTGTTACGCGCAACTAAACGGGTATGTAAATAAAAGACCATACCCCCGCCCATTTAGTTCACGGTGTCGCAGTCATTTGCCTGTTTTGACATCACTATTTTTATTTTATAAAATCTATTTTGACACATTTTTTTAACTAAGTAAGCACCCTTATATTTCAGATAAATTTCGCGTCTTACTCTCCACACATGAAAATTTTGCACGCGGCACCGTGGGAACTTTTTTTTGGAGCTCTCCAAATGCTTTTTTTTTTTCATTTTTTCATTTTTTGATTATACTGGTTGTTTGTTCTATGTTTTATGCATTATATGTTGCGAAATGATATGTTTTTACATTTTAAAAAGATCAAGTGTCGGTAGAGTGAAAGTGAAACATGAAAAAAAAAATGTCAAAAATAGTGCCCTTTTGGTTTCCCCTATATATATGTCAGTTATCTTTAGATTACTTTACTCGGGATTTCCGTTATATTGGTACAAATATACTTTTTTTTTAATATAAGTTGTGAGAACATAAGAATCAGAGAATGGTGTTTAAACTCATAGTCTCTACTTCTTAAGTCTCAACTTTGATATATCTCGATGTTAATAGTGACAATTTAAATGCTAAAATGTTACTTTCGTCATACATTATTCGACATCTTATTTTTATTCATTTTTTATGAAAAAAATGCATAATCTAATTTCACAAGAATGGAGGATTTTGCAATAAAAGTAAATATTTAATATCTTAGATATAACAAAAGTTCAACTTTCAGAAACAAATTGAGCATAGTAGTATTTTTACATCCTTGGATAATAAACGACTGATAAAAGAGAAAATTTAACTGTGTAAATATTTGACTGTTTAGAGTGGTTTATTGCTGAAAACGATACTAGTATATGTGTTATCATTTGATATTCAATAAATACTCTCCTACACGGGGCAAATAATACTCCATTTCTAGGGCGGTCCTCCTCCTCTGGTGAGGCTAAAAAAAATAAAAAACAAATTTTTTTATAAACTAATTTAGCAAACTACTAATGTTATCATTTGATATTTGCCAATGTTAACAATTGATAAAACTTTAACTGTTTAAATCTTTGACTACTTAGAGTCGTTCATTTTGAACAATAAATTTGTTGATATAACAATTTTATCGTAACAAATTTTATCCCTTGAATTGACTTTTATTTTGAAATTGTTTCATTGGACTACAATTGACGGTTGTAAAAATAATGTAAGGTTTTAAGTTAAGTTTTGTTAAAAAAAAAAAAAAAAAAAACTAATCCGGTATACACTTGCTCATCTTCTTATTACATTTGTGAAACAATGCCTATTTATTTGATAAAAAAATAATTATTAATTTTATTCTAAAATAGTAATGTTTGTTTTTAAAATGAATTATTTTCATTCTAGGTATTTTTTCAATATATAGATCAAGTTTCATATAATTGAATTGTTTACTGGAAAGTTCAAAAATTTTCTATTAAGTTTTGTGATATCTAAAATGTACTAAGCAATAAATTCACCATGGAGTATTATAAAATGTACTATATGATTCAGATTCTCAGCGACAGTATGGAGTGGATGATCCAAAATGCAAATAGATATACCATTACTTTAATTAGTAAAGATCTAGTACGAAAAATATTTTTTTCCACACGTACTAATACATTTCAGTTGTTAAATCAATTGATCTAACAGTTGAGATTTTAAGTAAAAATTAACAGTTGTTCATCAAACAACTGAGTAGCGATTCAGACTTTATCCAAAAAAAAACAATTGTCCATCTATCTTTAACCATTAAATCAAGTAATGCAAAACTAATATGTGAATCAAGTAATCCGAAACTAACATGTATTTCGCATGTGTGGAACGATAACGGAACCTAGTCCTAATCATCGGGACATAAAAGTGGAAGAGAATATATTGCAGCATCATTCGGTTTCCCGCACTCGCCCTCCCCTTTCACTCTTACTTGCAGATGTTCTCTCAACAACTTATGGCCACTGACTGAAGATTCTCTCCTCTCACCCAATCAAAATATATATGCTCTCCAATTCCACCACTAATAAAACTCGTAATATACTCTTTCATTTTACAGAATCTCCTAAAAAGGCAACTCCCATATTTGTGACCAATTATAAATAGGAAAATGATTTACTCCTAGAATTTTGGGGATAGAAACCCTAAACCCCCAAATTGAGGGTGTTAAATGACTATCTCACCCCCTGCTGGTATAAGGGATTTACCCAACTATAAGGGCAAAAATGTCCGAAAAACTATTTTAATCAATCTTTTAGCCAATAATTCTAGTAACCTAGCAAGATCCAAATATATGCCAATTTTTTCCTTAATGGAATCCTTTCGCCGAAAGCACCAGAGCCAGCAGGATTCTGATAGGCCAAAAAATGGGGACGCGTAGTCTAACGTCATTCCTATGTACTCAATCATACGGAAAAGCCGCGGCGGTGGGTAGGGTACAGGTGAGTGTCGGCGATGATGGCAGGATTTGTGTCCTGAAATGATAATGAATACTTAATCCAATTTTATGTACCAGTCACAATGTTAGGCGCTCCAAACATATTTAACCCATGACTAACTAGGGGTATGTTTGGATAAGGTTTGGCTTGAGATTGGTTTGGTTTGATCTCACTTTTGGCGGGAGAAATTCAATTTTTTGGCCTCTAAAATAGGCGGGAGAAATTCAAATTCAAATTTTTTTCTTCAAATAATCGTTCAATTCCAAATTTTGGATTGAAAAATTGTCGGGAGATGTTCAAATTCCAAATTTTTGAGGCCAAAATTTGGATTTGGACGATTATTTAAAAAAAAAATTGAATTTGAATTTCTCCCGCCTATTTTAATTGGCCAAATTTGGCCATTTCCCTCCAAAAGTGAGACCAAACCAAACCAATCTCAAGCCAAACCTTCTCCAAGCACACCCTAGATGTGCAGGATTCTAGAGGTGGCCCTCACCCCTTACCGCTTGGTCACCGGATATCATAAAATATCACGCTTCGTGTCCGCAGCGCGATAAATGGATCTGGCAGCATCCACTATCATCTACTTGACAACAGAACTCGCTATGCAAAAAGAGATATCTCAAAATGATAGTGTATATTTAGTCTCATCAGTCATAACTTTTAAAACTATTCCATATGGGATGGGGTTTCACAATTTGAGTGTTGCGCTCGGGACATCGGTAATTAGAGTGGAATCATTTCAGTGCATCCAATTCCACTTTCTTCTTACAAAAATTTCAGCACTTAGGTAGCTTTTGTGAGAGGAAAATGATACTACTTCCATTCGTAAATATAAGACTTTTAAGATAAGTAGTAAAAATTAAAAAGGTAAAATTGAAAGTGTTTTGTTAATCAGTATAATAGTATTATTATCTTAAATGGGACTTATATTTAAGAAAATAATAATGATATTTTGTTTAGAAAAACATTTTAATATTTGATTCCTTAATTTGTGCTACTTGTACTGAAAATCTTATTGTATTTTGAATTGAAGGGAGTAGATCATATTGAATTATGTTTCGTTCTGACATTCTTGATTTTGGTCTTAGATTATTCTCAACTAAAACTAAATTTTACATTATTTAATGTTTAAAATTTCATTATCAAATTTAATTTAAATAGAGTATAATTGTCGGTATGAGTTTCAAACCTTACCAGGTTCAATGAATGGTTATATGGCCAAATTTTCCGCGACATGATGACATTTTAAAACATATTCCTCCTGAAAATGGGTCGTACAGACATTTTTCTGGTTCTTTTTGGCTTTCCACATCAGATATCGAATATAAAAGATAATGAATTAAGAATTTAGGACGATGCACTAGAAAGTTAAGTGTTACTTTTGCCGAGTTTCAGGGTGTAATTAGATTGGATATAGTTTGAGTTTGAAACTCAAATTGAGATCCAAATTCTTTTTGTATTGAGTATGAGAAGAAAATCTAAAACATTCATTCATGAAGAATTTAAAGTGATGGGAATCGGGTACCCAGTGGTAAGGCTACCCGGCCACGGGACGGTCCCGTGGTCGATTCCCGTATCTCCCCTAATGGGGCAAATAAATTCTCCTCCTAAATTCCCTCCCCAGGCATGGGGCATGCTACAATCTCCCTATCTCAGGAGTACTGCGCTCTTTCCCTCAGAGCAATCGCCTCGGGCGTAATTAAAGTGAGTTTGAAATTAGAAATTTTAGAACGAGTCTCGATCCAATAATACATTTACTTTAATTATACTTGGTACTAAGTATTGTTTTTTGTCTTTAACATGGGATTACCATGCCATGATGTTGTCGATCGTATATAGTACTGTCTCTATATTTCTATATTTTAATAAGCCTAGTTTTTTACTTAAATTTTCTTATCAAATAAGTATTATTTTGCCTGTTCAAAAAAAACAAAAAGGTATTATTTTGAACTTATTGATGAGAAATTATTGCTTTTTACCATTTTCACCTCTCCTTAATAACATCACTATCTTCTAATTGGAGGGGTATATTTGGTATATTTGTTCGGGAGATATCTTTTTTTTTTTGTTGCAATTAATATTAATCATGGTAAAAAAAAGCCATTGTATACTTCATTACAAACCAATCTCACAAAAACAGCCCCACGGGCATCCCCTGCTACTAATTGACTAATAAAAGGGAGAAGATTGAAACATAATGAAATCGGACGCAGTCATACTTGTCCCCCGCTCTAACAAGATAGTCAGCACATCCATTGGCTTCCCTATAAATATGGTTGACTCTAACCTCCTCGAATTCTTCCATCATAGCCCTGCAATCAAGAATTAAAGTAGATAAAGGATGAGAATGAATATCATCTTGTTTTAGCAGCTTAATAATAACCAAAGCATCTAACTCTACATCGAGACGCCTTATATCTAGACTCTTAGACTAATTAAGCCCATCTCTTAGAGCCCACAATTCAGGTTGTATATCAGAACAATACCCAATATTCCTACAGAATCCACCTAGCCAAACCCCATTCATATCTCTGATAAGGCCCCCACTTCCCCCTACCCGGATTACCATTAGAATATCCATCCACATTTAATTTTTTCCATCCGGATAAAGGTTTTTTCCAATGTACAAAAATATGTGTCTTCTCAGTTTTTGTACTTGGTGATTAAGAGCTTCAAACTCCACTGGTTTCTTAATTGTTTCCTTATAGATATCCAGACCTGCCTTTTGAGGTCTAAAACAAACTGATTTCTGGCCTTCCACAAAAATACCACCTAAAGGGATATTAAAAAAAGAAGACTTATTTGTGAGCAGAGCTTATTTTTCCAGCCAAGTATTAAAATCAATTTCCTTCATTTGACTCCCAATGGCCTTCATATAAGCATTTTTCCAAAAGGATACAGCAATCGGGCACAATCTCAAAATATTTTCTTCATCTTCTTTCTGATCCCCACATCTAGGGCAATTTGCACAGTTTGTTATGTTTCTCTTTTTCAACAGCTTCTTTGTGGGAAGTATCCTATGATTACAGGTCCACAGGAACATCTTTGTTCTTTGGCTGCAATTAACCTTCCATACCCAACTCCATTTCTTGTCATCCTCCCTAGATTCCTCTAAGTTACTGCTAATGTTGTAGAATGCAGTTTTTTAAGAGAAATCTCCAATGGATGTAGCCTTCCAAGTAATTCTGTCTTGTCTTGTCTTGTCTCACATCTCCCTCTAGGTATGGTTTTAATGATATTCACTAAAGTGGGAGGGAGGATCACAGACAAATTTTCCAACATCTAAGAATTGCCATACCCAAACAAATTTGAAAGTTCCATACCTTCTTCAAATTCTATGAGAGGTCCACTGATGGCATTTCTGATTGGACTTTTTCATGTCCAGTCATCCAGCCAAACCCTTATAAGTTCACTTGTACCTCGGATCCAAGCTAACCCTTGTTGGAATAGATTCCAACCTCCTCTCAGAGCTTTAAGATTAATAGACCCATTTCCCCTCTTTGGTTCAATCCCTAAAACCAACATCTTTCCCACAGTACTTGTTTTGTAGGCTTAAAGCCCATTTAACTTTGAAACTCTTATGCAGTCTCCACACCAGCTTCGACAACCCAATTCTGTTAGTATGCAATGCTTTTTTTATACTAAGCCCTCCCAAGCTTTTAGGTTTGGTTACTTTCTTTGACTTACCCTAGTCATGTCCCCATAAAAAATTTCTCTGTTCTCTATCAATTTTTTCACACACATTAACAGGAATAAGAAGGCACTGGGAGTAGTAAGACAAAAATTGAGAGCATGATGCTTTAATGATTGCTTTCCTTCCTGCAATAGATAACAAGTTTGCCTTCCACCCTGCTAATTTTGTCCTCACCTTATCCAGAATAAATAAGAAGTCAGAATTCTTTGGAGAACTTTGGAAAATTGGGAATCTCAAGTACTTACCCAAATTACGTATGGCTCTGATGCTCAACATTGATTCAATGATACTGATTCTATCATTTGGTATGTTTCTGGAACCACGGAATCTAGACATGCTGAGATTAATCCTTTGCCCAGACCTTGTGCAAAAATCCTCCAATACACTCTTCATTTCTGCTACAGATTGATCATCCCCATGCCAAACAGTATAATGTCATCTGCAAACAGGGAGTGTGAAACCAGATGTCCTTGTTTCCCCACTCTCACAGGTTTCCATCTTTTTAACCTGATAGAATTTTCAATACTAATAGATAGATACTCCATGCAAATAAAAAACTGTAGGGGAAATAAGGTCACCTTGTCTGATACCCCTTGAGATTTGAACCATTATGTGCTCTCCCCATTAACCAGAATAGACAATTCATAAGTGCACACACACTTCATAACCAGCTTAATAATAGAATTAGGGAATTTGAAGAAGAACAAGGCTTCTTTAATAAAATCCCACTCCAATCTATCATAAGCCTTTTCCAGATCTATCTTTACTGCAATAGTTCCATTACTGGCCTTGGATATGATGATAGAGTACACAGCTTCTTGAACTAGGACAACACTATCTACACACCTTTTGCCTAGGATAAAACTACCTTGTTGAGGTGATTTGGGGAGATATCTTAATTTTAGGTATATTGGTACATGAGCCTTTTACTAACATTACACTTATTACAATATAGAGGAAGTAATAATCTAGTACACTCAAGATCAATGAAGTCATTACAAGTTTAGAGCAACAGATTGTTGGTTAGTATGGGAATCAGGGTAGCCCATGTGGTAAGGCTACCCGAACACGGGGCTGAGGTCCCGTGTTCGATTCCCATATCTCTCAAAGTGGGGCAAATAATTTCTCCTCTTTATGAGGCTAAATTCCCTCCCCAGGCATGAGGCATGCTACAATCTCCCTATCTAGGGTACTCTCCGCTCTCTCCTCCTCGGGGGCAATCGCCCAACCGGCGTCAAAGATTGTTGGTTAGTTATGTCAGTGTCAGGTAGTTGTACTTGCTTCTTGTTTGACTCTATGTTATTTTACAATAGAATACGTTGGATTTGACTTTCTTCTCAAATAATTGATATTGTTTTATTATTAAATTGTAAACAAAATTATATAATCAAGTTAGCTGTTCAATTCTTCTAGTAAAAAAAAAAAAAAAAATAAAAAAGTTCGAAGTTCAATTGTCAAAAGAATATCTGGATTGCAGCTCAATTCAAAATACAATTGGTAAATTTAGTCCTTAAACATAGTACTTTTGGTGATTTTGGTTCCTATTCTAAATTTCTTTGTATTTTAATCCCTAAATATATTGTATTTGGTGGAGATGGATCTTCCGTCTCCATCTTTTACGGAAAAAATGAATTTTTTTTTTTTTTTAAAAGTTGTGATATATACCGGGGTTATTTTCGGAAATTCAACCCGAAAAATAACCTCAGGGTCATTTTCAATAATGTGGAGCTCTAATACTAAGAATTTTCACTTGATTAAGAATCTCCAATCTCTTTAAACCTCCCAGGTTTGAATTTTTTTACACGAGTTTTTCAAAAGCCCACTAATTTTTCTGATCCCAATTCTTACTTCAACCAAACAACAATGGTAAGATTATCCAGACTACAATCTTGTAATAATCATTTCTTTTTCCTAAAACCACCAATAAGAAACTTAACTGCTTGTCCTCTTCCATAGACCCATCAATTCCAATTCAATCAACATTTGCTACTGCTAAAAAAGAAGGGACGAAGTCAGAAATTTGGTGTTGGGGGGCGAAATTGCAAAAAAATCTTGGGGGCGATAAAAGAGGCAAAAAAAATTCTTGGGGTGAAACTGATAAAATTTTCCAAAATACACATAAAATTTTGATAAATAGTAGTATTTTTAAAAATCTTGGGGGCGGCTTCGCCCGTGTAAAAAAGAACTCTGTTTTTCCTTAGCAGATCAGTTAATTGGAAAGGGTTTATTTTCTTTAGCTCAGAAAGTCATTACAAGAATAATTCTTTCACAATGTTCATCACTTTCTGAAGTTATTACGACATTTGATTTCGCACGGTGTGTTTGATATTATTTGAAGTGTTCTCATTGTTTGCAAAATTTGGATTGAAAATGGAAGAAGAAAAATTGGCCAAATTTCTAATAAAAGAGGTATTAGAACTAGGGAAGAAGATATAGTCAATTTGGGGACCTTATTTATTATTTATTTATTTTTGAGGCCCGAAGGCGATTGCCCCCGAAGGGGAAGAGCGGAGAATACCCTAGATAGGGAGATTGTAGCATGCCCCAAGCCAGGGAGGGACCTTAGCCTCATAAGGAGGAGAATTTATTGCCCCACAAGGGGAGATAGGGTAGCCTTACCACTTGGGCTACCCGATTCCCATCAATTTGGGGACCTTAAAGAAGGTAAGAATGGTTAAAAACTTAAAATGTATCCTTGAATTCTTCTTCCCATTTTGGTGTTTTCATTTAATTTTTTGAAGTCTAACTGTTGACCATAACAGATGGGAATGGAAGAACTACCTCCACCAAATACAATATGTTTGGGAATCAAAATACAAAAAAAAAAAAAATTAGAGCGGGGATCAAAATCACCAAATGTACTATGTTTGGGGACTAAATTCACCAATCTGCCAATACAATTAATCTTTTTCAACTTTTTTTTTTCTTTTTTATCCTAGATCATACAACTTGTCTTACAATATTTTTCAAGGGCAAAAAATCGTTTATCTCATGCATGTTTTCATTCATATATACAATTATTCATAATTTGCCACATATATATGTAATTGAAAAAAAAAATTACATAAAAAATTCAGAATGATATATACATGTATATAGAAATGTATAGGTAGAGGGGATTTCCACTTGTTTTCAAGACCATAATTTTACTACATGTATGGCCGTTGATTAGTGTAAGGAGACGCTGACATCAGATCAGTGGCTCATCAGATCAGTGGATTATCCCTGCAGCCTCAAATGACTGACCCAATTATGAGTATAGTGTGATTGGTACAGAACTTTTGACCGGTCCTAACTCAACACTTTTTTTTTTTTTTTTTTTTTATAATAATAAATATCGAAAAATCATAAATTCGATAATTCTCATCCAAGTTTTGAAAGAAGAAGAAACAAAATCGACATAAGCTGTTGAAAACAGTGGCGGGTGTGGGGGCTACTACCCCGATCATTTTTAAAACATCATACTTGTAGTGTAAAAACAATAGTTTTACCCCTAGAATATATTTTGCGCTCCTAAAATACATATTACAGGGACGAAGGCAGTCCCTCAAGATTTTTAAAAATGACACTAGATATAGTAAATTTCATTTGTAGTTCGGAATATTTTATCAAATTCTCTTCCCAATATTTTTTTTACAGTTTTTATATGTAATTCGGTGTATTGTTGCAGTTTTCGCCCTCAATGCTAAATTTCTGACTTCGTCAATGACTAATTAATGTACAAGTTTATTCTTCATATAACTTGAATGATCATTACTTAGCAAAAAAAAAAAAAAAACTTGAATGATCATTTGCCTCCTAAAATACTTTTTTTGAGGTTAAGAGTTAGAGACAATCATTTTAGAAGCATCCCAAGATCGTATAGTCTCTCCTTTCATTCCACCCCTCAATTTACGTGGTTCCAGAAAATGCAAAAGCGATAAAAAGAAGAAGAATTAAAGACACTTGCAGACAAAGCAACCCGTTGGACCGACCATGAAAGAAGATCAATGATCAAGTTGTAACAGATCTCATCAGGGTGTGAAATATTTATATCAAAATTCATTGAACCAGTCACGTTTCTTTCAATTATTTAACGCTTTCTGTTGGTTGATGCGACGGCCAAGCCAGCGTTTTCCATGTTAGCTAGGGGTGTTTATGGTTCGGTTTGGTTCGATTTTATACATTTTTCAAACCAAATCGAAATATTCGGTTTGGAAATTTTGAAACCAATCCAAACCATTTCAAATCTCAAACCGATACATTCAGTTTGGTTTGGTTTGGTTTGAATTGGTTTGGTTGCTTTCAGTTTTCTTTAGGCATAAAAAATATTGATTATAAAGTTTAAAAAAACTTTTATTTAATTAGTTAGTTGCTAAAAATATTTTTAAAAAAATATGCCTATTATTTTCTCAAGGTAAACACAATAAAGAAAACAAAATAATAAAACATAAATTCTTGGTCTTGATCCTTACACTTCAAACAAATTACTTCAAAATCATCTTACAAGAAAAAAGAAAAACACAAAAATTACATAATTATTAGTTCAAAATAGTAAAATACAATAAAATCTTTTGGTAAATCTAAAATCGCATACCAAATGATGACTTTTTTTTTTATGGGAATCGTGTAGCCCAAGTGGTAAGGCTACCCGGCCACGGGACGGAGGACCCGTGGTCGATTCTCATATCTCCCCTTGTGGGGTAATAAATTCTCCTCTTGCGAGGCTTAGTTCCCTCCCCGGCTTGGGGCATGCTACAATCTCCCTTTCTAGGGTATTCTCCGCTCTTCCCCTTCGGGGGCAATCGCCTTCGGGAGTCAAAAAAAAAAATGATGACTTTTTAATCTCTTGGTTTAACACTTGAAGAACTTGCAGTTGAAAATTCTAGAATGAGATACAAAAGTTAGCGATTATACTAGAAATCATTTTAAGAAAAAATATATTTTATTGCAAAAAAATCCTTTAATATATATTATATTATATATTATATATATTCGGTTTGGTTTGTAATTTTTTTTTAAATCAAACCAAAAATTCGATTTTAATTTAGCTCAAACCGAAATCAGTCCAATGCACCGCTCAAACCGAAAATTCGATTTTGATCGGTTTGAATCGATCGGTTTCGGTTTTTCTTGAACACCCATAATGTTAGCTAAACCTTTCTTTCGGCACAAACAATCTTGGCCGCATGCCAAGTAGTGAATTAATTCAGGACACATATACCGTTGCTTAATTCCATGGTCGCCGTTAGATTCTGTAAAGTAACGTAATTAAGCTTCAAATAGACACTTTTGTTCCTTTATAACATTTCCAGCAACGACAATCAGATAAGGATAATTTGACATTGTTATACTCCGTGGTCCAAATTAAATATTTTGTTTTTAGTTTAGTTTGTTTTAAGTTGAATATTTATTTTTCTAAAATGGATATACTTTCTTCTTTTTAACTCTTAT
The DNA here is from genome assembly GCA_026122235.1 of Vinca minor. Taxonomy (NCBI): domain Eukaryota; kingdom Viridiplantae; phylum Streptophyta; class Magnoliopsida; order Gentianales; family Apocynaceae; genus Vinca; species Vinca minor. Next base: position 4,197,256 of record JAOCZM010000100.1, on the reverse strand, counting down.
AAATAATTTTTTTGTATTTAGTGCAACCTCATCACTAATTTATGAGCTCTATTATTAGTATCATGAATGAAATAATAATTCCATTTTAGTCTCTCCTTAATTATATTGAAAGTGAAAAGTGAACATTCAATTTATTATAAAAAGGAAGGAGTTTATTGTCTCCATTTGATGCTCATATTAAGATTTTGATTTGATTGAATCTATAAGATTTATGATCTTAGTCTCAAACTAAAATCAAAATCTATATCGAGTTTCTACTTAATTTCATACTCATACTCAATGGGTTTGAGTCTCTATCCGAAATTTAAATCAGACAAAGCGTAGACTAAATTTAATCCTAGTGCACCTAAAGATGAAACAAATAGTTCAATTGGAGAAGAATATATAGTTAAGGAAGTTAATGCTTCTTCAATTTTTATAAACAATTTTTTTGTCTAGTCACGAGATGTCTTAGTATGCTCCGACTTTTAATCGAAGAGGTCAATAGCTCAGTGGGGCATTGGCCGGCCCGTGACCTAGAGGTCCCGGGTTTGATACCCTCCGCCTGCGTGTGGTAAGCTTTATTCTCCCTTATCTAGGGTGTTCTCTCTCCCCAATGTGGGGTTGTACTCTCTCCCCAATGTGGGGCAATCGCCGCCCATCGTGGCGTCACAAAAAAAATGCTCCGACTTTTAACATACCATACTAAATTAATTCCCGTTCGTAACGGGTCGACATATAAAGGGATAAAGTGGCGCTAATTAAAGTAACGACTCCATATATAAACCGAATTTTTACATCCATCTTCATCGCCACGGCTCTTGTGAGGAACAGGATAAATTCCGCACGTGTGGAATTTCCTTCTTCCATTGGATTAAAATTTTGACGGTTAAGGTTAATTTAAAACGAACACATATTCTGAGGCGTTCCGTATATACTGAAAAAAGTTGTTCTACATAGGATTCGGACGACGTCTTCATAATCATACTAATAAATTCAGATGGCGGCGGCTCTCGGCTATGATGAAAAGGGAAGAAAACTGTTGCAAATTTTGATGAAAAAAATAAGGAAACTGCTGAAAAACGATATATTTCATAACTTTTATTCATATTCTTTCATATATGATAATCAAATTAGGTTAAAAATCTAGCCTTAGATAGTTAGATGTGAACTTATACAAAGATTAAAACATCATTTATATATATATATATATATAAACGGATTCGATTTTTTATATTTTAGACTCGTAACTGTTTTATTACTCTTATGCGTATTTGGATTCGGATGTAAGCATATGAATCTGGAGTTTTTACCAAATCTGAATTGTGTTTTCGAATTCGAGTCGAATACGTGTCTAAATTTTGTAGGCGATACTGTTTCTAATGCTGATTCGGATTTGGATCCTTCTCATGGTTAATTATTTACTTAAAAAAAGAAGGAAAAAAAAATTCCCTCAGTTTTGAAGAAACTGTGGATCTAGATTAGTCTTCATGATTCATGTTCATTAGTTTTCTCCTAAAAATCTTCTTCATTTTTTCTCGTATGTCGTAAATTCTCACGCCTAGATTATAATGGTCTAACCAATGCAATTACCTATTTTCTTCTGTCACGTAATTTTTTTTTTTTTTGCTGTCATTATCAATTTTTTTAGAAAGTCATATTTAGTGCGACGTTTAAGTGTTTTTTTTTTAAAACTAAACCATTTATAAGTATAGTCTAGTTTATTACAATTATTATTATAAGACCTCATCAGAGGAGGATAAGTAGAAGACCCCGTGAGAGGAGAAGTAGATGACCTCGTTGAGCGGGTGTCGTAGAAGGCCCGTTGAGCGGGTGCCCCGTGAGGGGTGTATAAGACCTCACACAAGGGAACCCAAATAAATGACAATTAAATCATTCCCCTTGTGTGAGGGAGGTATCGAACCTGAACCTCTCGGTCACAGGCAGTGCATGTTACTTACTGAGCTACCATGCCTTCGATGACATTTAAGTGTTTACTTACTATCTAATAACATTTATCGAATCATAATATAAATATAAAATTAGAAGTTAAAAAATTCAATAGAGTCAATGTCACCCCACTGTTATCACTTTGCATCCGCCTCTGCCGTCCATTCATTTTTCTGAACTTCAAGCGACAACACAAACATTCTGTAATGTCGGTGCTGTTAATATTTGACTCCAACATTTTTTTAAGGATTAACATCATTATCGATGGACATCCACAAAAATATCTATTCAGATTTGCTGAACCATTTAATTAGTTATAATACCACGCCAAAAATATCCATCTTGTCTTGAAATGCAAGACACATATGCTAAGATCTCTGTGATTTCTATAATCTTTTTTGTCTTCTAAGACAATCTATTGAATAATATGATCAATGTCTAGGAATCAAGTGAGGTTGCCTCAATCTCATAAATATGCATCTTATGATTTCATGCAGTGAAAAGAAGGCTAGCGTAGTTAGCGTAACAACCTTATGATTCGGAACAATGAATTTAGGATTTGAATCCCTCTGATAATAATAATAATTACTCAATCCGTTTCAAATTGAATGTATGCATTTGACTTTACACAAAAATTAAGAAGATTAGTTTGAGAATACAATCTTTCTTAACTAAAGAGCTTAATGGTGTGACCATGAGTTATTGAGGTTTGAATCTGTTGAATATAAGAGATTAGTTATGAGAGTTTATAGAGAAAATATGTCTATTTCAAAAAAATAAATATTTATTTTGGGATAAACTAAAATAGTAATGTGAGTATTCAATTTGAAACAGAGTGAATATTTTTTTATTATTAAAAAATAAAGTTAGATGATGTGCCACATATTATAATAGGTGTGCATAAAAATAATTTTCAAGTTCAAACCACCTTAAATATCGTCAGATGTCTGTAAAAACTAGATTTTCTTTTTGCTAATTATCAAGTTCAACGATGATTACATTATTAGTCAATATCTTAATGATATTTGCCCTTTCTATTTAACTTGAGGCATCTCATTTCCCTTTATTAAATGTCCTAAACTTAATCAATCTAACACTTCAAGAATGCTACTAAGAGTATTTGGTATTTTCATTGGAAAAATATTTTTTCTCATATTAATTTGTGTCTCCTTTTCAGTCTTACTAATAATATTCGGATAAGTATGTCACTATTTTTTAAATTTCACCATTTTTATAGGTTATAGATTTTTTAGAAAAAAGAAAATTGACACTTGATAAGTTATTATTAGTAAAAAAGAAAACGGAACATAAATTTCGAACAAAATATCTCATATACTTTTCATTTATAAAATAAGTTTTTTTTTGCTAAATAAAAATTTACCCATTAATCATAAAATAGCCAAGACCATTACAATTAAAAGATAAAACGCAAATACAAAAAAAAATAAAAAGTTATACAATGGTGTAAACACCATGATAACAGATAAAAGTTCACACCCCGGACCAGGTAAACAAAACAAAAAACAGTAAAAAAAATAAATACATGATAAAATAAGTTAGCAAGATAGAAACCCAAAAAAATAAATGTAAAGTGCCACATATCATTTTGTTTATATTAATATCATTTTTGTTTCTTGACCAAGCTAGCTATAGGCGAAGGTAGCGGCTCTTGCAGATACCATACGGCCACAATGCTCCCTTGGTGGTTGTTGATAGATAATTAACCTGTTCAAATTTTATTTGAATAGAAATAATTAGCATATTTTCATCGCCCAATTTTTTTTAAAAAAAATCAGCATTGATTTCTTGTGCTTTAAAGGAGACCGAAGAGTATGTTGGATTTATTTGATTATGAAGTCTCAATTTTCCTGTACTCTTATAGTAAAAGAATCGTGGGGATTCAAACTCAATCGAAAAACTTTTCTGCTCGGATATTCTACTTTATTATGTGTTTTTATATATTTTATTTTTTAAGAAAGTTGTCAAGAGTTTCTTAATTTTAAAAAAAAATTATAATTTAAAAAAAATTGTGGAACTGAAACGAAAAAAGTTAATACATGACAAATATTTATAAATAGAAATAAGGTAAAATATCAGGCTAAAGATCCTAAACCCCCACTTCACCTCTTTTTGCTTTTAACCTCTTCCTGTGATGAAATGAGATAAGAAATAGAACAGTGGAAAAACTAAAAAGAGAAAAGAGATTCAGAAGTGAAAATAATGCTGATAGATTGCTTAATTCAGTAGATTAAACAATATGGGAAGTAGATAAAGGATTCTCAGCCATAAGAGGTCTGGAATTCACAAGTTTTCTGAATAACTAAAAAAGGAAACTAAACTAGATATATAGGCTAACTCTTAATCTAAAAAAGTTGCACTTAGGGTTTTTTCTCTTTTCTCTCTCTTCTCTCTTTTCCCCTTGCTCTTCCTGCTGCGTTTTTTCCCCCACTGCTTCTGGCCAGATTTGGCCATTGGCTCCGGCCAATGGTCGAATCTTGGTCAGTTATCTTCTTTTATTCACTTTTGGTGTCTTCACCCTCTTATTTTGCCGTAAATCGTGATGGAATTTTTTCAATGCATTCTTATTCAGAATTCAAGACTCAGATGCAATATCTACTTCAGATCCTTCCAGATCTGAAGTTTCCCTCTAAACCCGGAGTTGTTTTGGGCCCTTCCTCATTTTCTTCATCTTTCCAAGACAATCTATGAGACGGTTGATACGCCCATGGTCTCGTAGATTGTTGATTTCTAAGAAAGGTGTTGGAACTGAGATTGCTACTGCTGTTCAAGGATTTTGGAGACGATGTTGCGAAGAATTTTATTATGTATTTATTTTTTTCTACTGATTGTAGTGTGTACCCGGTCCGGGGTGTGGACTTTTATCTGTTATCATGGTGGTCTACACCATTGTATAACTTTTATTTTCTTGTATTTCGTTTTTATCTTTTGATTGTAATGGCTTCGGCTATTTTATGATTAATGGATAATTTCTTATTTAGCAAAAAAAAACTCTTAATCTAATCTAGACCATCTATTCTTGAGCTTTCATCTCGACCATCCAGCTCAACTTCTATTATTGCTGAGGTATTTTGTACTGAAATGGTCCCAACTGATCCTGGCATATCCTCTGCTCCTTTCTGATTCTGTTAGTGCTGCTTCACTGAGTAAACCACTGCCTCCTCCTTAGAATGAATATTGTCTGGCCACTTCCTTAAAATGTCATCAGCCAACTCCCAAGTAGCATCTTCATGGACTAAATTGCTCCATCGTATCAACCATTGAACAACAAGTTTGTTGTTCTTCTTGATCAGCCTTCTATCCAAAATGGCTACTTGCTGCACCATAATCAAACCATCTGCATTGGTTTCAAGAAGGTGGTCCTATGACACTTGATGATCTCCAAGTTTTTTCTTGAGCTGACTCTCATGAAACACATGTGGATCTTTGATTCACTGGGTAGGATTAGTTTATAGGCCACATTTCTAACCCTCTTCTCAATACAATATGGCCCAAAGTACTTGTATGAGTGTTTCTGATTCTTTCTGTTAGCTAAGGAGTTTTGTTTGTATGGGTGGAGCTTAACATACACCCAATCTCCTACTTCAAAACTCATTTCACTCATTCCTTTATCTGCTGCTTTCTTCATCCTGTTAGCAGCCAACTTTAAGCTCTCCTTTAGGACTGCATCAATCTTATTTCTGTCTTCTAACATGCCAGCTACATCTTCATGCTTGATGTTACCCAGTAGGATCCCTTCTCCAAATCTTGAAGGTTTGTAACCATAGAGAGTTTCAAAGGGTGACATTTTCAAGGTGGTGTGGAAACTGAAATTGTACCACCAGTCAGCTAATGTTAAGTGCATGTACCGAGTGTTAGGCCTCTGAGCTGAGAAACATCTTAGATACATTTCTAAGCTCTGGTTCACTCTCTCAGTCTGCTCATCTGTTTGTGGGTGGTAGGCTGAGCTGAGTTTGAGCTTAACCCCCATGGTCTTGAATAGTTCTTGCCAGAATGAGCTTGTAAATATCTTGTCTCTATCACTCACTATGATTTCAGGTAGCCCATGGTTCCTGAAAACCTTGTCCATGAATTCCTTAGCAACCAGTTGTGCAGTAAAGGGGTGAGTCAATCCTATGAAGTGTCCATACTTAGTGAATCTGTAAACTATCACTAAAATGGAATCATTCCCCTCAGATTTGGGAAGCCCTTCAATGAAGTCCATACTTATGTGTGTGAAGGGATTTTCTGGCAGTTCTAGGGGTTGTAAGAGTCCTGGGTAAGCCACATACTCAGGCTTGCTTCTCTAGCAATATCACATTGTTGCACCCACTTCTTCACTTGTTCCAGCATGCTAAAATAGGCTAAAGGACTCCCATCTTGCATCAGTACTGACATTATACCTACATCACATGCATCAGTTTCAACTACAATTTTTTTGAAAAAAATCAGGTAAGGCTAGTACCGGTGGTGTTCACATGATTTCCTTCAACTTTTAGAAAGCCTTTTCAGTCCCTTCCCCCCAACTGAACCTACTTTTATTTAACAAATTGGTTAGAGGCTTACTTATCACTCCATACCCCTTAATAAACCTTTTATAGTAGCCAGCTAAGCCTAAAAATCCTCTTAACTATTAGATGTTGCTGGGAATAGGCCAGTTCTTTATATCCTCAATTTTTTTAGGATCTGTTTTCACCCCCTCTCCTGAAACCAAATGCCCTAAGTATTCTACTTCTTTTTGTACAAAATTGTAATTACTTAGCTTCCCATATAATTTATGTTCCCTCAGCTGACCTAAGACTACCCTCAGGTGTTCAACATGTTCCCCCAAACTGCCACTATAGATTAATATATCATCAAAGAAAATAAGGACAAATTTTCTCAGGTATGGACCAAATACTTTATTCATGAGTGCTTGAAGGGTTGCAGGGGCATTGGTAAGTCTAAAAGGCATTATCTTAAACGCATAGTGCCCAAAATGGGTATTAAATGCAGTTTTAGGTATGTTTTGCTCCCTCATTCTGATATGGAAGTATCCAAACCTCAAATCTATCTTAGAGAAGTAATTAGACCCATTTAATTCATCTAGTAGGTCATCCACCATAGGTATAGGAAACTTATCTTTAATAGTTAAGGAATTAAGTTGTGTATAATCTACACAAAACCTCCAAAAACCATCATTCTTCTTAACCGAAATGATTGGTGAAGAAAAAGGGCTAATACTAGGTTGAATGATTCCTTCCCTTCTCAGCTACTTGTTTCTCTATCTCTTCCTTCTGACAATGAGGAAGCTTATAGGATATTAACTTAAGCTGCTTTGCTCCCTCAACCATCTATATATTGTGCTCATGATCCCTGCTAGGTGGCAGTCCACTGGGATTAGCAAAGATATTAGAAAATTCTTCTAACACTTGTGTTATTTCTCCAGGAAGACTACATTGTCCTGCTTCTACTACCCTTTCCCATTTGATCTCATTGAGATGCCCTATCCATATCTCATTACAATTTTTAATACACTTAGGTAGTGCCTCAGCAGTAATGGACTTAAGCACTAGAGGTCTAAGTTCATTTTTCAGTTTCACTGCCTCTTTCATATACAAAATTAAACTCTTGCTGTTTGTAATCTAGCATAATGGGGCTGTGGAGTTCTAGTCAATCTCCACCTAATATGATATCACTTCCCCTAGTTTAAGCACATGCATATCATGCTTAAACTGCATTTCCCCAATTTTCCAAACTACATCCTTACACAAGGCTTGGTTCCACCTACTTTCCCCAGTAGTTAGGACAACCTTAAGTGGCTTAGAGTTCACACAAAGCAATCCTACTTGTTTCACAAGAGAGAGATCAATAAAACTGTGAGTGCTCCCAGTGTCCGCTAGTATAATTATAGGCTGTTCTTTTATGAACTCTTGTGTCTTAAAGATGATACCCTCTGTGGCCCTTCCTACAGCATTTAAGGAAACATGAGCCACTTCTGCTACTTATTCTCTTAGCTCCCAACCTGACTCTCCTTCTTCAAATTGTAAGAGTGTTAAGACAACTTCCCCATCATCTTCAAGAGGGTTTGTCTTAACTATCAACATATTCACTTCCCCCAATACACACTTGTGGTTAAAGGAGTATTTGTCACCACATCTAAAACACAGCCCAAGCTCTCTCCTACTTTGCATTTCTATACCACTGATTATTTTGAACTTAAGAGTCTTTTTGGTCACAAAAAGAGCTTTGGTAAAAGTGGATGCGTTACTGGTATAGGATTTGGTGGGTGTGTTTGGGTTATTCTGGGTGTTTTTTTGAGGTGAGCTGTAAGTGGAAAAGACTGGTTTAGGGCTGGTTTTGGTGTACATCATGTTCATGGAGTTTAGGTGAAACTCCTGATCTATGGTTAACATAAAGGCCTCTTCAATAGTGACTGGTTTGAACATATTGACCATACTTCTAATTTCTTCCTTAAGCCCACTTAAAAAGAGATCTACATAGTAGGAACATGTGGCTACATTTCCTCTACTCACAAAGGCGGGCTTAAGTTCCTCAAATTTCTTCATATAGCTAGTTACACTACCAGTTTGTTTGTGTTTAGTAAATTTCCATAATATTCTAGCAGTGTTACTAGTGTCAAATCTGGTATACATGGCCTTCACAAAGTGATTCCAATCCCCAACCCATGTTCTCTAATATAGCTGTTTCCCCACAAGAATCCTTCTCCCTTAATGTAACAAATAGCAACCCCTAATTTAATATGGTAAGCGATTTGATGCAATTTGAAGTAATGATCTCCTTTTTGCAACCATTCCCTAGGATTTCCATCCTCAAAGAGGGTGAACTCGATCTTAGGTAGTTTAATCCCTCCCATTTTGTCTCCCACAATAAACTGAGCCACTTCATACTCTCTGTCTAAAATGCCCATATTCCTCACTCCTGTTTCTATTTTCAGTCAAGTCTATTCTATTAGGAGAAGCAGAATCTCCCCCAGAACTAGTCTCTCCTATACCAATTTTGTCTTTGCAGATTAGATTTAGTTTACTCATTAACAAATCCATTTTCTTATCTAAATCTAGTTTATGCAAGGTTTGATCAGAACTCACCTTGGCTAGGGCAGTCCTAACATCTTCTTGTTGAGTGTTGACCTTTTGATGGTGTTCTCCATGTCTACCATCTTCCTGCCATGGAACTCAATGGTTGTCTGAACATCTGGAAGTTCAGCTATTGGAGGCAATGGGGTGTTGTCTCATTTTGATCTTGTATTCACAGTGGATTTCGAGGAATGGTGGCTCTGATACCAAGTGTGATGAAATGAGATAAGAAATAGAATAGTGAAAAAATTAAAAAGAAAAAGAGATTGAGAAGTGAAAATAATGCTGATAGATTGCTTAATTTAGTGGATTAAACAATATGGGAAGTAGATAAAAGATTCTCAGCCATAAGAGGCCTGGAATTCACAAGTTTTCTGAATAACTAGAAAAGGAAACTAAACTATATATATAGGCTAACTCTTAATCTAATCTAGACCATCTATTCTTGAGGCTTCATCTCGACCATCCAGCTCAGCTTCTATTATTGCTGAGATACTTTGTACAAAAATGGTCCCAACTGATCCTAGCATATCCTCTACTCATTTCTGATTCTGTTAGTGCTGCTTCACTGAGAATAACACTCCCGTACGAACTCTTGGTACTTGGAGATCCTAAACCGTGGAATTCTCCATCCATAATGTGGAACAAAAGCAAATACATTGGTGATGGGATTTGATCCAGCTAATCAGGCTAGACCCAACAAGGAAAAGTCTGACATATGAGGAACGTATTGGCTCTAAGGTCGAAACTTAAGATAAAAGTTATGAGTTGAGTCCACGAAATGGGCACGAAATTCATGGGTTCGAATTAAAGTTAGGCTCCGGGCTAAGACTCAAGGACGTACCGAGCTCTAACAACGGCTCACAGTAACGCGGTGACATTTACGTGATTAAACCTAAGAGCTACTCCACATACCTACGTACATGGTATGACTCCAATCCATAGGGTAAAGATCACTATAAATAAAGTCTTTCCCACTTTATTTTACACCAAAACATTTCCACCTCTCAATTTACGTGCTAAATCATTGATACTCTTCGTACATGAACTAACTTAAACATCGAAGTGGTGTTCTTCGTACCTGGACTAACTTAAACATCGAAGTGGAGTTGTGGTCTTCCTTCACCCTCTCTAACATTGCTTTGTCTCACAGGATTCCACAATAAGACAGGTAATTTGGCTAATCTTTTGACTTTGGCATGAGCTCTTCATTTCTCTCTAATTACAAGAACTTAGTTACCCCTAATTAAAAACGCATCATTTGGTATACATACATGTACTCGATTGATACTTTTGAATTTGCTAATTGTAGAAATATCTTCGTCATTCTCGATGCATGAAGAGCGATGGCAAAAATAATAATTAATGAAGATGCTTTTAAGGTAGCAACTAGGGGTGTTCAAGAAAAATTGAAATTGACCAATCTAAACCGATCCAAACCAATCCAAACCGATTTTTCGGTTTGAACGATGCATTGGACTGATTTCGGGTTGGACTAAATTAAAACCGAATTTTCAGTTTGGTTTAGAAAATGTTATAATCCAAATCGAAACAAACCAGAATATATATTTATATATATATATATATATATATATATATATATATATATCTTTTGCAATAAAACATAATCCCTCCATCTTAAAATAGTCTTAAACATTTTTACTCTAAATGTTTTCCCCAAAATAATGTTAACATTTATAATATCAATGAATATTTAATAAACTTTTATCATTTTTATCCCTCGTCTTACTCTTCTTCTAACTACTATACCAATATAAAATGAATAGTAAGTTAGGATATATTAGTCTTTTGACTTTTACTCATATTGTTTTTAGGAAAGTCTTAATCTGTGTGAAAAATTCAAATGTTAAAACTATTTTGAGATGAAGTGAGTATTTAACTTCTTTTTTATATCCATGACAAGCAAGAGATTGATTGGTTATTGATATGTGATTTTAGATTCGTCTGCAACTTTTGTTTTATTTTACAATAAGAATGATGTATTTTTTTTTCTCTTTCTTGTAGAATGTTTTTTAAGTTTAAAAATTAAGATCAAGAATTATTTTGTACATATTTCTTTATATTTTAGCAACTAAGAAATTATATAAAGAATATTTCATTTTATTTTTACTTTGTTAATATATTTTGTATCTCACGAAAATCGAGTAACCAAACCAAACCAAACCGATACAAACCGAATGGATCGTTTGGAATTTTGAATGGTTTGGATTGGTTTCAAAAATGTCAAATCGAATATTTCGATTTGGTTTGAAAAATGTGTAAAACCAAACCAAACCGAACCATGAACACCCTTAGTAACAACTAATTATAAGAAATGATTGAGCCTTAATGAATTACAATCAAATCGAATTTTTATTGAACTGTTCGACGAGCTCAGCTGGATAAGAGTTCGGCTCGAATAAAAAAACTAACGGGGTTCAAGATTGCAGATCACATGATAGTATTTATGCCCATTGAAGGAGACAAGGCTCCTCTCATTAATTCTCACAATTTCATATTTCACTTGAACAATGAACATGACTTTGGCCCACACTCGCTCGACATAACACTAAGCCCCATTCCGCTCTCTCGTGGCTCATCCTCAAATTGCCTCCCAATTATAAACTTGGCATGTCCTTGGTTACAATACAGACAGGCCTATCTGTCAGTATTGGTGTAGATAAATCTCGATCGCTAAATCATTTAATAAGATGAACCAGATTATAATTATTTCGAAATTTGCGCTTTGGTGGTAGATAATCTTGTCTGCATCAAAATCGGACTGCTAAAAAAAAAAACACTCCCTGCACGACAGTTACACCCAAGCAACTAACTCCCTATTCTATATATAATAAATAGCTCTCTTCTCTGTAAATTCATTGCAGGCAAGAAATGGAGATTCATCAACAAGAGATGAAGTCTAAAAGTTCGAAAAGGAATAGGCGAAGATGGAGCACTGGAGTTAGCTTCTCCGCTCGGTTGCCTAATGATGTTGTTGGTGGAGTTTTTGCAGATAGCATTTGTGCAGTTAAGTATTCCACAAATCCCTTCTTGGAAATAAGAGAATCAATTATAGAGATGATCAAGAATTTTGGAATTCAAGATTGGCAAGAAATGGAGGAATTAATATATTGTTATATAGTTCTCAATTCATCAGATTTACATTGTGTTATTGAAGATGCTTTTCTTAGCATTTTTATACTACATTCTAAATAACAATTATTCTGTAATTAAAAAAATTAAACAAATTCATCGTTGCTAATGTTGTTTTTACAGCTCGTAATAGTCAGTTAAATTATTAAGGGTTTTGCATTAATCTATATTAAGACGGTAAGAATCGTCTGTATTCCGTGTCTCGTTCTTTGTTCTATTAATAAAAAATCGTCCTAGCACTACCTTCTGGTGTAGCTTTATCTCCTTCAACATTGTTGAAGCCATTTGTTGCAGAATACTGCTCAGACCGGAATATTTGTGGGCTGCTGCATCAGACACTTCTTTTTCTACTTCACTAAGTGTTTTGAGGCAATGGAGGGGCGGCCATGGCTTTTATCTCTCTGTTTTTGGCCCATAGGAATGAGTATAAACCAATCACCATCAAAGCCATTCCAAGCAAGCTGCAATTGCAATTAAGTTAATTTGGGAACATTAACATATGGTCTGTTATATATTTGAGACAATAATTTGGTCAGATGTTTCTTTTGTTTGATATTAACTGTCACTTAAACATATTTTTTTTTGTTTCTAATCATATGTCACTTTAGTTAGAAAACAATAGATTATTAAATACTCTCACCATCTTGTCATTTAAGTCGTTCTAGCTAGTTTTTAGGTTTTCATTATGTAAGTCGTGTTAGATAATTATCAATTCTCTCATGTTTTTATTTTTAACTATACATTATTTAACTCTCCCACGTAATAAGAGATAGAAGAGTGATATTGGTACTTTGAATTAAAAAGTACTTTATTTTTCGTTTCCTTAATCTCTATGAAATGTCATAAACGACTTATATTATAAAACAAAAGGAAGTATTTTTTTTTTCCCTCAAACTTATTATCTCAACCATGCTAATAGTTGGGATGAGTGCATACGAATTATTTGAAACTACAAGAAAAGGGTAATATTGTCCATTTATCATTACCATTAGACATTCTAATCATTAAATACAATGTATTAAAGTAAAAATTAATTTCAAACTAATAAAATACTGGCAAATAATCGTTTGTACTCATCATGTATGTTCTCATTCATGTATCCGACCAATCACAATTCGTCATGTATATATATAATTAGAAAAAATATTCACATGTGAAATTCTGAGTGATTGAGTATATAAATAAGGACATACATGGTACAACGATTTTCACCCGAATATACTACCTTCCAACTGAGATCGGTTCACCCAAGAAAAGAGCTTCTGTGATGGCCACAAACATTAATGCAAGTGGGTTGAACATAGAAGGATATGCCGGCCCACGGTTAGTCACTGCCCAAGAAATTAAGCAAAATGTCGCAGCTGTTGCCAATATTCCCTGTAATTTAATTTTACTCATAATTAAATTTTATTAATTTCCTAAATGATATTAGTATTATTTGTAAACCAATTTTCTTAGGAAAATCAAAGTCTTTACCGAGTAAAATATGGTCACTAATTGGAGGTTCCATCCTAAATGCCAAGCAGCCTTGCTTCTATCTATGCATAAGCCTAAAACCACTTGTTGCACAGTTGCTATGATGCACGTACCACATGTTGCACTGTATTTATATGGAAATATTTTGAATAACTTTGCCTGTTATAAGAATCAGAGACCATATATCAAACATTTTATATTAGGGGAGTAACAAAATAAATGTTTCAAAAATTGAAATTAAATTTAAGTAATAGACACCTGTGATAAGAACCAGATACCATAAGATAAGCAGCTGCAAATTAGAAATAGAGTTCCGCGAGTCCAATGCTTGAAAGAATTTCCAAGTATGGGAGTAGAGGAATGTATCAACTTATTATGGTGAGTGATATAGAATGATTTGCCTTTGTAGAGGGCAATTGTGAGTGCTCCCCCCAAGCACAAAATTGCACCAAGACTCTTAATTTTTCCAGCATTAGTATGCAACTTGAGCTTTTCAATCCTTCAATATGGAATGGTAAATAAATAATTAAGTCCAATTAACAAGGATAAATGCAAGAAATGTGATCTAATTTGGTGAAGAAATTGTTAAAAGTACCTTAGAATGACTGAGAAAAGAAATGTTGTAATAGGAATTAGGTTGAGGAAATTTGTTGCATATGTAGCTGTAGTATCTTTTAGACCATAATAGAAGAATCCCATAGCCATGGATATTCTGCAACATTAGGCCAGTACCATAATTGATTAAGTTAGATATGTTTGTATAACAAATAGAGAATGTGAGACATAAATATTCATATTTAAAAAAAAATGCGAGACATAAATCTTTATTTTTTTAAGTGAGTTTTTAATTTTGTTTATAGATATGAAATCATTATAAAACCGGTAAGAATCTCATGTCTCATTTTTGTGTCTCATTCTATCTCCCATGAATAAGAATATGACATGTGTTAATTTTTTAATTAAAATATCTGATAACCTAAAAGAAATAGTGAAACCGTAGAAAAAAATGAATATATAACAATCATCTATTAGGGGATAGGAATTCGGGATAGAATATTTGTTTTCTTATAAAAACGTACCCGGCAAAAAAAAAAAAAGAATTAATTTCATTATATAACCTCACTCTTTAAATGGTGTAATTAACTAGACTATACATGAGTAGTGCACTGGGAAAAAAAACTACCAATGAGTAGTAAACTAGCAATCAGAGTGGGTAAATAATATTAGGTTATGCAGTCTGAGTTACTAAGTAAACGATTCATGTTTTTGGCGATCCAACTCACTGGTGAGTTGGTCAGGGGTTCGGGGTGGGAGCCAGAATTTTTTTTTGGGGCACAATTAATATTGACAAAATAAATTCATAAAAGCATATAAATATTGGCGGAGCTAAAAAATATTTTTTGATGAAATCTTATAGATTAGAGTTATTCACATTTTGTTCACCCTTTTCACTCTACTGATCAGTGCTTCATAAACCTCCAACTTCCAAGTCCTCTGGCTTCATATTGTGGATTTTTTATTGTGCACTTTTTATAGTTTACAAGAGAGCCCATTGTGGATTTTTTATTAGTAATTTTATTTTTTAGTCTCTTACAAACTTAAGTTTGTTACCATTTTAACCAAAATTGTTAAAATATAAGTGGTGTCATTCCTATAATTCACAAACTAAATAATTTAATTTTAAATCGTAAAGTGATTCAAAATGTGTACAATAAACAACAATGTTCATGAGACGAGGTGTTACAAAAACAAAACTAAAACTAAAAAAAAAAAGTAATTTTAAATCGTAAAGTTATTCAAAATGGGTACAATAAACAATGTTCACGAGACGAGCTGTTACAAAAAAAAAAAAAAAAAAATGGAAAAAACTGGTGGGGCACTTGCCGCACCAGGCCCCACTGTGGCTCCGCCACTGTGATATGGCAGAGAATCAGGGAGGTACTCCGAACCAAAATTTTGAGATTTTCTGTTAACGAGTTGTAATTTGGGTTTCGACTCATCCTACAAATACCCTATAATCTAAATATTGTATCTTGACATAATAAATATCTTGACTTTGCAGCATTCACAGAAGTAATCAGTTACTTCACTAACTGAGTTAAAAAAAATTATAAATTTCTTTATTGCTTTTTATCTCACTTTCTCTTTCGTTATTACTGTTTATTTTTTTTAACAAATCATCAATACTACACGTATTGTCTTGTCCTAATAAAATCCCTATGTAAACCTAGTGAAATTTTCTTCAAATTGAATTTTTTTTTTTTTCATTGAGAAGTCAAGAGGATTTTAGGTATATATACTTATTTTCATCTAACGTTAGGTTAAATGATGACAAAACTTGATACATTGGGTCAAAGAACAAGTAGAGGGTTAGGCCTAATGGGCTTCGTACTCGTTTGGTGTACTAATTAGGCCTACTGATAAAATGTTCCCTCTCATCCATTACGATTTACGATCAATACTCGGAACGAATCTGAAGTGCAAAAAAATATATTATACATCATAAAACATAGTACTATAGAAGTGCAAAAAAATACATTATCTTTAAGAAAATTAACAAAACTACATGTTTTTAATAAAAAAATAAAATCTTGTGTTTCAAAAAATATTGAATATCGCTCCTCCTTTTCTAGATCTGTCTGTGTACTTGCTATCTTGAGAGTGAAAATTATCTGTACCAGTATATGTTCTCATTTATATACCCAATCACTCGCAATTTTGTCATGTGAACATTTTTCTTTCAATTATATATACATATGTCAAATTATGAATAGTTGAGTATAAGAATGAGTACATAAACGGGTATAGATGATTTTTTGCCCCATCGTGAAGACATTTTAGGTACTAGATACACTTCTTCCAATTTGATTACAATGTTTATAGGTTTCAATTAGCATTGTGGTTATAGATTTAGGTTGTTGTATTGTTTGATCCGACACTTTAGATTAAAAGTGGGCTTACGTAACTTTTTATGAATAGTTAGCCAACTTATTTATGAATATTTTGTGGGATCCACTTTTAATTTGAATCGTTAAAGAAATGATCCAACGTCCCATTTCTATAACGATGTACTTATAAAAGAATCCTATAAACACCATAGCTGGATCAAACTCCTTCACAATAATGTAATTATGTTATACAAGCTTTTAACTCACCTTTTCTTTTATTTGCTTATTTCAAACCATTTATAGACTTCAATTTTGTTCCAGAATAATCAAATTCTGAATAAAGAAATCATACAACCAATCAAAATGCGACCTAAATAAAAATCCATTTTGGTAATCTAAGAAATCTGTTCCTCCAAGAGTTTCTTCACTTCAGAGTGAGATGTTGAGGATGGCATTATTCTTTCCCTCTTATAGTAAGAGTTTCTTAAAAAAACAAAAAAAATTGAATAGAGAGCAAGAGTGAGTAAAAACATTTAATCTCTGATACTTCATACGTTTCATAGATTAAGGCTTTCTGAGTATTTAATTATAGATTAAATAAAGAAAATAGAACGAAACAATTTTCCTAGTATGTCCTTAGAACAAACATGACCTTACCCGGTAAGTGCAACAACGAAGAGCCAAACGAACACTGACCAGCTCAATTTATTTATACTGTCTCTGTAAAATCAAGAAAATCATTGTTAGGATACGTATATCTTTTAGGCTATGCATAATCTACCATCTACTAGGGAAGAACATGAAAATATCAGAAAATTATAAATTAAAGGGTACCTTTCTAAGAAAAACGCAAAAGGAGCAACACAAACAGCTCCTAGGATGTTACGATAAGTCATGAGTGCAAGAACAAATGTACCTTCACTTATAATAATTCTAGATAGAAGTTGCAACCCAGTTGCTGTAACTTGTACCATTAACATTCCCATCACAAACCTGGATTCCTTAATCCAATTCTTCATTCCGGCCATTGTTCTTTCTTTTTTCAAGTTTTTCCTTGTAATTCTTCTGGAAATCCTATGAGAGGGAAAGATGTGTATTATATATGGCCATTGTAATTCTTTTTTCAGTTTAATTATGTATGGCTTCCTAGTAGGTTGTTTGTGATCTTTACGTGTGTGATATATATATATATAGTCCTACCAATGTAACTTGACTTAGTTGGTAAGGATTTGACACGTTTTATAAAGGTCAAATGTTTAATTTCCGCTGCCGATATGAGGTTGTGTTGGTGGACGATCTGTAGGTACTTTTATGAGCAACATATGGTCCCTTTGGCCTGCCCTGTGGTGGAGAACACACCCAAACTTTTGTTTACCAAAAAAAAACTTACTTAGTCCTAACTTAAGAAATTGAATCAAGAACGTCACGTATCTATTGTTAGTTATAGTATGATTGAATTGATTCTCAATTTGAGATTTTTGATCTCGGTCTCAAATTATTTTTAAACTCAAACAAAATTCTCAATGATTTAGAATTTAAAGTTTCATTCTTAGACTCAATTTAAGGAGAGTTTTAGTATCAGTTTGAGTCTCAAATCCAAGTCAAACTCTATCAATACACCCTATATATTTGTCAAGTGGCTTATATATTGCTGTCACAGGAGTTTATTTTATGAATTCAATTACTAGTAATTACCAGACACAACTGAAAATCCAAGAACAGCTCATGTAAGTTTGATGATTAATATTCCGTTCTGTGAGAAGCGTTTAAACATAGGGGAAAAAGATTGTGCTTTTTTATGTGTAAAATACTGGTAATGGTCACTTCTCTAGTTATGGGACTTTTCTGGCAGAAGTCTATTTTACTCTCTCTGGCTGGCTAAGTAAGTCAAAGTCTATTTTCAACCATTGATTTCTTTTTTCTTTTTTTCTTTTTTTGAAGCCTGGCTGAGCGGTTGCCCCATGAAGGGGAGATATAAGTGCCTCACAAGAGGAGGAGAGAACCCTAGAAAGAGAAATTTAAAACATATTTCATGTATGGGGAGGGTATCGAACCCACGACCTCACAGTCGTGGGTAGGTCATAATCCCACTGAACTATGAACCTTGTGATAACCATTGATTTCAAATGCCTTAATTTACATTGATGATATTTTTTCGTTTTCAAAAGATATACGATCTCATCTTGATTTGTTGAGATGGTTTTATCAAGTTGTAAATATTTTTGAAATCATGCTTTCAGAAAAGAAAAAAAAAAGTGTGCATATTAATTTTTATAGATATTGGTATTCAAAATAATCTACAACTCCAAAAAAGGTTACCCAATAGTTTCTCTAATTGCATTCCTATATTCTCGGTTTCGAAAATACGAACATGTTGTTATCGGTACAAATTAAATGTTGGAATAATTTTATTCTTCTATTGATTATTAACATTGTTCAATCGTCTTAGATTGCTATGCTCTGAACTATATCACCGTTGCCTTGATTTTGAATCTTCTATGAATAAGTTCATCAAAACACTAAGACAATATTGAGTAACTGAACATTGTAAAATAATTCTCTTAGTATGAATTTCTTGATTACTAAGAATCTTCTAAAGAGCCTGGTTTTGTGCAAAAACATTTTATGTTGTCCATTTTCATTAAGTGCAGTGAGGGGTTTTGATATTCGAGATATGTGTGTTTTGTTCTTTTTCAAAAGTATCAAGTGAGGGAAACATGGTATCATAACAGTTAGATGTTTGGTCCATCATGTTAAAAGGTAAGGGTGAAGAAGATGGTATAGAAATAGAGATTATTTGTATGATATTTTGTGGAAGAGAGAGTTGGAAGGGTTATATTGGACATAGTAATCAAAGGTTCTACTACTAGGTTCTCCAAGAAATCCAGATGAAGGATCACTTGCCTCATATCTTGTTTGAAGAAGTTGTTGGGAACCTTTGGATTTGGATTTTATTTTGGTTGTGGGTAGTTCATCATTCGATGAATAGGCAAGGCAATTTGGATAAGAACAGGCATCATACCAGATGTGACCAGTTTGATCTTTGTTTTGGAGAACAGGCGAGCAATTGGCAAAAAAAATTTACCACCGGAATTTAAGGGAAGACTAAGAATTATCATCCATTAAAGATAATTTTGTAGGGAAGACAATAGAGGCCTTGTTTCTCCTTGAAATTTTTTATCTCAACTGTGTCACCTTTCTTGGTTGTGAAGGTGATTTGGATTTACCTTGTAGTCTCAGACCTATGTTTTTCATAACTGGTAATCCAATAGGTGGGAAGAAGTAATTGAAGTTGTTCCATTGAGATTTCTAGGGAGAAAGGAATAATGTGACGTTTGGGGAGAATCAACTAAAAGAAATATGGCTTTACTATTTTGCATTTGTGGAGGTAAGGAAAAATCAAATGCATGATTCTGAATGTGATGTCATTTGATAATGGAGAGTAGAGATATAAATGTTCTCAAGTTCAGGATCAGTGATTTGGATCTGAACTCGAAAAGTAGTATGAAAAGATGGATAATCAAGAAGCAGAGTGAAGTTTGGAAATAAGGTCACAAAAATTGTTCTATCATTTAGTGTGGTTTGTACTATACCGATAACAACATGTTCTTACATTTGAAACTGAAAATCTAGCAATGCAATTTGAGAAACCATTGGAAGACCTTTTTAGCATGAAGAGTGATAGCCAATCTGATTGCTCCAAAACGAATATGAGAGTAGACTTCTTTGAGCCATGTTGTTGGGAATTCAACATGAATTTGTAAGGTAACATGTTCTTCTTTTGTTGTTGTCATTTTATGAGTGGAGAAATGGGAGGTTTGAACAAAGTCTTTCCCAGAAGTTGGAATTAATTGTCATTTTGTTTATCAATGTTTTTACGCTCAGCCAGTTTCACCATGTTTTACTTTTTTTTTTTAAACTTTTTTGTATCTCCAATATATTTACGAACAATCAAAATCATCCTTCCGTTTAAAAATTGCCCAAAAATCATCAAAAATGGTGATGTGTAATAACATGACATTTGTTTAGTCCTTTGTTCTCTCTCCTCAAAACTTGAAAATAAAAGTGATACCCTTCATCTTCCATTATTTAGTCATTCTTCCTTACCAAATACATCACCATCTCCATTTCCTCCCAAAATTGAGAGTTATAAACCCTAAAAATGTAATGTTGTGAGAGTAAAATCAAATACTTCATTTGTTCTCTCCAATTCCTCTATCTTCCTCTTTAATTGAAGAGCAAGCCAATTTGGTAATGAAGTATGGCGATACCCGAAGTCCAACAAATGCTATAAAAGGTATTGGTGATGAATTTAAACATTTTGAGTTTGAGTTTGATGCTAGAAATGGCGATAAACTCCAACCTTTTCAATATTTAAAATTAAAACTTAATTAAAGACTTAAATTCATTTCTGTTATTTGGGGGATTGTCATTAGGTTGTCATCAATTATGGAACATAAATTATTTTCACATGATCATTTTTTGTACTACTATCTTTATGAGATCGATTCGATCTTGGACAATGAATTATTTCACATGGTCGTTTTATTTACTGCTATCCTTATGAGATCAATTTTGGTGGAAAGGACGTGATTATGGAATCGTATGACAATTACATGTACCTCAATATTTTCATCAAGTGATTTACTTGTAAATTAAATCCAACAAAAAAGTATAAAAGTAATAAATATTCAGAACAAGCAAAGCATTTGGTTGTAATAATTATTTTTAAACAAACGAATTCATGTCATAGGAAATTTTGAGTTACAATCATTATTGTCATCAAGTGATTTTCTTATACAATAATTCCTACCAAAGAATTTGAAAACAATACCTAAATATAAGACTCTTTAGACAAGTTTAGAAAATTAAAAAACTTGTCATTTTCACTGAAAATTCTAATATTACCTCTCTCTCTCTCACACACTTTTATAGCATACAAAAAAAGAAAAAGATAGGGATCACAGAGACGACAAATAAAAAAAATATCGAGGGTATAATTGTAATACATTATTGACAACTAATGAAAGAATTTTAAACGATAATTAATTTGAATATTTACATATTTTCTAAACGATAATTAAATGTGAATGGAGTGAGTAGTAATCATTTAAAAAAGAGTCATGTTTTAATGGTTGTTCTTACAAGTTTGAACATGTGACATTTAGTACGGCAAAAACGCCTTTTTCGTCCTAATTGATGTTTCTAAGAATCTTTTGAGTCCCAACAGATTTTGTTTTTCCTTTTATATCTTGTATGTATTTATGTGATGCTTATAAGGTCCTTCCGTCCAATTTTTCGTTAATTTTCTGTTAAGTCAGTCACGTGTCTCACATGTGATGCACTTTTTAAGGGCATTTCAGACATTTCAATATATTTTTCTTTAAAAAAAATTGAGTACTCCATTGTTAAAGAAAATAACTATTGATACTCAATCTGAGTTAACTAAAATATAAAATATCTAAAGTCTAAACCACCATCACCACCACCGTCAACCAAAGAACTAAATTCATCCCCTCCCCCACTCCATCTTGCTCCGCCCCCACCCTTTCCCCACCACCGTCAACCACCATCACATCAACACTCTCACAAAACACATCCTAGCTTCTTCTTCTCATCCCACGCGTCCCTTCCCTCTCTCCATTAATTCTCTCTCTCTCTCTCTCTCTTTCCCCAAATGGGATATTGTAGAAACTGAGTTTCTTGAAACTTTCCTCTGTTTTTAGCCCACATTTCAAGTTCTTCAAGAATCCCCCAACTGAAGCTTTTTTTTGCTTCTGTTGGGCTTAATTCATACCAAAGATTCATACTTTTTAAGTATCTGAAGAAGCTTAAAATTGTGTTAGCAACAATGGCACCATCTTTTGACTGGTGGGTTGGCAAAGAGAAACACAAGGGAACACCTGCAATAGTGAAAATGGAGAACCCTAATAATTGGTCCATGGTTGAACTTGAAGCCCCTTCTGAAGATGATGATTTTCAGAAACAAATGGGTTTCTTGATAATGAAGAAATAAAAATAAACTCAAACCCACAAAAATCTCACCATCAATGGAGTTCAACAAACAAATGGGTTTCTTGATTCTCATATGAGTTTTGTTTCTTTTCAATGAGGTTTGATGGATTTTTGTTTTAATTTTGA
Organism: Vinca minor; assembly: GCA_026122235.1. Taxonomy (NCBI): domain Eukaryota; kingdom Viridiplantae; phylum Streptophyta; class Magnoliopsida; order Gentianales; family Apocynaceae; genus Vinca; species Vinca minor. The sequence continues at coordinate 4,174,596 of JAOCZM010000100.1, read as the reverse complement.
ATTGTGTTCTTATTTCTCAATGTTCAAGATTTTTGTTTCTTCTTCAAGCTACCATCACAACACACCACAAAAATCACAGTCTCACCATGCCCTCAAAGTTTTGTTCCATTGAAAAATTGGCAGACGATAGCAAAGGCTTATGAGCTTCATATCCATGGTTGCGGGGTGGTGGAGCGTGGTGGGGAGGGGGGGGGGGAGGAAGATGGAGGTGGGGAGGGAATGGGTTTAGATATTTTATTTTTTAATTTATTTAAATTTAGTACTCATAGTTATTTTATTTAACAATTGAGTACAAAATTGTTTATTTAGATAAATATGTTGAAATGTCTGAAATACCCTTTAAAAATGACTCACATGTGAGGCACATGACTGTCTTGACGGAATCTAGACAGAAAATTGGACGGAAGGACCTTATAAGCATCACGTAAATACATACAGGATATAAAAGGAAAAAAAAAAATCTTTGGGACTCAAAAGATTCTTAGAAACATCAATTAGGACGAAAAATGCGTTTTTGCCCATTAAGTACTTGTCAGTAGGGCTGTCAATGAGGCCTGATTGCCCAGACTCATACTCAGGCCCAAGGTACTCGATTCAAATCTGAGACAATATATTTATATCCATATCTGAGTTGGGTCTGGACATATTCAAAATAAGAGTAAATACTATGGAGTCTAGCCAGACTCATTTGGATCCAAAGGACCCAAAGGGGCCCAAGAGTATAAGGAAATCCAAAAAGGCCCAATGTATCTCATACTCCCAACACCAGCTATCCCTTTCATTCTTCTTACTCCTCCCCTTCTGGAACCAATCTCAAGCACTATTGTCCTCGATGAAAACGCGCAGGCACCGCTCCACCCCTTCTTCTTCTTCCATTTTCTTCTATTAACATGCCAAATATTTGAATACGAAACTAATCATGGTCCTGGAAAGCATCACAGTTCATAAGAAGAAGAGTTTAATTGTGGAATACAACATATGGTAATTGGAAACCAGATATGATTTTACAATCTGCCATAGCAGATTTTAATTGAGCTTCTTTCTATTGACATTGCTATGTATCTGATGAATGATGAAGTTATGATGACCGGGCGGCGGCGGCTAGAGGTGGACGGTGGCTGGTGGTGGTTTATTGTGTGTTGTGGCCAAGGTTGTCAAAATCGCGAGTTGGATCGTAAAATCGTACGATTTTACGATCCAAAGGCCTTAAAACGTTCCGGATCGGTGTTAAAATCGTTGGGAGGCTGGATCGGTCTGGATCGTCGATCCAGATCGTAAGATCATAGGATCGAACGATCCAGAACGATCCAACATTTTTTGCACTTTGCAGAAGAAGAAGAAGAAGAAAATGGTTCTTTGTAAACTGCTCATCCATGGAGCGGCCCATCCTCAAACCGAGATGCCTTTATGCATCTATTTCTGAACAAATCTGCACTGTGATGGGGAGACTTCGAAATTGCGCGAAATATGAGCTCCGGTCCAAGAATTTTGATTTTGTACCGGAAGAGAAAAAAATGAGAAGAGAGAAGGAAATGAAGGGAAGAGAAAAGGGGGAGTAGGTAGGATGGGGGAAGAAAAGGGCGGTGGTGGTGAAGAGAACGGCGGGGAGGATGGGGAAGAATCGCGACTGGGACCTCGGGAGAGAAGATAGAAGACAAATTTTTAGGGTTTCTCAAGGCTTAAGAGACTATATATACTCGGGGACTAAAAGTGCAATTAAAATATTAGCATATAAACCTTATAAAATAATTATGCTTTGAAAACAAGTCCTAAACTATTTACTTTGTATTTTCGATATTTAATTGGATATTAAAACAAAATGAGATGTTTAAGGGAATGATTTAAAATAAAATATATTTGAGATATTAATTTTTAAAATAAAATATTTATTTTTTAATAATTTATTCGGATCTTCCGATCCGTGTTACGATCCTCGAGTTTACGATTCTCGAGACACCCTTCCGCTCCGGGTAAAAAATACGATCTTGACAACCCTTGGCTGTAGCGATGATGTTTTCTAGTGGGCTTATGGGATGGGTAGACTCAGATCCATCCGGACCCCAATGTAGGTGGGTCCCGGCCTTGAGTAAAAATGCTCAAATCCAACTAAGTAGATATCCGGACCCGGGACATATTGCTTGTTGGGTTTGGATCCAGCCTCAATAATTTAGAACAATAGACTCATTCGATGCGCCCTACTTGTCAGTCGTTGTTTGATGTCATAAAGCTAAAATGTAAGGGTTGTAATTCAAGCGTAATAGGAATTTCTACATAATGCAGATCAGGACTAATTGCTAAGGCCCAACAACTAATTTCCATTGGACCATTCTTAGGCCAATACTTCAGCCCAACTTTGACCAAAAGCCACTAGGGTTTCAATCCAACCTTTTCCCAATATATATACACAAAAGTCCACTAGGGTTTATATGCTTCCTCTTCAATTCTTCACTGCAAATCCGAGAGAAAGTGAGCGGCAGACGCCGGAATTTACAAACCCTAAGGCAAAATGAAGACAATTTTGTCGACGGAAACTATGGACATCCCTGACGGAATCGAGATTAAGGTTAAGGCGAAGAAGATTGTTGTGATCGGACCTCGTGGAGAGCTTTCCCGTGATTTCCACCATTTGAACCTTGATTTCAATCTCGTCACGGATGAGGATGGAAAGAAGAAGCTGAGGATTGATTCCTGGTTTGGTTCCCGGAAAACCACCGCTGCTATCCGTACTGCGCTCAGCCACGTCGACAATCTTATCACCGGCGTTACCAAGGGCTACCGCTACAAGATGAGGTTCGTCTATGCTCATTTTCCGATCAACGCCTCCATCACCAACGGCAATCGCGCCATTGAGATCCGTAACTTTCTTGGCGAGAAGAAGGTATATAAAATCCTCCGCCTCTTCTGAAATCATTTCTACTCTGGCTTTTATTAATTTTTTGACTGTTTTTTCTCGTTATTTTTTATGAGACTATATACTGGTTTGGATGATTTTAAGTACAATTATTCTCTGTCACTCTGAGTAGATTATCGTTACTTAAATCGTAGTACTATAATATATGGAATTATCTGGAACAGAAATTTCTGGGAAGAATTTAAAATTTCGAGTTTATCTTGCTAAAAAATCTCCTTGCTTTTAATAATATCTTATCACCAAAAAGAATGATCTTTTGCCAGAAAATGCAACCTGATCTTAATGTAACATCTTATGGTTATAGAGCTTTTAGAAGACATCATCCTTTAGAGAGCATGGATTATATTGCCAGCTTAGAATCTTGGTTCTACTGATTAATAGCTTATGGGGTTTGTATTTTCAATCCGTTTGTATGGAATGAGAAACAGGCTTTTTGTTGCATTTTAGTGTCAATAGGCATTGTTATAGAAGCTTACTGCCTCGGTTCCTTTCAGGTTCCGATTTATGTAGTATATTTTTTTCTAGGAATTTAAGTTTGATGCTATGTAGTATGACCAATCATTGGATTCATGGTGAATATTAATCAATTAATTTGATGTTCAACTGAATAGTTTGGAAATTGAACTGCTATAGCCTTAAGCACCAAATTGTGGTCATCTGATGAATCTGAATCTTTATGTTTATCTATACTTCAGGTCAATTACTGAAACCCAATAGTTGGTCATCTATGATTGACAATGTTCCATCCTTCTGGATCATATCATATTGTCTTACCTTACTTGCACTTTATCATTTTGTTGTCTCAGGTCAGGAAAGTTGATATGCTTGACGGAGTGACAGTTTTGAGGTCCGAGAAAGTCAAGGATGAGTTGGTCTTGGATGGAAATGACATTGAACTTGTTTCCAGATCTGCTGCATTGATTAACCAGGTAGGGATCTCTTTCTCATCTAAGATATTCTCAGCCTAAATGTCCTTTCCAATTTCTCACTGTGGCTACATTTCAGTTTTTCTGTGTTTTTAATTCAGTGTATTGACTGAGTGGCTCTTAATTTTTTTTTATAGAAATGCCATGTGAAGAACAAGGATATCAGGAAGTTCCTTGATGGTATCTATGTTAGCGAGAAGGGAAGAATAGCAGAGGAAGAATGAGTAGTTAATGTTTAAGCTATATTTTCTTGATGGTTTCTTTTTGTCCAAGTAACGATTAAGTTAGCTTGCAAACTTCATATAGACTTGTTGGAATTTTGCTTGAAAGTTGTGTCAAGAGATTTGCTTTTCAAGAATATTTTATTTTCTTTGTGGATTTCGATTTCTTATTTTAATTTATATAGCTTTCAGTTGTGGAATTGTGTCTTGATTAGTTTTGTTTTTGTTTCCTTTTCATATTTTTCAACTGAAACTGACCTTCTTAATCCCTATGTTGGTAATAATTGATTGATTATCACGTGGATTGTTGGTTAAACCTCATAGTTGTCTCCTGGTCAGAATAGTAGGATTATTAATTAGTTACGATAGTGAATTTTGGTGTAGCCGTTCTGCTGTTCTAGGTGACTACATGTTTCTGTTAGCTTGGCATGCCTTGCGTGTTAATTTTCTTCTGATAAAGAATCGTATTTGATACCTACTGTTGTTTTCTCATATTTGAACAAAGGAAGAAAAAGAAGTTACAAGTCATTACCAAATTGATCATTTATAAATGGGAAATCAGCCTAGTTAGTCCCCCAAAATTTTTGGTTTTGCCCGTATAATCCCCAATGTTTAATTTTTGTCTATTTAGTACCTCAGAAATTTTCATTTCGCTTGTCTAGTTCTAATGTTTAATTTCAGCCTGTAAAATCCTTACCAACTTACGGGATGCATATAGAGGTTCCACCATCTCTTATGTGGGGGAAAGTCTGGTATGGAGCCGTCCCATGGGGACCGGCTCCACCTTCTCATTAATATATTATTTCTCTTTCATCTGGATCCACTCTCTCTCTCTCTCTCTCTCTCTCTCTCTCTCTCTCTCTCTCAGATGAGGAAGTGAAACCGCCATGGCTGCAAACATCGGTTGCAGAAATTAATGTTTTGCCATCCGAGGTTGCCCTGCCAAGATAAAACCATTCTCAATTTTGCTCAGAGGAAAAATAATCATCACATCCTCAAATAATTACAGTCCGAAGATCATGAAGGTCGTGTGTTCAATTCAATCCCCCAGAAGAAATAAAGAATCATCAGAAGCAGAAATCAAGAACAACAACAAGAAGAACGCCAAGAAAGATACAAGCAAACAGAGTAGTAATATATGTCATTGTCTCTTTCACCAACAACAAAAAAACAGAGAAAACATGAAGCCTATGAATTGATTTCAGGCATTGTTAAAGTCTGTTTGTTGCTTGCAAAAGAACTACCTAGTAAAAACTGTAATAGGAGAGGAAGAGAGAGGAGAAGAAGAAAGCATAGATATTGGGAAGTAAGAAGAAAGGGAAAGAGAAAAGTGGATTTTAACCCCAACAACAGAAAAAGAGTGGATCCAGATGAAAGAGAAATAATATATTAATGAGAAGGTCCACACCATACTTTCCGATCAGCTTTCGTCATGGGACCTGCCTACTACAGTGAAGATGGGACACTTGAGTCACATTCACCATTATCACGCTTTTGATTAAAATAATAAAAAATATTCCCCCTTTTGCGTGCATTGTTTGAGGCGTTTTTATTGCTTTTTTAATCAAATGAGGGATGTGGTTGATTATGGGACTGCAGTCTTCATGTCTCCACTCAGAAAGCTGCGTCTATATCAGAATTTTTCTACTTTTCCCTTATGTGGGGGACTTAGAGCAAAGAAGCATTCTGTCGTGGACCTAGGTCACCAAGTGGTCATGGATCACTTGATCCACATTCAGCCACATCACAGTTTTGATTAAAATAATAAAAACAGGTGGGGCCTTATAAATTTTTTTTTTAATCAAAAGGGGTGATGTGGTTAATTCTGGATCAAGTGGTCCACAACTCCACATATAGCCCAGGTCTATATCAGAATTTTCCTAGAGCAAATGGGTTCCTTCAAATGAGGGCAATAGAATTTGGGGGTTTTTTTTGTAACCATTTTTATACTGATTTTTTGTATTTTGTAAATTTTATAGATTGAAACTGACAATTATTCCTCCGCTCATTAAGCACGTTGATGACATTAAATTGGGGCTGTCCTGTTTCCGCCGCAGAAGAGGTGGTGGAACTTGTATATGCAACTTGTAAATAGACAAGGGCCTTTACATGTTAAAAATAAACATTGGAGACTATACGGGCTAAACGAAAATTTTTGGGGAATTAAATAGGCTGAAATTAAACATTATAGACTATACGGGCTAAATAAAAATTATCGGGGGTCTAAATAAGCTAGTTTCCCTTTATAATTTATTCAATGCTTTCACCATGCATAATAGCTTCAATATATACTCTCTTTTTTTTGGGTAGAAACACATAAAAACTTATATTAACCAAATTCAGTCACTGAAGGTAAATCTTCCATAAATTCATTACATACTATCCTAGGAAAGCAAGTCCCATGGGCATCCCGACCACTAAACGGCTAACAAAACGGGGAATAGAATAAAAAACAGTAAAAACCAGGGAAGAACATGATGCTCCATATTTTGCAAGCCCATCAACACATGCATTTGCTTCCCTGTAGACATGAGTTACTACCCTCTTGAATCTTCTCCAACAATGTCCTGCAATCATAAATAAGTACAGAAAGAGGGGGTATATCAATATCAGCATTTCGTAATAGATCAATAACTACTTTAGCATCAAGTTCAACTGCTAGCTTTTGAATATTCAAATTAATTGGTAAATTTAAACCATCTCTCAAAGTCCAAAGTTCCGCTACCGTGTTAGAACGAAGCCAATATTCCTGGCAAAACCCGAGATCCAATCTCTATCACTATTCCTTATCAGTCCCCCACATCCTCCTTTCCCGGAATTTCCAAAAGAGGACCCATCCACATTAAGTTTACTCCAATTATGAATAGACTTTTTCCAAGAGATCATAACAGTCTTATTTTGTATAGACTTCTTCGCATTCACCCCTATGGCAAAGAATTCAGTTGCTCTTCATAAAACATCCAACATAATGTTGACTTTCAACTTGTTCGGGTCAAATAAAGATTGATTTCTGTGTGTCCACAAAACCCAACAAGCATAAGCAAAAATAGTGCCGCATTCACTGTTGTTGAAATGTGATGTGCTCTTATATTGGTTTCTGTGCTTCAATATATACTTTGCAAACATGAAATATGCAGGTTAGATTATAATAACCAGAACTTTGAGCTTCACCAAGATTTCGAATTTACATGGATGCACGCTACACGCAATTTACAACGATTTCATGCAAAATTCACCTCAAATAGTGGAATAACCTTAGAGGGGAGGGTGAATTGAGTGTCAATATTCTTCCTACCTTTCTTGAAAAATAGGATACAAAAGATTACTCTCTTTTTTTAACTTCACTTTCTTGGTACCAAGAACAAAAAAAGTCAACACATCAAGTGATGAACCGAATAAATTATTAATTAAGAGCCTGCTTCATCATCACTTTTCATAGGATGTCAATGATAAGAAAAACAAAATAATAAGAATGAACTCAAATGTAAATACTTAAATAGAGGAAGCATTTTGTTGTGGATCTGGTCTACTAGATCATGCGGTTCAAAATTGATCACATCACTACAGAATTGTCTCTTTCCACATTCTATAATAATGTGACCAATTATGTACCACATGTACAAGGCCTATAACAGGAAAAAAAAAATCTAAATAGAGAGCACTCGTACTCATGTTAAATAGATTTTTTTTTTTTTGAACGCCCGAGGGCGGAACCCCAAAGGGGAGAGAACCAACCGCAAAGTGGAGAAGAACACCTCATAAGAGGAGAATAGTACCCTAGAAGGGAGACAATTTAAGCTTACCCCATTCTTAGGGAAGGTATCGAATCCGGGACCTCTCGGTCACGAGCCGACCAATGCCCCACTGGGCTATTGAACCTTTGATATGTTAAATAGATTAGTCTGCAGCCTTTGCTTACTTTGAAGTGCTAATAATAACATTCAAGTCCCCCTCTCAAACTTTTGTATTTTGTAACAACCTTAAAAATATCTACATATCCATTTTCGTTCGTTTAAAATTGAATATTCATTTTTGTAAAATGAATATATTCTTCATATAAAACTTTCAAACCAACCATTTTAATTTAATTATATGTTTAGAATTGACTATATCATCACAAAATTATATATTTCTAATTTGATATGATTAGTTTTAAAACACATAATTTAATTAATTTAATGCATATCAGAACTATCTGTATTCATATACTTGTAACAATACTTAAATTACATCACTAACTTTAAGAAAATAGAAAAATACTTAAAAAACCAGTCCGACTCCTATGCGGAATAGGGTAGAAAAATATCTTTTTGTTCCGCATGTGCGGTTGGACTTAAAATATTAAAAAAAAAAAAATCTCTCTCCAGATCTGGACCGTTAAAAAATCTCATCCGACGGTTGGTAGCTTGTCCCGCACATGCGGAACAAAAAGCTGTCCCGCATAGGAGCCGGGAGCTTAAAAAACAGGTATTACCTTCGAAAAAAAGGAAAATGAAACCCAGGAGTATCTCTTGAAGAACAAATGAGTAGTTGGAGCAGAGGTAGCTGTAGATTTAACTAGGGCTTTTGTATATCCCCTTAAACCCAAAGCATCAAATCCAAATCTCTCCGCCCTAAATTGCATTTCTTCTCCGGCAATTTCAACCGCAATCATGAATATTGTTAAGTCCAATTCACTCAACAAGTTCCGAATTCTGAAACAAATCTACAATCGGTCGCTCCGGCCGGCGGCGATCGCCTCCCGAGCAATGTCAATAGCTCCGCCGTCAATTCTGAAAGGTTCGTCTGTTCTCGGCTCTCCTCTCTCTAACCGTTTTTCCACTACCTCCGTTCGCAACATCAGCTCTTCCGCCAGGTAAAGTATTTTAAACTCCTATTTTTGGCTTAATTAATTCTCTAATCTGTAATGCGTAGCTGTTAATTTTAGGTTCATATTGAAATATACTGTAGTAGTATGTTTTCGAATAATCAGTTAATTCGGAGAGTTTGATTGTTGTTGTTGTGGTGGTGGTGGTTTCAGCGCTAGGTATGAAATTATGACTCCAGTGAATTGGGGAATTCGAATTGTGCCGGAAATGAAGGCTTTTGTAGTTGAGCGATTGGGGAAATACGCTAAGACCTTGACTCCTGGTATACACATCTTGATTCCGTTTGTTGATAGGATTGCTTACGTGCATTCTCTTAAGGAAGAGGCAATTCCTATTCCTGATCAGCATGCCATTACCAAGGATAATGTCAGCATTATGATCGATGGAGTTCTCTATGTCAAGGTGTGTTCTCCAATCTCCAGTTATTTCTTAGCATTTGTTCCATTGAATTCCTTATGTTATTTGTAAAATTTAGCAGTCAGGGAGATAGATCTGATCATTAGTTGTCGTCAATACTTTGCAGATTGTGGACCCTAAGTTGGCATCATATGGAGTTGCGAATCCGTTGTTTTCTGTAATTCAGCTTGCACAAACAACTATGCGAAGTGAGCTTGGTAAGATCACTTTGGACAAGACGTTTGAGGAGAGGGACACACTTAATGAGAAGATAGTGGTAAGGAATTTCTGTGTTATGGCTTTACCTGTCCCCATAGGTTAAGTAATTTGGCTGTTTTTATGAGGCGATTGATTAAAATATAACTGTTCTTATTACTTGTATGTGATATTTGAATGTGTTTGGTATAAAATTGCACTGTTCAGCACCTGACAGCGACATAATTTGGGGTGCATATAAACTGTATTTTCTTTGGAATTACTTTAAACATTTTTACTCGTGTTGTTCGGATGGGGAATTTAAAGACATTGTCATATATTGAAGTAAATGCTGGCATAAGCATATTTTTCCTGTCTACTAGGATACAAGCGAGAGACTCATGCACGTAGCACAGTTACTGAGGTAAACCAAATTTACTATCCAGTTAGACATGTCTCGAGTATTGAGAAGTTTAAATAAGTGGTCTTGTCAACTGTACAATTTCGTGAAATTTATGCTTTAAAGACACCTTTCATTCGATGCAATATATATGATGAATTAAAGAGAAACTGATGAAAGTTAGTAACATTTGATCAGCTTGTGGTTCACATCGAATGTAGAAATCTGGTGCATGTTGGGGTCTTCAGATAGCTTCCATTATGGTTGACTGAGATTTATCCTCACTCATCATATGGTTATGATGCTTTCTGTATCATATCTGTCTCAATATTATTATTATTATTTATTTATTTACAATATCTTATGCAGAGGAGAGATATAAGCATAGAATGTGCCATTTGAATAGGTTCGCTGGAGTTATTTTTGTACTTTTAATTCAACTTAGCTGGATTTTCATGCTGGTTATGCGCCGGAAATGTTATCTGTATGGAAGGGGTGAATTTTGTTTCTCTATGGTTAGCCTTTTAACTTTATTACTGTGTTTTAAAAATAATGCTTGATATTCTTTCTTCTTGCAGATAGCCATCAATAATGCTGCCAAGGACTGGGGCTTAAAATGTCTCCGTTACGAGATCAGTGAGTGACATGTTCCTGAATGCATCTGGACTAGTGAATAAATTAGAAGGTTACTTTGAAGATTCTAACGGACATTTATCTAATTTTTAGGGGACATATCTCCTCCCCGTGGAATTAGGGCAGCTATGGAAATGCAAGCAGAAGCAGAACGCAAAAAGAGGGCTCAGATACTGGAGTCAGAAGGTGAAGCAGTTTTTATCCTCCTGTCTCATTTAGTTACTCCCTTCCTTTCATAATATAAGGCCTTCTAGGTAGTTTAGCATAGATTAAGGAATGGAGTGACGAGGGTTATCTTTTCTATCATAACCATAAGGAATTTAATCTATCCCCATTAAGTCTCCCTATTGATTATTTATGAATTATTGTTTCTATTTTTTGTCTTCGTTCTGTATTGCTAATTTTGATGGATTATTTAACAGGAGAAAGGCAGTCAAATATAAATATTGCAGATGGGAGGAAGACTTCAGTGATACTTGCAGCAGAAGGCAAGTTGTCGTATTTTTATCTATTAAATTGCCCTCTACTCTTTTTGACAAAGTTGACTTCCTAGTATATTAAGTCGTAATGATTTGAGAATTTTATGAAATTAAGAGGTATCTCTTGTTAATGCGAGATAATGAGAGAAACAAAAGATTTAGAGGATCCATCTATATTTCAAGCACAATATCCTCCAATCCCTGCTTGTCAACTTTTTTGCTGCAGAATCCTGCAAGTGTCTCATGCTTCAAGAATTTCTTATGGATTATATGGCGACTCTGGGGCTAGTTTTTCTTCAATTTTTTTTATTGTTACTGATGTTTTCTAATTTAAATTCATTACAGGAGAAGCACAAGCTATCCTTGCTCGAGCAGAGGCCACTACTAAAGGAATTGATTTGGTATCTTCGGCCCTCAAGAAGGATGCAGGTTTGGAGGTGAGCTTGTTCGTCCTAAGACCTTAGCATTACTTAGCATATTTAGTGTTGCAGTTTTAGGTTCATTGAATGCATAATGCCCACTTTGTCTATCTTGTCCAGCAACTCCATAAGTTTGTGTCATTAGAGGCTTATACTGTTTAGCTGCAAAACCCAAACTTCCTTCTAATGTTTCTGGTCTCGAAAGAATATTTTCATCTAAGGTTGATAAAAATATTTGTAATTTGTGAAGAATTTCAGAAGAAGGTTTTGTTGTAAAAATAGACTATCTTCTTGTTTGTGTGTCTAGAGGTTATGCACTTACAACATGATGTCATTGTCTACTTGTCTATGCTTTTTGTAGGCTGCAAGCTTGAGCGTTGCTGAGCAATACATCCACGCATTTGGTAATATTGCAAAAGAGGTAAAGCACATCTCTATTTTATTGGAACTGCCATAATTGCTTTTCTGATGATCGAGTAAATCACCAACTACTCTTCCCCTTTGCATTGATATTATGTAGTCAACAACAGTTCTGCTTCCTGCGAATGCTGCTGATCCTGCCAACATGATGGGCCAGGCTCTCAGTATATATAAAAGCTTGACTGCCAACATTCCAGTAAAGGGGCTTCCACATACTACTTCTGAAGCGTATTTAGCAGAAAACATAGAGAAGGATGCTGATTCTATGGAAACTGGAAAACATGTACAGACAGACCATCTTGGTAAATCTGGTTTTACGTTGCAGAGCTCCAAGAAACAGGGTTAGGTGATGGATCCAAACTTCTAGGGAAGGATTTGTTATCCTTTTTAGTTTCCATAACCCAAACACTTCTAATTTCTTTTAGCTTTAGTGATGGGAGTACCAATTGAAGCAGGAAAATTAAACTTGATGCAAGAAGTATTACCTATATCGCTCTGCAAGGGAGGTGTTCTTTTGAGATTGGATGCGAGAGTACAGTGACACACGGATCTTTAAGAATTTTGTAATTTTCATATAGTGAATGTTTTCCTAAGAGTCACTTTTCTTCTCTCTCTCTCTGCAAAACTCACTTCCTGCATATTCTTTTGGCCCGATCTGACCATTGCCTAGATCTTGGCCAGTTAACTTTATTTATTACTTTTGTTCGGGTATTATACCTCTATTTCAACTTAGCTATGAAATCAGTAATTTAGCCCTAGAATTAGTTAATTAGACTTCTCTAGTTTTTGGTGAATAACAATATATATATATATTAATAATTAATCAAAAGGAGTAGGGTATTAGCGATAACAGAAGGAACGACTTCTCTAGTTTAATTAGTTAGTTCAGCCCAAGCTAATCCATTCTGGATCTAGAGCAATAGTTTCACTGTCCTTGGTTTTGGGATTTTTGTTTATTAATGAAATTGCGAGTTTGTTTCCCAAAATTGATTTGAATTCTGCAATTTCCAGTTCAAAGATTAAGCTATATCCTTTTGAGGGGTTGGGTCCAAATTAAAACCAATTCCCTTAGTATTGTTCAGAGCAAAGAATGAAATAATTGTGAAGTAGACTAGAAATTCTTATACTTACTATGCATATACATGTAATAATTAATTGTGATTTCTAGTGAGAAAAAAAAAATCATTAATCTAACCTCTCCAATAAAAAATCAAATCAAACCAAGAAGCCGAGAAGCAGTGGATCATTTCTTCAAAGAAACCCGAATAGTACAAAAACGCCTAGCAATATGAGCCAAACAATATGAACCAACAAGAGGGCTTGACCGGCTCCGCCATTGCCCACCTCGCAAAACCCTAATTTCGCAACACGGGTGCCTGCACAATGGGCATCTGCGCAGCCGCACCAATAGGTTACCCCATCCTCGCCGCAGACTGGATCGGTGGTGAAACACTTCACCGGGCAATAAGAAGAAGAAGAATCATGATCTGTAGTCGTCATCTTAGGGCAGAGGTGGTGGCCATCGGAATTGTCCCGATCTGAAGGGAGAAGGATCGGATTAGCATCATCATCAGACGATCGGACGGTCGGCGGAAAACTTAAAACGATTAGGAGAGCGGTAAGGATGAAAACTATGAACGAAAATGAAGATCTTCCTGGCATTATGATGAATTGTTTGTTTGTGGCGAGCTTTTCTGGTTTAATTTCCGAAGAAAAGCTCGCCGCTTTATAAATTATGGAATTGATTGGATGGGGAAAGAGGTGAATCAAGAATTGAATGTCTAGGGTTCTTGAGGATTTGGGAATTGGAAACAGTGAAGGCTTTTAGGGTTTGTTCTTGGTTGAAGAAAGTAATGAATCAGAAGAGAGACCGGCGACGGAAGACGGAGATGAGAATTGGGTGTGTTTTCCTTTCCTTATTTGGTCCTTCGAATAGGTGGATTTTAGGTAAGTTCGACGTGGCACATTTTTGGTGACCTACTTGTTGCCGAAAATAAAATTTTAAATTAAGAATAGAAAGATGGAAGAGAATGTTCTTTCCTTCTCCATTTCCGCGCGTAGACGAAGGCATCACCAGTATGAGTGTGTTAATAAGGAATTTTTTTTTTTTTGGTGGATGAGTAAATTTAAATTTATATAATAATAATAATAATAAAATCTCATTCTTAAATAATTGGGTCGGTTACATTAATTAATATATAATTTTTGTATGGTCAATTGCACGAATACATTCTCTCTATTTCTTTCTAACAAACATCATACCCTCCTCTAAGTCTAACAAATTCATATCATTCTAAACCTTCTTCGGCCTCCCCTACCTTTTACAACCTCACACCTCCATCCTTCAAGTTTCTAAACTGGAGCGTCACCTGATCTTCTTTTTATGTGTCCAAACCACCACAAGAGATTTTCCCTCATTTTTTCTTCGATAGATGCAACTCTTGATTTCTATCGGATAATCTCATTTTTTACTCTATCTTTCTAATATACTCACACATTCATTGCAACATACGCAAATGAGAGAAGACTCATAATTAATGACCCATATTATACTCAAATTAATTAATGTAATAAACATAAAACAAAAAGTAAATTTTTTTTTCTATTAGTTTTCACTTTTAGCCTCGTCTGCGCTCAGCAAATGTTTCTTTTCAAAAACATCTAAACAATAAAAATTTATTACGTGCAAAAATAATGTGTTACGCTTTGAAACATTTAAGTTAATTAGGGTCGTCTCCAATAATATTGAGTTCATACACTAGTTATTAAAGTTACACCCCTTATTTTTTTTTTAAATATTAAATTAAAAAAAATGTCAAAACATAATATTGATCTTTTATTTAAAAAATTGCCATCCTTCTAACACTCTTTGAAGCGAAATCGCCAATCAAATCTTCATAATCAACTTGCTTCAAAATATCATTTTCAGTTGCTGTCAAACGTAACTCATATATTAAGTGATTTTAAAAAAATTGGTTCTAGATCAAAACGTGAACTCTGAGAATAGGGGTATAAAAGTGAACCACCTGCATAACACTTTAGACAAACTTTGAACCGGACCTGAGGCTAATATTCTTACTAGGACTTTGTGGTTCGACCAATTGACTTACATTCATAGTCAAAGGAGAAACAATTGCTAGTGTTTCCACATACTATAAAATTCTAACACTAACTCCTTATATAGAGAGAGAGTAATACGAGTAAGACAAACTCTAGCTTACTATTCTATATGAGATTAGGAATACAACACAAATTTCTAAATCTAACTTATTATTTCTAAATCTTTTAGGAATACGAATACGAGTCAAACTCTAACATAAACATCTGCAACCCCATATAAGATTGTTTTATTAAATCTAACAGAAGTTTGATTGTGTAGATCAAATTCTTGAAGAACAACTCAATTTTGTTTTTCAAGGCTTGGAACAACTCATTTTTTAGACCAAGTCAGCAGGCAAATTCTATGCTAATAATAATAATAATAATAATAATAATAATTAAAACCTCGATGTCGATGCGAATAAAAAAATCAAAGTGCACAGCCACTCCTTCCTCCCTACAGAGAATATGATGTATTGAAAAATGTTTGAATTTTGAATTGTTTAGGAAAGAAATACGAGAGTTTAACCTCTCTAATCATTTTAGTCTTTGCAATAAACTTCCACGGAAAAATCCACCAATTAGTTTAAACACAGAAAGGTTATGTAATTCCTGAAATTTTTATCAATATTACTCTCTTAGTCAAAATATGAATATTATTTTCTTTAATAGGACTTGTATACTACTAATTCTATTTAGGAGAGTAATATTGATATTTTAATTAAAACCCGCTTTATTCTTTTATTCCCTAATTTTCACTACCGATCTTAAACGGGTTATATTATGGAAGGAAGATACTCCTTTCATTCCTAAACATAAGACTTTCCGGACAACTAGTAAAAATTAAGAAAAAGCAAATATTAATATTTTTTTAAGCAAAATATCAATATTATTATCTTAAATGGAATTAGTGACATACAAATTCTATTTAAGATAATAATAGGGAAAATGACCTGAATGGTCCTCAAAGTATTTACCAATACAAGCTAAGATCCCTAAAGTATTTCGACTTCCCATAAGGTCCTGAAACTATTTACGTAGCTTTTAAGTAATCATACCACCACTTTGGACGGTGGTTTCCAGCCAAGCATCATCACGCCCAGGGGCAAAATCGTCCCAAAAAAAGCAACAACTACTCAACAATGACAATTGAGAATCCTAGACTTGCTGAAACTTCTCAAAACCTCAATTAAGTATTCAAACTGAACTAGATAATAGAAATCAGAGAGAAATTAACAGTATAGGCAGCAAATCATCAAATTGATCAAAACCCATTTCTTAATTCATGATTTTTTTCTCAAAAACTAAATCAATCAAAACCCACAACTCCAAATTACACAATTTTTTCCCAAAAACCCATTACCCAAATCAAGCGAGAAAAAACAATAGGTGCAAACGAAATCATCAAATTAGCCGAAACCCATTTGTAATAGCTTTAAAGATGCGGAATACATTTTTTGGGACGATTTTGCCCCTGGGTGTGATGATGCTTGGCTGGAAACCACCGTCCAAAGTGGTGGTAGGATTACTTAAAAGCTGCGTAAATAGTTTCAAGACCTTATGGGAAGTCGAAATACTTTAGGGACCTTAGCTTGTATTGGTAAATACTTTGAGGACCATTCAGGTCATTTTCCCATAATAATATTAGCATTTTGATTTACAAAACACTTTGAATTTTACTTCCTTAATTTTTACTACTTGTTCTAAAAGTCTTATACAGTAAAACTCTATACTATATAAGAATAACCACCTTATAATAATAAAATATTATGGTCCCAACTCGAAATTAATTATAAATTGGAATAAATTCCAAATTGTAATATTCTATGTTTTTTTAGTACCCTCGAGAAATTTACCTCCATATAGAAATAAAATAACATTAAAATTTAAATATATTTATATTTATATATAAAATATTTAGACTTATTTAACTATGTTACATTAAATTTAAGATAGAGAAACTGCTATAAGTAGCCATTATCTAATTACGGATTTCAATTAATAGACTTATCTTTTTATTCGACTATTTATAGCCGCATCTATTTACGGGCCACTATAAATGACCAATTAGTGAATCCGGCCAATTTTCAGGCCAAAAAATGCCATGTGACTTGCACATGCTCCCGGAGTGGAGGGCAAAAATGTCAATTAACCATCTTTAACTGCTATAAGTAGCCATTTTCTAATTACGGATTTCAATTAATAGACTTATCTTTTTATTCGACTATTTATAGCCGCATCTATTTACGGGCCACTATAAATGACCGATTAGTGAATCTAGCCAATTTTCAGGCCAAAAAATGCCATGCGACTTGCACATGCTCCCGGAGTGGAGGGCAAAAATGTCAATTAACCATCTTTATCATCAACCCAAACCCAGCCCCATCCCCACTCTAGCCCCCCATCCCAGCGAATTCCCACAACCCCTTCTTCTCCCCTCCCCCCCGACTGCCCCTCCCCCTTCGTCCCCAGCCCCACCACTACTCCACCCCACCTACATTTCTTCTTCTTCAGCCAATGAAACCCCCCACCCCCAACAACCCACGCAGCCTTTCTTCTTCTTCTCCGATCGTCAAAAACTCTCCAATTACATCTAGCGTTTTCAAATTCTCCAATCGGAGACCACCAGTAGGAGGAGACCGGCCTCAAATATTTTGAATTGACTTAGATCTTCTTGTAATTGTTTGGTGATAAACCTAATTTATCACCAAAGCATCAATCTTTGGGTAGAATAGAGGGGCGAAGACAATAGAGAATTAGAGCTTGAAGAAGAAGGAAATGGTGAATTAAATCTAGAGAAGAGCATTAGAAGAAGAAGAAGCAGAAGTGGATGAAATGGCCATTTCGATTTCTTTAATTTCCCCATCTGAATTTCTTGTGGCTGAACGCTGAAGGAGAAATGAGAAGGGTTAAGGTAGAGTGTAGGTGACGGTGAAGAACATTAGCAATGGTTGCTACTGGTTGTGGGCAATAGGGGAAGAAGAAGGGGTGGAGAGAATTCGCGGTAGGCAGGGGGAATTCGCTGGAATGGGGGGCTGGGTTGATGATAAAGATGGTTAATTAGCTTTATGGAAATTGGAGGTAGATGGAGGGTTTAGGGTTTGGAGGTGGTGGAGGAGGAGATGAAGAAATTTTGAGTTTGGGAGTGGGTCAGAAATGGCGGTGGAGGAGGAGGAGGGTGGAGGGACGTGGTGGAGGAGGAGATGAAGAAATTTTGAGTTTGGGAATGGGTCAGAAATGGCGGTGGAAGAGGAGGAGGGTGGAGGGACGTGGTGGAGGAGGAGATGAAGAAATTTTGAGTTTGGGAATGGGTCAGAAATGGCGGTGGAGGGCGGTGGTGGAGGAGAAGGGTGGAGGGACGTGGTGGATGAGAAGAAGATGGTTAATTGACATTTTTGCCCTCCACTCCGGCAGCATGTGCAAGTCACATGGCATTTTTTGGCCTGAAAATTGGTCGGATTCACTAATTGGTCATTTATAGTGGCACGTAAATAGATGCGGCTATAAATAGTCGAATAAAAAGATAAGTCTATTAATTGAAATCCGTAATTAGATAATGGCTACTTATAGCAGATAAAGATGGTTAATTGACATTTTTGCCCTCCACTCCAGGGAGCATGTGCAAGTCACATGGCATTTTTTGGCTCGAAAATTGGCCGGATTCACTAATTGGTCATTTATAGTGGCCCGTAAATAGATGCGGCTATAAATAGTCGAATAAAAAGATAAGTCTATTAATTGAAATCCGTAATTAGATAATGGCTACTTATAGCAGATAAAGATGGTTAATTGACATTTTTGCCCTCCACTCCGGGAGCATGTGCAAGTCACATGGCATTTTTTGGCCTGAAAATTGGCCGGATTCACTAATTGGTCATTTATAGTGGCCCGTAAATAGATGCGGCTATAAATAGTCGAATAAAAAGATAAGTCTATTAATTGAAATCCGTAATTAGATAATGGCTACTTATAGCAGTTTTCTCATTTAAGATAATATGAAATACTTATCTAAAGTTGTATGTGACAATGACTAAATTTTTTGGGTTAATACCACATACTTTAACTTATGCGTTCGTAGTAACTCGTCAACACGATCTGCTTCTTTTGAATCTTATGTATATAATTTTAAAATTAATGTTTTTAAAATATTATTTTTTAAAAATTATAATTTTTATATGTAAGTCTCTCTATTTTAGAATAACCTCCATATATAGTAATATTTTTTTGCGGTCCTGAGAGTATTACTCTATGGAGGTTTTACTAAATAAAAATGGGTTGGAGGTAGTATGATGATTCAATAGCCTCTATTTTCCTGGTTCATTGTCCAAATATGGTCGATGGCTGTTACGGTCTGCCAAACAAAATCAGAGGTCAATTTTACCATATTTAACTTGGGTGGATGAGAATTTGCAGTTACATTAACAAACTAAGAAAAATACGAGGAAGATGAAAGGCCTCTTGGTCTTCTCCGAAAATGAAGCTGTAAATTCATGTTTGTGTCCAGACAGGTCTGCACGTTTCAACGTAAGGACTAAAATTTCCAGATATGAATGTCTTCTCTCTATATCTCTATATATATAAATAACTCCATTTTCATCCTTTTAGCCTCAGCCTTAATATTAATTTGAGAGTCATATTTTTTTTGGTTTTATAAAAAAAAATTGTTTTTTATTATCTTTTCCTCTCAAATTTGTGCCTCAGCTCGCTCCTTTCTCTCCAAGGAATAATGGGAGGCTGTGCGAGCAAACCAAAGGATTTGGAAGTCCAACGGGCTTCTGTTCCTGTTGAAGACATTGCCAATTCTGACAAGCCCGAGGCCGACACTGCTCCTCAACCCCAAGTAACAATATTATTTTTCTCCATTTTTTACCCTTTATTTCTTTTTATGATTTTACAATCGCATTCGTTTAAGAAATATAGTGAAAGTTAAAGAAAGAAAGAAAAAAAGGTATTTTTAGTCAAAATATTAATATTACTCTCTTAAATATAATTAGTGGGAAAATTCAATCTTAGAACCGTACTTGTGAGACTAGCCCCCACAGACTTTTCATATTAAATGAGCGGGACCTACCTGCATAAGGCTGTGAATTCAGTCCCACAATGACGGTCCTATGATGGAGTCGTCTGAACTAGTGGTATATAAGTCATACTATTTAAGAGAGTAATATTGATATTTCGACTTATAAAGTACCTTGTTTTTTATATTATTGATACATGTCCTAAACAATTTATATTATGTAAAGGAGGACGGGAATTTATATTATAGGAATGTTACAGAACATTTTATTCGCTTTTGTTTAATTAAGGTGTTGCTTTTTTGGTGTAATACTTTCAGGAAAGCAGTAATGAAGGTGAGGTGAAAAAGGAAGAAGCAGAAGGTGAAGGTGAAGTTAAGAAGGAGGAAGCCCCTTTAGTAGATCTTTCTGAACCAGCTCAGGAGGCTCCAAAAACTGAGGAATTAACCATAGAAACAAAGGCAGCCACAGTAGAACCAAAGGAAGCTGTTAAAGAGGATTCCAAGCCTTCAGAAACAATCCAGGAAACACCCAAATCAACAGAAATCAAAGTTGAAGCTGTTGAGGAGAAAAAAGAGCCAATTAAGGAGGAGAAAAAGGAGGTAGAAGTTGAAGCTCCAAAGCCCAAGGAACCAGAAAAAGCTGAGGCCTCCAAAGCAGAGGACAAGAACTAACGAACGAATTGAATCCTGAAAATTTATTGTACCCATAGAGATGTTTATAACATGTTTCACTAGTTTGAGTTTCTGAGGATTCATGTAATTTTCAATGTTTGAACAATAAAGAACAAATTTGCCTACCTTAATTAACTACTACTATATGCTATTTTGTTTCTTGTAGCCAGGGACGATTATAGGAGGCGGGGCAGTCGTTCCCCGAATTTTTCAAAATTTTTAATAGATATAATAAATTTTATATGTATTTCGAAATATTTGATTAAGTTCGCTCTCAATATTTTTTTTGCAGTTTTTATATGTAATTTGGCATACCGTAAAATGGATTACCACTCATGATGACAACATACCTGAATTGTAAAACCCAATTTGTAGGTTTAAAGGGACAACTGAATTGTGGGGGGAGTCAAACAAAGCACTCGGAAAAAGAGTTCCCAACTCATTCCTAAGGTGAAAGAATGATAGACCTGTCCATTGGAGGAAAAACGATAGTTTTCAATGATTCTTATACGTATTACGTGAAGTATGACAGAATACTTCTAATAAGAGATCACCTATATCGAATGTGAATGGGTCACTTCTATGAGATGACTTCAGGGCTAAATCTCTAGAGCATTCGACGAATATTTCCAAGGCGATTCCATGGCCAAAATGGACAACAACGAAAGAATCGATTAACCGTATAGAGAAATCGTTGTATGGGTATTGTTGTCTTGGTAACACAAAATGCTGAACAGTTCAAGGCATCACGTCCACTGATTAGTAAGTGTATCCGATGGTATGTCACTAGGGAAGGTTCAAAGCTAACAACTACCTATCCCGATGCAACGAATTCTCGCCGAACTCTTGCATTGTATTTCATTTGCATTTTTAAAAGATTTTTCATTCATGTGGGGATTGTTGGAGAAATTAGTTTTTTAAAGGAATTAAAGTGCCGTGAGGACATTTTTTAGCCAATATTATTATGTGTTACACCCCTCGGTTTTGAATGTTATTGAGATTATCACGAAGTGGTTGCGCAAGCTTTGCGATGATATATAACATGTGAGAAAACAAATTAATTGTGTGAATGATAAATTGGTATAAAGTGGGTTGGATGAAATGTGATAAATGAGTTTTAAACACACATCCCACATGGGAAACTCATGGAAGTGAAAATCACTTTATAAGGAAAAATGAAACACATGAGTTTAAATTGTGTTACTTTTTCTATAATTATGCCCCATTTGAGAACCACGTGGGCGCTGTTTTTGCAATGTACTGTTTTGGTATTCTGTCTTCTAATTCTACACTGTTTTTATTTATTCTATTTTGATATAAAATTAAAAAACAGTAGCAAACATTTTTCAGTAATATCAGAAAAATATTCCAACAAGAAAAACACATTCACATAGGACCAAATTGAAATCTATGACATAAGTATTGAGATTTTCTCGCTATCCCACATCAGTTGGTTTAGAAAATTGGGAGGAAGTAAAACCTATAAGAATTCTCTAGGTTAGTATTACTTGAGTGTGTCGCGTTGGGATGTCACCAACTCATATGTTGAATTTTCAGAGTATGATTTATCAAAGAGTTTGTAAGTATTCCATTAAATGATTACACAGTTGAGAGTGTTTAAAATTTTGTTCCGTCCAACTTTGGAGTCGTGGACGGGTGAAAATAGTCTGTACCCGTCTGTATACTCATTTTTGTGCCCAATTAATAAAAATTCGCCATGTGGTCATTTTTTTAATTATATATACAAATAGTGAATTGTGATTGGTTGAACACAAAAAATAGTACACAGATTGTTACAGACGATTATTTGTCGTCGCGGACGTAGGCATGTTGAGACCCGACTTTTTCTTTTTCTCTCCATAGTAGCTCGGAAAAACTGAAATTTTAACTGTAACTTTACATAATATTTGAAACCTCGAGTCTTGGGAGCTGTTTATAGTTTCATATAAACTATAATTCTGATAATTCTTTAATATTGTTCGTTTGCCAGTAAAGTGCTACTCCCTCCATTCCTAAATATAAGATTTTTATTATATGTTACAAAATAAAAATTCATCAACAGTTAATCTTGACAAATAAAAAGGTTCCAATCAAACATATGAGATGATGCAATACTTGCTTTTTTAAAGAAAAATTTAGGTGGATTCCGTTCGGGTCACAACCACATGTCAGTGCATGCAAGAAATATGTAAAGCAGTAGCAGCACGCCCACACTTCATGAGAAACTAGACTACTACTTTTGTTTCCTTTTATCTAGCTAAAAAAAAAAACCTTTATTCTTTTTTACTCGAACAAAAAAATAAATATTGAATTTCAAATTAATTAGCAAAATTGCATTTAAATATAAATAAATAAACATAAATTAATTGCGTATTTTAGACTTAAACAATTTATGCTTTTCGCTTTTTAGACTTAAACTTTATTTTCGACCTTTTGTAGACTTAAACAATTTACGGGTACCCCATATAGATTTTTTTTCAAATTTCCGAGGGTAAATTTGTCCAATTAATAAGGGGAAAAACCCTACACGACCCATAGAATAAAACCCACCCGAAAATATACCAAAGGGATGCGATGGAAGAGGTTTGAGGAATTTATAGAAGGGATTGAGGAATTCACAAAAAAAAATCAAGAATTGGTGGTGAAATTTGGGTGTTTGATTAGTATGAAATTGGAATCCAGGGTAAATGGGGGATTCTTGAATTCGGGGTTTCCAAAAGAAAGACTCAATCCTTCGTCATTGCTGCTATGGGAAAGAAGAACAACAATAATAATTCAGATAATTCCAATTATTCTTCCCATCATCTTCTGGTAAAGATTGATGCTTTTTTACATTTAATCTGTTTTACTTTACTAATTGAACGATGGAGTCTTTGCAGTTATTTTGTTTTGCTTGTGGAAATTTCATATCTTTGCTGATTTGTGGGGGAAAATGGGGAGGTTTTTTCTTGAATTTTTGCACAAGTATAATGGTTGTTTCTATGGAAGATGTAGATGAAGGTAAGTGGGTGAGAAATGAAGATTTTTGTTGTTTTTTTTTCAATATTTGGGCTGCCGTTTGGTGGTTGATTGGTGGTGTTGGTGATGGCTCCGGTGGGTGGGTGCTCCAGGTGGTGGGGGAGGAAGACTTGACTGATGACGTTCATGATGGTGGTAATATGGGGATTGAAGATTTGAAGACCTTGTTGTTCTTAAAAAAGAAATATGATGGTGGAGAAGATGGTGATGTTGGAGATGTTGATGGTGTTGATTGTGATTATGGTGGTTAGGGTGGAGAAGATGAAGATGGTGGTAGGATGAGAAGTTAGAGAAGAAGGGGGAGAAGACATGGAAAATGGGTCGGTTTGGATTTGATTGGGTCGGATCGATTATTTATTTATTTATTTGTTTTATTTTGTAAAGCTGAAAAGACTTTTTTACCCCTGTCAAAACGACACAGTTTTGCATGTCGGTGAGTTTTTTTTCGGAAATTTGAAAAAAATCTATATCGGGGTACCCGTAAATTGTTTAAGTCTACAAAAAGTCGAAAACAAAATTTAAGTCTAAAAAACGAAAAGTATAAATTGTTTAAGTCTACAAAAGGTCGAAAACAAAATTTAAGTCTAAAAAACGAAAAGCATAAATTGTTTAAGTCTAAAATACGCAATTCGCTCTTCAAAAAATAAAAAACAACAATTTACAATAAAAAAAATTTCCACCAATTATTAATGTTTAAATACCTTACGCTTAACTATAAATTATTTAAGGATAAAATTCAATAATTTGCAATTAAAATACATACATTTTTAATTGACAATTGAAGTGCAAAATTTGGGGAAAAAAAAATTATACGTCCAAATTTCAAAAATTTGGGAGAGAGAAATTGGTGGGGGAGGGGGCAAATGGGTCGCTCGCGGCGAGGAAGAGCGCGCGGCAGCCATGGGAGGCGGTTGGCTCAAGGGAGAGGTTTTGGTCGCAGTGAAGAAGAAGAAGAAGAGTTTTTTTTTAACTGCTAGGCCAGAACGGAAGTGTGACTTCCGTCCTGGATGACGTGGCAAGGCGCGTGTGGGAGGCTGCCTAGGAATGGCAATGGGGCAGATCGGGGCGGGTATCTGAAATACCACGCCCTGCCCCGCCCTGTTGATTTGTGCCCCGCCCCGCCCCAGATCAAAAAAGTTCGCCCGCGCCCCACTCCCGCGATCAGGGCGGATCCGACCCACCCCGCCTCATTCTATTTTTTTTTTTTTAAATTATAAAAATCATTAATTTTATCAAAAAAATTAAAATCATAAAAATCATTAATTTTATCATAAAAATAATTAATTTTTTTAAAAAACATTAATTTTATCCAAAAAATCATTAATTTTATCATAAAAATAATTATTTTTTTAAAAAAAATATTTAATTTTTTTAAAAAATAATTAATTTTATCCCAAATCAATTCTCAAACAAGTACAATTAGTATATTAAAATGAAAATTAAACATGATTATGTTTAATAATAACAATATTATAATAATTTAATATAAATGGGTCGGGGCGGGGCGGGGCGGAAAAAAATACCATGCCCCGATCTGCCCCGTTCGCGGGCGGGGCGGGGCTGCCCCAAAAGGCATCGGGGCAGGGCGGATCGACGGGTCACGGGTCAAATTGCACTTCCGTTCTGGACAAAAATGTTTCTCCCCAATTTTTGGATGCCATGTCATGACCATTATACAAAAATACTGCCACACTAATGCAATCCTCTCTAATTGATATGCTAGATTTTCCAATTATTTTTTCCTATTTCCTCTCATCTATTTCTTCCCCCCCCACCACACCACATATGATTCTTTCTTTGTTTTTTCTTATCTCTCCTCTTTCTAATATTCCCTCTATCTTGACATTCTCTCTCTTAGATTTTTTTCCCTATTCTTTCTCAAGCTCTTGATTTTTCAAGTGATTTTTGTTCATTCTCTCTATTTTTTTTTTCTTATTTTCTTTTCTCTACCTTCCCGTGATTTTATTTTTTTCTCTTTTTTTTATTTTTTTTCTCTAAAACATTTCACTGAAAAGACCATTTTCTTGGATTGCTCAACAACAATAGAAATTCTTTAATACCCACCAAAAAAATTCTAACGCTGGTATAGAACTCTGAAGATTGCATCCTAACAAGATAGAAGATGTCATAAAGTAATT
This sequence comes from Vinca minor, assembly GCA_026122235.1. Classification (NCBI taxonomy): domain Eukaryota; kingdom Viridiplantae; phylum Streptophyta; class Magnoliopsida; order Gentianales; family Apocynaceae; genus Vinca; species Vinca minor. The sequence goes on along the minus strand of JAOCZM010000100.1, from coordinate 4,148,784 downwards.
ATAATATTTGAATTTTTTGTGTTGTTTAACCAAATTGTATAGGCTTCATGCACAACAATTGCAGGTAAACATTTCGTTATAAAACATTATAATTGCAGGAAATTTTAAGTTAAACATAGTCAAAATTCTGAATTTATTAGGAAAAGACAAATTAAAATCAAGAGCAAATAGCTTTTTCTGCCACAAAATTACTTACGAGTGCTATATCTGCCACAAATCATGTTTTCGTGTTTTTTCTCCCACAAAACTAGCTACGAGTGTTATATCTGCCACAAATCATTTTTTCGTGCCTTTTCTGCCATGAAACATTTTATTAGTGCTAAAAATGCACAAAATGAGGGAGGGTGAAGGGAAAAATAGGTAAGAGATAAAATTAATTTCAAATAGACCCTAAAATCACTTTTTTATATTTAATTGGGTACACAATTTATTTTCTAAATAATTGACCCCTTTTTTCCCAGGTTTATCAAAACCCCCCACCACCTTCTTCTTCATTCTCCTCCCACCTCGAGCCACCGTCAGCACCTCCCATCCCGTCACCCAATCCCCAACCCCCACACCCACCCATACCCCCTGAAAATTAACCAAGAATAGCAATCCATATGATGAAAGTATTTCTAGATCTATATTTCAGACACATATAACAAATTTCACAAATGCTTTGCTACTCTAACTTTAGAAACTGCTTTACAAAATACATATAAGTCAAAGAAATAAGCAAAATGCTAATCAATTTGCACTACATGATTAAACAAGCGCTTTGCTGCTAAAACCATAAAAAAAAATTAAACAAAATACATACCAGTCAAAGTACTAAAAAAAATACATACCAGTCAAAGTACTAAACAAAATGTAGTGCACTACATAATTTAACCTAACAGAGATGCTTTGCATCTGAAACCATCAGAATTCCTGAACAAAAAAGACTCTCTCAAAGCAATATGCAAAATGCAGACCAATTTCCATAGGAATGTCTAATTATTCTTAGGCATTTTTGCTAGGCTATCACCTTCACCACGTCTCTCCAAATCATCAAGTATTAAAAATTTGGAAAATTTGGGAAGAAGGGTCAAGTATTAAAAATAAAATAAAATTAGGTACCCAATGTAATATAAAATTTTGAATTTAGGGTTTATTTGAAATTAATTTGATCTCTTACCCATTTTTCCCTTCACCCTCCCTCGTTTTGTGGTATTTTTAGCACTCATAAAAAGTTTCATGGCAGAAAAGGAACGAAAAAACGATTTGTGGCAGATATAGCACTCATAACTAGTCTTGTGGCAGAAAAAACACGAAAACATGATTTGTGGCAGATATAACACTCGTAACTAGTTTTGTGGCAGAAAAAGCTATTTACTCTAAAATCAAACTTGTAAGGGAAAAAAAAGAAATATTTTACAATGTATAAAACTGGAACAACTTTATAAGTAGGATACCAAATTTAACAATTTAAAATTGAAAGCCTCAGTCAAAAGAATAAAATTTACCTCATTTATTGAAAGTAGTTGAAGAAGATCTGAATATGTATAAAAGAAAAAAAATATCAAAGTCAAACAAAACAAGAGACTTTTGCTAAGTCAAACAAAACAAGAGATTGAGAAAGAATAGAAAAGGAATCTAAGAGAGAGAAAATAAATCACGTCAAAATAAAGGGAATATTGAAAAGGAGGAGAGAGAAGGAAAAAAGAAAAAAAGAAAGAATCATATGTGGAGGAAAGAAATAGGTGAGAGAAAATAGGAAAAAATAATTGGAAGATCTAGCATATCAATTAGAGGAGTAATTTTGGCACATTCATATAAATCGCTCTTGTAGGAGGATTCTTACTCTGGTATTATCACTGCCCTAAAAAACAAAATTAAAGAAACAAATATATAAGGATAATATTGATATTTTAAGGGGCGGCTCAAACATATCCGAGGCCCTGTGCGAAAAAAAAAATTGGGGCCCCAAACTTTAGGCTAAGTATATATATATATATTGGGGCCTCGGATTTTTTGCTAAGTATATATATAAATAAATAAAAAATTGGTGCCCCGAATTTTTTGCTAAGTATATATATAAACAAAAAAAATTGGGGCCCCGGATTTTTTTCTAAAAATTAGGGCCCCGGATATTTGGAGGCCCTGTGCGGTCACTCACCTCGCACACCCTCATAGCCGCCACTGATTTTAATCAACAAAGTATTTAATTTTTTATTTCCTTAATTTCCGTTAGTATACTATACTATTTATATTATAAAATGGAAGTAGTAGTAATTAGACGAATTATACGTTCCTACCAGGGTGTCTAATTCTTGATAGCTAGGATTCGAGGAGGAGCTCCAGCCAAAAACAAAGAGTGAGCCGAACATGCTTTGATTCTTGGTGATCAGAATGGTACCACGGCAACCAATTTTAGGTAATGTCTTCACTGAACCCTGTATTATGTTCATCTGGCGTATTCCAGTTATTTTCTTTTCAATATTATGATAAAATGAAATAGTTTTTTTTTGGTGTGTGTGTGTGACAGAAATGGAGGTGAAATTTCCAAAGGAAGATGATATGGTGAAAGTTCATTCTCTTAACGAAAATGCACTAGTTCAAAGGTGGAACCATCTAAAGATGAGATCTTAGCACATATTTCCTTTTTAACCTGTCACATATTAACTGTCCACTTTTTTTAAATAAATGGTCATTAATAATGGTTTTTCCAATCATTATTCAGGGTAAAGCAGTTTATGACCATTTAAACGAAGTTGCTTCCAGTAAGGCTTTGGAAATGAACTCCTGCGTTATTTTATCTTTGGACAGCTTCATTCTGTTTCTATATAAAAGATGATAAAAAAAAATCTAAAATACTCTCAATTTAAACGGTCCATCACCTGTATTTAAAAATGATAAGTTCAATTAATTGAAAGTAAAAGTAAAAAATTTGTAACAGAGCAAAAAAAAGCGAGAACAATTATTTTAAAACAGAATAGAACATAAGTGAAATAAGTAAAAAAAAATTACGTTTATTTTCGTTTTACTTAAACTTTGCAAAATGATTTTTTTTTCCCTGTTTTTTGGTAAATAAAAATTTAAACGAGGGAAGACTTTCCCAATTCCTCAATAAAAATTTCAATAATCAAGAATATTAACTTCAGAAGAAGGAAAATCAAAATTGACCACGGGGACATAACAAGATACCGCTAGTTCTTTAATTCCTCATGGCCTTTGCATAAGACGAACGGTATTGCATACGCTGAGAAGTATTCGTCATAATTTTTTTGGCCCGGCTAAAGTTTTTTTTGATACATTCTTATGAATATGGATCATTCGATTAATTGGTCTGACATTTCAATTTAAAAATTAACCAAAACAGGTTTATACCAACACCATTCATATAAGGTGGTCTGTGAATTGTGACTACTTTTAAGATGTGATTGCATTGGATTTAAGTTTGAAATTTTCATATTCAATATAAAATTGATTTATGTCTGAATTTAAGTTTTTAAACCAAATCAGACGCAATATAATTACACCCTTAATCTCGAACATAAGATGAAGCCATCCGCTGCCACCATCCAAAGCACGGGCCAAAACTCAAAAGGCGCTTTTATGTTTTCCAGTCCAGGAAACCCGCTCGGCTCTGTGCATTAATGAGGTGCTGATTTTTATGCGGGGTTCATTAGAAATGACAAAACGGTTAATGCTATCTTCATTAGGAATGGCGATGGAAAAAGTACAACTCCTAAACTTAGAGAGGGCTATTCTAGAAGGAGAATGCCTAAATGTTATTAAAGGGATTAAAGGATTTTCGGATGACATTCATTGGCCTGGCCTCGGTGGCGGAGTCAGGAATATTTCTTTGGGGGTACAATTAACATTGACAAAATAAATTGATAAAAGCATATAAATATTACCGGAGCCAAAAAAAAAATTTGATGAAATTTTATACACTAGAGTTATTCACATTTTGTTCACCCTTTTCACTCTACTGATCAATGTTTCATAAACCTCCAAGTCCTCTGGATTCATATTGTGGACTTTTTATTGTGAACTTTTTATAGTTTACAAGAGAGCCCATTGTTGATTTTTTATTAGTAATTTTATTTTTTAGTCTCTTACACACTTAAGTTTGTTACCAAATCAAGAGCAAAATTGTTAAAATATAAGTGGTGTCATTCCTATAATTCACAAATTAAATAATTTAATTTTAAATCGTAAAGTGATTCAAAATGGGTATAATAAACAATGGTCAAAAGACAATTTTTTTTTTTTTTTTGGAAAAAACTGCCCCACCAGTCTCCGCCACTGCCTGGCCTTAATACGGTTAAAAATTGTAGATCTATTCATGAGTTATTCAGGTCTTGGGATTGTCTTTATTTATGTCAATAGATTAGCCAATTTCCATGCTTATAACTTAGTTTAATGGACTAAATCAAAACATGTAATAGGTTATATTCGTCCTTCGGTTCTATGTGATAGGAGGGGCACTTTTTCCAGCTTCGATCCGGGACCGGATTATTCTAATGGTTAATTCTACTTGGCAAAAAAAAAAAAAAAATGAGGTGCTGATTTTCAAGAGAGAAATTAACTCCCATCTGGGTTGGGTTCTGCTGCTTGGTTTGCCCACCTTATTTAACGTGTGAGCCTTTAGTATGGCTTTCCCTATTAGTTTGGTTCGCAAAAAAATGGAATTGAAGAGGGAAAGTCAAATATTTATCCCTCCGTTTCATATTAATCGCAATAAATGACCCCAAAAAAAAGTACTCAGATTTTGAGATTTTGATAAATTATATGGCAAAACAAGTTTTAAAATCTATAATGCCCCTAAAAAATTCTTGACAAGAAGTCAATCACATCTTAAATTGTATTAGAACTAGAAAGGCAAATTGGTCGTTATTATCCCTAAACAATTTATAAATCAGGTATAAGGTCCCTAATGATGTTTTCTGTACATTAAAATCCTCAAACAATTTATGATTGGTGTGTAAGGTCCTTCTGTCAAAAAAGTGACGGGTCAACTGTAAATTGAAAATTTTATTCGAGTCAACATAAATACTTTAGGGGCATAATCGGTATATCACAATTAAAATACCGGCAAATTGGTCATTATCATCCCTAAACAATTTATGAATCAGGCGTAAGATCCCAAAACATTTTTTTTGGACATTAAAATCTTCAAACAGTTTACAATTGGTGTGTAAGGTCCTTCTGTCAATCTTCTTACCGTAAAATAATTCACCAAATTAGCAAAAAAAATTGAACGACAAAGACAAAGAACTCATCAACCCAATTCAGGACCTTATAGTAGAAGTTGTTGATGCAATTGATCTAATGTCAATTGATTTTTAGCTGTTTTGGTGATTTAATTAGCAAGAATTATTATCTGTAGTTTGTGGATTTTTATTTCAAGTATGCAATGAAGGTTCTTTGCTTAAAATTTGATATTTCAAGAAAGAATTTTGCGGGTTTGATGGAATTTGGACATGAGCATGTCTATGATGCTGTTAAAAAATTCTTGCTTTGGGCTCAATCGGCGGCCATTTTCATTCATTTTAGAGAGTTTGAAGAATAAGTCTGTAGTTGGTGCTGGTGGTTGAGGATGGTGAAGAAGAGGCGGGGATGGTGACTTGAATTAAATTTTTAATTGACAGTTGCCTAACACTTTTTTGACAAAAGGACCTTACACACCAATCGTAAATTGTTTGAGGATTTCAATGTCCAGAAAAAATGTTTTGGGACCTTACGCCTGATTCATAAATTGTTTAGGGACAATAATGACCAATTTGCCGGTATTTTAATTGTGATATACCGATTATGCCCCTAAAGTATTTATGTTGACTCGAATAAAATTTTCAATTGACAGTTAACCCGTCACTTTTTTGACAAAAGCACCTTACACACCAATCGTAAATTGTTTGAGAATTTTAATTTGGCAAATTGGTCGTATTCGTCCCCAAACAATTTATTACTCAGGTATAAGGTCCTTAACTAATTTTTCTGTACATTCAAATCCTCAAACAATTTACGATTGGTGTGTAAGGTCCTTCTGTCTAAAAAGTGACGGTCAACATGAATTTTGGAGGAAAAAATAAAGTCAAAGCAAAAATGTTTAGGGGGTAATATGGTACTTTGACTTCTTTCTTTCAACCACCCCAACCCCCTAAATACCTCTACCCCAACGCGAACCCCCCTTCCCATCACCACCACCACCACCACGCCCTTCCTCCTCCAACCCGCACCACCGCCTGCATATCCATCAACACCGCTGCACCACCCTCATCCCAAAACAGTCCATGGCCCTACTAGAAATTCAAAAATATAAGCAAAATCAAGAATTAAGTGGATCTCATTCTCGTAAAGAAGCAACCAATTCCTCTCGCTTTTGAACCATCCTTCGAATCTTTGAACCCATTTTCCTCCCCGAATTTGGGATGATTTTTTTTTGCGGGGTTAGGGTTTCGTGAAATTTTTCTTGTTATGGGGTTAGGGTTTCGTGAATATGGTATGATTTTTGTTGTGGGTTTTGAATTTGGGATGATTTCTGCTGTGGATTTTTGGAGATGAGATGAATTTGGGATGATTTCTCCAAAAAAAATCCGGAGATGGAAGATGGGGGAGGTTACCGGAGATGAAGGAGATGGAATTTGGGTTTGCAGAATTTGCTTGGAGAGGGGGTAGTTGCCGGAGATGGTGGGGATGCTTGGAGCGGGAGTGATGGTGGCTGGAGATGAAGGTGTTGGTGGCTGGAGCGGGGGTGGTGGGGGATGCTTGGAGCGGGAGTTGGAGCGGGGAGGGTGGGGGAGGCTTGAAGCGGGAGTTGGAGCGGGGGTGGTGGGGGAGGCTTGAAGCGGGAGTTGTAGCGGGGGTGGTTGCTGAGATGGTGGCTTTGAGATGGTGGGGATGGTGGGGTTTACCGGGTAGGAAGGATATGGTGGTAGTGGTAATGTAAAAATTGTGATATACCAATTATACCCCTAATATGTTTTCGTTGACCTAGTAAAAAAATTAAATTAACAGTTGACTAACAATTTTTTTGACAGAAGGACCTTACACACCAATCGTAAATTGTTTGAGGATTTGAATGTACAGAAAAATTCGTTAAGGACCTTATACCTGAGTAATAAATTGTTTAGGGACAAAATCCACCAATTTGCCTTTTAATTTACAGAAAACATCGTTAGGGACCTTATGCCTAATTCATAAATTGTTTAGGGACAATAACGACCAATTTGCCAACTAGAAACTGCATTTTTAGTTAATTAAAAGTATTAAATGAGTGGTGAAAGGTAAGAGTAAATTTAAAAAAACTAAACATAAATAGTTACTCTATTTATAAATTAGAAAATTAATTCAGAACTGAACAAAAAAGAGAAAATATGACAAATAATATAGGAGGGAGTACTTCACATAGGAAGTAGACGTGATTTCTTCCATTTTGTTTGGTAGGAAATAAGGTCAATGAATATTTTTTTTTAAAAATAGTTAGATAAAATGCCAAAAACTCCCTCCATTCCTAAATATAAAACTTTTAAACAATTTTAAAAAATTAAAAAACTTGTCATTTTCACTAAAAGTTTCTATATTACCCTCTCTCACTTCTATAACATAAGAAAAGAAAGGAAAAAATAGGGATGGCAAAAGCGACAAATAAAAGAAATGTCGATGGTATAATTGAAATAAATTGTTGACAACTAATAAAACAATCTTAAACGACAATTAATTTGGATACCTATAAATCTCCTAAACGACAATTAAATGAGAATGGAGGAGTACATCATAGTGCATATGAACTGAATAAAAAAAAAGTTCGAATGAAACATTACACGAACACTTAAAGAGCAACTATCCAGGAGCAGTTGTCCATCCCTTTCAGGACAGGCATTTTAGCTATGTGACGACGAATCCTCCCCCAGCCCCACCCATATTCCTATTAATCATAACATCTTCATTTACATCTCACACAAATATCATCTCTCTTTTAGCGCTCTCTTTGCATTTCAACAGTACTTCCAAGCAAAAACAAATGCAAAGAGAGCGCTTTGGGTTGAGATTAGAATTACAGACCATGTTTCATAATTTGGCATTCATGATCCTCAACAACTCCAAAAGTGCAAAGAATCATAAATAAAACATTGAGGTCAAAATAAAATCTTAGATGACACTAATATGGTGTTTTTTACTTTTTTACTCTCTTTTTTGGGGTTTTGGGGTGGGGGATACATTGGCAAACAACAGCTGATAAAGAAATTGGGAAATCAATTATACCATATTGCCATCCAAAATTGGGAAGACTGTTGAAGAAATTGCACCTAGATTTTATGATCCACCATACTCACCCATAGGCCATACCCCAACGATATTTAGACGTGATAAAGCCAGCATAAAGATTACGTACGCAACATTTTGCAAGTTCAATTTGATTTTCTCAAACAAGAAATGTATACCTAGAGAAGGTATTTAGGGAGCAGGAACCATATACCTCTTGACAAGTTGTAAATAAATCACAGCTCCAAGAATGTTTGGGCGGAAAAATTCAAAATGGCCTTTGTACGCCTCTTCCCTATGCCAAGAAGATCAAAAGATAAAGGTCTTTCATGGTTGGCACCCCAATCAGCTTGGAGCCCGGAACAACTTAACTGCGGAGACCACAAGTAACGTCAGTGCTCCAAGATTTTGATCTTCTCAAGACAATTTTGCATGTGTTGATGGACACCATCTGCAACTTGGCCACCAGCTACTAATTTGAAGTGCTCAAACTTCAATTGATCACATTTTAAAGCAGCATCTTTGCAAGCCTCAATATTTCCTGAACCGAAAACACACAGAAATATTACTGCTGATTCTTACTATGTTTTAGGCAATATAAGGTCAAAAAGATGGTGGGTAACTGCAGATATCTTTCTATAACAGAATGTGATTTCTGAGCCCCATGAGAGGGTCAAGTAAATTGTAGATGAAGAAACCAATACAATGCAAAATTTCTCACCAACTAATCATGAAGCTCAAGCCACATTATGTTCTTGAGTCTTAGGTAAATCTATAAGAGTAGACATTTTTCAAGAATATTCTTACAAAAGGGTCAAGTAAATTGAGTAATTCTCCGAATTCTCCAAGGACAAGAAAACAAATGCTGAACCAATATCCTCCCTTGTCAGAATAATGATCACAAGCTTAAACTCCAGACAAGAATACTGTTGCTTGACTAACAGATGAGAAAAGTCACTAAAGGAGAATTTTGATTACACGGGGCTTAAACCAATAATCACAATAACAAAGGTGCCATCAGAACTTCCAAAAAAATTCAACAAACTTCAGATGAAGATAGGTGTCAATCAGTTTGCTATTGATTAAAAGATTTTATTATTATCGGGGTAAGGGGTGTCGAAGTCGAACCCGAGACCTATTGTTCCGAGTTGGAAGTGCTTAGCCAACTACACTAACCTTCCTGGACAGGTGTCAATCATTTTGAAATCCATTCAACTTACCACTTAAATCAAGCAAATTGAATGTCACAGGGCAATTTCCTATACTCCTAACTGTTGTAATTGCAGCCCAAACCTTTTGATGTTCCTCCCTTGAAGCTCTGATAATGCAAAGCTTTGTTATAGGATTCACATACTTAACTGCACAAAGAAAAGAAAAGCAAAAGAAAATTACTGACGACTGGGCCTACAGTCTGATCAATGAATTGCGCTTCAAAACTAGCAAGTAAAACAGAGAGAAACGTCACCAATAGAACAGACTAAACCTTGAAATGAATTAAGTGATGAGGCAAGGCCACATTCACCAAAATTTAGGAGAATGCTGTCTTTGACGGCTTTAGTCAAATTAAACTGAGTGATGATAATTGGTTCTTCAGCTGCAATGTCTTTATTGGGATCTAGAAATACCTCCATCACCATATATCTATTCTTGAAACCCACCATGATTCTTCACTTCTTCTCAAGAGAAAAAATATGCTTGGTTAAGTTGTGAAGCAGAAGAGGGGGAACAAAGGAGCACAACTTAAGTAAAACTCTTTACCCTTGAAAACAACCAAAGAAATCACATATCTAAATTTCATAACGAAAAGTCAAGAGTTTCGAGTGAATTTAATCCTTTAATAAATATATCAACATGTGCAACTTCCATAGATGCATACAGAGCGAACTGTCTACAAAAAACTTAGTGAACACTATAACAGCTATTCATGCACAGAATGCAATCAGAAACAATAGCCCTTTGCGCGAATACTGTAGATCCTCAAGCTCCAATTAATATTCTAAAGAAGATTATGGCAGAGAAATGGACTAGGACAATGGTTCCCGGAAATGTGGATCAAAACCATAAGCACACATGAATAGGAACACTAAAATCAGTAATTCACAGAAAACCATTTGATATCAAACACCCACATCCAATGGCGGTGTCATAAGGCACTTGAATTATTTGGTTTTCATCATCGGATCCAGAAACTATAAAGTTGTATACTTACACTAACACTAGTATATAACTTCTTTGTCAGTTCAGTGATGAAAGCCACAAATTTCGAGTCAAAATGACTTCATCGACTGGAAGAAATTTTAATAACTAAAATTTTAATAGACCAACAATTTTTAATAGCTTTCAAATCGCAAGGAAGCAAAAGATTAACAATGAACGAAACGGTAAAATTAGTACTGTGAAACGGGCTGCCCCGGTCCGGTCCAGTCCGCGCGGGCTCAACTCAAAACGGACCGGGGCGGGGTGGGCCCATTTTTTACGGCCACTACCGTCGCGGAGCTTCCTCGCCGCTCGTCGCCAACCACCCGACCGCCACCTTCGCAGCTCAGCCGCTGTACTCTCTCCGATCCCATCCCCAATTTCCCTTTTTCTTTTAATTATTATTTTCTTAATTTCTTATTTCAGATTATGTTTTCTTTTGATTTTAATTTCTTTTTACTGTTATTATTATTATTACAATTATTATTTATTGCTAATATTATCCCTATTGTTTGTGAATTTTGCTCTACTTTCAACTTTCAAGCAAATCTGGGAAAAATTATTGCAATAATAATCTCCGTAGTTAATAGTATTAACAAGTATAGTAATCACAGTGAACAGAGAACAAGCTAAAAAAATTTAGACAGCAATAACAGTAATATTAATAATAGCATAAAACCTTTAAGGGAAGCAGGGCTAATGATTTAAAACAATAAAGATATAATAATAATTACAATAGTAATATTAGGGAATTAAACAGTAGCAATAAGAATCTCAGTAGATAATAATAACATTATAAATAATAAAAGAAAACAGAAAATAATAATAATAGTTATAATAATAAATTAGAAAGGAAAACAGAAAATAAAATAGGAAGAGAAGCAACCTTCTGTGATGGTTGTGGTCAGAGGCGGCGGACCGGCAGCGGCGGCAGAGCAGCAGATTCTGAGAGGAACAATTAAAATAATAATAATAATAATAATAATAATAATAAAAGAAAAAGGGTAAAGAAAAGGGGAAATTAAATTAGGGATTTAGGAAATTTGGGAGAAAAAGAAAAAGAGAGAGAGAGACTACCTTTAGAGACGATGACAGAGGCGGTGGAGCCGTGGTAGAACAGGCGCAGGCGGCGGTGATGAAGGGAGAGAGGCGGCCGCGTGAGGAAAAGAAAATGAGAGAAAGAAAGGAGAAGAAAAAGGAAAAGAAAGAAGAAAAGAAGGGGAGGAGAGGAAGAGATATTATATTTTGTCCTGATTTCATGTTTAATTTTATTTCTCACTAATAAATTATTGTCATGTGTTCAATTTTACCTACAAATTTCATTATTTTTTAACATTATAAATTTTATAATTACAGGGAAAATGACTCCATTGGTCCTCAAACTATTTCACAAGACACGCTAAGGTCTTATATGTTTTTTGACTTTTTGTAAGATCCTATAACAATTTTCGTGTATCTTATATCGTCCAACCACCACTGTCCGCGGTGGTTTTCGGCCAACAAGCATCTTGTAGTTTCCTATATGTTTTTTTTACTTCTTGTATGATCCTAAAATAATTTTCGAGTCTCCTTGTTGATATCACCACAACTCTTCGCCAAAGAACTGAATATAGTATCTGAATCACAAAATGACAAGCAATTATATAAATATCAAACACTTAAAAGACCAAAAAAAAATTAGGAAAATGACTTCAACCACCAATTTTTCACTCAAAACATTTAAAGTACTCTCTTTTATAGTATTGTCAAACTCAAAAAATAATGTAACTTTTCAATGTGGGATACTCTTATAAGCCAATCAAGAGTTTACAACCAAAGCAAAATTTAACCAACCAATCAAAATTTTATAAAATAATTAATTGAACCAAAATTCATGGAAATTACACGTATGATTTAGAAAAATGTGATTGCTGAAACTGAAAACATGATTTGTAATATAAATATAGATAGATACTCCCTCTGATTCAAAATATAAATCTTTTTAGAAGTTTTCACACAAATTAAGATACTAATCAAGATGACTAAAGTACCCCTAATTAATACTCCAAAAGAACAAATAAATTAATGAAGAGTTGCATGGAAACTACACATTTTGACAAAAATTAATATATGTAGAAAATAATGTAAGGGTAAATTATCCAATAAATGCACAATTCTTATAAAAAGACCTTGATATTTTCAACAAAAAATAACTCTTAGAAAAACTTCTATTTTGAATCGAAGGGAGTATAAATTTTATACACATTGATTTTTATTGTTGTTAATTCTCTTATGTGGCTTTAGATTAATATTTTTTACTTTTTTTTATTTTATTAGAAATTAAAATTTCTAAAAAATAATACTTTAGTTTTAGAGAGTTTAGAAGAAGTTTCACTTGATTTTTGAAGTATAAACGAAGAGAATTGATTTTTTTTTTTCATTTTTAAATATCCATATTTATTTATTTATTTTTAAAAAGATATTATGAAAGTAAAAATAATGCATAAGAATAAAAAATAAAAAATGAACATTGCATAAGTCTAAGCTAAATCGAACTTGATTGTAAGCTTAATCGGAATTCAGAGGACCCGGTCATCTGAATTACCCGTTATTTGTTAAAAATTTAACTATTTTTATTTATATATATAAAAAGTATAAGAAGCAAATAAGTGGGCTTCCCTAATTTGATGGGCTGAAATGTCAACCCAATTTCTCACTCAAAACATGTCAAAGTACTCTCTTGTATAGTATTGTCAAACTAAAAAAAAAATGTAATTTTTCAATGTGGGATACTCTTATAAGTCAATCAAGAGTTTACAACCAAAGTAAAATTTAACCAACCAATCAAAATTTTATAAAATAATTAATTGAGCCAAAATTCATGGAAATTACACGTAGGATTTAGAAGAATGTGATTGACTGAAACTGAAAACAGGCTATGTAATATAAACATGATTTAGAAGAATTTTATTTGCCTCACGTAGGAGGCGGGTGTCGAACCTGGGACCTCCCGGTCGCAGGTCAAGGCTTGCCCCACTGGGCCACGGCCTTCTTGACTGTGATAAATGCATTTAAAAGAATGATTAAACCGCAATTCTAAGGGCTTTTACCTCATAGAATTTTTAGAATTTTTGTTTTGAGAATTGAAAAAAATAAATTACTTTTGAGATAAGTTACGAGACTCGAAGTAAAAATTGTATTGGTTTTATAAATTAAAGTGATGCACATTAGCATTTGTATTAATCAACAACGAGAATATTATGATCAAATTATGCTTCTAATTAACAGAGAGCATGAGTAAAAGTAAAAGTATGAGTAGGGATCAATGAGTAGCTTAGCGGTTGAAGTTTCTTCTTTCTTGGACGAGATCATGTATTGATTTCTACTTCCCCTACCCTTCTACCAATAAATAAATAAAAATAATAATAAAATAGAGTTATTAGCTATTTATAGCACTAAACTATTTACGAATTTCTCTTTATAGTACTAAACTATTTTTTTTATCTAAACATGTCACTCAACTATTTATGTTTATCTAAATATGTCACTCAACTATTTACGTTTATCAAAAAAATATACAACCACCCATTTTTTGGGTGTTTTCCGGCCAGCGATGTCACGTGAGTTGCTTCAGAACATAAACAAAGGCGAAAAGGAAAAGAAATATTGGAAACGTCGGGCCATAACTGCTTAATTTGACAGACCCGTTTGCCCTTACAACAACAAATTAAGCAGTTATCGCCCGACGTTTCCAAGATTTCTTTTCCTTTTCGTCGTTGTTCATGTTCAAGCAACTCACGTGACATCGTCGTACTGAAAACACCCAAAAAATGGATGGTTGTATATTTTTTGATAAACGTAAATAGTTGAGTGACATATTTAGATAAAAAAATAGTTTAGTACTATAAAGAGAAATTCGTAAATAGTTTAGTAATATTCGTCACAATGAAACATAAATATTGGAAAAGACAAAGATAGCCTGAGCGAAATTTCACGCGCATTTCAGTTACATCTACATTTAATTGCAACGTTCACACGAGAATCGGATCACACCTTATCCTCTCTCTATAAATACCTCACTCCTTCCCTCTTCTCTTTCTGTTCTTTTTGCTTCAACTTCAGGTGCGTAGCTGTTGGAGGAAGATATATATAGAGAGAGAGAGTCAGAGCATTTTAGGTCGTCGCCGTCGTCATTTCCCGTCCGCCGTGTAAGTTAGTTTCTTCGAGGCCTCTCGTTTCTCTCGATTAGTATCTCTGTAGTCGTATGTGAATTTTGTATGTGTGGGTATGTACGTATATTCCCTCGCTTGTATAAGTTGTGAATTGATATATTCTTTTAATTTGTTTTTCTGAGTTTAAATTTATTTCGTGCTAATTGATTTATGTCTGGATGTGAATTTAATTTTAAAATAAATGCTCAGTCTCTCTGAATTATATTAATTTTCTTTTGTCTGTTTCATAGAAAAGTTAAAAAAGTGTTTGAACTTGAAAGTCTTTGTCCTTGTGCATATTTTACCGTTTCGTTCATTGTTAATCTTTTGCTTCCTTGCGATTTGAAAGCTATTAAAAATTGTTGGTCTATCGATATTGAAAAAATCTTGGGAAGAAAAATTGGGTGTGAAGGACGAGTAAACAATGTTGTTATGGCTGAGATGGAGAATTTTATTGTCAGATCCGGCCGTAATAGTTCTTCTTTTTTGCTGCTGTGTAGTAGATGTGCATGACCTTTATGAATGATGTTGTAAATTTATGTATATCTTAGCTGTTCATTATGCAATTGAAAATCTGAAGGGGCCGTAGTATCTGCTAATTTTCCCGGCTCATAGGGAATGCTTGCTTATCATTATGAATTTATGAGCAAGCGATATGCTGTGTGTTTTGGGCAGGCCTCGCTGATGTGTTGTGCTATTGTAGAGTAGTTAGCTGAAATATGACGAATCACAGTTATTATCGATAGATTCCAGATCCTTCCATCAAAGTTGACACTTTCTGGTGTTGTTTTTGGTCTGCAGAATATTTGGAGCAAAAATCGCTTGATAGTGCAATTCTCTTAGGACCTGAATTTTTGTGATTAACTGAAAGCAATGGAGGTATTTGGCAAATCTATGGTAGCTGTGCCTTCAAATGTTATTTATCTGTCAAGCATTCTTGGCCAAGATGGGCCAAATCTTATTCACAAGTGCGATTGGAAGTGTGAGAATGAACACGTCTGTGGGAACATGTATCGCTGCAAACTAACTGGGCTGACTCACATTTGTGACAGAAACTGTAACCAGAGAATTCTATCTGATAACCATAGCTCCATTTGCAGAGTTAGCAGATATGTTTTCCCTCTAACACCAACTGAGGAACAGGCAGTCAAGGGTATTCGGAGGAAGCTTGAGACAGAGAGTTCCCCTGCTGATAGTTGCACTTTTAAGCGTAGAAGGGATGCACAATTTCATCCCTCGCCATTTGAGAGATCTTTCACTGCTGTTAGCCCCATCTGCAGTCAAATTGGAGATGGCATGGATATGAGCTAGATGTTATAGCTGATTAATTCATGTCCTTTTTATCGGTTTCCCAGTTTAATTTTGCTTTCTTCCGGACCAGTATGGACACTAGAACTGATATTAGCCCTGAAGTGGCAGGCTTCAATGTCTTGCCCTCTTATGTAGGAAAAACTTATATTTAACTTTCCTTTAATAGATTGCAGCTCTTCCAGCAGCCTTATTATTTTAGGGAAACTTTATGAAGTTCACTTTGATGATGGCAAAGAAGTTTGAACCCATGACAAGTTCAGGGTTCTACTAGGAGATAGACTGAACTTCATTAGGAGCAAACTCTCATGCATGACAACATGATTATTCTCTTTCCATTCCTACTGTTGGTTGCCAAACTTCTCTTATTGTCTATTCAGATGATTATGTTCATGTAGAGTATGAAAGTGTATAATATTATTCAGTTTTGATCCTTTTTTTTTTTGGTGCGTGTGAACACGGGTACGACTTGGACAATCTTTCATGATACTAATGCTTGTTATGTATATATATTTTATCCATCTCTCTTTAGGTAGGAGATAAAGCACTTGTTTCCTTTTTAGTTTTTACAGGATACCCAATTCAACTGAAGACATTATTTTGTGATCTGGTGACACATGACCTATATTTTGAACTTCTCTATGTCCTATTCCAATATTTTTATTGTGTTTTCTGTGTATTTATTTATTTATCTGGTTCTTTCTGCTTGGTCAATAAATTGGCTTCTGAAATTCATGTTATTTTGCAGGGTGTTTCCGTATGAACCAATACTTGGGAGTTGCTAAATAGCTTATTGCTTATTCACAAAAAATGTTTTATATGAGTTGATTGGAAAGGTATTAGGTAGTTTCTCATTTTTTTGTTTCCTCTCTTAAGCAGGTTTAAACACTGCTGACATGGTGCGGAGATAGAGTGAATTTTGGTTTCTGTGTTCCATGCCGAATTGTATTTGTTAATCCTATTCATGGAAGTGCTTTCAGCGGACTGGTGGAGGTAAGAGTTAATTATCTGAGGAATTTCTCATTATTGATCTTGTGCTAAAATGGTTTCCTGTATATTAAATTATGGTATATATTAGGATGAGGCAAATACTAACTGATCTATCCATACATGTAAGCATTTTAAAGATTCTTCATTTCCTTTTTTTGACCTCTCTTCTCCCATGGCTGTCTGCATCATAGGATTTGTAGATTTCTGTATTTTAGTAGGTCAGGCTGGTAATAATTGTTCAAGAATTCAAATCAATGGAATATCAAAACTGGCTTAGTTCAAATTCTTGCCTTTGTTTTTTATTTTGTTTTTTTCTTTGCTTTCTTGTTTGGGTTAAGCTTTCAGGAGCCGGAATGACTCTGTTTTAAGACCTGGGTTCTCTTGTCTTGTTCAGTACTATTACTACTACCTCCGTTCCTAAATATAAGACTTTCATTACATGTGAAAATTAAGGAAGCAAAAATTAAGATGATTTTGTAATCAAAATATCAATATTACTCTCTTTTAATATAATTAGTGATATTTTAATTATAAAAATATTTTAAGTTTTGCTTCCTTAATTTTCGCAACATGAAATGAAAAGTCTTATATTTATGAATGGAGGGAGTATTATTCATTTTGGTTTCTACTCATGAACTTTTTAGGCAGTCAATGCCCCCTCTTTGCATTCTCTTTTTTGCATCTTCTGGAGTTGGCATTTGATGTGACTTTCGGCTTCTGAAAGTTTTTATTTTGATCAGATCTGTTTCTGTATATTTATTGTTAATGGGAATACTACAAAGCAAAACCACTTATTTCTCAGGTAATGCATGTAAACCTTTTGGCATGTGATTCTTCCTCCAGTTTACCTTTTGAATCAAGGTTAAGAGAGTGATAGCAAGGGTACCAAACACTTGACAGGTGATGGCTAATGTATTTGTTTTTATGGCCTGAATTTTCTGTTGCATTCTCTATAGCCTGCTAGTGTCAGAATTGTAACTGCAATCAGATTTGTTACTACGATATGGCCCGCCACATTAGCTGGTGCCGGAAATTCGGCGTTGCCAACAACCAGATTTCAGTTGGACTCGGGGCAAAGTGTGAAAATCCCGAGCGTTCCGGGATGGTCAGGTCAAATTTGGGGAAGAACGGGTTGCAATTTTGATGCGTCGGGCGTGGGTAGGTGTCAAACGGGGGACTGCAGCGGAAGGCTGGAATGCAACGGCAGTGGCGCCTCTCCACCGGCGTCGCTCTTTGAAATAACTCTGGGAACCGGTGACCAGGAAGATTTTTACGATGTCAGCATTGTTGATGGCTATAATCTGCCTCTATTGGCTCTGCCACAAGGACTGAAGGGTCAATATTGCAATGCCACAGGCTGTGCTTCCAATCTCAACATGGGTATCTCATCCTCTTCCTCCTCTTGATAGTAGATACAAATTTGGTCCCCATGCAAAATCTAATCTCGACTGTCTAATCAAAACTGAGATTTATTAACAGTGTTGATAACAAGTACTGTCCAATTATAATCATGGTATTTTATGTAAAATAAACAGGTTGTCCTAAAGAACTTCAGGTGGAGGGAGGGGAAGGAAATGCGGTTGCTTGCAGAAGCGCTTGTGAGTCATTTGGATCAGACCAATACTGCTGCAGCGGTGAATTTGCCAACCCTACGACATGCTGGCCATCATTCTATTCAAGCATCTTTAAGAGAGCTTGTCCCAGGGCTTACAGTTGCGCCTTCGATGACGGCACCAGCACTTTTACATGCAAAGCTTATGACTATACCATCATTTTCTGTCCCCTCAACGGGTAAGCACATATTTCTAGTCGAGATTGAATACAAATATAGACCTTCAATTTCTAACAGAGAGTAACCGTTTACCACTAAGTGATGTTTAAATTTGCTCAGCGAGCAGCTATTGCTGCTGCATTATGACATTTTTCTTTATCTTTTTGGGATTCTCCTCCAGTAAAAGGCGTTGATTTGTAAACACAGGAAGAGAAAAATGAACAATGCAATAACATCTGCTCCTGTTAATGAAAGCAGAAATGGAAAGATTGTAGGGATTGTATCATCCTCGTCCTCAAATATTGTATTACCTTTAATCGGGCAGATGTACGATACTTGTGATCTTTAATGATTTGCCTAAACACAGTTGTCAGTTGTCAGTTGACAGAAAAAACTTTAGTGACCAAAATGGCATGCCGGAAAAACTTTAGTGTTGAAATAAGTTAAAAAACTTGAATTTTGACCAAAGTGGCTAGACTAAAATATGTTGATGATCAAAGTGGTTAATAATTCCATTTCTTGGTTTTCCCCTTCTTTGGAGCTTGAGATTTCTTTCTTAATGCTTTCTTTGCCGGCTTTCCTCCAGCAGTTTTAACTTTCTTCCTCGCTGCCCCTGCATCGATACTACCAAATTAGCAAAAATTGGTCCCTTCATAAATTGTCTTGAGGTTTTGCATAAAAAAAAAAAAAAAAAATTGTCTTGAGGTCGAAAGGTTTTCTTTGATATATTAAATAGGGAGAGATAAAGAGGGCAAGACAACATACAGATGCTTTCTTAGTTTTCTGTTTGGTTTTCCCATTAGGTTGCTCCTCAGCATCCTCGTTTTGATTAGCCGGTAAATTGGATTTAGACAAGTCATCAACATCATCCTCGGAATCAAAAGAGAAACCCTCTAGCGTACCGACAAATGCAGAAGAATAAATATGGAGTCAGCATTATCATTATAGGAAATACATGATACATGTTATAATCACCAAACCTTTACCTTCAACCATGGTTTCAGCCTCATAAACATTAGACAGTGGTCTGAGTTGAATAAAGTCATTCATGATTGCCTCTTATCTGAAGAAAACAAAATTAACAAGTTACTACCTCTGTTCCTAAATAATTGATACATTTTAAAATTTGATGAACATTTACCATATTTTTTTCCAACTTTACCCTTAGTCAACTTTACTTAATAGTATTTTAGTGTTCCCAACAATTCTACCACATCAAATCATACTTTAATAGGGTGTAATTTTGACTTTTTTTCTTCATAATTATTGTCTTGGTGAAATGTATCAATTATTAAGAAACGGAACGGAGGTAGTATATAGTAATGCAACATAAAGAAGAGTCCCCCCTCGAGACTAAATTGCCTCAAGTAATATATAGAGCATAAACCAATACATAAAGTATCTTTTTAAATCTATCCTTTTTCTTTTGAAATTTGGGGGGGGTGGAATATGCGAAGAGGACGAAATTAAAGAAAATGAATGAGTACAAAATGAACTTGCCTTGGCTTCTGATTGACCAAAACTTACCTGAACATAAGGAGCCATAGTCGGTCATATATCTGAAATTAAGTGTGTGTGTGTGTGTGTGTGTGAGAGAGAGAGAGAGAGAGCAAAAAGAAATTTCAAGTAGTGCATCGAGATATTATGGTAAAAGACTAATGCAGAAAAGCAAAACAATGGAAGGAGACAACTTTTAGCAACTATAGAAGTTGAATATCAAACGGTCAAACTATTCATAAACAAATATAAGAAGCAACCAACTAGTGATTCCCCATCTCATCTGCATTTCCTTTCTAGCAGAATCAATAGGTAGTCACCAGTTGTCATCTCAGGAATGACAATTCTTAGTTCTTGCAAGGGATCTTAAAAATGACGTGGCACATGACACACAGATAAGTATGATACGAGATTACTCATTTTGTCTGAAAGACTGTAATAATGCGAATAATACGAGATTACTCATTTTGTCTGGAAGCCTGTAATAAGACGAATAAAAAGACAACATAATAGCCATACTGACATGATAATACTATAACTATACCAAAATGGCTTACCTTGGATCTTTGTGCCTTCTCAGGGAGTAGTACCAAAGGCAACCTTGAAGAGACCTGCACAAGTATCTTTCATTAGTGATGTAACAAAAACTAAATAGCAAACAACCTCAATGGAAATGCAAGAATCTCACTTTCGGCACGCTAGGCTTCTCGGATATATCTCCCTTGACATCCAGTGTCACCTAACGCAACAAATTATATTATGGAAAATACAATTTGATGTAAAATCTATATGAAACACGCTTGTAGAAGAGGCAAGTTGTTTTACTAACATGCGTCCGTCTTAAACTTGATGCTTTGAAATATCTTTATCAGAACCAAAAAACTGGAATAGAACATTTATTCCCTCCATTCTTAAGGGCATTCACAGACTCCGCTCTTGGAGCTTTGTTCTCCTTCTACGGCAGTTTTTTTGGTGTTTTCACAGGAGAAACTTCCAATGGGGGTTCTCCACCATCATTAAGAATGGCATCATCATCATTAGATTCCTCCAAGTGGTTTATGCCATCCTCATCATCACTTAGTGGGGATTCAGAACTTGATGATAAGGTCACAGCTGACGGATTTGGAGCCTCTTCAACAAATTAAAAATTCACCCACCGTAACAAAGTCATCAGCACATAGAACAATAATTATAACTATGCTAAGCATCCAAAAAATTTCAAAACTCTCCTAAATAATATTTTTTTTTAAAAAAAATTTAAGCAGCATTTCCTAAATTCTAAGAAACATAACAAAAATCCAACAGCAATAGAAAAAGATTTTTTTTTTTTTTTACGCCCGTTGGGCGATGCCTTATGAGTGGAGAGATAGAACTGCCTCACCAAAGGAGGAGAGAGTAACTCTAGAAAGGGAGTCAAATTAAAGCATGCTCCATGCGCGGGGAGGGTATCGAACCCACGACCGTGAGGCTAAGGAACCTTTGATACGCTCATAGAAAAAGAATTTCATACGCTCATACCTGACAATTGAACAGGAAAATATAAAAACCTTTATTTTTTTGTTCTTGGAAAAAAACACATTGCATTTGGCAATTAAACATATATATAACTTGAATTACTGAAATAAATCTCAAACATTGAATGGAATAACCTAATTGATGAAAATTTAACAACTTAAAAGCTATAATAAAAAAAAATCATGCATTTACAATTGTATAAACTGAGCTAAATACTAACTCCATTCCATAATATAAGTCGATTAGAACATGTAATGAAAATTAAGTAAGCAAAAAAAAAAGAAGATATTTTATTAGTCAAATATCAATATTACTTTCTTCAGAGAAATAAGTTCTCAAACGTTTTTTGTTTAAGATTTTTTAGACTAGATTTTTATTTGATTTTGAAAAAAATGTAAAAACTGATTATTTCTGAGAGAATGTATGGGATAAAATGTTTTAAATTGAAATGGAAACAATTGTGAGGGGATAGTTTAATGATACTAAATAATAATAAAAAAAAGTTTGTGACAAATATGATTTTATTATAAAATGGAAGAAATTCTAGAGTGAATTCCATCACAAAACTAAAATATAATAATCACAAAATTAAAATATAATATAAAGATGAAGTAGATAAGACACGAGATAGGAGAAGTATTTCTATATTATTTCACAAGTCCATCTTACATCAAAATAAGCCCTCTATTTTTAGGGTTAGAAAATGTAGGTTATGAAACCTTTCATAAAGGGTAGATAATGGAGTTTGAATGTGTAGGTTATGAATTTCTTGTAACTACTCTTTCAATGGAGAGTTAAGGTATCCATAATGTTGTAGGAGTTATGGAATAAGGACTACAACCTTAATATATAATATTTTCATAACACTCCCCCTTTGGAGTCAATATAAAGAATATGCCTCATTAAAACCTTACTAGAGTAAAAAATTCAGTGGGGAAAAAAAACTTCTCTAGTGAAGGAAAAAGAGTACATCATTCTTTATATTTTACTCATCCTGTTGACTAGATCCCTTAAGATCTCTGTACCGACGCATGCCAATCTTATAAATCAACTTCTTAAAAGTTGAAGTCGGTAATGTCTTAGTAAACAAATCTGCCAGATTTTTACACGAGTGAATTTGTCGCACTTCAATTTCACCTTTCTTTTGAAGTTCGTGAGTAAAGAAGAATTTAGGTGAAATGTGTTTTGTTCTATCTCCCTTGATATATCCTTCACTCAATTGAGTTATACAAGCTGCATTATCCTCATACAATATTGTAGGGATTTCTTTCTCAAAAGATAAATTACTATTCTCTCGAATATATTGAATCAATGACCTCAACCACACACATTCTCGACTTGCTTTATGAATAGCTATTAATTCAGCATGATTTGAAGATGTGGCTACTATAAATTGTTTTTTAGAACGCCATGATACAACAGTCTCGCCACAAGTAAATAAATAGCCAGTACGAGAACGTGATTTATTAGGATCAGATAAATAACCCCGCATATGCATATCCAACCAATGCTGATTTTGATTCCTTAGAATAAAATAATCCGAGATCCATTGTTCCTTGGAGATACCGAAGGATATGTTTAACTCCATTCCAATGTCGTCGAGTTGGAGAATAACTATATATTGCAAGTAAATTTACTGCAAATGATATATCAGGACGAGTATTATTTGCAAGATACATTAGTGCACCAATAGCACTAAGATATGGTACTTCAGGACCAAGTAGTTCTTCATCTTCCTCTCGTGGTCGGAAAGGATCTTTAGTAACATCTAATGATCGGACGGCCATTGGAGTGTTTAAGGGATGTGACCTATTCATGTAGAATCTTTTCAGAACTTTCTTAGTATATGTTGATTGATGAATAAGGATTCCATCTTCTAGACTATCAATTTGTAAACCAAGACAAAATTTGGTTCTCCCAAAATTCTTAATATCAAATTCCTTTTGCAAATAATATTTTGCTTTAAGAAGCTCTTCAGGAGTCCCAATGAGATTAATATCATCAACATATATTGCAATTATAACAAAACCTGATTCCGATCTTTTAATGAAAACACATGGACAAGTTGGGTCATTCTTGTATTTGGCTTTTAGTAAACTCTCACTTAGGCGGTTATACCACATTCTTCCAAATTGCTTTAATCCATACAAGGACTTTAGCAATTTAATAGAATAATTTTCTCGAGTGCTTGACTTACATGTTTCAGGCATGCTAAATCCTTCAGGGATTTTCATGTAAATTTCAGTATCCAGATTCCCATACAAATATGCAGTAACTATATCTAAAATACGCATATCGAGATTTTCATGCACTGCCAGACTTACAAGGTATCGGAATGTAATTGCATCAATTACAGGAGAGTAAGTCTCATCATAGTCAACACCCGGTATTTGTGAAAAACCTTGTGCTACTAGTCGTGTTTTATATCTCACGACTTCATTTTGTTCATTCCGTTTTCGCACAAATATCCATTTATAACCAACGGGTTTTACCCCTTCCAGTATTCGGACTACAGGTCCAAAAACCTCACGTTTAACAAGTGAGTCTAATTCCGATTGTATTGCTTATTTCCATTTTAACCAATCTGGCCTACGCCGACATTCTTCTATTGATCTTGGTTCAGGATCTTGATCATCACTTAGAACATCTACTGCTACATTATATGCAAAAACATTATCCATAATCGTATTCATACGATTCCAATTTTTGTCAGTAACAAAAAAATCTATGGATTTTTCTATGTTCACATTATTCTTAGATACATGAACCATTGGATCAATAATTTCTTGGTCCCTTCTTACTAACTCTTTAGGAGTATTACTTTGATAATTTAATCATTTTCTTTTCCGAGGATTTTTATCTTTAGAAGCAATGGGTCGGCCACGCTTCAGGCGTGTTTTGGAATCTGTAGCTATAGAGCTTATACTTTGTCCTGCAGGGACATCTATTCGCATTAGAGCATCTATAGCCGGAAGATGAGATTTGGTAATTCTTGTAGAATCGAAAAAAGCATCAGGCAACTGATTTGCAATTCTTTGCAAATGAATTATTTTATGAACTTCAAGTTCACTAGTGCCTGTCCGTGTATCCAAATGACATAATGCTGATGTTTTCCATGTAATTTCATTCTTTTGTTGTTGATTTTCTCCCCCCAATGTGGGGAACATTGTCTCATCAAAGTGACAATTAGCAAACCTACCAGTAAAGACATCGCCTGTTAATGGCTCAAGATATCTGATGATGGAAGGAGAATCATATCCCACATATATTCTAAGTCTTCTTTGAGGACCCATTTTTGTATGCTGATTTGGAGCAATAGGGACATAAACTCCACACCCAAATATTCTCAAATGAGATATATTCGGCTCAAAGCCAAACGCCAAATGTAGAGGAGAATATTTCTGATAACTAATTGGCCTTATGCGAACTAGTGTTGCTGCATGCAAAGTAACATGACCCCAAACTGATATTGGGAGCTTTGTTCTCATCAACAAGGGTCTAGCATTCAACTGTAGTCGTTTAATGAAGGATTCTGCCAATCCATTTTGTTTATGAACATGTGTTACAGGATGCTCAACTGTTATACCAGTTGACATGCAATAAGCATCAAAGGTATGAGAAGAATATTCACCAGAATTATCTAAACGGATTCTCTTGATGGGATAATCTGGGAATTGTGCCCGTAATCTAATTATTTGAGCAAGTAACCTCGCAAATGCCAAGTTGCGGGTTGATAATAGGCACACATGCGACCATCGGGTAGATGCATCAATTAAGACCATAAAATATCTAAAAGGTCCACATGGTGGATGAATATGTCCACATATATCACCATGAATTCTTTCCAAGAATGTAGGAGATTCAACTCCTACTTTTGGTGGTGATGGTCTAACTATTAATTTCCCTTGAGAACAAGAACCACATTTGAATTCACTTGAACTTAATATCTTATGACGTTTTAATGGATGGCCATGTGAATTTTCAATTATTCTGCGCATCATTATGGATACAGGATGACCCAATCGGTCATGCCAAACTATAAAGTTATCTGGATTAGTAAACTTCTGGTTTACTAAATGATGCATTTCAATAGCACTAATTTTTGCATAATACAAGCCAGATGAGAGAGATGGTAGTTTCTCAAAAACATATTTTTTGTTAGAAACGTTTGTAAAAATACATAGAAATTCTGCATTTTGATAATTCATCGTTTCAATGTGATATCCATTTCTGCGAATATCTCTAAAACTTAATAAATTTCTCTGAGACTTTGTAGAGAATAATGCATTTTGAATGACCAACATAATTCATTCAGGTAAAAATATACAAGCTCTTCCAGAGCTTTCTATTAATTTTGCACTACCATTTATGGTTTGGACACTAGTTTTTCTCATATTTAAAGAAGAAAAACATTTCTCAGTTTTAAGTATTGTGTGTGTTGCGCGCCACTGTCAATAAGACATATAATACTATCTCCAATCTTTAATCCAGAAGAGGGAACAATTGCCATTTTCTTTAACCTCATTTTGATATAAGCCTCATATGTAATATAAAAATTATTAACCGATTTTTTTTCTTAAACTAAAGAGACTTCGTGCTGATAACGTATTATAAAATGGATGGAATTCTAGAGTGAATTGCACCACAAAACTAGAATATAATATAAAGATGAAGTAGACAAGACACGAGAGATATGAGAAGTATTTCTATATTATTTCATAAGTCCATCTTACATCAAAATAAGCCCTCTATTTATAGGGTTAGAAAATGTAGGTTATGAAACCTTTCATAAAGGGTAGATAATGGAGCTTCAATGTGTATGTTATGGATTTCTTGTAACTCCTCTTTCAATGGAAAGTTAAGATATCCATAATTTTGAAGGGATTATGGACTAATATATAATATTTTCATAACAAATTTATCGAGTATATAGTTTTTTTTTATTTTTTTTTATTGTACGATAACTTTTGAATTCCAATCACATTTGTTGTCTCCATATTCTTATGAAAAAACTCATGCTAATGAAAAATAATTAGATCTTCAGTATCTCACGCATGTTGAATAATGACATATCTTAGTCACTAGGCAATTAGTGCAAGTAGACCTTAAACATAAAATCAAAACACATTTTCAATAATTATTAATGTAAAACTCATTTTTTAATTTTTTTGTGTGGCAATTATAGAACACCAAGATTTATGAATCACTTCATCCACGTTTTGTTCGTATATGGCATAGTCGTTGGCAAGCTATCTTATGCAGGTTTCAGCTGATCTCCCATCCTTTTTGTAAAGGTTATGAAAGTTTGCAGTCAATAACTCTGATGAGTGTGGAAGACTTTAAGTTTGCATGTGACTTCGGATTTGTTTTTGTCTTTTTTGAGTCTATTTGTACGGTCGTAGAACATTGTAACTCTTGGAACCTATTCTCTAGTGTTTTCTATGTCCGCGGGGTCATGTAATGTTCTGGCTCTTTGGCTAGCTAGACTTTTCATAAGGCTTGTTGCTTCATTTTAAAGGGTAGGGAATCCATTGGATTTCCACCTCCCTCATGTAACTCCTGATATCAATTAATGATATTATTTATTTAAAAAAAAAAAATCACTTCATCTAATAAAAAAACTCTGTATAAGTTAAATTATTATTTTTCTTTTGAAGTTATCAATGTTTCATTTATCTCACGAATTAAGTTTTTTCTATGTTGACATTCCCACCCATATCAGCCCCCATCCTCATTTTCTATTCATAATTTAGAATAAGAAATCCTAGAAACCTAAATTTTAGAATTTTATGAACATAGATAGTTCTTCCATCTACAATTCATTTAATTTCTTTTGAAATGCGAAGTGAAGCCCTAAAGTTCATGAATATTCCATAAAGGCAAACAAAAAAAAAAATTGTTCCAAAAGGTAATGAAAATGAATTTCAAGATTTTAAGTTTGAGTTTGGGGTGATAGATGGTGATTTCACTCCAAGGATGAACTCATCTTCAAGCTGCAATATTGTGGATTTACAGTACCAAAAAACTTAATAGACCGAAATTAACCATAGTAGGAGATTCAATGTAAGAATGATTGTATTCATATTGAAGTGATTACTTCATGTATGTTAATAATTTTTTTATTAATTTGAAATTTACATCTTTACCACTACAGGAGAGAGGCAATCTGAGAGCCGTTTGGACACGTCATCAATTTTGACAGCTTTTAGACAATTATTTGATGGAATGACAAAAATAGTTGCTCGTAAAATCTTTCAGGATGAAAAAGGTTAAAAAAGATGAAAGTGGCTACTAAAAATAATTGAGAAAACAACCTCATTCGTTCCCCAACTTATTTCTATTGCTCTCGAGAATCCTTATTTAATTTTTTCAACATAAAGTATCCCTTAAAATTTTACGCTCCGCCAAAAGAATCCTAACCACCCATTTTGTGGTGTTTCCGGCAAAATTAAAAAACGTGGTATAATTGTCATTTCATAAAAAACATTTTAAAAATAAATAAAAAGTAAAACCCACTCCTTCTTCACCAAACAACCCGCCGGCCATCCCCGCCCCCACCGATCATCACCACAATTCTACCATTGTGGTTGTCGGCGAACCAAAATCTCCAACCCTCTAGATTTCACATTTTCCCCTGCAACCATCATCAGTATACAAAAATCACTTCAAAAAAAATATCAAGAACATAAACTTAGATACACAAAGAAACCCAGAAAAAAATCATAAAATACAAAGAGAGTAAAATTCGAATCAAAAGATGATGATGACATTTAGGGTTGTGAAAGAGGGATTGCAATGCAGGAAATCTTCCTCTCGCTGCAAAATCTGAGGGGTCGCCGCCATGATTGAATTCTCCAGACAAGCAAAGATCTGGTCACTTTTGTTATTAATATTATTATTATTATTGCTACTGTTTCTTTC
This sequence comes from Vinca minor, assembly GCA_026122235.1. Classification (NCBI taxonomy): domain Eukaryota; kingdom Viridiplantae; phylum Streptophyta; class Magnoliopsida; order Gentianales; family Apocynaceae; genus Vinca; species Vinca minor. Next base: position 4,120,161 of record JAOCZM010000100.1, on the reverse strand, counting down.
TCCTTTTTTTCTTTTTTTATTCAACCACAGTCAAGCAATCATCCCTGCCCTTCTCCTTTAATTTTTGCCTCTGTTTGGGAGAAAAAGGAGGGATTTTGATACAAAAGGCTATGACTATGCCAGACTTTTCGTCTCGAAACCCACTGCAGTTTGCTTGCTGATTTTCTGGTGATTTTCAGTCCGGTTCGTGTTGCTTAATTCCTTTTTGGTCAGAGATGGTGGTTGGTGGTGGCCATAGGCGGCGGGAGCGATGGAGAGGAAGAAGGGGGGTTGTTTTTATTTTTAGACCTTGGCTCCTATGCGGATTTTTTTGGTGCGGACTGGTGCGTGACAGATGGCGGGCACGTTGATTCATCCAACGATTGTTTTAAAAGAAGTGATTTAGCGACTCTTTTTTTTCCAAACTGCAACTTTTTCTCTCATCAAGCAATACGCTGTTCACGTAAGCGAGAACATCTCGTTCACGTAACGAGAACATCCGTTTCACCGAACATGAACATGTGTTCACTCATCGAGAACATGTGTTCACTCATCAAGAAAATGTGTTCACGTAACAAGAACATCTGCTCACCGAGCATGAACATGTGTTCACCGAACATGAACAGGTGTTCACCGAACATGAACAAGTGTTCTCGTAGAAATGTATCTTCAAACTGCAATTTTTTCTCTCCTACTTTTTCGACTTTTCAACTGCAATTTTTTCTCTCCTCTAATAAAATTACATATGTACCCTTTTAACTTTTCTCTCTCCTCTTTTAAATCATAGCCATTGATCCATTTAAAAAATGAAATCAACGGCTCTCATTGTATCCCGCACGTGCGGATTTTTGAGCGTTCCGCACTGGATCTGGACTGTTATTTTTATATTTTAAATATGAAATGATAATTATACCTTCGTTTTTTTAGTGCATGTGCTTAAGTAATTGGAAATCACCGCAAAATGGGTTGTTAGGACTATATAGGCGGAACGTAAAATTTTAAGAGATTTTTTATGCTGAAAAAATTAAATAAGAATTCTCGATGGCAATAGAAATAAGTTAGGAAATGAATGATGCTGTTTTTTCAAAATAATTTGATTATCAAAATGGCTAATAATTCCTCTTTTGAGATTTTTTTAAATTTCATTTAGTTTTCCTTTTTTTTAAATGAATTATTCTACCTATATCTATATCACCTATCCTACTATATCATTCCCTATCTAAATTTTTTTTATCACTCACATTAAAACTCTCACTTTATCTCAAACTTCTTCTCCAACCATCTTCTCCAACCACATGTAAAAAAAACTCCTGAACCACGAAGTCTATCAAAGATTTTATTTTATTTATAATTCCCTTTTCTGGTGGCTTTGCAAATTAAAACAGGAAAATGGTTTTCTTTTTTTTTCTTCATTTCTCCAAGAAAAGAAATTTGAGAAAATAAAAAAGAAAAAGAAAAAAAATGAATGTTCAAAACAATCTTAAGTAGTATTATTGTTAACAAATTTAAGTAGTATATAATTTTTTTTAAATTAATTAACTAAGATCATATATATTAGAAAAAGTTAATTAATAGTATAAGTCATTTAAATTTTACTTAAGTAATATTATAATATTAATAGTTAAATTATATAATATTATAATATTAATAACGATGACGGTTTATATATTATTATATTTATTTAACTAACTATACATCACTTAGTATATTGAGTATCACTGTCATAGTAATTATATTCATTTCCTTTTAAGCGGTGTTTTATAAGACTATGCGTTCTAATACTTTGTGTTCTAATAAACACTAATTCTAATTTTATATTAACAAGTAATTTTGTAAAACCAGTAACTTTTACTTACGAGAACTTTTTACGTGTAATTAATTTTTGTTCGACTAAGTACGTATGTGAAACGTGAAGGAAAAAAGAAAGAAACTGAAGAATAAAGAGAAATAAAAAGGGCAAATAAATCAGCAGCCCAACATTACCTCGGGAAACTTGCCAAAAAACAAGACAGGAGAAATGTCTCCTGGGCTGCCGCGAGAGAGAGAAGAAAAAAAGAGTTTTGAGAATGTTTTTTTAGTAACTTTGAGAAGACTTTTGAGTGGGCAATCCTTATTGGATTTTGACGAACCTTAATGAAAATTGATCACAACGAAACAGGCTACAAGGGCGTGGAAGAGGATTCACTTTCCGAATTCGGAGTTGGAAGATATCGCACCGGGAACGGAACTAGTTTCCAGAATTTCATTTTATGCACAGTTCCGGTAAAAACCTCTTACAGGTAACATACGAACTTCAATCGGAGTAATTCTTTTTGATTTAGAAACTAGACTAATAGAACTATAATCTGACCGGAGGGATCGACATTTTAACCTTTGAATTTTCCGTAATGCACGTCAGAAGTAGAGGGAAAAATCATAATTTTATAGCACTTGTACGCTTATTGATTGTTAACTGGATTCGAGGTTGGGACCCCGCTTTATTCTATGAAATTCTGTTCCGAAATATTTATTACTGTTGGATTTCTGTTCTGGCATGATTTACTGTTTTTGGGATATTCAATTGTATAAACTGCTCGATAATTAATTCTTGTATTATTTAATTACTTGTTGTTTAATTTGAATTACATAATTGTTGGTTGATTGAGCATGCTTTGTAATCGCTTTCCTAATGCTATCATAAATTGATATACTCACATAAACTGCCTCTGAACTGTTCTGTTACTGTTTTGGAAATCTGTATGTAATTGCCTCTTTGCTTAATTGTTTTTGGGTCTTATTTGTAGTCGTCTATTTGGAGTCACTGTTGTTGTCCTAATTGGTTTGGTCGACCGAGTCGTCGCCCCCTATTGAGCTCGAGTCTAGGATCACTAGTTAGCAAGTTCCGCCCGCCTTCTATCTCCTGATTTGTTCTATGACCCAAATTGGTCTTTCTGCTATGTTCTGCACTGGGCCGCAACTAATGGGGTCAATCACTGGTTACAGTAGTGATTTTGTGAAGTACCTGGTTGGGGATGATGAGACAATGTATATGGTTGAACCTTAAACTTTGGCTCCTTCGTTTGGGGGGCAATCCGAACCACGCTAGGTGAGTGAGGTCATGTCGTGGGAGTCGTGTCATAGTAGGTAGCTGCGTTCTAAGTATCTAAGACGAGTATGTAATTGGGTATACCGGATGGGCAACGCATGGTGTTTGTCGTATACTCGGTTATGGAATCGTTTAATTGTGAAAAAGGTGGTTATTTGCTTAATTGTTGCATTCTATGTGTTCGTTCTTGTTTGGTCATTATATGTTGTTTGCTTGGAGTCTATTTGGGTCTATATGAGTTGGGGATGTTGGGTAAGGTTTTGGTGCACTGTTACACGAGTTTTAAATCCACTTTTCTGAAAATTGCAGTTGTACATTCCACTGTTCTGTTATGATATATTATGTACTGTACTGCACTGTCCTGCACTGAGTTCTGAGTCTTGCTATACTTGGGACGAGTCGTTTGCATATACTTCCATTAGGGTATTTTGGGAAACGGACATTTGCATTATCTATATCTGTTTCTGTTGTCTCTGTTTTTGTTATGTCATTATTATTATTATTACTGTTTTAGGTCTCTGCTGAGCACTGGAGCTCAATCCAATATCCGATTTTGCTGTTTCAGGTTTTGTAGATGTTGATTATACCTACGATGATGGAGCTTGGGATGGGGATTACGAAGAGTGATCCTAACTGGATCACACATGTTATTGCTTTTATAGTTATTTATTTTGAAACTTGTAGTTTCCTTTGAGATGTAATAACTTAAACATATTTCCTTTTTAGAATAACGTTTCCGCTACTGTGTTATTACTATTGATGGATCTATCTAATGAACTCATTTATTTAGTAATTCTCTGACTGCGACTTTGGTGATTCATTAATCAATGGAGCACTGCCATGTCATCATTTCGGGGACGGGGTGTGACAAATCTAATCTAATAATTATTATAGTATTTAGATTCGTTATTCCTTTAACATGTGTTATATGTTAATAAGTAATCGAATATGCATAATGTTTACGTAACTCTAACAAACACTAATCTACATAATGTTATAGTATTGATAATCATTGTTATAGTGTTGTGATTCGTTCTCCTTTTAAGCGGTGTTATATAAGACTATGTGTTCTAGTACTTTGTGTTCTAACAAACACTAATTCTAATTTTATATTAATAAGTAATCTAATAATTATTATAGTATTTAGATTCGTTCTTCCTTTTAACCTGTGTTATATGTTAAAAAGTAATCGAATCTACTTAATGTTTAAGTAACTCTAATAAACACTAATCTATGTAATGTTATAGTATTGATAATCATTGTTATAGTGTTGTGATTCGTTCTTCATTTCCTAAACGTTATATATTAACAAGTAATCTAATCATAATAGGTGTTTAAGTAACTATATAATACTTAGTATATTGAGGATCATTGTTTATATTGCATATATTCGTTTTCCATTTTAACTGGTGTTTTAAGTCATTTTGTTATAACAAACACAAATTCTAATACTAAGTCATAAGTCATTGTGTTATAACAAACACAAATTCTAATTCTATACTAACAAGTAATCTAATCTTGTTATAGTATTTAGGGTTAATAATTTCAGAATACATCATGTTTTAGACTTAGTGTTATAATACTTAGTGTTATAACAAATATTATTTTAATTTGGCTACAAAATAAAAAAATTGGGATAAATTTGTAAATTAAAAAAATATACCTCAGAAGAAATTGTTCAATTTATAAATTATAAAAACTGATCCCGGGATCAATTTGTTAAAAAAATAATTTTGGGATCAAAATAATATTTTATAGGGATTTTAGGGATCAAAATAATATTTTATAGCGTTGTAACCAGATTGGAAAATGTAGCTAGGAGTAATTAGTGCATGTACTTTTTTCATAGAGCAATAACTTTTGCTTGAAAAAGTCAAATAAGAGCATTAAACATGTATAGAATAGGCTTTTTATAAGCTATAATTTTCATATTTTTTCCTTTAGTCTTCAGTTTTTTTTTTTACTTAGAAGATGGATGGATCAAGAAATTAATTGAAAAATACTAAAAGAGACAAAGAATTTGATCTTGTTTCTACTTTTGTTTTACAAGGAATTTTTCTTTTTTGCAATTTTTGCAGCCATTGAAGGACATGATAGAGGGAATGAGAATGGACACAAGGAAAAGCCGGTACGCGAATCCCCTTTGTCTTCTCAAACTATATATGATTATGCTCTTTATTTAGGCCTTGGAAATCAAGGGCTTGACCTTGGACTGACCATGGTTTGGCATAATGGGCCAACCATGACAGCCTTTTTGTTTAAACAACATTTTTTTCCCGAACGTATACCAACGGATTTGGGGAATCCGCTCTCGACTGATGTGGCATTTTCCATACGCGCTTCGCCACGTCAGCCGAGAACGGATTTGGGGAATCCGTTCCCACTTGCCCTAAATTAAAGCTGCGCAACCTCTTCTCCTTCATCCCTTAGCCAAAATCAGCAACAATCCAAAAAAAAAAAAAAAAAACCACTCCCCCTCATCAAACTTCCATCGGCACCAGCCAACTCCGCCACCACATTCGGCCGCCACTGCAATCGCCCCCAACGCCACCACCAACTACCTTTTCTCTCTCTCTCTCTCTCTCTCTCTCTCTCAATTGATAATGGTAAAAATAGTGTTTAATTTTTTTTTAATTTCGAAGTTTTAAATTGTATAATTTGATAAAATTGTATGTAAATTGTATAATTTGTTTAAATTGTTTGCAATTTGTACAATTTGTAATTTGGTAAAATTTAAAATGGTATAATTTGCATAATTTGTTAATTTGGCAATTTTTAGTTATATTGATTTTGGGAATTTATGTTAATTTAGTTAGTTAATTTTATAATTTATTTAGTTAATTTGATACTGATTTTTGGAATTTATGTTAATTTGAAGAATATTTTGTTAATTGTTTGTTAATTTTGAGAACAATATGTTAAATTTTTTTTTAATTTGATGTTAATTAAGTGGGAATTGATATCAATTGTTTTTTTTGGTTTTTGCTTATAGATGTCTATACCTGCTGAGCTCCATCTCGGTCCTTTAGATAGTACTGCTTTAACCAAACAGCCATATCATAGGTCATTAGGAATTTGACACGGTACCGACACACTAGATACCCATTTAAAAGTTATTTGCAGTGATGGTCAGTTTTATGACACATATAAGAGAGAAACGAACTCTACCCTCATTAAGCTTATAGACGATGTAGGTTTTGGGAGAGTTTGTAGGATTGGATTTATCAAGGTAGATCACGCTTTAGTGACTGCCCTAATTGAGAGATGGCGTCCAGAGACGCATACATTTCACTTGCCTACATGAGAGCCTACTATCACTTTAGAGGACGTATGATGTCTTCTTGGACTACCTACTAGGGAAAGTGTTGTGACGTAGGGTGAATCATACAATTTGACCGTAGGACAGTGGTCGGGTATTGTATTGACACTTTTAGGTTTCCAACCTAGTAATGATTCTATTAAGGGAAATCATATAAACCTTTCTAAATTTTATGCCTACATTCGTGACCCACTAGGCCAAGATGCTACTCCTTTGGCGGTTGAGCAGAGAGCTAGGGTTAGAACTTAGATTTTCATTATACTGTGTAGTTTACTTTTCACCAATAAATCGGCTTCCCGGGTGCACATGCGTTATCTCCTCGTACTATAGGATCTGGAGAATGATACGACTTCTTGGGCTAGTGGTGTCCTAGCATATTTGTACCGGCAGATGTGCATTTCGTATAAGACCGATTCAAAGGACATCACCGGCTGTTGTTTGCTCATTCAGGTAATTGATTTAATAATTCAAATTCTATAAACTATTATGTTTAATAATTAATTTTAATGTTTAATAATTAATACTATTTTTTTGAACAGCTGTGGGCATATGAGCGTATTTCTTGTCCCCGTCTGGAGAACCGTGACGATGTTCCAAATGGTATCCCCGTCGGTGCTGCTTTCAGGGCAAGATGGAATATAGCCCGGAGTTACCGTAATACTCCAAAAAATCAGTTGTTTGTGTTTCGTGATCAACTGGACGAGATGAACGAGACACAAGGGGTAAGTTAAATTTAGTGTTCTCGTACATTTTTTATTTAATTATATAACTTGTTTTCCTTTAAATTAAATGTTAGTTAATGTTATTTTATAGTTTATGTGAAGACCTTACTCGGACCCAGTTATTGGAGAGAGGGTAGCAAGGGATACCAGTTTCCTTTTAACTGTGTGTACCCTGAGTACCACTAATTTGTTTTGATATAGTAGAGTACCATCTGCTTGATAGGATAATGAGGAAATTTGGATACGAGCAGATGGTACCAGTTGAGGCAGGTACGCGCAGGATAGTTGAGGGTGATGACGTCCACACACTAAGAGGTCTCCCGAACAGGAACTGAGAGAATGTCCATAAGGATTATATAAAGTTATGGGATGAACGCTTAGAGAGAATCGTGAAAGGTGAACCAGTTGCAGGTGGTGTTATTTTACCAATCCCTGAGTACATGACCTGGTACAAGAACATTATCGACTTCCTTATTAGCAACCAAAAAAATAAGAACACTACGCACCTTCCAATGGGTTTTCAACCTAACCCATAGTGGAAAAAAAATTGTAAGTTATTTTTACTTTTGTAATAAATTTTATTGTTTTAAATTTTATTATCATTTTTTGATTGTGTAACATTTTTAATTACAGGCGGCGTCAAATAAAAGAATTCTCGAGACATTCGAGAAATCTAAAAATACAGACCATTCTGTAAGCCAGTACAAAAATATGTTCACCTGGGCGAGCAAAGTCATCAAAGATACATTCGAGACGGCTGGGAAGGCAGTTTCATGCAGACCGCGTTGTACCGACATTTTAGATGTTGATATTAAGTGACCATTGACACAACCGAGACATCATGTTGAATGTAGGAATCAACGTGGGAGGCAGGGTGAGCGTCGGTCTCGTCGGGGATAATACACATGAGCATTATGATACGATACGGCACACCCGGCTCGACGGAGATACCAGAGCTTCTTCTCCACCTGAGGATCAGACTCAGACGGAAGTTCGCAGGGATGCGTCTGAAATACCATCCCAATGGGTTTACGAGTTGCCGAGCAACATCAGTTGGGGCACGGGAAAGTGTAGATCAACATGGCTTTCAATTCAGGGCATCCTAGTGCGGGGACCTCTACATCTAGACAGCAGGGTGATCAATTTGGTTCGGGGCCCTCGTACATCCTAGGACTTGATGAGATACAAACTCGGCAAGAGGATCCACTGCCCTCCCCGCTAGAGTCACGTGAGGAGCCTGTACGTGTCGTCACCAAAGGCGCGGAGTTTATAGAAATCGAGCATGGTAGTGCCCTAAGAACGAGAGATGGCCACACGTGTGACGACCCATAATTTCGGATATTAATTTAAAGGTTAGTATTATATTAATTTTTCACTTGATAGGGTTAAAAATGTATTTTAGATTAATTAGCAAGGGTAAAATAGCTCAAACAATAAAATAGTAATTTTATTAAAAGATAAGGGCATAATAGTAATTGAAAAAAATTGAGAAATAAAAGAAAAATGAAAAATATTGATGATTATCTTGTACTTGCGCACCAAGAAAGAAAAAAATTAGCGTTAATAGTCCCTGAATTATTTACATAAAAAGTCCTTACAAATACAAGAAATTACAAGAAAGGTCCCTAATTACTACTATAAATAGAAGGCATTTCGGGCCTTTTCATTTGCACCTTCTAAAAAGGGAAAACTTTCCCTAAAAACTCTCTCTCTAATAAAACTCTTCCAAAATAAATCCCTATCCAAATAATAAACTTCTGGAATCTCTGGCGGTGAATTTGGCTGCGATAGACAGGTATTTTTATTTATGTTGTCATAATCCTACAATAATAAAGTTAAGTTAATCGGGGTCATGAAAGAATTAGATTATATTCTCTGAGACTGTCCTACACTCCGTGACCCACCCCACTGGTGGAGACTTTTTCTAATCGGACTTTTGCCGGTTAAGACGGGTGAACCAGAAGAATATAAGTCTAATTCTTAATTGATCCTAGACTAGAAAGAGTAACATATATTTTGCATTATATTTAAAATTAAATAGACATTAAGCAAATAGAAATATCCAGTTATAATATTGGAAAGCGAACAAGAGCGTTTCAATATTAGAACTTGGAACCACATTGAAAATAGTATTTTGTTCTAAGAATATTTTAACCTGTTATTGAAATAGTATTTTCATAGTTTCTATTTTATTTACAATTTGAAATTAGGAAGAAAATGAATTTTAATTATCTTCCTTTTAAAAGAAATTTGATTTAGGAAACTTTCACCTAAAAAGAAACTTGATTAATTCTTAAAGGAGAGTAATTAGACTAAGAGTTAATGATTAAGTTAGGATTTTTTGTTATAATTCTTAAAGAACTTGAAAGTATATGTAGGGATTTAGGCTAATAAAAACTGGGGGAAATTATATGTATGAATTTAGGGAAAATCAAATAAAGGAAAATAGAAAGAGAGAGAGAGAGAGAGAGAGAGAGAGAGAGAGAGGAATAACTTACCTCGCCGGAGAAGCCGCAAGTCACGCCGGAGAACCGCGACCGGCCGGAGGAGGAGCAGACAACCTGAAACAGAAACATGAAAGGTCAGAAAAAGAGGGAAGGAAGAGAGAAAAAGAGGGAAGGAAGAGAGAAAAAGAGAAAATTAAGGAGAAGAAGAAGAAAAAATAAAAATTAGGGATTTCGAATTTGGGGAAAATGAAATAGAAGAGAGAAAGGAGAAATTAGATTCACGAACCAGCAGAGGGAAGCGGCGGTGGAGTAGCTGTGACAGCGGCGGCGGCGATGGCAGCAAAAGAGACTGGAACAAAGAGGAAAGGAAAAAGTAGAATAAAGAAGAAAAAGAACGAAGGAGAAAGGAAAAAGGATAAACTGGGATTGGGGGAAACATCGTGAAAGAGAAAAAGGGAGGAAATAATCTAGTGTGGGTTAGATATTTTCAAGAGTTAGGGGAAATATCTAGTAAGGACCTAAAAGGTGAATAATAGTTATCACCTAAGTCCTATAAAATAATGAACAAATCTTAAATGGTCTACTCTATATTTTAATATTCAAATTGGACCAGAAAGATAAAAGAAAACATTTCTGAAAATAATTAAAATAAAATATATCTGAAATAACTTTATTCAGAGTCCGGAATAACTTTAGAAGTTACATTTCAGCCCTATAATTTCATATTCTACTTTTAAGACCCGTTAAACCTTAGAAACTATTTCCAGAGAATTTATAAGACTAATAATAATAATATATCTAGGCTATTTATGTCTTCAAAAGCATAGAAATGTCATAGAATAAATATTTACAGTTTAGTCCCTAAACTTTAGAAATTTACCCAAAAGACCCCAGAAGCCTAGAAACTTAGTCTAGGCATATTAAGGCTTGCATGTCTTTAATTTTATAAGTATTTCCTAAAGAATTGGCATTTGCAAAATAGGTACAAGATTTGGAAGAAGGTACAAACGATAAGAGGCTAAGGTGAGTTCCCTCGCAAAACCGGAGAACCTGTTTTATAAATGTGTTTTATGAAAATTGTTTATAAATGAAAAAGTTACGATATTTACGAAATAAAATCTTGGGAAAATGTTTTCGAAAAAATATTTATTGGAAAGTATTTACGAAAAGAGAAATTGTTTTCAAAGGAAAAAGTTCTGATATTTCTAAAATGGGAACTCTGGAAAATATTTACGAAAAAGTATTTTTGGAAAAGTAAATGAGCGGTAACTCTGGAATGTTCTTGGGAATTACGATCGAAGAGGGCGCTTACATCGCACAAATATGGTAGCCTGCGTCCCAGGCCATTGGGGAGTCTGCTGACTGGTACGAGGCTAGTCACCCGTCATGAGGGCATCTCGCACTTTGGTTTTGGACATTTTTGATATCGTAATGGGATCCCAAACTCGTGTGGGAATCGTTAGGGGCAGGGGAAAGCAACGGGTGATTTGGAACCTCTACGTGCACCACATATGGTTCTTAATTACGATGGGCTAACATGTCTCTAGGGGTTATGAGGTTTAACTCGGGGAGGCTGTTAGTGCTGGGTTTCCGATCTGGTGGTACCCCAGATTACAGTTACATGAAAAGAAAAGGGGGATAAGGTTGAAAATCATAATTATATACAGTGTGAGATTTGAGTATCGACTAAAGAGCTATTGACTTGGCCGGTCATGCACTTTCTTTTATTTCGAATCGATACCCGGAATGGTCTTTTTATTCCGGTGGATATTTCTGAAATTGAAAAGAAAGAATATTCCAGATAAAGTGGCTATTTTCTAAAATAAAATAGTTTTTCTCAAATGTTTTTGAAAAAGATAAAGAAAATGTTTTCTGAAAGAAAATGATTTTGAAAAAGTAAAAGTGTTTCTAAATAAAGAAAGTTTCTCCGTGTCTTCAAAATAAAATGTTTGCGAAATAAAATGAGTTTCAAAATCACTATCACACACTTCACTGGGGACTCACTGGGCTATTTATAGCTCACCCTTTCTCTGTTTTCTGTTTTAGTTCTTGCAGGATTGAAGGTTTAGAACAAGAACATTCTGAGATGTAGAGTTGAACCAAGACAAAGAATTTAGTCAACGCTAGACATAAACCCATATTAGAAGATTTTGGTATCAGAGTGCGCAGCGAAAGCTTGGGATTAGAAATCTGTACATTGGGATTCAGTCAAAGACCGAAGTCAACTTAGAAGCTATAGAATAGTTTAGAAGAAAATTTTATCCACGTGTAATTTATATTGTAAAAGATAGAACCCAGTGCCGAGAGGCACGCGGCGTACCCGACCCGAGAGGGACGGGGCGTCACAACACGTACTATTTTAGAAAGAACCCGAAAAGGAAGGTTTTATACACACCGGGGACCAGCAAAGAAGACATTGAATTTATTTTATTTTGTTTATTTTATGTTACATATGATTCGTTTTTACATTGTTGAATTTTATTAGTAAAGTTAATATTTTTTTCAAGTAAATTTGTACACATTTTTTAGTTAATAATATTCTGTTTTAGATATTTTGGAGCTTGTTGTAAAATATGGACTCTACAATTTTTAGGCCAAAAACAAAAAGGATCATGGCCACTGCAAAAAATATTTTGAAGTGTTTCTAGCACATAGCTACTGCCATCACATAATGGATTCCCCATTTAAAAGTTATTCGCAGTGATAGTCAGTTTTATGACACATATAAGAGATAAACGAACTCTACCCACATTAAGCTTATAGACGATGTAGGTTTTAGGAGAGTTTGTAGGATTGGATTTATCAAGGTAGATCACGCTTTAGTGACTGCCTTAGTTGAGAGATGGCGTCCAAAGACGCATACATTTCACTTGCCTACGTGAGAGCCTACTATTACTCTACAGGACGTGTGATGTCTTCTTGTACTACCTACTAGGGAAAGTGTGGTGACGTGGGGTGAATCATACAATTTGTCCCTCATAATTTAAGAAATCATCAATGCGTGTTGTCATCTCCCTCATAATTGATACAAACTGTCACGACCCGTAACCAGGGTCGATGACATGGCAGTGTCTCATTGGTCTAAAAGACACCAAAGCCTACAACAGAGTTACTAAAAAGAAATTCATTTATGATATTAATCCAAAAATAAGAGTTGAGCAGCAGAATTACTATGCGTGGAATAATACTAAATGTTACAATGGAAAATTGTTCAACATTGTTATAAATGAAATATTCTAAGTGAGAATGAAATAAAAGAATTTATCTAAATCTATAATCCAAACCGATTATGAATCACTCTTCATAAGTCCCATCCCAAGTATCATCATAAGAAGGCTCGGCCTCTGTATCATCTGCAAAACAAACAAACATAATGGGATCGAGCTACTGAGGCCCAGTAAGAATCTCACACCCTTGGGATGAAGTAACATATAAGACTCAAAATACGTTTCCCATTTCCCAAAATACCCCTTTTGAAAATACGCTTTTGACACGACACAAAACAAACCTCACGAGACTCACAACGTATGACGAGGCGATGCAGTGCAGAGCGAGCAAACGAACGAGCAGAATCGCACTGCAGTGCACTATGACCTTCCGGTCGACCACACCTCGGTCAGGTCAACCGGTGATAACCCTGAAACACACAAATAGAAAGCAGATGCTCCGATCGACTAGTACACAAACCGGACGACTCGAAGGGGACCGCGACTTACTGAAAATCGAGAAAAAAAAATAAGTACAAAACTTGTACACAAGTGTACTATCTTGCACCAAGTCAATCCCGACCCAAAATACGAGTTTAAAATGACTCAATACCAAGTATCAAATATGACCCAAACAAATGTTCGACTATACTTATCAAATCTGACACTCCATATCGGAATTCATGCCATGAGCATCCCATACTACTCATGCACTACAAACCAATAGTTATGCCAGACAATCGAGCATAAAACGAACAAGACCAAACAAGTGAAAAGCAACAGTTAAGCTAAATAAATATACTCTTCACATCTAAGCATTTCATACAACCGAATCCACATCAAGCACGTCTGCCGTACAATATCCTCGGTAACACAATTTGCTTAAACATTACGAACATAGTTATCGCTATGACACTACAATCCCACAGACAAGCTCAATTGTCTAATCAAACCCATAATCACTGCTAACAGCCCTCATGTATTAACCCACTGAGGAAGGGCCACATAGAATCCACACGAAACCAGTTTGAATCTTTCCCCTAGTGGAGGCCAAAAATAAAGAATACGTCCATTGTGTCATTGCCCACACATGAGCTCCACAATTAACTGTTAGCAGCCCCAACTTGTTTCTCCCCGCTAGGGTCCGGGTCCACATATCCACACAGAAATCCACACAGAGATATCGCGAACACCAGGTTCTAGCGATATATAAATGGGACGTATCCTGCTACAGATCTTTCATAAACAAGAGCTCGAATGGGGCGACGACTCGGTCGACCAAAACCAGATAAACGACAACAACTAACCAAAGCAACGGAAAGACTACAATCATAGTATAGCAATTTAACACATGAAACAATTTATAAGCAACATTATCTAAAGAACATATGCAATGCAACACATCTATAACTTCATCCAATTTTGTATAAAAACATGTAAAAACAATTTATAATTGACAACCAAAGTTAAAGGTACTGAAATATGTAATTTAGAGTTTGAAAAGCAAGGGGGTAAGATCCTTACCTTGTTGAATTCATAAATTCAAGAAAAATAAAGCAGAAATTCGCAGCAGGAAGTCAGCCACGCTCAAACAGCAATATCTCTCGGCTCATAACTTGGAATGCCTCCCCGTCAGCGCTCACTCGAAGGAAATTTCGATATCTTCGAATTGATATGCTGTGGGTCGAAAACGAAGGTCGATAGCCCTCTCAAACGTCATGTCGAAGTTCTGGACAGATTATATACAATCGCAGAAAAATCTGGTTCTGCCCTCCACTTCTGAGATACATTACGGAAGATCTAAAGGTTAAAATTTCAATCCCTCTGGTCAAATTGTAGCCCTATCAGTCTAGTTTATAAATCAAAAAGAATTACTCCGTTTGGAGTTCGTATGTTACCTGTACGGCGATTCTACCGAAAGTGTGCAGAAAATGAAATTCTGGAAATCAGCCCCGTTCTTGGTGCGATATCTTTTCGCTCCGAACTTCAAATAAAATTACGTCTGCCTTCCATTGAAGCCTTCGTGATTACCTTCGATTCGGCATATCCCGCGATGAAAACTTATATCTCGAACCCCATCAATTGTTGTGTCGAAGTTGATCAAAACGCGATTTCTTTTCTGACTGCTGCTGTTCACGGCTCACAGTAGCCTTTTTCTCTTGTTTCTTTATGCACGTTTCTCGAGGCAGTCCACTGCCATGATTGGCTACTGATTGGCGTTTTAAAGATTGGCTTTCAATTTCTTTCTTTCTCTTTTTCCCTGCGGCTGTGAGAGAAGAAGAGAGGCCGCCTCTCATTTGTTTTATTTTTCTTCACGTTTTCAGGAGAACAAGTACCCCAATCCCACGATGCTCCAAGTAGAACCCCTGAATCCCACGACAATTTGCCTTCTGTGTTTTGTTTTTCTTTTGCCAAATCCCCAAACACACGATGACCCTTCATGCCCTCAATCCTACAAACGGTTACCTTTTATTTTGTTTTATTTTATTTCCAATTCCAATCAATAATCTAATTAAATTAATTATCTAAGTGAATCACAATCAAATCCCCTAATTACAATACGTGTGCGAAACGACCCTTAATAAAACGTAAACATAATATAACAAGTAATATGTTATAAAAATAATTTTACATGTAGTCACATAATCACACGAAATAAATTACGTCTACACAGTTACTCGCGAAAAATAAATTACACGTCAAAAATCACGTACGCAAAAGTTACGGTTATCACACAAACTTCTTCTTAGCCTTGTCTTTTCTACCTTTGAATTTTCGGTTCTTCTATATAAGTTTGCATGTAACTCATTCAAAAAGCACACCTCAAATTACAAGTTTCTAAAAATGGAAAGTGATCAGTTGACCAAAACCATGAGAAGAACTCTCTTTGTATTGAGTTGTATATCCCTAGCCATAGGAGTCTGTGGGGCTCCATTACTTTTACGTCTCTATTTCGTCAAGGGAGGCACTAGATTATGGCTATCAAGTTGGCTCCAAACCGCCGGATTCCTAATAATTCTGATCCCACTTCTAGTTTTATATCTAGAACGTCGCAGAACGAATGGACCAAACACCCAGTTCATTACAATGAAGCGTACGGTATTCATTTGTACTGCACTCATTGGAATTTTAACTGGTACAATCAATTATTTGTTCTCCTTCGGAGTGCAGCGTCTACCAGTGTCAACTTCGTCTCTTATATTGTCAACTCAGCTTGTTTTTACTGCGGTTTTTGCTCTGGTTCTTGTCAGGCAAAAATTCAACTCATACACAGTAAATACTGTGGTTTTATTAACTTTGGGGGCAGTAATTTTGGCACTACACACAAATGGTGATAGGCCTAAGGGAGAGAGTAGCAAGATGTACACATTAGGGTTTGTTATGACATTTGTGGCTGCTGTTTTGAGTGGCTTATTCTACCCTTCTATAGAATTGGTATACAAGAAGGCAAAACAGGCTGTTACATGTACCTTAGTTTTGGAGATTCAAGTGGTACTTTGTATGTCTTCAACGCTATTTTCCACAGTGGGAATGCTTGTGGTTAACGATTTCAAGGTAAGTTCCCCGAGACTGAATTTTCCGTCATACTCTGTGTTTTATCATTTTTTTCAATATTATCAAATGGTTGTGTATTTTATATATTTTGTTGTCTGAAATACAATTTGTAGCGATAAGAATATAAAAGGTTTTAAAATTGTAACAGAACAATGAGCAAGACAGATGATCGATGATTGGCTTATAACCTACATATTATTACAATTATTAATTTTCTCATTCTACCCTGATAATAATTTAGTTGGGGGATGATTAATAGTAGTTTTTTTTCCAGGTAATTCCACACGAAGCAAGAGAATTTCAACTTGGAGAAGTAAAATACTATGTGATTTTAGTTTCAAGTGCCATTATGTGGCAATTCTCCACGTTGGGAATTGTTGGAGTTATCTTTTGTGCATCGTCTTTAGTGACTGCCTGACTGGCATTGTTAACGCTGTTCTTCTCCCTATTCAACAAGTTCTAGCTGTTATTATATTTCATGACAAATTTAAAGCAGAAAAAGGTGTCTCTCTTGTTCTTTGTCTATGGGGTTTTGCTTCTCATCTCTATGGTGAATATAAAGATGGAAAGAATAAAAAGGAGGAGGAGAAGATGGAACAACCAAAAGAATCAGAGATGGAATCTGCTGCTTTACCATGAGACGGATTTGACCGATTCGGTTATCATTTTATGGAACCACAAAAATTATTTATGAATAAGTGGACCCATTATTTTTTAATTTAGAACGTCGGATCAAACAATCCAATAATTCACAACTATAAGCACCATACTTGTTAAGCATGGTAACGAATTTGGGATTTGCCTATATTTGGTGGATTTGTTATCACGTTCTTAATGTTATACAATTCCCTTCTATATGTATCTATTTTTTCAATTAATAAAATCAGTCAAGGTCTATGCTAAACTCCCACCATCAAATGTGACTAGCTTTTAAAAAAAAGCATAACAAATACTTTCATATAGATAATAGGTATAGCACATATTGGTATGAAAGTATCCTGGCTCATCTCCAACAAATCAACTTACCAATATCCTTAGAGATGTTAGAGAAGAGTAAGTTTTTTTATACATAGATTAAAAAAAATTAACATTATAACACAAGTGTCTGAGTTTCACCCGATTAATTTTAATGAGTGTCAATTTTCTTCTAATTCGTCATTCAAAATAATTTATTTTCACACCCACTATTAAAAAATACCAGAAAGCATTCTTCTCCAGAAGTGAAACATTTAAAACAAAATGAAATGTAATTTCCGACCATTTTTTAACAATGCTACTAAAATAAAAAATAAGTTGTTCATAATGAAATTGAGAGGAAAGAAGACGGAGTGAGAAGATGATGAACAAATAAAATAATGAAGAAAAATATTCATTAACTTATTTTTTAAAAAGTCATCTTGGAGCATTAAACCACGCTACTGCACTACCTAAAGAGAGATCAAGAGTCGTGATCATTCAAACGCATATAACCTGTCAAGAATTGGTTCCTATAAATCATCTGTTACGCATTGCGCGGCCTTAAGCACCATATCAATGATAGTGTGCTTTATATTAAAAATGACCTTTTTAGACTACTAGAATTATTAATTAAAATATTGACTAAAATATTTTTTCGGACCGTTTTGCCCTTATAGTTAAGTGAATCCCTTATACCAGAAGGGGTGAGATAATCATTTAACACCCTGAATTTGGAGGTTTAGAGTTTTTATCCCCAAAATTCTAAGAGTAAATCATTTTCCTATTAAAAAAACAAAACAAAAAAGAGTAATGTGCAAACGCAAATCGGGTCTTCGGAACCTTTTGGGGTTTTAGGGGCGAAATTGGTAATTTGGCCAACGAAACAACACTATCTATATCTTCTCTTCTCATTCCCATTTCGTCAAAACCTCTCAAACCCCCTTCTCTCTCCGTTTCTCAGGGAAATAGAAATCCCTTTTGAAATTTTGTTGCAGAAGCCGGAGCCGGAGATTATGGGTGGTGAGGGAAAACAGGGTGTGTTGGTGATGGACGTAGCTGCCATTACAAAGGGCTTAGTGGAGGGAGGAAACCCAATTGCTCAGTTGCAGGCTAAGTACAAAGAATTGGAGACTGGGTTCAAAGCTTGGCTTGAAAAGCAGTCCTTACCGGTGGAGGCTGCCGTCGTCACCGCTACCAGCGGCTTTCAAGGAGCCGCTATCGGAGGCTTAATGGGTACCCTAACTGGCGACCTGTCCTCTTCTCTTAGCACCCTTCCACCGGGTTCGGCAGCCAATCCCAATGCCATGTCAGCACTTAGCCAAGCCAATGTCAGTTTGTGTTCTTCACATTTTCTGGTCATTTAATTGTTGTTTGTAATATATGTTTATAGTTGTTTCTTGTTTAATTATTGAAACCTTCTTAGAATTATGGCTGAATTGATATTTGTTTTAAATTTTCTTGGTAATTGCCCGTTTCTTCTCATTTTTAACAGAAAACTGGTTGAAAATATTATTCACTCCGTTCTATAATATAAGTTGTTAATGACATGTAGTGAAAATTATGGAAGAAACAAATAAGGTTTTAGTCAAATTATCAATATTACTCTCTTAAATAGAATTAGTGGTATACAAATTCTATTTAATTTAAGAGAGTAATATTGATATTTTGACTAACAAAGTACCTCGTTTTTGCTTCATTCATTTTCGCTACATGTCATAAAAATTATATTATGGAATCGAGGTAGTATGTATTTATCCTGTTTCCAAAGTTTTTGACCTTGGATGATGAGAGAATAATGTTTTCAAATATATTAAAGAAACTTATTTTTTTTGTGAGACTGAATGGATATACAATGAATAGGATTTGATACTAATAAGTTGTGGTACTTCCTGCATCCCAAATTGAATGTCCACTTTCTTATTCATTTCCGAATAAAAAAGTGGACATAGTTAGGGGCAAGGATTACTGAAGTTTGGAAGGATTAGTAAAGTAAATGTATCCAATGGACTTGGTTTGGTTTTTGAAAAAAAAAAATTTAATTATGTTCCTTGGTTTGGTGTCATGAATGATCAATGATATAAGTGGAATTGTTTTTTATTGAGTAATTCTGCGTCTTTTAATTGCTGTCTGGGTTTAAAACAATGGAATCCAGGATAGCCAAGATTGAAGCTTCCAACAAGGCAGAGGTTTGGTTTCAAATGTTTGAGCCTTTCTAGATGGACAATAGTTGAAGATGGTTTTGTAGAGGGATTTGAGCTGTGAAATTGGCACATATTTCAAATACGATGTTCCGTTTCTAATCCTCACTTGTTCAAAATGAGTCTCTTTTACCACTATAATGGTTGTCTTTCAATGGCTTGCAGATAACTCTGGTTTTTCTTTTCTTACAGGCTCTTGCAGGAGGTCCACTTGTACAGGCTCGTAATTTTGCTGTCATGACAGGTGTCAATGCTGGCATATCTTGTGTCATGAAAAGACTGAGAGGCAAGGAAGATGTCCAGAACAGGTGAATTCTCTGAATCTATAATTTTATAACACTTGCTCTCACCAGGCTAGGAAACTGAAGAAGCTTATTACTCTTTTCCTTTGGAGTTATTGTAGAGTGATGATCGCTAATTAGACGAGTATTGAAGTTGTATCTCTTATGTCGGTACTATTGGCATTCTAGCTGATTTGTCTCTGAACCAACTATTAATGACAAACTGCGTTGTGCAATTATTAAAGCGGTTTCTAGGATTTTGATTTGCGGAATTAGGAGTAAATAGGAGGCACCTATGCTTGTAACTTTTCTACAGTATTCAAAAAATTGAAAAGGAAAATATGCAAGTAATACAGGAGAAATGAGAAAAGTGGCTATGCTCATTTTGTGAAACTTCAGATTTTCGTTATGATGTCTGCTATATTGAACATTCTGGTCTTTTTCTGTTACAATGACTTCTATTTTTCTTTTCTTTTTTTGGTTTAAAGAATTAAAGAGTACGGAAGGAAGCATATTTCAGACTCCTTAAGTAGTTTTAGATGCTCTACTACTATGGCAACTGATGCAATATTTAGAAACCCGGCTTTGCAAATTTACATCTCTACATGAAATGATTTGGCACGTTCACGTTGGTCTCTTGTATTCTTTTCCTGACCTCTGTCTCTACTCTCTTGCATTTTTGTTTTTAAAGTTTTGCAATGTAAGGTCTGCGTTATGCAATAGAACATGGATCTGCTCTATGATTTCGGAACATGATCCAGGGAAATTTTGTCATGATGTTGTTTTGGCACTATAGGAGGTTTCAATATGAGGGCCTTCTGATAAAAATTTGAAATTGAGAGTAAAGCCTGACAGGTCATTGGGGCAAAGATACTAGGAAGACCTATTGTTGCTTTTACTTTCATTTTAGCCTGTGCTGTGAGTATTTCATATCATTTTGTTCATCCATCCCATGCACAGCCCTCTTGGTTCTGTTAATTTATCTTCGCCAAATTTTTTATATGTCTTTTCCTTGTAGATTTTCTTTCTCTACATTTGTTGACAGACTGGTTTTATCTTTGCAGTATGGTTGCAGCTTTTGGATCCGGAGTCATGTTTACACTAGTAAGTGGGTTTGGTGGGCCAAATCAAGTAAGCGGTGCTATTTCGTCGGGTCTCCTTTTTGCACTTATGCAAGGTGGAATTTACAAGGTACTTGGTTATTATAAGAAATCATCATTTCCTTGAAACCTGTTTTCACTGTTTAACTATCCGTTTCCAGAAATTTAATGTCTTCATTTATGCAATCGTTCGACAAATTTTTGCAAGTTTCTGTTTGTCCTCTCTCAGCTGATGCTCTCAGATTGATTTTATATTGCAAGTCATCCGAATAACTAATAGTGGAGTTCCAGGAAGATTTGCATGTTTCTAATTGACAATTAAGATATTAAGGCATCTTAAAATTTTGAAGTTAGTAAATCCATTGTTCTTGTTGTCTAATTTATTCACAGTACTTGATGTTTGTTCTTGTTCCTTTCTCGGAAAATATAGAAGAAAGGGGGCTGGGTGCCAATAGTGCATTAAAGTTGCTAACGAAGTGTTATTATTTGCAATATTTTCTCAAAAGCTCAAAGGTTACTATATTGTTACAAAGCTTTTCTGAGCTGCTTTTTCAACAAATTTTGGTCGAAACTAACCCAGATAAATCTACAAGAATGCCTAATTTTTCTTCGGTTCATGCAGCTAGGAGAAAAGTTCTCCACACCGCCAGCGGAAGATATACACTATTCAAAGACGAGGTCCATGTTAACAAACCTTGGCTTGCAAAACTATGAGAAGAATTTCAAGAAAGGCTTGTTAACTGACAGCACTTTGCCACTGCTAAATGATAGGCAAGTATAGATACTTAAAAAATTTATACTATAGATTTTATTATATATTTTTTTGGGTGGAATTATTAGATTGAATTTGGTCTAATGGACATCTTGTATTTCCAGTGCTCTAAGAGATGCCCACATTCCCCCAGGACCGAGGCTCCTGATTCTCGATCACGTACAGAGGTTTGAACCATCTTTTGCTCGAAACCCATTATCTGTTGCTCAAGAATGAATTCGATAAAAATTCTCATTCTTGATTTTTCTTGTTTGTAGGGACCCAGAGATCAAAGCAAAGCGAGAAGGCCGCCGTAAGTGAGGTATGGTAGTGTGAGAGAAATTACTTGGCAATAGTATGTTTTGTGTATTGGGGGATTACTGAATTGTAGTTTTCTACATAACAATGCAGATTGGCAATTTTGTTTGTACTTTTTAGTGCTCTCTTACAATGTTGAAAGTTGCATTACTAGTTGAACAAATATTTTGATAAAGTGTCAGTATATTAGTTCTCTCCTTTTACTCCCCATCCTTAATAAATACTCCCTCTGTTTCATAATACTTAGGTTTTTCTAGGTATTTTAGCATATATTAAGGAAGGAAAATGAGAATTTTTACCATTATACCATTAACTTTCCGTCATATCTTTCTCTCTATAACATAAAAAAGGTAAGGGTAATTTTAGAAAAATATCTTTAAAAGTTGAAAAAAAAATACATGTTTAGAGAAGATGTGGAGAGTTTAAAAAGACTTCTATTATAAAACGGAGGGAGTATAAGGTATTTTGGTTCTTTTTGCTTACATTTAAGGTAAAGAAAACAATTACTTTTCTATTATATAGTTAACTAATGAGTGAATTATATTCATATAAATGAGAATAATTCTAAACAAAATAAATCTTAAAGTTGGGGAAAGGCCAAATGTTTTGAAAAGATGAAAATATGACCAAAACGCTTTATATCAGAAAGCGGAGCACGGAGTAATAATCTAATAACTGATCGAGCAGGTTACAAAGTCGTTTAACTGAGCATGAAAAAAAATGGAAACTGGTGACAATTTGTCACCACGGCTCCAGTGTGAAACGGGAAAAGTTTTGCACTTTTTCGCACGTGCGGAACTTTTTCCGTATGTTGAATTAAAATTTTGATGGTTGAGATTGATTTTAAAAAAATACATGTTCTGATTTTGAAAATATCTGTTCGCGCAAATAACTATTTTTTAACTAAAAACACATGTTTTGAGATGTTTCGTATATACTGAAAAAAAACTGTTTCGCATAGGAGCCGGATTGACAATTTGTATCCCTCCCTTTCCATAGCGATGAATCTGATAGTTTTAGCTGGGTGTTTGCAGTGCGGTTATACCGAATTTTGAATTTGAAGTTAGAAAAAATTAAAATTGCACCAAATTAATTAAAATTTCAAATCGCAAAGTGCGGTGTAGAAAAACTAAGAACAAGAGAGAGAATTAGAAATTTTATGTATTATTAACTTGAGAGATCATTTGTGATCTGTTTAGATATTTATATGCATGGGTTAGTTAGGGTTAGCTAACTAATCAATTAGCATTAACTACTAGTTAGTTACAAAGTGCAATTTACAAAACTAACTACTCCTAACTACTATCTGTATGAGCAACCCGGATCAGCGTGTTTTGCTTCTGCCCAGGTTTGTCCTCTTCTCCTGAACCCAAGCTCGATTCCTCCTTTAGTCCAGAAGCTTCTTTATTTTCTTCATTTCTTTCACAAGTTTCAGTAATACACTTGCCAATTATGTCCTCATTTCTCAACACCCTTCTTTGGGCTGGAACTTGGTATATATTCAGCAATCCCAAACTTTTCACCAAATATGAAAATCTATCAGAACTCAAGGGCTTTGTGAAAAGGTCTGCAAGTTGATTGTGTGTGGATATTGGCATAGGTTTCAATATCCCTTATTTATACTTTTACCTCACAACATGACAATCTATCTTTATGTGCTTTGTCCTCTCATGAAATACTGGATTTTCAGTAATATATATTGCACTAGAACTATCACAAAATAAAGCTACATGTTTACCTTGATGCACTCCCAGATAAACAAGCAAATAGAGCAACCATTGCACTTCACAAGTTGCCATGGTCATTGCTCTATACTTAGCTTCAGCGGAGCTCCTTGACAATATCTGTTGTTTCTTTGATTTCCATGAAATCAATGAATTTCCCAGAAAAATGCAATAGCCAGTGACAGGCTTCCTTGTTTTTGGGCAACCTGCCTAATCACTGTCAGTGTACCCTTTTAACTCAAGAGAACTATGAGTTGATAACAACAAACCCCTGACCAGGTATACCCTTCAGATATCTGAGTACTCTATGCACTGCCTTATGATGAAGAACTGTTGGACAATCCAGAAACTGACTTAGTTGTTGCACAGTGTAACTGATGTCAGGTCTAGTCACACACAAGTACAATAACTTGCCAATAACTCTCATATATCCAGTAATGTCCCCATAGAGTTCTGAATCCCCATGTTCATACTTGGCTTTTGGATCTATAGGAGTTGCAACTGGTTTGCTAGACAAGAAACTTTCTTCTTTAAGCAAGTCAATTACATACTTCCTTTGAGATAAATTGATCTCTTCCTAGCTTACTTCTGGCAACTTCAATGCCTAAAAAGTATTTCAATTCTCCTAGATCCTTGATTTGAAAAGTAGTATGCAAGAAGGTCTTAACTGCATAAATCTCATGCATGTCTTTGCTAGCTAAAATGACATCATCTACATAAACCAAAATGGCAATAAACTTTATACCAAAAACTTTGATGAAGAGGCTGTAATCATGCCATCATTGTACAAAGTCAAGGCTGATCAATGTCTTAGTCAATTTTTCATTCCATTCCTTACTTGCTTGCTTCAAGCCATATAAAGACTTAAGCAGTTTGCAAACTTTGCTTGATTCCTTTGCACAATAACCTGGAGGTGGCTTCATGTATATCTCTTCATGCAACTCACCATGAAGAAAAGTATTGTTGATATCCAGTTGGTGAACATACCATTTTGTATAGCATCCAAAGCCAATAGAGTCCTCACAGAAGTCATTTTGGCAACTTGACTGAAAGTATCCAGATAATCCACAACAAACAATTGAGTGTATCCTTTAGCCACAAGCCTATCTTTGTATCTTTCAGTCTCACCAGTAGATAAGAACTTCACCTTATACACTCATTTACAATCAATGGCCACTTTACCTGGTGGAAGATCAGTAAGGATCCAGGTTTAATTTTCCTCCAAGGTATCAATCTTCTTTTGCATAGCAGTCCTCCATTCCTCTTGCTTGACTGCTTCATTATAAGTGCCAGGTTCTTTTGTAACATTCAAAAGAAGGACAAAGGATTTATGATTGAGGCGCAACAAAACATGATTAAGAGTGTGAGGTGAAGATGTATGAGAGGGCAAAGTAAGGCAATCATAGTCTTGTAAATATACAGGAATTCGGAAGGCCTAGAAGATTTCCAAGGAGCAACACTAGATGATTCATGAAGAAATGAAGATTGAGAAGACTCAAGTTGAGAAGAAGACACAACATCAGAGGTATTCATATGAGTGTAAGATGAAGGAGAATGAACGGAAGAATTATACTCAATAGCTGAATTATGATTAGAAAAAGGAAAGACATTTTGAACAAACATCACATTTCTAGAAATGAACAATTGCTGTGTGTCAAATCTCATAATTGGTGCGGTTTGAAGTTTCTTAAACACCCTAATTTCAGCTGTACTAATATCTCTTTTTTGTTAAGCATGAAATTAGAGATTGTCTGTCAGTTAATTTTGGTGATAACGATTATTTCCTCAGCACAATTAAAAATAGAATCTTGAATGACGAGTCATTTGATCTTATAAATGAGATAGTCATTCAGGATTAATCAATCACATAATTGTCGATGGCATTGGTCTTAGTGGCCACAACGGAGATTTAAAGAATCAAAAGGTAAATATATTAATATATATGCTTAACAAATCTTTTTATGCTCCAAAGTCTATTTGAAGAAAAGGAGACAAGAACCATATGTGGTCCTGTCACATGTCGATTATTATGTGTTTCGTGTTCCATTTTTTATTTTTGATCCACACTTATTCATATTTTTTCTACGTATTTTATTATTTTTTTAGGTTATAATTTTTTTAATTAAAAAAGTAATACAATTTATTTTTTATTAGCGACACATAAATTGAAACACCGAACGGAAATGGAAGATTCCTACATGCCCCTCCCATTCATGGCTTACCATAACCTCTGATTTTGGGGTAAGTCTGGCATTGGGTCCAGCCCCACACTCTTCTTACATAATTTTATATAGGATCCATACAGGACCCACATACAGGGCAGGCCCCACCTCAATTCATGTGGGTCCTGTTATCATTTATGTGAAAGAGGTGTGGGACCGGACCCATTGGGACCGTTCCACCCAGATTTTTCCCTGATTTTGGGCAATCTGGTTGCCGGCTTTCTTATGAGTTATTACTATAATCATTATTTTCTTTGTCCATTGCTTTATTCATTTAGACGTTACTAATCCATATTGGATTATCCATTGCTTTATTCGTTCTTTTCTTTCTCCATATTCCTACTTCTTTTCTCATTTTTTGGTGCCCGTATTTGAATTTTTAGTGGTAGCCAATCTCCAAAATCAACGGAGTAAAGAAAGACGTGTGATATATGACAAAACCAATAAAAGCAAATTAACAAGCAACACGTTTAAGCTTGGAATTCAACTCAATTATTCTGCACTATGGCCAGATCAGGGGGAAAGTCTGGCATAGAGCGGAGTCAATGGGTTCGGCCCCACACTCCTCTCACATAATTTCGAGCATACGATCCACACGGGATCCACGTGCGGGGAGTAAGCTCATGCGCTTTCATATCTCATGCGCACTCACGTTGAGTCAGTCCCCATGAAATTTTTTTCCCATATCAGGTAGGCAATCGCACAAGGCCTCTAATTTTCTGAATTTTAATTTGTATAATTTATCATTTTACGGTAAACGACTAATTTGATCTGCTTATCCAATCCAATTCATTTTACTTACAAACTAAAATCCATGATATATATATATATTGTTTTTGTCTATTAAAAACGATTATTATTATTTTGTATTTAGACATTTCGAGTTAAATAGTTAATTTTTATGTAACGGTTTAATTTTTCATTATATTTTCATGAAATTCTATTTTTTTATTATACTTAATTTACAATTTTGCACGGGACCTCCAAAATGATTGAAACGACCTGATTATTGTTGGAGTGAATTTAGATTAGATTTACTTAAAATGTTACAAAAGTAAACTACTGTTGTCTAAAACTAAATTCTTACTTTTAAAACTTCTATTATCCGAAAGGAAAATGATTTACTCCTAGAATTTTGGGGATAGAAACCCTAAATTCCCAAATTAAGGGTGTCAAATGACTATCTTACCCTTTCAGTGATTTAGAACATTAAATTTAATTTATCTTTATTTTTAAATGCTCTACTCTACCAACCTATTCTACTATATCATCTCTCTCCTTCTTCCTTCTTCATTCTCATAAAGAAGCTTAAAAGTTTCCCATATTTTTTCAGAGAAGACGATGAACAATTATCCCGATCAAACAGCTCCGGTGAATAGTAACTCCGGTGAATAGTAACTCCGGTGAACAGTAACTTTTTTTTTTTTTTTTTTTTTTTGCGAAAAAAACTTTTGCTTTTATAAAATTTCGTTGCAAATATATTGGATTTTTTGTTGTTTAGCCTAGGAAACTGTTTTTTTCTGTTAAGATTCATTCTCTTTTTATCAAAAATCAAGAACCCAAACGAGAAGTTAAAATTAAAAAATGGCAATTTTTTTTTTGAAAACGTGCAAAAGAAAGGAAGGGAAAAAAATTATACTTTTACTCCAGTCAAACTCGATTATGCTTGGTTTGTTGGAGAAGACGATGAATAGTAACTTCATTTGTCTTGAATTTGTGTTGCGGGGATGTTGGGAATTTGGAATTGTTAATCCGGTCGCGAGAATATTAATTGCACCATGCAAAACTATTACACACCGTTGGATCTAAAATCTAGCTAGTTTGAGATCATTGGTTTAACAACTTCTTGTGTTCGAGCGAATGTTCTTGTATTACGAACACTTGTTCTTGTGTTCTAAACACATGTTCTTGTGTTTTGAGAGTCCTAAACACATGTACTAGTCGGCATTGCACTGTAAAAAAAAATGTGTTCGATGAGACAAAAACATGTGTTCTTGGTAAGAGAACGTGTGTTCAGTAGACAAAAACATGTGTTCTTGGTAAGAGAACATGTGTTCAGTAGATAAAAACACATGTTTTTGGCAAGAGAACATGTGTTCTTCGTAAGACAAATGCCTTCTTGGTGAGAGAACATATAAGTCACTCAAATCTTACTTAAGTAATATTATAATTTTAATAGTTAAATTATATAATATTATAATGATAATAACCACGTTTGTTTATAGATTATTAATATTATGAAATCGTTGTAAATAGATGATTACATTTGGTTAAGTAACTATACATTACTTAGTATATTAAGTATCATTGTTATAGTAATTATATTCATTTTCCTTTTAAGCGGTGTTTTATAAGATTATACGTTCTTCCTTTAACATGTGTTATATGTTAACAAGTAATTGAATCTACATAATGTTTAATTAACTCTAGAAGTGACTATGTGTTACTCCATGTTCTAACTAACACTAAGCTACATAATGTTATAGTATTGATAATCATTTTTATGGCGTTGTGATTCGTTCTTCATTTCACAAATGTTATATATTAAAAAGTAATCTAATCATAATAGGTGTTTAAGTAACTCTACAATACTTAGTATAATGAGGATCATTGTTCTATTGCATATATTCGATTTTCATTTTAAGCGGTGTTTTATAAGTCATTGTGTTATAATAAACACAAAATCTAATTTTATACTATAACAAGTAATCGTTATAGTATTTAGTGTTAATAATTTCAAAACACATAATGTTTTAGTGTTCTAACAAACACTAATTTTAATTTGGCTACAAAATAATAAAAAAAAATTGGGTTAAATTTTTAAAATTAAAAAATATACATCAGAATAAATGGTTCAATTTATAAATTATAAAAAATTGATCCCAAGGTCAATTTGTAAAAAAAAAATTTGGGATCAAAATAATATTTTATAGGGACTTTAGGGTAATCAATTCACAACCCTAGAGGGATTTAGGGTAAGCATTTAACAAAAGATATAGGGATTTTACGTGCAATTAGTGAATAAATATGTACCGAAAGTGTGATAATGACATTTGCTATAAGAATTCTGAAAATAGTGATGGAAAATGCCAATCCGGCTAAAGTGCGAAACACCGAATGTTCTGCACATTGCGAAATATTTAATGGCCCATTGGATGAAGAAACTAACGTCGAGAGATCATTTTGGTCTCAATACTTATCATGAAAAAATGTAAAGTCAAATGATCTCAGTCGATCAGCTTTCTTATCGACGGTCACCAAATATTTCACACCGTGCGAAATAGTTGGTGTTACGTGACTATAATGAGTTTGGAAAAATGTAGCTAGGAACCATAAGTGCTTGTACTTTTTTAGAGAAGCATTAACTTTTACTTGAAAAAGTTATATAGGAGCATTAAAACATGTATAGGGTAGACTCTTTTATAGGCTACAATTTTCAATCACTTCATTCACTCATTTGCTGCCATTTTTCTTCTTCTTTCATACTCTCTTTCACATTTTCTTTCCCAATCTCAGTAAATATTTACCAGAAAAAAGTAGAAAAAAATGAGAAAGATAAAATATTTGTTGTTTGGTATTTGACTATTTAATCTAACTAATATTTCCGAAAATAAATGTTCAATTTTTTGTTCATTTCGTACAGAAGAATATTTGATATGCTTTTCCTCTACATCAAAGAAGAAAATGTAGCTGAGAACCATAAGTGCTTGTACTTTTTTAGAGAAGCATTAACTTTTGCTTGAAAAAGTTATATAGGAGCATTAAAACATGTACATGGTAGACTCTTTTATAGGCTACAATTTTCAATCACTTCATTCACTCATTTGCTGCCATTTTTCTTCTTCTTTCATACTCTATGTCACATTTTCTTTCTCAATCTCAGTAAATATTTACCAGAAAAAAGTAGAAAAAAATGAGAATGAGAAAGTATTTGTTGTTTGGTATTTGACTATTTAATCTAACTAATATGTCCGAAAATAAATGTTCAATTTTTTTGTTCATTTCGTACAGAGGAATATTTGATATGCTTTTCCTCTACATCAAAGAAACATTGAAGAACAAATAAATCTTGCAAAGAGCCAAGTTGTACAAATAAATCTTCCAAAAGACCAAGTTGTACTAGGCTGCTATAGTAAATATATTAATTCTTCATGCACCCGACAAAAAAACCCAATATATTTGCAACGAAATTTTATAAAAGCAAAAGTTTTTTGCAAAAAAAAAAAATATTAATGTTAATCGGAACACATGTTCTCTTGCCAAGAACACATGTTCTCTTGCCAAGAACACATGTTCTGTTAACATGAACACGTGTTTTTGTCTACTGAACACATTTTCTCTTACCAAGAACACTTGTTTTTGTCTACTGAACACATTTTTTTTTACAGACAATGCTGACTAGTACATGTGTTTAGGACTCTCAAAACACAATAACAAGTGTTCAGAATACGAGAACATGTATTCTGAACACAAGAAGTTGTTAAACCAAATGATTTCAACCGTTAGATTTTAGATCCAACGGTGCGTAATGGTTTTGCATGGTGCAGAACAATTAATATTTCGCACTGGATATAACAATTTCAAATTATCAACATCCCTGCAACACAACACAAATGAAGTTACTATTCATCGTCTTCTCCAACAAACCAAGCATAATCAAGTTTGACTGGAGTAAAAGTATACTTTTTTCCCTTTCTTTCTTTTGCACGTTTTAAAAAAAAAAAATTTACCATTTTTTAATTTTAACTTCTTGGTTTTTGGGCTCTGTTGGGTTCATGATTTTTGATAAAAAAAAAATGGACTGAATATTGACAGCAAAAAAAAGTTTCCAAGGTTAAACAACAAAAAAACTCAATATATTTGTAACGAAATTTTATAAAAGCAAAAATTTTTCGTAAAAAGTAAATCTGTTCATCGGAGTTACTATTCACCGGAGCTGTTTGATCGGAATAACTGGTCATCGTCTTCTCTGAAAAAATTTGGGCAACTCTTGAATTTCTTTATGAGAATGAAGAAGGAAGAAGGAGAGAGATGATAGTAGAATAGGTGAGAGTTAAAGAGAGATAAAATAGGGTGAAAAGTACTTATCTTTGCATTAAATTCTAAGTTTGATTTTTGAATTTTTTTTTTTAAATTGGAAAGGGCAATTACTGTTGAAAAGGGTAAAATAGTCCGAAAAAATATTTTAGTCAATGTTTTAGTCAAAAATTCTAGTAGCCTAGCAAGGTCCTATCCGAAAATAATTGTCCATTATCAAAATTAAAGAAGCCCTTTTGGTTGATATTTGTCAATCTTGCCTTTTCCTTCAGTCCGGCTCCAGTGCGGAACCCCCAAAGTTCTGCACCTGCGGAATCATCCTAGCCGTCGGATGCAATTTTGAACGGTCCAAATCTGAAGAGAGAAAAGTTGCGGCTGACAATAAAAAATAAAAAAAATAAAAAAAATTTATATAATAAAAGGGTACATATGTAATTTTACAAATAAATGATTGGGTTACCGAGGAGGAGAGAGAAAAGTTGCGGCTGAACAAAAATATATATTCTTCTTTAGAGAACACATGTTTTTGGTTAGAAAACACATGTTCTCTAACCAAAAACATGTGTTATATAAAGAAGAACATGTGTTTTTGTTCGACTAGTAACTTTTCTCTCTCTCCTAGAACAAAAAAGTAACACGCATAGCGTCACATCAATTGGAGTTACGAGGAGGAGAGAGAAAGTTGCGATGAACAAAAACATATGTTGCTTGGTTAGAGAACACATGTTTTTTGTTAGAAGAACACATGTTTTAACTAAAAACATGTGTTTCTACAAAGAAAAACATTTGTTTTTGTTCACCGTAACTTTTCTCTCTCCTCCAGAACAAAAAGTAACACGCAAAGTTTATCCCTAAAATACCCCTATTTTGATACGAGTCGTTGGATCAAAAAGTATAAAATCCAACGGCTGAGATCGTGGCTCGCACTGCGTACGAAATTTTGAGGGTCCGCACTGGAGCCACGACGCTTTTCCTTACCTTCACTTTTGGACGGAGGTTGGGGTACTCACCCAGATCTTTCATATTTCATACTCCTCCATCCTTAATATAATATAACATGTCATTTATAACATGTAACGAAAATAAAAAAAATAAAAAAAGTAAAATATTTTTAAAATTTAAAATATCAATATTACTTTATTAAATATAATTAATGATATACAAATTTTATTTAACAGAGTAATATTTTTATTTTTATTAATAAATCACTTTATTCTCATATTCATTCATTTTCGTTACAATATCCTAAACAATTACTTAGGGAGATAGTATTAAACTTGAAACTTACATCATACATCATAGATTAAGCGTCATTTTTTTTGTTAAGTATTAAAATTAAACATCCAGTTAAAGTGTTCAAAGAGATACTTTGTTCTAGATCCGTTACTACGATGATCCATTGAATAAAAAAAATGGAAAATTCCCATCTAAAACAAAACCAAATGCAAGAATTCATAGTAAGAAACGAGCAGATTGACATATACCGTTTTTTTTTTCTTTCTGAGCGCAGAAATCTCTATATTACAAAGTGGATCTGCACTCCAAATTTTGGAATTTCGATTCAGATTATTCCAAATTCACCAAAATCCAAAGCAAATCTCTCAATCACACCCAAACCAAGAACCCTAATAATACAAGGCAAAGGTGCTCATCAATCCAATTACTATTTATATTCTCTAATTCATAGTAATATCAATCTAAATAATAATATTTTTTCCGCGAAAATCAATTTTTTGATCAAGGAGACGCGGGAAGAGAGAGGGAGGAAGAACCGCGGAGGAGCTTCTGAGCCGAAGAAAGCTGATCCATCAACGTAATTATATGAGATCTATAAGTCCGAGCCTGATCGACGGCTTCGGCTTCTAGCTCGCCGAGCTGAGAGCAGAGCCGTTCCTCAGCCTCCTCCGCCACCATGAGTCTCCGTAACATTCTCTGTAATTCGCTTTTCATGTTTTCTTCCCTTTCCAAACTCTTCTTCAATTCTTTCTCCAATTCCTCGTTCCTTCTCCTCAGAACCTCGTCGTCGTCCGGCACGGCGGAGTGACGCCGGCCGACAAGTGTTTGTGGACTTGACGCAACCAAAAAAGCCATTAGAATAATATGAAAATTAACTTTTAAGAAATTGAAAGGGAAGGATTTTGGAAAGCTTTGAGATTTTGCAAAAAGAAATGGAGATTTGCGTGTTTTTTTTTTTGCTGTGCTGTTATAAGTTATAACTGCCCTTTTTTTTTGCCAAGTCTATTATAACTGCTCTTGCATGACCATTTTATAGGAGAAAAGTGAGTATGTCTAGGTTCAATGAATCTAGGAATCTAAGTAAAATAACAGGTATTTTTGAATTTTTTTATCAAATCTATATATTTTTTTTAAACTTGAATTAAGAAAGGGTTTCGTGCGGCGGAATGGCTTATGAGTTATTTCGTCATCACATACTTATGGACGGAAACCTGATTGGACGGCCTCTGTTCAAAGTAAAAAGTTTGTAGAAAACAAAATAGAAAGAAAATTTCGGAATAGCGTACTGTTTGCGGTCTGTATTCACCCTTAAAAAAAAAAAAAAATTACTACTGTACTATTCTTACGTATTTTACCATATCTTACTCAAAAAAAAATTCTCGAACACATATTAATATGAATTAAATTACCGTGTATACAATAA
This sequence comes from Vinca minor, assembly GCA_026122235.1. Classification (NCBI taxonomy): domain Eukaryota; kingdom Viridiplantae; phylum Streptophyta; class Magnoliopsida; order Gentianales; family Apocynaceae; genus Vinca; species Vinca minor. Next base: position 4,086,601 of record JAOCZM010000100.1, on the reverse strand, counting down.
TTTTAGTCCAGGCATAAATTAAAAGTATCAATTATTATAATATTGCATACCATAATTTTGATATTGGGTGTGCTTGGATAAGGTTTGGCTTGATTTGGTTTGGTTTGGTCTCACTTTTTGGGGGGAAATGCCCAAAATTTGACCACTTAAAATAGGCGGGAAACATTCAAATTCAAATTTTTTTTTCAAAAAATTGGAATTTGAACATCTCCCGACAATTATAGAGGCCAAAATTTGGAATTGAACGATTATTTGAAGAAAAAAATTTGAATTTGAATGTTTCAGCCTATTTTAAGTGGTCAAATTTTTAGGGCATTTCCCCAAAAAAGTGAGACTAAACCAAACCAAACCAAAGCTCAAACTCTCGTCCAAGACATCTATCATGCATCTGCTTTGAGCTCTATAAATAACTATACCCTTGAAAAAACGGTATCTAATTGAAGACTTTTAAAATAATCTCACAATAATATATTTAGAAGAGAAACAAAACATAAAGGAATTTATAATTAAGCAAATTGGCTTAAGCAGCAGGTCAGTAGACCAAATGGAACAAAAGCTTCATGGACCAATCAACAACTTAGAACAACAAAGGAGACGGTAAACATTGATGAAGCAAAGAGCTTTTTATATCATTAGCCAATCGGCTACTGAGAGAGACAAGACAAAAGATGGAAAGAAATTGTTGCTTTCTAGATGATTTTACAAAGGCAATACTATCGCCTTTTTATAGGCACAAAACACATCAACCATAATTAAACTCTATTACTCAACCAACTACAATAACTTCAGTCAACAACAATCGACCACTAACAATTATTTCAACTACTACTAATAAATATCATAACAATTAAACTAATACAACATTAATTAATATACTAAACTTAGTTTAATCCTACATTGCTTCCCTTAAACCAAGTTCTTCAAACTTGATCATGCCAAGCATCTTCTTCAGCTTCCAAAATAATTCAGACTTCAATGGTTTAGTGAAAATGTCTGCAACTTGTTCTTCTGTAGGACAATATTCAACAAAAATCTCTTTCTCCTGAACCAATTCACGAATGAAATGATACTTTATGTTGATATGCCTGCTACGACCATGTAGCACCGGGTTCTTGGTCAAGTCAATAGCAGATTTGTTATCACACAAAATTGTTGTAGGCTTAACCTGCTGATGCTTCGAAATCAAGAATTCGCCTCAACCAAACTGCATGAGTAGCACAGTTTGTTGTTGCCATGTATTCAGCCTCTCCTGTAGAAAGTGCTACAACTTGTTGTTTCTTTGAAGACCACGAAAATGTACCAGAACCCAAATAAAATGCATATCCAGAAGTACTCTTATACTTCACAATATCACCGGCCCAATCACTATCAGTATATCCCAAAAGACCAAAATCATCAGTACGCGAATAAAGTATACCATCAGATTGCGTACCTATAACATATCTCAAAATTCTCTTTGCAGCTTGCAAATGAGATTGACAAGGGGATTCCATAAATCTACTGATCAAACCCACACCATAAGTGATATCATGCCTCATAGAAGTCAAGTATCGCAAACTTCCAACCAATCTTCTGAAATTAGTAGCATCTATTAATTCTCCAGTGCCATCAATTGACAACTTCAACTTTTCTTCAACAGGAGTCATGATAGGATTAGCAGAATCCATCTTAAACTTCTTCAAAATATCACCTGCATATTTTCTCTGAGAAATAAAAATTCCTCCATCAAACTGATTAACCTCCACACCAAGGAAGTAAGACATCAATCCCAAATCTGTCATCTCAAAATGATTAATCATAGCCTCCCTGAATTCAGAAATCAAATTGAGATTGTTTCCAGTGAATATAAGATCATCAACATACAAACATACAATAAGAATATCACCGTCAGCATTAGACTTCACATATAGAGTATGTTCATAAGGACATCTATCAAAACCATGACTGAGAAAATAAGAATCAATCCGAGTGTACCAAGCTCTCGGTGCTTGCTTCAAACCATACAAAGTTTTCTTCAGTCTGTAAACCTTATCTTCCTGATTTTTCATGATATAACCTGCAGGTTGCTCAACATAGACTTCTTCTTCTAACACACCATTTAAGAAAGCAGATTTAACATCCATTTGATAAATGTACCAAGAATTATTAACAACAAGTGAAATAATCATACGAACTGTATCAAGTCTGGCAACAGGTGCAAATACTTCAAAATAATCAATACCAGCTTGCTGCTTATAGCCTTTAGCTACCAATCGTGCTTTGAGATGATTAACCACACCAGAGGATTTATACTTAGTCTTATAAACCCATTTAACACCAATAACTTTCTTACCAGGAGGAAGTGAAGTCAACTCCCAAGTATCATTTTTCTCAATGGCATGAATCTCATCATCCATTGCTTTAATCCAATCATCATCTTTAGTTGCATCCTCAAAAGTAACAGGATCACAATCTGCAAATAAGGCAAAGTTCACAATATCTTTATTAGATAAATTAGAACCGGTAACACAGTCCTTCAAACGAGCAGGTATTTGAGTCTCCCTACGAGGGCGACTTGAAGACGGTGCAGAAATGGACTGCACATGAACTGATTGCTCAATCTGTTCTCTATCACACTGAACAGTTGGTGACCTTTCTGAAGGTGATTGCACTAGGACATATGAAGACAAAACTGGCACAACATGTTTCTTACCAATCCAATCCCATGCAGATTTCTCATCAAAAGTAACATATCTGCTGACAATTACCTTTTGAGTATCCGGATTATACAACTTGTACCCTTTGGTCTCATGACTATAACCAAGGAACACACATTTTTCTACCTTATCCAATTTCTTTCTTAGAAGATCCGGAACATGTGCATAAGAAGTAACACAACCAAAAACTTTTAAGTGACTGATATTTGGCTTTTTACCAGTCCACAACTCTTGTGGAGTTTTTCCATCATTGTTTCTTGTAGGACACCTGTTCAAAACATAAACAGTACAAGCAACAGCCTCTGCCCAAAATTATTTAGGCATATTCTTAGCATTCATCATGGATCTTACCATATCCATCACAGTTCTGTTTTTCCTCTCTGCTACACCATTCTGTTGCGGAGTATAGCTGGCAGTCATCTAATGTCTAATTCCATGTTTTCTCAAAAAATCATCACAAACAAGCTATTCAGTTCCTCTGTCAGTTCTCAAAGTCTTAATCACATAGCCACTTTGTTTCTCAACATAAACTTTGAAACACATCACATGCCTCAGATTTATTTCGCAGAAAATAAACCCAAGTCTTTCTACTGAAATCATCAATAAAAGTAATGAAATACTTTTTACCACCAATAGAAGAAACGTCAACAGAACACAAATCAGAATGAAATAACTGCAATGGTGTATATGCTCTCCAAGCTCCATCATTAGGAAATGAATCTCTATGTTTTTTCCCAACAATGCATGACTCACATTTTCTATCATCAAAATCAAGAGAAGATAATCCCACAACTAAATTTTTCTTGGCAAGCAAATTCAAGCTAGAAAAATTCAAATGTCCAAACCGCATATGCCACAGTCAATGATCATCAAATACAGCAGTACTAAAGCAAGGTAAACCACCAGAGTTGATATTCAAATGATATAAACGGTTATTAGTCATGTTTACCTTTGCAATTAGCCTTTTAGAAGGATCACTGACAGTGCACATTTGACCACAGAAATTGATATTGTACCCTTTCATATCTAGCTGTCCAACACTCAACAAATTATGGCCAAGACTGGGAACATACAGAACATCAGAAATAAAGCTAGAAGATCCATCATTCAAAGTGATAGCAATTTTTCCTTTTCCTGCAACTGATACACGCTCCTTATTTCCAAATTTTACAGTAGTCTGAACAGATGTATTTAAATCTATAAACATGTGTTTATCTCCATACATATGATTACTACAACCAGAATCCAAAAACCAAATATTACTTTCAGTTTCACCAGTGCCAGAGGAAGCAAATAATAAAGTTTCAGAACCATCAATATTTGTTTCAGCAAGTTTTGCTTGTGGCTATCCAAACTGACATTTTTTAACAAAACAGTCTTTTTCAATATGACCATATTTTTTGCAAAAATAACACTGAATTTTCGATTTATCCATTTCTCTGATATGAATTATTTGACTGCTGATAATTAAAATTATCTTTACCACGTCCTCTGAAATTTCCTCTGCCTCTGTTGTTGCCTCTGAAATTTCCTCGGCCTCTACCGCGAAAATTCTGAGCGCCTTGCTGACTTGATTCAGCCTGATGTGAAAATCCAACTATCTCATTTTTCACCTCCACCTGAGCTTGCAATACTTTTTCCTCAGGTACACTTTGAACATTCTGTTGATCCAAAGACAACTCATAAGAAAATAGTTCTCCTTCCAACTCATCAACTGTCAATTTTTCTAAGTCGTTTGTAACTTCCAAAACAGTCTTTTTTGTATGAAATTTGGAACTAATGGACCGCAATATTTTCTCTAACAACTTGAGACTCTTTTAATGTCTCACCATTTGATCTCATATCATTGGCCAAAATCTGAATTTTGCCAATATAATCTTTAATTGACTCAGTTGATTTCATGAGTGCCAACTCATAATCCTTCCTCAAAGCTTGTAATCGATCCCGCTTCACATCATCATTCCCTTTGTTGGAATTTACCAAAATAGTCCATCTATCCTTTGCAGTATTAGCATGGACAAATTTCCTTCCCACGTCTAATGACACCCGATTGCACAAATGATGTTTTCTTCTCCTGTGCATTTGTTAATGTAGTATCTGGAGGAGGTTCTTCATAACCTTCCTCCATAATTTTCCACACTCCAAGAACTTGGAAGAAATTTTGCATTTGTTTTCTCCACATATCAAAATCTTTCTTTCCATCAAATACAAAAATATCACATGCATACAAAGCTCGGGGATCCATCACACAACACAAACTCTGATACCAATTTGAAGACTTTTAAAATGATCCCACAATAATATATTTAGGAGAGAAACAAAACAGAAAGAAATTTATAATTAAGCAGATTGGCTTAAGCAGCAGGTCAGTAGACCAAATGGAACAAAAGCTTCATGGACCAATCAACAACTTAGAACAACAAAGGAGACGGCAAACATTGATGAAGCAAAGAGCTTTTTATATCATTAGCCAATCGGCTACTGAGAGAGACAAGACAAAAGATGGAAAGAAATTGTTGCTTTCTGGATGATTTTACAAAGGCAATACTGCCGCCTTTTTATAGGCACAAAACACATCAACCATAATTAAACTCTATTACTCAACCAACTACAATAACTTCAGTCAACAACAACCAACTACCAACAATCAACCATTAACAATTATTTCAACTACTACTAATAAATATCATAACAATTAAACTAATACAACATTAATTAATATACTAAACTTAGTTTAATTCTACACTTATTTTTAAAAGAAAATATTCGGATTAAATTACTTTACTTTCACATAAATCTCCATTTCTAAATGTTTTTTTTGGTTGATCTCATATATTACTTTGTTTGCATTAAAAATCTCCTGGTTAATACAGGAGGTCTTATTACTAATATTTTCAATTAGATAAATTAAGATGATTGCTACAATTAAATTCAATATTAAATATTCTTGAGCATACAATATTCAATTCAGAAAAATATAGAAAGAGTTCCGTCTAAGAAAGCTAGTCAGGTTTAAGAGAGAGTATGTGTGTGCGAGAGAGTAAATATTAATGTATATTCTTGACTCTTGCCACACTATTTTGGAATTAATAGCCAAATTTGATCATCAATTTATTTGCATTAGCAACTTTTATCATTTTTTTTTATCATTTTTAACCTTTTGAGTTTCCAATTTCATCATTCCGTTAAAAACTTGGATAAATTTCATCCAAGTTGATGACATGGCATAACAATGTTAGAATACTGTCACTACCACAAGGGCAAAATGGGAAAAAACATTCTCCTCCTCAAAATACTTCATTCACCACTCTCCACCACCATTTCTTAGATGCTGGCGACCCCAGTCCCCAGATTTTACACAGTCATTGATTTCGTCTTAATATCTTCAACTATGGCTTTGGATCTGCGGATTGTTGAGTTTGGGGTTGAATTTATAGTGGCTAGATTTCTGGGTGATAATTGCCAGAGAAGAAGAAAAATATTGGGGGAAGATATTCTGACTATTTTCCAAGATCATGGAATTTTGTTGTTTCTACTTTTCTTTGGAAGAATGTTCCTCATGTAATTATGATAAATCTTTGGGAGTAATTATTTCGTCGGAAAATATTTCGTGGACTGCAATGAGTTAAAGCCAAGCAACTTTGCAAGAAATGAAGTTTTGGCCAAGGAATTGTGGGACTTCAGCAAGAAATTGGTCAAGGCAGCAGAAAACACTAAGCTGAAGAATTAATCATGACAAGCTCATACAACTTCTTCTGATTCAATCATCTTTCAATTTTGCTTTCATAAGTTATTAAAAAAATGAATTCAAAGGAGTGGAGTCGAGTTGTTGATGGTTTGATGAAAGTGGAGAAGACCAACTCCACCATTGGAACTCCTGTTTGTTGGGTTGAAGAGAGGAAAATTATCATTTTCCCATTTTCCCCTTATATGAGAGAAAGTGTTCCAACACTGTTACGGAATTTACCTAAGTTTTTAACGAAATGTTAAAATTGACAACTCGAAAATACATTGGGAACTCAGAAAGTTAAACAATGTTGAAAATAATAAAAATGGTTAAATGCAAATAAATTGATGATTAATTCCACTATTTTGTTTAATTTAAAAATTAGAGGATAATCTCGAAATATATGCTGAACTCTTGAGTAAACTTGATGCCGTCAGGGCCCAAGCCCAGGGCTAGGAGGAAATATTCTTTACTTGATCAATGATCATTTTATTTTATTTTCTTACATTTCTATTATTTTTATTAGAACAATGGATTGGTACGTGTCCGTCCGTTGGTTGACCTCGAGCACGTGCATCACCAGATCATGAAATATCATTGTTGTAAAAGATAAGAGTAACATAATTATTATTTTTATATTTCCTAAAAAATAGTGTTTTACTTTTAAGGGAAACTAATTAGAGACCTATGTTTTTCGTTGACACACTCAATTGAAATTAAATTTAAAGGAAAAGATAACTGAAAATATATATAAATATCGCTAAAATACGTGGACATGAACCGAACAAATAGTTGAAAACATGACCGGAAACATCACCATTGGCCCCTTGCGAGAGGTAATGATAATATAAAATCTGATGGTTATTTTTTTTTTTTTAAGCCCGTAAAGGCGTTGTCCCCGAGGGGAAGAGAGCGGAGAGTACCTTATAAAGGCCGATTAAAACACGTCCCATACCTGAGAAGGGTATTGCCTCACCAGATGAGGAGATTATTACCCCAATAAAGCGAAAATATGGGAATCGAACACGGGAGAAGGCTAGAAGTCTGCAATACGTTTGGAAGATGTTTTTTTCTTTTTGAAAAAGCCACTTTTTTTTTTTACGCCCGTTGGGCGATGTCCCATTAGCGGGGAGATAGAACTGTCTCATAAGAGGAGGAGAGAGTAACTCTAGAAAGGGAGTCAAATTAAGCATGCCCCATGCGCGGGGAGAATATCGAATCCACAACCTTACGATCGTGGGCAGACCCTTACCCCACTGGAATAAGAAAACTTTGATTGAAAAAGCCACTTGACGTTCATATTTATGAAATACAAAAGTAATGATATTTGTTCCTTAAAGATTGTAGTTAAGTAACGGAGGTGACCGATCTTTCCGCATTGTGTTGATTACATCTTGGTCGTCAGAATACATGATCAAACAGTTACCATTCAAAATAGTTATTTTATATTAAAATAGTTAGTTTTTAATTTTAAAAATAACTAATTTAGTGTAAAATTTATTTTGAATTACAGTCGCCGAGTTCGAGTTTTTTGACAACTACAATAGAATATAATATGTACCATGTGGAGGGATTGATACCCTCTGCAACTTATCCGGCTCCTTCCTTAAATTATCCTCTTTTAATTAAGAGCTAATGTTTATTATAAACTTAAAGTTAAAAGGGGATTTAAATCTTGTAAGTTGTAAATGTACTCGGTAAATGAGCGATTATTTATATTTAAATAATAGATTAATGAATTTGATTACTGCTAATCGCAAGATTTTTTTTTCTATAGTACGACACTTGAGTCTTATGTTAGTAAATTTTACTTTATTTTTCGTTAATTCAATTTTCTTTTAGTTATAAGCTATCTAAATTTGTTTTAGATTTTCAATTTAACTTAAAAGTTGTGCCAGATGAGTCATGTGACCAGTGGCAGAGCCAACTATACGTGCCCCACACAAAAAAAACAATTAAAAAATGTAGATATATATCTTTGTATGTATTTCCATCTTTTATGGTAAAATTGTAAAAGTAATTTACTAATATTTTTAGTACCTAAAAAAGTTCAAATAATAGTAATAAGTACTGTCCCAGTCTCAAAACGAAAGTTTATTTTCTCTCTCATTTTTCTTCTTCTTTATTATCTATTGCAATTTAAAACTAAAAATGGTACGTTATTTTTAGGAATTTATTGACTTAGAAACTTAGTACTATATATAATATTATATATGTTCTATGAATAAGGAAAGGATGGCTTAAGAGGTGGTAATGTGGTGTGCGGGAAGATGCTTTGAAAGAGAAAATTATGTATTTGTTTAGTTTGTTAGTTTTTATAGTTGTTTTTCCTAATCATCCAAGTTTTCTTGGGCGTGTCTTTTGTCTGTTATAGTGATTTTTAAATCATTGTATAACTTTTACTTTCTGTATTTTCATATTTTCCTTTGATTGTAATGGCTTCGGCTATTTGTGATTAATGGAAACTAAATTTATTCAGTAAAAAAAAATGTGGTGTGCGGGAAATGAATAGTTTTATCTTGTTAGATGAGTAAATTTAAAATTTAAAATTTAAATTCAAATTAATGAGTGTAATACACGTAGGTCAAAAAAATAAAATTTCTTCCTTGTAAATTTGCATTTTTGTTATACGTGTATTGCATTAATTGATCTGGATATAAATTATAAACTTACTCATTTACAAAAATAAAATTATTCGCAAAAAATGGTAGGCGGCACCCATCATTTTTTTCGATTGTTTTTTTTGAAAAAAAAAACTTTTAAATTTTGCATTTTACCTACTTTCTTTTTCTTTAAAAAAAGAAATTCACTACAACAAATATCTTAGCATATTTTGTCCCTGAACGTATAATTTTTGGAGCAACCCGAGGATAAGCCCCCTACTGCTTCTTGGGTCCGCCATTGTATGAGACAATAAAAAAGTTTAAAATATTGACACTAGCCGACCTAAACAATATCCAAATAATTTTAATATTTAGTATTCAGTTTTTTTTATTTTATTTTATAGAATTTGGAGTTGATTCAATTTTCAGAAAAGGAAACATAGCAAAAATGAATGAACACTTCTGATATGGAACGGGTCCACTGAACCATGCGGTACAGATTTGCCCACATCACTGTATTTCCTTCTCTCTCCTCATTTTGCAGGGATGTGGCCAAATCTGCATCATATGATCCACATGAACCCAGTCCATATCAGAATTTTCCAAAACGAATTCGTTTCAAAATTCACATGAAACCGAATCCACACCCAAGGAGTTATATAACAATTATGACCATGACATAAAATTACATTTGGGCCTATTATTTTATTTAACCCAAACAAAACGGTACCCATCTTAGGCCCATTTCTCTTGGAATAAATGGATCCATGGAAAAAACTGAGCTGAATCCAATTTTGCAGGCTCGTTGCTTTTCCTTCTTAACAAAAACACTTTAAATAGACGAGTGAATTCAGCTCAATTGGAATTAATTTTAACCCCGGCAGTTTGCTTTTGAAAGCCCGAGGGCGAAACCCTAAAGGGTAGAGTAGCGAGAGTACCCTAGAAATGGAGATTGTAGCGCACCCCATGCCTAGGGAGGGTATTGCCTCACCAGAGGAGGAATTGTCTAGCCTCACCGAGGAGGAGGACTTACCCTAAGAAGGGAGATACAGGAATCGAACTTGGGACCTAAGTCCCAAGTGAAGAAAGCCTTACCCACTTAGCCATTTGATTCCTATGACAGTTTGCTTATTAAGTATCACAAATTTAAGTAATTTAGAGAAGAATTTTATGTCGAATTATCAGATTTATGGCAAATTGGCTTCACGGGTACAAAAATAATTTTACTTTGGTGATTTTTGTCCAAAATCTATTTTTTTACAAAATTAGGTATCAAAACAATTTATGTTTGGCGGAGAGGGTCCTTCCATCCAAAATCCCATCAGTCAACCGTTAATTTAAAATTTGAATTTGATCAAACAAAAACTAAGGAGGACATAATCGGAATTTTACATCTTAATAACCCATAGCCATACCCGCCTAAGTACCCCATCCACCAAGTCCCGGTCGAGATCTCTATCTGACAAACCGTCACTGCCCCAAACAGCTTTTCCGACAAATAATATGGTATTGAGTTCAAATTTGAAGTGAAGAAATAGTCATCATGAGATGGGATATTACTACTATAACACAGATATGATGGAAAAGAGGTAACTTTTCTTGAGAAGCTACCAATTTAGCAGGAAGAAGAGTATGTCTGAAAGGATTATAGGGTCTTTTTTTAGAGTTAAAAGGGTTATTTGTTTTAGGCTCAGATCAGTCAAAAAGCTTAGGAAAGCTTTTTGGTTCAAAATTAGATTTGGGTTTTATCTTAATTGAAGAAGGAGAAAGTTCTTTCTCCACCTTCATACCAACAAAACAATAACAACAAATATTATTATGGTTCTTCTTCTTCTTGCTTCTGGTAGGAACTGATTTTTTCCATTTTTGATTTTTTTGGTGTTTTGTAGGGAATTAGAGGTTTAATTTGATGGGTTTTATGGAATAGTAGTGTTTGAATTTGCCGGAAAAGCTGTTTGGGGCGGTGATGGTTTGTCAGATAGAGATCTCGACCGGGACTTGGGGGATGGGGTACTTAGGCTGGTATGGGTTATTAGGAGGTAAAATTCCGATTATGTCCTCCTTAGTTTTTGTTTGACCAAATTCAAATTTTAAGTTAACAGTTGACTGATGGGATTTTAGACGGAAGGACCCTCTCCGCCAAACATAAATTGTTTTTATACCTAGTTTTGTAAAAAAAATAGATTTTGGACAAAAATCACCAAAGTAAAATTGTTTTTGGACCTGTAGAGCCAATTTGCCTCAGATTTATTCTACAATTATCACAACCTACAGATTAGTCGGGTTGATATTCCGAATCACCGATATAACAGCTTGAATGAATATCTCCTTTTTTTTTGGTGGACATGTGGGGGTGGGGGGGGCTTAGAGGGTGAGAGAGAGAGAGAGAGAGAGAGAGAGAGGGCTAGGAATTAAAGGAAATGAGTATAGAGGTAATAGAAAAATTCTAAACGAAAAGAAAGCAGAAGGAAGCTAGTCTAAAGAATGTCCAAGGAAAATAATGATTTGCTTGACTAGGTAGCAATATAAATGCGGCATTTGGCTACAGTGGCGACTCGATGGATTTTCAGCAGGTTTAGCACTGCTTGATGGCCGTTGAATCTGCGCCTTTTAGATCTGTTGGCCATCAAGCAGTCTACTGTCTTCTATAACGTGGCCATCATGCTCAGACGATATGGGTCCTTAATTTTCTCCTTCCAAATCGTCATTCTGGTCCGAAAATCTCGGTATATTGACGCGAATCCGACAACATGCTCACATGATGGCAATCTTGCTGGAGAATCACTTTTCGTCAGTGTAGAAAAGCATAAAGAATAAAGATTAAATGGGAGAAAGAACTCCTTTTGTATTGAATGAATTAAACTCTATAATACATCACCTATATATACTAATCCTATTTATATAATAAAGGAAAGAAATATACAAATAATCAATTACAATAAATTACAATCAATCACAATCAATTAATCGAGTGATGTTCTCCTGAGATTATTATCTTGATTGATTCCTTGATTTGCTCCATGATTAGTATCTGTAACACGCCCCCTCAAACTGGGCTTGGGAGAAAAGATGTCAATGAGACCAAGAGATTGGATGAGAAAGTTGAAACGAGGGGAAGCAAGATTTTTGGTGAAAATGTCAGCCAATTGAGATTGGGTCGAAATGGGTAAAGGTTTAACAAGGCCAGTTTGCGTTTTTTCGCGGACTATGTGGCAATCAATTTCAATATGTTTGGTTCTTTCATGGAAGGCAGGATTGGTTGTGAGGTATAAAGCGCTTTGGTTGTCGCAAAACAATGGTATGGCATGAAAATGTGGTATAAGTAAGTCATTGAGGAGGTACTTCAGCCATTGTAACTCACAAGTGGTGGTGGCAAGAGCTCGGTATTCCGCATCGGAAGAACTTCGAGAAACAGTGAGTTGCTTTTTAGACTTCCAAGATACAAGAGAAGAACCAAGAAAAACACAATAACCCGTTGTAGAGCGTCTCGTGTCGGAGCAACCTGCCCAATCAGAATCAGAGAAAGCACTAAGGTGTAATGATGATGAAGATGGGAAAAAGAGACCTTTGGCTGGAGAGCCTTTCAGATACCGTAGAATACGATGAGCAGCTTTGAGATGTAATTCTGTGGGATGATCTAGAAACTGGGAAAGTTGTTGGACGGCGTGTGAAATATCCGGCCGTGTGTGAGTGAGATATAAAAGCTTGCCAATAAGACTTCGGTAGAGAGTGTTGTCGGGAAGGAGTGGTGAATCATCTTTGGAACAGTGGTAGGAAGAATCCATAGGTGTAATGGCAGGTTTGCAACCAAGAAAGCCATGTTGCTCAAGCAAGTCCAATGTATATTTTCGTTGGCAAATGTTTAGACCAGCTTTAGAGCGAGCAATCTCCATACTGAGAAAATATTTGTCAGGACCAAGGTCTTTGATTTTGAAAGTATTGTGCAAGAATTGCTTGACCGAGGAGATGTCATCATAATTGTTCCCAGTGAGGATAACATCATCAACATAAACGAGGAGAGCATTGAATTGAGAACCTTTGCGGCGAATGAAGAGACTAGGGTCACTTACGGCTTGAGAGAAACCTTGTGACACTAACTCTGTGGTCAATTTGTGATTCCATTGCCGGCCAGCCTGCTTGAGACCATATAAAGATTTTTTGAGTTTGCAGACGAGCCCAGGTTGAGGAGAAGAGAAACCAGGAGGTAGCCGCATATAAATATCCTCATCAAGATCACGATGAAGATATGCATTGTTGATATCAAGCTGCTCCAAAAACCATCCTTTGGCAGAGGCAATAGCAAGAAGAATTCGAACGGTGGTCATTTTTTTGCTCTGGGGAGAATGTCTCAATGTAATTTATGCTCGGTTGTTGTGTGAAACCTTGGACAACAAGACGAGACTTAGGTCTTTCAATAGAACCATCGAAATTAAATTTTAACCGGTAAACCCATTTGTTCCCTAGGGGGGCTTAACATTCGGGGGAAGGGGAACAAGTGTCCAAGTGTTGTTGGCCTCCAATGCATCAATTTCTGCTTGCATGGACTACCTCCAATCTGCATGCTTGACGGCCTGATTGTAGCTCTTAGGTACAAAGTGAGTAGAAACTGATAATGCAAAAGATTTATGATCTGGAGATAGTGACTGATAATCATGAACCTTTTCTAAAGAGTGAGGAGTAGATGTTTTTGTGATAGAAAGAGTGGGAGTAGATGAAGCTTGGACGAGAGAACAATAATAATCGTCCAGGTATGAAGGGGTATGTGACATCCTAGTAAATTTCCGAGTAGGAGAAGGGGGAGGGAGATGAGGAGGCGAGATAGTGGAATTAGGAGGAGGATTTTGAGCATTATTTAAAGGTGACGTATGAGGGGTTGGAGTGATTATGGGATCGGGAGTTGGATGTGATGATGGAGGTTCGAAAGGAAGATCATTAATGAAAGGAATTGGTAAAGGAATATTATTCGAATGAGGATTGAGTGGAGATTGTTGTGGATGAGGGAATATATTTTCTTGAAAGATGACATTTCGAGAGATGAAAATAGAGCGTGAGTGAAGGTCTAGGAGAGTGTATCCTTTTTGTGTGTGCGGGATAGCCTAAGAAAATAGAGGGGACGACTACGGGAGTCAAATTTTGTGCGATGAGCGAGAAAAGGGTTGAGGCATAGGCTAAGCAACCAAAAACACGGAGATGAGAGTATGATGGTGGTTTATTATATAAAAGTGTGTGAGGAGTTTGGTTTTGTAGTAAAGGTGTAGGGGTAATGTTTATAAGGTAGACAGCGTGGGTGACAAAGTACCCCCAATAAGCGGAAGGCAGATGCGATTGGAATTTAAGTGAACGAGCAATATTTAGGATGTGACGATGTTTTCGTTCGACGATTCCGTTTTGTTGAGGAGTTTCTACGCAAGAGGTTTGGTGAATGATACCTTTAGAAGTAAAAAATTCGGACATGTAAAATTCGGGTCCATTGTCTGAACGCACTACTTTAATGCTCTTTTGGAATTGGGTAAGCATATATTGGAAAAAGTGTTGGGTAAGGGATCGGGCCTCAGACTTTGTTTTCATCAAATAAATCCAAGCGAAGCGGCTAAAATCATCTACGATGGTGAGGAAATATAGGTGGCCGTGAACGGTGTGAGTTTTATAAGGTCCCCAAATATCTACGTGTATTAAATCAAAGCACACTTGAGAAGTGGATTTACTAAGGGGGAATGGATGCTTGGATTGCTTAGCCATGGGGCAAATAGAGCAATGTTCATTGTGTGTAATTTTTATTTTGGAATCCAGATGTTGTGCCATTTTTAATCTGGGAAAGGAAAGATGACCTAAACGATAGTGCCATAAGGAGGTGTTAGAGAATTTCGCGACATGAGAGGAAGAGTTTGAGTCAGTAAGAATGTTCGAAACAAAGGGGACAGGAGAACAATATTTGGGCTGCAATATATATAAACCATTAATGAATGTGGCTAATCCTATCATTTTTAGCTTAGTGCAATCCTGAATAACACAAGAGTTAGATTTGAAATAGACAAGTAAATTGGGATTCTGAAGTAATTGCCCAATAGATAACAGATTAAATGAGAATGAGGGAGCATACAACACGTTAGAAAGAATTAAACTAGGATTTAGTTGGATAGAACCTATATGTGTTGCAGAAGTAGATGAACCATCAGGGAGACGAATCGGTGTATGGGATAAAGTACGATAAGAAGTAAATAACTGTAAGGAACATGAAATATGGTGACTAGCTCCAGAGTCAATAATCCAATTCATTATAGGTGATACACACTTATTACCTGAAAAAGAAGCAACATCCGGCGACAGAGAAACAGCATTTATTGAGACTCGTGGCGACTGGACAAATTCTTCTATAGCACAGTGGCCACCAAATTGGATTGTAGAACCGTCATTGTTGCCTCTATCGAGTGATGGAATAGCAGAAGACATCACGACTCAAATTTTTTTTTTTTTTTGTATATATAAAAGAAATAGCTTTTGTAAGCCGCGAAATAAAAAAGGATAAGAATAAAAGTGCGGAAAACCTCAAAAGGTTTGCTCTGATACCATGTAGAAAAGCATAAAGAATAAAGAATAAATGGGAGAAAGAACTCCTTTTGTATTGAATGAATTAAACTCTATAATACATCACCTATATATACTAATCCTATTTATATAATAAAGGAAAGAAATATACAACTAATCAATCACAATAAATTACAATCAATCACAATCAATTAATCGAGTGATTTTCTCCTGAGATTATTATCTTGATTGATTCCTTGATTTGCTCCATGATTAGTATCTGTAACAGTCAGTCCAACAAAATTACCAAATCTATAACTATTATTCCTTCTTCTCCACAAATACTTTATTCTCTCAACTTATTTTTCTAGAATCTATTGTGACATTCTTTTCTAGTTTTTCTGGGCTACTTGTTAAATTTTTCTTGATTTTTTTCTTCTGTGTTCGAGTTCAATCCAAGTCTACTCAGGATAAGCAAGCCCTTCTTGCTTTTCTTTCTCGAATTCCTCATGAAAATCGGTTACAATGGAATTCATCCGATTCCGCTTGCAACTGGGTCGGCGTCGGATGCAATGGGGCAAATCGAAGTTGTGAAGAGGCTTTGATTTTATAGGAGCAGTTGCCATTGATTTAGACTCCGATGAAAAGATTATTGCAAATTTAATCAAAATAAAAGAGCAAAAAAAAATTTCTTGAAGACAAAGGAAGAAGAAAACGTTTATGTGATTATTAACTTGTAAATCAATTCATTCCAATTGTATAATTTTAATTATAATATTTTAAATTGTAGATTGGTTACAATTATTATGAATTATCTTATAGCTATTATATGAAAGCTAATAGGTATTATAAATTTGTCTTAGAACTATTATACCCAAAGTTTATGAATTTGTCTTATAACTATTATATGTCAAGTTAATTTCTGTAACAGATTTGCAGCCTGCAACACTGCTTTGCACCAAAACATATAAAATTAATTCCAAAAAAATCTAAAACGAGACAATATATTGGGAGGAGAAAACAATTAATTGGGAGAGGAGAGAGAAAATTGGGAGAAGAGAAAAAGTTGCGGTTGTCATCTTATTTTCTCTCTCATATATCATCATATTTCCCAGTCCGGCTCGTGCGGAACAATCCTATCCGTCTAATGGGATTTTGAGCGACCCAAATTTGGAGAGAGAAAAGTTGCGGCTGGATTTAAAATATATAAAAAAAAAAATTCTCTCTTCAGATCTGGACCGTTAAAAAATCTCATCCGACGGCTAGTTGCTTGTCCCGCAGTGCGGAACAAAAAACTGTTCCGCATAGGAGCCGGCTCCATGTATCCCACTACTTTATATTTTATTTTTTTCAAGATTAATCTCAACACTTAATTCTGATCTAATGGCTGACTGTGTGTTCAGCACCTGCTGGAAAAAAAAATTGTTCTGCAAGATAACCGAGTCGATAAATGCGTTGCGTAAAGAAATTGTCAAATTTTGGGAATCTATGCAAATAAATGATGATATAAATTATATTTAATATTGTCCTATATTTGGAAAATTCTATCTTCATGAATCACGAGTTACGTATAATATCAAATATGTATTGTGAAATTAATCTAGTTTTTTTGGGTGAATTATTGTGAAATTAATCTAGTTGGGTCATAAAAAGCGAAAATAAAAATTAATCAAAAGGAGGTAACATTGTATTGTTTACAATTGAAGATGTTCTCTCAAAAAAGTCCCCAAAGGCATCCCCTGCCAAAGCTTGGCTAACAAAGGGGGGAGAATCTATATAAGAAAGCAATAAAAAATTATCCAAAAAAGCTCCATTCTTTGCCAGCTTGTCCGCACATGAGTTTGCTTCTCTGAAGATATGCCTAATCCTGACGTCTTCGAACTTCAGCAATAGTTCCCTACAATCAAATACAAGGTTAGAAAGAGGGTGGGATGAAATATCAACTTGGTTGAGGAGATTGATAACTACTATTGCATCCAACTCAACATTAAGTTTGCCGATGTTTAAGTTAGATGCCATAGTAAGTCCATCTCTAAGAGCCCATAATTCAGCGAAAATGCTGTCACAAGGGCCCAAATTCCTGCTAAATCCTCCTAGCCAACTGCCTAAATGATCTCTGACCAGACCACCAGCCCCTCCCTTGTTGTTGCTACTAGTGCCAGAACCATCCGTGTTGAGTTTTTTCCAGGCCACTCTGTGGGTGATTTTGGCACTGGGAGATTTATATCCTCCACCTACAGCTGTAAATTCAGTAGCTTTGGATATGGCTTCCATGAATGGGTCAAGCAGCTTTTGAAGAGGGCGGAAAATGCTGTGATTCCTGTTGGTCCATAGGGCATAGCAAGCATAAATGAACAGGGTGCCCCATGGAACATTCTGAATGTAGGAACAAGGAGGCTCCCTTATTTAGCCAACTGTTGAAGTCCAGGTTCCAGAGATTAAGATGAGCTCTTTGGATACCCAGCTTTTCCAGAGAAGCACTGCTAGTGTACAAGATTTGAGTATGTGTTCCACATTTTCCTCTTTGTTACCACAATTAGGACAGAGGGCACATTGGACAATATGCCTGGTTATTAACAGTTTCCTAGTAGCCAGTCTGCCATGATTGCAGTTCCATAAGAACATTTTGAGTCTCTGATTGCAGTTAGCTTTCCCGACCCATTCCCAGGTCAAAGAAGGGTCTGTCTCTTCCTCATTCTTATAGTTAATCTGAGGATGGGCTGATTTGGAAGAGAAATCCACATTGGGGCTTCCTTTCCATCTTCTGCTGTCCTTAAGGTTCTGCTGAAGTGATATAGGGACCCCTTGGATGATATCAATGATGGCTGGAGGTAATGAGAATGATAGCTTAGAAAGGTCCCAATACCCATGATCTCCAAATAGTGATGATAGCTTCATTTCTTCTTCTTCAATGGTTAAAGGCCCTGAGATTGCACCTCTCAAACTGCCAATGCCAGTCCAGTCATCTAACCATGCTCTTACAGACTCTCCATTACCCGGTATCCAAGTGGTTGAGCTATGGAAAAATTTCCAACCAGTTTTAAAAGCCTTGGAGTTGATGGAACCAGATAAATTTTTTGGAGCTTTCATCAAATCTTTGTCCTTCTGCCACAGATTGCTTTTAATACAGCAAGCCCACTTAGCATGCTGAGATTTGCTGAGTCTCCACACCAGTTTTGCCAGTCCTACATTTTTGGCATGTATAGCTTTCCTGATGCCAAGACCTCCAACATGCTTTGGCCTGCAGACTCTATCCCAATTCAGGAGATGTAGTTTACTCTGGCCGGCAGTACTCCGCCAAAGGAAATTTCTTTGCTCCCTGTCAATCTTCTCACAAATATTGATAGGGAGGGGCAGGTATTGGGTGTAATAAGAAAGGATTTGGGAAGAGGAGGATTGGATAATGGACTTTCTACCTGCAATGGACAGTAAGTTTGCCTTCCAGCCACACAACTTGGTCCTAACTTTATCTACAATGAACATGAAGTCAGAGTTTCTAGGGGCTTTCTGGAAAATGGGGAACCCTAGGTATTTTCCCAGATTGGTAGTATGCTCAATACAAAGGGTATCTTTAATAAAAGCTATTCTGGAAGGATTCAGATTGTTGGAACAGCAGAATTTAGACTTATTAAAGTTAATCTTATGCCCTGATCTGGAACAGAAGTCTTCAAGGACATTCTTCATTTCCAAAATAGTGAGATCATCACCTTTGCCAAAAAGAATTATATCATCAGCAAAATTGGAGTGGGAAAGGGAGGGTCCTTGCTTACCAACTCTGATAGGTTTCCAAAGTTTGTTTCTGACAGAATTCTCAATACTAAGGGAGAGGTACTCCATACAGATAACAAAGATATAAGGTGAAAGGGGATCACCTTGCCTAATACCTCTAGAAGGTTCAAACCAGTCAGTGACTTCACCATTAAAAATGATGGAGAAGCTGGAGGAGCTAACACAACTTAGGATAAGGGAAATCAGAGGAGCAGGAATTTTGAAAAAGGAGAAAGCATCTCTAATGAAGTCCCATTCTAACCTGTCAAAAGCTTTTTCAAGGTCAAGCTTAACAGCAACAGCCCCTTGAGTGACTTTGCTTCGGTAATAGAGTAGACAGCCTCCTGAACCATTAATACATTATTAGCACATCTTCTGCCAGGTATGAAGCTGCCTTGGTGAGGAGAGATGAGGGAAGGTAGCAAGGGTCTAATTCTATTAACCAAGATTTTTTAGATAAGTTTGTAAAGAGTGTTACAGAGGCTAATGGGCCTCAATTGCCCAACAGATTCAGGGTTCTTGACTTTAGGGATCAGGCAGACATAAGTCTGATTAAGGCTCTTAGGAATGGTACCAGTGTCAAAGACCTTTTTAACCAAGGTGGAGACAGAGGGTTGCACAGTGTCCCAAAACTTGTGGAAGAAGATGGGATGAAGGCCATCAGGTCCAGGACTTTTATAAGGCTTGAAACCCCAGATGGCCTTTCTAATTTCAATGTCAGAAGGCTGTGCATAAAGCTGGTCTGAGAGGTCAATGCTAGTTTCAACAGCCCAGGTAAAAGGAAAATAAGAAGAAAAGAGACTTAAGTTTTTCCCAGAAGTGTACAAGTTCATAAAGTAATCAGTGACAATATTTCTGACATCAAATTCCCAATCCCCAATGTGGTTTTTTAAGGAGAGAATCCTATTATTTTTCCTATGGGTGAGGGTGGAGATCTTTAAGAAGTTGATGTTCAGATCATCCCAAAGCAAGGATTCCATTCTGGACTTGACAGCCCAAATGAGCTTTTCTTCCCTGTAAACAGTGTCAAGTGCCAAGATGAGACTTTTTTCATGGTTAACTAGGAAAGGGGTTTAAGAATGTTCTAAGGAATTTTGTACATGGTGAATCTGGGCCAACAGATTCATCTTCTTCTTGAAGACATTACCAAATACTTCCCCATTCCAAACCTTAACATCCTCAGCAAACTTCTGAGCAGATTGGTCAAAGTCCAAAGGGGATTCCAACCAAGCACCAGATCACCACATTAGAAAACAGAGGATGGGTGAGCCAAACTGGTTCGAACCTAAAAGGTTTAAGCACAAGAGTGTGATTACAGGGCTCAGTTAACAGAAGGACAGGGGAAATGATCAGACCTAGTTCTAGTGAGGTTAAAAACCGTGGCTTCAGGGTTAAGAATCCTCCAAGCAGGTTTAACAAGAACTCTATCCGATATTTGGAAAATGAGGGAACCACTATCTCTCTTATTAGTCCAGGTGAACCTATTCCCTTCATGACCAAGGTCCATAAGATTACAATCATCAATCATGGCTTTAAAAGTCATAACCCTAGT
Organism: Vinca minor; assembly: GCA_026122235.1. NCBI lineage: Eukaryota > Viridiplantae > Streptophyta > Magnoliopsida > Gentianales > Apocynaceae > Vinca > Vinca minor. The sequence goes on along the minus strand of JAOCZM010000100.1, from coordinate 4,065,730 downwards.
CTGGCTGATAGGGAGACCTCCTAATTTCTCAGATTGAAAAAGAACATCATTAAAATCTCCCATGACAACCCAAGGGAGATCATTAGCTAAACAAACAGATCTTAACTGGTCCCAGAATTCTTGTCTGGTGATAAAGTTAGGACTAGCATAAACAACACTAAGAAGCCAGAGATTATGAGAGTTGAATACCTTAACAACTGCATGAATGGATTGGCTATTTTTGGACACCACATTGATTTCAACCTCAACTTCATTCCATATTAGCCAGACCCCTCCTCGATAACCCTCAAATTCAGCAATTTCAATGTTAGTGAAAGGCAGTCTGGCGAAGATTTCCACAGCTCTGTATCCATTGACTTTAGTTTCCAAAAGGGCAACTACCTGTGGCTTGTTAACTCGGATAATTTCCATCATATGATCATGAAAGTCTGGGTGACCCGCCCCACGCACATTCCAAACGATTATTTTACTCATATCAAAGGGTGGGGGTAGTGGATCTCCAAATTGCCCTCGGAACGATCGTCTGATGTTGGCGGATGAGGCTCCTCTCGTTGAAACCCGGAACCATGTGCAAGGAGTAATTCTCCTCCCTGAGAATTGTTACCTTGTCCAAAAGCAATCTGCAACTTGTGAGACCTTCTGACAGATTGATCAGAATTGGGGGTCTTCTTCGATTTGGCATTTCCAACTTTAAAGCTTGAGTGCTTAATGTGTAAGAACTCATTACCATTGCCGTCTCTCCCCTTTCCCGATTGGTTTCTTGTTCTCTTTGGCTCTGTGGGGATTCTCCCCTCTCCCTTGTAGTCGATCTCTCCCTCCGTCTCCATGTCCGATTCTCTCTCCGATTTCTCTCCGGTGTCAGCCTTAACCCAGTTTGCTAACTGTTGAAAGGTGAATTTAGGGTTTGGGTGGAGAGATTTTGATTGAGAATGTTCAGAGTGTTTCTCAATTCTTCCAGGATGTTCGCTGATTGTTGCGGTTCGACCGGTCTGCTCGGACCCGGTTCGTCCACTGGGTTTATCCTTACAGTCGTTCTGGTTGACCGGTTGAGGAGCTGGGTTGGGCTTAGAGCAGTTGAGACCTGGTTCCTTCGTACCCATCTCAAAATCCTTGATGGGTCCAGGTCCACTATGAGGGCTAGATTGTTTGGGGTGGACCAGATGTCCATGGTTCCCACAGGGCAATTCCCCAATGGGCTCAGTGGTGTCCATTCTGGGGCCAGGTGGCTCAGGTCCCTTGCTACCAGATGGAAGGTCCCCAGCCAAGTTCGGCCCACCGAGGTTGGTCTCCTCGTCATAAATCGATTTGGGGAGGGTGTTCTTCTTCTCAATGGCGAGTTTCTTCCCCTCTGCTACGGCGATTCCTCACTTTGTGCCCTTGAATCCCTGTGCAACGCTCTCCTGTATTGCCAGTTCGGCCTTCCCTGAGACATTTTGCTTTGAAAGATTAAGGGGGAGTTGAGTTTGTAACAGGTATTTTGCTGAAGAAGATAGAGTTGAGGTGATGGGTAGGGTTTGAGGTGGTAGAAGATTTTCTGAATATAAAGGCTCCAGATATGTCTTTTCTGTATCCTCTTTGTGTATGGTGGTGGACATCTCGGTTAATGTTCCCGATGTCGCAGAAGGCGGCGCAATGATGCTCTCCCCCGAGACGCCAAATTTCCCGATATCTCCCCTTACTACTTTAACTGTTGACATCCCATCATTAATACGGCGGTTTTGTGCGCCCGGTTCATTCCCCAGAAATGGATTTGACAGTAAGTGTCATTTTAATTTGTCTTTAACCAGTTTAGTTCCAATCTGACTAGATTCATTTGGCTTTTCCAATCCTTCCCTAATTCCCTGTTTGGCCTTCCAAATTCTCTAGGTTTCCCCTAGCTCTCTCTTCCTGGATGGTTCACCTGTGCCTTGAATTTTACTCCCTTGGGAGCTTGACTGTTTACCTCCCTTTGGTTCAGTGAATTTGGGGCGTTGTTGAGGGTGAGGCATTCTGGCAGTTGTAAGGACTTTATTCCATGGACCAATTCCGTGGTTGCTTTCAGCATCCACTGCCATGTTATCTATGGTGTGTGTCAGGCCCTCTACAGAACTGGTTGGGATCTCAGGGTGGGGTATATTAGTAGGAGGTTTGACCGGGCAGTCTTTCTGGGGATGACCTATGATTCCACAACCATAACAGAAATCAATCTCTTCAGATTGAATTTGCTGAATGTGCTTGCTGCCTATCTTTACATAAGGCACCAGTGGTTTCCTTATGTCAACTTGAATGCATATTCTGGCATATCTGCCTCTTTCCGAGTTAGAGGTTCTGGTATCTAGCTTAAGGAGGGTGCCAAGGTAAGCTCCAACTTTTGCCAATATACCTCTGTCATAGAAGTCCACAGGTAAGCCAGGCAGTCTAGCCCAGATAGCTGTTGTTGAGGGGCTGTCTCTGTATGGGTCAAACTCAGGTTGCCAGAGTCTGGTCATGAGGTATTGACCATTGATGAACCAAGGTCCACCTGCAATAACTTTGGAGAAATCCTCTTCTCTGTTGAATTTTGCAATGAAGAAGTTGTTGCCCAGGTCAATGAGCCTGAGATCCCCCAAGATTTTCCAAGCTTGCCTTACTTTGAAATTTAGAAATCCATAGGCAATCTGTTTACCATATGGCTTGATGATGACACTATTTATCCATGGTCCTCTGCATCGGAGTTTATCCTCTCTGGAGAGCCGCACTGTAGGAAGATTCTCCTCAGATGATTCCTCATCTGATTCTTCTTCTAAGTGCTGAGCTAAGAAACTTTTCTTTACATCTTTTGCACATATCTTGTGGATTTGGATAAGCTTGTCTTTGTAGCTTCCCAGTTTGATTGAATAACCTTGATTATTGCAAGTCTGTGAACTATCCATAGGAACGAAATCTGGTTTCAGCTTTTTATTGCTTTGCTCAAGTAAATCAAACTCTTGGGTAGAGTCTTGGTCACATTCAAGATTTTCAGTCTCAACTGCTGGAGAGAGCATTCTGAATAAATGTTTGAAATTAATCTAGTTGCAGGCTTGTTGCCTCAATTCAAAGGGTAGATGACCCATTGAAAAATAAATACTCAGTTGCAGATATATAAATGAGTATTTATTTTTCAATGGATCAATGGATCATCTACCCTTTGAATTGAGGCAACAAGCCTTAAAAAAAGACTAGCCCGCCAAAGTGATGTAAACATTAAGGCTATTCAAGATTCCGCCCAAGTACCAGTTGGACGAGGGCCCAAACAAAATGATTCCGAGAAGAACTTAATAGTTTTGTCCAAAGAGTCCAAGAACAAGAAAAGCACGTGTTCCTTAAGGAGAGCGAGTCGAAGCTGGTTACACTCATCAAAGTGGACACAAACATGGACCGACTTGGCGTAATGGAGAACGTGGGTTAAAACGTGGTCTAAACATCCAACCACGATCTAGACCATTATTTCCTGCATTATGTTTAGTTGCTTTATTTTAGGCAGTTTAATTAAGTAGTTATTAGTAGTTTTATTATTTTGTATTTCAGTCCAAGAAGAATTAGACTTTGACTTGGACTCGAAAACTATGTCGTATTTCAGTTCAAGCAGGATTATACCTTATCTTGAACTTTAAACTATGTCGTATTTCAATTCAACTAGGACTAGGAAACTTAGGCCGAAATCTCCCTATAAAATGAGCATTCAGCATCCTTTGTTATTCACCAATTCATTTATATAAAACGTGAGCTTTTGCTTTCATCTTGAGTTCTTGAAAGGACTTATTCGAACTTATCAAGGATTTCCTTGTGGCGTTCTATTTGACTTATCAAACGAATTATTCACCTTCGTTTGTGGCGTCTTCCTTATACCGAGGTTGCTAATCACAGGTTGATTAGAGGTCGAGGTTTTCACCCATCATAAGTCGATTATACCTAGGTTGCTAGTCACGAAGTAGGATCCTTCCTATTGGTTGATTAGAGGTCGAAGGTCCCTATCCAAACCTATACTTGGGCGAATTTCTGGAGTTGTTGCTGAATCGTAGAGGGTCTCGTTCACATCGTTGGCGAAGGTTCGCATCACAAAGAGCCATAAATTACATGACCCGCGGACATAGAAAATATTGAAGAATATGTTCCAATAGGTACAATGTTCTACGACCGTGCAAACAGACTTAAACAAAACAAAAACGAACTCAAGGTCACGTGCAAACTAGAAGCCTTCCATACTTTCTAGAGTTCTTGATTGCAAACTTTCACAACGTATAAAAATAGGAGGGGAGATCAGCTGAAACCCGCGTAGGATAGCTTGCCAGCGACCATGCCATATACGAACAAAATGTCTGCTTCCAATCCTCCATTCAAAGCCATATTGCAGATCTCTATCTTGAGGGATATTTCTGCAAGTTTGAGACGATCGACTCCATGTATTGTTTACAAAAAAACTCGATTTAAATCCTAAATTAAGACAAAGAAATATACTCAACGCTATCATGATATTGATCATGAGGCCGACATGCGACTTATTTATGAAAAATGAAAAACTAATAAGTTTGTGTGTCATACTGAAGCACACTAAGCCTTGAATCGTTCATGAGTTGCTAAGTCCTAGACAATTCTCAATTAAACGACTCATGAGTTTTGGCGGGACCGACTTGCGGCCTCCGCCTTACCCTGTCTAAGGCCAGGATCACCATCAGAGAAATTATTGGTAGCCATAATCAGCCTAGCCATTAAAAACTCAAGCAAGCCAGTCCATGGACCCTCAAAAGGCCCAGTATATGGCCAATTATGATCCAGGCCCGCAGTGGAAAAAATATGGCTCAAGAGCAATCCAAAAAGACCTGCACTCCGGGCCAAAAACTCGACCCAACTCACGCACAAATTCTCTAGTTCACCGCCCCCATACCAAACCTACACCAAAGCTAACAATCATCATCCACTCTGGCGACATATTCTTCCCCTCCGGCAACATACGGACACACTCCACAGTCCTTCCCTTCCGCAGATCCACCGTCATCCAATTGGCCCTACCCGATTTTGACAATTCTTTTGCAGGATGGCTCCCCCGGTCCAAGACCCCCTGTTACCGACCAAGCTCACCGGCTCCGGCACCACTACCACCATCCCCTTTCTCACCTTCATTGTCTCGAATACAATATCGTATCTGTCTCAGCAACCAGCGCTGCACAGTAGACCAGCCCACCACCTCCAGTTATGGAGCCCCCGACGACAACCGGTCATCTTCAACATCACCGACATAATACATGGAGAATTGTTACAAGAACCAAGGTCATCTTCACCTTCATAAAAAAAATCTTATCCCAAATACACTACTTTTTATTACGGTTTTAACAAATTAATAAAATACGATGGTTTAGACTAAAACTACATAGAACAATTAACTTTCCTTATAAGAGAGAATGAAGTAGAGGGACAAAAATATTTCTAACTCCTGTGAATATTAGTTAGTAAATTTAAATATTTTTTGACGGATTTCCAAAAAAAAATAATCATATTATGTATGAGACAAGTGAAAAATTAGAAGAAAAAACATTTCAAATAAATAGGAAAAAATAGTAAAGAAATTGATTGAAATCCGCACGATAGCCAAGAGAATTGAATCACCACGTTATTATCTTCTGCGTTTGATATTGTTTGAATTTGGAGTCACCAAACTTTCTAATGGGATCAATAACTTACCAATTTGCTAACATAAAAATAATTATTATGCATGAGTATATAATTAAATTTAAACAAAAAATTCCAGACTCACTCGCTAGAGGCCACTCGCTAGAGTGTGGATCCATCTCTGAGTAACATTAAAGGAAGTTTGTATATTAACTAAGTTATGTTGAAATTATTTTTAAAAAAAAAAAAAAAAAACATTAGCACCAATTTGAATGATATCACATGAATGCTACTATGCAAAAAATTTATAATATAAATAGTTTATAACATATAACAAAAATTAAAAAATAAAGTATTTTATTAATTAAAATATCATTATTATTTTTTTTGAATTTAATTTGTATATCCTTACTTATATATTTTTTTTGGTGGAAAAGATATATATATATATATATATATATATATATATATATATATATATATATATATATATATATATATATAAGCAAGACTCCCGTAGAATAGTTACAAAGTTGTTAGAAATAGTCATATTAAATGATATCTCATGTCTCATATCCTGCCACTAGATGACTAACAAAAGGTTGAATATGGATAGAGGTATCTCAAATAGTCATAGCACAAAAAGTCCCCACGGGCATCTCCGCCACTAGGTGGCTAACAAAAGGGGGTAAAGAGTGAAAAGTTAAATAAACGGAGGATGAAAGGCGTCCTTCGGTGTTCGCGAGCCAATCAACACATGCATTGGCTTCCTTGTAAATGTGTGAGAGACTACATTACGGTATGAGCCGAAGTAATATCCTGCAATAAAAAATAAGCGAACATAAAGGGTAAGTAATAGCATCTGCATGAAAAATAAGATCAATCACGATTTTATCCATACTTATATTTAAACGACTTATACTAAATGATTGTAATAACCAAAAAACAAATTCCGGATTCTAAAAACTCACAAGTGGAAGATTCTCTCCGATGTTCTTTTTATCATAAAAAAGTACAGATCAATTACAGATCTATCAGATTAAACACGACGGCTGACGGCTGACGGCATTAATTAAAACAAAAACAAAAACAAAAAAAGCAATTGAAGTCTTCTACTCTTTTTTCCTTCCCTGTTTTCCTTTCGGCGCTCTACGCAATCTCTCTCTCTCCTCGGCTGCCAAGTAAGTATTTCTTCAGTTCATGATCAATTTAACGATATCATTTCTATTGATTATGTTTGATTTTTGCTTGCATTTTTAATTTTTTTTTGAATTTTAAAATTTCTTAGTTCATATCTTACACAAGCTTGATTATTGTTTCCTTTTATTATTATTTTTTGAAATCGGTGATCAACAAATCAGTTCATTATCTTGATCTGTTACCTCATATGCACTTCGTATATAATTTTTTTGATTTATTTAGTTATGTGTTTTTTTTCTTCTTCTGATTCTCAATTGCAATGCAATTCTAAATTATGTTCGTTGAATGTTTAAATCGAGATTCCGGTGTCGATTTTTACAGTGTATATTGCGAGAAAAACATAAATTCATCACGCACGTGTGAATTAAGCTGTGTAATTGCACAATCACATCTTTTTGTAGGTAATTTCTTTATTTTTAGCTTAATTTACATTCAGATACAGCTGTATTCTAGACTAAAACGTATACTCGGTTTATCAGGGGCTGCATTTAGTTGTCCTTATTGGGCTGAGATTTGCTGGTAAAATTTGCTTGTTTTAGCTCATTTTCGCAATTTAGAGTTATTTCTAATTATTATGTTTTTTTGGCGTATGAGCAGATTAGATCATTTCAGAGTGCATTCTCACAGATTTAGTGCTTTCAACAGAAATAAATGGATGTGCATGCTAACCCCCAAAGTGAATATGGGAGGTTTGAGCAGATACTCACTCAGTTTCTGCTCAAAAGTTTACACATTATTTTGGACTCTAGGGTTCCTTCAATTCGACCCTGTGGTTCTCGAGGAGAAGTGAAAAAGAGTGATAAATGGTTCAATTTAGTATTGGGCGATCGTCCTGCAGCTTTAGAAAATTTGAATTTCTGGCATAGGAACTTAATGGAGCCGATGATAATTGATATAATTCTTGTCCAAGAAATGCAAAATTCTTCCTCTTGCGATAGTTTACATGCTAGTTCGGGGTTGGGGACATTCACAGAGACAATTATTGAAAGGTGGGTAGTCCAGTATGAGCACCTGAGAATGGTGGCTCCTCAAACTGGTGATGCTTCTTACAAGAAAACTTATAAAAAATCTATCATACTTTTACGCTCATTGTACTCAATGATGAGGCTCCTTCCAGCTTATAAGGCCTACCAGAAGCTATCTTCAGCAACCCAGACATGTGATTTTGATGTCAATTACAAAGTATCTGTATTTGGTGCTCCTTTCTCAAGAACAGAGGAAGATTTGATGAAGCAGTATAACTTTGTACCTGTTGACGCCCACCAGGGCCGCCTCAATATATCTGTGACATATCGGGAAAATTTGTCTGATTTCAACCTAGAGTCTTCAGCATCTTTTCCACCGGAAATTATTATGGATTATGTTGGTAGTCCTCTTGCTGATCCCATGAGGTCATTTCCATCCTCTTTGGGAAAGGGTTATCGTGCTCCATCATTATCATCGAGAGAAATGCATTCACCTTCTTCAACACCATTTCAGCGTCCACATAGTTGGACAAGTGGTCTACACAGGGATGTTTTTTCACCTCAAAGCCAACCTTTTTCTGGCTCGCCACCTTTATATCGCGCACCTTCCGAGTTTTCTTCCACGCCTTCAGATATATATGGTCAGAGGACACATGAATACGGGTGGCCAGCTCACCACAAACCGGCAGGCTTCGTCGACTACCAGCTTTCGCCTCCATTTTCACCATCTCCTCCAGCGTATCATTCTGGTGGGAACCCTGTGCACTCACGTTTGCGCTCAGAAACTGCACCTGTCAGTATCCCGCATCCAATGATGAGTAGAAATTCAAGAAACATTTCTCCTAATTTGTCTGATCCAAATAGACATTCTCTTCCACCTTTGTCTCCCAGATTCACAAAGCATGATTCGTCATCCCAGGAATCCCCATCTGGAATGAGGTCATTAAGGAAACAAGAGTCACTGAGATCTGGGGAATCCAGTTCTGGAGTAACGAACTTGGCTCAGAAAGTAGGTTCATGTTTATGATGTCATTGATCTTACGTCTTTACTTTTGTAGGTTCTGTATGTACTTCCAATACTTTTTTTTTAAATCTTTACGGTATTTTAGGTGTCAAGGGATGCCAAGGAAGATTCAGGTCGGTTTTCAGGATTGCTTTCTTCCAGTGGCTCACCACGTGTTGGCTTCTCGAGAAGCTCTAGTAGATTATCTTTCCAGGATGACTTAGATGAGGGTGACTTCTCTTGTCCGTTTATTGTTGATGACGTTGACACTGGTGATTCCCAATCTAGGTACTTTCCGTGACTTCTGAGCTTTCTATCTATACGTGTCTATGTGGTATTTGTTGCAATTTTGCAAGTTAAAAGCATCACTTAACTGCCACAATTGATAACTAATTTTCGATCTCTAGGTTTTAGAAACGGACTTGGTGCTATTCTGATATAAGTTGGAGCACTTGTGTGGTGTTTCATCTTCTTTTAAGATACCTCAAAATATATTAATCCTTGACTTCATATCCAGCATAATACTTGCGAAGAAAGTTTTTACTTCTTCCTTTCACTTTCTGTTCTATAACAGTTTTGTTTTCTCTTACAACATCATAGCAATGAAATCGAGGCAATTTTGAGTTCATAGTTTGTCATTTTGAGACCTTAGTTACTTCTGCTTGTAAGATTCATGAGAGCGAAAGGAAGGTCAATTATGTTGGACTTGATGCATTGTAGTAGGACCCCCTATAACTGCACAGCATTTACAGGGATGAGAGTGATCTTGTTCATTCAGAAAAGATGGGCAATCAACTCATATTTAGATGCTGGAATAGAGCTTTTGTTTGATATCTTCTGTCAGCTTCCTTATTCGAGCATACAACTATTGAATTTTCAAGGTTATCTTTCCATTTTTTCCGTTATGTCTACCATTAGGCATGCTTTATCTTCTTAGCAACTTTTTGGTCTTTTCATTATCACCTGATTCAACCGTACCGAATGAGGCTTGTTCTTCCTGAGTAATTTCTTTTTGTTGCTGATAAGAAGTACTGTTACTTTCTCTTAGAGTCGAGTTAGCTTCATTCTATGACAGCTGTCGGAACATATGAGGAAAAAAAGTCAAGTCTTATTAAGCCATCAGACTGAAAAAAATTTATTGTAAAGTTTGATATGAAATACAAATGATCTTATGGAACTTGAATGAATACTTATGTAGGGTGGATTCTTGGTTCTAATATATGTGTCACAAGAGATGGGTATAACTGATGATTAGGGCTTGAAACAGGTCCTTTGTGTCGGGATAACAGCTTAGTTTTTTTTAACTTAGAAAAGGAAGAGAGCTCTGCTGGCTGCCCCCAACTCTCGACCCCTCTGGAATCGCACGGTTATTATGTGCATAAAGTACAGTTAACTGCTTATAGAGGAATATAAAACATTATAATCATCCTAAATCTAATAAAACCTGCTGCAACAGTTCATCCATGTGAATTTACAACCTTACTGTTTTTCCATGATAGCTCAAGTGGCCTTGTAGATGGTAGCCTAAGGAAAACCCTTATCTCTGATCAGAATTAACTGAGAATGAATTTGTATGGTCTGTTTGTTTTTTACCTTTTTCTAGTACACAAGATTAAAGTAAATCTATGTGAATTTGCAAGGCCTTTTACTCTCTTACATGAAATAGTAGCGGTTTGGTGCTGACTGTTAATTTTCCTTCATCTTGATTTAACCATTATCAGTCTGGGGTTTTATTCGCTTCCTCGTAAAGAATTTTATTTCCTTAAATGCACTACAATGATTTGTTTGACATTCAATGATTATCTGGCTCCTAACTCATGTACCTTTGAATGGTTGCTTTATGTCATCAATGTTGAGCACAATCTCAATCTAGTGATGGCTTTATGTTATGTATTACTTGACAAACTAGTATTCGCCAAGTTTTTGGACTGACATTCACTTTAGACTTCTAAGTTCCTTTTTTCCGGGTTTAGACCATTTGTCTCAGAAATCTATAGCTCTAAGCATATTAGATATGGTTTTACTAGAAAAGAGTAAAAAACTGCATGTTTTTTGCAAGATATCATTTTGGTTGTGACTGGAATTAGTTTCTGGCCGCGTTGTACTTCTCATAACTTCGAACATTACTTATATTTAAACTTTGCATGTGTGTAATAGTTTCCTTTTTGTTTTCTTCCTGCTCTACAGCCAGAATCTTGGTGGAAGAAGAGGTTCAGAAGCTTCTTCGCAGGCATTGGCAGCGGGAAGAAAATCTCAAGATGCTGCTGTTGGCGCGCTTGTTCATATGCTAAGAACAGCTCCTCCTTTGCGTCAAGATTCTAGTAGTTGCTATGCCTCCGAATCTTCAAAATCTGAACTCGAGGGAGACAGTGCGACTTCTTCACGATTCTTTATGACCCGAAAGACATCAGATGCATTGGAGGAGCTGAAGGCTTACAAAGAACTGAAGGAATTACTACTTTCCAAGAGCATTACACGGGTATCGAGCAAGGGAGAAACTTCATCTCACTGATTTGAAGATGTAAGTATCTACAATGCAGACTATTATGCTCCCAAAGAAAGAAGCTTTTACCAACTAATTTTGATGGTCTAAGTTTCTCTAGAACATCTGTTGTCAAAGGTCCTAGGTTCTCAGGGTTTCTTTAGAAGACATGTAAATTTCGGGTTAGGCCCTCATTGTTGATATTAAATACAGGAAAAGAATTGTGTACACATAGATGAACAAAGAAAAGAGAAAAAAGAACAGAAGAGGAGAAAAGAAAAAACTCTACTCTTTTGCCTTTCTACTTTGTTGGCTTCCCAGTTCCTGCTCTTTCCTGCATCCGTATGATCCTTTGCTCTAACCATTATCTCAATTTTAACGAGTTGTTGTCTTAAATTAAACTCGCCAGAAGCTGAAAGACTCCAACGGCCTGCTCCAAAAGGCGACCCTCAACCAACCAATCGTCAAGCCTAAATGAAGGGTGTGCTTGGATAAGGTTTGGTTTGGTCTCACTTTTGGCGGGAAATGCTCAAAATTTGGCCTCTAAAATAAACGGGAGCAATTCAAAATCAAATTTTTTTCTTCAAATAGTCGTTCAATTCCAAATTTTGAATTTCAAAATTGTCGGGAGATGTTCAAATTCCAAATTTTTGAGGCCCAAAATTTGGAATTAGACGATTATTTGAAAAAAAAATTTGAATTTGAATTTCTCCCGCCTATTTTAGAGGCTAAATTTTGAGCATTTCCCGTCAAAAGTGAGACCAAACCAAACCTTACCCAAGCACACCCGAAGCATGCGATTCATACCCAACCGGGGTCACTCAATCCTTTACTCCCCTCCTCCTTATACTCCAATCAAACCAAATACATAATTATCTGTCCGCTATGAGTTTTGCACATGATTAAAGTTTCATCAAATTATGAAGAGGAATATGGTAAAATGTCAAGTATGATCTTAATTAATTTTATTCACAATTTAATTCTATTTTCTTTTCTCTCTTTATTCGTCTCTCTCCAACAACATTCAACGTAAGAGATAAGAATAAATGAACCGTTTATTTAGAAAGTAGTCAAATAATTTGGGACATATTAAAAAGAAAATATGGACGGATAATTTGGGATGGAGGCAGTCCGAATCCTATGCGGAACGCATTTTTTTCAATACGTGCGAAACACTTCAGAACATGTGTTCGTTTTAAATAAATCTTTACCGTCAAAATTTTAATTATACGAATGAGATTAAGTTCCGTAGGTACTAAAAAAATTGTTTCGCAATGAAGCATCAACGGTACAGAGTGAGTAATAAGCATCTACCTCCTGATTTACTTCAGCCCCTTTTCCTCCCAACTCCTTCACTAACCAAGCAAAGACTTACTATCTTTGGAAGCAATCATACAACGCACTCATATTCTTGACAACTCTTTATAATTTTTCACTGCAGTTTGAGAATGTAATTCCGAAGTTTGAATGCACTAAGAAAGTTAAAGATATTTCCACACTTATTTAAGTTTGGAGAAAATTCTAGAAAAATTAATATATGAATTTAATTTTTGGAAGCCACTATTGGGTATTAATTGTCATTTTAGTCATCAACATATTTGCGCTCAGCCAATTTGGTCATTTTCATCTTTTTAAAACTTTTTTGGTATTCAACCTATTTACAAACTGCCATTTTGGTCATTTCGTCAAAAAATCTTCAAAAATCCGTCAATCTGGTGACGTGTACAAGCGGCCCACTCAATCTCTCTCTCCACAAAGGGTAAAATGGGAAGAAAAATATGTCTTGCATATTCAGTCCAACTCATCTACCACCACCAGCAACATGCTATTTGAGACATTCTTCACCATATCTATCATATATATTCCTCTTTTCACTATCTGATAGGACTTCATAAGCTGAAGATCTACCACAATAAAAATTGAATAAAAAAAAAATAACCAAATTAGGCACCATAATCAGGAAAAAAAATATTGAACTCTAACCATTGCTGATTTTTTGGTTGTGATTTTTTCCCCTCTCAATGAGAAATTGCAGAGTATCAAAGATTTCATAAACGTGTTCTTGCCGGTATTGACCAATCATAAAGCTCTCCCACTTGTTTTAGCCAATCAAAAATTCCAAAAGAATCTGAATTTCTAGAAAAATCTGAAGAATCTAATTTCATTTTCGTCAACCAACAATTATCACGATTTGGACAGTGAACATCAATAAATAATTTATAAAATTGACCTTCAAATATGAAAAAAAATACTTTAAAATTGACCTTCAAAGATGAAAAACAATACCTTAATTCTCCTACATGACTTGAAAAGGAATGAAGCTTTCCTTGAAACTAATCTCTCAAATATGGGGACCTAGGGTATTCTATCACTCAATTTAGGAGAAAATTGATGATGGGTGGTGGATTTGATGTCAAAGGAGAAATTAAATAGCTGGGAAGTAATGGGTATAATTTTTTTTTTCCATTTTACCCTTTATGGGGGTGAGCAAATTCGGTTTTTGTCGAATTCCGACCAAATTCGAATTCAATTCGGCAATTCGAATTCGGTAATTCAGTTTGAATTCTATAATTCGGTCAAGACCGAATTGAATTAGTGAATTTGGGATCGAATTCAGTTTGACTATTTTTGAATTTGGTGTGCCGAATTCAAATTCGAAGTTTTTAATAATTAAATATTATTATTGTATAATTAAATATTATTATTGAATTTTTAATAATTAAATATTATTATTATATAATTAAATATTATATAATAAAAAATATACCCTCCAATTCGGTCGAAATCGAATTCTGAATTCACCAATTCGAATTCGGTCGGTTTTTTGAGGTAGGAAAAAATGAAAAAACCGAATTCAAATTTCCGAATTGGTCAATTCGAATTCGGTGCTCACCCCTACTTTACGGAGGGAGAGAGAAAGTGAGTGTGACCAGATTGACGATTTTTTGAAATGTTTTGACAGAATGACCAAAATTACATTTCGTAAATAGGTTAAGTACCAAAAAATTAAATAGATGAAAATGACTAAACTGGCCGAACGTATATGTTGATGACCAAAATGACAATTAATTTTCACTATTTGCAATAAAAAAAAGGAAAAGAAAAGAAAAAAGAATGCCAATAAAAAGGGGGGAAAATATGGTTTAAGGGTAAATTCAAATTCAGGGTTTCTCAAAAAAAATCAAATTGAGGGAGGCGCCTCAGTCTGAAAAATGTGGTGAGAGCTGATTCTTCATTAGAATTGTTTTCTCCATCAAAATATTACTTTAATTGATTTCTCTTTTACTTGTTATGGCCAAAATCTCGGCTACGAAAATAGGAAGAAGATAACCATTTTTTGATTTTGCAATTTTTGAGCTCAGAAAAGAAACCCTAAAAATGGACTATTGCGTTTGTCCTTTCTGTAATCTTCCTATTCCTTCCCAAGAAATCCAAAGGTATTCGACCTACTCTCCTTTGCTTCAATTCAATGGCTATTATTTTCAAGGATTTTTATTTTGTTGAAGGAAAAAAAAAGGCCAGACCTTTTGTATTCTTATGCTATATGAAAAGAAGAACAAAATTCAGAAAAAATATATTTTTTTTTAAATTCGAAATTTACTGGAAGAAAGCTGGTTTTGAGTTTTGTGTTCATTCAGGCATGCAAATGATCACTTTGTTGATGAAGAGCTATCTATGGATTTTCAATTGGCCCATGATATTGCGTTTGAGCAGTCTAATACTTCTTCCTTTCTGGTAATTTCATGGACTATTATCTTTCTGCCCTAATTGTAAATGTTGTCTTTTTAATGGAGTAATCACTAGATTCTGCGATTTTCGTGCATTTCTGAATCAATTAATGTTCTGTATAACTGCTTGTTAGAAGATATATATTTTTTTTCTTTTTTGAGTGGCATTTATATTAGCATGAAGAGCTGAAACTATGTGGAAATTGAACTAGGTTGAAGGTGACCTGAGCAGTGACTCTGGTATTCAGGAACGGCCGGAGTGCAGTGCATCAAGGGCTTATGATGCAACTGGTGATTATGTGGGAACTGAGGTTGATAAAAATATTTGTTCCTTAATCAGTTTGCAGATTAGGGAGGTTTTGTATCGAATAGAAGATGGTTTAATACCTCTGTTGCGAAACCGTTTGGAAGCAGACACTGAAAATGCAACTAGTATATTGTCTGGTTATGTTGATCATTTTGAAAGCAGAGCATCAGAAGATGTGGGATGGGGCTGTGGTTGGCATAATATCCAGATGCTTAGCTCACATTTGCTTAAACAAAGGCCGGAGGCAAGGGAGGCCTTGTATGGTGGTTCTGGGTTTGTTCCTGACATTGCTTCTCTCCAGAGATGGCTTGAGATTTCTTGGAAATTAGGTTTTGATACAGAAGGTTCCAATGACTTTGATGGGAAAATTTATGGCAAAAGAAATTGGATTGGAACTACTGAATGTGCAACCCTTTTCCGATCTTTTGGTCTACGGGCCATGGTTGTGGATTTCTGTAGTATGGAAATCAAATTAGGAATCAAGGAAAATGTTGGCAAAAGGAAGATGGCACAGGTTTATGGGCCTATGGATAGGTTTCTGTCCAGAGGGGAGAAGCAATGTCAGGAACAAACCCATAACAAACCAACAACCGCTAAAGATTCTGCTGGTGTTGGAGATTTTAAACACTCCAGCACCCCTGTTAAAAATGTGAAAGGTCATGGGGTGATTGCTGACTGGGTGTGGAATTATTTTTCTGGCAACACTGCGATCAGACCTGGCAGTCGATCTGTTATTCTTAGTGAGAAAGCGTGAGTAAATATTTATTAGTAAGAAGACCATGTTTCAAGTGCTGATTGCATGTTAAATTTCAGGACGTGCAAGTCTCTTTCACCTGAAAGTACGTATCTTGCAGCATGGTGCTAAAATCATTTGTTTTACAGGCCCTTGTATTTCCAACATGAAGGCCACTCAAGAACAATTGTCGGAATTCAAGCTAAACGCCAGAGAATTGGAATGCAGGAATACAATTTACTGATCCTAGATCCAGGTCATGTAAGTATTATTAACAGAAGCTAGTAGTTGGTTTGAGAACTGCTTATGCTTATGACGTTGACTCATGCTTAAGATCATCTGCAAATAGCTATAAATTTCCCGAGTTAAAAAAATTGCATTCTTGTAACTTGTTAGTACATTTTTCAGATTCCTAAGTAGTAGCTATTGTTTGATAGTTTGGTGTATCAAACTATTCTTTGAAGCTTTTGTGGTTATTCAATATGCTGAATTCGTTAGATGTGTCTTATATCACTAGCTGAATTTAAAACCTTCAAACACACATTTGCTTGGTTTACTCATCTAACGTTGACTTTATTTGACAAATCCCTGAAGTACTCCTCATTGTTACATTTGCCTTGCCTAGAATACGGTGACTCCTGTTTGCCATGTACTGTACTTTAGCTTGCATTGTACTTTGCTACTGAACTGGAAATTAGGCAGATTTGATGTACTCTAGAGTTTGGCTCAAATATTTTGTAGTTTCTACATATATCACTAGAATTTCAATAAATTTGACTTTAAAGACAACATTGAACCATCTATTTTCAGAGTTCTGCACAATTGCCAATTGAAACATATAGGAAGAGGACAGCCTTGAACCTGGCAGTCGTATCATATATAAGTTTTTTTTGAAGTTCTTATAGCGGTAGAGTGCATGACTAGTAGTTTAGGAGATCAGGGGTCAAACCCTGGAAATTCCCGAAGAAAAAGAGAAAAAAAAGCTTTTATGCTCAAGATTCTGTTAGATCAAGTCATTCAGGAGTTCTTGTATATATTGCACATTCATTATTTCAGCACCTTTATTGCACTTAAATTTTTGCATCCCTTTTTCAGAGAACAAAGGCTCTTGAAAAATCTCTTAAACAGAATTCTGGATGGCAAAAACAAATAAAGAGGGGCCTCCACACGCTCAAGAAGCCACAGTACCAGGTTATATCACATTCTACTCACTCGTCCCTGGTTTGTCATTTAATCTTACCAAACTTGATTCAGTGGCTATTGCTGTGTTTGTTCAGTTATGTTTTATTGACCCTGGAATTGCATCTACTGAAGAGATGGCTCAGTTGAAGACCTTATGTGGCATTCATTGTGAACTTTAGGTAGAACTCTTGATCCTTGCTACATTGTGTTAAGTATCATATCCATCGGGCAAACTGCTAATGAATTAATGAATATTAGCTTCTCTTTACACTTTATGATCTCAGCTTCTGAAGCCCCTTCATTCCCATAGTAGATGTTTTCCCTCATTGAGAAACTAAACAAGAGTGGCTCCTGCTGCACTAACCCTATCTGTGCTATCAAATTTCTCAAGTTGTAGTCTTTTACGTTTTTTCCTTCGATCAGCACCTTTCCTAATTTGGCATCATAGAACCTCAGCAAGAGGGCCAAAACAGAAGATTTTCCGGCTCCACTTGGTCCAACAAGTCCAGCTTCAACTTTTAAACTGAAGTTATCAAGTATGGTCATTTCGAGTCTGGATGATTAATTAAAATGGACCCGCCGGAACTCAATATGTCCCTTTATTCTCTCAAATGATGTATTCGTTGGTGTCTGGTTCAATTTCAGTGCATTGGTTAAGAGTTTCATATACAGGTGTCCAGATGCTGATAGCAGATAAAACCGTGGGGATGAGTGTCCATAATTCTGTGATTGAAGGCACTGTGAACGAGAATATCCGGTATGACCTGATTCCATCTTCAAAGGTGGACTGTCCTCTTTCAACCAAAAGCTTTGTATACCATAAAGCAACATCACGGGTGATGTTCCATAAGCAAAGCGACACAGCTTGTATGAGACCAAATTTTGCAAATGGAGAGCTGTAATCATAATCATAACGGTAAGTGTGTAGGGCTGTCTTTCTGCAAAAAGGTCACAAGATCAAAGGCTTTTCAAGAAGTTGGATGGGAAGGGAAGGGCTCTATCACAGGCAGGAAGGAGCACTTTAATTAAGTCAGTGGATGGAAAAAAGTGATGCATGCAAATATCCATAAGAGACATAAACACTTGATTTGGAGACGTCTTCAATCTTTTCCCAACAAATGGAGCCTCAGTAACATATATATTTTTCCTCTTATTTTAAAAGAGGATCAATAGTGCTTCCCCACTTTTCCTCTGGTATGACTCAAACTCCCGACTTACCGGTTTGAAGTGAAGAGTCTTACCGCTTTAATTGCGCTTCATTATCAAGCCTCAGTAACATTATGAATGTGGAAGACCTTAATTGTATTTATTGGTTTGGATGTACCTTTTAAATTTACTCACCTACCAAAATAAAATTTCTCGTTGATCTAGGGGTCCTTCCTCGTTCTAGTTTTTGTGTTGTACGGCATAAAAATTCAATACATACCGAATATTTTTTGGTAGGTGTTATACACTTTTAAACATGTGTTACATTCTATGTAATAAGTGGTCTCTCTTGATTAATGCCCGTACTCTCTTTTACACAATATGTGTTTAAAAATCACAATGCATGTTCAATCCAAAACAATTTGGACCGTTAAAATTAATGCATCAGTCACTAAAAAACAGTTATTATTATTATTATATACTCCCTCCATCCCTAAATAAGATTAACACTTGACTATTTCACATGAATTAAGAAATTCCTAAAAACAATAAAAGTTAAAGCTAAAAGACTAATATATCTTCATTAAATACATCTTGAAAATTAAAATTGTGGTTAAAAGAAAAGTAAAAAGAGGGTAAAAATGGTAAAAGTTCAATAAATTTTCATTGATAGTTTAATTGTTAACATTATTTTGGAAAAAATTTAAAGTTCTAAATGTTAATATTATTTGGGGATGGAGGTGGGAGTATAAAAAATAGTAGTACTAGTTAGTAGTTATTAAAAGAGTGATGGGAGCGTGCATTAATGATCTGACACTATATATATGTGCATATGGTTTTTTTTATCTTTAATAAAATTTGCAGAAAAAAATGAAGTTTTTTTTTTAGCCTCATTAGAGAGGAGTAATTTTTATAGCCTCACCAGAGGAGGAGAATTATTACCCTATGAACCGGGAGATACAGGAATCGAACCCAGGACCTATGGCCCAAGGTACCCACTTGGCTATTTGATTCCTATGAAAAAATTGAAGTTGTTAGGTCAATCACATGGCATATCTCTTCCCCAAAGTGTTTAGTAGTGTGTATACAATATTTGGTTCGGTTTTCTGAATAAAATTTCAGAATTTGGTTTTATTTTGTAACATTTTATGAAAATCGAAGCGAATCAAAATGTTATGGAAATCGAATACAGAAAATTATTTCGGTATGTTTCAGTTCGGTTTTTATTTTCTTGTAAAGCTCAACTTAATATAAATTAGACAAAAGATAAAATTCTAATGTACAATTAAAATAAAAATAATAAACTAAAAAATAAATAAATAAAACTCTACAATAATAACATAACTCATTAAATTCACAACAATTCGGGGTACGAACAAGGATGAATAGAAGAAATACCTAATATTTGACCATAAATGCACAAATTGGCTACTACTAAATGTCACTGAAATAGATGAATTGAAGACAACTCTAATTAATATTAATAATACTTAGAAGTATAATACATTTTTTTAATAATAATAAAAAGTTGGTCTATTCGGAATTTCGATTTCTAAAAATTGAAAAATCGAATACCAAACCGAATTATTTTAACTTTTTCAAAACTGAATCGAATAAACCGAAATACCGAATAAACCGATCATATAGTAAAATTCAGTTTGGTTTGGTTCGGTTCGGTATTTCTGTTTAACCGAATAGTGAACACTAGGGGTGAGCACCGAATTCGAATTCGTCATTTTGGGTTTTTCAATTTTTTAGAACCCAAAAAATCGACATAATTCGGATTCAAATTCAGAATCACCGAATTCGAATTGACCGAATTAGCGAATTCGAATTTCAGTTTTTGCAGAATTGACCATTTTTTCACAAGAAACGTAATTTAACACCAAGATAAATAAAAAATCAAAACAAACAGTAAATTCATAAAAATAACAGAAACAATAAATTCGTCATCGTTTGATTCAACAATATTTAAACATAAAATTAATAGAAAATTAGCCAAAATGACAATTTTATGGTCTATTTACTTTATATATTCACTATATAATAAAATTATTAAATTATTAAAAAAATGAATTCGAATTCGGTCATACCTAATTCAATAATAGCTTAACCGATTTCGTACCATTTTCTACCTAATCAAATTTGGATGTATCTGAATTACCAAATTCAGTGACTGAATTACCGAATTCAAATTGTCGAATTGAATTCGAATTCACTTAGTAATTCAGTAAAATCGGATTTGTTCACCCCTAGTGTTTGAGGTTGTCTATTTTCGGTTCTTCCTTGCAATGTATTACCATCATCTTAAATTACTTGTCTTTTTTTTTTTTTAGAGTTTGTTTTAGATTAGGAAATTCATTACTTTAATAAAAACTCATATTAATACTTTAAAACAATCTCTCTTTTTTGGAATTAATAAAGTAATGATATTATATATATTTTGAATTAATTGTCGTACTGAGTCCGGTGTTGACTATCACTTTTTTTGGGGGGCTAATTTGTTGGCCGCTATACTTTCTCATTCATTTGTATTTTTCTAAGCACATCATCAAGTCCTGGGCCCACCCACCAAACCAACCCCAACTCACATCACACGTGATTAATACTATCAAATGGATCGAAAATTTACGGACAGTCCGTAACCCGTAAGAAGTGGACGGGATATGAACTCAAAAATAAAAATACTTGCCACAAATACAAGTTGACTTAGTTGGTAAAGATTTAAGACGTTTTCACAGTGTTTAATTCTGTGTTGGTGGGCGATCTGTAATTACCATTATAAGCTAAATATGGTTTCTAAAGTATGCTTTGACCGGCGATAGTGACCGGAGGCAAATCCACTCAAACTTTTTACACACACTTGCCACTTTTTCCCCGTGTCATCACTAGCTCTATAGTCTTTCTTTCTTCCGGTTATTAAATAATCAATATGCAAGAGGTTAGCAAGTCTAGTCCACTGGTAATGGAAAAAGAAGAGCAAAAATGGGACGAAGAATTTGAAGAAGAAGAATCTTTGAAGGTAAGAAGGTCCAGAGCTTGCAATGAGGACATCCCATTTGTGTCCCCTTCTGCTACTGCTACTGCTACTCTGCTCAATGTTACTGGCAGCCAAACCAATGGGCATATGGTTCTTGATCAATCCCAAGAAACTAAATCAGTAATTGACAAAGTAGTAGAAGAAAAATCACTTCTTGATGAACTTCAAGAAAAAGATGGCCCAGAGAATGTTGTTCTTGTTGTGGCTCCATCTGATAATAATGGAGTTTACAATGAATCTGAAATTCAAGAGGAGGGACAACCCATATCCAATAATTGTGTTTACTATGACAAAAATGAAGGCAAGTTTGGTTTACTTTAATAAATCTGTCTCTGTTCATTGATGTTCTTTAAGAATGTCTGAAGTAATATTCTTGAGATATGATCCTAATTGGCTTGGTTTTGCCTTACCCTACCTGTCTGCTGAACTTAACATTAAAAACCCAAAAGAAAGAGGGTCCCTTTTTTGTTTTAATCTTTTATTCAACTCTATTTCATGTTTTCTTGGTACTTAAAAGCTCCAATCTTTGTTTGATTTCTTCTTCCTTTCTTAGTGGAAGTTGAATGCAAAGTTTGGAACTTGATATTCACATCTGAGACCCATGTTTTTCCATCATTCTACTGAGGTTTTTAATGGGTTCTTGATCTCATGTCATGGAATGGAACATACTCGGTCTTTTTTTTTGTTTTTTTTGAAAAAGGAACATACTTAGTTTTATTCTTCCTTTTTTGTTTTTTATTTTGTTTTTTTGGAAACTTGTATTTCAATTCATTTGCTAGATCAACTGAAATTTCAATTATCATTTGATTTATTTGTATTTGAGCTGAGTTTAACTGCTTAGATCCATATATTCATCTCCTGAATAAGCTGAAAATGTGGTTCCTGGGCATCTGTCTGATAGAAAAAAGACTAAAGCTTCAACACTTAGCTCAGCTTGTCGACTAGAAGCCTGGGTGCTCATCTGTGAAGCTTTGTATTTGGATTGGTTTTTGGTTCGAGGATTTTTATCTTGGAATCGAAAAAGTGAATTGCTTGTGAGAGGAAGTGTAGTGCCCAGAGTAAAAATTTGGTGTTGGAGATTGTGAAAGAATGGTGATCAAATGCAAAAGTCACAGTTTCATAGATGGCCTGATTGGTTAAAGCTTGTGTCTACTAAACTTTTTATAATAAGAGCTCGAATATCATATCAGCAGGCTGCAGAACCAAAATGGCATTGAAAAAACTTAAATATGCAGTAAATTTACCTGCTTCTGTGCTTTACTGTTGAATGAGCCACTGATTGTACTTGGCTTCCAATGATCTCCGAATAACCTCTTACGTGCTTCCGCGTGTCACTCAGTGTTTATTAATTACATTGTCTCTTTTTGACGCTCACATAATAGATGGCCAGGTTTATGAATGTGTAAAACCAGGAGAAGTGCAATGCTTATACTTTTCCACAATTAGTTCCTAGCTTCCGTTTTCCATTTTTCATGTGTCGAGACAGTTTTGAAAATTCTTTGAGTTGCAACCAATTTTTCTTGTTCCTGAAGGAATATGGAAGTGTGAAATCTGCTCTTGGACCTATGGATCTTCAAGTCTTCATATTGATCTTATTCAGAATCCAAATGGGCACTTACATGAGCAGACGAACTACAAAACCTTAAATCCAAGAGGCCCGAGTTCCAATTTTGAAATAGGTCAGTCTAAACATGATTTATAGAGCCCAGTAAAGCACTTGCAAAGTAGTCAGATGTTCAACAACTCTGTCAAAACTGAGAGATTCTGAAAGGAGTTGGAATTTCTAGTTTTGAAGTCATTGCTCACCGTTACCCCCATAAGATAATATAACAAGCCAGGCAACAATGCAAGTAGATATCATCATATCAAAAGAAATGGTACTTTTAACTTTAGAGCAATGGCGTAATGGTCTACTTCTTCTATAGAGGCCCCAGAAATCTATAGGTTTTAAGGAGCTTTAGTTCCTAAAGAAATAATTGATTGTTGGCAATACCGATGTGAGAACTTCGGAATGAGTATGGCTTAGAAGGTGAGGACGACTGCATAATGAACAAATTTATGTGATTAAGACAAGGCTACATTCTCAGTTTATAATAAATCTCTGAATCTGTTATTATCGTTTGATTATTTATTGACCTGATCCTGGATTTATGCCTCATGATAGTCATACTAGTTAAAGTGACATCATTTTCCCATTATTAACATGTGAAATATATGTGCGAACAACATTGCTTTATTTTTATTCAATTAGTAATTTGGTTACCACATTTCTAGCTTATGTTATGAAAGATATAGCTTACAAGATTTTTAACATAGAAAATCAGCTTTTCATGTGGCTTTTTGCTATTTTCCAAGATTAAAGTCCTTAATTGATAAAAATGTCTTCATTTCTGCTTAGAAACAGGCACTTTGGCTGGTATTTTCCTTATCAAAGTGGTTAAATTTCAATTCTCTTCTTTTCTTTGGCAGAGCACATCAAGAAAAATAATGGAGGTGATTCATTAGTCTTCACGGAAGCTGATGTTGGAGCTCAGAAGAATTTGAATTCAGTAATAGACCATCAACATGAGAGTATCCAGAAGAATGTTTACTTGTCAAAACCTCATCATTCAGAAATTTTACCTGAAGAATCTACAAGTTATAATTATTCAAAAACCACAGAAATCGAACCCGCTGACATTGACCTTGTTGATGAAAGTGATATTGAGGGAGCAAACCTAGATGTTGAAGGGATTCTACAGAAACAGAAAACACATGATTTGTACTGTCCTAATTGCAATTCTTGCATTACCCGAAGGGTTATTCTTCGCAAAAGAAAGCGTCGAGTTCGCCTTACTAGTGAAGATATTAAGCGTAACAAACTAGAAACCGTAACTGACTCCACAGCAAAGGGTAGTTATCAGCAGGAAACCAGTGACCAAGATCATGGTACGGGCGATATTCACCCGGAAGGTATATCTGAACTTGCTGAAAATGACCGGGAGCGTGAGAGAGAACCAGACATTTTCAGATGCCCACAGGTAGAACATTTCATATAATTTAGACCTATATCACTATGTTGATGTACTAATGTGCCCTTGAATATATAATTTAGACGTTATTATCTACGCATCATTTTGCCTGGTTAAGTTTGAAGTTATATATGTTGTCATGAGGCCAATGTAAGCTCCGAAATCCATTGAATTCCTTTGAATGAATTTTCAGGGAAGGGATTTAAGTTGTTCCAGATATTTGGCGATAAAGGCAAGAAGAAAACTGTGGAAGACCAGCAGATATCATCTAGTATTCTCTCAGATAAAGATAGAATCGCAGCTGAGTCAGGTATGATAAATTATTATACATTTTGCTTGTAAATTTTCTTGCTCAATCAGAAGTGACAAATTCTTGCTTAAAATCTTTGTGAAAGAACGTAGTACTGAATTCCGTGTATTTGTCATTCAAGAACTAATTTCAGTTATGGTCTGCAGGAAGTGATCTCAGAGGGAATCTCCAGAAAACTAGTTCAACAGAACACATGCCATCATCGAATGTGAATGATCCCAATCGTACAGCTGAAGTTCAGGGAGATGGAGAGAAAGATTTACGTTCCTCATCGCAACAAGAACCAATGCATGAAAAAGCAATGCCCAGTACGGAAAATATCTCAAATGATGCGAAAACAATAAAGAAAGGTACTTGAGTAAATATGATTGGTATAAACTAAATTAAAAGAAATTTCCAAGGCTATAAATAGATTTTCTGTAAGAGGTCCAAATTTAGTAGAAGAATGTTGCAGCTGGGTTTTTTAGTATCATGGTGTATGCGTATTCTTTCACATTAGTAATACCTGGTTTCATAATGTTGCATGAAATTTATGTAAATTCCATATTATCTATTTTTTGCCGATTTTTCTGTAGTTTTGTTTCTCTTTAGTCCGATCAGAGAGGAAAATTTTAAAACGTTTTCATCTGTGGCAAAATAATCAAATGAAAATTCATTTGGATCGCAACTTCTTGGGCTAAAACTTAATTTTTTTTAGTTTTAGTGAGTCTATAGTCGACTTTTGTGAGAGAAGTAGGATCCATGGCAGAAAAGGTGGGAAAATGTAGAACTATGTTTGAGTTAAGTTCATATCCAAATGAATGGTATGTCTTTGCTTGTAAATTTCCAAAAGATCCATCTTCCTATGGTTTCAATTCGGAATGGTGGAAGTAACATTTAATAATTATTGATAGTTCACACAGTAACTAGTTGTGTTTGTTTGGCGATTAAGAGACCCTTCGTTTACCAATGGATTTGGTTGTCAGATGCAGTAGACGATGCAAAGAACACATTTTCGGTATCATCCGGGAATCCACCAAGCACATCAAATGTTTTGAAAGACGCAGCATATTTTCAAGGTGATCAGTTAGTAGCTAAGGGAGAATCTCAACCGGATGCTATTTCTTCCTATCAACCAGATGGACTAAAGCTTCTCGTTTCTCAGACACCTGACCTGAAAGTTCAAAATATCGGTGCAGGTATTTCCTAAGTGACAACCCTTGATTCATCATACTAACTACCTTCCAATGATCGAGTGCATTTGTTGGAAATTTCTGAACTGAATTTTGTACAGTGAACTTTTAGAAGGATATGACTTTATTTTATTTTTTTTATTTTGGCTGAATTTTAAAAGATACAACTCGTTTCTCCTTGATAAGTTACTATACATGATTCTTCTCTTTGTGAGTTGATCTGGATTAAAATGGAATATGTGCAGATAACGAGTCTATCCTGTCAACGCCTTGGAAAGTCTCTGATGATAAAGAAGTGGACATAAGTGGAAACACGGCCGCTCCAGTTGAAATTTTCCATGAGCACGGGCAACATGTTGGTAGTAAGGTTCCTGACTTGTCTGCATATGAAAATGGAACAAAAGACAAACTGAGTGATAACGGTATGCATATATTGACCTTATTGCTAGTTTCTACTTCTGTAAGTAAACGTTGATACTTCAGATTGTTTATATTTATACCTGATCTTCTAAGAGGTTTTACCTCACGCTTGGGATAATAACGTGCAATAAATATTAAAGTACTTTTTGAATATCTCCGCAAAATATAAGTTTTGCAGAAGGAATCTGTGGGAAATTGTAAATTGATAATCGTAAATATAAGTTTACCTTCATGATTGACAGATGGACCTTCTTCCCATCAACCTCCTCAGCTGACCATCGACAAACAAAAACTAGAAATTCATGAAGGGGAAGACCTGGAAATCAACACGGATGCCTTACTTTCGTCAATTAAAGAACCAAACCTGATCCAAGATCAACAGGCTGATAATGTTAGAGACTTCAAGAAGGTGACCATAAGTGGTGCAGGTGAAACTTCTAAATCTTAAAAATTCATTAAGCAATGTTAATCCAAATATTAAGGTTTACGAGTAAAATTCTGTTAAAAGTCAAGACTATCATGGCCTCTTTTCCATTATCCTTCTCCAAGGCCAGCCCGCATATTAATTTTCCGAGTTTATCAAAAGAGTAAAAACTACAGCCTTCAGAGAGACGCATCCTCAATGCAGACCTAGTTGAGGCCTATAATTTTTTTTTAAGGAAAGTGAGTTTTCCCGCTTCTGAAGTAGAAATCTGGACTTGTAATGGCTTATGGTTTTTATTTACATAAATTAAGATTTTTGTTCAACTGAAAGCTGTATTACAATATGTTGCAGGCCAGGATACCATTATAGTGGTAGAAGCAGGCCCAAGCACAACTGCAGGTTCCCAATTGCTGCAAAGCTCAAATGCTTCTACGGGATTAGGGACTTCGCCACATTTAGCTACTGATATAAATGTAGTTGAACGAATGGGAGCTGATTCCGGAGAGCCCTATGAAATTGAGATAATGAAAAGCATTGTTTATGGCGGCTTAGTTGAGTCAATAACGAGCCTGGGTGTTGTTTCATCGGCAGCTGGAGGTGGCACGGCCACAAGTAAGTGCTTAATTTTATGGCACAAGTCTTACTAAGTGCTTAATTTTATGGTTGTTATCTCAATTTATGAGCTAGCTTATCGAACGATTCAGTATTTTTGAACCATCTTATCTAACGCTTTCTGCTGTCATGTCTTAATGCAGTAAATATTTTAGCTCTGGCAGTCGCTAATCTGATCGGTGGTCTAGTCCTCGTCGGTCACAATGTGAGTTGTTTCATTCTTAAGCACCCTTGCTAAACAGCATATTTTCAGTATTTCAGCTATGCTTTAGAAAGATAGACTGGGCAGATCTTCGTCTAAATACATGCCTCTACTAGAAAAAGGAAAGTATAATACTCAGGTTAATGAGACTACTTTTCTCGAAATTGATTCAAAAGTTAGGTTTCATCTTGAACTTGCTATATTTACTATGTAAATACGCAGCTCTGGGAACTGAAGAAATATCATGTTGTGGAAACACCGAATCAAGTACCCGAGCAGATAGACCGGTACAAGGAACTACTTGGAAGGAGAGAGAATTTCGTAGTACATGCAACTATTGCTGTGCTATCATTCATCATATTTGGCTTGATCTCTCCAATCACTTATGCTTTCTCATTTCAGAAGAGCGACGACAGGGACTTCAAGCTCCTCTCCGCAGCAGCAGCTTCACTGCTGTGCATTATTTTGCTAGCTACGGGAAGAGCATACGTTCGAAAGCCACCAAAATCATATTTTAAAACGGTGTCGTACTACGTTCTTATGGGATTTACTGTGTCGGGTATTTCATATGCTGCTGGTGAGGTTTTCAAGAGGCTCCTGGAAAAGTTCCATGTCTTGCAGCCAAATTCCTCCTCCAATGCTAGTTACGCCGTTAACTTCACTGATATAATCCCTCATGATGCATCTCTTTGGTCGTCCTATTAATTCGCTGAGCTCATTTTGCCAGAATGTTTAGATGAGAGATCTTTTCAGAATCGTCGCTTCAATTGATGGTGCTTGGTTCTCCAGATTTTTGTTTAGTAACCTTTTTTTTGTGTGTGGTGGGGGTGGTTCTAACCCTTTCTACTAAAATTGAACGGAACTGTGGATTAAACTATCAGGATTTCAGTGTCTAAAGAGTATATCAGCTCCTTCTAGTGGTAATTGTTCATGCTAAAAGCAACAAGTCAACTTTATATTGAATTCGTATTATACATTAGGATTAGGATTCTCTTAAAGGTAGTATTAATTAATAAATGACTGAACCAATCCGTTTGTAAACTATTTATGAACCAAACTTGAACTTGGAAAGACAGCTCACCTCAAGAATGGTCGTGTGACCGTCAATCTATAAGCGACTAAAAATCCACGCAAGATAGTGAACTAAACACCTGAACTAAAGATGCAAACAAAAGAAACATTTAATTGTAGTTCTATAAGGAAAACAACTGAATAACATCAACGGAACAAAATTGATATTTGAGCAAAAAATAAATTACAAAATAAACATTTTTGAATTTTTGCCTAACAAGAGTTGCAACCGATTCGTGATTTTATGTTTCTGGTACACTAGTAACATCTCTCTCTACTTTCCGTCATCCAAGTCATTCGCAAAAACAGCAACAGAACCCTACATATGCAAACTTTACTGAGGGCTACCAAGTAATATTTGCCTTGATCATATCCTCCTTCAACAAATCTAGTCTTGGCCCAAGTGGGAAGCATTTTATTTCAGTTATTGAATTTTACCAGCTCCCTGATCCTCCAATTCCTGTTTGCTTTTCACTCGCTTCATTTTTGCTTTGACCCGAGATTTGCTCACAAGTGACTGCACTGTATTGGCAAAATTGCCAACTGCCATGATTATCAAAAGGATCCCACAAGTAATTACCTGTCATCAACATAAATTTCCAATAAGTACTTCTGAGAGAATAAATTGAGGCATAACGAGAACCATTCAACAAAGCCTCGGAACCAAAAACGAGTTTACAGCATAAACCAATTCTAACAAATGATCTTTACCTGCCACTCAGAGACAGCACTAACAAGAGCAGTTTTAAGCAATAGAACTCCAACATAGGCTTCAAAGCCCTGCAACACAAACAATTTAAAAGAACAAAAAGGTCATCTTAACATATCAAGAACAAAATTGCCCCTCATAGATCTAGATACAAAGTGAAAACAAGCTAGTCCTTAAAAATACTTGCAAAAGTTCACACAATTTGTTTCTCTGGGCATAGAGACTTAAGGAAAGGGAGAAAGGGAGAAAAGTACAGGTAAAAAGCATGGTTGTTCAGCAAAGCCCATCCCTGAATACAAGAATGCCTCACAAGTCAAGAAGGCTTTGGCCCAGTGGGCAAGGCCTTGACTTGTGACCATGAGGTCACAAGTTCGACACCCGCCTCCAACGTTGAGGCAAATAACATTCGCTAGAATTAGGGTGTTGGCTTAAAAAAAAAAAAAAAAAAAGAATGCCTCACAAACATAATTACCAACATGCATCTTCTGTAAGGCACTTAGGGAGCTCGAACAAGATACTGGAAGATGTAATTAAGATCACCAATCTTATTTACCATTCTTTTAATGGACTTCCAGAAGATGAATATATCTATATGAGAATCAAGCAGCAAAGAGGAACCCCCTAACCAAAAGGTGAAAATAGGACACACGGGAATTAACTATCTGCTGATACATCCCAAAATGATCTTTGTGGAAACTCACTACAATGTTTTGATTTTCCTGAAAGTTTAACTAAGGTACCTGCAAGATGAACAATATAGGGCAAAGCAACCATATTTGGCCTTCCACTCCAGCAGTTTCACCCCACACAACATCCATTCTCCCAGCCTACAAGCAAAAACAACAATTAAGTATATTAGCATAGTTCCCCAAGTAATAAAGTAAGTTGGAGCACAAAATTACTGTACATATCTCCCATGAGCAATTTGGAGTCATCAAACAATTAAAACATCCTCCCGAAAGACTAAACAAATTAATACAATTTCTTCGATTTTGACATAATCAAGACGTTGGAAAGAATCTTTTTACAGAGGAAATATAATAAAAATAAAGTGTTGATGAATCTGATCACTTCAACAGACTATACCTTGCCCAACGCAATACGTGTATACAATCTTTGACGTTGATATCTATTCTGAAGAAGCATGGCAACTCCCTGCATGATCGCCCACTTCAAAAACAATTGTACCCCTTTCTGAAACGACAATATAAGTTTAAACTGTTAGAAAAAAGGAAAAAAAAACGAGACTAGAGTTAAACATGTTTAATTCTTATTGGGCAAGTCAAGTGTCTGGATTCAGTATGTATCATGATCATAACCTGCTTCTGTGAACAGTACGGCTCCCTTTCTATCTCCCAAGTGAGACTTATAAGTGCCATGGCCATTGCAAAATAGTGATGATATATCCACCTGCAATAACAGCGACCCAGTAAAACAGGTGATGTCTGATATTCATTTCAGTTAAGCTCCAATATGAGCCCACACACAGGAGGAGAAAAAAGAAAGAAAGAAAGAAATAAGCAGAAAAGAAAGCCCTCTATATTCCTCTTGACATCAAGGATACTTTCTACATGACATAAACATAAAAAAGAGGCCATCTCTGCCAGTAAAAGGTTGGACGATAATGCATGCAAAACGGCACGAAACAGACGGAGGAAAAATATCAGCTAAATGCTGAACTAAGTGAAGCAGTATTACATGATTCAAGTGACTTGTCCAAATCCCTATTTATAATCAGCTCCAATTTCTACTTCTCAATGCTTTCTTCTTACCCTTATGCTCCTTTTGCTGATATATTACTTATTACATTTGATTAAAAAAAGAAAATACCATAGCAAAAATAATAATAATAATAATAAAGAGCAGACACTTCATTCAAAATAGAAAAAAAATACAAAAAGAGAGCAGGCATCACAGGTAAGAGAGACACACAAGTATAATAAAAAGAGAAATGTAAACATTACTTTTAAAGGTCATCCAAATACCACCAGAAGATATATAAGCATCAGAAGTATATCAAAGAGAAGTTAATGTTTTATAAATTTCGATCAGCTCAACGAGAAAATCTCTGAACCATTAAAGGAAGTACATAAACCAGCACCATACAACCATCTCCCAGACTCTCAACTGTTATGCCTAACCATTCCGAAATCTCAAAAGCAACCAATGCTTAATTTAATGTGGTCTCTATACCACAGAGAAGCAAAATGTGCGCCTCAAAATCTTGATGCCAGATTATCAAATGATTATTCTACCATACACAAAACAGCACCAAATGCTTGGCCAACCAATCAAACATTATTTTTATTCTTTTGAAATGTCTTGAAATACCAGGTACCAGTTTCTCTTGTATATTACATCAGTCAACTCAATTTGTAACAAATTTACCATACCTTCCAAAAATTGAAGAAAAGAAACGCAGCCGCAACTATGCAAGGAATTATTGTTAATTCCAGGAACAATAACATGAATAAACAGAACAACATAAGGATGATAAAGATAGCATTTTAGTAAAAAGCGAAAAAGGCGAGTGTCGAAAAATGTTTCAACAAATAATAAAATAATTCAGCAGCCAATCTCATTACCATGAACGAATATCACTTCCGTTCACTCTCAATATGTTTTCTCGTAAAGCCAAGCCAGTATAGAGATATAGTAACCAGGCCTGCAAAAGGAATGCTCAGTTGTCTCTTGCCAAGAAGCATTTCTTTGTGAATAGCACAATAATCGGTTATGTGAAATCTAGTAAGTTCATTAAAGCACAACAAAATACCTGGTAGAGTTGAACTGGCAACGCTGGAAGACATCCCTCCCAGAGCCATGACCTTAAACCAAGTAGTAGCGATGGAAAAAGAAGGAACAGGTATGCTGTTTTATCCTGCCAGTTAGAAGTAAACATATTTTTGTCATTCAACAGAGTAAGGATGCAAATATTGAACTTTTATGCTTGCTTCATTCTACCAATAATCTAAACCATAGGCTAAGCAGAAAAGCCCACATCAACTACTCTAGCATGTTGCAATCGAGAGAACCAGTAAACAACCTTAAAAAAATCTTCAATAGCATAAATTCTCAAATCACTTCATCATTTCATTTCAAATTATCAGTCCCGTCCTCTCCCTCCACCCAACCATACTTTTTTTTTATTATCACGGCATCATCATCCATGGAGATGATTCAAATTAATATGGCCTAGTCTAAAATCTAAGACTGTCTTGTCCCAAAGACTTGACCATGTCACCATGCGATTCATTTTCTATGTAAACTACTCCATATCAGACATGTGATGCCAGTGATGACAGAGATCTTCCAAATTAGATAGAACAACTACATAAAAATTACACTTTTCTTATTGGAGAGGAGAAGCAGAGTATTTTACACACATGCATGAAATTTCGTTGAATATGTTGAAATGAAAAGCGAAATATAATGTGATTCAGCGGATACCTGATCTAAGAATGAACCTTGCATTTGATTGATGAAAGTTTTCTTTCTTCCTCACACAAATAATTGATGTATTTCGATTATCACGTATATAATACACATTCAATTATCACAAAATTCATAGAGCTTACTCTGGAGAACAAAGTACATCTAACTACCACAAAACCTTATATAAACCTAGCTAGACGTTCATGATCTGTTAAGAGAAAACATACTCTAAAGCTATTGTACTCCTGCTTCACTTTCAGTTGGACATCCTTCCTGTTTGCACGAACATTAATTGGACCAAGGAACATCCTCAGGAACCTTCCTGCAAACAGATCACATCAAATCACAAACGAAAATTTTCTCAAATACAGTCTTCCACATTTTCTTCCTACATAAACAAAAATGAAGAATAACAAATTTGACAAACCGTGAGATTTGCTCGGAAGATAGGCCGCCGCATCTCCTTCATTGAGTATGTACCTAGCTCTGAGCAGTTCCTCTTCCAACTAAATATTATGAACATGCACTAATCTCAATTGCATTTCAAAACAAAACAGGATCAAAGCAGAACGAAATATACACATAACTATCGGGCTAATTACTTTCGTAGCTTCCAATTAAAAATTAGAACATGCACTAGTCTCAATTGCATTTTAAAAAAGGATCAAACAAGAAGAAAAAAATACACAAAATTATCGAGCTAATTTACTTTCGCCGCCTGCTTAGAGTCGAGATTGGACTTTCGAACGGAAGAGCGAAGTCTCTGGATATCAGAATTGAGAGAATTAGCTCTCCGACGGAGTGAATCTTCGTCGTGAGAAGTACGCGATATTAAGGAAGCGGCGGAATCCTGCAGCTCCTTTGCTTGTTCAACGAGTCTAGAAACTTCCTCCACAACGCCTCTACCGGAGGAGGAGGAGGAGCTGGAGTTGCCGCCGACCGCCGTATCGCCCATATCTCTCACCGCCCCGCCCCGACCCGATCAGGATTCTTCGATTTCTCAATCAAATAACTCTCGTTGCTCCACACCTTCCAGTCTCTGATTCCTAGATTTAATTTACTAATTAAAAAAATTACTTGCAAGTACAACAAATAAATATGAATTAAAATAGTAGCTTTGCAGGTGAGATTTGGTGTGGAAAAAGGAATCTAGAAAGAGAAAATTGAAAAGGAGAGGATGAATCTGATATGGAATTGTTGTTTCCAAAAAAAAAACAAATGAGTGTGTGAGACTTTAATTTTCTGAAGAAAACATTGAAGATTGGGATGAGGCGTGAGGAGTGGATTTTAATGCTTTCCCCTGAGGATCATTTTGCCTCCATTTTTTAATGCGCGGTCCTAATAATAATAAGAAGAGAAAAGACAGTAGGGTTCCAACTTTTTTATTATTTGAGATTTTTTAGGGCCTTTTATTAATTTAAGAATTTTGAAGGGCTCGGTAATGAGGTCCACTCATGTTGTAGTACAAATGAGTGTTTTGTTTCACATTCAGCCACATCACAATTTTGATTAAAATAATAAAAACACTCTCCCTTTTGGTGGGCCTTATGAGACTTTTTTTTTTTTTAATCAAATGAGGTGATGTGGTTGATTGTGGACCAAGTGGTTCTTTTTTTTTTTTCTTTTTTTTGCTAAATAAATTCTGATTTCATTAATTACAAATAGCCGAGGCCATTACAATCAATAAAAAATATGAAAGTACAGAAAGTAAAAGTTATACAATGATTTAAAAAATCACGATAACAGACAAAAGACACATCCAAGAAAACTTGGATGGTTAGGAAAAAACTAGAAAAACTAGACAAATAAACAAATACATAATCTTCTTCTTCAAAGGATCTTCATCGCCATTCTTGAACCACAGGGACAGGAGAATATCACTTTCAACATCTTCCTTAGGAGTCGACAATTTATAGGACCATGGGCGTATCATCCGTCCTACAAATTGCCTCGAGAAGATGTAGAAAGTTGATAAAGGGCCCAGATCAAGTCCGGGTTGAACGAATCCTCCTAGAAACATAGAAAAAAAGTCTAGATCTGTGAAGATCTGAGACTCATCTAACCTCTGTGTCTTGAATCTTGAAGAAAAAAAACCCTGAAATATGATTCGTGGTACAAAATAGAGTACTAATAACGGAACAAAAGGACCAAGATTTGACCATTGGCCGGAGCCAATGGCCAAATCTGGCCAGCAGTAGGGGGAGGAAAGCCGCAGGAAGAAAGGGGGGAAGAGAGAGAAGAGAGAGAAAAAGGGCAATAATCACAATCATTGTGGACCAAGTGGTTCACAACCCCACATATAACCCATGTCTATATCATAATTTTCCTTTGTTTGGTATATGCTGACTAATTTTGAACATTAATTTTTTGTAAATGAAGAAATACATATTTTTTTCTTGAAATAATTATACTCTCTTGAATTGTAATTTTTAAATTCAGTCGTCTGATCAAACTATTCCAGCTATCGAATAACCATCAACATGAGTAAAGCAAACATCTCTTATCACTTTTAACTTTCTTTAATTTGTGGCATTTTTGCCTCTTGTGGAAATGACTAGGGCCTAGAAAAAATAGGGACGGAATTTATCCAATGAGTTCGACTCCATGCTCTACTCACAAAGATCAATGGGGATCTAGAGAACAAGTGTGTGGTTCATTTTTTATTTTATTTTTTGGCGAAATTCATTATAAATATTGAATTTTATCTCCTCTCCCCCAAAATTTTAAGTTTTACAGAATTCGGCCTCCAACCTTTAAATTTTAGATCTATTCTTAGATAGCAGTGTCAAAAAGTTGCTGATTGAGCATTATATTTGCATATAAAGCCACTGAGAATTGCATTTGCATGTAAGAACGCTAAAAAACTAACTGCGAGAAAAGTAAAACCAGAGACATTTTTACTGATTTATGACCTAATTAATAATTACCAAGCGAGTAGAAACGGAGGGGACAACTAAGTGAGTTTTGTGGGGGTGATTGTGTGGTTCCAACTACTCGTGCTTCAGACCACCCAGCTAGACTCTTAACACGTGGCTTAAAACTGCTGCACCCTTGTCACTCGTTTGGTGATTAGATTCAGAGCAATTTTATCTTAATTAGTAAGTAAATTTAAAATTTATATTTAGACCAATAAGTACAATATGTTATATATTGGATAAAAAAAAATCAATTATCTTTTCTGTAAATTAACGGTTTTAATCTAAGTGTATTTTAGTTATTAATTTGGATATAAATTTTAAACTTACTCACCGACCAAAATAAAAGTACTGTTACGTTTCCACCCATTTTTCTGCTGAATACAATAATAACAAGCAATGGAACCCAATAATACCAGTAATCACCAATGACATCACCTGTTAACGTATAATGTAAATTTTTGACACATAATATTTATGGATCGTAATTATTTTCATTGTGTCTGTAATTTCTGTCAAAATTATATTTTCTATGAACTCAGTTAAACAAAATATAAAAAAATCAAATTTTTTTTTGTACTCGTTTTTGAACAAGATTGTGCACAAGTATTAATAAACATTTCCTTTTCCAATAAACATAATCCTACAATATTGGATCAAATGCATCTCTTGATAATGAAAAATGTGAGGAGTTATACTTTCAAAAGAAATTATTAAGTAATGTCGATAAAAAATCAACTTAGTATTAGTGAAGATAAAAAATACTCTCTCTTTCCGAATTTGAATGTTCTATTTACATTATTGTGATGTCTGGAATTGAATGTGTTATTTCTAAATTTAGCTAACATTTCAATGTAAATTTTCAACTGTATCCTAAATCAAAGTCAAATTTTAAATTTTAACTCAAATTAAAATGGAACATTCAAAGGAGCACTAAACAAAATTTCAAAATAATTATATGAATTAATTTTCTTAATCCGTGTGATAAAATAAGTAGGTTTATCTTTGTGCATGTTACCGTTTGTCTTTCTAGCAACTTTTTTTGGGGTGAACGGGTGGTTCGGAAAACTTAACTTATAAGGTGAATCAAGTGCCGAATAATTTATCAGTACTTTTTTTTTTGAAGTCCGGATGGACGGTTGCCCCATAAGGAGAGAGAGAAGCGCCTCACAAGAGAAGAAGATAATCCTAAAAAGGAAGACAATTAAAGCTTGCCCCATTGCATGTGGAGGGTATCGAACCCACGATCTCATGATCGTGGGCAGGCCCTTGCCCCACTGGGATAAGGAATCTTTGATTATCAGCACCTTAAACATGTAGCTGCTTTGAGAAAACATAAACTCGAGAACTTATTCTAGACATTCTAAAAGAATCAATCAACCAACTGGCGTCACAGCCAATGAACAGACTAGACTATATTACCGTTTGTGTTTCTACTTTCTAGCAACTTTGAGAAATTCATAGCCAGCCGCGGCCCATTCTCAATGAGAGATGCGCTGATGCTAATTTTGATTTGGGCTTTCCTACATTATGGAAGTTCAAAATATACCTTGAACTGGAATTAAGCATAGAAGCCCATTGCAATTTCTTAAGGGATCGAATCCCGAACGACCTACATTGGGGAATAATTCATACTCCCTCCATTCCTTAATATAAAAATTTTATTACGTATTGCGAATAGTAAGAAAGTAAAAAAATAAGATAATGTGTTAGTTAAAATATAAATGTTATTCTTTTAAATATGATTTGTATACAGAATTAATAGCCAAAAAGATTATCAATCTATTTGCGCTTAGCACTTTCATCGTATTTATAAAAGTTCAACTTTTTTTATCAGTAATGTTTTTACGGGAAATCAGTTTGGTCATTCCGTTTAAAACTTAAAAAAAAAAACCAAAAGGTGACTCAATCCTCTCTCTTAGAGGGGTATTTTTGAAATACACAATATCTTACCTCCATAAACAACTAACCCAACCCCCTTCTTCATCTCCCTCAGCCATCTCCACCGATTGACCTCTCCAGAAGTTGACTCAATCCTCTCTCTCGTGGGGGCGAATCCCACCTGATTTCGGAAGCTCCCCAGCACTCGAAATGCTTATCTTGTCCTGTAACAAGCTTGAAGGTCTTGTTCCAAGTAATTGAATATTAGTAACCATAAATCTAAGTGACCTTATAGGCAATGCTGATCTTTGTGGCGGTGTACTTCCCCCGTGTTCTTCTCAAACCTTAAAAGGCGTTTCGCGTCCAAGACAAGTTCACATGAACATGCCATCATTGGATTTGTTGTTGGAATCTCACTTCTTTTAGCAATTGGAATCATTTTCCTTGTTGGGAGACAAATTTACTAAAAATGGTACTTGCGTAAAAAATTTCTTCAAGAATTGTTGGTTCAAGGAGAAACTTCAGAATGGCCTTGGAGACTTGTTAACATTTTTTGAATGCACAATCTCTCAATCCCATAAACAACTAACCCAGACCCTTCTCGATGGAATTTGGTGTGATGAAGAATTGGGTAAATAAGAGATTTCTATGTTTGAATTTGGGGGGAGATAATCACTATTTATACTCATTATCTAACTTTGAAAAGCAAGTTATACCCTTTATCTTTTTTGCGTGCCATAAATAGCCAGTATAATTTTTGAGGTGCCATTTATACCCAAAATGAGGATTCCGTCGTGTCGTAGAAGCAATAAATCGTCTCTCTGGTTTGCCGGAGATGAAATCATTCCAACTGAGGAAGACGCAGATCGGATTTCACCGAGGTGCTTACTCACGCCTCTGAATCATGCTGTCGATTTGTCAGCTTATCATCCGATTTCGCCTAGTTTGGGTATAAATGGCACCTCAAAAATTATACTGGCTATTTATGGCACACAAAAAAGATAAAGGGTATAACTTGCTTTTCAAAGTTAGATAATGGGTATAAATAGTGATTATCTCATTTGGGGGAGAAGATGGATCTTTAATTTTCAAATGTGGCTCGCTAAGTTGTTTAGGGGGTGAGATATATTGAATTCCAAAAATACCCCTCGAAGAGAGAGGGTGGGAGAAAAGTTTGACCATCCCATCAAAATTAACGTTTTTCCCAAAGTTTTTGTCAGAATGACCAAACTGGCTGCCCGTAAAATCATTGGTGACCAAAAAAGTTAAAATTTTCTAAAAGTAAGAAAAGTGGCTAAGCGCAAATACGTTGATTACCTATTTGACTATTAATTCTTTGTATACAACTAATTTTATTTCAGAGAGTAACATTGATATTTTGATTAAAAATACATTTTAATTTTGTTTTTTTTTTTATTTTCGCAATATGTAATGAAAATTTTATATTATGGAATGTAGGGACGAAGTTAGGACTTTTATGTTGGGGGGCGAAAAACTGCAACAGTATGTCGAACTATATATAAAAACTACCAAAAAAAAATGTTAGGGGAACAAATTTGATAAAATATTCCGAACTATATATAAAATTTACTATATTTAGTAAGAATTTTAAAAATCTAGGGAGACGACTGCTTCACCCGCCCCATGTCTTCATCCCTGAAGGAATTGACGTAGTATTATTCAATGCAAGCATCCGTTTGGAACCCACAGTCCCGTGACTGCTAAGCAAGCGCTACACTTAAAGCAAATGGGTAATATGGGTTTGCTTTTTATTTTTTTCTTTTTTTTTTCCCTTCTCTTTTCCAAAACAAAGGTACATTTAATTTGGATATAATTTTTGTAATTAGTACAACATTTTGTGGGTAAATTTGATAATTTCATTTTATAAGGAAAAGCACAATTGCAAAAGAAAAAAAGGGTTAAAGCTAAAAAAAATTAATTCTTTCGTTCTGAAATAAATGTCTAATTTTTATTTAGTTTGTCCCAAAATAAATGTTACTCCCTCCATTCCTAAATATAAGACTCTTTAGACAATTTGAGAAAATTAAAGAAATTGTCATTTGCACCTAAATTTCCAATATTACCCCACCTCCCCTCTGTCTCACTAATGCATCATAAAGAAAAGAAAGGAAAATGTTGAGGGTATAATTGAAATAAATTGTTGACAACTAATAAAAGAACCTTAAACGACAATTAATTTGGATACCTAGATATCTCCTAAACGACAATTAATAGGGAATGGAGGGAGTATACTTTATTAAACTAGATATTATTCTTTCTAAACTTTCATAAATAACCGTCCACTTAAGATATGTAAGCTTCACTAATAATATGAGTTACATTTAAGAATATTATAGTAATTTACTTATGAGTAACTATTTTTTTTAATTTTTGTGCAAATCAAACATAAACCGTACAGAAGAAAAACATTGCAAATGTTCATCGTAATATTCTTTCTTTGAGTTTTGAGTATGGAGTCATCATGTATATTAGATGGGGGAAAAGTTACTGATCATCCTAAGAAAACTGGAGTGATTTTACGAACTCTTGCAAATCAATCCTGTTGAGTTGTATAAGAAACAATTTGTCCTCTACCAACACAGTCTTCCCACACTAACATGTCAACGTTGGGCCCCATCAGTCAATTTCTGTTTTTGTCCTTTTCTCCTTGTGGGAAGGCCATCATTTTTTTTTTAAATATAAATAAGAAATTATTCATTAATTACAAATTAATCGAAATCATTTCAATTAAGAGATAACTTATAAATAAAAAAATAAAATTATAGAATGATTTAAAAAATTATAATAACATATAATTTCACGCACCCCTGATATGAGAAAAAGTACTAACACTGGAAGAAAAAAAAACATAACAGAGATCTTTGCAGCATCTCGTCCATGAAAATCATCGGCAAGAGAGACTCAATTTCAACATCTGGCGTAGAAATCAATAATCTATAAGAGAATGAGTGTATTAACTCTCTTATACATTGTCTCGAGAAGATGTAGAAAGTTGAAGGGCCCAGATCAAATCCGGATTGATTAAATCCTTCAAGAAGCACCAAACAGATGCTCTGGTCTAGAAGGATCGTAAATAGATCTTGTATCTGAATCTTGAAACTTGAGGAAAAACACTTAGAAAGAACTCCATCGTGATTTGCGGGAAAAATATGGGCGAGATCAACAACAAAAATGCGAAAAAAGAAAAAACTCAATCAAGAACTGAGCGGAATTCGAAATCTCCGTCCATATATGACCAGAAAAGATAGAGAGAAAAGGAGGAGGAGATGTAGAGAGAAAGTACATCACCCCTTCCTCATTAGTGAAAAAAAAAGCCCAAGTTAAATGGAATGATTAAGGCGTTGTGTCGCAATTGGTTGTCGTTTACTTTATTTGATTTTTTCAGGCTTGCTCAAACTACGAACTCAAGTTCGAGATCTCCTAAGACAAGTTTCATGTTTAGAGCATTGACAAATTACTTTGCACCTAATTCCACTGAATTAATCGGGTTGCCCGAACTCTAATTCACAAAAAATAAAAA
The DNA here is from genome assembly GCA_026122235.1 of Vinca minor. Taxonomy (NCBI): domain Eukaryota; kingdom Viridiplantae; phylum Streptophyta; class Magnoliopsida; order Gentianales; family Apocynaceae; genus Vinca; species Vinca minor. The sequence continues at coordinate 4,024,640 of JAOCZM010000100.1, read as the reverse complement.
ATAAATCCATTGATCAAGATCTCTCGTATTCTTCTTGAAAAAAATTACAAAATCTCTCGGATTCTTTATTTATTGTGAGGTAGTTATGTTAGTTAGGATAGAAGCAACTAGAATTAGTTGTGGGTAGTGTCACGTCGTCTTTTGAGGTTCTTAGATGCACTGTGATACCGAGTGACATTGATTCCTAGCCTCATTTGTGCGACCCGTAACAGTAGCCATCCATGTGAGACGAAATAAATTGAGGCAACTATTTGCAATCATTTGATTGAAGCCTTGAAAACTTTTTTACATACCCAAAAAATCTAAGGGCCCCATATGGGCAATTCATGATAGGAGTGGTTGAGAAGCAAAAAATTTCACAATTTTGAAAGGTGATCATTTCGTTAATATTATTTCTAAAATATAAAAAAAATTAAAAGAAAAAATATGTTGTTTTCAAAATCTTGTGAACCGATGCCTCTCCCGGTCCTCCTACATAGAAACTCAAGAAAAAGAAAAATATATACCCCTTAAAAAAAAAGACAAAAAGCAAAATATATAGAGTAAAATAGGTTTTAACCAGGGGCGTCTCAATTATTTTAGAGGTCCTTTGCTAAATAAAAAAAAAAGAGGCCCTACATAATCGGTGAAAAGTAACTTTCATATAAATATAACAAAAAAAATCATTATAATTGTATCATAATTTTTTTTCTCCAAAATGTACTAAAATATTTTAAAACAATATTTAAAAAAATATAAATACTGACAAACTTTCTTCACTTGAAAATAGCGATCTTTCTACCTTTCTACCTTTCTTTCAAGCAAAATCATCAACTAAATCTTCATATTTAATTTGCTCCAAAAAATCACTCTCAATTGCTATCATCGCTATCCATTGAGTCTTTCCTGAGATATTGTAGAACACATGTATGACTTTAACAATTTTATTTTTGAAAAACTTCTTTCCGCAGACACACACATATATTAAAAAATTCAAGTAATTAGAATTTTTATTTCTTCAACAAAATACAAACACACACACATACATATACATATACACATATACACACATACACATATATATAACTAACATAAAATTAGGCCCCGTACAGTCGATCATCTCGAACACCCTCTTACTCTTAGCCGCCCCTGGTTTTAACAGTGATCAAAATTCGCTTTCCTCGATGCATTAGAAAAGAAAAAGAAAATAAGTGCAGTAGGAATAAGAAAAAGAAATCAAGATATGATTTCATATTTGCTTGTCCGAGAAACTATGGAACTTTTGGTGCGGATTGCGTAAAGCAAAGAATGGACCATTTTGAAGATTCACAATTTCAAGTAAAGAGAAGACATGATCTTATAATTATAAAAACCCTCTACTTGAATAGATTTAAAATAGAGCATATATATGTAAATGTCTTACCAAAGAAGTATAGTATATTTCAGGCATGAAATATCGACCATCCACCATGCATATAATTATCATGTTATTATATGAATACTATAGGTGATTTCCCATGAAAATGATCGTTTAGTTATAGATCATGAACCGAAATTGTTGTATGGTTGAAATTTTTTCATTAATTAGTTTGTAATTATATTTGTGCAAGTGTTTTTACTAAAAAAAATCGGCCGCAGAAATTGTGTTGATCAGGCATTATTTTCACAATTGATTTTTTAAGCGTCAACAGTAACTTATAATATTTGGAGAAAGTCTAATTTTTTAACATGTTAACAAGACCACATAATTCAAAGTTTTTTAATTAATTTTTTAAAAATTGGGGGTTAATTTTTTTTTAAATTAATATATATTAAAACTTTATGTCTTCTTTCTGTAATAGGCATCACGGACACAATAGTAATTTATAATTAGTGCAATTTATTTGATTTATTATTTATTTTGTAGTTACTAAAATAAAGTTTGACAATATTAATATTTTTAGTATTATGTATAAAATATTTGAGTAAATTTTAGATATATAACAACAATTATGATAAAATTTCATAGCTGTAATAATTTGTTTTTTTATATTTACATTAAAATTAATTTTTTCGGTTATATAAAGTTTTTTTTTTATAAAATAAATAAATAAATTATAACATGGCCTTCAAAATGATTGAGACGGCATTGTCAATAGGGCCCCTTTTTACAGGAACCTTTAAGCCCTTTTTGTGTTTTTTTTACAGGAACCAATAGGCCTTTAATTTGGGTAAAAAATTCTCTGTCCCCATTCCTGTCCCCTTCCAATCACAATTCACCCTGTATATATATATATAATTGGAAAAAATATTTATATAGTAAATTCTGATTGGTTAAGGACAGGTATGGAGACAGGAATGGGGACAGAGGATTTTCACCCCTTAATTTGTAATCCATGTAATTAAATCAAACTTCCAGAAAGAAAAACTCTAATCATAATGTCAATAACCGTTAATCATTTTTTAGTTTAAAGTTGTAATCTGGGTGGTAAGCATGCAGACTACCTAACACCTTCTATAATGAACGCAAAGAATGATTTTTATTTTTTAAAAAGCAAACTAGTGGGTGGCGGACAACTCTCCATAAATTTTAAAAATCTCAAAATTTCTATCGAGAATTAAATTAAATTTTTCTTGAAAGTCAATTTAAATGTTATGTCTTGCCATAGCCTTTTGCAGTTTATTAGATTATTTATCTTTTGTATAACTTCGCTCCAACGTATAACTTCTAATTTTGAAACTTATTACAACTAGTTGGAGAGAACATGCGTAGTAAGTTGGTGGATATTTTATTTACGAAAAATGTATATAAACTCGTTTTGTTTAATAATCTAATGTGCTAGACATGAGAGAACAACACATTAATTTATTACTAATATTGAATTAGACAAATTCTTTGAGACTTATATTTAATGATTATTTACTTGTGTGATGACTCATTTAATGTCAACTTTGTTTAAAAATCTACTCATTAACTAAATAAAGTCATATTTCTATTAAAAGATCACTTATTATATGACATAAATTCTTCTTAATATGCATGTTCTAAAACAATCATATTCTTCTTGTGATTATTACCTGGTCCAATAGAAATTTTCCCTAATTTATTACTCAACTAACCACTAATAATAATTTTTCAGTCATTAATTGAGGGGTATTTTGAACTTTTTATCATATTAATTGTCTTCTAATCATTTTCTTAATTTTAATAAAAAAGTTAAATATTACAAATAATTTAGGATGAAGGTAGTATTACATAACAGGGAGATAGACATCTTTTAATGATATTAACAGTGGTAAGTTATGTACATATCAGAATGAGGTATGATGTATACTAGTATAGTGAAGTCAACGTTGATTCATTCATATTTGTTTAGTATTTGGTAGGGGAAGAAGTCAGCGCTCATTATAATGATTAAATAAAGACACATGTCAAGAAGGTTATAGTCCAGTGGGACAGATCTGTCCCGAATTTGACACCCTCTCACGACGTATGGGGCAATAATATATTTCCTCCTCTGGTGAGGCTATAACACCTCCTCTGGTGAGGCAATAGAGACACATTCTACATGCACATTGGTATTGAGTGAAGAAGAAGAATAAAATTCTGTAGTAATCTTCAAGTTCCTTCACTATTCGATAAAGAACATATTGAAGATTAATTAATTAGTTTAAATATTTGACACTCGATCGAGTTCTCTTGTGATTAAGATTTAATGAGTTATATACTATTGTTATTGTTATTGTTGATCGAGTTTTTTTTTTACCGTCTTGTAATCCAAGTTAGTTTTTTTTTTTCTTTCTGTTTTAACCTGAATTTCGATTCTTTACATATTAAACTATATGTTTAATACCCAATTACTCGATTATTTATGATTTATCTAATTATTTACCTCATCTCAATGGCGTGGTATTTCCCCCACTCGAAAGGGTAATTTTTTCTTTATTGATTAGTGTTGATCAAATTCAGTAAATATCACATACATATACTCATGTCGTATCGTGTCAACACGTAGGTATAAACGAAAAATTCGAGTAATATAACTTCTTGCACGACACCCAAAAACCGAAAAATCACCTCACACTTTAAAATAAAATAAAAAATACTTGTAGACCTATCCGGAGAGCTTCATTGACTTATTGACCAATCGTAGAAAATAAGGAAAAAAAACCACTAAAAAACGACAAATAATCCTCTGTTCCCGTCCGTATATGTTCCCGTATCCTCAACCAATCACAATTCACCATGTGTATATATAATTGAAACAAATATTTATATAGTAAATTCTGATTGGTTAGGGACACGGAGACATATACGGACGGGGACAGAGGATTTTCACTCCTAAAAAACCACTCTTTTTGACCAATTTTAAGTGAGTGGGGTTCTCCAGGGGTGAAAATCCTCTGTCCCCGTCCGTGTATGTCCCCGTGTCCTTAACCAATCAGAATTTACTATATAAATATTTGTTTTAATTATATATACACATAGTGAATTGTGATTGGTTGGGGCCACGGGGACATATACCAACGAGGACAGAGGATTTTTTGCCGTTCTCCGGTGGTACGGCTAACGCACGGTGAAAGGGCTTTTACTTGGAATGGACTAGTTTTTGTACAAGAGCACTGAACTAGACACCCTTTTTTTGGGGATTCTTAAAATAGGCAGAACGCATAGTTGTAATGCGTTGTTCAAAGCAGAACGCATAATAGTCATGCGTTGTTTGGAAGAACGCATATTGACCATGCGTTGTTGGTCAGAAGAACGCATAATTATCATGCGTTGTTGTCAAGAACGCATAATGCGTATGCGTTGTTTTCTTTTCCGTTTACCTTGCCCATTTCTTCCAAGCCTCCATTTCGTATTGGCAAACAATCATGGATGCCTTTGTTTCATATGTTTCAATTGAAAGCAATTCTTCCATCCCTACTTATTTTAAGTTTGGTTATTAAAAAAAAAAAATATTATGTTGCCATAGAAATTGAAGATTGTTGCCATAGAAATGAGAATAATCCGTTATTCCATTTTAAAATCTTAAGAAACCCTAAAATTATAGTAGTTGCAATAAAGTTAACATACTACAATGTTTTAGTCTCTTATTTTGCGTAATATATTTATATTGAGAATAAAAATATTAGAGAAAAGACTAAATATGTGAAAATAAAAATGGAAATATAAATACAATAGTTTAGAATTACGAAAATATTTACAAAAATCTTACAAGCTAATAATACATAATAAAAGCTAAGAGTGACTTGGTCCGGCATGGTTTTGACAGTTTCTTGAGTTATGACCAGGCATATTACAATTGCTACAAAGGTGAATAGTTCCCGGTTCACGATAATCCATATCGCTACGAATCCTAGTGGTTTGAACGCGACCTCTTTTGTTTTTCATATTGGGACCGTAATACGTCATATAAAAGGGTGCATCCTGCCATAAACTCTGGTCTGCGATAGGATTGAAAGAAGCCTCATATGTTTTTTGGTAATTTACGTTTGTGTAAATATCCAAAACCATTTCCACCGGGTTCCATCCCTTATTGTTACAAACAGCCATTGCATGAGAGCATGGGTAACCATAATTTATCCATTTCCCACAAGTGCAGGAATTGTCGGCCATATGGAGTGTATACGTTGTATTTCCTCTTCCATTTCCACGCGCACGAGATTTGACACTGTATAATCCCGTCTGATTATTGAATTGGACAACCCGGTGGCGTCGACACTTCTGTTGGTTTTGAACGAAGTTATTCCAAATTCTCGCAGGTAATGGGTGAATGCTGTTGGTTGCCTCATTCCGATGTTCATCAAAATACTGGACCATCTTACTAAAAACCATCTCCAAAAGAGCCTTTAAGGGAAGAGCCCTTGCTTTCTTCAACACACTGTTTAGTGATTCGGAGAGGTTTGTGGTCATTATTCCATGTCTGTAACCACCATCATGCACAAGTGTCCACTGGTCATACCTTATTTGGTTTAGCCAATTGTAAGCTTCGACATTTCTGGTTTGAATTTCTTGCATAAACCGGTTGAACTTGTGCATTTTTGTTGTGGTTCCCGCAAGCCACATTAAAGATTTCAACTCCTTATTTTTGAACCTTTTGTTGAAATTTGCTCTAATGTGTCTCAGACAGAATCTGTGATGGGCATATGGTGGCTGCCAGAGTACTTGTTCAGTGACTGCATTGAGGATTCCGTTGTGACGATCGGAAATTACACAAACGGGCCTTTGTTTGACAACATGTTCTTGTAGGTTTTGAAGGAACCAATTCCAACTCTCTGATGACTCTTTGTCAACAATGGCAAATCCTAGTGGGAAAACGTGGTTGTTTGCATCCCATGTGCTAGCAATCAATAACACTCCCTTATAAACACCGCGTAAATGAGTCCCGTCAATTGATATAACAGGACGACAGCTTGGAAAACCGGTTATAGAAGGTTGAAAAGTCCAAAACAAAAAATTGAAGACTTTTACAGCTCGGGAGCTAGTATCATGATGCATCCACCGAACAATTGTTCCGGTATTTGCCTGCTCTATTGCCCGAGTGTATTGCGGAAGTTGGGTAAATGTGGATTCCCAATTTCCAAATAGCAACTCAATGGCACCCTTCCTAGCATACCACCCTTTCTTGTAAGAGCAACCAACTGCAAATATTTCCAAAACCTCATCTACAATGAGTTTGACCGGCGACTCTGGATCTACCTGCACAATATGGGTGACACGTTCGGCAATAATTTTGGATGAAAGGTTACGGTGATAGTTGTTAGCTCGTGTAACAATGCAAGTGTGCGTTGAATTGTAAACAGTTGCCTGCCATTTGCCATGTGTGGCTTTTTTCCTTATGTTTATGTACCAAGGACACTTATTAGTCGGGGTTGAATTTGCACACTTGGCAGACCACACCGTTGTATTGCTCATACTCACCCTAAACTCGACCTTATTCTGAACACACCAAGTTCTAACTGCCAACAAAACTTCTTGTTTGTCACGAAATCGCATATTGTTTTTTAGGTGCTTTGTCTCGGGAGTCCAGTCGTCCATGGTAACGTCCGCATCTTCTTGTAAATTATCAATTTGGGCACCAGAACCAAAATCTTGAAAACATGTGTATGCGGTGAAATCAGTATGCGGTACTGATGGACCTTCTTCGTGTTCGTCAGAGTCATCGCCATTTGGACCTTCAGATTCGGGATCACCATCCACATCAGAAGTCGGACCTAAAGAGTCCGCAACAGCAGGTCCATTAACCATTCGTTCAGCAGATGTAACTATATGTGTGACCGGGGTTACATGTAGGCTTGGGTGAGAGTATTGCACCGGTTCTGCTGTATAGTTAGGCAAACTTGCATTTGGTGAATATTGCAAGTTAGGTATTGACATTGAACCAAAGAAACTTTGACTATTCAGATTAGTGTTTAAGTCAAAATCATCGTTGGCTATTGTTTGGAAAGATATTTGCACAAATTCAATAAGAATGTGTACACCGAGGCACCAAAGCTGGGGATTAATATCCCAAAGAGCATTCATTTCCTCATCACTGTTCATATCAACAGCCGAGTAAAAGAATCGTTGCCACTCCGGTGAGTAAAATGGCCACCTAAGGGTCATTCGTAGTTGATACTCTGTTGGATTTAACTCTTTGAGGGCTATTATTCTTTGAACCATCTCTGCATATGCAACCTTGCGCCTAAGCGTCCAAGATTTCTTTGCATGGCCAGTAAAGTAGTGGCCTTCCTGATCTCGTTCAATTTGACTATCCCAGTACAAAAAAAGTTTAATGGGATGTTGCAATGTAGTGGCCATCTTATGGTTAAAAATAATAAATAATGAGAGGGGATTTAGAATTTATGAATATTTGATGGTTTTAGTCGGTGAACGGTATTTGACATATATATAGGGTAGAAAAATCTTATCATATTTCAGAACAACGCATTTTGGAAATGCGTTGTTCAGTAGAGGACCTGCACCATTATTTTGAAAAAGCCGATAATTACGGAAAATCTTATCGTTTGCAGCTTTTTGCACGTGAAGAAAATTGAAAAATCTTATCATCATTCTGAACAACGCATTTCCAAAATGCGTTGTTCACTAGAGGACATGCACCATTATTTTGAAAAAGCCGATAATTTTGTAAAATCTTATCGTTTGCAGCTTTTTGCACGTGAATAAAACTCAAAAATCTTATCATCATTCAGAACAACGCATTTCGGAAATGCGTTGTTCACTAGAGGACATGCACCATTATTTTGAAAAAGCCGATAATTTTGTAAAATCTTATCGTTTGCAGCTTTTTGCACGTGAAGAAAACTCAAAAATCTTATCATCATTCAAAACAACGCATTTTGGAAATGCTTTGTTCACTAGAGGACATGCACCATTATTTTGAAAAAGCCGATAATTTTGTAAAATCTTATCGTTTGCAGCTTTTTGCACGTGAATAAAACTCAAAAATCTTATCATCATTCAGAACAACGCATTTTGGAAATGCGTTGTTCACTAGAGGACATGCACCATTACTTTGAAAAAGCCGATAATTTAGTACAATCTTATCTTTTGCAGCTTTTTCCACGTGAAGCGCTCTCGAAAATCTTATCATCTTTCCCTCTATAAATACTAACCCACATCGCCATATCAATGCATATAAATTTCCCTCTTACTCCCAATTTTCCCTAAAAACACAAGTTTTTTGAAATGAATAGCGATATGGATCCGCCACTTGTTCAATATTTTAATAATAATTTTGAAATTGTAGCCGGATATCGACGGAATGGTAGAATGGTAATATCTTAGATACGTGCTTTGTATTTATTATAATTTTAATTTATTACCTAACTCGAATTACATTGTGCAGCCCATACCATCGTCATTCACAACCTGGTTGGAGGTAAATAGTGTCGGGGTACCACATTACTTCTACCTCCACGACAGATTTGGTAATGAGTGGTGTATCTCTGTAACCAATGACAATGGCATTTATTATTTTGAATCTGGGTTGGAAGAATTTGTGCGTGAAAACTTTCTTGGTCTAGAGGAAATTATACATTTTCAACCATCACCCAACAACATAATAGATGTATATTTCAAGACCGAGAGACGTGTGGCTGCGTTTTTGCCCGGGATCGGCCATTTGAGGGGTGAAAGATCATATCCATCATATGGAGCTTTTCATCGCCAGTATTTTAGAATATATGTGAACCATAACCCAAAAATGGAGAAACTGGTATGCCGGGTTGTCTATATCTAATTTCAAAAATTATGTCATGCCTTAAATTTATTTTATTTAATTTTAATCGTTCATGTTTACAGATAGGTCGTAGGTACATAAAATGGCGTGTTGATATGGGGTTTGGAATCCCGCGGGTTTTGCACATGCGAGATAAGACTGGTCACATAATGTCACTGCCCGTGGTTACAGACTATGAAGGTGATTACCTTTTGCTGACAATACAGCATTGGCAGCTGTGGCGTGAAAACCATCTGAAACTTGTAAACGATGCATCGCGTTGCCAACTTGGAGTCGGGTCCTAACCAGATACCACTCCATGTAATCAGGCCTAGGTCTCTGGACGTCCCTGGTCAGATGGCCGGTCACTATAAACTGATTTCTATTATTCCAATGTTCAATCTGTTGCCTATGCACCGCACTCCAATCCTCATTGGCCTTTCCTAGAGTTTTTAGCTTGTGCCAGTCCGGTCGTGTGTTGGGGTGTTGAGGTATATACTGCTCGAAACCATACTGTCTCATCACCCGACTGGGTAGGTGCAACTCCGCAATCTCAAAACATATAAGAGGAACCTCAGCCCGACATACACCATCTCCTGGATAAGTGACGACATCCCTATAGGGGAGCCAATCAAACTACACAAAAACCAAACGTTACTAAAATATTAAAAATTTAAAAACATTGAATTAATAAGTACTTGATAAAACATAAACTCACCTGCTGCGGTTGTAGGGAATCCAACTGATCGCGATATGTAATGAGAACACGCCTCGGGACTAAGGACAAGTCCAGGGGAAAAGACCAACGTCCACCATAAGCCGCTCCCTGAACGACATCAACCGGCCCCCTAATAAGCGGACGAACCACTGAGATCCGCGTCCAACCCCACAACTGCAACAGAGTCATCGGCCCCACAATTTCCTTGGCCACTCCAAGGCAAGCTGTACATAAAGATCTATATAGATATGCTAGTACGCCGCTCCCCCAGCTATACAAACGTGTGCGATCTAAATCAGCGAGGAACTGGAGATACCGCAACGACACATGGTTGCCGCTGTGATCACTAAAAAACTGTCCCCCTAACAACATCAAAATAAGACCCCGGGCCAGCCTAGAAAAGTCTAAATCTGTAGGATCCTCTGGTAGAGGAGTCAAAACAAACTCCTCTAAACGTGACTTTACCAACTGATTACCCCGAATCTCAGTAGGTAAAGGTCTAAAGCCCAAACTTATATTTATCTGCTCAATCCACTGATCCTTTTTTAAATTATATTTACCCCCAGTTATTGGAAAACCCTCTATCGGCAAACCCCACAATACCGCCACATCCTGTAAGGTCACTGTGGCTTCACCCACTGTAAGGTGAAACGTGTGGGTCTCTGGACGCCAACGCTCAACCAAGGCAGTAATGAGCGCAAGATCAGTCTCCATGTACCCAATCTTAGCCAAACCCCCAAATCCCGCTCTATTAATCCAATCACGAACTCTTTCATGCGTCCCAGAATACACCTCCCAAAAAACCTTATCAAACCGTCTAACTATTAAGTGCTTGTAATGTTGATCACCATCCCAAATTAAAGAAGACCGGTGTTCCCCTTGCATGGTCAATAATGAACCATCTAAGGGACCGGGATGAACATCGGCAGGTATACTAACGGGCTGCATCACTAATCTTCATTTTTTCATAAAAAATTCAAATAAATCAAAAAAACATATTTAGTAATTGTGCAAAACTAAATTAAAATAAATAGTTACAATAAGCTAAAATTAAACATAACAATTTTTTTCCACTAACAACCATTTATAGATACATTTTTTATTTCACTAACAATAATTTTGTCAAAACATAAAAATTATACCAAACTCAAAATTATATCATATTTATCTAAAATGAACATTTACCAAATAACAAAAACATATAAATATACCAAAAAATGCCTAACATTTCATAATTAACAAATACACATCAACTATAAGAAAATACATAAAAATGCAAAATAAAATAAATTTACACAATTTACAACTACATATAAATTAATTATGAAAAATGCCTAAAATATCATAATTACACAATTTAAAACATATAAATATACCAAAAATGCCTAAAATATCATAATTAACAAATACACATCAACTATAAGAAAATACATAAAAATGCAAAATAAAATAAATTTACACAATTTACAACTACACATAAATTAAAATAAATTACAAAAATAAATGGAGATTGAGAAAAATTTACCAAAACTCACAAAATTTTCGGAAGGACAAATAATTGTTGAGGAGAGAATTTTTGATGAAGAGAGCAATTTTGTTGAAGAGATCAATTTTGTTGAAGAGATCAATTTTCTTCAAGGAATAAGATGGATTTTGAAGAGATTTTATCAACCAAAAATGGAGTTTTTCGCCATTTTAGAAGAAGGAAGCCGCGGCTCTGAGGAGTGAAGGGAAAGAAGAAAGAGAAGGAAGAGAATTAGGGCTACTGGGAAAAGGGCCTTGACAACGCATAATAAGTATGCGTTCTTGCCAACAACGCATAACCTTAATGCGTTCTTCTGACCAACAACGCATGGTCATTATGCGTTCTTCCCAACAACGCATGAATATTATGCGTTCTGCTTTGAATAACGCATTACCACTATGCGTTCTGCCTATTTTAAGAAACCCCCAAAAAAGGGTGTCTAGTTTAGTGCTCTTGTACAAAAACTAGTCCATTCCAAGTAAAAGCCCCACGGTGAAACGGGAGGAGCGGTGAATGCGGATATCAGTAGGGCCCCCAAATATTTGGCGGGTAAAATGGTTTTAAGTTCTTATCAGTTGAAGTTTCAAGTCAGTGCAGTCTTCAGTCTTCTTTCATGCATCCAGTCAATCCAAACGGATGACCTTTTTCCACTTTGATTAGAAAAATTCTGATATAGACCTGTCCTACAAGTGGGGACATAGACCACTTGGTCCACAATCACCCACATCCCCTCTTTTGATTAAAAAACAATAAAAACGCCTCAAACAATGCACCAAGTGGGGGAATATTTTTATTATTTTAATCAAAAGCTGTGATGCTGACTGAATGTGACTAAGTGTATATGTCCCCCACTAGTAAGCTCAGTCCATGACAGAATTAATCCTTTGATTAGTAGTATTGGCATAAAAAGTGATGCCCATTAGAGAAGCAAAATTCAGTTTGCTGCCTAAAAGTTGGTTTCTTAGTGGATGGATAATCACCACATTTCAGCATTATCTCACGCCTCCTAGTTTCTATCTCAAAATTTTCAAACTTTTGGCAGCTAATCTTGAATTTGGAGTAATCAACTTAGAGAATTTTGCAAACATGTTACTTTGTAGGAAAATTACGATATGAAACTGGTCCACGTGGATAGGGACGAAGTTAGAAAGTTTTAGTTAGGAGGCGAAGGGTAAATTTTTACGAAAAAATTTAGGGGGTGAATGAAAATTTTCTGAGTAGTGTTTTCAAAATTTTATAAAGAAATCTAGTGCAAATTTAAAAATCTTGGGTGACAACCGCCACCTCTCATCCTATGTCTTCGTCTCTGCATATGAGATTTTGTGGTATAAAATTATCCACATTAACAATAAATTTTTTCTCTCCGCATCTTTTAATAATGTGAAAGATTATAGACTCTAATGTTTAATGGATCATATCCATGATAAAACTATTATAAATTTGTAACTTAGGTTTATTGGGATGTAGAAGAAAACAATTATTGGACAAAGATTAAAAAATACCGAAGAAATTACGAACAGGCAATTCACAATAACAATAGGTAAATTAAATTGTTTGTGACACTCTCTTTGACATTTCTTATTATAAGTTGGTTCATGCTTGGGCTTTATTTTTAATTGAGTATATATTGAATTTTTAATTAAAGAATTTTGCACTTAGTTTCCTTGCATTATATATTATTGTAATAGGAGGGATTTTCATCAGCTTGCTCATCTACCATGCATCTAAAGAACTAAAGGGAATGAAAGTGGTGAAAAAGTTGGACATAAGAGAATTCTTTAGATGCATGATTCATTTAGAATTCTTTTTACGATCAGTATCTAACTATTTAATTTGATTAAATTGGTTATAATTTTGTAGAACAAGCTTGTAAAGCATGATACACTTAAAGTATATTTGGATGACGGAATCTCGAGACCTTTACTTTTGACATGTCATGAAAAAATTAAGCGAGGTGGACGTCAGTCAACTGCTCGTGATTATTGTCTTAGTTAGATGCACGATTCACGCAAACATGTTAATGTAATTTAGGTTCATTTGACCCTAAAAAAAGACTTAATTTTATTTGGAAATTTAAAGAAATAGAAGAAATTAGGAGGAAGCAATTGGGGAATAAGAGGCAGGTGATCAGCGTGACAAAGAAATATAGAGTGTGCTAGTATCTTTTAGCGATCCCTTCTCTTTTATATCATTAAACACGTGCATTTGAATTGAGTTTTTATTTGATAATTTTTTTAATTTAATATCGTAAAGGTAAATTATTTGTCAGAAAAAATGGGATAGAGTAAAAAAAATCACCAGTTTTCTCATTCACCATGCATAAAAGGAATTAAAGAGAATGAAAATGATGAGAGGAGAAGTCTTTAGATGCACGATTGATGAGGAAGAGCTAATGAGCAACGGAAGTTACGGTTTGTAACGGTGTAAATGCAACTAACTCAATTAAAAACGTTGAGGTTTTTAAGGAATTATTCACCAAACCTCTGCAAATTTCGAATGTTTTAATCCCAATGCTCCACCATTTCCATGCAATGTCTTCCTAGTATGTAAATGAAGTCTGTTATAGACAAGAGGACCAAAGAGCCTCTCTAGCTCAACATTTGTTTGGTAAAAGAAAGTTGTAAGAATCACTACAAAACATATCCATTGTTGTGATTTTAACATCTTCTACTAAGTCTTAGGAACAAAGTTGTAAGAACCTTTGAATAGGGGTTCAACTTTTTTTCAATTAGAACCAAAATGGAGGTCACAAATTGATGTATCAAGAAACAAAAATATAGTAAACCGTTCTACACTAACCCCGATAAAAAAACTAGGTGCAAAAAGAAAAGAAAAAATCACAAGGAAGACTTTAAAAAAGGATTTGGATATGGTGCATAACATGTTAGGAAATTAATCCCCTTAATTCTATCTCACAAGCAAATATAAATCAGGCAAAGACGCAATGATTTACGTGGTTCGGTCAATTGACCTACATCTACGGGTAAGGCGAGCGCATATTCTCACTATAATGGAGAAACAAAAATACAATGGAGGTTTCCTCCAATCCATTAACTTCCCCTCGCATTATTGCTCCAAACAATATAAATACGCACATATAGGAGTAGTAAACATTTCGCTAAAAGGATTAGGAGTTTACATAATTAGTAATTCACCTAATTACTAATTCATAACCTAGTTAATATCCAATTAGGAATAGACTTAATTAGTAATTTACCTAATTAGTAATTCATATCCTAATTAATATCTAATTAGTAATCCAATGAATATGGGCCAAACCCAACGATCTCCACTCTAACACGTATTCACTCAATCTCCAACTAGTACGCTCTGCGTCCCATATATTCCACGCCTCATGTTGCCCTACACACAAATCTACTACTCTGCACTTGAACCTTCAAATCATCACGTTGAATGAAGGGGAATTGACTAAGTTAGGTTTAGTCAACTTTGATCAACGGTCAAACACGGTAACACCAATAACGGAACAAACCGCTGAACGTTCAAAGTCCACCAAACCCACTATGGTTTAGGACACTCGATGCGCCTCTGGGGTCCATGCACCCGAAACATACCGGATCAATCATCCACCCTTCCAATTTAACCGTCTAGATTTAATCATTTTTCAATTTGTTTGACTTGTACACCAACCACACCAAAATTTTATCTCTGTTAGCAACACCTATCCTCAATCGTAACCCCTATCGGCAAGTGTGCTCCATCCCCAATGGATCTCTCTCCACCTCTAACTGATCTCTACAATCTCTGGCAGATCTTTTTCATTTTCGGAGGACATGCATAAAAATCTTTCCACATGTGCTAACGGTTTTTGGTGACAATGGCCAGAATTGCACAAAACTCTAAGTTGACAATTGATCTATCTTTCACTTGAGAGTAACACCAAATTCTGGTGTAGCAGCGCTGCGTTTCCAACTTAGCTTAACCAATCGAAAGATTCCGCTTTCGGTTATATCCAACACTCTCCTCCAATCTCTGGAGAAATCGATTAACCAAAATAACCCATCTTCTGTTCTAAACCTCGCTCTAGTACCCGTTTTTAAGAAATTAATCTCATTAATTCTACCCCACAAGCAAATATTAATGTGGAAATCGGTAAAGGGGCACAATGATTTATGTGATTCGGTCAACTGACCTACATCCATTGGTATAAGGCGAGCACATACTCTCACTATAATGGAGAAACAGTAATACAACGGAAATTACTCCAATCCATTAACTTCCCCTTGCCTTACTGCTCCAAACAATATAAGGCGCATATATATAAGAGTAGTAAACCTTTCGCTTAAAGGATTAGGAGTTTACCTAATTAGTAATTCATCTAATTATTAATTTTTAATCTAATTAATATCTAATTAGAAATCCACCTAATTACTAATTAATATCTAATTAGTAATGTGGACCAAAACCCAACATAACATACGGAATTTCACATGTGTAAATCGTGGGAAGTTGTTTCATTCGATGATTAAGATTTTGAAAAAGAAAAAAAAATTCAGCTGTTATTTATTTATTTTTAAAACATATAGCTATTTTTAAGATATTTTTATTCAACATTTTAACCGTAGTTTCGCATTTACGAAACAATTATTAGTCCCCCATGGTAGTCATTTCGTTTAAAAATATCCCAAATTAATGTTGTTGGCCCAACTAGCAAAGCGGCAAAACGGTTTTATATTACCATGCGAATAATTCTGATATGGACCTGACCTACTACTTGGTCATGTACCACTTGATATACATTCAGTCACATCACAATTTTGATTAAAATAATAAAAACAGGTGGGGCCTTATGAGATTTTTTTTTAATCAAAAGAGGTGATGTGGTTAATTCTGGATCAAGTGGTCCATGACCAAGTGGTAGGCCTGGTCTATAACAGAATTTTCCTAACCATGTGTGGTTATGGCCTTTGTCCTTTTTTTTTTCTCCCTTCTAAATCCAAGTTTTTTTCCCTTTTAGTTAATTATGAAAACAACAAAGAAAAAAGTGCATTTCAATGTTTTTCTGTAAAAAAAAAAATGCATTTCAATGTTGTAAGGTATACACTAATTGAGCATCATAAATTACCATGTCATTATTCTATGTGAAATATGTTTAAATTATGCAAATAAAGAAAATCATTGTTTGATTCTTCTTTCATTTTATGTGTCACATTTAATGCTTCATTAATAAGAAACTTCCAGACTATTTTTCTTTTGAAAAAATCTAAAACATGAGAAAATAATGGGTGAATTTTATTTTAATCCTTGTAAATGGCTTGTTGTATTAAGTTTATTCTTGAAATTTCAAAAATTTCAACTTTGTCCTTAGAAATGACTCACAGTGTCAAGTTCGTTCTCTGTGAATGACTTGCAGTGACATATTCGTCCTTGAAATTTCAGAAATATCAACATCGTCCTTAAAAATGGCCCTCATAATCCAAAAAAGTCCTTCCGTTATTAACTAATTCTACACTAACAATGACTAAGTGAAAATAAAAAATTCCCGTAAACGAAATTTAAAACTGATTATAATGATACCCGAATCAAACTGCAAATATATATACACAAAAACTTCTACAAATCGCAACATCACTTGGTATGCAAGTTGACATTTCTGAAATTTCAGGGACAAACTTGACACTGCGAGCCATTTATAAGAACGAGATTGTCATTTTCGTAATTTCAGGGACGAACTTGACTGTGAGCAATGTACAGGGACGAACTTGACACTGCAAGCCATTTCTAAGGACAGGGTTGAAATTTATGAAATTTCAGGGACGAACTTGACATTACGAGCCATTTATAGGAACCAAATTGAAATTCACCCGGAAAAAAAATAGAATCAAGTCCATCAAATAGAAGAGGATCTTTCCCCATAGGTCAAAGGGTCACATTGTTAGTCAAATAAAAAACTTACTGGGGAATAGCAGAGTCAATTGAACTTTTGTCCACAAATTTTGTAATAATTATGTTGATATATTGACAAATTATGAATGAGGCTTAGAGTCTCCACTCAATGATTTGGATATCCGTCGAGATTTCTCCTACCACATTTACTACATGATATCATTTTATAATATAATGCAATTTATGTTTAAAAAAATAGTGGAATATAGGGGAATTGTGGTATATGTTGTTGTTAGACATCTATGAGTGAAACATAGAATAAGACTGGAAATAAGGATAGAAGATAATCAAACCCTTAAAAATGTAAGAGAACCAAGTGGAATTTGGCCGTTACATTGTAATTGTCTTATCACTTTCGATTCTGAACGATGGTCATGAATTTAAAACTCCTATCCCCATAATGTTTTTTTAATGTATAAAAAAGTGCAATTCACTTTAGCCAAAAGAAACAAGTTGTATAGTGTGAAAAAGGTTTAACTCCAAGGGCAATTACTATAATTGAGCCATGAACTTTTGGTTTCCATCTATTTGGCCTTTAATTAAAGATTTAGCAAACAAAACATTATTTCAATGTCAATTCATGATTTCCCCCCTAAAATGTCATTCTCTCTCCTCCTCTAGTGTCTCAATAAGTAGCCCATTCACCTTCCCACCTTTACTTCACACTTGAGCAGCCACAAACAATTCCCTCTTTTGTAAATTTTTCTCCATTGAATTTTCCCTCTCTTCTCTTCAGCAATCAATGGCTACCATCATCATTGCTCTATTTTTCCTACTGACACTTTCAGAGGCTAAAATCCCAGGTGTTTACTCAGGTGGATCTTGGCAAACTGCTCATGCTACATTCTATGGTGGCAGTGATGCCTCTGGCACCATGGGTTAGTAACTTTTAATCCCCAAGAAATTTTTATTTCTTAACCTTCCAAATCACCAAGAATTTGTCCCCCTTTTTTTTTTTTGCTTCAAGTTCAAGAAAAAAGCATTTGAAACAGTCTGTGGTTCCACAATTGTTTGAATTACTTTATATAGTTGCATAGACGTAACTAAGGGAACAAGGTTGGTTGCTGCCCTCAAAATCTTATAATATTTACCTTTCGCTCTACTTTTACAAAAAATTATGTAAAAATTATGTGAATTTGTTCATTTTATGTAGACCAGTGACGAAAACAGCACTTTTAGATTGTGAACGAAAAACTGCAACAGTATACCGTACAAAATGTTAGTGAATTTAATCAAATATTTCGAATTACATATAAAATTTATTATAGTAATATTTTTAAAAATTTCAGGGGCACCTGTCCCCACCACCCCAGTCTTCGTCACTAACGTAGACTTTTTTATTCTGTTTGTTGTGGATATGTTAACTTGTATAACAAAGGCGGTTGGCGAAATTTTAACAATTTTACTTTCCGCTTTTAAAAATTATGTAAAATTTATGTGCATTGTCCTTTTTCTTTTTTATTTATTTATAGGTGGTGCTTGTGGATACGGTAACTTGTACAGTCAAGGGTACGGAGTGAACACTGCAGCATTGAGCACAGCTCTATTCAACAATGGGTATAGCTGTGGGGCTTGTTTTGAGATAAAATGTGCAAATGATCCAGAATGGTGTCACCCTGGTAGTCCTTCCATTTTAATAACTGCCACCAACTTTTGCCCTCCTAATTATGCACTCCCTAATGATAATGGTGGTTGGTGTAACCCTCCTCGCCCTCATTTTGATCTTGCTATGCCTATTTTCCTCAAGATTGCCCACTACCGTGCCGGCATTGTCCCCGTTTCTTATCGCCGGTGAGTTCTCCCTTTTATTATTTTTGTTCAGAATTGAATGTCTATTTTTTTTTATATATAGAAAATGTATAGTCAATTCTATAGACTTTAGATTGTTTTAATTATTTATTATATTATTATTACTCCATTTTTTTCATATTAATAGTGTGGTTGTATTAAATTTGAGTTTGATATTTTGGACCATCTGAAAATCAAATCAAATTTTAGCTGATTTAAAACATTATGTTTCATTGACTCAAACTAAAACTAGTTTGAACATTAATTTGAGTCTCAAATCAGGTTAAATTCAAGTATGATACAATTCAATCACACCCAAATTTACTGCGTTAGGTTAGACACTTTTAAAAGGTACCGATCCATTGCCGCGGGGAACGGCAATCTTGTTTGGATGCTTTTGCCAGAAAATAGTTGAAAATCTAAAAAAAATAAAAATAATTAAAAGCAAAGAAAAAGCCATCAAGTTCTTGGGAAAATAATTGATAAGAGCAGCCAATATCGTATAGAAATTTTTTATCTTGGTAGACTACTAAGTTTATAAGTTACATCCAACCCAATGAGTGCAGTACACTTAGGAAAGAGAATTGATATAAGTTCAATGTAAGAAATCCTGTTAGTACAGTTCAATGAAAACGAATACAAATTGAATAAGATAAATTTGAAGATACAAATATTTAGCTAGATTCTGTAACCTTCTTTAGGGAAACTTTACGAATTACTTTTTTGTTTTGAATTATTTGTTAATTTTTTAAGTAAATAGTTCATTATTGATAATTTTTTTAATGATACCTCTAACATTAGATGTTGAAAATAAATTAATTGAGATAAAAGAATGTATAAATAAATTAGAAGTAAAATTAAAGTGTCGAATATTTGACATTTTATCATATACCAATATAAAATTTGATAAAAATATAATTTTTATACAAAACAAAAAATTATTAGATAATTTTGAACGGAATGAGTACTAGTTAGTCTAGTTAAGTTAAGATTATTTGTCAATGAAATCAAATATGGATATCTTGTTAACAAGAGTTTTACACAGCATGTGCTCTTAGATCTATATGGTTTAGTTTTGATCTAATCAATATAAATATCTAACTTTTTCATGAAAATAATTCATCTTAGAAAATAATTCATTCATCTTAAAATAAATGTTCATATTGCTATATTAGTTTGTCTCAAAATCAACGTTCACTTTCTTAAAATAGATATATTTTATTAGTTAGATTCTCATAACTAACATATTACAAAGTTAAAATTCAATAACACGTGTGTCCCAATGAACATTGTATTAAAGAAGACTTTATGATAATTTATCTATAGTTAAATTAGTTTTTTATTTTTATTTTTGTGTAAATTCAAATGTAGATATTTAATTTAAAAAATAATGAGTAGTCATTTTTGCAAAAACAAATTATTATTCTATTTTAAATTTAGTTGTGATCCTAGTTAATTTTATCCGTCAACCAGAAAAACCTCCTTCAAAACCTTTAACATTCTTAGGCAGTGGCGGAGCATAAGAGGGGCAGCCTTCCTCAAAATTTTCAGAAACGACGAATTTTCTATAGAAAATTTTTTTTGAGTGATATTTTCTTATAAATATTGTATTTAACCTCTCTAAAAATTTTTGGTAAGAAATTCTCCCCTATAACAAATTCCTGGCTCCGCCACTGTTCTTAGGTGATTCTAATTCATTCCGATTTTTAGGTACCTTTCCCCAAAACATTCTTATTATTAATTAAGTGTAGTTCTAATTTTAATTTGCATAATAGAAATGAAAATTTTAATGAAAAAGATGTTATAGAGAGAATTCTAACCGATTCTAATCAATGGTGTTTGTCTATGTCACACAGAGTGCCTTGTCGGAAGCAAGGAGGGATGAGATTCACAATCAACGGGTTCCGTTACTTCAACCTGGTTCTGATATCCAACGTCGCCGGCGCCGGAGATATAACTCAGGTGTGGGTGCAGGGATCAAAGAGTGGTTGGATGAGCATGAGCCGGAACTGGGGGCAAAATTGGCAATCAAATGCTGTTTTGGTTGGTCAATCTTTGTCTTTCAGAGTGAGATCCAGCGATCGCCGGAGTTCTACTTCGTGGAATATTGTACCTTCTACTTGGCAATTTGGCCAAACTTTCACCGGCAAGAATTTCAGGGTTTAATTAATTAATTAATTAATCCCTCAATATTTTATGAGGAAAAAAACAAAATGCTCAGTTGCAGCTTAATTTTAGTACTCCCTTCATTCCCTATTAATTGTCGTTTAGGAGATATCTAGGTATCCAAATTAATTGTCGTTTAAGGTTCTTTTATTAGTTGTCAACAATTTATTTCAATTATACCCTCAACATTTTCCTTTCTTTTCTTTATGATGTATTAGTGAGAGAGAGGGAAGGTGGGGTAATATTGAAAGTTTAGGTGAAAATGACAAGTTTCTTAATTTTCTCAAATTGTCTAAAGAGTCTTATATTTAGGAATGGAGGGAGTAATTTTTTTTCCTTTAAAATTATTTCTTGTTTTGTCCTTTTCTTTTCTTTTTTTTGGGTATTTTGATGAGAAATTGAAGGAAATTGTAAGAGCAAGAAGTGGCTGCAAAAATGGTGTAGCCCTCAGCTATGCTTACCACTAATATATAAATATACAACATTGCTTTATCTACTATCTATCTCTCCTTTTCTTTTTGCCTAGGATACTTTGATGGCATTGTCAATAGCTTTAGGTATTTCTACTTATTTACACTTAGTCATTTTTAATATTTTTAGCAATTTTTAATTTTCTTTATACCTAATGTATATTTATGGGCAACCAAAATCAATTTTCGTCTAAAATTTTGAAAAAATTTGTCAAAATGGGTAATGTTGTCTAATGTCTCACTTCCTTCATCTCTCCTCCAAGAGTATTCTTAAAAAAAAATATTCTCACTCTCTCTTCTTATTCTTCAACCTTGCACCCCTACCTCCACCTCCCCACACCTCTCTTCTTCTTCAACCCACCCCTGCAATTCAAGTTTAGAATACCCAAAAATTTGCATTCTCACACGTTTTTCATCCACAAATTCTTAGTGGGGTTTTTCCTTTTTTCACATTTCTTTGAGCTTCAAGAATAAAAAATTGTTTATAATTTTTTTCACATTTCTTTGAACTTCAAGAATCAAGAATTGTTTATGGAGTGTTCTTGTTAACATTTCTTTGAGCTTCAAGAATTGAAGAAGAAGAAGAGAGGTGGGGTGTTAGTGGGGTCGTCAGAGGGTGTGGTGCAAGGTTGAAGAAGAAGAAGAATATAGGTGGAGTGCGTCAGGATAGGGGTGCAATGTTGAAGAAGAAGAGGTGGTAATATTTTTTTTTCAAGAATAGCCTTGAAGGAGAGAGGAAGAAAGTGAGACGTTAGGTCACACCACGGTCGCCACCCATTTTTATGATCTTGGTAAATCGTAAATACATTAGGGACCAAATATTAAAAATTACTAAAAAGAATAAAAATGACCAAGTGTAAATAAGTAAATGATCTGAACGGCTATTTAGTCGTCTCTACACTAACGTTTTTTTTTGTGTGAATGAGATATCATTCATATGAATATTCACTCAAAGAAGGAGACATTATTCATCGGAATTATGGGTTTGTCTGGATTGGTTCTACCATTTGGTTGAGTTTGAGACTAATAACTAATCTCTTTTAGATTGAGTCTGAAAATAAAAACGAAAGTATGAAACCATCTAGACTAATACATAATCTCTTTTAGATTGAGTCTAAAAATAAAAACGTAAGTATGAAATCATGTAGAATTTAGTTTGAGACCGGTCACAGTGTGAGAACAAAATCACATACTGAAATCCAATCCAAACACATCATATATATTTTAAACAACTTTATTGTGTATTTTGCTATTTAAACGGTCTGTAAAGTTACGTCATAATCTTAGGGCGCACAATCAAACAAGCTATATTTGATTATGTTGATCTCAAGGATTTCTTGTTTGAAATTTTATTGTGAACGTTATAAAAATAAAATGTTTGTACAAAAAATATTTAAGATCCAAGTGAAAAAATTGCATTGAATTTCAAATAGAAAATTTGTCTCATTTTTACTCCTTATGGGTCCTTGTTTTCTCATCCGTAGACAGCCAAAGTTCTGATAAAATATATAGTATGTTCTTTTTCTTTTGACTTTTGAAGCCTAGGTACATATGAGTTGCAGTTGGTTCATCTTTTTTTTTTTTTTGCTAA
This sequence comes from Vinca minor, assembly GCA_026122235.1. Taxonomy (NCBI): domain Eukaryota; kingdom Viridiplantae; phylum Streptophyta; class Magnoliopsida; order Gentianales; family Apocynaceae; genus Vinca; species Vinca minor. The sequence goes on along the minus strand of JAOCZM010000100.1, from coordinate 4,001,293 downwards.
ATAAACTTCAACTATATATATTATCCGAAAATAGAAATCAAATTACAAAAAGTGCCTCCCCTATCACACAAGATTGAGGGAGGAATATTTGTAGAAGCTATATAACCAGATCGTTCAAGATTTTGCAGGCGCATAACAATTAGTATTATATTTATTTCTTTTCACCATGGAAATTTAAATTTTTGCAATGTGTTTAGACAAGGTTTCTTTTTGGAAAAAGAAATGTGTCTATATCTTAATTTCCATAACGGGGTTCAAAGTAAATTTTTTATTTTATTTATAAAAATGAAACCAAAACGAATCAGGTGTAAAAAGTTGGTTGAATGATCACTTGCTTGCGAAGTCAAAGGAACTGGGCTCTGCACTTCCAATTTATGCACAATCCTAAAAGCAATTGATGATGGGTAATATATTATTGAAAAATGTTTTTTTTGACTAAATTAATTGTCTAAAAATTAAAATCTCTCACTAAATTTTTAAAATTTTCAACGAATTAATTATAAAAATGTTACGGAATATTTATAATTTTGCCACAATCTATCCAATTAATTTTATCCGGCTAACATTGTCATATATTAATTACCAACTATAAGATGGATTCCTTGTTCTGTGATACTCCCTCCATTCCTAAATATAAGACTTTCATTACATGTTGCAAAAATTAAAATATTTTTATAATAAAAATATCAATGTTACTTTCTTAAATATGACTTGTATAACACAAATTTAATTTAAGAGAGTAATATTGACATTTTAATTACAAAAAAATCTTAAATTTTGTTTTTTTTATTTATTTTCGCAACTTATAATGAAAGTCTTATATTTAGGAATGGAGATAGTACTATCTTGTGATTAATGTATGATAAAAGGATTGAGCCCAAGACTAAGGCAGACATGCACTTTCTAATGGTATGGTTATTTTTGTGCAGTGAACACATTTTTTTATTAGTGAACTCATGTTTTTTAGCACTGAATAAATCCATTTTTGTAGTGAATAAGTGTTTTCATGTATTGAACACTTGTTCTTGAGTAGTCAACAACTTATTTGTGCTGTGAATAAGTGATTTCGTTTAATGAACACCTGTTTTTTGGTAGTTAACACATTTTTTAGCACTGAATAAATTCATTTTTATAGCGAATAAGTGTTTTTATGTATAGAACACTTGTTCTTGATTAGTGAACACATGGTCTTGAGTAGTTAACAACTTATTTGTGTTGTGAATAAGTGTTCTCGTTTAATAAACACCTATTTTTTTGAGTAGTGAACATCTGTTCTGTTATTCCGAACACTTTCATTTGGTGCATTTAAGATGCATTCTTTGGATTTCCTAACCGGAAACCATCTTCATGTTCTAAGTTGTGTCAGTTTCGTCACTAGCGAATTCTCTTTCAACACACCCTTGTTCTGCCTTTTGAGCCTGGACATCAGACCCTTCTTCTACCTTTTCAACATGTTCTTCCCCCACTTCAACAGCCATATCAGCATCAACACTCGTTTCCTTAACACGCTCCTCAACATCCATAGAATTGACACTCTAATCATCATTTATCTCAAACATTCTCCTCTTCTGGGTCATTCTACACCTTGACATTCCGAGGCCACTGCCCAATCGGCACGTCCTCGTCAGATTCCTCCACCTCATCGTCCTTTACACTAGCTCTCAGCTCACTAATTTCCATATTGATTTCCATCAACAAACTTCGCCTTTCGAAAATCTCATTGTTCAGATTTCTTCTTTTAGCCAAAAGTTCTCTTAACTTTTGTCTGTTCTGTCGTTGTTCGCTTGTGGCCAGAAGGAAGGCACTTACGGATCATCCCCGCTCCAAGCAAAATCCACCAAAGCTGACTCTTTGTCCGTTAGACTAGCATCATCTTTAATGCGTGTAATGAACAGAGAATTTAAGATTGCCCTGTTGGGCTTCACAAGCCTCCGCCGCTTCTTGCTACGCAAGTTTGTGTCCAATAGAACTGTTTTCCAGTACTGAACGGACTTCACCAGGAGTCAAAGCCACACCAAGTGTTGGAGTCACTTCTTAGGCCTCATCCTCCCTCATTATATTTTCCTCAATCCTCGCTACGCTATCTTCATTTACCTTTTCCAAGCTCATAGTAATATTTGCTTGAATTGGGGAATTTGTTTCCAAATTTTGCACCACAAAATCCCTATTCCCCAAATCTTCCTTCTCATTCCTCACAGCATGTGCAGGAGTCTCTTCTCTTATCTCATCCTTTTTAGTAAAATTTTCTTCAATTGGGGAATAAGTTTCCAAATTTAGCATCACGAAATCTTCTTTCTCCTCACTCTTCACATCAGGTACTGGTGTCTCTTCTATTACATCATCTCTTTAAGTAATGTTTGCTTGAATTGGGAATTGGGTTTCCAAATTTAACATCACGAAGTCCCCTTTCCCCAAATCATTCTCCTCTTCTTCAATCTAATTCAATAGATAAAATATTTAATTAGTCTTCTTTAATGTAGTGAGAACATGTGTTTTTAAAGGCAAAATATATGTTCTCAAAATTATAACAGCTAATCTGAGAGTAAGAATAATGTTTTTAATGGATGAACAACTGTTCTCAAATTGAGAACACATTTTCTTAACGTAAAACCACGTGTTTAAAACATTAATGCATGAACTTACATCCTTGTAATATTCACAAACCTCGAGAATATCTGCACACACTTCGGCATCGGCCCGACGCATAACCAAAAATTGAGCTATGTCAGTTTTGTCATCAGTGAATTCTCTTTCATCACAACCTTGTCATGTCTTTTCAACCTGGACACCAGACCCTTCTTCAGCCCTTTCAACATGGTTTTCCCCAACTTCAACAGCCATATCAGCCCCAACATCAACAATCGTTTCCTTGACACACTCCTCAACATCCCTAGAATTGACACTCTGATCATCATTTATCTCAAACTTTTTCCTCTTCTGAGTCATTCTACACCTCTTGACATTTCGAGGCCACTGCCCAATCGGCACGGCCTCGTCAGAATCCTCCACCTTATTATCATTTACACTACCTCTCAGCTCATTAATTTCCTTGTTGATTTCTACCAACAAACTTCGCCTTTCAAAAATCTCATTGTTCAGCCTTATTCTTCCAGCCAAAAGTTCTCTTAACTTTTGTTTCTTCCGTCGCTGTTCGCTTGTGGCTAGAAGGATTGCTTCCCCAGCAGTATCGAAATCCACTTCGGGGGATAGCATATTGAATATACTTTTCATATTTTCCACATCCCAGAGTGCACAACTTAGGACATCAACGTGAATATAGTTTCCGTTTAGAAAATCCAAATAATGCAACTGAAAAGTACAAAATGAAGTGTTCAGAATAACAGAACAGATATTCACTACTCAAAAACAAATGTTCATTAAACGAGAACACTTATTCACAGCACAAATAAGTTGTTAACTTTGCAAGAACATCTGTTCACTAATCAAAAACAGATGTTCAATACATAAAAATAATTATTCACTACAAAAATAAATTTATTCAGTGCTAAAAAACATGTGTTCACTGCACAAAATCAACCATACTATTGGAAAGAGCAACTGTCGCGTGCACAAAATCCGCAACATATCCTGCCCAGTTGCAAGATTTGCAATCATCAAACAGTTTCACAAATCTCACTAACAACTCCACCGCTGTTGGTAAGGAAAAGACCAACTCAAGAGATACAGGCATTATAATGTGAACCATCTCTTAGGGTTCATATTTCTTGCACGTGCAATGAACATCATATAGATCATCCTTCTCTACATAACCCTTATTAGAAACTTCTATAATCAAAACTCATTCAGCGTAACTTTTCACACTTTGTATATTGAACATGTTTTCTAGATCTATCTTGGAAGGGACATCTGAATCCCATAGGCACTCCTAATAACCTATGAACGTCTTCAGCGACTATGGTTATTTTATGTCCATTTACCAAGTCTGATGCGTCTGAATTCTTAATGGCATATTTAAGTCATTCTTCGTTCAGATCGAAGAGTTTTATATGTGTAAAGTCCAAAAACTAACTAGACTTTCTTCAAAAGATCTAATTTTTGTATATTCATGACTCTATGTCCCAACAAATTTTGATTTAAAGACATTAATTTCTCTGTAGTATAGAGAACTTCTCATTTTTGTCTTTTGGTTGATTACCTTCAGATGTTGTCATATTTTAAAATTTTGTTGGTAGATTTCATTTTACTTCGTTGGAGAAAAAAAGATGAATAGTTTTGCTTCGTTGAAGAAGATGTTTTTACAGAGAAGATGATGACTTTGTTAAAAAAATAAAAGGAATATGAAGGAGAAACGGCGCCTTTTCTGCATTTCTCTCACCTCGATAAATCAATCGACGTGACAGTTGCGTGTTCTGCATAGGAGTCAGACTGCTATATCATTGCCCATATCAATTGTCATGTCAACCTCATTTTCCAATTCAACTCTTTCTTTTTACTTTTTCCCGCAGCTTTTCCCCCAAAAAGGTATAAGAATCATTTTATTTCCCCTTAGCCAATTATAGCCAAAAATTGCTTAGCTCTTAACCATTTTCCATTAAAACTAACCCGAAACTCCACATATTTTTTTTCCAATACACGTCCACCACCGACTTAGATGAATGATTTTATTAGATCTCCAAATACTAAAAAATAGTTTTTGGATAAAAAATATTGGTCAAAACGCCAAAACAAAAATAAATCAGTAATTAAATAGTATTTTTTATCAAATATACAAAATTGTGGCAGGAAATGAAATGTACCTTGTTGGCGAGTCGCTCCTGAAAGAGCCGGTGCATTATTCAACTAGGAAATGTGCTTAAGCCTTGAGAGGGTAAACACACAAGTTCAACTCGGACATTTGATTCAGATTATAGAAAGTAAATCATTTTGTTCATTCTTTCCCTTTAAAAAAATTAAATGTTACATAAAAAACATGTAGGGATTAGGTTATAGGCAATTACGATACGAGCATGAAGCCAAACTTCTGATACTCTAAAAACTAGTCTGAAATTTACGAAAATTTAAAAATAAAAATAAGATATTTTATTAGTCAAAATATCAATACTATTCTTTTACTAATGAAAAAGTGATTCAGCTTAGCCTTTTTTTTGTTCATATCAGACTAATCCACGCTCACATTCAGTCAGCTTATAAAGAGTTAAAAGTGTTTGCCAAAGTAAAAATTCATCACTCGACCTTTTTTAGAGAGAAATTGTCGAACCAGTTACATCAACCATTACAAAATAAAGTTAAACATATTGCTAGCAACCTAAAGAAGCAGGGGCGGCTCAAACGTTTTGGGGGCCTTGCCAAATTTTAAATTTTAAATTAAAACTCTATATAACCTAAAAAAAATTGAGGTCCCGAATTTTTGGCTATATATATATATATATATATATATATATATATATATATATACACTTAGCGAAAAAATACAAAAAAAAAAAATTGAGGCAAATTTGGAAGTGCTGTGCGGTAGAACACTTTGAACTCCCGATTAGCCGCCACTGCAAAGAAGCAAAACGTAGATGACTTATTACATACAAGCACGGCCCAACATCAGCATTGGCCCAATTGCACATTCTCTCTGTTTTTCATTTTATTATTTACCCAATCGCCGGCGTAGCTTGTGTTAAGGAATACCCATTCCTACCCTTCTTCAAATGTTTATAAACAAAACCGATTTGGAAATCTCTAATAATTGGAGTATGAGCGGAAATAGATATGAAAACGACATATATCAATAAATGTGCAAAAAGATACTCTCAGTATTGAACACAAACTTTTTTAAAAAGAAAAAAAAAGTTAATGAGGGGCTCATATCAAGTGTAAATTTTGGTAGATCTCTCTCCGCAAGGGAAAAAATAATTCTCAGATCGAAAAAGAGAAGATATAATAAAGGAAGATTGAATTGAACTGAAAATTGGATAATTTTTTAGCTGCCAAAAGCCAATTCGTTTTAAAAAAAAAAGGCGGCAACTTCACCCAAATTCAGGATTCATCTTCATCTTTAATTTATCTCCATCAATTTGAGATCTCCCTCGCTCAAGTCCTCTCTCTTTTCAATCATAGCCCCAAAATTAATCAATTTTTTTCAAGAAATATTAACAGTAAATTCTTACCCACCATTACCATTGTTCCTGCTGCTGCCTGCTTGACGATATGAATATTGGATCTTCACAAAGGTTTTGCCCAGTGGTTTGAGGAACAAAATATGAGAAAAATAGGTCATATGGAACGCTATATATAAAGAAAGATAGGGCCAGAGTTCTAGGGTTTTTTGGCTTATTAAACATTAAGCCCACGTACGATGAATCAACTCTAAAAAAAAAATACCAGGCCCAAGCCCAGTAATTAAATAGGGCTGCGGCATGCACCTTGAATACTATTACAACCCTCCCTCAATCCCGGGCTTTGCATGGGCCTGGCCCATTTATTTCATATCAGTCATGACATGGCACCCGAAAAAGTGGGACAAACATTTTTGTCCATAACGGAAGTCCCACTTCCGTCCTGGGTCCATAATGGAAGTGGGACTTCCGTCCTGGCTGACGTGGCACTTCCCCAGACGCGCCTCGCCACATCAGCGGAGGACGGAAATTTGTTTTTTTTTTTTGGCTTTTGCAAATGTGATGGGATGGAAAGGATGGAAGTGTTGTACTATACACGTTTTCTTTTTCTTTTTTCTTTTTTCTTTTTCTTTTTCTTTTGGTTTCTTTTTTTTTTATGTTAAATTTATATATATATATATATTATTTTTCTACAATTGCGAGTCGAAAAAACTCTGAATCCTTTAGACATTATTTGATGTAGTAATATGATTATTTTAAACACATTAATTGATTTTACTCCAATAGCACTACTACATATACAATAATTTTAATAATATATTAGATAATGTATTCTAGTATACACTAATATACACTAAAATGAGATTGACATTTTAAAGAAAAAAACAAAAAATTGAGTCGTATCCACGGCTCCTTTCCTTTTTAATTTTCTACTTTATTTCTTATATTATTTTATTAACTAACCCCTATTTAATTCTATATATATTATCTATATTATACTAACTTTCCTAATCCAAATAAAATCCTAATTAATTCTAATACCAATCCCACATCTAATTAACTTATTCATCTACGTCATTTACAACTATACCCCGATTACGATACGCGAGTGAAACGCCCTCAACAAAAAGTTAATCAAATATATCACGTAATATGTGATGAAAAAATAAATTGTTCAAAATCACATATCGAGCAAACTAAATTCATAAAAATCACATATCGAGCACATAATATGGGGACTAATAGGGTTTGTTAGGGTTTTAGGGTTATGAAAGGGTTTGTTAGGGTTATGAAAGGGTTTTAGGGTTATTAGGGACCTATCCACCCTAAAACCCTTTCATAACCCTAACAAACCCTAATAACCCTAAAACCCTAACAAACCCTATTAGTCCCCATATTACGTGCTCGATCCACCCCATATTTTTCTGAGACACAGAGTCTAGCTTGTCACGGAACATTCTCCAAATTGTTTATTTATTTTATTATTTTTTTAGTATAGGGTGGAGAAATTACAAGAGGTGTCTACTAGTCTTGATGTCAAACTCGCAAGAGAGAGTATACTGTCATTAAAACATGTTCTCATTGACTCCAAATTAACTACTTAGGAGTATGAATTCTAACCCTAACAACCCCTAATAACCCTAAAACCCTTTCATAACCCTAACAAACCCTTTCATAACCCTAAAACCCTAACAAACCCTATTAGTCCCCATATTACGTGCTCGATATGTGATTTTTATGAATTTAGTTTGCTCGATATGTGATTTTGAACAATTTATTTTTTCATCACATATTACGTGATATATTTGATTAACTTTTTGTTGAGGGCGTTTCACTCGCGTATCGTAATCGGGGTATAGTTGTAAATGACGTAGATGAATAAGTTAATTAGATGTGGGATTGGTATTAGAATTAATTAGGATTTTATTTGGATTAGGAAAGTTAGTATAATATAGATAATATATATAGAATTAAATAGGGGTTAGTTAATAAAATAATATAAGAAATAAAGTAGAAAATTAAAAAGGAAAGGAGCCGTGGATACGACTCAATTTTTTGTTTTTTTCTTTAAAATGTCAATCTCATTTTAGTGTATATTAGTGTATACTAGAATACATTATCTAATATATTATTAAAATTATTGTATATGTAGTAGTGCTATTGGAGTAAAATCAATTAATGTGTTTAAAATAATCATATTACTACATCAAATAATGTCTAAAGGATTCAGAGTTTTTTCGACTCATAATTGTAGAAAAAATAATATATATATATATATATATATATATATATATATATATATATAAATTTAACATAAAAAAAAAAGAAACCAAAAGAAAAAGAAAAAGAAAAAAGAAAAAAGAAAAAGAAAACGTGTATAGTACAACACTTCCATCCTTTCCATCCCATCACATTTGCAAAAGCCAAAAAAAAAAAACAAATTTCCGTCCTCCGCTGATGTGGCGAGGCGCGTCTGGGGAAGTGCCACGTCAGCCAGGACGGAAGTCCCACTTCCATTATGGACCCAGGACGGAAGTGGGACTTCCGTTATGGACAAAAATGTTTGTCCCACTTTTTCGGGTGCCATGTCATGACTGATATGAAATAAATGGGTCAGCCCCATGCAAAGCCCCCTCAATCCCCTATAGGTAGTACTGTCAAAGTGGGCCGAAGCCCGCTGACCGGATCGGGTATGGGCTTAAGAAATATTGATCCTCAAAATGCGGGCTTTTTATCCCGCGCCCGTTTAGCCCGTGGGCTTTTTTTAAAAAAAAATTATATTTTATATAATATTTTTTGGAAAAGTATATATATTTTATATAATATTGTATACATTAACATATTTCCTACTCGCTTGATGGTAAAAAAAAAGTATACATATTATATATAATATTTTTTAGAAAAGTATATATATTATATATAATATGGTATATATTAACATATTTCCTACTCGCTTGATGGTAAAAAAAAAAAGTATACATATTATATATAATATTTTTTGGAAAAGTATATATATTATATAAAATATGGTATATATTAACATATTTCGTACTCGCTTTATGGTATATATAATATATTAATATGGTATATATTAATATTAACATATTATCATGGTGTTTACACCATTGTATAACTTTTAATTTTCTTCTAATTGCGTTTTATCTTTTGATTGTAATGGCCTTGACTATTTTATGATTAATGGGTAAATCTTTATTTAACAAAAAAAAATGGCCCGCGGGCTTTGTGCGGTGCGGGTATGGGCATGTGTTTCAATGATCCGCAAAAAATGGGCCCGCCCCGTTTTGAAATAAGCCCGCGCGGGCTGGACCGGACCGGCCCGGCCCATTTCACAGTACTACCTATAGGCATGTAAATGTGGGATTTAGAGCTCGTTCAGATTACTATGTTCCCTTAGTACGTGTTTGGTTTCTTTTCATTCCAGCGTTTACTTGAGCAATTTGAAGTGGGAGACGATTTCATGAAGAAGTAGGAAAGGTCATCCACACCAAAATCTGGAACGGCCTTTCCAGGAGAAGATGAAATCATCAATAAATAATAACTGACATTTATACCCCTCTTTTAATTAATTATTACATTCATTTTACATAGCAACGTATTCATATTTAATCATAAATGTTTTATTTCACTTAGTATAATTTCATAAATGGTAATTTTATAAATATTTCTTTCTCTTGGTAATAGTTTTAATCAATTTTTAATTTTAAAAGTAAAGATATTTTTATTACTATGTTGACATTTTAATAAAAAATATGTTTCAACAATATATATATATATATATATATATATATATATATATATATATATATATATATAATGCTAATGTTATTCAAGTAAGATTTTGTAATGAATGTTTAATTAGGTTTTATCACTGGTATATGCTAAAAGGGCATTTAGGTCATATTTTGTTTAATTCCATTCCATTCTGACATTAAAATATAGTTTTATCAAACACAAAAAAGGAATCGACATTCCATTCTTCCTTTGCCTTCCAAACACTGGAATTGAATAGGGATGGCAATGGGGCAGATCGGGTCGGATATCTGTATGATCTGATCTGCTCCGCACTGTCCAACCTCCGCTCCGACCCGCTCCGTGATCCGCCCCGCCCAGTCCTATTTTTTTTTTTATTTAAAAAAATCATTAAATTTACCATAAAAATCATTAATTTTGTTTAAATTCATAAAAATAGAGCCTCCAACAAGTATAATTAATAAATTTTATACTAAATCAATTTTCAAACAAGTACAAATAGTATATTAAAATAAAGATTAAACATAATTAGGCCTAATAATAACAATATTATATATTTGGGGCAAAACGGGACGGAGCGGAGCGGAGCAGACACAAATACCAAATCCGATTAGCCCCGTTCTCAGGGCGGAGCAGATCTGCTCCGTTTTCTATACGGGGCAGAGCGGATCTGCTCCAAAAGACGTTGGGGTAGAGCGTATCAACGGATCACGGATCAAATTGCCATCCTTAGAATGGAAGGAGGATTCCGAAGTCATTCTAGGTGAAAAATGATTCTGTCTGGAAATGGATTCCATTTCATTCCATCCCAACCTACCAAACGTGATATTACCTCTCAGGGGGTTTGTTAAAGATAAGGTGAGGAGTTAGAATTATTTAGCGTAACTTCATGCTACTGGAGGAAGCTTCTTGCGATCGAAAATGATAGATTACTCTGCACGATATCTCATCCACCATCGGATTAGTAAGAGTTCGCATAGATATTGGCTCACCAAAAATGTAGGATTTAGAGCTATTAAGAAAATACAATCTAGCCTCTACAAATTAATAATGCTAGGAGTAGTAGAATTAATTTTATTAATTTAAAGAGGTATGAATTAATTGTTTTTTTTTTTTTGACGCCCGAAGGCGATTGCCCCTGAGGGGGATGAGCGGAGAGTACCCTAGATCAGGGAGATTGTAGCATGCCCATGCCTGGGGATGGAGCTTAGCCTTATAAAGAGGAGAATATTATTGCCTCATTCGCGGGGAGAAGGTGTCGAACTTGGGACCTTCTGGTCCCAAGCCAAAGGCTTACCCACTGGGCCAAAGAGGTAAGAATTAATTGTTAAATTAATATTTTGTTAATTTTAAGAGTATTTTTGTCAAAGTTGCAATTAGGTGAATTAAGCGTTTTGAAAATATATCAGAATGCTTTTACAATTTTATGGAGATATCAATTATGTAGATACGGTAGAGATGTGCAAAATTGTAAACTGATGAATAGTAAAATAATTCGTATGTACGTATTGAAAAGTTTAAATATATATTTAATATATAAATAACATATAAATCATATAATATATTGCAACAATATGCGAAAAAATTTATAAAACATAGTTTCACAAATTTTTTAAAAGACAATAATGCAACAAAATTCATAATAAATAATTTATCAGTCTTTCAAACGCAACAAAACATATTCCTTAACTTACAATTCTTTCAAAAAATCAAGATAAAACAAAACATATAATAAATCTATGATCTAGTCAAGCAAGTCATTTAAAAACTTGAATTTCGAACTACTATCACTATTATTATCCTTCATATCATTTTAGTTCTAATACTAGACTTGTATATTTGGACGACTTTGTATTGAGTTTTTTTCCTTCCCATAATGAAAAACAATTATGCAATCCCTTATCTAAAAAGGGCGGCCGCCTTCTAACATTTTGAAAAACGTCATATTTTGAAAAGTAAAAACTAAAACGTGCCCTCCATATTTTAAAAAACCTACTATGTTGCCCTTGAGTAAAATTTCTTAATCTGTCCCTTATTTAAGGTGAAGAGAATTCTTTTCATTATGTAGGCCCAATTTATATCTGGACCTCAATTAGTTTTGGCCCAAATCCTATATATTTCTTGGATATCTCTGATTTATTTTTTTGAATCTCCCAATTGCATTTCAATTTCAAATATTTTGAAGAAGGAAGAGGAAGTTCAGAACCATTTTCTTCCTCTCCCCTCAATCAACCATGGAGAATTCAATGGTTCAAGAGGTATTTACCCAATCCTTTTCTCTTTCTCTTTTTTTTTTCAGACAAACATACAAATATTATATTCAGAATTGGAAGCTCACTGAAAATTTTGTCGGAATTTCAATGTTTACAGATACTGGAAAAGCAAGTATTGACGGTTGTAAAAGCGGTGGAGGACAAGCTAGATGACGAGATCGCCGCCTTAGATCGGCTTGATTCCGATGACTTAGAGGTTCTGAGAGAGCGGAGGCTGAAACAAATGAAGAAAATGGCGGAGAAGCGGAGTCGTTGGATCTCCCTTGGCCATGGTGAGTACTATGAGATCCCCAATGAGAAGGAGTTCTTCGCTGTTGTTAAGGCTAGCGAACGTGTGGTCTGCCATTTTTATCGAGATAATTGGCCTTGCAAGGTTTGCATTTTTCTTAACAAAAATCTCAATTAAGTATTTGTTCGTATTTATTTCATTTATATATATGTGGCCTGCATTTGGTGAAGCTTGGTATATGTTAGGATTTTGTTGAATGTGGTTATGTTGTTTAAGTCGGTATAATCTTGAAATTCGTGAATTTGAGTTTGGATGGAAACTTTGGTTATGTATCATCCATTTAAATGTTCTTGAGATTTATCCTTCCAAGTAAATAATCTCCATGAGATGGTGGGAATTGAATCAGATCTGCTTCTCTTGATAGTTTGGAAGGGAGTATTAATCCCCCCATTCTTACCCAATCCTTACAGAAGCTATTGCTTATGGTTTTAAACCAGTCATTTATTAAGCTCAATGAAAATAAAATGGATATTGGATCTACAATACCCATTTGAGTGAGGAAAAGTTTCAAGTCAGACAACAATATATATTATGCAAAGCATGAATTTAAGTGCTTGCAGTTTTGCTTTGTATATTGCACAAATGCTTTAATTTTATAACAGTTGAAGTATGTTAAACTAATATTAAGTTAAAGTTTACTGTTGATCCTTCTATTATATAGGAAGGGGCTCTAGCATCCTGAAACGACTGCCTCGGTTACCAATTCCATTGATTAGAGATGGAATAGAAGTATGTTAAACTATATTAAGTGAAAGTTTATGATTGCCTCTTTTCGTGTACAGTAAGGGCCTCTAGCATCGTGGCACACATCCTTCAGTTTACCAAGACCACTGACTAAAGATGGAATTCTTGTGACAGAACTTTGATATGCATGCTCTGTTCTTTTTCTTCAGCACTGGCATTTCTTAGTTTTAAAATTTAGGGAGAAAAGATGGAGTTTCAAGGAATGTTTACCAGCACACTTTTGTCAGGAGACAGTATGCTTGATTTTCTAAGATTAGATGGGTTTTCAAGATCATCTCTAAAATGGTTTGACTATCTTGTACATTCTTAGAGTTTCATATTTTATCTTTATAGGATTTATATGTACTTAAATCTTTACAGTTCAAATTCTTGCTTATTAGATGAACACTAAACATTTTTGTAGCTTAATTTCAGGTTATGGACAAGCACATGAGTATATTGGCAAAGCAACATCTGGAGACACGTTTTGTAAAAATTCATGCAGAGAAAAGCCCATATTTGGCTGAGAAACTTAGGGTCGTTGTTCTTCCCACACTGGCACTTGTAAAAAATGCAAAAGTTGATGACTATGTGGTATGTTCATAGGAACAAATGTGATCTGTTACTTGCTTATGGGCCTAAACATTTTAATAATGATGTTATACCACATGCTATACAGGTTGGATTTGATCAGCTTGGAGGCAAGGATGACTTCAGTACTGAAGAATTGGAAGAAAGACTCTCTAAAGCTGAAGTTATCTTTTTGGATGGGGAATCTTCTTCAAATGCATCTAAAGCTCAAACCAAAAGGAGTGTTCGACAAAACTCGAATGCAGACTCATCAGATTCAGAGTAAACTTTGCGTAGCATAAATGTATTCATATAGTCAATGTTGTAACACTATGTTATGGTTTTTGCTATGACAATATGCTATCTATATCAAAAGTTTTTTGGTTACTTGATTCATGTTTTTTTCAAAGTATTCAAGACTCCTTTAGATTTGGTGATTAGAAAATTTTGTAGCCCTTTGTCTCACACGCCCATTGGCGTGAAAAGGAGACAAGGACATACTTCCGGAGGCTGGAGCAACGGAAAATGAGGTTAGGGGGAACGTATATGTTGGAGCGAGACTCTGAAGAAGAAGGTGGACGTGGTGCAGGAAGAGGCAGCACAAGCTTGGGGGTCGAAGAGCATGAATTTTCTTTTAGAATTGGGTTGGGGAGGAGAATTTGCATGTTTAGGTAAAGTAACGGTTGGGTTGGAGGCAAAGCAATGGCTGAGCAGAAGCTCCTCTCCTTCTCCTCTGTATCTGTGGTGATTTCAGGGACGAAGATGAGGGGAGGGTGGAGGCAGTCGCCTCCGAGATTTTTCAAAATCGCTACTATATATAGTAAATTTTATATGTAGTTCAGAATATTTGATCAAATTCGTTTTCCAATTTTTTTTTTTTTTTGCAGTTTTTATATATAATTCGGCGTACTGTTATAATTTTTTGCCCCCAAACTTAGAAGTCATGTCTTCGTCCCTAGTGATTTTTGTGTTTTGTTCTCTATCTCCACCTGTTGGCTTATTTGACTAGGCTTATTCAAGTGGTCCAAGTAAAGTTTGGTTCTTACTTGCACATTTCTTTTGATATTGAAAGGATATTTTTTTCGTCACGGCGCAAAACTCAACTGGCAAATCAGATGTGTTTCAGTGAGTGGTCTAAAGAGTTTTTTAGAGAGTACCCGTTTACATTATCAACAAACGAAAACACATTACACCATATTTTTTAATATAAGTAATTTAGGACATTTTACAAAAATTAAAAAAATTTTAAAAAAAGGAATTTTGGGATGACTTTAGAATGACCACCAAAATACATAATGAATTTAGCATGACATCTAACTTTTTGAGCCAAACATTTTTAGCCGAGACAGATTTATGAAACCCCTCCAGACATTATTTTTCAAGATTGATGTAAAATCTACTTTAGATCTTTCCAGATCTGAGTTTTCTTTCGATCAAGACAATCTACTAGATAGTTGATATGCTATGGTCTTGTATATTGTTGATTTCTAAGTAAGATGTTGAAACGGAACTTCTCTTAAGCTGATGTTGTTCAAGGATTGCGAAGAAAATGTTGTGAAGAATTTGATTATGTATTTACTTTTCCTACTATTATTAGTGTTTTTTACCCGGTTCTGGGGTGTAGACTTTTATCTGTTATCATGATTGTCTAAATCATTGTATAACTTTTATTTTCCTGTATTTTCAAATTATCTTTTTATTGTAATAACCACGACTATTTTATGATTAATGAATAATTTCTTATTCAACAAAAAAAATTAGTTGCTGAGGTTTATTATCGTCGTCATACAGATGATTATCAAAGTCTTTTTCACCGTGTTTCGTTACAACTATCAAAAAGTTCCAAGAATCAAGAAGGGATTGTTTCAAGTACTGCTGATAGGGAGACGCAAAAATATTTGCCTGAAATTTTTTAATGTCATGTTTGACCCATTATGAAAATACGTAGTCATTCTCTAAATAAGACGTGTATCACTATTTTTATTTAAGAGAGTAATATTAATATTTTAATGTAAAAAAAAACTTATTTTTTATTCTTTAATTTTTGCTATATATCATAAATAATTTATATTAAGAAATTGAGGAAATACTTTTTTTTTTTTTTTGTGTTGATGTGGATCTTTCGTTTATAATACATTTTTTTCAACATTTTCACTGCCGGAATTCCAGAGTCACCCGCTAGTATATGATGAAACTTGTACTTCCGTGGTTTTAAATATAACATATGTGTTCATCCTTTTATAGGAAAATTAGAAATTTCCTTTACCTTAAAAAAGGAAATGTTGTCCTTTGAGTTGTTATTGGATGTTGCTATTTTAGTATTACTTATTACCTAATTAATTAGGTATTACCTAATTAAATAGGAAGTGTCTAATTGATGTTTGATTAATTAGGACATTTACATAATTGATTTCTACTTAATATATAGTAATTACTTAAATAGTATAATATGGAATATCTCGTAGTTAACTAATATAGTGTAGAACATATGTATAAATACTCATATATTAATTTTTATTTATAAGAGCGAAATATATATTTCCCTCTAATTCTTTTAATTGTCTAGTCCCTTGTGGTCTTCTTGCCAAGTCCTTTGAATTTTCTAGTCACATAATCACATTGAAAAGTCACCATGTATATATAATTAGAAGAAATGTTCACATGACGAATTATGAGTGGTTGGGCACGTGAATGAGAACATACACGAATACAGACGATTTTCACTCGAATCTTCTAATCACATCATCACAAAGTCATTTAGAATTTCCCTTTACCTTAAAAATGGAAATGCAAAGTCAATTAGAATTTTCCTTTACCTTAAGTAGGGTTTCATAGTCAAGCAATGGCTATAAAAGAAGATAAAACCTCATATGACATACTCTTGTGGTCATATTTTCTTTCAAAAATTCAAGAATTTTCTCTCTATTTTGGTAAAGTAAAGTGGGATGGCAATCTCTTTTGCTCTATCAAATTCTTCCGCAAATTGGGCAGCTAGAATTTCATGTGGAGCAACCAACAATAAGTGGAATCTCTCTACAGGATCTACTAGTTTGAAATATCTTGAAAATTACAATGTAACAACTTACTTATTCATAATTTCACTGTCAAATGTTACGTTGGAAATATTATTAAAATATATATATATATATATATATATATATATATTCTTTTGGTGGTTTAATTTGGCTAAATGATGAATTTTAACATTGCAGATGCAGGATGAATTATCCATAAATCATGCAAAAAGGCTAATAATGGAAGTGAGGCAAACTCTGAAGAAAGAAGAAGAAGAAAAACATGACCCCATGAAATGTTTAGTGATGGTAGATGCCATCCAAAGGCTTGGTATTGACTACTATTTCCAGGAGGATATCGAAAGAGAACTATGGAAACTCTACGTGACTTCAGAAACTCAGATTTACCATTCTCAAGATCTTCATCAAGTTTCACTTTGTTTCCGGCTTTTGAGGCAACAAGGTTACCATATCCATGCAGGTCGTAACACTGCCCTTTTTCCACCTTTGATCCTCCACAGGGACGAAGACAGGAATTTGGTGTTGGGGGCTAAACTGATATAATTCTTGGGGGCGAAAAAAAAATTTTGGGAGGCAAAATTGATAAAATTTTCCAAAATACACATAAAATTTCGATAAATAGTAGTATTTTTAAAAATCTAGGGCGCCCCCCCCCCCCACCTTCGCCCCTGATCCTCCATAATCGGAAAATTTAATTCTATAATCGTTTTTGTGTGACTTACCCCACAACTCTCTCACATAAATTAGATGGGGCCTACCTACAAATGTAGTATCCGCTAAATTCATATGAGAGAGCGGTAGGACCAGTCCCATAAGAACGGTTGTAAGATTGACCATGGGCGAAGACAAGGGGGGGGGAGCCCCCAAAGATTTTTTAAAAATATTACTATTTATCGAAAGTTTATGTATATTTTGAAAAATTTTATCAGTTTCACCCCCCAAAAATTTTTTTTTGCCCTCAAGAATTTTATCAGTTTCGCCTCCAACACCAAATTTCGCTTCGTCCCTGAGATTGACTGACCCTATATAATCAATCCAGAACTCAACATTAAAAATTTGTGGAACCAAGCTGTAATATATGTTATTATAGAATTTTTTGTCAAAAGTTTTGGAAGTCATAAGTGGGAAACCAAAGAAAGGAAGTGAGAAATACTCCTGGAAATAAATTAAAGATATTTGGTAAGATATACTATCTTAATGTAAATATCAAGGTTGGTGGTAGTTCAATGAATTAATGAAGTTTAATTCGCTTAAATTAAGTCTTAGATTAAGAGAGTGACGGAGTCATATGGTAGAGAAATTTAAATCCCTCAAATTAAGTCTATAGTTAATTAAAGATACAAATAATTATATTATTTTAAAAAATGAGATATTCAATGCAGATAATTCTAAAAATGGAATAGAGTCATTCAATTCTAGGCAGAGGGGCGGGTTTTTATCATTTATGATGCAAGTTATAGAACGAATGATTTTTAATAAAAATGTTTTACAGAATATTGTAAATGATGTGTTAACCAAGATCTAACCGGCGCATATATTTAGTTTCAAATAATCATCTGTAACTGTCGTGTATGTATTCATTTCTGTGTCCAACCACTCACAATTCACCATATATATAATTAAAAGAAATGTCCACGTGGCGAATTTTTAATGGCTGGGTACAAGAATGAGAATATATACGACGATTTTCACCCATATTTAGGCATAAATCTGGGAACTAAGATCAGTGTATATATGTGAAATAGATGTATTTAACAAATTCAAGGACAAAGAAGGGAAGTTCGACAGGAAGCTGACAAAAGATGTCGGGGCATTGAGGGGAATGTATGAAGCAGCACAGCTAAGTATTGAAGGAGAGGATATATTGGATGAAGCAGAAAAATTCAGCAGCCAACTTCTTAAAGAATGGCTAAGAAATGTTGATGATGATAAGGTTACATCAGTAATTTCATATACATTAAGACATCCTTATCATAAAAGTTTAGCCAAATTTGGGGCTAAGAATTTTATCAGTAATGAGTTTAAAGGCAACAACACATGGGAAAACACATTGCAAGAGATTTCATTTGTGGATTCTTCTATTGCAAAAAGTATACATACAAGGGAGCTACGTCTAATTTCCGAGTAAGTCATCAAGTTACAGGGTTAAAAATCTTCTCGGTGTCTCACTTTCTATTCTCACTAATAAAAAATTGACTGTGTTAATTTTTTTAATTAAAAAAATTATAACCTAAAAGAAATAGTGAAACTCGTAAAAAGAAAAGTAAAATGTGGCAAACATTTATTTGTGGGGGACAAGACACGAGACGCAGAATATGGATATAATTTTTTTTTGCCAAGTTACACCTAGGGGAGTACTTATTTGTGATTTTTTTTTTTTTTTTTATAAATAAAAACTTACAAATAATAGTTTATGGGATATTGAGATAAGATGAGATATCGAGATAGAAGATCGGAATCTTTCTTTGAAATACATTTTATGTAAGATTTTATAATTATGGATACTAAATTTTAAACCACTAATGATAACTCTAAAAATTAAATGCTATAATAGTCATGTTATAAAGAATTCAGAGTAATTTTGTGATCCCATGATCCTACATGGACAATAGCGGATCTAGGGGCGGGGGTGGAATTTTTTTTTAAATGATTTGTTTTCACCCTTGAGAAAAAAAATTCAAAAAACTACTTTATAGTATCAAGTTTTGCTTCTCTCTCTGTAAAACGGGTCACTGAGACATGGAGCCGCCCTTATGTAACTGACCCTACAACCTTCTCACATGAGTTGAGGCAGGACCTACCTGCAAAATAGACCCACCCCAACTCATATGAGAAGTTATAGGGCTAATTCTACAAAGACAGTTCTACCTAGAAAATTTTCCCGATAAAACTCGGCTCCCTCAACAAAAAATGTTAGATTAGCTCCTACGCATGCGATAAGTACAAGTATCACTAGTATATAAACATGAGTTTAAGCACCCCTATTCACCTTAAGATATCTATATTTGACATTAGAAACGACTTGTTGATTTAGTGGTCATGAGTGTTGTCATACCCCTGAATTGCATCTCGCGCCTGCTGGCATGGGGCGTGACACATTTCTCAGGAGATTGTTTTCTAATGGATATCCTACGCAGATGGTGGAGCGATCTTGGTTTGGCCAAGGAGTTGAAGCTTGCCAGGGACCAGCCACTGAAATGGTACACTTGGTCGATGGCCATCTTCACTGATCTAAGCCTATCAAATGAAAGAATTGAACTCACAAAGTCTATCTGTTTAATTTACATCATAGATGACATCTTTGATCTCTATGGGAAGCCACATGAATTAACTATCTTTACTGAAGCTGTTAATAGGTATGAAGAAATTAGAAAGCACTGAATGGATCTTTTTTTTCCTAATCTTGGCAAGCTATGTTTCTCGGACTCAGACTCGGGTATGGGCGTCGAGTACGAGTATATATTTAGATGTTGGGTATTTAAACATCTAAAATAAAGTGTATGATCGGTGTTGACCACAGGAACGAAGCCAGGACTTTTATGTTGGGGGCAAAAAACTGAAACTGTATGCCGAATTACATTTAAAAACTGCAAAAAAATGTTGGGGCGAATTTGATAAAATATTCCGAACTATATATAAAATTTACTATATCTAGTATGATTTTTAAGAATCTCGGGGACTGCCCCCACCTAGCCCTGTCTTCGTCTTTGGTTGAACAGATCCGTTAAGTATCACATGCCCATACTCTTGTCATGTCGTGTCGAAACGGGTACGATGTGCATGAACGAGGGTCCAAGTAACATAGTTGGCAGGTCTATGAATTTAGTCATATATATATAATTAAAAAAATTACCCCATGCAGATGGGAATTCGCAGATCTTGAGCAATTACCAGACTACATGAAGATGTGTTTCAGGGCCCTCTACGACATCACAAATGAAACAAGCCAGAAGATTCAAAAAAAGCACGGCTCTAATCCTATTGTTCCTTTACAAAAAGCGGTACGTGGTTTTTTTCTCCCCAATACTAACTGATATCTGATATATCTGTGTTTATTTTACGATTCTTACTGTGAAAAGATGTCATGTAACATTGTTTAAGGGACACTAAACTCTTACTTAGAGTTAGGCAATTAGACATTGTTCATCGCGCAAAAGATATTGTATTATTGTGTTTTATTTATGGTGGGATGTTGTGGTCATGTGCAGTGGGCAAGTTTGTGCAATGCATTTCTAACAGAAGCAAAATGGTTTGCTTCAAAGGAAATTCCAAAGGCAGAAGAGTACCTGGAAAATGGAATAGTAAGCTCAGGAGTTCATGTGGTGTTATTTTACATGTTCTTTCTCTTGGGTTTAGGAGCAACTGACGACATTAATGCAACAAAATTGAAAGATGTTTCCCACATCATCTCTTCTGTTGCCAAAATTCTTCGCCTCTGGGATGATTTCGGAACTGCTAAGGTAATTCAATTCATTTCATATAAAATAGAAAAAAGTATCAATTATTTTCTTCCTTCTTAATCTATGCCATTTTATATTTTTGGAGCGTAGGGATTACTATTTATCAACGTTGCAGAAGTCGCTAGCTAGATGAGTAGTCGGCTTACCTAGATTACAAGGAATTTTTTAAAATTCTCTTATACTATATATTATACTAGTCAAACAAAATTATATAAAAAATTAACAATCACAAACTAGTCAAATCAATGTACACAAAGTCAATCCATAATAAGGGGTGTGCTTGGATTGGGTCTGGTTTGGGTTTGATCTGGTTTGAGGCTCAAACTTAGACACAAACCAGCTTTGGATTGAGTCTGGAATTTAATCTGGGATGATTTAACACTTCAGATTTTATTCCCAGACTCAATCCAAATGTGGTTTGAGTCTCGAACCAGACCAAACCCAAACCATACCCAATCCAAGCACACCCAAGTAATAACAAGTTCAAATACTAAAATGATCGATTTGACCGATTTTTTACTTACTTTGCCCGATTAAGTTGGTCAACCGATTTTTTACCTCGATTAGTCAGTTAGGTGCCGACTAGCGATTTTTTTGCCAATTAGGCCGATTTTTACAACACTGCTATTTATCGATTTCTTGATTTGGGAGTTATAAAATTTAAGTAACAAGTGAACATATTTTTTGACAGGATGAGGATCAAGAAGGGCATGATGGTTCTTATATAGATTGCTACATGAAGCAACACAAAGGCATTTCAGTTGAATTTGCTCGAAAACATGTGTTTGAACTGATTTCAAATGAATGGAAGAAACTTAACAAAGAATGTCTAGGTCTAAGCCAATCTTCAGCATCATTTCAAAAGGGTGCTCTAAATTTTGCCAGAATGGTTCCTCTCATGTACGACTATGATAATCACCAATCTCTTCCAGCTCTTGAGCAGTATGTCAAGTCTACATTGTACCCGTGATATTTACCGATAGAATGATTCTATATTATATCCAGACAAATGAATTGTTTGTGAAAAATAAAGAGTATGTTGTTTTACCTTGTCCTTCGCCACAAGTAAGTTTACACGCTCGGAGTGATTCTCTGTTTTAACTTTATTAGGAAGGCTGTTAAGATCCTAATCTTGACTCGAAACGGAAGGGATGTAAAAACTCGTAAACACGAGTATCGTAGCACGGTTCGTAAGATCTTACATAACAATTTTAATAATATTTCATGATAATTTTATAACAAAATAGGTATGTAGTTAAAACTTTCATAAGAGGACAAGGAATAAGAGGAGAGAGCTAACCAATCTGGATTGAATCCGAAAATCGACAGCGCCGCCGCGAGAAACGAACAGAGTACGAAGTTGAGAGAAATGATGAGTTGAATCCAACTGTATCCTTATATCTTTTAACTTAGGGATCCGGAACTGACCTGAAAACCGACCCGTCGACTTGGCTGAATAGAGACAAAATCGATCCGATTAACGATCCAACTCGTGAATTTGACAACCTTGTTTATTAGCATTGGTTTCGAGCTTTTCTCGTATAGACACCAGCACCTGCACCAGTTTTGCATTTTGCTGCTGCATATTTCTCACTTGGCAATCCCAGTTAATCTTCCTTCTGCAACTGCATGATATGCCTTTTTTTGGTTTTTGCATTAGAGATATAGGAATCTAGCACTTTTCGAAAGTAATAATCCATACTACTATAAAGCTAATTCAACACCAGAAACCACAATCAAAACAAAAAATAAATTCCTTATCGATGGATTCAACCATATTTACACAAAAAACTTAATGGCAAAATCATCAAAATAACAAATTTTACGGTCTATTTACATTATATATTCACTATATAATTAAATTATTAAAAAAACGAATTCAAAATTGGTCCGACCAAATTCAATAATAACTCAACCGATTTCGTCCCATTTTCGATCAAATTGAAGTCGGATGTGTCTGAATTCACACTAAATTACCAAATTCGAATTGGGGCAGTAATTCAGTAAAACCCGAATTTGCCCACCCCTACCTGCCTAATCCACCAAAGTAATAATTCAAGGAACAAGAAAAGAAAAGAAAACACGGTTGAACAAGGTTTTGATGCTCAAATTTTCAAATGGGATGAGCATGGCTCAATCAGTTTGGTTTTTGCTGTGCTAAGCATTAAACATGATGGATTGTTCCACCATTTAACTCCTAGTAAGTCATCCCTTCGAGCAATTATTTTCCAGAATCGATAACTTGCAAGGAAAATTTAGAGAGAAAAAAAGTCAGCTTAAGGATATTAAACCCTAGATGCTAGATTATTATTCTCATGCATAGGTTAATGGATCCCTAAGACGACACGGTCCATGAAATAAACACAAATTAATCTCATCCTTCAATTAAACACGATTTTTGCATACAAACCATCAATTTCTTATCTCAATCTCTCAAGCTCCAAATGACGTCTCCATTTTTCCAGCAGAAATGAAACCCCTTCCTTTAGGGAAGCTTTCCGGCCTTCTTTATAGTTCCATATTTCTGAGGTGACGTACCTTCCACTCGGATTGTACTCGTTTATCTCAGTCAATGCATCGGCCACTGCTTTGTATACTTCATCACCATACCTCTTCTTCAGATCATTCAGCTTTTCGTCATCTTCCTTGAATACCGACTGAAAACCAGTCAAAAAATAAATGTCAGGGAACTAAAGGTCAGTTAAAAAGGACAGACAAAGCAAGATTTACTAGAAAAATCATCCAAATTTATCTGAACAGTCCAAATGTATCAGGAGAATTCCATTGGCATGGAACTAGAATGAAGCAACTACCATTATTCACTTCGAATCCTTTATGATAAGAATGTTACACGCACACAGACAGATGACTCATTTTATCCGAGAACAGATCTAAGCAAACTGCAAACAGGAATTCACGTGAACAGAGAACTGCTGCAGAAGCATATTATGCATGTCAACGACTTCATCTCAAAAAATTACTCGACCAGTTCAGTATTCATTCCAGTTGTTGGAAAAGGCATATTAGTGAGAATTGTCATGTTTGCTAGAGAACATTTACACGTCCCACTAAAATGACATTTTACACAGCCCCGTCTCTTGTTCTTGGCTAATTAACCTCATATCTGTTGAGTCACTATTTAGTTCTCCAGCAGACGAGACAACAATAATTTATGGGAGAATAGTAGCCACTAGCTTATGAGCTATGGCATAAAATATCATCATCGGACTATGGCAAGTAGAGAAGTTGATGTTTAGGCAATTATTTAGCTTTCAGTCGCTAGCAAATTGAAGCGAGTTAAACTCCAAGACATTGTCAAGGCCATCACAGGAAAGAGTTTCTTTGTATACTTTACCTGAAGCTTTCCATCAACTGCCATCACTTTTATAGGATGCCATTCAGGATCCTTAAGGTATTCCTCCCACAATGAGCACAATTCTGAAGCCACCTCCTCCGCTTCTGCTTCGTTTCTGTATTTCTTCTTCATTGCTTCATGAAAAGGCTTGCTATTGAGCTCACCCATCCTCTTAATACCAATAACCGGTGTATTATTAAACTCTTTCAAGCCCTGCAGAGTAACTGATCAGTGTATATTCCAAAAGTTCCGGAACAAAATATGTGTTGGTAAAAACTCAAGATAACCAGGAATAGCTACCCCAATGGAAATGAAGGTCCAGTTACATCCAACAGGTCCCTATAATCAGTAAATCCGGAGAAATACAGACTTGCTGAAACTTCTCGATAATGATCACCTGTTCTATCCTTACTAAAAGAAGGAAAATCCCATTTGACACAAACAAAGGACAAAAGGACCCCCATGCAGGGTCACCTTTATTCCTATGCTGAGCCAGGAGTAAGAAGCCGCCAAAGGAAATAGAACTTTCAAAATTCACACGTCTATACATATTTTCTGATTAGTATTATCCAGTACGTCTCAGACCCTAACTTCGAGCTGGGGAAATTCATATGCATAAATACTACAATTTTCTACTTCAGTATTCAATCTTAGAAAATAAGATGAATCATATCCAAACATTATAAGACCAAAGTGCCATTTTCATCCTTCTATCATATGGTTTTCAATTACATGCCAGACAACCAAATAATGTAGATGGCCTTGTGCAGCTACTAGTAAAATATAACCAAAAGAAATTATATCAAGATTATTGGAATAGAAGAATAAAGAAGAAATTTGGCAAGAAATTACGTTAATCAATTCTTTTCGGGCATCCTGCAGCTCAATGTTGCTGTTTCTCTCCTTTACAATTAGTGCTTGATTCAACTTCTCCCAATCCTCAAGTTCTCCTTCCTTCTCTCTCAACGACTTATGTAGTGAGTCCACCTTGTTCAGAACTTCTAGATCACCTTCATCTTCTATGTGCTTCATAACATTCAACGTCCCTCTCAATCGTTCAATTTCTAGCTCTATCGCCTGTTTTTTGTCCAGATCTTTCTCAAGTTGAATTATTCTCCTGTGAAGTTCTTCCTTTTGCTTCTGAAAAAAATGAAAATGACATACATGATTTTTATTCTGTGGTCTAGCTAATAAATCAATTGCTTGCCAAAGAGAAATGATAAACTGTTGAAGAGCATACCCTCTGTTCCTCAGCTAATTTCATAACTTTTTCATCAACTTTTCTTTGTTCCTCAGATGCAGCCTCAAGTAAACTGTTGTCAGCTGCATTCTGAAAAACAAAACACACGTTTCATTAACCATTTGTCTTACATAACCAAGAAATGAAATAATGGCATGATGCTGATGGAGGAGAAAGTGTTTCTCTAAGTCTTCAAACAGCTGAAAAAACAAAATCCTTTTAACAAATAAAAGAGGGGAGCACAAATAAATATAAATTTTATGAATTAACAAAACAACAGAGAGGGAAACAAATCAGCAAGACAGACCATATAGATTTAAAACCAACTGATTGACTCTGCTGAAAAGGAGGGCCTATTCATCAGCATAAATGTTACAATCTTGGTAGCTCCTAGTGTACTCATCTCCTAATCCAAAATAATACTTGGTTCTTGTAATCCAAGTAGATTGCACATGTTATAATTTTAATTTTTTTTTAAAAAAAAGTAGATTTCCGATAAATTTTTTACTTGAAGGTAAAATGTTATGTTCTAATAATTGGTGACTCGTGTTGGTTTGTGTAGGACTCTCTGCAATTATGTTGATTCTTCACTTGCTTAAGTTGTCAGAGATCTAATAACCTAACAAAATGCAGTAAGCTTAACATGGGATAAATAGTCAATGCCTCTTCCTACGGCGGACCTTTCGGCCAAACTAGGTATATTAGGTGGCTATGGATAGCTATGGGCATCTAGTGTCAGCATTAGCAGATAAAAACACATGAAACTACCACTGTAATCGAGCTAGGGTTTCATACACGTGGAAATATGCTTGGAGCCGTTTGGCTGTAGACTAGACATATAATAGAATACAAACAACAGGCACTATGAAAAGAGAGTTACCTTTTCAAGCTCTTCTAACAGCTTTTTGCGATCAATTTCATTCTTAGCCTCACGCTTCTCCAATTCCTGACCTCGAAGTTCAAGTTCTCTCTTTTGGGTTTCTAGTTGCAGCTTCAACTTCTCATGATCACTAAATATTTTTCTGGAAATGTTCCCTTGCTGTGTTTTGAAGCTTTTTTATTTCTGGAAATGCAAAGAAGTATGTTAGAGTTCTAAATCAAGTAAAACAGGGCTCCTTCAACTCAGTTCCTAATAGCAGAAAAGGGACACATACCCTCGTTATAAGCTTGATGAAGCTTATCCTTTTCATCAACTAACATGCTCAACGAACTCTCAGTCTCCTTGAATTTGCTTTGCATCTCTTCTAAGTGCATCTTCTTAGCCTCAATGACATTGGTCAAATTATTCACAAGCTTATCTGTCTTTCGGGCTTCCTCTTCCATGATATCTGATATGGTTCTTATGTCTCCAATCTTGCGAAGGTTCTCTCCGATAATGCTATCGGACTTGTAGTCATCTACACGAGCAACCCAAGCATACAGACCAGATTTTTGGGCCTTTTTTGCCATCCAATCTCTCTTGCCATGGCGGTTGCCTTCATAAGCTTTCTCAAATGACATGGCATTATTGAAGCCAAACCAATCTTTGTGAAATTCCACAAGAGCAGTTCCTGAATGGCCTTGGAAATTCCACAGAGGACGCACTCGGATAGGATTAAAACCCCTTTCCGTGTACTCATCCCTTATATTAGAACCACTTTTACCCACATAGCGCCCCTCCCTTAAATCAGTTGGGATATTAACGACAATTCCAATCCAAGGCCAAACAAACATCTCATCGCGACCATGATCAGCAAGGGAATCAACCTTGGCTGTAGCCTGCGATGGAGCAGCACTTACTGTTACTTCCTTCTCCAAGTATTTTGCAAGTGCAAGATGATTTGCTTTCTCTCTTATGCTTCGCTTCTTTGAACTAGAACCCCCCACACCACTTGCATGCTGCAGTAGATCTTTGTAGAAAAAATCTCGCTTCCTTTTCTTTGGGCAGTATGGGCAAGTAAAGGCCTCGTCAGATATCTTAACCTCATGACTGCCACTCTTTAATTCTTGAAAACATTTATCCTCATACTCCTCGATTTCAGATTCACTAATATCAGTGTCATCACCAGAGCTGTGATCTGCTTCCATCGGATCCATGATTACAAAATAACAGATCACCTGGGAATCAAATTTGGCACCATGAGTTAGCAATGGAAGGAAAATCCCATACAAACTTGTGCTCAAACGCATAAAGATTGAGATAAACAAACATCCAACTGGTGAAAAGCCAATAAAAAAAAAGAAATTTTACAAAAATTGGAAAGAGAAAAAAGACTTCAAGTCACAGATCATGCCTGGTAACCAAAAAAGACAGCATAACAAAAAAAAATGAACAATTTCGTTTAAAAAATTTGAAATTGATAAACGAATGAAAGAAGATCAAGGAGAACCAAAAAACAGCTTACATAAACAAAGAAACAAGCTTTGTCCAGTAATAAATCAACCAGATGAAATGAACTTGAGAATTGAGATGTATATGAATTGTGATCAAATCAAATTTATCAATTAAAAAAAACTACTGGACATTGAAGTTGAGCTCTAAAACCTTAAACATGCAGAAATCAAGTGCGGAATGTTTCCTAAATAATATCCCTTTTTTCTTCTTCAATTGAATAAACATTTCAATTGGGAGTGAGTCACAAAGAAACAACAAGAATTCAACCAAAGTCCCAATCTTTGGCCAGAAAAATGTATGATCTGCTACTCTAAAACGAAAGCTAGAAAATCCTTATCCCTTTATGCTAAAGACCTTACAGATATAGACTTCTTCATATATCTATTTTAAAGTTCCGGTCTGCGAAAGCTAAAATTATGAAATTTCTTTTGCATGTAACAACTACATTCAACAATTAATCAACAAAACGTTCGAATCCGAACAGAAACCCTTGAAATTAATTACACAGAAAACAAAAATTAAGTGAACCAAACATGCAAATGAACAAAAAAAACAAAATCAGAACTTTTTAACCAAAAAAATAAAGCAGAAGAAGAAACTTTTTAATTCAAATTAAAATGAATTTAAAATGCTTGATTTTCTTACTCACCGCTCTGAATTAGGAACCGCTAAGACGGTCGGAGAAATCCCCTGTTTGCCCTGTTTTCTTCACTTTTTGTTTTGGGGTTTGGGGGAAAATTAATTAACTGAGGGTGGTAATAAATGAAGAGAGAAATTTAGTATGTGGTGGATTTCGAAAGCTGAAAGTGAAAATTGATTCGATTCGCCAATCATTGAAAGTTTGGCGATGCGGTGGTGGCAGACGGAGGAGTAAAGAGTACTCTGAGTGGTTGTGGTGGTGGTGGTGGGGAAGAGAGGCCTTTAATAAAGAAATGAGGAGATTCGGGTAAATAAAGACTTTTTGACGTTGGCTCCAATGCAGAAAGATAAGTTTCGCACATGTAAAACTTTTTTTGTACGTTAGATTAATTTAAAACGAACACTTATTTTAAATTTCAGGATATATTTTGTATTTTTAAAAGATATAGAATATCTGTCATTAAATATAATATATTTGTATTTCAAAAAAAAATTAATATATCTATCTTTAACTTTCAAAACACATATCATGTGCTTATAAATATTTGTCCTAAAAACAAATTGTATGTAATAAAAAAAATATTCCGCATAAAATCCGGACTGGGACCTCTTCTACTGTAGTCTGTAGATAGAATAGAGACTAGAGAGATGTCATTGAAAATTCACGTGCTCGGTGTGTGTGCTGTTTCGAATTTCGAAGCCGTTACGGTAATTGTACATTTGCATGTGGACCGGACCTGAAAGAGAGAATCTTTCCAAACTTTTCTTTTTCATTTTGAGAAACCTTCCACGTTTTTCTTTTACTCAATAAGAAATTATTTATTAATCACAAAATATTTGAAGTTATTATCATCAAAAAATAATATAAAAATATAAGAAAATAAAAGTTATACAATATAAAAAATAAAAGCACACACTCATCAACTGGGTAATCACACTAATACTAGTAGAAAAAATAAATACTCATTCGTAACCGTTGATCAAACAATAGCAAGATAAGCATAGTTTCAACATCTTCCTTAGAAGTTATCAATCTAAGATACCATGAGTGTATCAACCATTTAGTAGATTGTCTCGAAAAAATATAGAAAACTGAGAAAGTCACAAAACAAGTCCGATTTAATAAAACCACCAAAAAAGATCGAAAAAAACTCTAAATCTGAAAGGATATGAAGTAAAATTTTCTTTTGAGTCTTAAATCTTGAAGGTTGATTTTAGGGATAATTTATATCCCATGCATTATAGAAAGAAAAAAAAAAGCAACTTAGTAGTAAAATTCAATGTTGTCCAGATCAATTTTTGATGGAACGAAAGGGAAGGGGTTAA
This sequence comes from Vinca minor, assembly GCA_026122235.1. Classification (NCBI taxonomy): domain Eukaryota; kingdom Viridiplantae; phylum Streptophyta; class Magnoliopsida; order Gentianales; family Apocynaceae; genus Vinca; species Vinca minor. The sequence continues at coordinate 3,971,170 of JAOCZM010000100.1, read as the reverse complement.
AAAAAAATCGTAAACACGAGTATAGTAGTATGTATTGGAAGATCTTATAAAATTATTTAAATAATATTACATGATAAACTCATACCAATAATATTTCATATAATGACAAAAAAATAAAAAAATTTATGCCCAGCTGGACAGAATCCCATAAGGTTATGGGGAGAGTAGCAGCCTCATAAGAGGAGAAGAGATTAACCCTAGAAAGGGAGTCAAATTAAAGCATGCCCCATGCGCGGGGAGGGTATCGAACCCACGACCTCACGGTCATGGGCAGACCCTTGCCTCACTGGGCTAAGGAACCTTTGATATATAATGTCAACATCAATAAGAAATATATGCTATCGTTAAAATTGATTAGTGCTTATTTTCAAACCAAATCAATGACGAAATAATCGTTAACAGTGAGAATAGAGGATAATTGAGGACTGGGGGAGTTGGGACTGAACTCAAAATTAATTTTTCCATCCAACTAGATTTTTTTTTAATCCGATTCCCCTGAACCCCCTAATCCACTCGACCGACCCAACCCGTCAACCCGGTTGAATAGAGATAAAATCAGCAAGCACTGAATCGTCTGATCCAACGGTTTTACGAGTTAGATCGTTGATCCTACATGATCCTCACCGCTAGAGATTTTTTACCAAATTTAACTCGATTTATATTTTTAGAACCATGAAATCGTCTGATTCTACGATCTAACTCGAAATTTTAACAACCTTTCTAACCTTTAAAAAAATGGTATTGCATGTTCTATGATTAGCACTATCAGACGTACTTAAGATCCGCAAACCATTGCGGGTCCATTTTATATGGACTGAATATAGACTTAATATTTTAAGTCTTTATATGAGGTTTTTTTTTCATTCTGGTCTGTTTGGACCCTTAGACTTTGCATACATCGGACTAGTCTGCAGACCGACTCGCACAAAATAAATTTCTTTTTAAAAAAAAAATTCTCCGACTCAAGTTATAGAAATAATGAGTTTTCTGGTTTCTTTATCTACTCCAAGTTATATAAATACATATTTAATTATATAATATAAGTAGCATTTTCTTGAATTTTTTTTTATCACAAACACATTGTTAGATTTGTATACAGGTAAATTTATATCTATTTCTATATTTGTTTTAACAATTTAAGTATTACTTTAATATGAATTGTTTATATTTAGTTTGGATGAGTTGATAGTTCTTTTTTTCAAAAACAATAAAAAGAAATATATACGGTCCAATCTGTTAGTCTGCGGACCGAATATAGATTTAACATTTAAAGATTCACAAGAAAACGGACTAGGTCCAGTTCGGTCAATCTAAAGAGAGTCCGTGCTAATCCGATCCGTACTAGACGGTAACAGTGCTATCCATGACTATTGGTCAACTATTTTGTTGGCAATTTTTACTTAATAAATTGATCATGTTTTGTGATTAAATATCTTTTAGAATATATTATCTTGTGTTATTGATTAAAGAAAAGTCATTGGTTGGATGGGAAAAATTTCCTATGGGACTGACTCATGGCATCTCATGAGACATGGAGCTGCATGAACTCCACTCTGCAGCGTGGGTCCCCTGTCTAAATTTATGTGAGAGGAGTGTGGGCCGTATCCACAAGGACCGCCCAATGCCAGACTTTCCCGGTTGGATGGCTTACCATCTGTTTTTACCAGAAACATTAACCTATTGTGGGAGGGGATATCAATAGTTGGATTTGCTATTGGATGATTAAAAAAAAAAGCGGATAACTTATGGTGCGTGATTTCCATTAAGGTTTGGTTAGATGTAAATCTAATATATAATGGCTCATTTCGGGGAATTGCTTAGTATGGCATTTGTTTAGTAAAATAGTCATGACATGGCAGTGAAAAAAGTGGGAGAAACATTTCTGTCCAGGACGGAAGTGTGGCTGCGTCACGTCACTGTCAGTGACGTGGCAGTCTCCCAGACGCGCCTTGCCACGTAAGCCAGGACGAAAGTCCCACATCCGTCCTGCCCTGGCAGTGAAATTTTTTTATTTCCAAACTTCCGTCCTGCCCTGGCAGTGTGTTGTGCCAAGAACACTCAGTTTTTTTTTTTGGTTGCATTTATTTGTACTGGTATTTTTACAACATAAAAAAATCAAAGATAAACATTACTTACCAAATTCGGAGTAAGAGTAATAACAAAGTGTTATACCATAAAAACTAACAACGTTCCAACAACAAAATAAAATATGTTATAATGTAAAATAATTTAAATTGTTAGAAACAACAATGAAATGAAAGATATGATTACAAAATAATTTCAAAGCTATCTACGACTCAGACGGAGTGTAACGGTCGGGGCTTCTCTTGTCTTCACGCAAATAGTACGTGTGACCCGTTCTCGTTCGCACCCCGCTACCACGCTCCGTTGCGATGAACTCACGCCCTTCGGTGTCGATAAATATCGGCTCCTCAGGGTACCCAGGTTGGAAAGTTGGAGTTTGGTGCTACGTCTGAGTGAGGTGGAGGCTGTACGAAGGCGATCCGCCAGAATATACACCCGGCTGTGCCGAAGGAGATGGTCCGGCTCCCGCATCTCCCCCGGCTAAATACTGGAATAGTAAGTACCGATGCTCGGGAATTGGTACTCATAGTGGGTACCGATTTTAGCCGCACTGGGAAACTGCATGGGCACCGGAGACCCTGTTGGATCAGCCTCAGGTTGTGCCGGCTCCGGTGGCCTGCCCCGTTGTCGAAGTCTCCTAGCGGCCAAGTCCTCCTGAGTGGTCTGTCGGGTCCTCCGAGTACCTTGCCTCCCCACCACAGACCTGCCCGGAACATGTTCCCTCAGCTACGTCACCGGTTGCAGAACTGCAGCTTCTGCTACATCTGCAGCGAGCGATCTGCACGATACCGTCCTCCCGGCCGCTACAAATGCATCTTTAATTGTCTTTGCAACCCAGGAGATGAGGGACTTGTATTGACTGTTTGTACGAGAGGCCGGCCTCTCGAATTCCTCGAGCATCAGTCTGTTGGATTACTCCTGCAACATCAATACTCGTGTCAGTATATTGTAAACTAGAACAAATATTCTAGACAACGCAAACAAAAAACTTACAAAAATAGCCTCGGAAGTTGAGATGGGTTGAATGCCCATCGGGAGTGGCCCGGCATCCTTGTTTCGGGGGTTTGTCAAGAGGTGAACGTAATGCGATTGTACCCTTCCATGTACTCACGGGTAGGTAGGATCACATTACACGGAACCGGGATAGCGTTCACCAGCGCATCCACGCGTGCAGCCCATAGAGCAATGTATGTGGCATGTTCATTTTCCTAGTCCCGTGCCGTTCTAGCTTTAAACATGTGGACGTCGACACCCTCTTTGGTACCCTCCGCCACAGGTAGGATTGGTATCACCTGCTGGAATCTGAATTTCCTAGCAACCCGGTCCGGCATGTGGTACTCAACCATATCGAAACAAACGAGCGGCGTACGGGCTCGGCAGGTGGCCTGGAAGCCCTCATCTCGAGCATCCCTCTCGATAATAACCCAGTCAGGGTACGACCTCCACATGAACTGCCAATAAAAAAGTGTACTTAGCATAAATCGATTGCTTTAATTTAAAATACGAAATTAAAGAAAATACTTACCCCTGGACGTCCGTCAGCTGATCTAGCTGATCTCTAAACACCGTAAGCTGCGCTTTGGGTGCGTTACGGAAACTCCGTCCCGTATTCCATCGTGACTCGTAAGCTCTCTTGTCCACGGGAATATCGTGCAGATTCGGGTCGCAGTCCTGGGGCCGGAGACATGAGATGCGCTCCCACGCCACAACTAGTACAGTAAAAACACGGAGTAATCAACAAATATTCAAAATACATGGAAGCAATAAAACCATATAAAAAAAATACACAAATCTAGATTAAAAGGCAACATCCAGCTATGTCCTTAGAAACGGCCTGAGCAGAGGTGCACATCTGTCGGTACAGATGCGCAAGGACGGCGCTAACCCAGGAATGCTGGTCTTCTGTCAGGATCCCGTCGTTGATGGTGAGGAGATACCGCATGTTCCCCCGCGACCCGGATTTGTTTATAAATAGGAAGGTGGAGATCAATAGGAAAATAAGTGCCCGGGCCCGCTGGTCTACGGCCAACTCAGTGGCATCCTCGCTTAGGGGCTCACTAATGTAGCATACACCTCTACAAGGGCGATGGTGTTACCCCTAATGGACTCGGGTGGGGGTCGAAAACCTAATATGTCGTGCACACGCTCAATCCACTGAGTACTGCTAAGGTTGTAGTCCTCGTGCCACGACACCACATGGCCCCTAGTAGGCAGTCCTAGTATGCAACCTACGTCTTCTAGCGTAATGGTGACCTCACCGCATCGGAGATGAAAAGTATGTGTCTCTGGGCGCCACCGCTATACTAATGCGGTTACCAAGGCGTGGTCTATCTTGATCTTGCCTATCCTACAGCAACCCCCCGAAACCTAAAAGGTCGATCAGCTGAAGCACCCTTGTGTTGCCTTCATTTTGGTAGGCATCAAAGAAATTCCCGTAGTTGCTAATTATTTTTAAACTAGTGTTTAACTCTATGTCCCCGCCCCATATTCTAAGAGCTCTATGTGATGTGTGTTTGTTTAAAACACTGGGATCATAAGGACCGGGCAGAAGGTGTGCAAGAATAGACATCTAAAAAAAATAACATACAATGCATTAGAAACTACACAAAATCAATTCACAATTCACCATTCACTGTAATAACAATTCACAATTCAAAAAATAACAATTCACAATTCAGCATAATCCGCAATTAACAAAAATATTGAAGTCACGAAAAACCTAAATTGACAAATCCCCTAAATTAAAAAATGCCCTAAATTGAAAAATGCCCTAATTTGTTAATTGACCTAAATTCACAAAATCAAAACCAAATTCAAACACATACAACTTCAAATAGGGAACAAATTACTCTAAAGAACTAAAATCACAACAATTAAAACTTCAAATAATAACATACATGTTGAATTTCTATAAAAAAAAAAAAAAAAAATCCAAAAAAATTAAGGTTTTGTACCTCCTAGATTGAGAGATGAGAGAGAAGATGATGGTGGATTGTTGGCGGCAAAGGAAGGCGGCGGCAGGCTGTGGCCGGTGGCAGCGAAGCGGAGGGGTGGGGTTGTGGCGGGAGGGAGGGGAAGCACTTGGGGATTTTTTAAATTTTTGCTGAAAGGCTCGCGGGTGGGTGGGAGAATAAGGGATTTGGGCAAGGCGCATCTGGGAGTTGTCCATGTCAGCCAGGACGGAAGTGGGACTTCCGTCTTGGCCTCAGACTTCCGTCCTGGACAGAAATGTTACACCCATATTTTCCAATGCCATGTCATGACCATTCTACTAAATAAATGTCATACTAATGCAATTCCCCTCATTTCGCAGGCAGCATTTCGGGTGGTGGATTGAGATTTCGGGAAGTGTGTTATTTCCTCTTCTGTTTATAGTTTGGCATAAGCTTTCTACAATAGCTCTTTTGTAACATTATTTGTGTATTTGTTGTCTCGGTCGTAATGAAAGAAATATCTCATTCTTTGCCAACAAGAGTAACAAAGATACAATCCCGAACTCTCAGGCAACTGGTTGGAATTGCTACATGTCTTATTGTTGATGAGTGTTCGATTCCTTTGAGAAACGACTCTCGTGAAAATTTTCCGCGATGGTAGAGCTCCATTACAAAGAGCAGTATGGGCCAGATCGTCCTTCGTTAGCTATCACACCACGTGTCAAACCGTAAGATAAAGTCCGAATTAGTCAACCAGGTACCCCTCGGGGTGACAAAAAAGAATAACAAAATACAAAACAATCATTAGAATGATATTTGAGCGAAAACTATTTCAATTTTTAAGTAAATCCAAGTTTTAGATGGAAAAAAAAGTAAAAAAGAAGTCACAAAATCCTAAGTAGAAGAATCAAAGCAACACATGTTATTCTTTTTTAAAATTTAGGAGCATTTAAGACAATTCACATTCTTATACAAGTGATTTTGGACTAAGGTGTAATTAGATAATCAATTGTTAAATTTAAAGTAATGAGTATTCAATTGATAAATCTTCTAAAATTTAGGGGGCCAAAATTAAATTTAAATTTAAATTTCACCGAAGTACAAAATATACACTGTACACATACCAATGAATTTGGATTTTTCACTGTTGCAATTAATTCTTCAATGTAAATTAGATGGTGGAAATAGTATCAATCGGTGATAAAGACTCTCCGACTCTGAGCTGGCGTAATCTTCATCCCCTAAGTTACGTTAAGAAACTCTTTGGTATTTTATATATTGGAGAGGAGTCGAATCCTATTCCACCACTTAATTAGATTATACATTTTAATTTTTTCCCTTTTATATAGTGCATGTCATGTTTGAGTTTTAGAGGAAAATAATAAAATAAAAGAGAAATAATAAGATAAGTTTTATGTATGTTTCGTACATTGCATGTTTGTAAATTTGTAAATCACTAGTGTAAATAATCGACTCGCAACTCATGAGTTTGGTTATTTATCATGATTCCTGGGTCACTCTATTATAGAGAGAATGTAATTAAGAGTGCGATCATACCAACACTAATACACCGGATTCCATCAGAACTATGCAGTTAAGCATGCTTGGGCGAGAGTAGTACTGAAATGCGCCCTTTCTTGAAATGTAGAGATGTGTGATGTAATTGGTCAACCTGCAAAACTTAAGTTTTATTCTCTTTTTCAACCAAAAATAATAATCAAGGGGCTAATTCATTAATGAAATGTTGTTTCAGACTAAGATTTAAATTAACAAAATTTGTTAAGGTTCCATATTACGTATTATGTTTAAAGTATTGACTTAAATGGGTGTATTCAATCTAAATTTTAAAAGATTGTAACTAATTTTTAAAAGTATATGGATTTTGCTAACTCTATGAATTGTTTTAACTCTGTGCAAACTCTACGCATATTATATTATATTGATTTATCATGATTTCTTTTGATTTATAAAGTATAGATTATTTGAATAACAAAAAAAAAAAAAAAAAATCTGAGTTAATGGTGTATTATACAAATATAGTGGTGTTGAATTTCTAAAGACAACATATGTTTATCAATCCTTGTTATTTTGAAATCAAATCAGTTTGTTAAAAAATTAAAGAGTTTGGTGTCGGGTCTTTGGCTTTTTTGAGAAATCACGAAACTTCTGCCTTTTTTTATTTATTTGGTAAATGTTTGTATAAATTTTTTACTGAGCTTTTTTTATTTAGCTTAATTAAGGTAATTTTGTGATGAGTTTTGCTTGAATTTTATATTATTGAACTTTTTTTCTTTTTCCCCTTTGATTTTATCTTTCACGGAAATGAAATCCATGTTTGAAAAATATAAATTTGTGGTTAGCTAGGGAATAAATTATTTACTTTCTTTAATTTATGTTTGAAGATTACCAAGAAGAAATTGTTTGGATATTATGACAATATATTGATTGGGAAAATAAACAGTTCATATTGAGTTTCTAATTATGTGAAAATTTTCCTCATAGTTTTTTAGTTTGGACATTTTTATTTTACTTTTACTTTTAAATAAATTGGATCACTGCATAATTTGTAATATCATATAAAAATTATTAAAAACTTTTAATTTTAACATTCATGAAAGAAACTCATAATCTGGAGGAAAAATAAGAGTTTTCTCAATACAAAATTAGGCATAGAAATCCATCAAAACCCTTCCTTTCATTTTTTTTTGGGGTGAAATAAAGAGTAATATATAAATTAATCAAAAGGAACCAAAGTATTAGAGATTACATCAGTAACAACTTTAACAAAAGTAGCCCCATGGGGGTCCCCTACCAAAACATGGGAAAATCTGGGGTGGAACGGTCCCAATGGGTCCGGCCCCACTCCCCTCTCACATAAAAGAGAGAGGACCCACCTGAATGACTTGCGGGACCTACCCTGTAAGTGGGTCCTGTCTAATTTTATGTGAGAAGAGTGTGGAGCCGGACCCATTGGGTCCGCCCCATGCCAGACTTACCCCAAAACATGGCTAACAAAGGGAGGAAACCCTTCCTTTAATTTTTTTTTGTTGCTAAATAACCCTTCCTTTCATTAGATGTATGAGGATCTATATAGTTTTGAATATCAACATATTTCAACAAATAATTTATAATCTGAATTGAACACCTCTAAATTTTAATGTACTTATTGACATTTGAATTGAATACACATAAACTTTAAAACTCCTTAAAAATCCTATAAAATCTAGATTGAATACACTCATATTAAGCTTTTCCCACAGTTTTCATCATCATGTTAAGTGGTTCTTTTCAAACTATGTGGACTAAAGTGTAATTACCTCATACATTAAGGGTAATAAATTGCAATAATACAATAAAAAAGAAAACAGACAAAATAACTGTTTTTTGGTTAGGAAAAATGTGATAGTTACATATACATACATTTACTTAGCAAAAAAAAAAAAAACATATGCATTCCCTGTAGTTTGGCCCAACTACCGATAACCCCTTGAGGTTTAGAAAACTACATTCTCCCTCCTTTATTGAACAAACGTTTAAAAAATTGATACATACTATTAGGGGTGTTCACTATTTGGTATAACCGAAATACCGAACCGATACGAATTAAAATTTGTTAATTGGTTCGGTATTTTGGTATATTCGGGTTATTTAGTTCGGTTTATCGAAAATTTCAAATTTTAAGTTTATTATTCGGTTTTTCATTTTTAAAAATCGAATTAAATTATTTCAAAATATTTTTATTATATTAATTATTTTATTTCTAAATAAATTACTATACAATCTCTTCCTTTAGGTTTGAGCATGCAAATTTGGTTTTGAATTCATTACTTGATGGAAGTTGTTGGTTTTAATTTATGTTTGGTAGTGTTTGTGAACCACTTTTTTAAGATATGTATATGCGTTTAGCCACTACTCATATTAAATGGACATCAATTATATTTTTATAGTGTGTATTCCCTATTTATTAACTTTGCTTTAGCTTTTGGTATAAAATTTTCACAATATTTGTTAGGATATCTAAAAGTGATAAGTAGCAATGAGTTAGTTCGAATTATTATATTACACTAGAATTTGAATTTGTTATTTCAGTTTTTACATAATCATACCGAACTGAACCGAAATTATTTTCAAACTATTATGGTTCGGCTCGTTTAATAAAAAAAATTACAAAACCGAAATTTGTTCCGAAATTTCGTACCGAATTACCGAACGCACACCCCTACATACTCTGTTAGGAAGTCAATGGACTTTAGTAAAAATACAAACATTAAAGCCCAAAAGTACCTTTAACTAATCAGAAGATTTGATGAATTGTCTGGTATAACCTTCAACTCCAAATTAAAAGAACAACAATTGTTTACAAAATAATATATCTAGAAATGACCGTTCACAAAAGTTAGCGTATCAAGATTTCTCTTGATGAACCCATCATTAAAGCTTGAGTAAATTCACTACCGACGATTTTTCATCAACAGAGACGTTATTTCAAGTCTCTAAGAAGGTTGTCTCACCTAAATATCATGATCACTAGAAAAGAACTTTGAGATCAAACCTCTGAAGACCATATTTTTTGGATTGATAACTAAAGATTGTGATTTGCCCGTCAGTATGAACAGCGTGTTCACTAGGGGTGTTCAAGAAAAATCGAACCCGACCAATCCAAAACGATCCAAACGGATTTTTCGGTTCGAGCGTTGCATTTGACTGGTTTCGCTTTGAACTAAATTAAAACCGAACTTCGATTTAGTTTAGAAATGGTTATAATCCAAAGAGAACCAATATATATATATATATATATATATATATATATATATATATATATATATATATATATATATATATATATATTAAATGACTCTTTTGCACTAAAAATACTCCCTGAATCTGAAAATAGTGTTAACATTTCGACTTTAAATTTTGTTTTCTAAAATAATGTTAACATTTGCAATATCAATAAAGAGTTAATAACTATTTATAATACTAAACTATTTACGAATTTCTCTTTATAGTACTAAACTATTTTTTTAATCTAAATATGTCACTCAACTATTTACGTTTATCAAAAAATATACAACCACCCATTTTTTGGGTGTTTTTCGGCCAGCGATGTCACGTGAGTTGCTTCGGAACATGAACAAAGGCGAAAAGGAAAAGAAATATTGGAAACGTCGGGCCATAATCGCTAATTTGTTGTTGCGAGGGCAAACGAGTCCGTCAAATTAAGCAGTTATGGCCCGACGTTTTCAATATTTCTTTTCCTTTTCGCCTTTGTTCGTGTTCCGAAGCAACTCACGTGACATCGCTGGCCGAAAAACACCCAAAAAATGGGTGGTTGTATATTTTTTGATAAACGTAAATAGTTGAGTGACATATTTAGATAAACGTAAATAGTTGAGTGACATATTTAGATAAAAAAATAGTTTAGTACTATAAAGAGAAATTCGTAAATAGTTTAGTGCTATAAATAGCTATTAACTCTATCAATAAATATTTAATGAACTTTTATCATTTTTACCCCTCTTTTTACTCTTCTTCTAACTACAATACCAATATCCAAGGAATAGTTAATTATGATAGATTAATCTTTTGTCTTTTACTCTTATTGTTTTTAGGAATGTCTTAATAGGTGTGAAAAATCTAAATGTTAACACTCTTTTGAGATTAAGAGGTATTTAACTTCTTATTTATATTTATGACAAGCAAGTTCTTTAGAGATTGAAGAGTGATTGGTATGTGATTTTAGAATCGTTTGCAATTTTTGTTTTATTTTGCAATAATAATGATGTATTTTTTGTATTGCTTTTGGTCTTTTTTTCTTGTAGGATGATTTTGAAGTTTTATGAGTTATGATCACTAATGCATGTTTTATTGTTTTGTTTTTTATTGTGTTCAACTTGTGGAAATAATAGACATATTTCTCTATGTTTTTTGCAACTAAGTAATTATATAAAGAATTTTTTATTTTATTTTTACTTTATAATTAAAATATTTTGTATCTCACAAAAACTGAGCAACCAAACCAAACCGATACAAACCGAATGCACCAGTTTGAAATTTCGAATGGTTGAGATTGATTTCAAAAATGTCAAACCGAATATTTCAGTTTGGTTTAAAAAATATGTAAAATCGAATCGAACCGAACCAAACCAAACCAAACCATGAGCACCCCTACAGTGTTTACGTTGGAGAAAAACAAAAGAAGCCTAGAAATTAAGGTTTTTTTTTTTTTTTTGCTAAATAAGAATTTGCCCATTAATCATAAAATAGCCAAGGCCATTACAATCAAAAGATAAAACGAAAATATAAGAAAAATAAAAGTTATACAATGGTGTAGACACCATGATAACAGATAAAAGTCCACACCCCGGACTAGGTAAACAACACAAAAAACAGTAGAAAAAATAAATACATGATAAAATTCTTCGCATCAACTTCTCCGATATCTTGGAACAACAGTAGCAAGCTCAGTTTCAACACATTTCTTAGAAATCAACAATCTACGAGACCATGGGCGTATCAACCGTCCCATAAATTGTCTCGGAAAGATGAAAAAAAATGAGAAAGGACCCAGAACAACTCCGGGTTTAGAGAGAAACTCCAGATCTGGAAGGATCTGAAGTAGGTCTTGCATCTGAGTCTTGAATATTGAATAATAATGCCTTGAAATTTTTTTATCACGTTTTACAGTAAAAGAAAGAGATGAAGACACAAAAAGTGAAAGAAATATTGTTAGATCCAACCTAAAAATTAAGGTTACCTTTGAATCTTTGATTAACTTCTCCAAGCAGTTAAATTGTGTAGTTTAGTTTCTAAATAGGCAAGAAGGTCATTTGGAAAATGGCATTTTCTCTCTTTTATTATTTCACAAAATCTTTGGACAAAACTGTCTTTTAGTATCGTTAGTTAATCGAAGAGGCCAATAGCCCAATGGGGCATTGGCCGGCCCGTGACCGAGAGGTCCCGGTTTGATACCCTCCGTCTGACGTGCGGTAAGATTTATTCTCCCTTATCTAAGGTGTTATCTCTCCCCAATGTGGGACTGTTCTCTCTACCCAATGTGAGGCCATCGCCCATCGGTAAAAAAAAAAAAAGTATCGTCAGTTAACGAAATCTTGATACAAAGGTGGAGGATATAGTTTGTCTAAACGTAAAGGGGCTATCCGTAGTTTAACCAAACTCTAGGGGAGATAAATGTAACTAATCCAAAAAAAAAAAAAAAACAGTAAAGGTCAGAAAAAGAACAGTTCATCCATGACTTTGCATCCTTCGAGTTCGATCAGTGAAGGGCCGGCGAATTCTTTATTGGAAATTTAGAACTTCCGATTGATTGTATAATTATTCAAACATCAATTATACATATTAGAAAATGTTCACCCAGTTTGGAGCGACGGCGGAGTCGCTGAGCAAAGCTTCTACCATGGTGTTTCGGATCGGAACGGATGCTCATCTCTACGACGATCCCGACGACGTCAGCATTGCGCCACTGCTCGATAGTAAATTCGACTCGGAGAAGTGTGAAGCTCTCAAGCGGTTACTTGCTTTAATCGCCCAAGGATTCGACGTCTCCAATTACTTTCCTCAGGTAAATACAATCGTATTTTTCGTAATTGATAATTGATTCCAATTACTGTGAAAATTGTAGTCATTGAATGCATAATTTTAGCTATATGCTTTGTAAGTTAGAAATTTGTACCTCAGATTCACCGTAACACGCTTTGTAATATTTCATGTTTATAGTTTATCTTTCAGAGATTTTAGAGTTTTTATTTTTTTTTTATTACAGTTTAAGATAGTACGAATGCGGATTTTAAAAATATAAAAATTATAGTAGGAATTACATAGAGAGTGTTATAGGTAGTGTTATAGATGATCCGAATCGGAAATTTTGATCTTATGAGTTATGACTGCTCTGATGAACTTCAGGTAGTGAAAAATGTTGCATCACAGTCAATTGAAGTGAAGAAGATGGTGTACTTGTATCTTCTTCATTATGCGGAGAAGTATGACAATTACTGCAAATGTATTTTGTTATTCTGTATTATATATATTTGCTATGCCATTTGTGAATTATGCGATTCGAATTGTTTTTATATCCTAGGCGGCCAAATGAGGCATTGCTCTCGATAAATTATTTCCAGAAGGATTTGGGGGATCCAAACCCGTTGGTGCGAGCATTGTCCTTGCGCACAATGGCGGGGATCCGGTTACACGTTATTGCCCCAATTGTTCTAGTAGCAGTGGGCAAAGCCGCCAGGGATCCATCAGTATATGTGAGAAAATGTGCTGCTAATGCACTGCCTAAATTGCATGACCTACGCTTGGAGGAAAACACTGCTTCCGTTGAAGAGGTTCGTTCCTATTGGTTTTAATTGTAATTTGTTGGTTTTTGTTGCGGCAATACCTTGATTTTCATTATATCTGTTGATTCTAAAAGTACTGTTGGACAATTTTAACTCAGTATTAGCATTTATTTGGCTAGGTAGTTTCTATTGTTTGCGATCCTTAGAGGCGGATGATGTTTCTATTCATTTGCAGTAGCACAGGCATGCATGGTGCAGTTTTTCACAAAGGTTAAATTCTTTGATGGGTTGATCTAATGCATGCTTATCAAGTTGAGGCTCCTAAGAGTTATTGTTTCAATCAAAATAATAACATCCCTTGCTTTTCGATTAAACTCAACCCATGTCGTCTCCATTTACTGTTTTCTAGAACCTTTCGGTGAAAACTCCTTTTTATACCTTTTTGTACTAATATTCTAATAATTTACCTGATTCACCCTTTCAATATTATTGTAGTGAAAACCAAGTAACAGTATACTATAGACTTCATAGTCTCCGATAAAATGATTGCAATTTTCTGCTCATGCAGCTTGTTGGAATTTTGTTGAGGGACAATTCTCCAGGAGTAATAGGAGCTGCTGCTGCTGCTTTTGCTTCTATTTGTCCAAGCAATTTGTCTCTGATAGGAAGAAACTACAGAAGACTATGTGAGACTCTGCCCGATGTGGAAGAATGGGGTCAGATTGTTCTGATAGGGATCCTCTTGAGATATGTAATTGCGAAGCATGGTCTTGTTAAGGAGTCCATCATGGTATCATCTCATTCTTCAGATAACCACACTTCTGGAAAAGAGGATTCTGATACTTATTTTGAACTGAAAGAAAGCAATGCTGAGATTAGCAATAGGCTATTTAGACCCGAGTTTGCAGATATAATATCCAGGAGTTACCTTGAAGGATCGGATAAATATTTATCCAGGTCTAGTCTTGCTGATGGGGTTTCTTCTGGATTAGATGGGTTGCATCTCACATCTGCCAAAGATAATGATGACGTTAAGATCCTGCTTCAGTGTACTTCACCTTTGTTGTGGAGTCATAATAGTGCTGTAGTTCTTGCAGCTGCTGGGTTGCACTGGATTATTTCACCAATGGAAGATATCAAAAGAATTGTTAAACCACTTCTGTTTCTCTTGAGATCATCAAAATCCTCAACATATGTGGTATTCCCCATTCTCATTTGAATGTTAGTTTGGGTTTTCCTTTGATAAGTTAGTCGAGTATTTCTTTATCTTCATAGTTGATGCAAATTTCCCACATGCTAGGTTCTGCGACATAATTTTTTAACAGAAATGTACTTTATTTTTTACTACTTGCATATGTCGATTTCAGATTATAGTTACTTTTTGTAGTAATTGGATGCATATATAATTGAGAAATTTGGTGGTTGGGGAAATGTCTTGATGTTTCAGAATTATATAATCTCCTCCGATATTTTGGGTGGTATCAAAGTACCTGTGTATGCAATAGCAACAAAACGAAAGAGCAAATCTATTAAAATCACCATTAGTTTGAAGGATTTGATAGTTCTGAAGCATAAAGGATATATTATTGGTCATACAGAGAAGAAAACTCACTCTGTCACAAGCAGGGGTAGAATATTCAGGAACTTGTTATGAGTAGGAAAGTTGACTTAAAGATGCTCAAATATCAGTTTCAATAAGATATAGCGGTATTGAATGTGAAATATTGTGATATAGTATGTTCTGATAGTTTTTGTGCAATGTTATTTATGAGTAAACCAAAAAAAGAGTTCATTCTTTCGACATCTCTGATAACCGACTTGTCTCTTGTTCATTTTATGATTTTTTTTCTTTTAAAACACATCTTTCAGGTTCTCCGCAACATCCAAGTGTTTGCTAAAGCAATGCCTTCTCTCTTTTCTCCACATTTTGAAGACTTCTACATTAGCTCTTCTGACTCCTACCAAATAAAGGAGTTGAAACTTGAGATACTATCATCAATTGCTACGGACTCTTCAATTTCCTTTATTTTTCAAGAATTCCAGGTAATTCTTGTAGTTGAATGATGTTAGAATGTTTATTTCCTCCACCAAGTCATGAAGTTTGTTCTATTTAGGTCATTTTCGTAAGTGTATGGAATCAAGTATGTTTTCCAACAAATGTTGTCTGTCTTCAGTAATCCAATTGCACTCCAGAAAACGTGTATTTTCATAGCTTTACATTGTCAAAATTGCATGGTAATTCGTGTATATATATATATATCTATCTGTGTGTGTGCTTACCTTTTATTGTGTCTAGGATTATGTCAGAGATCCAGACAGGAGATTTGCTGCAGATACTGTTGCTGCT
This sequence comes from Vinca minor, assembly GCA_026122235.1. NCBI lineage: Eukaryota > Viridiplantae > Streptophyta > Magnoliopsida > Gentianales > Apocynaceae > Vinca > Vinca minor. The sequence goes on along the minus strand of JAOCZM010000100.1, from coordinate 3,955,505 downwards.
ATTGGTTCATGTGCACAAGAATTTCCTAAAGTAGTAGACACATGTCTTGAAGGGCTTTTAGCACTGACATCAGCTGGTAATTGTCATAGCATGTTTTCTATGTGAATGTTATCAGTAGAACAATCTTTTTGATGTTGGGTTCCATTGTTACCCGCATTAGCTAACAGCCTTTATTAATAATTAACAAAAGGTATAGCATCTATGGATGAAGAAGATATGGTTTTAATTCAGGCTATACAGTCAATCAAAGCTATTGTGAAAAAAGATCCTTCAAATCATGAAAAGGTAATCTTCTCAAAATCATTATGTTTAATTGTAACTCCTCGGATCTCTTGTTACAAAACAGTAATGCATCTTTTAGTTTTAGCAGCAAAGTTAACAGAAATATAACTTAGAATAATGTACACTCGTGCACAAATTGTTTTATGTTTTGAGGTCTCGCAAGGTCTGGTGTCTATGCATTTTTCTTTTGTACGAGGTAGTTCTATGAATATCAGTCGGTTTGAAACACTAGTACAAAATTTGGTTAGGTAGAATGCAAATAGGTGACTGTTCCAGAGGGTGTGCCTAACTGGACCCCAAAACGTAGGCATTCACATAAGAATCTGCCATGTGGTGCAAAATAGATGGACAAATTGCTTCAGCTTTGCTACCAGAAGCGGTTTCTGAAATGGACTAAAAGTACAAAAGAGTTTTTAGTCACAAACCATTTCTTACTGTTGATGATTGGTGGATCGATTGATTGTATCATAGATTGATATGATTGTATAGCTTAATTAGTGTGATTTATCTTATTGATTGTACAGCTTAATTAGTGGCATTTAGGTAATTAGCAAGATTCCCATAATCATCGAAATTGATTGTAAATAAAGGTATAAAGGGATGAGAGACATTGCTCTTACAGGCTTAATCAAGCATTCTCTCTCTCTCTCTCTCTCTCTCTCTCTCTAGTTTTATCTCCTACATCTTAATTAACCTGGGATGATTCCATCTGTATTGTAGATTACAAGGGCTTGAAATGTATTGTGTTTTGAAACATATAAATTTCAAGTATGAGATTTGGGTTCTTTCCTGGATGAGAAATGCACTATAAATATCTTAAGGAAATTTATAAAGATGAATCAAGCTAGAAAAGAATAAAAAGAATGAAAAATTTAGGGTTTAGGTCAATGGTATTGGGAGAATAATTTCACTTTGAAATAGTATATATTCTATGATTTTAGGAAAGTTTTACAAGTAAACTGGAAACTGTTTATATATGGTAAATCGTTCAAGGATCTAATTGAAAAGAAAGCAGAACTATAGGAGATCCATGTTAATATGATGATATATAATTCCGCATAATATTTCAAGTATGAATTTTAAATGGGTTGACCTTGAGTTTGAATGGGATGGATTGTAGTTGTATATCGATGACTCAAATCGAGTGTCCAGTACAAGACCTGGTATTTTTAGGCTCAGGCAGTTTCATTTTTGATATATTTACATATTTTTATAATTTGTGAAGTGCATAATATTATAGTATTAGTATGCACTAGATATTATTATTTCTATTATGTTCTTAAATCTTCAGAATAAATTAGTAAAGGGAATGTCTTAAGTCATTGTTAGGTGAACGGGTTTCCGGGGCTTGTCCTTGAGTAGGAAAATATGCTGAATATATGTTGCAGAATGGTGAAATTTAAGGGAGCAAAGAGAATTTTACTTTAATCAATGTGATTGTGCTATAGGATGAGGAACATCTAGTGTAGATTTTCCAAGAACCTTGGGCTTGTGGCAAGATCAAGTTGAGGACTACGTGTGATGTGGGAATCATACTCTGGAAGTAAAAAAAAATTGTTTCTATTTTCTTTGCTAACCAGATCCCTTTTTCAGAAGTTGATTCAGATAGTTCTCTGAGCTCTTTTCTTTGCTAACAGGAATATCACTTCTGTAGAAGTTGGTTCAGATGCAGTGTTGTGGTCTTTAGTTATGAGAAGGCCTGTTCAAGCTTTGCATTGAGTTTTGACCTGATTATGCAGCTTTAGTTATGGTCACTTGCGGAAAAGATTCTAATACTAGTTAGTTTAGAATGAAATCAAATTAGAATACCCTTCTTCACATGAAGACTGAAGAGTCATCTTTTACTTCATAGGTTGGGCATCTGAAGCACCTAAATGTATGTTATAGTAACTAGGACGACATATCAGTTAGCTATTACTACTGCTGGGACCTTTGAAAGAGAAGAAAGATTAGAGTTTAGCAGGTGCTTCACGAGCAAGAAAAAGGGAAGACTATAGTGACTCATAAATTTACTCTAACTTGTGTCAGGATACTCGAACTATTTCCCAAGTCTATTCCATGATGAAACTGTGCCGGGATTTAGTACTAATAAATATTTTGTATGACCTATGAGCACCATGCTTAATTCAGGCATGGGGAGAGAACTCGTTCCAGTTCTAACATAAGTGGGCGGCATTGCATTTTGTTGAATTACTTTGCTACATTGTTTTGAAAGTGATTGGAGTTCGTATCTATGTTCATTTATAGATTTGAATGTTTTGGTTAAGGTGAATGTAATTTGCATTATTTTAATGGGTTTATCTTTTCAAGTTTTCATGTAACATGTATTGAGTTGATAGTGTTCGTCCATTCGACGACATGATACACGAGAATAATAGTCTAGCGCTCAGAAAGTTATGTTGGTGTAGGTTATCGTCAATTTGATTCGGAATCTGGATTCCATTCGGGTACATGCAGCTCGAGCGATGATTATCTGGATGGTAGGCGAGTGCAGTGGCAGTGGGCATATAATTCCAAAGATTTTACCCACTGTACTTGGATATCTAGCTCGGTGCTTTACTTCAGAAGAAATTGAAACAAAGCTTCAAATTCTTAATGCTTCTACAAAGGTATTTTACCAAGAATTTGCTTCCATTTCTCTTATTATTTGCCGTTTCTTTGCATAACAAGCAGGTATGAAGTTATTGCCGTTCTTCTGCTATGTTTATGTGCAATATGCTTGATTCTTTGGGTTGAATTTGATATTTGACTTTCTATGATGATCTTTGTGGTTGAAGTCGGTGAAGTTCTTAGGGGTCTAGTCTCTAATTCCTATATCAAACACTCTAGGGATTGGCTAGAATCAGCAATGCATGGAAAATATGCTGAAAATCCATTGCTACCGAGTTAAATACCTGCATTTCAATCTGATACCATTGTTTCAGTGAATTGGGATTAACTAAATGTCTAATGAGCATTGTCTACATAAGTAATGTTATTTGTTTTTGGGCAAAAACTAAATGTATTTTCTAAGCGACTTTAAGATCCTGTTCGATTAATTTTCACCATTTTCATCTTGTTGGTTTTTACGAATAACTATTTATATCCTTCCATCCAATTTTCTGTCTAGATACCGTCAAGTCAGTAATGTGTCTCACATGTGAGGGGTTTTTTAAGGGAATTTCAGACATTTCAACATATTTCTCTCAAGAAAAAATTGGGTACTCAATTGTAAAACAAAATAATTATGAATACTCAATTTAAATTAACTAAAAAATAAAACATCTAAACTCATCCTCTCCCCCTCACCTTCCCCCACCACCTCCACCACCTACAACCACCACCATTTTCAATGAATACTCAGTCACTCAACTGGTACTACACTATTACCTCCCCTTTTTCATTTTTGTGGTGATTTTGTCTGAATTTTATATTCTTGATGATTGGTAATTTTTTCTCATTTGGTCGTGTTTTGCTGGGTTTTTGTTCCTTTGAATAAAATAAAATAAAATTTTTTGTGTCTCTTTTTCTGGACCCAGAATCTGTTTGCATTCTTACTCTGTTTCCACATTCATTCTCTGCCTTTAATCACTAAAATATGCCCCAAGTACTATCATTTTACTTGGCTTTAGTCCTTATGCTTGCTAGATTTGGAAGACTGTATTTAAATTCCTTAGTATTATAAATAATCCTTGTATTCCTCTGCTGATAATTCCAATCTCAGCTTCATATGTAAGACTGGCAAGAGCCAAACAAACTTGAGATGCATCAGCTTTTGCAAAGTAAAAATCCCAATAACATCCACAATATGCTCTGCTGCTAAATTTGCCTTTCCATTTCCTTCAAACTCCATTTTAACTATTGGAATATTCACTTCATCATATGCTGAAAGGTTAAAACAAGTATCCAATATTGAAAAGCTTGGTGTTTTTCATACCCTGAAAATTGTATCAAGAATTCTTCTTTCACTGCCCAGCACATTGTTGGTGGAAGTCTTGAAATTACTGTCCCTGAATCAATAAGAATTCCACCTTTTCCAAAACTTGGGGATGATAATTCAACTCCCCCTATACTAAATAATAATAATAAGAAGAAATTGGCCACGAGTTGTTGCAGGTGGTGGTGGTGGTGGGGGAAGGGTGAGGGGGCGGAGGAAGATGGAGGGGGAAGGGGATGGGTTTACATGTTTTATTTTTTAGTTAATTTAAATTGAGTATTCATAGTTATTTTGTTTAACAATTGAGTGCCCAAGTTTTTATTGAGAGAAATATGTTGAAATGTTTGAAATACCCTTAAAAAGTGCCTCACATGTGAGGCACATGACTGGCTTGACGGTATCTAGACAGAAAATTAGACGGAAGGATATAAATAGCAGTTCGTAAAAACCAACATGATGAAAAGGGTGAAAATTAATCGAACAGGACCTTAAACTCTCTTAGAAAATACATTTAGGACAAAATTGGCATTTTTGCCTTTGTTTTTCTGAGTTGAGAATAGTTTTGGAGCATCTCAATTATTGTAAAATTCCGACTTATGTTCATTCCTCTCAGTGGTGGCTTTTCTGTTTTCTAGATTAATTCTTCTGTGGTCATATTGGTTTGTCGGGTACACAAACTTTATTTCGTCATTTTGCATATGTTAGTCTATTCTGATTATTTATAGCTCGGTCCAGGAATAAAGTAAGGGCTTAATATTCTTCTAGGGGAGAAGGGGCCAAATTATTTTAATCTCTTTTAACCTGCAAAACTGTCATATATATGGCCTCCAGTGTTGTTAAGGCTCACGCCTCAGGCGCGCCTTTGCGCCTCAGGCTCCAGGCTCGAGGGATATCGCCTCAAAATCTCAGGCACGCTTCAAATCAGTGAGGCACGCGCCTTGAAGAAAAGGCTCTAGGCTCCAGGCGCGCCTTAGTGTAATTAATCCGATTCTAATGAATGTGAGGCTCGCCTTGGTGTAATTAATCCGATTCTAATGAATGGTTGCTTGGAGAGTTAGAAAATGATGAGCGAGTATTTGATGATTCAGATTTGCCTTGGTATGAGGTTTCTAAGTCAAACTGTAGTAAATGAACTGCGCTACCCATCTATGTCAAAAGGAACTAGTATTTCACGTTCTCAACCTTTGCCTCCTAATTTAAAGCCATCATCTTATTCATACATCCCTATCTTTGATGAAAATAATGAGGATGGGGAAGAAGAAGAACTCCCTTGGATAAAGAGAATCAAGTTGAAGACATTGCTCTTGAAGATGATTCTGATGATTAGGGCATTAGCTTTTTATTTGTTTTGCTTTATCTGACTATGCTTTTTTTGGGGGAAGGGAACTGTCTTATTATGTTTTGCATAAATTTGCATGCTACTAATATATAAATAATATTTATTCAAGGTGCGCCTTTTTTTGCGCCTTACGCCTCAAGGCTCCAATCCCCCATTGCGCCTTGGCGCGCCTCAATGCCTTGACAACACTGATGGCCTCTGCAGTTGACTCTAATCTATTTGTATGTTAATGAAATGTTTTCGAGTGAAACATGGCAAGTTTTCAAACCGAGATAATGAAGTGATTTACCTAGTCCTTTAAATATGCTCTTCCATGAAAAAATTAACAACAACCAAGCCTTAGTTCCAAGTAGTTGGAGTCAGCTACATGAACCAAAAGAGGATTACGCGTGGCTGTCAACATGAATACATCCTCTCCAGTCTCTATCCAAAGCCGTACTCATCCAAATCTAGTAAATCTATATCACCCTTTATCACTTCCATCCAGATCTTACTCGGCCTCTCTCTATCTCTTACAACCTCATATTTCCTCCATGAAAGAATAGCACAGAAAAAATAAAATCAACTTCTTCTATAATTCGATAGTGAGGGTTTTAATCAGTTATTTCTATCTTCACATTTACCTTGACGAACACTAAAATAAAGTATTAGAGCCATTGGCTAGTTGCTATATTTTGCCTTACGCTAGAAGGGAACTCTTGCTGCTGCTGCTAATCAACCAGAGGATTCATTTATTTTGTTGCCTATCTCTTCTCTAATTATAAGCTTGGTCTTCGGTCAATAATTCTTAACCTGATGTGAAATAAGTCTATATGAGTTCGCAGATCTTTTATTGTGCATGCTCTCTTGCTTCAATCTTTATCTTTATTTCTTTTCAGGTCCTATTACGTGCTAAAAAGGAAGATTTCTGGGCGTTGAGAAATTTTTTGAGTTATGTGCTTGATCTTGCCAGATGTGACTTGAATTATGATGTCCGTGACCGTGCACGTTTAGTAAAAGAACTTATGTCATGTTATATTGGTGCTTGTGATTCAGAAGAACAAAAAATCCAACCAGAAATCAAGGTTCTCTCAAAGGTAGTTGCAGAGTGCATCTTTGGTGGACAGATAAAAGCACGATCATCTGAACCTTTTAGTGTTCGGTTTTATCTGCCTGGATCTCTTTCACATATAGTTCTTCATGCAGCTCCAGGCTATGAACCTCTCCCAAGACCTAGCAGTTTAAAAATTGAGGACTCTGGTTTTCGCTCTAATGTTCGAGGATTTAACGTGCGGGGGGATGGTGCTAGTCAAAGTGATTCTTATGAAACAGATGACCGTGGTTCTGTTTCTGGATCATTGAATGAAGAAAGCACCTCTGGTTATAGCTCTCAAGATTCTGGTGCTTCCGATGGTATCGCTGGTAGCATTTCAAATGGTTCTGTTGGTGAAGTTGATACCCACTCTGCTCAATTTATCCATATTTCAGATAATGGAAATCCTGAAAAATATCAGAATCATGGGGCAGGGCAGGACAATGCCAATTCTGTCTCTAATGACTTTGGGGAACTACTATCAGAGAGAGCTCTGGAGTCATGGTTGGATGAGAGCCCTAGTGCATGTCAGGATTTATCTGAATCAAGTTTAATCCGGAGTTCATCAGCCAGAATCTCGATTGGGGACATTGGTGACAGAGTCAAACCTAAACTATACACATTATTAGATCCTGCCAATGGAAATGGTTTGAGCGTGGACTATGTATTTTCTTCTGAGTCGTCAAGTATATCTCCGTTGCTTGTATGTCTACATGTTTCCTTTAAGAATTGTTCTGGTGAACCCATGTCAAACATACAATTGGTTGAAGAGGAAACTAACAAAACTCAAGATTCTTCAGATCAAGCCCCGGTCACGACTGAGAGGTAATGTGAAGCTTCAATTTTGGAGAGTTTGCACTTTCTATGATTCAGTTTTATATGCATCACTCAATCCTTGACATATCACGCTCGAATTATTCAAGTATGCTTTCCTTCTTGTTTCCGCGTCAGAAATAAGTTATAGTGTAAATATACAACATCATATGATTGTCAAGGACTCAAGATAGGTGACGAGCAATGATTTTGAGGACTTGATCATTTATACCACTGTGCCCGTACTTTTCTTTTTTAAAGTTTTTATTATTATCGGCACAGGGTTATCGAACCCGAGACATATCGTCCCGAGTCAGAATTGCTGCACAACCTGCACTAATTGCGTTAGCCTTCTTTGACCTCTGTGCCTGTACTTCATAAACTCAATCGTTCATAAGTTATGCAATATGTTGCTGGTTATTTGAAATAAGTTAAATGGTGTAGATGGATCTAGCACCTTTTATTCATGAAGGAGGCTAAACCTGAGTGAGGAAATGCCTTTTTCTTGTTTGTTCCTTTTTTCCTCTGGGGAGGAACGGTGGAAGGTATCTCTCTCTGTTCCTGGGTTACTTCTCCTCTTTTGATCATCATATTTTAGGAATTGGTGCCCCAGTGCTGATGGGAATTTTGTTTGAATATTTGGGAACTGAATCTTGGTTGATGGAAGTTCCCATAGAGCAGAGCACCTTTTGCACGCACATATACCTAGCAATAAAAAGATTATGCAAGGAAAATTTTCTTATCAAGGAGCTACGAATTTTGTTAGTAAGATGACTTAAGTCCTTGCGGCATATTTAGTTGGAGGAAGCAAAGCTCAAAGTAAATGAAATTTGATTTAACTTCCAACATCATAAATACATGCACAGAAAACGTGGTCTGTGAATTCTTTCCCTGAGAGGCCTCATTTATGTTAATTCTGGAGGCCAACATTTTCCCTAACAGCAGAATATGGTACACTGATGAGCTTGCAGGTTTACAGATTAAATATGGTCCGTGTAAACAACAGTTAATTATTCAAAATTAGAGCTTTCCAAAGGTCAAGTACTTTCTGATAATTGATATGCTGATCTGCTAACTTGGTATGCAGTTCTTCTCTTGGTGATTTGCGTAATCTAGTTCCTATGGATGAGATTATCAACCTGCAGCCTGGTGAGACAACCAAGACAGTCGTTCATGTTCGTTTTCATCATCACCTTTTGCCACTGAAGCTGATATTGTGGTGTAATGGTATGAAGTATCCTGTAAAGTTGCGTCCTGACATTGGGTATTTTGTAAAACCCCTTCAAATGGACATCGAAGCATTCTCCAGCAAGGAGGCTCAGCTCCCTGGGATGTTTGAGTACTCAAGAAGGTCAGTCGAATTACGATTCCACGGTGACAATTCTCATATGACTATATCTGTATTCAGCATCTGTTTTCCCCCATAGTTTTTTCTTTGTGTCTTATTATTTTGAAAAGGCTCAGTTAGGAGGCTACTAGCTATATCATAGGAATCTAGGTCTTGGGTACTGTAATCTTAGATAACAAGATGGGCGAACATAACATTCTGAATGAAGCATCTTGTCTTATCTATTTCGGTGTGTGCCCTTGTTTCTGATAAAGTGTGTCTAAATTTTTAAGTGCAAGCTTGCAGCATATAGTTTGTGTAACATTAGACTTGTAATGCTGGAAATTTATATCTAGTTCTTAATATACATCTTCTACCTTTTAAGCAATATCATATCACGAGAAAGGGGAGAAAATTTGTGGTTCATTGCTGGACAGATATCAACACTGATTGTAGTTCAATTGGATTATCACTCTTCCTGTAACCTTCAAATAATCACTCCGCACGCAATCCTGCAGACACATATTAGTGCTAATGTAACCTTCTGCTGACCTTGCGGTTGTGCCCTTTCTCGAGATCCAAGTAGTTGACTCGCGGAAAATTGCTCGATCCTTCTTTAAAATGATATAGAGTGAAGTTAAGTTAACCAACTATCAATAGGGGAAAACAACACTTTCCCTCAGACCACAGAGAAGAAAACAGAGGAACGAAAACGTGGAGATCTGAATCTTATTAACTTAGATGAATAAGTCTTTTGCTTCCTTTGCTCAATTTTTCCTCCTAGACACTGCGATTCTTTGAGATCTTGCTTGACAAGTTTGTATAGAAATTCTATATTTGACGAACTTTCCGCTGCTGACAACAGGTGTGTCTTCACCGATCATGTAGAAGAGCTGAAAAAGGCTTATAGCACACAAGACAAGGACCAATTTCTTGTAATTTGTGAAGGTTTGGCGATAAAGATGCTGAGTAATGCAAACCTTTTCCTGGTATCTGTGAGCATTCCCGTTTCTGCCAACCTCGATGATGCTTCTGGTTTATGTTTAAGGTTTAGTGGTGAGCTGTTGAGTAACTCAGTCCCTTGCTTAATCACTCTTGCCCTTGAAGGTACATGCTTTGAACCATTAAACGTATCTGTGAAAATCAACTGTGAAGAAACGGTATTTGGTCTGAATCTGTTGAATAGAATTGTGAATTTCTTGGCTGAGCCAGCTAGGTAACGAATGTTTTTGTATTCGAAGGTTGGTATTTTGTCTCCGCGTGATTCCTTTTTTCCATTCGGTGGCTATTGTGTAAGTTAATTTCATTGGCTTGTTGTACCCACCACGGTCCTGGCAATTTAGAGCGTCCTATTTTGACATTAGAATTCCTGCTGGAAAGGGAGTTCGAATTGTTGGATACAAAATGTTTGCAACGGATTTTCTTGAACTGATTCTCTTTTTCTTCCCATTTGATAGGTGCTATTGAACGACTGTACGCTTCTACTGTGTCCATAAACTAATACACTTCTCATCTATCTATACTATTCTGAATTTGTCTAGAAGGGTCATGGTGATTTACACCTTTTGGTTTCTTCCTTTTTTTGATTTTCCAAAAATACCCTTAGATTAGATGGAATGTTCAATCATGAGTATAAAACCTAAGAAAGTAATTCAAATCCAAACAATAGTAATGGTTTTTATGTTACTATCTTGCATATGTACTCAAGAAAACAAGCACTCAACTTAGGGTGGACCAATATTAATACCTTATAAATGATTAATAAGTTAGGAGGAGTTACATATACAATTTACAATTTATTACTCTATTCCTATTTAATTGTCGTTTAAGAGATTTATAGGTATCTAAATTAATTGTCGTTTAAGGCTCTTTTTATTAGTTGTCAATAATTTATCCAATTATATCCTCGACATTTCTTTTATTTGCGGTCTCTCCCATCTCTATTTTTCCTTTCTTTTTACTTGTGATATAGAAGTGAGAGGGGTAATATTAGAACTTTCGGTGAAAATGACAAGTTTTTAATGCACTATGTTCTATAATGTATTATGTTCTATGTGAAATTTGGACTAATACGTTTTTTTTTTTTTAAGTATAGTCCAGTTTATTACAACTATTTATTATAAGACCTCACCAGAGGAGGAGTAGTAGAAGCCCGTTGAGCGGGTGCCCCGTGAGGGGGAGTATAAGACCCACACAAGGGAACCCAAAGAAATGACAATTAAATCATTCTCCTTGTGTGAGGTGGGTATCGAACCTGGACCTCTCGGTCACAGACAGTAGATGTTACCCACTGGGCTACCATGCCTTCGAGATATATATATATTTTGGGACTAATACTACTAATGCACTAATACTAATGCTTTTTAATGCACTCTGTGAAACTTGGACTGACCGCTTTATGAGGCACTATGTTCTATAATGTCACCAAACTCTTGGTCTTATCTTTCAAGAAAATGATCATCATCTCTATTTTTTTAAAATTCTTTTTTATTTATCAATAGGAACATATCTTACAAGAAATGAGAGATTTAAGAAGTGGGAGGGTATTCAAACCTATGACCTACACAATATTATGTCCCATTCTTTTTTTTTTATCAATAAACCATTGTCTCATCAGCTCATCATCTCTCTACTTTGCACTTGGATGGTATCATATTTTCGAAAGTTAAAATAAGTATCTAGTTTAGAACTCATATTTTTTTTTAAAAAAAAAGAAATAATTCAAATTTCATAAAAATTGATATAAAAATTGTAAAATATAATTTCTAACCAATTCTAGCGAAAAACAAATGATCCAATATCCTTTTAAGAGAAATGATATTACAAAGAGTGTTAAGTTTGAGACTCATATTTTTTTTAGGTCATTCTTTAATGAAATTTAATCGAAAACCTTTATGCCATTATCAATCCATCGAACCACATCCGCCTCCTAAAAAAAATGCAAATTGACCTATTGAAATGTTTCCATCAAAAATATTTTTCAAAATTAAATTTTGTAAGTGTGAACAATTAGGATGGTGGAAATAGTGTGATAATTGAATAATAAAGGTGAAGTCACTATAAGCCAGACTTGTTGAATTGATCATTCAATTTGGTTTTTTTTGTTTCTGTCTCTCCCCCAAACAAGCCTGTCTAGTTTACATATGTTGTGCTGGCAATTTGCATTCTCATTCAGGTGTTCATATTTTGATAAAATTATATTTCAGTCAAATTTTTTTACGCACAATGGTTCAACGAATCATGTGTTACGGATTTATTTATATTATGAAAGAGTTTTTTTTTTTGTTGATGTGAATAAATTTGGAGCAAATGATATATTGAATCATAATTCATGTAAGAATTAAGTATATTTAAATGTGGCATCTACTTCTTTTACTTTCATATTTAAATGTATGAAAGAGTATTAGTGCATTAGTAGTATTAGTCCAAATTTCACATAGTTTCACATAGAAAATAATACATTATAGAACATAGTGCATTAAAAAGCGTGATATGCAAGTTTCACACTGAGAACGGTGGCACTTTCGTTCTGTACAAAAATGTTTGTACAAAAAAAAAGACTACCATAGTTTGCTCTGTATGCTAAACCATGGTCAATCTAATGAAATCCCCCATATATATCTCATAAACGACAATTAAATGGGAATGGAGGGAGTATGTTTTATTACAAAAGAGTTCTTTAATATATATATACTAGCAAAAATACCCGTGCTATGCACGGAAACGTAATGTTTAATGAAAGAAAAAATGTCAAAGTAATTTTGTATCTCAAAACATGTCAAAGTACACCATTTTATAGTATTGTCAAACTCAAAAAACAATGTAACTTTTCAATGTGGGATACTCTAATAAGCAAATTAAGAATTTACAACCAAAGTAAAATTTAACCAACCAATCAAAATTTTATAAAATAATTAATTGAACAAAAATTCATGGAAATTACACGTAGGATTTAGAAGGATGTGATTGATTTGAAACCCGAAAACAGACTTTGTAATATAAATATAGATAGACACTCATTCCGATTCAAAATATTAGTCTTTTTAGGATTTTTCACACAAATTAAGATACTAATCAAAATGACTAAAATACCCCTAATTAATACTCCAAAAGAAAAAATAAATTAATGAAGAGTTGCATGAAAACTATACATTTTGACAAATATGAATATATGGAGAAAATAATGTAAGGGTAAATTAGCCAATAAATGCACCATTCTTGTAAAAAGACCTATGTTTTCCAACAAAAAGTAACTCTTAAAAAAACTTCTATTTTGAATCGGAGGAAGTATAAATTTTATGCACATTAATTTTCTTTTATAGTTTTGTCATTCGTCAAATTTTAAAAATAATAATAATTTTTTTATGTGGGAGTTTTTATTGTTTTTAATTCTCTTGTTTGACTTTAGATTAATATTTTTAACTTTGATTATAAGTTCAATCGGAATTCAGAGGACCCGGCCATCTGAATTACCCGTTATTTGTTAAAACTTTAACTATTTATATTTATATAAATAAAAAATATAAGAAGCAAATAACCGGGCTTTCTTAATTTGATGGGCTAAAATGTCAGCCCAATTTTGTAACTCAAAACATGTCAAAGTACCATCTTTTATAGTATTGTCAAACTCAAAAAATAATGTAACTTTTCGATGTGGGATACTCTTATAAGCCAATTAAGAGTTTACAACCAAAATAAAATTTAAATTAACATTCCATTAAAAGAATTAGAGAAAACAGTTGTCAAATACTTGCTAGAGTAGTTGGCAATGCAGCGCAGCATTCGACCTGCAGGTTGGGGGATCGAATCCTCCCTCTCCCGGTTTGAATAAAATAGTTTAACGTTTTTGCACCTACAAAAGTTGATATTTAATTTTTATTAAGATAAGTTATTTTTCAATTAATTTAATTAACCTAAATATTCTCAACCAATTAAAAATTAGTAAATTAATTAAAAAAGTGAAAATCTAAGAAAAAAGATGGAAGAAATATATAGATACAATTATATGTATGTATAAGTGCTCTGTAATATATATATATACTAGCAAAAATACCCGTGCTATGCACGGAAACGTAATGTTTAATGAAAGAAAAAATGTCAAAGTAATTTTGTATCTCAAAACATGTCAAAGTACACCATTTTATAGTATTGTCAAACTCAAAAAACAATGTAACTTTTCAATGTGGGATACTCTAATAAGCAAATTAAGAATTTACAACCAAAGTAAAATTTAACCAACCAATCAAAATTTTTTAAAATAATTAATTGAACAAAAATTCAGGGAAATTACACGTAGGATTTAGAAGGATGTGATTGGTCGAAACCGAAAATAGACTTTTGTAATATAAATATAGATAGACACTCATTCCGATTCAAAATATTAGTCTTTTTAGGAGTTTTCACACAAATTAAGATACTAATCAAAATGACTAAAATACCCCCTAATTAATACTCCAAAAGAAAAAATAAATTAATGAAGAGTTGCATGAAAACTATACATTTTGACAAATATGAATATATGGAGAAAATAATGTAAGGGTAAATTAGCCAATAAATGCACCATTCTTGTAAAAAGACCTATGTTTTCCAACAAAAAGTAACTCTTAAAAAAAACTTCTATTTTGAATCGGAGGAAGTATAAATTTTATGCACATTAATTTTCTTTTTATAGTTTTGTCATTCGTCAAATTTTAAAAAATAATAATAATTTTTTTTATGTGGGAGTTTTTATTGTTTTTAATTCTCTTGTTTGACTTTAGATTAATATTTTTTAACTTTGATTATAAGTTCAATCGAATTCGGAGGACCCTGACCATCCGAATTACCCGTTATTTGTTAAAACTTTAACTATTTATATTTATATAAATAAAAAAATATAAGAAGCAAATAACCGAGCTTTCTTAATTTGATGGGCTAAAATGTCACCTCAATTTTGTAACTCAAAACATGTCAAAGTACCATCTTTTATAGTATTGTCAAACTCAAAAAATAATGTAACTTTTCGATGTGGGATACTCTTATAAGCCAATTAAGAGTTTACAACCAAAATAAAATTTAAATTAACATTCCATTAAAAGAATTAGAGAAAACAGTTGTCAAATACTTGCTAGAGTAGTTGGCAATGCAATATGCAAAGATTCGACTCGCAGGTCGGGGGATCGAATCCTCCCTCTCCCGCTTTGAATAAAATAGTTTAACGTTTTTGCACCTACAAAAGTTGATATTTAATTTTTATTAAGATAAGTTATTTTTCAATTAATTTAATTAACCTAAATATTCTCAACCAATTAAAAATTAGTAAATTAATTAAAAAAGTGAAAATCTAAGAAAAAAGATGGAAGAAATATATAGATACAATTATATGTATGTATAAGTGCTCTGTAATATATATATATACTAGCAAAAATACCCGTGCTATGCACGGAAACGTAATGTTTAATGAAAGAAAAAATGTCAAAGTAATTTTGTATCTCAAAACATGTCAAAGTACACCATTTTATAGTATTGTCAAACTCAAAAAACAATGTAACTTTTCAAAGTGGGATACTCTAATAAGCAAATGAAGAATTTACAACAAAAGTAAAATTTAACCAACCAATCAAAATTTTTTTAAAATAATTAATTGAACAAAAATTCATGGGAAATTACACGTAGGATTTAGAAGGATGTGATTGGTTAAACCAAAACAGACTTTTGTAATATAAATATAGATAGACACTCATTCCGATTCAAAATATTAGTCTTTTTAGGAGTTTTCACACAAATTAAGATACTAATCAAAATGACTAAAATACCCCTAATTAATACTCCAAAAGAAAAAATAAATTAATGAAGAGTTGCATGAAAAACTATACATTTTGACAAATATGAATATATGGAGAAAATAATGTAAGGGTAAATTAGCCAATAAATGCACCATTCTTGTAAAAAGACCTATGTTTTCCAACAAAAAGTAACTCTTAAAAAAACTTCTATTTTGAATCGGAGGAAGTATAAATTTTATGCACATTAATTTTCTTTTATAGTTTTGTCATTCGTCAAATTTTAAAAAATAATAATAATTTTTTTTATGTGGGAGTTTTTATTGTTGTTAATTCTCTTGTTTGACTTTAGATTAATATTTTTTAACTTTGATTATAAGTTCAATCGAATTCGAGAGGACCCGACTATCCGAATTACCCGTTATTTGTCAAAAAAATTAACTATTTATATTTATATAAATAAAAAAATATAAGAAGCAAATAACCGGGCTTCCTTAATTTGATGGGCTAAAATGTCACCCTAATTTTGTAACTCAAAACATGTCAAAGTACCATCTTTTATAGTATTGTCAAACTCAAAAAATAATGTAACTTTTTCGATGTGGGATACTCTTATAAGCCAATTAAGAGTTTACAACCAAAATAAAATTTAAATTAACATTCCATTAAAAGAATTAGAGAAAACAGTTGTCAAATACTTGCTAGAGTAGTTGGCAATGCAGTATGAAAGATTCGACCCTGCAGGGTCTGGGGATCGAATCCTCCTCTCCCGGTTTGAATAAAATAGTTTAACGTTTTTGCACCTACAAAAGTTGATATTTAATTTTTATTAAGATAAGTTATTTTTCAATTAATTTAATTAACCTAAATATTCTCAACCAATTAAAAATTAGTAAATTAATTAAAAAAGTGAAAATCTAAGAAAAAAGATGGAAGAAATATATAGATACAATTATCTATATATTGTACCCGTGCTATATAAATAAAAAATGTAAGAAGCAAATAAATTTGCTTCCCCACTCTGATGGGCTAAAATGCCAACCCAATTTCTCACTCAAAACATATGATTATAAGTTCAATCGGAATTCAGAGGACCCGGCCATCTGAATTACCCGTTATTTGTTAAAATTTTAACTATTTATATTTATATAAATACAAAATATAAGAAGCAAATAACCGGGCTTCCTTAAATTGATGGGCTAAAATGTCAGGCCAATTTTGTAACTCAAAACATGTCAAAGTACCATCTTTTATAGTATTGTCAAACTCAAAAAGTAAATTTGTAATTTTTTTAATATTTAATAGAATAAAAATAATAAAAAAATATTAATTAAAAGTTATGGGTTTTAATATATTTATGATTTTTCTTTTATTCTTTTCTAATTTTTAGATTTTTCTTTTTCAATATTATCTATCTATATATTACAGAGCACTTATACATACAGATAATTGTATCTATATATTTCTTCCATCTTTTTTCTTAGATTTTCACTTTTTTAATTAATTTACTAATTTTTAATTGGTTGAGAATATTTAGGTTAATTAAATTAATTGAAAAATAACCTATCTTAATAAAAATTAAATATCAACTTTTATAGGTGCAAAAACGTTAAACTATTTTATTCAAACCGGGAAAGGGAGGATTCGATCCCCCGACCTGCATGTAGAATGCTGCGCTGCATTGCCAACTACTCTAGCAAGTATTTGACAACTGTTTTCTCTAATTCTTTTAATGGAATGTTAATTTAAATTTTATTTTGGTTGTAAACTCTTAATTGGCTTATAAGAGTATCCCACATCGAAAAGTTACATTATTTTTTGATTTTGACAATACTATAAAAGATGGTACTTTGACATGTTTTGAGTTACAAAATTGGGCTGACATTTTAGCCCATCAAATTAAGGAAGCCCGGTTATTTGCTTCTTATATTTTTTATTTATATAAATATAAATAGTTAAAGTTTTAACAAATAACGGGTAATTCAGATGGCCGGGTCCTCTGAATTCGATTGAACTTATAATCAAAGTTAAAAAATATTAATCTAAAGTCAAACAAGAGAATTAACAACAATAAAAACTCCCACATAAAAAAATTATTATTATTTTTAAAATTTGACAAATGAGGGATACAATTGTCTTTTTACACTTTTTGGCAAAAAAATTTAAAAATTTGGCTGGAATTTGTCACCGGAGTTAAAACCTGCAAGTCGTAAATAGTTGATCCCTATAAACCACTGAAATAAATGTATTTTGTTAGAAACAGAAATATGACAAATACTTGGTGGCCATTTAGTGTTATATATATATATCTATCTATATATATATTACAGAGCACTTATACATACAGATAATTGTATCTATATATTTCTTCCATCTTTTTTCTTAGATTTTCACTTTTTTAATTAATTTACTAATTTTTAATTGGTTGAGAATATTTAGGTTAATTAAATTAATTGAAAAATAACTTATCTTAATAAAAATTAAATATCAACTTTTATAGGTGCAAAAACGTTAAACTATTTTATTCAAACCGGGGGAGGGAGGATTCGATCCCCCGGCCTGCAGGTCGAATGCTGCGCTGCATTGCCAACTACTCTAGCAAGTATTTGACAACTTTTTTCTCTAATTCTTTTAATGGAATGTTAATTTAAATTTTATTTTGGTTGTAAACTCTTAATTGGCTTATAAGAGTATCCCACATCGAAAAGTTACATTATTTTTTGAGTTTGACAATACTATAAAAGATGGTACTTTGACTTGTTTTGAGTTACAAAATTGGGCTGACATTTTAGCCCATCAAATTAAGGAAGCCCGGTTATTTGCTTCTTATATTTTTTATTTATATAAATATAAATAGTTAAAGTTTTAACAAATAACGGGTAATTCAGATGGCCGGGTCCTCTGAATTCCGATTGAACTTATAATCAAAGTTAAAAATATTAATCTAAAGTCAAACAAGAGAATTAACAACAATAAAAACTCCCACATAAAAAAATTATTATTATTTTTAAAATTTGACAAATGACAAAACTATAAAAGAAAATTAATGTGCATAAAATTTATACTTCCTCCGATTCAAAATAGAAGTTTTTTTAAGAGTTATTTTTTGTTGGAAAACATAGGTCTTTTTACAAGAATGGTGCATTTATTGGCTAATTTACCCTTACATTATTTTCTCCATATATTCATATTTGTCAAAATGTATAGTTTTCATGCAACTTTTCATTAATTTATTTTTTCTTTTGGAGTATTAATTAGGGGTATTTTAGTCATTTTGATTAGTATCTTAATTTGTGTGAAAACTCCTAAAAAGACTAATATTTTGAATCGGAATGAGTGTCTATCTATATTTATATTACAAAGTTTGTTTTCAGTTTCAGCCAATCACATCCTTCTAAATCTTACGTGTAATTTCCATGAATTTTTGTTCAATTAATTATTTTATAAAATTTTGATTGGTTGGTTAAGTTTTACTTTGGTTGTAAATTCTTAATTTGCTTATTAGAGTATCCCACATTGAAAAGTTACATTGTTTTTTGAGTTTGACAATACTATAAAATGGTGTACTTTGACATGTTTTGAGATACAAAATTACTTTGACATTTTTTTCTTTCATTAAACATTACGTTTCCGTTCATAGCACGGGTATTTTTGCTAGTATATATATATTACAGAGTAGGTTATAGATACATATATTTGTATGTATATATTTCTTCCATCTTTTTTCTTAGATTTTCACATTTGTTTAATGCAAATATTATTAAAGATATACCTATCAATTAGATTAGTACTGAATTTTAAAATTTTATCTGTTTTCTATATCTTTTATCAATCCAAAGAATTAGTTTTTCAATTTTATAAGCTGAAATCGCCACGTGGCGCCCATCAGAGAGAACGTTGACGGTTTCTTCTGCTTCTTTCTAATACATTGGGCCCCATTATTTAAAAAATAAAATAATTAATCTATTCAAGTTAAAAGTTTTACTACAATATTCATTTAATTGTATATTCATTTTAATCATCAAGATTACTTGATCCATCATGTATCTTTTCGTCATTATCGGATAAACTAAACAACAATCTAATCTTCTATATTTTGTCTATTAAACTAGCTAATGTTATAATTTTAAATTTTTTTATCCCTATCTCAAAAACTAGAGATACACCCCATCCTATTCAAATGCTTTTAACTCTATCTCCTCAATTACCTCTAAAATTAGGTAGGGTTTGTTACTTATTCTTATATATTAGTAACTGCTGGTTTCTAACTCTTCTTGATTCATTACCAAGTTGATGTCGTTTTTTTTTCTTCAACAAATGCATCATATTTATTTTCTTCATTGTTTCTTTTTACATTTGTGTATCTTTTGCTTCTTTTTTTATATGATTCCATACTTCTTTTGGTCATTATACAGGTTGGCTCAGATCAAAGCTTTAAACGGAGGAGAATCTATATTTTAATTTTAGATATTTTTTCTTTGATTGGTATTATTATCTCTCCTTTGTTCATCTCTTTCTATTTTGTTTGATTTCACTTTGTTCTTCTTTTTTCTTGGTAACCACTTATCAATCTTTTTTCACTTTGTGTATTTCTCTTTATATTATCCATATTGTGTACAATGTTGTTTCACATTTTTTTTTTGGAATAAAATATTGTGTACAATGTTCTTTTTCATTTTTTTATTTTATTTTGAGATGTGCAACAATTTAATTTTTGGAGTTCCCTGAGGATGGGTTCTGGAATGGTTATGGTATTTTTAATTTTCTATTTTTCAAATTTATTATCGCGTTATAATTATTGTTTTGCAATTTAAAAGCCTAAAGAATGTCTTTATTTTTTCCCTAATTAAAGAAGGCTTTTTCAATTTTTTGTTCAGATTATCTATTTCAATTTTTTTTGGAGTATCGAATATTCGTTCTCTTACTGATATGTATAGTGATAATCTGAGAAGTCAGAGCTTAGAACTTTGATGGTCAGATTTTTTACATTCATTATAGAGTGTGTAATGCCGTATCTAAAATACTTTATGAATTTTTCTTCTTGGGTTTCTTTTAGACGCAGGTTGTGATTTATAACAATTAGAGACCAAATACCAATGACTGCTTTTTTCCTAATATATATTTTGAGTTTATGGTTTGATTTCTTTGTTGAAATCGATCTCCACCGTATTTACTTACTCCAAGAATTTTGACAAATTCATAATAAATGTTGATGTAATTGCAAGGATTAAAAAACTTCAATCAAATATAATAATATTAAAGCCCCTATATTTTAGGGTTTCCATCAAAACTTTCATTGTAAGCCTTCTCCTATTACTATAGGTAATCTAAAATAGAGTTTTTCACCGCCTTTAGTCATCAATTGCAGGCTCTCTCTCTCTCTCTCTCTCTCTCTCTCTCTCTCTCTCTCTCTCTCTGCGTTTATTGCAATTCAATCTTTCTTATCGGTACTCACAATTTTTTTGTAAGATTTTGTTTTTCCTAATGTTTTTTGTTTCATATTTATTCTTATTTTCTTCGGGTTTTAATTTTTTTTCTCTGGCTCATTTTCAATTCAGTGTAGTAATTCGTTCTCAAACTACAACAACCATTAGAACAGGCAGTGTTTCTCTCTTGACAGAATCGAACAAACTAAATTGTGTTCAATAACTCAACTTTTGATAATAATTCCCCATTGTTTTTGGTATGCTCAATAAATTTTGGGAACAACTTCAAAAACCTACCTTAATGCATGTATAATCAAATTATCTTTTGTTGTTTAATTTCAATTTTGTCTTGCTTAATCGGTTTTATATAGGATTTGTTCAACACAATATGAATTCTCCATTTTACCCATGGGTGATTATGTTGAGGTTTGTTTTCTGTTTTTTTTTAAATTTGGAATAGGTTTTCCATTGTTTCCTTGAATGATTCAATTCAATGTTACTTACAAGTTTTTTTTGTTTCTCTTTTGCAATCTTTTACAGCTTCAGGATTTCGAGTTTTCCATTGTTTCCTTGAATGATTCAATATCAAATGCTACAAATATTTGGTTTCTCCATTCTCAAAGTTTTAACGATTTGTTCAGTGGGTATGTTAATATGAAAAGTGTACTTTTATTAATAATTTATTTTCATTTTTCTTTCTTGATAAGCGCATTATCTTTGTGTTTCTTCTAAAAAAATTCTTCATTCAAAGTAATTTTCAAAGATTTATTTATTTATATAAGGTAAATTTGTTGATTCATAAGAGGATTGCGAATGGGCGTCTAATTTCTTCTCTCTACATACAAATTTGAATTATTTTCACATTAAGTTTATTTCCCGCTTTTGAAGTCTTTGTTCCTTTGATGTAATTTTAAATCCGACTTTGTTTTTTGTTCTTCTTGCTTCTATGATATCCAAAAGTAACTTGATGGGGATACCAAATAATTTTACTTGAGTGAAAGCATCTAATAATTTTTCTCTTAGAAAAAAACAATTTATCCTAATAATTTTATTACTTTTCACGGGGTACATGCAATTTTAAATTTTGATTAACTTGAAAAAAGTAGTAGAACAAACTGATTGTGTAATCATCTAGATTTTCATCATGGTTAACTAATGTGGTCTATAAATATGAATTTAAACAATGTATTATATATGTTGGGGTTGGGTATAAGAATATTTTTTACAGAGAGAAGCAAAGACAACAAATTCATTTAGAAGTGCTCAAAGGTTTGGAGAAATTAAATATATTAAACTTGCCTTTTTGTTTCTTCAATCCAAAATTTGATGGCAATGAATATAGATTTAGTAGACAAAATATTTGATTAAGAATATGGATGTCATTTCCTATTAATTAATCTAATCTTCTATTGCATTTTTTTCTCTTTGGAATAATGCTCTTCAAAAAAAAATTTTGGTTTTAATGTGGACATCATTTCGCATCAACATCGTGCGAACAAGTCTCAAGCATAATCACTTGATCAAACGGTTGAACTTACATATATTCTCGATCGACAATTTCGGCAAAATCATGTTGGGTTGATGCCTGGTTTGAATTCAGGACATTTAACATGATAAGAGTTATTCTAACCAATTAAATCATGATCCTACCATGTTAGTTGGGGCTTTAGTCTATACTCTTAACATTTTTTTGTGTTTTTCACTATAAAATGTGTAATTAATTTCACTATTCGATTTTTTTTTTACCCCAATTAAAAGAGGTCAAGTTTTGCCCCATAAATTGTTCAGACATGTCAAATGTGACCATTCCGTCCATTTTTAGTATAACCTTTTACCCAAACATCTACAACACAAGAAACTACTTTTGTGGCAAAAATAACTATTTGGTTCATTATTTTTTAAAATCTTCTCCGTGCATAGCACGGGTGTTTGGCTAGGATTCGGATGTACAAATTATAGATAATTTGGTTCATTATTTGGTGGAATGTTAAAATGGTTTCTTTAAATGGAAATGGAAATGGAAATAGGTTGGACTCAGGTAACTACTTTTACCCAAACATCTACAACACAAGAAACTACTTTTGTGGCAAAAATAACTATTTGGTTCATTATTTTTTAAAATCTTCTCCGTGCATAGCACGGGTGTTTGACTAGCAAAAATACCCGTGCTATGCACAGAAACGTAATGTTTAATGAAAGAAAAAATATCAAAGTAATTTTGTAACTCAAAACATGTCAAAGTACACTCTTTTATAGTATTGTCAAACTCAAAAAATAATGTAACTTTTCAATGTGGGATACTCTTATAAGCAAATTAAGAATTTACACCCAAAGTAAAATTTAACTAACCAATCAAAATTTTATAAAATAATTAATTGAACAAAAATTCATAGAAATTACACGTAGGATTTAGAAGGATGTGATTGGCTGAAACTGAAAACAGACTCTGTAATATAAATATAGATAGATACTCATTCCGATTCAAAATATAAGTCTTTTTAGAAGTTTTCACACAAATTAAGATACTAATCAAGATGACTAAAATACCCCTAATTAATACTCCAAAAGAACAAATAAATTAATGAAGAGTTGCATGAGAACTATACATTTGGACAAATATGAATATATGGAGAAAATATTAGCCAATAAATGCACAATTCTTGTAAAAAGACCTATATTTTGCAACAAAAAATAACTCTAAAAAAAACTTCTATTTTGAATCGGAGGAAGTATAAATTTTATGCACATTAATTTTCTTTTATAGTCTTGTCATTTGTCAAATTTTAAAAATAATTATTATTTTTTTTTATGTGGGAGTTTTTATTGTTGTTAATTCTCTTATTTGACTTTAGATAAATTAAATTTCTACAAATTAATACTTTAGTTTTAGAGAGTTTAGACAAAGATTCACTTGATTTTTGCGGTATAAAGAAGCGAATTGATTTTTTTTAAATATTCATTTTTATTTATTTTTAAAAATATATTATGAAAATAAAAATTCTCCATTAGAATAAAAAAAATGAACATTGCATAAATCTGAGCTAAATCGAACTTGATTATAAGCTCAATCGGAATTCAGAGGAGGTAATCTGAATTACCCGTTATTTGTTAAAATTTTAACTATTAATATTTATATAAATGAAAAATATAAGAAGTAAATAAGCGGGCTTCCTTAATTTGATGGTCTAAAATGTCAGCCCAATTTTGTAACTCAAAACATGTCAAAGTACCATCTTTTATAGTATTGTCAAACTCAAAAAATAATGTAACTTTTCGATGTGGGATACTCTTATAAGCCAATTAAGAGTTTACAACCAAAATAAAATTTAAATTAACATTCCATTAAAAGAATTAGAGAAAACAGTTGTCAAATACTTGTTAGAGTAGTTGGCAATGCAAATGCAGACGATTCGACTGCAGTCTGGGTATCGAATCCTCCCTCTCCCAGGTTTGAATAAAATAGTTTAACGTTTTTGCACCTATAAAAGTTGATATTTAATTTTTATTAAGTTAAGTTATTTTTCAATTAATTTAATTAACCTAAATATTTTCAACCAATTAAAAATTAGTAAATTAATTAAAAAAGTGAAAATCTAAGAAAAAAGATGGAAGAAATATATAGATACAATTATCACGTATGTATAAGTGCTCTGTAATATATAGATAGATAATATTGAAAAAGAAAAATCTAAAAAATTAGAAAAGAATAAAAGAAAAAATCATAAATATATTAAAACTCATAACTTTTAATTAATATTTTTTTTTATTATTCTATTAAATATTAAAAAAATTACAAATTTCTAAACTCTCCAAATCGAACTTGATTTTAAGCTCAATCGAATTCGGAGGACTCGACTCATCCGAATAACCCCTTATTTGTTAAAACTTTAACTATTTAAATTTATATAAATAAAAAATGTAAGAAGCAAATAAATTTGCTTCCCCACTCGATGGGCTAAAATGCCAACCCAATTTCTCACTCAAAACATATGATTATAAGTTCAATCGAATTCGGAGGACCCGCCATCCGAATTACCCAGTTATTTGTTAAAAATTTAACTATTTATATTTATATAAATAAAAAAATATAAGAAGCAAATAACCGAGCTTCTTAATTTGATGGGCTAAAAATGTCACTCAATTTTTGTAACTCAAAACATGTCAAAGTACCATCTTTTATAGTATTGTCAAACTCAAAAAATAATGTAACTTTTCGATGTGGGATACTCTTATAAGCCAATTAAGAGTTTACCACCAAAATAAAATTTAAATTAACATTCCATTAAAAGAATTAGAGAAAAACAGATTGTCAAATACTTGCTAGAGTAGTTGGCAATGCAATCATGAAAGATTCGACCCTGCAGTGTCGGGTATCGAATCCTCCCTCTCCCGGTTTGAATAAAATAGCTTAACCTTTTTGCACCTACAAAAGTTGATATTTAATTTTTATTAAGATAAGTTATTTTTCAATTAATTTAATTAACCTAAATATTCTCAACCAATTAAAAATTAGTAAATTAATTAAAAAAGTGAAAATCTAAGAAAAAAGATGGAAGAAATATATAGATACAATTATCTGTATGTATAAGTGCTCTGTAATATATATATACTAGCCAAACAACCGTGCTATGCACGGAGAAGATTTAAAAAAATAATGAACCAAATAGTTATTTTTGCCACAAAAGTAGTTTCTTGTGTTGTAGATGTTTGGGTAAAAGGTTATACTAAAAATGGACGGAATGGTCACATTTGACATGTCTGAACAATTTATGGGGCAAAACTTGACCTCTTTTAATTGGGGTAAAAAAAAAATCGAATAGTGAAATTAATTACACATTTTATAGTGAAAAACACAAAAAAATGTTAAGAGTATAGACTAAAGCCCCAACTAACATGGTAGGATCATGATTTAATTGGTTAGAATAACTCTTATCATGTTAAATGTCCTGAATTCAAACCAGGCATCAACCCAACATGATTTTGCCGAAATTGTCGATCGAGAATATATGTAAGTTCAACCGTTTGATCAAGTGATTATGCTTGAGACTTGTCTGCACGATGTTGACAGAAATGATGTCCACATTAAAACCAAATTTGTTTTTTTTGAAGAGCATTATTCCAAAGAGAAAAAAATGCAATAGAAGATTAGATTAATTAATAGGAAATGACATCCATATTCTTAATCAAATATTTTGTCTACTAAATCTATATTCATTCCCATCAAATTTTGGATTGAAGAAACAAAAAGGCAAGTTTAATATATTTAATTTCTCCAAACCTTTGAGCACTTCTAAATGAATTTGTTGTCTTTGCTTCTCTCTGTAAAAAATATTCTTATACCCAACCCCAACATATATAATACATTGTTTAAATTCATATTTATAGACCACATTAGTTAATCATGATGAAAATCTAGATGATTACACAATCAGTTTGTTCTACTACTTTTTTCAAGTTAATCAAAATTTAAAATTGCATGTACCCCGTGAAAAGTAATAAAATTATTAGGATAAATTGTTTTTTTCTAAGAGAAAAATTATTAGATGCTTTCACTCAAGTAAAATTATTTGGTATCCCCATCAAGTTACTTTTGGATATCATAGAAGCAAGAAGAACAAAAAACAAAGTCGGATTTAAAATTACATCAAAGGAACAAAGACTTCAAAAGCGGGAAATAAACTTAATGTGAAAATAATTCAAATTTGTATGTAGAGAGAAGAAATTAGACGCCCATTCGCAATCCTCTTATGAATCAACAAATTTACCTTATATAAATAAATAAATCTTTGAAAATTACTTTGAATGAAGAATTTTTTTAGAAGAAACACAAAGATAATGCGCTTATCAAGAAAGAAAAATGAAAATAAATTATTAATAAAAGTACACTTTTCATATTAACATACCCACTGAACAAATCGTTAAAACTTTGAGAATGGAGAAACCAAATATTTGTAGCATTTGATATTGAATCATTCAAGGAAACAATGGAAAACTCGAAACTCAAGTCGTAAAAAGATTGCAAAAGAGAAACAAAAAAACTTGTAAGTAACATTGAATTGAATCATTCAAGGAAACAATGGAAAACCTATTCCAAATTTAAAAAAAAACAGAAAACAAACCTCAACATAATCACCCATGGGTAAAATGGAGAATTCATATTGTGTTGAACAAATCCTATATAAAACCGATTAAGCAAGACAAAAATTGAAATTAAACAACAAAAGATAATTTGATTATACATGCATTAAGGTAGGTTTTTTGAAGTTGTTCCCAAAATTTATTGAGCATACCAAAAACAATGGGGAATTATTATCAAAAGTTGAGTTATTGAACACAATTTAGTTTGTTCGATTCTCACAAGAGAGAAACACCGCCCTGCTCTAATGGTCATTGTAGTTTGAGAACGAATTACTACACTCGAATTGAAAATGAGCCGTAGAAAAAAAATTAAAACCCGAAGAAAATAAGAATAAATATGAAACAAAAAACATTAGGAAAAACAAAATCTTACAAAAAAATTGTGAGTACCGATAAGAAAGATTGAATTGCAATAAACGCAGAGAGAGAGAGAGAGAGAGAGAGAGAGAGAGAGAGAGAGAGAGAGGCTAGCAATTGATGACTGAAGGCGGTGAAAAACTCTATTTTAGATTACCTATAGTAATAGGAGAAGGCTTACAATGAAAGTTTTGATGGAAACCCTAAAATATAGGGGCTTTAATATTATTATATTTGATTGAAGTTTTTTAATCCTTGCAATTACATCAACATTTATTATGAATTTGTCAAAATTCTTGGAGTAAGTAAATACGGTGGAGATCGATTTCAACAAAGAAATCAAACCATAAACTCAAAATATATATTAGGAAAAAAGCAGTCATTGGTATTTGGTCTCTAATTGTTATAAATCACAACCTGCGTCTAAAAGAAACCCAAGAAGAAAAATTCATAAAGTATTTTAGATACGGCATTACACACTCTATAATGAATGTAAAAAATCTGACCATCAAAGTTCTAAGCTCTGACTTCTCAGATTATCACTATACATATCAGTAAGAGAACGAATATTCGATACTCCAAAAAAAATTGAAATAGATAATCTGAACAAAAAATTGAAAAAGCCTTCTTTAATTAGGGAAAAAATAAAGACATTCTTTAGGCTTTTAAATTGCAAAACAATAATTATAACGCGATAATAAATTTGAAAAATAGAAAATTAAAAATACCATAACCATTCCAGAACCCATCCTCAGGGAACTCCAAAAATTAAATTGTTGCACATCTCAAAATAAAATAAAAAAATGAAAAAGAACATTGTACACAATATTTTATTCCAAAAAAAAAATGTGAAACAACATTGTACACAATATGGATAATATAAAGAGAAATACACAAAGTGAAAAAAGATTGATAAGTGGTTACCAAGAAAAAAGAAGAACAAAGTGAAATCAAACAAAATAGAAAGAGATGAACAAAGGAGAGATCATAATACCAATCAAAGAGAAAACATCCAAAATTAAAATATAGATTCTCCTCCATTTGAAGCTTTGATCTGAGCCAACCTGTATAATGACCAAAAGAAGTATGGAATCATTAAAAAAGAAGCAAAATATACACAAATTTAAAAAGAAACAATGAAGAAAATAAATATGATGCATTTGTTGAAGAAAAAAAAAACGACATCAACTTGATCAAGAAGAGTTAGAAACCAGCAGTTACTAATATATAAGAATAAGTAATAAATCCTACCTAATTTTAGAGGTAATTGAGGAGATAGAGGTTAAAATCATTTTAATGGGATGGTGATTTTCAAAAGGAGATAAATGATGTGTATCTCTAGTTTTTGAGATAGGGATAAAAAATTTAAAATTATAACATTAGCTAGTTTAATAGACAAAATATAGAAGATTAGATTGTTGTTTAGTTTATCCGATAATGACGAAAAGATACATGATGGATCAAGTAATCTTGATGATTAAAATGAATATACAATTAAATGAATATTGTAGTAAAACTTTTAACTTGAATAGATTAATTATTTTATTTTTTAAATAATGGGGCCCAATGTATTAGAAAGAAGCAGAAGAAATCGTCAACGTTCTCTCTGATGGGCGCCACGTGGCGATTTCAGCTTATAAAATTGAAAAACTAATTCTTTGGATTGATAAAAGATATAGAAAACAGATAAAATTTTAAAATTCAGTACTAATCTAATTGATAGGTATATCTTTAATAATATTTGCATTAAACAAATGTGAAAATCTAAGAAAAAAGATGGAAGAAATATATAGATACAATTATCTGTATGTATAAGTGCTCTGTAATATATATATAGATAGACTAGCAAAAATACCCGTGCTATGAACGGAAACGTAATGTTTAATGAAAGAAAAAAATGTCAAAGTAATTTTGTATCTCAAAACATGTCAAAGTACACCATTTTATAGTATTGTCAAACTCAAAAAACAATGTAACTTTTCAATGTGGGATACTCTAATAAGCAAATTAAGAATTTACAACCAAAGTAAAACTTAACCAACCAATCAAAATTTTATAAAATAATTAATTGAACAAAAATTCATGGAAATTACACGTAAGATTTAGAAGGATGCGATTGGCTGAAACTGAAAACAAACTTTGTAATATAAATATAGATAGACACTCATTCCGATTCAAAATATTAGTCTTTTTAGGAGTTTTCACACAAATTAAGATACTAATCAAAATGACTAAAATACTCCCTAATTAATACTCCAAAAGAAAAAAATAAATTAATGAAAAGTTGCATGAAAAACTATACATTTTGACAAATATGAATATATGGAGAAAATAATGTAAGGGTAAATTAGCCAATAAATGCACCATTCTTGTAAAAAGACCTATGTTTTCCAACAAAAAAATAACTCTTAAAAAAACTTCTATTTTGAATCTGAGGAAGTATAAATTTTATGCACATTAATTTTCTTTTATAGTTTTGTCATTTGTCAAATTTTAAAAATAATAATAATTTTTTTTATGTGGGAGTTTTTATTGTTGTTAATTCTCTTGTTTGACTTTAGATTAATATTTTTAACTTTGATTATAAGTTCAATCTAATTCGGAGGACCCTGCCATCCGAATTACCCGTTATTTGTTAAAACTTTAACTATTTATATTTATATAAATAAAAAATATAAGAAGCAAATAACCGAGCTTCCTTAATTTGATGGGCTAAAATGTCACCTCAATTTTGTAACTCAAAACAAGTCAAAGTACCATCTTTTATAGTATTGTCAAACTCAAAAAAATAATGTAACTTTTCGATGTGGGATACTCTATAAGCCAATTAAGAGTTTACAACCAAAATAAAATTTAAATTAACATTCCATTAAAAGAATTAGAGAAAAAAAGTTGTCAAATACTTGCTAGAGTAGTTGGCAATGCAAATGCAAAGATTCGACTTTCGCAGTCGGGGATCGAATCCTCCCTCCCCTGGTTTGAATAAAAATAGTTTAACGCTTTTTGCACCTATAAAAGTTGATATTTAATTTTTATTAAGATAAGTTATTTTTTCAATTAATTTAATTAACCTAAATATTCTCAACCAATTAAAAAATTAGTAAATTAATTAAAAAAGTGAAAATCTAAGAAAAAAGATGGAAGAAATATATAGATACAATTATCCGTATGTATAAGTGCTCGTAATATATATATAGATAGATATATATATATATATATATATATATATATATATATATATATATATATATATATATATATATATATATATATATATATATATTCGGTTTGGTTCAGACCAAAAGTTCGGTTTTAATTTAGTCCAAATCGAAAGCAGTCCAATGCACCGCTCGGTTTGGATTGGTTTGGTTTGGTCGGTTTCGATTTTTCATGAACACCTATAATGCCCAAACTGAAAGTTCGGTTTTAATTTAGTCCAAACCGAAACCAATCCAATGCACCGCTCAAACCAAAAAAAATGGTTCAGATTGATTTAGATCAGTTTGGTTTGGTCGATTTCGATTTTTCATAAACACCTCTAATGCTTGATTTAATTCAACTGTTAATTACCTTTTTAACCTTTTAGAATTAGAATTAAAACATGGTGACTTATAAATATCGTATTTTTAGTGAAAACAAAAAAGCCAAAACACCAAAACACATTGAGACTTTTAATATACCTATCATTTTTCTTATTAACCTTGGGGGTGGGTTAATTTCATTTTAGTACCCTATAGTGAGGGGTGTCGAGCCAATTGAAGGACCAAACTGAATAATATGTCAATTAAGGGAACCGTTTGGATGGAATTTTGAGTTTGTGGGAGAATATGGGACAAAAAATAAATCCACTTGGTTTCAGACTTGGTATAACCCAAAATCATCATTCTTTTTGGTTTGCACAACCAAAAAAATATTTTCAGGGTTTACAAGAAGATCAAAAAATAAGAGATTGTAATGATTTATTTTATTAATATATGTAATATATGCTCCTATCGTTTTTCTTCTCTCCAATGAACTCGGCAAAATGGCCCCGTAACTTCGGGAGAAAGGGTGCCTCCTCACAAAGAGGGTCGCAGTGACCAGGTCCGGTCAACAAGTACAAAAAATTTAGACGATGGGTTAAAAAAATGTAAGCACCCGGCTGGGTGAGTGTGAATGAAGTGGAATCCCCTAAGGATGTTTTACGTCAAGCAATACGTGGAGTAACTCCCGATATAACAGTAAAAGGAAGACGTGTAGGCGGATCGACTCATCAAGTTCCCATTGAAATGTCAGATGAATCAAATCCTCATTAAATTTTATTTTTCCATTAGAAGGCGCTCTCACATGTTTTGCAGTACCTCCCGTAAATACTCTGCCGGTATGAAAAGTTCTTAATGTTGGTAAGACTTGAAGCTTGATAAAATTGAGATCGCTTGGGGGTTTTTCCTAGTGGGATACTTTGCTGGGAAATTCCCAAGTGGGAGGAAAACTTGCTTTCGGAACTTGGGGTCTCAAGACCCTGTCTTAGACGACTGGGTTCACCGACCAGGACGCGAGAATGCTGTTGCCGATGCACTGAGCAGGAAGACAGTGCATACATGTATTGCAGCCCATTTTAGTGGAGGGGCGCGCTATTTGTTTACATCCACTAGTTTGTAAGAGATTCAATGCAGATTTTGATGGGGATCAAATGGACATTGGTGGAATGGATATATAGGCAGTTGTCACAATCAGGATCAATGAAAAGGCTTATAACTTTTTTTAAAAGATCGACTAATCATATTGTTCCATATACAATAATTTCAATAATTTTATTAATATACTAGTGGCTATATGAATATGAATAAAGCAATGCAAAATAGACGAAACGGGCTTGTATTTTAAAAAAGTTGAAGCCGATCAGTCCAGAAGCCCATAACACATAAAAGGCCCGACGATTAGTGTCTTGCCCAAGCCTTAAACTAAAAAATTTAAATTAACAAAGGGGATTTATTGGCTGAATCAAAGATAAAGATATTTTCCTATACCTTTTCTAGCTTCACTTTTTACAGAAATCATGTAACGGAATTAATAGGAACAAGGCTGAATCTCAATGATATTAGCTATAGAAGATTTTCTATATCATCTGCAAAATCTATCATGTGCAATTGCATTAGTTTTGGCAAATGTTACTCGAACTCGAGTACGAATGTCAGGTACGAGTATGTATTTAGGTGTCGAGTACAAGTATGTTAAACATCTAAAACAAAGTGTCTAATCGGTGTTGACTATACACTGTAAGTATTCCATACCCACACCCATATCGTATCGCTGCGTCGACACGGGTACAACATAAGGTTCCGAGTAACATAGTTTTTGGGAGTAAAATATTTTTCTTGCTTGTAACTCCAACGGAAGCTACCTAGTATTCTAGTTTAGCCCTTTCCAATTCATTCAAGATTTCATCTGGGGTATAGATTCTTAGCTGCAAGTACCAGTTTTTTTGGACATTTTTTAGGCTTAGCAGAACTAGAAACAATTTGCTATACTCAGCATTAAAAACAAGGCCAAAATCGTAAAACCAGGGGAAAAAAAGAACTAAAGAAGATCAACAGCTTGATTTACCAATGGAACTTTTAAAAGATGAGCCTTGGAGATCAGTTGAAGAACCAACAGAGGTTCTTCTTTCTCGTACAATTCTGTTTTTCCTATGTTGTCCTCCATAACCATAATCTGTTGGTTAAATTTCTGGTTGGAATTAGAAAACTGTTTCTTGTGCCAATGCCATTGATCCCTTGTGGGCTGCATTTGCTTCAAGAAAACCATTTCACATTCCTTAGTCTGCTTCTTTTCTTCAGATAAATTTAGTTCGAGCCCATCAACTTTTTTCTCAAAGAAAATGATTTCTTCTTCCACCATTGCCAGCTCTGTTAGCAGCATTTGTACCTGAAGTGAAATCAATTCAACACTTGGTATTTACTCCCTCCATTTCTAAATATATGACTTTCATTACACGTTGCGAAAATTAAGGAAGCAAAAAATTAATATGTTTTTGGAATTAAAATACCAATATTACTCTCTTAAATATACTTGTATACCACTAATTCTATATGAGAGAGTAATAATAATGAAGTAGCCAATATAGTAAGTACCTTGCTGGAAAGCAAAGAGGAAGAACAGGAACAAGAATGGACAGGTCCTTCCATGGCAGATTGCAGAACCCTCTTTACTTGTAGCTCCCCATCTAATTCTTTTTGCAATTTCTCAATCTGCCAAATAAAAATATGCCATCTTAATGGTGTAATAAAAAAAATCCAAACTAACAAAAATAAAAACATGTTTTTTGACTTCTATTATTAACACCAATACCTCCTCTTGGAGATCTTTTATTTTAGGATTTTCCTCACTTGGCTGCTGCATCAATAAATAATCTTCAAATTTCATAGCTTCACACAATCACCATCAAACTCCCATCAAAAAATTATCCCATATGAAGAAAAAACAAGGATAGTTCTTGAGGATTTGAATCCAGTGAAATCGAGGGGAAAAAAAATTGGGGTTGAGAATGAAGAAGGGAGAAGAACGTGAGTTCACCTAAAACCTATAAATTCAAAGAAAGAAAGAGATGAGAGACGTGAAGTCCATCAATGAGCAAATCTAAATTAAACCTTCCATTTCTCCTCCAACAGTTAAGTGAGTGCTACACCAATTTCTTTATTTCTTTGCATATTTTAATTAAACATACAAATCTTTCATTAATTCAAAGAATAAAAATTAGTTAGTTATTAGGATCTGATATGGTCAAACTATATAAATAACAAGTTTGAGTTACTACCAAATACATTTAAAATGAGGATTTGGTTATCTTGTTATTCCTTCTTTATCTCGCAGGACTCGATCTTTACCTTAATCACATTCTACCCGTGCAAAACTCATTTTTGTAAGTACTATATTGACAGATTTGGCCTCGAATAAAATAAACTGACAATCGAAATTAATTGTTCAAATCAATTATTTTTAAATTGCCAGTTTGATTAAATGATCTGTCGGTTGATATTTGAAGTATAGTACTGACAAAAATTGCTATTAGTCAAATGATCTAGAACTAGGCTAATCAAATGATCTCTTTAAAATTAAACTTTGAACGTGTTAAAAGTTTAAACAAGCATAAACAAATACTTCAAGTATGCGGGACAATGGAATAGCACGGTTCGTTAAAATCACATCTAATAGTTGTAAGTTTTGAATTCAAATCACATTTCATTTCTCAGTGTCTCATAAATATCATGAACGTATTAATCTAAATTAGTTTTACTTTTTAAACTGCAATCGCTACCCGAAAATACACCCATATAGTATGGGTGCACGAAAAAATATAGTATGTTTTCTATGAGAAGAGGGAAGTTTAACACACCTTGTTTAAACATTACATAATGTTTATGTTACAAAGGTATCTAAATATGAAATTAAATGAATAATTGGCAACCAAATTATACAATTAAATATGTAAAACAAGTTGATATATTACATATGATTCGAATCAAGAACAGTTGACATCCAAAAAAATAAATAGAGATATTCAAGAAAATTTAAAACTATTCAATTCAAATTAACCCGGAAACGGTTGAAACTAATTTATCTGTTTTTTTCATTCATGTTTGGATTTGGTTTCAAAGTTGGTAAAGACTAAAAATTGGTTGGCTATGGTTCTGCATCAACCGCCAAGCCAAGCTTGCCCAAACAGGAAAATGACTTTATTAGAGATCCTTTATTAACATTGAGTAAATAATTATTTAGATTACTAAACTATTTACGTTTTACTCTTTTGGGTATTTTTTATTTTTTTTATTGCTAATTATATCACCTTAGTATTTATGTGTGGCTAAAAATAAATCGTTATTACTTTTTGTGGTAATTTTCGGTCAAATTAGACACGTGTCGGATATGTTGCCAATAATCCAAAGATAAAAATGAAAATTAGTGTGTCAAAATAAACATCTCTTTAATTTTCAAATCTCAAACAGTAACAAGTAACAAGTAAAAACTTTACACGGAGTGAAGTTAGTGTGTACGTCGAGAGAAGGAACAATCGGGGAGGGAGGGAGAGGAGATGGTCAGGGGGCACTGCTTGATTTGCGGAGGAAATCATACAGCTAAATCTAAAAGAATGAGAGGGGGGCGGCTATGGAAGTAGTGAAGGGGAAGGGGAAGG
Source organism: Vinca minor (assembly GCA_026122235.1). Lineage (NCBI taxonomy): Eukaryota > Viridiplantae > Streptophyta > Magnoliopsida > Gentianales > Apocynaceae > Vinca > Vinca minor. The sequence continues at coordinate 3,919,901 of JAOCZM010000100.1, read as the reverse complement.
GGAAGGGGAAGGGCGGCGGTGGGTGTCTGGGGGATATGAAGAAGGAAAATAGGATGAAGAAGAGAATAAAAAGGAAAATGGATTAATAAAATTCAAAAAATGCCCCCTAATTAGTTGACCTATTCTTATTAAAATTGACCAAATGTTGACCGTCGCGGAAATGGGTGGAAGGACGAAATTTGACAATTGCAAAATGTTTAGGAATCCAAACAAAAAGTTATTAGGGACCAAAACCACCAATTATGATATGTTTCGAGACTCCTAGTGCTAATTTGCCTTTAAAATAATAAGTTTTGTGTTTGACAGTCCCAACAAAAGAAGAAAATGTGTCAATGGAGATCCAAGGTGTGTCTAAATTGCAAGTCAATTCAAGTTTTCTTGAGTTTTAGAGGAGTAAGGGTGTATTCATATTAGGTCTAGTCTAGGTTAGTTTGATTTGAAATTGAGACTGAGACTTAAATTCATTTTGTATTAACTCTGGGTGTATGCCATTCAAAACTTGATTTTGGTTAAGTTTGAGACTAAAATCAGAAACCTTATGTTAGACCTAGTTCAAACACACTCTTAAGTTTAGTTTATAGTTGATTTGTTGGGAGAAAAAGTACAAGCTATAGAACAAATAGTGTGAAAGAAAAAGTGGAGTTGTATTTTCAATTATTTTCTTTTTTGAAAAAGAAAATAGACAACAATAATTTGCATATCACACAATAAGGTTTATCATGTTTAGAAAAAGATTTGAAGGTTCACAAAAAGATTTGAAGTATAATTGGAAGTAGAAAATCTCACTTACCATGGTAATTAGATTAGCTCCTTTTTTGTATTGAATTTCAACATCATGAAATTCAATGAAAAGTTTTCATTTTGGTGTCCATCATGATCTCACAAATAATTGGTCTTTTACAAAATTCAAAATAAAAAATTTTAAACACAAAAGGTTATCATAATTCTAATTTTAAAAAATTTTATATTCCCCTCATTCTCAATTAAATGTCCACTTTTCTATTCTAAAATGTAAGAAAATAGATGGCATATTGGCAAATTTAGTCCCATATCTTCATTGTTTTTGCGAAAATGGTCCTCGATCTCTTTTTATTTGTAAAACAGTCCCCAATCATTTTGCGTTTGGCGGAAGTAGTCCTTCCGTCCACTTCTATTAGTCTCGGCTGTCAGACTGCAAAAAAATAAATGAAAAATCGATAATGGGAAGGGTATTTGTGGAAGTTGTATTAATAAATTACTTTAATCCTTCCACCTCTACCGGAGCCGCCACCACCACCAAGTTTTTGAAGATTCCGGCGCCCCACCTCCCCCTGCGTCATCCCCTTCCGCCGCCCTTTCCTCCTTCCCCACCCCCATCTTCTCCACCACCAAGCCACCCAGAGACTCCATTAGGGCACTCCTTCAAATAATTTCAAACTTACCCCACCCAACTTCTTCTTCAACCCACCCCGAAACACTCATACCTCTCTTCTTCTTCATCATCAATCAAATTTCATTACACTAAAGAAAAAACCCACCACAAAAAATAATGAAAATTTGATCTCCTCTCAAATTTCAAGATTATTTTTGTTTAATTTTTTTTTATTACAAAAATAAGCACAAAATCCCTACTGAAGATTCCGGCGGTTGCCGGTAAGGATGTAAAGAAGAGGGAGAGAGTTGGTTGGGAAGAAGAAGGTTTGGGGTAATTTTTTGGGAAAATTGGTGAATTTCATCCCTTAACAATTTGCGATTGGTTGTTTTGGTCCCTGGTTTAATTTTTTGTGGTGGTCCATGGAGGACTTCCGGCGGGGATGTGGTGGTGACTGTTGCAGTCCTTTCCCTTTCTTCTCCAACCATTGCAAGAATTTCACATGCCCTTCATAGCCCCTCTTCTCCATTCAAGGCACATATATATTATTTCAATTCATCAAATACAAAATCCTACAATTAATTAGCACTCAAACTTCATTCAATCTTCAAAAAAACCTTCAAGAAATGACTAACCCAAGAAAGAAAAAAAATCAGAAATAAATCAAGATTCAGCCAAAAAAAAAAAAAAAAAAAGAACCCCAGAATTTCCCAAATTTAATGTCAATTTATAGGGTTTCTCAAAAAATGAGGGTTTTGGAGATTCTCTTGAGTGAATTTGATTGAATTTTCAGATGGTGGTGGCGGTGGGTTAAAAAAAAACACTCTATCGCTGCTGCGAGTGATGACGGAGGGTGGGGCTGGTGGTGGGACTGGATTGAGTTGAGGTGGATATGGAGGGTGGGAAAGGAGAGTTGGAAATGAAGGGTGGGGAAGGAGGAAACGGGTAAAATAGTCATTTCGCAACAACTTTAAAAAATAAAACAAGTCTTTTTTTCCGTCACAGAATTGGACGGAAGGATTACTTCCGCCAAACGCAAAATGATTGGGGACTGTTTTACAAATAAAAAGAGAACGGGGACCATTTCCGTAAAACAATGAAGATATGGGACTAAATTTGCCAATATGCCAAAATAGATTCAGTTGGGAGGAATGAATTAATAAACATGTAGCTATACCCGTGTTTGACAACTTTAGTTTTAAGTATGATTTTAATTTTTATAAGAACAAATATTGATTCGTCCCTACCGACTACCGTCAACTTGCTTTCAAAAAAATGAGAGAAAAATCTTTATAATTTTAAAATATTCTAGTTTAAACAAAAAATACAAATACTCCTATATTAGAGGTGTGAAATACTGATATTAGTATTCTGTAAATTAAGTTGCATCCAAATATATTAAAGTTTAAAATTTAAAGTTCGTGTTGGACTTCATGAAAACTGAATTGTTCGTGATAATATATATAGGTCCCACTGGTAAAATTTAAGTTTAATTTGAATATGAAACTCTGTCTCAAAAGCATCCCAAGTGTAGAGAACATAACTCTTGGAGTTCGTATTTGAAATTATACAGTTTCTCAATCAAAGACTTCATCCCCATAATCCGGGAGGCAAGAGCATGAATGACAAGGATATCAGGTAAAGCTAAGCAAAATGGACACTACCGTAACAGTGCAGAATGATTACAATTTCACATCCCAGAAACAGAAATTGTTAACAAACCTTGATTGTCTCAGGGCCTTAGCTGGTTCAATTACACGAGCCAAGAGTACGATAACATGCAAAGAAAATGGAAAACGCGAGAAAAAAATACAATACGCTACATGTCTAGCAAAGCATGGTAAAAATGTCTGTCACAGCAGCTGTTCAATTACATGAGCGAGCAAGAGAGTGATAACATTCAAAGAAAAGGAAAACGCGAGACAAAATACTTTATGCTACATATCTAGCAAAGCATGGTAAAAATGTTGCTCACAGCAGCAATTTACTTGACTGATTGCACACCAAATGGCCATATGTTTCAAGTGCTTTGTGCTTCCAGAAAGACTTTCAGAACATACAACATTTATTCAGAGAAATACGTTTTAACATTCTATTCTTTTTAGGTTAGTTTAATATGGTTCTGAAATAGCGATACCTGTGTGGAACAAAAATGAATATAAAGAATCGCAAAAAAAAAAAAGACGTGAGGTTATTCATACTACCAGCCTGAGAATTATCTTTACTCTGAATTCTCTGCAGGTTGAGACCTGGGAATAGTGCACGTCGTGCAGGCTGGAGTCGTTGCTGGAGGTGGTGGGTTGTCTGAAACACTAATCCGAAATGTTTGCTGTTTCTCATCCTTATCAGGAACATGCAGGAGAGCTTCCATTACCAGTATTTCCCAGTCACGCGGTCGTAAAAATGAAAGCCAGGTGTCATCTGTTTAACATTGTTTACGAAGTGAGGGTAAGTTAATTTTGAGATATAAAATTCCACTCTTGGCAATCCCGGATTCTAGATAAAGAGAACATGACTAACACCAACTACTAAAACCCTGAGAGATTACTAATACCTCCATTACGAACCGCCTTTAGCTGAAAAATTCCGGTGCCTTGTGGTCCAGAAATAGGAAACGTGCATGAAACAGAATGCTTCTTATGAGCAACTGCAAGCGATGCATTATACCATGGACCTCTCACAATAGGCTCTCCAATAGCATTAATTACTGCCTCACTTTTACTGGCTTTTTCGATAGCCTTGCTGCATTGAGACAAAAACATAAGGTGAAGATTATTGCGCAATACTAGCAATATTTTTTCAATGGCAATTAGTCCTAGTAAATAGAAGAAGATATAAAACGCAAAGCTGACTTTCTTAAAGGCTTTCACTTTATGCCTTTCTAGCTTCCACTATTAATAGACGGGAATGAGACGTGTATTTATCTAAGAGCAGCTTCCTTTTCAAGATAAACTTCGGATAAAGGAAATCATGCAGATGGAGAAAATCCAAGAGTTATTAAGCTAGAATGCTGTATATACACACACCACAAACTACAAGAACTGGAGCTATTAGGATAGAAGCCAAGAGACGAAAATACACTTCCAGCAACCAAAATTAAAAGCTAGACCACCATTGGAGACAATATCAGGGTGTTGTAACCCAACGAAATACATGCTCGCCTCTAATTATGCTTTAAAATTTTTACCGAGAGTTAAAAACAAATATGAAGCCAAGGAAAAAGAAGCAACAACGGACTTAATGGTATGATTAACCGAATAAAGCTTGGACTGAGACACTTCCTCAAGTTGACCCGCAGTCCCAATCTGAATCTCACAGTTAATTTGTACATGCTCAAAGACGTTCAATTACTGAAGGGAGAATTACACTTCCCTGGGGTGCACTTGTTGCATGGTGGTTACTACTTACAGATTCTCAGAATGATGAAGCAGATCATAGAGGGACCTTGGGGGGGGGGGGGGTTTAAATTCCTTTATAGGTATTGATTATCTAAGCTTTTAGTCACTTGGTTTTCAAATTCCTGCCCCACCCCCTTCCAAACTCAAAGTCCTAGTTTCCTCTATGAAGCAAATCTAAAACAGCCACTTTATATAAATACTGTAAAAAAAATTGCAAATATAATCCATATTTCTTGCAAGAATATTGAGGATCACCTAGCTTTTACATAAAAGATAAAAAGAATAGAACAATCTCCTTGAGATATGACCATGAGGAACCAGGTACAGAGTCCAGATTCCAAATACAGATAAAAATATGCATCGTTACACTCAATCGGTGAGTTTTAGAATCAACATACACAAAACAATAACATAACCCGTTAAGTCCCCAATTAAATAATTGGGGGTATTGGCGGGGGAAGGATAGGAGACAGATTTAACCTTTGGCAATGAATTCACAAAGTGGCTGCTCTCAAAATACCACTGAAACAGATGGATTAGAAACCGACCTAACTTTTGGCAATGAATGCACAAAGTGGCTGCTCACAAAATACCAATGAAACAACAGTCCCCGATAACATCATGTTTGCTACATAATCATGCATTCAAATCAAAGTCAAAAGGCATCAGAGAAGGCAGCTCAAGAACCATTTTGATTTATGTGTACATTACCATTTTTCTTTCATTGCAGAGCATTTATGTGCAAACATATATCTAGTCAGAACTATTATATACTCCGCCTTATAAAGTATCATCATAAAAACATATCTTGTTTCCCTTCCTTAATTTAAGCTAAAACTACCTGGAAGTACTTCTATTAAGAAAAAGAGTGAGCATTATTATCGGAAGTGAAAAAAATTCAAGAAATATCATAGGGTAAAATGACCTGCTGCAGCCATGATAAATAGCAAGATCATCGAGGGCACTCAAAGCAACACCTCCAGTTAGGCATAATAATGCCCCTGTAACTACTCTTCGTCCCCATGGCTTCCCAATCACTTCCTCGGCACTGCTGCTTCATCAATCTCCCAAAATTAGTAAAATTAAACATAAATTACTTCCAATAAATTTCAAAGATTAAAAGTAAATATAAGTTGTTGTCCGAAGAAAAAGATTCATAGCATACCTACTAGAGGAGGAGACCTGTGATGGAGTCTTCTTAAGGAAAGAAAGGAACCTTCTTCCCATCATTCCCCCTATGCTTTCTTATGTTGCTGTTGAGGAGATTCAAATTCAACTGCACCAATCAAAGAGGCGTCGGAGAACAGCTGAAAACGATGACGACTATGAAGAATATTAGTATTGATGATATTGGGCTGGAAAGTCTTGTTTGATTCAAACTCTGACCCATTATTATTAGATGTGTGTACAAGTCCCCGTTATGGGCCTTATGGCCCATTTATAACCCAATTAGATTTCTTCTTTTCTTTAAATTAGGGATAACACCATAAAAAGTACACAAGTTTGCCCCAATTCGATCCGACTATAGTGCAGACAGGCCAAATTGATGTACATACTGAACAAATTTGACCACTTTGGATCGTTACAATTTCAACGATTCAGTGTATATTAGTTTTCTTTGGAACTGATTTATTGGTGGAAATGGGTGGCAGTGTGGTGGAGGAGTAGAGTGGGGAGAATGCCGACGGAGAAAACAAATTTAAATTTTTTAACAAATTTTCTTAATATTTGTTTAATAATTTTTTCTTAATTTAAATTGAGTATTTATAGATATTTTATTTAACAATTGTGTCCTAATATTTTTCTTGTGAAAAATAGATTGAAATGTCTGAAATACACTCACGTGAGGCACATGCTTATGTTGACGGAAAGAGACAAAAATCCTCTATTGACATATCAAAAATACATGCATGATCTTACAAGTCAATTAAATATACATGACATTAACCTCAATCTAAAAATACATTTAGGACTAAACAGACCATTTTGCCCAATTTTGTCTTTCAATTGTCAATTTTAAATAAAATACAATTGTGATAAACTTTTATACTTTTTCTGCCATTACTTTCTTTAAGTAATTCCCTTCGTGTATATGGATAGGGGGCAATCACAACCCAATTAGTAAACAATGACAGCAAATGCCACAGAGGCATTCGTCTAGTGACCAAAGTTGAGGCCTCATGATGCATGACGTAGAGGTCATTAGTTCGAATCCCCTCTCCGCTTCTTGAATCCCCTATTTCTGATAATAAATATGTCCCTCTCCCAATAAAAACACTGATAGCAAATACTTGGGATGAAAAAACTGATGATAGCAGAGCAAATTGCGACTTGAGGGCCTTTTTTAGTTCCGTTCAAGCTACCAGCTACTGCCATGCACATAGAAGCATTCTAGTTCTGGTGCTAATAGCATTGTACTGAACCAATATCGAAAGTCAAGCCATTTGATTCACCGTCTAAATAGCTATCTCAACCGTCGAACCAAACAACCCGACAACCCAAATTAGTCCATCACGGTACTGACAGAATAAGTGTCGAACACTGGAACCAAAATGACATCGAATAAACATGTATCATAATCATAGGAAAGATAATTAGTAGCAGCTAAAAGTATAGAGAGAAACAACGATCGTATTCTAGTCCTCAACAGTAAGCGGGAAATATAGTCTGACAAACCTAAAGAGCAGAAGAGTTTTAAGAGAAACATATTTAGAACCTTTGTCAGTAAGGAGGGAACTTAGCTTCAAACTATTCCTAGACTGATGTACAAAGGATATAACCAATAAAGTTGCCAAATTCTCTGCCTCCCGCTCATCTATTACTGGGTGAAATATCTGCAGACCTGGATCTGGACCCAGATGGTGATCTCGAAGCACGTCCAGGCGATGATCTCCAATGAGCTTCTGCTTCCTCATCCCCCAGCTCAGGCTTTCTGCGAGGAGCAGTCAGTTAACACAACAAAAGAGAATCAGGCGAGAGCAATTTTCATTGCCATCTCCAGTCATCTTTACAACTATAAATGAGGATGAAAATGCCTTCTGGTTAGGTTATTGTGGAAACATGTAATAGCAGACTTGCACACTTTTTAAGTCAGAAAACATTTCTACTGGTTTTACCACATTACAAGTATTTGGATCATCATATATATATTCAAACTCTAACTTACTTGCCATAACTCTTGCCATCTTGATCAGGAATGTCATCATAACCAGGAGAATATGACCTGCGATTATCAACGATATCTCGGCCATGTGGATGATCTCTTGGAGATCTAGGATGCTCCGGGTACCTTCTATCTGGGGAGACAGAATAGTTATTCTGCCGCCGTGGTGCAGGTGAGTAGGATCTGCAAATGGCAGAAAGCAAAGATTTAATCAATATAAGAGATTTTGTGTATTTCCTTTAACATTAACAACTTACCTTGATCTATAACGGCTTCTAGAACCTGAAGCATAACGAGGAGGAGAGCGAGAACGTCCTGCATAGAAAGAGTCAAAGTAAAACTGCAGAGAGAGAGAGAGAGAGACAGATCTTTCCACAAGATATATGGACTATTAAGCCAGGCAAACTGTAGGAGGAAAAACATCCAAACCATGCACTATACTTACTATAATAAGATGATCGTCGCTCACCATAGCCTACAGGTCCTTCTCGACTGAACATATGGCATGTTAAAGTATGTCAGTGAACTCTGTAATTTGATAAAGACGAGGTAAGCAGCAGAACATATGTTTACCTCGTCCCGGTTCTTCGACGCATCTCCTCGGGCCTTTTTCTTGTCTCTGCAGCAACAACCACGGATATCTCCCTTCCAGCAAATATTTGCCCATTCATATGGTACTGAGCCTCTGCAGCCTCATAAGCATCAACAAACTGCACAAAAGCAAAACCACGAGGTTGCCTGCATAGAGATATGTAAGCATCATTTATGCACCCAGTCTGGGAAAATATCAACACAAACAGCAGAGAACAAATAATTGAAGCCAGCAAGTCAATAGCAGCTATACTGACATTGCTACATTTCGAACTTAATCTATACTTCAGTGCACTTCTATAAAGAAACAGAAGAGTGAAGAAAGTGAAAGCAGATAAAATCCAAATGCTGACCTTTTCTTCTATAACCAAGTATAAGCAACTTCAAATGATGCATGTTACTTGAAATTTCTTCACATGCTTGTAAAAATATGACGCACTTGATATCAACTTTGTCTCACAATTAAAATCTTCTCATGTTGTCATTAATTGATCGATAATCAATTTTCTTCCTCTCAAACTTCTATAGAGTGTGTAATTTTATAGTTTCTCTTCATAAAGGATGATTCTTCATTTGTAACATTAACAGCCTTGGAGGACAAAAAAATTATGGTATCGTATAGAAAGGAGCTTCACCAAATGTGGGGCTCGGTCTTGTTATAACTTCAAATGACGCATGCAACTTGAAATTTCTTCACATGCTTGTAAAATTATGACGCACTTGAAATCAACCTTGTCCCACAATTAAAACCTTCTTATGTTATCGTTAATTGACCGACAATCAATCTTCTTCCTCATCAAACTTCAATAGAATGTTTAATTTTATAGTTTCTCTTCATAAAAGAACATTCTACATTTGCAAAATTAACAGCCTTGGAGGACAATAATTTTACGCTATCATATATGCAGGAGCTTCACCAAATGTGCGACTTGGGGTCTTGTTTAACTTCAAACCACAGACCCCCTACAAACCAGTTCAAAATGTTACTCACCATGAAAATAAAGGAAATGAGAGTGATAAACCTCTAAAGATTTACAATGCTGATGAATGAACTACCAGCAGCAATTTCAACATTTTCGAGCAACATGTATTAGTATAGCTTATCTTTGCAAATATTGCAATCAGTCAGTAAAAGAGAACTTAAAGATGAAAATTTTCCTTGTGAATCTCCGAGATCTCTTTTTTTTCTTCCTTGTGAAACTTAGAGATGTGGTCCACGAAGTATTTGAGAAAAAATAGGGATATATAAGTAATTTCAGTAACACAACTCACCCAGTGTAATAGTCCTTTGGAAGATAGACATCCCTGACTGCTCCAAATCTTTCAAACGGAACTCGGAGTTCTTCAGACCTATATTGCATTTTATGCATTCAATTACAATAGCATAACCCATTAAATCCCCAATAATTGGGGGTATGGGCGGGGATGGACGGGATACAGACCTAACCTTTGTCAAACAAAGTTGCATTCAATTAAAATAAAAAAATTAAGACAGCCAATCAAAGATCATAAAGCATGCATCAACAACTTCGACTATTGAGCATATAGTACGGTACTATATGCTCAATAGTCGAAGTTGTTGATGCAGTCCAAGGGAATGTTAGTACCTGCAGTCCAAGGGAATGTTTCGAACTAAAAGACTGCCATGATTTCTATCCTTGTGCCCCCCGCGTTCACCGCCATATCCCCTTCTTGGAGGAGTTCTTGGTCGACCTCCATATCCTCTCCTTGGAGGACTGTAGTAAGGTGGACTATACCTCCGCATTGTTCAACTCCTGAAATAGCTGTACAAGTAAAGTTCAATATCTACTGTGTCACTTTAGAGAAGAACACAAGTAAAGCAGTTTCTGTAGATCCAGATCAAACAGTGAAGCCCAAGCAAATTAGTTTCTAGATGTATCCATTAATTAAAAAAGTACAATGAGAACCACTTAAGGAGGTCCTTTTTTTTTAAGTTGACTATGTTTATTAACACACACAAACAAGTAAAAAATTCCTTATTCTAGAACATTTGTCACACGGTACGGAATACGATTCGCAATAAGGAGTACGGTTCGGTACGGAATTCGCTTAGTCTAGAAAAATCTGGTACAGTAGGGGTATATTCATTACTTTTTTATTTTTTATTTTCATAATTTCAAACTTTTAATACTTAATATTAATACTAGAATTTTAAAGGTTGGATTGAAGGCATTTAATTGGAGGACTTGTTTGTAATATAAAATATAAAGTTTGAGGTCTAAAATATAATTTTTAAAAGTTATTTCGGACTTTGAATGCAATTTATTTCTAAATTTAGGCCATTTAAGACTTGTTTATAACATAATTGTTTTATAGGACTTATGTGATAATATTATAATCGCCATATTAGTCCTAGTTATATATATATATATATATATATACTCTTATTAACCCTAGGGGCAAAAAACCCTAAAAACATTCTAGCTTTTCCTCCTCAGCGGCGCCCCACCGCTGCTCCTTCTCTTCTTCTTCTCCGTTCTTTTCTTTTCCTTTCTTATCTCTCTCTCTCTCTCCGTTCTTCTCTTCTCCGGCGATGCCTCTCCATTTCTTCTCTCTTCTTCTCTCTCCGTTCTCCCCTTCCTCAGCCGCGAAGCACCTCTCCACCTCCCCACCGCCGCCTCACCGCTGCTCCTTCTCTTCTTCTTCTCTCTTCTTCTCTCTAATTCGCTTGGAACGCCATTAATGGGCGAATTTAGAGCGAATCGAACTCCGATTCGGTACGAACGAACTAGATCGGAGTTCGATTGCTTTTCCGGCGAACTCTGTGACTATGTTCTAGAAAGGCCACAATACTCTGCCCCTTGAAGGACCAATGTCTGGTTTCCCATATTAACCCATTCAGACACCTTTCACACCAATAGACAAAGTTTCATAACAGAGTATTTCCAGATCGTTGATTCAAGAATGGACCGTGCAAGTCACATTGGAGGCATTCAAATGGTAACTGCAGTTGCTAATAACACTTCCAGTTTCTCCTAGAACTTTACAGAAAAAATATACACGCGGTACTTAAGAAGATTTATGCTAAAGAAGTACGAAAAGTCTAGAATTCCTTGTGCAAGAAAAAGACCCTTACCGCAACATCCTAAATGCCAATCCTTTTTTCCTCGCATAGAAAAATATAATATATCCTGTCTTGAAAAATTAAAACTAAAGATGACAAAAGTATCGGAAATGCTTCTAAACAATTATCTAAGATAATATAAACTGGAAAAGCAATAAACAAAAACAAAATCAAAACCCTTGGTTGAAGCAAACAACAAAAACACAATTAATTTTAGTCACTTTAAACCCTAAAATTGATGTTAACGATGATCCGAGTTAAGCACAAAAATTAAAAGGCCGAACGAAACTAGACATTTATGCTTCCAAAAAGATAATTCAAGCGATATTTCAATTGAGTTCAATTAAAAAAAAAGTCCTCCGAGAACAAAAAATCAAGAAGAAGATTGTGAATTTACCTTTTACAGAGAAATTGTAAATGGCGATGAATTGGAAAGAGAGATCCACTGGCAGTGATTTTATTTTGGAGAACGAAGACCGTGTTTGGACAAAAGCCCTAGGACTAAATAGTGCCCAATATCCGGTTAATCCGGATAGAGATTTCAGATCGGAGTGGGTAACCGGGATCAAGTTTGACCAGTCTTATCGGTTGAGATTAGACCGACTTTCTCCTCTTTCTTTCCGGTTTTTTTTAATACATTTTCCGTTTTTTTTTTGTATGGGCTTTTTTCTCTATACGTTTTTTGTCTGGTCATGAGGTGTCTAGGTATGACACTCAAAGTCTCAAACTAATCTTCACTCGCATCGGGTCAATCCAGTTAAAGGATCAAATATTGACCATAATGGTGTTTTTATATATAAGCAGGGTTTAAATTCCTAATCTCACTTAAGAAATAAGAGTGTTAAATCAATCATGCTAACTAACTTTAATTTTTTCCTTATACGTCATTATGTATATTGTCCGCTAAGAAAGTATTTTCTTCTTGACATTTTTTGAAAAATTAAACACTTAGAATTTTTATGTAAAAATAGATTAATTGTAATTAATGACTACCTGTTCATAATTTCATTCCCTTAATTTCTTCATCATGTTTTAATTATTGTTACAAATTTCTTTTTCTAGATCAATTATTATCACAAATTTCTGTTGGAATTATATGAATTAATGGCATGGAAGATAAAGAAGTGAATAAAAAATTCACTTGCAATGAATGTAATTTTTCACGTAATTTTTAAAGTTATATTTGTTTAATACATAACACTTCATTTATTTAAGATAAATTAAGTGTTCAATAAACTACCACATCCACTAGTATATATAGGTTCCTCCTATTCTTATTTTAAAACACTAACAAGCAAGGCAGTCAAACTCGCGATCCTACGTAGGATCGGAAGGGCATATGAGGATCGTAGAATCGTAGGATCGTAACTCGGATCGTAAATCCTACTTAATTTAAAAAATTATTTGAAAATATATATGTACTCTTACAAAAACATTTCAATCACAAATTTAAAGTGTCTTAAAGAAAAAAAGATAATCAAATACTCAAGGAAAATCATTCAAGCTATTAATATCATGTACTAAAATTAAACATGTTTATTAAATTTAATTTGAAGTTAACAAAATTAAATAAAGGCAATGTAAAAAGATTCTGTAAAATTAGCAATAACAAGAAGTGAGATATAATTTGAAAGTAAAGAATTTACCTGTTATTGAAACATGATTCAAATGGCGAAACCTCATTTTTAATGACTAATTATTCAGCAAAAAAGTCAATCGGAGTTAATTTAATTGGAAAAATGTGCGTAATTTCTATTTTTAATTAATATTCAAATATCTCCTGAGATATATAAATTTGTATACATCTTAAAGTATCAGTTATGAGTACAAGAAATGATAAAAAAAAAAAATAAAGTGTTTCAGCAACAAAAAAAAAAAAATTAGGTTTGAGTAGACTCGTAGGATCGGTAGGACCGATCCTACCGAGTTTACTCCGATCCTACGTAGGATCTAACTCGAAAGACCCCTTAAAACTCGTAGGATCGTACGATCCTACGAGTCAACTCGCGAGTTTGACTGCTATGCTAACAAGCATTCTCTCCTCCTAATTTAATTTTTTTTCATGTTTTCATATAGTGTTCTTTGTAGTTTGTTCAATTTTGATAGGTAAAGAGTTTTGGTGTTAACTACTCTATCTGTGTCCGTTTTATCATGGGAAACAAACGTCTAATTCAGCATCGAGCACACATATGGAGGAGACAAATCTGTTTTAAGGAGATTGTATCCAACATAAGACTCGGATTGTTATCTTCTTATTTTCCTTTTACTTAATTCATTTCAGTATTGTTAATTTTATTTATCCATTTTAAAATAATTATTCTTTTTTGTAAAATTATTCTTTTATTATAATTGGATAATTTCTTTTATGCCATTTTGAATATATACTTACTAATTTATTTATAACATTCTCAAAATAGATTATTCGTAATACATATTTATTATGGCAACTGAGGTTGTAGGTGGGTCCAACACCTTGGACTATTTTTTGCAAGTGCCTACAGTGGTTTCTGATAACCATAATGAAAAAGAAACCCGTCAAACTTTTAAAGGTGTCAACAAAGATATTATTTATTTGGCTATCTTGAATCTTCTCTTGAGGCATTTTCGAATCGGACCGTGCCAGACTCAGATTTGGTCCGCCACCGACGGTTCAACCGGTTCTCCAGATTTTTCCTTTTTTTTATAAAAAAAAATTCATTTGAAATACTCAGATCAATGGCCCGTTAGAGATGGATGGCCTAGCCCGGGATAAAACCGGAACCAGTAGTCCCAAACCAGCAATCCGGTTAGAAAATGGGCCCACCCCAACAATTTTAATGTTGGTCAAAGTGGTTCTACCATCATTTTCCACTACACTACACATTTCGGTCAAAAGTAATGTTGAAATCATTATTTCAATAATTTTGACTAACGAATTGGCCTAAATAGACCTCAAAGTTATTTCCTTGCAATATTTTTCAACCGAAAGATTTTTTTCAATCAATATGGTCCCTAAAAGAATTTCTAAGAAAAATCAGAAGGAAAAAAACAAGAGCAAATAGCTTTTTTTTTGCCACAAAACTAGTTACGAGTGCTATATATACCACAAATTAATTTTTCGTGCTTTTTCTGCCACTAAACTAGTAGCTGGTGCTATATTTGCAACAATTCATTTTTAGTGCCTTTTCTGCCACGAAACATTTTAAGAGTGCTAAAAATGTCAAAAAAATAGAGGAGAGTGGTGGTGCTAAGGCGGAGTTGGAGGGCAAACTAAGTAGAGATAAAATTAATTTCAAATAAACCCCTAAAATCACATTTTTATATTCAATTGGGTACTTAATGTTATTTTTTTTTATACTTGACCCCCTTCTTCCCAAATTTATCAAAACTCTCACCACCACCTTCTTCCTCCTTCTCCTCCCACCTTGAACCGAGAAAAAAAAATCATCTTAGACCAAACCCTGGCCCCAACAACCTGCAAGTCCAAATCTTTATTCCCTTCCATGCCATTATAGCCTAAAAAACCCAGAAAATTTGATCCATAAGAAGCAAAACAATGCCTACCGTTTCCGTCAAATTCAAAGCCAGGAACAAGTTTAATCTTTCTGATAATCACAAGTTCTGCTGTAATTCTCTTTGCCATTTTCTATTTTATTTACTATTTCCGGTACTTCAAATTCTTGGTGGATTAAGGTCACCTTTATTGTTAATCTTGTGGGTTATTGTGTAGATAAAAGTAAAAAATTAGTTTTTTATGAGTACATGCCTAATCGTAGTTTACAACAATCTCTATTTACTGAGTCGTCGTCAAATTTGTATTTGAATTGGAGTAGAAAGTTTGATATAATTTTTGATATTGCAAAAGCATCGGTCATTTTGCACCTTGAATGTGATCCACCTGTGATTCATGGAAATGTAAAGCCCAGTAGTGTGTTACTAGATTCAGATTACAGAGCTAAGGTTTCCGATTTCGGGTTGTCAAGAATTAAAGCTTGAGGGTGAATTTGGGGTTGATTTGTTTAGTCAAGACCTGGGGAAGAGTCGGGAGCTATGGAAAAGTCAAGAACTTTATGGAAATTCAAGTACTGAGACTCCCCCAATTGGGACACCAGTTGAGAAGGGGTCAAGTATAAAAAAAAATATTAAGTACCCAATTGAATATAAAAATGTGATTTTAGGGGTTTATTTGAAATTAATTTTATCTCTTACTTAGTTTGCCCTCCAACTCCGCCTTAGCACCACCAATCTCCTCTATTTTTTTGGCATTTTTAGCACTCTTAAAATGTTTCGTGGTAGAAAAGGCACTAAAAAATGTTTTGTTGCAAATATAGCACAGTTACTAGTTTAGTGGCAGAAAAAGCACGAAAAATTAATTTGTGACATATATAGCACTAGTAACTAATTTTGTGGCAAAAAAAAAACTATTTGCTCAAAAAACAATACAATACCAAAACATCCCTCCATCCAAAGAGGAAGGAAAAGTCCTTTAAGTACATGCAAATTGTATTATACAAATCACTATCAAGCCTGACTGAGTACATCAATCCCTACCTAATACAATATTTTTAAAACAATATAACAAAAAATTGAAAATACAAGTAAACCCTAATATATTTTCATATCCATCATAATAACAACCGGATTTTGAATTAAAATTTTATCACCTGTTAAACTAAGCCGACTAGATAAAATTTCAATTTGCAGCTCCCTACAAATTTAAGGCATAGACAATGCATTATAACGTGCCGAAGAATAAAGGAGAATGCTGGAAGAATAGGGATTAGGTAGCCCAGTGGAAAAGGCTATCCAACACTGACCAGTGGATTGATGTTCGATTCTTGTACTCTCCCCAATAACACACACACCCAAAAAGAGAATGCTGGAAGAAACAAATCCATCACACCGCTATATTTTCTTTTTCCATTTTTCAGTACTATCTTTTACGGTATAAAATATTTTTGGCTATTTTATCACTTTTCAAAATATTAATTTTCTGCAAAGTTGAAGTTTTATTTTTCTTAAGTTACTCTCACCTATTAATAGAATTTTATCATTCTCTATTATGTTAGGGGAATTAGTTAAAGATATAATAAGTGAAATATTTCTTATTTTCTTCTTTTTTAATCTATAAAAAAAGATTAAATGTCTAATATGATGAAATGAATGGACTAATTTATAACGAGACAGCTAGGGTGATGAACCATGTCAAGTTCATCACCTTCGGAATATTATTTGGGTTGTTGGATGAAATCTGACGGCACGATGTTGGAAGATACATTTAAGAGTTGAAATCGCCAAAATTCCCTATTTCTGCCCTTTCTCTCTAATTTCGGAAAGAATCTAGTTAATATGCCTCCATATTTCTCTCTCATCTATCCTCCATTTTTCTGAAAATTCCCCTTTTAATGCCTCTATTATTCTCTTTACTCTATCTTTGAAAATATTTTCCCAAAATTTCTCTCCTATCTTCATAATTTCCAACCCCCATCTCCATTTTCAGATACATCTCTCTCCATTTTCAGACCTCGTGTATCTCCATATTTATTGTGTTTCTTACTGCTGTTAGATGAGATGTTTCTTATTAGATGTTTTTTTTTACAACTGTAAGATCCACTTCTTACATATGTTAGAAAAACATCTAACCATTAAGATAGAGGAGTCTGAAATTTTTGGAGATAAAGGAGAAGTTTTGGGAAAATGTCTTTAAAAATATAGGAAAATTTTAATGGAGGTATTAAATCGATTTTGTCTGAAATCAGTGGGAAATGGCAGGCAATGGGGGGTTTCGGTGACTTAAATGTCTCTCTCAAACTCTCATCGTCAGATTTCATCTAACGGCCAAAAACATGTTCCAAAGGTGCTGAACATAAGCATGTTCAACATCCTAGCCATCTCGAATTTATAAGTAGACGCACTAATAAATAGTTTGACTTTAATTTAATACTCTTTCCTTCTCACATGTTTCAAATTAAATGTTTACTTTATTAAATTTGAGATGGAAGTACTATTTTTTTAATAATTTAACGTGATTAATAAAAAACATATGATTCCACTTTAATGTCTCCAAAATTAATGTGTTTCATTACATATCCATAGGGTGTCAATCGAGGTATGTGAGCTGAGCTTGGCGTAGCTCACGCTCTGCTCACATAAAAATTGAGCTGAGCTTGGCGTACAAATAGGGATATTTATCCGCACCAGATAAAAAAGATATTTTCTTTTATTATCGAGATGGATAACAAATACCAAGCAATTGTTTTGAGTCAGATATGCCGCGCCTCCTTCTTTGAGAAACCATCCAAAGATGTCAAATTACAATATTTCCATGTCCATTCCATTGGTAACGGACATCAACTCTCCAATGCCTGCCCTATTCAATTCCTTCTATTACAACCTTTGCTTTCAATCTTGAAAAAAAGAAGAAGACATTTCTCATATAACTCAATTAATTGATATCAAAATCATATGAACATGACGAGATCCTTTTGCTATCCATACAATTATATTCACATAAAATCTTCTCTCGAGACAAAAAGAAACATAAATTCAAGTGACTTGATAAGAACTGTACAGAGGAAAACAACTTGAATAGTGCAATGAAGCTGAGGTCTCCAACTCACTGGTCTCAGTGCATTATCTGCTTTGATTGTTTCTCGTTTCAAATTAGTCGATAAAACTCAAAATCTCACCTCTCTTTTTTCCGCATTCAAGTAACAACAGGTGCAGCAGACGGCCTCGGATAGGATGCAGCTTTTCTACTAGATGCTTCATTAGCACTTGGTCTATGATGCCTTCGAGTAACTTCGTTTTTAACGCTTAAAGTGTTCAATTCCACAAGCTGCTCTAATGCTTTTACCACTTCTTGTACGTTAGGCCTGTTCTTAGGTTCTATTGCTAGGCATTTTATTGCAAGGGTTGCTGCCCTTAAGGCTCCATCTATTGAGTACTGACCTTCTATCCGAGCATCCATAGCATGGAGAATTCTGCGTTTGCTTCCCAGATAAGGTTTAGACCATTCAATAAGATTGTGCTCCCCAGAAGGGCGGTTATTGTCCACCACCCTACGGCCTGTCAGCATTTCGAGGAGGACAACCCCGAAACTGTATACATCACTTTTGGTAGTCAGATGACCTTCAAAAGAAAAGAAAAAACAAATGCGCGATTAGCAGCAGGAAATGAACAAGAAGATGAAAATAAATTCGCAGTTTATATATTTCTCAATTTCTTGACAACATAAGTTTTCAACAAAAAGGGGATAAGATAGAGCATTCACATGTAAACAAATGAATTCCAGTGAGGTCCCTGATTGTGTAAACGTTAGTAAGTGAAAAACATAATACCTGTCAAGGAAGGCTAAAGTAGTTGGCTTAGCACTTCTGACTCGGAAGGATAGGTCCCTTGTTCGCTACCCTCTCCCTCGATAATAATAAAAATAATTAAACAGAAAAAAGAAAAGT
Organism: Vinca minor; assembly: GCA_026122235.1. NCBI lineage: Eukaryota > Viridiplantae > Streptophyta > Magnoliopsida > Gentianales > Apocynaceae > Vinca > Vinca minor. The sequence goes on along the minus strand of JAOCZM010000100.1, from coordinate 3,900,877 downwards.
ATACCTGTGGCCAAATACTCAGGAGCAGCATAGCCATAGGTCCCCATCACTCTGGTAGATACATGGCTTTTACCGTCCATCGGGCCATCCTTTGCCAGGCCAAAATCAGAGAGCTTTGCATTATAGTTCTGTAAGCACACAGATCAGAAACAATCAGAGAAATGTACACTAGATAAAGATGTTGTAGATTTGGAGAACAGCATATTAAAATTTTAAGGTGATACATACAGAATCAAGCAAGATATTTGAGGACTTGAAATCGCGATATATGACTTTAGCTGCTGGACTATGAAGATATGCTAGTCCATGTGCTGCACCAAGAGCAACCTTCATTCGGAGGTCCCAAGAGAGTGGTTGGAAGTGAGAACTTCCTGGTGGCATGACGATGATTGTGTTAATCGTGATAAATTAAATTCCACCAAAATACTATGTTATTAAACTTGCCAAAGAATTAAGGAACTCACTCCTGAACAAATGATTTTCCAAACTTCCCCGAGGCATAAACTCATACACCAGTATCCTATGTTCATCCTCCAAGCAATATCCAATCAATTTTACAAGATTAGGATGATATAGCTGCCCCAGATAATTAATCTCTGTCTGTGGTTCAGGAAAAAAGAGGTAGAGGAAACGGTATCAAATATTTTGGAACAAGACTAGCCGGGAAGTTCTTGAATCATAACAGCTACTACATAAAGTGGAGTTGACACTTTACAGGAAAATTTTGACATTTTTACTGATCTAATCAACTACTTATATCCGATATGTAAAATTATATATACAAATTGATTCTTATATAACATATTCCTGTCACACATTAAATAATAGGCCAGACTCATACTCACCAGCCATTCCTTGTGACCTTGTATGCCTTCTTGGTTCAGTCTCTTGACAGCAATAACAATTCCAGTTCCCGGCCTGGCGGCCTTAAATGTATGTTCATCAATCCACCCCTTGAAAACACAACCGAAGCCGCCTTCTCCTAACACACTGTCAGGTCTGAAATTCCTCGTCGCTGCCTTTAGATCGTTGAAGCCAAAACTCTTCAATTTTGAAGATTCAAGAATTTCAGTCTCGCTGCGAGGAGTGAGAGGCAATGAGGAAGATGAAAGCCTCCCACTTAACTCTCTTCCATCACTTCCATATCTTGAATTTGATCCTTTAAACAAAATCACTTCTCCACATTTAATCAGTAATCCTAATTACAAAATCCCAACAAAATCTTACTTATCCTTTGTGATCTGACCCATCCCATATCATTGATAGACAAGAAAAACATTTCAACTCATGTTTATCTCCAATCCAGTGTATAAAGAACAAAAACAAAAGCAATGGAATAGAATCAACTAAGTTACTTATTTCCATCAATCAAACAAACAAACCTCAAAGAATCCATGAGAAATATTGAAGAAACAATATCCAAAAGCACATACTATAATTAATCATCAAAGACATAGATTATCCAGAAAAAAAAGAAGCAATAATCTTGAAATAAGATACTAATAGAACAGTAAGATCAAAACTTTACCAGCATGAAGAGGACTTTCTGCTTTGATACGAACACTAAAACAAGAACCCATATAATCAATCAAAACCCACCAATCAATCAAAGCTCTATAATCTAATCCCTTTTTAATTCTTCAGCAGAAAAAGGCACAGAGAGAGAGAGAGAGCAGTTGATTTCCTCTGCAAAAAAGAATTAAACTTTTTTTTATGGGTCTTGACAAAGAAGAAGAATACTCTTCAAAATCAAGAAGATGAAACAGTAGAAGTAAGGTGTGAACATACTACAAAATTTTCTACTCAGAATTGTTGAATTTTTTTTAACGCTTGGAGGATTTGTTCGTTGGATTCGTGAGAAGCTATTTCATTTGAAAGAAAGGTTCCGGAAAGCAAAATTTGTTGAATTTTCCTTCTTCTTACTAGTCAGTCGTCTTTGTTTATCGTCTGTTGCTCTGCAACTTGTACACATGTTCAAATTTATGGGAATGGGGAGGGTAGAGAGATTTGTAAAAAAGAAAGAGAAATTCTCTATTTATAACATATATTTGTTTTCAAATTTTGTTTTTTAGATTAAAATTTTGTTATTAGGCTAAAATTAGTATTAATAATTTACATACATATATTTTTATCTTATTAGTGAATTCGATGACTCACGTACAAGACACATGTCATCAAATTAAAGGACAAAATTGTCTAACTCTAAGCTACCCACCCAACAATGCGTAAATACCCGATTTCCCTTCAACATCTTCGACCATAAGAACTCTAAAATTTCACTCATTTTAATGCCATTATTTTTCTCATGTACACTAATTATTGCAACTTCTTCTTCTCTCATCTATTCCAGCTATCTAGTTTTTAGGTTATAGTTTTTTTTTTTAAATTAAAAAATTAACACATAACAATTTCTTATTAATAGGTCAGGGAGTGGGACACAGAATGTGCATAGACGATTATTACCGGTGTTGTAGAGCTTGAAGACTTGGAAAAAAAGTTGTAGAGCTTGAAGGATCTTTTAACTGCGCAAAAGTGACGTTATTGAGTGTGAAAATATTAGGAAGAAAATATTGGAGAAAGAAATTAAATAAGAGAGGTTAGTGTTGGCTAAAAGGGCGTTATTAAGTGTGAAAATATTAGAGAAATAAATTAAATAAAAGAGGTTAATGTTGACTTAAAGGGCCTTATTGAGTGTGAAAATATTAGGAAGAAAATATTTGAGAAATAAATTTAAAAAGAGAGGTTAATGTTGACTAAAAATATTTTATTGAGTGTGAAAAGATTAGAAAGAAAATATTGGAGAAAAATTAAATAAGAGAGGTTAATGTTGACTAAAAGAGAGTTATTGGGTGTGAAAAAATTAGAAAGAAATTATTGAAAAAAAATTAAATAAAAGAGATTAATATAAACTAAAATGGTAACTTAATTATTTGAAGGCAAATTGTATTGACAGAAAAAAATCTATCTTGACAACATAACTAGCAATTTTTAGTGAAATCCGGATCTCTATTAATCACAAGTTTGGAGAATAAATTATTAGTTGAGGAAAAAGTTCTTAACGAGACTTGAGCAGCCTCCGACATTTTCTTTACATTATGTATAATACTCTATCCATTCCCATTTAATTATCGTATATGAGATTTATAGGTATCAAAATTAATTATCGTTTAAGATTCTTTTATTAGTTGTCAACAATTTATTCCAATTATACCTTCGACATTTCTTTTATTTGCCGCATCTGTCATCCCTATTTTTTCCTTTCTTTTCTTATGCTATAGAAGTGACGGGTAATATTAAAACTTTCGGTGAAAATAACAAATTTTTTAATTTTCTAAAATTATCTAAAGAGTCGTATATTTAGGAACAAAGGGAGTAATATTTAGTCTAAACCCAGATTGAGCCGTTTAAAATTTTGTTTAAAATATAAAAAGTTGTGCCACCACCAAAATCGATGATTCCCTAGTCTGAAAAGATTTCGCCAATGTTAATCTCCACGTAAATTAGAATTAATTCGATCCTAAATATGAGTGTAACCGAAAAACACTACAAATTTTCAGTTCATGATTAGAGGTAAGTAGTGTAATTTTTCACATAGTTGTTTTCTTTTTTCCTTTTTGGCAAAATTGTGTTATGGACAATGTTTATATTTTCACATGTTAACCTTCTATTTCAGAATTCTTCACTATAAAGAAACACCATTTCTTTTATTTTTTAAATGGTCTCTCCCATTATTTTATAATAATATGGACTATTCTAAACTACAATGTCTATTGAACTAAACCATAATAGAATTATCACAAAAAAAAATTAATTAATTAAGGTGACAATACCATTTCTGTCATGGACCAGGCGTGGGGACATAGACCACTTGGTCCACATTCAGTCACATCACAGTTTTGATTAAAATAATAAAAATATTCCCCCACTTGGTGCATTGTTTGAGGCGCTTTTTATTGTTTTTTAATCAAAGAGATGATGCGGTGATTGCAATGCCAGTGATTTATGTTCACACTCATGAGACAAGTGCCTATATCGAAATTTTTCCATTTCTTATACTCTGATCTTTATAACTTTAAAATAATGCTGAGGATGTCATAATCAAGAAACGCAATGAGCAGACAAGAAGGCCTTTTAACCCGATAACGTTTATCAGAAACAAAGTAACCGAATTCAGACAAATTAGAAGCCAATTTACTATTTCTTTGGATAAATTAATTAAATAAAGTCATTGCTTTGGCCAACAACGAGCGGCTCAACTCGTGGTTTAAACCAGGACGAATCCAGTAATTGTTTTTTGGGGGGCGAAAAATTGCAAAAGTATATCAAATTATATATAAAAATTGTAAAAAAAAATCTTGGGGGCGAATTTTGATAAAAAGCTCCAAACTACAAATAAAATTTACTGTATTTATTAGTATTTTTTTAAAATTCTCAGAGGGGCGACTGCCCCCTAGAATCGTCCCTGGTTTAAACTCTTTTTGAATTGTTTATTTTACTCTTTATCTTATCGTTTCCTTTTTTTCTTTAGAGTTACTCAAATGTTTTTTTTTTTAGTTTTTTTTAGTATCTACATTCAAAAGAAAAAAAATGCTATATTATATAGCTTGCTACAAACGAGATAGAGCGTAGATGCGATAAGATGCTATTTTAACTGGTTAATTTTTTTATTAGGTCGTGAATATTGGTCTCAAATCACATCCTAACTCTAAATATATACAATAATAGCAATTAAGTCTTAAACTTAAGTAATTAGGTCAGCTGCATAAAAATAATATATGTATTTACAAAACGGAGCCTCCGCTAACTTTAAAAACGGAGGAGAAGTAAGAGTTTTTAGAGTTGGAGTTTAATCTTTTACAAAAGGGAAGAAGTTATGAAGGATGCGAGATCTAGACTTCTTGATTCCTCCTCTTGTAATACCTGTAACTTTTGTTTACGTGTTAAATTGACTCGTAACTAATTTTTACATTCTTTGAATTCTTTTGCATGATTATATGAATTTTTATTGTTATTACATGAATTATATGTTATGTGTCATGTTATATGATGCGTGATATGTTGTATTATTTGTTACATCTGATGTATGGTGAGAGGGAGGACATGAGTGAAATACTTGGGAAGTGTGAGAGCCTTTTGTGCAATAATTTAAAAGCTGATTGGGGGAATTAATGACTGGGAAATAATGGGTAACGACATTTATCAAAAGAGTGGGAAAAAGAAAAGAAAAGAAAATAATGAGAGAAAGAGAAGAGAGAAAATCGGACAGAACTTTGAGAGGGCAATTGAAGGAGCAAACGAAGTTCGGTTTTGGTTATCTTTATACCGTTTCGAAGGTATTCAAAATACCTACGCGTGAGCACAGATGGTGTAATACCCGTAACTTTTTTACTACGTGATTATCTATTTTAATTTCATCATTACATGTTTTTAATGCTTTATAAAATGTTGACATGAATTAATTGTTTAATTGTTATGTGTCACTTAACATGTTTATGTGTTATATGTACCTAATTGATGTTTAGGGTTGTGTAAGGACATGAGTGCACTTTGTGTGAGATGTGAGGGACCAAAACAAGTAATTTAGAATTGAATGGGGAGGGAGTTATGGCTGGTTTTCTCTAGCACTTTTGGAGCTTCACCTGATGAGGGAAAATCATTGAGACTGTAATGGTTTTTGGAGTTCAAGGTGTTGGATGATGATACAATGTAGAATGAGACCTTAAAGCGTGATCTCGTTCGTTCAGGGGGTGAAACTGAACCCATGTGTTTAAATGCTTGGGCCTACCTAACTAGGCTAATGGTTAGGGTCATTACAGTTATTGTTGTATAGTTGTGAATAGATACTTGAGCTCGAAGTGTGAGAAGTTGTGTCATAGAAATATCTATGTTCGTAATGTCTAAGCATGCGTGTAATCGTGTGCATCGTATGGGCAAATCATGGTGCTTGTCATACATTCGGTTGTGTAAGTGCTTAGACGTGGATAATGTAGTTATTTGCTTAATTATTGTTTCTTACTTGTTTGTCATGTTTGGGTCTTATTTGGTACTTGGTTTTGAGTCTTAAACATGTATTTTGGGTTGGTTTTGAGTTGGTGCAAATTGGTACACTTTTGTACAAATTTTGCACTTATTTTTCTGTTTTCGCAGGTCGCGGACGATCCATTAGTCCTAGGGTCGTCCGCAGGAAGACAGTAGCTACTACCTCACCGAGGACGATCCATTCGTCCTAGGGTCCTATTTCAGCCAAAATTTCTATTTTGTTATGTTTCAAGCTAAATCTTTTATAAGTTCTTTTAAATGTTTTTCAAGAATTTTAAAGTGTATTTCAAGTTAAGTTTTGCCAAGTAAAGTGTGCAATGATTTCACATGTTTTGGGAAACTGGAAACCTATTTCATGTCTTGTTGTATTACCTGCTATTTTGTACAAGGATTTGTGTGGATCATACTAAGTATCGAAACTCAATCCATTCGCTAATTTGTGCAGGTGATTATGAAGATGAGCCTTATTACGAGGAAGAGACTTGGGATAGGGCTTATGACGAGTGAAAAATATTTGACTTAGCTTGGATCACCTTTACCGCTTTCTGTTGTTTCTTTTTAGTGGAACATATTTATTTCTTTGTAGTATTTCCTTTGAATAGTTGAACTTATCTCAGTTGTAATAAGATAGTAATTTCCCTTTTAATACTACTTTCATTAATACACTTGATCATTATGGTTCATAAATGAATGTCCCTTGTATAGTAACTCTGTCATGTGGCTTTGATGTCTCATTTACCAATGGGATACTATCATGTCATCATCCCTGGTTACGGGGGTGTGACAGACGGGTTGCGATTCAAAGTTCGGAGCGGGAAGTTATAGCACCGGGAGCGGTGCTGGTTTTCTGGATTTCGGGTTTCTTGCTTGATTTTGTGTGCATTGTTTTCGTAAGAGGTCAGGATCATTCACCTATGTGTTTTCAATCGTAAAGTGCATGAAATCGCTTTTATTTTCATATGTTTATCATGTTTTATTGCATAAAATGGATGAAGATTCAGATTAATTGCATTCTATATGGTGGATCGTCATATATAAGTTGTGTTATGAATTTGGTTATGTAATTGTCGTTCCTTGCTGCCCTTAGTTGCCTTGTTGTTATTTGCTGGGATTGATATCGTATTTGGCTCCGTTTGTTAATTGTTGTACTGTCGGAGTCGTGTCTATTTGGTATTGGTCAACTGAGTCGTCGCCCCGTTTGAGCTCTTGTCTAGAAACTGCGATATGGCAGGATTCATTCGAATATATTATGTGTATGTGTTGAACCCGGAAGTTCATGTTTTTATGATAAGTGGAAATTCTTGGGCCTTCACCCGATGTGACAATCATTGAGACTTTAACGGTTTTGTGGAGTTCATGATGATGGATGACGATACAATGTATGATGGGTCCTTAAACTTTTATACATGTTCGTTCAGGGGGTCATACTGAACTCATGTGTTGTACGTCTTGGGGTATCCTAACTTGACCGACGTTAGGGGCGTTACAATTATTGAGCTCGAATTGTGGGAAGTGTGTGTGTGTGTGTGTGTGTGAGAGAGAGAGAGAGAGAGAGAGAGAGAGAGAGTCATAGCGATAACTATGTTCGTAGTGTCTAAGCAATGTGTATAATCATGTGATCCGTATGAGCAGAGCACGGTGCTTGTAGTTCATGCGGTTGTGTAAGTGCTTAAACGTGAAGAATATGATTGTTAGCTTATTAGTTGTTTATATTACTTGTTCTTGTTTTGGTCTTATTTACTAATTGGTTTGAGTCTACAAATGTGTCATTTTGGGTTGGGAATGTTAAGTTTCATGAATGAAACTTTTACATATGTTTTTGTACTTCAAAATGTGTTTTCTGCAGTGTGCGGATGAAGGGATCGTCCTACTCTTCGTCCATTTCGCTTGCTCGACAAAGTATCTGGACTTGCTGCTTAGTCATGCGGGACGATGTGCTAGTCCCATCGCTCTCCATCTGCGACTTTCGTCTTGGGTCCTGCTTTTGGATTGTGTTTCCTTCCTTGTTTGTGTATAATGAGTTGTGGGTTCTATGCAGTGTATTTCAAGTTTCGTGTTTTAAATACGTTGTGTCAATTGTTTTCAAAAGGATTTTGGGAAAGGGGAAAAGTTTTTGTGTCTTATCTGATGCTTCATCCCAGAGGTGTTTGGTCCTTACTAAGTTTCGCAGCTCACTCCTTTCATTTTCTTATTTTGCAGGTGATTATGGTGTTGAGCCATATTATGAGGATGTTGCTTGGGAGGGGTATCAGGAAGACTGAAATCATAATGAACTTTGTGAACTCATTTACATTTCAAGTACTTTCATTTTTATTGTAATACTTTTGAACCTTTTAGATTTATCATATAGTGATGCTTTCCCTTTTAGTAACTATGTAAGTGGGTTTTGGTGTCTCATTGACTAATGAGACACGGTCATTAGACCTGTCAATTGAAGCTATTGAGTCTAAAATATTGTGTCCAGACTCAGGCCTATTAAATTGAGACCCAAGTTAGATTTCTATTGAATTGAGTCCAGGTCTTTTCAACCAGAGTCCGTACTCAACCACATTTAGTCTTGGATCTAAGTTGGGTCCGCTCATTAATTTTACTTATAATTTTATTGATACTCAATTTTATCGATCGAAATGTAAATATTTTTTTAAAATAAAATAAATAATGATTATTAGCGAAATATTTTGTGGAAAAAAAAAAAGCACCGCTCATTAACATTAGCATCATATTATTGGGTTCTTATAAAACAAAACAAAAAACTAAATTGGGTCTTTGGGTCCTTGGGTCTATACAATTATAATTTAGATCCACAACTCTTTAGTTTCATACTTGACTTAGATCCTACTCATATGAGTCTAAACCTAATCTAAATTTGAGAATATAAAAGTCTATCTAGATCCAAATTGGATCTTATGAGTTTTGATCTGAATCTGGACTCTTGAGTCTAATTGACACGCTTAACAGTCGTGTCATCACCCACACCTACCCTAAAAAAATGAGTGCCCACATACATATCCATTCTTTAATTCTTTTGCTTTTTCTTTTTTCTTTTCTCAAAGATTATTTAACGCATTCAACTTCGTAATCCTTATTTATATATAAATAAAAAGAGTGATATACAAATGAATTATATGATAGGGACTCGACTTCATCAACAAAATCTATAGAATGCTGATTAAATTAAATTTTCAAAAATTACGAGCCCCAGTTAAACTTTTACACTTACGGTAAATTAGAGCGTTAATTTATAGCAATGTTGGTATTTGAGAACTTTTGTTCTAATACAATCATTTGTTTCAAACACATTTTTGGGGGGACAATAGTACAATGTTATCTAAGTTGTGTTGCAATGGATCTTCAAGACGATGAAGAAGTATGTTTTATTATAGATAGCAGAAGACGAGGCAAGCCAGCACAAGTTAAGGCGGTTATTTTAGTTTTGGGTAGCTATACGACGTATACCCCTTACCTAGTGTCCGGTTATGTTGCTGAACAAAAAATATTTAAAACATATTGAATATTATTTATATCGTCAGATAAATAATTTAATGGTCCAGAATTTTTTTTATGCTAATAAGTCTTGTGATTTTGTAATATTCACTGCATAAAATATGTATTACATGTCTTAGGACATGTATTAATAAAAAAAATAAAAAACATCTAATGTATAGAATGTAATACTTATCTAAAAATATGTAACACGTGCCATAAAATATTCAGTATCTATTGAATTTTTGGTATTCTGCACGCGGCCAATTATCAGACCCAACTCAAGAAAATGATACAGCAGATCCAGAAAGTCCCAAACCAAAGCAACTCAAAATTGACTTTTCATTATGGTTTAGCTTTTGAATAATAGTAGAAAAGTGGTAAAGGTGGAATGTTCTTTTATGTCTCTCTCTTTTTTTTTTTAATGGATTTCTTTTATGTCTCTCTCTCACCATAGAAAATTAACTTGTATGGGAATATTATGTTTAAGTCAGGCCCGGTTCCAAGGGTGTCTAAGGTGACATCTGGAACCGGACCTCTCATTTTGATGGGCCCCAAATTTTTAAAAATTACTTAATTTGTATATAATTATTAGTTAAAAAAATTGAAGATTTTGATATTTTTCGTAACGTTATTATTGCATATATAATTTTGTTGTATACCGTTTTATTTACGGAGAGAAGTTTTATAAATTGAAGTTGATTTGCGATTTCGCTTCAAAGGGTGTAGTTAGAAGGATGCTCATTTTTAAAATAAAATATGAGTTAAGAATTGCTCGCATTTGAAACTTGGGTATATAATTATGTTTTAACATTTTTAATTTTTAAAAAATTTAGGGGGCCTAACTTTGATAAATATTAGAGGGACTCAATATTATTTGAGACAGCCCTGGTTTAAGTTGCATTGTTGCGGTGCAAAACGAGTCAAATCATTCCCCGAAAATATGTATTTCAAACTCGTCTTGAGTTTGGATGTCCTAAGCTTCTGTTAAATTTACACTAATCATATGTAAGTCAATCTCAAGAATTTATGGTCCCAACTTCAACTCGTTCCAATAATATGTTAGTTTCAATATTTCTAGAGTTCAACTTACAACTCCAAGTGTATGTTATGTTTTTGTACACTCATCTACAAAAGTAACTTTTTTTTTTTTAAAGAATCTACAAAAAGTAACTTTGTATATTATTGTAAAAAGAAATAAAAATAAAATTTATTTGTTAACTAATGTAAGCTAATTGTTAGAATTTTTCTGGTTTAATGAAAATTAAATTTTTGTACTGGTTTAATGTTTTATCATAACATATTTAGACAAAATAATAAAAGAAATGAAAGATAGAATAGGAAAAAAAATATGGATATAAAATTAGAATTATACACAAAACAGCAGACAAAAGCAGTAAGCAAACACATAAATGTTACTGATTTTTGGATTGAATCCTGGACGAGATGACAGTATATTGTTTCCCCTTAAGTTCAATATGTCATGCCTTTTATCAGCTTTCAGACACTCTTGAACACTGAACTCCCAAGGTACAACACTCAAACTCGTTGATTCTTTGAAGCCGAAAGAAGCAGCACCTTCGAACCTTAATTTAACAGATGAACTCTCTGGACAGAATGTCTATAATGCTGAAGGAATGCAGAAAATATAATGTAGAAGGAGAGGAGGGATATGATTTTCGAGATGCTTCAAACTGCATATGTATTCTGCCTTTTATAGGCACAAATTCCATATCAGTAACAACTCAACCATTACTCAGCCATAATGTTGACTGTTACAATCAACACCATCAATTCGAAATGAATTGCAAGATTGTAACAGTCCAGCAATAAAGTTGTGTTACTCTCCAGCAGTTTCGAAAACCAAAATGAAAAATCCATTAGCAGTCTAGCAATAAAGATGTGTTACTCTCTAGCAGTTTCGAAAACCAAAATGAAAAAAAACAGTAGCAAAATGTGGGTTGATCAGGGCCTTGAGTTTTAGTCCGGCATTTGTGTACCTGCGTACGCACACATGTTCGATCTATTTTGGTATCAACAGATACTTCGAATTGCACCCCATGTGCGGGCGCGCACGAGGTTCTTACATGTGGCATAATATTGACAAGACATTTTAAACTCATGTGAACCACTTTTCCTTATAAAGTGATTTTCACTCCCTTAGACATCTCATGTGGGATGTGGTATTTCAACCATCCTACTTTATACCAGTTTATCATTCACACCAATAATTGGTTTTCTCACATGTTATATATTATCGCGAAGTTTACGCAACCCACTTCGTGATAATCTCAATAACATTCAAAACCGAGCAGTGTAACATATAATTATATTGGCTCAAAATGTTCTCACGACACTTTAATTATAATTCAATTCTTTAAGAAAACCCAATTTCTCCAACAATAATCCCGTTTTAGCCTTTTAGTATTTGCGAATTTCATCAAAAAACATTGAGACATCCATCAAATAATAATATTTTAGTAGGTAAAATAAGTTTTTCAGCTTTTTGGCTGTGTACAGAAATATCTTTGGGGGCTAGGAAAAAGTTTTACTAAATGGAGTTATTACTAAATAGAGTTTTACATTAAAATTTGTAATTTTTAAAATTTTAATATACATACATTATATAAAACGTGTACACAGTTTTAGTAAAACAAATACATATATCTTGGAGAAATAAGTACATATATCTCATACAAATCCCGGAGATACAAATATATGTATCTAAGAAAACGTAAAAATATTTATCTACATGTATAAATAATAAATTTTCATTAAGTAAAGTAATACTATTTAAACTTGAAGCAAGATAATATTAAATGTATTACATTAAAAAACTATTTATAGGAATACCTTATAAAGGAGTAAACTTCCTTCCTTTGGTAACAAAAATTTCTGGTAGCAACTTTATATTTATATAATACTCCCTCCATTCCTAAATATAAGACTCTTTAGACAATTTGAGAAAATTAAGGAAGTTGTCATTTTTACCTCAACTTCCAATATTACCCACCTTCCCTCTCTCTCACTAATACATCATAAAGAAAAGAAAGGAAAATATTGAGGGTATAATTGAAATAAATTGTTGACAACTAATAAAAGAACCTTAAACGACAATTAATTTGGATACCTAGATATCTCCTAAACGACAATTAATAGGGAATGGAGGGAGTACCATTTATCAATATATAGAGGCAAATTTTTAAGCTGTGATCTAAAACAATATGACTTATTACAATATTAAATTTATTCCTAATATAACTGATACCAAGTTGGGACCATAAATTCTTGTTACTAAAGGAAGGAAGTTTATTCCTTAAATTATTCCTATAAAGGGGTTTTGAATGTAATACATTTGATATTTCTAACACAAGTCAACAAATAAAGGAGGAGCTAACAAATCAAAGTGAGAAATTTTCAATTAACTATTTCCTTTCAGAGCTCATCATTCACGTTAGAATTACAACGCGTTTGATACACTGGAATTGAATGAAACCCCTTTTCACCCATAGTGTCTTTTCACTTGTAATAGTTTTGTAATCCTCTTTCCATTCCATTGATTAAAAAACAAAGTTAGAATGGAATGACGGTTTTTTTTCATATGTTTGGAAAACTATTATTTAATGTTGGAATAGAATGATATTCAATATAATATGACTCACTGCAATAAAAATAGTTTTTTTGCGACGTTTTTGTACCAACATTTTTTTTCTAAACATCGCTTAAAAAAAAAAGAGTAAGTTAAAACAACATTTTTTTGCAAACGTCGCTATGTTTGAATTTTATACGACGTTTAATAGTGATAGTTATAGTAATTGTTGTTCATAACAACGTTTTGATGTTGGTTAACGACATTTACATTAAATGTTGTTATAGATTGTTACTTGTTGTTACTCATATATCGACATTTATATACTATGTCGTTAGATCTTGTGATATTTCAGACAAACATCACTATATTTGAATTTTATACGACGTTTCATAGTGTCGATTAAAATAATTGTTGATAAAACCGACATTTTGATGTTAGTTAGCGACGTGTACATTAATTGTTGTTATAAATTGTTCTTTTTTGCGACTCATATAGCGACATTTATATACAACGTCATTACATCATGTGACATTTATACAAATGTCGCTATGTTTGGATTTTATACGACGTTTCATAACGACGGTTATAGTAATTTTTGTTCTTACCGACAACTTGATGTTAGTTAGTGACATCTACATTACAACTTGTTATAAATTGTTACTTTTTGCGACACATATAGCGACATTTATGTCGTTAGATATTGTGATATTTTTAGACAAATACAAATAGAGAGATTATGTTTGTGAAATATATTTTTTAAAGAAAAATTAAAGACATTTAATTATTAAAAAGTTAAGAAGAGTGTGTTAATTTTAATTTAATTCATAAAAAATCAAAACACAAAGAGAAATTAAAATAAGTAAAGGTACAAAATCCAAAATTCAATTATAATAAATATAATAGAAGGAGAAACAAATCAGAAATGATAAGTTAGTTCATCGGCTAATTGCACGACATACATGTAGGAGGTCGCAGGTTTCAATTCTCATCTCTTTGAATAGGGAGAAACTTTATTATACATTATTCAAAGGTGACTAGACTCAACTACTCGGCTTGGCTATGCTCGGCCAATCTGGTTTCACAATTTACGAATGCCGGAAAAATAATCTTTTGGTACACTTTAAAATGATGTAACAAATGTCGGAATAACTACTTATGCATGGTATTTACAAGCGACGTTTAAACGATATTTGAAATAAATGTTGATATAGATCTACATCGACGTTTTTTTTTGGCCTTATTGTGACATGACAAACGTCGCAATATACCTTTTTTTGTTGTAGTGACTTAAATGCCCTTTAACATATGTTGATGAGAAAACTATTTAATTACACAAAGTATAAACTTTCACTTGAAAAAAAATCATATTTGTACACATTGACGGTTCAAAGGAGGGTGATGATCATTCAACATTTTCATACTGACGATTTTTTTATAAGAAACTTTTACTTTTTGTGAGATTTCCTTATAAATATTGTATAAAAAAACTAGTAAAATATTTTCCCCTGTAGTGAAACATTCTTGACTCCACCCCTATTTGTACACTGGAGCGCATCAAACATACATTTCAATGTTCAAATATAATTAATATATAAAGTTGAATATAATATAAAAAATAACTATATTTTTATTAAATTTAAACAAAAAAGTAACAAAAAAAAATCTTTATGTAATTATGGTATATAAGGTTTTATCAAGGGAATAATTATTTATGGGGAAAATGAACATGTTGTTGTCTAATTTGAACACCATAATAATTAAATAAAGTGTATAGTGGTTACTTTCTATTAATTGGTGATTCCATCTTCTCCTAAAAAGGAAATTACATAGGTTTTGGAGTGGAGTGATAATTCCCACCTCTTCATGGAATGAGCAATATTCCCGTAGAAAGGTCATTCTCGCTTTAAATTAATCAATCAAATCGCTGGAATAGAAAGATAAGCTGGAAAAGTCATTTTATTTCTTTACATTCCAGCGTACCAAACACGTTTTTAGAATTGGTATACATTATTTTTGGAATTAGATACTAAACGTTTTTTCTAGTTCTCCAAAAAGACATTTTAGTTAAGCCATGCTAATAACTTAGTAAATTACTCTCTATTTAATTGAGAAACCGGTTTCGAATTCGATATACTCATAGAGTGTATGCACAATCTCTTACTCTAATCCATTTTGAAATAGAAAGACTTGCTCCACACACAAAAGAAAAAGATCATTTCATTTATTTATGTTTTCCCATCCAAACTCATAGCAGCCGGAAACTTCTTGAGGTTATAAAACATAGAGTTCAGGGACGAAATCAAAAATTTAGTGTTGGGAGGGCGAAATTGATAAAATTCTTGGGGGTAATAAAAAAAGGCAACAAAAAATTTTTTGGGAGCGAAACTGATAAATTTTTTCAAAATACACATAAAATTTTAATAAATAGTAGTATTTTTAAAAAATCTTGGGGGCGTCCTGTCTTCACCCATGATAGAGTTGAGAGAAGTTCGAAGCAAGACCCTTGCACAAATGAGTTGGGAAATGCTCGAGTAAAGGATTCAGCTACTACGTACACGGGATCGGTGACCACTTCTTCTGCTACCTTATAAACAATTATTCTTTCTTTCTCTTTTTTTTTCTCTATTATTTTAAGCAGCTGAGAGAATAGGATTTAAAAACCTATACTGAAACGTCTACGTGCAGCTTACCCATACCTCAAATTTCAATATTCACGAGTTATTTAGGTACAACCACATTTTCTATCTCCTTTTTATACTATTCTTTCACTATTTTCTTATCGTAAATTTTCTTTCCAGGTTCTTTTATATGGCATTCTAAAGTCTAAAGAACGGTAATCGTTAAGTTACGGGGATATCAAATCCTCCCTAGTGTAGAACTCATTTTGTATCGTGTGTATTTAATGATCCGCATCAAAATAGCTATTTTATGCGGACCATTAAATGTATCCATCCGACGATCTAAAATGAGTCTGAATACACACTATTCAATATTTAAGGAAAATGATTTACTCCTTGAATTTTGGGGATAGAAACCCTAAACCCCCCAAATTGAAGGTGTTAAATGACTATCTTACCCCCTTCTGGTATAAGGGATTCACCCAACTATAAGGGCAAAAAGGTCCGAAAAACTATTTTAGTCAATCTTTTAGCCAATAATTCTAGTAGCCTAGCAAGGTCCAATATTTAATACCCTCCTCAAGATAATCGGCTCACTAAAGAACAAACTTGAGCCCTTACTCTTTTTTTTTGCTAAATAAGAATTTACCCATTAATCATAAAATAGTCAAGGTCATTACAATCAAAAGATAAAACGAAAATATAAGAAAAATAAAAGTTATACAATGGTATAGACACCATGCTAACAGATAAAAGTCCACACCCCGGACTAGGTAAACAACACAAAAAATAGTAGAAAAAATAAAATACATGATAAAATTCTACGCAGCAACTTCTCCGAAATCGTGGAACAACAGTAGCAAGCTCAGTTTCAACACCTTTCTTAGAAATCAACAATCTACGAGACCATGGGCGTATCAACCGTCCCATAGATTGTCTCGGAAAGATGAAGAAAACTGAGAAAGAACCCAAAACAACTCCGGGTTTAAAGAGAAACTCCAGATCTGGAAGGATTTGAAGTAGGTCTTGCATATGAGTTTTGAATCTTGAATAATAATGTCTTGAAAAAATTCCATCACGATTTACGGCAAAAAAAAGAGATGAAAACACAAAAGTGAAAGAAGGATGGATAGATTCAAGTAAAAGCTCCGACTGAAGCTAAAAAATGAAGAAAGCTTCAAGAGGAAGAAAGAGAGAAAAAAAGGAAGGAAGAAAAGGATACTTTGGACTATGCTTTGGTCCCTTACTTTACTAGTACTGGATCGCTGGGAAAATGAAAGTCAACGATCATCATCTTATTAGCTCATGCAAGTTCTAAACAAAAAAGAAAAATCCATCCTAATAGAGAGAGCTCTTGACTAAATGAGTACGAAAAGAAAGAAAGATCACTAGACTTCTTCTCTTTCTTTTTTAGTGTTACGCCAAACTTGAGCCGCTAAATTCTCCAAAATCTAATCAATCGGTTTGGTAGGATTAGCCAACTCACAACTAGGACAAATAGAAGACGCCTCTCGGTGAAGTTCTATGGTAGCGTTCTCGAAATTGTAAAATAAAGTGCCCAAGTAAGCATTGCTGACATCATAGCATTTCATTATTGTTAAATATTAAACGTGACATAACATAACCTCCAAAGTCCAAATGATTCCTAGCCAGATATTCCACAATCCTAAGGGATAAGACTTGCAAAGAAATATAATTAACCCAATAAATTATAATGCCTTCCAAGGTCAGAACATAGAAAGCCAAAGTGCAAATTTCACCAAGGACTTGCAAAGATTTTTTATCAGAAGTTCGGCCAAACTTTGATTGAAAAAGAGTCGATGCTTCCAGATGGAAACTCTGACCAAGGTAATTCCAACAGAAACAGGATCAAGCTTATACAAATTAGATAGAGGTCACAATCAAGGAAAATACATAAAACCATTACGTTCAAAGTATACCCAAAAATACAAGAGCAGGTTCTACTCCAGTTATAAGTCCCTAGCAAAAAAAAGCCAAAATTTCAACCACCTCTATTGAAAAAGAGCTTAAGCACTTTTCTTCACCTCAGCAGACTTGATAATGTCAATGAACTCCGGCTACACCAAAGGTAAAAATGAAGAGTTAGAACTTTGAACACATACTTTGGTTTATCTGTCTTTTTAAAATCAATATCTATTTCTTCCATGTTAGGTTTAGCAAACTCTAAAGATGGCATTACCTTGAGAGAAGCTCCACCAACCAGGAATCCATCAACATCAGGTTTTGCAGCTAATTCTTTGCAGTTGCCACCATTCACCGAACCTGAAATGATCCAGAATTTGAGCAACAAGTGTAACAACCAAACTGGGGAAACCAAGTCCACATCATTGTTACATCCCCTACTGCCTCCTTTTACCCCAGAGATGTTTTCTCCTTTCCTCTCACCAAAAGCAAAAGCAAAAAAGGTATGAAACACAATGGTCCTAGAACAATGAGGCAATCTTACGCACAAGCTCCCAGCCACTCTCACCATATAAGAAAGGTTGCCTAGGAAAGGACTTGCATCTCCCTGCAGACAAGTCGTTATTCTACAACTAGACCTTGATAATGAAATGAAAATAACTTGTAGTTTGAGGTAAACGCTGTTTATTTTAATCAAATGGCAACCAATTGGATCACAATGGAAGAATCTTCCCGTAAATGGAACCCTAAAATTTTCCAATCAAAAGGCCCACCATAGCACCCAAAGGGAGGGAAGGAAATTCTTTCACAAGAGTCCTATTCTGTTTATCATTCCAGTTATCAATGTGAGAGGCCACTAGAGTATGTTTTTAATTCCCAAGGGACTGGGATACTGTACTGCATATATCATCCTTGCATGACGAGGGAGCAGAGTAACATTACACAGGAACTTTAGACATTCAAGAGCGTGAAACTTATGAAAGAAATCTCAAAAGCACATTCTCAGTGGAACACAACCAGTAATTATATGAAGAAAAAACAAGTGAAATAGAAATGGCTTTCTTTTACTTTGACAGAAAATGTACTCTCTACTCCTAACATATAACAATAATCATGTTACACTGACAGAGTACCAATCAGAAGGTAAAAATATGAAAAGTTTAAAAAATTGTATAATGTAGAATTGGCTGAGAACAATTACCTCCGTAGATAATCCTAGTTGAAGCAGCTACATCAGCGCTGACGTTTGAATGCAGCCATTTCCTCAATTCATCATGAACCTGTAACACATAACACAATAGGAAAATTTAAATCAAAGGAAAAAGCTTCTTGTAAACTAAAAGTAGAAGATTCTTTCCATGTCAGCATAAAAAAATGGCATAGTAGTGGACCGGAACACGAACTATATAAGCAAAACAGAACAGAATAACAATCATCAATTCACCTTAAGTGAAAATCAACGTCTCTCTCCTTTTATCTTTTCTTTATAGCACCATGTGATGCAGATGGCATAAGTGACATGTATAAAGTATGTTATAGTCTTGAATCGACTTTCAGATAGATACAGGCAAACACAACAATCTAACCTCAGCAAGCCCATGTCAATGAAGTATCGGTATGAAGATGAAACCCCCAATACATTTCTTTTTCCTTTTATTTTCCCACCCAATTTCTGTGGGCAATTGCATCACCCGGTAGAATGATTCATTATGCATGAACCACATGGAAAAGATGCGATTTGACTGATCTTCTCCATATACTCCTCAAGAATAGGCCACTTATGTAATCTCAGATAAGTTATACAGCAGATTGCATTGAGTTACTCCATCCCATCTTATGCATCATGAATTTTGTTAATCCGCTTTTCAGCTTAGATTAATTTCCCATATGTTGCAATTATTAATTTAAAGAAGAATCCTAAAGCTGCCAAAAGTGAACCTAATTACACCATTCCTTCTTTTTTTCTTTTTCTTACCTTGCTTATCTCATTTACAAGTCATAAATTTCACTGTTACAAGTGATTGATTATAAAGGGAATTAATATTTCCTTTAGTTACTGTCAATTGTTCTATTCTTCCATAATCAAGCTCATCCTCTCCACCACAAGTAAACAAGTCAAATTTGACAATTCAACACTGTTATGATAAATATAAATATAATGCAAAACTTGCAACTGCAAGATTGAACCGAAGAACCCCCCAGATTAGAAACTCAAATGCAACAACTGCCAACCCAGAATTTCCATGTTTCTGATAATATAATACCAGAATGATCTCTTTCACCAACCCACATAACTTTGTAATTGCAAAAGTTCGGAGGACGGTTAGAAATTGATAACTGAGTTTAGTAGCAGCCATAATCAAATTAGATAAACACGTTAACGCCGACACTTACTTCCTGAGCCTGAGCAGGACTTGCAACCTTCCCAGTTCCAATAGCCCAAACAGGCTCGTAAGCTAAAACAACATTTGTCCAATCTGACACTTTATCTGCATTGTGAAGAGATATAAATCAAACAAGCCTTGAGACAGAAAAACAACGTTTGCAGGCCGAGACAGGAAACTGGATATAGAAAACTCCGCAAAAAATGATGAGTAAAGAATCCTTGGCAAAAAGAAATATTGACACATTCTAGCAACGAATTAATGAGAAAGACCACTAGCAAGTACTTAGGTTTTCCAGTTCAGCAAGTTTACATTTATTGTTCAAATTAGTTGTTAACAGCAGTCTCACGCATGTTCCAAAAGAGGCATACATTCATCCGGATTAACATTTAACCAACGACAATAAGCTCGGCAATACATATAAAAAACTGCTTAGTTTTCCCCTTTCTGCTCCATAAGTCTGGCTTTTATTTCTCAAAACTAATTGTTCAGTTGACCTAGCATGGTTTTCTTTTAGGTAAGTTCCTGCAGAACCAAAAACCTTCTTATCTATGCCTGGGCACATCCACTGCCTACAGGTTCAGATAGTTAATGTAGCACAGAGATTTAAATGCAAATCTTATAAAACACTAAAAGTTACTGATAAGTCTCAGGCCATCTTAAAGGTAATATCAAGCTGAAGTGCTGCCATGACTAATAGTAATTGATCTTGTTAAAAATGGACTTGGGCCTAACTCAATCCCTCAATCCCTCAAAAAGTACCTCGAGAGGGGGAGGATTGCCCAAGCCTTATGTATTGCAAATATGATCACAAGCTAGCTGATGTGGGATTCTCAACACACGCCCCCACACCCAGAGTTGGACATTTGGAGCGTGAACATTAATGGGGCCCAACATAGGACTAAGAGCCGGTGGCTCTGATACCATGTTAAAAATGGCCATTAGCCTCACTCAATCCCTCAAAAGTACCTCAAGAGGGAGAGGATTGCCCAAGTCTTATATATTGCAAATATGATCACAAGCTAACCAATGTGGGAATTCTCAACAGATCTGATAACATATTAGTCAGGATTATGAAACACGGAAACAGGAATAACAGAGCTTACGGTATTAAGTTCACATTTACAACTTGGTAAAGAGTGTGAGATGATTTTATAGAGGAATCCAAAATATGCACCTGCAATTGCCTTAGTTTGAGCTGCAACAACAGCCATAGTAGAGCCTGATTCTCTCTGCTCAAGAGTCTCTCCAACGCAGGCAATGACTTTCAGGCCTTGTGAAAGGGCATATGCAGTTTTGTCTCCAACGAACTATTAGAAACAGTTAATCATTAACTAGACTGATATGCATATATTTAGTACAATAACTTGCAAACTTGAATATTCTTTTCACAGGAGAGAGGATTACCTCATTTGTTTCGCCTAGTATCAGTCTCCTTTCAGAGTGCCCAATAATGACCCACGGAATGCCCAAATTGACAAGCATCTCAGCACTGCATAAGAATTGTTCACTTTCAGATAGTGCATAAGCAAATTTTCATAGGTGCAAGCTGCTATATCCTAAACCCCAAACTTGACAAATAACAATATTCCAGTATGTCATGGGACTCAAATTAAAGAAAGATTGATACTCAAACGAATGCCTCACATTTTTTCAAGCCAGCAGATCTAATTTTCAATTTTCATGTGAGTGAAACCAATGGGAATAATAAATAATAAAATTGCTTTCTGGGAAAACAAAATAAAAATTGTGAAAACCTACCTAACCTCACCGGTGAAAGCACCACCTTTCTTAACCCAGCAATTCTGGGCAGCAACATGGTAATCTGATTTCAATTCACTCTTTACCAATGGGAGAAAAACGAATGGAGGGCTCACAACAACCTCTGCAAGGATTTAAGCCTCGAAAGCATCAGAAAGCCATAAAGGTCATTCTTAAGCAACAAAGTTTGATAGCAGAAAAAGGACACGCACATTTGAATGATAACTTCACATCAGGAATACTTGCACAAATTATAAGGAATAAATTACCAAAAGTATAGAGAGAGAGAGAGAGAGAGAGAGAGAGAGAGAGAGAGACCTTTCTACTTCCCTACTATTTCCATGGATAAAGTTAAGAGCGTAAGAGACCTCACAAGTTCATGTCTGAGTATTTAAATACCTTTATGGAGAAAGGTCAAAGTGGGTAAAGTAGATTTGAGATGCGGAAAAGCTAGATCATGATGTGTTTATGCTCTTAATCCAATTCAAGTTATTTCCAAACCAGCACAATGCTTTAACTACCCAAAAACCGATATCAGGTCAATTTCCAAATATAAGATAGAACTTCTTGGTACCATTTAACGACACAGCATAATATAATCCTAGAAACAAAACAACCTTCACTGATACCAAACTCACATTAACAATAAATGAGGACAAAAGTTACCAAATCAGAAACCATTTCAGAGAACATGAACCATATATGTTGAAAAAAGTGTAATAATATACTTGATATCCTTGAAGTTACTCACCAACAACGTCCTTAGAAGGAATTTCAGCGGAATTGAGTGTTGATACTATCTTCTTCACCTCATCAGTTGTTCCATTCTGCACCATATTATTATCTAATCAATCATTTATGCTCCATAAAGCCACGCTCACCAATTAAAAGCAAGTAAGACTAGTAAATAACTTCATGTTGATTAATTTTCTCAAAATTTAAAAATTAAACAGCTAAGATATTCAAATCTGAGCATTCATCAGCTTTCTATTTCGGTTAATTTCGATCCATTATCACTCTATATAGATCGGGAAAACAGCTAAAATACTTCTGATTTCACGCAAACTTGTCTGATCTGCTTTAGTTAGTGGATTTTCAGATAGAAATCAGGAAATTACAATGAAAATGCTTACCGCTATTCATCGATTATTCAAATCTAATTGTTAAAACTAACAAATACGTATAACAAAAGTAATTAAAGCAGGATAAGGAATAAGAGAGTTACGCATTTCCAGTTGCCTCCGACGAAAAATGTTCTCCCCATAGTTGACGATGATCACGAGAAATTGATTTGGATTGCTCAGCAAGAAAGAGAAAGTGAGCGAACTTTGTATGGCTTCGGTTTGCAGTTTACACAGAGGGGCGATGAGGATTATATTCTGGAGTTTTCTTTGGCAAATACTAGTAAATTCAACAGATATTTTTTTTGCGGATCTCAGTGAATCGTGTCACTGGGCATTTGAAATACCTATTTTAACCCCCTCCTAATCCTCGAGAGATTATCTTTTTACTCTGTCGCACCTTACTAGTAACTTGAGATAAGAATATCTATTATAAGGGTAATTTTGTCAGTAGGAAAATATTATGACTTGGCCGAGGGGCTTACAGTTTTGCTGCCTGTGACCCATTCCCAGTGAATTTTTTATTTTGGTAGGTGATTAAATTTAAAAGTTACATCTAAACCAACAAATACAATATATGTAGGCCAAAAAGTCAATTCTTTTTCCTATGTGTATTGTATTCATTGGCTTGAATGTAAGTTTTAAACTTACTCACCTGCCAAGATAAAACATCTCATTCCCAGTGGGTAAACCTTTGGTTAGTAACTTACAAATTGTACACAAGTAGCTATGTACTAATAAGAAAGACACAAATGTATTGAAGATTCCAAGTTAATTATTTTAATGACTCACTAAGGCAAATTGGTCATTATTGTCCATAAACAATTTATAACTCAGGAGTAAGGTCTCAAAACAATAATTATATACAATAAAATCCCTAAACAATTTACCATTGGTATATAAGGTCCTTCCGTCCAAAAAAAATGTTAGTCAACTGTTAAATTAAAAATTCAATAGGGTCAACGGAAATATGTTAAGGGCATTTTTGATATATTATGTTAAACAATTGGCAAATTGGTGGATTTTGTCCCTAAACAATTTATAGTCAGGCGTAATATCCCAAAACAATAATTATGGACATTAATGTCCCTGAACAGTTTTCATTTGGTATGTAAGGTCCTTCCGTTAAAAAATTAATGGGTCAAAGGAAATTTGGGGAAAAAATTGAGTCAACTAAAAAGTTTCTGGGATAGTATAGGTATTATTCTATTAAAAATATACCCACCCATTGAGAATGCACTCCCAAGAGTACATCAATAGTAGTAATTTTTCTTCATGTTTAGATGTCCAATGTCGGGTGGTGGGTACAAGGGTGAAGAAGAAGAAGAAGATATGTGGGGTGGGGTGGGGTGAAGGTTGCATCGGGGTTGAGGAGTGGGGTGGGCTGCAATGTTGAAAAAGAAAAAAAGTGGGTAGGGGTAGGGGTTGGGGGTGCATTATCAATGGGTGTGTGTATTTTTAATAGCAAAATACCTATACTACCCCAGAAATTTTTTAGTTAGCTCAACATTTTTTTCCCCAAATTTCCTATGACTCGTTAGTTTTTTAATGGAAGGACCTAACATACCAAATGAAAATTGTTTAGGGATAGTAATGTCCAAAATTATTATTTTGGGACTTTACGTCTGATTATAAATTGTTTAGGGACAAAATCCACCAATTTTCCAATTGTTTAACATAATATACCAAAAATGCCCTTAACCTATTTCCGTTGACCCTACTGAATTTGTGATTTAACATATGACTAATATTTTCTTGGACGGAAGGACCTTATATACCAATGGTAAATTGTTTAAGGATTTTATTGTTCATAATTATTGCTTTGGGACCTTACGTCTGACTATAAATTGTTTAGGGACAAAAATCACCAATTTGCCACTCACTAATGATACATTTGTCTAATTTTTATTGTCTATTTGACTACTTTTTAGATGTAAACGGACTCCCACAGAAATAAAAACTCTTACCTATTCTATCCTCAATATTCCTGAGGGAGATAGTAAGGGAAAATATTTAGGACTTCCTTATATGACAGGACGGTCTAAAAAAGAGGTGTTTTAGTTTGTGGTAGATAAAATTTGGAAGAAACTCAGCTGTTGGAAAGAAAAAAATTTATCCTTTGCAGCTCGAGTAGTGCTCATAAAATCAATGATTCAGGCTATTCCCACCTACGTTATGTCATGTTTCGTCCTCCCCCAATATTACGTAGATACCATCACAAGTATGACCCGCAATTTTTTGTGGGGAGATGATGAGAAACGCAGAAATATATGTTGGAGGGCCTGGCATGAACTATGCAAGCCAAAATCTCAAGGGGCCTTGGACTTAGGGATCTGGCAGCTTTTAATCTAGCCTTAGTAGCAAAGCAAGGCTGACAAATTTTACGCCAGCCTCTCTCCCTCTGTGCTAGGGTTTTACAAGCAAAATATTTTCCATTAGACAAATTTTTAACTGTTCCACTACAAGGTCGGCAAATTTTTAATTATTCCACTACAAGGTCGGACTTCTCTTATTTGACAAGGTATTTTGAAAGGTCGTGAGTTGCTTAAGGAAGGTTTGAATTGGAGAATTGGGGATGGCACTCGGGTCAGCTTTTGGTATGACAAGTGGTTGCCTACTCCGCATAGTTTCAAAATTCAAGCGCCGGCCAATATGTCGTTTACGGCATGAATAATGCCCGTATCCTACTTTATTAATTTCCAAAGCAATAGTTGGAATGAACAAATGCTCCGGTACTACCTGTTTGCGTATGAGGTAGAAGAGGTTTTGAAGGTTCCTTTATATAGTACCTGGCCAATAGATCGGCTTGTATGGGCCTACGGGACCAATGGGCATTACACTGTTAAATCCGGGTACCATCTAAAAATGGAAATATATCAGGGTACAAAGAATTTACCTTCAATTTTGACTAATAATCCACTGGAATTTTGGGGCAAGATTTGGAAACTTCCTGTTGTCCCAAAGCTACAGGTTTTTCTCTGGAAGATTTTTCAACGCATTCTTCCCACTAACTTGACATTGTCTGGGAGAATTAGCTCTTTTGAGAATCAATGCCAACTATGTCAGGGTGAACCGAAAACTATTTTACGTGCGCTTTTCACTTGCTCTATGGCCATGGAAGTATGTAATCGGACTACCTTCAATATAACTATTATCACGTCAAAGGATACATTTCTCTCCTGTCTTATCCCTATTTTATGGGAAAATGAGGAAGTTGTAACCCCTTTCATCTATATTACGTGGAACATCTGGTGTAATAGGAATAAGTTATTTTTGAAGGTAAGATGAAACCACCTGAAGAAATTGCTAACGTGGCTATGGTTTGCGCAGGGGAGTTTAGCAGCGTTTATGCCTCTTCTATCGGCCAAGGCCCAAATTTTTTACCTACTCATGACCAGATTCGGTACATGCTAAAAGGAAAGACAAAATTATTTACTATAGATAATCCTAATCAGACACCAGCGATTTTGCCTCAAATACCAACAAAACCCAAGATATGGGAACCACCGGATAACGGTCTGCTTAAGCTAAATGTTGATGGTTCATGGCTGGAAGGCAAAGGCAGTGTCGGAGGAATTATTTGGAATCATGAAAGAGCCTTTGTATATGGGTTTGCCAGTTATCTCAACATTTCACCCAATCCTGAGTATGCAGAAGCTTTGGCGCTCCTTGAAGGAATCATATTTGTTGTTTCCAATGGTTATCAAATAGATCTCGTGGAAAGCGATTGCAAAACCCTGATCACCCGCATACAAAATCAAGAAGAAGATTTGTCGTCCATAGATCTCTTTGTGAATCTCATTAAAGATATTCAGGGAATTAGGTTGGCCGATATATCATATGTTCATAGATTAATTAATTCTTCCGCTGATGTATTGGCTAAATATGCTATGAGGTCAAAGACCTCGTCTCAATGGTTTGAAGGTCCTCCAGATTTTCATCCTACCGCAAATTTTTCTGATATTAAATAATATCCAATTTTCTGTTAAAAAAAGAGAATACGGAAGTTACTCTCCAATATAATTTTAAGTAAACAAGGAATTTAAATAACAAACTAACTCCATTAAAGATTAGAATCATATTTAATATAGTACTTCAATTCTTAATATATACTTATGGCGAATTGTGATTAATTGGGTAAAGGAACTAGACATAGTTTTTTGTCGTTTAAAACTTACACTAAAACAACTAATGCAATACACTATTACTCATATTCGAGAGATTTCAGCAAAATTCTTTGCTTTTCTCTTTTACAATTATTTTCCCGCCATCACAGGATTAGGCTCAGTATGCTAACTATGGTAATCAAATTAGCACAGGCATTTTCAAGTTTTCTCTAAAATTCATAAAATCTCTTGTTAGATTTATTTTCTGTAATATTGAAAAATTATAGAATTAAACTGCACTGGTTTTATATTTTTCTGAACAGAAAATCTGCACTGAAAAATTAAATAAATTCTGCACTGGAAAATAATTTCTGGACATGAAGATTTACAGCAAAAAATAAAACAGTAAAAAACAATATTGAAACCTTAACCGGTTTGGATTTTCTCCTGGACGAGATAGCAGTTTACCGCTTCCCATTAAGTTCAATATGTCCTTGCTTTTGTTAGCTCCAGACAATCTTGAACACTGAACTCCCAAGGTAAAACGCCCACACACTCGCTCTACTGGAAGCGACGATAGTGATGAACTCGAATGTTCGTAAACAGTAGAACTCTAAAAATGATATGCAAGTGTATGGGGGAAAAAAATGCAGAGGAGGGAGAGGAGAATTTCGTATTCTTTTCTGGATGGCAGCACTGCCTTTTATAGGCTACAAATCTTTCATATGTAACAGCTCTTGCATTACTCATTCTTAATGCTCAGTATAAATACTGACTGTTATAGCCAAGGAAGAGCTGCAATTAGTTTAAAAAATTCGAATATCCAAAAATCAAACCAGCAGCAAAACACTGTCTATTGGAAGCAGCAGTAACAGTAACTTCGAATGTTCAGAACAGTAGAACTCTAAAAATGATATGCAAGTGTATGGGGAAAAAAATGCAGAGGAGGA
Organism: Vinca minor; assembly: GCA_026122235.1. Taxonomy (NCBI): domain Eukaryota; kingdom Viridiplantae; phylum Streptophyta; class Magnoliopsida; order Gentianales; family Apocynaceae; genus Vinca; species Vinca minor. The sequence goes on along the minus strand of JAOCZM010000100.1, from coordinate 3,872,900 downwards.
AGAGGAGAATTTCGTATTCTTTTCTGGATGGCAGCACTGCCTTTTATAGGCTGCAAATCTCACATATGTAACAGCTCTTGCATTACTCATTCTTAATGCTCAGTATAAATACTGACGGTTACAGCCAAGGAAGAGCTACAATTAGTTTAAAAAATTCGAATATCAAAAAATCAAACAAGCAGTCTCACATATGTAACAACTTTTGCATTACTCATTCTTAATGCTCAGATCAGGCCCCGCGAGTTTTGGCATATCCATAGACCTTTCGTTTGCACCCCCTACGCGGGCGCACACGAAGTTATCACCTGAGAGGCATAATAGAGGTAATACAATCTAAACTCATGTTAATCACTTTAACATATAAAGTGATTTTCTCTTTCATGGGTTTCCTATGTGGTGGGTTTACTATGTGGGATGTGAGTTTAAAACCCCATTTACCAAATTTCATCCACCCCACATTATATCAATTTATCATTCACACCAAGAATTGGTTTTCTCACATGTTATATATCATCGCGAAGCATGCGCAACCATTTCGTGATAAACTCAATAACATTTAAAATCGAACAGTGTAACATATAAATATATTCTCACGACACATTAATTACACACTAATTCTTTGAGAAAAACAATTTCTCCAACATCTCTTTCGTCTTTGCTTTATATCGAAAGCAATTACCTGCAAAATCTTCAAAATTCACGAGAATGGATGCTCAATCAGATCCTCAAGCGCCCACATTTTCAGCCGCCGAGGTTCGGCTTAACTTTCTATCTCTGCATTTCTCACAACAAATATTCAAAATTTCTCTGTGATTGCTTTTTGTGATGAAATCGGTTTTTTCATGGTGATTTCGTGTATATTTGCAGCTGGAATTTCTTTCCAAGGATGAAATGTTTGAGATTGTACCGAATATGAGAATGGATACTCTCAACTTGATATGCGTAATTGAATTTAACTTAAAATTTTATCTTTTAGGAAATTGTATACGAGATTTAAGTATGAATGAATTTATTTTGATGAAATGATTTAATTGGCAGGGAAATTTTGGTCCTTTCAGACCACAAATTCTGACGCAGGTGCCTATCTTGTTAGCTTTAGCTTTGAAGAAGAGAGGGAAATGCACGATTCGACCTCCGGAGTGGATGTCTGTAGGTTAGTTCAGCATTTCAGCTTTTTAAATTATTTTGTGTGATCGTTTCTGTTTCTGTTTTGATTGTTTGATCGCTTTACTAGTTGCATTTAGGATAAATTAGTAAGGAAAAGGAGAAACAATTTTCTTTAATGTTGTCTGTGGAACATGATTTGTTTCGTTTGAATAAAGGTAGAATCCGCCATTAGACATCATAAAGAGAATGCTTGAACTTCGCTTGGTAAAAATCTAGAAAGAAAATTTTACTAACTCCTATGTTTGCATTTAACTAGAGAAGTCGACACAAGTCTTGGAAGCTGAAAGAGATTCTGAAAGGTTCCAGCCTTTAACATTTCACTGTGTTGAAATCTCAAGGCTTCTTTTTGATCAGTAAGTGTCCTTTTCATATTAATATGTGTATGGATGATTTCTTTCATTTTATAATTATCTTTGATTTAATTTCTTAGCTTTTTATGAGAACATTGTTATGCAGTGCCCATGACGACATTCCCGATGTATACATGGTCAGTAAAGTAGTTATTCTGAATCTAACTTGATACTAGCATTTGTTATTCATTATTGAAGTCAAAGTATCTGATAGGTGAGATCCCTCATTGAGGACATCTGAGATTTCACAAAATTGGTGCTGGCTTGGAGATAATATCTAAGGAACGTACATATGCATTGCGGGTATGTTATTCTCGCTGTGTTGAATTTCCACTAATTGATTACAAACCATCAGTGTTGTAGGCTTGTAATTTTTTGTGATGATATAAAATCAAACTTGTGAACCCTTTCCCTCCCCTTCCTTAGCCTCTTTCCCAATGTACCTTGAGAAAAGAAAATGGAAAACAAGGGGAAAATAAAAATAGAATCGGGAAGAAGATTAGAAGAAATGGATCTATGTATTTGTTATTTCTTGTCTTGTCTACTTAGGAGAAGAAAATCACTCTTACACATTCACCTCCCTTTCTACTGTATGACTTCATAGTTGGACTGGTGCTGGTTACAGATATAATTTACTATTTGCTATTAACTTTACACCCAATCATTGAAATTGTTTTGCATGGGATGATTTACATGGTGCTCATTAAGATGTTCTTCGGCATTGCAAAATGATTATTGATTGATTTGTGAAAGAGTAGTTTGTTGTGTCTTGGAGATTCTGTCTCTTGCTATTTATTGATGAAACTGAGTCTCTTGTTTCCTGACTGCTCTCTTACTCTTGTTGGAAAGTATGCTTATTGTCTTTGTCATTTACTGTGATTTACCTGACTAGCTTTGACTGCAGTGTATTTGCATTTTATCTTCATTATTTCGTGGATACGACTCTTGGAGTTTTGCAGCTTAAAAATCTGTCAGCAATGGAAGCAAATATAGTGCCCCCTTTGTCACTAGGGCTTTGCAGACATTTTCTAAGCTAACTGGTCCTGAGATGATTCGGGAATTCAGACAGCATTTCAGATAGACAGCCTCAAGCAACTGACCGTGGACCAAGAGTGAGTGTTTTGTTTCCTCTTCTTCTCCTTCATTTTGGATTTGCACATTTTCCAATAAGAGAAGCTCGGCAAACAATTCTAGATTTGTTAATTGTCTTAAATGTTACTGAATTCTGGAATCCATTTTCACTTGAAAGCACTTGAGTAAACAATGATCAATACGTTTTACGTGAAACGGTTAACATCTTTGCTAGTAAATGTTGGATGCTAATATCTTATTTTTGGATAATAGGGTTTGGAATTTTGATAGTGAGCTCCATCTTTTAGTTTTGGGAAGAAATTGAAAGGACAGTGTTTCAACTACAAGTATTCTTGTTAATGAGAAATGAGAAACCATCTCTTCAATATGGCAGGATGTACAATGGGAAATTGGATAGTTCTTCGGTGTATTTGCTGAGGTATGTTCACTGATTTATAGTTAGCTTATGCATGAGCTCCAATTATCACTGTTAACTCTGCTCATTTTAGGTTTCCATTTTCACTTGGAAAAGCTTTTGTCCAACTAAATGCAACTTGTGTTGTGCTGGTCCTTTTCCTTTTTTGAGGATGTAAATGTCAGTTTATTCATCTCAATATCTATGTCACACCCCGTCTCCCAAGTGATGACATGGTAGCACTTCAAGTCAATGAAGCACCGTACCCAAATGACTAAAAGGAATTCCAACAGTTTTTATAACTTAAAAGGAAAGATTACATCATCCATAAATTCTATTACATAAAAGGAATTACTATTGTTCAACAAGTTATACTAAACCATAATATTTCACGAGTCATTTCTATTACATATGATCAAACTAAGTCATCCTCATACGCTTCATTGTAATTATCATCAATGGCACCGTCCACATACTCATATGCAAAAAGGTCAACAAAATAAGGGTGAGCTACAAGCCAAGTAAACATCGATCACCTTTGGAATGAAGTATCGAACATGACCCGAAAAGAATGTTGTCCCGAAACCCAAAACATGTAACAAAACTGAAACAGAGTTAACTTGGAAAAAAACATTTAAAACAATACGGAAACTAATTGAAACGAAAATAGAACGGAAAACAAAACAGAAAAGAAAACAATCCAGCACAGGCCACGGACAAAGCCCCAGACGAATACTTCGTCTGCAAGCTACATAATTCTGTTTTTCATGTACAAATTCGTACACAAAAACTCAGTTTCTGCACAAGTGCATTCCCAGCCCAGAAAAATCCAGTTTTTTACTCTAAATCACATACCAAAACAAATGCAAATCAAACAACCAACATGCTCCAATTCCATCCAACAAATCTGAAACAAACGAATCAAAAATTGTGTAAGAGTACCATGACTACTCAACCACTTCAAACGGACTTTCGTGTAAAATTAACGGATACAATTCGAAGCAATAACAACACATAATGTTCACACAATTGAGCTCAAAGTTTGGCAACAACTCTATTCCCTGTTAACAACCCTTAACTATTAAGTTACCGTTAAGAAGGGTCTACCTGATCTTAGCATAGATTCAGATATTAGTACCCTCCGAATGACATGATCTGATTTTTAAGGACACGTCCGCTATGTCATCGCTCACCCTTGTGAACTCCACAACAGTCGTTAACAATCCTACTTATTATTCTCGTTATCAACAAACCAGAGTTCCAATTGGGAATCAAATACGAAGACTCCAACGAAACAGACAAATAAGAAACGATTAACCAACGCAACAATTCACCAATTACAACATAGCCACAACTAAGCAATTTACATCAACGCTTCATCCGATTTTAATGCAGTTAAAACATGAATGAAAAATCCATAACTTCGCAAAATAGAAACTTTAACAAAAAATGATAGTTCATGATGTTTAGAGACTGAAAAATACAAGGGTGAAGAATCCTTACTTGTGAAACTTGAGCAAAATCCCAAAAACCAGAAATCACCAAATATGGCAGAAACAACTTGCTCAAGCTGGAATTGCTCTCTCTACAGAACTCCAAATTGCAATTCGTCAACTCTCAGAAGTAGCCTAGTGAGTCAGTTTCGAAACCCAAAAAGAATCACTTGATTCCGACTTCGTTTGCTATTATAATTGCTCAGAAAACCTCACAACACTAAAAATTCTGCACTCCTTCTCTCTTTTCTTTCCTAACCGTTGTTTTTCTTTTTCCTTTCAAAATTCTCCATTCTTAACTTCTTTTCTAGAGACTCCTCAACTCTTTACACTTCAGCCCCTAGATTTTCCTAAAGTCTACACTTAAATCCTCTCTCTTACAAGTTCGACCAAAACGCCCCTCACACGAAACGTACCACATTTATAACACGTAGACACATAACAATGTTTAATTAGGCAAATAATCACATTACAAGTCACATAATATCATGCTATAACATACAATAAATACATACATGTAAGAATTAAATGCAAGACATGCAAAATTAATTTCGAAAAGTTCTAGGTATCACAATCTAGCAATAGATATTAGTGGGATTCAAAAGATATGGAGACTTGGCTTGTAATCTGTGTACTTATTACTTTTTTTTATTGGGGGAGAGGGACCTATCTATTACAATAAATGGGGGATTAAAGAAGCGGGGAGGGGAATCGAACTAATAACCTCTACGTCATGAGGCCTCAGCCTTGACCACTAGACCAATGCCTCATTGGCTATGTACTTGTTACTTGAATAAGTCTTTGAGGAGTTGACTTATGTTTCTGTTTTCCCCATTTCTAGCCTCCTTTACAGATGGAAAATGCAGAAAAAGTAAATCTAGTATAATGTAAAATGCTGTCTAGAAGTTAATTTGATCTTTAGTGGATGTTTATCTTTATGGCTCTTCCTTATAACCCTTGAGATATCATGAGACTTGGATGTTGAGCTGTAAAAGACTCGAGGATTAGAAATGTTAGCATATTTGTTCATACCTATTTTTGGATGTTTTTTAGTGGTTGCATAAAGACTCTTTTAAATTATTGATTTATTGTCACATCCCTCTCCTTTTTCTTAAACTTTTCTTTTTATTTTAATGATTTGAGAGGTATATAAGTGTCAAATCTTAGACTAATGATAGTGGGTCGAACTACACTAACCTTCCTAAACATTGTCACGTACCTCTCAGTTATATATTTAGGGAAAACATGTGCATCTAACATTTCTTGCTTATGATAAACAACAAAATATTTTCACATTTTCACATAGATTGTCATGAATAGTACTGTGAAACGGGCCGGCCCGCGCGGGCTTATTTCAAAACGGGCGGGCGGGCGAGCCCAATTTTTGCGGATCAATGAAACACATGCCCATACCCGCACCGCGCAATGCCCGCAGGCCCAAATATCACATAAAAAAAATCATGCAGAGAAGCAAGATTAACAAATATAAAATCATGAACCAATCTTCAGCAGTTAGGAATTTTTAATCACTGCTTGAAGTTCTATATTTTTAATCACCGCTTGAAGTTCATTATTATTGTATCTCAAACCATTCCGTCATTTTGCATTCTCTAAATAACCAACCCTTCATTTTGCATTCTCCATATAACCATTCTCCCCCCACCACCCCCCACCAGCAGGTACACACCCACAAATTTCCCAAGAGCATTCATTTATTTTGATCGAGAACAAGAGCAGTGACTAACATCCATGAAGTTCTATATTTTTTAATTGATAGATTGGATTTTTTAATTTAAACAAATCGGGAAAATTTAAACAAATCGGCAAAAAGGGTCTTGGAGACCGCAGATGGGCAACTAAGGTGACTCACTCGGAGACTGGAGGGGAATAGAGGCACAGTGGTTTCCAGCGGTGCAGTCACCAGAGACAGCAGAGGGCGACTGTGGTTCATTCCTTCCAGCGACGCCGAGTCTGAGAAAAGAAGACGATAGGTTGGATTTCAATTTAATTAGGGCACAATTAAATTTTTATATATATATATATATATATATATATATATATATATATATATATATATATATGGATGTTTTTCCCCTCAGCCAAAGTAATATAGTATTTATATATTATACTTAATTTTTTTTTTTAAAAAAAAAAACCCGCGGGCGGCCCGCAGCCTGCTTGATCCGCCCCGCACGGATCACGGGCTTTGCGGACCGGGCTTAAAAAGCCCGCATTTTGACGGATTTACAATTTCTAAGCCCATATCCAGTCCATTCTTTTGCGGACCGAACCCGCCCGCGGGCTTCGGCCCACTTTGACAATACTAGTCATGAACTTGATGAAGATGTTCAAATAGGATGTTTGCTCTTAGATTAATGTATTATCTGCATGTGATTTGCTGTAATGAATCTTGAGGAATATTGTGGTCCTTGGCTTTGTTATATACAATAGTTGTTTTGTGCCATATGTCTTAAATAGACAGGAACTCATCTAGCTTGCCTTTGAGAAGGAATAGCCAAAGGAGCGGAGGATATTCCTCAAAAGGCCACGTTCCTTGTTCCCTGCATATGGTCCCTTGTTCCCTGTTGTAACTCTTGTATTGGGAAACAATTAATTGCTATTTAATTTGTAACTTTTGTGAATTAAGGAAGTGGGACTAAAAACTTTATCATAAAATTGGAGACTTAATTGTACATATAAAAGGGAACTCTCTGTAGATATTTTGGGATATTGAATATACCAGAAAATTCCAAACTTTCCTCTTTAGTTTCTCTCTCTCTGTTCATTCTTTTTGTTCATCATGGTATCAGAGCTATGAGAAATGGCTTTTGCGATTTTCAAATTCTTCTGATTTCACCATTAGATTGCTCTATTCTCTTGATCGAAGCTTTATCTTTCATAATCAAAGCTTCGTAACGGTTTCGATTTTTAGTTTCTTAATTTTTTCTCTTGTTCTTGTTCATCTGAATTCATACTAAAACCCTATTGCAAAAATTCGTTGCAATTCTCTTTGTTTCTTCTTTATTCTACTGATTCTGTTAATGCTTCTTTGAGTAATAACGGTGAATTCAAATAATTCCAATGGCGGTGAGATGTGTGAGGTAATTTCAGTGACTCATCATTTTTATATTCATCCGAGTGAATCACCTGCACATATCCTTGTTTAACCAGCTCTTAGTGGACCGAATTATCATTCATGGAGGAGGAAGATGCGTCGCATTTTAATCACCAAAAATAAGCTTTGTTTTATAGAAAAATTACCTGATGTTGTTGTTCCTAAGTTTGGTGATAATTTTTTTAGAACTTGGCAACAGGCAGACTCTATGGTTCTTACATGGCTTCATAATGCCATGGATGCTACTATCTCTCAAAGTGTTCAGTACCTTACTACTTCAATTGCAGTTTGGACTGAAATAGAGGAGAGGTACAATGAAGGAGATGCATACAGAGTTTCAAATCTGCAGAAGAAATCAATTCATTGAAGCAGGGTAATCTAACTGTTTCTCAATATTATACACAGTTAAAAATACTTTGGGATGATTACCTAGAATTAAGTCCTTTACCTTCTTGTACTTGTGGAGGCCTTAAGATAGTACAAGATTACTATCATAGAGACTTTGTCATTAAGTTCTTGAAAGGACTTAATGAATGCTATAATGAGGTTAGAGCTAGTGTTTTGCAGCAGAAACCCTTTGCCACCTATGAATGAAATCTTTAATCGTGCCACACAACATGAATCATAGAAATCATATGCCATACAACAAAAAGTACACAAGTAATGTATGCACAAGGCAGTTCACAGTTCAGATCTGTTATACCCGACATCAGGAATCAAATTGTGCAACTTTGCCTAATGTCAATGCTGTGTCTGGAGGATATGGAAGGGGAAATTTCAATCAAAGGAAGACATACATATGTTCCTTTTGTGGTATGAAAGGACATACAGTGGATAGATGTTATAAAAAAACATGGCTATCCACTGAGTAAGTCACCACAAGGAAGAGGAACCTCAATTGGAGTCTTAGGGGGTTAAACCAGGGAATGGAAATCCTCAAGGCTACTTCAGGCCTATAAATCATGTTGTTGGTCAGGTCAATGAAGGTTGCAGTAGTCAGTTTGATTCTACCTTCACTCATGAGCAAAATAATGAGAATTATATGGCCAATCAGTACATGTATCCAACACCAGGAGTGGATGGATTCAATTATGCACAACATCAGCAACTCATCAATTTGATTAAGTCTATCAAAGTTACAGGAGACACATCAATTGTGGTTAATTCTACTGGAGGAGATGTTTCACAGCCCATTATTAACCAAGCAATTATTCTGAAAGACAATTTTGATGCACCATGTGGAGATGCAGGCAATCTTGATTTAAATTCTAAGCCTAAATATTGGATCTTAGATTCAAGAGCATCTGATCATATTGTTTGTTCCGCTGATATGTTTATTAAATCTTTTCCTATCTCTGGAGTCTTTGTCAATCTTCCAAATAAGTTTACTATTCCTGTGCTTAGAAAAGGGACTATCAGACTTAACAGTCACTTAACACTTAAGAATGTTCTTCTAGTTCCTTCTTTTATGTTCAATTTAATTTCTGTTTCAAAGCTGACTTCTCAGAATTCTTGTGTTGTTGTTTGCTATGCCAATGTATCTGTCATACAGGCTTTGAATACACAGCAGACCCTTGGGACAGCTAGAGGATGGCATGGCCTTTATCTGTTCCAGCAATCCTGTTTACCTAAACCTGTTTCTGCTTCTTTCCTTTGTAATGTTTCCATTCCTGTGTTTCTGATTCTGAAATAAAGTCATTACTATGGCATTACAGACTAGGACATGTGTCCATTCCCAGATTGCAGTCTATTAGTGAACTTTCTAAGCATAATACCTCATCTTTCCCTCATCATTGTACAATTTGTCCTGTTGCAAAACAGCACAAATTATCTTTTCCATTGAGTAAATCTACTTCTTTGCTTCCATTTGATCTTATACATGCTGATTTGGGGAGTCCTTTTAAAGAATCAACCATTTATGGACAAAGGTATTTCTTAACCATTGTAGATGATCATACCAGATATACTTGGATCTATCTTTTAACCTCAAAATCTGAAGCAAGATCCACATTACAGAATTTTCAGTTCAAATTAAAACCATAAGAATTGATAATGGTCCTGAATTTATCATGCCTTCTTTCTATTATGAAAAAGGTATTATCCATCAAACTAGTTGTGTAGCCACTCCTCAACAAAATGGATTGGTAGAGAGGAAGCATCAGCACATTTTAAATGTTGCTAGAACCTTAAAAATTCAGTCTAATGTTCCCTTACCATATTGGGAATATTGCATTGCTCATGCTACACACATTATCAATATTACTCCCACTCCCATCTTACAAATAAAAACACCTTTTGAGTTGTTGTATTCCAAGAAACCTACCTATTATAATCTAAAGGTGTTTGGCTTCTTAGCATATGCTTCTACTTTAGAACATGGAAGAAGGAAATTTGATCCATGGGGGAAACAATGTGTTTATTTGGGACATTCAAAAACCACTAAAGGGTATATATTATTAGACAGTGAAAATTATGACTTGTTCATTTCTAGAAATGTCATATTCATAGAATCTCTATTTCCTTTTGTTATCAATTCTACATCTTGTGATGATAGTGTTTCTGATTCTCAAATTACTACAAGAACTATATCTCCTGCTTCTGTTTTTCTTGACTTGGATTATCTTACTTCTCATTCTTTGCCCTCTTTATCTTCTGCTGATCATCATACTTCTTCTCATAGAGTACTGATAACACATTTTCTATTCCTTCTGATTCTATGCTATCTTATGATTTACCATCTTCTCTTTCTAATCCTTCTATTGAGTCAGATCATGTCAGAAGATCAACTAGGTCTAGGCACATTCCTTCTCATTTAGAAGACTTTCATTGTCCTACTTTGAAATCTAAAACCTCACCACATTCTATTCAGCAGGGTATTTTCATATGATTGTTTGCTTCCACATTTTAGATATTTTATTTCTACTTTGGATATAAGTTGTGAACCTAGCAGCTATGCAGAGGCAGTGCAATTCCAGGTTTGGAGGGAGTCAATGCAAGCTGAAATCAAGGCATTAGAGGACAATCAAACCTGGATTGTTTGTGAACTACCCAAGGCAAGAAAGCTGTTGGCAATAAATGGGTATACAAGATCAAATACAACTCGGGTGGCACGGTTGAAAGGCCAAAATCAAGGTTGTGTGCAAAAAGGGTTTACTCAACAAGCAGGTATTGATTATATCAATACTTTTTCCCCTGTTGCAAAAATGACATCTATTAGGACTTTACTAGCTTTGTATGTTGCCAAAGGCTGGTATGTGCATCAATTAGACATAAATAATGCTTTTTTACATGGTATATTGCATGAGGAAATATACATGGACTTGCCTTTGGGTTACAAAGTAGAACAGAAAGGGAATAAGAAAATGGTGTGTAAATTACAGAAGTCAATATATGGTCTTAAGCAAGCTAGTAGGGAGTGGAATGCTAGGCTGAGTAAAGCATTGATTAAGGAAGGTTTTAGACAATCTTGGCATGATTACAGTTTATTTCTGAAAACTACTTCTACTGGGAAGTTCATTTGCTTGTTGATTTATGTGGATGATGTCATTGTTGTTAGTAATGATCTTGATGAGGTCAAGACAATCAAAAACTTTCTTCACAATGAATTCAAGATTAAGGATTTAGGAGAGTTAAAGTATTTTCTAGGCATTGAGGTTGCTAGAAACAAAACTGGTATGATTCTTACACAAAGGAAATATGCCTTGGATTTGCTAAAGGAAGAGGATTTTCTGGATTGTGCACATGTCAATACTCATATGGACTCAGTGGCTAAGTATACACATTTGGATTTTGAACCTTACAATGACATAACATCTTATAGAAGGTTAATTGGAAAATTATTGTATCTAACAGTCACAAGACCTGATATATCCTATGCTATTCAACAATTAAGCCAATTCTTGGATGCACCTACTGTTTTACACTTCAAAGCAGCACACAAGGTGCTTAGATACTTGAAGGGTGCTCCTGGGCAGGGCTTGTTCTATCCAACAGACAACAAGCTTGAACTCAGAGTCTTCTCAGACTCAGGGACCCAGGGCGAGTCGTATGGAGACCAGGGAGGTCGATGAATGAGGATTCTGTGTGTTCCTTGGGGAAGCCTTAGTGTCTTGGAGGTCAAAGAAGCAACACACGGTCTCTAAAAGTTCAGCTGAGGCAGAGTATAGGGCCATGGCTATGGCTACTTGTGAAGTTCAATGGTTGGTCAACTTGCTGGCATATTTAGGTGAGAAGCAAAGCAAACCAGTGCTGCTATTTACATAGCAGAAAATCCTGTTTTTCATGAAAGGACCAAGCATCTTGAGATTGATTGTCATGTTGTTAGAGAAAGATTCTTGGCAGGTGTTATCAAGCCTTTACCAGTAACATCACAAAATCACTTGGCAGACCTATTTACTAAGGCATTGGTAGCACCAAAATTCAAAGGCTTGTTAAGACATTTGGGGTTAATCAATTTGTATGCACTTCCAGCTTGTGGGGGGATGTTAAATGGTGGCAAGATTGATGAAGAAGCTGCAGAACTTCAAGCTGAGAAGTTCATTGATGGAAGTTGCAATACAAAACAGAAACAGAAAGATAAATCAAAGTAGTATAGTGTTTTAAGTTTTCTGTCACTTTAGATATTTTAGATATATTGTACAAATTAAGTTATGCCATGTGGCATCATAAAATTGGAGACTTAATTGTACATATAAAAGGGTACTCTTTATAGATATTTTGGGATATTGAATATACCAGAAAATTCCAAACTTTCCTCTTTAGTTTTTCTCTCTCCTGTTCATTCTTCTTGTTCATCACTTTATATTACACTTTTATAATCTTAGATATTATTTTTGATGATTGTGCTTTAAGTGAGGAAGGATACATTGGCAAACAAAAAAAAGTAAGAAATCGAAAAGTGTAAATCACTATGACCCTTAAAACATTTTTAGGAGAGTATATAATGTCTTTTAACCTTCTCTGTGTATAGATTAAGAAAGAATAACATAAAGAGTATTTTTTTTTTTTATTAACTAATTAGGCTAACATAATAGAGAGTGAGTAAATTATATTTTACGAAATTCAAGACAGAATCTTCAAATTTAAAATTTATTTTCTCATTGTAATGTTTACAAGTATATCGAAGGAGTTTCTTTGAGAGAAGAAAAGAAAAGAATAGAATATTTAAGAAAAGAAGGAAACAAGGAATTATTTGAGACATTGGACTAGTATAAGTAAATCGAAGGAGTTCCTTTGAGAGAAGAAAAGTATAGAATATAATAATTGATAAGGGAAGGACACCAGAAGAATAAAACTAAGAATTATCTTGCGGTTTAAAATTGCTATATCATCGTTGTTTCTATTCTCATTCTGTGGTGATGTGGACAGTTCTAAACCAAAAAGGTTTAGATAGATCTGGTTCATATCAGAATTTTCCTAAAACTATCTCGAAGGAGTTTCTTTGAGAGAAGAAAAAGATAGAATATATGGGAAGAAAACAAGAAGAACACTAGGAGATTCGGGAGTTGAGTACTATCTCCATTTCATAATATAAATCGTTTAATTAATTTTAAAGAAATTAAGGAAGCAAAAAACAATATGATTTGTTAGTTAAAATATCAATATTACTTTATTAAATAGAATTTGTATACCTTTCAATCTGTTTAAGAAAGTAATATTGATATTTTGATTAAAAATATCTTATTTTTTACTTTAATACTTTTTATATTATATTATGAAATTGAGGGAATATTCTTTTCTCTTTCCTCTAATTCACTATTTCCTTAAAAACTTTGAAAAGAACGAAGATAAAGCCTTAAATTATTACGCTGCTGTCAATGTTTTTTTTTTTGCTAAATAATAAATTTTTCATTAATCACAAAATAGTCGAAGCCATTACAATCAAAGGAAAATCTGAAAATAAAAGTTATACAATGATTTATAAAACCATGATAATAGATAAAAACTATACCCAAGAAAACTTGGTTGGTTAGGAAATATTAAGATAAAAACTAGTAAGCTAAACAAATACATAATCTTCCTATTCGCTGCATCTTCTCCGCAATTCTTGAACCACAGAGACAGGAGAATATCACTTTCAACATCTTCCTTAGGGATCGACAATTTATATGATCATGGGCGTATCAACCGTCCTACAAATTGCCTCGAAAACCGTCCTACACAGCCCTCTCTGACCGGACTCCGTCCATTTTGGGTATAAATGACACCTCGAAAATTATACTGACTATTTATGGCATGCAAAAAAGATAAAGGGTATAACTTACTTTTCAAAGTTAGATAATAGGTATAAATAGTGATTCTCTCAATTCTTAAATAGCAAACAAATTAACACCCTTCACATACATTTTTGTACCTTTGTATTTCTCTGAAAACTCTCTCAAATGGAGTTCTTCTTACTCCCACATCATCAAGGGGTAACTTAAACCACACCATCTTCTTCTTAAAACAAATAGAGAGAAAGAAACAGAAATTAGCTTTGCCAAGAATGGTAGACGCCGTTGTATCATTTGCAGTTGAGAAACTCGCAAACTTTCTTAACCAAAAAATTGCTCTTCGTCAGAGTGTTAAAATCAACATCGAGTGGCTAAAGAATGAACTGAGCTACATGCGCTCTTTCATTAAAGACGCGGAAGCAACCCAATTTAATGATCACAGAGTGCGGCAATGGGTATCTGAAATCGAAGATATTGCTGATGATACTGTCATTATTATGCAGGATTTCTCCCGCAAGATAGAAGGCGATGGCAATGGAGGCGTTGTTCATCGCCTTAAGATGTGTACTTGCTTTTTCTATAAAGAAATCAATTTGCAAAAGCTTGGGCAGGAAATGGAATCACTCAAGGAAAGGGTTCTTGATATTTCTCGCAAACGAGAAACATATGGCATAAAAAATCTCTGTGATGCAGGAGAAGCCGGCTCTAACCTTAGAAGGACCAGCAAGACAATAAGGAGATCAACTTCCTATGCTGATGAAGATCCGCTTTTTGTTGGATTCGAGGATGTAACCGAGAAGTTAACCAATGAACTTCTCACAGGTGAGCCTCGGAGAAGTGTTGTTTCTATAGTAGGCATGGGCGGATTGGGTAAGACCACTGTGGCTAGAAAGCTATATAATTCTTCCCTACTCTTGCACAACTTCCCCTTTCGTGCTTGGGTTTGTGTTTCTCAGGAGTATAGCGTTCTAGATCTTCTTCAAACTATTCTAAAATCATTTAAAAAGGATTTTGATAAAAAAGAATTGAAAGCGATAGCCAAGATGAACGTTGAAGATTTAGAGCGTGAGATTCGCGAGGTTCTGAAAGATCAAAGATACCTTATTGTTGTTGATGATGTTTGGCACAGTGAAGCTTGGCAGAGCTTGAAAAGAGCCTTACCAGATCACCGAAATGGCAGCAGAATCATTGTCACAACAAGGAATAAAAATATTGCAATTAAAACTGATGAAAAATGCTTTGTCCATGAGCTTCGATTTCTTACAGAAGAGGAGAGTTGGGACCTATTCTGTAAGAAGCTCTCTTGGGGTGTCAATTATACTGATTGGTGCTCCGGTTTGATGCTTGATTTGGGAAGAGAAATGGTGAATAAATGTGGAGGTTTACCACTGGCAATCCTTGTACTAGGAGGTCTTCTCTCGCACAAGAAAAGATTAGAGGAATGGCTAAGGGTGAAGGATCATTTGTGGCGGACAATGAAAAATAACTCTACAGAGGTCGTTCCTTTATTATCCTTAAGCTATGAAGATCTATCCCCCGAGCTGAAAAGATGCTTTCTATATTTGGGAATGTTTCCAGAAGATTATTTGATATGTACTGAGAAGTTAATGTGGTTGTGGATTGCCGAGGGCTTCATACAAGAAGAAGAAAGAGCAGAGGACATTGCTGAAGATTATCTGAATGAACTAATTGACCGGAGTCTGATTCAAGTTGCAAAGAAATTCTGGGGAAAGACATTCAAATGTAGAATACATGATCTTCTCCGTGATCTAGCAGTCGAAAAGGCCAAGGAGGTAAGCTTATTTGATATTTTTTATTCCCATAAATGCACGGTTTCGTCATCTGGCAAAAGACATGCCATTCATAGTGACATTGAGAAGTACCTTTCTTTAGGCTCTTTACCCCAAAGAACAAGGTCAATGTTGTTCTTCAACCCTAATCGTGAAAAAGTTAAGACTGGCCTGTTCGCATCTACGTTTCAAAGATTCATGTTACTCAGAGTCCTCGATTTGGAAGATGTTAAGTTTCGATTTCAAAGGAATTCATCTGATTTTGGTAGCTGCATTGAGAATTTTGTTCATCTCAAGTACTTGGGATTAACAAACACAAACATTGACAAATTGCCCAAGTCCATAGGCAAACTCAAAAGCTTACAGATCCTTGATGCTTTCTTCTCGGAGTATCCTTATTGCTACTCATCACCAGAGTTGTCTAAATTGACAAATCTCAGGCACATATTTTGTCGTTTGGGAGGCGATTTGAATGTTTCAAACATGGCTAATTTGAGGAGTCTTAAATATGTTAATTTTGAACAATGGAGAAAAGTCGACACAAGAAATCTAGTTAATCTTGAAGAACTTGGCATAGAAGGAATAAATGCAAGATACTCCCTAGACAACATTGGCAAGTTAAGAAATCTTCGGAATCTCTTCTTGGGCACCTCACCACATAAAGCTTTTCCATCATTAACACCTCTTTCTTCTTTTCAAAGCCTTCTCAAACTTCGGTTAGGTGGAAGAATAGAGAATCAATCATGGTTGGAACATTTACCGCAATCTCTAACAGACTTAGATCTCTATGATTCACTCCTCCGTGATGATCCTATGCCTATTTTAGGGAGGTTAGAAAACCTAAAGAGTCTTGATTTGCATGGCTGCTACGATTTAAAGGAGATTGTCTGCAGTGCAAAAAGCTTCCCTCAACTCGAGCTTCTTCGTCTATTGACTTTACCCTCCTTGGAGAGGTTGCACTTGGAAAATGGAGCATTGCCCGTACTTAGAGGTTTGGAATTTCATGGATGTCCCAAGTTGGAGATGATCCCAGAAAGATTCAAATCACTTGCAGTCTACAAGCCCAACATATCCAAAGACGGGCGAGACATCCGTACACCATATTCGGAATTTATCTGAGGCATGACTGGAAGTTCAATATTGTACCATTCCTGCGAAGTCCTGGAATTTGTTTCACATTACTCTAAGTTCTCCTTTTATTTTCTCTTTTTTATTTTTCAATAAAGATGTACTTGGGCTTTGAGCAATCTTATTTCTTGAGTACAGTTAGTTATGGGGTGAAAATGGTATATACCTGTGTATATTCCCAATAATGTGCCCAACCACTCAGAATTCGCCATGTGGACATTTTTTAATTATATATACACATGGTGAATTGTGAATGGTTGGACACAGGAATGGGAACCTCTTTTAATCTCTTTAAGCAAGGCTCACTGGCTTGTGAGAAAAAAAGGTAGTCGTCAACAAACAAAAAGTGCGTGACAGAAGCACTGTTTCCAAATTGAAAGCCAGAGAGGGAACCCCGCTTTTCAGATGCACGAATTAAAGAGGACAACCCCACCGTGCAAATGAGGAAGAGAAAAGGAGAAAGACGATCACCTTGATGCCTCAAGTAGGTGTGAAGGACTTTGTTGGAATTCCATTTAGCAAAATAGAGTGGCGAACTGTTCTAATGCAATTCATAACGGGAGAGAGAAATTTTGGCGAGAAATTCATGTAGGCCATGACAGACTCTAGATAATTTCATTCGACCCTATTAAAAACTTTGCTCATATCCATTTTAAGTGCAAGGTGATGAGACCCATTTGGCCTGATAGTTTGTAGGCTATGAAAAACCTCAAAACTCACTATCGTGTTGTCGGTAATGAGTATGCTTTTTCAAGAAAGGTATAACTCATTACCAATTTAAGACGATTAGGAAGGACTTTCAAGATAAGTTTATAGATGACATTGCAAAGACTGATAGGCCGAAAGTGCACCATAGAAATGGGCTTCTTTATTTTTGGAATCAGGGCTATATGAGTAGAATTAACTGCAGTGATATCAACCCCATTATTTAAAACTTGCAATACAACATTAGTGACAGAGTCGCCCAGAATATGCCAAAGTTTTTGCAGGAATAGCACATGCATACCATCCGGGCCAAGGGTTTGTGTGGATGCATTTGTTTTAGTTCTTTGATTATTTCCACTTTTGTCAATGATTTTTCTAGAATTCCAATATCCCGGCTATCTAACTGATTAGTAAGTAGACCGGGCACGAGACTAGCCCATCTATTTTAGCTGAGAATAAGGACCGAAAATAATCCACTGCACTTCATCGATGTCATCCTCATCAATCTTAAGGCTGCCATTAGGGGCGACAATTTTCTCGATATAATTCTTTTCCTTACGCTGTGAGGCCTTATTATGAAAATATGAGGTATTTCTATCCCCTTCCGATAGCCAAGTTGCCCTATTGTGAACTTTCCAATATCACTCTCCCAGGTCCTGAATTTTCTCCAAATCCTTAGATATAACTAGTTCCTCAAAAAGAGAATAACTAGAAAGACCGCGTCGCTTTTGAATAGCTTCCAATTCTTTTTGCTTATCATTTAGCTTTTTTTCCAGATCTCCCACAACTTTGGAGCTCCATTCACAATTCTGTTCGAAAGCTTCCTAGAGCTTTACTCATTTGTGGGATAGAATGGTCACTAGGGGCAGCCATGATCGGCTAGCAAAGTCAAGGAAAGCTGGTTCTTTGAACCATAAAGGCTCAAACCGCTGGGGACGAGGCTTATAATTACTCCATTTTTGCCTTTTGCGACGGGGAAGAAGCCCAAGAAGTATTGGGAGATGGTCACTATCCTTTATAGATAAATGTTGGTTTATCTTATCAGGGAAGAGGGCTCGCCAAGATGGAGTAGCTAAACCCCTATCAAGGCGAATAAAGACTTATCTAGATCTTTCGATCCCTAAAATTACACCAAGCATATGGGCTACCAAAAAAACCCAAGTCACAAAAGTTACATTCGTTAATTGCATCTTGAAAGAGGTTCATTTGTTTTTGACTTCTTGGGTAAACCCCATTTTTTCACCTTGACTTGTAATTTCATTGAAATCACCCATGCAAAGCCAAGAGAGCGTATTAATAGATTTTAGTCTCTTAAGCAATTGCCATGATTGTGGCCTTAAGTCGGTTTCGGGGTTTTCATAGAATCCGGTTAAACGGCACTTTAAATTTTGCTCGGCAGAAAAAATGAAAGTATCAATATAACCAACCAAGTAAGACAAAATATCCAATTTTATTGAATCATTCCAGAAAAGACAAAGCCCTCTACTAAGGCCTCGGTGATTGACCGAAAAATAATAAGGACGCTTTAATTTTTCATTGGATCTCGTTTTTAATATGTTAAGCTAATAATTAGGACTACTTGTAAAGACCGTGTTTTTATTAAACTGATTATTCAAAGATTTGTAGTTTTATATAATCACTATGGCATATTTGGCTTTTGGTGGCACTGGATAAATGCCACGAAAGGTTGTTTAAGTGCCATAAAACTACTTTTGTGGCACTTGTGCGACACTTTTTGAAAGTGCCCCCACAAGTGGTGTCGCTTTTTTCCTTGGCACTAATTAAGTGCCATAAATAAATTGGCGGCACAATTTGTGGCACTTTTTAAATGCCACAAACACATTGAAAATATGATATATTTTGCGGCACTTTTTGGTAAATGCCGCGAAAATAATTTACTGTTTTTAAATAAAAAATAAAAAAAAATATTTATAAAGAAAATAAAATAACAATATTAATATCAAATTGTAATATCAATATTTTTTCTTTAAATTATTTTAATATAAATTTCATTTATAATGTTTCATATCTTTATGAAATTAAATGGTTAATTATCTTATGGAATATTGTGGTACTTTACATGCCACAAATTTTAAGGTAATAGTTTAAATTTTGATAGATTAGTCATAAATTTTACCATATATGAAATTTTGATACATTGTCATAAATTTTGTGGCAATATGTGGCAATTGAACAAATGCCACAATGTTTTGTGGTACTTTTTAAAAAGGTCCACGAAAATGTGACATTTTTCTCAAAATTGCCATAATTATGTGGCACTTCATGAGGCAATTGAAAAAATGCCATAAATTTTGTAACACTTATTATAAAGTGCCACAAAACTATGGCATTTTCACATAAATGCCGTAAATAAATGACATATATCATAAGTGCCACAAGCTAAGTGCCACCAAAGCCCAATTTTGCCATAGTGAATTTAATGCACTTTAATATTTCTCATATATTCTCTTATATTATACTTGATCTTAAAAAGTTTACAATTTAGTGGCCTCATTTTGTATAAATTATCGTTCAATTTTGATACCTAGTACAGACTTATTAAATAGAAACTAGGATAACAAAAAAATTTAAAATCGACTACAGATATAATTCAATTTCTAGGCAGTTTATGTAGTAATTAATCTATTAAATGAAAACCTGAAATTTTAAGGGTCTTTATGCTCCTTTTTTTTTGAGCGCCCGAAGGCGATTGCCCCCGAAGGGGAAGAGCGGAGAGTACCCTAGATAGGGAAGATTGAAGCATGCCCCATGCCTGGGGAGGGAAGATAAACCTCATAAGGAGGAGAATTATTTGCCCCATTATGGGGAGATATAGGAATCGAACACGGGACCTCTGCCCCGTGTTCGCGTAGCCTTACCACTTGAGCTACCCGATTCCCATATTTATGCTTCCTTTAATAATCATCTGCATAGAAATGTAGTGATCAGGGTAGTCTCGACTAATATTGAGAATCTATACTATTTATCAAAGTTAGGCCTCTAAATATTTTTAACAAAATATAAATTATAAAAAAAGTGTCAAAACATAATTATAAACCCAAATTTCAAGAGTGCGAACAATGATAATATTGATCTTTTATTTAAAAAGAGCCAGTGTTCTAACAATCTTTGAAGCGAAATCGCTAATTGAGTCTTCTTAATCGACTTTCTGCAAAATATTATTCTCAGTTACTATAAAACTAATCCATGAGTCTTTTTTGTGACATTAATTCTTTTCATCTTCCTGGCCGGCGGCTTTGCTTTTTTGTTATGATTTGAAGGACTGAAAAAGTAGTACACCATAACCCCGAGCTCTAAGGCAACTGGTTGGGCATATTAAGTTGTACACCATTGAATGAAAAGAATAACTTTTAACTAGTGGAGAAGAAAAGTAAAATCTTGAGAAATTTAGCTTGGGTTGTATTCTTTCATTATGGTTTTAAGATTAAAAAAAAAAGGAGAAAAGCAAGAACATCATTATAGTTCATTATTTTATTTTCATTTTTTCTAATCTCAGTGTCTTTGGCATGGTCTATATATTTTGTGGACATGGTTGTGGATCTGGGATTTTATATTCATTTTTTTAAGCCAACTTTACCTTATTCTATTGGAATGGAATTATGAGATTCCTTTTTGGAGGTCTACTTTTGTTATGATTAGATTCTCATTTCTGTATTTAATCCAAATAAAAAGAATCTGCTGGTTTTCATGAATCAACGCCATAACAGACTTGTTTATTTATTTATTTTTATTTTTAATTTTATCTTCATGTTCAGAAATGCACCCAGCAACACGTGTTTTACATCTTGTTTCCAAGTTAATCTTACAGGCTTTACTGACGGGTGAAAATCCTCTATCCCCATTTGTGTGTGTTCCCGTGTCCCCAACCAATCAGAATTTACTATATAAATATTTGTTTCAATTATATATACACATGGTGAATTGTGATTGGTTGGGGACACGGGGACACACACAAATGGGGACAGAGGATTTTTTGCCTTTACTGACCGGCGTATAATCATAATATTCTTAGGATAGTTCTGATATGCACAATGTGGTTCAGGACTGACCACATCACTACAAAATGAGTAGGGGGACAATTCTGTAATGAAGTGGCTAATTTTGGACAGAAAAGTCCATATTCTTTTCCTTTTAGGAAAAGTTCACGAGTAATTTCTTAATGCTCTAAGGTTCATTCTAGAGATCTTGAAACACGAATACAAATTCATTCAAAACATTTATTCTCTTTCGTATTATTATTAAACTATCATATGGCAGTCTTTTTCTTTTTTCTATTTTCTTTAACATAATACTCTATCAATTCTCATTTAATTGTCGATTAGAAGATATATATCTATCCAAATTAATTGTTATTTACATGTCTTTTATTAGGTGTCAACAATTTATTCTAATTATAACATCAACATATCTTTTATTGGAAAAGTGAAAGAGAGCGAGGAAGGGGTATTATTGGAATTGTGTGTTTAAGTTCCTTAATTTTTTCAAAGTGTCCTAAATGACCTACATTGAGGAATGCATGGACGAAGACAGGGGGCGCAAGGGGACAATTGTCCCCCGAGATTTTTAAAAATACTACTAGGTATAGTAAATTTTATATGTAGTTCGGAATATTTTATCAGTTTCGCCTCCCAAGATTTTTTTTGCCATTTTTATATATAGTTTGACATACTGTTACATATAGTAAATTTTATATGTAGTTCGGAATACTGTTGCCGTTTTTAAATGCGGGTATCAACGGATATACCCGTGTGGATAACGGGCCATGCAGGTATGAGCGGGTTGCAACCGGGCATGCCCGCTTTATTTTTTTTATTGATTTTGGATATGGATTAATAAGGCTCTTCAATCTTCTCCAAATTGAACAAGAGTCATATATCTCCACTATTTTCTTGCAAGCGTTTTTACGAAATATGAGAGCCATCTTCTTCATAGAAATGTACAAGCTCAAATATGTGTACGCAATTGAATTCATGGTTTCATTTCTGAAAGTAACTAAATTATGTTGTAACTTATCATTTATCATTTTCCATTTACAATGTTTTAACTTCTTAATGTGTGTGTTTTATATGTGAAGATGACGAGGAGGAATGAACATTATCCAAAATGAATTCAAATAATACTTCTAGTGTTCATGATCTAGATCAATAGATGAATGATATTAACAAAAAAAAAATATCTATTTATTGCTACTTTGACTTCAACGATATGTTTGTTAATTTTGGACATTTGATCTTGAATTATTCTTGAAATTGTGGATTTTGATTTGATTATTGTTTTTAACATTTTGGATATTGTTAAATTTGATTTGATTGTTCTTGAACTATTTTGAATTTTTATTTCCCCATTCATAAGGCTATAAACTGTAAGTGAATGAGAAAGAACTGTATTTTGTTGATTTTTTCGGATTTGATCTTTTTTTTTTTCAAAAAAGAGAAATTAATAATAAGGGTCGTGGGCATGCCATCTGCCCACGGGCATTCCTTTTGATGGCTCGTTAAAAAAGCGGGCATGCCCGCCCATCCCCATTTAAGACCCCATAACGTGGCGGGGCGGGCGGGCATACCAGTTTTGACAGTACTATGCAGACCCCGAGGTCGTAAATGTGACTAATCAAGAATTATTATTTAAAAAATAAAAAAAGAGGCTAGGATTTCTTGATGACCTAATTTCTCTTATTATAAACAATATTTCACTTTCTGTTTGTTTTAAACTAAGAAAAGCATAAAATAAAACTCAAATTCAATTGCAATAATTTTATAGTTGATTGTCGTTTTATTGAATTTCTAAATTTGCGATGCAATGATTACATTTGGATTGGTCTGAAAGTGGTAGGTCTACTGGAGATCAACCATGCATTTGAATTCCACTCCATGGACCAATTCATCAATTATCCAAGTTCTGATTATTAGTAACCGTTATGAAATAAGGATGGAGACATTTGAAAATGCCAAAAAAAATTAAAATGCCTAAAATAAAAAGCCATCTTCTACCTAACATATTAGAAAAATCGAAACTGCAAATTCCAGGGGTTTAACAAAAAATAAATAAATAAAAGACAAAATGCGATGATGTCTAAGGTTTCCTTTCCGGATTTACCCAAATAATAATAATAAAGTTTCCTTTCCGGCATTCCATCTTTTACTAGTTGAGTTTCTTTATAGGAACTATTCAAATTTTGCAAATTTAAAATAATCTATGAATAGTGAGCAGGGGCGGATCCAGGATTGAAACATGGGGTATTCATTTCATAATTCAAAATATAAAAATAATAGTTAACGTAAATAAAAAGATTAAACAATTTCTTCAACCTAACAAGAACTCTAAAGTGAGACCCCCATCGTGTATCACCAGCTCGTGTAAGAGACAATAAACTAAAATAAACTAACAATAAACTAATGAAATAATGAACTAACAGTACATACGAGAACATACTAAAATAGACTAACAAACTAAACAAACAGAGAATAATTGTTAATTGAAATTGGACCAACATTGAAATTGAAACCAAACAAAAAGAGAATAATTGTTGAATAACAAACCCTTTTAAAATTTAATTCAAACAAAACGAAATTACAAAATTAAGAAAGAAAACTAATGAATAATCAATTGGGTATTTCAGAAAAAACAAAATAATAATTCTTGATAATAATTAATTATTATTTGTATGGTTGTACCTCTTTTTTTTGGAACTTGGAAGAGCAGGGACAATGAGATAGGGAGAGCCGAGAGGGAGAGGAAGAGAGATGAGAGAGGGAGAGGAAGAGGGACCAAGGCTTTTGGAGTTCTAAGGAGGGTTGTTTTATGTTTTTTCCACAAAAAAAAAGAGGTAGTGCCAAGAATTGAACTCTGAACCTCTTTGCTTGAAAGGTTAACTACTATACCATCTCAACTATTTTCTTTTTTGTACAAGGTATTCATTGAATACCCTGAATACCCTATGGATCCGCCCCTGATAGTGAGGCAAAATAGTGACCCCTTCT
Source organism: Vinca minor (assembly GCA_026122235.1). Taxonomy (NCBI): domain Eukaryota; kingdom Viridiplantae; phylum Streptophyta; class Magnoliopsida; order Gentianales; family Apocynaceae; genus Vinca; species Vinca minor. Next base: position 3,848,453 of record JAOCZM010000100.1, on the reverse strand, counting down.
GAAAATATTACCCAAACAAAAGTTGACGCGCACCAACGTTTGAAAGGAATGAGAAATGGGGATAAGTCGGGATATTAGTCTGACTCGAATAAATCAAAGGTGTCCTAAGTTAGTGGGGCAAGCGCCTGTCCACGATTTTGAGATCGTAGGTTCGATACCCTCCGTCTGCGTGCGGTAAACTTTAATTTTTCTTTCTTGGGCTATCTTCTCCTCATCTGAGGCAGTTCTCTTTCCCATATATGGGGCAACCGCTTATCCGGACTTCAAAATAAAAAAATGTCTCACTCGAATAATAAATTTTTGTATGTAAAGTAAGGGTTATTTAATTAAATATCGTCAGGAAAACAGTATATCTATTCTTATATTCATAAAAAAAAAATGTATATCCATTCTTAAAGGAAAAAATTATCCACGGCTTAGGGGCATTACTGCGCAAAACACTGTCAAACTAAAAGCTAATCCAACAGAAATTCATTTAAAAATTATGAAACCTCTCTAATCTTAGTTATTTCCAATCTCCTTCAAGGGTGTGTTTGGATTCGTTTTTTATTTACAATTTTCTCTTCAGAGAATTATAAAATGTATCATTTGTGAAGGAAAAATAAATAAATGTGTGGGTAAAAATCAAAATTTTGTATTAGATAATGTGTCAAAGCTTTATTATGTGTACATTAATTCACGTACTTATACATTTGGGTTATTGATCGTGTGATCCAACAACCTAGGTTATAGTTGTTCTGAAAAAAATGTTCTTTAATTATTAAAAATAGTTGTTTCGTGAACATTTATAATCTAGGCCTATAAGTACAATACTTAGAGAAAAACTTACAAGCATAAGAACTTTTCTCATTTTTATGCACCGCTTCAACATATTCTTTCAAACCCACGTATCTTCTCACAAACAATTTATTTATTTTAATCTACAGATAAAAAATTATCAAATAAAAACCAATCTAAATATTTCTTCTAAAAAAATAATTTAACTCTTACGAAATACAACATGTTTTTCGTTTTAAAACCAAATACTCCTATTCAATTAGAGACCCAACTAGGCCCTATGCACATCCATACGGAGAAGGTGGGGGTGGACGGTCAACTAATTATAGTCTCACTATCTACTCGCAATATTTATTTATCGAACTCTCAATTTATATGCATAAATAATGATGTAAGTTAAATATAAGACTGGGATCAATGGACCGATCCATTTTGTTTCCACACGGAGTCCTTGTTGTCACAATATTAATTTTCATAATGGTTTGGCGGCATACCAGTAAAGCGCTGGAAGGACACCTAACGCGGTAGAGATAATTGAAAATTTGAAATAATTAAATAAAGATGCAGCACATGGGGGATGGGGGCAACAGCCACAGGTCACCCACCGTCTGAGGTCTCCGCAAGTACCGGAGCCAACCAAGTCAAAGGTCAACCGTTAAAAACAGTTCATTCTTCAGGACAGGGCCGTCTCAAAAAATATTGAGGCTCGTTTCTAATTATTAAAGTTAGACCCTTAATTTTGTTTTAAAGTATAAATTATAAAAAGTGTTAAAATATAATGTGATTTTTTTATTGTTGTAATTTTTCTTCAACTATTTGATCTATTTTTTAATAGATTAACAAATAATTTATTTAACATTATATTAGGTAATCATAACATTTGAACTAAAAATAAATAAATTCAGTGTAAATTTTTTTAGGGAAGTTAAAAATTTAATAATATTTTATTCGTATAATCTTTAAAAAAAAAAAAAAAAGAATCCATACATTTAATTTGATAATATCAAATTTTGAAGAAATACAAAATAATTTTCAAATTTCTTCAAAAAATATACATGTCTATATAGGTATAAAAAAAAAATTTGAGGTCCCAAATTTCGAAAATTCGGTTACGTAGGTCACTTTAAACACCCTTTGAGCCGGGCCTGCGCCAGGGTCAACAGGTTATTGCCGTACGGGACACGCCACCCTCCCCGTGATTATTCTTTCCCCGCTCCGCCGGTTGCACGTTTCCATTTGTTCTTAATTACATGCAATTCCCATGCATTTTAATGCCCTTTATGCCCCTCTCCGCAAGTGACAAAATGGATACCTTAATGGACCGACTAAGTGCGAGCGGATTAGTGGGAAATTCCCATCATGAAGGACCGGCCCCACACCCCTCTCACATAAATTGAGTCGTGGTAGGCCCCGACTTAATTTATGTGAGAGGGGCGTGGGGCCAGTCTCACAAGGACCGGCCCATGTCAGGCCTTCCCGGATTAGTGGATAAAATATCTCGAACAGCTCATATAGCAACACAAAAAAAAAATTCAATTTATTTTGAAAAAAAAAAAGAAATTAAGAGAGGTCATGAACATGGCAGTCAAACTCGTGAGTTGACTTGTAGGATCGTACGATCCTACGAGTTTTAATGGACCTTACGTGTTAGATCCTACGTAGGATCGGGGTAAACTCGTGGGATCAGACTCAGAAACGTAGGATCGTACGATCCTACGAGTCAACTCCGAGTTAGTTATTTTCTCTTCTGGGCCGAGTTTTAGCTCAACTCGACCCTAATGTTTTTTAAAAAAAAAAGATCTGTTCAACTCCGTGGCTTATTCAATCTTCTCAAGCCTCTCAAATCTTCAACCGTCGACCAATTTCTTCTTTTCCTCGATCGATACCAATTTCATTTTTTGCCTCTATTTTATTTTGTCTCCGAACTCTTCCTATGCCATCGCTTAGAACAACGAAATTAATTTGAAACCCTGAACTCTAATTTGATAAAATTAAGTTATTTAGTCAAATAATCAATGTTAGCATCAATATTATTGAATTTAGATTGCTCCAATTGGTCGAGGTCTGAGTATATTTTTTTCTATTTTTTCCGGTAAAATTTTTTATAGTAGAAATTAAGTTTCATAATTCTGAGACACGAAACATAATATCATTTTCTTATGGCTCTTTCATGCGATCAATATTTGTTTAATACTAGAAAATATCATAAGATTCTAATTTTTTTTAGATTGCATCTAGAAGGATAGGAGATTACTGAATTAATTAATATTTTTTAAATTAAGTAGGATCTACGATCCGAGTTACGATCCTTCAACACCCTTCCGATCCTACGTAGAAGCTCGAGTTTGACTGCCTTGGTCATGAGTGTAGGGACGAAGACAGGGAGCGGGGCAGTCGCCCCCCGAGATTTTTAAAAATAATACTAAGAATAGTAAATTTCATATGTAGTTCGGAATATTCTATCAGTTTCTCCCCCAAATTTTTTTTTTTTTGCCTTTTTTATATGTAGTTTGACATACTGTTGCAGTTTCGCCCCCTAACACCAAATTCCTGTCTTCATCTCTGCATGAGTTCGATTCCCCTCCTCGCTTCTTGAATCTTTCATTTTTTGTAATAGAATAGGTTCTCTCTCCCAATAAATATATATTAAAAAAAATTTAAAAAAAAAACTCTAAAAATTATTAATTATGGCCTTTTGTAACTTCCAATTCTTTCTCATTAGACACAAGCGTTCAAAATTGTTTGATTTGAAAAAAGAAGAAGAAAAAAAGCTGAGGACTCTTGGTGGGTTGAATCTAATATTTGATTTCTATTTTCAATTTCATAGTAGTATTCTCGTATCAAAATCAGTATTTCTAAAAAACTAAATTTGTAATTTTATATCTGGGCTCAATTAAAAAATAATTTACGTTTTGATTTAATATTTCAATCGGATTAAACTTAAATTAGATACGCTTCAATAAACTAAAGTGGACATCTTTAGAAAAAAAATTATAGCCTTTATAGTGATAACAGATACTTACTTGTGAGGCAATCAATGAGAATATATTCAAATTTGCATATCAACATTTTAAGATGTTAAAAAAATAAACGTCTGATTTTAAAAAAAAAAATGTATATTTTATTTTATGGAAAATTTCACAGATGTAGAGTCCATGACATAGCATACAACAGTCGAAATGTTTTTATATGTAGTGATGTTAAGCCAAGATAGTATACTTATATTGAATTTTTAACTAAATGAACATAATTTATCACGATAAAAAATTCTAAAAAAACAATTAGTGCTAAAGAAAATTTATTGTGAACCTCATTTTTTATTATTTATTATATCTGTAAAGATTATGGTGCATAATTTTAATTATTCGCCATAAAATTAAAATTAACGTGTTAAAAGGTTATTATCTACGAATATTCGAATCTGTGAAAACAAATATTCACTTATATAGGCTTATTAATGCTAGATAAAAAAAACAGAAAATGTCTCTCATTGCCAGCTAAATTTTATTAATAATGGGTTTTAAATTCCCTACGCATTATATCAAAGCAAACGAATATGACTCTTTTATCTGTCTACGTTTATTTTTCCTCAGATTATTTTTTTCAAATTACTTTCTCTTAAAAAAAAAGTTATTATCATCATAAATTTTAGTTTATACTAATATGTATAATATATATGTAAGTAACATTCAATTTTAGACAATCTTGTCTCGTTTAAGTGAACTTATTTAACTTAATGCATTCCAGCATAATTTCGAATTTTTTTTTTTTTAAATAATAAAAACTTACTTCCAAATCAACTTTCTCTATTCCTCACGCACCCCGTCGAAACTCCCGTGATCCTTTTATTACTTGGAGCTTACGAAAGTAGAATCGTCCAAGGCGCTCCCATTTCCCAACCCCATTTTAGTCATTTACAAGTCTCCTCTTTTTTCTTTTTATATCAATTGTTTCCTCCCCTGCACCCTCCTGTAATCCGTCCTCTTCCACTTCTCCTAATTCATTTTTTTCCCATTCTCCCACCCTTCTCTGGATTATTCGTATTCCCTGTCTCTTGAATTCAGAGCTATTATTAATTAAACCGTTCAAAATTGGCACTGAATTTCGATTTTTTTGGAAGAATTTCATTTGCCAATTACTCGTGATCATGCTGGTTCGTTTGTTGTCTAATTTCTCCAGTTAATATGAGTTAGAATGATTCAATTGGTTTGGGAATTTTTAAAAAAAAGTCGCATTTTGAACTTTGTTGACCTCAGGTTTTATCCAATTAGGAGTTTTTGTAGCTATTAGCTGATGAATTTGCGGTTGTTATTTGTAAAATTTGAATTCGTTTTGCGATAATTATTTCATTCTTAGGGTTTGGAATTTCCTATTTTTATGTCGTTTGTGAATATTTAGGGTTTATTATTAAAATTGGTGTTAAAAATTAAAAGGAATGTTGAAATTTTGAATTTGAAGGCGAGCGAGAGGGGAGCTGGATTGTGGATGGACTGTAAGGTGTACCCAACTTCAGGGGACTTGTGGTGGGGGAGGCTTGGAGCTGGTGGCGGACGCGGCAGCGGTGGTGGTTTAGCTGGTATGGGGCAGATAGGCGGAGGCTTTAGTCATGAAAGCGAACATGACCTGGCGATGATGGTGAGTGAGTTCTTGGAGAGTGGGAGCAGTGGTGCCGACTCCAGGTGCAGTAGCGATAGCGACTCTGGCTTCTCTGATCTCGCTCATCTTGCAGACAAAATTTCTGTCAGTCTCTTCTCATCTCTTTCAAGTGTTCTTCATTTTCCTTTTTGGGGGTTTGAATTTCAAATTATTTGGTTGCCTTGGCTTATGTTTGGAGAGGGGGATCGCTTGGGAAGGCTTTAACTTCTGTATGCACAAAAGTAAAATATTGGTGGAACTTAATACAGGAAATGATGATTTCTTATACCACATCAATGCCCAAAATTCAGCAAGGAGGCAAATTTGGTGAATTAGATTTCTCTCTTATCAGGGAATTAATTGAATTTATGGTGCTAATGTGAGTTTAAGCTAGAGAGGATAGGAAAGAAAACAGAAAATGTAACCCTGCCAATAAACATGAATGATATGGAGTGTTGCTTGTACATGTAGGTGATGTGTCCACATGCAAGTATGGATTCTCCTTATGTACATATTTTGTTGGTTGAGCTGCTGGAGATTCTCTTGTGTAGAGAGTAGCTAATAGTCTATTTGTTATCTTCTTAAAACTTTTGAATTCTCAGTTGTCAAAGATTGTTCGGTAGCTGAAATAGAGTACACCTTGATTGTGTATGGAATAATGGTTAGTAATTAAACTTGTTGATTGAGGATTGAGGATTGAGGAAAGGGCAAACTTATTATCTGAAAACATTTTAGGCTGATATTGGAAGTATTTGAACTGTGGTACAAAGGTACAAAATTTCAATGTATGAAAGAAGAAAAGGATCCTCTTGATCCTCAAAGTACTCTAAATTTCTATTTTAGAAGTATTAATGATCTCAAATTATATTTGAAATATTGCACTTCTCTATCGATCTTTGTCTGATAATCCATACGATGTACACAAACCTTATGCAAATCAGTATTTATTGCAATAGAAATGTTCACATGTATATGATGGCACAAGTTCCAGTACTGTGGATGTAAGTTAGTTTCTGATTGGATCTTGAATTTATTGAATTGGGTTATACAAAATTCTGCCCGAGATATCTCAAATCAGGTTTACTATCAAGAACTCTGAATAAACTAGATACCTAGGATATCTGTTTTCCCTTTAAAAGATTGTCAAGTGTAGTCATAGTTTTGTCCTTATTGCATCAGTGTCTGGATCTCTGCAGTGTCTAGGTTATGATTGTAAGACTCCAAAATATAGAACTAATGGTACTCCTCTACTGTAATGAGCCACCGCTTGGTGAGAAGATGGTTACTGGATTTGTAATTTCCACCCGTGGAGGTGAATGAGTCAAAAGTCAAAACTAAAAAGGAGTAATTATGGAACGTGTTACACTGTTACTTACCTCGTAAGTCTGCTTACTTTTTCTACATTTTGACAGAATTATGAGGACAGTTTGGGTTGTAAAGCATTTGTTTTAACTTTTTGGCATTAGTTACACAATGCGACTTTCACATAGCGTATAAGGGTCGAATATTAAACCCTTCAGTGAAAGGAATGACCGAGAATCTGGACATATTCATTGAGATTACCATATAGTTTGTCAGAAAATATATGTTGAGATGCTAAAAGAGTTGGAATGTAAATACAGTCTACAGCTTATTGATTGAGTTTGTTGCTTGTACAAGGTACCTTTGTTTCAACCGTTCAAGCTTCCGTTACCTCTTTTTTTGTGGGATGCTTTTAATGTGTCTTCGTTTAGTATCAACTTGTTTTTCCCATCTAGTATTAACCTAATGCTAATTAAATGTTGTTTGTGGTCTTGGTTTCCAAACATCTTGAAAAATCTGTTTTTTTTTTTTGTGTGAGAAATAAATTTATTCTCTATATACTACATATTGATTATTTCTTTGAATGTATTTTATACATTTTCTCGAAAGGAACCTTTTGAAGTCATAGGTGTTTAAATGGCTGAGTCATTGTCTTGGTTATCATGCAGTTTTTCAAGTCAGCAACTGATCAATATGAGAGAAACACACTGTCAGCTGTTAATTCACTCATGCTTTCGATTAGTGAACGGGAGCTCCACCATGGAAAGTCTGGTTCATGCAATGCCAGCTGTATTAGGTTTTCCCTGGTAAAACTTCTGAGGCTTTCTGGCTATGATGCTGGAGTCTGTTCAACCAAATGGCAGGGGACTTCCAAGGTACCTGGAGGTAACATTTACGCCATGCTGTGTTATGCATATTTTTCCCTGATGTCATCTATGGCTGAGAATTTTTGTAGAATAGTTAGCAGAGGAGACAGTGATCTTTCTTAGCGTGCATCTTCTTCATATATTTCCCTGGATAAATTTGAAAGATAGCTCTTCTCCTTTCCAAATATTTTGCTGGCAAATTGGTAAAGAAACCCGTTAATTGCAAGACCATGTTTTTGGCTGTGGATGTCTAAGAGTTGGCAGATTTTTCGTTCTCTCTGCAATCCTGATTCCTCTATCGAAATGTTGTGTATTTTAATTCTTCTTGTGACTTCCATTAACATGCCGTTTTATGTCCTTGTCTTGCTAAATACTCTGTTTTTTGTTGCTGTTGTTCCCGGAAGTTTTGTTGTATATTTTAGAGGAGTTTCAGTGGATAATGAAGCAGGGTGGTTAACATGTTATGTTCGGCTCTATATGCAGGAGATCATGAATATATTGATGTGTTCAATTACAACGATTCAGGGATCTCTGAGCGGCTGATAATTGATATTGATTTCCGTAGCCACTTTGAGATTGCTAGAGCAGTGGACTCCTATGACAAAATATTGAATTCACTTCCTGTGGTTTATGTGGGTTCTTTGCCAAAGTTGAAACAGTTGCTCCAGGTTATGGTTGAAGCTGCTAGATCTTCTTTGAAGCAGAATTCAATGCCTTTCCCACCTTGGAGATCTCTTGCTTACTTGCAAGCTAAGTGGCAGTCTCCTTATCAAAGGAAGTTCTGTCCTGATGAACTAAGTAGTAATAGTTCCACTTCCTTTGCCCATAAAAAGTGCATCGGATGTTTAAAGCAATTGAAATCTTTGCTGCAGTCTGAAATTGAGATTGAGCGACTGTTGAAACCTGTCAACAGTGAGAAACGGATGTTGAAGCTTGACTGGCGGCGATCATCCTCATTCACGAAACTTTGATGTGCAAAATGCTGCCACTTGACCTAGAACGGATGATCCTAGGTGTTTTGTAGGCTAAGTTTTGAGGAGATTCTCTTTTGGATTCCTGAAATAAATGCTACTGTGAATAATAAGGAAGAGGATGATGAATTCGTATAGCGGCTGAGATAGTAATAACACGAACTACTATTGATGGGAAGGTTTTTTTGCAGTACTCCCATCCAGTATCGGTTTATACAGTTTTTTCACCAATTTTTTCGTGCTTCAGAGAAAAGCATCAAATATCAAGTTTAGGACAATCCTTGAAGTCCATCTCAAGCTCCTTTGGCACTGATATCCCACACGGTTGGTACTTGCTTGACGATGGAGCACCTTTCTTTCTATAGAGTGTATTTTGTTTCCTCGGCATCATTTTAACTAGTGTTTATATTCTTTGCCTCCTTAGGTGGCAAATTTTTTTATCTCTTTTCTTCCGAGTGTTTTGCCAGCGATTCTCAATTTGAGTTCCTTAGCTTTTCCTTGCTCGTCAAATCAGTTGGTTTTCTTGATGTTTTGGTGTGGTCAAATTGCTCTCATTGTCAATGGGATTAGCCACACCTAGTTTGCTATACTGCATTCGATGTTTTAGAGAATAAAATCTATGACTGGGTAAAAGCTTTTGAGCACATTTTTATTTCTTATTCAGTTGAAGTTTAGATCTGAAATATAATAGGAGTTTTGATTCTTGGCTGAAGATATTGTCATTGCTTGTAAGTTGTAACTAATCTTTTAATTTTCTGGTTACTGGCAGAAGGTGATAAATAAGGCGTTGGACGGAACTTTCTGTTAGTCTTTTGCTGTTGAACGTGAAAGTTCCCTTGGGGATGATGAATTCTATTTCTTTTTCTGGGTAGAGGTGATGAATATTTTTATTATGGGAATTGATATTCGCGCTCCCAATTTAATTTCTAGCAGTCCTCTCATTTTATTTTACAAATAAAATGACTCTTAACATCTTTGGTTACACTTGTGTTGGAGTGTTAGATTTGAGTTAGATTTGTTAAGTTTGGCTATTAATTTATTTTCGCTAATTAAATAAAGGGAAGATTAGTGCATACTGCACATTACTCCCTCCATTCCCTATTAATTGTCGTTTAAGAGATATCTAGGTATCCAAATTAATTGTCGTTTAAGGTTATTTTATTAGTTGTCAACAATTTATTACAATTATACCTTCAACATTTTTCTTTTTTTATGACAAAGAAGTGAGAGAGAGAGAGAGAGAGGGAGGGTGGGGGATAATATTAGAAGTTTAGGTAAAAATGACAACTTTCTTAATTTTCTCAAATTGTCTAAAGAGTCTTATATTTAGGAATGGAGGGAGTACTATAATTAGAATTTTACAATCCTTAGTCATTGTCTCATACGGGAAACGTGTGAACAGCTTTGGACTTGTAAACTCTGAACAACAGTCAACATTTGTGGCGCCCCGAGTGCTGCATTGGAACTCTTTATCAATTTGACTAGTAGTACCTGGTTTCTGAGCTTTGCACATGCAAATTCAAGGGTTTGCACAAAATGAAATAACATATATGTTTTTTTATTTATTTATTAAAGTTAGAACATATATATATATATATATATATATATATATATATTTATGTTCTTCTCTATTAAACACTTGGTAAAGTGGATACTCAAAAATTTTAATAAATTTTAATGTGCTTGACATTATATTATTGAAATAAGATTTACTAAAGCAACATAAATTACATTAGGTTGAACATCAAAATATCGTATATGAGAGTCAGTTATATAAAAAGATAAACATGCTTATTATATGATTTTTATATGTAATACATAAGAAAATACTATGTTCCATAATTATTCCAACTTTCACTTTATTGGTACCATTTTAGTTTTCTCATAACGAGTCCAGTGGTATTTTCGCTTGTCCTTCCATAATTTTTGTAGCTTCATTACTTTGAGAAGAGAATCGTTGGTTTGACCGACGAACTACGTGGAAAATACCATATCACGAATACGTGAGTTATACCGAGTACTCAGTAAATTATAGACTACTTCAAATCTTCGTTTTCGAGAGCTCCCTTCTCTCCTTCTTCGTTGCCTTGTCCAACTATTCCACGTGTACACCGCCACGTCGAAACTCTCTTTCGAAAGTGCATTCAGGCATCGTACTCTATCCGGTCTTTTGATTAGAGTAGTTTTTGCGAGAGATCAAGCAGCGCAACCCGGTTCTACCTGACTAAGCTCGTGCTCCTCCAAGGAGGGAGTTTGCTTTACCCAACTCCCCTTTTGATAATAAGATAGAAAGCGCGTACAAAGTACCAGACGATCTGGGAATGATTTTGGGTAAGAAGACCGTACGATAAGAATAAGCAGACGATATCGATGACTTCGAATTTCGGAGTGCAATAGAGAGCGTGGACAACCTCAATCCTGAAAGCAATTCAAGCAGGGGGGGCGAGTTGGTTCTCCCCGTCTATGAAATCGCAAAGAGGGTCAGTACCCACCGAGGGAGAAGATGAAGTGAGGAAGCTTTCCTTGGCAGGAGTGATGCTTTCTTCACCTTAATTTAATATAGAAGTGCCCAATCCCAACTCTATTATCTAGTGCAGAACCTGCCCTAGAGCTATTGTCAGATTGTATTGAGTTGGCTTTCTTACTTTCTCTCCAGCAACATAAAATATGACTAATATGTCTTTCCTCCATTTTAGTTCTAGGGCTATGAGATGGGTAGTTTATCCGGGACAGATGCCTCCTAAAAAGTAACGGAGGTGTGCAATGAAGGGAATCAAATGAATGAGTTGGTTCGCCCGTTGGGAATTGGGAAAGAACATACCCCTTTCCTCGTAAAGAACCTAAAATGCTTTGAACCCCCGCGGATAATCCGAAGATGGTCAATCCTAAACCGGTAAGTCATCATCCAAGTCTTGGGAGTTGGAAGAGGGGTTTCTTGCACCATCGTTTATTCCTTTGAGCTGTTTGTTGGGGGCTGCTCTACTGTGGATGAAAGGCTTAATTGGTTGATGATGGGAAAAAGTCTTCTCTCACAACGTATGTTGGCAGGTCGTCTTCTGACGCAAGAGTCTTGAAAGAAGTAGTCTTTAGATCGAGGCGGAGCAACGAGAGCCAAGACAGGAGAAAGAGCTGCATCCCTCTTTGGTCATTCTGCAACAGCCTTTGCCCCTCCTGGTGCTTCTTCCAGAGTCGGAGCCAAGACTAAGAAATGATGGAGAAGACAAAACACCAGGGCCGCCCCCTTAGCCTATGGATTTCTTCTACAAAACCTTTCACCTCTCGCCGCTATTAGCTGTTTTCTCTTTGAATTAGATGGTGGTGCATCACGGTCAGATTGGCATCTAACTTATGGTTGGAGTCCTCTGTCGATCAGTCTACCTCTTCTGACCATCGATCGGAAAGTTAAGAGTGATTTGTCCAATCGACACATCTGAAGGCATCAATGTTGGACTTATTGGATCCTTGTCAATTCATGCGAGGACCCATCATTGGGGATCTCTATAAAGTCCATTTTATGAAATTTCCGAGAGAACAACAAGAATGGGGATGCTTTATTTATCACCAGGTAGATATGGATACCATATGGTAGCGGCAGCTCCTGAGCCGATTGAATTGATTATTTTTAAGAGCTACCAACTCTTCTCCTCGCAAAGATTCCATACATCTTTCCCTCACCCACCGATAGAATATAAGGATTCCCTATGGTCAACTGCCTACTTCCATTCACTCGGATTTTTTTCGTTTCATCGATTTTGTCCGTATCCTCATTTTATTCGAAAAAGGGGAAGAAAAATGATCTTCTTCGGTTGATCCCTAGAAGCCTCGATTCAAGTTGGTTCAGTGAGGGCGACCGCGAAAGTCACCCAATTGGTCAGTCTTTTCCTTCGGTTTGTCCCAGATAGGAGCATGTTCAGAAAGTGAACCCAGAGGCTAAAAGGGAAACACTTGTTTCTTCCCTATTTTGGACTTTAGCTCCATGGAACAATATGTTACTGTTGAAACACGGAAGAATTGAAATCGTAAACAAATTGCCTATATTTTCTTTCATCTTGGGAGAAATACGATCGGGGAGGAGCTAATTCAAAACCTTCTGATAAAATAAGAACAACACCTACATTCGAACCCCCAACAAACAGCTCAAAGAAATAAACGATGATGCAAGGAACCCTTTCGAGCAAGTAGGCTCCCTCTTGTTTGTTGTAGACTTCAGAGAAGAGAAAATAGGCATTCGTCAGTGTAGGAAAACCAACCATGTCAATCACTTTCATTCCTCTCATTAGACCATCTGTAGCACTCATAGCTACAACAAAAGTAGAACACCATAGAAACTTCGCTGACTTTATCCTTCATTCGAAACCAAAGCTTGAAGAACAGCGACACGAAGAATAAAATTATCACTATATTTATTCCTTTTTCTACTTCTTCTTCCAAGTGTCTTAAACATCTAAGATCTTTCTAGGTAAAATGCCACTGTTCGGAAAAATGGGCTCGCTTAACATCAATTTTATATGCATAGTAATTTTTACCGTTATAATTGTAATTAAAAAATTGCAGAATATCTTATTTTTATGCATTTTGAATTAAGATATTTAAAATGCGACAAAGGGAGTATCAGGAAAAAGAGGCCATTTGAATTTTTACACGTGATCTTTAACCCTGAAGATCCATGAATATGAGAATGTCATTATCTACCTCCTCCTTTACAAAAGTTCTCCCACGTAGATTCATGAATTTTTGCTAAATAGATTCATGAAGTTCCTTGCAGAAAGTCTTTCCCCTATATTGCCGTCACTCAAATTAAGTGTCACATTTAGGAAAGTTAGGAAGCTATAATTTTTTTTTTCTTTTAAAAAGGAGGATTGATAGTGATTCCCCACTCTCCCAGCATGATTTGAACTCCCGACCTATTAGTTATAAGTGAAATATTTTACCGCCTGAGCTACGTTTCGCTGTTGAAAGCTATAAATTTTGCTTTGGGTGTAAAAACAAACTTAATTCTTTAGGGACGAAAAAATAAATTTTATTAATAATATTTTTTTTTGATAACATTATTAATAATATTTATAAATTTTAGGTAATAATTAAAATAAATAAAGAGTTCAAAATCCTTGGGGTGACTTTTTTTTTATTTTTTTTATTTTTAAGTAAGAGCCATACAATCGCAAGCCCCCCTTTATTACAAATTATGATATTGGCTCGACCACTTAGGTCGAGCATAAATAAGCACCCCTCCAAAATTCAATGAAAGTCACCTTTGAACGATCAATTTGTCCTTGTCTTAGGATACAAATTGATCTTCCAAAACTTGTGCGGAAATTTAACGGAAGTTGGAGTGTACTGTCAGATTTAAAGCATCTTCATGCAATAACTCGATCTATTATCTTTAAGGTACTTTCTTCATTTCTCAATATAAGTCATTTAAAACACTTTAAAAAAAAAATAAGGAGTTCAAATAAATAATAATTTTTTTGCTACAATTCTAATAATACCCCTTCCTTCCTCATTCTCTTTCACTTTTATAATAAAAGATATATTGAGGGTATAATTTGATTAAATTATTAATAACTATTAAAAAATATGTAAATAATAATTAATTTGGATACATATATATCTGCTAAATGAAATGGGGTCAAAGAAAAAAAACACCCCTATATTTTGTACAACACACCCCCCCTCACTCATAATTATTTTTTTTTCTCTCCTTCCAAAAAATTCTCTCCCACTTACATACCGGAAAAACATCCACTGTTCACCGGAGCCACCGTCGAAACACCAACCGGAGGTCCGGTCACCGGTTTCCGGCAAAAAAATTTTTTTTTGCATTTTTGAACTTATTGGAGTAGATCCACAACAAAATATCAATTTTAAAAATTTTGGAGCAAAAAAAAATTCCAACAAGATTCCGGCATAATGGACTCCGAAGATTGCGGTTATTTAGAAGACATTGATTTTGAGGTAAATAATAAATATTATATTGTTGTTGTTCTGTTGAAAAAAAAATTTGATGCAAAAATACATGTTTAAACTGATAAAATGCGATAAAAATTGTCCGGAACTGAGAAAACAGCACCGGAAATGGGATCTGGAAAACGGGCCGCCTGCTGATGTCAGCAGGCGGTCAGCCAGTCAACCGCGGACACGTCAGCAAAGCGGTTGATCAGTCGACCGCTTACTTGACGCCAGCAGCTAATAAAAGTTTTTTTTTTAAAATTCGGTAAGGCGCGTGGCACAACGCAGGCGGGTGGCCTGATCCACCGCGTGTAATTTTACACGCGGTAAAATTTGTTTTTTTTTATTAATTTTTTTTTCAGTGACAAAAAAAAAAATTAATATATTTTCATTTGTTTTGCAGTGACCAAAATACGTTTTTTGGTATTAGTGACAATTTTATATTTTGCATTTATTGTAGGTTGAAAGTTCAGACGGACCAAGTAGTGATCTAGAGGAATTTCCTGATAATGAGGAAAATTGGCCTGATACGGGCGAATTCTTTAGTCCCTATGAAGAATATGATTTCCAAACCAAGGATGAGTTAGTTCATTGGGTTAAACAAAAAGGGATAGAACATAAAGTGTATATTATGATTTGTCGGTCAAGAGAGGGACAAGATTATAGTGTGCCCAAGGTGTATTTAAGATGTGAGCGTTCTGGTATATACGTCGGGGCACCAGTTGGCAAGGGCGGTGAAGGGAGGAAAGCTAACCGAACAAGGAGAACTAAGAAGATAGATTGCCCATTCAAGATTGTAGGGAAAAGGACTAAAACTGATTCATGGAGATTTAAGGTTAGCCAGGGCAAACATAACCATTTCTTGGGAAACTATCAGTTTGGTCATGCTCGCAAAGACTGAAGTTGGATGACGAGCGTAATAAGTTGGTTGAGCAGATTGACGAGTGCAATGTCAGGGGCTGAACGAAATTTATAACACATTGAAAATGGAAAATCCTAACTTTTATGGTGGCAGCATCTACAAATGATATAATGCGAGGGCAAGAATCAGGAAACTTGACAAAAATGGCCGGACCGAATTACAAGATTTGATGTATCGTCTCACCGAAGCTGGCTATGTTGTAGAGTGTCGTCGTTATGTAAATAGCGGTAGTGACGGAACGGGTGTAGACGAATCTCAACAATATGTTGGCGACTTATTATTTGCTCATCCTGACTCCATCAGACTTGCCGTAGTTTTTTCCCTACGTTATCCTTATGGACAAAGACCTACAAAACAAACAGGGTATTATTTTATTTAATTTATTTATGATGTGTTGGAATTGTTTATATAGTTAATGATTTTATGATGTGTTGGAATTCTTTATATAGTTTACCGATTTAAATAATTGCGAGATACAAAATGCCTCTACTACTGTGAATTGGATTTACCCTGCACCAATCAAAACTTCACTATTGCATATGCATTCTTGCATCAAGAAAAAACAAGAAAATTTTTGCGTGGGCACTTGCTATGATTAGGGGATTATTTGATCCCAAAGCGAGTCCCCGTGTTGTTGTAACTCGATAAAGATATGCAAATTGTTAAGGCAAGTATTGAGGTATTTCACGAAGCCAAACACATGTTGTGTAGGAGACACATTGGGAAATGTGTGAACAAGAATGTCAGTATCAATACTTGGACACGAAAAAGGTGAAGAATTCTCACAGTCCCACTTTGGGGGCGCATCGGGCGTATGCTCGGGATCGAAGTCGAATATTATGAGAAGTGGTCTGAAATTTTGAAGGGTTGTAGATCCCAAAAGGGATCTAATTTGCTAACATATCTTCGAAAAACCTGGGTGGATAACTACAAAGAAATGTTTGTTCCAGCGTGGACAAACAAGTATCTTCACTTCGGTACAAATACCACAAATCGGGTCGAGAGTTCACACTCCGCATTTAAGAGGTATTTGAGAACCTCCATCGGGGGTTTTGTATTTGTTTGGGAGAGGATCCACAAAGATGATTGTAAATCAAATTGATGAGATTAAAGAGAAGATGGAATCCTCTCGTATTTGGGACAAGAAATTAATGGACAACACATTTCTGAGGAAGTTGAAAGGTAGGGTTAGTTCTTGGGGTTTAGATATCTTGATGAAGTAGTACAATAACATTGGTAAAATATGTGATTGTACTGCTAGATCAATTTATGGAATTCCATGTTCATGTCAACTACAAGCCATTTTGAGGAAGCCGGGTGGGAAAATACGAGTTAAGGATCTTCACCCTTTTTGGAGTTCTCTCTCAGTTGAAACTCCTCCAAAACATCATATGTTTGGTGATGTAGAGCCTCCAGAGGATCATTTAAAGGGGCTTATGGAGATGTACAATGAAATTTCGACAAGGGATCCAGAACAAATAAGACAATACAAAAGTAAATTTGCTGAAATAATCTACCCGTACGATACAGACTTAGCTGAGCCACAGGTAGTTGTTGCCAAAGGTAGACCGAAAGGATCGAAAGGATCAGCTACTAGGCGGGATCCATCGTGGTGGGAGTACAGATCTAAGACAGGGAAGAAAGCATTTAAGAAAACATCTCCAAGCCGAGGCGGCAGAAGTTCTAGTGGCTCCCGAGGACTGGGGGGTCAGTCGTGGCACACTCGATAGCTCGTCAGACTCGGGAATGTAAATCGGATGATAGCAAATATGGTTTTCGGGTTCCTTTGGCCATCCGAGTTTCCCCATTTAGCCCTTCCTTTCATGAGCGGATGTGTGAACGTAAAAGACGACGGCCACCGTGGGTTATCGGTCTCGTAGCTCATCAAGTATGGCATGATGAAAGTCAATACATATCCGTCAGATTGCTAATGCATAACAATCTTGTAGAATGTGATGCTGATTTGAGATACAGATATGAACTTGCAGTGGGTGGCGTAGATGTTTATGCACGAATTCTTAATAAACTTACATGGTGGAATCCCACACCCTCGCACACCCTGATCATCGGATGGACCTTCCGGATATGGGTCGATTATTGCGTCGAATTTTAAAGCTATTTTTGTATGTTTTTGTCGTGGAAATTCGCACACCTTTTTACCACTAGATACTAACGTGCCATCTCCAGTACTGGAAATAACGATCGCTTATATCCCAACAAAACGGCACTTCGTGTCGGTAAGTTGTACTAAATTATGTATGTTTTTATTCACTAATATTTTTTTTTTTAATTTATAGGTTCAGATGGAACGTAATTGTCCATTGCCCCCATTGCATCCATCTTGGATACACTATTCAAGTTCAATGGCACAAAGTTGGTTTTTTCCGCTGGAAGTAAGATTTACCGCGTGGCAAAATTTGGAAGCAATTTATGGTCGTTAATTTGTATTTTATATTTTATATTATTTAGTAAATTATGAAATGTTTGTTGGTGCCAATTGTGTGTTGCAATTAATTTTGTAATTACTAAGGATTTAAAAATCTCTATTTAATACATTTGTTCCGGGCACCCCTTACAACATTTATTTAAAACCCCAAGAAATTACATTTTTTGTGAAATTTAACTAAAACCCAAAAAAAAATTAATTAAAAACCCTAAAAAACGCATTGAATATGTCTGAAAAAAAATTAATTTCTAGAGGCGCGTGCAAAATTACACGCGGGCTGAGGGTTTCACTCGCCGCATGTGAACACGCGCTTTTTAAAAAAAAATTTAATTTCCAGCGTCTCGACGCCGCCAGACGGTGAGTGACGCCACCGTCATGCATGACCGCCAGACGCCAATACCCGTTACCGTCTGCCGACGCATGCAGACGGTGACGCCACTCACCGCTCTGCCGACGCCGAGACGCTGAAATTAAATTTTTTTTTTAAAAAGGCGCGTGTTCACACGCAGGCGGGTGAAACCCTAGCCCGCGTGTAATTTTGCACGCGGCCCTAGGAAATTAAATTTTTTTTTCAGACATATTCAATGCGTTTTTTTAGGGTTTTTAATTAATTTTTTTTTGGGTTTTAGTTAAATTTCACAAAAAATGTAATTTCTTGGGGTTTTAAATAAATGTTGTAAGGGTTTAGGGGTGCCCGGAACAAATGTTTCATAATTTTATTAAAAAAAAAAGAAGTATACATAAATTTCAATATACTCTAAGCCATTGTACAATTAATTGCAACACATTAGCACAAATAAAAGAAAATTTATTTTCTGAATATTACACAACTAAACGTCTTCATCATCATTCGATTGCACCTGACGAAGATTTTCTTTTAGCGCTGCAAACACATGATCATAATCCCTAGGAAATGTCGCATGTTGTGAATCTGGTAAAGATTCATACAATGCTTTAATGGAATCAACGAACTGAAAAACAAAAAAAAAATCAAACAAATTGTTAAACGGGCAAAAAATATGTTTGTAATAATTTTGTTACAAATGTAATAATTAATACCTTTTGGTTCCTTATTGCCTTAGGAACCCGACGAAATGGATGAATTCTCAAGTGAGTGCGTGGCCTGTACCATTCAAGATAACCCAAAGCCACCGCTGAAGGAGGATCTGCTGCACGTCCCAATAATTCTAAGGAAAAACAGTGTGCTTCCGCCCTTTGCCAAAATGCATCGACAAAACTATACACAGCCTTATACCTTCGAGTCTCCTTAGGACGATAATGTTCCTGTGGCAAAATTCGATTTATAGGCTTCTCCTGTACATAGCCAAACTGTCTCAAACAACGATCTGGCATGTACGGTTCTACAATATGGCCAAACCTAATGGTGCCATGAAATGTAGAAATCCAGCAAAGAGGATTTTGCCCCGGGAATCTACCGAACGGTGTAAAATTAACCTACACAATTAAGTCAGTATAAGTATTTCTAGAGAATAATTTTGATTGTCAATTTAAAAAATAAAAATACATTTAATACCTCTTCGACACTCATATCATCCAACATCATCCGGTAACTTCTGAGTCTCTTCATACTCTTCAAATCAACTTTCTCAGGCAAAAATCTCGAGGTAAATGGTTGTGTAACATTCCAATTAATGTTCAACCGAACCTGACTCAGAAATACCGGGAAATATGAATATATCCATGCCTGCAAAGAATTATTCATTAGAAATATTAGATAAATAATCATGTGACAAATGAAAAACAACTACATTTAACATTTTTAAAAATTAATTAAGTACCTCTAGTAAGGTAAGACATCCGTCAATTGACTTGCAAACTGACCCTAGACGCTTGACCCAATTGGCGATACGGAGCTGCCAATGCCGCACTACCCCGAGAATACGAATTCACTCGCCCGGTGCCATTAAGGCTCCCCATATCCCTGAAGTTCACTTTGTCCCAAGAACGATCGACAAACGAGGTCAACCCCAACATATGCGAGAAGCACACCTTTGCACTGGGACAATAGAAGTCAAAGGCGGACCATTAATTGCGTTAACCAAATATTTATTCGAATACCCTTTTCAAAGAATAGCCTTAGTCGTGGGCTCGAACATCAACTTGAACACACTGTGCAATCTCAAGAATAATATTCTTTCTGATATGGTGAGGGTCAAAGATTGCATTACCGGAAATAGGAATATGAAGTATATAAAATACATCATGAAGTGTGATCGTCATTTCACCCCAAGGCATGTGAAATGAGTTAGTATCGGGTTGCCACCGCTCTACGAATGAACAAATAAGTGCATCATCGTGATGCGCAAACATGGTTGTACGGAGGTGTGCTAAACCAGTGCCTAAAATAATAGAGGACGCCTCTGCATCTTGGTCTAGGCCTGTCAACTCCCGGGCTACAACTTCTTTCCGGGTGGTGATTTGTACAAATTCCCGCTCTATCCCTGCTCCGGATATCAATGACTACATGACCGTAATAAGATGGAATCACATCTGGAATCTCCCGTCCCACCACTTGTCGGAGTTCTTTGCTCCCAATCTATCGTCACTGGTTTCACCTGAGTAAGAATGGGAAGGCTCGGAGCGAGCTTGGGTACTCTGGGTAGTACTCTGTGATACATATGGTGGGTCATCACTTGCATCGTCAGTAGGGGCATGATAGGAATGTCTAGCTCCAGAAACTGACGGTCGAGCACCGGAAACTGACGGTCTAGCACCGGAAACTGACGGTCTAGCTCCGGAGACCGACGGTCTACCTCTTGAAACCGACGGTTCAGCTGGGTCATCCATTGGGGTAGGTCTACTAGACGACGATCTGCTAGACGACGATCCGCTGAGGCGATGGCCGAAATCTCCCAAATACTCTCTTCAATATTCCCCGGACTCTCGTGTGATTCACCTTCACCTACTATGGGTTGGACGAGAGGGTAGCATCAACGAAATCCTCCTCCTCCTCCCATCAGTAGAAGAATTTTCAACATAATCCTCTTCAAAACCATAAACCCTCCCCTGTGATTGCATAGGAATATCGGAAATTGAATGAGGTGGTTGTGAACTACTACCTGCCATCCATTGCTGGGGGTCGTTATATGCGGGGTAGGGTATAGGATCATGAATGGTAGAGGGAATGTTACTCGCGGGGAGTTCGTTGTCTCACGATGCTCTCGACTCAATCTGCGCGATCGAGTCACGAGCCCGTCGGCCTACTTCTACCATCACTGGCTCCCTAATCGGGCCCAATCGATCGAGATCTCTTCTCCGATCTCGCCATCTACAAATTCAACGACAAGTAATAATTATAATTCGACAAAATATTTTTTAAAAACAAAAGACAAAATAATATTTATTAAAAGACATTAATTAATTTAAATAAGCCTCTATTAAATTAAAATATTAAATTTCAAAAAAAAAAATGCGATACTGCAAAAAAAATGAAAAAAAAATTTAATTCTTCACCGCGTGTAAAATTACACGCGGTGGCTAAGACTGTCCCGCTCGCTTTCCCCTACACGCGGTATACTCCATTAAAAAAAAAAATTTAAATTACCGCCTGCTGACGTCGAGAAGCGGTCGACCAGCCACCCGCGGACACGTCGGCCAGCGGTTGGTGATCGCCCCACCGCTCGCCGACGCCGGCAGCCGGCCTCCCGCGTCTCCGTCACACGTTCTCACGCGCCACACGCGCCGGCACAAAATCCCTTTCACGCGCCACACGCGCCAACGGCCCAAGCCCCAAATTCAATTTTCAGTCCAGTTTTTTGGCAAAAAACTGACAATTTAGTGTATTTTCAAGCAAATTTGGTACTTTTTATCACAAATCAACTTCTATTTTGGTAGATCTACATAGTTTAAGTTAAAATTCAAAATTTTCAAAATTAAAACTCACATTGTGTTAGTTGTGATGCTATTTTGACGTTGATTGTAGAGACAAAGTTGACGAGGATGACGTTTACAATCTGTTGAAGTAAAAAAAAAATTCCGGCAGGCGGCGGTTGACGGCGGCGGACGGCGGCGGATCTTTAAAGAGGGAGAGAAGTTTGGGAGGAATTTAATATGAGAGAGACAAGAGAGAGAATGGGAAAAAAATTAATGGGGAATAGGGGGTGTTAAAAACAAAATAGGGGGGTGGGGCTCTAGTGGTTATGAAATGATAATTAAATAAGAATGGAGGGAGTATTGAACTTTAAAGTGTTATGCACCTTACACGTCTCGTAGGAGCTTTGGCAGCAATTGAGACACATCGGTTTTTCTACCCGACAAATACATTCGTAGATTCGTCGCCGTGTGATGAGCTGTTCTACTTCATGTTTTTTCCAAACTTAAAGAAGCGCCAAAACAATAATAAGTACCGCAAAACGTGTACCGACATCAACGAAACAGCCCCAATAAATTGCTCACGCCTCCTATGCGGGACGGCCAAATATTCCGCACATGCAAAACATCATTCTAGACGTCGGATGAGATTTTTTAGTCCAAATTTAGAGCGAAAAGTTTTTTTTTTATTTAAGTCAGTCGCAACTTTTGTCTCTCCAGATCTGACCCGTTCAAAATCTCATCCGACGGTTCCAATTGTTCTGCAGGTGCAAAAAAAAGACTGTTCCGCATAGGAACCGGACTGCACTAAATTTCCTTCTCCCTTTCACTTTCCTAATTTCAAACATAGAATCCAAATGCCAAACACTTTAGACCAGTTGTCCTAAACCCGTCTTTAAAGGTCAGCCTCACGAATCTTCCAATTCCAACTAAGCCAACTATCCAAATTTAACACGCCTCCCTTTTCCTACTTCATTATATCTTCCCCCATCCGCCCTTTCCCTCAGCATCACTTCTCCCATTGATTCTGGTTTCACCAAATTTTCTTACAACAAACAAAACAATGGAGCTGTCGAAAACACGACAAACTTCATTATTTTTGTCTCTTTTCCTTATTTCCCCAGTTATGATTCAGCATTTCTCCGCCGTGAATTCCATCGGAGTTAATTATGGGACCCTCGGAAACAACCTTCCACCACCATCTCAAGTTGTTCAATTTCTCAAAGACAAAACATTCATAGATCGTGTTAAGATCTTCGATGTCAATCCGGACATCATTAAAGCCTTCGCCAACACCGGAATTTTACTGACCGTTACTGTCCCCAACGGCGAAATCCCTAATCTAATTAATCTCCAGTACGCTCAAGGATGGGTTGATTCGAACATTAAACCGTTCTTTCCCGCCACCAAAATCCATTATATCCTCGTCGGAAACGAAGTCCTCCACTGGGGACCACAGAATTTCATCGACAACCTCGTTTCCGCAATGAGAACGCTTCAGAAGGCTCTTGTCAATACCGGAATGGGAACAATCAAGGTTTCGACAGCTCATTCCCTCGGAATCCTCGAACGGGCCGAACCGCCTAGCTTGGGTCAATTCCGACCCGGTTGGGACGTCGGCGTTTTGAAACCCATGCTACAGTTTCTACAAGAAACCAAAGCGGCTTTCTGGGTTAACCCGTATCCGTACTTCGGATTCGACCCGAATAAATTGGATTACAACATCTTTAAGCCCAACCCGGGATACAAAGACCCCTATACGAGGAGGACGTACGGTAACAGATTTGATGTGCTTATGGACGCGACTTTTATGGGGATGAAGAAATTGGGATATGCTGACGTGGAGATTGTTGTTGGTGAAACGGGTTGGCCATCGCTTGGGGATACGTGGGAGCCACAGTGTACGGTGGCGAATGCGGCGTCGTATAATGGGGGATTAGTTAAGAAGTTTAACACTGGAGCTGGGACTCCATTGATGCCTCGTAAGAAGTTTGAGACGTATATTTTTGCATTGTTTAATGAGAATGAGAAACCGGGTTCTTTGGCTGAGAGGAATTGGGGATTGTTTCGCCCTGATTTTACTTCTGTTTATGAACTTGGAATCATGCGCGGTGGCCCTGTTGAGGTAATTATTTTTAGAGATTAATCATATCTTTAGTTATCTGTTTCGAATTATTTGTTTAAAGTTTATGATATTGATATTTTGACTAACAAAGTACATTGTTTTTGCTTTTATAGTTTTCGCTATATGCATTAAACGATTTACATTAAGTAAAGTAATGGAGAGAGTAATAATGTAGCCCTCAATATTGTTCTGATAGGAATATATTTTCACTAAAAGGCACATGTTTTCTGGATCTTTAAAACTTGAATAGTATTATCGTCATCATGTCAACTGCACTTTAACTCTCGTTAGTCATGTGCCATGCAACAACGGTTAGCCCCTTTATTAATTGTTGTTTTTTATTTGTATGATGCAAAATTACAGCCTGCTCCAGCAGTACCGGCGGCACCAGGAAAGGGAAAGCAATTTTGCGTACCAAAAGCAGGGGCTACAGATGCTCAATTGCAGGCTAACATAAACTACGTTTGCAGCCAAGGTTTGGATTGCACGCCAATTCAACCCGGCGGTGCCTGCTTCCAACCCAATACCGTAAGGGCTCACGCCGCCTTTATCATGAACTCCTGGTACCAGACCAAGGGCCACACCCCCTTCAATTGTGACTTCTCTCAAACTGCTCAAACTAGCCCTGCTGATCCAAGTAAGTCGACGCAAACGTTTTTTGACTTTAAGCTCGTCCTAGAGTCAAATATTGTTATCAAAGGTGTCCTATCCCACTGGGGTAGGCGCCAGCCCACGACCTTGAGGTGATGGGTTCGATACCCTCTGCCTGCGTGCGGCAAGTTTTAATCTCCCTTTCTAGGGTTATCTCCTCCTCGTCTGAGGCAGTTCTCTCTCCCCTATATGGGGCAACCGCCCAATCGGGCTTCAAAAAAAAAAAAAAAAAGAGTAATATTGTTAATGAAGTAACTCAGTTGGTTAGAGGTCGATTTAAATTCCTGTCCTTGTGCTAGTATTTACTTTTGGATGTTGATGGTGCTAATTGTTGTTTTGTGATTTGCAATTTTCAGGTTCTGGTGGCTGCAAATTCCTCTCTTAAGACTGGAAGCTTAGCTGGGGGATTTTGTTACTTTTGTTTAATTAACAAAATTGATCATAGTCATCGGATGTTGTGGATTTTACTGTGTTAATTTGTGTTGTGCATATATGTGAACTACGAATCAAATTAATTATTAATTATATTTTTAACTTCCCTCTTGTGGAGTTTGATTTGGTTTCTGGTGATGTTTGCAACTTCTCTTGCAAATTACTAAGTCCAATACATTATACTTTATTTATAATAAAAATAAAAAAAAGAATGTCCATCTAAAAAAAGGAGAAAAAATAAAAAGATGAAGGAGGAGAAGATTCGTACCAATCAAAATCAACCTCCCAAATGGATTGAACGGTAAGAATAGTATATTCCTCAATAAAAAATTAACATGTGCTAATTTTTTAATTAAAAAATTATATCTAAAAGAAATAGTGTAACTTTCAAATGTAAAATTAATCCATGACAACTTTAATTGTTAAGTTATCGTTAAAAGACGAAAATAAAATGATTTCATTACCCTTGCCCGTACTCAGCGACCAATATAGGATTGAGTGACAGCGGGGCACTTGTCGATGGACGGAGGTAGGAAATAAATTAAAACTTTCTTATAAAAAATTTCGACGTTTCTGAAAATGTTAGAGCGAAGAGAAGGGCATCACAATGGTGGATTTAGAGAGCGATTGTTCCACAATATTTTAAAAATCGTCACATTTTCTATGAGAAAATTTTCCAATAAGTTATTTTCTATTTCTAGTAAAAAATCTTAATTTATAATATTTCTAATTTTCTATCGATAACCTACTTTTTTATGACGGTTTTGACAAATTAAAAAAAACGATGGGTTTAGACTAAAACTACACCAACGATCAATTCCCCTAATCTAAAAAGGGAGGGAATGAAGTGGAGGAAAAAATTATCTCTAACTCTGGTGAAAATTAATTAGTAAATGTATTTTTTTGACAAATTCCTCAAAAAAATAAATTATATTACGTGTTAGACAAGTAAAATTTTAGAAGATAAAAGATTAAAAAACTTTTAAATAAAAATAAAATGTAATAAAGAAAGCGATTGGAAGTCACACGATAGTAAGAGAATTGAATCATCACGTCCTTATCTTTCGCGTTTGGCATTCTTTGAGTCTGAGATCACCAAAGTTCACTAGTGGGTCATTAACTTACTAACTTAATAGTATATATCTAATCATTATATATGAACATTAGAAGTATAAAAAAAAATCAATGGGCCACGTGACCCAAACGGTTAGGGTGTGCCCCCCCCCGGCTGCCCATACTCGCATTTCATTACCATCATGTGGGGGTATTTTGCAGTTTAGTCACTTTAATCAATGAATTAACTATTTCAGCTTTAATTTTTAAAAGAATAAAAATAAAAGTGAAAATTTAATTGTGTGGTGAAAGTGATAATCGAGTGATTCCAATTTTCATTATGCAGAAGAAAGAGAGGGGGTCTGAATTATTAGAAAGAATTTAGAATAGACAACATTGATGGTACTAGTGGTGACAAGTAGAATGGCACTAAACTTCAAAAATCCCGAAGTGATGATAGTGAAATGCAAAATAGGTACAAGAGCAATGAAATTATATTGCGGTCAGGGACGAAGTTACAAATTTAGCGTTGGAGGCGAAAATTACAATAATATGTCGAATTACATATAAAAACTAGAAAAAAAATGTTGGGGGTGGAAGAATTTGATAAAATATTCCGAACTACATATAAAATGTACTATATCTACTAGTATTTTTAAAATTTTCGGGGCGACTTTCACCCCTTCTGTCTTCGTCCCTGATTGCGGCCAATTATTTAATGTAATTTCTCACTTTGTATTGCAAGTTCATTATTCTTTATAAAATGAGAGGAAACACATGTTATTTCTCATGCTAGTT
The DNA here is from genome assembly GCA_026122235.1 of Vinca minor. Lineage (NCBI taxonomy): Eukaryota > Viridiplantae > Streptophyta > Magnoliopsida > Gentianales > Apocynaceae > Vinca > Vinca minor. The sequence continues at coordinate 3,821,695 of JAOCZM010000100.1, read as the reverse complement.
AGATGGTGAAATGTCACTGGACTCGGAGTTGACAAATCTATCACCGCAAATCTATCATTTTTACCCCACTTTCTGCTATTGTGAAGAACATTTCCAGAGGATCAGGTGTGCTTGGAAAAGGTTTGGTTTGGATTTAAGTTTAGTTTGGTCTCACTTTTGACGAGAAATGCTCAAGATTTGGCCTCTAAAATAAGCGGGAGCAATTCAAATTCAAATTTTTTTTCTTGAAATAGTCGTTCAATTCCAAATTTTGAATTTCAAAATTGTCGGGAGATGTTCAAATTCCAAATTTTTTAGGCCAAAATTTGGAATTGGACGATTATTTGAAAAAAAAAATTGAATTTGAATTTCTCCCGCCTATTTTAGAGGCCAAATTTTGAGCATTTCCCGCCAAAAGTGAGATCAAACCAAACTCAAACCCAAACCAAAACCTTGTCCAAGCACATAGTATTTTCCTTTGTCCTGTAAACTTATCGGGTTAATCTTCCATGCATAATTTTTTTTCTTTTACTCAATAAAATATTATTCTTTATAATTTGATATTAAATCGAGTAAAAGCATTACAATAAAACAATTCTCAAATTTTTTTTTGAATAAACAAGGGAGAAAAGTTGAAGAATTAAGATAGCCCTATTAATTTTTCCTTGCATTCTGCAATCATATGTGCAGATACATATCTTAACACATAATAACAAAATTGTAGTAAAATACTTTCATATGTGATGTTTGTGCACATATAAAAAAGCATAGAAAAATATGAGAAATCTATGGTAAAAAAGTATAATGTTACGCGTCTTTTTCAGAGCATTATATCCCATCATTTTCAGAGCATTATATCCCATAAATTTCCCCCACTTTTGCTAATCTATTCACACGTTTCATTTCACAAATTCAGTCACTCACAACCACTTTGGTATACACGTCTTTTTCAGAGCATTATATCCCATAATTTCCCCCACTTTTCCTAATCTATTCACGCGTTTCATTTCACAAATTCAGTCACGCACAACCACTTTGATATACACGTTTTGTTTGGTGACCATTAGAAAAATATCTTCCACAAAATATTTTGTTTCCTTCTTTTCTTCAACTCATATTTTAAAATTAATTCTCTTCCTAAAGGGTCTCTTTCCTTGCATATTATTTCACACACTATTTCCATTCTTTCCTTACACCATGAATAGGAAAAATATTGTCTGCGGTTTTTGTGGAAAACAAGGTCATACCCATAATACGTGCTATCAGAAACACGATTTCCCGGCAAGCTATAGCAGCAAAGGGCATTTTTCTCAGTCATCGGCGTATCAAATTTCTGTCTTCGGAAATATTGCTGCTCAGGTTACTATCCAAGCAAATGATGCAAATGCTTCTACTCCCATGGCGTTGCATGCTACTTTTCAACCAGCTGCTGCAAATCTCGGTACGACTCCAGGTAATCAGTTACATACTATACAATGGATTATTGATTACGGGGCAACTCATCATATTTCTTCATCTTTGCATGTTTTCTCTGACTATCATGCACTTCCTCATACTTCTATTCGTTTGTTCAATGGTGATTTTACATTAGCTACCCATCAGGGCACAATTCGTTTAAATTCTCATCTAAAATTGACTAATGTACTCTACGCTCCCACATTTTCTTTCAATTTACTATCTTTAGGTCAACTTCTTCAGAATCCAAATCTTTTTGTCTTTTTCACTGCTAACTCTTGTTTCATTCAGGATCTTATGAAGCAGAAGACAATTGGATCAACTAAACTTGATAATGGCCTTTATATTTTGCATCCATCTTCTTGTTTCCCCCCTCATTTGTTTCGAACATTTCCACTGTTTCTCCTATGAATAGTGGTGCAATTTCTCCAGATGATTTGTTATGGCATTTTCGTTTGGGACATCTTTCTTTTCCTCAATTAAAATTAGCACAACAAATTGATTCTTATATTATTGCTAAACATGCTGAATATTGATCTATATGTCCATTAGCTAAACAAACAAAAACCCCTTTTCCCTTAAGCAATTCTACTTCTAAAGCTTGTTTTGATTTAATTCATGTTGATATATGGGGGCCTTACAAAACTCATACTATTCATGGTCACCTGTATTTTCTTACCATTGTGGATGATTTTAGTCGCTTTACTTGAGTCTTTCTCATGAAAACGAAATCTGAAGCCCAACCCCTTATCAAACATTTTTTTCAACTTATCCTTACACAATTTAACAAAAAAATTAAGACTATTCGCTCTGACAATGGTCCAGAATTTATCATGCACAATTTTTATAGTGAAAAAGGCATTATACACCAAAAACCTTGTGTTGAAACTCCCCAACAAAATGGGGTCGTCGAAAGAAAACATCGCCACATTTTAAATATAGCTCGCGCACTTAAGTTTCAATCTAACCTCCCATTTGCTTACTGGGGCTACTTTGTCACCCATTCTGTTCATCTCATAAATATTACCCCTACCCATTTACTCTCCAATAAAACACCTCATGACATACTTTTCCAAAACACACCCACATATAATCACCTTCGTGTTTTTAGATGTCTTGCCTATGCTTCAACTCTATCCGCCCACCGCTCCAAATTTGACTCTAGGAGCCGTCATTCCATCTTTTTAGGTTACCCTAGTCACACCAAATGATACATTTTGTTAGATTTTCATACACACTCCATTTTCACCTCTCGCCATGTCACATTTTTTGAACATATTTTCCCTCACCTACCTCCTTCCTCGGAACCTCAAGATAAAATCTCTTGACCCGTCCCCTCTTTCCAAGAGCTACATTTTCCCTCATCTCATCCCGACCCTCCCTCACATCCCCCACAATCTCCTCAACAGACACATTTTTCTCCTCCACAATCTCATATTCTCTCCCCTACTCCACCAATCCATCATCCTCCTTCTCGCCGCTCCACGAGAGTCTCCCATCGTCCATCTTACTTGAATGATTTTCATTGTTCCATGGCACAAACATCTGTTCCTCCGAATAAACATCTTACCACTCCTCATTCTTTAGATAAAGTTCATGATCATCACTCATTATCCCCGGGTCATACATCTTTTGCATTGTCTGTAACTTCTCACTTTGAGCCTCAGTTTTACAGCGAAGCCGTTAAGCATGCGAAATGGAGACAAGCAATGCAATTAGAAATTGATGCATTGGAAGCCAATCATACTTGGAAACTTGTTCCTCTTCCTGCCAATGTCAAACCCATCGGTTGCAAATGGGTATATCGGATCAAGTATCTTGCTAGTGGTATCATTGAGCGGCTTAAAGCTCGTTTGGTTGCAAAGGGTTTCAATCAGCAAGCCGGTATTGATTATCTTAAGACTTTTTCCCCGGTGGCTAAAATGACAACTGTTCGCATTCTTCTTGCAATTGCTGTCGCACGTGGATGGTTTTTAGAGCAACTTGACATTAATAATGCATACATGAGGATGTATACATGCAACCCCCTCCTGGTTTTTCTACCCCTCCAGGTTATGTCTGCAAGCTCCAAAAATCTTTATATGGTCTCAAGCAGGCTGGCCGTCAGTGGAATAAGAAACTCACTAATGCTCTTTTTTCACAAGGTTTCTCTCAAGCGGTTAGTGATCCCAGCTTTTTTATTCGTCGACAAGGTACATCTTTCACTGTCCTACTGGTCTATGTTGATGATGTCATTCTTCCTGGTAATGATTCTGCTGCCATCTCTTCCACCAAACATTTCCTTAATGAGACATTCAAAATCAAAGATCTTGGACCAGTTAAATATTTTCTTGGCTAGGAAATTGCTCGCTCTTACAAGGGGATAAATGTCTGTCAGCGAAAATATTCTCTAGAACTACTTGAACAAAATGGATTTCTTGGCTGCAAACTAGCTATCACTCCAATGGATCCTTCATACCAATGCTCAAATAATGATTCCCTGCCTCTTTCTGACAATACATCATACCGCAGTCTCATTGGCAAACTTCTATATCTCACTCATACACGGCCGAACATTTCTCACGTCTGTCCAACAGTTGTCTCGGTTTCTTGATCATCCAACTAAGCTTCATCTTAAGGCAGCTCATAGAATCTTACGTTATCTCAAAGGATCTCCTGCCAAAGGCTTATTTTTTCCCTCCATATCGGATCTTCGACTTAGTGCCTATTCCGACACTGACTGGGCAGGTTGCTCCGACACTCATCGTTATACTACTGGGTTTTGTGTTTTTCTTGGGTCATCTTTAATATCTTGGAAGTCTAAAAAGCAACACACTGTCTCCCGTAGTTCTTCAAAGGCACAATATCGCGCTCTTGCCACTACTACTTGTGAACTTCAATGGCTAAAATACCTTCTCCATGACCTTCTTATACCACATCCTCAAGCCATCCCTCTCTTTTGTGACAACAAGAGTGCCTTATACCTTACCACCAACCCTGCCTTCCATGAGCGCACAAAACACATTGAGATTGATTGCCACATTGTTCGAGAAAAAATGCAAACTGGACTTGTCAAACCTTTACCTATCCCTTCACATTCTCAACTTGCCGACCTTTTTACCAAGAGTCTTGCTTCTCCCCGTTTTACATTTCTTATTCACTCTCTTGGACTCCTTGATATATTCTCTCCCAAGTCCAGTTTGAGGGAGCCTGTTACGAATATACCCTCCACATCCGATCTTAATCCACCTCATAATTAGTTGTACTGTATTTAGTTGTACTATATTGTACTAGACTAGTTTGTAGTACAATAATAGTACGCGTTGATTTGTATAAATATATGTAGTAATGTACATTTTAAATCATCAATACAAGGAATTATTTTCCTCAATCAGCATCATCTTTTCTTACATATAAAAATATTTTCTAGTTGAAATTTTTATTTAGAACAACTTTATCCATGACTTACTTTTTGGGATGACGATTCACAAATTAATAAATCTATGGTGTTTTCAGACAAAAATGGCAACCAACAACCCATTTTCACTGCACCACTTCCTCTTTTATAATAATAATAAAAAAAAAAAAACTGGTTGTTATGATCAATGTTTTGAAACCCGGACCGGACATCGACCCGGAAAAGTTACTGGGTCACGGGTCACTGGTCGGACCGGTGGTCGGACCGTCATCGACCCGTTCATCAACCCGGTGACGTCATAAATATTAAAAAAATATATAATATATACTTATTAATAAAAAATATTGTTAAGGTAAGAAATTTCAAATAAACATCTCGTTGATATAAACCTGGATATTCATATTAATGTAAAAATTAAAAATATTACAAATACAAAAGTGATATAATTACAAAGTAGATAGTTTAGGACTTATTTGTAATATAATTATCTTATAGGATTTTATATGCTAATATTTTAATTGCACTCTTAGTCCTAACTATATATATCCTCTTAAAAGAGAAAAAACCCTAAAATTCTCCTTCTTCTCCTCTTTTCTCCAGCGCCCCCATCCCTCTTCTCCTTCTCCTTCTCCGGCGCTTATTCTCTTCTCTCTTTTTTTCCCCTTCTCCTTCTCCGGCGCTCCTTCTCTTCTCTTCTCTTTTTTTTTTTCCCTTCTCCTCTCCTCTGCCGTGAACCGCCCCACCACCGCCCTCTCTATTTTTCTTCTTCCCTTTTTTTATACAGAAAAATAAAAATAAAATGTATTTTGTGACCCTGACGGTTTCCCAAACTGCTCCGGGTTTACTGGTTCGGATGGTCCGACTGGCCGGGTCCACCGGTCGGTGAAATTAGAGCAATTTTTTTATGAAAACGGGTTTTGGCACCTAACCGACCGCTCGGAGGTCCGATCGACGGTCGGACCGGGCCGGTCCGTCCGGGTTTCAAAACATTGGTTATGATGCACTTTAGCTTGAAATCACTATATTTTTGTTAATTTGTCAAAAGCGTTATCATGAAAATAATTTATAGGTTAAATTGTTCTGAATAAAAGTTTCTGATAAAAATATACTCGAAATTAGTTTTAGATAGAAATATCATATTTCTAAAATATTAATTTTAATGTGATTATAAAAGGACAAACAAAAACAGGACGCACCATAAAAAAAACCTCTTACCCATCACTCTTATTTTTTAATGGATGAAATGACTTTTGTATCTATAACAGTAAACTCAACTTCAGAAAAAAGATCATTTTGGTCTTTAGATACTTTTAGAAAGATGCTAAGAAATGAGAATTTGTCCTCAGTAATTATTTCCAATAGAGAGTGAACTTTGATGAACATTGTTAAACAAGATACTTTTATGCATTTGACATATTGAAGAAAAAAAAACATCTTCTTCAAGTTCAAGATGTACTTTGAAAAGAAAGAAAAATGAGACAAATTTCTCTCTAATTGGTTGAGGATATAAGGGAAAAATTCCTATGGGACGGTCCTTGTGGGCAAGATTGTCAAGATCGTAATTTTGACTCGGAACAGAAGAGGTCTCAAAAATCGTAAACACGAGGATCGTAACACGGATCGGAAGATCCGATAAAACTATTAAAAAAATATTTCATGATAAATTTAAACCAATAGAACTAAAAAGTTAAAATTAAAAAAATATTTCACGATAAATTTAAAAAAATATCTGAAATATATTTTATTTTAAATCATTCCCTTAAATATCTCATTTTGTTTTAATATCCAATTAAATACTGAAAATACAAAGTAAATAGTTTAGGACTTGTTTCAATATAATTATTTTATAAGGTTTTATATGCTAATATTTTAATTGCACTTTTAGCCCTGACTATATATAACCTCTTAAGAGCACCCTAACCCTAAAATTTGTTCTCTCCTTCTCTCCCAGCCGCAAGAGCCCCTTCCTCCCTTCTCTCTTTCTTCTGTCGCAGTTCACCAGTCACGACCACCGCCGTTTTCCTCCCCCCATCCTTCATTCTCCCCCTTTTCTCTTCCTCTCATTTCCTTCTCTCTTATCCTTTTTTTTTCTTCCTTCTCGCTGCTTCCCCGCCTCTCCGCCGTCTCTTCCTCCGCGACTCCATCACCGCCGCCGTCTGCCTTTCTCCGTCGCCGCGTGGAGCCGTCTCCCATTTTCTTCTTCTTCTTCTTCTTCACAGTCCCATTTGAAAAGAGAAAATGTTGGATCATTATGGTTCGTCCGAACCTACGATCTTACGATCTGGATCGACGATCCATTACGATCCACGATTCCAGCAATTTTTAACCCGATCCAACTCGATTTATGGCATTAGGATCGTAAAATCCAACTCGCGATTTTGACAACCTTGCTTGTGGGTACCTGTGAGACATGAAGGCCTGCGGGGCCTATGAGTCCTGTCTCAAATTACGTGAGAGGAGTGTGGGGCCATATCCAAAAGGACCGCCCCATGCCAGATTTTCCCTGATATAAGAGTCATGGCATTCATAAAAACAAGGAAATTAGAGTATACAAGATTTTTTGTGGAGTACAAATACCATTACGCTATAAAAAAAATTAAATCAAAGTTGTGAGGAAAAGCATATGCTCCCAATTTCAAATTTTTAATCTTTTAAAGAATATTTTACCAATTGAATTATTATGTTGTCTTAAAAAAAAAAACTCTCTCTTTTATTTTTAATTTTAAAATCTGATGACCGAATCTTGTTCATGACTGATTTATTACTACAATAGCACACACAATAACACTCTTCCGCCCTGATAATGATAAAAAAAGTTTTTTTTTTTTTAAACAAAAAGAGCAATGAAAATGTTACACTAGACATACATAAGCAATTTTATTTTCCTTTTACTACTAGATTTGCATTTGATTTGTACTACAATTTTAATTGTATTGAGGGGAAAGAGGTGGTGGGATCCGTTGGGCTGTCTACATTGGACTACCTGTATATGCTTCAAACAAACAATTCCAATCTTGATGTTGAAGCCTGTTGGACCCTCAAATATTGGAATCCAACAATAAAATGATGCACGGCCCCGCTAGGAGTTGTCACATATCATTCTTGTTCAGTTGTGACATCATTTATGAAGTTGGTTAATATAGCTAGTTCAGCAGTTTCACTCTTTAAGAGAGGTCATGAAATTCATTCCCGCTCATGTATGAAATTATTACTTTAGTCAGTAATTTATTTATTTGTGTGTTTGTACTTGTACGAACGGAGATTAATCTAGTATGACTTTTCAAATACCGGAGTTAGGCAGGACACCTCATCCCACCACCGTATGAAAAGCTTTTTCTACCTTTTTATTTTTATTTTTATTTTTATAGAACATAAGAAGAGTTTGGTTTAAGTCTCATTAATTTGTCCCACCACCATATGGAAAATACACTCACGAGAATGAAAAAGCAGACTCAAAAAGATAGTTAGAAAACCCTATCCAAAAAGACATTTCTAGTTTATAACGATTGCACCGGTGGTTGGTCTCTCTATTAAATGAGTTATTGCTTTTGGTAATTTTATTTCCCATTTTGGTTTTTTTTTTTCCTTCTCGTAAGAAGTTTTTGTTATACTTACTCCATTTCAAATTAACTGTTGTCCACTTTATAAATAAAGTATGTATTAATAATATTTTATCCAATTTTTCAATTTTTCAAACTCCTCATTGAATACTCTTAATTAAGTAAAATTATTACTTTCCAACACATATTTAAGAGGTAATTGGATGCTATGTGAGAGAAATGAGAAAAATGCATAAATCTTAAATGAGATTAATAAAATTAATAAGGGGCATCTTAGACATTTTCTTATATTCTACCATCAAAATCTTAATACTCATGCATTTGTCAAAGTGGATAGATAATTTGGGACGGAAAGAGTACTTTTTAATGATAAAAACCAGCGATGACAATGAACCCAACTGAATCGGAGGTTTGACCCGCCTTAGTCCGGTTGGGGAGAGAATTTCTCGATTTAAGTTGGAGGTGGGGATGAATTTTGGCCCGGACGAGGTGGGAGTGGGAGAGATGATATTCCTAACTCCACCCTGACCTGCTCAGGTTCATCGTGCTTATCCTGCCTAAAATACAAAAAAAAAAAAGAAATAGAAAAACACATTAAATACCTTAAAATACAAAAAAAATGTCAAAATTGGAAAGACGCCGGGAATTCTCAAACTCATTGGAGACCCCATCTTGTAAACTTTTAGGAACCCCATCTTTTTTAGGACGCAAACTAGTATCTTTTTAAATAGTTTTATTTCGTTCAACATGGATTGAATATTTTTTTGTTTAAAATTTATGTTTTTTTAAAGGTTGTATATATTTAGTAGATGTTTAATAAAAATTCACTTAATATTTCTAGTCGGAGTTGGCCGAAAGCCAAGATTTAGAAGGAAAACAATCTCTAGTTTTCTCAATTGGGGATGGACCCCACATGAAACCAGAGAAGAAATTGAGAGAATTCTGGAAAATTTTGGGGTTTTTCTCATTAGAGAAAACAGTCATATTCGTCCCCAACTTATTTTTATTACCCTAAAAAATTCTTATTAATTTTTTTCAGCATAAAAAATCCCTTAAAATTTTACGTTCCTCCTACATAGTCCTAACCACCCATTTTGCGGTGGTTTCCGGTATAAAAAAATGAGGGTATAATTGTCATTTCATATTTAGAATATAAAAATAAAAACAACCCCCTTCTTCCTCTCTTTTTTCTCCATCGCTCCCGCCGCCTATGGCCACCACCATCATCTCCGTTAAGCACCACCATCTCTTGACCAAAAAGGAATTAAGCAACACGAACCAGACTGAAAATCACAAGAAAATCAGCAAGCAAACTGCAGTGGGTTTCGAAGACGAAAAGTCTGGCATAGTCATAGCTTTTTGTATCAAAATCCCTCATTTTTTTTTTCCTTTTTCTTCCAAACAGAGGCAAAAATTAAAGGAGAAGGGCAGGGATGATTGATTGATTGACTGTGGTTGAATAAAAAAAGAAAAAAAGGAGAAAGAAACAGTAGCAATAATAATAATATTAATAACAAAAGTGACCAGATCTTTGCTTGTCTGGAGAATTCAATCATGGCGGCGACCCCTCAGATTTTGCAGCGAGAGGAAGATTTCCTGCTCTGGCAATCCCTCTTTCACAACCCTAAATGTCATCATCATCTTTTGATTCGAATTTTACTCTCTTTGTATTTTATGATTTTTTTTCTGGGTTTCTTTGTGTATCTAAGTTTATGTTCTTGATATTTTTTTTGAAGTGATTTTTGTATAGTGGATGATGGTTGCAGGGGAATATGTGAAATCTAGAGGGTTGGAGATTTTGGTTCGTCGACAACCACGATGGTAGAATTGTGGTGATGATCGGTGGTGTGTGTGGGTTCAGGTCGGAGATTGTGACGGCGGGGCGGGGATGGCCGGCGGGTTGTTTGGCGAAGAAGGAGTGGGTTTTACTTTTTATTTATTTTTTAAATGTTTTTAGGGCAATTTATGAAATGACAAGTATACCCTTGTTTTTTAATGCATGTGCACAAGATGCCGGAAACCACCACAAAATGGATGGTTAGGACTATGTAGGCGGAGCATAAAATTTTAAGGGATTCTTTATGCTGAAAAAATTAAATAAGAATTCTCGAGGGAATAAAAATAAGTTGGGGGACGAATGAGACTTTTTCTCTTCTCATTAATGAATAACATCTAGAATCTAGATATTTATACTAGTAGAAAAGGAAAGTTTAACCAATTTTGTACCTTCTGAGAGTGGCTGTCCAAGTGGGGGAGCACTCGATCGAGAACCGTGAGGTCCCATGTTCGATATCCCCTCCCCCGTCCCCTCTTCCCTCTCCCCTCCCCAAATAAGAAAAAAAAACCAATTTTATACAGCTGGCATACTATAAATATCTAGTCTAACTAATTGCTAACTAAATCAGTTACAAATTAACTAGACTTAAACTGATGTTTACATAATCCTGCAACTTGTTTTTCTTCTCCTTCATTTGATCAATCTGGAACAGCTTCAGCATGTATTTGATCAATCTGGTCCAGGTTCGACACCCCCCTCCCCAGTGGCGGAGCTTACCAGGGCTCCCCAAGAATTTTCAATTTTTTTATATGCTAGGTATATATATTTATAGATTTAGAATAATATAAATTATTTTTTTTAAATGGCTTCTCAAGAATTTTTAATTTTTTTATATACTTGAGTGAAGGCCCAATTTTTTGAGTGATTTCTGCGTTTCAGATTGATTTTTGATGATGATATTGATGATAAATTCTCTAATTTAATTAAATCCTAAGACCTAAATCTTTTTCGGGTCATTAAATTCACCCAATTTTTGCACCAAAGCGGTTTGTAAGCGTGATGATATTAATGACTTCAAAAACTTCAATCAAATCTTAAAAAATCGAGGTAGAAAACTCATTTGATGAGTTGATGAAGAATCGATTTTTCTTCAGGGGCCCCGCCACGCTAATCTAAGCTAGAGGAGCTGCCGTCCGTGTTCAGCTAACTCTAAGACTTTGTATATGTATTAGTTCTAGTATTTTAATTCTTGATTTTCTTACTCCTGGGACCAAAGGAATAAGGTTGGTCTACGTATTTTGAAGTATAATTCGTGACAATAGTCTATGCAAAAATAGTCAGGTTTTTCTTTATTTTATAAATTTTTTTAAAAATTAGTTTATTTTTCTTTTCGAATATAAGTGTCGTTTAAATTAAAATTTTCTAATAAAATATATAATTCTACCTTAAATATATCATTTTACACCGTAAGAAAATTTTAGTTCGGCCCCCCCTAAATTCAAATCCTGGCTCCGCCACTGCCCCTCCCCTCCTCGAATGAAAAAAAAATCAATTTTGTACAGCTGGCACACTATAAATATCTAGTCTAACTAATTGCTAACTAATTCAGTTACAAATTAACTAGACTTAAACTGATGTTTACATAATCCTGCAACTTGTTTTTCTTCTTCTTCATTTGATCAATCTGGAACAGCTTCAGCATGTATTTCAACACCATCCTTTTCTTTGTCCTTTAATTTTTACTAATCTTAATTGATTATTGTTTTTTGGGGATTGAACTTTAATAATAAAAATCCGTTAAAATTACTATTCCTTTCCTATTTTCAGACAGGGTGATGGTATCCAGGGGCGATGACCGAAAATTTTAAAAATACTACTATTTATCGAAATTTTATGTGTATTTTAGAAAATTTTATCAATTTCGCCCCCCAATAATTTTCTTTTGCCTTTTTTTATCGCCCCAAGAATTTTTTTGTCGTTTTTATCACTCGAGCTCTGTATTTCTATATACTGTTACAGTTTCGCCCCCTAACACCAAATTTCTGACTTCGTCCCTGATAGTATCGGAGTAGGTGATGGTGGGGGTGTTAGTTTAGATGTAGGAGAGAGGTTGATTTAAGTGAACTACCAAAAATGCCGCTGCTCAAAAGTTGATTAACCATTGATTAACAGAAGAACTTAAGTTACGAATAATAATATGATTAGGGATTTAAAAACTAGAAAAAAGAGAAAAAAAACCTAAATTACAAGTCGTAAATTGTTGTGTGACTAAATTTGCTAATTTGCCTATTTTTTGCTATAATTTTCTTTAAGTGTTACATTTGAATTTGAATTGGATTCAGGTATTATGATCTTTTCACTTCCTTAAAAGGCATGCATAATGTGGTCCAAATCCTTAGTAATTGTGTATACCAAATTAAGGATGCTAACTGTAATTTGTGACCCCGCGATTTTTGACGTGCACACATGCATCCCCTAGTGTCTGTTAATTACATTACCCTTTTATAATACTACTAGTAAGATAATAATAATAATAATACTTTTTATATTAATAATAAGGTATTTTTTGGGTTGAAACACTAAAAAGAAATATAAACATCACCTTAATAATCTAATCAATGACAAATTTAGATAACGATTGAGTATACAACTTGACAATGAAAGTATTTAAATAACATATACTTGTATATTTAACAATTTATAAAAACTTAGCTCTTTAGCTTTGACACACACACACACACACACACACACACACATATATATATATATGAACAAATAGAGACTATGTATCAAATACAGGAATTAGAAAAAGAAATATTTTCTGAAAAAATGGAAATAGATATGAATCTATTTGATGACCCTTATAATATTAATAGTCATGTTGATCCCTATAGAACTGATAAACATGTTAATAATCATGTAATACCAATATATGATTCTTATAGTTATATATTTGATACATAGTCTCTATTTGTTCTTGCATAACCTCATCAGGGTTTTCATAACACTTTAAATCAATATCATTTTTCTTAATAGTGTTATCTATATAATCTTCATATGAAACACATTCATTTAACCATTTTTCAAAATACATATCTTGAACAATATCATTTAAATAAATCATAAATATTCTCTTGTTAAAAAATCAGGCAGACTATTATCCTGTCCTTTTTTATATATCACTTCAAAATCAAATGGTGCTAAATTAGCTTGCCATCTAGCAAACATCTGTTTAGAAACATCATGTTTAAAATCTTTATTAAACATATATTTAGCTGATTGACAGTCAGTCTTTATAATAAATTTTTGATTATATAAATCATCTTGAAATTTTAATACACATTTAACAATTGCAAGTATTTCTTTTGCAATAGTAGCATAATTCTTTTGAGAATTATTCCATTTACCTGAATGAAATCTAATAAGATTTTCATTTCTACTTTCAGGGTCAACCTGTTTCAAGATTCCTCCATATCCTACATCTGAGGCATCTGTTTCTATAATCTTATCCCAATTGGGATTACTTATCATTAAGCATGGCAAAGTCTTAACTTTACTCTTAATTTTTTTGTATAACTCTTGTATGACTATCGAGTCCATGGTTTAGGATTCTTTTTTTAATCTATCATATAAGATAGTTTGTATCTTACCGCTAGATTTTTTGTAATAAGGTAGGATGTAATTTAAACTTCCTAAAAATCTCTGTAATTGTGTTTTATCAGTTATTACATCTGGGAATTTCGATCCAAATTCTATACTCCTATTGATAGGAATAATTTCACCCTTTTCGATGTTATGGCCTAAGAATCTAATCTTAGTTTGAAATAAAGCCATTTTTGGTTTAGATATTACTAATCCATTAGTTATCACTAATTTTTTAAATATTTCTAAATGTTTAAAATGATCTTCTATCGTTTTAGAGAAGACTAATATATCATCAATATAAACAATAATAAAATCACTATAATTCATGAAAATATCATTCATAATTCTCTGAAAATCAGAGGGAGCATTCTTTAAACCAAAAGGCATAACATACCATTCATATTGTCCAAAAGGTACATTAAAGGCAGTTTTATACCTATCCTTAGGATCTATTTGTATTTGCCAATATCCTGATTTTAAATCAAATTTGGAAAATATCAAAGCATCATATAACCTATCTAATAAATCTTTTTTATTAGGGATGGGATATCTTACCCATTTTAATACCTTATTTAAAGGTTTATAATTTATTACCAATCTTGGTACTCCTCTTTCTATTTCAGAATGTTTATTAACATAAAAAAGCCGTACAAGACCAAGGTGAATTAGAAACTCCTATAATTTTTCTTTCTAGTAAATTATCAATTTCTTTTTTGCATAAATTCAAATATTCTGAATTCATCTGACAAGGTCTAGCCTTTGTAGGAATATTTTCCTCATTAAAGTTTTCCTCATAAGGTAAACTCACAATATGTTTTTTTCTATCCCAAAAAGCATTAGGATGATCATTACAAATTTCTAAAGCAAACTGATTAGTTATATTAACTATTTTTTCCTTTAATTTAGGATTATCCAATTTTTCTTCAAGAGTAAGCATATTAACTTCAAATTTCAAAAATCCTAATTGATTTTCTTTGCACATTAATTCATTATATAAATTATTCAATACCTTAGTAAAAGGTCTAGTTATAAACTTGAAAGTAATTGGTTCATCTTTATAAGTAGCAATAATTTTTTTCTCTATCTATCCATCTAAAAGGATAAATCTTATTAATAAATGGTTGTCCTAATATCACAGGAACTGACAATTTATTCTTAGTTAATAAGAAACTCATTGGTATACATTTACCATCATTACAAACTAAAGATTTGGATAACTTATATTTTATATCCATTCTTTCACCACTGCATGTCTTATATTATGAGTGGTTTTTTTCAAAGTATTTTGTAGGTATTACCCCCTTCTTGAATAACATTCAAATCGCACCACTATCAACTAATGCGGTAAATTCCCTGAGAATAATAATTACCTATTAATAAAGTAATTTTAATATGCCATTTTTGTAAAGTAACAAATTCAAGAACTTGTAAAAATTCTTCTTTTTCTTCAATTTCTTCAATTTTAGAGAAGTTTTTTCGAAACTTTGTCCTTCCCTTTTTTTAATTTCCTTATCATTTTTATCAAGTATGTATAAGGTTTCTAAATTAGAAATTCTAGTATCATTTTCTAGATTTTTTCTTTTTTAAAGATTTAATCTCAATTTTCAAATTATCAATTTCTTTGATAATATCCTTAACTGAAGTTGGTTTTTCTTTAACGGTTTTTTTCGGATATCATTTTATGAATCTCAGACATAGTATAATCTTCTTTATATTTATCAACATTAAATTGTTCTTCTTTCTTAGGTATAACCTTAGAAGTACTAGGTGTATTACCCATTTGATCTATAATTTTTAATCTTAATTCGGATCCTTAATTGTTTTTTAACAAATCAATCCAAAGTGATCGACTTCTAGAACTTGTAAATATTGTTCTTTCTCTTGAAACTGTGATAACATCTTATATAAATACTCATCTTGTTTGGGTTTTACACAAGATTGCCCTATCTGACAAGGTTCACATTCAGAATCACTAGTGCTACTATAATAGTCACTTTCTATGATATCTAAACTATCATCACTTTGTTCTGAACTATCAGTTGATTCTAAGAATAACTTAGATATTCTATCCTTAATTTCATTAGGATCTAAATTATCTAATTCTAGATTTTTAATCTCTTTCTTGGTCCAACAATTCTTTGCAATATGACCAACTTTCTTACATTTATTGCAGACAATTATTTTGTCTTTTTTCTTATTATAATCTTTTTGCTTTCTAAAGGATTTCCTTTTTTCCTTTCTATCAGCCTTGTCCTCTAATTTTTTCTTAGAGTACTTCCTTTTTTTCTTTCTATAAAAAGGTTGTTTATCAACAATTTTCTTTTTACCTTTAGCCCTATTATAAGCAGGTAAATCCATTCCAAATTGACCACAAAATTCTCCTAATTGTTTTCTTTCAACAATCTTTTGGTTTTTCAATTGTTGATTTAATTTTATTTCATTACATGATTTAATCCTTCTTGAGTACAAACTCCTATAAGTTTGCCATAAGTAAATTCATTATAAGGAATTGTAGGTTTATTACCTTTCAAAACTTTACGAATTCTTTCACGCAAATAAATGAGGTAGACCATCAATAAATTTGGCCTTCCGGTGAGTACTATCACTCTCTGGGAGTTCTAAAACTCTATTTAGAAAAGTATCTTTATACCATCTAAAATCGAGTAAGTGTTTTACACCTAAGGTTTTGTAATAAAGTTCTTACGAGTATCATAATTATCGAGAAAATGTTCTCGTAAAATGTTCAATAATTTGAATCACCGAGTGTATAAACGACATTTTCTTTGGTTTCACCATTTTCTATTTTGTGAGTTCTTAAAATGCCTTCCTTAGCTTCGGGTTTTAAATAATTATCCCACCAACCTTTAAGTTGGCTGTAAATCCTGCAACTATCATCTTTGCAATATTAAGATCGGTATTACCATCATTCTTACAAATAGTAGAATACATAAGCATTCTATGCATATGACTATAAACTTGTTTTTTGAGTGAAATTATCTATGTTCCATTCATAGATATGTTTACCACTATAGCTATTATTAAGCTGAAAATTATCCTCTTCATTAAGAGTATCCATAGGTGATGGCTTACTATAATAAAATAACCTTTGTACAGGTTTTCTAGCCCATTTTTCATCTATAATAGCATTAATATTATTATCAGAATCATTTGATTCTTGACCAAAAGGATTTATTTCCTCATCACTTAGAGTATTTAAACTCAATTTTTCTTTTAGAATTTCAGCTAACTTTTCAGTTACATCTTTTTCCCATTTCGAAGACTTTTTTGTCTTGAAATTACTAATTTCAGGAGGACCCTGTAAATTAGTTTCTATTTTAATAGGTTCAACGAGTTTACGGTTTTACCATGATTGTAGAACTATTCATAAGTGTGATAATAGTATCAACTTTCTTATGTAAAGAGAGCATTTGTTCTCCTAATATGTTTAAATTTAAATTAGCAAAATTATCTTTGTCTATAAGGGAATTAATTTGTTTAGCGATAATACTTAAAGTATCATCTTCTATCAATTTAGATAAAGCTAGAAAATCACAATTTTCTACCTTAAATGATTTCAAAGGAGGGTAAACATCCTTTATTATATTACCATTTAATAATTTATAATTTCTTTCAATAACATTGATATAATCAAATACATAGGTTGAATAAAACCATGGAACAAAATATATTATTTCATTGTGAATTTCACAGAATTCATAAAATTCCTTTTCGAAATTCCTTTTTGTCTAATTTTATCAAAATTATCAAAGAACCATGTTCTAAAACTATTCCATCCGGAATCTTTAAATTCATTCATAATAGTTTTTACGACTTACGAGCCGACACTAAAATCAATTTTAGTTGTACTATCCATTACCAAAATTGTAACTCATTTGAGACATAGTCTACTATATCTCTTTTCTTTTAGGTATAACCTCTTAGAATATCATCGACATGTAATTTTAATCCATCAATTTTATTATCTTTGATAGAATCATTACTATCATTATCTTTTACATCTTCTACGATATAAGAAGTGGATAACCTAGAAGGTACAGGGAATTTCTTCAAAAAATTCTTGAAGGTCAGTATATCCGGATCTCTTTGGGAGAGATAAAAGATCTATAAGATCTAGCGAGATCTTGGTGTAGAGGTTGTAGAAGTATTTCTTAGCCGATTATGATCACCAAAATTTAATGTCACGAGATCCTTGAGAGTCCGAACTACATTTAATAAGTTTGTCTGTATAACAGGTTGAGGTTTCATTGCTCTTTCTATCGTCCAATTTTCAGGAAAAGTTATTTCTTCCCACTTAATTGCTCTTCTAGTAGTTATATCAGATCTACTAAAATTAGTTTCAATTATAATCGTTTCATTTTTTGGTTTATCAGCCAATTTACACATAGGATTCAAGGTATATAAGGGTTTATAATAAATCCTATAACAAACACATATAATTTCTGATCCAGGAGCATAATTATACCCATGAGTCTTAACATTTAATGTTAAAGCATCAAGTAGATTATCATCAGTTAAAGATAACTGTAAATTTGGATGAACATTAAAATAAAGCTGGTCCATGTGCCGAGTGGATTTTATCACACCCATTATAGATTTTTTCCAATCTAAGTTTCTACCATCTCTTAAAGCGACTATAAAACTTTACGGTAAACCTTCTAAAGTTAAAGGTTTAAAAGCAACTTATACTAATCCAATATGAACATATTTATGTCGAGTACCTATAAGGTGTAATATCATTTTCATTTAATAAATGAATTATCATTTCTTCATTAGTCAAAGAAATAGATTCTTCGAGTTGTTTTAACAATCTGTTTTTAAACCTAATTTTTCAAAAGTACCCAATTGATAAATTGTTACGGTTTCAATCTTAGGGATTGTCCATCTATTTAATAGATCTAGATTACGAGGTAAATCGATTCTTGAGTAATCTTGTTTTTTAACGGTAGGTTTTCTATTCATTATGTTTTTGAACTTATTGTTCATTGCATAAAAACTTATGTTGAATTATGAACTTCATAATAAACTCCTTAAAACTCCATGGCTCTGATACCATCAGGGGGTCAGGATCTCTCTAAGCCACCAGCATACATGGAATAAATTACAGATTATGCTTTAGCATAGAAGCCATTTCAGAACTCAACAGCCACTAAACCTCGCCTTAACACCCTAGCGCCTTTATCCTTTCAACGGCTTAACGGGTTAACAGGCTTAACAGTAAGTTCGGCCATTCTTTCCTGAACACAACTTCCATACTTATTCATATTCTAACCATAACGTCAGATTTCTTGAAAACCCCTAGTCCTAAGACATCTTCATCATGAATTTTCAAGTTATTTATTAATCAGCCATAATTCAACACAAGATAATTTAGCCTATAAGGCTAAACATAATTCAAATAAAATAAAATAAAAACAAAACAAAAATTAAAAAAGAACTTACAAAATTAAAATGCGAAAGCCTTCTTATCTGACAAACTTCAAAGATATTATTTATAAGAGTTTTACAAAGAGAGAGAATAGGTAGGAAAAAGCTTAGGTCTAAACTAAAACATATCCAGCCCTTTTTATAAGAGTCTACGGACTTCAAATAAAATACAAACTAATTAAACAACGATAAACTATATTATTACCTTTGCTTTTTTAAAAAGCTACTTTATAAAAGTAAAGTAGACAGCATCTAATCCTGTCGTTTAAAGTTTTTTAACTTATTCTTAAAAGTAAATATTCTTACTTATCCCGAGAAATCTTCTCCTTTCCTTTGCTTTTAGCTGATTCCAATCTTGTCAATAATAATTCTTGTGCACTTGCCAGCACATCTTTAATATTGAAATCCACATCATTTGGATCTTGCGCATCTTGGAAATCTTCCAATTCTTTGAATCTGTTTGAAGATATCATTGAGCTATCACTTCTATTGGAATTTTCTTCTGTTCAATATATTCTTTTTTCTTTTAGAGCTTGCTCTAATTTTTTCCATATGTTGGGCAATTATCTACTGCCTTTGTCATAGTTGCTTCTTGTCCAAATTTCATCTGGAGATTTTCTTGAAATTTTTTCTCGTTATAAACATCTAACCTTTGTTTTATTAATTCCAAGGTATCATGACAATTTAATTGTTTAGTATGGGAATCTTCTTTCATCATAGTGTCCCAAAACCTTGTATAAGAACATCGTTTAAGACATAATAAGTTGTTTTTGTTATAACCAACAACTGGATCATTCCTCCAAATATAAGGAATTGAGAATTCCATAAAGAAACCCATCTGATAATATCCTGGTATTATAAATTCAGATTTTCTTGGTGTAACTTCACACCATTCTTGGTAATATTCTTTAAATAATAATGGAAGAATATCTTCTGAGGCACCATAAAATTGCCACCAATCTGTTAACCAACCTGGAATTGGTTTGTTATAAACTTCTGAGCAAATCTTAATGAACCAAGTATGACTTTTCTTTCCATTTTCGTATAAGAAAACTCTATCAAAAGCTTGGATATAATCCCAATAATTGCATTTTATTTGGATGTCTTTAACAAAAGCTGTCTTTTCTCTAAACGGAGATATACCCCATTCTTCAATGGTTATTACCTTTTTTGATTATAATTTTTGAGAAATTATAAACTTCTTTATTAGTCCCTCGTAAAGTGACTAAATTCACAACCATGATTAGAGTATCATCTCATAAACTTGTTGAGATTTATAAACCTCTGCTTTGGATATCCCGGATTATTAAGGTATCTCTCATGAGAGTCCGAGTGATCTTCCCATCTTTTATCCTCATTATTCAAGAGTAAAATAACTCTTTCCTCATAGTTTTTTAACCATTAGCTCATCTTTAGATTTTCCTTCCTCTAGAATTCTAGCGAAAAGACGGAGCGGTAGAAGCTGCTAACTCCTTCTTTTTCTTCTTGAGCTTTTTTCCAAGCCACTGAATTGTTGAATTTCATCATCATCTTTGGATAAACCCAGGAGATATTAGAAGCTATTAACTTCTTATTTCCATGTTGTGCTAAGATTCTATCGGAACCTCTTCCACGACCTCCTCTTCCTCTATAAGAGGAATTTCCTCGATAACTGACATGACTGCATCGATGTAGAATATGCATAAAACCAGTCATCGGGATGTTTATCATATATCCAATTATAAGGATCATCAAATATATAACTATAAGAATCATATATTGGTATTACATGATTATTAACATGTTTATCAGTTCTATAGGGATCATATTGTTCAAGATATGTATTTTGAAAGATGGTTAAATGAATGTGTTTCATATGAAGATTATATAGATAACACTATTAAGAAAAATGATATTGATTTAAAGTGTTATGAAAACCCTGATGAGGTTATGCAAGAACAAATAGAGACTATGTATCAAATACGGGGAATTAGAAAAAGAAATATTTTTACGAAAAAAATGGAAATAGATATGAATCTATTTGATGACCACTTATAATATTAATAGTCATGTTGATCCCTATAGAGTCGATAAACATGTTAATAATCATGTAATACCAATATATGATTCTTATAGTTATATATTTGATGATCCTTATAATTGGATATATGATAAACATCACGATGACTGGTTTTATGCATATTCTATCGATGCGGTCATGTCGAGTTATCAGAAATTCCTCTTATAGAGGAAGAGGAGGTCGTGGAAGAGGTTACGATAGAATCTTAGCACAACATGGAAATAAGAAGTTAATAGCTTCTAATATCTCTGGTTTATCCAAAGATGATGATGAAATTCAACAATTCGGGGCTTGGAAAAAAGCTCGAAGAAAAAGAAGGAGTTAGCGGGTTCTCTTGCTCCGTCTTTCGCTAGAATTCTAGAGGAAGGAAAATCTAAAGATGAGCTAATGGTTAAAAACTATGAGGAAAGAGTTATTTTACTCTTGAATAATGAGGATAAAAGATGGGAAGATCAGCCCTGGACTCTCTATGAGAGATACCTTATATCACGGGATATCCAGCAGAGGTTTATAAATCTCAACAAGTTTATGAGATGATACTCTCTAATCATGGTTGTGAATTTAGTCACTTTACAGGGACTAATAAAGAAGTTTATAATTTCTCAAAAATTATAATCAAAAAGGTAATAACCATTGAAGAATGGGGTATATCTCCGTTTAGAGAAAAGACAGTCTTTGTTAAAGACATCCAAATAAAATGCAATTATTGGGATTATATCCAAGCTTTTGATAGAGTTTTCTTATACGAAAATGGAAAGAAAAGTCATACTTGGTTCATTAAGATTTGCTCAGAAGTTTATAACAAACCAATTCCGGGTTGGTTAGCAGATTAGTGGCAATTTTATGGTGCCTCGGGAAGATATTCTTCCATTATTATTTAAAGAATATTACCAAGAATGGTGTGAAGTTACACCAGAAAATCCGAATTTATAATACCGAGGATATTATCGGATGGGTTTCTTTATGGAATTCTCAATTCCCTTATATTTGGAGGAATGATCCGGTTGTTGGTTATAACAAAAACAACTTATTATGTCTTAAACGATGTTCTTATACAAGGTTTTGGGACACTATGATGAAAGAAGATTCCCATACTAAACAATTAAATTGTCATGATACCTTGGAATTAATAAAACAAAGGTTAGATGTTTATAACGAGAAAAAGATTTCAAGAAAATCTCGGGATGAAATTTGGACAAGAAAGCAACTATGACAAAGGCAGAGATAATTGCCCAACATATGGAAAAATTAGAGCAAGCTCTAAAAGAAAAAGAATATATTGAACAGGGAAGAAAATTCAATAGAAGTGATAGCTCAATGATATCTTCAAAGCAGATTCAAAAGAATTGGAAGATTTCAAGATGCGCAAGATCAAATGATGTGGATTTCAATATTAAAGATGTCTTTGGGCAAGTGCACAAGAATTATTATTGACAAGATTGGAATCGACTAAAAGCAAAGGAAAGGAGAAGATTTCTCGGGATAAGTAAGAATATTTACTTTTAAGAAGAAGTTAAAAAACTTTAAACGGCAGATTAGATGCTGTCTACTTTACTTTTATAAAGTAGCTTTTAAAAAGCAGTGTAATAATATAGTTTACTGTTGTTTAATTAGTTTGTATTTTTATTTGAAGTCATGAGACTCTTATAAAAGGGCGGATATGTTTTAGTTTAGACCTAAGCTTTTTCCCTACCTATTCTCTCTCTCTTTGTAAAACTCTTATAAATAATATCTTTGAAGTTTCTTTGTACAAGAAGGCTTTCGCATTTTAATTTTGTAAGTTCTTTTTAATTTTTGTTTTGTTTTTATTTTATTTTATTTGAATTATGTTTAGCCTTATAGGCTAAATTATCTTGTGTTGAATTATGGCTGATTAATAAATAACTTGAAAATTCATGATGAAGATGTCTTAGGACTAGGGGTTTTCAAGAAATCTGGCGTTATGGTTAGAATATGAATAAGTATGGAAGTTGTGTTCAGGAAAGAATGGCCGAACTTCTTTGTTAAGCTTTGTTAACCCAGTTAAGCCGTTGAAAGGATAAAGGCGCTAGGGTGTTAAGGCGAGGTTTAGTGGCTGTTGAGTTCTGAAATGGCTTCTATGCTAAAGCATAATCTGTAATTTATTCCATGTATGCTGGTGGCTTAGAGATCCCGACCCCTCGATGCTCTCTAAGCCACCAGATACATGGAATAAATTACTGATTATGCTTTAGCATAGAAGCCATTTCGAACTCAACGACCACTAAACCTCGCCTTAACACCCTAGCGCCTTTATCCTTTCAACGGCTTAACAGGGTTAACGAGCTAAACGATGAGTTCGGCCATTCTTTCCCTGAACACAACTTCCATACTTATTCATATTCTAACCATAACGCCAGATTTCTTGAAAACCCCTAGTCCTAAGACATCTTCATCATGAATTTTCAAGTTATTTATTAATCAGCCATAATTCAACACAAGATAATTTAGCCTATAAGGCTAAACATAATTCAAATAAAATAAAATAAAAACAAAACAAAAATTAAAAAGAACTTACAAAATTAAAATGCGAAAGCCTTCTTGTACAGCAAACTTCAAAGATATTATTTATAAGAGTTTTACAAAGAGAGAGAGAATAGGTAGGAAAAAGCTTAGGTCTAAACTAAAACATATCCGCCCTTTTATAAGAGTCTGCGGACTTCAAATAAAATACAAACTAATTAAACAACAGTAAACTATATTATTACACTGCTTTTTAAAAGCTACTTTATAAAAGTAAAGTAGACAGCATCTAATCCTGTCGTTTAAAGTTTTTTAACTTCTTCTTAAAAGTAAATATTCTTACTTATCCCGAGAAATCTTCTCCTTTCCTTTGCTTTTAGCTGATTCCAATCTTGTCAATAATAATTCTTGTGCACTTGCCAGCACATCTTTAATATTGAAATCCACATCATTTGGATCTTGCGCATCTTGGAAATCTTCCAATTCTTTGAATCTGTTTGAAGATATCATTGAGCTATCACTTCTATTGGAATTTTCTTCCTGTTCAATATATTCTTTTTCTTTTAGAGCTTGCTCTAATTTTTCCATATGTTGGGCAATTATCTCTGCCTTTGTCATAGTTGCTTCTTGTCCAAATTTCATCTGGAGATTTTCTTGAAATTTTTTCTCGTTATAAACATCTAACCTTTGTTTTATTAATTCCAAGGTATCATGACAATTTAATTGTTTAGTATGGGAATCTTCTTTCATCATAGTGTCCCAAAACCTTGTATAAGAACATCGTTTAAGACATAATAAGTTGTTTTTTGTTATAACCAACAAGCTGGATCATTCCTCCAAATATAAGGGAATTGAGAATTCCATAAAGAAACCCGATCGATAATATCCCCGGTATTATAAATTCAGATTTTCTTGGTGTAACTTCACACCATTCTTGGTAATATTCTTTAAATAATAATGGAAGAATATCTTCTGAGGCACCATAAAATTGCCACCAATCTGTTAACCAACCTGGAATTGGTTTGTTATAAACTTCTGAGCAAATCTTAATGAACCAAGTATGACTTTTCTTTCCATTTTCGTATAAGAAAACTCTATCAAAAGCTTGGATATAATCCCAATAATTGCATTTTATTTGGATGTCTTTAACAAAGACTGTCTTTTCTCTAAACGGAGATATACCCCATTCTTCAATGGTTATTACCTTTTTGATTATAATTTTTGAGAAATTATAAACTTCTTTATTAGTCCCTGTAAAGTGACTAAATTCACAACCATGATTAGAGAGTATCATCTCATAAACTTGTTGAGATTTATAAACCTCTGCTGGATATCCCAGATTATTAAGGTATCTCTCATAGAGAGTCCAGGGCTGATCTTCCCATCTTTTATCCTCATTATTCAAGAGTAAAATAACTCTTTCCTCATAGTTTTTAACCATTAGCTCATCTTTAGATTTTCCTTCCTCTAGAATTCTAGCGAAAGACGGAGCAGTAGAACTGCTAACTCCTTCTTTTTCTTCTTGAGCTTTTTTCCAAGCCCTGAATTGTTGAATTTCATCATCATCTTTGGATAAACCAGAGATATTAGAAGCTATTAACTTCTTATTTCCATGTTGTGCTAAGATTCTATCAGAACCTCTTCCACGACCTCCTCTTCCTCTATAAGAGGAATTTCCTCGGTAACCTGACATGACTGCATCAGTAGAATATGCATAAAACCAGTCATCAGGATGTTTATCATATATCCAATTATAAGGATCATCAAATATATAACTATAAGAATCATATATTGGTATTACATGATTATTAACATGTTTATCAGTTCTATAGGGATCAACATGACTATTAATATTATAAGGGTCATCAAATAGATTCATATCTATTTCCATTTTTTCAGAAAATATTTCTTTTTCTAATTCCTGTATTTGATACATAGTCTCTATTTGTTCTTGCATAACCTCATCAGGGTTTTCATAACACTTTAAATCAATATCATTTTTCTTAATAGTGTTATCTATATAATCTTCATATGAAACACATTCATTTAACCATTTTTCAAAATACATATCTTGAACAATATCATTTAAATAAATCATAAATATTCTCTTGTTAAAAAAATCAAAGTGAAACTATTATCCTGTCCTTTTTTATATATCACTTCAAAATCAAATGGTGCTAAATTAGCTTGCCATCTAGCAAACATCTGTTTAGAAACATCATGTTTAAAATCTTTATTAAACATATATTTAGCTGATTGACAGTCAGTCTTTATAATAAATTTTTGATTATATAAATCATCTTGAAATTTTAATACACATTTAACAATTGCAAGTATTTCTTTTGCAATAGTAGCATAATTCTTTTGAGAATTATTCCATTTACCTGAATGAAATCTAATAAGATTTTCATTTCTACTTTCAGGGTCAACCTGTTTCAAGATTCCTCCATATCCTACATCTGAGGCATCTGTTTCTATAATCTTATCCCAATTGGGATTACTTATCATTAAGCAAGGCAAAGTCTTAACTTTATCCTTAATCTTTTGTATAACTTTTGTATGACTATCAGTCCAAGGTTTAGGATTCTTTTTTAATCTATCATATAAGATAGCTGTATCTTCTGCTAGATTTTTGTAATAAGGTAGGATGTAATTTAAACTTCCTAAAAATCTCTGTAATTGTGTTTTATCAGTTATTACATCTGGGAATTTCGATCCAAATTCTATACTCCTATTGATAGGAATAATTTCACCCTTTTCGATGTTATGACCTAAGAATCTAATCTTAGTTTGAAATAAAACCATTTTTGGTTTAGATATTACTAATCCATTAGCTATCACTAATTTTTTTAAATATTTCTAAATGTTTAAAATGATCTTCTATTGTTTTAGAGAAGACTAAAATATCATCAATATAAACAATAATAAAATCACTATAATTCATGAAAAATATCATTCATAATTCTCTGAAAATCAGAGGGAGCATTCTTTAAACCAAAAGGCATAACATACCATTCATATTGTCCAAAAGGTACATTAAAGGCAGTTTTATACCTATCCTTAGGATCTATTTGTATTTGCCAATATCCTGATTTTAAATCAAATTTGGAAAATATCAAAGCATCATATAATCTATCTAATAAATCTTTTTTATTAGGGATGGGATATCTTACCCATTTTAATACCTTATTTAAAGGTTTATAATTTATTACCAATCTTGGTACTCCTCTTTCTATTTCAGAATGTTTATTAACATAAAAAGCCGTACAAGACCAAGGTGAATTAGAAACTCCTATAATTTTTCTTTCTAGTAAATTATCAATTTCTTTTTTGCATAAATTCAAATATTCGAATTCATCTGACAAGGTCTAGCCTTTGTAGGAATATTTTCCTCATTAAAGTTTTCCTCATAAGGTAAACTAACAATATGTTTTTTTCTATCCCAAAAAGCATTAGGATGATCATTACAAATTTCTAAGGCAAACTGATTAGTTATATTAACTATCTTTTCCTTTAATTTAGGATTATCCAATTTTTCTTCAATAGTAAGCATATTAACTTCATATTTCAAAAATCCTAATTGATTTTCTTTGCACATTAATTCATTATATAAATTATTCAATACCTTAGTAAAAGGTCTAGTTATAAACTTGAAAGTAATTGGTTCATCTTTATAAGTAGCAATAATTTTTTCTCTATCTATCCATCTAAAAGGATAAATTTTATTAATAAATGGTTGTCCTAGTATCACTGGAACTGACAACTTATTCTTAGTTAATAAGAAACTCATTGGTATACATTTACCATCATTACAAACTAAAGATTTGGATAACTTATATTTTATATCCATTCTTTCACCACCTGCATGTCTTATATTATGAGTGGTTTTTTCAAAATATTTTGTAGGTATTACCCCTTCTTGAATAACATTCAAATCTGCACCACTATCAACTAATGCAGTAAATTCCTGAGAATAATAATTACCTATCAATAAAGTAATTTTAATATGCCATTTTTGTAAAGTAACAAATTCAAGAACTTGTAAAAATTCTTCTTTTTCTTCAATTTCTTCAATTTTAAGAAGTTTTTTTCGAAACTTTGTCCTTCCCTTTTTTTAATTTTCCTTTATCATTTTTATCAAGTATGTATAAGGTTTCTAAATTAGAAATCCTAGTATCATTTTCTAAATTTTTCTTTTTTAAAGATTTAATCTCAATTTTCAAATTATCAATCTCTTTGATAATATCCTTAACCGAAGTTGGTTTTTCCTTAACAGTTCTATCAGATATCATTTTATGAATTTCAGACATAGTATAATCTTCTTTATACTTATCAACATTAAATTGTTCTTCCTTTTTTAGGTATAACCTTAGAAGTACTAGGTGTATTACCCATTTGATCTATAATTTTTAATCTTAATTCTGGATCCTTAATTGTTTTTAACAAATCAATCCAATGATCAGCTTCTAAAACATTGATATGATGATCTTTTTCTTGAAACTGTGATAACATCTTATACAAATATTCATCTTGTTTGGGTTTCACACAAGATTGCCCTATTTCGACAAGGTTCACATTCGGAATCACTAGTACTACTATAGTAGTCACTTTCTATGATATCTAAACTATTATCACTTTGTTCGAACTATCGATCGATTCTAAGAATAACTTGGATATTCTATCCCTTAATTTCATTAGGATCTAAATTATCCAACTCTAGATTTTTAATCTCTTTCTTGGTCCAACAATTCTTTGCAATATGACCAACTTTCTTACATTTATTGCGGGACAATTATTTTGTCTTTTTTCTTATTATAATCTTTTTGCTTCCTAAAGGATTTCCTTTTTTCCTTTCTATCAGCCCTTGTCCTCTAATTTTTTTCTTAGAGTACTTCCTTTTTTTCTTTCTATAAAAAGGTTGTTTATCAACAATTTTCTTTTTTACCTTTAGCCCTATTATAAGCGGGTAAATCCATTCCAAATTGACCACAAAATTCTCCTAATTGTTTTCTTTCAACAATCTTTTGGTTTTTCAATTGTTGATTTAATTTTATTTCATTACACAGATTTAATCCTTCTTGTGTACAAACTCCTATAAGTTTACCATAAGTAAATTCATTATAAGGAATTGTAGGTTTATTACCTTTCAAAACTTTACGAATTCTCTCCGCAAATAAATGAGGTAGACCATCAATAAATTTGGCCTTCCAATGAGTACTATCACTCTCTGGGAGTTCTAAAACTCTATTTAGAAAAGTATCTTTATACCATCTAAAATCAGTAAGTGTTTTACACCTAAGGTTTTGTAATAAAGTCCTTACAGTATCATAATTATCAGAAAATGTTCCTGTAAAGTGTTCAATAATCTGAATCACAAGTGTATAAACAGCATTTTCTTTGGTTTCACCATTTTCTATTTTGACAGTTCTTAAAATACCTTCCTTAGCTTCAGGTTTTAAATAATTATCCCACCAACCTTTAAGTTGGCCCGTAAATCCTGCAACTATCATCTTTGCAATATTAAGATCAGTATTACCATCATTCTTACAAATAGTAGAATACATAAGCATTCTATGCATATGACTATAAACTTGTTTTTGAGTAAAATTATCTATGTTCCATTCATAGATATGTTTACCACTATAGCTATTATTAAGCTGAAAATTATCCTCTTCATTAAGAGTGTCCATAGGTGATGGCTTACTATAATAGAATAACCTTTGCACAGGTTTTCTAGCCCATTTTTCATCTATAATAGCATTAATATTATTATCAGAATCATCTGATTCTTGACCAAAAGGATTAATTTCCTCATCACTCAGAGTATTTAAACTCAAATTTTCTTTTAGAATCTCAGCTAACTTTTCAGTTACATCTTTTTCCCATTTTGAAGACTTTTTTGTCTTGAAATTACTAATTTCAGGAGGACCCTGTAAATTAGTTTCCATTTTAATAGGTTCAACATTTTCTGGTTTTACCATGATTGTAGAACTATTAATAAGTGTTATAATATTATCAATCTTCTTGTGTAAAGAGAGCATTTGTTCTCCTAATATGTTTAAATTTAAATTAGCAAAATTATGCTGTCCTATAAGGGAATTTATTTGTTTAGCAGTAATACTTAAAGTATCATCTTCTATCAATTTAGATAAAGCTAGAAAATCACAATTTTCTACCTTAAAAGATTTTAAAGGAGGGTAAACATCCTTTATTATATTACCATTTAATAATTTATAATTCCTTTCAATAACATTGATATAATCAAATATATAGGTTGAATAAAACCAAGGAACAAAATATATTATTTCATTGTGGATTTCACAGAATTCATAAAATTCTTTTTGAAATTCTTTTTGTCTAATTTTATCAAAATTATTAAAGAACCATGTTCTAAAACTATTCCATTTGGAATCTTTAAATTCATTCATAATTGTTTTCCTGGCTTCTGAGCCAAAACTAAAATCAATTTTAGTTGTACTATCCATTACCAAAATTGTAACTCATTTGAGACATAGTCTCTATATCTCTTTTCTTTTCAGTATAACCTCTTAAAATATCATCATCATGTAATTTTAATCCATCAATTTTATTATCTTTGATAGAATCATTACTACCATTATCTTTTATATCTTCTCTGATATAAGAGGTGGATAACCTAGATGGTACAGGAATTTCTTCAAAAATTCTTGAAGGTCCAGGTATATCTGGATCTAATGGAGAAATAAAAGATCTATAAGATCTTGCAGATCTTGGTGTAGAGGTTGTAGAGGTATTTCTTAACCGATTATGATCACCAAAATTTAATGTCACGAGATCCTTCGGGGAGTCCGAACTACATTTCAATAAATTTGTCCGTATATACGAGTTGAGGTTTCATTGCTCTTTCTATTGTCCAATTTTCGTGAAAAGTTATTTCTTCCCATTTAATCGCTCTTCTAGTAGTTATATCGGATCTACTAAAATTAGTTTCAATTATAATTGTTTCATTTTTTTGGGTTTATCGACCAATTTACACATAGGATTTAAGGTATATAAAGGGTTTATAATAAATCCTATAACAAACACATATAATTTCGATCCAGGGAGCATAATTATACCCATGAGTCTTAACATTTAATGTTAAAGCATCAAGTAGATTATCATCGATTAAAGATAATTGTAAATTTGGATGAACATTAAAATAAACTGGTCCATGTGCCGAGTCGGATTTTATCACACCCATTATAGATTTTTTTTCCAATCTAAGTTTCTACCATCTCTTAAGGCAGCTTTATAAAACTTTCTCAGTAAACCTTCTAAAGTTAAAGGTTTAAAAGCAACTTGTACTAATCCAATATGAACATATTTATGTCCCTGAGTACCTATAAGGTGAAATATCATTTTCATTTAATAAATGAATTATCATTTCTTCATTAGTCAAAGAAATAGATTCTTCGATTGTTTTAACAATCTGTTTTAAACCTAATTTTTTCAAAAGTACCCAATTGATAAATTGTTCTGGTTTCAATCTTAGGGATTGTCCATCTATTTAATAGATCTAAATTACGAGGTAAATCGATTCTTGAGTAATACTGTTTTTAACAGTAGGGTTTTCTATTCATTATGTTTTTGAACTTATTGTTCATTGCATAAAACTTATGTTGAACTATGAACTTCATAATAAACTTCTTAAAACTCCATGGCTCGATACCATCAGAGGTCGTGATCTCTAAGCTCACCAAAGATACATGGAATAA
Source organism: Vinca minor (assembly GCA_026122235.1). NCBI lineage: Eukaryota > Viridiplantae > Streptophyta > Magnoliopsida > Gentianales > Apocynaceae > Vinca > Vinca minor. The sequence goes on along the minus strand of JAOCZM010000100.1, from coordinate 3,790,161 downwards.
ATTACAGATTATGCTTTAAAGATGTAGCTCATTTCTATAACTTATATATATATATATATATATATATATATATATATATCTATGCATTATTCTCAGCTTACAAAGGAAGCAACAAAATAAATGAGTGAATCGCTTATTTTGAATTTAAATTATTTTTGCTTTTTTGGGTTTTAAATTTAAATTTTGTTTTCGATTTTTTTTGGACTTAAATAATTTTCGGGGTGCTCCGATATAAAAAAAATTTAAAATTCCAATAAAAAATTAACTCGATGCTAGAAAACAGTTATCGCTTTTTTAAGGGCAAATATGTCTTAAAACTCTACCCAACCCAAAAACTCAAACAATTTATTCCAAACCATTTACTATCCTACTCATACCTGGCTTGACCCGACCCGTCTCCATCTTCTCCTCCCACCATCTTCATCTCCTCCACCATAACCACCATTACCATCTTCTCCACCTTTTTGTTTCCATATCCTGTTTGAGAGTAATTCCTTCCCCCCATTCCCCCCTCCCTCTCGAGAAAAAAACTGTTTTTTAAGAGCAATTTTTTTATGTGAGCTTTATCTGGTCCGAAGTAGTCTAAAATTCCATATTGAAAAAGAATATTTCAAGAGTAAAGATTATATTTCTTGATAAAATTCACTACAAATAGGAGAGGAGGAGACAGAAATTTCTAGACCTTAGATGATGGAAGTGGCAAAGAAGCCTGTCGCACAGCCTTTCCAGACAGCATCTTGAGCTGCGTATCTCTTGAAGCTGGTGTGCAATGTCCTCCAGATACTTCAACTCCAGATTATCCCTGTTCTCGGGGCTCCACAGAGAGGTTAAGTTCATTGGGACATCAAATCAAACAGCTTCTATGCATTGAAATGGAGAAGAGAAATGCATCTACTCTGCTTCAATTTTCTGTTCTTCTGCTGATTTTCTGTTATTTATTATGATTTTGTTTGTTTTGTTGTTTAATTGTTTGATAAGATGACGATGGTTATGATGGAGTAGAAGAACATAGTGGTGATGGAGAAGGGGAGCCGGATCGTAAATTGATTGGAAGAAATGGTTTGAATTTTCAATTTTGCCCTAATCTAGCACGAATTTGTCACGTGATCAATTTTGCTAGAATTTTGAATTTTTTTCTATATTCGATCACCCATAAATTATTTAAATTTAGAAAGAGTTGAAAAATAAAATTTAAATCTAAAATTCGAAAAGTAAAAAATAGGTTTAACTCCAAAATATGCGATTCACTCAAAACAAATTCACATTAATGTAAAAGTTCTAACTACTCTCCACGAGTTTATCTTCCAATGGACAAAAACATCCTTTTGATTATGCTGACACTCCTTTTATTAGGATATAATGACACAATATCATCGTCAAGTCAATTTAATATCATAAATAATTTAAAATAAGTTATGTTCTTAAATAACTATTTAAATGGATAACTATTTAAGAATATTTGTCAACTTATTTTTTAATGTTGAATGAAAAATCACCGATAAAGATTATGTCCATACGGAACTAACAGTATGGGGTTAATGTCAAGTTTGTTCAGATTAACATTGAGATTGGTGGGACTTTAATATGTTAGATATATTAAGGCTCAACTTGGATTGGATTTTGGTTTTGGTTCGGGTTTGAATTTTAGCGGGAGAAATTTAAATTCAATTTTTTTTTTAAATAATCGTTCAATTCCAAATTTTAGCCTAAAAAATTTGGAATTTGAACATCTCCTGCCAATTTTAGAGGCTAAAATTTGGAATTGAACGATTATTTGAAGAAAAAAATTTGAATTGAATTGTTCCCGCTAATTTTTTAGTTTCTCACGCCAAAACTCAAACTCAAATACAAACCCAAACCCAAACCAAATCAAAACCAAAACCCAATCCAAGTCTAAATATTAAACATAGTTTTTTTTATATGTTAATGCCATCTTAATTTTAGGATTAGATGACCAAATCAAGTGAAATTGAATATGAAAGCATTTAACTATGAACATTAAGTTCTACCGAAGAAGGAAAGAGAAAAAATATGAACTGTTGAGAAGTGTTATTCTGAGTGTCTGATGTTTGGTGTGATTGCATATTATGATAACTGATAAGGATTATTACAGCATCATGTCGATGTTTATCTATTAATCTAAAATCCAAGACATCCACAGACTTGGGATATATTTCAGATTAATGTTCGTTTTTGAAATAAAAAATATTATAAGTAAACTATGAACGGAATTTAATACTCATTTTATTTCATAATATTTGAAGTGATGTGTTTTTCATAATATCAGCAACTTATATTGACTTGTATTATGAAATTGAGAAAGTAATAAATTATGAGGATAATTAATTCAAATGCATACTAGAACACAAGGATGTTTCTGCATAAAGTTATTTGCAATAGGTACATTTTCATAATCAGACTTAATATAAAATTTCACACATCAAAAGGTAAGAGCAGCTAATAAACTTATGTCAAAATTCAAGCCTAACAAGTAAAGAATATTAATACAATAACATTGGTGGTTGGTGGGGCTAATTTCTCTCAGAGAAGACTTTTGGATATTCTCATTTTGACGTCTCACTCTCTTTAATCCTTAGGGCATCGGATGCTTTGCTTTTTGACACTCGAACCCTTAAAGTACACCCTCGAAGCTATCCTCAAGGAAGAAAAGACAATAACACTATTTTGCTATTTTACATTTTGATTCATTTTTTTTTAAATATCGGTGGCAAAATATTTTGTCCTGATTAAAATCGAAAAAATATTAGGACCTATTATGACTGAAATTCTTACAAGCATGTAATAATTATTCCTCCAAAGACGCATAGTCTCGGACGTACAGAAACATTCCTCCACTAGAACAACTTAATAACTCGTTCGAATAACGAAATTAATATGTGATACAATTTTTTTTTTTAAAATGTGATGTCGAATCTAAAACATATTGTTTTGAGTTGTTGGGCCAATTACATGGCAAGGAAGCGAATTCTCGACTCTTGATCAAGGAAGAATTGTCTACTAATAAAATTTAACTAGATTAATCATTGAAATTAAAGATTTCAAGTGTGTTATCTCCTTGATGTAAGAAAAGATCGTCGTGATCTCAGAGGAATAACAAGACAATGTATATGTGATGTATCCAATCTGATAATTAATCATCCAAATCGTATAGAATAATGATCGCTTTGGATTTAGAAGAACACGAATATTTCTATAATAAAGAAAGATAAAAGAATAATCAAGACAAGGACAAAAACATGTGGAAGGTAGTAATATTGAAAGCTATTTTTTCTAATGTTCTGGAAAATGATATTTCAACTAACTTCTAATTCAAAGGTATTTCCGTCGGCATAACTCCTGAATTAGAAAATTTTGAAACTTAGCTCAAGCCCCCAGCCCCACAAAGACAAAAGTTAATAATATACGATTTCTGGAAACCTCAAGAACAACAGTTCTCGTTCAAATGTTGCTCATATTTTGCATATGTAAACCAGTTATTCCAAAATAATTTCATCCTATGTCGATATTTCCGACATCAAGAGGATTTACAACCTCAAGTATTGTGACAAGTGACAACAACGTTTGTGCATTATTTTTTTTCTATCTAAAGAAATGCCTGGATTTTCCTAATCCATCCAATCCAACAACATGGGAAGACTACTTGACTTCATTGAAGATGACAAAGTTTTTTAATCAACAATAAACAACTGTAATTAAGGGGATAAGTTGAATATTATTACTCAGAGGGAATTGCAATGAACACCTTGGTTTTGTAAATACTAAAGATAGAGAATTCCGAATTATGATTTGGCGTAACCAATGGGAAGAGCTCAAGACATGGTAGCGCCAATAAGCACCAACACTGGAGGTTCTATGCCCACCTTTGCTAATTATTACTTATCACACATAACAAAAGAAATTGCATATCGATATTTCTACAATTCATTGGCAGAAAAATTAGAGCAGTTTAGCCCCCTAGCAATGGACTAACAACTAAGGCAGGTCACATTGATTGCAAAAATTATCTGCTTAGACAATTTATAATTGAACATAGTAGCTGGAAGTTATTATTACACAGATAACTGAGAAACAAGAATGTTTCTAGCTCTATCCATAAAGATATGTAAACATTAAAAGGATTCACAAGTCCAAAAGTTCTATAGATATTGACATTTCTTCAAAAATGTTTGCTTGATTAGTCCGAGATGAGTGTCCAGTATACATTATGCCATTCTAAAATATCTGTGCACAAAGTGTTCTAATGTGAATTATGCGTCCATTTGCCTGTCTTGCCTTGCAATAAGTGAAATTTTCTGCAACTCAATTAACTTCATATGCAGAGTAGAATGAAGTATTTCTTGCGAGTATAATTTCAAACTCATCAACAAGTTCTATACGACACAAAGAAAGGAAACACATTTCTCAGTTCTATTTATAGACTTTCCCATGAAGTATTCAACATTTTGAGATGTGAAGTGGAAATTTACCTTTAATCCAAAATGATTGTGTTGTTGTGCTTTCTCTTTCGCCTTCTTGCTTTTCTCAGAATACGTTCAGTCTCTTTCTGTGCATCCTCTATTGAGTAAATTCCTATATCTTCACAAATTTCAGAAAATTTTAGAGCAATATACCAACAATCCTGCTACTTTTTGTCCCAAAAGAGACTCGTCAAATTTTGGACAGAAAAGAAGTTTTAACAATTTACACGGAAAAGAAGTTTTAACAATCATAGTTTTATAAGGAAACAATTTAAATACTTAATTGTGGCTTCGGATGTTTCTCTATATCTGCATTCAGGGGGGGACAAAAGATGTCCACGTTTTACATTTACAGAGAAAGCAGAATGAAGTGCGGACACCATAAAGGATGGTCTTATTTTGTTTCAGCATATATACCTCTTTTGTTCTCTTTAAAAAAGCTGAAACCATCACCGTCAATATCCTCATCTGATTCAAGCATAATTTTGCATCCCCTATCCTGCATCAGTAACACTATCTTTGTTAGGTATTATTGCCTATTGAACTCTTTACTATGCTTGTTTCGATTATACTTTTTAAAGCTTCAAAGATGATAGCATATAAAATATCAAGCATTTGACAGACACCTGAATTAGATAGCCGAACATAAAACTAAACTAATACCAACCAATTGGATGGGTGAAGCTCTTTTCTTGATAGATTTCTTCAAATCATGAATTTTGTCTTTGGAAGTAGCAATTTTCTGCTTAACTGTCTTCCAGCTCCCCATCTTAATCTTTGGGAGCGAAGTACGATGACCCTGGGAATGTACAGGCATGCTGAAACAAACACAACAAGAACTAATTAACAAAACCAGTGATTCCTGACCTTTAAATAATAAATACGAATGAGGATGGGAAAAGATAGAAAAGAAAGCAAAGAATTGAAGTTCAGCAAAAAGATAACTATAGCTACATCTTCAGTGTAGTAAAGGAATAAAAGTCACAAAGCTATGAATGATCAGATGACTCTAACTACTACAATCAAGATTGTTTATCCCTTGTTGCTTCTTGAAGTAAAGGGGCAAAATTTAATTCTTAACAAGGCAAGGTTTCGAGATAAATGGTTTCCATATGAGCAACTATATATTTTCCTTTGGTCATAATGGTGACAAATTTCAATACTACCAAGTCCCAATGTGCATATTAACAATTTAACGCAGACAACCATAATTTTAACTTGAGAAGGATCTAAAAAGGTAGGAGAGTGAATGGCTTCAACTGATACACCACGTGAAAACATTGGAAAATTGGACAACAAGAAGTAGTAGTTTACTATGTCCTACAACTGTTCATCATTAGTGAAAAGAAGAAAGAAATATATACTTTCTTTACATCAACTCACTTCCTAGCCCAACCAAGAACATCCATGAAGCATCCTCCCATAACAGCGTTATTCTCATACCAGAATATACATGATTGCAACATGACAGATTTTTTTTTTGGTGTAAACTTGGGAAAGAGGAGATCAAGAGAGATATCTTACAAAGATACCTGTTCAGAAATTGCACTTTCTTTGAAGCAGCATGATTTTTAACATCCTACAAATGTTGCCAACACATAAGGCTTCTGGTAAACATTCTTCTTGTGTTCAAACCACAAAGTAACACTTTAATCTTGGGAATAACAATTACTTTAGCTGCATGGACTACAGGAGTGGAACATCTTTGGTTAACCTTTAGACTGCAAGTCATTTCCTGTAAGTCATTATTGTATCTATTAGCAACAAACATCAACCCAATTCATAATCTCCATAAATTGATATCAGTATATTAGAATATCTTGATCATTTGCATTTCCAAATTCAAGGAGAACATACCTGTATTTCTCTGGTGAAAGACTTGATGAGCTCGTTTTGTAATTTCAGGATGCAAGTTTCAACCTTTCCAGGAAGAGCTGAAAGCTGCAAGGAGGATTGTCTTGAACTTTGTTGAAGCATAATTTGCTTAAATTGATCAGATAAAGCTTTCGATTCCCGTTCAAAACAGACTTTGATATCTTCCAGCCCTTTATTCTGCTTATCAAATTTTCCTAGTATTAGAAAATCAACATCCAATAGTGTAGGAATTAAACCAAGTTTACTACATTAATTAATTGTTGTATTAATTTAATTATTATGGTATTTATTATGTGTGGTTGGTAGTTGGGCAGGTGCTTATTAATGTTGGTTGGTCAAATGTAGTTGGGGGTATTTACATTTTGTATGTCTATAAATAGATTCAGAAGGCTTAGAAGAATGTAAGCAAAACAAGCTTCACTGCCTTCTTTCTTTATTCCTTTGTTCTCTGTCTCCAGTAGCCGATTGGCTCAAGAAAATATCAAAAGCTCTTTTGTCTTCATTTGTTCATTTGGTCTCTCAAAAGCCTATTGGCTAATAGAACTCCCAGAAGCATTTTTGGCTTCAAAGTAGCCGCCTCAATTTTCTTGTTCACATACTGCCTTTGCTGCTCCCATTTGCTTTTGCTTATAAAATATCTCTCTGTTTTATTTATCTCCATTTTTATATTATTGTGGGATCATTTTAAAAGTCTTCAAATAGATATAGGCTTTCAATAAAATGATGTACTAAGAACTGGCTGACATATTTGTACCATTGACTGCAGTGAGTCATCAAAAACAACCATCTTCTGCCGTATGCTTTCAACTGCAATTGAGATGGGAGAAAATTATGCATCGTAATCACTAAAATGTTAGTATTGGAAAATAATTTCATAGCGATTTGGTATGATAAGCAACAAATACACTGCTCGTGGAATATTGAGGCAAAGCCCTGACAACAGAACCAAGGCCACTGAAACTAGAAACAAGTTCTGCAATCTAAATGCATCTCATAAACCTAAATCTTTTATACATGTTCTAGTATTGATGATTGGATTTGCTATAATTGCGGCAACAGATACGCATTAGAGAGACATTCGAATTCTGCAGTGAGTTATTATCAGACACCTAGAAAACTTGGATGGTGTTTAGTTTTCTGACAAGGGATAATACTTACTCTCCAGTGCCGCTTCTTTTGTTCCTTTGTTAGCTTGCATGATGTCACTTTGAATAGAATCCAAGATCATGCCAAACCTACTTAAAGAAGTTTCCATCATTCCAATCCTGTGTTCAAGTTCTTCACTAACCTGGCCTGGTCATGCAGATTAAAGTTAGAAACACGATACCGGCCTTTCTATGCATGGAAACACATTGATGTCTTGCACTCTCAGATATTAAATTCAGATAAACAAATTGAAAATTCTAGAAGGAAACCAAGCCTCTTAAGGATAAATCTGTCATATTAATCAGGAGTAAAAGATGTGTCGATTTAGGTAACAGCTTTAAACTTACACTTATGCTCGGGAAAGGACAACTTGCGCATTAAAGTGGTCGTGTTGGATTTTTGAACCTGCATTTGACTATCTTCTCTTGGGTAAGTCGTTGGAGGCAAGCAAGACCCCTTCCTTGCTGAACTCTCTCTTTCTTGAGAAGCTACCCTCTACAATCATTTAGCAGTTATTTCATCAAATTCTTATTGGTTCTGATCAAGAAACAAGAGTGAAGAAGTCTAACAACCAAATGATATCAAATTCCTCTAATTTTCTCATTTATTTCTCGTGAAAGTAGAGGATATCCTTTTAGTTCCATAATATGTGATTTTCCAGAACAAGTAACACTACCATAGTCATAGTTGCTAAGTAACTGGAGAAAAAACTAAATACAAATTTCCGGATTTAATATGATGAAACAATATCTATCAGGGGTAAATTTGGCATAGCATCACGATTTTTTTATTTTTTATTTGAAATTTCATTACTAATTTTTTCTTCTGAAATTCGTGGTCATAGTCTACAAACAGGTCATTGTACATTGCTGCAAAGACCGTCATGTACTTGCAGCATTACATTTCAAAATCTAAATCAGTAAGAGAAGTATCAATTTCAGTTTTAACTAGCAATACCATAAAAGACAATCTACAATAACTATCGGTTCGGTGGAGCTGGAGCCGTAAGAAAATTTTCAGCTTTTTGTGAAGAAAATACCAACGCACTCACAGTCTACAGATGCATAACAATCTAACAAAGCTGAAGTGCTGAACAGCACTTTCAATTTTAAGAAGGAAATCAACTATCTTATTATAGCTATTCCACGCAGCCAGAATTTACTTCAGGAAGAACTTAAAAATAAAACAATTAACAAAATCAACTGGCTATACTCTTAAGTAAAACGATCAACTACGTCAATCAATTTAGTTAATTTGAAAGTGCTCCAATTTGACTCGGTTGAATGTAAATTGAAAAGAGGGATTTTACTTGACCGTTAGTGTTAACATCGTCGATAGAGTTCGATGAGATCTGAGAGAAGAGTCCGTGTTGGGATGAGTGCGAAAACGACTGTTGCGATTGCTGTGATCGGAGCTGCGACGCTTGACTCTTTCCGAACATTGAAGACTCCGCTCCAGTTGCCGCCGCCGCCGCTGCATTCGATCTCCTTCCACTTTACCAAAACAAAAATCTCAATATCAAAATTTATATTAAAAAACGCATTATATACAGAAAATCATTGCTCCTTTACCATGTTAGAGCTTAATTTGAGCTCTGTGAAAATTTTAAGCATTTACAGAACACAGCGAAACGAATAAAATGTATAAAATTCACATTTATACACAAAATAACAAAAAACAGAACTCTCAGCATCAAATTTATATTTTAAAAAAACTCATTATACATAGAAAATTAAAGCTTATGTATCATAGAAATGCATAATTTGAGCTCTGTGCGAAAAAAATAAGCATATATATAGAACACATGGAAACGAAGAAAACGAATAAAATTCAAATTGAAGGTAAAATCGAACCTTGAATAATGATTAGGAAGAACAGAGAGTGAGCTGAGATCGGAGGCTTTGTTGATATTGAGCTTCATTTGTTGATAAATCCGAAGAACAATTAGTTGAATCCGACTTGATCTGCTTAAGACTATATAATTTCGAGGAGAATGAAATTAATATTCCAATTTCCAGATTTCTGAAGAAGAAGAATGTGATTTACTAGAAGAACCAAAGGCGTTGAGCAGATTTATACTGGAAGTTTGGGCGCGACTGGTTCGGATTCTAGATTTTTTATTTTATTTTTAAATCAATGGCTAAGGCCTGCATATTGGGCTCTAAATAAGTTGGCCCAAGAACTATTTCTTATACTTCACTGGAAAGTACTATTTCAGAATGCTTTTGCCTGTTGGGTTTCAACTTAAGAAGCCCATAATACTGACTGTCACCGGTAGAGTGTTCATTTCAGTTTCCGAATTTTAAAATCAATCTTAATCTATCAATAATTAAAGACGTTTGAATTAACCAACACAAGTTGGCTCAATTGGTAAGGATTTGACACATCCTTAGAAATGTCAAGTGTTCAATTTCCGCTGCCGACGTGAGGACTGTGTTGGTGGGTGATCTGTAAGTACCCTTGTAAGCGACTTATGGTCTTTAAGCGACTCGCTCGACCGTGGTGGTCACTGGAGCCGAACGCACACAAACTTTTTTATTCACCAAAAAAAAAAAAGACGTTTGAATTAAAAAAAAATTAAAGACGTTAAATTTAGTTTACATCGGTTCACATTAATTTTGTTAGGTAAAAAATATTTTTATTACCATAATATTTTTACAAACAATATAATACATATAAAGTAAATAAATCCTTCTAATAATTATTTAAGTACTCAAAATACGCACGAAATGAGATATGAGAAAATAAACATGAGTGAAAAAATAGCAACTATATATACACATGTGTGTATTTTGTCGAAGAAATTTGAGAATTTTTCTGTATTTTCTCCAGAATTTAGGATCATCAAGTTAAAGATATGGTTTTTTTTTTCCAAAGATTACATGAAAAAAATAGTATTAAAATTTTATTTTCCCTAACAAAATTTACATTAAATTCATTTCTTTTTTTTTTAAGGAATATTAATAGTGGTTCCCACTTCCCCTGCAATATGACTTGAACTCCCAACTAATATAATACTCCCTCCATTCCTAAATATAAGACTCTTTTAGACAATTTGAGAAAAATTAAGGAAGTTGTCATTTTTCACCTAAACTTCCAATATTATCCCCCACCCTCCCTCCCTCTCACTTCTTTGTCATAAAGAAAGGAAAATGATGATGGGTATAATTGGAATAAATTGTTGACAACTAATAAAATAACCTTAAACGACAATTAATTTGGATACCTAGATATCTCCTAAATGACAATTAATAGGGAATGGAGGGAGTATTAATCTATAAAAAACTAGAACAAATAGATAAAGAAAAATCATAACTACTACTGTATGCTGTGGTTTTGGAAATCAAAATATCATATTATATTTTGATATTTTTTATAATTTATACTTTTAACCAAATCAGGGGTCTAACTCTAATATATAGTACAATACAGAGCTTTGATATTATTCGAGCATAACTTGAGTGTAGCTGCTAACATGAGATGGAGTGCAGAGGATCGTAGCTCGGTACCTGAATCTGAGACAAATACCAAAACCATTAAATTATTGTAGAGCCGTCTTATATGTACGGCCTAATACGGTCTTCAATAAATTACTAGTTGAGTAGGTTGCCTGTGAGAGCTTGAGTTCTTCTTCCACGCGCGTTGCTTTTCACCATTTTCACTTCCCTTGCAAGTTCCAAGCACATGAAACGTGGCAGCCGCCCAATAGGGGCGTTTTTGTTTCTTCTTATTCTTTGAATGTGTTTTTAGCTTTAATAATTGAGAAAATCTTTCAGTTGTTTGGATTCCTCTTCATAATTGGATTAAAAAATTTATTTGAGATTTTTTTTTGGCGCTGAAAATGTAAAGGTTGATGGTGTGAAATGAGATTTGAGTTATGAGTGAAAAACAAATATATTGTGATCTCGAACCATTTTTTTAAAAAATTATATGATGAAACTTAGTTGAGTTCGATATATTATCAATCGTATTATGAGTTTAAACTCCAAACATTTTGATATGATAAAGAGTGATTTATTATTTAGGTCATTATGATAATTTAATTTATAAATAATTTAGTTGGTAAGACTGCTTATATTCTTCACGGAGATTTGCAGATGCAGAGAAAAGATCACAATTCATGCTATTCGGGAATGCATTTGCAGATACTGAATTTGTTGTGTTCTACATTTTAAACATGACGTGTTTGGTGTAAGTGACACTGTCTTCAGTGTGGACCGGGGTAATTCTGCAAGTGCTGAACTTCTTTTGTTCGTTGGATTAAAATTTTGACAGTTAATATTGATTTAAAATGAACACCTATTCTGTTTTTACCGTGCCGAACACCTGTTCTGAAACGGTCCGTATGTATTGGAAAAAAATTTGTTACGCATAGGATCCGGATTGGTCAAGTTCGTAGGAAAGTGGGATACACGCGCCACTTCCTTTTGTCTTAAAAAGTCATCCCGTTTTGGTAACTTGAGTTTTGATTAACGGTTACAACGCGGGGTCTTTTGCGTAAACGCCATAACAACTTTTTTTTTTGGAACAGTTACGCTATTACAACTACGCTCCCGGCTCCTATATGGGGCAGTTTTTTATTCCGCACATGCGGGACAAATTATCAGCCGTCAGATATGATTTTTTAACGGTCTAGATCTGAAGAGAATTTTTTTAATATTTTAAGTTCAGCCGCAACTTTTTTCTTTTCAGATCTGTATCGTTCAAAATTTCATCCGACGGTTGAAATTGTTTCGCATGTGCAGAACAATCCCTGTTCCGCATAGGAGCCAGACTGACTACTACCTTTGCCTTTTCTTTTTTCTTTAAAAGCCAGAAAAGAAAAGAAAAACAAAACCCAAACAGAACTTCACTCACTCACTCTCTCTCTCTCTCATCTCTGCTTCCGTACTTGTTGTTTCTCGTTTCTTAAAAGCCAAAAAATAAAATCTGGGAAGAGGAAAGTGAAGAAACCAATTGAACTTTTCCTTCCTTTTGATTTTTATTTATATATATATATATAGAGAGAGATTTCTCAAGCTTGAATTCTGTTGTTGTTGTTCTTCTTCTGAGAGAGTTTGATGGAATTGAAGAAGAATAATAATAGAGGTGTGTACGGCTCTGTTTGGAGAGCTCTTTTGATTTTGCTGCTGAATTCTTCTTTGGTTTTTGGCGGTGATATAGTTCATCAAGATGATGTAGCTCCCCAAAGACCTGGTTGTGATAATAATTTTGTTTTGGTAAACCTCTCAATCTTTTTTTTTTTTTTTTTTTAATTCTCATCTCTATAAAAAATTTTCTATTTTTGGTTAATATTTGTTGGTTCGTTATATGATACGTGTATTAATATTTGTTGTCATATTGTAGAAATCGAGTAGTACTTATTGTACTTTTTCCAATCCTATCCCTAATTAATTACTCAACTAAGTACTTCTCGTTCCAATTTTTAAACACATAATTCATTAATGAAGGGTAATCTACGGTTTTTTCCAATCATATCCCTAATTCATTACTGAAAAATAACCTTATTAAATGTTTACTCAATCTAAAGATGAAAGATAAAAAAAATTATCTACTTACTCGATATGTGCTGAGAGTATGGTGTTGAATAGAAAGAACGGATAGAAATGGAGATAATGTGTTCATGTTAACGACCCCGCGAAATTATTTCGTTGATTCATGTAGTGACTTCAATTGCTTGGGATTAGGCTGAGAGTATGCTGTTGTTGGTGTAACCAGTCAGTCTTAATGAAAACGAGGGAAGGGAAGGACATTTGTGAATTTGAAGCTTAGTTCATGTCTATTTTATAGGTTAAAGTTCCAACCTGGATTGATGGCAAGGAAGAAATGGAATTTGTTGGTGTTGGTGCTCGATTTGGCCCAACCTTGGAATCGAAAGAGAAACGTGCCAACCAAATTAGAGTTGCCATTGCAGACCCTCCTGATTGTTGTAGTACACCCAGGAATAAGGTACTCTTTAATTTGTTGTCTAGCTGATGTAAAAATTTTCAAGAGTTGTAATTCATATTGAAAGCTCAGATTCAGAGGTCTTCTTGTTGGTAGCTCACTGGCGAGGTCATCTTGGTTTACCGGGGCAATTGTAGTTTCACTGTTAAGGCAAATGTTGCAGAAGCTGCTGGTGCTTCCGCGATCCTCATTATAAACAACCAAACAGGTTTCAGTTTCTCACTCCCCATTGTCAACATTCATAAATGACGTACATCTAGCAGTCTATTAATACAGTCATGTGTATGTATGGGTCAATCACTAGGCTTGTCTTGTGCATCAGCTGTTCGTTATCTGTGTCATCTTACAAAAAAAAAAAATGCTAGACTCGCACATTTTGTATGCTATTTCGCAGACTCGTTTACTCCTTTTAAATTATTTTTTTCTTTTTTATTATCGGAGCAGCAAGTGTTGAACCTGGGACCTATGGTTCAGAGCCACAAGTGCTACGCATACTGCATTAGCCTTCTTTGACATGTGTTCATTCACTTTGCAGTTGAAGATTGTGTTATAATTTGTTTACTTCAAACATAATAAGTAAGAGAACCGGCTGTTGTCTGCCATATCAAGCGTGCATAAGAATAACATGTTTGTTCAACATTACTCATCTCAGTATGTGATGCGATGATGACTAAACTTTCCTAGATATTAAACATGAGACCTTATAAGGTACAACAAAAATATGCTACTTACTCGATTATCTAAAGTACTTATCACCATTTAAAGCTATGACCAGTTTAGAAGATTCTCATATCGAATTAATCTTGGTTGTCATGTTACGTAGATAAATTAGTTCTATTCTTATTTGGGAGCCCTTTTCTCCTCTGCTTCCCTCTCTATAGATGTTCTTAAAGTAGGCCTTTATTAAAGAATGAATCGGCTCAAATTGATTGGGAAGTCAATGATTCAATTACTGTTTCCATGGTTGTCTCAACCTCACCAATTGATTACTGTTACAAACAGTGGAAAAGTACATAATAAGGAAACAACTAGCCTTTATGTACCTCTTTTATCTACTAAGATACCTCCTTGGTCGGTCTACCAGAGCTATTCAAGATGGTTTGTGCAGCCAGCGAGACTGATGTAAGCATTGGCATACCATCAGTCATGCTGCCACAAGATGCTGGCGATATGTTTGAGAAATTTATAAGTAACAATTCTGTTGGTAAGTACATTCTACGTGTCTATGTTCCCTTCCTTTGGTGTTAACTTTGGCTTATAGTTGTCACTGACAAATCTATTTCTGCTTCAGTTACTGTACAATTATATTCTCCACAACGTCCATTGGTCGATGTAGCTGAAGTGTTTCTATGGCTTATGGCTGTTGGTACCATCTTATGTGCATCTTACTGGTCTGCATGGACTGCCAAAGAAGCAGCAATTGAGCATGAGAAGCTCTTAAAGGTGAAATCCTATGCCACTGCTTCACAATCTTTTGTAGTATGATGGTGGCCCTTATTACAAATAGCCATGATTGCTCATTTCCCCTGTGCTTGATATGTTTCTAAATTTTGCAGGATGGTTCAGATGAATGTCTTAATATGGAGGCTACTCATCCTAGTGGAGTGGTGGATATTAACACAACATCTGCAGTTCTCTTTGTTGTGGTTGCATCCTGTTTCTTAATAATGCTTTACAAATTAATGTCATACTGGTTTATTGAGATCCTGGTGGTTCTCTTTTGCATTGGTGGCGTAGAGGTTAGTCAATCCTAAATCTTATGAAAAAAAATTAATCTTACATCAGAAAGAGTTTTTGCACATGTAATGAAGATTTTCAAAGTTCTTTATTTTTTTAATCTTTTCTCCAAAACTTGCCATTTGTAAAAGCATCCATTGTTGATAAGTAATTTCATAGCATTACTATGCACTTCTTTGGGGTCCACTTGTTATGAAGTGTTAGGAATTGTTACCCTTCTTAACCCTGAAATTTGAATTGACTATACACAACCATAATTGATCTGGAGAATTAACTTATCTATCTATTCATTCAGCGCTGACCTTTGAATACTAATCCCTGCCTTATTGCATTTGCAGGGATTGCAAACCTGTGTGGTTGCCTTGTTATCTTGGTATGTATTTTGCATAGTGCTTATCCTTTTGTCCTTTTTGTGGTCTAATTCTCAGTGCTATGCTATCTTCGACATTGGGTGTAGGAGGAATTTCCCTTTCTTTTATACATTTAAGTAGTGTTTTGCCCATTTTAGGGGGAATAAGTCTCATAAAAAGAACTATACTGGAAATAAAAATATATAATGGAACTACATATACAAGACGTATGTAGTTTGTAGGATATTAAGGATTTTTTTATGTTACTTGAGAGTGAAATGTAACTATGTAGATTAACTGATAGAAGAGGACAAGGCAGAGATTGTTTCATGATATCTTTTAGGTGTTTTGCTTTTACTGGTAACTTGAAAGTGGGCTAACAACAAATGATCTATAGTTGCAGATGGTTCCAACACGCTGCAGAGTCTTTCATAAAAGTACCCTTTCTAGGAGCTCTATCATATTTGACGCTGGCTGTTTCTCCATTCTGCATAGCATTTGCTGTTGTCTGGGCAGTTTTTCGCCGTGTCAATTTTGCTTGGATAGGTCAAGATATCCTTGTAAGCTCTGCTTTCTTTATTCTCTAAACTTTCATAGGACTGTTTGATTTTTATGAGTTTTGCTTGTGCAAAGACTGCTTACTGAAAGCCATCTTGATGTACTTGAGGAAAATGAATACTCTATCATGACTCCAGAGCTTGACATTTGACTCTGACAGGAACCTGGTGTAGGAAATTGTCAATCTCATGCATTTTTCATCACAGGGTATTCTTTCCTTTTAGTATCTGCAGAAAATAGCAGATTTCGGCGGCATTCTTTGTCTGTGTATTTCATTTGATGGTAGCATAGCTTGTTTCCAACATTTATATTTGATTTATGCCAACAAGTAGTATACTAGAGTGTTCTCTGTTCTGTAGTAATTATTTTAGTAGGACTTCTACTCTATTCTTTGATATATTCGAAGGGTCCAGTAGTCTTGAGTGAATTTTCAACTTGTGTGTGCTCAGAAGTATTTTTTTAACTCACAATATCGTGTCTGCATCATCTCAGGCACGTCTATTAAGAATTTTATGAGAAGAAATCACGTTGTAGTCTGTCGGATTTGGCATGGGCTTCTGGCCGTTTCATGTAGTTAAAATAAAGAAGAAAGTATATGAGGTTACCTTTGAAAGATTACATAAGAAGGCAAAAGGGATGTTTAGTTATGTCTAGAAACTTACTTTCTAGGCCTAATAGCAAAGATCTACCATTAAAAAATCAAAGCATCTTTAACCTTTCTAGGAAGGAGTTACAGAAAGCAATAAACTTTTCTATCCACCAGGTGTATATATTGTTTATTTTCTACATAGACTCAGTTTAAGGAAGTCAGAAAGATTGAGAAATAGAACCATCTTTACCTGCAAGAAAATCTTTTTAAAAAAAAAAAAAAAATAGTTATTGAGCTTTCATGAAGGTATGGGGGACTATTGTTTCAGTGGTATTCTGTGAGTAGCCACTTTGTGCATCCATTTCCAAATGTTAGGTCACTCTCCAATCCACATGTTTCAATAGTATTCTGGGAGCAACCACTTTGTGTGCATTTGTTGCAAAGTTTAGGTCTGTCTCCTATCCATTCCCCGCCCACACCCCCAATTATTGGCGACTTAATAGGTTATGTTGTTGTTGTTGTTGTTGTTGTTGTTGTGTAGTTATTGAGCTTTCATCAATGATACTTCTGCAAGGTGATGATACTTGGAACTTAATTTTCCTTTACCAGGGCATTGCGTTGATAATTACAGTTCTTCAGATCATACAAGTCCCTAATCTCAAGGTATTTAAGTTTTTTATTCTAACTGCTGGATTTCTTACAAATATCTATTGAGTTGTTGAATGTAGTTACATGAACTGATACAGCAGAGATGATTTTTTTATTGCGCTTGGAGTTACTTTTTCTAAAGTAATGCAGGTGCTATTTAATTGATAAAACGTTTTTTTTTGTACTGCTACATCTGGCTGTTTTATGTGTTCCTGCTATTGCCTTTGACATTTCGAAATTATTGCTTCACATTTTGAATTGTAAAGGATGAGATATGACTACCCCAGTACCCTCTCAACATCTGTTTTAATTGATTTCTCATTTACATTCGATATGATCAGGTGGGAACAGTTCTTCTAAGTTGTGCTTTCTTGTACGACATTTTCTGGGTATTCGTTTCAAAGTGGTGGTTCCATGAGAGCGTGATGATAGTGGTAAGTATTCATCGTGACAATTTTATCTGTTGGCTGGAGGAATGTGATACTTCGAAGTACCAATGCACTCATCTTTAATGCAGGTAGCACGTGGTGACGGAAGTGGTGAAGATGGTATCCCCATGCTACTCAAGATTCCCCGGATGTTTGATCCATGGGGTGGCTACAGCGTCATTGGATTTGGTGACATTATCTTGCCTGGATTACTAGTTGCTTTTGCACTGAGGTCTGAAAGCAGAAGCTTTATGAAAATTTCATGATTATTGTCCTTTTAGAAGGGAATCCCAACTTTATCTCACGATTTCTTACCAAAAAAAAGAAAAAAAGATGCATATATTGGCTTTGTTTCACTCAAAACACCCACCAAGCGCTGTGAGATAGGCTTGTATTCACTTACTTATTTCCAGAGTCATCTTTGAGTTATGTAATCATTGAAAGCTACTGTGGATTGCTTATGAAAAGCCCAAACATTTCGCATTTAGTTGACATGTCAATGCTTGGTATTGCATAATCTGGTCTGCTATCAATTGGGCTTCAGTACTTTATCTTCTTTTCCTGTGTGTCCTTGCAGGTACGATTGGCTGTCGAAAAAGAGTCTCCGACAAGGATATTTTTTGTGGGCAATGCTTGCTTACGGACTAGGTATTGAACTCTATATGCAGATTTTTCTTTTTCTTTTTTCCCGGTGTCCTGCTTGTTGGCATAAGTGCTAGAATATGTCCTTGTGATGTCTCCTATCTCCCCTCTTTCTCTGAGTAAGAAGAATTGAGTTACGATCAGCTTCGTTTTTATTTTCTATCTCTTGCTGGTTGAGGTTTAGTTAGTTACTATAGTGATGGGTTGGTTCAGACTATGAATTTCATTGGGGTGACGGTGAGACTTCAAGCTGATACGAGCTGTAGCAAAGTTGCTTAATTCTATAAAAAGAAACTCAAGAAACTACCAGCGGTAGAGAGCAAGTTGAGGAACCAAGGGGGGGTGGGATTGAATTTAGGGGTTGACATGCTCATACATTTTTTAGCAGACATGTTCTGTTTATTTGTAAACAAAGGATTTTTTATGGCCTAGAAAAGAGAAAACAAGGAAATCACTTATTCGTAAAAATATAAGTCACTTTATGGCTGAAACAGGGCTCTTTTACACTTGTGCTGCATGCTTGCATAAGCTAGCTTACGTGATAATGTATTTCGCCTGCAGGTCTTCTTATCACTTACGTGGCTCTAAACTTGATGGATGGACATGGCCAACCAGCTTTACTTTATATCGTTCCCTTCACCTTGGGTAAATAAATATTGCAATCTTATCGACAAACTTAAAGCTGGAACTACTTTAGAACTTTTTTAAAGATGCAGCTCTGCCTACCTCTGCTAATAGCTTAAATTTCCCGGTGTTTATTGTTTGGAAGGCCGTTCCTGTCCTTTTAATATTGATTAGAGAACAACCTTGAATTAAGCTTGATTGGGAAAATTACTTACATGGAAAACTCAGTAAGATCTAAGAAACTTAGGTTGTGAATGATAGATCATGATAGAGGTATGACTTACTGAAAATAAAAGAGAATTTGTCATATTTTGGATGTCTAGGAAGAGTTGAATATGGTTGAAACAAAGTTACGATGGCTCTTGAATACGGTAATTTGACAATATATACTGGGGACAAACTAAAGCTTATATATTGACAAAAAATTCTTGGTGGGGCGGGGTGTATTATTTACAATAACTTTACATTCCACCCCCCCACCCCACCCCGAATGTATGTCTCGTATGAAACGGGAGTTGTACCAGGTTTTACTTTTTTTGTTGAAGTGGCTCATGTGGTTTGAACTTTTGTCATCTCAGGCACATTTTTGACACTGGGAAAGAAGAGAGGGAATTTGAAGAATCTTTGGACAAGAGGAGAACCAGAGAGACATTGCCAGCATGTTCAACTTCGACCAACTGAATGACTCAGATCATGGTTCAATTCTCAACTATATTTGCATATAGATCTTACAATAGTTGATTTCGAGGGATATAGATTTAGTTAAAGTTGCATCATTTTAGGTTATTTGGTGCAATGACATTAGTTCTGTTTTCCCTACTCCAGACAACAGATTCAAAATATAATATAGGTCTAGTATTCATAAAAAATGTACAAGAGAAATGTTTAAAGTGTTATTCATCACTACTTCCTAATAAAATATACTTTTAATTAACTGCATTAATATATCATTTTATATTATTTTTCATCATTACTTCCTAATAAAAAATGTCATTTTTTCATCACTACTTCCTAATATATCCTTTTATGTTCTTGTTGCATCACTACTTTCTACTAAAATATACTTCTAATCAATTGCGTTAATATATCATTTTACGTCCTTATTGCTCTATCTTCGTATTCAATATATATAGAATGAAAATTTAAGTGCATTATGATATTGCACCAAAAAACCCCTAAAAGGAAAAATGGCAGCTGTATTCAAATGATGTCAGTTAAGAAGTTGAGATAAAGCATTCATCGTGAAAGTAATGGAATAATGGTAGACAATGTCAGTATTGGTAATGATGAATACCATGTCACTACCACAAGTAATAATAAAAAATAAAAAATAAAAAGTATTCAAATTGCGGCAATCCTACTCAAACTTCCAGTCCGGCTCCTGTGCGGAAGCCATTGATTTCATTTTTAAAATGGATCAACGGCTATGATTTAAAAGAGGTTAAAATGGTACATATGTAATTCCACAAATAAATAATAATAATAACAAAAAAAAAGTAACACGCAACCGTCACATTGATTGGGTTACCGAGGAAAGAGAAATGTTGCGGCTGAAAAGTCAAAGGTACATTTCTTAGAAAAACACATGTTCTTCTTAAGAGAACACGTGTTCTTTATTAGAGAACGCATGTTCTTGTATATTGAGGAGAGACAAAAGTTGCGGTTGAAAAGTAACTTTTCTCTCTCCTCAATATACAAGAACATGTGTTCTCTAAAGAAGAACATGTGTTTGTGTAGAAATGTACCTTTGACTTTACAGCCGCAACTTTTCTCTCTCCTCAATATACAAGAATATGTGTTCTTATGTTCTGAGTATCAGAATATGTATTTTTTAAAATCATTCTTAACCGTTAAAATTTTAATCCAACAAATAAGAAAAGTTCTGCACGTGATAAGTTCCGCACTAAAATCATGGCGTAAAACTATTCAACTAATCATTGTAAGAATGTTGAGTATTGGGGAAACAAAAAATGACAAACTTGAAATGAATTCAGATATGTAGTGAGTAAAGTTTTTTCATGATTTCATAAATAAAAAAAAAAGTTCCATGTGTGACCTGGGGTGGTCTTAGGCTTGGCCCCTGGCGTGAAACCTTTAACGTTTATATATTCCAAACATTGTTTCTTTTTAGGTGTGTCCACTTTCTTAACGGCCCAAATTAAAGAAAAGAAACCGTCGTGCCCCTCAGCCTCTTTTATGACTTTTTCAGTGGTACCGTTTGTTTCAAATTAAATATCTATTTATATGTTCATTCTGTATAATAAGTATACATTAAATTTGGTGCAGAAAAAGTAAAATATAACAGAACAAGTGTAAAGAAAAAAAAAAGTGACTTCTAATTATCGAAAACTTAAAGTAAAAGTAACATTGACAGCACACCCCTCACGAAAGTTACCTGTCTTCTTTCTTTGCTTTCCAGAAACATCTCCACATAACCCAAAATAATCGGGTGAAAATTCTCTGTCCCCATTCCTATTCTCAATTCTGTCCCCGATTAATCAGAATTTATTATATAAACATTTTTTTCAATTATATATACACATGGTGTATTGTGATTGGTTGGGACACATAGGGACAGAGGATTTTTTGCCAAAATAATCCACTCATTTTGCATGTCTTCACGTTTTATGCCTTCTAATTTATTATTATCTGAGTTAGTTTACTTGGTGTATAGACAAAATTTTACTATCCTCAGCCAAGTTCAAAATAAGTAACGATTATAATTTTTTTGTGATTATGTACATGTATATATATCAGTATTCATACATTATGAACTTGACTTATTCAATTAGTATGCCATGCAAACATGTAACAATTATCGCTATTGAATATCGACCCTAAGATAGTCATAATCACGAACGGATGAGTTCCCCACTACTGGACAAACATCATTTAATTGACCATAATGCCCCATGAATTTTTTTTGTAACATATATAGTGTTCATGAAATGGAATATTTTTCAAGGGTTAACTAGGTAATTCAAAACAAAGTGGCCAACCTCTTAGAAGTGTACCATCATCACCAACTATTTTATTATTTCCTCTATATATAAATCACTCTACTTGGCCACTTAACCTCTCATTATATACTAAAAACCCTATTGAGAGAAAAGAAAAGTGAAGAATGGAGGGGAAAGAAGAGGATGTGAGGCTAGGAGCCAACAAGTTTTCAGAGAGGCAGCCATTAGGTACTTCAGCACAGACTAAGGACTACAAAGAACAAGCACCGGCAGCCCTTTTCGAGTCTGGTGAGCTGAAATCATGGTCCTTCTGGAGAGCTGGAATTGCAGAGTTCATGGCTACTTTCTTGTTCCTTTACATAACTGTTTTGACAGTTATGGGAGCATCTAGGTCTAAAAACAAGTGTTCTTCTGTTGGTATTCAAGGCATTGCTTGGTCTTTTGGTGGCATGATCTTTGCCCTTGTCTACTGCACTGCTGGTATCTCAGGTACATACATATCATACATTTCCTTCAACTGTTTTCTTTTCTTCATCCTTTTATGCTATGTTATCCAGACCTTTCGTTTATACTTACTGTACTCGTGTCGACACGAAATGAGTATGAATATGGCATACTTACTGCATCTGCTCAACACAGATCATACATTTTGTTTTTAGATGTTTAAATACCGTCACATAAATACGTACCGAGTACGAGTAACATAGCTCTTATGACAGGCGAATCTTTTACTACACTCTCTGTTGTATTCTATACTACACTTTCAAGTAAAGGCAGATCTATGAGGGCAGGAAGGTGCCCCCCGCCCAGCCTCTCAATATTTTAAAATTTGTATATTTTACTTTTAGAAAAAACATATATTTTTTTCCAAATCAATTTTTTACGATATTAAGTTTCACCACCTTTAATTTTTAATTAATTGAGATTTTTTATATAGTTCTTTAATATGTGTTTCTACGTATAACCTATGTTACTCAGACACGGGTACGGGTGTCGGGTACGGGTATGTATTTAGGTGTCCGGTACTTAAACATCTAAAATAAAGAATACGGGGACACTTCTCCAAATTCGGACACGGGTACGGGGATACGGAAATAAATTTTAATTCATAATAAAAAAATAGGATCCTACAATAAATAAGTTTTAATAATATCAAAAAAACTGTCTTCAACCACTCTTCCCCTGTTCCCCATCGTCTCCTCTCCATGACTCCACCAACCCTAATAAATTCTCTTCCTTTTTCTAACAATTGCAGCCACAATAAAGATTCAAAACATGCTAATTTCAAATCCCATGTTAGAGTCTTCTCTATTACATGTTCCCTTTAATCATTGCTGCAATTTTGTTCAAGCACCAGAATCCGCCCAAATTCACAGCCAGCAGCCATGGTCAAAGTACCCATATGGAATTGACCATGTCAGGTACGTTTGCCATACCAATACCAACGTCATACCCGGTGGACACGGGTACGGCATGGCTAAGTGGAGAGTCCGAGTAACATAGCGTATAACATGTTACTCCAATACAAAATTCATAGACCTACCTCTACTTTCAATAATTTTGACATGTTTACAAATAATTAATTCAGTCTCGATATTTTTGTGCTTTAAATCTAGAGTGTAATTGGATTGGGTCTCAGTATGAGATTCTTGCTCTCAATAACTGACTAGTCTCAGTATGTTTGGGTAACAGTTTGAGTCTTAAACTCAAACCAGACTCAATCAAAGTACATCTAATGACATTTTCTTGTGTATGGTCAGGTGGACACATAAACCCTGCAGTAACATTTGGGCTATTCCTAGCTAGGAAATTATCCCTAACAAGGGCAGTTATGTACATCATAATGCAATGTCTTGGTGCAATATGTGGTGCTGGTGTGGTAAAAGGTTTCCAACCATCACTATTTGAAGTTAAAGGTGGAGGTGCCAATGTAATTAACCATGGTTACACAAAAGGAGATGGACTTGGTGCTGAAATTCTAGGCACTTTTATTCTTGTTTACACTGTCTTTTCTGCTACTGATGCCAAAAGAAATGCAAGAGATTCTCATGTCCCAATTTTAGCTCCACTTCCAATTGGATTTGCTGTTTTTTTGGTACATTTGGCAACTATTCCAATTACTGGTACTGGTATTAACCCTGCTAGAAGCGTTGGTGCTGCCATTGTTTATAATAAAGGTCATGCTTGGGATGATCATTGGGTCTTTTGGGTTGGTCCTTTTATTGGAGCTGCTCTTGCTGCTTTGTATCATCAGGTTGTTATTAGAGCCATTCCATTCAGGGGTGAAAAGTAAATTAAATATCATCAATTAATTCATTAATAATGGTGATCTTTAATTTAAGTATTTATGTTAGCCCTTTTGTGTTTGTTTCTTTGTTTTATTTGATTTTATATTTTTTGGTGTGAGTTTGAATTGTGTGTATTTGGAGAAGGGCTATTGGAACAGCTGCATGTAAAGTTATTATTTATTAATTACTTTTGCGGTTAATATTTATTTTTTCTATTCATTATATTTGTGTCCAGACATTATTATCCCGACTAACTCAGTTAGGAGTTAGAGGATATTTTAAGTGTTCAGACAAAAATACTTACAAATATGAAATAATTGTTATTTCTCTTCACTAGACATAGTCGAACTCTCTACTCCATCTTTGTTAGGACTTAGAGGCCAACACTTACTAGCACAAAAGCTTCTTTGATCATTTTCAAGACTAAAAAATTGGCTCTCTTAAAAAAAATTTAAAATGTTGAGAATTTCATAAATGTTTATTTACAGTGAAAATTGATATTAAAAAAAAACTTAAAAATTCCTAATGTGAGAAATTTGTTTTAAGAAAAAATGAAAAGAAAATTAATGAAATTTGTAAAAAAAAACATACTTGGGCTGTCTGAAGATGGAATATGATATGGGCTTCTAGCCGAAAAGTGGCCTGATCTTTCTTAGCCCATTTTGAAATGTCCAGCCCAAGTTATTGCTTACTATCTAGCCCAATTAGAATAAGTAACACCTTATACTCTCTATATCAGGCTTTTGTTTGTATATGGGCTACAAGTGGGCAAGTTCTCTTCTATCTTGATGTTGCAATGATTTTTTTATTTTATTTTAATCTTTCCTTTTTATAACTTATACATACTGTTTAAAAATGGGTAGTGATTATTGGATAAAAAATTTGGGATCAAATTTAGATAAAAAAGGCATAATATCACATTAAATTCTAATAATCATTTTTCATTTTTTATACTCTTTGATCCTTATTTGATTCAATTTTTTTGAACCAACAATCATCATTGTTTAAAAATATGCACTACCATCGTTAATAAAAGCTGACATAATTAGTAAGATGGGTATACTCCAAAAACAATTACATGTACGCGTTTTAAATAAATTGTTGCGGATTTTAAAAAAAACAAATCTATTTAGAAAAAAGCATTTGAATTTAACCTGTTTAACGGCAAGTCGCTCATTGATAAGAGTTTAAAACTATGACTTGAAATCAAGCCTTAACCAACGCTCATGAAAAGAAGAGAAAAAATTTAACCTGTCTCGACTCTCAACACATACTAGTCTACTTAATTTCAATATACATGGGTTGGGGCTTGTGTGGCATGTGGGAGGTTATAAACTGATATATAATATTTATCATATCCTTTTATACCAATAAAGAAAAAAAAAAAAAAAAAAAAAAAAGAGCAGTGTACAAGATTGGAAATTTAGAGAAAGTAGGTATTTTTTTTTAAGACCCACAGAGCGTACATCCCGAGAGAGGAGAGAGTAGCACCTCATAAGAGGAGGAAGAGATAATCCTAGAAAGGGAGACAATTTAAAGCATACCTCATGCGCGGGGAGAGTATCGAACCCACGATCTGAAGGTCGTGGGCAGGCCGTCGCCCCACTAAGATAAGGACCTTGTGGAGAAAGTAGGTCCATCAATCAATCCATTCAAACTTACCAGAAAATTAAAATGGGCGAAAAGAGGGAAAGAAATGTGATTTTTATTATTATTATTATTATTTATGAAAAGTGGGTAGTGTCACGGGTCGCAAGTTTCACGAACGACCCGTGACAGTACCCTAACCAAAAAATGATTAAAGCCAAGTCTTCTTATTCGGTTCAGTTATGAATTTCAACTATTAATGGTCTTCAATTCCCACCGAATTTGCAGATATATTTATAGAATATAACATAGACAAATTAATTAAAAAACAAAAATAAGTTAAAAAAAGAACTGGAAATGAGTCACTTGCTCTGAACTCGTGAGTCCCCCACCCGCTAGCCCAGCACACGTGAAACCCTCACTCACCCCTGGCACGCGGCCCCTCTTCACCTTCAACTTCCAGCTACCTTTTTCATGTTTTTTTATTTTGATTTTATTTTTTGTAAAAAATTAGAAAGTTTAACTTTAACAAAAAATTAGATGAAGATGTAGCTAAACATCAGGCAAAATCGCCTAAATAGTCCTTTATGTATTTTAAATTTTATATTTGGATCCTTTTCGTTTAATTCCCTCCTTTAAGGTATGAGACGTATTTTCGACGTATCATTTAAGGACTTATGTTAACTTTTCTGTCATTTTCAGTGGCGGAGCCACAGTGGGGCCTGGTGGGACAAGTTTTTTCCATTTTTTTTTTTTTTATAGTTTTAGTTTTGCTTTTATAACACCTCTTCTCGTGAACATTGTTTATTGTACCCATTTTGAATCACTTTAAGATTTAAAATTAAATTATTTATTTATTTATTTAGTTTTAGTTTTGTTTTTGTAACACCTCGTTTCGTGAACATTGTTTATTGTACCCATTTTGAATCACTTTACGATTTAAAATTAAATTATTTATTTTTTTTTTTAGTTTTAGTTTTGTTTTTGTAACACCTCGTCTCGTGAACATTGTTTATTGTACCCATTTTGAATCACTTTACAATTTAAAATTAAATTATTTAGTTTGTGAATTATAGGAATGAACACCACTTATATTTTAACAATTTTGGTTAAAATGGTAACAAACTTAAGTGTGTAAGAGACTAAAAAATAAAATTACTAATAAAAAAATCCACAATGGGCTCTCTTGTAAACTATAAAAAGTTCACAATAAAAAGTCCACAATATTAAGCCAGAGGACTTGGAGGTTTATGAAGCACTGATCAGTAGAGTGAAAAGGGAATGTGAATAACTCTAGTCTATAAGATTTCATCAAAAAAAAAATTTTGGCTCCGCCAATATTTATATGCTTTTATGAATTTATTTTGTCAATGTTAATTGCACCCCCAAAGAAAAATTCCTGCCTCCTCCACTGGTCATTTTTCTGTCAAGCTAGTGATGTGCCTCACACATGAGGTATTTTTTAAGGGTATTTCGGACATTTCAACATATTTTTCACAATAAAAACTTATGTACTCAATTGTTAAATAAAATAACTATGAATATCAAATTTAAAAAATAAAAACTTTCTAAACTCATCTTCATCCACTAACCTTTCTCCACCACCATCATCGCCAACCACCAAGTTGCACACCATTCTCTAGTTAAACATTGAAATGCCCCTCATCTAAAGCTCTCATTGACAGACCACTAACAAATTCGGCCTACCCAAATCACAAAATCAAAGTTTCAATATTTCCAAATAAATTACAAACCAACACATAGTCAAAAGAATCAAAATTCATCAACAAGAACCAAGAAACTGAGAACTAACCCAAAATTCTTAGAAATTCTTGAACAAGATCATACAAACTTAATCCCCCTATTTTCAACAAATATAATCAGGCCCCATATTGCAAAACATTACTAATCCAACCAAAAGGTAGATACCTCGCAACCAATATCATCAAATACAACAACCACAAAGCAAATTAACCCATCAACAAAAACAGAAAAAAACTCAAAACTTTTACCAAACCAATTAAATTAACAAAAAAAAATCGAAACCCATATTCTACATTTTCTCCATCTTCATCCTCCTTCGCCCTTCTCCCTCTTCAACACCACCCCTATAGCAGAATTGACAATCTTGAATAAAACCCATAAAATGTATTACTCTACCTCAAATTGCCTCATGTATGTTGATTTGGCACACTTCCATACTTGTTCCTTAAGAGTTAAACCTGGATGGAGTTTCTTGAAGTTACAATGGATGTGCCTGAAACAGTGTCTATGTTCAGCCTTGGGTAACTCATCAGTAATTGCATGTCCTAGGCCCTGAAACATAAGCAAAATTAATTACCAATTCAAAAGTGGGAAAAAAGTAAGAAATAAATGTAGAAATTGTTTGGTACCTTCTGTCTATCAGAAATAATGCACCAATTTTCTCCATTTCTCATGCCCAAATCATCTTTTATACCTTGTATGAACCATGTCCAACTTGCTGTTGTCTCGCCTTCAGCAATTGCATATACCACAGGAAATACTCCATTGTTGGCATTAATGCCAACAGCTGTAAGTAGAACACCAGGGTGAGGACCTTTTAAAAAGATCTCATCTAATCCGATTACCTTTCTGCAACCATTTAAAAATCCATCCCTAAGTGCTCCTAGACAGACATACAACCTATTAAACATATCTTGTCCTGTCTCTTCATCCTCAACTTTGTGCATGTAGCATGTTGTTCAGGGGTTACTTCTCCTCAACTCCTCCAAATAGTCCCATATCAATCTATATTGATCCTTGTAACTATCCTCCACCATTTCCTTTGCAATCTTCTTTATTTTGTAAACCTTGTGAATGGTTAATTTTACATTGAGTTCAGTTTCTACTTTCTTCTGAAACTCAGTGGCAACAACTCCAGCTTCACTTCTGAAATCGGCAATGTACCTTCTAGCAATATACTTGGAAGATGCTAGTTTATGTTCCATTGTGGTTGCACATGTGTGGTTAGGCCCTAGTAGCCTGATCTGAAAACTATAACCACACTCAGAAATCTTGTTAGCATGTAGTTTCCAATCACAGTTAATTCCCTTGCAATGAACATAGACCCTGATTAGGTCATTCTTCTGAATCTTCAAATCCAGACTTTTTTTAATCCCATAATTCACTATAGCCAATTGAAGTACTGCCTTTGAACTAAAAATCATGCCCAACTCAAATTTAAGGTTTAGCATGTCCCTATCAGCTCTAAAAACAGGGTAATCGTCAGGAAATAATTTGTCTTTATCATTTTCGATGTCATCTACCCCTTCAGCAGCCCCTTCAGCAGCCCCTTCTGCAGCACCTTCTGGAGCCCTTCTGCAGTCACGTTGGCTTTCTTTGGTTTCTTTTTCCTAAACATCTTATGAGCAGTCAATGGTTCTTCCTCACTAGACTCAACTCCTTCATTCAACTCACCCTCTGAATCTGGGACATCTGACACATTGCCAACCCTTATTTCTTCCTCATTTAGCAAGGGTTCATCAGCATCCATTATATCCAAAAACAGCTTCCTATTCAGTTTTTTGTTTGAACTTTGTTCCTTATACTGTCTTCTAACTTCAGCTTCAACTTATTTGTCAAAGTCCTCCACCCTTCATCAACAAATTGTTCAAAGAGTTCATCATCAACCTCCTCATAGTCACTATCAACTATGCTGCTACCATCAAAGTCTTGATCTGCATTTGACACTTCAACAGTTAGATCAGTATGAACTGGTTGCAAAACCCTCTTTTTTGCAACCCTTTTTACACTTTTTGCAACCCTTTTTACACTTGTTACCTGTGCTATTACCAGGTGATTAAAAATAATTACTGAATTGCTGTGGTGTTTTTAATGTTTCTGCCTCATTCGCAATAACACCCACAAAATCAGTAACACCCACATAAACAGCCACTTTAGTAGGTTTTTACATTGGCACCTTCATTTTCTGTTACAATTTGTTCTTCACCCACAGAATCAGAAACTTTACTAGGATTTTTGCCTTTGTCACCTTCATTTTCTCTCATATTTGCAGCTTCACCAGTCTTAGTTGAATCAGCCATGTCTGGTTGAGTATCAAACTCTGGGGCAGTAAAGTCAATCACTTATTCTTCATTATATTCCGGTACACCCTCCAACAAAGGAAATGGGAACCTCTTCTTCAACCTCTAAATATTTGATAAAGACAAACTCATCTCCCCCCTCTACATGTTTGAAAAACATTTCCACAAACCTAGAACTTTCTGCATATGATGCCATTTCTAAGACATCATCTTCACAAGACAAAAACTTCCATCCACCATCATCATAAAGATAAAAACCCTCCAAAAAAAACCTATGTATGTCCTATACTCTAATAGGTATGCCATCTTGTCCAATACCACCAATGAAATTGTGTCCTTAACACAATGTTCAAAATATGTAATTGTTCCCCCTTGATACTGTTTCAGACCATCAACCTCCAAAATGCTACCCCCATGGTTAACCTTTATTGTAAATTTTCCATCACCTTCCTCTACACAAAATGACAATAAATAGGAGAGATGTAAGATGTAGTAATACAAAAAAGGACAAGAAATACCACACCAAGAAAAACCACAAAACTACAGCATTATATGAGACATTGCATTAAATATTAAACTCAGTGCATGGGGGGATCAGTGAATGGGGGACCATTATGTACAATAGTACATTTTCCATATTGATTGATCAAAAAGCAGATAACTTTAACCATTAATTCAGTGGAAGAGGGGACCATTATGTATAATAGTACATTTTCCATATTGATTGACCAAAATGAAGATAACTTTAACCATTAACTCAGTGGAAGGGGGGACCATTAAATAAAAAGTACATTTCAGTATGTCTTTCCACAAAAAAATCTTAACTTTTACCGAAAAAATTATATTATACCATGTTGGGGCAGCTTTCTAACACAATATAACAAACAAATCTGCACAGAATCCAAATATTAAAACAAATATGCATAGTAAACCCTAGTCGCAGAAAAACATAGCTTCTATGGTTCATTTCAGGCAAAAACACCAATTGTTATCTAAAATAATACAAATAATTAATTTTATTTTTCAGTTTACTCACCATAAACCGCTGGCTCTGCTCCTAGTCTACGGATGTACATGTCGAGACTGCACTTCAGCCCCAAATTGCTTCCGAAATAAAAGATTGAAGGCTTTTATGATGACAATATGGAGGATTTTCAAGGATTTTTATAACACAAATGGGTTTTCAAATTTCTTCATATGCCCTAATTTTCGTCTTTCGTGTACTGAAGATGGAAGTGGAAATGAATTTGGGGGTGAAGTGTTTTGGGGTGTTTTTTAACTGAGGTTGTAGTTGAAAAGACAGAAAAGCCCCTCGGTATAAAGTGGACGTGTTGACCGCTTTTGTGATTTAACGTCGACTTAACAAAAAATTGGACGGAAGGACCTTAATTGCAGCACGTAAATACATTTAGGATATTAAAGGACAAAATTTTTTCTTTCAGGACTTAAACGGCCCTTAGAAACATCTTTTAGGACAAAATTGGAGTTTTTGCCATGTCATTTAGGTTGGAATGAGTAATTTCTATACTCATTAATAGAATTCTTCAAATCTTAAAAAAAAATTGTTTAGAGAGAAACTCTAAGTAGAGAGAACGGGAAAATGTGAAAATGAGAAGTGTCAAACAAGTAAAATAAGACGCTAGGGGTGTTCAATATTTGGTTAAATTGAAATACCGATCCAAATCAAAACGATTTTCAATATAGGGTTCAATTTATTCGGTTTTGTTTTGAAAAGTCAAAATAATTCGATTTGGTATTTGATTTTTAATTTTTAGAAATCGAATTACCTAAATACTGAATGAACCATTTTTTTTTATTATTCAAAATACTTTGTATTATACTAATTAGTATTATTAATATTACATAAAGTTGTATTTTTATTATTAACTTTTAATTTATTGTTTTTATTTTAATTGTGCATAATAATTTTATCTTTTGTCTAATTTTTATAATTTGAGCTCCATAAGAATAAAAATGAAATTTTGATACAAACCGAATCATACTTTAATAATTTCGATATTCGGTATCCATATAATTTCGATTTTAATAAAATATTATAAAAGCGAACCGAATATCAAAATTTTATTCAAAAAAACCAAACCGAATAAAAAGTGAAGTGAGCAGCTTCTTCAATTTCCGGTGGCTGTTCATGCAAAACTTCAGCGATCCACTCGAGATGCCTTTTAGGTATAAAGACAGCCCCACATCATTCTCTTTGCATTTCCTATATTATCCTTCCCTTCCACACCCACTCCGTTAACATTCTCCGAGAATTTGCCCATCAAGGACGGCTAATATAGTCTTTTCTTTCTCACTCGCATCCAACACCTCTCACTCAAGGAAGATAAAAATCTTACGTGTCAATTTCTCAACCCCTCTCTATTATATCGAAATCACTCAGATATTTTTTCCCGCTTCACAAAACCAGAAAAATAGTAAAATATTGCTCTTTTTGCATATGAGCTGAGAATCTCTGGTTTGGTTATCCAGTTTGTTTCTAGAGAGAGAAAGTTTGGAATTCTGAGAAAATTCAAATGTTTTAGGCTGTGGATTTATCATAAATACAAGCTTGATTTTTGAGCTGCTAATTGAACTAAGAATCGCCGGTCGGAATGGCAATTGGCGCCGTGGTTTCCAGCCGGAATTTCGGTTCCTTCATTGGTTCAGGTGATAGTTTTGCTAATCTTATCTGTTTCTCTAGTATAATTGTATATGTGGACATTAATCATTAGCGTCATCAGATTCTGCAGCATTTCTGAATTGCCTATGTTTTTCCGGAATTTTTTTGCATGTGAAGAAATATGAATAAAGAAGAAATTATGTAGAAGAAAGAATGTCTTTCATTGATTGTGAAAAATGTTTACAATACATCACCTATATATACATCTTTACATATGAATAAAATGGAAGGAAATAAATCTATATTAATTACAATACTAATTACAATCAATTAAATGAGAGATTTGCTCCCTTGATTATGGTCTTGATTGTCTCCCTGATTGGCTCCTTGATTGTCTCCATTAGTATCCGTAACAGGCCCCCTCAAACTGGACTTGGGAGAAAATATGTCAATTAGACCAAGAGATTGGATAAGAAAAGTGAATCGAGGAGAGGCAAGATTTTTGGTGAAAATGTCAGCCAATTGAAAGTGGGTCGAAATGGGTAAAGGTTTAACAAGGCCAGTTTGCGTTTTTTCACGGACTATGTGGCAATCAATTTCGATGTGTTTGGTTCTTTCGTGAAAGGCGGGATTGGTTGTGAGGTATAAAGCGCTTTGGTTGTCGCAAAATAATGGTATAGCATGAGAATGAGGTATAAGTAGATCATTGAGGAGGTACTTTAGCCATTGTAACTCACAAGTGGTGGTGGCAAGAGCTCGATATTCTGCCTCAGAGGAACTTCGAGAAACGGTGAGTTGCTTTTTAGATTTCCAAGATACAAGAGAAGAACCAAGAAAGACACAATAACCAGTGGTAGAGCGCCTGGTGTCGGAACAGCCGGCCCAATCAGAATCAGAGAAAGCACTAAGCTTCAATGGTGATGAGGAAGAGAAAAAAAGACCTTTGGCTGGAGATCCTTTCAGATACCGTAGGATACGGTGAGCAGCCTTGAGATGTAATTCTGTGGGATGATCTAGAAACTGGGAAAGTTGTTGGACAGCATGAGAAATATCTGGTCGTGTATGAGTAAGGTATAAAAGCTTACCAATAAGACTCCGGTAGAGATTGTTGTCAGAAAGGAGTGGTGAATCATCCTTAAAGCAGTGGTAGGAGGAATCCATAGGAGTAATGGCAGGTTTGCAACCAAGGAAGCCATGTTGCTCAAGCAGGTCCAATGTATATTTTCGTTGACAAATGTTGAGACCATTTTTAGAGCGAGCAATCTCCATACCAAGAAAATATTTGACAGGACCAAGGTCTTTGATTTTGAAGGTGTTATCCAAGAATTGCTTGACCGAGGAGATGTCATCATAGTTATTCCCAGTGAGGATAACATCATCAACATAAACGAGAAGGGCAGTGAATTGAGAATCTTTGCGGCGAATGAAGAGACTGGGGTCACTTACGGCTTGAGAGAAACCCTGTGAAACTAGCTCCGTGGTTAATTTGTGATTCCATTGCCGACCAGCCTGTTTGAGACCATATAAAGATTTTTGAAGCTTACAGACTAGTCCAGGTTGAGGAGAAGAAAAACCAGGAGGTAGCCGCATATAAATATCCTCATTAAGATCACCATGAAGATAGGCATTGTTAATGTCAAGTCGCTCTAAGAACCATCCTTTGGCGAGGCAATAGCAAGAAGAGTTCGGACGGTGGTCATTTTTGCTCTTTGGAGAGAATGTTTCGATGTAATCAATACCAGGCTGTTGTGTGAAACCTTGGACAACAACACGAGACTTAGGTCTTTCAATAGAACCATCCGAATGAAATTTCAATCGGTAAACCCATTTATTACTGAGGGGCTTCACATTAGGGGGAAGAGGTACAAGTGTCCATGTGTTGTTGGCCTCCAAAGCATCAATTTCCGCTTGCATGGATTGCCGCCACTCTGCATGCTTGACAGCCTGACTGTAGCACTTAGGTACAAAGTGAGTAGAAACAGATAATGCAAAAGATTTATGATCTGGAGATAGTGAATGATAATCGTGAACCTGTTCTAGGGAGTGAGGAGTTGATGTCTTTGCATTAGAAAGAATAGGAGGAGATGAAGATTGAACAAGAGAACAATAATAATCGTTCAGATAGGAAGGAGTATGTGAGATCCTAGTGGATTTTCGAAAAGGATGAGCAGGGGAAGGCGAGATAGTAGAAGTAGGAGGAGAATTGTGAGGAAGATTTAGAGGTAAAGTATGAGGGGTTGGATTGATTATGGGAGTGGGAGTATTATTTGATAATGGGGGGTTCAGAAAGGGAGATCATTGATGAAAGGAATTGGTAAAGGAATATTGTTTGAGGGAGGAACAGGGTGGGGATTGTTGTGGATAAGGAAATGTGTTTTCGTGAAAGGTAGCATTTCGAGAGATAAAAATGGGACCGTGAGTGAAGGTCGAGAGAGTGTAACCTTTCGATTGAGCGGGGTATCCTAAGAAAATGGAGGGGACGACTACGAGAATCGAATTTTGAGCGATGAGCGAAAGGGGTTGATGCATATGCTAAGCAACCAAAAACACGTAGATGTGAGTATGAAGGTGGTTTATTGTATAAAAAGTGTGTGAGGAGTTTGATTACTGCAGTAATGGTGTTGGGGTAATGTTTATAAGGTAAACGAGCATGAGTGACAAAATATCCCCGAGTAGAGCGGAAGGTAGATGCGATTGAAATTTAAGGGCACGAGCAATGTTTAGGATGTGACGATGTTTTCTTTCAACAATTCCATTTCTTTGAGGAGTTTCTACGCAAGAGGTTTGGTGAATGATCCCTTTAGAAGTGAAAAAATTCGGACATTTGAAACTCGGGTCCATTGTCCGAACGCACTACTTTAATGACCTTTTCGAATTGAGTAAGCACATATTGATGAAGTGTTGGGTAAGGGGATCGAGCCTCGGACTTTGTTTTCATCAAATAAATCCAAGTGAAACGACTAAAATCATCTACGATAGTGAGGAAATATAAGTGACCGTGAGCGGTGTGAATTTTATATGGTCCCCAAATGTCTACGTGGATTAAATCAAAGCATGCTTTAGAAGTGGATTTACTAAGGGGGAATGGAGGCTTGGATTGCTTAGCCATAGGGCAAATGGAGCAATGTTCATGTTCATTTTGTGTAACTTTTATATTGGAATCCATATGTTGTGCCATTTTTAATCTAGGAAAAGAAAGGTGACCAAGGCGATAATGCCAGAGAGATGTATTAGAAAAGTTTGCACCATTACCGACAGATAGATGATTAGAATTAGGCATAATGTTAGAGACAAAAGGAACATAAGATGAATGATCAGGGTCCAATAAATATAATCCATTAACCATTTCAGCCGAACCAATTGTTTTCAGCTTCATATGATCTTGAATACGACAAAAGTTATAACGAAAAGAGACGAGATAAATTGGGGTCTGAAGTAGTTGCCCCAGGGATAACAAATTAAAAGAGAATGAGGGGACAAATAATACGTTTGAAAGAATAAGATTAGAGTTTAAAATAATTGAACCAACATGAGTTGCATAAGTAAAGGAACCAGTGGGCAGACGAATGGGGGTAGGGGATAAAGAGTGATAAGATGTAAAAGAATTCAAAGAACAAGAAATATGGTGAGTAGCTCCAGAATCAATAATCCATTGCATTATAGGTGGTAAACACTTATTACCTGAATTAAAAAAATGAAGCGACATCAGCGGCAGAGAAACGACATTTATTGAAACTCGTGGTGGTTGAACCGCAATATCGATGAATCCGTTGTAGTGAAAAAGTAGAATTGAAAAGCCATGGAGATTGAGCAAATTCTTCTACAACACATTGACCACCAAATCGAACCGTGGAACCGCCATTATTTTCGCTATCGAGTGATAGACTAGCAGAAGACATTTCGACTAAAAAAAATTATATGAAAGAAACAGCTTCTATAAGCCAGATAATGAAAATAGAAGGATAATAAAAGTGCGGGAAACCTCAAAAGGTTTGCTCTGATACCATGAAGAAATATGAATAAAGAAGAAATTATGTAGAAGAAAGAATGTCTTTCATTGATTGTGAAAAATGTTTACAATACATCACCTATATATACATCTTTACATATGAATAAAATGGAAGGAAATAAATCTATATTAATTACAATACTAATTACAATCAATTAAATGAGAGATTTGCTCCCTTGATTATGGTCTTGATTGTCTCCCTGATTGGCTCCTTGATTGTCTCCATTAGTATCCGTAACAGCATGTATAAGTATAATTGATTTTGTTAGTATTTTGGATTCTAAGTGAATTATATGGAGTTAGTTTTTGCTCATTTTTTGAAATTTTCCTGGAGAAAAAATTGACTGAGGTCAATGCGTTACCGGAACTAAATTATCTACAAAAAAGTAGAGCGGAAATTAGATTTATGCGTATAGAAATAAAAGAAGAATCGATTGAGCTCAAAGCGTTACTCGAACTGAATTATCTTATAAAAGTAGAACAGAATTTGTTTCGCGCATATATAGAAGTAAAGTTATTCCAAGCTTTGATTTACTGCTGTATCGTATTATAGAAGAGAAGTTGATTTTGAGAATATGAACATTCTCTGCTAGGATTCATATAAAAAATTAACACATTCAAATTTCGGCCTTTTTTTTCCTTCTTATTTTTTTTTTTTTTGGAATTTTCTATTTCCTATTGATTATACTCTTGTTTAAAAGAAAGATCAGGGAACCAGATGAAGAGAATTCAATTTTTTGTACATTGATTTTTTTGGCTTCCTGATATTTCTATTAGCAGCCAAGTTACAAAATTAAAATGTTTGGAATAATTGTTTCACTGAATTACACATTCATAGATCATTTGATCTCTGGTATAGGATGGATAATGGACATATACTAATAAATACCTTTTTTTCTGGCAGGACGAGTATATAAAGCCGAACAAAATAAGGTATCAATTCGAGGAGAGAGTTTCGGCTTAGATGCCACACTATATGCTCGTAGAAACACATCTTGCAATAGATTATATAGTCCAAGCGTAAACTCTTCAATGCGAAGATGCCTATATAGTTTATCCTTCCATCCTGTTGGTCCTTCAAATGGAGCAAACTCGAAATCAACATTTAGCCTTGATGGCTATGATCCTCTTTCAAAGGCCTATCGATTTTCTAACAACTACAAGATCAATAGTCATCAAAGAAGATCCAGTGGGATAGGCAATGTTTCGTCTAAATTCAACCAAAACAGTTGGATCCAACCAAGAAAGTTGGAAATTTTTGGTTTTGTTGATGGGCTACGCCATCAGCCAAAGAATGCTACAGTTAATGGGATCCGAGCTGACTACAAATCAGAAGAGTTTGACATAACAGAACCAAAACTGGAATCTCTTGTAAGTCCGGAAGGCGAAGTTATTTTAATTAAAGGATTTGAGCAAGCGAAACCTTGGTGGGAACAATTTCCAAAACGTTGGGTGATAGTGCTGCTTTGTTTTGCTTCATTTTTGTTGTGCAACATGGACCGTGTAAGTAGTTTCTGATTCTTTTTCCTTTTGTCTTTTGTTTCCTGGACCTATTAAGGCTCTTCAAATCTAGCATACTCGTCTCCAAGCTGCAACATGAAGTTCTGATGGCCTAATATTTCATTACCACGTCTTCTCCTTGTAGAGGATAATAAGCTTAGATTAGAATATCTATGGTGGACTAACTAGTTCATTTCTTTAATATCAGGTGAACATGAGCATTGCAATACTTCCAATGTCAAAGGAATTTAATTGGAATAGTGCAACAGTTGGTCTAATCCAGTCTTCTTTCTTCTGGGGCTATTTGCTCACTCAGGTAAACTTGAATTTTGTGCTATCAAGATATTTGACTATAGAAGTAAGTACATCCGCTCTCTGTTGTCATGGATGTCGTACAATTTTATTTCAGCTGAAATTTAGATCATAAAT
Source organism: Vinca minor (assembly GCA_026122235.1). NCBI lineage: Eukaryota > Viridiplantae > Streptophyta > Magnoliopsida > Gentianales > Apocynaceae > Vinca > Vinca minor. Next base: position 3,751,683 of record JAOCZM010000100.1, on the reverse strand, counting down.
ATCTGAAAATCAAGTTCTTGTATATGTGGATCATCACTGTTCCAGCTTGACTCTGGTACTTTTCCTGTTAGAATTTTGTCATGGTCTTACCGTTATTCAAATTACTGCTCCTACTGTACGTATAAATCATTTGATTATTTACTGGTCAAGCCAACCTGCTGCATTTCTTAAGGAGTCCCTTAATCATTTTGGTATCTGTTTACGTACCATGCCTTTTTTGTTTGTTTGTTTTATTTTTTGTCAATCTTGTACTATCCCCAATATGAAAGAGAAGTGTAACTCATTCTTGTCATGAAGCATCTTTTCCTTTGCTAATGGATTTTCCCTTCATGAAGATTGTCGGAGGCATATGGGCAGATAAAATTGGTGGCAAACTAGTATTGGGATTTGGAGTTGTCTGGTGGTCGATTGCGACAATTTTGACACCAATTGCTGCAAGGCTTGGATTACCTTTCTTACTTATGACACGTGCATTCATGGGAATTGGCGAGGTTAGGATCTTCTTTTCACCTATTGCTTCAAGGGACTGGTAAAATGTTAAAAGCATTTTTCCAGCATATTTGAGGTGTCCCCAAGCATTAATATCCTTATGTTTCATGGATAAAGATCTTGTTCCCGTTGTTATCTTAGTTGAGCTCATGCCTAAAAGTGTTCTATAAGACTTCAAATCTTATGGTCATTGTGGTAGAAGAATATTCCAATTTACTTGGGCATTTATCATCGGCTGAATCACAGGATATTTCTTACCTTACCCCTTTAGAGAACCAAACTCCGACCTTTCTTATCTTTATTCTTTATTCTTTATTTTTTATTTTTTATTTATTTATTTTTATGAAATTACTTTTCTTATCTATTAGTTTCCTGACTATGGACTGAAATTACATGCATTATATGCCATGCAAAGTCATCTATTACGAATGCACCCTCATCTCACGGACTCATTAGATTGCTTTATGTGTGAAGATTGCATTAAGAAGATTTATTTGCACAAAGCTCTTAAAACTGGAATGACTTGTTTGTGAGCTGCCATTGTGTTGTGACATTGTGTAAACCTTTCTTCATTTATGAATAATAATATGTAAATATGTTTGAACTGTCTGTACTCGTAAAACTTCTCATCTACATGCTAAAAGGAGAAAAGCATTAACCTTCTATTTCAAGCGCCACTGCTTAAACAAGTTTGATTTGTTATCAGGGTGTTGCTATGCCTGCCATGAATAATCTACTTTCTAAGTGGATTCCTGTCTCTGAAAGAAGCAGATCACTTGCACTAGTGTACAGTGGAATGTATCTGGGTTCCGTTACAGGTTTGGCTTTCTCTCCCATTTTAATCCACAGCTTTGGGTGGCCATCTGTCTTCTACTCCTTTGGTTCTCTGGGAAGCATCTGGCTTGCATTGTGGCTTAGCAAAGTAAGTTTTAACTTCCTTTTGCTACCTCTATCAAGGAAAGCGGCATTTCACCATAACATGAAAGAAAAAATCCCGATTAACTAATTTTGCATCTGTTATTTTATGCATGAAATGGACATCTTTTGCCTTTTTTGTTTGAATTGTATATATTGCAGAAAATCAGGCTCTTCATGTAGCTCTTGAAACAGAAATTTAATAATAAATCTTTAGTTTCATTCAACTTAAAAAGACGCCAATAATTCTATGCTATTGCCGCAGATACAATATAGAAATTGAAATAATATAATCAGGTTCATTCAACCCATTTGAATTCTGGATGAGATGATCACTCACCCACAGACACAGAGTGTGTATCTACTATTGTTTACTGTCTTAGGGCTTTGGCTTTCATGCCACGATATTCTCTAAAATTTTCAACTTTTCCTTCTTCTAGGCATATAGCTCTCCTAGTGAAGATCCAGACATTACTGCAGAGGAGAAGAGGTTTATATTGGGAGGCAGCGTCTCAAAAGAATCCGTTACCTCCATTCCGTGGAAATTAATTTTATCCAAACCAGCTGTCTGGGCTCTCATCATCTCCCATTTCTGTCACAATTGGGGAACTTTTATTCTTCTAACATGGATGCCAACTTACTATAATCAGGTATCTGAGACAATGCAGCATTGACATTCAATATATGTCAAGATATTTTGCTGCTAGTTTCCTATGCTTTTATTGGTATAATTTGTCTCTCGTACATGGTAACAGCACTAAGTAGATAATCAGTAGTTAATTCTAGCACTTTCTCGATAAGGATGTATAGAATTTTATTACACTTTATCAGGTAAAAATTAGTGTTAATTATAAAGGGCCAGTCACCTGGTAGGTTGAAGTATATCTGTTCTGATCAAAATATTTATATGTTGGTGAGGCATACAAATCCATTTGTAAACTTAACTGCAACTGTTCCTGTGATGCATTTGAAACAAATAAGTATCAGGAACCAACCTCCTCCTCCCCCAGCGAAAACAATATCCTGTATAGTTACATTTATTATGATTTGGTGGAAAAGTTTTAAGTAATCGAAGTACAATTACAGGTAGGAAGCCAAGATCATGCAACTTACGCTTTCTGCTCTCGTTTTTATCCAGGTTTTGAAGTTCAACCTCACAGAATCTGGACTTCTCTGCGTACTACCATGGCTAACCATGGCTGTCTTTGCTAATATAGGAGGTTGGATTGCAGATACGTTAGTCAGCAAAGGCCTCTCAGTAACATCAGTTCGTAAGGCAAGGATCCAACTTTGGTACCTTGCCCCTTGAAATAGATTTTCTAAAGGACCCTTCATTTTCTGAGAAGAGGGAGGATGTCTTTGTTTGATAAATATATAGCATTTTGGGACCATCAACTTCATGCTTACAATCTCTTTGAATCATTCTTATAGAGTGCTTGGAATTCTGCAGATTATGCAGTCAATCGGGTTTCTAGGGCCAGTTTTCTTTCTCACACAGCTGAGCAAAGTCAAGACTCCTGCTATGGCTGTACTGTGCATGGCATGCAGTCAGGTCTGAACTATTTTAGTAGTAGTTCATTGTATTTTCCTCTAAATTTTACAGCTGGCTGTGATATTGGATTTTCTTTTTTTCAATTATAACAGGGATCAGATGCCTTCTCTCAGTCTGGCCTCTATTCGAATCACCAGGATATTGGACCTCGCTATGCTGTGAGTTAACTTTATCTTATCAATGCAATTTCTGATTATTGCTAACTTGTCAAAGATACTATGCGTCACATTTCTGAGCATATTCAATAGTACACTTTGCCCTGCGTTCAGGTACTTAACTCTGTAATATAAAATATGTCCGCTATCTTATACAAGATTTTCCAAAATTCCAAAACATGTCTTACCTGTAGCTCTGCCTTTATCAACCTATCCATTAATCATCTCAAATAATCGTTAACCCTTCCAAAAATTTAAAATATATGTCCTAGCCTGATGTTTTTTACTTTTTCCTGTACAGGGGGTACTGTTAGGGCTGTCAAACACAGCAGGTGTGTTAGCTGGTGTCTTTGGCACAGCTGCAACAGGATACATACTTCAAAGAGGTATGTCCTCCTTAGGTAATTCAATGCAAATCCTCCCTTGACCTGATAATATCATTCTTGTTCTTTGCTTAGGTTCTTGGGATGATGTGTTTAAGGTGGCAGTTGCATTATACATCATAGGCACATTAGTCTGGAACTTATTTTCAACCGGAGAAAAAGTTATAGACTAGACATAGTTGGGGAAGGCTCAGAAATGCAATTGGCATCACAAGAAGACTGATTAGTAAATGATGCAGAGAAAATGTGAAATTATGTGTAGTTCAAAGAGTAAACCAGTGAATGACTTGCGGAAAAACAGAAAAAATGGCAATGAATCTGGCCCTATACAAATCCGAACCCCAAATTTGGTCGCTTGAAATGCTGCTCGGATTGACTCAAGATGAAACTTCCTACAGGTTGTTTCTTAATGTAATCTTATCTGTCTGAGTGTAACTGAACAACCTCAGGATAGATGCAGCAAAATATTTTTTGTTCACCCACTGCAGATTAAAGTGCATGATTATGTCAGATAGATCTGTATTAGTACATTTTTTTTTTTAATCTAGAGGATATCATTTTCAGATTCTGTAATTTCATAAAAATGTAACTTATAATTTGCTTCTCCAGACAAACTAAGAAGGATAATATTTTTGCTTCCTTTTGTATCTGTTGAATCCAGAAGACCTCATACTATAGAATTTTCCCTCCATAATCCGTTTCAGCACCTTAACCAAAATCGTTTCATCTTAGTAGCATTTAAATTCGCAAGTGCAGCAATGTGAACATTATTAGGTCACATGGAGCATAATGTGTTGATTACAGCTTGCTTCAACTGCCTACCTTCTTTTTTATTTATTTTTTGTGGTATTAACTGCGCTTTGCTTTTGGCATTCTAGACAGCAGCTTTGTGGGCTTTCAAATATGCCTAAATCCTATAGCTCTGAAGTTCATTAATAAATGATTGAATGGAAACTCAATAAAAAAAAAGGTGTTCAATAAAGAATTATAGAAACAAAAGAATATTGGATATATGAATAGAAACCCCAAAAAAAAAAAATGCAAAGAACAACAAATACAAAGAAATGTAGAATGTGCAAAACACCAAAAAGAAGGTAAAGAAAATTATACAAAAGTTACATGAAGGCGGAGATAGTTGAAACTAAGACTAGATAACCTGTTTATGGTATAAATATTTCTCTCCTTCAAATTGATTATACTTCCCATCTTCTCATGTGCAATGAATGAAATTCACTACAATTCTTCACTCGAATAATTAAGTCGGTCCAAAAAGATGCATTGAGAATTACTGTCCAAAAATTTAAGCCTCCACGTGAGGACTTAGCCCCACAACGGCATAGCATAGCCTCCTTTCATTCATCAACCACCTGATTTGTCCCAATGAAACCTCTAATTTATTGACAGTCGAATTCGAACCTATAATTTCGAGTCAGAAATGTCCTATTTTTTAACTCCTATAATTTTGTGCCGGATTCAACAGCCAAAAGAAGCCTGCCTCAGGTCCATTTCCCTAACATTCACAAGGCCTTGTTTTTTATACTTTCAACAATAACAGTTAGATTTCTGGAATGCAAATTCACTTTAAGCCCATACTTCATGAACAGAGTCAACGACATCTTCTGTTCCACTATGTGTCCTGGAACCACCGTCAATCGGTGGCTGAGCAACACCGCTGCCGCTATTGATTTCATCTGCAAATACGCCAAATCCTTACCCAAACAAATTCTGGGTCCGGCATTAAAAGCCACAAACTTAAACGAATCGTGCATTATAAACTTCTTCCCGTCCGGACTCAACCATCTCTCCGGTCTAAATTCTAGACAATCTTCTCCCCACGCCGAATTCATCCTGCCGGCAGAATATATCGAATAAGTCACTGACGATCCAGCTCGCACGAATGTTCCATCTGGTAAAACGTCGTCGTTCACCACATGTTTCGAGTCCTCCGGTACCGATGGATACAACCGTAGTGTTTCCGATAATGAAGCTTTTAGATATACCAAACGATCAGCTTCTTCGAAAGTCAAAGGTTCGTCCCTCCAAATTGCCACGTCATCTCCACGTGTTTCCATCAAGACCGTGCATACTTCGATTAGGATTTTCTCTTCGATGACTGGATTATGCATGGTTAACCAGAAAAACCAACTCAAGGCCACCGATGACGTGTCACGTCCAGCTAGGATAAAACTGAGTGCCACCTGTTGCAAGTATTTGTCTGAATATGTTTCCTTTTTCTTCATGAACCTCGATACCAAGTCATCATGCTGGGTCCCATCTTTCTGCTGAGTCATCAATTCCAGCTTACGCGCGTTGATGATGCTTGATAAGTACTCATCCACGTGTTTAACGCTACGGCTCAAGCTGACTTCCAAGCCTAGCCGAAGCCATCTCTTGAGCTTCCAAATAACTTCCGGAAGAATGAATCGCTGTAATGAAGCTTCAGTGGCTCGGTCGAAAGCCGAAGCGAAGCTGTTATCAGGTAGCCCCGGAGCAAGAGTCTGCGGATCCTTTCCAAAAGCCAAGCCGCATATGTTATCAAAAGTGAGGCGAAGCAGAAGATCTTGCAAATCAACCGGCTTGGCTTGAACCTGAGCCGACTTCAAAATAGGGCAGAACCTGAGCTTAATGGCGCGGTTCACCCACTGCGCCATGGCTTGGCGCAAAGTCCTAGTGGTGAATTCCAGTGCAGCGGTCTTACGCTGAAACAACCACGTGTCACCATCGGAGTTGAAGATTCCTTGGCCGAGAAAATCATGAAAAACAGCTTGCCAAGTCGGGCCTTTGGGGTAGTTATCAAACCGGGTTTTGAGTATATGCTCCAAATTCTTCCGATCACACGTGACCGTCACGAGTCCTTGCTTCCGGGCCAAGAAGGGAATCGCGCATATGCACGTCTGGTACGTGCCGCCACACGCGCGGAGGTTATCAGCGATCCACTCATGCATTCGATCGGAGTTCTCTATGAGGCCCGGAAGGCTTCCCAATACGGGCCAGACTCTTGGGCCTTTAAAAGGCCTCGAAATGAAAGTAAACCAAAGCAAATATAAAGTGACACCAGTAAACAATAACAAAGCAATAGAAATATCCATATCTTTAGAAACCCTTTTGGATTTTGTTTTCTTCCTAGGAGTTGTACGGACAAGGGAAAATATGAAGAAATGAAGTGATTTATGGAGAAATGGGGGTGATGAAGGTTAAAATGGAGGAAGGGGAAAAGGGGTTTTTATAGTAGTAGTAGATGAGAAGAGCAATTACTAAGGACAGACTGGTTCTTTAATTTGATCATGTTTCAGTGTCTTTTGATGATGATGAATGATCTAACCATAAGATGCATTGTCCATTAAATGCACTATATAGGAGGCCGTTGAAGAAATTAAGTTAAATAAAGAAACAAAACACCCTTCAGTCTCGATAGTCAAGTAGCTGACTCGTGGTTCAGAAAATTAAAAATTAAATCCAAACAAAAACCAGTTTGCCGAAAGAAACTTACAGTGGGTAGTGATAATTAATCCAGAAAGAAACAAGGAGAAAAATGGATTTATCTTTCTCCAACTAATTTTTGCAGGGAAAAGAGAGCCAATTCTTTAATTTCCATGCATTCAATGAAGGGTGAGGGAATTAAATGAGATTGGTTGAGAAGAAAGAGCTTGACAGCGAAGACGAGAGAGTTTATTACTCTTGCAAAAATTAAAGATGATCACACAAAAAGAAATTTTGAGAATTATGGGTTTTTTTTTTCTTTTGAATTTGATACCAAAATTGCAATTTCTTGAATCATAATTCATAGTAGTAAATGAAGATAGGGTTTGATGATAATGAGATTAGCTGGTTAGAGTTGGGTGAACGACCACCAACAATTTATTAGCATTTGTTCACGTAACGTGACTCTCTTTTTCTTTTTTTTCTAAAAAAATTGATTGATTTTATTTTTCTTCGTTCATCAAAGATGTTTCAAATTAAATTTTACATAAATTAATATATATATATATATATATATATATATTAGTTAAGTTAGTATTTTTTGAAATGGAAAATTACTGATGAGAATAGTTTGATTTTTTTTTATCATCCGCCCGTCCATAAGTTTTGACTACCTTGAATGCAAATGGCAGAGAGGACAGGGGCGGATCTACGATTGAAATTTAGGATGGTCCCTCAACAATTTAGGGGGAACCTACAAATTTCGTTGCATATTAGACAATTTAGGATTGAAATTTAGAGTAATCCCTCAACAATTTAGGGTGGAAATTAAACTTGTTTCTTTAATCTTGGGTGGTTCTGGGCATACTTTGACCACCCCTTGGATCCGCCTCTGAGAGAGGCAAAAGTCAACTGCTGTAATATTACTGTCACTAGAACCAAGATGAAGAAGAAGAAGAAAGAAGTCAACTATACTGTCAAACGAACAGATTTTTTGGGGCATAACAAAACCTTAGCTGATTGGGAGTTCAAGCATTTTCTGGATGCCATATCGCCAATCCACTTAGGTGGTGACCATTAATTAATGTATTTACCACACCCAAAAAAAAAATACTTTTAATTAGAGCCCTCAAGACTGGTTTTTTAATTTTTAATTTTATATAGATAAAAATAAACTTAAAAATTTACAAAAGTCAAATGCAACATAGCACATAGCAATAGAAGGGAATCACAATGCAAGTGACCTAAATTACTGGCTCTATCTAGATAATTGCTGATTGAAATAAAAGTTATAGACATTTGGGATTTGATTAGATTTGTCAGACTAAACTTCCAAACTTTCTAGACGATCAATGTTTGAGGTTTCGTACCCAAATTCAATTCAAAGAGAAATTAACCTTCGATATGAGGTTTTAATCGGATCAAATTCAGACTAGATCCAATCCAAATACACGTTTAAAGAACCCTTGGACTTGCTAAATGTGATGTGTGTACCATTTGTATGATTTTATCACAATGCTATGAGGTTTGACCATTTTTGCTAATTTATTACTACTTCCTACTGCTGCTGCTCTGTTCACCAAGTCCAATTCCAGATTCCAGTAAACCGGTAACAGCTAAGTGTACAAATTTATTGAACCGCCAAAATCATCCAATTCTAGATTGCATTAGCTCATGATAGCTCAAAAATATACAGGCAGTGAATTAAAAAAAATGGTCACAGGAAATTGGTCAAAAAACGAGTAGAACATTTACTCTTCAATCAAAGTCCTCTGTTTTTTTATAATTTTTTATTAGTAAGGATAAAAAACGGATAGTGAGATTTGAACTCAAAACATTTACGCCTTGAGCTTCAATCTTGACCACCTTAACCTTGACCACTAGACCGTAGTCATCTGACTTATCTCACCCTAAGGGTGGAGGTTGGGGGGTTAGGGTTGGGGTGGTACATGTTGGAAGATGACCGACCCTCTAACTTCAAAAGTTGGCTGAGCGGCCAACGATTCTCTTTAAAACTGTCCATCCAACTCCAAATCATGAAGACACGTGTGCCAGCCAAAGGTCATTACTAGTCTCGAAATTATTTGATAAATCACCGTAGGCAGTTTTCCAATTCATTTCTTTTTATCTACAAGTTCTTGTGAGCTCAGAATTGCATCACCTTTTCTATTACTGAATCCTCAACAACCAACCATTTGTAATGAGCACTTCCGACTTATAACCACAGGTCCTAGGTTCAACACCCCCCTCTTCTCGGACAACAAAATTTTAAAAAATATAATAAAGACAAACAAACAAACAACCATCTTAAGCAAGCAAGAGATTACCACAAAGAACAAAGATCGTCGATGATAGTTGTTCAAGAAGGCCAGTGAAAGGTCATTTTCTCTCTTCTTTCAACAAGACATCTTCAATCAAATCCACAAAGAAACTAGAATCTACATCCATCAGAAATTAAGACCTCAGACCAGATAGGTAATCATACAACTAAAATGTCCGGGTTGGCATTTCTCTCCGGACCAAATTATTAAACACTCTATCTAGTGTTACTATTGGACTTGCTCACGGACCATATTTAATCACGATCAACCAGAATGCACGACAATTTTTCTGTTCTCAGTTCACATATCTTACCTCCATTGTTATATACTACAATTTGATTGATACTACAGCAGCATCTTATCTCCTGATGTACTTGGACAGAGGAAATTTTAGACTTCTTGCTACCTGCTAATAATTAAATGTCAAGAAATGACACTGCTTGTGGAGAAGAATGGCAATCATCTATCTAGTATTGCAAGACAAATGAGATCGTGTAGTTACCTTTAAAGCAATATCTTCAGACACAGTGGATCTATATCTTGTTGAGCTTTCTAGTGGGCAACTTGCTCCTTTGCTGATGAAGTTTGCATTGCAAAGACTTGATAGTTGCAAAAGAACATCAGACATCAGTTCACTATTGAAACTCTCTTCACCTATACCACCATCTGTTTGACTTTCCTCAACTGTAGAGTACTCTTCAAAAGATGTAAGGCACTGAAATATAGCTAATAGCCTTTCTAACGGGAAAGTTCCTGGACCTTTCACGAGCAGCTCTTGTTCAGCAATTTCCTTCTGTTCCATTGATTTCTCGGAGCTCCTAACCACCAGTAGACAGAGTAGAACAATTAAATTAAATTAAATTGAACAAAATGCATTTTCAGGGATCAACCAGAACTGGAGACAACAGGAAGCAAGGAATAACGTTGTAGTTCAGATTTAGCAACTATGGAGGTCCAAGAAGAACTCTAATAGAAAGGTGAAACCACATAAAACATTGTCACTGCTTGAAAATACAAATGATAATGAAGGCTACAAAATCATCAAATCATCAAACAACAACAGATTAAAATGTCGGAAGCAACATATACTATAGAATTTTGTATGGAATAAGTGTTCTCTTTTGCTTTCAAAATGATAAGATATTCAGACCAATCTACTGAAAGCAAATTGAATCATCACTTGATTCTATTAAGGCTGCAAACATTATGGGGGAATCCAGATTCCCTCCAAGTCAGAGAAGTACAAAACAGTGAAATTATGCTCGCAAGAACCATGGTTCTGGTGGTAGTTATATGCTTCTCGATGCAGTAATGATTCTTGTTACAGACAGCTTTCAGGAAAGGCATATTCTGCAGTGTGTTCAAAAGATAAAAACTATCAACTAAATCCTAAGACTCGTACATCAATATCAGCCCTCCTTTCTTTATTAGGAAAACTGAATGTCAAAATCAAATAATCAAGATACTGCCCCAGCTGGTAATGATATAATTGAAGCTCAAAATGCAAAATGAAAGCATATTTTGGCAGGTACTATGCTGGTACACTCTATACATATAGGCCATAGATGAATACTAAGTCAGTAAGTCCCTTACTTCCTCTTTCGCTTCCGATTGTCAGAGCCTCCAGTTGAATCAAAAAGTGAAGCATCAAGGGTAGCAGGGTTTCTTGAAGCAAGAAATGCAGAAATAAGAAGATATTTTGCAGAAGTAGACATATGGAAGTCTATTTCATCTGAAGGGTCACACTTTCCAAGCTTTCTGGCACTGCCCTTCCGCTTATTATCACCATTGTTGGCAGAGGTTCCAGAAGACGGCTGAGATACAGCTCTAAATACCTCATTCAGGGATGGCGCAATATAGGGTTGCAAATGAGAAAATAATTTTCTCCTTAAATTTTCATTGGGAACAGCTTCCAAATCACCAAGAGGCTCACAATATTTCGTAAATAATGGCGAGAACGCAGCAGATAATTCATTCACCCTTCTGGTAATTCTGTAAAAGGGACCGAGTACCAACCTGTTTATCAAGAATCCACAGAATTCGATACGTGTTAGTTCACCATGAAAAATCTAAATATGTGACACTTAAAAGTTCTAAGATTATCAAGTTACTATACTTACTCAAGAAATGAGGAATAAAGCTTCTGATTCGTTACACCTTTCATTAATATTTTACGCAGATCATCTTCTGTATAATCTGGAAAATAAACAGGAATAGGTTCTACAAAACCCGTGTCTGCATAATACGTATCAGGCGAGGCTCTACTAATAAAAATCAAACCTACTTCTGGCAACTTTAAAATATCTTGAAGCTTGAATAAAAAGGCAATATGTTAGAACTCTTATCCCATTCTCGAACAAACTCTAAATTGTCGAAGATTAAGTAAACCATCTCCCCTTTAGGCCTTCCAGCAGCCGCCTTCTTCGAGCTTGACTTTCCCAAATTCCCTTTTTTTAACGCACCTATAACACTATTCAAAGCTTCCCTTAAAAAATTAACAAAATCAGAAGGCCTCTCACATCGCTTGGCGCTCGAATATCCATTACTTTCAGCCTTCCTGTGAAGGAAGAGCTGGTTTAAGATAGATTCAAACAATATCCTAGGATTATAGCAAGTAATACAACTCGAATAAACAAAAGGACGCCTAAAATGTCTGAATACCTCAAGAACTACACTAGTTTTTCCCACTGAAGCACCTCCATAAATCAAAAGAGGAAATAATGGAGAATTAACTGGACCTAAAAGGCGAATTAACTCGAAAATCTGTCCACGCCTCCCAGGGAAATTACTAATCAACTCATCAATGCTTATGGATTCGTTACCGTAGACAAGGTCATTAATTGTCAAAGGCTGTAAATCAATAATAGTCTGAGATGATTCAGCTGCATTTCCTGAACATAGATTTGTAGCGGCCATGGCTGACCTTGTTGTTCTTCTTCTTGTAGTTTGGGGACTTCCCTGGCTATCCATTTTCCTCCTTTTTTTCTAAATTCTCCACAATTTCTGTTCAATTTATAAACCCTAAATCAGAAATGCACATAAATAAATAATTGACTTCGAATCTTCTAATACATTTATTAGTACATTGTCTACTATACAAATGAAATTATTATATAACGATGTGATTAGTCCAAGTCTACACATTCACTCTAGTCCAATGGTATTACTATATGTGGAATTAGGAAATATTTTATACGCGACAACATATACAAAGATTTTGGTGGTGAGTGTGGTCCAAGCACAAAGATTAGTCTCAACAAGACTACGACAATATTAGACAACTCTCCTAAGCTAATATAATCTCAAAGATATCTAGGAAATATAATCGGACTAGAAAACTACTAAAACAAACATAATACAATAAAAATAGTAATTATCAAAACTAAATATTCTCCTAAATAATAAACTTGATTTAATAATTCCAACATGTAACAATTTCATCAGTGTATTAGACCATGTACTAGAAGATCCGAGTTTAAATATTTCAAAGAACATATAAATCCAATCAGAGAAAAATTAGTAGGAATCGATAAATTAATAAAATAGGCGACCTGGGTACCAGATGGGTAATCGATCGCCGGGGCGGCAGTCGAAGAGCGGAGGAGAATAGGGAAGACGAAGGAATCTATGTTGGCGGCAAGGGTGACGGCAGCAACTGAGTGAGAATTTGGATGAGAAGGAGAGGCGGCGCCGAAGGTTGGCAAGATTTTTGGAGGGAAAGAGGTGGAGGCCAATTACGAGGGGAAATTGGTTTTAGGACGGATATTTCCCGCCATTCCACCAAATAAGATTAAATATTCGGTAGTGCATCAATGGACTGGATCGGCCTGTTCCATTGTGGTTTGTGGATTACATGACAGATTGATAGGGCCAACTGACAGTGTAAAAAGTCCAGACTTGATGGGCCCATGTTGATTAAGGTTAAATATTATCACAAGTAGGCCTGCAAACGAGGATTCGAATCCGAAAAAACGGTTAGGACTCGGTAAGAACTCCAGACCCATATGCCTGCATTCTAATAAAATAGTTATGAGTCTGAAATATTAAAAATCGAATATGTTAGATCCGGATCTGTTTATGCATATATATTAATTATATATATTATAAATAACTTTTTTAACCTTTGGATCAATTCACATCTAAGGCTAGATTTTACCATAATTCAAGCATTATGTATTTTATTTTGAGGAGGCTTCGAATATTTATATTGAAATGTAATCACAATTCAGTTATGTATTTTCATTTGAATTTTGAACTTTGAAAAGTATTATGATTATGAATTGTATTCTAGTACGTAGAATTATTTGTGTATTGTATTATAATTGGGGTGGAGTAACATTTTATATGTAAGATTGTTAGATTAAACAAGTATATTTTTAGTTAGCCAAAATATAAAAAGTAAAATATGAGGATGATTGGACTTTTTAAAACGGGTTTTACCGAATCCTTATCCCGGATTCGAACGGACGGATTTGGTAACACATACTATAGATCCATTAGGATCTGGATCCCGGATTCGGTAGGAAAAGTTAAAAAGCCCGATCCCGGATCGCGGAATAGGCAGATTTCGTATCCATTTGCGAGCCTAATCATAAGCATTGGTTAAACTTTTAAGATTTTATTTTTAAAATTCTTTTTTAAAAAAATAAAATAAAAATAAGCTACGTCAAAACGCCTGTTTGAGTGTAGCCGCTTTGGTTGTTCTTGTAGAGTGATCCGAAATTGCTTTTCTTAACAATGGTGTCAATGTCACAGAATTCTTGATTAATCTAAAAAATTATTAATGACACTCTTTATATTCTTTTTCAATCTCCCGTACAAGATTTTTATTTTGAACCCAAATTTCCTTTCACAAATATTTTTTTTTCACAAAATCTACTAGATGAAAATATATATTCAAAAAAACAAAATCCAAATATGGCTTCTAGGGGAGTGAGTGGTTGCCCATGACCGGTGATTTTAAGCCTTTATGAAGACAGTAGAATATAAGTCATAATTGAACAGTAGCCACAAACATTGAAGTGGTAAAAGAAGAAAATGCGATTCTGGTATCGAGTCTCGAGAGTCAAGCGGATGCTTTGGTCTTTGGCCGCGAAGAGCTTCCACGTGTCAGCAGCTCAATGTCCCTGGAAGACCACCTCTGACATCCGTCTCCGTCTCCATCTCTGAAATTTTCGTCATCAGCTTAATGCTCTGCTACTCCATTCTATTATTCTTCATCCGTTCCACTCAGTCGCTGCCTCTAATGGAAGAACCCCGGCGATGTCCTCCCACAATCACATCTTTAAATCGAGTTAGTGGACCCAGCATCCTCCCCATCCTCTGTAATCATAGGAAATTTTAGATATCAGCTCACTGAAATTAGGAAATTCAGGATCCACATACTGGAAATATGGAAATCATTAGTTCACAGTTAAGGCATAGGTGAAGGAATCACTGGAATCAGTCACGAAATGCGATGATAAGACATCATGCTACTTGCTTCTTAAATCAGATGTTCCACAAACAAATACTCCCTCCATTCCCTATTAATTGTAGTTTAGGAGATATCTAGGTATCCAAATTAATTGTCGTTTAAGGTTCTTTTATTAGTTGTCAACAATTTATTTCAATTATACCCTCAACATTTTCCTTTCTTTTTTTTATGATGTATTAGTGAGAGAGAGGGAATGTGGGATAATATTGGAAGTTTAGGTGAAAATGACAACTTCCTTAATTTTCTCATATTGTCTAAAGAGTCTTATATTTAGGAATGGAGGGAGTACTAAACTATATTTTTACTGAAACCTGGTAATCGGTCATTCACATAACTTCATTAAAAAAAACCACCAAAACCAGAGTCACTATTCAGCTAGAGGTACACGGATCCATGTGCACGTTATTCCTCTATTCCCATGGTTATTGTTCACCAATTTTAAAAAACCACCATAACCTCAGAGGGGCATAACTAGTTTGTTGATAAGGATCAATATCAATAGCCAAGTGTGATAGTTTCTAAGCAGTTAAACAAGAAACACGAACAGAATTTCTTATTTTAAAAAAAGATAACAAAATACCTCATCCCTGACGCTATGCCACTTCAGTTGCAAAACTTGCCATCTCTCGTGCTGCCAGCGCTGTCCAAAAATCACAAGCCCCATGAAAGCTGCTGCAATGAATATAGACCAAAACGTATTGGCTTCTTTGGCATGTGCATAAAGAGAGGCAGCTCTTCTTTTCCACCAAGCTCCACAAGGGAGATTGCATCCATCAAAACTTTCATCTGTATACTCAGGAAAACTGGAATCGACTGAATCTTCATCCTGGTCGTAAGGTTCAGTTACATCAATAGTTCCAAGTCTATCCTCAACTGTAGCTGATCCACCTATGGTGGCCTCACTATGGATGGAACTAAGTGTTGCACTATTGTAAAGACTCTGATCCTTGTGCACCAAGTCTACACCTGGAAGTGCTTTACTTTCTTCGAACTCTGCATCACCAACAGATTTAATGTTACCGTTTTCATCAAATATTTGAATTCCAGGAAATTCGACTGACATGCCAAATCCTTTGGCATTATTATTTGCTTGTTCCTTTGTTTCTGATCTAATACCTTCATCTGCAAGCAATTGGTGAACATCATCTTCACTTTCATGTACACCGCGGATCTCATTACTTTCAGGTTCCAACGGCAAATTCTCGTGCTGACTTGGTGGAAAAACAAAGTGACCAGACATAAACATTAAACGAGAAGTTTCAGCTTCATTTTCTCCAACTAAATTACTATTTTCAGCATCAGTCGTTGCATCTTGCTCTGGACCTGGAGCAGCAGCATATGCTGATGCTGTGAGTTGGACAACTTCCCACTCATTTCCACGGGGAGCTGCAGGTTCATCGTTCCCCACATTATCCTCCATATTACAAAACTAAGTTCCAACTGCAATTCAAGAAATAAATAACAGTTAATTGGAAGCCTCCAAAAATATCTAAACAACATACGATGAGTATGACTAAATGAAAGCTGAACAAACTCTTACAAAGTAGACAGATATTTCAACATGAGAGGAATCATGTCGGACCAGATTCTAGTAAAACCAATCATACACCAAACAAGAAGTATTCAAATTTCCATTTGTCTTCTATAAAATTTAAGGCAGAAACAACACTAAATCTTAATAGCTATTCTTCATAAACCTCAAGCCTAACAAACTGCCCCGAACTTGAATCAAATAAGAATATAGCACAGCTTAACACAAGAAATAAACAATTTCCAATATCAACTACCTAAAACATCAAATATCAGAGCCTTTGAGTTGAATGAGAATGTACAATTAGTAGACCTAAAACATGAGTTACGACTTACGAAACAATCATACACCAAACGAGAAGTATTCAGAATTTTCATTTTCCTTCAATAAGTTTTAAGGACACAAAATCAACCTAAATCTTATTAGCTAATATTCATAAGCCTCAAGCCAAATAAACTGTCCCTCAACTTGAATCAAGCAAGAATATAACACACTTAACACCCCAAAAAAAAACAAATTCCAATATCACCTACCAAAAATATCAAATATCAGTGATTTTGAGTTGCATGAGAATATACAATCAGTAGGCCTAAATCATAACGAATTACAAAATAAAATTGATCCAGTGCAGTTAATATATTCCATAAAAATCACTCAGGCAACCCTAACTAGTCCTTCAAAACACCATAAATACATATATATTTCAACAAAAAAAAAACATTCAGAGATCCAAATCCAATAACAGTCGTACATATTAAACCTAATCAAAGCATAAAAATAAATATTCAATCAGAATAAAAAAATCACGCTCAACGAAAACTGAACTAAACATGCGTAAAATCTATAAATTAATCGTTACCGTAAAAATAAATTTAAAAAAAAAAACTTGCAGAATCGGAAATCCGTGGGAGATGACGATAACGGAGGTCCTCTATGATGATTGAAGAAACTGTCTCGGGGAATGAACAATAGAGAGAGAAAACTATTTATATTGTGAAAAAATCAGTGGGTGATTAGATGAAGAGAACCGGGGTAACCGGTAGTGTTGCTTTGGACTATTGAAGGGTGGGGATTGGGACGAGAGGTTTCCGGTTTTAACGGTTGCGTGCGGGGAGGATGAAGTATGTATCGAGTGGGGCTGATGTAGTGTAGTTCGTAGTGAGCTCGAGAAGCTCATGGCTAAGATTAGCAATTACAAGTGGGTTGATCCGACCTGAGACCCACCCGCCTCAGTTAAATTTGGTTTGGAGGAAAATACAATAAAAATTAGGTTCGTCACTTATCAGTGAATCGAATAGGTATGTCGAGCTGGATAAGTAATCTTTATTTTTAAATGAGTTCGCCTCGTTTCACCCTGGTCTACACACAAACATGCCCCAATTCATGTCCAATTTGCCCCAATCTCGCCCATATGTCCCAACGACTAGTTTTTTAGTTTTTAATTCTTTTTAAAATTATAAATTTTCAACCAACGGTTATATACCTCAATTTTTTTTATAAATATCTCCTCAAACTCATACTAACTCGTCTCTTATTTTCCTTTCTTTAAATTACTATTAAAATTACTCTATCTTATTCTCAAATTTATTAAAAAAAATGAAAACAAATATTATTTGGAAAAAAACACTTCTTTATAAAAACTTATTATCCCTTAAACTTACTTCTTTTTTAAAAAAAATAGCTTCAAACAATGCTAGTTGTAGTTTTTAAGTGTGGGTCATATTGGGTTAAGGGTCTTGACCATTTTGACCCACTCCGACCCATGGATATCTCCTCTTTGACCCACTCCTCTACTTGTGGGTCTAGGTCCCAACCCAACATATATCTCGATTTCAACCTGCGGGTTTGACCCGCTTTTCTTTGCTAGGTGAGTTGTGTGTCGACAATATGCATATACATATTTTTTTTTTCTTCTAAACAATTTTTCTTTTAATTTTTATTATTATGGAGGCAGACGATTCGATAATCGTTTCGAGTCGCAAATGCTAACCAAATACAGTATATTAGCTTTCTTTGACATTTTTTAAGATACAATGAGTATGCAATAGCAGTATTTTCAAAAAAAAAAAAAAAGAGTATGCAATAGCAAAATGAGACAAACTTTGGACAATTTTATAAAATTAACCCAACAAAATATGATCGGACTTAAAATGTCCAATTCACCCTTGAACTCAAGCTTAGAAATATGTTATCCGTTTTGGGATATCTCTCAAACATCATGGGATATCTCTCAAACATCATTGTGGTATATTAGTATCTCAGTCCGGCTCCTGTGCGGAACGCCCAAAGTTCCGTACGTACGGGACACGCTGGGAACCGTTGATTTCATTTTTCAAGTGGATCGACGACTGTCATTTAAAAGGGGTTAAAATGGTACATATGTAATTTTACAAATAAATAATAATAATAACAACAACAAGTAACACGCAACCGTCACATCGATTGGGTTACCGATGAGAGAGAAAAGTTGCGGCTGAAAAATCAAAGGTACATTTCTACATGTTCTTCGTTAGAGAACACATGTTCTTGTATATTGAGCATGTGTTCTCTAACGAACATGTGTTCAATATACAAGAACATGTGTTCTCTAACGAAGAACATGTAGAAATGTACCTTTGACTTTTCAGCCGCAACTTTTCTCTCTCCTCAATATACAAACATGTGTTCTTGTAGAAATGTAAAATCCCTAAAATACCCTTTTTTTATACAGCCGTTGGATCAAAAAATACAAAATTCAACTATTGACAACTCATGTCCGCACGCATTTTGAATTTAGCGTTGTTCGAAGATATGAGACGTGATCATTAGTATCTGCAACAAACTTGAGTGGGGTCTTAATGAAAATTCACAAACATTCAGAACGTGGCACTTGGCGGCTGGCGCTGCAAAGTGGAAGCAATAAAACGACATCGTCTCTTGAGGAAAATAGTTGGTGTGGTGGGCAACAAATAGAAGGAGAATATTATCCGCAAAAGCACATAGAGGGAGAAAAAAGAGAGAAGAGAAATGGAGGATCTGTACGCATTGGACTTCGATGGCGTGCTCTGCGACAGCTGCGGCGAGAGTTCCCTCTCCGCCGTCAAGGTTTGTTATATATATATATACTCGCACTTCTAGCTAATTGCATTGAAAAACTTTGATTTTTTGATCGGTTATTGAAAGGCTGCTAAGATGAGATGGCCAAGTTTGTTCACCGGCGTGGATTCATCAATGGAGGAATGGATTGTTGATCAAATGCACATAGTAATTATCGTCTATCCTTCTCACTTCAATTTTTTTTTTCTTTCAAATTTGATCAACTAAAAATGCTCCTCTTTTGTGTATCTATGTATTACGACTAGTAATCTGTTCGTAAATCGTAATTATACTTCGCTGCAAATAATTTATGTAGTCTTGGTTGTTTGTTGAATAGATATGTTATTTTTTCGGATAATAATTGATTAAATAGTACAAGTCTAGTAATTTTAGCTCTTTTTCAGCTTAATGTTCTGGAATTCATTTTTTAGTTGGTTTATATGCTAGAATCGTAGGTTTTCGTGGATAATAATAGATTAGGAAGCTCTAGAAGTTGCATGAAACATAATTTTCTCATGCTGAAACAATATTTATCTGTGTACAACTAGTAATCCGTTCACAATCATCCTCAGCTGCGGATTATTTGTGTTAATTTTGGTTGTTTGATGAATGGACGTGTTATCATTATGGAAAATAATCGATACAACAGGAGAAGTCTAGTATTCTGGCTTGCTTTTCAGCTTAATTTCCGAAATTCATGTTTTATTTGATTTAAGCTAGACTCCTAGGTATTTGTGGAAGCTCTAAAAGTTGTGGATACAGAAACTTTTTTCATGCTGAAACAGCTTTGAAGCTTCTGAATATTCTACTGAAGTAGCTAGCGGTTACCTTTTGAAGATTGTTAGTAGACCAGAATTTAAGAAGACATTACGGAGTTTAACTACAAGCCTCCGAATCAAAAGTCTATGCAAGTGTTTCTTGACTAGGATACTTCTACTTTATAAGTTCTATTTTTTAACTGGATTAAGATTTTGCTAGTATTGGAAATGGTGGAGGCAGTAGAGCCATCCACTAAGCACCTGAATCTGTAACTTTAATTGGCAAGACATGGAACCTAGTAGCATATAACCATTGCTCAGTGTATTATGTTGCTAATTAGTTGAGTTTTTTTACAACTGGATGCTTTTAACTGCTGGTGAACTTGTTAGCCTGGTAATAGTGCAATTGTTAATGCATTTCAGGTTAGACCTGTGGTTGAAACTGGATATGAAAACTTGTTACTTGTAAGGTTGTTGCTGGAGATGAGAAAGTCCTTCTATTCGCAAGTCTTCGGTGGGTATTCAGAGTTTTAAAAACAGAAACTAATCAATCAGGTTCCTTTTTTCTACTAGCTTGTGTCTCTTGGTTAGTCCATAGACTTGATAATTCTGGTTAAACATTTAAGGTCGCTGAGGGACTTACCATTGAAGGAATACTGGAAAACTGGTTCAAGATAAAACCTGTTATCATGGGAGAATGGGACGAAAATAGGGATGTTCTGATAGATCTTTTTGGTAAGATCCGGGATGATTGGATTGACAATGACTTGGCTACTTGGATTGGTGCTAACAGGCAAGTTTTTTGAAGTGATAATTCAGACAATGCCCATTCATCAAAATTCTTATAGATTCATTTCCTTTTTTTCCCCTTGGTGTTTTCCTATGGCCCCTTGCTTTGGTTAACTGGACGGGAATAAATCTCTGTGGAAACTTCTGTAACATGTTGAAGCACTCTCCTTACAATTTTTGTACTTTTAAGAATTTAATTAACTTCTTAGTGGCATACACATAAAACCATCTACTTAGTTGCCAAGTAATTTCAGACTCACCGTTTCTCCCTAAAAGAATTAAAGGGAAATCATATACACCAAAGAAAGTTTAATACCTTTTTGTATTAAATGTATTGCATCTCTAACCACTTCAATCGTGTAAATGCATGAATGAGATTTAGGGGTTGAAACAGCTTAACATGTTACCTACTTAGACTTTTAAGCGAGATCTTGGCGGAAAATGTACCAATATAGTACACGGCAAAGGGTTACAACCCTGAACCATTGCTTCACCATTTCTAGTAGTTCAAAACATAGTTAACCTTATTTAGGGAAATGTAATTAATCTGTGCTGCTTTCATTTCAGGTTTTATCCTGGTGTTCCTGATGCACTGAAGTTTTCAAGCTCAAAGCTCTATATTGTCACGACGAAGCAGGTCTGAAAGAACCAAAAAGAAGATGAAAATCTTGAATTAAAAAAAATTGATAATTTTCTTTTTCCCTATAGCAGAATGAATCTCGTATTTTGTCTTGAAGAGGAAGTCATATTTATATAGTAAACATATATTTGGATATGATGATATTCCCTTGGCAAATATATTATTGTAGTAGTCCCCCGTCCCCGCGTCCCCCCCACCCCCCACATTTTAAATCCTCCTTTCCTACTTTGTTTTACCAGGGTCGCTTTGCTGATGCATTACTTCGAGAGCTTGCAGGGGTAACTATTCCAGCTGAGAGGATCTATGGTCTAGGAACTGGGTAAACATTCTTTAACCAGACTAGGAAATACTTGAGCATCTGAATTAGTATAATCTGTTTGCCTTAAGCTAAATGTTGCCTGATTTTGAAAATTTATGTCAGCCCCAAAGTTGAAGTGCTGAAGCTGATTCAGAATATGCCAGAGCACCAGAGTCTGAAACTGCAGTAAGGAATTCTCGTTTCATGAAGAGAAAACTTATATCTTCTCTGCTAAAATCCATTTGCTTTTAATACATTCTTCTCAATGTCAATCAGCTTTGTAGAAGATCGACTGGCCACTCTAAAGAATGTCATCAAAGAGCCGGAATTGGACAGTTGGAACTTGTATCTAGGTTGCCATTTTGAATTTTAGTTGTATCTTCTTTAAATTCCTTTATTGTACTTGGTCATTAAACCATTTTAGCTGACGCAGGAGACTGGGGATACAACACTCGGAAAGAAAGAGAGGAAGCTTCTGGCATATCCAGGATTAATATTATTCAGCTCTCAGACTTCAGCCAGAAGTTAAAATGATCATTCTTTCGTTAAGTTTTTTTTCCCATCGCAACCATGTTATGGGGAAAAACGACACTTGATCATCATGGTTAGGTTGAACTGCACTTTTGAGAACCCATTTTTCTGTATTCATGTCACGATTAGTAACCAGATTGTTAGTATTGGCAGTTAGTCTTGCATCAGCTCGAAACAATTTTGCCATTATTCACTTTGCGTTTCTCAACCTGGTAATCTTCGAAAAACTTTATCAAAAGGAGGGTCTCCGGGTCTTCTATAAAGTTGACCTCCCATTTAACTTCATATGCATCTGGTTGGCTCAGTATGAATTCAAATATGGAATCTCTCTAAAGCAAATCACATATCAGCATAAACACATTTCATATTTGAAAATGCCCATTAAATACTACAACTAATATTACCTCTTTCCTGGCGGCTTAAGGAGAACTAAGGAAGTCACCTTTGAATCGAGAATTTCCTTGGGAGGCTTTAAGGTGTCTGTGAATCTCGGCTTGCAGCTCTTCCTTCAGTAGCTATTACAAGAGAGTATAGGACATGTAATCGAATAAACAAATGTGCATGGACCAACTTTTCAACTAGTTTAGTCTTTGAGTAAATCCCCCGAACACAGCTCACAACTATCATCTTACCTGCTTTCTTTCGTGAGATGTGCAAATTTAGAAATATAATGAGTTGACATTTGACGCGGAAAATAAAAACACATATAGATAATAGTATTACATGTTTTCAAATATCAAACCGGCCTTAGCTCAGTTGGTAGAGCGGAGGACTGTAGTTTGTTAATCATGGCAGATATCCTTAGGTCGCTGGTTCGAATCCGGCAGGTCGGATTTTTTCCTGTTTTTTCCAATTTCATATTAAAATTTGGAACATGCTTAATAATCCAAGGGAAGTGAACCCCAAAAATCCCCAAATTCAATTTTTCATTACCAATTATGCTCTCATTGATTTTTCCCGATTTTTTTTTTTAAGTCTAAAATTATATAAAATATATTTATATACTACCAATATATCCATTGTCTGACATACTACACATACATTCACCCACTCCAACTTTCCATTAATCACTTCAAGTTTTTTAAAACAACGAACTTCAACTTCCAACTCCTACTACAATTTTTTGACTTTGAAAATGTTAGAAATAAAGTATCTGAAATTTTTTGTGATGTATTGATTTGGTTGAAAAATCAAACAAAGATGTTCCCAGATTCAAAGAATATGATGATTCCAGAGATGCATCTAGAGCTTTCAAGGATCTAGTAATGTGCTTAATTTCACAACCCAGTTGGTCAAAACTAGCTGGAAATTTTTTTGTTGATTATCAAACAAGGATGTTCCATAGATGAAAAAAAAATTTGATGTTCAAGAGTGCATCTGCGATATGATTGAAGTCAGGCCTCCATAATGTTAGAATAAGTTGAGATTGACCTTTTTGATGAATGGAATCAGCTAATTTCACCATATTTCATATTTATTTAGTATTCTATTTCTTTAACTACGAATATTATATAGTTAGGTTATAATCCAAAACAATGTCTCATATTGATGCACTTCCATTCTTCAACATCGGTGACAAGGTGGAAATAATCAGAAATGATCCAGACTTTTTAGGCTCATACTACTGCGCGAAAATAATTTCTCCTATTGAAGGAAATAGATTTGTGGTTAAATATGAAACCCTTATAAATGACTCGAAACACAAACCTCTAATAGAGGTGGTTGAGCACAAGTTCATTAGGCCACTACCACCAACAGTGAGGCCGTGTGGTTTCCAATGGGTGAACATGTTGATGTATACTGGAAGAACGATTGGTGGTCAGGTTTTATTGTCAAATTTAATTAGTGGAAGAATGCCTATACGGTTGGATTTCCGCACTATCCTGGCCAAATTATTGATTTTTCCATGCCAGAGATTCGTCAACATCAAGAGAATGTGAAGAACAATGACATTTGGGTATGGATCAAATAAGAACAAAGTATTCAGATTTTTTTTTTCTTCTGTTTTTAGCGTTTCCAATTTCTTTTTCCCCCCCTATTTTTATGATGTAATGAATGATCACTAGTAATAGTAAACTTTTTGTTTAAGCTTCTAGCAAATGAAAATGGTAACAGAACAAAACATAAATTTTTTTTTTTTATTTTGTTACAGTTTCTACCAATATCTAACATCCTCTTTCCATTCACCCATAAATATGATGAACTGTCACCCACTTCACATCCCTGCAACGCCAGTCAACTGTCACCCCTTGAATAACACACCCATTTAATCCGACTTTTGACTTTTCCAATTCCAGCACCACCGCCTCAAAAGTTCTCCTTTTTAGTAGATTCATCTGACAAGAAAAAATAGTTGAAAGCATCACATGGGTTCCAACATTTCAAAACAACATAATAAATGTCTAATTCAAAAAAAAAAAAATATATGTCTAACATTTGAAGTGAACAAAAGCCAAACAAATGTCTAACAATGGATTATAGTAGAAAAAATGATTCATCAGAATAAGTACAGTAGAAAATTCAAATACTTCATTTCTTTTGATGAATATTAAAACGGTTCATCACCAATGGTGTTATGATTGTAATTCCTAAAATAAAATAAAATAAAAATCGTGTTAGTATGTGGTTTAAATAAAATAAATTAAAAAAATAAAATTAGTGTAATACCTGTGTGGTTGGTACTATCATTCCAAACTTTCATCTCCGGACCGACTACCTTTTTGTCCACGATTGCCTCGACCGCGAACTCTTCTCCGATTAAATTTTTCTATTTGACCCCTTATTCTATTTGTTCGAGGACGCCCCCGTGTCCTAGCTACTCTAGAATTTTGAACAATAGCTTGTTCAGAATGCTCACCTGAAGAAGTATTATAAATGTCTTCAGCAAATGGGTGTTCCAAAACTTGACTTGATTTCACAAGCTCTTCATAAGTGAACTCGGAAAAAACTTTCAACAATTCAAATCGTGTTGAACATGATATAGCTAATTCAACATTCTTATTAAAAAGAGACTCAAATTCTTTGAATCTCTTGTATTCCGGTGTTACTTGGGGGTATCCATCGCCGTTAAACATTAAAATATGTCTTCGAAAGACATATTTTCTCCACCTCTTAAAAAAAATATTTTCGAAACAATTTCAACCTTTTTCAGACGCAAAATTGAGAGAATGTGTGCACACAACAAACCCTTTGACTCAAACTTTTTACAATTGCACTTCAATATGCAACCTTCTGGTATACATGACTGTGTAG
Source organism: Vinca minor (assembly GCA_026122235.1). Taxonomy (NCBI): domain Eukaryota; kingdom Viridiplantae; phylum Streptophyta; class Magnoliopsida; order Gentianales; family Apocynaceae; genus Vinca; species Vinca minor. The sequence goes on along the minus strand of JAOCZM010000100.1, from coordinate 3,726,098 downwards.
ATAAATTCTTTAATGTAATGCAATTTTGTCATTGAGGTCTCAATTATCAAACATTTCTCATATCCGCCCTCACTTAAATCAAAATCTTGATCGCCCTTCTCTTGTAGTCCAGTTGTATCCGTGACCAATTGACAATACAACATTATTTTAATCTTCTTTTGAAACTCTTCAAACTAATCATTGGTATAGGCTTTCTGAAATTGCTTCTCTCACGTATAACCTGTTATACAATTCACAAGAATGTATTTAGACTTGAACTCTGCAGCAACTTCATTTTCAATTTTATTTTTTATTGCAATTTCAAATTGCTCCACAATTTGCTTTAGAGTGCTTGATGAGTGCACATACCCATCAAAGAAAGCGTGCATACCCTCGCTCATATGAGTTGAATATACCCATCAAAGAAAGCGTGCATACCCTCACTCTTATGAGTTGAATATATTCCAGCCCAAAAAATGTGATTGAGATACACAGGAACCCACAATTCCCTTTCTAAGCAAACAATTTCAACAACCACTCATTACCCCCGCAAATTGAATTTTTTCAACAAATAATTCCCAATTCCGAACAAACAAAGCTTTACTTACACTCTCGTATACAACAGTCTTAAACTCTTTTTTTATTAGGCCATGGTATTCGGCGCTCTTAATTTTTTTTTGGTAATTTCGATAGTATATGCCATATGTAATACCTACGAATTGTTGTTGGCAACTCGACGAGGGCATTCCCAATATTATCACATTGATCACTCATAACAGCAATTGGAGGTCGTCCACCTATAACATCCAACCATGTCCCCACATATAAGTAGCAATATCTTCACGAGATATTAGTGCTGAACCCAACAAAATGGATCGTCATTGATGATTAATTCCGACCATACAAACAAAAGACATCTTATATCCGTTAACTAAATAAGTGGAGTCTACACTAACAACATCTGAAAATTGCTCATACGTTGCTCTACTATGTGGGTGCACCCAAAATACACTTTCAAGTCTGCCCTCCTCGTCAATTCGGACAGAGTTAAAAAAAAATCGGATTTTTCCTTTGCATTCTCGTAAACATTTGATAAATACGATTTGCATCTCCATTACCTAACATTTCTCTCCGATTTCTATCAATAAAGTTTCGGACATCCTTGGTTTGGAAAGTTAATTTTTCGGGACCCCTGACATCAACTTCTAACATCCTCGCGCTTTTACAAGGTCTAATTCATTCATTGTCATCGATCTGCAATATCCGTTTAACTTCCCAGTGAATTGTTCGAGTTAGCGGGGATTTAGATCGTGATTGTGACAGTCAATTATTTTTTAAATTTCCCACATTCCATTGAAGCATAAAATTGCACTAACTTGCGCAGGACAGTCAATTCTCTTGGTACGCTGGTGACCGAGTCCGTTCCGACCTCTATCACAACATATTGTAGTATACTTCCTAATATCATATTTTTTTTTTGCTTTGGAACTACATTTGTGAACAACTAAAACCCTTTTTTTTTTTTTGGCATATGAAAGATATTTTTGATATAAATCTTCTAGGCTTGGAAAACATGAACCAATTCTTATTTTAGTGCAATCTGTACTTCCATCTTGCATTAGATTCCCACCGACTTCATCTTCACCGGTGCCGGTATGTACATCAATTAGCTCATAGCTACCGGAAGTATCCACCACATCTAGAGGAATTGCTTCATCATCGCTCAAAATAATTAAATTCTCGCTTCCTACACCATTATTAGTTGAACTCATATTTATTCAACAATTTTGAAGAGGGAAATGGAACAAAAAATTACAGTGTAGAGTTTTTCAAACAATTTTGCAGAGGAAACTGGAACAAAAAATTGCAGTGTCAATTTGTAGTGTTAAAGGAAGGAAAATGAGAAGAATAATGGTTTTGCAGGTTGAAATTATACAAGTAGGAAGAAGTAGGTAGGAAAATGTAGGAGAATTATTATTTGACTTTGACAACCTAGGAGTTAGAGTTGTCGCAATGTTAGGCCTATTTTTTAACGTCTCCAATTTTTTTTATTTGATAAAAAAAGTACTCTATGGTCAAAATGGTCCGTTGACCAATTTTGACCATATTTAGCCAATTTTTAGCTAAGCGGACTTAGGCAAACATCATTTCCCATAATCCAAATGAGTATTTTATTCTTTTTTATAATCTGGATATTTTAATGCACTGCCTATTACCTCATAAAATTATAACCTATTAAGACTGTGCTTAGTCTAAACATATAGACACCATAGTCCAATTGTCTAATAATGGCGTGAAATATGCGTCAATTTCATTGATATATTGAAAGATGTACTATATAGAATTGCACAAAAGACTTGTCTTTTCCATTGAGTTTAAAAGGTGATTAGACATTTTGCCTTACTTTTTAAAAGGTGATTCCACCTTATATCGACAAAAAATAATTACACTCGTCTTCTTCCAACATTTAATCCACTTTCACATTTCTTTGCTTTAGAAGCCATCATTCATGAATCACCGTTGACAGAGTAAACTATAATTGATGTAACTGTAACAATATTATTGGATTAAAGAGAATTTATTCATTTAAACTAATTACGATATTCTCTTGTGATAATTTCAACGACTAAACAATGTACTTTAAGAATATATTAGACGATACATAATCATTTTCTCAAATAATTTTTTTCTTCATTATGCCCTACTTTCTCGTCACCCCCTTCCTTTGTAATTTTTTCTTCTTTTCTTGTTCCTTCTGTTTATTTCATCCACCTTCTTCTTCTTCTTTCTTGAATTTCAAAAATAGACTATATAGTATGTAATTATCTTTTGAACTTTTTTGATCCCTCATGACTCATGAATATTTGTATATTACCTTTACAACAAACACGTTTGGTACATGAAATTAAATGAAATGAAATTCCTTTCCAGACATAATCACTTTTCATCCAGAATGACTTCGAAATCCTTTTTCCATTCCAGTGTTTGGGAGGCAAAGGCAGAATGAAATGTCGATTCCTTTTTTGTGTTTGGTAAAACTATATTTTAATGTCAGAACGGAATATAATTAAATATAATATGACCTAAATGCCCTTGTAGCATATACTAGCGATAAAACTTAATTAAACATTCATTACAAAATCTTACTTGAATAACATTGACATTATATATCAAATATATAAACATTATATATATATTTTTGTTGCAACATAATTTTTTATTAAAATGTCAACATAGTAATAAAAATATTTTTACTTTTAAAATTAAAAATAGATTAAAACTACTACCAAGAAAGTGAAATATTTATAAAATTACCATCTATAAAAATATACTAAGTGAAATAGGGTATTTATGACTAAATATGAATACGTTCACTATATAAAATGAACGTAATAATTAATTAAAAGAGGGTATAAATGTCGGTTATTATTTATTGATAATTTTAACTTCTCCTAGAAAGTCCATTCCATAGGTTTTAGTGTGGAATGACCTTTCACACTTTTTCCCTGGAATCTTCATTCTCGTGGAATGATCATTCCAACTTCAAATTACTCAACCAAATGCCGGAATGGAAAGAGAAGTGAAAAATGTCTTTCCATTCATTTTCATTCTCGCGTACCCAACACACACTTAAAGTTTTATATTTTAATTAGACTATATTTGGGTCATCGTAGATGGTTAGAAATTTGTGCCAGACCTCATGCCAAACACGTGACTTCTTTAAAAAAAAACCAATTTTTTTTTTTTTTTTGTGAGCATTAAATCTTGCTTTCCTTTTTTTTTGGTACTGCCAAACTTCTTCTGTCCCTAATTTTATTTTTGTTTCTTTAATAGTTTTAACTTTTAATATTTCATGAAATGGCTACATATTCATTTAGAACGATAAGAAATAAAGATCAAAATGGTAGTGGGAGAAAATAGCTCAAAATAGTTTTTTTTTTTTTTTACGAGACTAAAACAACCTTAAAAGAAAATTTTAAAGACTAAAACAGTAATATTCGTAAGAGATAATAATGATAAAAAAGAAAAATTCTTCAAGTATTGGAATAAATTAATTTTTCAATCAAAATCTATCAAATTGGAAGTTTCACGTTTTAAGTAAGGTTTCATTTTGATTATCGTGTATTGAGAAAACTCTATCAAAAGTTATTCTTTCGCAAAATGTCTAATTGTGGAGCGATTCAGATTAGTTATGAATTATTAAAAGAACAAAGATATAGATTGATCTCCCGAAAAAAATAAAAATTAAATAATAAAAAAATAACGGCATTACCCAAAGTTTACATACATACAAAGGTTAAAAGTGTAATTCGGCTCACTTACACATAAGGTAACTACGGTTAAGAAACCACCTCGATTCACCAGAGTTAGTGAGGAAAAGACAAATAACGCCTCAAAAACAAAAAAACAAAAAACAAAAATACCAAGTGTATTATTATACGTATACATTGCCACGTAGAGAGAAAAATAATAATTTATTTACAGTTTTATCATCTCTAGAGTAGGGCTATATAGAGTCAGAAATTGCGTAAAGAAAAAATATATTGTGAAGAGAGAGAAACAAAAAAAGTTCGAGGTGAGAGAAAGGAAGAGTGAGTGTGTGTCCGTCAAATCAGCAGATTCCGGCGACATCGGGACGAAATCGCCGGCCGATGAAATAGATCGATCTGTCTCTTGGCCCCACCCACAAATTCCCGCCACCTTCTTCGTTTATCTGTAAGAATTTTGATTTCTAAATCTAGTGTGGAGTGGAGAAGTGGAGGGAGATATATATATAAAAAATGATATATATAGATACATAGAGAGAGAGTGTGTGAATTTGGTTTGTGGGACACAGGTACGTCAATTTTTAACGTTGGGGATCGGACTAAGAGAAAAATAAGGGATGCGCTTTTTTTTTTCTTTCTATTTTTAAAATTACGCGCCTGAATTTTAATTGGAGGGTTTTTGATTGAGCTTTTAATTTTTGTTTTTAAAATTGGGGGAAATTTTTGGGGTTTTTTTGGATTTTAGGTTTTTAATTTTAAATTTTTTTTGGGGAAATTCAGTTTTCTCTCCATGCAATCTGGGGGTGGTGGGGCCCAGCAGGGCAGCGGAGGGCATGGGCGTAGTGCGGCAGCGTCGCCGTCTTCATCATCGTCCGCCGTGTCGACGCCTCAGCAGCAGCAGCAGCATCTAGGGCTTGATCAGCAACACCAAAGACAGGTTGGGGGTTTTGATTGCATGTTTGCTTTTGTGTTTTTGTTTTGTTTCAAATTTGAGCTTTCTTTTTGGTGATTGAGTTTTTAGGGTTTGAAATTGGCATGATTTTGATTAATTTTGTGCATTCATATCACTCGCATTCTGATGGTTAAATTAAAATTTTCAGTATTTGTCATTTGATTGACACAGGTTTTTCTTTGGTTCGGATCCTCTGTAGCACTCCCTTAACACTCTAATTATGGAATTGTTTTATTCATATATCCTAAACTCTAAAAGATAAACCCAGAGCTGTAAAAAAGTTATAATCAGGAATGTTACTGAGGATCCGAAGTGGTTTTTGTTTGCGGAAAAAATATATTCTTTTAATAGAGATAATGGAAAAAAGAATTTCATTTTTTAAAAGTTATTGTTTCTGTTTTTCGAAAAGCTAAGGGTGTTGAATATTCACCGAAATGAGCTCTGATAAATTTTGGGCTATACACAATTATTTTAGAATACTGAAAGCAACTTCATTGAGCTACAATGTGTCTTTAAAGACTTCCATTTTTCTTGCTGGAATTGTTCCCAATGGTGGAATAATTAAATGATCAGCGTATACTGATCAGTTATGATTTTTCTTGATCTGGGCGTATTTGTCTGTTTGAGAAGTTGAAGGTGGTTCTGAATTCTGGTTTAAAGACTATTGACTCTAGCAAAATGCTTAGGGAACATATTTTGAATAGTATATAACTTTTTGCAGAAAGATTATACTTTTTGAATTTCTTTTCTTTATGACTGATGTTTTCTGGCCTATTTGTCCGGTACTATGGATATGACTTAAGTGGATGTGAGCAATGACATGAGCTAGGCACCAAATTTAGCTTAAGTTAGAACTGGTGTGGTTTTCATGTGTAGGGTTTTGCATGAAATGGGGTGGTTTTATGATAAGGTTTGCTAGGGTTAAGTTGTTACTATGTTAGTAACTCCTGGGGCATTCAGTACCTGGAAGTTCCTATAGTCTTGGGTTTTCAGAGAACCTGATTTGACTAGAGCCATAGGTTGGGTAATTGTCATGATATCTGCTGACATTCTTCAAATGTTCTGTTCTTTTTCGTCCCTTTGTGGTTGGACATGCATTTTAATGTCCAAAACTGATTATTCTTCGGTTCCTGTTTTGTGAATAAGATTACCTTTTAAAGCGAAACAAATCTATTGAAGACGAATTAGACACAAGACGAATTACAGATGAGACGAATTAAAATAAAACAATGAGACTCTAGTGTAATCATCAGGGAACCAATATATTTCCTTTTGTGGAGAAGCCAAGCACTAAATAGCTTTTGGATGATCTCATGTTTGTCATTTGTTGTTCTCTTTTTGACTTTGGGCATTCCATTAACCATCTGAACCATAGTACTCTGCTTAAGTAATATTGAAAATTTCTTGTACAAGGCTGTTACTCCTGTGCTCGGTGAACTTCTTTTGGCATAGATCCTTAAGCAGGCTTGTTTAAGGGCGAAAATGTGCATTTAGGCCCTCACTTGCTCACTTAGTTGAAGTACGCGGACTAAATCAATCAGGATGCAACTAATTTTTTTTCTTGGGACATGTGTATTCATTGGTTATCTTCAAGTTGATGAAATTCATTTTTGCTAGAATATCTTGTACTTGTCATCGTGATGTTCTGGACATTAAAGACAAATTTCCACGGGTTAGAATGATGTCCAGTGGCACTTCAAAACCAAATAGTTATAAAGTCACAAGTATAGTTCCTAATCTTTCGTTTGCTAGACTTCACATGATTTCAGATGCTTACTGCATAGGATCTTGATTGTGAATTCTGATCATGTAAACTTGTTGCATTTAACAAGCATGTTCTCGTTGTTTACATGGTGAAGTTTGAGCTTTATTCACGATCTTCATGGTAAATTTTGTAATTGTGGATGTGAAAACATGATCTGTTTGTAAATATCTAATAAATATCTTGGGGATTCTTTATGCAGTCTTTGCAACAGCAGTTCCTTAGAAGACCCGAAGGAAATGAAGCCCTTTTTGCTTACCAAGGTGGAAACATCCATGGAGTTGTGGGAGGTCTCAACTTTGCTGCACCTGCAGGCTCAATGCAGTTGCCTCAGCAACATAGAAAGTCCATTGATTTGGCCCAACAGCATGGTTCTTTCAACATTCGTGAGGACGGCCAGAATAGGAGTCAAGGTTTACTGAATCCAGTCCATCAGGCTTACATGCAGTATGCTTTCCAGGCAGCCCAACAGCAATCTGCAACGGGGGTGCAATATCAAACACAAATGAAAATGGGGATGTTCAGCCCTCCTAGCAAGGATCAAGATACACGGATGGGAGCTATGAAAATGCCAGCAGCTAACCAGGCTCACACATCATCATCGAAGAAATCCACCGAGCAGTTAGTTCGCAGTGAGACTCATGCAGATCATAGCCAACAGCATATGTCAGATCAGAGGGCTGATTCAGAGTCTGTTAACCAGCCAACATTACTTGGCCAAACAGCGCAAGCAAAGCCTATGCAGGCACCACAATCCCATCAACATGTTCAGAAAGTGATAAACAATCCTATTTCTATGGCTGCACAGATGCAGGCCTTGGCTCTTGAACGCAACATTGATCTTTCAGTCCCTGCAAATGCAAGTGTAATGGCACAACTTCTTCCCATGATGCAGGCCAGGATGATTGCACAGCAAAAAGCTAACGAAAGCAGTCCAGCTTCACAGGTGTCATCTGTTTATCTGCCAAAACAGCAGGTTTCTTCGCCACAGTTGGCAAATGAAAATTCTCCTCGTGGTAACAACTCAAGTGATGCGTCTGCACAGTCTGGCTCTGTCAAAGCTAGGCAGACTGTTCCAGTCACTACTCCTAGCACGGCTTCTAATGCAGCTGTAATTAATAGCAGAAATAATGCCCAGAAGCAGCAGTTTTCTCGTCCTGGAAGAGAGAACCAGTTACCTCCAATACAACCAATGATGGTTGGTAATGGAATGTCTCCCATGCCTCAGCTGCTTCCATCTCCAAATTTGAAGCATGGAGTGGATAGTGTGTTGCATGCCAAAGGTGCACCACCGGGGGCAGAAAGTTTGCAGATGCAATATGCGCGGCCAGTGACTCGATCTTCCCCACAATCAACTTCATCGAATGATGGGGTCCAGGGAAACCCCTCAACATCTCAGGGTGGAGTGCCAGCTCAGAGGCAAGAACAGCCCCCGGGGTTTACGAAACATCAACTGCATGTTCTTAAAGCACAAATACTTGCATTTAGGCGTTTAAAGGTTTGCACTTCTGCATTTAGTAGTACATGTTTCAATTTTTGTTCCCTTGATCACAATTCTCAATGCTATTGTATCTTTTGCTTTCTAGAAAGGGGATACAAATTTGCCTCGTGAATTGCTTCAAGCTATAGCTCCACCACCTCTTGAGATGCAGCTGGCGGCTCATCCTGCTGGAACAATTAATCAGGATAAATCTATTGGCAAGAATGTGGATGATAATGGAAGGCAATTGGAGTCCAGTGAGAAGGTAGGAACAAAAGCTGTAACTGCAGCTGAGGTTCGAAAAGTTACAAAGCAAGAAGTTGCTGGAGATGAGAGCGCCGCTGCTTCGGCAGTTAATGTTCAAAGTATTGCACCAGCAACGAAGGAACATGCACCAATGGTCCCAACTGAAAAAGATGAACAACAAAATACTGGAAGTTCTAGTAAATCGGAGCCAGAGGTTGAACATGGCATTCAGAAGGTCTCTAACAGAAATGAATTTGCAACTGATAGGGGCAAGACAGTTGCTTCACAAACTGCTGTTGCAGATTCTGTGCAAGTTAAAAAGCCTGTACAAGGAAACAGTGCCCCTCAGCCAAAAGATGCAGGGTTGAGTAGGAAATATCATGGGCCATTGTTCGATTTCCCTTTCTTCACTAGAAAACACGACTCTCTTGGATCATCCATGATGATGAATAATAACAACAATCTCGTACTTGCATATGATATCAAGGATCTTCTTGCTGAGGAAGGCGTGGAAACTCTTAAAAGAAAAAGAGTAGAAAATATCAGAAAGATTGGTGAGATACTAGCTCTCAATTTGGAAAGGAAAAGAATTAGGCCAGATCTTGTTTTACGTTTGCAAATTGAAGAAAAGAAACTCCAATTGGCTGATGTTCAGGCACGACTGAGGGATGAGATTGAGCAACAACAGCAAGATATAATGGCAATGCCTGAGAGACCATATAGAAAGTTTGTTAGGCTATGTGAGCGTCAACGCCAGGAGCTGAATAGGCAAGTTCAAGCTTCGCAGAAAGCCATGAGAGAAAAGCAGCTGAAGTCTATTTTCCAGTGGCGTAAGAAGCTCCTTGAGGCACACTGGGCCATTCGTGATGCCCGAACTGCACGTAACAGGGGAGTTGCTAAATACCATGAAAGGATGTTGAGGGAGTTCTCAAAGAGAAAGGATGATGATCGAAATAAGAGAATGGAAGCTTTGAAGAACAATGATGTGGAGAGGTATAGGGAAATGTTATTGGAGCAGCAGACTGGTGTCCCTGGTGAAGCTGCAGAAAGATATGCCGTTCTCTCATCATTCTTATCTCAAACGGAAGAGTATCTCCACAGATTGGGTAGTAAGATTACTGCTACAAAAAACCAGCAAGAGGTAGAGGAGGCAGCTGCAGCTGCTTCCCTTGCTGGACGAACTCAGGTACGGTTCTGTCTATCAACTTTCCATTCTTTCTCCTCTTTTTCTCACCCTAAAAAAAAGCACCGGAGGAAAGGAAGAAGAGGCTGGAAAAAATGCGAAATGTATTTCCTTTGATGTAAATCCAGGGTTTCTCTAGGATGAATTTGACTGGTGATGAGATTAGGATTGTTTTCCTCTCTTTTAGCTTTTCTATAGCTGCTGAGAAAAGTTACCACAAAAAACTGACTTTTGAGTTGTGACAGACTTATTAAGTTTGTGGAATGTGGAAGAAGATAGTGTAAATGCCTCCACTTTCCTTCCTAAAATGAGCATTGCATGGGGAGATCCATAAACTTTAGCTTTAAAATTGGAAGATACTGGAAAAACAGTTCCAGAGGAGCCTTTTCAGCTTAGCTAGGTCAGAAAGATAAAGCAATGAGACATTTGAAACAACTCTTGGCTTAAAATAGCTTCAACCGGCTTACTGTAAGCATAACATAACAGGGCCATTGTACTTGCACTCTTGTGTGCTTTTATGTTGCGAAAAATATTCGAATATATTGGAATGTGCAAATGTAATGACACGAGCTGATTAGTAGTTTTTTGGCACCAGGCTTGATTGTGGATGGGGCGTAAACACAGATAATCTAAATGGAGACGTTATCTGACAATTCACTGTTTGTGATGTTGCTTGGTTCGCCTATTTAAATGCAATTTGTTGGCCTGGATGATGTGATGAATCTGTCCCGGTTTCTTTTGATACATTTTGTTTACTTGGATGCTTCATAATCGATATTCACATATTCTTTTTCGTGAAAAAGGGTCTCTCTGAAGAGGAAGTAAAGGCTGCAGCAGCTTGTGCGAGGGAGGAAGTAGTGATAAGAAATCGTTTCTCTGATATGAATGCACCCAAAGATAACTCATCTGTCAACAAGTAAGATTTTTGTTCTTTTCTCAATGGAACTATCTCTTTATTTTACCCCCCTCCAAAAGAAAAAAAAGAAGGGAGAGAAGAAAAATCCCGAGCTGGTTCAGTGGCTATGGTTTATCGTGAAGAACTAAAGCAGTTTTTTTCTGATTCTATTTTATTTATTTATTTATTTCTGTTTTTTTTTGTTGATTTGGGGATATCATGTATCAGAGACGTTTAGCTTTCACTTGTTTCTTTGCCGTATGATTTGTACATGTCAACCAAAGTACTTGTTCTGTCATCTAAATGTGGTTCAAAATTATGGCTGAAGTTGTTTCATGCTTAGGTAATCTGGTATTCCGGCATCCAACCCTGTTATCATCTAATTCTTCTTTTTTCATAGGTACTATACCCTTGCACATGCTGTGAACGAAAGAGTTTTTAGACAGCCCTCTATGTTACGGGCTGGAACTCTAAGAGACTATCAGCTAGTAAGTTCCGTTTCTTGGATATATATTCCACGCAGTATCCATCATATTCCATTCTATCATAGTATCGCTGTTGGTATTTGAGTTGGTGTACTCAATAAAAAATTGCAGGTTGGCTTACAGTGGATGCTCTCTTTGTACAATAACAAGTTAAATGGAATTTTGGCTGATGAGATGGGTCTTGGGAAGACTGTGCAGGTAAATTTGCTGCGTTATGCTCAGGATCTTTCCTTTTTTGAGAATGAGAGATAAGAGTCTAGTCAATATCCTTCTGTCCTTATGGAGTTTTGCTGTATTTTGGGGTTTCTGTACTGTTCTGGTGAAAATTTTCAATTTCTTAAAAAGAGAGGACTAATAACTTGTGTAAATCTTTCCCATAATAGGTTATGGCTCTGATTGCTTACCTTATGGAGTTCAAAGGAAACTATGGTCCACATCTGATTATAGTTCCTAATGCTGTTCTAGTGAACTGGAAGGTTGGTTTTTCTTCTAATTGCCTTATCCTAGCATGTTTCTTCTGCTGTTTGACCTTCTAACTTGGTTAAACTTCCAGAGTGAGCTTCACACTTGGCTTCCATCGGTATCCTGCATCTACTATGTTGGTAATAAGGAACATAGATCAAAATTATTTTCCCAAGTAAGCTAAACTTTTCCGCCTTTGGTTTTTACCTTATTTATGCTTTTAACCTTCCATTAAATTCTGATATTTTGCTTATTCCATCCGTGTAGGAAATTTTAGCTATGAAATTTAATGTCCTCGTGACCACCTACGAGTTTATTATGTTTGACCGCTCGAAACTTTCCAAAGTTGACTGGAAGTACATCATAATTGATGAGGCACAGCGGATGAAGGACAGAGAGTCAGTTCTAGCTCGTGATCTGGATAGGTACCACTGCCAAAGGCGCTTGCTTCTGACAGGGACACCTTTGCAAGTACGTTAAGGCTGTCTGTTTCCATTATTTTATTCAATTACGCATCCACTTGTGGTTTCTTTGAAAATGAGTTGCTAGAGTAATACCCTATTGGGTAGTAGTGTTCTTAGAGAATGATACATTTCTTTCCTGCAGAATGATCTTAAAGAACTTTGGTCTCTTTTGAATCTACTACTTCCTGAAGTTTTTGATAATCGCAAAGCATTTCATGATTGGTTCTCACAACCTTTCCAAAAAGAAGGTCCATCACATAATGCCGAGGATGACTGGCTTGAGACTGAGAAGAAAGTTATCATTATCCACAGACTTCACCAGATTCTAGAGCCTTTCATGCTCAGACGTCGTGTTGAAGATGTTGAAGGCTCTCTTCCTCCCAAGGTATGTTCAGGTTCTCCTGGCTCATTAAATATTTTTTCTTGGATAATTTTAGATTCTCCCGACTCATTAAATTTTGTCATAGATCATCTTTAACGGCCAATTTTTCTGCAGGTTTCCATTGTTTTGAGATGTAGAATGTCAGCTATTCAGAGTTCCATTTATGACTGGATCAAATCTACAGGTACTCTTCGGGTTGATCCTGAAGATGAGCAGCGCAGGGCTCAAAAGAATCCGATTTACCAGGCTAAAACATATAGGACTTTGAATAACAGATGTATGGAGCTTCGTAAGACTTGCAATCATCCCTTGCTCAATTATCCCTACTTTAATGACTTCTCAAAAGATTTTCTCGTAAGATCATGTGGGAAGTTGTGGATTCTGGATAGAGTTTTAATAAAACTGCAGCGAACTGGTCACCGCGTGTTACTTTTTAGTACCATGACAAAGCTTTTGGATATATTGGAGGAATATCTGCAGTGGCGCCGCCTTGTATACAGACGTATTGATGGGACAACTAGCTTAGAAGATCGTGAATCTGCTATTGTGGACTTTAATAGTCCTGATACTGATTGCTTTATCTTCTTGCTTAGCATACGTGCAGCTGGCAGGGGTTTGAATCTTCAGACTGCTGACACAGTCATAATATATGATCCTGATCCAAACCCAAAGAATGAAGAACAGGCAGTTGCTAGAGCTCATCGCATTGGGCAGACAAGAGAGGTGAAAGTCCTTTATATGGAAGCTGTGGTTGATAAGATCTCAAGCCATCAAAAAGAGGATGAATTCCGGAGTGGTGGCATAGTGGATTCTGATGATGATCTGGTGGGTAAGGACCGCTACATGGGATCCATTGAGAGCCTCATTCGGAGTAACATTCAACAGTATAAGATTGATATGGCTGATGAAGTTATAAATGCTGGGCGTTTTGATCAGAGGACTACACATGAAGAGAGGCGTATGACTTTGGAGACATTGTTACATGATGAAGAGAGGTATCAGGAAACGCTCCATGATGTTCCATCACTTCAGGAGGTGAACAGGATGATCGCCAGGAGCCAAGAAGAAGTGGAGCTTTTCGATCAAATGGATGAAGAATTTGATTGGGCAGAGGAGATGACAAGATATGATCAAGTCCCAAAATGGCTTCGAGCAAGTACTAAAGAAGTAAATGTTGCTATTGCTAATTTATCAAAAAAACCATCTAGAAACTCCTTATTGGGAGGAAATACTGGCGCAGAAACAAATGAAATGGCTTCTGAAACTGAGAAGAGAAGGGGGCGACCTAAGAAGAAGGTGCCAGTTTATACTGAATTGGATGATGATAATGGAGAGTTCTCTGAAGCTAGTTCTGAGGAGAGGAATGGAGATTCTGGACATGAAGAAGAAGGAGAAATGGGAGAATTTGAAGAAGACGAATCTAGTGATCCTGTTGGGGTACCTCCTCCAACTATTAAAGAACAATCAGAAGATGATGTTGCTCCTCCCACTAGTGGATATGGCTACCCCCGAGCTCCAGATAGTGCTAAAGACATACACATGCTCGAAGAAGCAGGTTCATCTGGGTCATCCTCAGATGGTCGAAGATTGACTCAAAGGGCGTCTCCTTCCGGGTCTTCTCGGAAATTTGGATCGCTTTCTGCTTTGGAAGCCAGGCCAAGTTCTAATTCAAAGAAGCTGGTAGGCTGCCTTCTATTTGTTGTCCAATTCTCTTGTCTGGAAAATTATGTGTTCATTGATATGTTTTATATTCCCTTGGCCAGACAGATGAGTTAGAGGAAGGTGAAATTGCTGCCTCTGGGGACTCTCATATGGGTATCCAGCAATCTGGGAGTTGGAATCAGGATCGCAATGAAGGTGAAGATGAACAGGTATTACAGCCTAAAATAAAGCGAAAGCGCAGTATAAGACTTCGGCCCCGTCATGTAGCAGAGAGGCCAGAAGAGAAGTTGAGTGAGAAGCCATCCGTCAGACGTGGAGATTTTCTTCACTTGCCATATCAGGTGGACCATAAACATGATTCACAATATAAGAAGGTAGGACAGAAAACTGTTGGAGAGCCCGCTGGTATGAGACAGGATCAAATGGATACATCTGGCAAAACTAGAAGAAACCCAGAGTCACGAAAATTACCAAACTCATCCAAGATGCACAGTTCATCAAAACCTGGTAGGTCGAGTTTTGTTCATTCAGAAAATGCTCCGCAGCACTTGAGAGAGAACTCAGATAGTAATAATAAAGTGCTAAATGTTGCTGGGACTTCAAGTGCAGGTTCTAAGATGCCTGAGATCACCCAGAAAAAGGTCCGTTTGTAGAATCAACTTTGTCTAAGCTTTGTTTGATTATTGCATGTGGTAATGTCCTGCAGAAAATTTGATGTATTTTTGGTTTGTCAAGTGTTGTTGGCCCCACTTTTTGTCTTTTGTTCCTCTGTTTTATGTTACTTAACCGTCTTATTCCTTGCAGTGCAAGAATGTTGTTAGCCGGCTCCAAAAGAGAATAGTCAGGGAAGGTCCTCAAATAATTCCACTGCTGACTGATCTGTGGAAAAGAATTGAAGGTTTGGATGGGACAGAGGACAATCTTTTTGATTTGCCAGAGATTGATATGCGTCTCGAGAATCATGAGTATGGCGAAGTTAAGGAGTTTGTTTCAGATGTGCAGCTTATGTTAAGAAGCGCTGTGCAATTTTATGGATCTTCACATGAGGTACTTGTCCCCTTTTTTCCATTGCTTCTTTTCTATATGTACTTGTTCTCGAGTTACATTTCATAGATTATATTCAAGGAATAAATGAATGACATGTTTTTTACTGAAACAGGTGAGATCAGAAGCAAGGAAAGTGCATGATCTTTTCTTTGACATCTTGAAAATAGTATTTCCAGACGGGGATTTCCGGGAAGCTCGTAGTGCTCTCCCTTTTACCAGTGCACCATCTACATCTGCTCACGGTTCATCTTCAAAGCTAGTTATTGCTGGTCAAAACAAGCGCAACAAGCCAATGACCAATGCAGAGCACGTGCCTGGTCGTTCTCAGAAGCCTCAAACTCGTGCACCAGTCCATCATAAAGAAGCAAGATTAACTCGGGCCCAAATATCTCAGAAAGAGTCGAGGCTGGTAAGTAGTAGCAACAGGGAACTTGGCCAACAGGAAGATTCGCGGCCATCCACTCATCCAGGCGAGCTTGTTATCTGCAAAAAGAAGAGGAAAGACAGAGAAAAGGTAGGACTGAAACCAGGGAATGTATCAGCAGGCCCCGTATCACCACCTACAAGTGGTCGTGGTATGAGGAGTCCTGGCGCGACCTCAATTAGCAAAGATGTGAAATCCAGTCAACAGGCGGCTCAGCATCAGTCGTGGAATAGCCGGTCTCCTCAACCGGGATGTGGAAGTGGTGGTAGTGCTGGTTGGGAAAATCCTGTAAAGAGGATGCGAACGGATTCTGGAAGGAGGCGGCCGAGCCATTTATAATTTGTATGCATGTCAATGAAGAAATTTATTGCAAGTGATTTTTAGGTGCTTTGTAGTATCAGCCCTCAGCATCTAAAACCTGTTAATATAGTTTCTGGGACTCCAGTTATGATTCTGAAATGAAAGTTTTTTTGCTTCCCCGTCTTCAGGGTGAAAATCTTGTGTCCCCGTCCGTGTATGTCCCCGTGTCCCTAACCAATAAGAATTTACTATATAAATATTTGTTTTCGATTATATATACACATGGTGAATTGTGATTGGTTGAGAGCATGAGACATAACGAGACGAGGATTTTTGACCCCTCTTCATTTGGGCAAAAATCTCTGCATCGTCGATGTATGTCACATGTCTA
Organism: Vinca minor; assembly: GCA_026122235.1. Classification (NCBI taxonomy): domain Eukaryota; kingdom Viridiplantae; phylum Streptophyta; class Magnoliopsida; order Gentianales; family Apocynaceae; genus Vinca; species Vinca minor. Next base: position 3,709,716 of record JAOCZM010000100.1, on the reverse strand, counting down.
CCAATCACAATTCACCATGTGTATATATAATTAAAACAAATATTTATATAAGTAAATTTCGATTGGTTAGGGGACACGTGAGATACACAAACGAGATGAGGATTTTCACCCCTTCATTTGCAATAGTTAAATTCCCTATTTTTTAGCACCCTTTGTAGGAAGGCGATGTGTTTGGTTCCTGCTGCGGTATATTTTTTGGACAGGTTTAACCAGTATTTGTGTCCGTTTCACAACATAATCTTCAAAATTGTATACAAGTTTCTTAGGCCTTGTTTCAACGTCGTTGGTTAAACCAGTACCAACAAAGCTTTAATTTTAAGTGATTGAGGATCATGAATCAAAGAAAGAACCACTATAATACATTATTTATAGAGGTAATTTGGTGGGCAATGACAAAAAAATGTATATCTCGGAAGTATATTGATCTTAGCAAGGATATGTATGAGGGAGTCATCACCCCTGTTAGAGTTTGCGGCGTGAAGAGTTTTCTATTACAATTGGGATGCATCAAGGTTCAGCACTTGGTCCTTTTCTATTTGCAATGGTTATGGATGAATTGACCCAGGGTGTATACAAGATCCAATACCGTTGTGCATGTTGTTTGCCGATATAGTTTTGATTGATGAGACAAAAGAGGGTGTTAATGCAAAGTTGGAGGTATGGAGACAAACCTTAGAATCTAAAGGTTCTAAGATTAGTAGAAGTAAAACATAGTATATAGAGTGTAAGTTTAGTACCAGTAGAACTACAGAGCAAACAATAGTAACTTTGGGTGACAACAATATTCCAGAGAGTGAGTTTTTTCGATATCTTGGTTCTATTATTCAAAAGGACAGAGAGCTTGACGGAGATGTGGCGCATCGAGTTAAAACTGGTTGGATGAAATGGAAGAGTGCAACTGGTGTTTTGAGTGATCGTAATATTCAGAAAATGCATGTAGCGAAAATGCGTATGTTAAGATGGATGTGTGGGCATAGGAAAATGGATAGAGTGAGGAATGAGATTATTCAGAAGAAGATAGGTGTAGCACCTATTGAAGATAAGATGAGAGAAAACCGGCTGCGTTGGTTTGGGCACATTAAAAGAAGGTCAATTGATGCTCCAGTTAGGAGAATTGAAGGATTATGTAATATTGAGGGCGTAAGAGGTAGAGGGAGACCGAGGAAGACTTCGACTGAAGGGATAAAAGGGGATATGAAGTTGTTAGAACTAGATGAGAGTTTTGTTTGGGATCGAAAGAAATGGAGAGAATACATCCATGTAGATGACCTTACGTGATTTTTTATTTGGTTCATGTAGCTGATCCCAATCTTTTGGGATTAAGACTTAGTGGTTGTTGTTTATCCAAGTATAATATACTCAACCAATTTTGACAAAATCATATCACCCTTTAACCTTGGACTTCCTTCAAAATCATATCACTCTGTATTAATTCCTTCAAAAGCATATCTCTTTATTACTCAGTCGAAACTTTCGACTTCCTTCTACCTCTGATGGTCTCATTCCACCACTCTTTAGTTCTCTTAACAAGAATGCGACTCGATCTTTTTTCATGTGTTTAAACATATAGAAACGATTTCTCATCATCTTATCTTCAACAAATACCACTTTTATTGATCTCATTTATCACTCTTTCCTTCAACTTCGTTGGTTATGATGAAAATAAGAAAATTAGTACAATTTAATCTCCATACAAATGATAGGATGAGTTTTCATTTATGACTAGTCCTGATTCCTGAAATGAAAATTCTCTGCCCAACAAAGAGATATGATCACTCATCTAATTGGAACTAACCAAAACAAAGAAATCTAGCCAACCAACATTCACATCAATTCCATTCTGTACAATTATTATTATTATTTGCTTACTTGGTACAAGGAAAAGGAGGGTAGCATTACTCGTGTTCACAGGGAGGCCAACAAATGTGCTGATTTGCTGACCAAAGCTGGAGGATCTTCTCCTTCTACCGCTTTATGTTATTTTCAGTCTACTCCCATTTTTTGTGAGCCAACTAGTGACAGGGGATGCCCGTGGGACTTTATTTTCTAGACTTATTCCTTATTTTGCGAATCCTGTAACTGATAACATTGCTGCTTAGTTTATATATATTTCATTTTCTACCAAAAAAAATAAATAAATAAGGAAAAGGAGGGGGGCAAGAAACAGAAGCATGAATAAGTAGAGCATATATTTACATTGAGAGTAAATTTAATCGAACAAATGTTGGGATTTTTCTTTATGCATCCCTTCCCAAATGAATAGTCTTTTATATGAACAGTAAAATAAGTTGATTTAGGCAGGAAATTAGAAAATCATGTACAAGTACAGACAGTGATACAGAGCTGCAGTGGCAGCGGCAGCGGCTATGGATCCACGGGGCCAGCTGTCATATCTTCATCAGCAGAGTCATATTCATCTTGGCTCATCTCGTCGTCGCTCATGCTCAAGTCCTCCTCTGGACCAGCACCCACGTCCTCCGGCTTGGCATATTTCTGACAGTATTCTGAACATCAAATGCATAGGTATGTCACACTGTATTACATGGTTAGTATTTCCCGCGTCACAAATTAAACGTCCACTTCTCTATTCAACGAAAAGGAAAATGGACATGCAATTTGAGATGGAGGGAGTATAATATCTGGACGAGGAAATATGACGAACATGTATCTAGAGCTAATCATTCAAACCAAATCTAGCATATGCGGCCTTGGACACGAGGATCAGGTCTCTTGCCAAGACTCAGAAACCATATCCTCGTCCCATGATATAGAAAGTTAATTGAAAATACGAAGATAGGAATTTGATGTTGGGGGTCGAAACTGGTAAAAAAATTCCAAAATTCTTGGGGGGCGATAAAAAAGGCAAAAAAAAATTCTTGGGGGGGGGGGGAGATTTTTAAAAATACTACTATTTATTGAAATTTTATTTGTATTTTGGAAAATTTTATCAATTTCGCGTAATCGTCCCTGCTCTCTATATGCACTCTTGTCTTGATTCGTAATATTTTTAGGAGTCGTGAACTTCTCAAGCAAACAGCCATTTCGAGTACAGGAGATGGGAATGGATAAGTTGGATCAGGACTAACTAGATAAGACAACTAGAGAGACAACAAAATAATGCAATATAGTTTTAATATTTTCTTTATTAATTAATAATTTCATCAGGTGTATGACAAAGAAGTACATAATTAATTGATGGATTACAATCTAACCAAGATTTTGTTATTTAATACTCCCTCAATTCCCTATTAATTGTCGTTTAGGAGATATCTAGGTATCCAAATTAATTTTCGTTTAAGGTTCTTTTATCAGTTGTCTTATTCCAATTATACCCTCTACATATTCCTTTCTTTTCTTTATGACGTATAAGTGAAAGAGAGGGAGGGTTGGGTAATATTGGAAGTTTAGGTAAAAATGACAACTTCCTTAATTTTCTCAAATTGTCTAAAGAGTCTTATATTTAGGAATGGAGGGAGTATCGAGCTTCGTCTTTTTAATTCACAGCAAGTCATCTCCTTTTGTTCACAGAATTCTTCGTCTTTTCCTTTCTTTATTGCAAAATAAAGATCCGGTCTCGACTCCTAAACTAGAAACATTTCTTTTGGAACGCATGGAAGCTATACCACCAAGTAAAAGATACAAAAGGTGACTTTGATGCTAAGTTCTCAAGGAAACTAATACCTCAAAATGGACAAAGGAAAACATAGAACCTAATCATAAACGTACACATTATTAATAGGAGCATTTTGCTTATGTTTTACTTGATTTTGGAGTACAAGAATTCATAAAGAAAGAAAATTGATAAAACATCACAATGCTGCAGATAACCATTGAATACCTAAACATTGTAGTTCAATGTCTTAAAGAGAGTGATGTGCACGGCAAGATATGATCAAATGGTATCAAACACTTTGTCATTGACCGATATTTTTGAGGTTGAAGAAGGAAAAGAAATGCAAACAAAAAGAGTTTATTGATACCAAGGAAAAGTCGGTAAGTTCATTGATACCTTTAACTCTTTGTTCATAAGAAGTTCGATCACGCATCATCAAAGCAGCTGCTTCCCCATTTAAAGGGTCCGAGGGATTCGGGTACAAAAGAAGCTGTGGAAGAAAGACTTCAAACACATTGACCAGATCTGCAACATTTTGTTTCCAAGATGAGAGGTCATAATTAGACCATAGAGATGAAACCAATGTATAAAACTATCATCATTATAACAATAAATATGGTGTACAATCGTATATTATACCGAACATTGGGCTCCATGTCTGATTGATAACATCCAAGCAAACTGAACCAGACCTGAAATTTGACAATCCAAACGATTTTTTCAAACTTCAATCCTTGATAAAGAAAAACAAATTTAGAATAACTAAGACACCCTTAATAGGAAAATCGTTTAGCATTATTTTACTTACATCTCAGTCAACATTGGGGTGGTAGATCTTATTAACAAAACCTATGGATGGAGATTTATACGGGTAATTATCAGGGAGCTCTACCCTTATTTTCCACACACCGCCATGATAAGGACCTGCCACATTTTCATTCAAGTCAAGAGTCATAAGTCGTCAACAAGGGCAGGAAAACAGACTTAGAAACTCTACCCTTATTTTCCACACACCGCCATGATAAGGACCTGCCACATTTTCATTCAAGAGTCATAAGTCGTCAACAAGAGCAGGAAAACAGACTTAGAAACTCCATAGCTTAGGCAACCCAGAACCGACTAAATTTAGCATCTTATTAGTGACTTACTTCTGATAAAGCACCCACTGGCACCACTAAAAATTACTCATACTTTCCGAATTGAATGTCCACCTTTCTATCGACTCAATATGACAATTCAATAGGAAACTAGACATTCAATTTGGGACGGAGGGAGTATTTCATATGCCAAAATGCATTTTTGGTAATTGTCCCAACTAAAAGTAATTCCAAACTTCCTACAGTTGCACAAGAGAAGATTGCAACTTTTAAGTCACAACAGCAACTGATTAAACCCCATTATCTCTCCCCTGTACCTCATCTTTTAGTTGGGACAATTACTCAGCAAAGGGCTCAGAAGAAACCAATCAAAAGACAAGTACTCAGTTCAATAGTGAATTACAAAGCAAACATTCAGGGTCTAGTTGCATAGTTCTCCGTCTAGAAATATCATACAGGTTTGGGACTCACATCTCATCTTATAAACAATTCATTTTTAATTTTACAAAATCCAACACATTTCGTTTTGAAACAAAATTCTATCCAACTAGAGACCATAAATCATTCATTAAAAAAAGAGAGACCATAAATCAATCTCTTGGATTGGTTTACTGTATAAGAACATCTAAAATTTCCACTTTTCTTGGAAACTTGAATAGATAACCTAAAGTATAGAACTTTACAACATAATTATAGACAAAAAGAAAAGAATTGGTACCCCACAAAAAGAAAAGATCTTTGAAGCTGGGAATTCATATACAAGAACAAAAAAAGAAAAGATCTTTGAAGCTGGGAATGCATAAATCATTTCTCAAAAAATAAGAAAAAATTAAAAGACAGAGAGAGGGGATGAAGTAATTACTTTCATTAGGTCCATGTAAATGAACATAGAAATTATTCATGCCATCATTGATCGTATCCACCTTGTAATCACTCATCATCCTACTCAAAACCAAAATATTTAACCCAAAAAAAAAAAACCCAATAAGCCCAGAAAACTTCATATGATTCTGAACCCAAAAAAAGAAAGAAAGAAAAAGAACCCAAAAAATATAATATAGTATAAGTATTTGTAGAGAGAATAGACTAACAGTTTCATGAGGTCCATCTCTCTGCGTTTGCTTGGGGAAGACATGACTTTCCCAGCTGAACTTTTTGTTAATTTCTTGGAGGAAGACAATAAGTTAATTGAAGAATTGATATAAGCAACAACTACAAGAGTTGAGATTATCAAAAGAGGATGAGGAGATAAGACTATATAAAGGAGGCAGAGGTAGAGGCAGCACCCAATAGGCCAATACCAATTACCAGACCACTTTGTATATATTTATGGTTCATAATACTATTATTATTATTTTATTATTTCGATACGAATATCTAAATCGACTAAGACAATTAAGATGAATCTGATAAGAATTTGTGTAAATATACGACATACTTATGTATTTTCTACACCTAACATGATTTAAAAATCTCAAGTAAATTTTGATTGTAAAATCTCACTCTTATTACTTAAGCATGAACTCGTTAATATTGTACTCCCTCCCACACAAATTAATTGTCCACTTTGATAAATATGCGTGTATTAAAATTTTAATGAATTAGATGATAATATATAAGTAAAAGTCTAAAATACCCCTAATTAGTTCTATTAATTTCATTTAAAATTAATGTCTTTCTATCTCCTCCCTCCTACACAATATAAAACTACTCCTCCAGTCCCAAATTATCTGGGTCCCACATTTCCTTTTTAATCGTCCCCAAATTATTTGTCCACTTTCTAAATAAAGGGTTCATTAATGGTGATTTTTCCAATACTACCCCTTACATTAAATATTGGAGAGAGAAGAATATAAAAAGAGAGAAGATAAAATTAAATTATGACTAACATTAAATAGAGTCATGTTTGACATTTTACCATATTCCACTATAAAATTTGATGAAATCTTAATCTCAAAATGCAAAACACAAAGTGGATGAGATAATTTGGGGACTGGAGGAGTACCTTTTAAGTATGTGTTGAAAAATGATAATTTTAATTAATTAAGAGTATTAAATGAAAAGTTGGAAGAATGGTAAAATTGAAAATATTGTCATTAATACTTACTTTATTTAAAAAATAGTCAATTAATTTGTAATAAACAACAAATAAAACGTAGACAATTAATTTAGTGAGGGAGAAGTATATGTTTAGCGGAATAATTTATCCGAATTCTATACTCTCTCCCTTAATATTTTTTGTGGGGTTAAAAAATATGTGAAGTATTATTTAAAAAAAATTACAAAACCACCATTTTCAAGATTCCTATCATGTTTCTATTTGACACCTTACCATTATTGGGCAAAAAATCCTCTATCCCCGTGTGTGTCTCAACCAATTAAAATTCACCATTTGTATATATAATTGGAAAAAATATTTATATAGTAAATTCTAATTGATTAGGGATATGATTAGAGATAGAAATGAGGACAGAGAATTTTCACTCCATCTTTTGTCCCCCTTTTATTCAATGGGGAAATTAACCTGTTTAGTCCCCCAGGAATTTTTGGTTAGCCTGTATAGTCCCTAATGTTTAATTTCACTCGTAAAGTCCCCAGGGAATTTTTGTTCACCCTGTAATGTCCCCCAAAGTTTAATTTCATCTGTAAAGTCCCCCAAGAATTTTCGTTTAGCTTGTAAAGTCCCTTACCTAGTCCCAGATTTTTTTGTATTTTGTAAATTTTATATGCAACCCTGTAAATAGATAAGGGACTTTACAGATGAAATTAAATAGGTAAAGGGACTTTATAGGTGACCTAAAATTTCTGGGGACTTTACTGAGCTAACAGAAATTCCCTGGGGACTAAACAGGCTGATTTCCCCATTCAATGCTTACTCAATACTGATGAAGAATACTACAAACACATTGCTTTTTTTTTCTTTCACCTTCATCCTTTTTTTAGTAGGCTAGTAGCCCGTTGACTCTAGTGTGTAACATGTTTTTATACTGTTTGTGCATAATAAATAATAATTATAAAAAAAATATATTAACAACTAATTTTTTTCAAAATACCTATCTTGAGAATATGTGTTTTAAAGATAAGTGTTTTCAGACGTCAAATTTTACATTTGACAACTAAGATTTGTTCTGTACTAGAGAGCCATAAACGTAGGGGTAGCCGGTAGGGGATGTTTTTGGGGTGCTCTGGGACGCTATCTTTTACCATTTAGTATGTTTCTGTAATTCTTTAGCCCGGATGAGCGGTTGTCCTATAAGGGGAGAGAGAAGCGCCTCACAAGAGGAGAAGATAGCTCTAGAAAGGGAGACAATTAAAGCTTGTCTCATTGCATGGGGAGGGTATCGAACCCACGATCTTATGGTCGTGGACAGACCCTTACCCCACTGGACTAAGGAACCTATGATTTTCTGTAATTCTAGTGAAACAAGTCTGTATTAATGTTACTTGGTAGTAATTTCTTGATATCCTATGTTAATTAAAACATTAAAATATAGTAATGTGAAAATTGAACGGTAGATACATTAATGAAGAAATTCCAAACCTAGTACATTTAACTTTAGTAAAATTGTTGGAAGGTGCAACTCTAAGATTCCTTTCATGGATTAGGAAATCTAAAAGGTGAATATAAGAGTTTAACTTGTAGTGTAGGGTAAGAACATTTGCTAGTTCTTGGAGTTTTTAATTTTTGGGACGAAGAAAGTGGAAGAGAATATGCATGTGTTCAGTGAATATCGAACTTCAAAATCTCAAATGTGAAATTATTGATTTGCTATGCAAGTTGGGCAATCAACATTTGCTTTTTTTAATCATCTGATGCATCAAAACAAAAGAATATCTGTTTTTTTTATAACCCATGGAGAGAAAGGTCAAAAGGTGGACCCTTTGCATGAGGGGTGGAATGAGAGTATTCCCATTTGTATGTTTGGGCCACTTTTATCCATTTATATAATGTTGTCTGCGTTTAAAAATGGATTTCTATATTTTTAATAAAGTACATTAAAATGAAAGAAATTAAAACATTAATAGGATATTCAAACTCTTCATATCTTTACAATTACTAGTTGAAAAAAGCAGTGGAGGATCCAAAATTTAATGACAAAGTGGAGGCATTTGTCTACTGAATACCGCTAAAAAAATAAAAAATAAAAAGTTTCTATGTAAAGTTTGACGTTTTCGAAAATATTGAGGGAGAGAAGGGGGCGTCCACAGTGGAGGATTTGAATAGAGACCGCCCACAACATCTTTAAAAACGTCACATTTCTTTCTCGATAAACTATTTTCTATTTATAGTAAAAAAACTTTATTTCTGATATTTCTGTCAATGAACTATTTTTTATGTTGGTTTGGACAAATTATCAAAACATGATGATTTTAGACTAAAACTATATCCAACGGGGGGAGGGGGGGGGATGAAGTGAAGGGGACAAAAATACTTATTAGTTAGTAAATACAAAGTTTTTTGTACGGATTTCTCAAAAAAAAAAATGTCAATAAATGTTAGAGAAGTAAAATTTTAAAAGAAAAAAATTAAATAAAGAAAACGATAAGAATCAATGCGAAAGTCAAGAGAATTGAATCATCATATCTATGTCTTTGTCTTTTGCGTTTGATATTGTTTGAGTCTGGGATCACCAAAGTTTCTACCAGGGTCACTAACTTAATAACATAAACCTAATCGTTATATATGAACATATAATTAGAAGTAAAATAAAATTTATGTGGGGGCACGTGACCCCGTTGCCAAGCTATTGGATTCGTCTCTGAAAAAAAGTATTTATGTACAGTATAACCATCCACTCTCTTTATATCCAGAAATGAGATGTGTACTTTTTATTCTTTTATGTAGAAAATTAAACATTCAATTGAATAGAAGAAATATATCATCATTTTAGGTTCTATAAATAATAGTTTTAATTTATTGATGTGTAATATTTATTTGTTGAAATGATAAAAATGAATTAGAAAAATATCAAAAAAATAAATTTGATATATATTTTTGTACAACTTATCTTTCAATATAAATTTTGCTAGATTCCCTCTACCTATACCCTTGAGGTCCGAACAAATCTTATTCAGCTTTGCTCAATTGGACCGACCTCAAAATCAAAAGGAGTATCCCTCAACGGTGGTGCCATTAGCAATCAAAAAAACTTTAGCAAGTGGAACCAACTCTTTAACTTTAAAAAATTCTTATACTATAGCTATTTCCTCGGACAGTGCTGGTAACTAAAATTAATTGAATAAATTATTTAAACTATGACTTTTTTATATATAATTTGAAATATTTTTATAATTAATTCATCAAATCAATTAAAAATTTAAGAAAATTTAAATTTTTACCTAATTATTGCCAAACAACATTTTCGATTTCCCTTTTCAGGATTTCTCTCACCTAAGTTTACAAAGTGATATGTCCCTAAAAAAATGTTTTCAAAGTGATGATTGAAGAATGTCAATTACTTTCAAATCCCACCTAATTTAGCCCACCTTGTGTAAGGTTATTTTCTTTTCGAGCTAATAGTTCCCATTTTTTTTTTTTTTTAAACCATGGAGATTAATAGGAATTCCTCACTGCTTTTCCAGTATTACTCGAACTTCCAACATATCGATTGAAAGTAAAGCATTTTACCACTGAATTGTATTTTCGTTATTTTTTTCGACCTAATAGTTATCGCTTTTTATTTAAAGCTAACAAAAATTTGAGAATATATGTATATTAGGATGTATTTGGAATAAGTCTAAAAGGAATATTGACTAGCTTGAGACTAACTTTGAATTGAGTCTGAGTATTTAAAATGGGCAAAACTCTCCATTCTCTTTAATGGTCCATTCAAAATTTGTTAGACCTCAATCTGAAATTTAGTTTGAGACAAAGTTGAGAAATCTCAAGTTAGACTCAATTAAGGGGACCTAACAACAAAAAATTTGTCATCATAGCCATAATTAGACAGCCAAGACCAAGAATTTTGGTTTAGTCTAATACAGAACAAAGAGTTTTAGTTTGAGTTGAGTTTGTATCCCAAAAGTTGTCCAGTCCCAAGACAAGATTAGCCCACAAGGTGGAATAGTTTGCAAGAAACTTAGCATTTTTAAACCTAACTATAGAATTAACTTACTTAAACCGTTAAAAAAAGTATATAAATTCAATCAACGAAAACCTTATACGAGTATGTAGTAAGAGTTTTTGTAGCAAGAGTCAAAAGGCCTTCAAATTAAAAGTTGAAAATTCGATTTCTTTCTATTGCATAATTTATTTTTTCTTTTGTAATAAGGTACTTGAAAATCAAAGGTATCCTAACCTAGTGGGGCAGGCGTCTGGCCACGACCTCAAGGTCGTGGGTTCGATACCCTCCGCATGCGTACGGCAAGCTTTAATCTCCCTTTCTAGGGCTATCTCTTCCTCATCTGAGACATTTCTCTTTCCCCTATATGGGGCAACAGCCCAATTGAGCTTAAAAAAAAAATGTACTTGACCATATCAATTATGAGATGATACAAAATGTTGTATGCTTCTCCTTCACTCAAAATAGCTGCCAAATTTGCTTATATCAGAACCTATAAATTAAAAATTGTGGGATCCCTAATTTAAGAAAATGCTAACAACTTGTTGGTCATATTCATTCCCCCTAATATGATCCAATTTGGCAACTGCCTTAATCAATGAAGGGCCTTTGATGCTAAACCGAATTGCGTTCTGAACCTTCCAAGTATTTATGGCATAGTCCATACTAAAAAAATTAAGAGGTGGATAAGAACTAATGATTATACAATAAAATCTTTATAAATTAATATTGTTGGAATAATGATATTTTATTATTTTATAGATATATTAATTAACCGATAAATTGATATTTATTAATTTTAAGAGAGTTTTGTAATTTATTGAAGTTAAATTTTGATTATGTCAAAAAGCATGGTATCTTAGAAAAATACATGTATCATATTAATTGAATTACATAGATTCATTGTACATCATATTAATGAAAACTAATAAATAATGTTCACTGTTTCTTAATAATTAAGTATTATTCATTGTATTTTTTACTAAAAACGTTCAATGTATGATGGTGAGAGAAAATACTATATAAACAAGATAGAAAATTTCTTGAAACCACACCCCCAATAATGGCTCCTCATCTAAAAGGTGTCACGAAATTAACAATGACGGATCAAATACGCAAAGAATTATGTGAGTACAGGAGAGATCATTCGACATGCACTCAAAAAGATTTGCAATTGTGCCTTGAAGAAAAGTTTCATTTGAAAATTAGTCAAGGTACAATCTCAAACACACTCAAACGATCAGCTGAGTATCTTTCAGCCAACCTAGAAAGAGGTAGGGATATCAAGCGACACAAACCAGCAAAATTTCCAGATATGGAGAAGGTTGTTTATGAGTGGTTTCTCCAGTACCAAGTAGGAGAGCTAATTTTGGAGAAGACAAGAGATACAATGAAACTTGTATACCTTCGGTTTTGAAGTTGGAGACGATACAGTACATTTGGAACCAGTTACGCGTAAGGAAGCACTTATCGCATCTAGAACTCTTCACAATTTTTTGGTGCAGTTCGAGAACACAAAACCAGAAATTTTGGATGTAGTAAGAAAAGTTAGAGATGAGCTCCAACCAGACTTCAATTTTAAGAAAAACAAACAACACTAGAATCATATTTCATTAAATTGTCTTAGTTATATTTGTATAAGTTTATATAATTATTAATTTATGATATTAATATTACATGAGTTTTTTTAAAATATATCATCTTATTATCTTATCGAAATTTGTTAATTTTTCAACTGGACCAAGTCTGGATCGAAGAAAAATATTATTTTAGAAAGTTTATTAATTTACCGAGTATCAATTTAAAGAGGTTTTACTGTATCTCATTTGATAGTTTTCTCCTGATTGAATGCTAACCGGAGTAGTCAAGTAAAATACTCGGATACCAGTATACAAAACAACAACTACATAACACAAGTGCCAAAGATCAATAATAGCAACAATTTACAACTATCCACTAGAATTCAGCAAAGCTACACTGCCTTGCTTCTTCCTGTATAAGTTGCCTAATTCTGAGGATGCCAAAAACTAATCAAAGTGAACTAATTATAGTGCTTCAATTAATCAGTGAATGAAATATTACCTTTAGACAACCTGAAAAAAACCATAAACTACAGAAGGTGATTGGCATCAAACCACCAAAAATACTAATAAGTGATGTGGTTTTCAATAGACAAAAAATTTCAACTACCTAATCAAGATGTTCATAATCATCTTCCAGGTAAAATGCAACAAAATAACATCCTGATTAACAGTTCTAAAAAGGAAGCCTTACGGTACTATTTGCATCCTGAATGTGTCTTCTTAGTAGGGGAATGAAAGATGGAGTCGGGATTGGCAGCTTCAGAATCAGGGCGAGAGTCTTCTTCATCGCTATTAATGTCATTCGGAGTAGTCCTGTTCTGCTCGCCTCTCTGCCTGAGAAGGAAGACATTGAAGTAGTAGCTTGACAGAGATTGCTGACTTTTCCCAGGAAAGGATTTGACTAGTTCCTTCCAAAAATCATTTCCATCTTCAGATAGGTTTGACTTTACAATGTGGTGGAATTTCTTTTCATCTTCTTTGGTCCAAGAACGTGCAACTTCTTCCCCCATAATGTCGAATTTCAAACGATAAAATGAAGGGCCTAATTCGAGTCTCAACCTCGTCCTCTTCTCGGAGACATGGAATCTAACACATTCATGGGAACCAGGAAACTGGCAGCCACATGAATCTTGTCTTCCTTTGCCAATGCGTTCTCTTTCGATTAAATTCCTACTCTGTTCTGCTTTTTCAAGCGGCCATATCCTGGTCCCTAACCATTTAGAATCACCTTCAGCAGTCTCTCCAGTCCATTCTGGCACATCTGCTTGACTTTGTCGCCCTAATGGTATTCGTTTGCGTCGACGATGGCTGGCTAAAAAATCAGGTAATGAGTCCCCAGTAAAATCAGACTGTCCATCGACAAAATCCTTATCACTACAAGAAGAAGAAGATGACGAGGAAGAAGTTTGGCCCTGTGATTTTTTCGGAGAATCTTTTGCTGAAAGTAGTCTTTGGCTGCATCTTAGCCTCTCCGAGTTGGTATGGTCATCATACATGAATGGATGCATCCTTTGCCTCTTCTACAGGCACAGAAAGTATATATTAAGTCACAAAATTCAGATTGCTACAATAAAGATTAAACATTAACACATGCAGCAGGTAGGATTGAGTCAATTGTAACTAGTAAGGTTCATCCATTCCCATCAAAGTCTTCAAAAAGTTGCAATAAAAAATATAACCAGAAAAAGAACACACGTCCTATCTTTGAAGAACAATCTTAATGCAGTACATAATCCTGTAACAAAAACAAAGTCCCTCCCCACCCTAACAAAACAATGAATAAAAGAAAAGGTTATTTCTTCCATTGTCAATACATAGCAAAGATATCAATCTAAACCTAGCATGTAACCTATACTAGGATAAATTTTACCTTTTTTGGGAGTGGGTGGGGGTGGAAGATGGTTTCTGGTAGCATTTAATTCAAACTATATAATCTAGTAAAAAGATATTGCAACTCGGTAAAATCTTTCCTTGTGTAAGCTTAAAGTTCATGCATATGGAGACTCACAAAAGGAGAGAAAAGGGGAAATAAACATGCGTAACATATAGTACTTCCATGATAATTCTTTGAAACTCGATATAGCATAAGAATGAAGAGAACCAAATCCTTGTAAACAAAGATTCAGAGTTGGGCCGACTCTGCTAAGTATTGGAAATAAGGGAAAATCCAGTAAGTTATTGTGCACATGTGCAACTGATTCAAATAAATGAACTCCAAGGAGAACAAAAATAACTTCATCAGTTAGCCATAAGATTGCTTGTTTTCAATTTACTTATTATGAAAGAAAGGGGAGAAAACATGCAAAGGCAGAAACCTCGCGGGAGGTTCGTGATATTATCCCTTTTACCGAATAATATGCGTAGCAAAACTTATTCAGCTTAACAAACTTAAAAACCTTGAACATATTTTCTTCAAACCCCGGGCCTTTATTATTTTTTTCTATTTTTTTGATTTTTCTCATCTTCAGTAACCTGACTCCAAAGAAGGATTTAATGTACTTGACTATTGCTATTTAAATTCCTACACGTAGCAAGAAGCAATCAAATTGAGCAATTAGCTTGTCGTTAAGAATACGGACATTATGCAACAGAGGTCGCTAGTCGCTAGATTGGCGTCGGCTTACCTAGATTACGAGGAATTATTTAAAATTCCCTTATCCTATATATTATACTAGTCAAACAAAATTCCATAAAAAATTAACAATCAAATACTAGTCAAATCAAAGTACACAAAGTCAATCCATACTAATTAAATTCAATACCATAATAAGTAATAAGAAGTTCAAATACAAAAATAATCAAACGACGTAGTTTTAGGTAGAAAATTGAGTTTAAAAAGAAAAAGTCAGCAAAGTCGTTTTGACCGACTAAGTGGGTCGAGCAATTTTTTACCCCATTTTGAGGTTTTCTAGTCAATTAAGTGACGACTAGCAATTTTTTGTCGACTAGTCGGCCGATTATGCCGATTGTTTCAACACTGAAATTATGAATAGTGTAAAGTCAAAACATAAAGGTTTCAGCACCAATCGAACAACATGTAAAAAGGTCTGAAGTCTGAACCAGTTAGATTAGAAACATAATGAAAAGATAAACATGTATATGAGATGGTTGAAGTAGCTAAAACTGTATGAGTAAAAATGAGAAGAAATAGATTAAGATGCTATGGCTATTCAACATAGCAGAAAAAATGCAATACAATTCAGAGCAGGTAAATACAAGAATTACTCTCAGGCTAGTAACAAGATAAAGACGACCTTTTAAATGTTGAAAAGAAACAGTCTTTCAGCTCAACAAAGCCGAACAGCAGGTTTCATAACCCAAGTAGTAAAGAGAGGCCTTCTTAAGTCATAGTTTTTAAAACCTTCCTTATTCATATGATACTACAAAGAATCTTCCTTGTTAATCATAGTTCATTTATCAACATTCTATATCTACCTTTCATGCAACCGCAACCTCATCTTCTGTTTCCTCCTCTCCAATCCAATTTAGAATGGTAAGAATTAAAACATTAGTGTGACCTCGTTCGACACTATTACCCCAATTTCATCTTTTCATGGAAAGAACAGAAGCCTCATTCAGCAACATTTTCAGTATCATATTTAGATGCTTCAACAGTGAGTCCAAGATTAACACTGAACGCTGGACCATCATTTATGCATGCATGGAGCAAATGTAAGAAATTTTAGAAAATCCTCTAAACATCTAAAATCTAAGAATCAGCAACCAATTCGAAAACATTGCAAAAATTATCAGCTCGTATAGAACAAATGACATGAATGAATGACTCATTCAGAACAAGAAAAGTGCAAAATGTCCATTCCGATCGAAAAGAATTAGAATTGTAATATTTCCAAATCCATAAAGAAAACAACCCCCCTCCCAAGAAATAATAATAATCATAATAACAACAATGCCCATAGGAAGTCAAGATGCTTAGCTGCAACATAACATATTATCCTGTGGAGAAGCATTATCCAAACCATATACCTATAATTAAGTTTGTTTTCTTAATAAGCTCCCTTATTAACAAATATGTTATATGCACAAAAGAATGAGAAAATTGTATTGTCTACCTGACCAGCGCCGTTTTCATCACTTGAATCAACATTCCCTTTCAGAAACATTGCCTCTCGAACCAGCAGAACCTGTTTCCAGACCTTATCATTTGGGTAGGACTTCCACTTGGATCTTTCTGGTAAGCTCTCAATTGCTGGATCACAAGGGTCCTTTGCTACCCTGTTAATCCATTTCAGCATACCTTCGGGACACTCCCGTCTCCTCTTTGTAATATGAAAATGTTCCTTGGATTCAACTGAGTTAGATACTACATCACCACTCTCAACACTTCTCCTTTCTTTGTATTCATCATTATCATTTCTCGTTTCACTAGCACACTCAATGCCCCTGCTATTAATTCTCTTAACCTTATTTTCATCAACATACTCAATCCCTCCATTAGTTTTCGAGAACCCCAAATCCTGGTTAGCATTCGACAACTTTCCATCGCAAACAAAATCTATCTGAGACTTCTGCATCATACCCATATTAGTATAAACCCCACCATTCTTTTTATCAGGAGTTTTTTCAGATAGCAACCCTTCCAAATTCAACTCCAAATCCATCAAACGCTCACCAATATGACCCGAATCAGAATTATTATCTTTCACCCCGCTTTTCGAATCCTTATTATTTTCAATCTCTTTTGCAAACAACTACTTGAAGCATGCAAATACTAAGCATAAACCAACTTGAAAGCTAAACCCACATTAGAATCAAACCCACATTCATTAGCCACAGAATCCCATCAACAATTTTCTGAAACTTTTTCATAAAGTTTAAGCAATTCCACTGATTCCACATTACCTAGCATTGGAGGCAATGGCCTAAAACACGAATTGCCAAAGGATTCTTGTAGGGAAAAAATAAAAACTCATCGAAAGACGAAGACTTATTAAGCTTATCTTTTCGATTTTCCTCTCGTTCTCCAGCCTTAACATAAACTGATTCAAAACCCTTCTTCCCAATTTGTTCTTGCTGCGTTTTGAAGCTTTCTAGACAAGACCCATCAACTCTTTTCAACCACCCTGCCATGAATTTTTCCGAAATTCAAACCCTATAAACAAAACTATTTCATATATACACAAAAAAAAACATCATTTTTCACAGGAATTTTCATAGGTATATGATATCTATAAAATTTTATAACAGATTAAAACAGTTTGAATGTGTTAGGAAAATTCAAAAGGTTTTTTTCGACTGAATTGAAGAGTGTTAAAGAGAGGATTTTTTTTTGGCGGGAAGATTTTGATTCATAGATGAGAAAATTTAGGAATTAGGATCCCATTTCCTACCCCCACTTTTTCTCTCTAGAAAATGTTCCCAATAGAAACGGGGAGAGGAAGACTGAGGGGCAAAGATGGGTTTTTACAGCAAAGCCCTTTGAAGTTTGAACAGAGCCCAGCCCTTTCAACTTCTACGAAAAAATTAGGTCATAATTACTTTCACTCGAAATTATAATTTTTGGACTAAAATAAAAAAAGATACATTTTTTCTCTAAATAAAAGAAAAAGATTAATTTTTTAATATGGGGGATTGGGGATTTCTACCCCTTCAACCTTCTAGTTGATAGTCGAGGATAGAAATTTACTTCAGTGAACTAGATTTCTTAGACAATAAAAGAAAATAATTTTGTTTTTTAATATGGGAATTGGGGATTTTCATTCTTTGTCGAGTGTCGACCCTTCAACTTTCTAGTTGATGGTCGATGACAGAGATTTACTCCACTTCCTATACAACAAAAGAAAAAGATTTGAACTTTTTTTTTTGTTTTTTATTTCATCAAGAACAAATAAATGGAGAAGTTGGGGAGAAGAGAGATAGACATACCATAGTAATTGAAGGGATGGGGCTTTTGTTGTTTTTGTTTTCTTTGGTTTTTTGGTGTAGACAACAATAGTCTCTTTTCACACTACTTTGGTAACCAAATGCCCCTTTGGAAGAAAGTTTAGAGAGAGGAACTTTTTTATCTTTCCATATGTTTCTCTCTCTATCTCTTTGGCTATTTCTATGGCAAAAATATTTTTGCTTTGCTTCCAAAGCTCACAAGTGACACAACCCTTTATTCATGGGATTTTGTTTTTGTGTGGGCAAAAAAAAAACTAGGGATTTATGGGATTGGGGAGAGATGTAATAAGACTAGGGATTCTAGAGGCTTGGATAGTTGAAGAATTGTGCTTTTTTAAAAAAGGGGTTTGAAGGGATGGGATGGGATGGGAGAAAGGACTTATTTATAGAGGTGTGATTTTAGTAAACTATGGTTTATATTAAACTAGGTATTGAGTTGGCATGGGGTTGAGTGGGGGAAGCCATTTTTTGGCAAATAATATGTTTATGTGATGAAATATGTTTTACAATTAAAGTTGTCCAACTAAGTATTTTATTAACTTATTGAAAAAATAAGGATTTTGTTGGATTTTACTTGTACAAATAATAATTATTACATTTATATTATGTAGCTATTTAGGAATTGATTTAATATATATGTAGACAGTAAATTTGAATTTGTTAAGTATAGTAAAAGAACAAATAAATTCTAATTTGTAAATCAATACCGGATGGAACATTCTGATATGAAATTGGTTCATGTTCCTATATATGAATTTTGTGATTTAAAATTCTCCAAAATATGAAAAGAAACAATTTTCCTGAATTGTTAGGCTTCTAAACTACAAGGTACACGACACAATTATCCCGAACAAATCAACCATAAGGAATTCAAGATGTCCATATTCAAATCTTTAAAAAAGAAAAAAAAAGAAATATCATCAAGGTTGGAGTACCGAACCCAAGATATAGTTTCGAGTAAGAGTCGAGTAAGATGTATTGTGACAACTACACTACTTTAACACCATATTCAATTCTTTGACAATCCTGATTATTCTCCCATACTTCTAAACAAAATAGAAAAACTTACCTAGATTTTGTTCGTGTGATTTTATTTTATTTATTTATTTATTTTTTGCATATCAATTTTGCAGATGCGTTTAGCACCATTTATGAAGAAATTGAAAGTGAAGTACAATTTTTTTATTATTATTTATTGATGGAGGAGATATATCTATTATAAGAAATGGGGATTCAAGAAGCGGGAGGAGATTCGAACTCATAACTTGTACGTCATGAATTACAACTTATATACTAATTCTAAATTCATTTGATGAAATTTAATTTAATATGGATGACTGCATTTACCCTACATTGGTCTTGATTTTGTAGCTGGACATAAATGGTTACATCTTCCCTTCCTCTTCTCACCCAGCAAAAAAAAAAGACCAAACACCTCAATTTGTATGTGTGGTGTTATTTTCATAAACGCTGGGGGTCAATTTGAGCGATCCTAAAACTATATGTACCTATTTGTAATATTGCATATTATCACCGAGGAATTGTCTTTGCCCATCTTTTTTTCTCTTTTTCCATTTGGTTTTTCTTTCTTTGCGCATCTAATAGAATTCTTTTACCTTTTATTTATTGGTATGTAGTTTATTATTGTTGTTATTCAATATGACATATCAAAGGTTCCTTACGATACCCTCCCCGCGCATTTTGATACGCTTTAATTTCGATTCCCTTTCTAGGGTTACTCTCTCCTCCTCTGGGGCATCGCCCAACGGACATCAAAAAAAAAAAATGACATTGGGTGTAACTTTCACACTGTAACTCTGAAAAGTTTTATTGTGGTTAAGAAAGTCGTTAAATTTGTCTTAGTTTTAGTTTAAAGAACTAAAAAAATTATCTTGAAACTTTAAAATGCAATTAATGTTAGTTTTGATGTTTAATAAAGTAAGGGTAAAACTGGAAAAAAAATCAATAAATATTTTATTGATTTGACAAATTGACAAATATTTTAGGATAAAGAAACTTCCAAAAGTGACAAAAGAAATTGGAATGGAGAGTATTAGTTATTTTTTGGTTTAATTATTTTTATATTTCAAGAGCAGGATATGAATCAAATATGAAACAGATACATTTGATAATTTTTTAAGTTAAAAGGTATAGTTGGAAGACATTTTCCATTGTTATAATATAAAAAAATATATACAAATATATTGGTGCCGAATTATTTGGTTTGACTAATTCAGATGGTTTATTCAAAAAAAAATGAGGATAAATGTTATTATTACCTCATCATTCCAATTAGTTTCCCATATGATCAAACATAGGATTACAGTATGAAGAAATGTTCCAATGATCATTCCCATCCAAATTTCCTGTGATCAAAAGGAATTGAGGGCATTACAAATCAAATTAGCCTTAGAAAGGAAGAAGTGTCATCAATATGTCAACATAAAATTGGTGAAACAAAAAATAAAGTTGATTAGACGACCGAAATCTGTCAGTACAGTACTGATAAAAATAAATAAAAAATCTGCACTGATTCCAAATTGTTTTGCACTCCCAGTTCTGCTTTGTAACCTAGGAGGAATCCAACCGGAGACCGATAATGTAATAACAAGTTAAATTGAAATCTAACTTGCTGGCATTAATTCCAATGAACAACATGCCTTCCCACCCATTCAAGTTCATACTGAAATGAATTCAAGAATTGCAGTTAAGAAAGAAATGTCTACATGCAGGGGAAACTTAATGGTGAGGCGGTCTCGATAGTCTTGGCTCAACTTCCCTCTCAAATATCCTCTTCTGCCTACTTGCATAAGGTGTCTAAATACCGGAAAAACTTGAAAGTAGGGCCATTAAGCCACATCCTCGGCAGATGTGAGGATATCGTGAGAAGATGGTGGGACCAGACTTTACAATTTCCATAGCAGTTAAGAAAGAAATGTCTATGTGCACGTGAGCTTGATGGTGAACATGTATAACAAGAGCCGCAAAGCCAACCCAAGCTAAAATTGGGACGTAGACATATGCAAACAGTCTGGGTCGTCTCACCTCCCTCTCACCACATGATATCCTCTCAACCCCTACATGCATATGTAAAGCCAATGAGAATACACTCTGAATCAGAAAATGTTATGTGAGAGGGAGGTAGCTCGGGACTAATGAAACCATCTCTTCTACCAGTTACAAAAAAAAACAAATCACCATTCAAGATAAATAATCAAAAGAAATTTCCTCCCTTTCTACTATGTAATATTAATTCTGAACCACAAAGTCTAACAGACTGGACCATGAAAGAACTATTCCATAACACTCCATGAGATTGAAGCTCATTACATTCAAGAAAAGTTTTCCTACATTGCAGATTCATTCAAATGATACAATATGATGAAGCCAAAACATCAACTAATTTGTGGCATTAACATTTCTTGACATTGTTTTACTCTTCTTTCCTTGATACAACCATTCTAGTGGCTTTTCTAAGGCAAAAGAGAGAACTCAAAATGTCAACTTTACAAAAATTAACCACAAACGAGACTCATATGGATGACAGGGAACCCTTGAAATTCATGGAAATTTGGACATTATCATCATTTGAACTGCCGCCATCACCGTGCGATATCCGGCTGCCAGAATTAGCACCTACACCGTGAAACGATTCTCCGGATACCAATGCTTGTAGCAGCTTTGGTGGTGGTGGAGTAGTAACTTCCACCACCCCTTCCAACATTTTCACCACCATCCCCATTGTTGGCCTCATTGATTCATCATCTTGAATACACCATATCGCGACTAATCCAGCCCGCTCTGCCTCCGCTACATTATACAAGCTACCTAGCCTCTCATCAACCACGGCCGTGATGTTTCCTTCTATTATTTCCTTAGCTGCCCAAGGTGGGAAAAACCATTTTCCCTCCATTTCACCACCACCTACACCTCCACCAGCTGAAGGTGGTCCCTCAACATTCCGACGACCCCCGAGTAGTTCTAACAATGTCATGCCATAGCTATATACATCAGCTTTTGTGGTTATTGCCACACCAGATATCCACTCTGGTGCAACATAACCCCACGTACCTCTCATAGTAGCCAAAACTCCACTAAAGTCTCTACCAATGAGCTTTGCCAACCCAAAATCGGAAACTTTTGCCGAGAAATCTTCATCTAACAAGATATTCTCTGGTTTAATATCGCAATGTATGATACAGTTTCGACACTCCTCGTGTAAATAAGAAATTCCTCTTGCTGTTCCAATTAATACGCGAAACCTAACGTCCCAACTCAAATTCTTACCATCTTTCCGCCTTAAGTAACTACTAAGAGGACCATTTGGCATGTAATCATAAACCAAAAGTCTGTGAGAATTCTCAGAGCAAAATCCCCTCAATCTCACAAGATTAACATGCTGAATGTTTCCGATAGTACAAACTTCTGCCCGAAATTCTTTCTCACCACTACCGGGCTTTTCGAGTCTCTTTACAGCTACTAACGTCGAATCTGATAATTCTCCTAGAAAAACTGCTCCAAATCCACCATGGCCTAGTTTTTCTGAGAACCCCTTTGTTGCAACATGAAGCTCTTTGTAGGAAAATACCTTCAAATTTGTTACCGGGAAAAACGCTCTCTTCTTCTTTCTTCCTTTTTCTAACTCTTCTCCTCAAAACAAACAACACAACTAGTCCTATAACCAGAATCACTATAAAACCACAAATAGCTTTGATTAAAGCTAGTTTGATCTTCTTTTATCCCAACCTCTGCTGCGCGACACCCTCAAATATAGTTTCTCTCCAACTAAGCTATCAGAAGTATCATTTTTAATATTCATCATTTCTCCATATAAATTCTTGCATAATTTAGTCTCCTCATTGTGATACAAACCTATACAAGAACAATTACTTAAACAAGTTCTTTCGCACATACTCCTACTAGTTCCACTAAAGGACTTAGTTGTTGCTCCCTCATAACTAACCAATCCCGCCTCCTCAAAACCATCTTTCTTACCACAGACAGCGCCATTTTCATGAAAAACAACCCCCCAGAAAAAATCCCCTGTATTCCAAGAAACAATATCAACAGGACTAAACCTTTTTAAGCATTTACAAGGACTCAACAATTTAGAATTGCAAAACCCAAAATTCCCACACAAATCATAAGCTCTACACAAATTATCTGGTTGTGACCAAAACATGTTCCAATATTCTGTCTGAGGTGACCAAGTGTACTGCTTCATTTGCCCCATATGGTCCATTTGGAACCGGGTCAAAGGCGGGTTCAAACCACTATCCAAAGATATTTCATTGTATCCAAAAGATGCCATGGGAGTAAAAGGCTTAAAGAAATGGAATCTATAAATGTAAGGAATAGTCATTTCTGGTACTCCAAGAAATGCATTTCCAGTCCAATTCCCAGTTGACCAATATAGTAAATTATCATAAAAAGAGCAATCTCACCATAATCTGGTGGCCTTAACCTCAGTGAATACCTCCCCGGAGCTGGATCATCAGAACTCTTCCAAGAAATCAGCTTTTGCTGAGCTGTCAAGTTCATCCCAGGAAGCCATGTGTCAGTTGGAGAATCAAAGCCCTGCCACACAATTTCTTCACCTTCTTCCTTAGAGTAAAGAACTAAATTCCCTTGCTCTAATAACTTTACTTCACTTCCTTTCTTCACATTTCCAGTTTCCCAAATAAGGGTTCTTGAAGAATCTTTTTCTTCAACCAGAGCTAATTTACCATCTTTCTCAGTAATTTCAAGACTTACCATGGATAAATTCTTGATGGGGTTTTCCCTATTTGCAACCCAAACATAAGTTGGTGTTGGAATTGAAGTATACCAAATTCCAAGATACCATTTTGATTGATCTTTATTACTGAAAAATCCCAGCTCAAAAGTCTTGTTTTCGCTCAAAATTGTTGAATTTCCACTGAGTATTGTCTGAGATCCTTGCAAAGTACTAAACTTTCTTGATTCTGGTACATCTAAAGAGTTAACAAAAGCAAATGCAAGTGAAATGAAAATGAAAAAGATGGTAAATTTTGAAGGGCATTTTGATAGTTGTACTCTAAAGAGACTAAATTTGAACCAAGAAAGCATCTTTTTCACATGGGTTTTTTTTTTGTTTTTTCTCTTCTTCCAAATAGCTCCTTGAAGAAGCAGAGAAAAGAGAAAGATGGGAATGGACTGTGGTCTCTGGAGACAAGGAGATTGTTTTTGTTCAAGTGGAAATACAGCGGACAAAGACGGAGGAAATGGGAATTACGGGAATAGCCCCGGAGATTCGAAGGTTATTTTTCTGATAAAAATAAATTGATTCGATGATTTTTTATTAGACGAACGTTTATTCTACATTTGCAATAATATTCACAAATGTAAGAAAGAATAAATGTTTCAACTGTTAAAGATAAAAAAAAAAAATCAACGTTAAAACGAGTATCTTGTATATATGCGAGGAATAACTATTTCATTCTGAATTCGAATTGATAAAAATAAAGATTTTTTTTTTTGGAATAATAATTTTTAAATTATTTGTTTGACTGTTTTGTAGAAAAGTCTGTAGACTGCAGAAGGGGGTGATATGGTGGAAGAAAGAGGATCTTTTTGAAGAAAATTTTACTCACGAGTCACGAGTTTATCTGTTTCAAACTTTTCAACCAGGAATAAAGTAGGGCCTGAAAGTTAATTAATAGAAAATCTTATCCCAGATTTTTTTTTTGGCTAATTGGTAAAATTTGTCCCCAAACAATTTTTTTTTTCTTTTAGATTTCCAAACAATTTACGTATTTGTATCATGGGTCTTCAAAAAAATCGCTAGTCAACGGTTAGTCAATACGAATTTCAAAATTTCACTCAAAACACAAAGATATTTT
The DNA here is from genome assembly GCA_026122235.1 of Vinca minor. Taxonomy (NCBI): domain Eukaryota; kingdom Viridiplantae; phylum Streptophyta; class Magnoliopsida; order Gentianales; family Apocynaceae; genus Vinca; species Vinca minor. The sequence goes on along the minus strand of JAOCZM010000100.1, from coordinate 3,684,597 downwards.
TGGTATTTCTTCAAGAACCACCGTAAATTCAATTCCACTTCCTTTCTTCAAGAACCCTCACCGGAAAACAGAAATCACAAAATATTTCTCCGTTACCGGAAAACAATGGCAACCCCCACTCCGTTACTTGCCTTCTTCTTCTTCGTCATAGCCACTCTGGTTTCTCTGGCAACCGTCTCACATTCTCAGCAGAGTACGTAATTTTTCTCTAACTTTCTTTCATTTTCTTTTTATCAAACACTTTGTGATCATTCCATTTTCTTAGAAAGTATATAATTAATTGTATTAATCAATCACTTTCTTGAAGTTATAATATTTGCTTCTTTCTTGCAAGTCCAAGTTATCTCGGTTTTTCCATAAATGCGACACAGATGCCATTATTGGATTACTACGATTACATAATCGTCGGAGGAGGAACAGCCGGTTGTCCACTAGCGGCGACATTATCGGATAAGTATAAAGTTCTCGTCTTAGAAAGAGGCGGAATTCCGTACGGGAAATCTAATTTGATGACTCAAGAAGGGTTTCTTGCTACCCTTGTGGAGATTGATGCCATTGATTCCCCTGCTCAAGCTTTTATGTCTGAAGATGGAGTTCTGAATGCCAGAGGCAGAGTTCTTGGATACAGTAGCGCCATTAATGCGGGCTTTTACAGTAGAGCCGATGATGATTTTTATTGGAAATCAGGTATTGATTGGGATTTTCAATTGGTTAATCAATCATATGAATGGGTTGAGAATGCAATTGTGTTTAAACCTGAAATTAAGAGCTGGCAAACTGTTGTTCGTGATGGGTTTCTTGAAGCAGGATTTGGGCCTTATAATGGCTTCAATTTGGATCATCTTTTGGGTACTAAAATTGGGGGTTCTACATTTGATAACACTGGCAGGAGACATAGCTCCGCCGATCTTTTGAGCTATGCAAACATTTCCAATATCAAGGTGGCTGTTCATGCTAATGTGGAGAGAATTATTTTTGGTGCTTCATCTCCTTATACTCCTACAAAAATAGAGGTTGAAGGAGAAAGGGAGGAAAAATGAGAAGGAATGGGTGGGTTTGGGTTGAGTTAATATATGAAATACCAAAAATACCCTTGTGTTTTGAGTGGAATTTTGAAATTCGTGTTGATTAACCGTTGACTAGCGGTTTTTTGAATAGAAGGACCCATAGTACAAATACGTAAATTGTTTGGGGATCTAAAAGAGAAAAAAATTGTTTGGGGACCAAGACACCAATCGTAAATTGTTTGGGGAAGAATTTCACCAATTAGCCTTTTTTTCCAATAAAAAGTTATCCATTAATCATAAAATAATTGAGGCCATTACAATCAAAATATAATTTAAAAATAGAAGAAAATCAAAGTTATGGTTTAGACAGCCATGATAATAGATAAAAGCCCACACCCCGGCCCTGGATAAAAAAACACTAACTAATAATAGTAGAAAAAGTACATACATAATACAAATATTTACAACATCTTCTTCGCAATTCTTGAACAACAGTAGTAAAAGAAGTTTAGTTTCAACATCTTCTTTATAAATCAACAATCTACGAAATCATGGGCGTATCAACTGTCTAATATATTGTCTCAGAAAGATGTAAAAAGTTGAGAAATAGTTCCGAACAAGTCCGGGTTGAGAGAATCCTCCAAGGAGGCTCGAAAGAAACCCCATATTTGAAAGGATTTGGAGTAGATTTTACATCCGAATCTTTAATCTTAAAAATCAATGCTTTGAAAAAAATTCATCACAATTTATGGCAAATTGAGGGGTGAAAACACTAAAAGTGAATAAAGTATGGCTAGATCAAAACAAGATCTGATTGAAAGTCGGAGCTTTTGGATTGGATCGAGCTATTAAAATAGAAGAAATTATGAGAAACCAAGAAAAAGAAGAGAGGAAATAATATAAAGAGAAAGAAGTGATTCACGATTCACTTCATGGATTTGCGATTTAAAAAAATGACCAATAGAACAAGGACCAATAGAATAAATCTAAGATATAATTTTTAGTAATTCATGGTGGGTTTATGTTTGGAGAACTAGTAATTTTAGTTCTTAAACATCTAAGTTAGTTCTGAGTTTTTTTTTTTTTTTTTTTTTTTTTGGAAATAAGTATTGAACCAAAGATTTACAAATTTAGGTTGAGAGTGCAAAGTGCCTATATTAACAACACTAGTCGTTCTTAATCTTGAGAGTACGCAAATGAGACATTGGCCTAATCTCTAAGTCTGAGACTTCAAAACGAAAAAATCTTGAATTCAAAATACACTTTTCACTTCTTTTGTCCCATCATTTCTAATAAAAAAAATTTGAGAGTATGTGATAATGATTAGTTTCTTAATTTTATATAATCATTTTTTTTTAATAGTAATTTTATATAATCATAGTTTCTTCAATTATAATCCTAAAGAAAATAAATAAATAAAAGTTCAATTTTAAAAGGACTCCTCTTTTTATGGGGTGAGGGGATATACAGTGAATCGACTCCCTGACTAAGAGGCCAGGGTCACCCTACCTTTTTCACTGGGGCAGGATTCCCATATAAAAGGACTCCTCTTAAGATCGAGGAAGAAAGTGTCCACTAGCACGAGGATTAGGAACTTGGGTATAATCCCCAGGGCAGCCCAGTTATTTTTGTGATAGTATATTATACATAAGGACGCATGATCGAATTTTATCAGCCGCAATGTAGAAGTTTCAACTCTCTAATGTGGGGTTGTCTTCTTGTGGTAGGTTAAGAAAAATCCTCACACCTGATCTGACCACTGATTTATATTAATTTACATTCTCCAAATTCTTTATCGGACGAGAGAATTATGATCTTGTGAGTGTGGGTAACGCTTTTTTATGTACAAGTTCTTGGGCATCCTTGAAAATGATGGGGTGGGCCCTTAGTGGGATTTGTCCAACTTGGAAGACCCAACACTTTGACATTTGCTTTATTTTTTGCCATAAACAAATGCAAACACTGCTGTCTCATTGACAATCGCACGCTATTAAGTTTATTAGTATTATTTTATTATTATTATTAGCAATGTCTTTTTTTTTTGGCTAAATATATTAGCAATGTCTTGGGGTTGGTGAAAATTATTAGTATTATGGAGAAAGAATACTTGCTTTTCACGTGAAAGATATCTTTTGCTATTTAAATTTATTCTCATTCCCATATCAAAATATTTTGATGATCCATGTTTGAGTAATTGATTTGACTAATTTGATTCAGAGAGTAATATTAATATTTTGATTAAAAAAGATCTCATATTTTACTTTTTAATTTTTGTTGCATGTCCTAAACAATTTATATTAAAGAATGGAGAGAGTAATATTGGTTTAAAAGAAAGAGTCAAAAGCACAAAAAGATCCAAGATCAGTAGGTTTTATTATTGGATAAGAGAAAATCGCTCTATATGTACACCAACTATTTCTTCTTTTCTCTATATAGCACAAACTTTAAATTAAGCCCTAAATGTACATGTACTTGTTACAGGCTCTCTCTGTTTGTCAAAATAAGGATTCAGGCCAAAAATTTGAATAAAATTGCCATGTGCGAGGCACATGTCTCCGACAAAAGGGGCATAATAGGCAGTTTACAAATTAAAACGGTACCCATTCAAACAAATTGACCCGACCCACCCATTTACCCAACCCCTATCCCTTCTCCTTCCCTGACCACGCCACCCGAACTACCCCTGCCACTCTCTCCACCCCTACCCCTCCTTCCTCTTCTGCTTCAGTGCTTCTTTCACCCAAATTAAAGGGTGAAATGATGGATTCATTGGTGAAGAAACCTTTGCTTGGAATCACAGTGATCACATTAACTTTGTTTCTTGCCATATTACTACTCTCTTCTTCTTCTCCCTTCTCTACTCACTCTTACTCTTCTCCCCCACCCTTGTGAGTTTTCCGGAAAAAAAAAAAAATCTCTACTAAATTTGCTTATTTTTTTTCTGGGTTTCTAGTCATTCATCCAAATTGTTAATCTTGGAAAATTTTAATCTTGATGGAGTTCATTATTGCAGGTCTCAAAGGCGGGAGATTTGGAGTCTAAAAAGGGTTGTAGAGTGGAGACCTTGCAAATGGTGGCTTCAAATTTTCAAAGAAATCCCATCAACAACAACCAAATTCCATTTTCATTGATGAAATTTAATGAAAAATTGATTAAACCCATTTCAATTTTCATGATTTAAAGAGACCCATTTAGATTACCATTTCTTCGAGAAACACATTTCCACTTCCAATTCCAAATCACAAAATTTCAGCATTTTGGAAATAATTGCAGTAGTAAAGATGAATTTATGATTGAATTTTCTTGCTTTTTGTACAGAAAGATTTGATTTATGGTGGAAGAAGCAGAAGAGGAAGGAGGGGTAGGGGTGGAGAGAGGGCAGGGGTAGTTCGGGTGGCGTGGTCAGGGGAAGGAGAATGGATAGGGGGTTGGGTAAATGGGTGGGTCGGGTCAATTTGTTTGAATGGGTACCGCTTTTAATTTGTAAACCCGCCTATTATGCCCCTCTTGTCTGAGACATGTGCCTCGCACATGGCAATTTTATTCAAATTTTTTCGCTCGAATCCTTATTTCGACAAATGCAGAGAGCTCGTAATGCAAGTACACGTACATTTAGCGCTTAATTTAAAATTTGTGCTTATTTAGTATAAAGATAAATAATGACAGTACATATGAAAGCGATTTTCTCTATTGGATAAAATAAATGAGAAGGAAGCAAAATTGTCCACTTTTAAGGATTTTCAAATACTCTTTTGTGGGGTTAGTGGCTATGAAATTTTGGAGTTTTTATTTTTATTTTTTGTGGAGAAGAATAAAACCAAAGGAAGATAAAATATGCAAAAATGATTGGCTTCTGCCCTGGGTTCGAACCGGAGACCTTCAGTGTGTTAGGGGATCGACGTGATAACCAACTACACCACGAAACCTTGTTGTCTTTCTTCCTAAATAATATATTATATATAATAACTTTCAGACTTTTCGGCTGCAATTATATTGTTCTATTTGAATGTTAAGTGCTTAATTTTGAAGCCCAAATCAGCTCTTGAGGTAGTCAGTTTTTTATTTTTATTTTTCAATTTTGACGAAGAACATTCCAAATTAATAAAGTAAAAAGTAAGGTATTTTTTATTTAAAATATTAATATTAATAGTCTTAAATAAAATTAGTGATATATTAGTCATATTTAATAGATTAATACTGAGTCAACTAGTTATATGTCTAGTGACAGGGCTTACGTAGAGGTCATGAATTCGAATCCCCTCCCAACTTCTTAAATTTCTCTATTTATTCTAATAGTTAGGTCCCCTCCCAATAATAAAAAAAATAGAGTATTTATGGAATTGAGGGAGTATTTAAGAATTATATATTACTAAAGGTTTTGCAATAATAAACTACTATTTTTATTTGGGACATAAAATGCAAAGTAAAATTCTGTCGAGACACAAAAATATAGCCAAAATGAAACTTTGTTCAAATTCACAGTTTCACACTTATTTATTATTGAGGAAAAATGAGACATATACTGCAAGGGCATTGTCAACTAATTCTAGTTCAGACCTGTGATTCTAAAGCTTGTTTAGGTAAGATTTTGGACTTAAGATATCTTGATAATAACATTTGTGAAATTGCAAAAAAAATAGGTCGGATAGTGGCTACCCTCAGGGACGAAGTCAGGAATTTGGTGTTGGGGGCAAAAACTGCAACAGTAGTATTTTTAAAAATCTTGAGAGCGACTGTCATCCCCGCCCCCTTGTCTTCGTCCTGGCTTTCCTAATTAAGAGTACCTAACTATTGCAAAATATTTTATTCTCGTTCCTATACTTGTCCTCGTATACAATGTGCCTTGATAAGAGATCATAATTCAAATAACCTTAGCGTAGTTTAGCTTACATATAGGTCGATGCAAAATGGCATAGATGATCATAAAAACTGCTATAAAATATCAAGTGTGATTTGAATCATGGTAATTATCATGTTTTTTCCTCTTTAAAGTTATTAGGGATTGATCGTTAATCTCATTAAATACGAACAAATACTCGACTGCTAGATTATTAGTAGTAATTATAAGGTTGGTTCATAACAAGCAACAAAAGTTGCTGATCCCTTCTATTTGGTGGGGTGCAAGCATCCTTATGAAGCAGAAAACTGACGTTATATCAGAAGACAGGCCAGTTGTTGCCAGGGGGGCATTATTTCTTACTATTAAATGCAATAACATATCTTGGAGGTCCAAACAGTGATACAACTAAATGTTGCTAATTTTTTGGGCCAACCAACTTCAATGACTTTGAAGTGATTTTCAAGTATTTGATCCCCCCAGCTAACCAATTGATACTGACACTGTAAAATTGAGGCCGTTGATCTCATCTTACCTGGGGTCTTTAATTATGGAAAAAGCAATGTTTGGTTCCTCTTCTGTACTGGATTGTCAAGATTTTCAATAAGCATTAATTTGAGAAGTTTTATGTTGACCGCGGACTAATTTATCATTATCTTAAGTTAGTTCCAAACTAATGAAAAAAAATACACGTGGACAAAAAGAAATTGGTCTGTTTGGTCCTCAAAGTATTTTCGAAATTATCGAGTCGTCCCCAATGTTTTTTGACTTCCTAAATAGTCCTTATTGTAATTGTGTGCTTCCCAGATTGTCCTTTCACCACCAAACTGTGCGGATTCCGGCCAATTACGAGCACGTGCGTGTCACGTGAGTTTGCTAGAGGGGCAAATTTGTCCAAAAAAATACATCATCCCATCCCACCAGTCTTCTCCTACCTCCACCACCACCTCCAAGACCTCCTCCTACTCCTCCACCTACACCTCCTCCTGCACCGAATCCACCACCATGGCCTCCACCAAGGCCACCTCCTCCCCTCCCTCCCCTCCCTCCACCACCGCCGCCGCCGCCTCCTCCACCAAGTCCTCCACCTGCTCCAAACCCTCCACCATGGCCTCCTCCAAGACCACCTCCTCCACCTCCACCGCCACCTCCAGCACCTGAAAGGACAATATGGGAAGAGCGAAATTACAATAAGGACTATTTAGGAAGTCAAAAAATATTGGGGACGACTCGATAATTTCGAAAATACTTTGAGGACCAAACAGACCAATACTTTGAGGTGTAGGTGGTGGTGCAGGTGGATGACTTGGTAGAGGAAGGGGATGAGGTGCAAGTGAAGGTAGATGAGGTGGTCTTGGAGGAGGACATGGTGGAGGGTTTGAAGCAGGTGGAGGTGGAGGAGGGGAAGGAGGTGGCGGTGGAGGTAGAGGTAGAAGTAGAGGAGGTGGTCTTGGAGGAGGCCATGGTGGAGGGTTTGGAGCAGCCGGAGGTTTAAGAAGTGGTGCAGGTGGAGGACTTGGTGGAGGAGGCGGTGCTGGTGGTGGTAGAAGGGGAGGTGGAGGAGGCGGCCTTGGAGGAGGTCTTGGAGGTGGTGGTGGACTTGGAGGAGGTGGTGGAGGTGGTGGAGGTTGGAGAAGACTGGTGGGATGGGGGGATGTATTTGTAAAACACAAGAGGGGGGTGAATTGGGTTTTAGTCGAACTTGGGAACTTTTTCGAATCTTAGCAATGCTAGTAGAAGTTTATGCAAGATGAGCAAATGCAAAACTAAACCCAACAACAAGACAAAGGATTTAGAGTGGTTCGATTCACTTAGAATCTACATCCACTACCTTGAGCCGCACCCAAGGATTTCAACAACTTCACTAAGAAGACTTTTTACAAATGTGGCTAACTCACTAAGAGTTTTACAACACAACCACAATACAAAAGCTCACTAAGAACTTGCCCACACTAAGTAGGACTTTTACAACAATTACCCTATCACTAAGAAAGGGAATTAAGATGAATAAAGAACAAGATAATTCACTCTTCTAAGTGAGAAAGATATACCTTTGAAGTACAAGAATATTAAGCTCTTTGAACATATGATGCACACTCTTTGTCTTGCTTTTGAAAGATTGCTCTTGAATGATTTATATCATAGAAATGAAGAGCATTTACTTTGTGAATGTTTTGGCTTGATGAGAAATCAATGAATATTTGATATGCAAGCCTTAGAGTCATTCTCTAGCTTTGGAGTATTTATACATTTCAAAATAGGCTGAAAAACGACTCTTTAACGGTCAAAAAACGGCTAGTTTCTCGCAGAGTTCGGTTGACCGAAAAACAACCTCGGATGACCGAAGCCCTAGGTCAGTCGACCGAACCAAACTTTCAACTCTCTCAGTTTCTGCTCGGTTGATCCGAGCTTGAGCTCGGTTGACCGACCTTCCTGAGCATGAGAGATGTTGATTTTTCACACGTTTTGAAATCTAATGAAGTCTAAAAGGTTTTCTCAATATGTAACAAGTAAGAGCATTTAGAAAACCGTTTTAAAAGACTTATACTTTGAAATCAAAGGCTTTTGAGATATGAACACATATGAGAATTATTTTGAAACTTTAGCCTTTTGAAAACGTGTTTATGAAAACATGCAAGACTTGAGTGTAGGACTTATGTTCATGAGAGCATTGGTTAGAGTTATATAAGATAAAGGCTTATAATGACAAAGCTAATCTAACCAAACCTAAGTCTTCAATCTTCAATCTTGATAGATGAGCCTTGAATGATATGACTTTGAATCTTGATCATGGCTTGATTGAAGTACTTAGAGCTTCCAATATATGTTCCGATATTCTATCACAAAGATATAAACATTAGACACAACATCAAGTGTTTGTCCATTATCAAAAAACCGAGTTCGATCTCCCTTAGGGCTAACAGTATTTTTTTTGGACAAATTTGTCCCTCTAGCAAACTCACGTGACACGCACGTGCTCATAATTGGCCAGAATCCGCCCAGTTTGGTGGTGAAAGGACAATCTGGGAAGCGCGCAATTACAATAAGGACTATTTAGGAAGTCAAAAAACATTGGGGACGACTCAATAATTTCGAAAATACTTTGAGGACCAAGCAGACCAATATCCCCACGATAAGAATTTTCTGTCACATTATCTGTTTTATACTTAAGAAGTTGTCATATATTAATTTTTTCTAATTGAAAAATGTAGAAAATATTAGTAGAGAATAGGAAGAACTTATCGATTTTATAAGTTGTGCCGTGGACGGAACCACTGCCTTAAAAGCAAATTTCGACACAACCTCGGTGCAATCCAAAATGCCGTTTGCTCCCCAAGGTTAACACGACTAACCCTTAAATACGTGCACTCGTATAAAAGGATTTGGAGTTTGCAATCTTATGAACTCATATAAAAGAATGAACAAAGCTATTCTAACGTTTACAAAGAAAGGAAGAAGAAGAATATTTTTTCTCACTGATTCACTCTTGCATGTAAGTATGTATAGGCTGAAATTGGATGTTGTAATGTGATCAAAATGACAGAGAAATCAGCCCATTAGTTGAGATCGTGGAGAGAAATATATGGTCAACTAAGAAAATGGGGAGAATAGTTATTGACACAATCAAATGAAATATGTCACATGCAATTTGACTTGTTCAAAGAAGTGAAGGCAACACATGCCATTTACCAACAAAAAATATATAATATACAAGAAATAGTGTAACTTTCATAAAGAAGTGAACACACAGTAATCATCTACTAGTGAGACTGGAAAATTTTGGGTCGTTACTACTTGATCAATTGCTAGAAATGGTTTGATGCTTTAGTTCTTATGTTTATCTTGACGTGGATTATTCAAGTCAATGGATATAATTTTTTTAAGGTTTCAAAAATGAATAAAAATAATAATATTTTGTAACCTCTTGGCATCAAGGCCATTTTTTGTCTCACAATTCAAACCAAAAGTGGATTCAAGTGTGTATATCTTCCAATCAATAGGTCCATAAGTGTATAAGAGTGTGGATGTTATACCACATAGCTCGAGAAATAATTTCTCGAATATTCTCTATATCAATAAATCATGTAATAAGTATGTTGATACATTTGCTAGCTATGTTATAAGGACTTTGTCCTCTTTTTAATAATTTGGGAATTTTCGTGTTTTATAGTAACTTCTTATATATTATTTCATGATATTAATTATTAAAAAAAGAAAAAAGAAGAAGAGTGTGTATATCTCACCGTCAATAATATGCAAATTGGATCTTCAAAAAGAAAAAAAATTAAAAAAAATTTGCAAACTAGATTTAGGTAGTCGTTTTCGGTTGTCCCCATGGCTAATTAATAGGCACAAGAGTCGTAGCCTACTTGCAGTTAGAACTTAGAACACGATTCATCAAAAAAAGAAATAAAAAAAAAAAGTTCTAACTTAGAACACATCCACCGTGTTACTCTTCCTGTATCAAATTATCTGTGCACATTATTTATTTTTGTATTTAGAACTTCTTGATTTTTTTTTATTTTTCAAAGACGTAGGAATCTCTTTGCTTCCAAAAAAAGGTGGGAACCTATGAACATTGGCGGATCTAAGCCCCACCGGCCTTCCCCCTCCCATTTTTTTTTTAATATAGTTTTAGTTTTGTTCTGTAACACCTCGTGCCGTGGACATTTTATAGTGTACCCATTTTGAGTTAGTTTTCGATTTGAAATTAGATTTTGTGGTTCGTGGATTATAGGAATAACACCACTTATATTTTAACAAGTTTGGTTAAAATTTTAATAAACGTAAATGTGTAATGGAACTATGATGTTTATTTAATTTTTTTTAACAAACTTAAGTGTAAAAATTTGAAATCTTGTGAAAATTTTACTATATGTTGATTAACTGTGCGCTTTTTTTTTTTTCAAAGACGCTCTTTGCTTCCAAAAAAAAGTAGGAACCTATGAAGCGTGACATTATGATATAAGTAGTTGTGTGTGTAGTCAGACAACACTCTTAAGTAGCGTTAAAGGCCCACAACTATATAACGTGACATTATGATACATGTATAAGTAATCATTATTGCTCCAAATAAACCTCTTGAATAAATTTGCAGATACGAGAATAATATTATAATATAACAGCGCGTTTGGTATGCTAGAATAGAAAGGAATGTAATCTCTTTTCACCCAGAATGAGAAAGGAATCGTCTTTCCATTCCATTGTTTGGAAGGTGAAGTCGGAATGGAATAATGATTCCTTTCACGTGTTTGGCAAAAGTGTTGCTCAATGTGAAAATGAAATAATATTTTACATTATAGGGCATAAATGTCCCTACTATTATATGTTGTCAATAAGTTCAAATTAAATCCTATCCCTATAAACCCCTGAGTAAAATTCACAATAAACTACATAAACACAAAAAATATACTATTTCTCTCTAACAGATTATATGTTATAAATAAAATTAAATAAAGTTATAAAAACAACTATTTTTCCCCAAGAAAGTAAATGAATAAAGCTACTAAGAAAATACCTTATAAAGATCGAATGGAAGATAAAAACTTTATTTCTGCGGATGAATTTTGCTATAGTGAGACTACTAATGACGTTTCAAATTAGAGGGATAGGTGATAGATTTTACTCTAACTACAAGAAGGGTATAATTGTCACAAATATTTATTTAGGTTTCCAACTTCTCTTGGAAAGGACTTTTCTCAAGTTTTTTTTAGAGAAAAGACCTTTCCCACTTCTTCCTAAAATGGGCTTTCTCATGGAATGACTATTCTCACTTCAAATTGCTCAACCAAACGCCAGAATGGAAAAGGAAATGGGAAAGACCTTTCCATTCCCGTGTATAGCACGTTTGGAATGCTGTAATGGAATGGAATCCCTTTCCAGGCATAATCGCTTTCCACCCAGAATGACTTTGGAATCCTCTTTCCATTACAGTGTTTGGAAGGCAAAGGCATAATGGAATGTCGAATCTTTTTATGTGTTTGGTAAAACTATATTTTAATGTCAGAATGGAATAAAATTAAACACAATATGACCTAAATGTTCTTTTAGCATATACTAGTGATAAAACTCAATTAAACATTCATTACAAAATCTTACTTAATAACATTGACATTATATATATATATATATATATATATATATATATATTCAAACATAATTTTTATTAAAAATGTCAACATAATAATAAAAATATCTTTACTTTTAAAATTAAAAATAGATTAAAACTAATACCAAGAAAAATAAATATTTATAAAATTATCATCTATTAAATTATACTAAGTGAAATAAAATATTTATGACTAAATATGAATACGTTGCTATGTAAAATTAACGTAATAATTAATTAAAATAGGGGTATAAATGTCAGTTACTAATTATTGATAATTACAACTTCTCCTGGAAAGGTCATTCAATAGGTTTTGGTGTGGAATGACCTTTTTCACTTCTTCCTGTAATCGTCATTCCCGTAGAATGATTATTCCCACTTCAAATTGCTCAAATAAACGCCGAAATGAAAAAATAAGTAGAAAATGTCTTTCTATTAATTTTCATTCCCGCATACTAAACACGCACAAGTGTTTTGAGATGCTACAGGCCCACGAATTGCATTGCGATCTCGGGACCCAGCCTTTCAAAACAAATGAAGATTAAAGGGGAGTCGTTGAAATAATATTCACTCACAAGTAGAAGCAATTACAGCAACACCCGACATTTTTCTCTCTCACACGCATTCACACATTATTCAACAGAAGATGACGATGAAAAGCCCAAACTCAACCTTCAGTCGCCGCCGGCGTAACAGCTCCAGTTCCGTTACCGTCAGTACACCGGACCGATTCACTAATTCATCACCTTGTTCAACTTACTCATCTTCTACTTCCTCTTCACGGAAGTCGTCGAGTTCCTCCTCCGTCAAGAATCCCGTTAAAATCGCCGCTCGTTCCGTTGCGGATGCTTTTGTAGCTTGTTTTACACCTCCTGGAGATGCTGAGAATAATAATAAAAGTTCGAGCAATTTTGGTGATTCTGATCATTCGCATAAATCTCGTTCTGGTAATATAATTTAATTAATTTCGTTATTACATTTTTTTCTCATACTATGAATCACTTGACTTCTACATTATATAGTGATTCCTTTTATATCACACAACATTTTTTTGGTTTTTGGAGCATAGATGGAAGAATTATAGAACGTTGTTTTGTGGATCAGGATCTATAAGAGTTTTGTTTTTAATACAAAAGTTCGTATGATTTTGTATTTTTTTTTTAAAATTCTCCTACAAAAAAATTAATAATGATTCCACACTTCATCTGATTAGTGACTCTAAAGTCTAACTCCGATCTACCAGTTGGAGTGAATGATCTTATTACTTGAGCTGCGTTTGGTTGCCAAGTTTGCCAGAACTTAAAAAAATAAGTGACTAGATGTATTCGGATTAGTTTTTTGTTTGGAATTTTTGTGCTTCTGTCAGCGATCTCAAAAGTAACATTGGCAGTTGACGGATGGATTAACAATCGTCACGTATCTATATTAGTCGGGGTGAATCTAAAACCTATAGGTTGGAGATGAATACATAATGTAGTAAACTTCAAAAAAATTGAGGGTTGAAATGCAATATTTACGCGGAAATTTCACTAAAATAAAGTTTTCCTATATTAAATTTCGCATCTCAGAAAATGTAGCATCCCCTGATAATGATACAAGTAGATAATAGTATTATTAGTTCAGATATTGTGTACATTATTGACTGTAGACCACATAAATCAATAAAGAATGGGTATATATTGGCGGAGTTGATTCCTTTCATCAATAAATCAACTGTCTTAGGTATAATTGAGTATTTCTTTATGGACTCGAAAATGCTAATCTTTTTCCAACACGAATATTTTCTATGCTCGTCTTAAACGATGTCCTTATTCTTTGGACATAGTGTTTTTTAACTGATTTAAAATCCTCTTAAAGTTCTTTTATTTTCAACACTTTTCAGCAGGCCCTTCCTGATCTTACTGATTATGCATCTTACAGTTGACATCCAGTAATGTGACTTATAAGTTTTTAACTACATCAATGGTCTCAAGATAATCAGTCTAGAATAATTTCTTGGATTCAATTTCTGTGGTATCAGATGGTTCAGGTTCTGGTGGTGAACAACGGAGACGTAGTTTAAATATCTATGCTACTTCAGACAATTCAACACATTCCCGGGAACCAGGAAGTCTGAAGCTCACCTTGGAAGAGATTTACAAGGCCACAAGGAATTTCTCCCCTAGCTTAAAAATTGGACAAGGTGGCTTCGGGACAGTATACAAAGGCCGACTTGAAGATGGAACACTAGTTGCAATCAAACGTGCCAAAAAGGTCCGAGTTCACTCCATCCTGGACCTGTTACAATAGTCATGTCTGAGCTAAACTAGTAACTATTCATGCTCTTGTCTTTATTTTTGTAGCATGATTCTTAATCTTGTTTGCAGAAAGTATATGACAAGCATTCAGGTGTTGAGTTTCAAAGTGAAGTTCAAACCTTGGAAAAAATCGAGCACCAGAATCTAGTAAAATTTTATGGATTTTTGGAGCATGAAGAGGAAAGAATTATTGTTGTGGAATATGTTTCAAATGGAACTCTTCGAGAACATTTAGACTGTGAGTTCTCTCTCTTAATCGTATTCTATCCTCTTCTTGTCTTTTGCACTCACAATGGTGTATAATTAACCATTACTATGTAGCTAATACCGAGTGATTTAGGTATGAACGGGGACACTATTGATTTTGCTGCTCGGTTAGATATTGCGATAGAAGTGGCTCATGCTGTTACATATCTCCACATGTACACAGGTTTGAGTTACAAAGTTCATATTAGCAATTTATTTAGCTCCGAATGTTGGATATTTCAAGCATAATGAGTTGTTTGGATTGCAGATCATCCCATAATCCACAGAGACATCAAATCATCCAACATTCTCTTGACCGAAAACCTCCGAGTTAAGGTTGCTGACTTTGGTTTTGCAAGGTTGGCAGCTGATAGTGAATCAGGAGCAACCCATGTTTCTACTCAAGTTAAAGGAACTGCTGGTTACTTAGATCCTGAATATATCAGAACCTACCAACTCACCGAGAAAAGTGATGTTTATTCATTTGGTGTTCTTCTCGTGGAGCTAGTCACAGGTAGGCAGCGACCATTCCCCACCACAGGATTTTAAAATTTGCATTTTTTTCTTTTAGGAAAATCTGGTTTCGTCTCTGCAGGCAGGCGTCCGATTGAGCCAAAACGAGAGCTAAAGGAGCGGATAACACCCAGATGGGTATGTATATTCTTCCCCAATGGTTCTTACCATATCATGTTCTGATTATTATCTCTACATGAATGACTGAAGAGATTAAACTGCAGGCCTTGAAAAAGTTTATGGAAGGAGATGCAATTCTTATCTTGGATCCTCGACTTGAAAGATCTGCTGCAAATACTTTGGCCCTCGAAAGAATTCTCGAGTTATCCTTGTCTTGTTTAGCTTCTAATAGACACGACCGTCCAACAATGAGGAAATGCGCGGAGATTCTCTGGAGCATCCGGAAGGATAACAAAGAACAAGCCACTATAGACCTCCATTCTCCGTCCTCTAATGCTCAGATCAATATATCAGCCGGAGAAGAATGAGCTATATGATTCAAGACGAACTTTAAGATAGCGTGACAAGATTTCTTTGGAAATCCATATGATCAAAGTGATAGAGAAGATTTAGCATGTCCCGGAAAACTTGAAGCAGGTTATGAATATTCATGAAATTTGGGCTTCATGCAAGACTACGGAACATGTTCTAGGATTTTTTGCCGTTGTGTTTGTCAAACATTCAGATACAAGGAGTTGCCGGTAGTTAAGATTTGTGCAGTAAAATTGTGTGATTTTTACTCGGTAAAATTTGGATGTCATCCAAGTATATTTCAAAAAGCCGCATGTAAATTTTCCTTCTTTGGTATGTATAAATAATGTACAGAACTATTGAGGGCCAAATGCGGCCCCAACCTCTATCAATGAGGTATACAAATATTTACAATTAAGACCTTTATCTACGGGAAAATTGGAATGTGAACAGGTACCAATAGTCACGATTCTAACTCCCTCTCCCATAATATCCTTTGGGCCATTGTATGTAGATGTAGGGCCAACGAGGATACAGAGGGGTCGAAGACCTCGGATTGGAAGGGCCATAGAAAAACATCCTTCTTGATGCACTGTTCCTCCACACAAGGACAATAATAAATTTAAGCATTTTCTCCAACTACATGATCATGTATAGCAAACAAAATTTGGTGCTGGAATAGTGGGGAAATGTACCTATCTATCTCCTCTTTGTTCGCCTCCAGAGAACGAATTTTGACGTGTTAAGGCATAATTCCCAGGTGAAGGTCTTTCTTCCTCACAGTTTACGGCTTTTGCTTTTGAACAGAGGAAAAGGAACGAAGATGTATATATTGACACATGCCACATGCTGCAGATCATTTTGAACCAATCACGTCACAGAGCAGGAGAACGAGAGAAAACCCGGAGATTAGTATACAATTTAATCATACCTATGCCAGATCCAGTAGTTCTGGCTAGTCTCCAGTTTCCAGCTTATTGCAGCCATTGCTAATGCTACAAACCCTGCTACTATAAATCCCCAGCGGAAACGCTTGAGAAGCATGCGGATAAGATTTTGAATCCATGCTCGTATCATCAGCCATCTGCGTCCAACAAAGGGCTCAGTGAGTGGTGCAACTAGGGACAACGTTCCATTTTCCCGGCTTATTAGATATATATTATTAGATACATCGTGTACAAGCAAGAAGTATTGAGTTTGCTTAAGTTCTAAGTTATGTTTGTATGCTCCGCTGAATGGCAAGAACAAGGATTGGAATCAACTTACAGATCAACTGGATTTAAACGAAAATCAAATGACCAGGAAAAAGATCTATAGCGAGTGAAGAACTCGATCAGCCACCCGATAAGAAGACCCAAGACTCCAATGGAAATTACAAGAGCAATATTGGAGGACCTGAAAACTTAACAAATTTTAAACCCCAGCAAAGCGATTTTCTCATAAGAAGGCATATGAGCGCCATAGTACCTGGTTGGTCCAGTCTCGGCCATAAGAGCTGTCAGTATCGCGACAACTGTGTGGATTGTTCGCTTTGAAGTTTCATCTATAGCCGCCAGGTACACAAACGTGCTGACAACCGCCATGAATGAAAGCCAGAAATCCATGAACTGATATTCATCAACAAATGAATGAGATAAGAAATTTGAACTTGCGGAGATGCACTATTACAGATAATTCAGGACCCAAACGGTACCTGTAAAACGTGAAACGTTAATGGACACCAGGTGCCTACATCACAAGCATGGTACAGTCCACTTGATATCCCACTAGCTGTATAAAGTACCCATTCTGCAAAAGCCTGCAGCACAATGTAAAATTTTCGATGTTTTTATCTGAAACACAAGAGAATCATAAACTTTTCTTGTTACAACGATCCAATAACGGGAGAAGTTTTCAAGTGCCAAAGGAGTTAGTGCATTTGGTGCCTTAATTTGAAATAGCTTATATCGTAATCTGAATTAATCGACCAAAAAAATAGTAAAACAAAAAAGATAAAAACAAGAAGAAGATGGTCTATTACTGAATGAGTTACCTTATGTCGAAGGGCCCAATAAGCAGGGAGAACAGCTGCAGCATTTGACGCAATAAGTGAAATCGATTGCCATATGTGCCCTACATGATGAGTTTTCAGCAAGAAGTTTCCTTTAAAAGAACAGTATACAGCTCTATTAATGATGACTATGCACGTTTAAGACGGAAGGAAAATAATCTTGTAAAATCTCAAATTTTTGCATATTTTCCTTGATGACGTTTTTGCAATCCATTTAACTTGTAAAAATGTCCTTTAAAATTCAATACATTCCGGACACATATAACCAGAAATATGGAATAGTAAAAAAAATGTAAACTGGTAAAAAATTGAAGTTGAATGAGATACTCCATTCAGTTTGTATAGACCGCAAAAAAAAAAAAAAAAACAATACCTTTGTGGGTCACCAGTTCAACACTGCAGTCAAAGCCTCCATGGTTACGGTCACAGGCGCAGTAGCTGATAAAGAAAATTATCACACACAAAATAAATTGAGAATGAACGGAAATGGAATTTTAAAACGCATTCAAATTTCAGGAAGTGCGAAAGCATCAACCTGTACAATGTTAGCCCACTTGTGTCTAGTAAAGATTGACAGGTTCCATGAGAGGAGCACTTTTGTGGACATCTTTCTAGCGAGATAGACATGGTAGTTGGAACTACGGATCCAGTACCAGCTGAGTTTGGGTGCCGTAATCCAAAACTCCAAGTTCCTTCTCGAACATACAAGATATAGAAACTAATTGATTTCTCGGTAGAATCATACATCTTGAAAAACATAGAACCGTTGTTGCTACTTGTGCTGTTCGTGTAGTAATAATCCCATCTATCAAGGGATGGGAATCCACCATATCTGCAATATATTTCGTAATTTATCTTTGCATCAGACAGAAGACGGATGTGGATATTTCCTCCAGCAGCACCATACGGAATGTCTACGAGGAAAAACGTCCAACCGACATCACTATTTCCCCCATTAGAAGAATTGCTTAAAAGCGGTTCTAAAGCAAAATTAGCTGAATCTGGTGACACCTTCTGAGTGATCGGCAAGTAATATGCTTCAAAGGCTACAGAAGGATTTCTCCTCAGAACTGTCTGTAAAAAAACATTTTAAGTTTGTCAAGAAAGCAATCCTTCTGTTTGGTTTCACGAATCTCCAATAAGGAGAATACAGGGGAAAATGCATCTACTTCAACTCTGAAGCATGGAAAAGGCAAATTCAACAATGATTAACATCATCGGGGAACGAGGGAAGAACGTCATATTATTCTCACCTGAAGCATGTATCGTTCCGATGTACAATTTGGTCCAGCCTTACCAGTCGGACACTGAAGCACTTGCCATTCCAATGAATAACAAACCTTTTGGCCGATGCCAATATTCTTGTCCGAAAGATTAACGAGATGAATGGTAAGATACCAGCGACCAACTTTCGGTGTTGGTATAATTAAAGGGGCTTGGCTGATATTGCCAGAATAATCATGCAATGTACTCAGTGGCATTGCACCATGCCGAGCATAACAGATGAAAACAATTTCACTGTTATTGGTGCTACTTGAACTTCCTGCTATATTCAAGCTAACATTTGATGCCGTAATTATTAGCTTTTCAGCAATTCCAACAACGTCCAAGGAGAAAACTTTTGCTCCATCAGCTTCATGACAAGTTTCGTTGTCAGTAGTTCTACAACGAACACCTTCGGCCATTGGGCCGAAGGTCTGGTTAAAGCTTCCTTTGGACAGATTATTGCTGTCAAGACATGAAAGCAAATTAACTGTCTGGTTACAGAATTGACCCGACATCTGTGGGGCCGCACATACTTCCACACTTACATTGCCACTGAAAGAATATGATTGGCCTCGATTAATCTGCATGGGAAATCAGTGAAAAGGGAAAAAAATTGGTAAGGGCTGTGAATTTTTTTCAGAGAAGATCTAGAAAACAATGAACCTTGGGTTTCTGGTCAGAACCTCGCCGAAAGAACTTTTCTCTTTATATCCAGTAAAAGTAATCAGCTATGTGACAAAAGGCATTATCACTTAAAATCTACACTTCCTATTTTTGAGTTTTATATTTAAATTAAAAGCACGCAAAGTGTAGCAAAAAAAATATACAGGCAGTAAATTAAACAGGAAAAGGTAAACCTAGAGAGATGAATCCGAAAAAACAAACTTGAAAAGATATGATTAGAACTGACCAATAAAGAAGATACGAAGCACCAGCTTTAGGAAAAAGTACCATTTTAGATTGTGTTCTCATAGGTCCAATGCCGTTAAATAAGCCAAGATACCATATACCTGGACCAATCTGTAGAACAACTTTGAAACTCAGCCAATGTTGATAACAAATATTAACGTAAATCAAGTACAAAATCAGAGAAAAACCTGCTCATTTGTCAGTCTCACAGAAACGAATTTCTGCATAGGATAGCATTGCTCAGTGATCTGAAGGCCTTCTGCTCCTCCGAAAGAACCATTAGAGACGGAATCAAACACTGCAACAGATAGACATTATTAAGCCACCAATAACATCCAAGATGGCATATCAATCAATAAGGAGAAAGGTTCAATCATATGCAAGATGGACATAAATAAGATTAATACTCAAGTCCCAAAATACATGACGATGACGTGACTAGATCAATTAGTCTAGTGTAGAATGGCCAGAACAATAACAAACCTAAGAATGTAAAACGTCTTATGGAAAAAACAAACTTAAAAACAAAAAGATCATCACTTCAGCACTAAAATGAACTAAAATCCAGTCGCCATATAAAATTTACCTAGGCCAGTTTGAGAAGTGTTATACACATCAGGGAGAGGGGGGCTCCCTTCTCTGAAGCATATCATTGGAAGAGTGCTTCTTGATGATCTTTTAGCTTTTCTCAGATCCTGCAAACAATCACATTCTCATATAAGAAATGGCTAAAGGGTAGATATATAAAGAGAGAAAATAGAAACCTATTATATCTAGAGGAAGAATACGGCATTCAGATTTATGCATAATAATTAAGAACAACCGCAATATACAAACACTGGAAAACATGCGGAAAGATGATGATAAAACATAAGTTCAAGAATGGTACAATATAGAACTAATAAGGCCTTAAAAGCAAACTTACAATGTCTACATCTGATTCTAAATTTACGGACACTGAACAGAACCACTGTGGCAGATCAACTGCAAAAAAGAGAGAGAGAGGCTGAAGTTAGTCTCATAGTCTGCACAGCATAAATCTATACTCCATTTTAAAAAGATTTACGTTCCATTCTGAAGATAGATACGCTGCTGATCGTGATTGGATTGCTTTTCCAAACAAAAGATTTTCACTTCGAATCCCACGTCTCATCTTACAAACCTATTCTAAATAGTTCACTTAGACAAAACTCAGTGACAAAAATTATCAAAAAAAAATCCAATTCAGTCATGGTCTGCAACCAAAAGACATCCTATCCAAAAGCATTTAGCAACAAGAAGTATATAGATTAATCAGCTAAATGCAATTAATAGTTGACTTCATATAGCCGACATACACCTCTGTGTGTGTACAGAGAGAGGCAGAAACCAGGATAACATAGTATTACCTCCTTTCCTTAATATCAGTCGTTTAGGACATGTAGCGAAAATTAAGATACTTTGTTAGTCAAAATATCAATATTACTCTCTTAAATATAATTAGTGGTATAATAGTCCTATTTAAGAGAGTAATATGATATTTTGACTAATAAAATACGTTTTTATTCCTTCATTTTCGCAACATTTTCTAAACGACTTATATTAATATATTAATGAATGGAGAGAGTAGCACTTAACCAGATGCACGGAGGAATGGATTCAATCGATAATTCAAAAAGAAAAAAAATGAATTTAACCAGAACCCACCAAATTCCAACAGTCGTTTATGCTCAGGAAATTCACAGATAAATAAAAAAATATCAAATCTTTAGTTCCCAAAAAGCTATAATGAGTAGAAAACATAAGAATCAAGAATTGGTCCCAAAAAAAAAAAAGAGCAAATTTCACATATAAACGAAAAAGATCAAATTTTTAGCTAGACCCGCCAATCTTTAAGAGCCGACTAATTACAGAAAGCTAGAGTAATCAAGAATCAAGAATTGAGAAAAAATCCCACCTCTAATATAACGCCACTGATAAGGTTTGAGCTCAACTTTTTCATAAGTAAAGCTGGAAATAGTGAAAGTATTGTTAAGGCCACCACCATCATCATCACCACCAAGAACTTCTCTAATTCCACCAATACATGTAATCATGTAAATCATTATAAGGAATGGACTTAATTGATTCAGACAACCCATAATCCAATTGTTCTTCATGCTGCTGGTGTTTCTTAGTGCAATAATCAGAGGATGATGTAATTCGATTAGGTACTAAAAGAAAAAGAAAAAAAAAAGAGGACTAATAAAATAAACAGTACTAATAAACATACTAATGTACTCCTTCCATTCGGATGTTTAGAACACTTTGAAAAAATTAAATAACTCAAACAAACAATAATTTTTTCACCATAATTTCAATAATACCTCTTCCTCCCCCTCTTTTATTTTTCAAATAAAATATATATTGAAGAATATAATTTGAATAAATTATTGACACATAATAAAATATACGTAAATGATAATTAATTTAAATAAATATATATCATAAACGATAATTAAATGAAAAATGAAAATAGAGTGAGTACTAAATTTGTGTGCTTCCTAATTGAGTCTTTTTTTGGCATAAGACAATTGAGTTTGGTGAATTTCTTGAATTGTAATATATATATATATATATATATATATATATATATATATATATATATATATATATATATATATATATATATGGGTTGACTCGTGTTTTTTGGGGTCTTTTTGTTGAACAAACAATAGAAGTCTGCAAAAGCAGGCGTTGAATTGAACAGACGCCTTCATATATTAGTCATGTGAGGATATTTACTGTTAATGGACTCCGTCCAGGTGTGTTAATTTTATCTTATTGTTTAAAATTGGTTATATCACAATAAAATATTTCGTTCATTTTTCAATATAAATAGTTTATAACACTTAAACAAACAATAATATTTTTACCAAAATTTCAATAATATCCCTTCCTCCCTCTCTTTCACTTTTCTAATAAAAAATATGTTGAGGGTATAATTGAAATAAATTGTTTACACCTAATAAAAGACATGTAAATGGAAATTAATTTAGATACATATATGTCTCCTAGACGACAATTAAATATGAATGAAGTGAGTATAAAATAAATAGTGATGATGTGACTAGTTTTGAACCACAACAACTGCATACTTGGCACATATTATAAATTTTTCAAAAATATATTTTTTCTATCCGGATTTGAATGACTCATCTTGAACTTGCCTAAAATTTAAGATTTGTCTTTAACTTGAATACAATTGAAATTTTATCTAAATTTAGAAATTGAACATTCAATTCCGGGTATTTAAATGAGGCAAATGAGAAATTCAAATTCGAATGGATAAAATATCATTTTCTAATGTTTAATGGTGTTTTTTTCCGTAAGATTACCCTTAAATTTTTTTTTATTTTTTATTTTTTCATAAAATTATGTCATATATTTAACAACCGTTAAATAGGCAAAATTACAAGGAGAAGGCATTCTGATGCCTTAAATACAGTAGGACTAGGAATAAAAGAAAAAAATCATTTAATCCTCAAAAATGGTATGCCTTGGCGGTCAATAGTCTGCGATCGAGAGGGGCGTGGTCCCCTACCTGGCAATTGATTTTCTTCGCCTTACACACCCCATAAATATAAGCATCGAGATCCCGGCATAGCAAACTTTCAGTTGTGACACGACCATCAAACATAAAACGACATCGCGCCTTCCACAACATCCACAATATACTACTTGAAATCAATAAGCATTGGTCCTTCTTTTCATCTCCAACACTCATCCACCAATAGTTTAAGAGATCATGAGGACTCTGAAAAGTCGAGCAAGAGAAAACTAACCCGAATGCATCTGCGGAGTGTTGTCATAGCCTTCTTGCAAAACGACAACTAAGAAAAACATGATGGTATTAATCAGAGCCAGCCTTGCACATACATCGTGTAACTGTTTGAAAGCCTTGGCGCCACATAGATTCCTCCATAGCAAGAAAATAATTCAGAAAACGCCATAAGAACAAAGTGAGGGTAAGAGGAAAAAATTTCGACCAAGCTAGTTTCCGAGTTGCAGAATGTGCAGTGGATTTGTGAGCTGAAACTGCCGAGCGCATCGAAAAATTCCCGCTGGGTTCTAACATCCATATCAGTCTATCCTTCCCGGGCTTGATAACTGTATCAGGGAATTTCCGAAGAACATTCCCAGGAATATATTGAAGAAGGGCTGCCTTGTTCCATCCATTAGCACCAATATAATCTCGGATGTGTGCTTTTGAGAGTGCCAAATGCAGTGGCATCAAATCCGCTACACACCCTTCTGTCGTGAAGTTTTCGTAAATCAGCGAGGATTGTCCATCTCTAATAAGCATTCCCATATGTGATTCGGCCTCTTTTTTTATACTTATCATTCGCTTCCATAATAGGGAGTGGTTCGGGCGACTCTCTGCAAGGGTGACATGATCCAATCCCAGGCAATAAGTTGAAAACATGAATCGCGACCATAGTGAATCTGCTGACCGAAATCTCCACCAAATTTTGATGTTAAATGCTCTTGTATACTCTGCCAAAGATGTCAATCCAAGGCCATTGCTAGAGGTATCCGCACACAACGATGTCCATGCCATCCAATGTCGCCTATGAGAACCCGCAGACTGCCCCCAAAGAAAATTGGCTAACAACCTCTCAATCTTTGCCTGCACTATTTTTGGTGGAAATGTAGCTGCAAAAATATGTAAGGACATTGATGATAGTACATGTTTAATGAGTACCAAACGACCAGCCATATCAAGCAAACCTCGCTGCCATCCATCTATCTTCGATGCAATTTTATCCACTAATCCTTGAAAATATATGACTTTCCCTCTTCCGTAATATAACGGGCAGCCCAAATAAGTAATCGGCATATCTCCTTGAATAAAACCCGTTACCGCTTGAATAGTGGTTGATTGCATGGTGTTTGTCTTCGAGGAAACAATAAAGAAACTTTTGCCACAATTGATTCGTTGACCCGATGTTTGCTCATATTTTTTGAAGAAATCCACAAGATGCTCTAGACTCCGCTTTTCCCCATTGGTGAAAATAATGACATCGTCTGCAAAGCTGAGGTGAGACACTATCATTGAATGTCTCGACATGGAATATGGTCGCACCTGCTGGTGTCCTATCAATTCATTCAATCCTCTTGAAAAGATCTCCGCTGAAATGATGAAAATGAGGGGCGACAAGGGATCCCCTTGCTTCACCCCTTGTCCAGATTTAAAGAATCCATGTGGTTTACCATTAACAAGCACAGAAAACCAATTAGAATCCAATAAATTCTGCACCAGATTGAGAAAGTGAGCATGGAAGCCAAAACGTTGCAGCACCATTAACAAAAAAGAGTGAGATACCCTATCAAAAGCTTTCATCATGTCTAACTTGATTATCAAATTACCACCACGTACTTTTTTATTCAGATGTTGAACTAATTCTTGTGCAAGTAAAACATTATCAGATATCAAGCGGCCTTTGACAAAACCAGATTGGTTATCCGAGATAATAGTGGGAAGAAGAGAAGCTAAGCGGGTTGCAATTACCTTCGAGATTACCTTACTTGCAAAAGTGCACAATGAAATTGGACGGAAGTCTCCAAATGTCGAAGGATTATTTATCTTCGGTATCAATACAAGTAGTGAACTGGACATGGATTTTGGCATGCGAACCCCTGCCCAAAAATCACAAACAGCATTAAAAACATCAGTTGAAATAATCTCCCAACAATATTGAAAGAAAGCCCCCGTGTAACCATCTGGTCCTGATGCACTTGATTTTTCCAGATCATAAACAGCTCTCCGCACCTCAGTCAACGTTGGCAAAATGGACAGCTTTCTGTTATCCTCTGCACCAATCAAACTCGGAATAACATTTAAAAGAGAAGAATCCAAAATAACAGAGTGATCCGTCTAAAATTGAGAGGTAAAAAACTTTACCCCCTATCGACCAATTTCATCTGGTTCAGTGAGCCAATCACCATCACTATTCTTTATTTTAGCAATATACATCTGTTTTTGCCGATTATTGCAATAAGTATGAAAGTATCGAGTGTTCGAATTACCTTCCTCAAGCCATTTGATACGTGATTTTTGGCGCCAAAACAATTCTTCCCACATCAAGCGACGAGTATAGATGTCTCTAGCAGCTTGCAATAATTCATGATTGGAGTCACTTGGGGTTGAATCAAATTGTTTCTCCAAGGCAGCAACCTGCTCCCCTGCCTCTCGGACTAAATCAAAAATATTGCCAAACTTATCCCTATTCCAAGCCGACATGGTAGATCTCAGTCGTTTAAATTTTGCCATTAAAATTTGTAATCCATTACCCTGCTCCTCTCGGCTCCAACAGTCTGATACCAAACTTTGAAAATCAGGATGCTTGTTCCACATAATTTGATACTGGAATGCCGACGGACCAGTGGTGACCTTTATTTTTATTACAACATGCAACGGACAATGATCTGAGAGAGTTCTTTGCAAATGGTTAACTTGAGAAAAACCAAAAAAAGAATTCCAGTTAGAGTTTACCAACACCCTATCGAGGCGGCGAAGTAGCGGAGGGGGCGAACTTCGATGCCAAGTGAAGGGGCTACCAGTGAATGGTATTTCTAACAAACCGCTCATATTGATTGCATCGTCAAACTCCTCTATCGGAAGAGATGCCGAAAATGAGCCAAAACTCTCATGTTGGTGACGAACCACATTGAAGTCGCCTCCGATCAGCCATGGAGAATTATGAACTGATGCAAAAGAAGCCATTTCCGCCCACAAACTCCGCCTTTGTGTGTAGGGGCAGCAGGCATACACAAAAGACATATACACCGGGGTCCTTGAAAAATTATTTATCTCAACATGTACTACCTGCGCAAGATCTCCAACCACAGTCAAATCAATAGTTCCATTCCAAAAAAGCCAAATCTTGCTTGTTACGTTACCATAACCATGATCAAAACCTAACATCGAAATATACAAGGGTAAATCCGAGAGGCTTATCATTGGTTCCAACAAAATTAATAAAGATAACTTATGTTCACGTCGTAGTCTCTTAACTCGCGAAGCCGATTCTTGTTTCGCTATTCCTCTTACATTCCAAATTATACAATCCATTGAAAATAACCAGAAACATAAAAGCATAAGGAGCCTGAAACCTCCATTATTTCCGATTACCTGCTTTGTTCATAGAACATGCTTCCAATTGATGAGCAATTTCCTTGTACATGGCTATCAAGATGAACTTAGATTACTTCGGTAAAGAAGAACTGAGAATAGGCCCTAATAAGGGATTCAAGACTCTACTTGAGAGAGAAAAGTAAATAAATGGTTAATTTCCAAGAGTTCCAGAAAAAACCATGATCATCTAGTGCTGAATGGTTGAGAGAAAGGAATGGCAGTTGAATTGCAGCACCAAGAATTGCTTCACAATCAAGGGAATGGTGAATGGAGGTAAGTTTTGGTTTAGGACTTTTGTCAAACACGTGGTGTGCATGGTGAAAAGAGTGGAATTTTTTGAAAAGTCGGTAGCCGTTTTTTCGCCCAAAAAAGGTTCCACCGCTTGAAATTTCTTATCCAAACAGTCTGTTAATCATGTAAGATTACCCTTATATTGAATATAGAGAAAATGAGATAGATGGTTGGTAGTTAGTACTGTCAAAGTGGGCCGAAGTCCGCGGACCGGTCCGTCCCGCCGCTGGCCGGACCGGGTATGAACTTAAGAAATATTGATCCGCAAAAATGCGGGCTTTTTAGCCCGCGCGCGGGCGGATCTGGCGGATTGTGGGCCGCCTGCGGGCTTTTAAAAAAAATACATATTATATATAATATTTTTTGGAAAAGTATATATATTATATATAATATGGTATATATTAATATATTTCCTACTCGCTTGATGGTTAAAAAAAAAGTATACATTTTATATATAATATTTTTTGGAAAAGTATGTATATTATATATAATATGGTATATATTAACATATTTCCTACTCGCTTGATGGTAAAAAAAAAAAAGTATACATATTATATATAATATTTTTTGGAAAAGTATATATATTATAGAATTATTAGCCATTTTTGTCCTCAAAGAAGTTGCGCTTAGCCAGTTTCATCCTTTTCCTTTTTTTAACTTTTCACATCCCCAATGTATTTTCAAACAGCCACTTTCATCCTTTTTCACTTTTCACATCCCTAATGTATTTTCAAACAGCCATTTTCATCCCCAATGTATTTTCAAACAGCCATTTTCATCATTTTTTAAAGTGGGTTGTTTGAAAATATATTGAGATGAAAAGTAGCTGTTTGAAAATACATTGATGAGAAAATGTTAAAAAAAAGAAAAAAGGATGAAAGCGGCTAAGCGCAACTTCTTTGGGGACAAATTTGGCTAATAATTCATATATTATATATAATATGGTATATATTAACATATTTCCTACTCGTTTGATGGTAAAAAAAAAAAGTATACATATTATATATAATATGGTATATATTAACATATTATCATGGTGTTTACACCATTGTATAACTTTTATTTTTCTTCTAATTGCGTTTTATCTTTTGATTGTAATGGCCTTGACTATTTTATGATTAATGGGTAAATCTTTATTTAACAAAAAAAAAAAAAAAAACTTGAGTGGGCCTGCGGGCTTTGTGCGGTGCGGGTATGGGTATGTGTTTCAATGATCCGCAAAAATGGGCCCGCCCCGGCCCGCCCCGTTTTGAAATAAGCCCGCGCGGGCCAGACCGGCCCGGCCCGCCCCACCCCGTTTCACATTACTATTGGTAGTTGAGACTTAAGGGGTATAATAGTAAAGTTTATTCCTCCTTCCTTAATCTTAGGATAAAATATTTAGTAAGACATCCATTAGGAAATGAATGGAGTATTAGGTGACACTCGATACTTATTTTAAAAAATGAATCGATATACCTTCAATCCTAAAGGGTACTTCAGAAGGGGACATAACTCCTTATATAAATTTCAAATATATTTACAAACTAATAGTATAGTTACATCATAAGATTCATTTGACCTGGTACATAATATAATTATTCTAAGTATTCGTTTGTTTGGATCCCACATTAAACATCTTTGGAATAAGCAATTTTCGAAGATATATTATCCCTTTTCTTGGCAGAAGGAGATTGCAAAATTTGACCATATACAGTGTAGAACTTGCTCTCAATTTGACCAGATAAGTCAGGTGCAGGGCGATTGTCCCAAATGAAAGGGAGAGAAAATTACCTTACAGGAGGAGAAGATAGTCCTAGAAAGAGAAATTTTTTTAAGCTTGCCCCATGTATGAGGAGGATGTCGAACTCGTGACCGAGACTTGCCTACTGGGCAATTAATAGGACAATTAGTTGTTACTTCATCACTTCTTTTCCGAAGATATTGGCCATTTTTGCAGAAGGAGATACTAAAATTTGACAATCTTTTAATAGGACGATCAATTATTACTTCATTACTTCTTAGACTTTTTTATTTTTCTTTCCGGAAACTCAAAATATACACGATCTCATTAAGAACTAGAGAGGTTAGTCGAGAAACACGACTTTCATTGTGCTATAACGTTTTTTCTTTACGAAAGGAGATCGTAAAATTTGACCAAATCTTTTAATAGGACAATTAATTATTACTTCATTAATTCAATACTCCTTTCATTAAAAATTAAAGAGTTCGGTTAAGAAACACAATCAGTCGAGAAAAAATAATTTTAGTTACAAAGTAAGGAAAATTATTGTTCCGTAGAAGAATACCAAAGGAGTCGAAGATGCTCCAAAGGACAAATGTAGAGAGTTAGCTAAATCATAATCATTACTCCTTAGATTTAAATTTAATTAAAGTAATTGGTAAAGTAGTAATACTACTAGTTAGATTAATTAGTAATTAGAATACTCATTGAATGGTAGGTTTAGTCTCCATCCATCTTCTATTACCAATGCACAAGGGTGATGGTTTCAATTGATTAAAATAAGTTGCTTTGAATGGTTTAAAGTTATGAGCAGCTCTTAATTACTTTTTAATTATCCTACACAAAAAGGCGATACTCACGCTTTCAGGGCCCCTACCTCCCGATCCGACAGAAATTGTTGAAGATGTTAATCAAGATGATCCAGCGACTCGACTGGTATTACTTTCTAATTATCAATCTTAACTTAACATGTAAAAGAAAAATATTTTTAGTAAGCTACTTTAGAGTTTAGAGTTTTTTTATTTGTTGTTGAAGGAAATGATAATATCATTAGACGATATTAAAAATTACATGAGTGAATTAGAATTCTGATAGATCCCCTACATTTTGAATTGAGGCGTCAAACCTTAGAGATATCCAGCCTTTAGAGTTTAGAGTTGCTTTTGGAAAATGCTTATGTTTCTATTTAAATGCTGAAAATTTATTCTAATTAGTTTTTAATCCTTTTCCAATCTCATTTTCTAATCGCCTAACGTGTTTATTTAATTGATTGCTAAATTAAGTTGATTAATTTTTTTTAATTGAAAGCGTTAGACGCTTTATAATTGCCAATTATATTAAAAAACAAAAAGAATGAGGAGCTAAGACGCGTTGTTATTATTGGTAGAAGTTATTCAAATTGTATTTTCCATTCGTTTGAACAAAAATGCTTATGTTTTTCTTAATCTGGATTAGTTAGCTAAATTGAGTTTTAAGTTTCATCTCTATATGCCATAACTTATGCATCGGGCACCACGATTTCTGATATCAAGGACCGTTCTATAACATTTTAATTATATATAAAAAAAAAAAAGGATAAAAAGCGCTCACGCCCCCTAAACTATTCCCTTTTTTGGTTTTTGACCCTCAAGTAAAAATGGTCAAGTTTTACCCCATAAACTATTTTGATTTTTGGTTTTTGACCTTCCATCCATATTCTCCGTTACATCATAACGGAAGTCCAAAAAATGAGGGCATTTTTGGGCAATCTGTATAAGATCCTAAAATTTTTATTTTTATAAAAAAAAGAGGAAAGCATTATTTATGCCCTTTCAACTATTTTAAAAAGCAAGTTATACCCCTTTTTTATTTTGGGTGCCCTTTATACCCACAACTATTTACGGGGTGCCCAAAATACCCAATTGTGGCGGAATCCGGCGAACCACGGTGGCTCTGCACACGTGCCGCCCATATGCCCGATTTGGCAAGGGCAAAATGGTCTATAAATTTTACTTCTTCATCTTCTTCCCAAACCCCTTCTTCAATTCATCTTCTTCCCCAATCCCTTCATAAAATCATTAATGAATTTCAAATTCGAGGAAAAACACAACCGGTGATACTTAGAAGCTTCTCAAGCAAGCTAAAATCATCACAAAGAAACAGAATCCAATTACTATCATACAATCTCCGAAACCCCCAGCCATAGATTATCTTCAAAAATTGTTCTTAGTCATTCTTCTCCAAAAAAGAAAAAAAAAACTGAAGCCCAGAAAGTGGCTGCCCCTACCTCACTCACCCCACCCCATCTCCAAATCAGTACCAAAATTGGTTTTTGGACAAAATTCTAAAGCTTGAAAATGCAAGAAAAGCTTGAAAATTTGAGGATTGGTTTCTTTTAATTTTAGTTTTGTTTTTTATTGTTTTTTTCTTGGGTTCTGAAATGATGAACCCTACGAATTTGGGAATTTTTATGTTTGGTAAATTCTTGATTTTTTGGGTAATTTATTGAGATGAACCCATTGTTAATTGCATCTTCCTCACTTACCATCTCCATTACATGGGTTTTCCCCTTCTTCATCATCTGGAAAAATTCATCAACTATGGAAATGGGTGTGGGCGTGATACTACTGCTGCTGCTTGAAAATAAACCCATATCTTTAAACTCAAAAAGATTCAAAAATTATGAAGGGATTAGGGAAGAATATTTTGAAGAAGTGAAATTTGGAGAGAGATTAAATTTGTTGACGATTTTGCAATGGAATTTATGAAGGGATTGGGGAAGAAGATGAATTGAAGAAGGGGTTGGGGAAGAAGATGAAGAAATAGAATTTATGGACCATTTTACCCTTATCAAATCGGGCATATGGGCGGCACGTGTGCAGAGCCACCGTGGTTCGCCGGATTCTGCCACAATTGGGTATTTTGGGCACTCTGTAAATAGTTGTGGGTATAAAGGGCACGTAAAATAAAAAAGGGGTATAACTTACTTTTCAAAATAGTTGAAGGGGTATAAATAGTGCTTTCCTCTAAAAAAAATAACATATTATTCTGACGAGATAGAAGAAGTCGCCGGTGAGAACAGTGACAGAAAAAGGCAGAAGCCGGGTACCACTCCTCTTCTCCAACTACCAACTGTAAATTCCAACATCTGAAAAAAATCTTAAAAGGCCCTTTTTCCCCTTAAATTTAATTCTATTTATTATGAATGATATGATTTTCCCAAAAATGCCCTCATTTTTTGGACTTCCGTTATGATTTAACGGAGAATATGGATGGAATGTCAAAAACCAAAAACCAAAATAGTTTAGGGGGTAAAACTTGACCCTTTTTAGTTGAGGGTCAAAAACTAAAAAAGGGAATAGTTTAGGGGGCGTCAGCGCTTTTTACCCCCAAAAAATCATGTATCATAATTTTAGATAAATAAAATACCAATTGTTTAAGGGGCATTATTAATCTCATATATAATGTGAAGTATAATGTCCATCATACTTAGCCCCCAAAAAAAAAAAAAAAAAAGTATAATGTCCATCATAGACTGATTTACAGGGAGGCAAAACTCATTCTCCACCATAACCTGTAAATCACAACTCTAAACAGCTTTTGTAAATACTAATCTCCC
Organism: Vinca minor; assembly: GCA_026122235.1. Classification (NCBI taxonomy): domain Eukaryota; kingdom Viridiplantae; phylum Streptophyta; class Magnoliopsida; order Gentianales; family Apocynaceae; genus Vinca; species Vinca minor. Next base: position 3,652,124 of record JAOCZM010000100.1, on the reverse strand, counting down.
GTTAATACAAATTCAACATGAATCTAGGACACTGAAACTCTTGTATAGTTTTGTTTTTCATTTTTGGTAGTGCTATGTGGTTCTAATAATTGGCTACAGTTTAGAATAAAAGTATAAAATATCGTAAAATTCTTTTTAAAAAACTGGGTCAAGAGTATTTATAGTCTATTTATAACGCAAATGTGTAAAATACAGTGAAATTCATTATAAAAATAAGTAGTCAATAATATTTTATTTTATAGTCAATTATTTGAGGTACAAAGCTTTTTATTTTTAATTTTTTCTCTCTCTCTCTCTTACATTCTGATGGACATTTTTTAGTTAAGCTTTACATTTTGTTTGGGCTTCGGTCAAGAGACCGAAAAGGGACAGAATTTGTGTAGTACGGTAAAAGATGAGTGGGCCGAAAGGCCACAAGTCAGAACCAAAAAAATAAGTCCAAACAAAAGTATTCATTTTTTCCTTTTCTTTTTTTACATGTTTGACATTTTATCATATCTCTCTAAGATATTTATGCCTCTGAGATATCTTTCAAAAGCAACTGTTACCCCTCAGGAATATATCGTGCCATTTGTATCCCCAACAATTTACGGGGTGCCATTTATACCCAAAAGTGGCAGCATCCGGCGAAAATGGGCGGCGTTGCACGTGTGCTAACCGTACAAACACATTTTGAGGGGCAATTTCGTCCACCAGACATCCTCCAACAAAAAACAAGTGAGCAACTTCACCAAAATGGATCAAAACGTCTTATTTGAAGAAGAACACCAAGAAGGCTTGAAGAAGACAATGGAGAAGACATGGCTTTTATCTTTATCCAAACACTTGGATCACAAAATCTAAACCGAATTCCAATCTTCAAAAAATCAAGAACACCAAGAAGGTTGAAGATTTGTGGATTTGTGGGTTTGAATTATTTGAAGAAGAACACCAAGAACACCAAGAAGGCTTGAAGAAGACAATGGAGAAGACATGGCTTTCTTTATCTTCACCACCCACCCACCATGGTTGGATCTTCAAAAAATCAAAACTTCCCCCAAAATCTCCACCACCCACCCGCCACCACCACCCTTTCTTCATCTTCTTCCTCCAAAATCAAAACTTCCCCCTAAAATCTCCACCACCCTCTCTTCTTCCTCCAAAACCCATTCTTCCAAAATCAACTACATGGCTTTCTTTATCTTCACCACCCACCCGCCATGGTTGGATCTTCAAAAAATCAAAACTTCCCCCAAAATCTCCACCACCCACCCGCCACCACTCACCCACCACCACCCTCTCTTCATTTTCTTCCTCCAAAATCAAAACTTCCCCCAAAAATCTCCACCACCATCTCTTCGTCCTCCAAAACTCATTCTTCCAAAATCAACTTCAAAGCTTCATCTTCATCTTCAAAGTTTCAACCACCAATAAATCCTTCAAAATAGCATTTAAAGAGAGGTGAGTGGTGGAGGAGATGGCGGAGGGAGGGAGGGGTAAGTGGCGGGGGAGAGAAGGAGGGATGGGTGAGTGGTGGAGGAGAGGGAGGGGTGAGTGGTAGAAGAGATGGTGGAGGGAGAGAGGGTGAATGACGATTTTGCCCCTCTGATTTCGCATGTGCAGTCCGCACGCGTGCAACGCCGCCCCTTTTCGCCGGACGCCGCCACTTTTGGGCATAAATGGCACCCTGTAAATTGTTGGGGACAAGAATGACACGATATACTCCTTAGGGTTAACAGTTGCTTTTGAAAGATACCTCAGGTGCATAAATAGTGATTTTCTCTATCTCTCTATAAAATTTGATGAAGTCTTAATTTTCATGCAAAATTTAAAATGGACAGATAATTTGGGACGAATGGAGTACTATCAATAACAATTTCATTATCTATCTTTTGATATAGTAAAAAAACATCATGAAAAAATTTCTTTTATGAATTTTAGTGAAAAACACAAACCGATTAAGAGAAATTTTATTTTGATAGGTGTGTAAGTTTAAAAGTTACATCCAAATCAATGAATATAATACACGTAGGCCAAAAGTCAATTCTCATTCCTACATTTATTGTATTCATTGGTTTGAATGTAAGCTTAAACTTACTCACCTACCAAGATAAAACTTCTCAACCGATTCATGTAATGATACTTGGAAATGTTTTTTCCCCTTATAAGTTAGGAAAGTTTGATCTCATGTTCTTAATAAACTAAAAATAAACATCCAACCACTCGACCACATTACCTAAATCAAAGTGATGATGAGAATTGTGCATGAATTTAGTACGCAAAAACATTTGTACTTTTTTTTTTACTAAATAAGAAATTAACAATCAAAATATAATACGAAAATATAAGAAAAATAAAAGTTATACAATGGTTTATACAACCATGATAACAGATAAAAGCCCACACCGGTGACTGGGTAATAACACTAATAAAAGTAGAAAAACAAATAAATAATAAAATTCTTCGCAGCATTTTCTCTGTAATCCTTGAACAACAGTAGCAAGAAAAGTTCAGTTTCAACATCTTTCTTAAAAATCAACAATCTACAAGACCATGTTGTAGATTGTCTCGGAAAGATATAGAAAACCGAGAAAGGGCCCAGAAGAACTCCGGGTTGAGAGAGAAACTCCAGATATGGAAGGATCTGAAGTAGATCTTGCATCCACGTCTTGAATCTTGAAAAAGAATGCCTTCAGAAAACTTCATCATAATTTACGGCACAAAAGGGGGGTGAAGACACAAAAAGTAAAGGAAGGATGGATAGATCCAACCAAGATCTGACTGAAAGTTGAATCTTTTGGTTGGATTTATTCCTACTTTTTTTTAAACAGTAAACACTTATTCACACAATAAACATAATGTTCGCCTTGCTTCGACTATCCAAATTTACTCAATGCAAATCCGAGTCTTATATTATCTATCAAACAAAAAAAAAAGTACTGTTAGGGAGCTAAAATTTAGCCAATTAATTGGCTAAATTGGTGGCAAAATGGTAAATAATTGGGTGAATCCCTTATACCAACAGGGGTGAATAGTGTTTAATTTGAGGTTTTAACCAAAATTGTCTTAGCTCTTGATCATTTCCCTAAAAAAAGTCCAAGTCTTATATGGAGCGGTTTCCAAGGTCGTGATTCGTGAAGATTACTGGATGACTAAGGGTGTTCATGAAAAATCAAAACCGACTAAACCAAACCGATCCAAATCAATGCAAACTGATTTTTTGATTAGAAAGGTGCATTGGACTGGTTTCGGTTTGGATTAAATTAAAACCGAACTTTCGGTTTGGTTTGAATTTTTTAGAATCAGATCGAATATATATATATATATATATATATATATATATATATATATATATATATATATATATATATATATATATATATATATATTAAAGAACTATTTTGTAATAAAGTATATTGAACTTCTATATATATCATGACAAACAAGCTTTTCAAGTGCTAAAGTAATAGATTGAAGAGTCATCTGTTGTATGTGGTTTTAGATTCACCTGAAATTTTTGTTTTACTTTGAAACTAATAATGGTGTAATTTTTGTATTTTTTGTTTCTTTCCTCGTAAGATAATTTTTCAGTTATTTGTTTGAAGTTCAAGAATCAAGATCAAGAATTTACGTTTCATTAAATTTTGTTGTTGTTGTTGTTGTTAGTGTTTAACTTGTGAAAAATAATAAACATATTTCTTTATATTGTTTAGTAGCTAGTTAATTATATAAAAAAATGTTTTATTTTTTTACATATGTTTCATAAGGCTTCTCTTATCTTGCCTTGTAGGTATTTCTTCATAAGTATGAGAGTATAATAAAATATCATCAATATATATTATACAATTATCTAATCCTTCAAACTGTTTATCCATAAATGATCGGAATCTTCCTGGTGCATTTTTATATCCAAATGGTATAACATTCCATTCATAGAATCCATTAGGTACTGTAAATGCAGTTAAAGGTTTAGATTCTTCTGTTAATTTTATGTGATAAAATCCTGACTTACAATCAAATTTACTAAACCAATTATATCCTGATATTTGTTTTAGTTTTATTACTTTATTTGGTAATGGGTAATTATATGTTTGTAAGTCTTCTCTTATCTCTATTTATCTCAGGATCAGCATCCCTGCTTATCTCTGCTTTTGGTTGTTTTATCTCTGCCACTGTTGCGGCTAGCTCAAGAATTTTCTTATCTTGTTTAGAAACTTGTATTTCTATTTTTTCTAATTTTTCCAATATATGTTCCAGCAATTCTGGAATAATTGTTGTACTATCTTTCTGGATTTCTTGAGATATAATCTGCAAAGACATTCTTGTTAGTCCTAATTATTTCACAATCATAATCAAATTCATTTATTTTTATTACTAATCTCCTTATTTCTTTTTGTGTTATCGAATCAATTAATTTACTCTGTAACCAATATTTTACATGTGTATTATCGGTCCGTAATAAACAATAGACTTTGGTGAAGCTAGACCTTTTATATTAGTAGGATATGGAGGATTACAAGAACATGAACAGTTAAATTGGACTAATTTATTTCTATATGATAAATTATGAAGAAATAATGATAATTATGAAGAAATCTGTGAAGCTATAGACAGTAATAGAGAAGATAAGTTACTTTTATCAATACAAAAACTACCTCCAGAATTAGGAGAAATAATAAATGAAAACCTAAACCTAGCCAATGAAACAAGAATACCCTTAGAAATACAATTAGGAATGATTAAAGAAAAACATAAACAATTAGAAGAAAAAATAGATCTAATAATAACATATTTAGGAATACAAGATAATATCTTGTAATATTCCATTTATCCAAATCATATTTAAAGATTAAAGTTAATCATCGAAAGTATTTGATTCATGCATAAGATCATAGATTTGTTCAGAATCATTACAGTTATAGTAATCTTGTAATATAGCTATCTCACACTTAAAATAATAATTGTAGACTTTATTTATGATAATATTAGCTATATCATAGTTTAAGTCTTATGTATGGTAGTAAAGACTAATCTTTACATAAGTCTTATGGTTATTTCATTTTTCTAAAGGATTTCCAGAGCAAAGTTTTTCTAATTTCTCATTTATGGGTGTTAGTCTATCAATAGTATAAATGCTAAATATATTTATTCTGTTTGTAGTAGTTTTGAAATTTCGCAAAGCATTATAAATAGTTCAGTTTTGAGTGGTGGATGGTACTGTTGGTGGAGGTTGGAGCATGGAGAAGATGGGAAATGGGAAAGAAGAATAAGAAAACAAAACAGATTAAAAGAGACTGGTCTATTGAGAGAACCATAATTTAATTGTAAATTGCCCTGTCAGAGAAATTGCCTTAACAATATCGCCAGCCTTACAAAAACATACAACCTAGAAAATATAAAATATCCCTTCATTTAGATTCCTCAAGAGTGGCTAATCTTTATTTGTTTATTTAAGCACATAGAGAAATATCATTACTTTGTATTTGTCAAAGGATAATTCTGATATGCACCGGGTCCATTAGACTTTATGGTTCAGAACTGGCCACATCATCACAAAGTTATCTCTCTCCTTATTCGGTGGTGATGTGGCCAGTTATGAAGCACAAGATCCACATGGACCTGATCCATATCAGAATTTTCCTTTGTCAAAATAGCAGATTGCCACGAAACAAGTAAAAGATTCAAAGTATAAGCACTAACAAAATCAAAGTCTAAGTGCGCTAACAAATCAAGAACAACCAAATTGCAGGTACAAATAACTTCTAAACATAACATGTTGCATGTACATATATATCATATATAAAAAAAACTCATGCCAAAGCATGAATAAGTATGTATTTCGGAGTTTATCTGAAACAAAACTTCTTATCATAGATTAAGCAACATAAATATCTGCAATAATATAAACTGGAGTTTTGCCCTTTGTAATTGAATAATAATTATAATATAAGCGAGTGTCATAAATATAACTAAAAGAAACGAAATCAAAATAAATAGCTTCTAAACATACGGTATAGATCTTAGATATAAAATCTCCTGATAAAGCATGGATATTTATGTATTTTGGAGTTTCTCTGAAATAAAATTTCCTTTCATAGATTAAGTAACAAAAAAAAAAAAATCTGCAATAATATACACTAAAATTTGGTCCTTTATAATTGACGACAATTATAATATAAGTTTACTTTTTAGATTCTCGGAAAAAAATGTTTTTTTACCTAATTTTTTTAATTTTTACTTTTTTTAGGAGAAGATAAAATACAATTCTTAGGACAAAATAAAAAATAAAAAAACGGATTATTTTAGAAAGAAAAAAAAAGGAAAAAAAGTAACATGCTCCTGCAGCATTAGGACAACCACATTCGTTGAGAAACCGTCAATGTGCAAATTACAATTTTGTCCCGTTTCCTAAAATGATGTTCTGGATATGCTAATGTTTTATCTTGGTTCAGAAGCAAATTAAATGAATATAATTCTCTTTTATTTTAATTGATTTTTTAGGTCTACATATATTTTACACATTAGTTCGAAAATAAATGATAGTACAATGGTAACTTACTAAAGCAAAATGTCAATAGTACCATAGCCCAGTGAGGCTAGCCTCTGCCCACGACCGTGAGGTCGCGGATTCGACACCCTCCCCCTACGTGGGGCTAAATAATTTCCACAACATTCTTGTGAGGTCCACCTCCCCTGTGAGGTCTAAAAAAAAAAAAATTACTAAACCAAAATAAAAAATTTAGCTAATGTCACATACAACATTACAAACAAAACCTCCAACCCTACAAACAGAAATAACCAATACAATAAAATAAAATAAACCCTAGAGACTTCAACTGCGGGAACTAGGAAGCAACTGTATTATTACCAAACCAAAAACATAATCGACCTCTCTTTGGGCTGCCTTTCACATCAGCGATTTGAGTGACCTAGCCTTGATGGGCTTCCGAATTCGCTTCTTTTCACTTTGGCCAATCTCGTCCTCATCTTCATCGTCTTCAATATAATCAAATCGTTCTTCAATATCCATTTCAGAAAATGGATAATTATTCTCGGCCGAGGGAGTATTGGGCTCGACCAATTCTAAGTCATTTTTGAAAATATCGCTGCTGCCCGTAGTACCGCTATTGGAATTAGGTTCTGCCGCCTTTGTCGAAGCAGAATCTCTTCTCTTTGCCCAACGAGGTCCGAACCCAGAATAATAATAATATTCATATGGATTCGAAGATAGAGTACCAGTAGCCTTCTTCTGACGAGGTCGCCGGCGATTATTGCTCTCCAATGCCGCTTTTCCTGATTTCTTCGCTGCTACTTGCGAAGATGATGAAGGGTTATTATGCTCGCACACCTTTTTCCAGCATTGGCAGCCCTTTCCGCCATTTTCAGAGCTTGGTGGGATAATGCCAACATTATCATCGGCGCCCACTTCCGATTTTATCAAGGGAGCTCTGAGAAAAATTAAATTAAATTTCATCACAAACCCTCACGTAAATTCCCGAATAATAGGTTCTGGTTAGGTTTAAAATTGGAATCGGGGAGTACTATTTCGGAAAAAATTATAAATGGGTATCGGTAACAGAAACCCTAAAAATAATTATTTACGAAATAAAAAATTATTCAAACAAATTGGGAATTGGAAAAAAATAAGTTGAGAGCTTACTTATGATCAGCTCCGATGGAATCTGGAAAGCTCCACCCATTAATCAAAGAGCTATCGTTATCTTCATCGACCTGCAACAAACCCATTTTCATCGATGTGAAAAATGACGAAGGATTTAACAAAATAAACAAAACCCACAAAATAAATTAAGTAATCAAGCAAAATAAACGAGAGAAATGCAGAGATTTAAACTTTTTGCCGAACCCTAAATGGAAGTTTCAGGAAAACCCTAGAGACCCAGATAAAAAAAAATAGCAGAAATGTCAATAGATCTGAACCAGCACATAAAGTAGAAGATCATCAAAACTAGAGCGATTGCAAAAAAATAAGAAGACAGAACCTTATAGAGAAGTGGTGGTAGCGGTGGCGGTGGCGGAGTTTGTTCTTCGAAGAAAGTTAAAACATCCCACGGGGATTGGTTTAGCTTACAAACATGATGGACCGCCGCTGCCGCCGTACCTGGTTTTGAAGAAGAAGAGGTTTCATCATAAAGAAGAGAGGAAATTTTTGCATGTTTTCGGATTCTCATGGTGAAGAAGGAGCTCTAACTCAGAAAAGGTCCGTCGCGGGGGTGGGGGGGAGGAGAGAGGGGTTGGTTATTGTTTTCAAGAAGTAGATCCAAAATCCAAAGGTTCTTCTCTCTCTTTCTCTCACTATATATATATATAGATATAATTTTTTAATTAGGATAGGGAGTGTGAGTCTCGTAGGGGTGAAAATGGTATGTCTATGTGTATGTTCATAATTCTGTCTCTAACTAATCAGAATTCGCTATGTAGCTATTTTTTTCATATACGCATGACGAATTGTAATTGATTGGGAATAGAAATGGGGACATACAGAGATTTTTTGACGTCTGATAGAGGCTATGCTTCTCGAAAATCGTCTATTCTCATACATATTTTAACACTCATAATTTATTATTTGACAATTTTTTTCCAATTTTATATACATCTAGCAAATTGTGAGTGATTTAGTACAGACATAAAAACATGTATAAAGATAAATGATTTTTACCTGGTTCTCTTGTTTCTGACTAATATGTTTATAGAATTATTTATAAACACTCCTTTTATAAGAGTGCCTATAAAATAAAATTTTTAACTACCCAAACTTAAAATTATGAAAAAGTAAACCTTTTTTTTTTATGAAAAGATTACATACAATTATTTTTTAATTTAAGACGTTAAATAATTTAACAATCTAAATTTATAAGCACGGGTAGCCCAAGTGGTAAGGCTATCTGGTCACAGGACGGAGGTCCCGTGGTCGATTCCTGTATCTCCCCTTATGGGATGATAAATTCTCCTCCTAGTGAGGCCAAGTTCCCTCCCCGACTTGGGGCATGCTACAATCTCCCGATCTAGGGTATTTTCCGCTCTTCCTCTTTGGGGCAATAGCCTTCGGGCCTCAAAAAAAATAAAAAAAAATAAAGCACGGAGCTTACTTAAAAAAAAACATGCCTGGCTTGTTGGTGCAGGTCTAGCAAACGGGGGGTGGGGCTTTAGCTTTAACTTTCTGCTGTGTTGATTTTTTTGGGTACTTCGTTCGTCCTGTGGTGTGGGGTATTTAGTTCTGGATTTACATAATTGTCCTTGGACTTGTTTAGTAATTTCATTTGCTATTATGAAAGTGCAACTGAAAGCCACGTCAGGAAACTTGTCTGCTTCTATGCAGGATAATAACTTTTGGGATATTTCCATACTTTTGGGATAAGAGTAGGCAAGGGTGAATATGTCATTCAACTATGAATATTTTATCTTCCTTCAATCTCAAATTGAATATCTATGTTTAACTTAAAAAAAACTTTAAAAAATTAGTTTAATTATAAGTATTTTTTTTTTTGAAAAATAAATAATATCATTAATTGATATCAGGAGCTACATTAGGGAGTTGGAATTCCGATTGATCCCCTGCCCTTTGAAGTGAGACATCAAGCCTTAGTACAAGTCTAGCTAGCCAAATAGCCAGAACATTACATGTTCTGCGAACATAGAAAAAACTAGAGAATAGGTGCCTACTGCCTAGAAGTACAATGTTCTATGATTGCGTAAACAAACTCTACTAAAAAAACAAAAGCAAAATCGGGGTCACGTGCAAACCAGAAGCGCTCCACAATTGTCAGAGTTATTAACTGCAAACTTTCATAACACATAAAAATAGGAGGGAAGATCAGCTGAAAATCGCGTAGAATATTTGGCCAGCGACCACGCAAGATATGAGCAGAACGTCCGCTCTCAATCCTCAATTTGAAACCATGTTGCAACAAAGCTCTATCTTGAGGGATGCTTCTCCAAGTTTTAGACAATCGCCCCCAACAATTGATTACAAAAAAACTCAAAATAAATGCTAATTTAAGACAAGGAAAAATTCTAACACTATCATGATATTAATCCTGAGGCCGACAAGCGGCTTTATATGAAAAGAAAAATACTACTAGAATTGTGCACTATTATGAGGCGCACTAGGCCTTCAATTATCCAGGAGTTGATAAGTCCCGGACAATCCTCAACCAGGCGACTAATTATAAGTAAGTTACAATAATTATATTAAATATAGGAATAAACGTTTGTTAGTGGAGTTTGTATCATTAAAATATAAGAAGCAAGTTACGAGAGTTCAGGAAGAAAATATATTCATTTTAAGAAAATTGACGTTCAATTTAGAATGGGTGGGTATTTTGTTATCATAATTTCCTTTTTAGAAATGTTGTTTAAGGTGTGTGCTTACAGCATGGTTGGTACGTAGTAATGGAATTTCTTTACAGGTATAATCGCTTTTGTCGAGCCCCAGTGCTGCTGTGGCAGCAAACGCGACACATGGGATTGACAACATGCACGACCACCTACTTGACAACTGAACTCGCTATGCCAAAAGGGATATCTCGATATGATAGTGAATACTTAGGCTTATGCTTATATATCAGTCAAACCTTTCATTCTTATCTCATCTCATATGGGACTTGGGTTTACAGTTTTCCACCCAAAATGAGCTCAGAGTCTTATTTCCATTCTAGTGTCTGGAAGGCAAAGTCATAAGAAATATTGATTCATTATCTATAATTGATGAAACTATATTTCAATGTCGGAATGAAATTAAATCAAACATAATATGACATTAATACCTTAGTAACATATATTAACAATAAGACCTAATTATACATACCATTTATAGTTTTACTCGAATGACATTGATATTATATATATAATATATCTTAATTGTTGAAACATAATATATATTAAAAGTTTAATATAATATAAAAATAACTTCATTTTGAATTAAAGTAAATGAAAAACTATAACTAAAAAAATATTTATGAATTACAATCAACAGAAATAAAAAAAATATTTATAAAGAATTACAAATATATTGTTGTGTAATATGAACATTTCAATTAATTAATTAAAAGAAGGGCATAACACTCTCTTACTACTTGATGATTCCAGCTTCCTATAGAAATGTCGATTCATAGATTTTGGTGTGAAATGGTTTTTCCCACATCTTCCTTGAATTTCCATCCCCGTATAATGATATTCTTAACTTCAATTTGACAAACCAGACACTGGAACGTAAAGAAAAGTTAAAAAAATCATTCAATTCCTTTACATTCAGTTTCATTCCAACATAATCAAACATGTCATTAGATTATTATTTTTTGTAAAATTATAAAAGTGAATTATTTTAAGAGGAAATGTTAAAAGTAAATGAAAATTATATTTGTAGAATGCGAGAGGGTTGTGTCCAAAATCCAAATGCACCCATAATTTTTTAATTTTTTTAATTTTTATAACAACAAATGCACCCATAATATACAAAAAAAAAAACCTGCTGCGTTTTTTCCCCTTTTCTCTATCTCTCTCTCTTTTTTTTTCCCTCAGCCTCTTCCTGCTGCATTTTTTTTTCCTCTGCTGCTAGCCAGATTTGGCCATTGACTCCGGCCAATGGTCAAATCTTGGTCAATTATATGCTTTTGTTCTCTTTCTATGTCTTCACCCTCTTATTTTGGCGTAAATCGTAATGAATTTTTTTCAAAGGCATTGTTATTCAAGAGTCAAGACTCAGATGCAAGATCTACTTCAGATCCTTCCAGATCTGAAGTTTCCCTCTAAATCTGGAGTTGTTTTGGGCCCTTCCTAAGTTTTTTTTCATCTTTTCGAGATAATTTATGAGACGATTGATATGCTCATGGTCTCGTAGATTGTTGATTTCTAAGAAAGGTGTTGGAACTGAGTTTGCTACTGCTGTTCAAGGATTTTGGAGAAGATGCTGCGAAGAATTTTATTATGTATTTATTTTTTCTACTGTGTGTAGTGTTTACTCAGTCTAGGGTGTGGACTTTTATCTGTTATTATGATGATCTACACCATTGTATAACTTTTATTTTCTTTTTATCTTTTGATTGTAATGGTTTCGCCTATTTTATTATTAATGGATAATTTTTATTTAGTAAAAAAAAAAAAAAAAATCACCCATAATATCATGGAGTAGAGTCGTACTATTTCATTACATGAAATGATATTTATACTCCTCGTTTAACTTTTTAGGCTCCACTTCCTTATTTATGACTTCAATATACTTGTATATTTGTCCATTACTATTGGAACAATTTCCATTTAAAAATTTCATTTTGGGCCCAATATCTTATTTTACTGACAATTTACTTTATTTAATTGCTAACTTAAATAAAATTTATTATGTTTATGGTATTAAGTTTTTCAATGATTAAAGAAAAACAACGGTATAGTCATAAGCTAAAAAGAAAGTGCGAGTATCATTCCTTTTATTATTATTATATTAAAAAAAAAATGTGCACCAATTCATACCATGTGGAAAAGCTACATCTCCTTGATCAATGTGAGTTGCTCGTTCGTGCCTCTGGGCTCATGTGTGACACTTTCATATATATATATATATATATATATATATATATATATATATATACGATGCGAGGCAGGAAATTTTCTTTAGGGGAAAGCACGATTAACATTGATAAAATAAATTCATAAAAGCATATAAATATTAGCGGAGCTAAAAAATTTTTATTTTGATGAAATCTTATAGACTAGAGTTATTCACATTTTGTACACCATTTTCACTCTACTTGCTGAGTCTTCATAAACCTCCAAGTCCTCCCTGGCTCATATTGTGGACTTTTTATTGTGAAATTTTTATAATTTACAGAGAAAGCTCATTGTGAATTTTTTTATTATTAATTTTATTTTTTAGTCTCTTACACACTTAAATTTGTTACCATTTTAACCAAAATTGTTAAAATATAAGTGGTGTCATTCCTATAATTCACAAACTAAATAATTTAATTTTAAATTGTAAAGTGATTCAAAATGGGTACAATAAACAATGTTCACGAGACGAAGTGTTACAAAAATAAAACTAAATAAATAATTTAACTAAAGTGATTCAAAATAGGTATAATAAACAATGTTCACGAGATGAACTGTTACAAAAACAAAACTAAAACTAAAAAAAATTTTTTTTTTGGAAAATACTGGTGGGGCACTTGCCCCACCATGCCCCACTGTGGCTCCGCCACTGTATATATATATATAACATTTGATCATCGCGCTAAGCACGACCTTCCCCAGACCTTTCTAATGCGGGAGGCTTATGCATTAGGTCCAACCTTATATGATATGGTGTTGATTAGTGTTCCTGCTCGTTTTCAGTGATGAATGCAGAATGTTTATGTTAGTTTGGATATCAATGGAACACCAGAATCAATAGCAGAGGAAGCAAAGGTAAAGATGAGAAGTCAAAGCAAACAATTAAACGTTTATTGGTTCTATTCTATACTTGGAATCCTCATAGATCTCGAGTTCAACACTCGTATCACCACCATTTATTTTATTAAAAAAAAAAGATGAAAGAAAGCAGAAATATTATTCCCTGCTGATTAATCGCAGGGCTTTCCAAAACTAAAAGTTGGATATTGATATAGTGTCTGGCTCAATAATGCAATTGTATCTCTGCGGATAGAACTCCAAAGGCAATGCACTTCTAAAAATCTTCAATATGTAACCTTCAAACATGAGCAGTAATATTATTATCATGCTATGCTAGTCCAGAACTCGGAGCATTCATTGACAGCATGCGAGAATAATCCCGTTATGTTTGGAAGGCACTTTAGCTGACTTGACAAGAATTTCTACAAATATGCGACAATTATTGTTTTCGAATAACAAACTCAGGACGCATGATCCGGGCAGATGGTTTCCCACACTTGATTAAACAAGCAAAGCAGACTACATATTTAGAACAACCTGTTTTATAAGATGATGCTATACATACAGAACAGAGGAGCAGCATTTTACAAGTGATCATACCATTACCAGCAACCTTCATACATACTTGAAAGATGTCAGGTTTACAATTAGAATGACTTGCAAGCTCAGCAAACATATCACAGTTTACCATTAACTTCAGAAACATCCAAAGGTAACCGCGAAAATCCCGCTGCATCTCTATTCCCACTTCTCTTCCTTTGCACTACCACAGATCCGGTTAGTAGTATAAATGCAAAAGCTAGTAAAGGAAACAAAACACCATCATTTCCACGTTTCCAGCTTTTCATGATCGACTCTACACATACCTCGCCGTCAAAACTACCCATTTCGTTGCTCATCTTAAAGATTTCGACGCCATTAAGAATAGCATCAACAGAATGTGGTAAGCTAGCATTCGAGGGTCCTACACTCACTGTCAATAACCCCGACGACTTTCTCCCATCCACCACGAAATCAGCATAGAAAGGTGATGCCAACAAACCATTCGTTATCATCGACAAATCCAAGTTCTCATAAGCCAAATTCCCATTCACATAAACATTGAAATAAAGCAAACTAAGACCAACACTAGCTATATCACAGAAATGCAACCTAATCAAGTAATCATATCCCTCAACCACCGGAAATGTCCACGTAATATTCAACCTAGGTACAGAATTATCCAAGCTCTTGATCACTCTAGCTGAGCTATACACATTATCTGGCCCCACTTCGCGACTAGCCCCGCCCATCTGATAATTAATCCTGCCACCAAAATGCACCTTCTTCGACAACGACAACCCATCATCACTAGACTTCATCAAATACTCCTCATCAGAAACCCAAGTCCTCCATAAAGAATCGTTAAAAGGCGTCACCTTTGGACCTCCCACATTCACTCTATACACAGTTTCAAATCCATTCTTCGACATTCCATCAATTCTCTCATTTTCCCCCAAATCCACATACTGAGCTACATCAGCAATCAGATCTTTTGGTGTCGAAATCACTTCAATAGCATTAACAAAAGCAAAATTCTTTCTTCCAGCTGGCACAAACACTATTTCAAGCTTCTCAGAATCACCAATATTCACAATAAACTCCTTAATAACTTCACTTTTCTTATCAAACCCTAACCTAAAATCTCGTAATAACAAAACCCATTTGCTATAACGTGAAATTTAACACTAGAAAAATCAAAATCCAACAAATTACTACTAGAATTATTAAAATTCGTGAAATGGAGGCGGATAAAGTGGTGGGTCCCGCGATCTTTGATTTGAAAAATATACCTGGATGGTTTCTTAAAGGCTCTGGCGGTGAAGTAGAGAGAATAAGAAGATGAAATTGGAGGTGGGTTTGGGTCAATTAGTGGAATTGATGATTGAGCTGAGGAGGAGGTGAGGAAATGGGAGGCGGGTTCGGATGAATCGCCGGTGAAGATGCGGTGGGAGATGTCGAAAACGACGGCGTCATGGGAACCGCAGCTGATTAGGTAATGATCGATGGGAGTGAAAGAAGATGAGATGGTGAAGAAGAGTGTTAGAGAGAGAAAGGCGAAGTGAGAGAAAGCTAATCTCTTCATGATGGAAATGGAAATGGAAATTGAAATTGGGAATTTCTGGTCATCTGAGATTGTGAAGAAGAAGGAGAGGCAACCGTGTTGTGGATTTTTGGGTATCGGGTCAAGTCAATTGGCTTTGTTGAGTTGTAATGTGGGCCCACGCGTATGAATCTGTTGGGTTCTGGCCTTTGTGTTTATAAATGGCTATAATACGGAACAAATATTATTTCGAATTTTTCATCAAAAAAAAAAAAAAAAAAAATATTATTTCGAATTTGTATAATTTTTTTTGTTAAATAAGAAATTTTTTGTTAAATAAAAAATTATTTATTACAATAAAAATAAAAATAAAATATAAGAAAATAAAAATTATTAATAATAACAGATAAAAGTACACATCACAGATTGAGTAAACACTAGAAAAAATAAATACATAATAAAATTCTTCGCAGTATCTTCTCCAAAATCCTTAAACAGCAGTAGTAAGGTCAGTTCCAACAAGAAAAAGAGAGAAAAATGAGAGAGAATAGTGTATAACTTTTTTGTTAAGTTGTTGTATTAAGGTATTCAATAGTTGAGATTAATAAGTGTTTTATTTTTTTTATTAGATGTTTAAAAAGTTGATCACAATCATCCTATGAAATATTCGACAATCTTTTATATATATAATCTGTTTATGACCAAAAAAATGATAGCAAAAGTAAAAAGGAAAATAAAAAGGAAAATAAAAACAAAAAAACCAAAAAACAATTACTTCATCAAAAGATATACTCCATAAAAACAAAAAACAATTACTAAAGGGCAAATAAATCTCAGTTGAGTTATGGTGTTTACATATCTTTTCTTTTATTATGCACCTTACAAGTGAATTTGGACCGTCAGATATCTCAATCAAGGGTCCAGGTTATAATAGTTCTAGAGCAACCGTTCTAAACAAAAATGTAATGCTAGCACCGTTCTTATGAGAATGATCCTACAATCCCTCACATAAATTGTGCGAGATTTATCTGCACATATAAATTTTGCTTAATTAATGTAAAGAGACTGTGAAATCAATTCCAAAAGACAATCATAAAATTGAGTGACTCGTTATCAATCGTTCGTTAGAAATCGTTTCAGAATATTTATAATATAAACTATCAAGCGACCGGACAAACCCAATCTTTAAAAAAAAAAAAATTACATGAGGCAGGATTAACCGTAAAATGACCCAAATATCCTTTTGGCTAATTACCCATATCTCATCTTCTCAGCTATAAATTGATTCCAGTAAATTTCATTCAAAGGAAAAACCTTTTTCTTTCCGAAGAAGAGCCAAGTCCAGAGAGTCCGACATGGAGTTCCCCTATATGGAAGCCGTTGTTTGTAAGCTCTATCTTTCTCTGTCATTCTTGGACTCCCCTATTTTTCTCTTCACGAACTTCATTTTCAATGTTTGTATATGTAGATTATGTTAAAGACGTATCTGGGTTTTCCATTTTATGCGTTAATATGTTCTTTCTTAAGTATTATTGAATAAAGAATCGAAGCTTGTTATTGTTGTGGTCGATTAGTTAAATTTTGATGGAATTCTTTTTGATATTCTTTCTTGGTAATAATTTTTTGTTTTAGGGAAAATCAGTTTTAGGGTTTTAGTATCAAGAAAGTAGTAATCTTTAATGTTTTCCTGTGTATTGAAGAATCGAAGTATGTCATTCTTTTGGTTGATTACTTGAATTTTGGTTGAATTCTTTTTATGGGTTTTTGATGAAAATCAGTTTTAGGGTTTATCATCAAGAAAGTAGTAATCTTTAATGTATTCCTGAGTATTATTGAAGAATCGAAGCATTTCCTTTGGTTGATTACTTGAATTTGGCTGTTTAACAAAAGGTATTACTCTGTAATATACAGGTTTTATGATACTGATGTACATTTTTGAGACTTATCTTGATTTGCGGCAACACTCTGCCCTTAAGCTGCCCACGCTACCAAAAAACATTAGAGGGTGTGATCAGCCAGGAAAAGTTTGAGAAGTCAAGAGCTTACAGTCTTGACAAAAGGTTTCTCCTTTTTGGATTTCTTCTTTAAAAAATGTTTTTATTCAATGGTTCTCTGTATTCATATGCCTTCTCTAATTACTAATCTTCTGGTTAATGACTTTTTAAACTTGTTACTTTCAGCTATTTCCATTTTGTTCATGAGTTTGTAAGCATACTTACGGATTCTGCAATCTTGTTGTTTGGGATTCTGCCTTGGTTTTGGAAGGTGAGCGCTGATTGTAGGAATCTATTTCTCGCCCATCTGACCTTTCCCTCGTAAATTATGTTGAACTGATTCCCTTTGGTAAATTGCAGAAATCAGGAGAGTTTTTGGTGCTTGCTGGCTTGAATGCAGAAAATGAAATATATCACACCCTTGCCTTTCTTGCTGGTGTTATGATTTGGTCTCAGGTAAATTAGAAAATTATTATGTCTAGAAGATGCTGATTGTTCTAATTGATCTGCATCAGCTATCAAGCTATTGACTGTGGATCATTTAGAACAATAATTTTGTATCCAATTATTACTGTTAGGGTCATTTTTACACCTACAGGAACACAGTTTCTAGAAAATTAGATCTAAAGGAGCACAGTTAGCACAACATTGTTTGTTAAATTTCATCTAAACTTGGACCTTGAACACTTACTAACCACATCGTCAAACTAAATGCTGATTTGAGACTCAGGCTTCACTTGAATAACATTTTTATGGAAAACTTTTCTACTTGTTGGAAGTCAACTCTGAACCCCACATCCCCTCTCTAACCAATGAACTCATATCCCGCAGAATTTAAATTTTTAAAGAAGATAAATAGAAAAACAATCCGAGTAGAGCCGCACAGTACTTCGTGAAGAAGAAAAAAGAAAGACAATCTTAGTAGAGCCTCAGAGTACTGCAGGAAATTGCCTCTTATTTTGCAACGCAGCTTCTGCTGCTTTAAAATTGACTATTGATGTCTTTCTTTGTAGTTGTTCCATCCTTGCCCTATATATGGGTGCCTTCATATTTCTGTCTCTCCATATCTGTCCTCTCGGTGTTGGATTCCTTGGTTTAGCCCAATGTTTCTAGTATAGTATGTGGTGTCAGTATCTTCTTCAAGTCTGTTCTGTGAATCACATTGTTCTCAAAATCACTGCATTTCATGAACTGGAAATGACTAGCTTTTCTCATCCGTGGAGATTACAAATTAGTAACGTTTCGTGACAAATTGGTAGTTGAGTTCAGATTAATAATCTTTAGAGCTATTGTCAGCCCTAGCAGATATATATATCTTAGTTTTATCATTCATGATAAACTTCTATTTTTACTTCCTATTTATGATTGTGGAATTCTGCTACAGATTACTTCTTTTCCCCTTTTTACAGATCACAGATTTACCATTCTCTTTGTACTCAACTTTTGTGATTGAGGAGCGTCATGGTTTCAACAAGGTATTTACATTCTGATGTCTGTTCTGAAGTATATTAGTTTTCTTATTTGTTTCATCCCTCAGAAAGCTCCCTGTCCTTAGTTCCAAGTTTTGATCTTTCGGCTTTTTTACCGACATTTTGAGGTATACATTGTTTTTGTTGTATAGCAAACAATGTGGTTATTCTTCAGAGACATGATTAAAGGCATCCTTGTAGCTGCATTGATCGGTCCGCCTATTGTGGCTGCCATTGTAGTGATAGTTCAGGTACTGTAACATGTTCCTAGCTGTATGATTGTCTTGTCGTATTGTGGGAACGTGGTATTCCCGGGAACAAACGCAGGAACATATTTATTGCTACTAAATTAAGGATACTGATTTTTGTCAGAAAGGAGGTCCATACCTGGCAATATATTTGTGGGGATTTATGTTCGTTCTTTCTATTGTGATGATGACTCTCTACCCAATTTTGATAGCACCTCTCTTCAACAAGTTCACACCAGTGAGTTTGGAAACCTTTGTAAAGAAATGCTTTCTGCATTACTTCTTGTACGACAACTTTAAATTGTGTTTCCCCCCGATTTTGTAGCTTGAAGATGGAGAGCTCAAAGTAAAGATCGAGAATCTTGCTTCCTCATTGAAGTTTCCATTGAGGAAGCTGTTTGTTGTTGATGGATCGACAAGGTCAAGCCATAGCAATGTGAGCATTGTACCTTTTTTGTTGATGCGCTTTATCCTGGTTAATCTTTTGCCATGTGAAAAACTCATGTAATGAATGCACGGTTGGGGTCCCCTACCTCTGGTAAAATCAGTCTATTTGTCATTCTACACGTGGACTTATTGAATTTAAATTTTCTGCAGGCGTACATGTATGGATTCTTCAAAAACAAACGCATTGTTCTTTATGACACATTGATTCAGCAGGTATGCTTTTGAATTATGATTCTCATCTTGTTACTTATGTACATCCAAGTGTTTGGATTTTTTAACTTAATGCACTCTCTTTTTAGCAATACTACACATTATGTTAAGAACATAAGCTTTTAGGTGAATGGGATGGCATTTTGCCACCATAAATATCTTCATGCTACTCCTACATGTAATTATAAGGGTCCTTTTTTAGGTTATTATAACAATAACCTTTTTTATCTATGGATGCATAGTTAACATATACTTTGTGTTTGATAAGTTGCTTGTTAGATGGGCTTCTTTGGGACCCTTCTGATGTCACATAATTTAGTTAGAAAAAAGGTTATTAGATAGAGGAATAGAATTTGATGCTTTGCCTCTGACGCTTAGGCTTCTAGCTTTGTTCCGTCCACTTTCTCTCCAGATATTTGAAAGCTTTTTCTCTTGATCTATAATTTTGAATTCTACCTTTTGGTTGGTGCAATGTAGTGCAAGAATAATGAGGAGGTTGTTGCTGTCATTGCTCATGAGCTTGGCCACTGGAAACTAAACCACACAATGTACTCTTTCATTGCTGTTCAGGTACTGGCAGTTGATTTCTTTGCTATTTGTCATGTTTTCATATTTGCTTGGCATTCTACTATTGTAAAGAATCCTAATTCTTTCTAAACACCATCACTTGCAAAATTCAATTCTCTCTGAATTCTAATGAAGCCTGTTCTCGGTGTAGATTTTAACATTCTTGCAATTTGGAGGATATACCCTCGTAAGGAACTCGAAGGATTTGTTTCAGAGTTTTGGTTTCGACACACAGCCAGTTCTAATTGGTCTCATAATATTCCAGGTAAATATCTGCCTTGAATGTGCTTACTAACCTTTCCAAT
This sequence comes from Vinca minor, assembly GCA_026122235.1. Lineage (NCBI taxonomy): Eukaryota > Viridiplantae > Streptophyta > Magnoliopsida > Gentianales > Apocynaceae > Vinca > Vinca minor. The sequence goes on along the minus strand of JAOCZM010000100.1, from coordinate 3,631,421 downwards.
ATCTATTGGCTATGTTGGTGTAATCTTTGCCTTGCAATAGCTGCTTGATTTTGTGAGAACAGTTGGTGTATTAACGGAATATTTTTTTATTACAGCACACTGTTATACCACTTCAGCATCTTGTAAGCTTCGGTCTTAACCTTGTGAGCCGAGCTTTTGAGTTCCAGGTAACTCTTTTTTATCACGCTGGATGAATCTTTCCCCTTGCATTTTCTCCTAAACTGTGCCCTTATCTAACTGAAGTGCTTTTGTAATTTCAAAGGCTGATGCTTTTGCTAAGAAGCTTGGTTATTCGTCAGCCCTTCGAGCTGGTCTTGTTAAATTACAGGTAAATTCTCTCGCTTCTCTACTTTTTCTTACATGGTAATATGTATTATAAATCTGTCCTACGCGTCTTTTTTTATGAGAAGACTTTGCGTATTTCATATTCAACGTGTCTGTACATATATTGGCGCTAGTTTATTCATGCTCGGTCATTTTCCTCAAGTAAAATATTTGGAAATTCGGAATCTGATACGTTTATCTCGATTCCTGACATCCTCCTGACTTATGATTGTTCTTCAAGAATTTCTCAAATTCTTTTACTTTGGTGGTTTTGCAGGAAGAGAATCTGTCAGCCATGAATACCGATCCTTGGTATTCCGCTTATCACTACTCTCATCCTCCTCTTGTTGAAAGACTGGCTGCCATTGACGAACCAGATAAGAAGTCGGATTAATCAGAAAGTTGGGAATTTTTGAATTTTTGAGTATAGACCTGCTAGATACTTGATCACAGTAACCGTCATCTGCAATTCTCTTTTTCCTTATCTGTTGATTTGCAACTTTTACTTCCTTTCAAGTAATGATGATCTACAAAAAGGTAGAGAAATAGCTGTAGGAAACTGAATTGTTATACAATCTCCTCTCCTTTTAACCGTAATCTTCAAAGTTATCATTTTGTTTCTCGTTCTGATCTACAATATCGCTCTCAGAAAACATTTAGAAGTTTAATTTTGTGTGTTTTCATGGGAAGATTATCATGGTCCGCTCCCTCTCTCATAAATTTAGTTGTGGTCTACGTCTGTCAGCAAGGGGCGACTAAATTTATGCGAGTGTGTCATGAGATATTTCTGTATTCTCAACAGTCGGTTTAGATCCTCTATGACAGTCTCTGTGTTACTCTTTCAGTCTTGTGATAGAAACTTTTATTTAATTATGGTTTTATGCAATGTACAATAGGTATTTTGTTGCGATCACCATCTTGTTGTCATTATGATATCCAATCTTGGTATTATCTAAGGGTGACATTGGATTGAGTTGGGTCTCGTATTTCTTTTTACAAATAATTTTATTTTTACAGTATAGAGTAAATTTTTTAAAATCATACTGTGTTGTCATGGTTCCTAAGCAAATGTGCCTACTAGGGACCAACTTGTTTAGTTCATTGTCTCTGTCATCTGAGCTGCAGCAATGAAGCTTGTAGATAGGGATCTAATTTGTGTAAATGATTGAAAGCTTTAATTGGATAGTGTTTGATTTTGAAATGGAACGTTGAATTGTTCTAAACTTGATTATTAAGGCCCAAGACAGACTAATGGTACTCTATATCTCAATCCAAATCCACTTTTACAAACAAAACAAAAGAATTGAGCCTCGACTTTAGAGGTTTCTACTCTCTCAGGGTTATTAAAGGATTTAAATCGCTAAATATACTTCAGTAGGAGTCAAGCTGTCTATACATTATTATTAGGGATGGCAATGGGGTCGGTTAAATTGGGGATTCGGACTGGCCTGATCCAATTGGGTCGGGGATTCCCCGGTTTAAGCTGGGGTGGGGATGGGGATAAATTTGACCCCGCTTGGAGGCGGGAGGAGTAGTATTCCCGGCCCAGTTCGGCCCGGACAGGCCCACATATCTTGACTAAAACAATAAATAGAAAGATAATAAAATATTTATACAAAAAGGAAAAGACACCCAAAATATTGGAGAAGATCATGGAAAATCTCAAATTATCTCCAAAAGTGATCATGATTGATGATTGGCTTCAATATAGTTTTTTATTTTAAATGTTTTTTTTTTTGTTTTGTTAGACATTAAGTGATTTATATTATGTTGCTGAGCAACATATTAGTTGTATCTACAAACTAGTATTGTTTAGAGAGCAAACTAGTATCATTTTAGATAGTGTTATTTCGTTTTATGGATGTTAAATTTTTTATTTTAAAATTCTATATTATAGTTTCAACTTTGTATTGGGAGAAAAAATTCCTGCTTTCCCCCAGTTGGGGCTGGGCCTCCACTTGAACTGGGGATGTGATCAAAATTCATCCCCAGTGACGGGGCTGGGCTGGGGATGGGGATGTGATGGAAAAGACAGGGCCGGGACTAGAGATCGTAGACTCCGCCCCCACCGACCCCATTGCCTTCCCTAATTATTACTCCCTACATTCCTTAATATAAGACTTTCATTACATGTTGCGAAAATTAAGAAAGTAAAAAAAAAAACAAAACAAAATGCTTTGTTAGTTAAAATACAAATATTACTTGTATACAACTAATTTTATTTAAGAAAATAATATTGATATTTTCATTAAAAAAACATCTTAATTTTTGTTTACTTAATTTTTATAATATGAAATGAAAGTTTTATATTAAGGAATGGAGGTGATGGGAATCGGGTAGCCCATGTGGTAAGGCTACCCGAACAGGGGCCAGAATTCCCATATCTCTCCAAGTGGGGCAAATAATGTCTCCCTCTTATGAGGCTAAATTCCCTCCCCAGGCATGGGGCATGCTACAATCTCCCCATCTAGGGTACTCTCCGCTCTCTCCCCTTTGGGGCAATCGCCCAACCGGCGTAAAAAAAAGAAAAGAAAAGGAATGAAGGTGGTACCACGTAAGAGAGATTAAATTCCATAGAGAGAAATTGAATTCCCGCACTATGGATAGAATAGAAATAATACTACTATAACAACCCTCGTAGCAGGTCTTCTACTGAAGTATGTCTGAGACTCTCCAAATATACTTTTACTACTTTGATTGAAGTGGGCAGCTATTGAATTCTTCATGAGTAAGAACCCTTTTTGGGTGCCGGTCAATTGTGCTCCTAACTATATATATTTATATTTAGTCTAAAGTTGGAACTCCAGCTTTGCTTAATCTAGTAAGTAATTTAATTAATTTATGTGCCTTTTTTGGCCTTTAGGTGCTTTGTGGGGGTGAAAATCATACATGCAATTCATATCACAAATCATCATCAAAAGTGCAATCAAAATTTCTTATATAAATAGTTTTTTCAGATTATATATCACAAGGTGGATTGTGATTGGTGGGACGAGGATGAGGGACGAAATGAGACAGAGGATTATTTGCCCTTTGTGGTATCTTAATGGTACTACATTTTTAATTACCTAAAATCAGCAGACCCTTTTTGTATTTTTGTCAAAAATGGATCAGCTGAGCTTAATTCCAAATTTTGCTAAAATAATTGGTAGTACTATTCTATCCGGACCCCAGCCAGCTGTTTTCTCTTTAATATTAAATCCAAAGGACGCTCAACAAGTTGGCAGAGTGATTGTTATTGCTTGTTTTCTTCCTACACAAAAAGGCGATACCCACGTCCACAGGACCCCCACTCCCGATCTGATAAAAATTATGGAGAATGTAAATTAAGGTGACTCAGCGACTCGATTGGTTATTACTTATTTTCTTGGATCTATGCAACGTTGGTTGTGGTGAGATCGGCCACTTTCACATCTTCCTCTACAACTCTTCTAAATTGAAACCTTTATAAATTTTAACCAGAGAAATTTATAATTGGAATGGAGCACATTTTATGGTATGGTCAGTCATTTATCCTTTTAAGAGTTACTGTATCAAAGAGATTAATTAGTGTTGTTAATTTTGTACACTCTGGTCTCAACATAAAAAATATATAATAAGTTACTAAATCTTACTAATAGAGAAAACTCAGATAACAAAATATATTTAATTAGTTATGAACATTTAAATATTGATTGGTCTCTTGCAAAAAAAGGAAAAACAAACCTATGACTTGGGTAATTTGATATGGTGGATGGCCATTATAGATTTCTGATATGATATATGAGTAATTTAATCTTTCTAATTCGGTAATGATCTAAATAAGATAAATTAAATTGAAATGCGATAAAAGTCATTTTTACAGTGGTTCAAATTCTTAATTAGTTAATTTTACTCTAAATACCTCTTCAAAGTGAAAAGTAAGAGAAATTTACAATCACTTGACACTGTAATTTCTTGTCAACATCTTTAATATTTTCATATCTCCATTCCCTCGAATGTATCGTAGAATTATTAACATATCTTTCAGAAAACATAGCATACCAACAATTTTTTTTTTTGCTAAATAAACTTTAACCATTTAAAAGATCCGAAAGTAGATTAACATTACAAAAAGTGTCACTGCTATTATACAAGACTGACGGGAGAATGTCGAGCAGATCTATATATTAGCAGCAATAGGAACCGTCCGATTGAGATTATTTGATCCCTAAAAGGACCCCACTTTGTGGGTCCATCAGCACCCAAGTCCAACGGGCGTTGATTAAATGATCCTCTCTCTCCACACTACACTCAAAGACAAAGTCCAAAGATCCACACACTTCATTGTCTCGTTCAGGACACAGACGTCATTTTCCCAATTCTGAATGCCTACCTTCAATTTTAAGCTTTATTTATACAGATGTCTAAATATTATTGGTAGAATAATTTGATATAGATTAAGACTATCTTAGTGAATTTGGCATCACAAATTGTATTTTTTTTCTCTTGTTAATAGCATCACAAATTGTTGCTTGCTCTAAATAGTAGTTTAATTCTCAATTTTAATTGATAGGCCTTATCAATTAAAGTAATGATCGCTCTTATCAATTAAACAATGTCCCGTAATTAATGTCTACCTCTTTTTTCATGTTTTGATTTAGTATTGAACACACTTTTTTTTTTGAAACCCGTTTGGGTGCATTTCATTAAGAATAGTAAATCAAGCGATCAATTGAAATCGCAAACATTACATCAGTCGGAAAATAACAGTTCCACGACATAGAAGAATAACTATGGCCATGGCGAGCCAGACAATGAGCCACTCTATTGCCTTCTCGCTTAACGAATAAAAGGTTAACCAAATCAAATGAAGCTAACATAGATTTGGCATAATCCACCAAATGACCCAAAACTGAGAAATCCTCTTCCAAATTGCGAAGATGCGAAAAAAATAACTAAACTATCGGTCTCCAGATAGAAAGAACGGAGGCCCAGCAACGATGCAACTTTCAAACCTTCTATGAGAGCCAAAACTTCACTATGAGCTGCATTAACACATTGAACCAATCTACCACAAGCCGCGAGTAATGGAACACCTGTGTGATCACGGGCGATACAACCATAAGTCGCAGCCCCGTTATTCCAAGAACTATCCGTATTTATCTTCACAAGAGGCTCCGGTGTCGGGGACCAAGTAGAGGGGTGCGGAGCTAAGTCCGGGCCAGGAATGGAGGTAGCTGAGAGCAGGTTACGGAATTCCGCTACAGCAGTCATTGCCTCATTGAAAACAACCTCCGGAAGCCTTCGTTGTTCATTGAAAATGAATGCATTTCGGTCCTTCCATATGAATCAAGCTAACTGAGCAAACACCACTGCGTCCGCCAAAGAGAGTTGTTGCAAAATAAAGTGAAAGATGTCCTTTATGGAGCCAAGCCTCAAACACAACCAAATGTGACTTCGCTCCCAGAACAATTTCGCAAAGAGGATGGGCAATAGATTAGACAATGAACTGCCATTTCCTTAGGATCATTGCAAGAGGTGCATTCCGCCGCCATGGAGACACGACGAGATAAGTTATAAGCCGTAGGTAACCTATCCAACGAAGCCCGCCATAGAAAGTGATGAAGCCGATGATGGATATCAATACGCCATAAAGCTGTCCAAAACTTTTCCTCCAAACTCGAGGAAGATGATTCCGGACTGCCTTCCAAACGAACCTGGGCAGACATTGAAACTCTGTAGCCGGACTTAAACGTGTAACAACCATTTTTATAGAAGTTCCATATTAAGCGATCACCACAATGAACCTCGCTCAACGGAATGGATACAATTGCTTCAGCTTCAAAGGGAAAAAAGATGGCATGAATCGTTAATAATGGAGGGCCGAAAAGTGTAAGGAAGGGGTATCCAAGGATCCCTCCAAAGACTGACACTGTCCCCTGCACCTATGCGCCATCTCAGGCCATGCTTTAGGACCTCTCGACCCTTAAGTAGTCCTTGACAAACAATCGAAGGACGAGAACTTGAACCTGCATCAAGAAAGTTACTATTCCGAAAATATTTTGCCTTGATGATTCGACCAAGAAGGGTATTCAGAGATTGAAGAAGTCGTCAACCTTGTTTTGCAAGTAACACAAGGTTAAAGTGATGTATATCTCTAATACCCAACCCCTCGCGCGATTTTGGTAAACACAAAGTACTCCAAGAAATCCAATGAATGCCTCTATCTCCTGAACCTTTGCTCCAAAGAAATTGTCTGATCATGGTCATAATATCATCGAGAATGGACCGTGTTATATAGAAACTTTGCATGATATAAGTTGGATGGCCTGAATGACCGATTTAATGAGAACTTCCTTCCCCGCCGGTGACAAAAACTTTTCCTTCCAACCGTGGAGCTTTTTCCAAACTCAATATTTAATAAACGAAAAAACCTCCCTTTTATTCCTTCCAATCATAAATGGCAAGCCCAGATAAGTGCCTTTTCCTTCACCAAGCTGCACCCTCAAGGAATCACAAATTACATTTGCCAATGAGCTGTCAAAATTCTTACTACAAAACATAGATGATTTATCAAAATTTATAGATTGACCGAAAGCCGCCTCATATTCCAACAAGATACTCTTTATAACAAATGCGTTAGCCAAAGAGCCTTTAAAGAAAATGAGCGAGTTGTCCGCAAAAAATAGATGTGATATAGAAGGACCCGAGCAGCCGAATTTAATACCATTGAAGAGTGATTGCGATTTAGCTTTACGGAGCATGGCCGAAAGGCCCTCGGCACATAAGATAAATAGAAAGGGGGACAGTGGATCGCCCTGACGGAGACCCCTCGTAGGCGTGATGGAACTAGATGGTTTCCCATTAATGAGGACTTTATATGTAACAGTCCTTACATAAGCCATGATCAGCCTGCGAAAGCGAACTGGAAAATCCATAACCTCCATCATTAATTCCAAGTAACGCCACTCAATTCGATCAAATACCTTACGCATATCCAGCTTCAATGCACAATGATGACTCGCACCCGAACAACCAACCTGCATACTATGGAAAGCTTCGAAAACAGCTATCGAAATATCTATTATAAGCCTACCTTTCAAAAAGGCACTTTGGAAAGGATCAATAACCAAATGGAGAGCAAGCTTTAACTGATTGACCAAAATACGTGAAATCAATTTATAGACAGAATTGCATAAATTAATAGGGTGAAACCCAGTCATACGCATGGGGAATTTTACCTTTGGGGATTAAACTCAGTCGTATTGAACACACTTTTATTATAAATTTTGATACACTATCGGTTGTTTAAAGTATATTAGAATTAGGTTTAGCTCACTTTTCATTAGTGGAATACACATTTTTTGACAATTTTTTTTATTTTTATACGAATCGTGAATCTGTTTCTAAATCAAATTCAAATTAATTCCCGTTAAGTTACACTTTTAATGAATTTGATTTGACAGTTAAGTATTAAGAAGATGAACATGTACTTAATTAAATAAATAATTATCGAACATGTATTTCTTTTCCTTGAGAATTGTGAGATAATCAAACATATTTTGCATTAGAGGCAAACTGATTTTTCCATGCAAAATAAAAGAAAAATAATAGTTTAAATACAGTCCCCCATTTTCTTAGCTCCTTTTTATTTCTTTGAGACAGTGCACTACTAGAAAGATTCTCTCCTCACTGTCTCCTTCACGCTCTCTCTTTTGTCTTCCTCCGCCCCATCCATAGGAAGAAAGGAACAATTTTCCTACCGGACCTCCAAAATCTCGCCGGAAAATTCACCGTTTCTCCGTTTCCCTTCCTCATTGTCCGTACTAACAACTCTCTTTAAATTTTGATCCCCTTATATAATTCTGGTCTACTTAATTACGAGTCGGACACTCTGGATCATCTGTTACCTTAGTGGACACACTTATTTTTCAATTCTATTGAAACATTTGATTTATTTTTTATTTTAAAGTTGCCAGGATTTAATCTGTGTTACATTGAAGTACGAGTCATTCACTCAATCACCATTTTATTACCTGAGCGGCAATAAATAAAATCACTACTACTATTTGAGTTTTGGAAGCTTAGATTTAGACGTGTAAGAGAATTTTGAATTTTTGAATTGAATTTGTGGATTTGAATTGAAGAGATGACGGTTTATGATTCGGCGTTCGTGAATACCGAGTTATCGAAGCCGACTTCGATTTTTGGATTAAGGCTTTGGGTAGTGATTGGGATATTCGTCGGAGCTGTAATTGTTGTTATTTTGTTTTTGTTATCACTTTGCATCACCGCCTCTCGCCGCCGGAGCAGTACTAAAGTTCATCGCCGGTCCGGCGGCGGTGTAATTTCTGCTGGTGGTGGTGCGGCGGCGGAGCTTACTCCCGTTGTTTCTAAGGATATTCAGGAGATCGTTCATCATGATTCTCATCCCGATCAACGTCCACTCGTTCCTCAGGTAACGATGATGCATTTCATTAAAATGTGATTGGAATTGATGTGTTTTTTTCTCCTGTTTCTAAGATCTGGGGTTTCTTAGGTTTTTAAAGCTTTTTATGTGGTTTTATGAATCATAGTAGTGTAGATTGGGAAATATTGACTGATTTAAGTTGAAATGAGTCTTTCAGTTGAGATGCTCAAGTAATGAGTCCTTTTTGCGGTTTGGATACTATGTGACGCTCATGCAACACTTCATGAACAAGACCAATTAATAATCACAGAAGGGAGTGTCACAAAGTATGCGGTGTGCTTTTTCGGATAGTAAACTTATCATTTTCGAGTTGCAACTTGATATATACTTTTCTTTAATTGAACTTTTTTCGGAGAAAAAACAAGGAATTAGGATATGCACTTTTACATGGCTTGAATCAGGAAGTGAAGTATTTTTCTGAGATGTATTTATTTCTCTATTTTGTTGGTTATGTCTGCAGGCATTGCCAGAGATTCAGATAGATATGGGAAAGGTGGAGCACAGGGTGGTATTTTCTGATAGAGGGGCATCGAGTGGAGAGAGCAAGGCAACAAGTGGAGCAGATACAGGGTCTTTTGGTGGTAGTGGGCAACTACATTTACCAGAGGTATCACATGTGGGGTGGGGAAGGTGGTATACTTTGAGAGAGCTTGAAGCGGCAACTAACAGATTATCTGATGAGAATGTGATTGGTGAAGGAGGGTATGGGATTGTATATTATGGTGTATTGACTGACAATACCCGAGTAGCTGTGAAGAATCTGTTGAATAACAGGTATTTGAGTTTATTGAATTTGCTTCAGTTTCACAAGGCTTTGTTCCGTGCTCACATGTTCCACAGTTCTTTTTGGGTTTATGTGTGCCCTTCTGATGTCAAGTTAGGAAGTTTTATAATTGCAACTTCTGCATATAGATTCCCTGCCCACATAAGTCGAGCTTTTCCATATTGAACTGTTGTCGCATGTTTACATAGAGATCACAAGCAACTATATGTTTAATATGCGTTCAAGTGTTTATATGAATAATGCTAGTACTGATAGCAAGTTCATTGCTTTTGACATCTCTATTCCCTTCTTCAAGCTGCACATAGACCAGATTTTTACTTTTCCCTAAAATATGTAAATTGCATTTTCATGATGTGGCAACCATGCATTATTCTCTTATCTTTGTTATGCTTAAGCTCATGTGACTGATAAGCTAAACTCTCAGGGGTCAAGCTGAGAGGGAATTTAAGGTAGAAGTTGAAGCTATTGGTCGTGTGAGGCACAAGAATCTTGTCAGGCTGTTGGGTTATTGTGTTGAAGGAGCATATAGGTAATTATGCTAGTTTTGCTCAGAAAATATATGTTTTTTACTTCTCATTCGATGTCAAGAAGCCAAAGCTTACTTGTGACCATTTTACTTGTTCTTTTTCCATAGGATGCTCGTTTATGAGTATGTTGACAATGGAAATTTGGAGCAATGGCTGCATGGAGATGTGGGTGAAGTCAGTCCTTTGACATGGGAGATCCGGATGAACATAATACTGGGAACTGCAAAGGGGTATGGTATTCATAATGCTGCAACAGTTTTTGTTTTTGTTGTCTGCTAATGCATGTGCATGTATAGGATGTAGTGTTGTTCACTTCTGATCTCAACTGTTGCAGGCTGGCCTATTTGCATGAAGGGCTTGAACCCAAGGTTGTTCATCGTGACATTAAATCCAGCAATATACTAATTGATCGCCAATGGAATTCCAAGGTGTCTGATTTTGGACTTGCAAAGCTGTTGAATTCCGAGAACACTTATGTGACCACTCGCGTCATGGGAACTTTTGGGTTTGTTGCTTTCCTTTCTGTGCACATATTTTCTGGTCCAATACTAGGTGCCTTTGTCAGTGATTGAGTAGTTATTATGTTAAAAAAAGAGAAGGCTAGTTATCTAATACATAAACTGTTTGTAGTTATGTGGCACCAGAATATGCATGTACTGGCATGCTGAATGAGAAAAGTGATGTTTATAGCTTTGGAATACTTATCATGGAGATAATTACCGGGAGATCTCCCGTTGATTATAGCAGGCAGCAGGGTCAGGTTAGTCTTAAAATCAAAAGCAGATCTTATATCTTTTCTAATTCACTTTTTCCAGTGCTTTAATAAATAACAAAATAATGACAGGTTAATTTGGTGGACTGGTTGAAGACTATGGTTGGAAATCGAAAATCTGAGGAAGTAGTAGATCCGAAATTACCTGAAATGCCTGCGTCCAAGGCACTTAAACGTGCTCTTTTAGTTGCTCTTAGATGTGTTGATCCTGATGCGCAAAAGAGGCCCAAAATGGGGCATGTCATCCACATGCTCGAGGCAGATGATTTGCTGATTCGTGATGTAAGTAGTAGTATTTGCTGATTAGAGAGACCAGCTTCCTTTTTTTATCGTAAAATGCAGATTGGCCTTTTATTTTGGTTGATTTCTCATTACGTTTTTTCCCCCTTATATTCATTGGCACAGGAAAAAAGAATGGGTAGAGAATCTTCTAGCTCACGTCGTGATTTCAAAGAACAGAATCCAACGGATCCAAAATTAGACAAGAAACCACATGGTGAAGGAACTTCTGATACTAGTGAAGGAGACAGTGGTAGGAACCATAATCCAGCAACCAGATTAAGACAATAATATGGATGGAGGAGCATACATATATAAGTAGTAATCCAGGTTTTTCAAAATTTTGTGCTTTATAGTAGTTGTTTTTTTCTTTCTTCTCACTAGCTTGTAGAATTTGTACAATATGTACCCTCAATTTTGTGTCATATGGAAATGTGACACTACTATAATCGTTACACCTTTTTGTATTGGCTCCTTTTGTATATTAATATTATTCATTCATTTATAAATGTAAACTAAGATTACTGATTCTCTCTTCCTCTCGCTATTTCTTATCTTGGTCGTCTCAATCCATATTCTTCAATTTTTTCTGTTGCTGCTACTCTCAATATGTACCATTTTACAGGTCAAATGAGTTTAGGATGTATATTAGTACGCATCAACATCGCAGCATGCCAAGTGACGATGATATGGGGGCATGCTTCAGCATCAGAGACCCACAAGACAAAACTAGCTTGTAAGAAAGGTACAAATATATAAGAGAAATCCTTCCAAACTCCCCAATTGTAGTACTTTTTTTAGCTGGTGGGCCATAAATCCAGCTAATTTGGTTCATTGCAAGTCCCTTTAAATGCCCCCTTTACTCTTCTGTTTATACTTGTCATGGTTGGTATGTACAAACTAGGCAGATAAGTATGTCCCAGCCTGGAACAACTGGCTCATGGATTTTATCTCACTATCAATTTCCTCTCTTAAGACATTAGACAATGCCCCATAGAGCACGATAAGGACCCCATAGCATGACTTATGTTAAAGTGAGCTGTCCATGGATGTAGTATTAGGCGATGTTCCTTTCCCCATAAGGTCCACACTTTCTAGATGATTGAACTAGAAAAATATACTCCCTTCTTCCCAAACCCGAATGCCTATTTTTCCTATTCATTTAGGATGGAAAGAAAATCAGAAAATCATTTGGTCCTCGATTTTCGTTTTCGATAAACGAGGTTAGAATGCATAAATTTAGGTCAACTCCAAGAATAAAGTGGTGGAAGTTACAAGGAGAAAATCGGGAAAATCTTCGTTGATAGAGTTATTCGGGAGGAGGGACTGAGTCGTCTGAAATAGATCCGAATTCTATGTGGGAAAAAATAGCTCAAGGCATTTTAAATGTGGCTAGGGAAGTGTTTGGTGAATCTAGCGGAAATGTGCTATTCGGTAAGGATACATCGTGGTGGAATGGAGAGGTAAGAGAAGCTATAAAGAAGAAAATAGAGTGCTATAAGACTTTGGGGAAGTATAGAAGTGATGACAATTTTGCGAAGTATACGACGGCGTGTAGAGACGCTAAGGCAGCCGTTAGAGAAGCAAGATCAAAAGTTTATAAGGATTTGTATAATAAATTGGACACTAAGGATGGTGAGAAAGGTATATATAGACTTGCCCGTTTAAGAGAAAAAAAGACAAGAGATATTGGTATGGTGAGGTGTGTTAAGGATGATAGTGAGAGAGTTTTGGTTAAGGATGAAGAAATCAAGGCGAGGTGGATGACGTATTTTGATAGGTTATTTAACGGGAATCAAGTACAGAATATTGGATACCTTTCTATCCCGATTGGAGAGGTGAACCATGATTTCATACGTAGAATTCAAAGAAAAGAAGTGCAAGAGGCCCTTAAAAGGATGAAATCAAAGAAGGCAGTAGGCCCTGATAGTATACCGATTGAGGTTTGGAAGTGTTTAGGAGAAATAGGTGTTGAGTGGTTGACTAACCTTTTTAATAAAATACTTAGAGTTGAGAAGATGCCAAAAGAGTGGAGGAAAAGTACTTTGGTGCCATTACATAAGAATAAAGGAGATGTTCAAGATTGTTCAAATTATCGCGGTATTAAGCTTATGAGTCATACTATGAAGCTGTGGGAAAGGGTAATTGAGCATAGATTGAGAAAAATTGTGAGCATTTCAGAAAACCAATTCGGTTTTATGCCCGGACGATCTACTATGGAAGCAATACATCTACTAAGGCAGTTGATTGAGCGTTATAGAGAGAGAGGGAAGGACTTGCATATGGTGTTCATAGATTTGGAAAAAGCTTACGATAAGGTTCCCCGAGAGGTAATTTGGTGGGCAATGACTAAGAAAGGTATATCTCGGAAGTATATTGACCTTATTAATGATATGTATGAGGGAGTCAGCACTAGTGTCAGAGTTTGTGGTGGGATAAGTGAAGAGTTTCCTATTACAATTGGGGTGCATCAAGGTTCGGCACTTAGTCCTTTTTTGTTTACAATGGTTATGGATGAACTGACCCAGTGTATACAAGATCCAGTACCATGGTGCATGACTGTTTCTTTCGATGATATAGTTTTGATTGATGAGACAAGAAGCGGTGTTAATGCCAAGTTGGATGTATGGAGACAAACCTTAGAATCTAAAGGTTTTAGGATTAGTAGAAGTAAAACAGAGTATATGGAGTGTAAGTTTAGCACTAGTAGAACGACAGAGCAAACTGTAGTAACTTTGGGTGACAAATATCTCATAGAGTGAGTATTTTCGATACCTTGGTTCTATTGTTCAAAAGGACGGAGAGCTTGACGGAGATGTGGCTCATCGAGTTAAAGCTGGCTGGTTGAAATGGAAGAGTGCGACGGGGGTTTTGTGTGATCGTAATGTACCGCTGAGATTGAAGGGAAAGTTTTACAGAACCGCGGTTAGACCGGCATTGTTATATGGTACAGAATGTTGGGCAACTAAGAGGTGTCATATTCAGAAAATGCATGTAGCGGAGATGCGTATGTTAAGATGGATGTGTGGGCATACGAGAATGGATAGAGTGAGGAATGAGACGATTCAGAAGAAGGTCGATGTAGCACCTATTTAAGACAAGATGAGAGAGAACCGTTTGCGTTGGTTTGTGCACATTAGAAGAAGACCAAGTGATGCTCCGGTTAGGAGAATTGAAGGATTATGTAATATTGAGGGCGTAAGAGGTAGGGGGAGACCGAGAAAGACGTGGACGGAGGTGATAATAGGGGATATGAATCTGCTAGAACTAGATGAAAGTTGTGTTTGGGATCGAAAGAAATGGAGAGAATGCATCCATGTGGATGACCTTACGTGATTCTTACTTTGGTTCATGTAGCCGACCCCAATATATTGGGACTAAGGCTTGGTTGTTGTTGTTGTTGTATTTGGGATGGAAAGACTACTGAATAGGAAAGTGTACATTCAATTTTGGTCGGAGAGAGTACTATATTCTTCTCAAAGTAGATTCTCTTTTTGTGGCACAGTTATCTAATGGATGTTGCTGATTGCTATTGTGCTGTTTCCACCATCCCACTTGTTTCTGATACTTTGATGTGTTAATTCAGATGATGGTTTGAAAGTTTCATTAACAATTCTTAGATATATAGTGCCATTTGTATGGAATTAATAGTCTTTTGCTGGTGCTATATTCGGTGAATTGTTCTGATTCTGCAATCTGATTTTAAGTTTCAAGTATTCTCATTTGGATCCGTTGAACTTTGTATATTTTTATTTTTTAATGAAGAATATAATGTGATATCTTTTACTTGATTAGACTAGTTATTAGGTCAAATATGCCCATTAGGTTTTGGTAGTAACTTATTTAAGAATTAAGAGCAATAAATAACTGCAAAACCTTTATATTTATTCAGCATCGGACCCTACGGCAGGGGGTGGGGAAGTAGTGCTGGATGAGCTTTCATGTGATTCCTTTAATGACCAAACGTGGCAAGGCAGGAGAAAAAATATTGCCCCAAGGCACTGTCTTCTGCCATATTCTTGGCTAGATTTCTGGCCAGTGTGCCACATTTATCAACTAAATTCAAGTTAGCAACTCCCCTTCTTTTATTTAGGTGTGATAAACCAAAACCAGAAAGTCATTGAAAGTACATTTTAGTTTTCATATTCAAACTCAATCCAAAGATATTATGAGTCTCAATCTCGACCAAAACCAGAACAACCAAAAACGTTTTGAGGTGAGGATGAGAGGGAGGTGATGTCAATTTTGATTTCACATCTTCTATAGTTTACTCTAGATCTCACAATCACAATGCACCTTAATCTTACCATGTAGAAGTAAAATTCTAAGTAGAGAAACTTTTTTTTCCTTTGGAGGTTTGAGCACCAAGTATCTTCATTTTGTGTAAAGACTAGATTACGCCGTCTAGGGGTGTTCAAGAAAAACCGAAACCGACCAATTCAAACTGAATTTTCGGTTTGAGCGGTGTATTGGACTGGTTTCGGTTTGAGCTAAATTAAAACTGAATTTTTGGTTTGGTTTAAAAAAAATTATAAACCAAACCGAATATATATAATATATAATATAATATATATTAAAGGATTTTTTTGCAATAAAATATATTTTCCTTAAAATGATTTCTAGTATAATTGCTAACTTTTGTATCTCATTCTAGAATTTTCAAGTGCAAGTTCTTCAAGTGTTAAACCAAGAGATTAAAAAGTCATCATTTGGTATGCGATTTTAGATTTATCAAAAGATTTTATTGTATTTCACTATTTTGAACTAATAATTATGTAATTTTTGTGTTTTTCTTTTTTCTTGTAGGATGATTTTGAAATAATTTGTTTGAAGTGCAAGGATCAAGACCAAGAATTTATGTTTTATTATTTTGTTTTCTTTATTGTGTTTACCTTGAGAAAATAATATGCATATTTTTTTAAAAATATTTTTAGCAACTAACTAATTAAATAAAGTTTTTTTAAACTTTATAATCAATATTTTTGTGTCTTGCAAAACTGAGCAACCAAACCAAATCGAATGCATCGGTTTGAGATTTTAAATGGTTTGGATTGGTTTCAAAATTTCCAAACCGAATATTTCGGTTTGGTTTGAAATATGTATAAAACCGAACCAAACCGAACCATGAACACCCCTAACGCCGTCTAATTTGGAGAAATTTTGGTTCATTGATTTTTCAGCATGGTATATTACAAGTAAAAGTTAAACATTTAATCTCGCTTTGTAATTAACAATTTGCTTGTACCATCATAACCTCTAATTTCTAAGGTTAAGGAAAGAACTTGGTGGAAGGATTGGGCATTGCTGCAGTTTTATATTCCAGCCTCATTGTTAAAGGACAGTTAGTTCACTTCCGAGTCAGAAGGACTGGTTCTAATTTGACGTTCTTGCCCGATAATAATAATAATAATAAAATAATTTTAAAAAGATGTTCCAGCCTCATCTTCTTAGAAAACATTTTTTTTTTAGAATATATTTTTAATAAATGATAGTGCCATACAGAAACAAATAGCAGTTGATGTTAGATTAGAAGTGGCAGGTCCGCAAGGCAGCCAGATTGATTCTGGGGTGGTAGATTGTCATGCAGCGACGCATAATCGAATCTCGATGGGCGTAGTGTGAAAGTTTCAACCCTCCAATGCGGATGGCTACTTGTGGTGGGTTAAGACAATTCCTCTTACCCTAGTCGAACCAGTGAGTACCTTAATTTACATCCCCTAAATTCTCTATCTGGACGTGGAGAGTGTGAGTCTTGTGGGCGTAAGTAATGCCTTTTGTGCACAAGATTTTATGTGGCAGTGTCTCCATGCTCTGCTTATAATAGATGGTAAGATGCTTCTGTCTATCAGAATGTCGAGCTGGTCCAAAAAAAGAACCACTAAGGAAATAAATGTGAGGAAAAATAAACAGAAAAGTCGGATCACTCACTTTCATATACTACCCCCCTTTTCTTTTCTTTTTTCATTCCCTTTTTATTGAAATGTTTTTCATTTTCATTTTATTTTTTGCGAGGTTGAAAACATTACTCCCTCCATTCCTAAATATAAGACTCTTTAGACAATTTGAGAAAATTAAGGAAGTTGTCATTTTCACCTAAACTTCCAATATTACCCCTAGGCCTGCAAACGGAGCGGATTTTTATCCGTATCCGATTCGAATCCATATTTTTTTTAAGGATATGGTAAGAATTTTAGATCCGTATACCCGTATTCGAATCCGAATCCGTAAAAGAGTAATAAAATAGTTACGAATATGAAATATAAAGAATCGTATCCGAAAATCCGAATCCGTTTTAGGTTATATATATATATATTATGTTCACTAAAATAATATATTTTGCAAAATTTATAGGATTTAGGACTTTTTTGTAATATAAGTTTTTTATAGGATTTATATGCTAATTATGTATATTGCCATTTAGTCCTTTATATATATATATATATATATATATATATATATCTTAAGGGTTGTTGCCCTAAAAACATCCCCCGCCTCACATCACACCTCTCTCTTCTTCCCGATTCCCGCCTTCTAGTCAGTCTCTCTCTCTCTCTCTCTCTCTCTCTCTCTCTCTCTCTCTCTCTCTCTCTCTTTTCAGACGATTTTAGTTACTTGAATGTGAATTGTTGAATATTTGAGCGGTGTAGTTAGATTTTTTTTACTCAGTCGGGAGCATTGCAATAGTTTTATAGGAGAATAATTTTGGTTTGAAGTTGGGGGAATTAATGGATATGAACTGATTGAATTATTTTTTGGTGTGTAGACATTGCCGAAGACATCAAAGCCTTGCAGACTTGATTGCACTGGGTAATAGATTTTTCCTTTTAAATATTAATAATTCCGAGCTCATTTAATCATTAATTTTCTATATACGAGAGATTATGTTGTTAAGAATATTATTTTGTTATTCTATATTTAGTATTAAACTAATCGACACCTTCATTCCTCGTTTTTTTGTTTTTTGCTGATTTATTACTACTTGTTGATTCAATTTCTTTCTCATAAAGGATGGCAAATACTCCCGAAGTGGTCGAGCTCGATTTGGATAGTGATGCAATAAAAAGATCAACAAGTTGAGCTCGAGATGAGCAATACAAAGAAAGAAAAGAAATTAACTTCAAAGGTATGGAAGGACATGACTAGATTTACCGCTTCTGATGGGAAAAAAATGGCTAAATGCAATTGGTGTAAAAAAGTGTTTATTGGTGATTGTACTTCAGGGACTACTCACCTAAAAAACCATATAGATAGATGTTCAACTAGAATACACAGAGAAAAGGGACAGGTGAGACTTCAATTTAAGGAAAATGCCTCAAATAAAAAAACAGAAGTTATGAACTTTAAATTCGATCAAGAAGTTAGCAGGAATGCCTTGGCAAAGATGATAATCAAGCATAATTATCCTTTCAATATATGTGAACATGAGTACTTTGAAGAATTTTGTAGGACTTTGAATCCAGAATTTTCAAGATTGGACTTTTTGAGGATTTTACCATATCCGTATTCGTATCCGAATCAGCGGATCTGGTAATACATATTTATTATCCGTTAGGATATGGATACGGATATGGTAGAAAAAATTAAAAATGGATACGGATACGGAATAGACAATTCCGTATCCGTTTGTAACCGTTTGCAGGCCTAATTACCCCACCTCTCCTCTCTCTCTTACTCCTACTTCATAAAAAAAGTAAAATGTTGAGGGTATAATTGGAATAAATTGTTGACAACTAATAAAACAACCTTAAACAACAATTAATTTGGATACCTAGATATCTCCTAAACGACAATTAATAGGGAATGGAGGGAGTATTACGAAGAAGAGAATATGCGTATTTCTTTTATTCTACCCGAAAAAGAAGAAAGACAAGCTGAAGTTGAAAGGGGGATGGAAATATTTTTTTACAGTGCAGTAGCCGGTGTCGACTTTACAATGAGACGTCTGCATCACTGCGCCATACATCTTCGACAAATTAAAAAATTTACATTAGGTATTACAAACTTCTATTTTCATAAATAATTTAACTTCATGAAAAATGAAATAAAAATTTTAAAAATAATAACACAATTAAAAATACATAAGTAAACCTCTTTTTTCTTTTCTACTGATTTCTACTCAGTGGTGGGCCGTGGGCCGTTACGCTTTTTTCCCTGATCCGCAAAATATCTGCTTCTACTCTGAAGAAGTGTGGGCTGCCTTCTAGAGAGACACGTTGGTTTGAGACCCAATAGACTTCAGCATTTATCCACTCAGCACAAAAGAGATATTTTAATTAAGAGTTAAATACTAAAGAAGCATAAGAAATTAAATAGTAAAGATATTTTATTGCAGGATTCTCAAAATTCCTCCCCAACTCGTCCAGTTCAGGACATGGTGAAGTCTTAGGGGTGCTAGAGCCTAGAAGGTATCAGATTCATCATGACCCAAAACTTAGGCCATTATGAAGTAGAAAGTGATTGTTTAGGAGTTTTTAGTGGTATCCTCCAGATAGAGGACGATCTCTCTTCTATAGGTCATTTTATTAGCCTAATTAGGGATTTGTTAGGGCGTACGAGTGCCAGTATTTTATATGTTCATAGATCTTGTAACTGCCCAGCTGATGTATTGACAAAGTATGCTACGAGGACTAGATCCTCGTCGCAATGGTTTAGAGACCCTCCAGGGTTCCTCTTACCACATGTTCTCTACAATTTAAATACATAGTCTATTTTCTCCCCAAAAAAAAGATATTTTATTCCTTTTAAAGTCAAATAGGTAGTTTACTTCAAAAAAATAATCAAGTGAAGCTTAGTTAATTACAAATATTATTTATTAGATTTTTTTTTTTAATATTTTTTTTATTGGGGAGGGGACTTATCTATTATAAGAAAAATAGTGGATTGAAGAAGCGGAAAGGAGATTCGATTAATATATTTTTCTAAGAGAAACTAATAAAAAGTATCACACTATTCATCAAAAAAAAAGTATCACACGGAACAAAAACACAATTCAAGAGGTCACCCATTAAATCTTAGTTAATTATAGTATTTTTTGTAAGGTGATAGTTTTAAGTTTGATTAATATAATTTTCTTTTAAATAAAAAAAGATAGAAGTGCTAGAGGTAACAAAAGAGCAATTCAAGAGACATACTCATTCAACCATAAAGACGTGAAAGAAAAGGAAAAAAAAAACTTGCTTTCCGATTTGCCTTCAATGATGTAATCCCTGACAATATATATGATTTTTTTTACAAACGCGAGAGACGTTAAGTATAGATTTTCTCTGATATAAACCTGATCTACATGAATTATGTGATTTAAAATTAGCCACGTCATTGCAGAATGAGGAGAGAGACAATTATGTATTGATGTTGTCAATTCTAAACCAAATAATCTAGTAGAGCAAGTCCACAACAGAATTAACCTCTTTAAGTATAATAGGCCTCTTTTTAATACTACTTGTGATAGTTAGTCATGCCTTCTTTTTTAAATTTGAAAATGTTAATTTTATATTCAAAGGAAATGCTTATTTTAAGTGATTACAAACGGTTCGCCTAGATGGTTCAATTATTTGGTCACAATAATTTTTTTTGAGATTAATATACCCAATTTATTTTTTGTTCACATATCATTTAATATTTTTGTATAATTTTTTTTGTCGATTATGATATTAGGATTAGAAACTTATTTCAATGGTTTGAATTCCCACCGAATTTTTTTCAGTAATATATAATTTATGATACCACTTAACGATAAACATGTTTTTCTCGGTTAAAAAAAAATGATTACAAAATTCATTTTATTGGTATGATGTGCAAATTATATGTTTTAAGAAAACTGGGTATGTTCTCACCGGAATACACTTGTAAATGTAGAATTTGCATCCCATCTCGGTGTGGGTTTGAACTTTGTGAGAGAGGTGAGACTGGTTCAATGAGCCAATCCCACCCCTAGTTACTCGGTTTTAAAAATATTTATTTTTGAAACATAAAGTGTAAATATATTAAAGAAAAATAAATTCTACATACTAATATGAAGTGAGACAAGACAGTGTTCTGTTTAAATATAACATTTTAAATTTAAGATTCACATTTTCTCCATTAAATAATTTAATTTTACGGAAATTAAGACATTCTCACCCTATGTCTATATTCTCCAGTATTTACACGTGAAAAATAATGCAAAACGAAATTATGGCCTCTCATTTGATAAAAAACAATAAACATTTGTATGGTTGAATATATTTTCTTTTCTTTATATAGATTTTGCTTGAACTTCTAAAAAAAAAAAAAAAGAAAAGGAAAATGGTTAACATTTTCAGGCATGAGACTACAAAAAACAGTCCGCTCTTATGCGGAATAGGGAAAATTTCGCACCGTGCGGAATAATATGCACCGTCGGATGATAGTTTTAACGGCTCAGATTTGGAAAGAGAAAAATTACGGCTGGACTTAAAAATAAAAAATAAAAATAAATTCTCTTTTCAAATATGGACCATTCAAAGCTATCATTCGATGGTCCAAATTATTTTATACCGTCCAAAATTTTTCTTATTCTACATAGGAACCGGAGTGTACAAAATATAACCGAATTTTCTAGTAAAGTCCGTACATAAATTATACTAACGCAACAGAGTAGAGTATGGGTTCTAAAAATTCCAAACAAACACGCCTTTACTAATAGCTCACCGAATACTACTAACGGTCCGATTCTTCTTACTCGTCAATCTACCAGGCGCGTCCTCACCATTAAAAATATTAGTTTAGGCATGTTTAGGATACCATTGAAAACTCGAGGGGAAAATGACCTCAAATTATTTATCATGTCAAGCTAAGGTCTCCAATGTATTTTGACTTCCCACATAATCCTGTAAGTTTTTTCGCTGCTTCTATATAGTCCTTCTACTAGTTTTGCTGGTGTTTTCCGGCCAAGAAACAGCACGCCTAGAGCACGTGACTTTTTAATAGGGACAAAAACGTCAGAAACTCTCATCAACACACGCGGTAATAGCACGTGTGGAAGAGAGGATACGTAGGAGAAATTTCAGTCGCGATTAGGGTAAACAAAAACCCTAATTTACTCTCATCCACCATTTAACCTTCAGGAAAAAAATCAAGAATCCCCCTTTAATCCCCCAACTGAAAAGCAAATAACGGATTTCTGGCATAAATCTGTTTGAGTCATCGAAGAAGAAGCCAATTTCGTAATGGAAAATTCTCTATGATTGAACATAGTTGGCAGTTTTTTGTGATTATAATGCAAAACTTATGCATCTTCAAATGAGTGTCTTGTGCATTACATTTTGCTTTGCAATTTTGGTACATAATGAACATGACAAAAGATATACCAATATTGGAATGAATTAGGACAACTTAAAATCACAATTTTCAGCTACAATACACATAATAAACTGGTCAACCAGTTTAAGTTACATCAGAAACACCAAAATACAAGAAACTTATTACATCAAAAACCAACAACATTCAACAAATACACTATTCATCTTCTTCTCCAACTAACCAACTTTAGAAACAAGAAATAGAACCCACGACACCACAATTACAATCCATAAAATCTTTTGCTTCATATTCAATTGAATATATTCAGCCTAAACATTCATTAACTCCTTCAATGACCAACGAACAACCTTAGTGCTCTTGTCATTCATTGGAAGGTCATACCATTAAAAAAATCCACAATCATTCTGAGTCTATGACAGGAAAAAAAAAACAATTAGCACACTTACATGAACAATATCAACATTAGCCGAATTAATTAAATGAAATTGGGGTTTTAACTCGCACCAACTTTTGCACATTTTCAATACTTTCTTGTTTGGGTTTAAATTTGTCCAACTAGTCTTCAATACACAATTTTCACCATGATGACAAGCAACAATTCTCTCCATTTTCTATGCTTTTTTTATTTTAGAAGAAATGAAGAAGAAGAAGAAGAAGTGGCTAGGGCTTTATATTCTTAAATTGGGTGATTTCCTTGTTAGTGTAGCCGTTGTGTTTTTTGTGATGTTTTTGCCCTCGTTAAAAACTCACGTGCTCTGTGCATGTCTGTTTCTTGGTCGGAAACCACCAACCAAATTGGTGGTGGGACTATATGAAGCCGCGAAAAAAACTTTCGAGACCATGCGGGAAGTCGAAATACTTTGGAGACCTTAGCTTGACATGATAAATAGTTTGAGGACCTTTCAAGTCATTTTCCCAAAATTTGAGCCATTATATGAGCACTTTAGTGTGTATATTTCAGTCATTTATTTGTTCATATCTTAACTAGATTAATTAAGACACAAATTTGAGTACGAATACTCAAAAAAAAAAAAAAAAAGTGGTTCAAAATTATGTACAAAATGAATGTTCATTTCGCACTTGCCTAACATGTTTATCGTTTGATCAGTTTATCTAATAGTTGAAGAACATATGCATGAACAACTGTTCAGTTATTCAAATGACAAGCCCCGAGGAGCATAGACAAATTGGTTAAGTTTGAGGTGTGAAGTGGAGAATAAATTTTCTGACAATGCAAGCTTGATTTCCGTGTGGAGTAAAGTATCTTTAAACTATTGTGGGGTATGTTCTAGAATTCGTCATGTTCACTATTTTTCTCAAGTTCCTACCACCCGTGCACATCTCTCAATTTTAAACTTGTGTATGTCTCTCGATTTAAAAATTGTCTAGTTAAGGACACTTTGACGGACGGGAGAATGCCACCTTCGATCCTTTCCCATTTATTCAAAGAACAATGTTTTATTTTTATTTAAAATATAAACCCATCAGATCAAGTAATATGTGTCCGCACATACAGGAAAAACGAGCTCCGTACTGAAACACGTTAATTATGATATTGATCATGATCGATTGAACTATGTGTCCCAAATTTTGTCCACATCAAAAGAATTTTTTTTTTGTCTAGCGATGTAGATAAATCTGGATCAAATGATTCTTCTGTCAAGGATACATCCTGAAAAAAAGGCAGAATGGTAAATTTAGTCCATAATCTTAATTGTTTTCGCGCAAATGGTTCCCGGTCTATTTTTATTTGTATAACACTCCGCAAACATTTTGTGTTTGGCAGAAGTAGTCCTTCCGTCCATTTCAGTTACGGAAAAAATGAATTTTGATTTATTTTTTTGAAGTTGTTGCGAAATGACCATTTTACCCATTTCCTCCTTCCCCACCCTCCATCTCCATTCTCCTTTCCCACCCTCCATCTCCACCTCAACCCAGTTCCACCACCAGCCCCACCTCAATCCTCAATCCTCCATCTCTACCTAAACCCAGTTATTGCGAACTATTATAATTTGAAAAAAAATTGCTCAACAACAAGAAATTAAATGCCACAAAAATGTAAAATCGAAGACAAATGGCTCACCTTTATGCTAACCTCAGGCCGGTAAGGCCGAGTAGCACCCCAAATAATGAGGCAAAAGACAGTAAGCAGAACAAATTACCACAAATTGTTTCAAATCACGCATATGCAAATCAAGCCAAAGACTCGATATGGAGATTCCAATGGAAAGAAACTCCAGTATTTCATTTTCCTGATTCATTTTTTTTTTTAAGTATTTCAAAGTTCTTCATTTTTAGACATTAGATCAGATTCAACCCCCTTATTCACCAAAACATTTAAAGAATTGACTGGGTTTTTTTTTTTTAAGATTTGGAAGAGCTTGTTGGTCTCTTGAAGGTATTCGAAAATGGAGGAAAAAAATATTGGGTTACGGCGGCTTTGCCGGAAAATGATTTATGAGATGGATTATTAGTACAATTTCCCATAATACCCTTTATATTTTCGATTTTTGCTTTATTTTTTTGCCCAGTAACACCCTTCCTTCACAGAAGTGGACGGAAGGACTACTTCCGCCAAACGAAAAATGTTTGGGGAGTGTTATACAAATAAAAATAGATTGGGGACCATTTGTGCGAAAACAATGAAGATTAGGGACTAAATTTACCAATTTGCCAAAAAAAAGGCATAAAGCCGAAATCCAATGAATGTTTGCCACGTTTCTTAAGTTGCGAAGACGCTCCATAAATCCAATGGTCACCCCATCTTTTTTTTTTTTTTTTGCTAAATATGGTCACCCCACTTTACCACGCACCAAACAAACCCTTATCGCCACTACTTTCAACAAACAAACCCTCATCATCTTCTTCTTTCTCTCACGCGGTTCTCATTTCTGACTTTCGATACAATACTTTCTCGATATCTCTCGTACTCTCCTTACAGGTACGGATTTCTCTCTCTGAATTATCACTTCCGATTGTTGAAATTCATATGTATGTAGATATAGGTAGGATTTGATTGTGAAATTTGGTGATAATTTTCCGGTTGACTTTTTTGAATCGGTGTTAAACTTGAAGATTTAACAAATCTGTGAGTATTTGTTCTTTTCTTCCGTGCGATTTTGTTATTTTGATGAATTTTATTGAGGATTCAGTTTCTGCTGGTGTTAGGGTTTAATTAATTTTAATCGTGTTAAACTTGAAGATTTAACAAATTTTATGAGTATTTTGTTCTGTTATTTCTTGCGATTCTGTGATTTTGATTACTAGATGTAAATTTTTGTTGAGGATTCGATTTCTGCTGGTGGTTAGGTTTTTCTCCGTTTCAACTTTGTGCTATTGTGGCTTGATGTTGCAGATCTATGTTTTTGTTTGCTTATAAGTTGATAGTTTTGAAAAAAAAATCCTCCTGTTTCCTTAGTTTTCGTAAAATTCGTGTTTTATTCCTTGTTTTTGTTCATGGTGTTTGGTGAAGAATTGAAATTGAACTGAAGGAAGTACTAAAGCAAATATAGACCTATTATTGGGGCAAGATATGTTTTAGTTATGTGGTATGAAACTGTCAGCTTATGATTGGGGGAATTTGTTAATAAAAGGTTAATTATTATCTGTAAAGCGGGAAAAGTTTCTGGGAGATATGTATCTTTCTTGTAGATTCTCTGTCGCATGGCACTACGAAACATTTTTGTTTGGTTCAAGTGATGGAAGAAATGAATAATGACCTCTGGTTGGTTATTGCTTTTGTTATTTATCATGCTCCATAATTTTATGGTTTTGTGTACAAGTTAGTGCTAGTTGATAGGTATAATTGCTAGAAATGGTTTGAGGAAGTCAAGTAAATGTTTGTTGAGAAGTTACTGAAATTCTCTCATGTGTTGATATTCGGAATCCACATGGTCTCTACTATGTTACTGTTACTTTTGCTATTGCATTTTGTCCCTTTGAGGTCACATGATGGTTTTTAAAATAATATAGGCAAGAGAATATTGATGTTCTTTTGCGGATACTAACTGGTTTTGTCTTGTGTACATGTGTGTGCAGTTAATACATAGATATGAGTCGACCACAGGATCCACACAGGGCCTTTTTCCCATTTGGAAACCCCTTTAAAAAAATGATGTTTCCCAAGGGATCTTCGTACCTGCCTGCAAGGCTTCTCCAGCTGCTGAACTCTTTTGAAGAGAAATTGGCTGAGAGACTTCGCAAGCTTATGCCAGCAGACAAGGAAGATGTATTGAGCCTATCGTGGATGAGATGTGCTATGGAGTCACTTTCTGCAATCCATACAGATATAAAGGCTCTTATTACAGCACTTGAACTTCCCGTCTGTGATTGGGATGAGAAATGGGTTGATGTGTACCTGGACAATAGCGTGAAGCTGCTGGACATTTGCATAGCTTTCAGCTCTGAGCTCTCAAGACTCAACCAGGGCCACCTATTCCTCCAAAGTGTCTTGCATAATTTGGGATCTTCCTCCCCAAAGCAGTTCATTCGTGCTCAATCTTCACTTGATGGCTGGAGGCAGCATATTGGTTCTAAGAACCCTAGAGTGGATAATTGTTTCACCATCCTGGACAATCTTGTTGAAACACTAAATCTCCCGAAGATAAAAAATTCTGCAAAAGGGAAGGTTTTGATGCAAGCCATGTATGGAGTGAAGGTGGTCACTGTTTTCATCTGCAGTGTCTTTGCTGCTGCCTTCTCAGGCTCTGCAAAGAAGTTGCAAGATTTACAGCCACTGGAGACTTGCCTATGGTCCAGCGCTTTCGCTGATTTGCAGACTTTCGTAAATGGGGAGATGAGGAATCTATACTCCAATGGGGATGCACAAAAGGTGCTGAAGGACGTTAATACAAGTGTAAAGAAGATATACCCCATTGTACAGGAAGGGGTGGACACGGAAGAATTAGAGAATACAATTACTGACTTAGGAAAAAAGGCCGACAATCTTTCACAGGAACTAGATCTCCTTGCAAAGGAGGTTGATGGATTCTTTCAAATTGTTCTAACTGGACGCGATGCTTTGCTCGGTAATCTTAGAGTTGGTTCTGACATCCCTTCCCCAAACCAAAGGAACAACAATGCAGAGCCTCAAATTGTAAGATGAAGTCTTTACACTATGCACGCAAGTGTAGTTGTGGTATTTGCTGTTGTCCAAGTCGAATATGTAACAAGTACTATGTTAGCTAGGTCGAGACTCGAGTGTTATGTTGGTATATATTATTATTATTCTGTTTGAAGTTGGGTGTAATGTTTTCAATATATCAAAGATATGAATGGTGTTTGCAAACGGGCTTCTCCAAAGAAAAGGAAGAATAGACACGCGGAGGGGTATTGTGGACCGCCAGCCATCTTTGACCTCAGCAACTTGGCATTCTGCTTGACTGGAAAATTGTACAAAGACTTTATATTAAATGAAAAAGAATTCTCAGACCTTGGAGATATTAAAATGGGAATATACCAAATGGATTCAAAAGTCAAAAAAAAGGAAAATGAAAAACAAATTATATTCCATGGCAAGGGCAGGTGTATGGTGGACAATAGTAATGCAGCCTGCATCCAGATCACCCATATGTCACCCTTGACACACAGTGAGTGATAAGACCGAAAGTGGAATATGGGGAAACAGGAAAAGTAGTGTGAAAATCGTATGTCTCTATCTATGTTCACAACTAATTAAATTTATTATATAAATATTTTTTTGTAATTATATTATATATACAGCATGATGAATCGTGATTAATCGTAGACAGAGAACGGGGATAGAGAATTTTTTTGTCGGAAAAGTAAAACCCTAATCCCTCTTTACCCACTCTTACATTACATATATAAAAAAGCACTTCGTATACTATGCGAAGCTGTTTTTTTAATATATACTGAACGACTTGAAACATTTGTTTCTAAGATTAAATAAATAGGTGTTTCGAGATTTAGAAACGAGTGTTGCTGCGATAAAAAATAGAAACGAAGTGTTACGAGTATCGAAACAGTGTTTTTTTAAATTAATCTTAACTCGTTAAAATTTTAATACAACGTACGCGTGCGAAAACTTACCCGTTACGTGACTTTGAGTCATGGCGATAAAAAAGAGAGACCATTGGGTTCTCGCACAAGTCGAGTCACTTATACTCAGGGGTGTGATATATTTCTATCAAATACAAAAAATCAATCTCTTTTAAATTATTACTAATTAATAAGCATACATAACAAATATTTCACTAAAATACATATCGTAAATTATCATTTCTGCTCAACCTTAATTAGGGACAAGTAATAGAGCCCTTAGGGAATTAAGTTCCTTCATTTTGTTTAAGAAAGATCATTGAGAAGAGGTCTAGTACAATTACATACAACTCACCTCACTTTCAAATTTAATGTAAATTGACCGATCAAATCTTTCAATATGTAATTTTATGTCACTTAGCAAAAATTTTATGTCGCTTTAATTAACACGTCTCTATGCAAATTCATCAAAATAGTCAGATTAACACTAGAACATCCTTTAACAAAAAAGACCATTAACTTCACGGGTTACGCCATTCCAGTTCAAAAGTTCACATTTTTATAGCAAAAGAATATTGTTAGCAATTCTTTTCTCTCTATAAAATAAAGAACAAATGTCAACAACTTGGCTTCCTTCTCATTCCACAGCTACCCACAAGAACAGCAGCTCCATAAATCTAAAAACTTGAGAAATTTTAGTCGGGTTTTTTTGCTAAATTCTTTTTCTAATTTTGGGTTCTTAGTAGCTTAAGTTCAAGAGGGGTGGAAGAAAATTAAAGAAAAAAGCAATTTAAAGAAGCAGAAAAAGCACAGATTTTGATGAGTATGTCTATGGAATCAAGTTCTGGTTCAGCAGCAGATCATCAACACCAAGGCGGTGGCCATAATATAAGAGGAATTCCAACTCATGGAGGAGGATATGTGCAGTACAATGTGTATGGTAATCTTTTTGAAGTTTCAAGAAAGTATGTTCCTCCTATTAGACCAGTGGGTCGTGGGGCTTATGGAATTGTTTGGTAAGAAATTATTTCAGCAACTTTTTTTTATTTATGGGTTTATAAATTGATTCTTGTTTCATTTCTTGGTTTGTTTTTGCTAATTTTGTACTTCAAGAACTACCTTTGTTGTGTCAAGATTTGTGATTTTTGGTGATTGTGGTTACAAAGATCTATAAATGATCTTTTGGGATTAGATTAGAGCTGATATTTAGTTTTTATAAGGTTTGAATCAAGATACTCACTCCATTCTATAATATAAGTCGTTTAGAACATGTAGTGAAAATTAAGTAAACAAAAAGCAAGGTACTTTGTTAATCAAAATATCAATATTACTCTCGTAATTAAGACTTGTATACCACTAATTATATTTAAGAGAGTAATATTGATATTTGACTAACAAATTACCTTATTTTTTGCTTCCTTGATTTGCGCTAAATGTACTAAATGATTTATATTATGGAATGGACGTAGTATTGTTTTGTATTATTATTACATATTTCTTGTTGCATTTTCCTTTATCATAGTTTGCTTTCACTTGATTTGAAGATTGATTTTTTAGGAACTCACTACTAAACCTTTTCCTGCTAACAAATGGGAAGAAAAAAACATGGAATATGAGGAGGACAGTAGACAAATAAATTGAAATATGTCATGCTATGTGGTCGAATTTTGTAGGTGGCTTGGTTGATTGCAAGGCCATGTTGCTGTGTTAATGTTAGGTACATTTGAAGTTACACTATTTTCTCAGCACTGAAATGTGGAATGTTCTTAACTTGAACTCGTGAAGATTGTTGGGATTTTGAGAGGGTTTATTTTGTATTAATTGGAAAAGATACACAGTTACTTTACTTATTACGACTCTATTGACTTGCTTTCTCTTGTGGTACCTGTGATGAATTTCCTAACTTCTAATTCAAAGAGGACATATCTCCTGTATTTCAGCATGCAAGTTTCCGAAAATGTGTCCGAGCCATATGAAATCTAGGCTGTCTCCTCATTTTTATACTCGTGAATGCATGTTCTTGTTATGTGTCTGATTCAGCTGTTCTATGGTTTTCATGTTTTTAAGTCTTTTGGCACTTACCAGAATTGGCTCGCCTTGTCAATTTGGGTAGTACAGTCGTTTTTGTGAGGTTTTGAAGATGTGTACTGCAGGAGTACAGATAGTTTGCACTTGTTTCATATTGGGGGTTTCATGTTAGATTGTACTTCAATCTCTTCTTGATGGAGGGAGAGTTTGATTATTTTCATGTGATGTAGTGCCGCTATGAACTCAGAGACACGTGAGGAAGTAGCAATTAAAAAGATTGGAAATGCTTTTGACAATAGAATAGATGCTAAAAGGACACTCCGTGAGATAAAGCTTCTTCGTCACATGGATCATGATAATGTAAGCCTTGTTACCATCTTCTCTTCCGTTCTAAATCTTGATTCAGATGCATGTCACTGTCTTGGAGTTTATAATTTCTTTGCTTTTGATTGCAGCATAAGTTGTCCCATAGTTTTTTCATAAATGGTTTTCTACAGTCTTAATGAATTGTTTTCTTCTTCTTTTTAAAACAATTTTTCTAATCTGATTCTGCTTCTACATTTTGTTTGATTGGTGTATTGATTGAGACTGTAGATAAAGTTAGTATTCGTTTTCTCTTGTTTTATTTTATTTTCATAGTAGTGGATAAAGATAGTATTCATTTTCACAATAGCTCAGACGGGAAATGAAAGTATCAGCATTGTGAAAGCACTATGAAAAGGATTTTTCTGATAAGAAGATACATATATTGCCTCGATGGCTTCTGTTTCTGTTTGATCTCGGTTTTTTAGTAGTGAGTCCAAGTATTTGCAGTCTCTCATGTAAACGTTTCCCAAATTTACTTATTTGGGACATCCCGCCCTATTTTCCCACCTGGTGGTAATGCAAATAAATAAATTGAATAGTTTATTTCGAATAAAATGGAAGAAACACAGCTATTTTGAATCACTAAAATAATGCAAGAAAAGTGAAAGCTTTTCTCTTGGAATAGTTTTATTTATACATCACGCATTCTTTCCTGCCGAAACTGAACTCGAAACCACTGACCCAAAATTTTGAACAAAGAATTCATAAGGGGTTGGGCATTTGTTCAAAGGAGCAGCCAAGGAGAGATCCTACATTCTCTCCTGTTAATGTGCTTTTCCTTTTAGTGGTACTCTTGATCATCTTTTGGGGGTCTATCTTGTATTCCTGTCATAGAAGATAGAATATTAGTACTAAGCAATATTAAGAAGGTTAGATGAAGTACTCTGGAAACCGATTATCTACAGTCTTTTCAGCAGGGTAACGTCCAGTGACAGGAATCCACTTTTATATCTGAATGCAAAAAAAAAAAAAAAACAAAAAATCCAAAATCATAAGACCTCCTCTTTAGTATATATTTATGTGAAGTTTACATCCTTCAGAATGCGATTATAACACTTTTAAGCGGATTGTGTTTGACTTTTTGAGATGTTTTACTCTTTGATCTTAGGTGATGTAACGGCATAGTATTCATTTTGTTGATCTTCTATCTTTCGATAGTGTCTCCCTTTCTGAAGCTGTAGTTTAGAGATTTGGACGAAGGAAGTGAGAGTTCTCGATCATTTTAATGCATGCAGACTTTTTCCATTTCTGTTTCTCTCCATTTAACTTCCAAGTTTAGACCTGCTTACGTTTCTATATTTGAATTTCGCTGTTTACATTGTTGCTTTGCTGCCTGATAGAGATCATCATTTACTGCTAGAATCTATATCTTATGATTCCTATTCTCGCAGATAATTGCTATTAAAGATATTATTCGGCCTCCACAAAAGGAGAACTTCAATGATGTCTATATTGTTTATGAGCTGATGGACACTGATCTTCACCAGATTATCCGTTCCACCCAACCATTGACTGATGACCACTGTCGGGTTTGACCCTCATTCTTGCAACTTATTGAATAGTTGATATTTCGTATATCATTACCGCATGTTACCAGATCATGTAGGAAACAACTTATACT
Source organism: Vinca minor (assembly GCA_026122235.1). Taxonomy (NCBI): domain Eukaryota; kingdom Viridiplantae; phylum Streptophyta; class Magnoliopsida; order Gentianales; family Apocynaceae; genus Vinca; species Vinca minor. The sequence goes on along the minus strand of JAOCZM010000100.1, from coordinate 3,599,009 downwards.
GAATCCATGTTTGATTTTCTGTTGCTTCCTTTGCAGTACTTCCTTTACCAAATTCTACGAGGACTTAAATATGTCCACTCTGCCAATGTATTGCACCGCGATCTAAAGCCCAGCAATTTGCTTCTCAATGCAAGTTGCGATCTGAAAATTGGTGATTTTGGGCTGGCAAGGACAACGTCAGAGACAGATTTCATGACTGAGTATGTCGTTACTCGCTGGTACCGGGCACCAGAGTTGCTATTGAATTGCTCAGAATACACAGCAGCAATTGATATCTGGTCAGTAGGTTGTATACTTGGCGAAATTATGACAAGACAGCCCCTCTTTCCGGGCAAAGATTATGTACATCAGTTGAGACTTGTAACTGAGGTAAGATCTCAAATCATGTTTGAAACCGTACACTTTTCTGACCAAGTTTTGAGGTTCATTTTGTGAATTTTGATCTTCTGAAAAGTATATATATATATTTGTTTTACTTTGTTAGATTTGGATCAATTAATAATTTTGACTATTTCATGTCTTTCTTGTTCTGAAAAGCTGATAGGTTCCCCAGATGATGCTAGTCTAGGATTTCTTCGTAGTGATAATGCCCGTCGGTATGTAAGACAGCTTCCACAATATCCGAGGCAGCCGTTTGCTGTCAAATTCCCTAATAGGGCTTCTGGAGCTGTGGATTTGCTTGAGAAAATGCTCGTCTTTGACCCAAGCAAACGCATAACAGGTATATTAAGGATCTCCCCCTCTCCCCTGGGCGGCTTAGTGGTTGATATCGTTGTTGGTAATATTTTCATTGGTCTTAATTTAACAGTTGACGAGGCACTCTTGCATCCTTACTTGGCACCTCTACACGATATAAACGAGGAGCCAGTTTGTCGTAGGCCTTTTGTTTTTGATTTCGAGCAGCCATCCTTCTCGGAAGAGAATATCAAGGAATTGATATGGCGGGAATCTGTAAAATTTAATCCAGATCCTTTTCATTGAGGAGTTTGGAAGTCTGGTGGAAGATGTTGAGGTTGTATCAATTCTGGGTATTTTTTTTCTTCCCTTCTTGTAATTTCATTTGTGTTCCAAATGATTGTAAAAATGAAGCTAGACCTGAAGTATCCTGCAGCAGTTTTTCTAGTAGGTTGGTTTCGGTTTTGACGTGGGCAATGTTAGCATCGTGCTTCTGATACAATCTCGTGCAATGATTTTCAATTTAACGGTTGGGGACAAAACTTAAAGTTATTGAAGAATTATCGACTTATTTTAGTTGTTTAGTATGATAAGAAATACTTTTTATCAACTAAGCTATTGTTTTAGTTCAATGAAAAATTAAGAAGACGTATTCAAAGTAAAAAAAAAAAATTGGGTGGGTTCGGCTCCGGTCACCACTATGGGTCAGGGCGGACTTTAGGGACCATAAGCCGCTTAAAAGGGTACTTACAGATCATTCACCAATACAGTTTTTACGTCGACAGCGGGAATTGAACACTTAATCTTTGTAAGGACGTGTCAAATTGTTATTAAGTTAACCAAATTGTATTGGTGCAAAATATTATATGTTTAGGGATAATTCTATTATAAATTTTGTGATTAAAAAAATCTTCAAAATAGAAAAGAAAATTAGAATTAATAATTTAAAAAAAAAAGCAATAACGCGTAATGCTTTATGATTCATTCGGAAAACGCGTTGAGTAAGTCTTTTTTTTTTTTTGCCAAGTAAACGCGTTGAGTAAGTCCCACTTGCCAAACCCAGGAAAACAAAGGCAAAAAATCGTCTGTACCGTTTTGTCTCCTTTTATGTCTTTATAAGTAGATATTTGTCACGTATATATTTTTTTTTGTAAGCTTCACTATTTTTTTTATATTATAATTTTTAATTAAAAATTAATACATGTTACTTTTTTATAGATGGGAGAAGAAAAATAACACAAAATGAGGATATAGGATTCCTATCCGAAAACAAATCGTGTCGTTCCCTACAACAAACAAGAGACGAATTATTAGCCATTTTGTCACCAATGTTGTTTGAAACAGACACTTTTATCCTTTTTGACTTTTTTTCACCATTTTTTGTCACCAATGTTGTTTGAAACGTATCACTTTTATCCTTTTTTTCAAATAAAATTCTAAAAAAACATCAAAATTGATAATGTGGCAAAAAACTATCATAATACCTCTCTCCTGCAGGGGTAAAACTGGAAACTTATTGTATGAATGGCAGTGACGGATCCAGAACTCGACATCAGTGGGGTCAGGGACGATTCTAGAAGGGCCCGAAATTTTTAAAAATACTACATATGGTAAATTTTAGTAAATTTTATATGTAGTTTGGAGTATTTTATCAAGTTCGCCCCCCTCTCCAAATTTTTTTTTTTGTATTTTGTCAAACAATATACAGCATAAAAAAAATGACTGAGAATGAGATGTCTCGCGGGAAGGAATTGAGACTTGAGAGTTGAGAGACAAGACTATTTTTTATTGAGAGCAACTTGTAAAATATCCCGCGAAGCGGGCAGTGACCCTTACCTGCATCCGTCACTGATGAATGGCTATAAGTTTCCAGTTTTACCCCTGCAAGAGAGAGGTATTATGATAGCTTTTTGCCACATTATCAATTTTGATGTTTTTTTAGAATTTTATTTGAAAAAAGGATAAAAGTGGTTGTTTCAAACAACATTGGTGACAAAAATGGCTGAAAAAAGTTAAAAAGGATAAAAGTGGCTGTTTCAAACAACATTGGTGACAAAAATGGCTAATAATTCAACAAGAGACTTTAGGCAATCCTCCATTTCTCTCTTTCATGCCTTCCTAATGTTTGGTATTTTTGAGTCTTTCTCTTCCCATTAGGCATTCCCAATTCTATTTCATCCATAATTTCTTTGGAGATATTCACGTCAATAAATACCCTTTCATAGATATGCCACCTTACTATGGGTTTGGTTTGAGTTTGGTTTGATTTGACACTTAAACTTAGACCCAAACCAACTTTGAATTGAGTCTGATATTTGGTCTGGGGATGATTTAACATTTCAGATTTCATTCTCAAACTCAATTTAAAATTAGTTTGGATCTGAGTTTGAGTCTCAAATCAAACCAAATCCAATATAAGCACACCCGACTCAATTCCATAATTGTGGGTTGTTTATTTTTCCAGAATCTTTTCTCCCAGTTTCTGACCCATCCATCAAACTAGCAGTAGCACAATCATGATTTTTCTTTTTTTGAAATATGACTCTAACAACTACCCAACTTATCGAATAAATTGTCATTTTGATCATCAACCTATTTACGTTCAGTAATTTTTATTATTTTTATCTTTTCGCATCTCCAACTTATTTTCGACCTACCAAATTCATCATTCCGTCCAAAAAAATTTCAAAAGTTGTCAAATAAAGTATCGTGGGTCCGATAACGAGCTCAATTTTTTACTCTCTCCTCGAAGGATAAATTTGTCAAAACAGATGTGATAATACCCTCTTCCATTATTTAATTTATTTTCCCCACAAAATACATCATCTTCTACAAATTCCCCCAAATTTAAGAGTTCGAAATCCTAAATTGGGCATCAAATATATGATTTCATCTCTTCATCTCCTCCACCGCACTGTAGTTTCGAAGCAAAAGTAATTAGATACTCCCTCCATTCCTTATTAATTGTCGTTTAGGAGAAATCTAGGAGTCCAAATTAATTGTCGTTTAAGGTTCTTTTGTTAGGTGTCAACAATTCATTTCAATTATACCCTCAACATTTTCCTTTCTTTATAATATAGAAGTGAGAGAGAAAGAGAGGGAGGATGGGGTAGTATTGGAAGTTTAGGTGGAATGGACAACTTCCTTAATTTTCTCAAATTGTCTAAAGAGTCTTATATTTAGGAATGGAGGGAGTATGTGGTATGGTGATAGATCAATCTCGTCATGGGACTAGAGCCTACTAAAGTGGACGTGGGATCACTTAGTCACATTCACTACATGTCACGCTTTTGATTAAAATAATAAAAATATTCCCCTTTTGGTGCATTGTTTGAGGCGTTTTTATTATTTTTTAATCAAAAAAGGGGATGTGGTTGATTGTGGATCAAGTGGTCTATGTCCCCACTTGTAGGACAGGTCTATATCAGAATTTTTCTGTGGTGATAGGCTCACACCAAGAAAGATCACAAAAAGCCATGAACTTTTGTTGACCAAATAACTTTGATGTTTCATAAAACTGCTGCTCATAAAGCAGGGGACAACATCGGACAAAATAACCAAATAGAATGACAACATCAAAGATGTTCCGTTGCCCTTTAATTATAGGAACATTCTAATATGGCGCAGAGTGAGAGTAGAGGCGCAGTCACTAGCTAGAAAGCGCCACGTCACCTCTCTGCAAAAATCATCTCTCGATCACGGTTAAAATACAAAAAGGTAGTCACGATATGGGACATGATTAAAAAGTAAAAAAAATTTCTCTCTCCTCATTTTATAGTGATGTGACAAGTTTGTACAATTTTTTTACTTTTAACTGTGTCCATATCAGGACTATCTTTTTTGTATTTAATTGTGACTGAGAGATGAAATTTTTTTATTTTTTTTTTAAGAGAGGGGGTGACGTGGCGCTTTCTCAGCCAAGTGGACCTGGGCCCTACCCCTGGCCCTGGTCCATATCAGAATTTTCCTTAATTATATCTAGCAGTATTGCCGGGCCAAGGATTAGAATAACACTGATTAGGGAGAAAGCCCATAACATGGCACCGAATTTTTCGGGGATAACATTTCAGTCCAAAACGGAAGTCCAACTTCCGTTTTCGCCCAAAACGGAAGATCCAATTCCGTCATGGACACGTGGCATAAGGCGCGTGGGGGACTTGGCAGTCGGCTGAAAACGGATTGAGACGCGTTGGTTTGACGTGGCGTTAATTGAAAACGAAGTGTGACTTCGTTTCAGGTGAAAACGAAGTCCCACTTCCGTTTTCAATAAAGCGATGTGTTTTCTTTTTTAAAAAAAAATTGCCTTCTAAATGGAAAAAGAATAGTAACACATTTTTTTGCCTTCTATTTTTTTGCCCCTGGATTTTTTTACTAAAATAGACTACGAAATAGATACTTTATAAATAAAATAAAGATAATCTGAAATAACAAAAAAATCGTAATACATAAAAAAGGTATGAAAATGTTTACAAAGATAAAAAAATAAATCCTATCTAAGGGGCTCCCAGAGGGAGTGTATCTACACGTTTGTCTTGGGTTAACCTGGGAGATAGTACATGCGGCCGTCCCCTTGTCCGCACTGCACTACCCCCTCCGGGGCTCGGATGAATTCCGCCCCTTCGGTGTCGACCACTAGCGCCTCCCTGCGGGGAATGGGCTCGCATCCGTGGCATATGCTCCCCGAGTCGGGTCAAGGCCAATCTGTGCAGGATGGCGCACCAAAGTACACTTCCCGTTCTCCCGGCGCAGAGGGTCCCGTTCCCGGCGTCGCAAACACAGATGAAGGATGCTAGAACTCGGTCTGCGAAGCCTCCTGCGAGGTTGCCTCTCCTGCACCGCGCTGTCTCATGCGCCTAGCCATGTTCACGTCTCGAGTGGCTCAGGCGGGTCTCGCGGGTGCCCCTGCCGGCCAACTACCGCCCTCCCCTGAACAGGATCCCTGGGACGGACGGAAGGCTGTTGGACGGGGGGCGCCACTACGACAGGTCCTGGATGAAGATAGGCGGGATTGGCCATCTACACAAAATAAATTCGAAAAACAATTTACACACACAATTCAAAATGTAGCCAATTTCACAATTAAACGCTCAGTTTCACAATTAAACACTCAATTTCACAATTCCAATTTCAATTAAACCCTAAATTTCACAATTCCACCAATTAAACCCTTAATTTCAAAAGACACAATATTCTCACAATCAAAAAACTTGCATTTCATATTAAACAACAATTTAATTTCATATCAATGAACAATTTAACAATTTTTCCAAAAAAAAATCAATTTAGAGAATTATACCTCACAAAAAGGCAAAGGAGTGTGAAGGAGAAAGGCTTTGTTGGTGAGGAAGGGTGGCGCGGCTACGGCGGCGGCGTGAGGGTCCCGGCGGGAGGAGGGGAGGATTCGCCTTTTTTTTTGCTTCGGAATTGATACTTCCGTTTGGGGGAGGAGAGCAGGGAAGATGAAGGGTTTTTTTTTAACACGGAAGTCCCACTTCCGTTTTCATTTGATAACGGAAGTTGGACTTCGTTTCATCGACCAGTCCAGTCCCCCACGCGCCTTATGCCACGTGTCCATGACGGAATTGGATCTTCCGTTTTGGGTGAAAACGAAAGTTGGACTTCCGTTTTGGATTGAAATGTTATCCCCAAAAAAATTCGGTGCCAGTATTGTGAACTTTCTCACTAATCAGTGTTAGTCTAATCCTTGGCCCAATATTGCCTCCTACTTGCGAAACGTTACATTCTTTTGGGCAACTTTTAGTCTTTGATATTATTTATACAACTCTTTTGTTGTGTTGTTCCAATTTTTTGTTCCTTTGTTTTTGGGCCATGACTTTTTGTGATCTTTCTTGATGTTCGGCTATCACCATACCTCATATCTAATTGCCTTTGCTTCGGAATTATAGTGTGTGGTGGAGGAGACGAAGAGATTAAATCATATATTTTATGTTCAATTTAGGGTTTTGAACTCTCAAATTTGGAGGAACTCATAGAAGATAATGTATTTTGTGGAAAAAAGTAGATTAAATCATGGAAGAGGGTATTATCACATTTATTTTGACAAATTTGCCCTTCGAGGAGAGAGTAAAAATTGAACCCGTTATCCCACGTCACTTTATTTGACAACTTTTTGGACGAAATTATGAATTTGACAGATCGAAAATAAGATTGGGATGCGAAAAGATAAAAATAATGAAAAATGATAAAAATGGCTGAGCGTAAATAAGTTGATGACCAAAATGACAATTTATTTTTATTTTTATTTTTATTTTTATTTTTATTTTTTTGATGAATCAAAATGACAATTTATTCCAACTTAGCAGAAGCACAAATAATTTTTAATTCATCTCCATGATAATCTGACGTCACATTAGCATCTTCAGAATATTTTAAAATGTCCACCCCCACCCCCATCCTCATCGTACATATGTGCTTCATTTTTCTTATGTTTGTGTTTGACTGACTTAGCCATATAATATAAGAGATTTTATTTTTTTTTGCTAAGTAAATATAAGAGATGGTAGGAGGAGAATAAAATATATACAAGTGTGGGTCCCCCACTTACGAAAATCAAAAACAAAATTATCGGGTCAGTGGCGGCTCTGGTGAGACTTGCCCCACAAGTTCACAGCTCTCTCACAAGAATTAAGACAGAATGTATCTGCAAAATAGATCTCATTCAATTCATGTGAAAGAGGGGCCAATCCGACAAGAGTGACTATACTTTAAAATTTTCCAAAATTAACAAGTCCCACTACAAAATGATACATCCTCCATTATCATTTAATTATCGTTTAAAAAATTTATAGGTATCCAAATTAATTGTCATTTAAGATTCTCTTATTAGTTGTCAACAATTTATTCCAATTATACCATCGATATTTTTTTTTATTTGCCGCTCCCTGTCATTCCTATTTTATCCTTTCTTTTCTTATACTATAAAAGTGAGAGAGAGAGATGGGTAATATTAAAAATTTCGGTAAAATGACAAGTTTTTAATTTTTTTAAAATTGTCTAAAAAATCTTATATTTAGGAATGGAGGGAGTATATTAATGGCTAGAGCCAAAAGAAAATGGCAAAAAATCGTCTGTCATCATTCTGTGTCCCCTTCGGTGTCCCTACGAATAGATATTTGTCACGTATATATTTTTTTATATGGGTTATACTATTTCTTTTAAGTTATAATTTTTTAATTAAAAATTTAATACATATCATTTTCTTATTGGTGGAATAGGAAAAGAGTCCGCTACTTTTATATAAAAGCAGTTGTTCAGAAACCTCAATAAAACATAAGAGAAAACTACCTTAACAATGGCCAAAGATTTACAAGTAGTATTGCTTCCATGGTCAGCTTTTGGCCATATGATGCCTTTTTTCCAGCTTGCAATAGCCTTAGCAAAGTCAGGAGTTCATGTCTCCTTCATTTCCACTCCCAGAAACATCCAAAGACTCCCTAAACTTCCTCCAGATCTTTCAAACTTGATTGATTTAGTAGTCTTTTCACAACCGGAAATCGACCGGAATTTATTACCGGACGGTGCAGAAGCCACTGTCGACATCCCTTTTGAGAAAATCCAGTACTTAAAAATAGCATATGATCTACTCAAAACCCCATTCCAACAATTTATTTCTGAAAAATCGCCCAATTGGATTATCACTGATGTAATTTCCCTATGGACCGTTGATATAGCTCAGGACTATAATATCCCTTTAATTCTCTTCTCTGTTTTCTCAGCTGCTTCTTTGGTCTTTATTGGACCGCCGGAATCCTTAGTTGGTGAAGGTGAAAAGAGACTGAGATTTTCGCCTGAGACAATGACAAGGAAGCCGGAATGGGTGAATTTTTCTTCAACTGTAGCATTGAGAAAACATGAAGCTGATGGGTTTCATCCAGCCTTCTATGGTGAGAATGCTTCAGGAATTCGGGATTGTGAACGTGCAGCCAAGATCTTGGGGGGCTGTGATTTGTTTGCTGTAAGAACTTGCCCCGAAATTGAAAGCGAATACTTAAATCTACTGTCCGAAATTCACCAAAAGAGACCCGTCATTCCAGTGGGATTTCTCCCACCCAAAGAGACAATAAATATTACTTTTGACATAACCTGGAAGGAAAATTTTGAATGGTTAGATAAACAGAAGCCAAGATCAGTTGTGTTTGTTGGGTTTGGTAGCGAATGCAAGCTGAGCAAAGATGTGATCCATGAAATAGCCTATGGATTAGAACTGTCAGAGCTACCTTTCTTGTGGGCGCTTCGGAGACCCAGTTGGGCTAATAATGAAATGGATGATGGTCTGCCGGAGGGTTTTAGTCGGAGGGTTGCCGGAAAAGGACTGGTACATATTGGTTGGGCACCACAGATGGAGATTTTAGGACATTCATCAATTGGGGGTTCTCTGTTTCATAGCGGATGGGGTTCTGTAATAGAAACTCTGCAACATGGGCACTGTTTGATTCTACTGCCTTTTATAATTGATCAGGGGATGAATGCAAGGTTCTTGGTGGAAAAGGGGTTGGGGATTGAAGTGGAGAGGAATGAAGAAGATGGATCATTTTCCAAGGAAGATATAGCCAAGTCTTTGAGATATGCCATGGTTTCCGATGAAGGGGAAGGACTGAGAGCTCGTGCTCGTGAAGCTGCACAAGTATTTGGAGACCAGAAACTAAACGAACAACACTTTGGACGCTTTGTTGAGTACTTGAAGAAGAATGGGACTCAGAGGAAGATATAGATGATATATGTGTGTTTTCTCTGGAATAAATCTTGGATAAACGAATCCCAGATCAAATCGATTGTTACCTGTAATGTACGTATGATTGAATGATTAAATATAAGAAAACATAATTTAATTACACAAGGGTGCCTAACATTCCCCCACCTCCGAGGAGTTACTTTTTATGATCGCAAAAACAATAAGAACAACCAAGTATTAGTTAGAAGTAATTGGTATCGGCTACACGAACCAAATAATTGGTTGCATATGGTAATACAACCATGAGTTTGGTCACAGGATCCATCGACTTCAACTTACCACGACTCTGGGGGAAAAAAGAAGAGAAAGTGCAGCAAGATTAGTACAAGCAGACCAAGTTTCAATCTATCTTCTTGCTCTTTGCTTGGATTTGGAGTCAAAATGGTGAGATTTTAGCTTTTTCTTCCGCAACACAGCTGTGGAACCAGAACCACCGCTGCCTTCTCGGAAAGGCATGCCCATGAGAGCTAGAAGTTTCTAAGCTTCATTATCTGTATTTGCTGTCGTCGCTATGCAATTGCAAACATCCATCCCTCTAGGCTTGCCTAGAATATCAGAAGCTAATTCGGGGAAGACACTCCGGTCTCGGAAGCCAATGCTGTAATTTCCATTTCCATCAGAACTATTTTGGCTCACACCCTGAAAATCCCTTGTCCTAGGAAGTCCCAGATTAATTAGCCGGTCAAGAAATGCATACATGACCTGCAATAGACGGTAATAGATTAGTGCAAATACTGAAGTAAACAGCATAATCTATTCAAATACAAATATCTGGAAACGAAGATTTGATAAACAAAAAAGTGTGTGGAATAATGACAAAAAAATACAATTATCTTAAGAGGCACAAGTTTGCCTACCGCTTATCCTTCAAATTCAAAGTTCATAGTGAACCAATTTTAATTGATTTCAAGGTTACAATATGAACAAGATTTATACTACTCTTCCTGACTTGCAAACTTAAAAATAAAAGAATCCAGATTCGAGTTTGATCCCCTAATAGTGAACAACACTTGCCTCGGGTAAATCCTGGAGAAAAGTGACCAAGGAATCCAATAAAATCAAAGAGCAGAGAAAGGCATAATCATATGTAGAATAAGGTAAATCAATTAGTTCTCTTACAGTGAATTGTTTTGGATATATCAGGATCTCAAATGCAATTGAACTAGTAATTGTTTCACTATTGAAGTACTAGAAAATAACTTACTGTCTAAATATACAGTACATCCAATAAAAGAAAAACATGAATCTGTATGCGAATAGCCAACAAAGAAGACTCACGTTTCCCTGTAGAGTGACAGCAATCCCAAGCGGTTGATCTTCTCTTATCTTAAAAGTGGCAATGGCCTTCTTTGCCCTGGTCTTAATTGGTCTTTGCCCTGTAATAAGAGCCAAATGATAGCTGCATCCAGACCCTTCGCATTCTGAGCAGCATCTCCAATACCACATTTCACCACAAGCTTTGGTACCTTCAAAAGTTTCACAATATCAATTATATGCCTGTCTCACACCTATAAACTACAAACTACATCTACTCGAGCTTCCTCAGCTAAAATTACAACAACAAAACCTTCTTCTATACACTATTTCCTCAGAAACAAAAAGATAAGGTTGTTCAAAAATTATGAAACATTCAACAAATAACATTCCCTGAACCAATAAACAATGCCAATTCAATATAGAGAAAAACACTACATTTCTTCTCTTTATGTCAATAAGGTTTACTTTAATGTATTCTATACTTGAACTATTTTCGAGCTTGTTTTGTCAAATTAGTGTTTACCGTCGTTTCCAGTCTAAAAAAACACCACCTATACACTAATTTGATAAATAAGCAGCTCGAAATTAGTTTAGGTATAAGATACGTTAAGATAAAAGTTTTCTAGAAAAGCATATATTCCGAATGTAACAATTCGTATTCTTCAATGCTAAACATTAGAAAATGGAGAAGCAGAATTCAAGTAAACAACTGCAAATAATTAACACAAAAATTACGGAAATAATTAGCAAAAATCAAAAGTTACCTGATGAAGGTTAGTGTACTGCAATTCTTCTTTAAGCAGAGGAACAATTTTCTCTAGGTATCGACTTTTCAGACGATTAACCTTCTCAGCTTCAGTTTTCTCCACAAGCGCAGTTACTCCTGAGTTAGCTTTCACCAATAGGCGGACATCGGACCACTGAGTGGCCGGATGAAATGAGCCGCTGGAAATTGGCAGCAAAATGAAGAAGCTGTAGAGTGCAGCGACGACGCCATTGGAGTTCGGTTTTAGCTCTTATCCACAAAAGGATTGGGATATCGTTTACAGAAGACGATGTTTGAAGATGGAGCTCAAGAAAACCGGGCTAGTTTTGGAATATATTTACGAGGATGCCACTAATGTGATGTGAGGTTTCTGTGAAAGAGAAAGGGTAGTATTGGGTTTTCCACCGGAGAGGGGGTGTTGATGGAACTATGAGAGTTCTCTCTTCGGATAAATGTGTTATTTCACGCTCTTTCTTCGCGAGTATGACTTGCGGCTTGAAATGGACGGCTCCTCACGGTTCAGCGATTTTGTTCATTCCATCTTTAGGCAAATGATGAAACCAGGTAATTACCCAAATTCGTGGAACATAGTTTTCAAATCTTTTACAACACAATTAATAGATTTTTGGGTTTTGCCTTGTACTGAACATAGCATTGTTTTTTTTTAAGGAAAATTCTGATATGGACCAGGTCCATGTGGACTATGTGGTCCAGATTTGACTACATCCCTACAGAATGAGGAGAGAGAAGAAAATGCAGTGATGTGGTCAAATCTGGACCGCATGGTCCAGTGGACCCGGTCCATATCAGAAGTGTTCTTTTTTTTTAACCAACATTTTTTACCAAATTCGTTTTGGCGAGAACAAATTTGGGGCTGATGTTGCACATTCCATACGCGCCTCGCCACGTCAGCTCCAAATCCGTTCTCGCCTCATAAAGGATTTGGCAAATCCGTTCTCCCACTGCCCTAAATCAGACGAACAACCTCTTCTCCTTCTCCACTTAGCGATTTTCAGCCTCCTCTTTTCAAAAATAAAATAATAAAAAAAAAAAACTCTCCCACCCCCCTTGGCGAACCTCGGGCCAACACCACCACCAAATTTGATCACCTCCGGCCACCACCGACCCCGCGGCTGCCACCAACAACAATCACTATCATCACCACCTCTCTCAAAGGTATAACTTTTTTTAATTTTTTTAATTTTCTGAAATTAAAAAATTATAATGGGTGGTATGTGAATTTGTATTTTAATTTGTTAGCAATTGTATAATTGTTGTATATGAATATGTTTAATTTGTAATATTTTTTAGATTATAAATTTTTCAAATTTGGGGTTTTTTGTTGATTTGGGAATATTTGTTAAATTTGTGTAATTTTGTTAAATGAATGTTAATTTTCTTAAATTTATCTAAATGTTTGAAATTTGGGTAATATTTGGTGATTTCAATGGGATTTTTTTGGAAATTTATGGATTTTTTTATTTTTTTGGGAATTTATGTTAATTTGAATTTTAATTATGTTAGTCTTAAGTTATTTAGTGGGAATACATGTTAATTTGATGTTATTCATATTAAATTGATGTTAAATTTGATGATAAAGAATGCATGTGTGTTTTTTCCTGATAAAATCTATGTTTATTTGTATAGATGTTTACACCTGCTCATCTTCATCCGGGTCCTTTAGATAAGAGTATTTTAACCAAACAACCACATCATAGATCGTTAGGAATATCATAATATGGCACGGTGAGGACGCACTAAACACCCATTTAAAATGTATTATAAGTGACAGTCGGTTTTATGACTTGTATAAGAGAGAAACAAACCCTGCCCTAATTAGCATAATAGACGAAGTAGTTTTTGGGAGAGTTTGTAGGATATGACATATCAAGGTAGATCACGCTCTAGTGACTTCCTTAGTAGAGAGATGGCGCCCAAAGACCCATACATTTCACTTACGTACCGGGGAGGCGACCATCACTCTAGAGGGTGTAAAATGTCTTTTTGGACTACCTACTAGGGGACATGTGGTGTCGTGGGGGTAAGGAATACAATATGACCAAAATACGGTGGTCTGGTATTGTATTCAGACTATTAGGTTTCCAACAACCAGTGCGTCTATTAAGGGAAATAATCTTCAATTGTATGAAGTTTATGCCACATTAGTGAGCCTGTAGGACATGATGCTACTCCGTTGGCGGTAGAGCAGAGGGCTAGGGCATTGATATTCATTTTAATGGTAGTTTACTTTTTTCTGATAAGTTGGGCTCCCGATCGAACATGCGTTATCTCCTACTCATCGATGATCTCGAGCATGATACGACTTCGTGGGCTAGAGTCCTTGCATATTTGTACCGAGATGTGCATATCCTGTATGGCTGATTCAAAGGACATCTCCGGCTGTTGTTTACTCATTCAAGTATGTCTAAATTCTATAAACTTTTATGCTTAATATTTAATTTGAATATTTAATAATCAATACTATTTGTTTTTACTAGTTGTGGGCGTGGGAGTGCATTTCTTATCTCCGTCCGGAGAATCGAGGCGAAGTTACAGATAATATCCCCGCCGCGGGTGCTGCTTTCGGGGCAAGATGGAATGTAGCTCGGAGTTTCCGCAATACTCCGAAAAACCAATTGTTGGTGTTTCGTGATCAACTAGATTTGATAAACGAGACACAATGGGTAAGTTAATTTCAGTTTTCTCGTAATTTATTTATTTAATTAAATAACTTGTTTTCCATTAATTTAACCTTATTTTACAGTTTATGTGGAAAACGTACCCGGACGCGGTTATTGCACAGAGAGTGACTCAAGATGCCGACTTCCTGTTAACCATGCGTGCTCGAATGCCACTCATTTGCTTCGATGTAGTGGAGTACCATCTGCCTGACAGGGTTATGAGGTAATTTGGATTCGAGCAGGTGGTACCAATAGAGGCAAGGACACACGGTATTGTCGAGAGTGCTGAAGTCCACACATTTGAAACAGTCCCGACAAAGAATTGGTAGAGAGAGCACAACCTATACATACAATTGTGGGTTGAACACTTTCAGATACTCGTGGAAGGTGTTCCAGTTGAAGGTAATGCTATTTTACCAAGTGAGTACATTACTTGGTACAAGAACATTAACGTTCACCTTCTTACAAACCCAATAAATAAAGATACTAGGCAACTCCCGATAGGTTATCAACCCAACGCAACAGTAGAAGAAATTTCGGTAATTTTTTTTTTCCATTTTGTTATTAATTAAATCTTATTCATTTGAATTTACTAATTTTAATATTAATTTTACAAACGGAGTCTAATAGAATGATACTGCGGGAATTCGAGAATTCTGAAACTACAACCCAAACTGTAAGCCAGTACAAAAATCTGATCACCTGGGCGAGCAAAACCATCAAATATGCTTTCTAGGCGGCTGAGAAGGCTGTTTCGTGCAGACTGCGCTCTACCGACATTGCAGAGGCTTCCATTAAGCGACTGTTGACACAATCGAGACAGCCTGTTGAAGGTAGGAGTCATCGTGGGAGGCCGGGTGGAGATACGGGAGAATCATAAGAGGATACGGCACACTCGGCCCAGCGGAGATACGAGATCGGCTCCACCACCCGAGGATTAGACACATGATTAGACTCAGACTGAATAACGCAAGGATGCGGGTGAGGTACCCTCCGTGTATGTTTATCATTTCCCGAGCAACATTAGTCTTTCAACGGGTAGTCAATTGGGGAGATCCTGTTGCGGGGACCTGTACATCGGGACAACCGGATGTTTTTTGGTTCGACGCTCTCTTTCAGTTTACCTAAGGAGCCGATACGTATCGACCCCGAATGCGCTGAAGTCATAGAAACGGAGCACGGTAGTGCCCTCAGAACGAGAGACGGCCACACGTACTATCTACGAAAGAACCCGAAAAAGACAGTTATATACACACCATCCGGCGGTAGATAGGACATTATATTTAGTTTGTTTTGTTTAATTTATGTTACATACAATTTGTTTTTACGTTGTTCATTTTTATTAATAAAGCAACTTTTGTCCAAGTAATTTTTGTACACATTTTTTGGTTAATATTATGTTTTAGTGATTTTGGTTGTTGTAAAATAAGAAATGTAAAATTTTTAGGCAAAAAACAAAACTCAAAGTGTTTATGGAACAAAACTTTTGCCAGGCCAGAACGGATTTGGGAAATCTGTTCTGGAATTGATTAAAAAAAATCTAAGTGTTTTAGACAATGCTACTGCGAGTGGGAGAACGGATTAGCTGACGTGGCAGGCACGTCTGAAATGTGCCACGTTAGCCCCGTTCTCGCCCCAGAACGGATTTGGCTAGCAAAAAATATTGGTTTAAAAAACCAATGCCATGGTTGGCCCTTTATGCCAAACCATGGCCAGTCTAAGGCAAAGTCCTAGATTTTTTTTTATATTAAAATATCATTAATCGGTATCATGGATTACATTTGGTAGGAGAAAACTCGGTGGCTCTCCAAACCATTGAGAATAGGCTTAAGCCTCATTGCGTGATTGGCTAATCTATCAGCAACAATATTACAAGATCTGTGCACAAAAGATAAATTAGTTACACTAGTCCCCAACAAAAATCCTTATTTGGCTAACAATATGTCCTAATGGGAACAAATCCTCTTCTACTTGATTTACTAGCGTTTGACAGTCACATTCGATGAGCAACGACTGATATCCTTGATTCATAGCAAACTGAAGTCCTTCCAGTAGAGCCTTTGCTTCAGCGTATTCAGGGCTGGGAGAGTTGGGGGCAAATTTTGCAACCCCTGCTACGAATTTTCCTTCATGGTTCCTGATGATGAATCTCATTCCTCCAGAGTTTCCATACCAGGCTCCATCAACATTGAGTTTAGAGAAACCTTCACCAGGAGCTTGCCATCTATAGCTAGCTATCTCTTTAGGACTTTTGGGGAGTTTTTCTGTATCCTCTGGTGAAAATTTTTTTGTCTTTCCTTTTAGTATATATTGTATCTGGTCAGCATGTGTCAGGGGCTGGCGGCCTCCATGCGAGCCTAAAGATGAAGAAAAAATGCTACTATGATCGGCAGCATAGATGAAAGCAAGATTGGCTACTTCTTCAAGCATTTGTCTTTTCCCATCAAAGACAGTTCTATTCCGATTTGACCATATTTTTCATGCAGTATATGAGAAGGGAGTAGAAACTTCTTCGCCGACGGTGAGAATATGCAGGAGGCAACAAGGAAAACATTTTTTTTGAGCAAAATTTGTATATCGAAACTAGTGTAGTTCCATACCTCCAGAGCTGATGGGTATGAAAAAAGAGCATGTGTTGTAGTTTCAATATCCTCATGAAAGATATGACATTGTGATTAATGAACTTTACCCGTTTCGACAAATTTTAGCAAGTAGGCAAAATTTACTGAAAGATTTTTCATATGAAGATTTGTATTTTATCCGAAAAAAAATAGTATTAAGTCAAGTTTTTTTCAAGATGATGTTCTATCTAAATGATTGAATCTAGTAAGAAAATAACTCTTATCGATGTAGAAATGTTTGATAACATGAAATGTAGCTTAAATATTTTGCAAAAGGAAATGTTTTAAATTGATTTTTTTTTTTTTTTTTTGTTGGAACTATATAATTATATAGTCGATTGTGTTGGAGATCAAGTCACAATATCACAAGAAGTAATATCATATAGAGTCTAGAAGGTCTGGCTTAGTGGAGTAGACCTTCGTTCTCGATTAGAAGGTTGCTTAGTTAACATTAGATAAAAGCCCCTAGAATATGCATTTGCATGCCAAAATTCATATTACAAGGAGCTCATACGATCATGCGTAGAGATAAAGGAAGAGGGTTCTCAATAGAGTATCAGATGTTTGAATTTTTACAATAGCCGAAAGACACCAATTATGTTGGAAGATGTCTTGAGGAGACGAAGTTATTGTGTGTTTTGCCGCTCAAGTTATGACTGCATGTCATAGAAGAGGTTCATAGGAAATATAACCGCTTCTAGAATGTCTGACTTAACTGTGTATAAGGTGTAATCGCATTCAGACTTACATCTAAGTGACAAATTAGTAAAAATGCTATCACTCTTGAAAAATATCTCTTGTCCCATATTTGTGTTTTCTTTCTTGCCACATAAATAATATTTTGATAAATATAACAATTTATTTACGAGTGTCACAATTTGTTTAGGTTGTAAATTTTTTATTAAAAAATTATTATTAATAAAACAGACACACATTTGTGACAACAGATCTCTTCCCATCACTATTTATTAATTATTATTAGTTGGTTGAAGCTCGAATATTTTACAAGGGGAGGAAAATAAAAGGATCATTTTGGTAATGTGATTCATTTTTCTAGACTTGTTGTCTCAGATTTTCACAGATCTAGACTTGTTGGCTCAATCCTGAGGAGAAATCTTTCAATCCGGACTTGATCTGGGCCATTTATCAACTTTCTACATCTTTTCGAGGCAATTTGTAGGACGGTTGATACGCCCATGGTACTATAAATTGTAGATCTCTAAGGAAGATGTTGAAATTGATTTTCTCCTGCCTTTGTGGTTCAAGGATTGCGATGGATATGCTGCGAAAAAGAAGATTATGTATTTGTTTATCTTACTAGTTTTTTAATTTAGTATCTCTTAACCACCCAAGTTTTTTTGGCGGTGGCTTTTGTATGTTATCATGATTTAAATAATGGTATAACTTTTATTTTGTTGTAATTTCAGATTTTTTCTTTGATTGTAAAGGTCTCGGCTACATTGTGATTAATGAAAAATATCTTATTTATAAAAAAAAAAAATTCATTTTTCTATTTTTGACGAAATAGATATTTTCCCAAGTTTGTCATAAAAAAAAAATATTTTCCCAAGTATTCTTTTTGGTCAAAAATACATTATCCCCAACCCGTACAACTTTTCTTCAACGCGCATCAAAGAGTAGTAAAAACACGAATCTGCGCATCAATCTTAATACAGCGTGGTACGTACTATTCAGACATAAAAACAGCGCGTAGAAATGAGTTTCATTACCTATCATATTATATTCATTTTAATTTGTCTCTCTAATTTTCATTTCCTCCTCAGCTTTGGGCAATGGTGGTAGCCGCCAACTAGGGGTGTCAACGGGTTCGGGCGTACTAGCCTAGGGATTCACATAAATTCGAAAAAAATGTGATCGTGAGTTGAGAGTAATGTGAGCGTGAGTGAGCTGAGGCTAATATTCAAGCTCGACTTATGTGAGTGAGCGTGAGACATGCCACTCAGTCAGCAAAAAAGCTCGAACCCGAATAAGATTAATATAATTAAAATATTATATATATATATATATATATATATATATATATATATATAATAATACTAATTTAAAAAAAAACTTATACATTATAATTATAATTATAATGTGTGGATTAACTCAATAATCTTTTTTTTTGGGTAGAAAGGAGATTATATTAAAGAAGAGTGCTTAAAACAGGGAGAGAGACATGTACAAAAGTTAAAGGAAGAGAGAAAACATGAAAAGGCAGCGTGGGAAAACACTGCAGTCTAAAATACGTTGGGATGAATCACAACAAAAATTGAGATGGTATAGAAGAATTCAATGGGATTGTCAAAATTGGAATTGCTACAAACTGATGGAATTAAATCAATCTTTTGAAATTTGCAAATTTATCGTTTGTTAAAATTTTAAGTGCGTGGATTCTCTTGTTTTTTGTTTTTTTTCATATAAAGACTCCTTTTATTAAGCATATCAAACAATTACGAAACTTTTGTTTCTTTTTGTGTATTCTTGTCCAAATTTAGTTTTAAAGGCTTTCATCTGTATTATGCTTATTCTCGAGACAGGGATTTTCGTTTTCTTCGCTAATATAAGTGAGCTTGGCAAGCTCGTGAGCTAGGCTCGAGCTCGTGTTAAAATGTGAGTTGAGCGTGACCTCGAGGTTTATGAGCTTTTTCAGAGTGAGCGTGAGCGTGAGTTTTTGAATTTTTATGTGAGATGAGCGTGAGTATCATGCATGCTCAAATTTCACATCACTTCGATTGACACCCCTACCGCCAACTTCATATCTCCTCTTCTTCGCTTCTTTCTGATACGTCAATGAAAGAAAGACCCTCTCTTTCTCTCTCTAAAACTCCCCCAAACCTAAACATACACACATTCATGTATTCATCATAGATAATCAAAATATTCTAATGGATTCCTCTATTTGAGCCAATTCGATCGATATTAAAACTGGCAAGATCGATCCTTTCTGTAGTTTGTTTTGATTTCAGGTGGAAACAGAAACCCTAGAAATTACAAAAATCCCTAGAATTTCAAAAAGCATCGGATTTGTATTGGCTTCGGAAAACATCGTAATTTGGAATCTATTATTCTTGTAACTATGTGGTTAGGGTAGAGAAAAAGGAAGGTGTATGATTTTTTTTCTTTCCAAAAATGGTAATGGGGTATGCAATTTTATATCCTGATTTTGGAATGAGCGGATCAGAGGATCATTTTAGCTGAATTTGGTTTTATAGATTTGTTGTGTTAATCAGGCTAATCATTACATTGCTTACTGCCAAATAGTTGCTTATAGATTTTGGGTACTTGTGGATTTGAAGGGTTAATTTTGGAATTTTTAGAATAAAATTGGCTTAGTGTTGTAAGTTCTTGGTTGAGATTGTGGATTCATTAGTTATCTTGCGAGAATTCGGATAAAAACGCAGAATGAGCTTAGAAAATGAAGATGGAAGCTCTGGATATAAGGCTACCGAGTTGAGTAGCGAAAATCAAAGGTAATAATATACTCTGCATACTTCTTTATGGTGTAAATTTGTGGAGCCTTTTGTATTATTGGATAAAATAATTTGTTGTTGAAATCTTGAAGCTGTTTTTTTACTGATATAGAAACTCTTTCTCTATTATGGTCCAGGCGATCGATAATTTCGTACACACGAGATTTTCTTTTATCTCTTAGTGGTTTGGAGATTTGCCAGAAGTTACCTACTGGGTTTGATAAATCATTCTTAAGGTAAAAAGGAAATTTATGAACTGTTAAAGTATGTATTGTTTTTCTCCAGTTTGTTAATTTTGCCTTTTTTGGTAGCTCTGCTGTTCCTTTCCATTGCAGCATGCATTTCTTATTATTTATTTTTCGTTTGTACCAGTGAGCTTGAGGATACCTCATATGGTCATCAAGATCGACCGCGAATTCAAGGCAGCTTACCACCACAAGGTTTGAGACGTAGTGAGTACAGCTCATCACCTCCGACTCAAGGGGAGCCCGGTAGTTTCTCTCGTGGCATTCATAGGTGGGATAGCCGTTCTTCTGCACGCAGTGATCGGGACAACGAATCCCAGTCTGATAAGGACTCAGGTTTTTGTATTCCTTTCTACATGTGGTTGATACTCTTTTTATTTATCTTGGATGTTTGCAGATCAGTGTAATAACTACTTGCTGTAGGTATTGTTCTGTGTTTGCGACAATCTTGTGCTGCTATCATTTGATCTTTTGACATTTAAACAAGACATTATAACCACCAATCTAGAAACATACTACTTTCGTTGCACAATATTGGTCATTTTGGGTATACACACAAATATTAAGAAAATCACTATTAACGTTTTTTAAGTTAGAAGGAGATAATCGACATTTTAATTAACATGGGAAATGAAGTTTAATAAGCTTGGAAACAAGCTACTGTGGCCATTTGTCAAATATGTTTTTGGAAAGACTAAATGTGTTATTTTGGTGACTAATCGATGTAAGGGTGAAATTGGAAGTAATTAATAATTGTCCTCTTGATTTTACAAAATGAAAGATAATTTGATACATTAAAATTGATGCAAAAATGAGTGACATTGAGAAAGTGGTAGTATTGAACAATAGGTTAGGTATCCCAAAGTTTGCAATGAAAGATCGGATGTTCTTGAAGTCACCAACCCATGGGTGCTGGAAGGCTTTATTTTTTGTCTTTTCTTTCTTTCTTATAGATAAACTCCTGCAGAGTCTCATAAATAGGTTGTTTTCTAGATGGTGCGTGCCTAGGAGAGTTACAAGCAGCATGTTCTTACGCTTGAGAGGATAAATTGATGTCGTCTCTGTTATTGCATACCTCAATATTTTGTGCTCATTAGCCTTTTGGAATTAATTTTTTGCCTGGAAATGAGTTTTGACGCTTCAGGATTCCTTGTTTATTTCCGTATGCTTGAAGTTTTTCAAGGTTATGTTCCTTCATTTTTCTTCTTTTTCTTTCAGATATTATATGGAGATGTGTGGGGGCAGAGGATAGTATACTACTCTTCTGACCCACTGACTTATTCAAATTGTATGTTGTAGATTCTGGAAAGCATTATGGCAATCAATCACGGCGGTCTTGGCAGGGCCCTGAGCATGATGGGCTTCTTGGTAGTGGGTCATTACCGAGACCATCTGGATTTGCAGCTGGTGGCTCTGCTACTAAGGTTCAATCAAACGACACTAACCAACTTAACAGGAGCAATGAACCATATCATCCTCCTCGCCCTTACAAGGTTAGCTTCCTTCAGCACTCCGTGCATAACGTAATGGTGTCTCAACTTTGCAATTCATATTCTTCTGGATCTTTATGGCAATATATATTTTCTCAGTTTTTTCATAGTTTGTTTTAGTTTTTTTTCTCTTTCTTCTTCCATCCTTTTTTGGTTTTACTTTAGTTTCACAATCATGTAACAGAATGAACAATTATAAATATTCTTGTGTTAAACATAACATTACTAAAATTTTACTTTCTTCAGGCTGCACCACTTTCAAGAAGAGATACTCGTGACACATTTAATGATGAGACATTTGGCTCGACGGAGTCTATGAGCGAGGATAGAGTGGAAGAAGAAAAGAGGAGAAGAGGTATTACTCACTTGAATCATTTGCTAAATGCTGCATTTCTATCTGATTCTACTGGTTATTTTAGTTCCTGATTTGCACTCAGTTGAGGTTTACTAATACTTCCTTCTCAGCTTCCTTTGACTTGATGAGAAAAGAACAACACAAAGCTCTGCAGGAGAAGCAGAAAATGAACCTTGGAAAGCATAAACCTGACTCTGTCTCAGGCATTTCCATACTTCTTGATGAGAGCAAAGCAGAAAAGGTCTTGGATAAGAACAATGAAGGGGGTGTGGCTGCAACTGTATCTGTTTCAAGTATTGATTCTGGAAAATCTGGATTACCTTCACATACTCCAACATTTAGACCTCTCGTGCCACCAGGTTTTGTGAACATGGCTCAGGAGAAGAATTCTAGATCAAAATCATTGGTACATTCTCATCCAGCAGAGGTAGATTTATCTCCTTTTTAGTTGATATATTTATATGAATGTAGTAAATCTCGAGCCTCAAAAGTTGTAATACTTAACCATAATCCGAGTGTATTTTTCATGTAAATCAGTTCTTTGCTTTTCCCCCCAATTACATGGGCTTGTTCTTTATTTCACCTGTTTTAGCAGTTATCATGAAACCATTGTTAATGTGATTATTGAAGGTTTAAGGTTTATTTTTCAATGGATTGTCTTGCCATGCTAAAGTCTGTACGAACAGTTCTATCATGCGTTCATATATCTTGTGCTAGGAAAGTGTGAGGCCCTCTTGATATAATGTTAGGGGAACTATCTTCACATGTAGAAAAGTTTTTAAATTACCCAGAAAGTTCGCCAAGTAAAGGATGTCTCCATCATTTGTAAGCTGGCATATTTCAATTCTAAGAATATGGGAAACATATATACTATCTGGTGGCTAGTGTTGGATCTCTCTCCAGCATTCCAGAACCCTTTTTATGCATTTCTTTCGTCCTACCGAAATCTGATTATCATTAGTTTTTACTTTTGCTATGTTTATTCTTGTTTTTAGTTGTTCCAACTATTTAAATTCTATGTGCATGCTATCAAAGTCATTAATACCTATGTGTATAATTTTACGCCATCAATTTCTGCAGGTTGGGAGAAGTGAAATTGAGGAATGCCTTCCACATGCCCCAGTGCAGCATGATGCTTTTGGTGGCATACAAAAATTGTCTTCAAGAGAAACTAGTATTAGCAATCAGGAACCTGGCAGTAGTAAGATTATGCATATACCAGTATCAAGAAAAGGTGATCAAAATACATCCTTAATGTTAGCTACTCCCAGCAAGAAAGTTGCCCTTGAAGAACTTCTACACAAGACTTCTATTCTTCCAGAAGTGCATGAATCTTTAGATGAACCTGAACTGATTGAGATGAATTCCAGAGTAACAGGCCTCAAGCTTGGTGACAAGTTTAAAGAGAATGACTCAACATCCATCTTATTTGGCAATGCTTTAACATCTAGTAACTCTATGGATCCAGTTGAGGTAATTGTTGCTACTGTTCTGCTTCAGTTTCTTTCTGCCTTTTTGCAATTCTTGAAAATGGCATTTCAAACATAAACTAAGGGAATAACAGTGAGTTTCTTTTGATAGTAAATGTTTACTCACACCCGTTTGTGTTGCTTGTGGAATAGGTATAGTTGATGCTTATTACTTTTTGGCATATGAGGTGCTACCAATAATGAGCTTATAGTTTGGTTATTGTCCCTATGGTGGACAAGTGGCCTTTCTTCCATGATATAATTAGCCTTAAAGAAAAAGTGGCCTCCTGAGAGTTGAAAAAAAAACTCCAAAAACTCTTGAACATGTTATGCTATTTCTTTTTCTTTTTTTGGTGTGTATTTCAATACCATCACTGTCATTTTCTTCTATATCATTTGTATCCTGTAAAATGGAAAGATCCTGCAGATAATTCTTTGGCTTCTCTAAGCTCAGTTGTTTCTTTTTTTCTCTAGCATCATGTTAATAAAGCAGCTGAGACAAAGATCCCAAACACTGTACATTCTTCGAAGTTTGCTCGGTGGTTTGTTGAAGAAGGTAAGGAGTATCAGAGAATTTTGCAAGAAATTGTATAAACGTTTCTGGTGCCTCTATTTAGTCAATAATGTCTCTTCATCTTACTACAGAAAAGAAATCAGATGATGATCACTCTTCGAGTAGGCCAAATGATTTGCTTTCACTAATTGTGGGTAGTGATAAAAGCAAAGCACACGACTTGGACACGAACGGTTCAGATTACTTTCAGCCTCAGTTTCCCCATCAGAGTTCTGAACTTGCTGACCAGTCTCTGACTAGCACGCCCTCTGCGACAGATGGGGTCTCTGAGCCATTACAGAATTCTAGCAAACAAGACTCTGTCCAACACATCCTGACATGTGAAGATCTTGAACAGAGCATTTTGTTGGAATACAGTGAACCTAGTTCAAACTTACAGCTACCTCTGCAAGCCTTAAATTCTACTGGTGCAAAGTTCGAAATACCGAGGGCACCGGTTGATGCTCAGGCATCTCAGCATCTCCTTTCACTGTTACAGATGGGAACCAGCCATGAGAACCCAACACCAAAAACGCATGGAGATATTGAGGCCTTAGAAAAATCATCTGCTTCTGGTGTTTATAATGTAGGCACCTCACTTTACAAGACCAGTGAGGAGGATGCGCAGAATACTCAGAATTCTGGAAAAAGTCTCACTCTTGAAACTCTCTTTGGTACTGCTTTCATGCAGGAGCTACAATCAGTTGAAGCACCAGTTTCTGTTCAAAGGGGTTCTGTTGGATATGCACACACTGATGATGCTTTGGCACCACAAGGATTGGCATTTCCTGTCAAAGATAATGGCTTATTCTCTTCAGCAGCTGCTCATATGGGATTTGAAAGCCCAGGTAACACAGAAAATTTATTACCACCAAATAGCAGACAGCAAATGACGCTGGATAAAACCCAAAAATGGTTGGTGAACGATGATCCTCAAGTTGACTTCAGCTTGTCTAAGAACCGCCCCATTGTAGCTTCTAAACATGGTGGCTTCGGTTCGGCAGCTGATTACCAGCTGCCTGAAGAGGAGAGTTTAATTGCTGGCAATGATGATCTGAACCCTCAACTCCTAAAGTTTCTAGCTAGTGCAAATTCGAAGCAAAATGAATCCTTGTCATCCAATGCATCTGGTGATATTGCAGAGAAACTGGCTGCAGCAATCAGAGTGGAAAGGTCTATGTTAGGTTCAGACGTTTCACCATTTGTACGTGGCCCTTATAATCAAATGGAGTGTGATATCCAAAGTATTGATCTTCATGCTCAGACTTCGTCACCCCACTTCTATTCCCAGCAGACAGGCCATGGTAGGCCATCACTCCAACCGTTGGATCCTCGTCCTGCTCATATGACTTCCCAATTGAAGTTCTTGGGCCCTGAAAGGATGATTCAGCAAGATGCTTCTGGCAATCAGCAATTTCCTCCAAATATGCTTCGACCTCCTTTCCATCACACCAATGTTGGGATGGCAGGTTTTGAGCTTCCTGGTCACCGCCCCATGCTGCAACAAATGCAGATGCCAGGCAACTATCCTCCGCACACAGCAAATGACTTTCCTAGGGGGAGTCCAGTCCCCCATCTCAGCACTCGAACAGCAGGTTTTGGGCAGGAACCCAACCCAATGCCAGGGTATTCATTTGGACCCCCCCAACCCAATGTTGGGGGCCTTGGAATGCCAATACCAGGTAACAAGAATTTTGTTGTTTCTTTTGCTTACACTTGTGACTACTAGTTTCAAACTAGTATAGAGATATTATCCATCGATTTGCTTGCTTTATATCATTTTTTGTTTTGTTTTGGGTCATAGTCATTAATTTTCTTAATTGGCAAGTAGCTGAAACCTTTTCAATACTTTAGATGAGATAATCACTATTTATGCCCCTGAGCTATCTTTCAAAAGCAACTGTTACCCCTCAGGAATATATCGTGCCATTTGTATCCCCAACAATTTACGGGGTGCCATTTATACCCAAAAGTGGCGGCGTCCGGCGAAAAGGGGCGGCGTTGCATGCGTGCGAACCGCACAAACACATTTTGAGGGGCAATTTCGTCCACCAGACATCCTCCAACAAAAACAAGTGAGCAACTTCACCAAAATGGATCAAAACGTCTTAACTTCATCAGCATCGCGAAGAAACCAGCAAGAACACCAAGGAAGCTTCAAGATCCAACCATGGCGGATCATGAAAAAGACTAACTATGTGCAACCCTCTAGATCTACAAATCATCGAAATTTAATTTATCTTTATCCAAACACTTGGATCACAAAATCTAAACCGAATTCCAATCTTCAAAAAACCAAGAACACCAAGAAGGTTGAAGATTTGTGGATTTGTGGGTTTGAATTATTTGAAGAAGAACACCAAGAACACCAAGAAGGCTTGAAGAAGACAATGGAGAAGACATGGCTTTCTTTAGCCAAAATGTGAAGTGGTGGTGGCATCACGTGAAGAAAACCACCCACCCGCCACCACTCACCCACCACCACCATCTCTTCATCTTCTTCCTTCAAAATCAAAACTTCCCCCAAAATCTCCACCACCCACCCGCCACCACTCACCCACCACCACCCTCTCATCATCTTCTTCCTCCAAAATCAAAACTTCCCCCCCAAAATCTCCACCACCCACACGCCATCACCACCCTCTCTTCAACTTCTTCCTCCAAAATCAAAACACCCACCCACCACTACCCTCTCTTCATCTTCTTCCTCCAAAACCCATTCTTCCAAAATCCACTTCAATGCTTTTCATATCCATTAATGGAAGTAAAATCAACTTCAAAGCTTCATCTTCATCTTCAAAGTTTCAACCACCAATAAATCCTTCAAAATAGCATTTAAAGAGAGGTGAGTGGTGGAGGAGATGGCGGAGGGAGGGAGGGGTAAGTGGCGGGGGAGAGAAAGAGGGATGGGTGAGTGGTAGAGGAGATGGTGGAAGGAGAGAGGGTGGATGACGATTTTGCCCCTCTGATTTCGCATGTGCAGTCCGCACATGTGGAACGCCGCCTCCTCTCGCCGGATTCCGCCACTTTTGGGCATAAATGGCACCCCGAAACTTGTTGGGGATACAAATGGCACGATATATTCCTGAGGGGTAACAGTTGCTTTTGAAAGATAGCTCAGGGGCAAAAATAGTGATTTTCTCTACTTTAGATTATTTTATTTACTGTTGATTGATCATCGTTTTGTTGAATCCCACATTGAATTGGTGAGTTCTTGGTCAATTCTTTTTCAGTAGAACTATGTGTTATATATTATACGATTTTGGAGGGTAAGTGGTGTTGACTCGAGAGTTGCCAAATTTGTGCTTGGACAATGGAGCGCAACTCAAGTGGTAAGACGCTTCCCTCCCACCGGTATGTTGGTGGTTCGAGTCATGCTTGGAGAGAAGTGGGGAACCACTATCGATCCCCTCATGGGAGAGGGGGATTTCTTTAGTGGGGGGGTTGGCTATTCAGTTTTAATCTGTGGCTTATTCGACGGGAAGTTTTGCATGCTACTATATATTTCTCTTGATACTGTTTCCATATCGGTACTACTTTAAAGTGTGATTCCTCGTTACTGAGTGAGATAGTGCAACTTTTTGACTGGTTGGTTACCTTTCGGACCCAGTTCTACTTCTGTGAGATTAACAGTTTGTCTTTCTATTTCTGTGAATGGATCAGCTCCTGATACTAATGGTGGAACCAACATTCCTGAAGCATTTCAAAGGCTTGTGGATCTGGAACGCAGGGCAAATTCAAAGCAGATGCCTCCTTTCTCCGCTCATAGCCAAGGAATGTACGGTCATCAACTAGACCTTATGCGATTTAGATAGTTGATTACATGAATTGCTTGACAACTACATAGTCGATGGCCTGAGTTACTTCACGGACAAAATCTTGGCTCCAACAACGAATCTCATGTGCTTGATTAGTGATCTTTCTCGTGTCACTCTACTTAGAAATCTGTTTTTACTTCTTTGTAATTTACCGAAAAATAAAGGAAAAAAGGAAAAAAGAAGCAAAGCCAGTGTCGGTGCGACCTGCAGATTGTCTTACTTTGGTTTACTTACTTGCATCACATTTTTCGATCTCAGATTATGTTATTCGATATTATCTCTTTGCTTGAACATGGAACGAGATTCACGATGCTCTTATCTTCAGCATAGGACTTAAGTTCATTTCCTCGTAGATCTCTTTCGCCTGTACTTTGGGTTTTGGTTCTTTCAGTATTTGCTCTTATCACATCTACGCGCACACTTTTACATTTTCCTGGACTGGTTCTTCTCCCATTGGATGGACTTTCTTTGTCGACTGAGGTTTCCCCGTTTTGTGAAAGATTGCAAATGATTCCGTCTTTCCAAGCCATCCAGAATACCTTTTTACACTTTATAACCTGTAGTTTCCTGGCCTTTCTTGTTGAAAGCTCTGTTGAAGTTGGCAACAGCAGAATGGCTTGCTTGAAGAAGAGGTGAACTCATTCTGTCGACAATCAAGCCCAAGAGTTATATATATATATATATATATATACACATGTTGAAAGGATAGAAAATCCAGAGTAAAGTGCAGAATGACTGCCTGCATGCACCATTTTGGTTCAAACTCGATCAAACAACACCAAAAACACTAATACTTGGCCCAAAAAAAAACACCAAAACACACAAAATTGCACATCCTCTTGCCTATGCCCTCCATATCCCCTTTGACTCAAAGATGAAACAAAAGCTCAAGTACAAAAAAACAACTCGAGAAACTCCTGTCATGGCAAATACCTTCAAGCACAGACCTAACTCATGTTCATTTCCATATCTATTTACAGAGGATACTGCATCAGTGTTTGCAGGTTCATTCGGATAACACTCCAAATGACAGCACATCAGCATCAACTTCAAGCAGCCACGCTACTCTTTTCAGGGACGAACGTAAGCAGCAACTTCAACCAGCTTTTCATACTCCTGGAGTTCACGAATAAATTGGAATCAGTGTCAATGCAATAAGAGTACAGAAAAGGGGTAATAAAGCATGAAAATAATATCCTCCTACCTGTCCAACCATTTACATGCATGCATTTGCATTTCCCATGTTGACAGACTTAATAAGCGCCTTGGGGACGCTCTCTTTATCCTCTTCCCCGCCGCCACTATATGATGCAATCACCCTCCTCTAATTCAACAATTGCAGTTAAAAACAAACAATTAATTTGCGGGCATAAAAGCATAAACCTGGAAGACTTATAATGCAAGAAAATGAAAGACATCAGTATCAGCCACCACTAAACTGGGGGGAAAAGAGAAAAATCGAAAATATATCACTATATTTATTCAACTTCCTAATTCAATCACATATTTACCACAACTAACTTTTCTACAGAACAAATCGGCAAACTTATTCCTCATCCATTTGAGGGAAAAGAAAATTCAAATATATCCAAATATTTCTCGAGCAAAAGCGAGAACATTATATATGGCAGAAAGGAAAGGGTCATGATTTTCTTCCCTTGAAGTAGCAGATAAATCAATGAACAATCCAAGTCCTAACACGATCCAAAGCAAAATAAAATAACACACCTCTCCCAGGACAAAGAGACGACATTAACTCCACAGACATCGGTAGGACAATCCATGACAGTATTGACATATTCTAATAGGTTACACAGAACAGAGACAATGGACAGAGTATTAAAATAACAGAATTAGCAGGTTCCTAGGTGCCATATGTAAAATTAGCAAAAAATCATTCGCAAATTCTTTTGGGCTCTACGGTTGGATATTGATGAAGTATCAGGACAGTTATGTTAGCTTGAAGGATAGCTAATCCTTCAATCTACGATTCTTCTTTTTCCAAATTTTATGAAGAGGCAACCACAAAAGCTTCCGATACTTGAATAAAAGATCAATCATAGTAACTAAACAATTGCAGAAGATCAAGACAAGGAAGTACTCTGAAATTCCAGAACTTACATGATCTTCAAACTCTGGGCTCGTTAAATTGACAGAGAGATTCCTCATCAACATCAGCACCTGCTCCAAAATACGGAACACAAAGAACAAAACAAAATTCAGTAAACTGTTCTCAAATACTTGAAACAAATCCCATAAAGAATGAAGAAAAATCAACATTATTCATCTATCTAAATAATTCTCCACAGAATCCTAGTATCTGACATACCGTCTCCACATTTATAGGGTCCATCGTCCTCAGTCTCTGTAAGTGACCGCCAGCGTTCGGGTCAAAGATACTGCCAATGAAGCCATAGACTTGAGAGAAATCTGGTATAACTGCGTATAAAAGAAAAAATACATTAACTCATAAATAACAAGTTTGAATCATGAAGCTTAAATCCAACAAAGAGAAGTAAAAACATAAGTCATTGCTGGCTAAGATAAAATGTATTATGTTCACATCAAAGATAAACATATACTAAAGAAATGCAGATGACCAATCAATACAATATCTATTCATCTAATTTTAGAGGGTAACCATAATGCTGTATTGAGAATTTAGAGAGCACTATTCATCCAAAAGGATCAAGAACAGGTTTCCAAATGACTTCCTAATCCTCCTAGAAAGGATTCGTTGAACAATAACAAAACAATATTCAGACATGTCTTGGTATACCACTCATACTCATGGCGATGAAATCTTCAAGCCATCGTACTGAATCAAGGGACCATCAGGATTTCACAGCTTAGAGTAGCTGAGTAGTTATCCTTATCTATTGATTTACAACCCTACGGTCACAGTCAATCCAGTAAGCCCTAATAAAGTATCCAAGTCAATGTTGTAACATAGAGTAAGTTAAAGCTGTGTCCTTTACGTTCAATGCTAATCAAGACATAATAAAGTCAGGGAGCTGAGAATCTTATAGCCTGCCACAATATGCCAGATGCTCACCTCTAGTTGACTTCCTGGCTTTCTCATTTACTTGATCATTTGCCTCGTTGAGAGGCCAAATCCTTGGAGTGCTCTCATTGCTACTGCTGCTACAATTCTGGACAATGGTGGAACCAGCTAACCCAATGTTGTCTGATAAAGAAGCACATTGTTACAATCTTCATTTAGAATTAAAGCATTGACCCTTCTTCCCCAAGGACAAAAGGAAGATAAACGAGAAATGGAACGGATTGTTCAAAATATACAGCAATAAAAACAAACCTTTTACCGACATGGTGGCTGTTGGCACTGAATTATATGCCCAAGGAGACAAGACTGCGTTACTAAATGAGTTTCTGGGCACTAACGAGGCATCAGGCCTGATAGCATACTTAGGTTCAACCAAATAAGACTGTAAATGCTCGTCAACCTGGTGACCAGCTGTAGCAAGGAGGCAATTGAACATAAGCAAAAAGTTGATGCCGGTATCATGCCTTACAAGACGAAAAATGTAGCGAAAGATATAAAATCGAACCATTCTTAGGGGCTTTTTGAGGATATGGATGAGCTGCCTTCCTCTTTGGCCGTGGAGGAGGTACATGTTCACTTGTCCCACTTTTCTGCACCTTCAGGAAGTATTTTTGTGCATGACTACGAATCTGCAAAGCCTCTACAGTAAGTGTCTGATGCATTCATTGAAATTAAAAGAAAAAAAGAAAGATATTGATCTGGTACTCAACTTCCTAGTTCCTGTACGAAGTATTAGGGGTGTTCAGAAAAAACTGAACTAGAAATATAATAATCAACCAGTATCAAGTGAAACTTAAGACACATAATGTGTAAGTATTAACATTGAATTACCTGAATCACTGTCTTTGAACCGACAAATGCTTCGATCTTCTTCCAATCACGATCAAAGCTGAAAATTGAGGATTATAGAGAACATTTAGAAAACTCTAGTTAATCAGAACTTTCTAGAACAACTAAAAAAAAAAAATAATAAAAAATAATAATAATAATAATAATAATAATAATAAAAATAATAATAAAATCAGAGAATGCAATAACTCCAGCAAATTATGAATTTTTCTGTCATGGTCCATATTTATCCATATCAGTAGAATTTTTTTTATTCTTTCTTCAACGTGAATAAATATGGACCACATGATCAATCCATATCAGAATTAACCGCAAATTATTCAACTTTTAACACTTTTCAATCTCAAAATCCCAATCAAAGAGCAAAGATTTTTACTCCCTCAGTCCCGAATTATCTGTCAACTTTGACAAATGCATGGCTATTAAGGTTGGGGTGATTTTGATGGTAAAATATAAGTAAAAGTCTAATATACCCATAATTAATTCTATTAATCTCATTTAAAATTTATATTTTTCTCTCTCCTTCCTCTTACATAACATCCAACTATGTCTTAAATATGGGTTGGAGAGTGATAATTTTAATTAACTGAGTTGGAAGAAGGGTAAAATTGAAAAAATACATACTTTATTTTATTTAGAAGGTATACAGTTAATTTGAAACAGAAAATAATAGACGTGGACCGTTAATTTGGGATCGAGGGAGTAAACACTTGTCAATTCTCAAAACTCCAAGACAATTTTCATGTTTTTTCTCTAGAAATTCTCATAACTCCCAATAAAAAAAATAACAAATTACTTACAGTGTGAGAGCTTCCAAAAACTTGTCATGTTCTTGATCAGTCCAGCTCTCTCTAGACTTTGTAATAGTGTAAGGCTTCCGGACCTTCTTACTCTGATCATCCACAGCCATTCCTCCGGAGCCCGAATTGTTCACGATATTCGTATTTCCCATTACTGGTTGCAGAGAATGCAAACCCGGAAGATGACCCATCGGATCCCCAATTCCACCACCGTGATGGTAAATATCTGAATGACCCCCTGGTGGGTTTGGATACACCGAAACCATATATATATATATATATAAGAACTAAGCGCAACTCAAGTAGTAAGATGCTTCTCCTCCAACTGATAGCTCCGAGTTCGAGTTAGAGAAGCAAGGAACTAATATTGATCCTCCAGAAAGGCGGGAAAAAAAAACAAAATTTGATTGCTAATCTATCAAAACTGCAAAATCAAACAGAAATTTTGCTGCTAATCTATTTAAACTTCAAATTCAAATAAAAAAATCGTTTGTGGAATATATATTTTTACAGGTTTTTGGGATTTTGTTGCTCACTTTTTTCTTCTGGGAGAGAAAATGGAGAAGAGAGAAGTGTGGTGGTTTAAATATGAGGTAACCGACTTTGTAGGGAAAGGAATAAGTGTGACCGTCCACGTGGAACGAGATGAGTGATCGCTAGATTGTTCCCCTACGTGTCAACATATCCTTGGCTATGTTTTTTTTTTTTTTTTTTGTAGGAGGCTATACTTTATTATTCAGTTTATAACTATTATTTTCTTTATTTCTTTCTTTTTTTTTTAAGGTTTCGATTGGTAGTTATATATTTACCATTTTTCTTTTTTCTTTTCTTTCCTCTCGATAAACTTTTACAAATAATTCAATTACACGAGAATGAATCACATTTCATAACCAGTTATTAATAAAAATTAATGAAAGTATCCTAATTTTATTTACATTTTTTAATCTGGAAAAGCGATTACACATAATCAAACTCATGTTAATACTCTGATAAAAATATACGCTGCCAATCAAACAAGAGTCATGTTCCAACTTTCAGATAACTTAATTTTACTTAGAAGCATTTCTTAAAAATAACACGATTTGAATTTGATTCACATTTATAAATTCTCGATGCATAAAATACATTTTCAAATCAAATATCAAATAAAAATTGGCAATTTAATAAAGATATTATTGCACAAGTTTTCCTTTTTAGTTTAGCATTGATTAAATATATTTATTTCTTTTATCACAAGCATATTGATTGTTTGTGAATCTACTTACCATATTTTAAGAGATTTTTTTTTGTACAGACATTAGAAGTATTAACTAGTAGTAATTGCCAGGCAAAAAATTGTTGAATCAAAGAATTCCTTACCAGATAAGTGATATTTCTGAATTAATTGCCATTTTTGTCCTCAACATAGTTTCGGTAAGCCGATTTCATCTTTCCGTCCAAAAAATGCCTACAAACCGTCAAGCTTGATGACGTGGCATAACGAGACTTTTAATTTCTCTCTCTTCAAAGGGAAAAAGGGGAAAAAATTATTCTCCTCCCCCTCAAACTTCATCTTCTTTATTCCAACTATAACAATGGTGGATAAAAACAATTACATTCATCTTCTTCATCTTCTTGATGATGATAGGAATTAAAGAGAACAAAATAATTCTTTGATTTTACTCTCACAACATTACATTTCTAGGGTTTCTATCTCTCATTTTTTGTGGAAAATGGAAATGGTGATGGATTTGATGGGGAAGAATGACTAAATAATGGAAGAGTGAAAGTATCACATTTTTTTGTAATTGAAATTAATGAACTTTTTTTTCTCCACCATTGTTATGGTTGTAATAAAGAAAAATATTTGAGAAAGAAGATGAAGTTTGAGGGGATGAAGAGAAAGATTCCCGTTTTGCCCTTTGAAGAGAGAAAAACTAAAAGTCCCGTTATGCCACTTCATCAAGCTTGACGGTTTCTAGGCATTTTTTGGACGGAATGATGAAATCGGCGGTTCGAAAATTGGTTGGGGATGCGAAAAGTTAAAAAAATAAAAAAGGATGAAATCGACTGGCCAAAACTATGTTGAGGACAAAAATGGCAATTAATTTGATATTTGTCGTACCCGTCTCATTCCCCCCCCCCCCTCTAAATTCATCATTATTAAGTTCGTCAAGAACAGTAAAGCTATACAATTATGAACTCCGAATCTAATTCTTTTTTTTTTTATTTCATTTCATTCGGTAGCTGCATTTGCTGCTGTTCCGAGTCATAGCAGAAAGTATCGAACCTCAACGTCCACTTAGGTAACAGTTATCTATTGTATAATGGGGGTTGACCCCTTTTGGGAGGCAAAGCCAAACCACTAAGCCTGAAAGGTTGAATGTTCTAGTGTTTTAAAGTTCGACACTTGTTGAGCACAATACAACTTGTCCTTTCCCATATATATAATGGAGTAGGATTAACTAAAGAAAAACTTCATAGTGGGTGGTTAAAAAGGTTCGGATTATTTGTCATGAAAAGATTTAAACAAAAAAAAAAAAGCCAAAAGTTCGGAATCATCTTCTTTCCAATCCCAGGAATCTGCTTTGGGGTTTGAACAAGAGTATTTTCTTGGTAAATTGCTGAGCCATATTACTAAAATAGTTACCGCTGCTTTTGCTATCGCAAATCATGACGAATAAAACAAACAATGAACATTTGCTTCATACTAGTATTTCCAGCATTCATTTTCACCCAAAACGTGTCATCAACAAGCGCACAATTGGCCATATACAGAATTTAGAAGCAGGCCTCCCATTGTTGCGGTCACATGCTTTTACAAGTGGAAAACAAAACTCGTGTCCTTTTCAGCATGCTTTTGGACCTTGCAGACTTGCAACAAATAATGGCAACGCTATCGTTCATGACCTACGGACAGGCATAAAACCACATGGATTTACTTGGCTCCCCTCCTTCTCCGACCCCACAAGCCAACCCAACATAGCATCTTTAAATTGCACTACAACATGTGTACACACATACGGCACAGAAAATCTACTTTAGAATTTCAAGGCAAATACACTTTGAAGTGAGAAATCATGAGCCCATCCTTGTATTGTAATTTTGTGGTAATCATGAGAAGATCCCTTTTTTTCTGTTTCCCTCTCTTCGTGCTAGAAGATGTCTTGTAGACGACTGTCAACTTCAAGCATTCACTAAATAAGCAGAGGTAGCTGCGAACATTTTGGTGAACACGAGGCACTCACACCGTACATAATCAGCAACATCTCTCATCAGTAAAACTCAAATTCTTTACAAATTACTACTAACCCTTTCGAGGTAAATCAATCATCAATAATTAATTATTTTGAATACGTTAAAGCGTGCTCAACACAGAGATGCTCCCCACCTAATCAAGCCAACGGGTTATGCCATCCTCGTCTACAGCTGCAAGGATTTCAATACGAACATCCAGAACAGCCTGCAAGTTGCACATTGAAGTAAAGAGAGAAGATTAAGGTTAAAAGTCAAAAAATTGTCCTACAGAAGGAATTGATTACGTCAGTTGTTCAAGTTGCACATTGAAGTAAAGAGAGAAGATTAAAGGTTAAAAGTCAAAAAATTGTCCTACAAAAGGAATTGATTATGTCAGTTGTTTATTAGTGTTAGATGATAAAAAAAAAACAGGAAGTTCTCCTTAATTCCACTAGAGCAGACAAAAGAAAGGGAAGCGGTGAGGGATGAGGTACAAGGGAAT
The DNA here is from genome assembly GCA_026122235.1 of Vinca minor. Taxonomy (NCBI): domain Eukaryota; kingdom Viridiplantae; phylum Streptophyta; class Magnoliopsida; order Gentianales; family Apocynaceae; genus Vinca; species Vinca minor. Next base: position 3,562,420 of record JAOCZM010000100.1, on the reverse strand, counting down.
TGAAGGAATAGGGAATAGGACTAAAACTAGCATGTCTATAGATATACAAACTGAATGTTTGGATGATGGACTACATATGCTATTACATGGTGAACAAAATGAAAGGAGGAACTAACCAGTGGATTTCTGCAATTTACTAGTTTACATTCCTCCAAAGATCCTTCAAATGTCCAACTCTCCCAGACATCGAAGCTGTGACTTGCGAATACAAACTCCATTCTCCTATTTATCTGCAATTATGAAATGGAATTGAAATCCGCATGTCTCAATTAAACATTCTATTTGCTATTCATTATAAAGGAAACGAAAAAATCAATTTGGTATATAACATCTAACGCACGAGGAATCAAGAATACAGAGAAAACAATCCAGCAGAAGAAAAAAATAGAAGAAAATCGGCAGTTCTACCGACAGGAAAGGCGAAGCTAAAATTAATGTGCTGATTAATGGTCCCTCAAATGCTCCAAGCACATTCTGGATTCTACCTCTAATAAACATGAGAAGGAAAATATTGTAGCATAATATATTTATCTGCCTCAAGAAAATACGGAGAAAGGAAATTTCTTAAAGAGTACAAATTCATACTGAGTTAACATTTTACCCTACACAATAGTCAAGTTGTAGGATGATAAATAAGTTGTGTAAAGAACCCTAGCATAGGGTTAACACCAATCTACCGGATCACTCCTGAGTTCCCAAGTTATCAACTATAAAGCTCCAATTAATTAAAAGAATCTGATTGTGCAAGTGCAAAGTCTTCGAAAAAGAAAGCCTGCGGAATAATAAATGATATTGGACTTTCTAGAGCCCAGACAGAAACATGTGTTTGGTGACATCCTAGTTTTGAATTGGACTTGCTGACTAATCTGACTGAAGCAATTAAATGATATTCCGGTATTTCTCACCAATCAAAATATTCATGAATGCAAATTTCAAATTTGCCCACTCCTTATTCACTTTTTTGGGTGGAAGTGTCGTTTGATTTAGAGTAGGTGATATGGAAGAACATAATGAAATCTAATAGGCAAGATAACAAAAGTTGCATCTATACAGCATAAAATAGTATGCAGGGAATAATTCGGTAAATATATATTCATGTTTAATCAGATACCATAGTGCACCTGTAACAATTTTCCTCCAGCAGTGAAAGATCTCAGACCAATTGTATCCTGCAGAGATGAAACAGCTCTTCAAAAAATGAGATAGTGCAATTTCTCGGTGCATTCTTTTGGCAGGATTCTAATACCAAGAAACGCCTTCTTTTTTCTCTTCGTTGTTTTTTTTGGGGTGGGGGGGGGGGTGTTGTTGTTTGTAGGGGTCCAAGATGATATCTTATAATCCACCAAAACAAGTACAGTTTGCATTTCTCTTTTTGGACTATTTACGTTCCGGCAGGAATCCTAATAACCAATCAAGGAAAAAGAACACATTCCACTAGACAAAATATAGATCTACTAGAAAATGAATTTAATATTACATACCTTGCTTCTGAAAACAACAAGAAATTGAGCTGCTGGATCTCTTTTTGTCACGCTGGATATTGTGTCCAGGAACCAACCCCCACTAACTCTTTGTCTGGAGATATGGAGTGCATGATGATCTCTTGCGTGTAACGCAATAATACAACCATCTTTCAGCAGATCATCAGATTTCCTACTGTGCTCCAAGATTGACTTCTCAGAATATTCCTCTATTAATTCTACGGGTGCTATTCTACCTCTTAAGTCATCAGGAGAAGCAAAGCGTGAATTAGAACTCAACACCTGATCTGTGCCACTCATTGCTGTATCGTCTTCGTGATGTGAAGTACTTTCTCTTTCAACAATCGAATGATCATCGACTTTGTGCTGGGATTTCTGGCGCGCATGTCTTCTTTTAGTCTTCTTACTTGATTTACTTTGCTTTGTTTCAGTTCTACCTGATGCAGTCTGTTGAGTGGTTTGTGGAACAACAGGGCTCTGATGCTGACTAGAAGGTTCCTTCACCTGTTTTGAATTTTTTCTTTGTGAGCTTTCAGCAGTTAAATGAATATCTTCAATTATTGCCTCACCAATAGAACCCCGTAATGCACTTTCAGTATCTTGTGTCATACGCTCTTCATTTTCATTTCCTATCTCATTTCCCTCTTCTTCGTCAGATACAGAATCTTTTGGAGTCATGCCATCCAAGAAAAATGCCTGCAATATGGAAATAGTCTTCTCCCTTATCTCCATCCAAACTTCTTCACTATAATCAGCACTGCGAGGAAGTATCAAAACATTTGGCATCTCCCGTACCTTAAATCATGTCAAGAAAAAAGATAAAATGATCGAGTAAGTAGAAACAGAAAATTGAATGTTTATGATACATCCCTGAAATGTAAAACCAGATCAGAGTGCTGCTGACATGCATCATTCATATAATTTCCACAGAAATTTCAGCAAATGTGATAGAGAAATTGCACCATAACCGTTATCTCTAAGATTAAACTAGCTAATCCTTTTTTATCTCAACCTCAAACTCCAAGTAACTCCTTCAAATTCCATGTATCTTCGTACTCTAATTATGCAGACATTTTTCTCCAGTTACAATTCCTCATATTGAATATGCTTTCAGCCAATGAGTCTTCTACGAACTTCATTGTCATCAAATTTGAAAGTGATGCACCTCTTATGCTTGTTACTAAATTTTCTAGAAAATTACAAGGTGCATATATTCTACAACTTCGGACAATTTGTCATTGCATCTTTAGGTAATATTATCTATATGCCTACAGTATAAGTATCAAAACTAAGAATTTAGGAATCCCTATCTTTTTAACATCATGCCCAACCACTGTGATTATCATAACAAATGACAGAAATATAGCATGATCACTGTTCCAAATTATTCCTCATACCCTAATACTACATCATACCCATGCTTCCATCCACTGTGGTCCATCAGAACCATCAAGAGCACAGCCTGCAAGGGTGCCCTCAATTAGAAGCTGCTTCACAGCACAATCATCCAACAGTTGACTACTACCCGTATTGACAAGAAATGCACCTGCATGAGAAGCGCCAATATTATGCGAGAGTACAGAAATGATTTAAAGGAAACATTAGACATTCATGTCAACAAAACTCATACCAGGCTTTATGTGCTGCAAACAATCTGCATTTATAATCTGAACTGTTTCATTTGTCAGAGCACAATGTAGAGATATAAGGTCGCTTGCAGCAACTAAATCATTAAGAGTATCCATTCTTCTAGCAGAAGGGGGAAATGTTATGGAAGATCTAGTTATCTTTCCATTTCTCTGTGAACATAGTAAGAAAAATATCGCTCATCAGAAATAGGTCCGAAACACCACGGATGTAAAGTAATTGAGATAATAACAAAACAGTTAAGTGTTAGGGAGTGGTACCAGTAGCCAATTCATCTACGATGCAATGTTTTTCTATTCAAATTACAAGCAATTTTAGGTATTTCAAACACAAAATAGCACATTTTTTTGTTAATTCGGAAAAAAAAATAAAAATAATGCATTTAGTGGCACCAAATGAATTCTACTCTAGAAAGCAATTCAACTTAACATCATTTACTAACTTGAGCCTTTGAAAACATCAGGTTTGATGTTCAATATACAAAAAGCTTCGACACTTACTTTATAGGCTCTCGGATATTGTGATAACTGATAACCAGCAGATTTAACAAATTACTAAAAATTCATAATTTGCAGCATTTAATTTGAACGAATTGAGCTTGAAAAACTTCCATACCTCGTCAACATCGAAGTAGAGCACGCTCATCCTGAAAGCTAAGCTCCGAGTAGCCAAGGACCTAGCTGAAGCAGATCTACCAACAATCCCCAACACAAGGCCACGGCAGCGGCGCATTCCGCGGCAAAGCGGCTGTACAGAGCCAAGCCAGCCAGAAGCCGATAACGCATGCCTAGAAAGCAAGTGAGTCCGACGAAGCAAGCCTAAGAACAGCGCCATAACAGTATCAGCGACCTCCTCAGCGCGGCAAACATCAACGTGAACAAGTCGATTAAGGCCGAGATCAGAAGCGAGAGCGGAGTCAACGGCTCGGTCAGATGAGCCAAGGCAAAGGATGAGCTGCCAAGGACGAAGACGTCTCCGAGCAGCGCCTGGGAGAAACGCGAGCGAGTGAAGAAGCACAGCCGCCGCGGATTCGATCCGAGATTCGGCTAATCGGCTGAGTGAGACGTGTTCGACGGCGGCGATGCCGGATAAACACTCTGCTTCTAGGTCTGTGACTTCGATGCAATTGAGCGTAACAACGAGAGGCAGTGGCTGGGATTGAGATTTAGACTGAGACATTGTCGCTGGAGATCTGGAACTGGAGGAGCTCAGCCGTTTCGTACTCATTGTAGGAACTATTCAAATCAAAATCCGGTGGAAAATTTGAACTAAAAGGAGATTTGAGAGCATTTGGATTGAAATGGCGGAGGAAAGGAGCGGATATTGAGAGAGAGAGAGGGACCCTAGTCGTCGTCTTCTCACATCACACACTATTCTCTTGCCTCCGGCATCGTCCGTCTGCTTGCTTTGGCTTTCCTTTTTCGCGTTTTTTGTCCTGAAATTTACAGTGATAATCCTTTTGGAATGTCTTGTTTCTTATATAGCCCCAACGTCAGGAATATTCTTTTTCACCAAAGTGTGTTTGGATTGGCTGAGCTTTTTGTTTAATAATTTCTTAATTGTAAAAGTTAATTGTTTATCATAAATTATGTAAAACCGAAATGAGCGATTTGGGATGGAAGATGTGCGGAAATGGTGCACTAATGCACCTGTTATAAACATGATTCACATTCCACATACTAACTATTTCAGAATTCTCCTAACAAGATAAATAATTGATAGAATATTCTCTATTTCCACCATTTAGTGTTGTGGTTAATTTTGGTATATGACAAAACTACTTATTTTTCTTTTATTAGAGTGTATTTAAATTGGTATTTTATTGAAAAAATTATCTTGATATTATAAAGTAAATTATTTATAAAATGAGAAGTGGAACTCAATTAAAAAAAAATTACTTTATTAGAGATTGTGCCGATTATTGAATCCAAAGTTGGTTAGGTATAGATCGAGAAAGGGAGGAACATAAAAAAGTTAAAAATGAATATGTAATCGTTACCCTTAAGTATTCTAAGCACTGTGAAACATATCAGTTTGGTCCGATTTGAATTTAAGTTCGCACTGAACGTATTTTAAATGAATCTGACTGAATTTAATATGTTTTTTAAGAATGCCAAATACTATGTTCATATTCAATATATTTAAAATCCACAGATCATGGACGGTCCAATCGTAGATGAACTTTTTTTATATTTAAAAACTACCCATTCATTCAAATTAAACACAAAAGATACATATGTAAGTACTACTTTAATTTACAAATAGTAAAATATATATAAATTTACAAGTATATAAATCTAAAATTATGATTGCAAAAAACAAAAAATCAAGGAAAGAGTACTCTAAATTTAACCTCTTACACCCCTTTCTCACTTCGTAAAAGTAAAATGACTATCATACCTATCTTTATAAAACCAATTGATCTTTACCGACTTTCTAAATCTCCCATTTTCTAAATATTTTTTTTTTGGGTTAAAACACAATATATATAAATCAAAATAGATCAAATATCTCCCATAGTATCATTACAAACCAATTTTATAAAATAGGTTCCATGGGCATCCCCGCCACTTGTTGGCTAACACAAGGGGACTAGATTGAAAAATAATGAGCTCAGAAGATAAATAACCATCACCATGTTTAGCTAGCAAATCCACACATGCATTTGCTTCCCTGTAGATATGGGTCAACCTATGATCCGGTATCTTTCCTAGTAGCTACCTGCAATCATGAATGAGTGGAAACAAAGAGTGAGTAAAAATGTTATCATTAAATACAAGATTCACAATAACTTTTGCATAAAAAAGGGTTTCTAAAATCCATGCTATGCTTTTACGTAGTTAGAGTGGTAATCCATGACAATTTATGGAGTTAGTTAAACTTTTTTAAGGTGATCGGTATTCATAAAAGAATGGAAGAAAATTGTAAGAGGCTTAATTTGGAATGCAAATATCATTTTTCATAACGTTTTATGAATTATGTTCATATCTTCACATGTAAACTATTTTAAAAATACTATTAGATATGGTAAATATTATATGTATTTCGGAATATTTGATAAAATTCTCCCTTCAACATTTATTTTGCAGTTTTTATATGTAGTTCGGCATAATGTTGTAATTTTTTGCCCTCAGCCTAAAAATTCGGACTTGGTCTGGTTGTGCTCAAATCCTAATTGAGAAATGATTTTTTCTCTCTCTCTCTCTCTCTTTATACTATATGATGACAATTGTGAACTAAAAATCACAGTTCATGTTATAGGTATATGTAGACCTTAATGAAACCAATCTCTCATTCGAGAACACCGGCAATAAGAATAGCAAGGTGGCTCAAGTGGCTTTATTGATTTTTTCCCTTGAACAAGTGAAGTTGAAGTAGTTTGCTAATGAACCACAATCACCAAAATTGCATTTGAACTCCATTTTTTTGAACCACAATCACCAAGATAGAATATCTTTTAATTGTCTTAAATTGTTCAGGTTAAGACGAAGATTAAAAAGGCTTTGAATTTTAAAATTTTCATTTGGAATCTCACCAATCAAGATGTTGGAGTAGACAAGTAATTCCTCCAAGTTCTTGAGAAATCCTAGCTCAACCGGAATTCTGCCTGTTGGTTTAAAAGCGATGCTAGGAGGAATAGCCCAGTGCATAGACAAACAAGAGAGTAGCTCCATCGGAATTTAGAGCAGATACAATATGGGTTGATGGAGAGAAGCACAAAAAGAACAAACAGAGTAGTAATCAAAACAATCTCCATTGATAGTGGTGGCCTCAGCAAAGAGTATATAGCAACATCATATGTGATTCGAGTTTTATACTCATTTTGAATTCCACGTCTTTTTTTTTTTTAACAAATAATCATCTTTTAAGAAACCCAAGAGAACAATCTCAAACAAAAACACAGTCCAAATACACGTGTTTGAAAGTCTATAAATAGTCATCGAAGAGAACATGAGCAGGCAGCAACAATAGAAAACCAACAAGGAGTTTTCAAGAAACAAAGGTAGTAAAGCACGTGGTGTGGTTTATGGATTTAGGGACTTTTGCAACCCCCGCAACTAAGAGAATGAGAAACATACCTAACTGCAGTATATGCTATTCAAAATTTTTAAAACAACAAAGAAAAATAGTATGTAAATCACAATGATATAAGTTAATTGCTCGTTCCATAGTAGGGTTAAAAAAGATCCTACATCAGGAACAATATTGATTGACGTTTAAAGCTTCGAATGATACATTGACAGAAGTACAAATTCGGCTTATGTAGTAGTCCATAGTGCACACCAAAAGAGAGACTGAAATCTTATTTTAAACATAAAATTGATCAACTCGTGTGCACATGACAACCAAACCTCCCTGGCAGATCAAGGATCATGGTCTACTTTTCATTCCTTAGCACTCGCGTCCTCGGGGGCATTAGTTCCATCTAAAATCAAATATATTAACAAGTCAGGAAAAGAAGTGCTCAAACAGAAAGTTTCAAATATGGATCACCACCATGGCGCAGGAATCACCAAAAAGTATCCAGACAAATCAAGCACAAGGAGCAAAAAATATTTAACTTCACATATCTTACCTTCACCTTCAGCTGGAGCACAAGGAGACTTGCGGTATCTTGTTTGTTGTTGCGTTGGCTGGAAGACCAAGTTGCAAAAGAGTTTAAAGAGAAGCCAAAAGCACATATTAAACCATAAATTTTCTCAAAGGGTTAAAACGGCATACTACAAAGAGGAAAGATGGATCCCTACTAAGGAATCTATATATTTTAACTTATCCATTCTTGATGACAGTTTAAATTATAGTCTGTTATCTCAGCCTCATTCCATTTCATGCTTTTATATCTTATTATGAGTACAACCAAAAAAAAAAAATCACCCTTCCAGGTTAATTGTGAAGAAGTGACAAAAACAAATGACTGAATAACGAGAAACAAAACAGCAACCACTCAATGCTCTGAAACTGAATAAAGCAACTTCACAGAGAGAACTTATTACTCCTTGCAGAAAAAAGTAGCAGTATTCCTCTGCAGAGCACAAGTAGGTTCACTTTCATACTTCTAAATGGGGGAAGGCTCACTGGAAGGAATGGAATAGAGAACAAAAGCTATAAAAAAATCAAAAGGATATCTGGATCAAAAAAGAAAAAAGAATTCAAAGGACATTTTACATATCAAGAACAAAACCTTCAAAGGATTCCATAGGGCTTCAGATTTTTAATTACTGAACATGTGTGGCACTCAATTTACATAAATATGTTCTGTTCCAAGGAAAATGCAATTTCAATGAAGATTTCTGCAAGAAGATATTTTCTCTCGGGTTAGCGGTTTATATTACTTGAAACAATTAGTTAGTATTATCAGAAGATTGAAGAGCATAATAGTTTATAGTTTTACAAAAACTTTAGAGTTACTTTTGTTTATTTCACACAATATTCAGATGACTCGAAACCCTATACACTCAGAGGTCAGAGTTGCTTCTAAGTACAACAACATAAGGGAGTAAATAAGATTCTTTTTTAATTTTGAAACTAAGATCACCAACAGAAACTCACAATACACTATTATCCTGAAAAATCATGAAGCAGTGCTACTCCCAAATTCCCAATCATGACGATGAAGCAAGTCAACACTGCTCAATTCATTACAAACAAAAAGAAAAACCTAGCAAGTAGAACTATGTACCTGTAACTTCGGCCTAAGTGCCTCTAGGGGTCCTTTAGGCTTCTCCACTCCTTGCTGTACATCAGGTAATACAAACATATGTAAAAAAAATCATCTTTATATGCAAGAAGAATGAATAAAATTAGGTCAACTGCAGAAAAAAACAAGTACCTTTCCTAATGCCCAATCAGCTGAATCAAAATAAGCACGCTCATGATCCTAAAAGCAGAAATAAGTTGTGCATTAAACAGTAAGTTACAGCCAGCAATATCCTCAAAATGTCTGCCCTAGTACAGGAGCTACTAATGAATCATGAATGAGGAGGTTCTGTCAGAACCTTAGAAATCAATGGTGGTTTCTTGGGCATGATACCTCCATACTTCTTTTTAACAGCTGCCTCCTACACAAGAAAAATGTTTAATTTTTTTGTTGCACACTGATATAGAAATAAATCATAAACAAATACATAGCAACCAAAACAACCTCCTGTTGGGGTGCTGGTGCGGATTTCTCGGACTCCTCTGAAGCACTGACATCTACCTCTTTGCCTTCCTCCATGCCTGACATTTTTATTCCCTTCCTCCTAGTACGCAAAATCTGTTTTAAAATGATCAATTTGTACAGATTTGCAGAGAAATGAATGGCAAAAGGAGGTCCATAAGTCAACCAAGGACCAAAACATAACAAATTTGGTTCGTACATAAGTGTAATATGATTAGTTTCCAAAGCACACACAAAAATGTGTAACATAATGTGAAACCAGAGCAAGTGAGGTTTCTAAACCAAAAAAAAAAAAAAAAAGGAATAAAATGGCCCACAACATCATGTTTAATTTAGATATGCATGTTTCCCCATTTAAACAACTAATTTGATACAACTATTTCTCCACAATATATTTATATAAAAATTTAGATTCCAGCAGAGTAAGTTAACAAAATAAACTTTTGTATACTTCACAGTTTTGTCTAAAAATAATCATGTGATGACCTATGAGAAAGCTTCACAAGTGCCCTCAGAGGCTCAGACTCGGTTCCAAATTCAACTATTCTAATCTGGAATCTATGGTAGTATACTTTTCCTAACAATCTCAGAGTCTTACCAAATGGTACTACTCCGATACACCCAGGTACTCTTTGACACTCCATCTACCCTCCCTACAACATTCCTACTTAGTACTTGCAGCATTAGAGTTTATCATATACTAATAAAAACTTCCGTAATTATTGTTACGGAAGTGTTGCAGGGGTGCTACAGGGGATCTGAACCTTACTTAGATATTGAAAACAAGCAATAGAGACGACAAATCCAACCATAAAGTTAAACAAACATATAAATTTGCAAGCACAGTAGTCAGAAGTTTCAAACCAATATCTGAGATCAAGCTAAAAAAAATCAAATTAAATCACAAGCAAGTCTCCCCATTTTAGTTATACAGAATTCCAATTGCAATCTGAAACTAACTACAAAACGACAAATGATCCTCTATAATACTTTGTATACCACTCCCTGCAACTTTTTCAAATTATGTTATTGTTAATGTTTAGAATTTATCTTCGCGAATTGAGAGTTTATCTTGTTTTGGTTAAAATATATAAATGAATTTTTCTATAATTAGATTTAAAAGTATTGCATGAAGTGTCATGCCGAATGTTACAGAAGATCCGGAAAGCTACGAAACAAGGTAAAAATACTAACAGCACGAAACCAAAGATAAACAAAAAAAAATTAAATTCATGGACAAAATGGCGCTTGGATACAATTAGGGATGGCAATTTAACCCGTCGCCCCGACATCTTTTGGGGCAGACCCGCCCCGCCCCGTAGAGAGAACGGAGCAGATCGCCCCGCCCCGCGAACGGGGCAGATTGGGGGCATGGTATTTGTGTCCACCCCGCCCAGCCCAGCCCAACCCATATAATAATAATATTATTTTTTGGTATTATTACCCCACCCATATAATGTTATTACCCCACCCATATAATATTACTACCCAGCCCATATAATATTACTACCCTACCCAGCCCGCCCTCATTCCTCTCATTTCGTCTCCCTCAGACGAGTCTGACTCCTCTCTCAGCTCAGAAAACCTGCCCAGCGCCGCTTCTCTCTCCGCCGCTTCTCCTTCCGGCCGTCTCACTCCTTTTCTGTGGTTCTCTTATTATTTTTTTTTTCCTTTTGTGTGGTTCTCTTACAGATCTGAAGCCCAATTTCACAAATCAAAACTAGGGCTAGAAAATATAGCAGAGCATAATTGGTAGTAATAAGCTTCATCACCGTGAATGGATTTATTATTATTGCAAAATTTGAAGCTTCGAATTTTTTGAAGGATTATTATGGGGTTTCTTCTGTGATGAAAGATAAACGCTGTGGTTTGCATAAAAAAAAATAAAAAAATGGGGCGGGGCGGGTCAGATCTGCCCCGCACAGGGCAGGGTGCGGGGCATAAATTTTTGATCCGCTGCGGGTCGCGGGGCTGGTATTTGAGATACCCGCCCCGATCTGCCCCATTGCCATCCCTAGATACAAGATCTATCAGAAATCAGACAATTCTACGTATATTCAAGTTTCTGATAAATTTTAAAGAAAAAGTACCGAGATCACCAAAAGATCTAGAAACAATTGTACTAAAACCATCAAAATTTGCAGAAAACCTGAATCGCAACCTAATTAAACAAATATTAAGGAGAAATTGATTGATTGCAATTAAACCGATCATGCAAATCCAAAATCACGAGAAATCTAAGATAATAATTGGTGAAATTGAAGAAATTAATTACCGATTCAAGTAGGCTTAAGAATTAACCAGACGTTTCTACATATATACAAGTTTTTAATAAATTTTAAAGTAAAAGTAACCGAGATCACAAAAAAAAATCTAGAAAAATCTAAACTTATACCTTCAAAATATTGCAGAAAATCTTTTATCACAATCAAATTAAACAAATATTGAAGAGAAATTAACCGATTGAAATGGAACAGAGCATGCAAATCGAAAATCACGAGAAATATATTGAAGAAATTAATTACCGATTCAAGTAAGCTTAAGAAATCACGCCCGGGCTTCTTCTCTGTCGATGGAGATCGAGAAAGAGAAGAAGAAGAGATAGAAGGACTGTATGAATGAGCTGGAGAGGTAACCGCAGATTAAAAAAAATAAAAAATTAAATTAATAATGAGGAAGAAAGCTTAAATTAGAAAATCTGACCCCGGGTTTTGCAAATAATACAAAGGAGTGTCAACAAATTTGACAAGATTACGTTCTTCTTTCTTTTTTTTCCTTCAAAAAATAGACGTTCTCTTAACGGCAGAAATGTCCAAGATCACTACAGCTTAAATTGAAGTGAGTCCAACAAAATTGGGTTTTTAACTCTACGTTGCGTAGAGGGAGGGAGGAAGGGAGGGAGGGGTTAATGTTTTTGAAAAATAACTTGATAATTTTTAATTCACCAGCTTAATATCGAATTGACAGTTGACTGAAGAAAAAATTGACGTAAGATGTAATCCCATCTTGGTTCACTAAGACCCGTCTATGCTCACTAAGCCTTTCAAGTCAAATACCAACTCATTAGTCTGTCATTACATCATTTTTATGAGAATAAGCGGCTCGAACTCAGCCTCAAGGGCATCAAACACGTCATCAGATGAACGGGAATATGAGTCTTTAGAGCAATTGCTTGTTCAATCCTGTATTATAGGTCTTCGCTCATGTCTTTGTTGTAACATTTTTTTTCTTTCCAGCCGCCGAAACCGTATGGCGACTGGAAAGAAATACAATCTCACCTTCTTGTAAATGATGTCAATGAGAGCCATTTTAGTATCCCGTTGGCCTTCTTTTGTAGATAGAATCTTCAATGAGTGGAAACAAGCAACCTTACTAATAAAGAAAGGTGTTTGTTAAGTAAGGCCGACTTTCGAGCCCAAGCCCCCGGTTGGGTGCTTGAGCACATCTTTCTCATACGCTTAACGCCCTTTACCTTTCGTTTTTAATAAATAAGGAGGCGCCTTAGCTAGGTCGTATTCAAGCATTAAAATTACAATTTTGTATTAGAATTTATCATTAGCATAAAAACAACAGTGATGTTAGTACTTTATACGATATCAATTCTCAATCACAAATTTTTGGTTTAGCAATTTGGAAAGAAAATATTAACATGTTTGAATAGTTATTTAAAATGTAATATTGATCTAGTTTGAATACTTAGCTATAAACTCAAATTATTAACAATTAATAATGAATGCATTCCAACTTTTTTTTCGCACCTCATGTTTTCTCTGTGGCCTAAAATCTAAACATCAACTTTCGGTTTCTTTATTGGCTCAATAATATTACAATCTCTTATCTTAATTCACTCAAAAAAGAATAAAGAGAATGTAGAAAGGAACAAATGAAAAATGTAATAAAGGAACAATGATGTTATTTATCAGAATAGGATGTAAGGAAAAAAGTGGGCTGGGCCACCCTTTAAATTGGTGGTCCAGAAAGAAGGCCATCTTTCTGAATGAAAACCTTTTCCACCACCTTTGGGCCCTGCAAATATATAGGCCGGCCGCAACTTGATCAACAATTTTATGGTGAATGAAATTCGATTTTTGAACGCCCTGAAGGCGGAGCCCCATGAACGGGGAGATAGAAAGCAGCCCCATGAGCGGGAGAGAACAGTCTCAGATCGGGGAGAATAAAGCTCACCGCAACGCTGCGGAGGGTATCGAACCCGGGACCTCTCGGTCCCGGGCCAAGCACTTACCCACTTGGGCAAAGCACTTGATGATGAAATTCGATTATTTAATCTGATTAATTTGTGTTATGCCCAATTTAATAGATATTGTAAAATGCTAGAAAGAAATTCTGCAATTCTAATTATATACAACATCAACTGTTTTCATCAAACTCGCAACTTTATCTTCTATCAACTTAATATTGGGAAATCGAATCCCGCTGGTGAAATTCGACTCTTGAGAAAAATTCGACGCTGAGAGTGCCGTTTAAGAGGAGTATGTTAAATTTGGTTTTAATTTAAATAACTCTTTGAAATGTGTAAAAGTGGATTTAGGTTAATTTTTTTTTTTTATAATTTAAGTCCAAACTAAATTAAGTCAAACTCAATTCATAAACATTTTAAAAGATGAATAAAAATGTTACCTTGATAAAAGAAAAGAAAAACATTATTTTAAAACAAAATAAGATTATGTGTATCCACCACGGCTCCTATGCGAAACAGTTTTTGTGCGAAACATGCGGGACAAAAGCTCGTCCGTTAGATTAAAGTTTTGGCGGCTGAAATTGATTAAGTTGTTCATTTTTCGAGCAAATGTTCTTAAAGAAAAAAAAAGTGCTACGTATGCGAAAAAAATAGTTGCATTCGCATAGGGAACCGGACTGCTGTGTATCCAAATTAAAAAAGAACGAGAGAGAGAGAGATCAAATAATAATCCGGCGAAGAAAGGGAAAAGGGAGAAACAGCGGGTGTCAAAGTTGACCTGCCGATAGGATCCGTCTATATCCTCAGCACCAAAAAGAAGAAAAAAGGGACAAAAGAGGCTGCTTCTTTTCTCACTCACTCTCACATCTCCCGGTGGCTGCGGGTAAATCATTCAATTTTGATGTGAAAGGCCTTATATTTTGCACGTTTGAATAAACCTTGTTAGATGATGTTTGAATAACTTGCCTAATTATGCACTACAAAATTCATTTGTAGAAATTTTCTAAATTTTTTATTCGGAACGTGTGTAAACACAGAAACCATACGCATTAGAATTGTGTTGGCGAGTAAGTCATATTCCGGCTACAGCACCAATTAAATGTTTCCGCCGCCGAAATTGTAAAAACTCGCGGGAATAGAGCAGACAGCAATAGACCTCGACCAGTAGGGTGTTCACTATTCGATTAAAATAAAATATCGAACCAAACTAAATCGAAATTTATTATATGGTTTGATTTATTTGCTATTTTGATTTATTCGGTTCAGTTTTGAAAAAGTTAAAATAATTCGATTTGGTATTCGATTTTCAATTTTTAGAAATCGAATAGACCAATTTTTATTATTATTCAAAAAATTTGTATTATACTTATAAATATTATTAATATTACTAAGAGTTGTTTTCAATCCATTTGTTTCAATGACATTTTAGGAGCAGCCACTTTATGCATTTATTTTAAAATGTTATGTTTGTCTTCTATTCATCCTCGCTCATACCCTAAATTATTGGGGACTTAATGAGTTAATGTTATTGTTGTGGAGTTGTATTTTTATTCTTAATTTTTAGTTTATTGTTTTTCTTTTAATTGTGCATTATAATTTTATCTTTTGTTCAATTTTTATTAAGTTGAGCTCCACAGAGAAAAAATAGAATTTTGGTATAATCCGAACCGAACCATACCGAAATAATTTCAATATTCGGTTTCCACAGAATTTTGGTTTGGTTCGGTTTTCATAAAACGTTACAAAATCGAACCGAATTCTAAAAATTTATTCCGAATGCACAACCTATCGACCAGTGGGCTCCACATCTAAGGGAGTTACTGCACGCGCCCTATTGTAAAATATTATTTTCCTTTTTCCTATAGCACATAATAATTAATCCTCCAGATAAATGTCTGAGTTCGAATCTTGGCGGGTGTTACTAAATTTTAGTAATTATATTTGCCCCTTATTGGTACTACTTTTACGAGGTCAGTGCTTACGATGGTGTTTTAGTTAAGTCTGATATGTTAGAAAATCGATGCCCAAACCTTCTGTTTCTTTGAAGAAAAAGAAGCAGAAATTTCGAATCACAGTGGTAACAGCAGAACTCTTTAGACATACTGATATGTGTAAATGCAGAAGGGAAAATAGCATAATGCAGAGAGGAGAAGGAGATTTCAGGATGATTTTCTGGCAGTGCAAAGGCTACCTTTTATAGGCTCTCACAAAACCTTGTAACTGTTGTGATATAAATCAACAATAAACTATTGACTGTTACATTTAATACTATTATGCATGAATTAATCTAACTGTTACCAAGGACGAAGGCAGGAATTTGGCGTTGAGGGGGCGAAACTGCAACAGTACGTCGAACTACATATAAAAAGGGCAAAAATAAATAAATTTGAGGGGAGAAACTAATAAAATATTTTTAACTACATATAAAATTTACTATACCTAGTAGTATTTTTAAAAATCTCGGGGAGGCGACTGCCTCCTCCCGCCCTCTCTGTCTTCGTCCCTGACTGTTACAGTCTCCATTATTCATTATGAAATGAATTATGTTGTTACAATCTGAACTCTCCAAAATAAAATTCAAACCAGTAGCAAAAAGGCTTGAGTTTTTGTCTGGCATTCATGTACGCAGGATGCGCCCGCACACAAGTTCAACCTATTTTGGCATCGACAGACCTTTGATTTGCACCCATGTGCGGGCGCGCACGAGGTTCTCACATGGGGCATAATATTAGTAAGACATTTTAAACCCATGTGATTCACTTTTCGTTATAAAATGATTTTCACTTCCATGAGTTTTCAATGTGGGATGTGGGTTTAAAACCCATTTACCACATTTCCTCCACCCTACTTTATACCAATTTATCATTCACACAATTAATTGGTTTTCTCACATGTTATATATCATCACGAAACTTGCGCAACTCACTTCGTGATAATCTCAATAAGATTTAAAATCGAGCGGTGTATCATATAACAATATTGGCTAAAAAATGTCCTCACGACACTTTAATTATATTTTAATTAATTGAGCAAACCAATTTTCTCCAACAATATGTTCACTGATAAATACAGAAGTCCGAATATGAGGTAGCGAGATATGTTAGTCACCATCACCTACACATTCCTTTAATTCATCAAAAAATAATAATTAATCCTCCAGTTCTTTGTTTTTTAAAATAAAAATTAATCCTCAAGTTCGGATTACTTTTTTCATTTATGATGATCTAAATTTTTTTAATTTTAATTTTAATTCGGGTTCATTTTATATTAATAATTCATTTTTTAATTATTGAAAAAATTGAATATGCTATTTTTTAAATATTTTCTATTTAAATACATTTCGGGAAAAAGAATTATTTCTATTCGTTTGATTAAAAAGTAAACATTAAATTTAAAATAAATATACTAATATATTTTATAATATTTAATTTATTGAGAAAGAGTTTATAATTCCTCATTATTGATAAAGAAATACTCCATCATTTTTATATGAGATAAAACATTTTTTTTTTTGGAGAAGGATAAGAAGAGGTAAAGTTTGAATTGAACATGCGGCGCACGCACCAGGGTTGCAGCGTCATAGCGGTTTTAACATTCTCGAGAAAGTGATAGTTAACTTTACACTTCATGGTGATATACACCCGGAGAATCATAGATATGCTTCTTCTGATGAAAAATCATAGATATGCTTCCATTTCCAAATTGGCCGCTTAACCTCATTTTCGTTTGTCAAAAAGGTTGCAGTCCAATGGGACAAGTCTCAATTCGTGATTAAATTATGACGAATTCAGAAAAAAAATTTACTGAGGCCATTTAATATACACAATAATTCACTGTAATTATTTATATATTTTTATTTAAATGGAGTAAAATATGTCATATATAATTAAAAAAAATCACTGAGATCATTTGATATACACAACAATTTACTAGGGTCATTTATACATTTATTATTTAAATGGAGTAAAATATATCATATATAATTAAAAAAAATAAAAAAAATTCATCGGGATCATTTGACCCCGAGTGACCACCACCTATATCCGTCTCTCGTGACCGAGATGTCCCCGAGTTCGACACCCTCCTCATACATGGGGCAAGTTTAAAATGTCTCCCTTTCTAGGGATATCTCCTCCTCCTGCGAGGCTGTTCTCTCTCCCCTTTATGGGGCAATCGCTCAGTCGGACTTCAAAAAAAACCTCATTTTCGTTCCAGTGTGTTCTGAATCAATTTTAGTTTCGTTAATTCTTTCGGATAATATAATCTAATAGATTAATTGATTCAGATTTAATCACATTAAATAAATTTTTTATATTGATGTGATTAAATTTAAAACATATGGTACATATTAATTTTTTTTTCATTGAAATAATTGTTTATGAGTATATTAACCATCAACTTAAGTAATTAATGCTTAAAATAGTTTTGAAAAAATGACTATCAACACTGGAACTAAACTAATTTAACCTAGTTTACTCAGGTTATAGTGTCTATCCACGTTCACAATTTTTTAGCACAATGCTTATACAATTTTAATTGTTGATTTTCAATCTAAGATAAAAAAATGTTAAAAATAACTATTCCGGTATGAATAATAATTGAAAATTATTCTTATTGGAATAACTATATTTCTCTTTTTAACTTAAATTATCATACAACTAATAATTAATTAGCATGTATTTGGAAACAATACGTATTTGCAATATAATTGTAGTTTATTTTAAATCTAGTACAAAATGAGTGTTTTATTCGCATATAAAGAATATAATATCAGTCGTTGAATAAGTTCTATCGATGATTAAGTTTTACTATGAGATGATCCATTGTTCTCCTTTAACAACTATTTTTTTCACTAGGAGCAGTGATTTAGAACTACTTAAAAAATAATTATTCATTTCCTTTTTTCAATCGTTAAATAAAGATCTAGAGACATAGCCGAGTAGGTAAGATTTGAGGTGATGTAAATTTAGTAATCTCAACAACTTAAGCTCGTAACTCATGTGAAATAGATTTTCACTAAAATATTACGAGAGTCTTTTCTAAATTTGCTAGCTTATAATTTGCTTGAGATTCTCGCTTTCAACTGCCATACCTTCCTAAAAAATTATCAAGAGTTGAAATCACACACGTTAAAAAATACTCTCTCTATCCCTAAATATATTAACATTTTGCACTTCAAATTTTTTTCAAAAATAATGTTAACATTTTTACTATCAATAAAAATTTAGTGAATTTTTACCATTTTACCCTCTTCTTACTCTTATTTAAACCACAACTTTAATTTACAATAAGTAATTAATAAAGATATATTAATTTTTTAATTTTGACATTTATTGCTTTTAATTTTTTTTAATTTTATGTAAAAAATTCAAATATTAACACGTATATATTTTGCACCATATCCGTACATAATAGTCTACCTCGCAGCCACTTTCTCCATTAGTTTCATTTTCAGCCTCACAAACCAACCTCAAAAAATAAAAAAATATTTAGTAAAGAATGAATATATACAGTTACAGAGAGAAAGAGTGGGTAGGTTGGCATGGATCCGATTTTGTAAAATTGACCCCACAATCCTCTCACATAAATTAGAATGGAGATTATATGTAAAGTAGATCTTACAATAATTAATGTGAGAGTACTGTTGAGTCAGTACCATAAAATCAATCATATGCGAATGATAGATAGGGAAGAAGTAGTAGTAGTAGTTCTCTCTCTTACAATGCAAAATTTGTATTGATTCGGATTTTCTTGGCCTTCCTTTTTGTCTCTGTCAAAAAACCCATCTCCTCCCTCTTCTCTTTTTTTTTTTTTTCATTTGAAAAAGCAGAATTATTCCGTTTCTGTAATTGTATTCATCAAATTTTTTTTCTCTTTCTAGTTGCTTCTTGGAATTCCATTCTTCAGCTTCTGATTCTGATCCCACTTCATTTTCTCATTAGTTCTTACAAAGATTCCTCAAGAAGAATCATATGCAAATGAAGGTCTGATTCTTGATTCTTTCTTTGACTTATGATTTTTCTAGTACTCAATTGTATGGTGAATTTCCCCTGTTTTTCATTGCTTTTGCTTCTTTTTTGTTTTTTTTAATATACCCCACTTTCTGCTTTCAGATTTTTTTTTGTTTAGAAAACTGATTTTGCTCTGTAAATATTTTACTTTACTTATATAAGTATACAAAGAGAAGGACTTTATTGGATGATTCTATGGAGATTATGTATCTCCTAGTATATTGTCTAGTACACGACTAAAATTGTTCCACATGTTGCTTCATCATTGGGCCAAAGTGAATTTAAGGACTTGGACTAATCGTCATGGTTCCAGATAGGATAATTTCGTTGTGTACTGGACAGTGTATTAGAAGATCCGGAGTCTTTAATAGATGCATGCTTTTGTACTTTCACTCATTTGATTGACCTGGGCTGATAAATTTTTGTATAAATTAATTGTTCTTGGGGTTAAATCTTTTATATCTCTTGGATTCTGATTTTTTTTGATATTTTGGTTTACAGAAGTTTGTTTTGAAATTGGACTTGCAAGATGACAGAGAGAAGAGGAAGGCCTTGAAGTTGGTTTCTGCTCTTGCAGGTACCAGTCCTTTGGTTATGTTTTATGAAAGAAAAGAGGAAAAAATTCCTAGAAATAATAGGTTTTTATTATTATATAAAAGGTTCTTTATACTTACTAGCTACAAAGTTCTCATAAAACACTGATCTTGAGAAAATATTGAAAATTCTTTATCAGTAGTATAGTTTGTTTGTTCTAAATTTCTTTCTCATCATGAGACGGATTTGCCTCCTCTCTTAGGGAAGGTGTGGGGATGGATCTGACATATTAGTTCTGGTTTTACGCCCGGCACGCGTTAACAAAAAATAATGTGAGTGGGAGGTGAGACCAGAACTAACATACCGGTTTATCTACCGTTTCTCCCCTCTCCAATGCAGCCGATCTTTAGGTGCAAATTTTATTGGTGAGATTTTGCTAATTGGTGATAGAGTTTCAACGACAGTAACTTCCACCGTCCAAATATCATAGACTGGTAGTTGGCTAAAAGGGTCAATCCAATCCAAGCTACCAAACAGTACTCTTGAAAAGTAACCTGGAGATGGGCAGTAAATTTATTAACGAGGTGAGAATGTCGAAGTGGGAACCTATGGTTCCGAGTGGGAAGTTGTTGCGCTGCGCTAGCCTTCCTTGATATCTTTCTGTTAGCTTCTACAGTTATAAGCATGTAAAATTCGTTACTGCATCTGATGTTAAGACTTTGCTTGGTAATGCATGAAGTTCTTGATTCACTAATAAAAGTAGTTAGTAAAAAAATAGATTGATTTAGGGTTAGTTTCTAGTATTTTTTCTCATTTCACTTGATTTAGTTAATAGGCTAATGGATCAGTTTTACCAAGAATGTGCAATGCATTAAGTGCTTTATTAGCTGGATTACTCTGTTCTGTTGTTCTCAACCTCTCAATCGGAAGTCACTTTAATCTACTTAAAGAAGCCTGGAAATCAAGTGATTAGCATTTGTGGGTTGATTAATATTTCCTCTGTGTGATTTGTAGGGATTGATGAAATTTCCATTGACCTGAAGGGAAAAAAATTAACAGTAATAGGAACAGTTGATCCTATCGCGGTAGCGAGCAAGTTGCGAAAATATTGGCAAACGGACATACTCTCAGTAGGGCCTGCAAAAGAGCCCGAGAAGAAAGAGGAGACAAAGAAGGAAGAGCCGAAGAAAGAAGAGCCTAAAAAGGAGGAAGCCAAAGAAGAGCCCAAAAAGGAAGAAGAGAAGAAGAAGGAAGAACCTAAGAAGGAAGAAGAGAAGAAGGCAGAACTTCCAGCGCCTGTCCCCGTGCCAATCCCAGTTCACCGGCCATACTATCCCCAAATGCCAATGCCAATTCATCAAATGCAAATGCCTTTGGCGGGATCGGCAATGCAATATCGGCCATACTATCCTCCTCCAATGCAGACCTATTATCATGTTAATCACAGCATCGAGGAGAATCCAAACGCATGTGTTATCTGTTGATTTTGGTAAGACCATATTTGCTTTTTCCGTCTTCGTTTGGGGTGGCGTTGGCGGTGTATTCAATGTAATACGAATTCAAGCCAACGCCTAAGAACATGACGTTCTTGTGTATAGAAGTTTATGTATATTGTGGTCCATTCAGATCAAGAAATCTGTAGAGGATGCTGAATAAATATTTTTGCCTATTAATATTACAAAGTTAAGACATTTTGTTCTCTCCTAGTATTGGTAAAAGTAACATTTCTTGGAAGATTTTCTTCTCAAGATTTCATGGATTTACAGGTGTATGAAATGTTGGCAGCCTCATTTTGACTCTGGTGCTGACCGGTTTTTTGCCAGCACTGTGCTGACACTATCATACGGAAATATCTGATATGGACCGGGTCCATATGGTCCAGATTTGGCCACATCCCTGCAGAATGAGGAGAGAGAAGGAAATGCAGTGATGTTGCTAAATCTGAACCGCATGGTCCAATGGACCTGGTTCATGACAGAATAGACCCTATCATACTCGTTGGGTTGCAGAAATAAGTGAATAGCCATTCAAGAACAGTAACTATTCTCGGCTATCAGTTAAACAATCTAAAAATTGTGATCGTGTCAGAAGGTTACTGGAAAAAATCTTGTTAGCACCGGAACCGAGATTTGGAGGCCCTATTTCAAAAGGGTATCTAGGGTACAAGGTAAAGCAGAAAATTTTGGAGGGTAGCCATGCAAGTTGTCTGTAGAATCCTTGATAGAGGACAAGGTGAAATCAGAAATGCTATCCAGCCTTGATTCCACATGTGACTTATTAAGTGGTTTGCTTAGATTACCATCATTAATTGAAGTTACATGTGATCATTAGTATATATTTTTGCCTAATTATAGAATAAAATACTTTCTACCATACTTTTTTTTTTGACGCCACGATGGGCGATTACCCTCACATCGGGAGAGAAACATGTGCATGCTGAGAAGAGAACACCCTAGATAAGGTAGAATAAAAGGCTAGTATCGAACCCGTAGCACCTCTGTCATGCACGGCATAATGTCCCCACTTGCAAATTGTTAGCCTCTTCGATACTTTCTACCATACTTTGATGTTGGCAACTGGAAGAATATGTCCTTTTGTTTGTACTTTCGGTTTTGGACAAACATGAAATATTAGGTATATAATGGTTTTCAAAAGTAGTGATGGAGTTGAACTCTAGGTTCCTTGGCCATGTGTCCTGGATTTGATATCGGGGAGACGCAATAGAAGGTTGATCAAAGTGCTATTTAAATTGAAACTGGATTAGTCAGGTTAATTATGGATACTAATATTTTTTTAAATTAATAATAACAACGATTTTGTAGTCTGTATCTCTTGGTATTTTCCAGAAGGCATTAGAAAATTTATCCGTTGGAGGTAACAAGGGGTCACAAAGCATGAACAAGGCTGTTTTCATTTCAATTCTTCCATCAAATGGATTGACCCCAAAAATAAAAATAAAAAATCAAATGGATGGAAAACGTAAGAGTAGACAGCCAAAACAGCGATGGTCGGTCGAATGACAAAAGCAAAGAATCTAATTTGATGGTGAAATTCTTTTTTTTTTTTTTTTTTTGGGACTAGAATTGTCACATCAGTTGGCCCAATTCACTCTCTTTTTTTTTTAGCGCCCGAAGGCGATTGCCTCTGAAGGAGAAGAGCGGAGAATACCCTAGATAGGGAAGATTGAAGCACGCCCTATGCCTGGGGAGGGAATTGCCTCACTAGAGGAGGAAGAGAACGTCTCACCAGAGGAGGAGATATATTATTGCCCCATTGTGCGGGGAGCAGATGTTGAACTTGGGACCGGGCCAAACCTTTTGTTGACGCCCAATTCACTCTCAGATTCCTATTCTATTTTTATCTCCCATTTTTTAAATAAATTCTATTCTATTCTATTTTTACTTACTATCATGTCTCGTGCTCGAGAGAGTAATACATGAGTTTGATAATATTCAATATCACTTAATTAACAATTGAATTCGTTATGTCAAAATAGATATTCTAAATGATTATAAGTATTTAGACTTATCTTATATATCGATCAATCATTTCAGATTTATTCTATATGAGATGAGGATCACACTTGCAGTTTCCAAATGAAGAACCACAAATCTCAGTCTAAATTCCAAATTCTCTCTTGTCACACCAGTACCTCCTGCATTAAACCAAAGCACAGCCATACACTGTTCTTATTGCTAGTACCAAGAGGTAAATTCTTTCTTCCTTTTAATTTGGGGGACATGGCTCATAGAGCATTGGATTGCTGATCAAGAGGTCACTCGTTCGAGCACAATTAAGCTGTCAAGATTTTTTTAAAGGTACATGAATTTCATAGAAAGGTGATTAGCATCTCCATGTCATGTTTTATTTCATCAAAGAGTTATTTTTTTTTTTTTTTTGACGAAGAAACTAAAAATATTAATGAACAGTGTGTTGATGTAAATCCCGTTTCATACAACAACTTACAAATTGTATGAGAAGATAAGTCGTACTAGGTAAGTCTATGAAACGTTGTAATTTGAACCTGATTGGATTAAATTGATGAATCTTAAATTAGGCAAATGAATAATTCATTTAATATTTATAGTAAAGTGTAATACAAATTAAAAGGAAATGGAAAATTTTGAAAGTGATATCTAAAGAAAAAATATGATTTTTTCTTTTAAAGGTGGATGACGAGCACTATACATGGCAATCACGACGTATCTGTCTCATTGTCTTGTTCAAAAGTATCATCGAAACAACTAGCCTTTTAGCCACATATTCCAGCATAACCAAACAATAATAATAGCTTAATAATTTGTAGGAAGAGGATAAATCATGAATATGATGTGCTTCTTCTTCTTCTTCTCCGTCTTTTTCTTTTTTAATAAATATAACCTAAGAGACGAAAGATATATAGATTGATTTGAGAATGTATTAAAAAGAAAAAAAACAGACTGGTGCGTAATTCTGTAATTACACAATATCTACAAAAAAGTCGTACCTCAAGAGGTGTATTTTAGGCAATTTACCTTTGTCACGCTCACCATAAGATGTCACGCCTTGTAACCGCGGGCCCGCAACGTGATAGCCATGACCACAATCATCTACTGGCAATCGTACTCTCTATGACAAAAGGAATATCCCGAGATAATAGTGGATACTTATACCCATGCTTATATATCAATTAGAACTTTCAGAATTATCCGAGTTTTCACAATCTTGTGAAAAAAAGGCGTTTATACCATATTGGAGGGTTGAAACTTTCACATTGCAACTGCCAAGATTGGATCCTTCGTCCTTGTGCACAATCTATCACCCCGAATACGACCGGGCTGCCTTGTAGACGGGTTTTCACAATCTTAATACAACGGTTAGTGGCTGATTCCATACCGATTTGAAGATGTTTTTTTTTTTTTGTTTTTTTTAAATATTTTAAACAAATTGAACTATTATTTTAAAACAGTTGTGTCTATTATTTTAAATGGTTCTTCATTAATTTGGAATGACAATGCTGCTAAGTATATATTTGTTAGAATGTCCATCAACATCAGATAATAGAAAACTGGGGTATGAATGACAACTAAATGAGTCAGTCAGACAAATATTGTAATAAATGTATGTTCAAAGTCATGTCTTGTTAGGAAATGGAATTTTAGAAATCCAAAACTTTCTAAACAAAGCATTATGATGACCTTATTATAGCGTGATGTGGTGTATTGGCTACCATTGCTGGATTCTTACGTTATATTATATGGTGACATTGCACCAATTACAAGTACATTATATAAAGATGCAAAACACGAAAACAAATGAGATGACGATGCCTCCCTCTAAGATCACAGATTGAATTGCTGTCTCTGTGTCTCACTCGCAACTTCTGCAATTTATCTCCACAATAAACTCTGAGGGGATAGTTTTAATATGAAACATGTTTATTAGACATTATGATTCAGAATTGACTATATCACTACAGAATAAAAAGATAGACAATTTTATGATAATGTTGTGAGCTTTGAAACTGACTATAAAATCGACATGTGCCCGATACATATCAGAATTTCCTATCCGTACACAAAAGTTGTGAGAACACTCATGATGAGCTAAGCAAAAACACAATTCTTTTTTCTTTTTCTTTTTTAAGTAGATCAGCGATCTAAATTTCTCGACTAATTTGATTCAAATATATGGAAGATAAACTTCACAATAAAACATAAAACCGCTCTATGATGACTTGAACCTGTGACCGTAAAGTAGAAGATGGGCTACGTAAACCTACTAACCCAGATTGGGGTGGGGGCAATAGATCGACTATAACTAATTGGAGAATTAACAGACCATTATGAATCCCAGAAAGCCTACGGGCCGATGTGGCTATCCATTGTGGGCCAAGTCAAACGTCTAACCTCAGCCACGTTTGACAGATATCCACTTCAACATTCAAACCGATCAAAATACAGTTTTAAGACTTGGATTTTGGGTCGAACCTAATACAGTTCACTCTAATTTTTTCTATTGGCAGGTCCATAATACTTCTCCATTCCAATTTAATTGTCGTTTAAGAGATATATATGTATTCAAATTAATTGTCATTTGTATGTCTTTTATTATGTGTCAATAATTTATTCAAATATATATTCAATATATCTTTTATTGGAAAAGTAAAAGAGGAGGAAGGAAGGGGTATTATTGAAATTATAGTGGAAAAAATTATCGTTTGTTTGAATTTTTTAATTTTTTCAAAGTGTCATAAACGACTTATATTGAAGAAGTTGATATTCCTACATCTGAAATGAATAGATTATCTATATAGTTACCTTTTTTGCTCTCTCTCTCTCTCTCTCTCTCTCTCTCTATATATATATATATATATATACAACATTTTACTGAAAAACTTAAGTCCAACATTTACGGCACGTTTTGGTACACTTAATTTTTGACTGAAAAATCATATTGTTGCATCAAATCGCATCACATATATATTTTTATTTTGAAGCATATCTTTAAAGTTACACATATTATAAAAAAAACTATATTTTGTACGAAAAGTAATTTTTTTTTTGATGAATAAAGAATTATTCATTAATAATAAAATGGTCGGGCCCTTACAACCTACAACGTTCCCAAACTCTTTCTCTAATACAACAAAAGAGAGGAGTTGAGAAAGGAAGAAAATCAAACAAGACAGAAACTAAAAATTACACAAGGTAACAGATAATAACCCACACCCCAAATAACATAGGTGGGAAGCAGCTAAAACTACTACTAATAATTTAACAAACAAACAAAAGATAGTCTTCTCCGCAACATCTTCATCGCCATTTTCAAACTCCAGAGGCAAGCGCTTGGTTTCAACTTTTTTCGTAGACAGCGATTCAAAAGAACATGGCATATCAACGATCTAAAGAATCGACTAGAAAAGAGGTGGAAACTCAAGAAAGGGCCCAGATTAAAACTGGGTATCCATATCTTACCACCAACTAGTCGATCTAAGAAGATTGACAAAAGATCTCGCCTCAAAGTTTTGAATCCTGATGAAAAACGCATTAGAGAAAGTCCATCGATGTTTGTGGCAAAAGGAATGGTGAGGAAACCAAAAAAGGATGGAGAATGGCTAAATCCGACCGGAGGACAGAGTTTTTGGACGGATCTAGCCATTAGATAATGGAAGAAGAAGAAGAGAACAATGAGAAGATATTTTTAGAGAGAGAATTTTGGAGAAAGGGATGAGGAGAGTAATATAAGATGATGTATGAAAAGTAAATGAAATCATGTACTAATAAAAGATTATCTATAAGGTGTTATGAAGAGAATAATACATTTCTACATAAAAATGAATAAATATTTGTTCCATTCAAAATATTATAATTAATTAAATGAAGGGTATAGTTGTTACATAATGTTAATTGAATATTCAAACTTCGCCTGAAGTAATAGGTTTTAGAGTGAAAAACATTTCACTTTTTCTTCCTAGAATAACCATTTCTAAGGAATTAAGGAATATCCCAATGGTTGAAGTTGCTCATTCTCTGGACGAGGTCCTGTAATCGATTCCTACTTCTCCTTCCCAATAATAAAAAAAAAAAAAAACATTCTCAAAGAGAATAATTTTCTACTTCAATTCATCAAACCAAACATTAAAATGAAAAATAATAATTAGAATAGTCATTCTATTCCATTCTTCAACGTACGAAACGACTTCTTAAAGTTAAAAAAAATATAGAATAAGGAGAAAAACAGGGAACTTATCAATATTTGACCAACAATGTGAAGTCAAATATTCAAAAGAAAGTTGGAAGAAGAAGATAGGATCTCATCAAAAGTCAAACCCTATTTAACTTTTTGCTATAACAGAACAGGTGAAAACTGTCTGTCCGCCCAATTAATTAGAATTCGTTATATAGATATTTATTCTAATTATATATATATATATATATATATATAATTGTGTATATTAATAAGAATATACACGAGGATAGACGATTTTTTGGATAGTAGAACCGTGAGAATTTCTATTTATTTTATATAAAAAAGTGGACTAGAATGAAGGGAATATAATGCTCAGGTTGCAAGGCTGGACTCCATTTGCAGAAACATTAGTCAAATCGCAGATTGACACGTAGAATTCTTTTAGTAAGTCTTTGGCGGTAGCAAAGAAGACAAACCAAAGTTTGTTTACGTAAATCACAAATTGAAGAAAAATAAAAACCATATCTTTGACTTCGATTCACTGCACTTTTTGGTATTTGCTTACTATCTTTTACTTAATTCAGCTGATTTTAGCTGAACTACTAATATAGGGTTGGCGAGTTTAATTAGCTAATTTTACTTATTAAACCACGTTCAAGCTAGTCTTTTTTTATCGAAGGTGTCCTAGCCAGTGGGGAAGGTGTCTGTCGTGGGCAAGCTTTAATCTCCCTTTCTAAGGTTATTTTCTCCTCGTCTGAGGCAGTTATCTCTCCTCCTATACGAGGCAACCGTCCAATCGGACTTCAAAAAAAAAAAAAAAGCTAGTCTTTTAATTCTTCTGTTATTCTCCTCATAGTTTCCTTTTAATTGTAAGAGATCAAAAATTGACTTTGGTAGTAGTGTTAAACAAACGAGATTTTAAGGGCAAAAAATTCTCTGTCCCCCTTCCTGTTCCCATCCCTTTCCCCCAACCAATCACAATTCACCCTGTGTATATATAATTGAAAACAAATATTTATATAGTAAATTCTGATTGGTTGGGGACAGGGATGGGGACAGGAATGGGGATTGAGGATTTTCACTCGATTTTAAGGGGCTCCCTTTCGTTCAGTAAATTATTTTGTGCACCAATAAAATTTCTTGTATATGCAATAATATTATTGGACTAAATAAAGATAAGGGGCATGAATTTATCACATTTTTTTTTTAATATAGTAATATCATTAGTGTATTAAACAATGACTGGAGATCTGGAGATTTAGTCAAGGTTGTCAAAATCGTATTTTTGACTCGGAACGGAAGGGGTCTCAAGAATCGTAAACTCGAGGATCGTAACACGGATCGGAAGATCCGAAAAAATTATTAAAAAATAAATATTTTATTTTAAAATTAATATCTCAAATATATTTTATTTTAAATCATTCCCTTAAACATCTCATTTTGTTTTAATATCCAATTAAATACTGAAAATACAAAGTAAATAGTTTAGGACTTGTTTCAATATAATTATTTTATAAAGTTTTATATGCTAATATTTTAATTGCACTTTTAGCCCTAACTATATATATACTCCTAAGCACCCTAACCCCTAACCCATCCCAGCCGCTCCCTTCTCTCTTTCTTCTCCGCAAGAGCAAGACCCCTCAGCGGCTCAGCCCCACCAGGCCCACCGCCATTTTCCTCCCCTCCCCTCTCCTCCCCCATCCTTCCTTCCTTCTCCCCATTTTCTCTTCCTCCCCGCCTCAGTGGAATCGTCTCCTTTCTCCGTTTTCTTCATCACCGCCGCGACTCCATCACCGTTTTCTTTCTCCGTTTTCTTCATCACCGCCGCGACTCCATCACCGCCGCCGTCACAGCGTCCCATTTTCTTCTTCTTCTTCTTCTTCACAATTCCGTTTGTAAAAAGAGAAAATGTTGGATCGTAATGGATCGTTCGATCCTACGATCTTACGATCTGGATCGACGATCCAGAACGATCCAACACCACAGCGATTTTTACAGCGATCCAACACGGTTGTAGGCCTTAGGATCGTAAAATCGTACGATTTTACGATCCAGAACGCGATTTTGACAACCATGGATTTAGTAGAAGATCCAAGGACATTTTACTGTGATAATCATCAATTAATATAATTTTTATTCAAAAACATTTATTATTATTATTGAGAAAGAATATTGAAACCGAGGTCTATTCTTCCGAGTTGAAGTGATAAAAGAACAAAGCTAAGTCCTCCTGGCACAATAAACATCTTATATTGGACATCCAGAATCCTCCAACAAATCAAACCGTTGGAATAATCTTAAAAAAGAGAATTATACCAGTGGGCGGCTCAACCACAGATTAGTGCAATTCAAGGACTTGGATCTCCTTGGCTAAATTCAACGCAAACAGAGGAATTACGTGTAACAAAAAATAGAACACCGAATACTCTATGACATTCTTAATTATTATCATTTTTACACTTAAAGTTTATTAATTTATTAAAGTTTATCTATTTTTAATTTAATTTATTTAATCAATTCGGTCTTTCTAATCGAACTCTATTATAGATTTCTGGCCACATTCTTTATAGGTTGTCTTATCTCTTCCTTCTCCGAGTTCAGATTATGAATGAAGGAATCGAGAAGCAGGAATCACTAACTGATTTTATTATGAAACAATTTATGATTAATAAAAAAATTCGTAATTAATATGTCAGAAGAAGCGTCACATAATACTGAACCAACAAAAAAAAAGTTACATTATGAACAAATTAACCTTTGTAGAACTTTCAAAGGGTGAGCAAAAGTATAAAATTTGATCTTGACTAAGATGACCAAAGACCGCTCATCAACTTTTCAAACTTTGATCACTTCCAATCAGCTTCCGCTCATATTTAATTCCAAATAAGTACTAACGATTTTGTGCAGAGATTCACCTTTTTTAACTTGCATTTAGTTTCATTAATTCGATTAGAACTTAAATGGTATTTTAGTCGATTCGATAAAAATTGATGTCAACATGTAATAATTATTATTCTTTTGCTTTATACAAAATTGGACTTGTAACGTTTAGTTGAGTGGCCTCAACTTTACCATAAGATCGGGCTTCATTAGACAGAGCTTCACATTTTCACATGAACAATATAAAAATTGTAGCGGATTTAAGGGAAGCAAGGGAGGGCATTGCCCCCACCATTTTTTTTAAATTTTTTTTTTTCCTAAGAAATTCTTTAAAAATTTATATCTTCCACGACAATTTGAAAGTTTATTAAAGTATGTGTCTACCCCTAATATAATATATAGATAAGAACAAAAATACGCATGCAGTTGGAATGGAGAGAAAATCAGATCAAGAAAGTCGTGCCGTGAAGAAATTAATTAAGAAAGAAGGAACATAATACCTTTTCTATTGTAATCTTAACTTATTTCAGCAACATAATACACGAGAAAACTAAAAATTAAAGATGAGAAAACTATATTTATAGGCAATGATAATTAGGAAAAAAAGATTAATCCTTAAAATTTTCAAAAAGCTAAACATTTTGAAAACTGAAGTCAAATGTGCTTCAGACCAACAATCTCGGCGTGCAACAAATTAAAATTGTTCACTTGTATCATGATTCATGAGAAATAAACTTATAATAAAAAGGTTGTCTGCTTTTCTTATTTTATTTGGGTACTTTCTAAAGACACAAAAAGGTCAGAGAAAAAATAGAATTTCGTCTCAACTGGGAAGTAATTAACACTAAGGAGTAAGGAGCACGATCGCAAAGAGAAATAGCCCTTAGGAGAAATAGGTTTGATGGTGCGGAAAATGAAATGGTCAAAGGGCATTGGTCAAATTTGTTGGTGGCTGTTTTCTTGCATACAAGTCAGCCTGAAAATATTCTCTCTTAACGATCCATTTTGACTTGTATTACCAGTCCGCTTCTAGTGCTAATAACAGTGGTAAATGGCTCTGCCCACGACCCTATGGTCGTGGGTTCGATATCCCTCCCCATTTGGAATGAGGGCAAGCTTTTAATTATCTCCATTTCTAGAGCTTATCTCCTCCTTTTGTGAGCGCTTTCTCTCTCACTTATGAGACAACTGCCCATCTGAGCTTCAAAAAAATAAAGTAAAAAATAACAGTGGTAAATGGCGAATTTTTTATGAGGAAGTTTTATTTTTCGTGAAATTTTATATAATTATTGTATTTCACTTTCCAAAATATTTTAGTAAAAAAATCGCTCCTTAGCGATAAATTTCTAATTCAATCTCTGACTAATAGTATTATTCTAAATCAATCTCGATATTCAACACGGTAATGACAAATATTCTGACAAAACCAAATTGAAAATGTATTTTTTTTTGGACCTCACCAGAGGAGGGAGCCCATGTAGGGCGGAAATTATACATATAGAAGAGCCTCACAAAGGATGTAAATTAGAAGACCGGCATGCCGGTTGCCCCATGACGGAGAATATAAGTGCCTCACAGAGGAGGTAGATTAGAAGACCCATGTAGGGGGAATATAAGTGCCTCACACAAGAGAGAACCCAAGAAAAGGAAATTAAAGCATGCCCCTTGTGTGAGGAGGGTATCGAACCCACGACCCACTGAACTATGGACCTTGTGATATGTATTATCCATTATATTTCAATCTTTCTCGTGTTTTTTTCATCTGATTTTCTATAGTAAACATTACAATTTGAACTCAAAACTTGTCCTCGGTGGAAATATGTTTATTTATACACGTCTATACAGACTCGTGGTAGTTAGACGTAGTAATAATAGCAATTTACTTGGTAATATACCAAAGTAACAGAAGTAATTCCTAACTGAACAAAGATTGTGAGTCACATTAATTTATTATTGAAAAAGATAACTTTACATATATGTAATCAATCATCTTATACAACCTCTCAATACACGTGAGATAGAAGATTTTATACTTCTGAATAAAATAAATATCGTTAACAACTAATCAAATACATTTATTCAGAAAAAAAAAAAAAAAAAACTACTCAAATACATTTTCAGATAAATTATATTCAAATTCATCTAAATGAATTGTTTATTGAATCAGATAAATGAATTCGAAGTTAAATATGAATTATTTCCAAATCTATTCAATTAATATTATTATGTCCTTGCTTGCAATACTGGAGTATGGGGAGACATTATATTTGGTGAATTGAGTCCATCGTCACGTAGCCTTAAGGACGAGAAGCTAAGCCGTAGATTCTTCTTCCACACCTTCTTCTCAGCCGTTGGATAACCATTAATCTCGGTTGCTTGCGCCACAAACTTCCTAATCCTAGTAAGTGCGACATGCAACGTCTCGTTGTCCATGTTCGCAAAACAAACCCTAAACCACCCCGGCTCGACACAATGGAAAGAATATCCTGGTGACACATTAAGCTTAACGTCGTTTATTATTACTCTCCATAATAACATTTCGGCTTCGAACGAGGAATCCTTAAGAAGCGGACGTAAATCCATCCAGCAAAATAGTCCTGCGTTGCTTTCTAAACATCTAATCCCGACTTCTTTAAGACCGTCGCAAAATATTTTGTACCTTTTTCCTAGCCTTAATGAGCTCGTCGCAAGAAACTCCGACACAAATTCGTCGTCTGAAAGCATAGAAGCTAATAGATATTGCGTTTGTGACGAAACCAATCCGAAACTCGACATTTTGCGACCACAATTCACAACGACGTCGTTGTACGAATACAAAATTCCAATCCTAAAACCTGGTAGTCCCATATCCTTGGATAAGCTATAGACAATGTGGATGAGGTCCCGATTACATTCAATTTCTTCGATAATTTCCGATATGCTTATAAAATCCGGAGGACTGAATACCGTTGTTGAATATATTTCGTCGCAAACAAGGTGGATGGTTTTCTCTTGGATGAAGTTTACTAGAGTTTTTAGTGTCTCCTTAGTCGCTGTCGTGCCTAAGGGATTCGAAGGGTTTGCGAGGATCACACCTTTGACTCTGATGTTTGCTGCGACGGCGTTTTGATATGATTCTTCGAGGGCCTCCCTAGTGATCTGGAAATTGTTTGAACTCATGCAATTTACTGGAATTAGTTGCACCCCGGTTCTCCATTTTAGGTCCCTATCAAATCTGCATGCAGAAAAATTATCAATAATGTTAATTAATAATTATTTTCTTGTATAGTATTTTTTTCTCGATATTCAACCCCACATAATATATACGCATGTTATTAAACTGATGACTGATATATTATCATGGATATTGGCATCTATAGTTAATTTGATAATGTTTTTTCCACATAATGAATACAATTTTCAAAGATCGTGACTAATTGACTACTTGCTGTGTGAACATGAGTTGTCATCTTGAACACGAGGTGGGATAATATTTGATTTTGAAGAAAATAACTATCAACTTTCAAGATCAAAATAAAGTACACAGATATGGAGAAATGCACGATGGACAAAATCTGTACTTTTTTGCGTGTCGTTGGAGAAATTTTATTTTGGTAGGTGACTAAGTTTAAAAGTTACATTCAAGCCAATGAATGCAGTACACATAGGAAAGAGAATTGTCAAAAAGTCAATTCTCTTCCCTACGCTGTACTTATATTAATTGGGCTGAATGTAACTTTTTAAACTTACTCACGCATCTCAAGATAAAACTACTCTTGTCATTGACTCGGGGACGAAGCCAAAAATTTGGTGTTGGGGGGCGAAACCGGTAAAAAATTCCAAAATTCTTGGGGGCGATAAAAAAGGCAAAAAAAAATTCTTGGGGGGGCGAAATTGATAAAATTTTCCAAAATACACATAAAATTTCGATAAATAATAATATTTTTAAAAATCTTGGGGGCGGGTTTCGTCCATGCGTTGACTATCTATTTGTATATTACTTTATTTTATTTTCCAGCTAAATAAAAGCATTAGAAATTTGTGGTAATGTTCTTCAAAAGACTGCTCTACTGTCTGGAATTTTAAGTTCAGGTAGGGGCCAGCTTAAAGGAAAAAAAAAAGAGTCCCAAAAGTTTGTAATAATTATTAATCAACTGATCAGTACAGACACGCGTGGAGTATTTATCCAATTAATTAACTTGTTCTGCTTTCTCATTAATTTCTCAAATTTGAAACACAAAATAAAGGATAATGTTTCACCATATTTTGCAAATATTCTAAAACTAGAAATAACAAAATCACAAGAAACGTGACTAACTAAAACTAAAACTACTAAATTCCAAATATTCTAACATGATACGAGTTTTTTGAATTAATCACAGTCTAAGCATTAAATTAACCTCTCTTTATTAACCGATTTATATTTTTATCGCGAGTTCATACATCATTTCCTAAACTTATTTAGTTGATGTTACCGAATTGGAACATCATTCCATGTTATGCAAACATGATTATTCTTTAGTTCTGTGACAAAAAAAAATGAGAGGAACCTAAACGACTTATATTATGGAATAAAAGAAGTACTATGTAATAGGAAAAAAATGCAATATATATATATTGACAGTAAAAAAATACAAACTGAGTTCTAAGAAATTAAAATGAAAACTTACGCTGGATAATAAGGTGTCGGAACCAAGAAAGCGTCGCCGGGATCAGCTAAACAGAACATGATGAGCTCACTGGTTCCGGTTGCTCCGCCGGACATTACTATTCGGTCTGGATCAAATGTCACCCTACCACCTCTCACTTTCCCCATGAACCTCGCTACGGCCTGCACGAAATCCCTTAATGAGTAATGATTGTTATTCAAAGTTCGTGACTATCTGTCCGAAATTAAATGTCCATTTTTTTTCTATGCTCGGAGAATAGAAAAGAGAAAATAATATGCATGCATACGTTTCTGAATTCAGGCAAGCCATGATAATCCTGAAAATTGGCTATATCCTTGAACATGTTTACTCCTTCACTAGTGCAAATGGAAGCTTTTTGATGTTTTTTAATCCAATCCTTGATCAAGTCAAAAGAGAGCTGCAAGAGAAAATCAAGGTACAAAACAACATTAGCATTTATATAATATCGGGGTAAATTTTCTTTCCTCATACATGTTCTCACCATTCGAAATTCGTCGTGTAAACATTTTCTTTTCCAATTCTACATACACGTGGCCAAGTGTAAGTGACTGGAGACATGTATAGGGACAAACAATTTTTTTTCCCTATAATATCTCAGGAGCAAATTAGGTCAAAACCCGAATTACTTTCATGACTAAGATTTCAAAAGTGAGGATACTGAATGCTCTAAAGAAAAAGGCAAAAAAAAAAAACCTGATTTTCAGCAAGTCCCATTTGAATAACTCCATTGGGGTTGTGTAGTGGGTGGAAAGGATCATTATCGTATGCTTTCCAACCATCAAAATAAGGTGAATTTTCTCCATGCTGATCGCTGGTGGCTAACTTAGATAAAAGCTGGGAATTTTCGCTCTTAAATGCCATTGCAAAAGAGGATAATTAAATGATGCGTATGTCTGATCTTAGTATGTACGTGAGTACACTATATAATTTCTGTTTATATGAAAGTAGGATACTGAAACGAGCTTGAGAGATAGAGAGATATATATAGGCAGCTGGAGGACAATGAGAAATTAACAAGAAAGACTATTTCAACGTTCAAAGTGGGGAAATTCAGTTCAAAGTAGGGAAATTCAGGGGAAAAATTAAAGAAGAAATGAAAACTTGAACACGGCTGGCTACATAGCAAGAAAAGTGTCTGATTTTTCTTGTAATAGTGCTTGTTTGCGTAATAAATGATGCAAGCCCATTCACGTGAGAAAGATGGAGAGAAAAAAAATCAGTTTTTCTCGTTCGTTATGTGTCCCGTTTCGTATCTCATAAATAAGAAATTGACATAGGTTATAATTTTTTAATTAAAAAGTTAACACATAATAATTTTTTATTGACAGGATAGAAAACGAGACACATAATGAAAACAGACGATTTTTACGGAAAAAGGAAACGGAATAAGAAGAAGGAGAAGTAGGTTTGTTAATTTTATTCTTGTTTGACTTTTCTCCAATACTTAAAAATATAGGTGATTGTTGTAATATTATGATATTATGCGTCCGGATCCTATGCGGAACATCTTTTTTTCAGTATTTATGGAACGCCTCAGAACAGATGTTCCGCGTGGTAAAACAGAATATGTGTTCGTTTTAAATCAATTTTAACTGTCAAAATTTTAATACAACGTACGAGAAAAGTTTCGAAAATACGGAATTTACTCGTTCCGCACTAGAGCGTGTCGAATATTAAGGGGAGGGAAGCAATTTTGTCAAAAAAGAGTATTCAAGTTGGAAGGTAGTGATAATTACTCTTACAGTGAAACACTGTCATTAGTTTATAATATCTTCAAATTCTAATTTTGCATAGAAGAAGATTATCTACATTCAATGACGAATCCCTCAGATGCATTTTTGCTTCATTCACGACCATAAGAAAACAGAAGGCAATTTAGGCAAGTGGGGGGAACTTCCGCCTCTCTCTCTCTTTTCTCTCTATTTTTTTCTCTTGAAGTTTCTTCATTTTTTTAATTTTCATGGCTAGATTCAATCATTCTTGGTTCGATCTAGCCATCTTTCTCACTTTTGGAGTCTTCATTCTCTCCTTTTACCGTAAATAGTGATGGATTTTTTTCAAAATATTCTGATTCAAGATTCAAGACTCAGATGCAAGATGTACTTCAAATCCTTCCAGATCTGGAGTTCCCTCTAAACCCGGAGTTGTTCTGGTTCCTTCCTCAGTTTTCTTCATCTTTCCGAGATAATTTATGGGACGGTTGATACGCCTATGATCTCGTAGATTGTTGATTTCTAAGAAAGGTGTTGGAACTGAGCTTGCTACTGCTGTTCAAGAATTTTGGAGAAGATGCTGCGAAGAATTTTATTATGTATTTATTTTTTGTACTGTTAGTAGTGTTTACCTCGTCCGGGTTATGAACTTTTATCTGTTATCATGGTGGTCTCCACCATTGTATAACTTTTATTTTCTTGTATTTTTTTTTATCTTTTGACTATAATAGCTTCGGCTATTTTATAATTAATGAATAATTTCTTATTTAGGCAAAAAAAAAAATTGACGAATCCCTCATTTTTATGTTGAGAGTAATGGAAAATATATTAAAAGATCATATAATATTTCAATAATTATTTAGAGGAATCTGAAAATTAAAATTTTAAAGGATTTCTAAAAAAAATTAATTTTTCATAGATAAAATATGCAATATTTTAAAATATTAATGTGGCGGGCAGCTTGTCCCTTAGATCCACCATAGTGGAGATGATCAAATTCCTAAAGATCGTATACATAGATAGATGGGCTGCTAAATTAGGCTTGGAAGCATGGTCTTGGTTAGGTTTTCTTTCCTGGAATAGCAATAAACATGATCAGATTAGAGGAACAAACTTAATTATTCATCAAAAAGAAAAGGAAAAAGGAAAAATAAGAGTAACAAACTTGGGAAGTTTATAAATGGGCGGCAGCTTGAAGCTAGGCCAGATGAAGAAATTCCACGTTGTTACCGCTCATCCATATCAAACGGCATATATTTTTTAGGACCTTATTAGACTAATAGAATTATTAGATAGAAATTGGCTAAAACCTAAATTGGGGGTGAATCCCTTATACCAATAGGGGTGAATAGTATTAATTTGGGTTTTATCCAATTCATATCCAAGAATTCTAGTAGCAAATCATTTTTCTATTTTTTATTTTCGGATAA
Source organism: Vinca minor (assembly GCA_026122235.1). Lineage (NCBI taxonomy): Eukaryota > Viridiplantae > Streptophyta > Magnoliopsida > Gentianales > Apocynaceae > Vinca > Vinca minor. The sequence goes on along the minus strand of JAOCZM010000100.1, from coordinate 3,524,023 downwards.
GGCTATCATGAATTTGGATCCTTTCTAGTATAATATATATTCCAGTACAAATTGAAGAATAAAATTTTATCGTAGTAAGAACTTCTAAAAGTTAGTAAAATCGTCTCTTAAGTATGCCTAAATACCAGCTTAATTAAAAGTTAGTGCTATGCACATACATAAGACTTTAATTGGTGTAAAAAGAAGATATATTACTGAGGAATAGTTTAGAACATAAACATACAAACTTGAAAAAACGAAAAGGAAATTGAAAAACACATAATATTCGAACTACAAACTACATTCATTATGAAACTTTTGATCTTGGAAAATTCTTCCCTCTTTTGTCACTGAGCCATGATTCGTAAGTAAAGTCCCGGGATTATTCGGAAAAATTTGATCGATGTTCCAAGGCGAAGAAGTTGCATATTTGGCTAACGTATCACCACTTGATTTATCTCCCATAATATATATTATTTGCTGCATTCTTGGAAATGAGAAATTAGAGATCTGAAGTCAGGCTAACAAAAAAAAAAGTTATAAACACTTGTGATTTTTCTTCCACACAATTGCATTTTACAACTTAGTGAACGGTGAAAAAATATTTGTACATGAATAAAATTAATCAATTGCCGCTTCATTCAAATAATCACTAACTAGAAATTGCTTAGTCTTCAATTTCTTGGAGGAAACTTTAACTAATTCATGAAAAACTTCAGTCGTGTTAACATATTGCACTTTATTTTCGAAAGAAAAAAATATAGTATTCTCATTCTCATAGATATTGCATATTGAAGTTTTAAATAATTAACAAAAATTCCAGGACAAACTTATTAAATTGGAGAAAATTACCAAAAAGAAAATTAAATATAGAAACATGAGAATAAAAGAAAATACAAAAAAAAATAAAATCAGGAAGATAAAAAAGAGATTGAGCAAACGAAGAATGTTTTGAAAATTAAAGTGACAGAAAATATATTAAATATCGAAGGAAAGAAATAAACTTTAAAAGGCAGAAGAAAAATAAGTAAAAGTTTATTTTTTTGCTAAGTAAAAAAAAAAGGTAAAAGTTAAAGAGGTAATTTATGGACATGTGGTAATAAACTAGTCGACGCGCTCTTAAATAATCACCCCTTTCATGCCTTCTCCCAATTATCACCTTTAACTCCTAGTTGTCCTACTCCTCAACTCCAAAGAGATTGATATTGAATCGGCTACAAAATGTTTAGTTCTCATGCAATTCTTTTTTGTTAAGTATTAATTAGGGGTAATTTAGTCATCTTGATTAGTACCTTAGTTTATTTGAAAACTTCTAAAAAGACTTATATTTTAAATCGGATGAAATATTATTGTTTCTACTTATTTACTTGGTATTAGAGTCATTCAATTCAGCATTACGTAAATGTTCAATTTTACACATTTCATCTTCCAAATGCCCAATCCTTATAGGGTTGTTAAAAAATTTCACATTATTGACTAGTAAGTAGGTAATTTTATTCTTTATAAGGTTTGAACATTATTCCATTCTCGAGGTACATATTGGAAATGAAGTTAAACTGAAATCTAATTTTTTAACAACAAAAGTTTTGAGAAAAATATTACTAATCAAATCTAAATTTAAAAAATAAATGGTTAAGTGCGGCCAGGGTTCACCTTCTTAAATATATATATGTATGAAAATTGTTGAACATATAGTTTTTTATAAATCGATACAGGTACTGATTAGAGTAATGGTAAGAATGTATACATAATAAACTTAATAACCCAATATAAAATTAATTTCTTATTGATTTCAACAGTGTCTTTACTATGAGGAAGCTCACAAAAATTAAAGGTAAAGTCAACGCATCTAGATCACTGATCGAAGTAAAATTTGTTTAGGGATCATGGGATTGGAGGATCTTATGGGACGGCAGATGAAAATGGTCCCCTGGATGGTTTGAAACTTTGAGTTTGCCGTATAGAGGGGGACTGAGGTTGTTATAGGCAAAATACCTCTTCAGTTCTTTAACTTGTTAATTTGGGTAGTTACACGTCTTTAACGTTGTATATGTTCCAAGTCCGTGCCCTAATTCTCCCCCCAATAATCTGCTATCTAGTTTGAGGATAGAGGAAAAAAATGATGAAAACATATTCCTTTTATAGTAAATTAGTAAGGTAAGGAAAGATCTTTTACACACCTTAAAAATATATATTTTTGAAAAAACCGTCCAATAATTTTTATTTTTAGTGTTAATATGCCGGCCTACTAATCTAGGATGTACTGTTAATACTGCTGGGAAAATTGCTTATACTTCCTCTGTTTTATAATAGAATTCTTTCTATATACTTTAGTATATAATAAAAAATTAGGAGAATTTTTTCTATTATACCTTTAGGTCTCAAGTATCAACTTATCTTTCCTTCTCTCTATACCATAATATTGGTAAAGGGCAATTTTAGAAAGTCCTTAAAAGTTAAAAATGATATATATTTTGAAAAGACGTGAAGAGGCTAAAAAGACTTATATTATGAAATGGAGGGAGTATTAATTTAACACAACAATCGTAGGATAATCCTAATTAAACTTCATGTGAGGAGTCGAAAGATAAATTTTATATAATTTTTTAGAGGTAATTTTGTTAACAAATTTTAAAATTGTTCGAGTTTTATGAAAGTAAAAATACAATTTTCAAAATCCCCAACACCTTACCTACATCGTTGACATTTGACAACAATTCTTTGTGCCTTATCGTTATAATGATTCTTGTTAGCAAGATGGCAATTCATATATATGCATATGATCCACACAGAGAAATTAATATTCGTACTATTTCGGATATCTTTTTTGGTTAAATCCTTTTTCTTTTCTATTTATAGAAGACAATATATATTAGATGAAAGAAAGTCAATATTTCTTAATTTGGAATTGCCGATTCTTCCCTCCAATGGTACAAAAATTAGGCAGCAATGATAGGAGTATTCATTGTCCGCCGGGTCATTAAATTCTAGTACCGTTCTTGTGGGATTGCTTCCACAACCCTTTCACATTAATTGAGTGGAGGCCACATCTGCAGGTAAGTCATGAAGCAACTTAGGCCATTTCCTCATGCCCCGCAAAATAAAGGCCATTTACTTAGCCAAAGTCATTGTGTTTCTATCTAACAATTTCACGATTGAATATCTAATTTAAGGTTTGGGCTGTAATTATTGAATTAAGGATATTGAATAAGTATGAATAAAAAAGTATATGACAATGCAAACTCAGAATTTGATTCCAACATATCATTCTCCCTTAATTTATGTGTGATTCAATATCCTTCATTTAAGGATCATTATTGTCAAAAGTTTAAGGGATCAGTCTTCGTTATACTCTGTTTTCTTCTTTACGAAAGTATAAAACATAGGGCAAACTGCCCTTTATTGACCATCAAGAATCCAACAACAAATCAAAGTCTTCGATTTGTCTCTGCAGAGAGTCTTTTATCAAGCGGTTCGATATTTCCGTTACACTTTCTTTAACGCTAACGGCAATATTTTAATTCTAAATTTTTTTATTTATATATTCTAAATTAGAAAAAGTAAACTCGAATGAAAAAAATATATATATAATTAAGGAATGTTGCCGGCCGCTGAGCAAGGAATCCGATGTGCATGGACTCAACCACAGATTATAACTCACTGTTTGAAAGAGTAAAATCTTGGGCAGGAAAGGGAATAGATTCGAGCATGCTAGGTTGTGATTCTCACTTATGACTAGTCTGACAAAACAAAAAAGGTCTTGGACAAAATTTTATTTAAAGATTTGCATTTCAACCTTTTTCTTTTGAAACAAAAAAAAATAAAAAATAAAACTCAAACTCTAAGAGTTTTTGTCATCCCGTCTCTAAAATTTGATAGAAAATATTAATTGCCGGATATATTTGGTTAAGAATTATCATAAGTTACAGATTAACGGCAACAAATCATCTGTCCCCGTTTCTATTTCCATTTCATATCCCCAATCAATCACAATTCACCTTGTGTATATATAATTGAAGAAAATATTTATATAGTAAATTTTGATTAGTTGAGAAAAGGGATGGAGATAGAAATGGGGACAGAGAATTTTTACCCCTGATTAACTACCTTCATACAAGGAATCTAATTCCGGTTTTGATAAATAATCGAACCCCACCAGTGACGGATGCAGGTAAGGGTCTCTGTGGTCATTTGACCCCAGTGAAAAAAAAAATTTAATTATATATGATATATTTTATTCCATTTAGATAATAAGTGTATCAATAACTCCACACAAAAAAATTAATGACCTCACTAATAAAATAAACATTCTCAAAATTTTGATTTAAAAGATAAGAATCTGTTCCGCACGTACGGAACAATTCCCGTTCCGCACTGAAGCAGTGGTGTTAATCATTTTTGTTGTTTCTAGAAGATATTTAACAAGCATCTTTAAATATTGTAAAGACTTAAAAATACTTTTGTTTCTAGAAGATATTTAACAAGTTACTCTCAATAAAAAAATAGCTTAACTCTCAGCTCTCAAGTCTCAATTCATTCCCGCTTCGCAGGATATTTAGCAAGTTGCTTTCAATAAAAAAATAGTATTGTCTCTCAGCTCTCAAGTCTCAATTCCTTCCCGTTTCGCGGGATATTTAACAAGTTGCTCTCAATAAAAAAATAGTATTGTCTTTTAGCTCTCAAGTCTCAATTCCTCCCCGCTTCGCGGGATATTTAACAAGTTGCTCTCAATAAAAAATAGTCTTGTCTCTCAATTCTCAAGTCTCAATTCCTTCCTGCAAGACATCTCATTCTCAGTCATTTTTTTTATGCTGTATATTGTTTGATAAAATATATAAAAAAAAAAACTTGGAGAGGGGGTGCGAACTTGATAAAATACTCCAAACTACATATAAAATTTACTAAAATTTACCATATCTAATAGTATTTTTAAAAAATTTGGGCCCTTCTAAAATCGTCCCTGACCCCACTAATCTCGAGTCCTGGATCCGTCACTGAACCCCACCCTTCAAGAGCTAGGCGAGACTAATACTACAATTCTTGTAAGCAAGCTTGCCATTAAGCTATGCCTTGAGAGGGACTTAAAGATAAAATTAAGAAGTCACAAAAATTTGTTTCAAACTAGCTATTTGATGCAATGATGATTTCATTGACGGGTTAATATCCTCCAAAATCTAACTATTAGCTTTGTAAATTATGAGGCAACTTAAGTTATTGTCTCAAGCCTTCACAAAATAAAGGTCCCAATTTATTTTTATTTTTTTTACTAAACTTCACCTGAGAATAATAATAATTTAGAGACCTCATATAATTACATCTCGCACATTACCCACTAAACATAGGTTTAGCCTAAACCCATATAATCAGTGTCTTTCTATCTTCCATAATATTCATCCTTGAAATTTTTGAGTCTTATGGTAAGCAAATTCCTGAAGTCGTTATGGTAAACAAATTCCTGAAGATTAAATGGATTAAGTATATTATATATTGAAAATGATTTATTAGAAAATCTTGAATAAAAAACTTTAATAAGTAATTTTGTAGCCGAAAAATAAAGAAAAATCAGCAAAAAATCTTTAAACTTTTCAAAATATTTTTCCAATATAAACCTCCGATAAAATTTTGCCTCAGACCCCATATTCCATTCACACGGCCCTGATCTAGAGTCGTGTCAGTCATGAGGCAACTTAGGCCATTTCATCATGCCCCGCAAAATAAAGGCCCCAAATTTGATTTATTTTAACTAAAACTTCACTTCCAAATAGATACCCCATATAATTACATCTCACCCATTGCCCACTAAACATAGGTCTAGCCTAAGTCCATTGAGACTAACTTTTAGAGTATAAAAACTCAGTGACTTTCTATTTTTTATTTGATGTAAACAAGTTAAAAGCTTTAAAGGGTGGTGAATTAAAAAACTATCGTCTTAACCTTGAAAATTCTTTAAAATTTAATGAACATTCAAATGTTGATAGATTTGATTTATTTTCATAATTAAAAGTGTTGAAAGGAACTCTTAATGTAGAAATACTCCAATTGAGGTACTAAATTACATTAAAAATTAGATTTTTTTCCAAATGCATGTATTATTTATAGAATTTTATTAATCATACATGTGACAATTGCTTAAAAGAAGTTTTTCAAAATTAAAACTAATAAACTATTATTTTATATAAACTATGTTACACAATAGATTAAATGGATTTTATATATTATCTATTGAAAATAATTTATTAGAACATCTTGAATATAAAACTTTAATAAGTAATTTTATATCCGAAAATAAAGAAAAAAAAATTGTTAAGCTTTTCAAAATATTTTTCCAATATAAGTCTTCGATAAAATTTTGTTTTAGGTCCCGTGTTTCATTCACATGGTTCTGTCCTGATCTAACTATTCAGTATTTACCCTTCTTATCCTCCAAACAGGAAATTATAGTTTACCTAAATAAAAGAAAAGGAAATTATTCCCTCATCAAATAAGAAGACATCGCCCAAATTCACGTGCCCTTATTGTTTTCAAAAAATCTCCGCAAAAAAAAAAATCTGGACTAATAAGTAATAGTCTTTCTAACTTGTGATTTAGAGTAGGCGTTAATTCAAAAAGTAGATTATATATGACAATTTAAGAATATTAAAATCTAAAATCCTATAAGAAATGAAGAATTTTAGAAGAATAAAAAATTTAAATTACTATATATATAAACTTAATCCACATTAGCATTTGCCTGACATATGTTAGGAAAATCTGTAAGTATATATCGATTGGATTTTTCTGACCGAAACAGTTCCTTAATTAATGAAAATTATGTTTTAGTTTAAGACGTGTCACTTATAGTACTAATAGTCAAAGATTAATTCGTATTAAAAACATGGACCTTGGAAGCCTCCTCCGAGCGTATCAAAATAAATGTTGATGATTCTTGGGATACTAGTTTTGAGAATGTAGAATTTATTTTACGCAATGAATCAGGAGCCATTATGGCATGCGGCTCAAAAGTTGCAGGGCTTGCAGGAGTTTCTGCATATACATAACAAGTTGAAGCGTTAGCTGTTATAGAAGAACTTATATTTGTGAAAAATTTTGATTTTTTTCAATTTATGTATTGAGTCTGACTAGGCTATTATTGATCGGTTTTATCATATTGATGTTGACTTATTACCTTCTGGTCATATTTTAGATATGATTCGTTGTACATTGAGGGATTTTTATATAACTTTCCGACTCATCATTTGTCCGGATATTCTCTAAGGGCTTAAAGCCTCTATTTAATAAGTCCAAACTTCTTCTACCCTATGTAATTTATAATATTAATTAATAATATCGTACTTTTAAAAACTGTGGAACCTTCCACAGAGTTTGTTTGCATTGACGCAGCCGTCAAAGTGTGTTTCGACCTATAACGGAATATTATTTCCGGGAATATTGGCATGAAACCAATCCTTTTCCATCATCAGAAACAAGATCATGTTTTCTTCCCCCGAAAAAAGAAAGAAAGAAAGAAACACTACTCTGCTTCATACAATAGACATGAAAATGGATATTTAGTCAAAAACAAAAAAATAAAGAAAATCAAGGAACAATAAAGGCCAACGAAGGAAATATTGTTATATGAGGACTACAAGTGATTCATTGCTACGGTCCCACTCCGGCTCTTATGCGGAACAGGGAAAGTTCCTTACCGTGCGCAACAATATGGGTCGTGGGATGATATATTTGAACGGTTCAAATTTGGAGAGAGAAATTTTTTTTATTTTTTAAGTCCAACCGTAACTTTTATCTCTCCAAATCTAGGCCGTTAAAACTATCATTTGATGGCTCAGATTGTTCCGTACGGTGCAGAATTTTCCCTGTTCCACATAGGAGCCGGATTACTACAGTCCCATACTGCTTTTTTTTTTTACGATCGTCACAAATATTTACTCAATTATCTTACTTATACAAATAGAAAGTTCTAAAAAATGAATAAAATAGTATGAAGTAAAAATCAATAGGTCAAGTATAACTCTCAATGTTCTTATTTTAATTTAATTTTCTCGCATCAACATCATGAAATATAATGAAGAAAGAACACATTGTATAGATCAATTTGCAAATATTCCTTTCCACACTATACGTAGTTGCCGCCCCTAAATTGTTTTCCTTTAAAATGAAACTTTAGGGGAAAAAAGGTCAAGAAAAAAGTAAGAAGGAATCCATTTATGGAAAAAATGATAATTGTCATTACGGACGTAACTACAAAAAAGGATTAGGACGAAGAGGAATGAGACAAGTGGAGAGAGAGAGAGAGAGAGAGTCAAAGAGTTCTAAGAGGATTAAAATTTGTAATTAAGTTGACAAAATTAAATGGTCAATTGATCCCATCAAATTAAGGTGTACCACATGAGTCAAATTTCAAATTTCTTGTGGTGTGGGGTCGCGCTTACTTCTCATATCATACATGTAGAGCAAATAGCCTAATTTAGATATTGACAATTTATCTTTTTCGTGTTTTAGACATAAGATTTAATTTGTACTCGATATGAACTTAAACTTTTTATGATTAGTCCGATCCGATTTAAAAAAATTCCAAATTTCTGACCAAAAAGACTTAGGTAATAAAAACATTATCGTTTAGATTAGGGAAAAATTTGTTACAACACATCAGAAACAATTTAAAAACAGAGCAAATGGCCTATGTTAGATCTTAACAGTTTATACTTTTCGTTTTTTAGACATAAGGTTTTATTTCTGAGCCGTCTGGACTCAAACTTTTTACGATTAGCCCGATATAGAAAATTTCTAAATTTCCGACCAAAAAGGCTCAGGTGACAAAAACGTTGCCGTTTAGATTAAGGGCAATTATAAACCTTCTTCTTCCACCCTTAAGCCGTCTCCTTCTCTCTCTTTCTATAGCTAGGATTTTTTTCCCTAAACAAATAACCATCTTCTCCAAAATTGACCTTCAATCCAGTCTCTCTAAGTAATTGCAGCTCAGAATTTACATGCCAAGTGCATAAAAATTGCTATAATGTATTCGGTTTCAAACTCAAGTAGTCATAGAGCTAGATTTAAGGATGAGTGTAAATGTCCAAGGGTTGTGGCAATATATACATCTATGATTGAACACAACCCAGGTAGGAGATTTTCATGTTGTCTTTAATCTCGGGAAGTAAATGAGCTAAATATATGTTCAATTTTTCTTTTAAATCACATAATTTTTTCTGCAATTTTGTTGTGTTGGACTTTGGAGGATAAGATGATGAAGGGAGATTGGTTTCCATTTTCCGTTGTATTTGGAATGGTTTTGTTTGTGTTTTTGTGTTAGCATTGATGTATGGAAGTTAAATTGGGATTTGGTGGTTAGTTGCATCTTATGTTTCTGTGTTGAATTTCTTGTTACCTGTTAAGATTCCCAATTGAAATGAAACTGAATTTCATGTCATGTACATTGTTGTTCAATTGTTTATGATGTGTTAGAACGATGTTACCCTTATTCTAAACGGCAATGTTTTTGTCACCTAAGCCTTTTTGGTCGAAAATTTGAAAATTTTCTATATCGGGATAATCGTAAAAAGTTTGAGTACAGGTCGCGCAGAAATAAAACCTTATGTCTAAAAAACGAAAATCATAAATTGTTAAGGTCTAACATAGGCTATTTGCTATGTTTTAAAATTGTTTCGGATGTGTTAGGACTATTTTTCCCTTAATCTAAATGACAACGTTTTGGTCACCTGAGCCATTTTGGTCGGAAATTTAGAAATTTTGTATATCGGGCTAATCGTAAAAAGTTTAAGTCCATGTCGGACACGAATAAAATATTATGTCTAATAAGAAAAATTATAAATTGTTAAGGTCTAAAATAAGCGATTTGCTCTTTCAGATCCTATATATAAACTCTTTATAACGTTCTCAATTATAATAGTTTTACCTCTAGACTTTATCAAGTGATACCTCTATTCTTATATATAAGACTTTCAGACAAGTAACGAAAATTATGGAAACAAAAATTGAATTGTTTTAAACAAAATATCAATATTACTTTATTAAATAAAATTAATGGCATACAAATTCTATTTAAGATAATAATATTAGTATTTTGATTAACAAAATACCTTCAATTTTTCTTTCTTAATTTTCACAATTTGTCCTAAAAGTCTTATATTTAGGAAGGGAAGTAGTGTTTATATTATATAAATAAAAGTTTACATTATTAGACTACATATGGATAGCATCTCAAATCCTAAATTTTAGAATGTCCCACGATTTTATTTCCAAATGATTTAATTTTTATAAAATTCGAAGCGAAATCTTAAATATAAAATATTATCCAATACAAATCTTAACTTATTATAAGAAATGTCGTAGAAGATCTAAAAATCACTGTCATAAAAAAGAAAGAAAAAGAAATACATGTAGGGGTCTGTCGGCAGTGAAAGTCCCCAGCACGACACGTCACAAATTTCATTAACAGACCGTAGGGACCCGCTTGTCTGCTGAATTTTTTTTCTTTATTATTTTAGTAATTGTCTTTCTAATTTCTTGTCCAAGTCATACAGGCAAGTTATGGTAATTGGATAGAAACTATAGTGAATTACCAGGATGATTCACATCAAGAACCAATTAATATTGACTTGTATTTTCTTCCAAAACACGAGATGTTGTAATCCGTTTCACCTTCTTTGTACAAACTCAACTATAGCCTTAATTCTCCCTCTTTTTTTTTCTTTTTTTCTTTTTAAGCCCGGTTGGGCGGTTGCCCTATAAGGAGAGAGAGAACACATCACAAGAGGAGAAGAGAACTCTAGAACAGGAGACAATTAAAACTTACCCCATGTATGGAGAGAGTATCGAACCCACGACCTCATGATTGTGGGCAGGCCCTTGCCCCACTGGACAAAGGAATATAAAAAAAAATTCTTACTATTAATTTTTGCATAATTGAAATTCCAAACCTTCATTGTCAAAATTCAGAAGTTTCTTTCGATTATTTTTGTTATTGATGAAGCGAATAGTTTACTAATAGAGTCATCTTTTTATAAAGAATAATCTTGTCTAATTCACACGATAAACAATGAATTGCATTGACAATCACAGCATCGAGAGAATAATTTTGCCTGCATCATCTATTCTTCTTTATGGTAGTTCATTCTTTAATTCATTTTCTTCGGTCAACCGATGTTCAGATATTAACCAACTAATTCGACAAAATCTATATAAGATAAACTTAATACAACAATATAAAATCACTCTTTGAGTGACTCAAACCTGTAATTTTACCATACATAAGGCAATTTAAACGTCTTTATGGGAATCGGGTAGCCCAAGTGGTAAGGCTACCTGAACACGGGGCGGAGGTCCCGTGTTCGATTTCTATATCTCCTCGTAATGGGGCAAATAATTCTCCTCCTTATGAGGCTTATCTTTCCTCCCTAGGCATGGGGCATGCTTCAATCTTCCCTATCTAGGGTACTCTCCGCTCTTCGCTTTCGGGCGCTCAAAAAAAAAAAATGTCTTTAAATCGTTTTCTTCGAATCCAAGTTTGGTATCTATAAATCTGACCTAACCAATCTACGAATTGATTTTCCCCTCCTGTTTTTCTATATGTAGAAAAGTGAATTCAGCACTTTATAGTCCGATTCTCCAGTCCAGAGGTCCAGGTCAAAGAATGACTGGAGATACTCTGAAAGATCCTAGGCTGAAATTTCAGCAACATGCCCATTTTGAATTTTTGAATATTAAGCATTCCAGCACATAGAGATAGAATTACCAACCACCATTTCATATTTCTTTAGTTCCATATGTATATATTTATTGCCACCACTCTGTACAAGCCAAGGGGTGAATCAAGTTTTCATTGCAAGCAGGGCCGTGTCAGCCATGAGGCCATTTACGCCATCGCCTCAGATTCACACAAAATAAAGGTTCCAAAATTTAAATTTATATACTAAAGTTTCACTTCAAAAAAAAAAAAAAAAAAAATTCCCACCAATTTCCCATTTAAAAACTCTTGTCTTAGCCTTGAAAATTCTTTAAAATTTAATGAACATTCAAATGTTGATGGATTCGATGTATTTTCAGAATTAAAAGTGTTGAAAGAAACTCTTAATGTAGAAATTAATACTCCAAATGAGGTACCAAATTACATTAAAAATTAGATTCTTTTCCAAATGAATGTATTATTTATAGAATTTTATTAACTATACCTTTGATAGTTGCTTCTGCTGAAAAAAAGTTTTTCAAAATTAAAACTAATAAAATTTTATTCAAGATCAACTATGTCACACGGTAGATTAAATGAATTAGGTATATTATCAATTGAAAATAATTTATTAGAACATCTTGAATATAAACTTTAATAAATAATTTTGCAGCTGAAAATCAAGAAAAATAAAAAAAAATCTTTAAACTTTACAAAATATTTTTTCAATATAAGCCTTCGATAAATTTTTGCCTTAAGTCCCGTGTTCCCTTCGCACGGCCCTGATTGCAAGTATTTCTTTGCTGTATGATGTGTACACATGATCATAATAAAATTAAAACTATCCGTTTCATAATACAATCTAAAGCTATAATATGAAAAATAATCATCGTCTCTCTCTCTTCCTTAATGCATGCTAAAATAATTCTAAGACCTTATCAGAAGGGTAAAAGATGCCTATGCCCCTAGATAATAACAACACATTTAGTACGTTAGAATGGAATGGAATGCAATCCCTTTTCAGGCATAATCGTTTTCCATCCGAAATAGTTTAGGAAACCTCTTTCAATTCCATTGATTGGAAGGCAAAGTCATAATGGAAGGTCGATTCCTTTTTTGTGTTTGATAAAACTATATTTTAATGTCAGAATGAAATGGAATTAAACAGAATATGACCTAAATGCCCTTCTAACATATATACTAGTGATAAAACCTAATTAAACATTCATCACAAAATCTTACTTGAATAACATTGACATTATATATATATATATATATATATATTGTTGAAACGTAATTTTTATTAAAATGTCAACACAATAATAAAAATATCTTTACCTTTTAATTTAAAAATAGATTAAAACTACTAACAAGAAAAAGAAATATTTATAAAATTACATCTATGAAATTGTACTAAATGAAATAGAATATTTATGACTAAATATGAATACGTTACTATATAAAATGAACATAATAATTAATTAAAAGAGGGGTATAAATGACAGTTATTATTTATTGATGATTTCAGCTTCTCCTGGAAAGGCCATTCCATAGGTTTTGGTGTGGAATGACCTTTCCCACATCTTCCTGGAATCATCATTCCCGTGGAATGATCATTCTCACTTCAAATTGCTCAACCAAACGCCGGAATGGAAAGAGAAGTGGGAAAGGCCTTTCCATTCCCGCGTATCAAACACGCACTAAAAATTGTAATTAATTGGACTTTTTTATGTTGACAACTATCAGTAAATATTGTTAGTTTTTTTTTTTGGACAAACCAGCCCACTCTATTTATACTTGATATGATTAAAAAATATATATGATTAGGTAAAAGTCTAAAACATGAAACTAGTAGGTAGGTTATATATATATATATATATATATATATTAACAGGTTGTTCTCTTTAGCCTTCAAATTCCTTCGCCATTTTTTTTTTTTTAATAATTTTATATGTTCTAGTTTCCACTCTCAGATTTACAATTATATATATTTAATTCGTGATCTTGTTGACTTCTTACCAAGATTTCTCAACATCAGTAATTAGTCAAATACGATAATACAATTCTTTTAGTCCTCCCTCTTTATAACAAATCAAGTCGATTGTTAAATCTCAAGTTCTTTCGTTTCAACTTATATATGTTACTTCTCTATAAGTTGGTTTATTATTTTTGGTAGTGAATATTTTTTTTAGCATGTCATCTAGAATTATAAAATATGACTCTGGATACGATAAGTATAAGAAACAAAAGAGGGGCAATGAGTTAATCGAATCTCAAAGAGATGCTCTTGATAAGTTTGTTATTAAGGAACCTCGGGTTTCAACAATTTTACTTCAAAGAAAGTTAGAAGGATCGCTATTTTCATGTGAAGAAAGTTTGTCAGTATTTATATTTTTAAAATTATGTTTAAAATTTTAGGTGTACATTTTGGAGAACAAAAATTATGACACAATTGTAATGATATTTTGTTACATTTACATGAAAGTCACTTTTCTCCAGGTAGGTAGGGTTATGGGTGAGCATCGAATTCGAATTCGGTAAATCGGTAGTTTGAAATCGGTTTTTTCGGTAATTTGATTTTTGAAAATACTGACCTATTTCGAACGGAATTCCGATTTACCGAATTCGAAATTGAATTTGGTATGAATTCGAATTCGGTCCCGCTTACTGAATTACCGAATGATTCATGTTTCAAGTCCAAAACACAAGTCCAAAATACATAAATCATTCATGATACAAGTCTAAAAAAGTATGCATCTACTTCAAAACAATATCCAACAGCTTCCAACAACTTCTGCATTTTACTTCAAAGTTCATCACCAGCTTTGAAAATTTCTACAACAAAAAAACAATTTTCAAAGAACAATTTTTTTCCTTTTTTTTTAATGTTCTAGATTTCATATGGCGGTGGTCCTAGACAGAGACAAAGTTCAAATTTTTTTTTTCCATTTTTCGCTTTTGAATGAAGTACCTGAACAAGTGAACTTGAACTTCGACGGAGGCGGCGGTGGTGCTAGGCGACAATGGTTGTAGGCGGAGTCGGTCGGTTGTGCTCTGCTAGAGACTAGAGAGTAGTGGTTTTCTTCAGATTTGGAGTTGTGTGAGTGTGAGTGTGAGGGAGAGGGAGAGTTTCATTTTTGGAGAGAAATGGAGCAGCTATTGTGCCTCTTAGGATTTGGATGACAATTAGGGTTAGATATTAGGTTTAGGGCAAGTAAGAAACTATTTATAGTGGACTTATTTTAGTATTTTTTTATTAGTATTTTTTATTAAAATATTTTTTTAAAATTATAAATGTATAATAAGAATAGGAGCAAATAGCTTTTTCTGCCACAAAACTAGTTACGAGTGCTATATCTGCCACAAATCATGTTTTTGTGTTTTTTCTGCTACAAAACTAGTTACGTGTGCTATATCTGCCACAAATCATTTTTTCGTTCCTTTTCTGCCATGAAACGTTTATGAGTGCTAAAAATTCCACAAAAAGAGGGAGGGTGAAGGGCAAAATAGATAAGACCCAATCTCTTGGCTAAAAGCTTCTATCCTTAGAGAATAAATCAGTCGTATCTCTACGTGATTTTAAGACCTAAAACCGCATAAAACTCCGTGGACTTTCCCTAGCTTTTGTTTCCTACTTGCTATAAACCACACAAGGAAATCGAATCTATCTCTAGTCAATTTTACGTCATGTTGTTATTATCCGTGATCCAATTAAATATAGAACTTCTCAGCCTCTACACATAATTTAGATTCATGCAATAGTTGATCAGAAAATCGCAAGCATTAAGAACAAATAATAACAATTAACCATATTGTCGAGATACATAAATTAATAAAAATCAAATATATTCATAAAAGTTTCGACCTTCAAAGAAGGTTTTAATCTCAACAAAATTAGCTAAAACTAAACATAAATCTATAATATATAAAGTTAGGCAAAGTTGATGTAGAAGGTTGTGGTGGTGACATTTGGCATTCTATAGATTCATGGACCAATGGAAATCTTACACATGGCAATTTAAGTATTGATAACTTTCTAAAATGCAATGCCCTATTAGCTAATAACATAAATTGAAGCTTTAGATAGCTATGGAACTCAATATTTAGTCATAGTAGTTTAGCTAATACTTATGAGCTATATATATAGAGCTAAGAAATATATCTATTCAAGAGATCAATTAAATAATTTTAGTTAATGCTATTAATTTTAGAGAATTTGAATAGACTATGGTTATATGTAATTAATTGATAGGTATAACTATGGTCATAAGCAATTTTCACACTATCTTCACTACAAATAATAATAATAATAAATTGAAAAAAAGAAATAGCAACATGAATATGAAAAAATTTCAGTTTCCAAATAATTAAGAAAGCAAGAATTAATGTGTTTTTTAATGAAAATATCAATACTACTCTCTTATTATTCAAATGACACACTAGAATTCCAAAAGGCATCTATATTATTTGAAGAAGTAACTTTAATTCCACATAAATAAAACCCCCCAAACTCTAATGAAAAGTTTAGGGAATAAATGATCATACATGCTTGCAATTTTCACAATCTATTCACTACAATAAATAAATAATAATAATAGATTGGAAAAAAACAATCACATGAATATGGAAGAACTTCAGTTTTTCCCAATAAGAGCAATTGAAAGGTCAAGAATTATTTAAAGGTGGCAATTTAATTTCAAAACAACTTCTATCTATGACCTTTAAAATGAGAAAGAGAAAGAGCAGATATGTACATAGTTGAGAAACATCAGATTTATATACACAAAAAACAAAAATTAGAATTAATTATATTCATATAAACCCAAAAATCCTTGACTATCTCTTTATTCATAAAACTACAACTGCTTTCTCTAATTCCATCCCATTGACAATCCAAGGTGAGAATCTGATTTTTCTAATAATTCTATCTCTTCTATGTTTATTGAGTTTTAATGACAATTATTTCAGGGAAAAATAAAAATTGGAGGGAGACAAGAGAAGATGGAGAAATATAGGAAAGAACACATCAACTGTTAATGAAAACTTATATAAAAAAATAAATTTTCAAGAGACTTAAAAACTACACATGCAATCAGTAGTTCTCAAAGATTCTATAACAAGACCTAATATCAAATATCACCTACTCTTTTTCCAACTTCCAACCAATATAACAATCACAAGGTAAGTGTATTTTTCTTTTATCCTCATGTACATATGATGTTTTTGTTTCTTCTCTATGCTTTCTTGGTATCTTTCTAATTTTTTTTGATTATTTGGTAACTATTGTTCTAGACAGATCTGAAAAGAATGGAGATCGATAAAAAAAATAAGAATAAAGGTAGAGATCTCTGTGAAAATTAGAAGAAGATGAAGGAAAAACTTGAGACTACAAAATATAGGAACATATTAGTGACAGAAGAATGGAGAAGAAAACAAGTGGGGGGGGGGGGTGGAAACGAGAAAAAATATTGGGAGAGAAAGAAAGAGACGACTAATATATTAGAAAGGAAGATAGGGATTTCTTTAGTTTTGATTTTCCCATTTAATGGCAAATTTTACGGTTTAATTAAAACAATTATGGATATTTCCTTTGTAAAACACAAGAGGGTGGGGTGAATTGGGTTTTAACTAATCTTGTAAACTTTTCCGATTCTTTGCAATGCTAATGTAAGTTTGAGCAAGATGAGCAATAGCAAAACAAAACCCAATAACAAGACAAATGATTTAGAGTGGTTCGATTCACTTAGAATCTACATCCACTACCTTGAGCCGCACCCAAGGATTTCAAACAACTTCACTAAGAAGAATGTTTACACTTGTGGCTAACTCACTAAGAGTTTTACAACACAACCACACAATGAAAAACTCACTAAGAGCTTGCCCACACAAAGTAGGACTTTACAAATTGCCCACACAAAGTAGGACTTTTACAAGAATTACCCAATCACTTAGAAAGGGAATTGAATGTTTAAAGAACAAGGTTGATCACTCTTATAAGTGAGAAATATACCTTTGAAGTACAAGAATGTTTAAGCTCTTTTGAACATATGAATTCCACTATTTGTCTTGCTTTTTGAAATACACCTTTGAGTGATTTAAATCATGGCAATGAAGTGTATTTTGCTTTGAAAGTGTTTTGGCTTGATGAGAAATCAATGAATATTTGATATGCAAGCCTTAGAGTCTCTTTTTGTTTGGAATCTAAAATTTCCTATATATATATATTTTTTTAATATAAATATATATATAAATCAAGATGAACAAAATATACAAACCACTCAAGAAATCCGCAAAGCTGGGATTCCCTGATGGTCCAGTCCAATCAAACCCCTCGTTTTCAAAGGAAGGGAGCCTAAACTATAGTAATACACAGTTAGCCTAGAGTCACAACTGAAATTAGCTAATGAATCAGCGACTGTATTTGCTTCCCGAAAAATATGAGAGATGGCCTTATCTCTTGCAAGGCGTTTCGACATTCCAAAACAAGCATCCAAATTCCAGTTGGCTATCCTTTGTTTTTTTAAGGATTGAACCAGCAACATGGAATCCGTTTGAATTAAATTAGTAGCCAAACCCAGTTGATTTGCTAGTTTGAGCCCAAATATAAGTGAAGTAATTTCCGCCTGATTGTTGGTGATGAAATCGCCAATGTAGGCTGAGCACGCTGCAATAAAAATTCCTTGTCCATTCCGAATCACACATCCGATTCCAGCCAGCCCCGGGCTTCCTCGAGAAGCTCCATCCACGTTCAGAATGATAGTATCCAAGGTCGAAGGCTGTTTCCACCGTACCATACGGACATCCACTATCCGAGATCTCCCATAATGAATTTTCCTCGCTTATGCCATTGTGACTAATTGTTGATCGAAAGCCATAGTCAATCTCTTCTTTGTTGTGCGCCTCCCTTCAAAAGTTAGGGTACATCTAGCTTTCCATAAATTCCACACGACCAATGTAGAAATTAAAATGAGCTGATTGGCTCGCTGACCCTTTCCCGCGAGCCACCACTGGAACAACATCCCCAGGGGAGTGTTCACCAATCCAGATCCATGTTTCGAAAAATCGAAATGGATCGCTGCATGGTTCCACAAATGTTGTGCCAGAGGACATTCCCAAAACACATGTTGTTTCGAATCACTTCCCATCGAGCAAGAACTTCGAGAAACAAGATTAAAACCATAACTCCATAAAGTTTCCTCCATAGGCAAAAAGTTATTAATAAACTTCCATAAAAAAATATTGAAATGAAGTGGCAATCCTTTAGTCCATATAAGCTGGCGAGACAAGGCACTGGCTTCCCCTGTCTTGATAATAGCAATGGCTGATGCTAAGGAGAATCGGCCGTGCAACTCTGGTTTCCAGATCCATAAGTCTGCTTCGTCCACCAGGTGAATTTCAGGGAGCGCATCTAAAATAGGCCCAGGCAGCCATTTCATTAGTTCACTTTTTCTCCAATTACCCCCTTCCATGCAATCCTTGACTGATGTCTTCAATTTTTCTGTTGGGATGAATGGTACAATCTTGGCAATGCAACTTTGACCAGTAATAACTTCATGAATGAAAGAGCAACTGCCTTCCCAAATTAACACACCTATATTCATCTCAGCAAGGTCCTTTACTACAAGCATGCGTCGCCAAGTGGCCGATACATTCGTCTGCGTAGTAACAAGAGTTACATGAGGAATCTCACGGCAATACCTTGCTCTCAGAAACCTCGCCCAATAGGAGTCCGTTGCTCGAAATCTCCACCATAGCTTCATATCAAAAGCCTTACAATAATGAGACATCGTAACCAATCCTAATCCATTAGCATTTGTGCTTCTGCAAACCCCTTTCCACGACATCCAATGCCTCCTTTTTACCCCGCACGATGCACCCCATAGGAATTCGCAAACAACTTCTCAATTCTAGTGAGTACCATAGCCGGCGGATTTGCAACTGTTAAAATGTGTAAGGTCATAGAGATAAGGACATGCTGAATCAAAATGAGCCTCCCAGCCATATCCAAGAATTTTGTCTGCCACCCCTCCAGCCGAGATGCAATACTTTCAAGCAAAGGAGAGTAATGGTCCACTCTTGGACGTCCTTTCCCCAAAGGGCATCCGAGGTATTTGATCGGGAAGTCCCCATGTACAAAATTAGTAACAGTTTGAATGACGTTTGAATGTCTGGCGTCAGATTTGGAGGATGTATAAAATGCTGACTTCCCAATATTGATGCGTTGGCCAGACACCTGTTCATAATTTTTTAAAATTTGTACAAAGACCTCTATATTACGCTTGTCCCCATTAAGGAAAACGATGACATCGTCTGCAAAGCTCAGGTGCGATATGACTAGTGAGTGCCTCGGAAGTACGTAAGGCTTAATATGGCCTTCATAGATATCCCTATCCAATCCCCTTGAGAGTACATCAGCCGCTAAAATGAAAAGAATAGGAGATAGGGGGTCGCCTTGCTTTACTCCTCTGCTAGCTTTGAAAAAACCATATGGCGCGCCATTGATTAAGACCGAAAACCAGTTTGAGCATAGAAGGTTCCGTATCAAATGGCGAAAATGTTCTGAGAATCCAAATCTGGCCAGTACCTGAATCAAATAAGAGTGAGATACCCGATCGAACGCCTTCATCATGTCTAACTTCACAATCAAGTTACCTCCGCGAACTTTGCGGTCTATGTGATGAATCATCTCTTGTGCAAGCAAAATATTGTCCGAAATAATCCGTTCTTTCACAAATCCCGATTGATTAGGGGAAATCAGCATAGGCAATATAGTGGATTGCAAATACCTTTGAAATGATCTTGCTTGTGAAACAACATAGCGAGATCGGCCGGAAGTCTCCAAAAGTGATCGGACTTGCTGATTTCGGAATCAGCACCATGAAGGAGCTGGACATGGACTGCGGTTGCGGCCGACCCGCCCAAAAATCCTTAACCGAAGACCACACATCTTTACCAACAATCTCCCAACAAACCCTGAAAAAAGCACCCGAAAAGCCATCCGGTCCTGAAGCACTATCTTTATCGAGCGAGTGTACCGCTAATTTTACCTTCTCCATTGTAGGCAATGCACTCATCATTCTATTATCAGAAATACTCACCAAACGGGGAATCGTTCCTATCAAATCATTTTCTGCCACCTTTTCTTCTGCAAAAAGGTTCGCGTAGTATTCTGCACCTGCTTGACCAATGCGGTCTGGATCCGTGAGTATATTGCCTATGTCATCACTGATGCTAGTAATATTCAATCTTTTCCGCTTATTGGTGCAAATGGCATGGAAGTATTTCGAATTTTTGTTGCCTTCTTTTAACCAACGAACTCTTGATTTCTGCTTCCAGTATATCTCATCTAGCAATAGAGCCTGTGTAAATTTTTCTTGAGCTTGAAGGAGACCTATTTTCCCAGTTTCAGTAGGATCTGCGTCATAGGCCTTCTCGGCTCCATTGACCTCCAATTCAGCTGTTTTAAGAGCTTGATTGATGTCTCCAAAAACCTCTCTGTTCCAAGCCCGTAGTACTTGCTTCACACGTTTCAGTTTGCTTGCTAGAACCTGCATGCCATTCCCATCAACATTTTGACTCCAACTATCCGAAATTGTTTTTAAGGAAGTGTGATGTCGCGTCCACATATTTTGGAAGCGAAACGCAGCACCTCTCCGATTCTGAGTTAAGCATACCGCCACCCTTAGAGTCATTCTCTAGCTTTGGAGTATTTATACATTTCAAATTTGGCTGAAAAATGACTCTCCAATGGTCAAATAACGGCTAGAAACCGCAGAGGTCGGTGGACCGAAAATGGACCTCGGATCAACCCAAGTCAGGGTCGGTCGACCGAACCCCTTCTTGGTCGACCGAAGTGAACTCTTCCAAGTCTCTGTAACTGGTCGGTTGATCCGACCTTGGCTCGGTTGACCGACCTTCCTGAGCAGATTTTTCACACGTTTTGAAATCTTTTGAAGTCTTTTGAAGTCTAAAAGGTTTTCCTAAAAGGTAAAAAGTAAGAACACTTGGAAAACCATTTTAAAGGACTTAGACTTTGAAAACAAAGGCTTTTGAGATATGAACACATTTAAGAATCCTTTTAAAAACTTAGCCTTTTGAAAACGTGTTTGTGTGCATGCAAGACTTGAGTGTAGAGCTTATGTTCATGAGAGCTTTGGTTAGAGCTTTATAAGATAAACGACTAATGACGACAAAGCTAATCTAACCAAACCTAAGTCTTCAATCTTCAATCTTGATAGATGAGCCTTGAATGATATGACTTTGAATCTTGATCATGGCTTGATTGAAGTACTTAGAGCTTCCAATATATGTTCCGATATTCTATCACAAAGATATAAACATTAGACACAACATCAAGTGTTTGTCCATTATCAAAAACCGAGTTCGATCGCCCTTAGGGCTAACAATCTCCCCCCTTTTGATTATGACAAACTTTGATGTAATTAGATAGGATATGGACAAATTTAAGTACAAGGAAGCATGGCAAAAGGATATAAGAACAAATAAGTGTAAAGCTAAGTGCTTATAAGATAAACCAAGATAGAACGAGAAACATAAGCACTAGCATGATAAGTTCTTATGCCATATACTTTAGGGACTCTTTGAAGAGCCCTATTTCCCAACCAACCTCCTTGCCTCCTTCCTTCCATATAATAGCATTCTTGTGTGTAATATACATACCTTAAGTTTACACAAGAAGCTAACTTACCATTTTCATCAATGTTGATGTGAGAGCTAAGGATCCTATTATAAAGAACATGCTCACACAAACATTAGAACTAACAATGGTTATCATCAAAACAACATAGAATATTTTGCCCTTCGGGCTAACATCCTTTTTGAAATGTCAAATTATACGGTTTAATTAACATAATTATGGATATTTCCTTTTTTGAAATTTAACTGTTTATTTAGTTGTTTATTTTCTCCCTCTCTCTCTCTCTCTCTCTCTTAATTCATCGTGATTTTTTTTTCTTTCTTGGTGATTCTTTCATTAATATATTGTTATTTAATCATTTAATAAATTCGTTTTTCTTCTTTTTTTTTGTTATTCTTAAAACTTCAAAATTTAAAATTATGGTTCAATTTTTTTACTTGAGTCATTCAATATTTTTTTCTTTGCAGGATGATTCTTTCATAATTCAGTGAATTAAAAAAATCAGCGACTTTTACCTTTTTTCTTTGAATTCTTAAAACTTCAAATTTAAAATATTTATATTAAAATATATTTAAAAAATTCAGCTAATTTTTTCATCAAATTTTGTTTCATTTTGCAGTTATTTTGTATGATTTTTTTTCTTGATGATTTCTTTATTCAGTCTTAAAACTTCAAAAATAGGTAAGTGAATCATTATTGGGTCTTAAAACTTTAAAATTGAATGTTTTAAAAAAAAATTAGGTCTTAAAACTTTAAAAATTAAAATATATTATATAAAAAATTAGAAAAATAGAAACAAATTTTATTTCGTTCCATATAGGTAAGTGAATCATCTCCACAAAATAAAATTTTTTGTGTTGATTCTTATAATTTATAAAACAATTCATATACCACCGTGCATCGCACGGGTTAGAGCACTAATAAAAATAATAAAAGAAGTAGCCTGATAACGAAACGATTCACGAGCTCCAAGCTCGTCTCATTAGATCCTCTGCCCAAGCCTAAGCCGAGAATGGCCTTGAATGATGTCGCCAGGGGATATTGAATGAATGGTATATACAAGGATAATCTATGAAGTTGAGCAATTCACCTTTTTATAGGCGCTGGTACCTTCCAAATCCTTATAGGACTCAAATCCTTTTATTTATCTTTTTCCTTGCTAAAGATGATCGGTCTGTTTCGCTTTCCTTTTAAGATTCCAATTCAAAATTATAGTTATTTCTAAATTCTATTCCAATTCAACTTTTGGCACGTAACAAATTTGTATATCTTCAATCTTCTATTTCAAGTTGGGCTCATTGACATTTTAGCATATGCCAAATAATACTTCTTATTTTCCTTTGATGTCAAAAATGCCCTTTAACCTTCATCAAATATTAGACAATTAGTAATTTGAATCAAATAAAATTAATAAAAATATTTGTAGGCATATTCACTCATAAAGATTAATTTAATATATTATTATCTCAATCAAGCTCAATTCAAGTGGGAAAACAATGCAAAATAATAGTAAAATATAGGCTCATGCTATCGTAGTAACTCTGTGTCTTGCGGAAATTTTGTAACTGACTTTGAAGGTGGAGTGATAGTCGATAGAATTTGAAGGGCGTAACAAATTTGATAGGGGTTATATTGTGACTTGGGTCCTGAATTTTGGTTTTCCATTCCATTATGTTCTGGAAATTTGCATATCCCTAGAGAGATTTTAATGCTAGAAAAGGGTTACATTTTTGGATTTCAACACCATGCTCTAGTTTCCTTGAAAATGAGCAACGAATTTGAGATCTAGTACGTAAAGTTAACCCTTGTCTCTTTGCGATTCAGCATGTCTAGCAAATGGTCAGATGTAATCTGGAAACGTGTATTTACTATACTGCTTTCATAATTTAGTGCTATATGTTCTGGATCCTCATTATTTCTTTTGGATCAGATGAAGGAGAGTAGAGATGAAAGCAAGACCGAAAGGTTCCAAGAAATCTACATCTGCTGATTCCTATCCGCTCGTTCTCGATATAGATGATTTTAAGGTAAATCCTGTTAGATTGTTTGATGTGTAATTGAATGCATGCATCATTCATGTAGCTAATTATTGCCGATACCATTCAGGGGGATTTTTCGTTTGATGCTTTGTAAAAGAGCTGCTGCCCTCTTATCAACAAGAGGAGACGGAGTCCTCAGAAGGGAAGGACATCCTGTTTAATGGGAACTTGCGAATCCCAGATGCAGGAAGGTCTGGTCCGGGCTTATCTAGTCCATTATTTCCTGAAGTTGATGCCCTACTGTCTTTATTTAAGAATTCATCTTCACAGTTGATTGATCTTAGGAAGCAGGTACTTAGCTCGAGTAAATAAATTTTATGAATTATGTTAAGCTCTTGTATATCTGTTACTAATACTTCTCTTTTTTTTAATTAAAGATTGATGGGAAACTCTACAACCTGAAGAAAGAAGTTGCTGTCCAAGACTCTAAGCACCGGAAAACACTTGCTGGGGTTAGTTTATCTCGTACATTTTGGTACATACACAGTTAATTCTCTCGTAAGGTCTAAACTGAGAGAACATATATGTGTATATTCTCAGAAGTCTTAGAAAACTCTGTTAATTGATGTAAATATGCATCTCTGCTTTGTTTCATTGAATGCAAAAACTACTTTTCTTATTATCTTATCATTTGGCTCTCTCATTTTCACCAACAAATTAGTACAATCACGTCTAATAATATAAGGAGTACATATTGCTGTCAGATAACTTTAATGTGGATTAGTGCAGCTTGAGAAAGGTGTGGATGGCTTGTTTGATAGCTTTGCAAGGTTTAGATTCACGTATTTCAAGCGTTGGTCAAACTGCAGCCAAAATAGGAGATACCTGCAGGTAAGTTATGTCTGACGCTCATTTGTCGCATATACTTTTACTGCTTTTGTCTCCCTCCCCCTTCTTTTAATATAATTGACTTTTCTAGTTGTTGATTGTCCAAAATTTTGATTCATTTTCAACTCTTTTAATGCCAATTTGGTGATTAACTATATCAGATACATTTGTGACTAAAAGGCCTGACTTGAGATTCTTTTGGTCAGAGTGCAGATGCTCAGCGAGAAACTGCTAGTCAAACAATAGAGCTCATAAAGGCAAGCATTTGAAAGACGCCAGTGTTTTTGGTCTCTTATGTTATGATCTGCTTATAGCTTATAACCTTCTTGTGTTTTGTTGATTTTCATTCGGCAGTACTTGATGGAGTTTAATAGTAGTCCTGGAGATCTATTGGAGCTTTCACCTCTTTTCTCTGATGATAGTCGTGCTGCTGATGCTGCATCTATTGCTCAGAAATTGAGTAAGATGATCTCTTGCTGATCCACATTCTGTATTGCAAATAAATGACTTAACACATTTCAATGTAATTGCATGTCTTTTGGTCATAGATTAGTGTCTTGAATGAACTTGGTTCAATGCCTTGCCTATTCTCGTATTGACAATTTCTTAATAGTTAGACATATAATTTCTTGAGCTGTGCCTTCTTTCCCAGTTTGCAGGCAGTCATATTTTCCTAAAGCCATTAGTTGGAAAATGAATACCTTGTTCCTAGAATATATAAAGTTCCACTTCCTTGTAAACTGCAATCATGTTGAGTACAAGTCATTTTGGTCTCAGATATGAAAGTCAGGGTCTTTTACCTTTGAGCCCCCCAGGCAAAGGGTTAAGATGGGTAGAGGTCCTAAAGCTTTGAGGACACTGCTTTCCACAGTGTAGCCCAGGCTATAAAATCTTTGACGATCAGTCATTTTTAGACACGTTTTTAAGACTTCTTATGTATAGCTTTAGTATTGTACTCTTATAAACTATATTATCATATTAGAAAGGGAAAAGATGAAGGATTTCATGTTAAGCGAGCTTTGGCTGAAATCTGCCTAATATAAGCATGTGAAAGTGAATGCATAGTTAACTCTGTTTAGTACTTGTGTAATTTGTTAAACATTTTGTATTATCTTCAACTGGGATCAGCCACTTTGTGCATTTATTGACAAAGGTTAGGTCTGTATCTCATCCATCCCCGCCCATACCCCCAATTATTGGGGATTTAATGGGTTATGCTATTGTTGTATTGTTTGTATTATCTTCAAGTATTTTAGAAGAATATGTGATCTCCACGTGTTTATACAATTGTTGTTATGATTTTAATTCTCAAAAAGGGAAAAGCAATAGCACGTCAAAAGTCTATAGGAAGAATTTGTAGTACTTAGCCACACACACACACACACATACAAAAAAGGGTAGGAAAACGAAAGAATTTGTTGCATCTTTGTGAAGCTTTTGAATGAATAATACAATTCTCTTAATATGCTGAATTTTAGGATCATTTGCCGAAGAAGATATTGGAAGACAAGGAATGACTGTCCCATCAGTTGTGGGGAATGCAACAGCAAGCAGAGGATTGGAAGTTGCAGTTGCCAATCTCCAAGAATATTGCAATGGTACACTAATCTTTAGTTTCTTCTCTTACAATTATTTTGTAGAAACTTGTGCAGTATCTGTAAATTGCTTCTTTGAAGAAGCAGTGTTTGCTTGGTGCCATGTGTGAAGAGTCTTACAATGTCTTATCCGTGATTACATGAATTGCTGGTGTAACTTTTATTTTCAGGAATACTGCTTATAGACCTTACTTGTAACTCTTCGTTTTGTTATTCTTCCCAATGCTGACAATGTAACCCACAAACAGGTGCCTGGGAAATAGAACTTAAGAATGTTGCAATTCAACCTTTTATAGTCGGGCTATCAATTTATTGACTATTCTGCTAGCATTTGGCTAATGATGACGGGTTTTACTTTAGTGTTAAAAGGATGAAGATGGTAACATATCAAATTACATGGTGTCTACATCTCTAAGGCGTCCATATAAGTGATGCAAGGGTTTGCATTTATGAGCTTGGTAAGTTGTGATTATCATAGAAATGATAGAGAGAAGCAGCTTTTTAGATCTCCTAGACTTGAAGAGTTAGAGTCCTAGACTTAATAGTCAAGTTACAGAAATTGATATCAAAACTAGCTACGTTGGACTGCTTGTTTACCACTTTTAAACTTATTTTGTGTGTGTGTGTGTGTGAGAAAGAGAGAGAGAATTAGGTTTTGGAAATTTGAATAATTGTTGTAGGCTATAACTTTTACCGAGATGTTGGGAAAGTGAAATCTAGTCATTGGTTTGCAAATCCCCATCCCCCCCCACGGGTCCCTTAATTGTATAGTTCCTTCGGTGGCAGTAACCAACATTGAGGCTAATAGGTACATGTTTGAAAAGACTAATCTGATATTTTTATAATGTGGAGAAAAGGGATGAAACCTATATACAAAGTTATGTCAGAAAGATGGTTTTAGTGACGTGGACAACTTTGGAAGCACATTAGTTAGTTGAGTTCTTAAAAAGAATCTTGGGTTTCTGTGATATAAACCATGAGGTAGAAAATACTGATGGTCAGAAACTAAGCACCAAAGTTTCTTTCGAAAAACTTGAAAAAGAAGGATTGTTTTGCTAATAATAAATTCTCCTGTGCTTGGAAAAATATGCCTGTAGAGGTAGCTGACACTTTTTCCGCCAGGTAAACAAAGGATGAGTGGAGGATTTACTTCTGCATTTCTGTTTCCAATATATAACTTGGTACTAGTACTTTTCCTCGGTTAGTAAACTTTCTGATATGTTCCCTTGCTAAATCCCGTGTAGAATTGGAGAACAGATTATTGTCTCGGTTTGATGCAGCATCACAAAGAAGGGAGTTGTCTACAATGGCTGAATGTGCTAAAATCTTGTCACAAGTGAGTAAATTTCACCTATACCCTTAAATGCCAAGGAAGGCTAGTGTAGTTGGCTTAGCACTTCCAACTCAGAGCAATAGGGTCCCGGGTTCGACACCCCCGCCCCGATAATAATATATTTTTAAAAAAACCTATACCCTTAAATGATATGCATTTTCTTTTTCAGTAGTATAGCATAATTGTTTGTGATGCATGGTGGTGAACCAGACATAGGTTCTACTGAAAATTTTCAGAAAAATAGAGAAACAGTTTCCTCCTCTGCATGCCCCTGTGCAGGTTGACCTACAATAAATGATTGATCTAGGGCACTTCATTTGCTCAATTGTTTATGTTTGTGCTGCTCTTTTTCCTCTTCATTTGAATTGGTGAACCATCTCCCTAAAGTAGATATCGGAGGCGGTGTAGCTTAAGATAGGGTTTCCTTGCTGTCTAGTGGTATCTTTTGATTACTCATGAAAGAGGTCTTCTAAGTACCAAATATATCAGCTATGTTCCTGGCTCACAATTTTACTGCCAAATCGACCGAGGAATGAAATTCGTTCTGAAAGTGCTAGATGCCTAGATCAACTTTGTAACGTTTCTCAGCTGAACAAAAATTATACATTCCCCTGGTTAAAGGTGTGATGCCTTCCAACTGAATTAAGAGTTGAAGTGTCTTTCTCTCAACAATTGCTTTGTGATGATCTTGTTCCTCAAGGAAGTGATGAAGTCCCAGAAAATCTTGTCCAAGTTGTCACACTCTGACATATTGAATGTGCAATGCAGTTCAACAGGGGTACTAGTGCCATGCAACACTATGTTGGTCTACGTCCAATGTTTGATGTGGAGGTTATGAACGAAGATGCTGGAGTGGTTCTTGGTGATCAGGGTTCGCAGCCTAGTCCTAGTAATGTTGCACGCGGCCTTTCTACGTTGTACAGAGAAATAACAGGTATTGAATAACTGCAAGCAATCTTATGCGAGTTCTCGTCTTATTACTACTATTATTATTTTTGTTGTTGTTTTTTATTTTTTTATTTTTTTATTTTTAAATTTAGATATACTCGTGGTAAACAATTATTGTCCTCTTGTAGATATGGTCCGCAAAGAAGCAGCCACCATAACAGCGTTGTTCCCTTGTCCAAATGATGTTATGTCTATATTAGTCCAGGTATTCAAGCATAAACCTTTACACTGCGGATAAGGCCCTGTGATCATTTTTCTAACCTAGTGGTTGTGCCCCGGTATGGACTCAGCAGTTAGACTTTCTTTGTGGAAATTTCTGATCTTTTTACAAAAGTGCCAGTTCTTTGATAACTCAACAAGTTACAAAATCTCAAAAATCCATTCGGTATTGAGAAGGGGAACTTCTGGTTGCTTGTGAATTTAGCCATCCTGATTTAAGGAACAGGCTGTTGTTTTATAAGAATCCAAGCTTCTTCAAGATTCTCTGCTGGTCGAAAATTGGCTCAATATTAGTGAAGTATATGTAGCAATAAAAGCAGGATTCTCTAATCATCTAGTGAGTGCTAAATAATTTATATGGTCAAATGCAGCGTGTATTAGAAGACCGAATTCCAATGCTGCTGGAAAAACTTTTGGTGAGACCTTCACTTGTTAATCCGCCTCCAATGGAAGAAGGTGGCCTTATATTGGTGAGCGGCATTGCTTGAGATGTACCGTCTCAGAAGTCAGATATATTTTCTTAACATCTAACTGTGGCTTAATCTGACCTTCTTTTAATGAATTCACCCGAGCTATCAGTATCTTAGATTGCTGGCAGTGGCATATGAAAAGTCACAGGAGCTTGCTAGAGACTTGCATGGGGTAGGATGTGGAGACTTGGATGTTGAAGGTACAGACTTGAAATTTCTTTACTTTCCTTGAGCTATAAACTTGTCCTAAACAACCGGTTAAGCTCTTCTTATTGGTTTGTATCAAGTCCTCAAAACTTATGTAAGGGTTCTTGCTTCTGGAGATAGGCTGTGGAGGAAATGTTCTTTTTGGTCATATGCTTCTTAACTGAAACTAGTAACTCTGAGTGTACTCTTCCTGGCTCCATAGAGCAAGAATGCGGTAGCAGATTAATATTTAACTAATACGTATCGGTTGGCTGTGGAACATTGTTTTTATACAAGTGATTGAAACGCAATTCATATATCATCCATAATCAAACATGAGCTGAACCTGTGTTTCTATTTATGTAGTCATTTTGGTTTAATTATACCCTTTCTGTCTCCATGTCCCAAAAATAGTTTAATCTGTTGTTTCAGGTCTAACAGAGTCTCTTTTTCTTCACCACAAAGATGTCTATATTGAGTATGAGCAGGCCTCTCTTAGGCAATTATACAAATCAAAGGTTTGAACAATCTCTCTCTCATTGTGTTTTCTGGTTTTAATTTTCTGAGTGGTCTGCCTATTTTAGTACTTAGCAATCTTTTGCATGCATACAGATGGATGAACTTCGGGCCGAAAACCAGCAATCAACGGAATCATCTGGCGGAACGATTGGTCGATCAAAAGGAGCTTCAATAGCATCTTCTCTCCAACAAATATCTGTTACTGTGGTAACAGAGTTCGTACGGTGGAATGAAGAAGCCATATCTAGATGTATTTTGTTTTCCTCACAGGTATATTACTTTCTCTTCAGTCAAGTTTTTTATGGACAGTTGGTTTGTCTACCATGTATTTGGAAAATACAAAACGAGAGGGAGATGTAATGGTGTCTTCAGTAAATGCTGGATTTGGGCTTGTTTTCGGTTTCTTGGTCCCTTTTTCCTTTGCTCTGGTAGAGAGAACTGAGAAGGAAAAGAAGGTAACATGTCAGAGGTCAGGGCTAGGGTTGTTAAATATATTTACTGCCATTGATTCATGTAGCCGACCCTAATTACTTGGGGTTAAGGCTTTGTTGTTGTTGTTGAAATTTTTATAACTTTTCCAGGTTGAAAGATTGCTATCAGTTGAACAAAAAGCAACTGATTATAAGTCACCTGATGATGGCATTGCTCCTGACCATCGGCCAACAAATGCCTGCACGAGGTGCAGTTGACTTTGTAAATTTTATTAAGTTTATTTGAACTAGTTTACGATTTGTGTGAAGTTTGATGACCCCCGCTGTTCCAGGTTTCGTAAGAGTTGCGACGTTCTACAATCTTTATTTTTTCATTTCCTCTTCTTGTTTTCATTATACGTTGTATTTTATGGTATATGTCAATCAAAATGTTTTTCTTTTTGTATCTGAAGTTAAATCATATGCTCCCTTGACTAGAGTGGTTGCTTACCTTTCACGGGTGCTTGAATCTGCATTAACTTCCCTGGAGGGACTTGACAAGCAAGCTTTCCTGACTGAACTGGTAAGTAAAGTTTGCCTTGTCTTTCATTTTTTTATCCTGTGGATTCTTCTATAATTTTTCCATTGATGTCGTGTCCGACTATTACTGACCAAAACAGCATTGTGTCCGTACGTGCAGTTTTGGACCATTCGTAGAAATGACTTGTTTTTCTTTCTTGAAATGCTGTTATACTTTTTCTTATTTTTCTATTGATCAAACTCATTTTTGCCTTTACTGTCCATACTTGCTGTTATGGAACTCTGGTTTTTTTTTTTGCTATGCATTTATTGAATATCTAACTATCGATGCAGAAAGAGCAAGCCGCTTCTTCTTTTGTGATTTTATCACTTAAGCTTCTAGTTTCCCTTTCTTCTGAAAATGATATGCATATCATTAGACAGCACATATTTCTGCTGAGTTATAGATCGCCTTACCCCATATTCTATTGGTTCAGCTGAGTTACCACTGTGATCTGAGAGTTCAGGGTTTGTAAACATGAATATGCTCTCAACTTAGGTCTAAGGCTGTGGGTTTGCTATCTCTGCATGTTGGGTATGGCTATATCCTAATCTCCGTGAAACCACCCAGGTGTCATGAGCTTAGATTTTATATTAAAGTATATCAAAACACAGCCCATTTTCTTGGACAAGAGTCACAAGACAAAAATATGCCTTGCAGTAGATATTGGCATTCTGATCACAAGTGTGTGCTCTGTGTTGCATGCTTTTGCACAAGATTATTCATCTCTGGAAGCAATGCAGAAACTATTGACATGGAATTTATGCTGGCTGATTCATATTCTGTATCTGTTGTATTATGACAAGTTTGTTAATGCAGGGATCTCGTTTGCATAAGGGTCTGCTTAACCATTGGCAGGAATTCACCTTTAACCCTAGGTATTCACTTGACATTTTAGTGGCCCTTTCTTTTCATTCAAAACTCCTCTCTATATGTGAAATTTTGTTGAATTCTGTACGCTCTTCCTACCCTTCATAATCTCTCTCCCTGAAGAGTGTACTCATTTTTATGTTAAAAGGAGTGTTCCAGTTCTTATCTAATGGAGGCACTGTAAATAAACTCAGTCCGGCTCCTGTGCGGAACGCCCAAAGTTCCGCACCTGCGAAACCATCCTAGCCGTCGGATGGAATTTTGAACGGTCCAGATCTGGAGAGAGAAAAGTTGCGGCTGACAATAAAAAATAAAAAAATAAAATGTTATATAATGAAAGAGTACATATGTAATTTTACAAATAAATGATTGGGTTATCGAGAGGAGAAAGAAAAAGTTGCGTATCGAACAAAAACACACGTTTCTTCTTAGAGAACACATGTTTTTTGTTAGAGAACGTTCTCTAACCAAAAACATGTGTTTCTCTAAAAAACACATGTTCTTCTTTAGAGAACACATGTTTTTGGTTAGAGAACGTTCTCTAACAAAAAACATGTGTTCTCTAAAAAGAAACACGTTGTTGTTCACCCGCAACTTTTCTCTCTCCTGAACAAAAAAGTAACACGCAAAGTTTATCCCTAAAATACCCCTATTTTGATACAGTCGTTGATTCAAAAAGTATAAAATCCAACGGCTGGGATCGTGGCCCGCACCGTACGGAATTTTCAGGGTCCGCATAGGAGCCGCAACGAAATAAACTTCTTGTCTCTGATTGATTTGTGTCAACTCGTGTCATTGGAGTGTAGATTTATTCTATTGTCGCAATATTGGAAACATGTTGAAGCATAGAGATAATTGCATGTTTAGTTTTAGATTTCTTAAATTGTTTATAGATTTCTCTAATTAAAGTCTATTCACATCTATAATTGAATAAATTTTTTCCAACAGAATGGCAAATGTCTTTATCGTGGCTCCTGAAAGTTTGTCCACACTGTTTGAGGGAACTCCAAGTATCAGAAAAGATGCACAAAGGTAATTGCATTAGGTTGGTTGGGTGTCTTTTATTTCCAGATGACTTTCCTTGAAAACCATGTTTGATATTTTGATTTTTGATGAACTCAAACGGAAATTACATTAGCAGCTTTGAGGTGGTCTAAATCATACGTGAGCAACTAGGATTCTTTAATACCACACAAGAAGTCAGAGAGAAAAACTGGAACGGGAGCTTGGAGGCCATGCCTCCTTCTTTCCTTTAATTAGTAGATTAAGGAAATAAACTTTTCAATTGGTTTATTCAGCTTAGAGATGACTTCAAGAGTGCAAAACTTGCTACTAGACTGAGCTCATTGTTGCCCAGCTTGAGCTAAAAGGAGGAAAAAAGGCGTTGAGCTACTATGACTTATTAACTGCCTTGCATAAGCAGTTCTGGGGGATAAGGCTATTTTGCATCTCGAAGTTTCGTTGCCAAGACATTAGATGGATTCCAATTGCAGCTATACTTGTTGCAACTGCAGCAGGAAACTTCTTAGAGGTCAGGTAGAATAGATTATTCTTTATTGATCATACTTTCCATCTTCTTTGTTGATTTTTTATATTTCACGTGTTGTATATTTATGAATTGAAGTAAGGTAGTGTTGCTATTACTGGTAGTTACTGCTTTTTAAATTTGGGTCTGTACATTTTCATAATAGTTTGGGAGTTACTTTGTAAGTGGTTCTTTGTAATGGCTTAATCAGGCTTTGCTCATGGGAATCGGGTAGCCCAAGTGGTAAGGCTACCCGAACACGGGGCGGAGGTCCCGTGTTCGATTCCTATATCTCCTCATAATGAGGCAAATAATTTCTCCTCCTTGTGAGGCTTATCTTCCCTCCCCTGGGCATGTGGGCATGCTTTAATCTTCCCTATCTAGTGTATTTCTCCGCTCTTTCTCTTCGGGGCAATCGCTCAAACCTAAATTTAGACTAACCTTTCAGTTCATCAATTAAACATACTCATTCGGTCCCAAATTGAATGTCCCACTTTTTTATTCAAGAATTTGAACATTGAATTTGGGACAAATGAAGTATTTCCAACTTGAAATATTAACTCGGTAAGTTACATCATAATTCATATAAATAGTTTGATATTGGTCTCTTATCTGAAGAGAAGAAAGAACACTGCAGCAGCCACTAGCTTCACTGGAGTTAATGATGAAGGAAGCACAAAGAGAGGTAATGTAATTGTAAGGTGTCCTTGTTTTATAAATAATATCTTTGATATAAAGGATATAAGTGATTGAGAAATTTCAGATTGCCTCTAGTAGTGCTGGTAATATCCACTGTTCACGTAAATCAATTTTGCATATCATGTGGTTGGATTTTGACAGCTACTACTGTATAAAGGGGTAGGAGCTTTTTTATGTTTGAGGTTGATGTTTTTCCTGACGGAAAATTATGTTATAGACTGGTCTATGTTATACATATGACTTCGTTGCTTTAGAATTTCGATCGAGTAATAAAGAATTGAGAAATTCTCATTATTTTTCTCGCAATGCGATTACATAGTGAATTGTAGGCCAAAAGATTCATTAAATCGGATTCATAACAGAATTATTTCTTCCTTATAAATGTTTGAGGTGGATTTTGTTCTTAGATTGCAATCCGTTTTGATGTACACTTATCAATTGCTTTTGCATCTCTTTATGTCAAATCGTGATGACCTTCTATCCCTTCCTCCCCCACGCCCTCTCCCCACCCTCCTTCCTACCTGTATGACTAGCATATGCCTCGATTTCTTGTTACTTCCATGACCATAATAGCACTGAAGGTAGGTTTTTTTTTGAAGTCCGGATGGGCAGTTGCCTCATAAGGAGAGAGAGAAGCGCCTCATAAGAGAAGAAGATAGCTCTGTAAAGTGAGATAATTAAAGTCTTGTCTCATTGCGATAGGGAGGATATCAAACCCACGATTTCATGGTCGTAGGCGGACTCTTGCTCCACTTTGCTAAGGAACCTTTGATCACTGAAGGTAGGTTGAGAGAGAAAAAGAAGTGGTTAGTAGGGTAGGGGAGGGTACTAGGACCTTTGAAATGAAGTGAATCCGTTTCGGACAAACCAAGAATGAAGAAAATCATTACCTACTAAACTGGAGGTGCAATCTATGAAAGGAAAGGAAAGGAAAGGAAGGATACTTTTGATGATTATTGGTTTTGGTCAGCATCTCAAATTTTAAGTTTCGTTTCACATTTCATAGAGAAATCCCATATTTGTGGCCTTTTATTTATTTACGAATTTCGATAAATAGTACTATCTTTTTATTAGGCTATAAATAGCAGTATAAATTTACGGGGTCACTAACATGTTTTTTGCACATGCTCTCGGAGGAGTGAAGGGTAAAAATGTTCAAAAACTCAATCAGACCCATTTTCCGATCAGATAAGATTTAACCCGATCCACAATCTCAATCTTCTCCACCGTATTCACCATCTCAGACCAACTCACCACCTGCCCAAGAGGAGCAGACAGATTCAATGGAGGAGGAGGATCATCCATCTCTAGTAAATCAATTTACTGGAAACCCAACAACCACCTCCATCTCTCCTGTTATGGTATGCCAATTTCAGTAGCATACACTTGCTATTCTGACAGAGTGTCCATTCCTAAGTGGATGCCCTTCATTTCCTCTGTTAAGGCAACTCTGATGTCTATTTTGAGAAACCGTTTTATCAATATCTTCTGTAGATATTAGAGAGAGTGGTTAAACGAACAATCCCTAGCTTTTGCTTATGCGAGCAACTTGAATTCACCTTAAAATATGACTTGGTCAAATAAATCCTATGCGGCCATACTAGATGACCTGTAATAAGACGTTCAGAACGCACAAATACCCCCAAACCAACCTAAAATTTTAAAAAATAATTATTTTTATTATTGTCTAATACACTAATAATATATTGATGTGTGTAATAATATTATTAATTCATGTTTATAAATTCATTTCGGCTAAATGATATTACTCCCTCCAATCCTAAATATAAGACTTCCATTACATTTGCGAAAATTAGGATATTTTTTAATCAAAATATTATTATTATTATTTTAAATATATTTATATTTAAAATAATAATAATAATAAATATATTTAAAATAATAATAATAATATTTTGATTAAAAAATATCCTAATTTTTTTTTCACAACATGTAATAAAAAATTTATATTTAAGAATGAAAATAATAATACTATATAGTGAATAATATAATACGTATATTAGATAGTGTATTAAAATACTACCTCCTTTTCAACTATATATTATTATTATTTTCATTCTTAAATATAAATACCCCCTTTTCAACTAATCCACTCGTACTTGTTCTTTGAAGAATTTTCGGCTCCAAATTTATTCCAAGGAAAATTCTTATTATTTTTCAAGAGCATTCCTTGGATGTCGCTTTTAATTCTCTCTATCGAAATGTTGGTCTTTATTTCCTTTTCTAAAAGAAAAGTATTTATAAATTCACAAAATTGATTATCATTTGGCTCGAATAAACCTTAAATCTAAATAGTACTCCCTCCATTCTCATTTAGGAGATCTATAGGTATTCAAATTAATTATCATTTAATGTTATTTTATTAGTTGTCATCAATTTATTCTAATTATACCCTCGACATTTCTTTTATTTGTCGCCTCTGTCATTCCTATTTTTTCCTTTCTTTTCTTATGCTATAGAAGTGAGAGAGGGGTAATATTGAAACTTTCGGTAAAAATGACAAGTTCCTTAATTTTCTAAAATTGTCTAAAGAGTCTTATATTTAAGAATAGAGGGAGTATAATGGTTGAGTGGCTGATCCATAGACAGCTTAGGAGATCAGTAATTAATCTATAGACAATGTAAAAACCTTAATTCTAGAAACACAAAAAACACCAAATTTTGATGTCTGTTCTATTTGGCATATTTCAATTTCGGCTTCTTTATTTTCGTATGTTTTGGACAAGATAGAATTTGAGCCAGACAACTATTATAGTTTATAATCTTGGGAAGAAACTCTTTCCCTACAAAGTATTTACATTCAACTACATCAAAACC
Source organism: Vinca minor (assembly GCA_026122235.1). NCBI lineage: Eukaryota > Viridiplantae > Streptophyta > Magnoliopsida > Gentianales > Apocynaceae > Vinca > Vinca minor. The sequence goes on along the minus strand of JAOCZM010000100.1, from coordinate 3,486,645 downwards.
AAAATATATTTAAATTCAACCAATTAATTGTTTCCCCCGAGCCAGACAAACCATTGTTGTAAAATACTACCTCCATCCCCAAATAAGGTTAATATTTGGACTTCAATTTTTTTTTTCCAAAATAATGTTAACATTTGGACTATCAATGAAAATTTAATGAGCTTTTACCATTTTTACCCTCCTTTTACTTTTCTTTTAACCACAATTTCTATTTCCAAGAAGTAGTTAATGAGGATATATTAGTCTTTTGACTTTGACTTTTATTATTTTTAAGAATTTCTTAATCTATGTGAAAAATTCAAATGTTAACCTTATTTTGAGATGGAGGAAGTAGTCTTTTGGGATATAATTTTAGAAAGATACAAGTCTTAATCGAATTTGAGTGTCTTCATTCATGGATTAGTGCAAATAATCGTCTATACTCGTGTATGTACTTATTTTTGTGATCAACCATTCACAATTTATCATTTTTATATATAATTAGAAAAAAATATTCACATGATAAATTATGAGTGATTATATATAAGAATGTAAACATACGCGTACAAACGATTTTCACCCGTGAATTAGATAAAAGTTTTCATTTGCGTAATGTATCTAAGATTTGCTTATTGACACTTTTTCTTTTTTCCCTTCACTAATTGACACTCCCGGGTCGCGCTTGCTAACGGCTAAAAGCCTAAAACCTGTTCGGTTGCTCTTTTGGCTTTGGATTCTTTTCACAAGTGCCATTCTCTATTATTCTCTATTGGTGTATTGGCACTACTCACTAGGAATATCAATGAGGCAGATTGTAACGGGTATCTCAATACATAATCTCGTCCTGCGCAGTTGACCCATCGCTCCACCCTACTCCGTCACTCGTTGCGGATAAAAAAATTGCGCTCTACGCCCCACCCTGTGCGGGCCTGATCTTACCCGCCCCCGCTCCAATCCCCTTATTTTATTAAAAAATATTAATATTATCATTGCACTTAAATAAAATAATAATAATAATAATAATAATATATAGATGGGGCGGGGCGAATGAAATCCAGATCCGATCTTCCATGTTCGCGGGGCGGGCCTTATCTGCCCCCATTCTCTTCACGGAGCGGGTCTGATTTTCCTTAAAAGACGTTGAGGCATGAAGGGTCGACGAGTCACATATCAAATATGTTGGGCCATATAATATTTTCTCCTCCTATGTGGGTCTTGAAAAAGAGCCCAAGGCCCAAGCCCAAAAGTGGTATAAAACCCTTGACCAACAACGGGTCATATTTTTCATTCAAAAAGAGAGAAAGAGGTAGTGAGGTTTTGAGAGCAAACAGGGATTTTCGCAGCCCAGTTTTCAGCATGCGCAGTTTTGAAATTTCTTCCGATAGGGCGGTCATTTGTTCTCGGAGTGGTCTCAAATTTTAACTAGAGGTAGAAGACTGAGTAGGGCTACATTCTGGACGGTGAAGATCGAATTTATACACGCGGATTCCGAGTTATAGCCGTCAGAACAGTACTCTGTTTTCTAGGGTGATTTTTCTCTATTCTCATCTCTTTTGTGTAGTAGATGAAGTTTTAGCTTCATTGTTGGTTTGAGTTTACACATATTGGTGTAGATACTCTTTTGTAACCTCTCTTGATTTATAGTGAAGCTTTTGGAGTGGACCCGAAGGTCCCGTGGTTTTTACTCTTCGATTTGAAGAGGTTTTCCACGTAAAATTCTTGGTGTTGTATTTGCTTGATTTATATTTCATTTACTTGCTTCATTATTATTGTTCCGCTGCATTCGTAACTGTCATCTAGGGGCTTTGAAATTATTGTTTGGTGTCCTACGTTCAGTGTTGTCAAAGTGGGCCGAAGCCCGCGGATCGGCCCGCCCCGCCCCGCCGTGGACCGGGTATGGACTTAGGAAATATTGATCCGCAAAAATGCCCGTTTAGCCGGCGGCCCGCGCGGACTGGGTCCGCGAATCGCGGGCTTTTTCATTTAAAAAAAAAATATATTATATATAATATTTTTGGGAAAAGTATATATATTATATATAATATGGTATATATTAGCATATTTCCTACTCGCTTGATGGTAAAAATAAAAGTATACATATTATATATAATATTTTTTGGAATAGTATATATATTATATATAATATGGTATATATTAGCATATTTCCTACTCGCTTGATGGTAATAAAAAAAGTATACATAATAAAATAAAAGTATACATGACCTTAACTATTTTATTATTAATGGGTAAATCTTTATTTAACAAAAATAAAATAAAATTGAGTAGGCCCGCGGACCTTGGGCGGTACGGGTATGGGCATATGTTTCATTGATCCGCAAAAATTAGGCCCGCCCCACCCGCCCCGTTTTGACTTGAGCCCGCACGGACCGGGCCGGCCCGTTTCACAGTACTACCTACGTTTTTATTCAAGTTTGGGAGATATTTTGTCAAGCATATTTGATCTTGTTTGTTCGGTTGCTTGGACTATATTGTAGTTTCTCCCCAACAAAATTTTCATCCCTACTTAGTCCGCTCATGACCAGGAGGTCGCCAGGTCGACACCAGCTCTGTATAACCCGTTACAAAAAAAAAAAATTCCCATCACCTCTTAAATAAATAAAAAAAAAAAAAAAAAAGAAAGTCACTACAACTAAAAAATATATTTCAATTTTTACAAAATGCGAATCAACTTTATACTTTACTATTATCTAATCCCACTCGAAGATGAGTCTTTTTACTACTTGACCCGGGTACTAAACAATATACCATAAGTCTCATAATCTAAACCATGGTTGTGGTTGGGCTTGGCGTTGAGACATTTTAGATTTTCATTTTTTTTTGTAAACAAAAATTTAGGTGGGTTCAGCTCCAATTATCATCACAAGTTAGGACAAACATTAGAGATCATATGTCGCTTACAAAAGTATTTATAGATTATCTACAAACACAGTTCTCGCGTTGCCAGAGAGAATTGAACACTTAACATTTAAGACATGCGTAACTAAATCATCGCATTTACGGTCCAACTAATTGGGACAGACTCAATAGATTCCTTCTGGTTGGTTGGTGGGTGGGTGGGTGGGGGGGTGGAGATCCTTGGTGTCAAACAGACGAAGAATTCGCCGGTCTGGCACACGTAACTGCTACCTTCAACAGAGGTTTCTACTTTTTCCTACCCGAGTAGTAATAATGGGTAAAAAAAAAAGCACCATCGGACGGTCGGTGTGGGGTGTCCACACGATCTCTGCAAGTTGTCATGCCACCTCACTCTTATCTCATGAACCTTTTTATTTTGTCAACCCACGCGCTCTGATTTCACTCGCCTCTTCGATCTTCTGTTCGGCCAATTCCTCAACCCTTTGAAAAAGTCAACGTCAGTCGTATTACGCGCTTCAACCTTACACTCGCGCCATGGTTGTTCTGGGTATCACTCGCCTATTCTGATATTTTCATAAGAAAAAGGGGGAAAAAGTAAATCTCCCACTCACTTTTAAAAATAAAAATAAAAAGATTCATTTCATCTTCTCCACAAATTGAACGGCCGAAGTTTTTCCCAGTGGCTATTCATTTTGTTCATTGAAAAAAAAAATGGGAATGGAATCAGAAGCTATGGTAGGGAGAGGGGGTTAGGATAGCAATTGGGTGCACGTGTTGATCACAAGGACCTGCCGGTTGGAGTGGGTAATAGCTCTACTTGGACAAGGTTTGGTTTGGATTTGGTCTCAAAATTAATGAGAAAATACAAATTTTGACCTAAAAAATTGGAGGGAGAATTTCAAATTCAAATTTTTTCTTTCAAATATTCGTTAAAATTGAAATTTTTTAAAGAAATAAATTGAATTTGAATTGCTCCCGCCAATTTTCTTTAAAAAATTTCAATTTCAACCAATATTTGAACGAAAAAATTTGAATTTGAAATTCTCCCGCCAATTTTCTAGGTCAAAATTTGTATTTTCCCACCAATTTTGAGACCAAACCCAAACCAAACATTGTTCAAGTAGAGCCTAAGTCTGGCATGGGCCGGACCCATTTCCTCTCACATAAATTTAGACAGGACCCACCTGCAGGGTAGGTTCCGCAGGGTCAATCAAAGTGGGTCCTCCCTAATTTATGTGAGAGAGTGTGACCGCACGTCCATTGGGTCCCGATCCCCATGCCGAATTTTTCTCGGTTGGAGAGGCACTAGCCTTCACTTATAGCACCACGGCTCCAGTGCGGAACATGAAATGTTTCGTATGTGCGGGACAATTTCTTGTTCGTTGTATTCAAATTTTGACGACTAAAATTAATTTTTAAAAAAATATCTATTTATTTTCAAAACACATGTTTCAAGGCAAAAATAAATATTTCGTATATATTGAAAAAAACATGTTCCGTATAGGAGTCGGATAGCCATCCCTCCATCCCCACTGGCCCACAAATCCCCAAAATTGTATAGAATGTAACAATTTTGAATGAAAAAAGCAAAACACTCTTTTGGAGTTTCTCATCATAATGACTTGGTAATAAAATAAAACAAAAACTCATCACAGTGAACATTTTGTCAACACCACAATGGACATGTTCCAAACACGTCTTGAGGAGTAGTATTAAAACAATCCAAATTATTTATAATTAAATAGAATCTTTAATTCTTCCCTCGAAAACAATCAACACCAATCCAAATTATATTAATCACATCGGTGGCCGTTTCTGAATTTCATTCTAATTAATACCATTTCATAATACTAGTAGGATATAAAAATGGGGAGTGTTTGGTGACTGAATGGCTCAATTGGGGTACTATGATACTATCTGTAAACCCAGTACCCCATATGAAAAAAAAGTCTCATATGAATAAAAAAAATTGATTGGTATATAAGATGGCATAAGCATTCACTATCATCTGAAATATTCTTTTTGGCATAACGAGATCGATTGCTAAATAGGTGATCATAAGTGTTAATAGATCCATGTATCGCGTTTCGGACCTGCATGCACAAAGCGTGACATTATCTCTTGCGTAGACAATTTTATTCCTCAATTAGGCCATATTTGCCCCCAAATTATTGCGTTGTAAAACATTTCCCAATAAAAAAATAAGTTAATTTGATTCGACTCACTCAAAATTGCTAAGATCACATATCTTAATCACAAAAAAGTAATTTCATATTCTATTATTAAATTTATTAAATTTATTTTTATCATATTTTAAACAGATTGATTGAAAAATCTAAACGATCTATCCATCAAAATATCTGCTATGCGTGTGCACAATTTTTTTTCCCTCTAAATATCATTAATTTTAATTTAGAGCACTTATAACTAAACTAATTTATGAATATACTTTTTTTGTCAAAATAAGGAATTCGTCAAAAAGTACATGTGACCCATTTTAAAGGCATAATTGTCCGAAATATATTTCCCCTCCAAAATGAAAAACCCTAACTATCTCCCCTTCCCCTCTTCCATTTCCCTTCTTCAACACCCCAATTCGAGTCCTAGATTTCATTTCCCTACTTCAAGACACAAATCTGAGCCCTAATTCCCCAATTCCATATCTGTTTTTTCGAAGAATCTTTCTTTTTAGCTGGAGATATTGGAGAATGAGATGGAAAACATGGATTTGATAATGGTTCTCCACATAATCCTGGATTTCCAAGAAAACTGGTTTTTTGTAAAATGGCCATCGAGATCAGGGATAGGACCGGATAAATTGTTGTTGGAGACATCAAATTCGCGTAGATTTGGGAAGTCGAAAATTAATAGTCTTCCATTGAGATGATTGTTTTCAGCAAGAAAAGTTAACACACATGGGGCAAGTTTCCTGCAACTTTGTGATCATTCAGGGAAATTACCTGAAGTGATATTGCTAAACAGAGGGAATCGGCATCAAAGATTCCGGTAAGATTGAGAGAATTAAGAACAACTTTCTTCACATATGAAGAATTTAAACAATCCACTCATTTCCAACTATCATTACAAGGATCTGAGGTTAAATTCAAACCCCAACTATCATCATTTCTTGCAGCATTTCCTGGAGAAATGTTGTTCATGAATTGGACTAAACCCCATTTTGCTTCTTTTGTTTCTGAATTCACCATTGTCAATAGAATTAAGATGAATGACTCTTTGAGTTTCTGGGTTTAATTTGTTTATATATGTCGGTCGGACGGATTTTTTATCGGGCTGGGAGAAAATAAAGAGTCAGGCAATTATATTATTAAAATTGGTAACATGTGCAACTCACATGACAATTTTGACCGAATTATTTATTTTGACAAACGAAGCATATTTGTAAATTAATTTGATTACAAGTGCTCTAAATTAAAATTAATGTTATTTAGAGAAAAAAACAAAACAAGTTAGTGTATGCGGATAGCGGATTTCTCTTAAAAAGCAATAATCCATTAAAAAAGTCGGACCGGCACGCGCATGAGGGATTGAGTTAAGGGAACACGTTCCCTTACTATCTAGTGAGATCAAGATGCATCCCACTTCTTCCTCTCTTCTTTTTGTCGGCAAGTGTTCAATAAAACTCTCATACTCACGAGCCCCAACACCCAACACAACACCGTGTGGACTTTTTCTTCTTTCCTTTTGCTTATGGATAGTTCTGATATGCAGTAAGTTCATTGGATCATATGATTCAGAATTAACCACATCATTACAAAATGAGAAGAGAGATAATTTTATAATGATGTGACTAATTCTGAACCACAAAGTTCATATCAGAAAAATCTTTTATTTATAGTCAAGATAAGCACCCACCCCTCCCTTTGACATTGTCACAAGTCAACCCCCACCCCCAAACACCCACAGTTTTTTTTTTTGCTAAATAAAACACCCACGGTTAAACAAGCAATTTTCTTGAAAACAAGCAAGATAGAGAAAGATAAAGATATGAACAAATTTGGTATCCAGTACGTGTTATGATAATTTTTTATAATTATATTTTAATTTAACGATTGTAAAAAATAATATTTTTTCTTTTAACTTGTGTCTAAAACTCTCTCACCAGATTAGATTTAGAATACAATAATTGATAATGTCTCAATATATACTAACGAAAAGTATTCAGCATTATCTGAAATGAAATAAGATGGAGTAAGCTCAATTATTCACCCAAAAGAAATGAGTAAGCTCAATTCAACTATTCTAACATTTGATCTTTAAGGACTTGTCCATTATAAGGTTATGAGTTTGAAATTATGAGAGCGACTTTATATCACATTATCATGTGTATCAATGTATCATACACATTTCTAACTGATTAATCGAATTGATACTAAAACACTTAGCTACCAAAATGAAATCAGAAATGACCTTTATTGATAATGTCGACCCAATTTAAAATTTTCAACTTCATGTTATATTATCAAATTTATCTACAAAAATCACTACTGAATTAATCGGGTTGATAACCAAATATGAGTCTACCAAAATGAGATAAAGAATCGCCTTAGTTGATAATGCCAACCCAACCCACAAATTTCTCCTCATTTTCTCCATCTCTCTATAAATAAATAGTTTTCCATTCACTTGCAACCCCTCAAAAAATCCCTTTTCCCCAATCTCCAAAAGTCAGCGCCTTATTTTGTCCTTTTTCTCTCAACTCTTCGTTCACTCCCCCTTTTTCCTCTGCTCTGTTCTTTTGTCTCTCTCTCTCTCTCTCTCTCTCTGTAATTAAAGATTAATGGCTGAAGATTGGGATCTGCAGGCGGTGGTCAGAGGCTGCTCCACCACTTCTTGCAGCTCCACCACCACCACATCTACCAGTTGCTCTCAAACAAATCAAGATGGGAACTTTCTTTGGCTTCAAGATCTGTTATTTGAACCAAGAAATGAAACAACAACTTCATCTTCTAATATTCAAGAATTGCATGATTTATATAAACCCTTTTTCCCTAAATCTTCACCACCTCTTTCTCCACAAAGTAATATTCCAATTTCACCTCTCTCTGTTCTTGGAGGACTACAAGATCTATCTCAACAACAACATCCTCAGCAGCAACAAATTTATAAACAACCAAAACAGACAACCACCTTAACAATTGGTGGTGGAGGAGGAGGTTCAAGAAATAGTGGTGCTTCACATAATCCAAGTCCAAGGTCCAAAAGAAGGTAAAAAAAGAAAAAGAAAAATGGAATCTTTGTTGAAATTTGGTTACAACCCATTTGATAAAATCAACTCCTAATGATGAATTTATTATTATTTATTCTTAATAGGAAAAATCAGATGAAAAGAGTGTGTCAAGTACCTTCTGAAGCTTTATCTTCTGACATGTGGTCTTGGAGGAAATATGGTCAAAAACCCATCAAAGGTTCTCCATATCCAAGGTTGGTTTTGTCTTTTTATTTCTTAACTATAAGCCTACCACTTTTCTTTCCCCTGTTTTTTCTTTGATTAGTTCTAAAAGAAATTTATTTTATTTTTTTAAAATTGTTACTATTTCACTTTTGCAACTCCAATTGCTTCTATTGGGAAATATACTATTTAGCTCAAATTTAGGCAAGATTTGTGGCTAGAATGGGGTAGAAGTGTCATTAACTTATAGATTTAGATTGATTTCTTGTTTCAGAATTTAAATTCTTTATGAGAATATATAGGACAAAAATGAAAGTTTTGGGTTAGAGATTATTGTAAAAGGTGTCCAAATGTAGACTTTATTCTTTATTGACAATTTTACCCCTGTGTATCCAATTTTCTTACCATTTGAAACCTTTTTTTTTTTCTAGCAATTATCTGTGTTTTTCATTTTCCATATTTGATTGAGCAAATTTACTCAGGCTTGAAATAGTTTATAGAAATTAGATGGTCCTAATTTTCTGTGTTGCTATAAACAGGGGATATTACAGATGCAGTACATCAAAGGGCTGTTTAGCCCGGAAACAAGTGGAGCGAAACAGATCCGACCCGAGAATGTTCATAGTCACCTACACAGCTGAGCACAACCACCCTATGCCAACACACCGGAATTCTCTCGCCGGCAGCACACGTCAGCAGAAATCGGCGAACCCACAAGCTGAAAATTCAGATGATCCAAGTAAAAATGCTAATTCGCCGCCGATATCGCCGACAACCAGTCTGTCGCCGGCGCCGGAGAAGTTTGAGCTAGAAAGTAGCAAAGAGGAGATTATGGAAGATGAAGATGATGATATTAATGCTCCTGAAATGCCTTTAGACGACGATTTCTTTGATGGGTTGGATGAATTAGCTGAAAAGTCCGCCGGAGATTTCTTCCCGGATCACTTCTCTCAGAGTTTGCAGCTTCCTTGGTTGGTTAATAATGTTACGACCACGGCCGCTGGCGGTAGTTGATTTTTTGTATAAATGACAGCTGACTTATTGATCGTGGACTCACATTTATTTTACAACCTTACAAATCTTTTAATTTATGCGCTCTATTTCGCAAAACATGTGAGTAAAATATGGAGATGGGAAATTGTGTTTTAATCCCGACTCATTGGTTCACGCCTCGCGTTCTTTACACGACTGTATGAATTTTTTACTCACCAATCATACATGAAAAAGGAAAATTGGGTAGAACTAGTTTATCGAGTTCGATCCCACTTTCATTTTACGAAAATATAGTATTGTGCTGAGAAAGCGTTGTGTCTTATTTTACAAGTAGGGCCGGCGGAATTTTTGTGATATGGTAAAGGGACTGAACCTGATGAATCGATTTCACTCTTAGTTACCTCTTAAGTAAGACAATTGGAAGTGTGTAGGAAAAATGTGAGACCGATATAAATATGTTAATTTTAGAATACAATTTTCTTGTTGGAACAGAACTAATATGGGGTTCATGATAGAGGCTTAATTTGGACAAGGTTTGAGTTTGAATTTCTAAATTTTGGTGGAAGAAGCTCAAATTTTGGCATCTAAAATTGACGGGAGAAATTCAAATTTCAATTTTTTGAGGTCAAAATTTGAACTTGAACGATTATTTGAAAACAAAATTTGAATTTGAATTTCTCCTGCCAATTTTAGGGTCTAAAATTTGAGCTTCTCCCGCCAAAATTTAAAAACTCAAACCCGAACTCAAATCAAAATCTTGTCCAAGTTGAGCCAGAATTTTTCCGTTGGTACGTAGAATGAGGACATATGAAGTGATGCTTTACTTCTGGATGACTTTTCTTTGCATTTGTAGTAGGAGTATCCTTTTGTCCCTTTAGAGATAGAAAGGGGGAAAGAAAAAAGGAAGAATCTTGAGAATACAATGTTGGTTTATTTTCTTTTTTATCCCTATCTTTGTAAACGTAACGTAATTCTCCACCATGATTTTGAGTCTTGTAGAGGAAAAAAGGTTGTAAATACTAGCATGTAGTTTGAGGATTCCATTTCTTTGTAAGAGATTATATTGTATGAATTGTGATAGGAACGTTATACAAATGGGTTCAATTAATTAGTTCATTTAAATTATTCTTATGATTATATATGTATTTAGATTCTTAATACCTTGGTTTGGAATGTTACCAACTTTTTCCAGTATGTTTCACTGTTCATGATTAATTTGGTTAGTACTAATGCTAGTATGTCCGACTCTTAGTAGACAAAGATCGAACCATCTTTTTTCATACCCAATGATCAAACTTACGACTTTGTTGAAGAAACACCCAACTTTTTCATTTGGACCAACTCGAGTCCGTTTCACTATCCATGATTAATCCAGCCAATTCAATTGCTTAACTGCTTGTGGAGAGAGCCAACCCGAACAAATATTTTTCGCACCCCAGTGACCAAATCTACTAGTAAGACTTTGTTTAAGAAACACCGATCTCTTTCGTTTTGACCACCCTTGACGATTGACACTGTGGTATGTGGATTGTAGACAATTCATGCTCGTCTTAAAATGTATTTTCTGTCATAAAGGTCGTAGAGTTAATCTAGCAGTTCACAAATACTGATATACATACTTCTGCTAATCTGCTTAGTAAACTTTTGTGAGGTTCAAGTGGACTCTTCTTGGTGGGGGATTTTTGGAGCTCAAGGGAAACTTTTGCCCTGCTGTCTAGTAGGAAACGCATGGTTGATTTTGGTCTTCTTTTCTAAAGCTACCAGCATAGCAATCATGTATCTTTTCACCTTCCTAAAAGACTCTAAACTCCTCCTATGTATACAATGTTATTCCCTTCCATAGGAAGCATGTGGAACAAGTTTCAAAACTACAAGAGCATGATTACTATAATATCTATTTTAACATAAACAAATTTTAATTAATTGACCGTGGTTAATGTTAAACTTATAAATCACAATTTTAAATTTATCAAGATTTAGATATTATAATATTATAACACACGAGTACTCGACACCTGTTATGTAATGGCCCCACATCTAAAATTTATAGTGCTAGAATTGTGTTGCGGGCACCACATGGCAGGCAAACTCTTGTTGATTGGCGGAGATGGAGTTCACATGTAAAAATACTAAAAAGAAGACTCATACTAGAAAATAACCACCTCTTTTAAAATGTGGGCACTCCGACCATGTCCATTGTTGATAAAGCCACTCCTCCACCTTCAGTCTCCCGTGAAAACTCCTCCAACCTTTCTTCCTCTTAGTAGTACAACAATACGACTATTATTTAATAATACTAGTAAACTTGTCTTCATTCATTCCTTCCAAAGAGCAATGGAAAAAGTGAAAGCCAAAGGTATATCAACCGATGCTGAGTCATCATCGGAACACGTCACCGGTCATTGGTACTCCGTGCCGGAGCTCCGACTTCGTGACCACCGATTCTCCGTTCCCCTTGATTACCGCTCTACTTCTCCGAATATCTCCATTTTCGCTCGGGAGGTTGTCGCTGGTAATGCTAAACGATTATGTTTGCGATTTTTTTTTTTTTTTTTGAAATATTTTATTATAATCAATGATTTCCAGTCGCAATTGTGCTAGCATTGACAGATTGTGGTTGATGACTCTATGCCAATTAGTTTTTAGATCATGATTTTTCTTTTTTAAATTGAGAGTATTCTGCTGATGGAATTTGGATAATTAGAACTGCATTGTAGATTCTATGTTAAATTCTAATTACTTTTAGGTTTCTAGCTCTGTAAATTTGTCCTCCATTTACTTAATTTTTGTAATTTTCTACTGCTGAATCGATTCTTATTAGTTCATATGACATTTTGTAGTAACAATTTTGGAGTTTGACATCTAAATGCTTAAAGAAGAAAAACGGAACTTTATAATTATCTTATTCTGACATTTGTGCATTTGCATCTAACTGATTGCTGCGCGAAAATGCTTCTGCTAAAACTTATTGTATAATGCAGTTGGGAAGGAAGAACAGCCCCTGCCATATCTATTATATTTGCAAGGTGGACCAGGTTTTGAATGCCCGAGACCAACTGAAGCGAGTGGATGGATTGGCAAAGCATGTGAAGAATTTCGTGTTATTTTGATGGACCAGGCATGTATTCTGATTTTCTTTTATTTGTAAGCATCATAACTTAGTATAACATCATAATGTTCTCTGGTGCTGATAATTTTCATCATGCAGCGAGGAACAGGTTTATCAACACCTTTAACGACATCAAGCATGTCACAGATGAACTCAGCTGAGGAGTTAGCCAACTATTTGATACATTTTCGTGCTGACAACATAGTGCATGATGCTGAATTTCTACGAAAACGTATTGTTCCGGATTGTGGACCTTGGACTGTATTAGGACAGGTAAACTTTCTATTATCTTTTAATTATTTGTTATCATGTTCAGGATTAAACCTCTAGTAATATCGGTTTTCTATTGCATCCTTGTTTTCGGAAAAGCAAGTTTGATACTGCAATCAGTTTAGGAAGTGAGGTTCCTCTTTCTCACACTCTCTCTCTTTCTCTCTCTTCCTCACAAACACAAACACACAAATGATTGAAGACATTTCATCCTTTTACCTCTCTGTAGAACTTGGTGCCGTTTTCTTCTGTGTCACTTGTAAATGGTGCTGATTAGATGCTAATGAGGAGGAGACGGGAATTGATATTTGTTTGTGTTCTGCAGAGCTTTGGGGGTTTCTGTGCGGTTACTTACTTGAGTTTCGCTCCAGAAGGTCTCAAACATGTCCTCCTAACTGGTGGAATTCCTCCAATTAAAAGTGGATGTACGGCAGAATCTGTGTATAAAGCATGCTTTGAACCGATTGCTCATCAGAATGAAAAGTATTACAAGAGGTTTCCTCAGGACATTGAAGTTGTTCGTGATATTGTGAATTACTTGGCAGAATCTGAAGGAGGCGGGGTAAGAAACTCTTGGATGTGGAAGTTTTAAAGTATTAGCATCGTCCCCGTTCTTACTTTTTTTTTTCCGTGTAGGTGCTTCTACCATCTGGTGGCATCTTAACTCCCAGAGGATTGCAACTTCTTGGCCTCAGTGCTCTGGGATCAAGTACCGGCTTTGAGCGTTTACACTATATGTAAGTGATGTATGTGTCATTTATATTAAATTATCTAAATTATATTGTTTAAGTTGATTGGTTCTTTACTTCCCTTACGGGTAGGTTAGAGAGAGTCTGGGATCCACCGCTTCTTTCAGGTGCAAAAAGAAAGTTGAGCTACTACTTCCTGGATGCTGTAAGAGAATTCTTCAATACTGTTTAACAATTTGATGTTTTAACATTTTGATGTTTCGTAAAATTTCGCGACTCAGCTTCAATAATTGACTCTTGAGACTTTAAGATGGAAACAAATAGATGCTCTTTGTGGGTCGCTTTTGATATCTTCAATCCGATTCGAAGAGTCTGCTAAGTCGAAGTTTTCTGCTGCCTGCAGTATGAGAACTGGTTGAGTTTCGACACAAACCCTTTATACGCTCTTTTACATGAAGCCATATATTGTCAGGTAAAAATTCATTGCTGGTGGATAAATACTGGTTCTCATTGGCGAATCAAACTTAAATTTCATGAAGATACCACTTTTCATCAATTTACGATCTTTGCTGATTTGATATTCACTTTTGTCTAATGTTTTGATAATTTATGGTGCAAAGGGCGCTTCATCCAGGTGGTCTGCTCTCAGAGTAAGGGCTGAACATGAAAGTAAATTCGATGCACTTAAGGCTGCCAAAGAAGGTCTCCCTGTACTCTTTACTGGTGAGGTATGAAGGAAAAGTAGTCATTTTGCTTGCTGTTAGTACTTTAGAACTTCTGCCAATGGTTTTGTGAATTCAAAGGATAATCTCTCATGGTGTCATTTTTGTGTATCCAAGGATTTTTATGAATATATCAATATAGCGGTATCATTTTTTCTGAAGTAATAAATATGGCAATAATTCGTGAATATATTTCTTGCTCTCTCTTATTTGTCTACGCAGATGATATTTCCATGGATGTTTGATGAAATTCATGCCCTGAGGCCATTCAAAGATGCTGCTGAATTGTTGGCATTGAAGGAAGACTGGCCTCCGTTATATGACATTACCGCCCTTAACAAAAACAAGGTATGCCTTTTTTTATGCCTTACACTAGCTGATACAGTTCACTCTACACTAGCTGCAGCAAACAATTGTGTTCTTTGGGATTATTCTTGTTTCTTATTCCTTTAAATTGTTCCTACACAATTTCCGTGGAATTATGTCGGAACTGGGTTTGCTTCAATGCTCCTCCATTTTGAAGGACATGCCGTTTCCTCTCACGAACCAACACCTTTTACTTTTTTCACCCTGGGTCGACGTCTCCTCTCACAAACCAACACCTTTTACTTTCTCACCTTGGGATGACGTCTCCTCTCACAAACCAACTTGCTTTTTTCACTCTCACAAACAACTTTTTCCAAAAGAAAATCAATCCAGTGTAGGAAGCAACCAACTCGGGTCATTCAAGGTTTCATGTATTTTGGTACATTAATCATGGGTTCCATGAAAACAGGTACCGGTTGCTGCTGCTGTATATTATGAAGACGTGTATGTAAACTTCAAGCTGGCCATGGAAACAGCATCTGAAATAGGTGGTATTAGGCTATGGATAACTAATGAATACATGCATTCTGGTCTGAGAGACGGAGGTGGTGCTGTTTTGGAACATTTGCTGGGATTGCTAAATGGAAAGAGACCTTTGTTCTGAGTTTCTACTACATCACCGCCTCTTCCTCCCGTTCTTCATCAATTTTCCTTCGTGATTTAGAGGCTTGGATGATGTGTCAATGCCACATCCTGGATTTCAACATCATAATTTCATACGGCCTCTTACCATTTGTATTGTTTTCTTTACAAGAAAATTTATTCTGCACATACACACTATAATGTTACTTATAGCGTTCGGAATGTCTTTTGGGGTGATTACCATTGATTACATTTTCATTTTTTCTTTTAATAGAAAATTCTACACTATTACAAAAGGGGATTGGGGAAAGGGATGGCCAGTGGTTGATGAGGAGCTCCAGATGTGATAAGGAGGTAGCCACTGCCTTAGTTGAGAATAGGATATGCTTTTCAGGGTTCTTCTGGACAGTGATGGTTTAATGGTATAGCATAAGTAGGAAAAACGAAAGTGAAACAAGAATGCGGAAATGGTTCCACATTTAAGCTGTATTTGGATTGTAACTTTATTTTGAGTTAAAACGCACATTGTTTTTAAAGTTTTAGTGGAGTCACAGTTGATTTTTGTTGTGAAAGAAGAAGGGAACAAATAGGAAGAAAAAAAGGTGAGAGAGTAATGAAGGCTACTTGTAAACAATATATACGCCCTGGCATTTTTTCTATTTTAGTTTTTTTTTATTATTTTGAATTAAAAAATATAAAGTTTTGAACCCTAAACTTTTCTAGAGTATTAATGTTACTTGTTCCGTCAATTTCTTTTGTTAATTTTGGACATAATGAGACAATGTAACTCTCACATGATCAAACTCGGAGAAATTTTGAGAAAAATAGGTTTTGGCCCTAACAAGAAACTGCATATGAGAAAGACGTGAAAGACAAAAGGATGAAAAACTGCTATGCACGTAGAAGAGTGATTTTTATTTCATTGGCGACTTTTTTTTAGTGTCAACATTTATTTATTTTCAAAATGCTCCGAGTTTGGTCATATGGTCATATTCCGTCTAGATTTACCAACAAAATTGGATGGAAGGGGCAACATTAATACTTCAGAAAAGTTCATGGTCAATGACTTTGCATTTTTTAGTTAATGGTTAAAAATTAAAATAGAAAAAAGTTTAAAGAGTGTGGAGACATTTTACCTTTGTTTTATTAGTGACAGTTAATTTTTGTAAGAGAAGAGAAAAAAGAAATGGAAAAGAGGTAATGTTCTAGATGGAGCTACAACACTTAGCGCAATATTTCTGATTCGATGTAAAAGTTTTAACGTCCATTTTTCAATAACAAATTAACAATTTTAAGGGGTATTTATGCAATTAAAAGTTCAGCAGAGATGTACTCAATAAAAAGGAAAGTCTAGTGGTACAAAACCTTCCATCATCCAGTAACTAGAACCGGTAGCAGGTAAACCCTTTCTATTTCATCTCAAGGTTTTGCAGTCCCCTTTCTCTTTGCCATTGCTCTTCTTTATCTGGTTGCAATGCACATTGAACGCAGCAGGAGTCTCTAAGAGCTTCAGATTGGCATTTTTTATAAACACTTTTCAGTCCTAGCAGTAGAAAATGAAGAGATCTTGTACCAGATTAGCCGCCGGACCTCTGAATCGAATTGGAGTACGAGGTTTTTGTTCATCAAAGAGTAGTGGCGGCGGCGGCAATGAAAAGATTGTTGCTTCAGTTCTCTTCGAGAGATTGCCAGTTGTCGTTCCTAAAATCGATCCTGTTGTCTATGCTTTTCAAGAATTTTTCGTAAGTATTTTCCTTTAATTCTGTTCAATTTATTGTTTCTATCCAGAAGAATAATGATTTTTTTCATTGATTACAAAGTCTCTAACTTTTTACTTAGGCAGTTCAAATTTGATTTTATTCTGCTCTCCTTTTCCTGCTTTCGGTCATTTTTAATTGTGATTATGTGAAATGAAACAAGATGATGCTCTGAATCTTCTAGTACATACTCTAGTATATTTTCTAGTACACTAATGAAATTATCACAAATGTCGTAATGTGACTAGTAACTAGTTCAATCGTATTAATTCACTTTAATCCAATGATGTTGCTCCACTTGAAATAGTTTCATTCATTTACTTAGGCGATGTACTAGAGGATGTACTAGAAGTTCCAGAGTCAATGAGATATGCAAATAATTTAGATAGAAAGAACAACCTGAAAAAAAGATTTATAGGATGTGACATTTAATTAGAGGTAATAGTAAACAGATAGTCACACTGGGGAGGATTTTTAAATTTAATTTGGTTTTTACTATGGTGGAGTTTGAGCTAGTAAATTGAAATCTGGTGAGAGGAAAAATGAAGAGGATGAAAATTTGGAACTTGACTTTGTATAGAAAGAACTAACATAAGATTGGAACTTAATTGTGGTTATTGTCAATGAAATAATTAGTGAGATTTACAGAAGTCTTGGGTGTTTGTCCTGGTTTTTTATTTTATTTCATAACTCATCGTATAATTAGAATTGAGATCAATAGGAAGACTTGACGGACAGTCATCTCGAGCAAAGACTATTCATTTCCCGAATACTACCTAATCCGTAAATGTAGACTATAAAATCAGATGTTTTATTGGTTGAATGTGGGGCCTTTGGCAACCACCAAGCACCCATGATAAACGTGCCTTATAGGCCTACCCTCTTCCATCTTTTTTAAATTCTTGAGTTGGAGTTTCTTGTTACCTTTGTTTTAAAGCTAGCATATTTTCTGTTATGTTGCTCCCAGTATCTCAAATTTGATTGTGTGTGCTGTTTATGGTGCTCACAGTATAGTTTTGTGCAGCTAATATGCTTTTACTGCAATTTCAGATTTAGGTGGAGACAACAATATCGAAGGGAGTATCCTGAGAAGTTCTTAAAAAAGTCTGATGCCAGGTAGGCGTTATTCTGTTGCTTACTTTTCTCCTCTAGATGGCAATGGATGATCATCATCTATATTCTTTTTATTGTGGTATGAATATTTATGCTTTATGCAATATTGAAGCATCTCCACACCTAGAAATATTAAAAATATAACAACGCTGTTTTAATAGGACGCCGATGTAATTTCACGGAAACCTCTTACATTTTGAACTCCTCATATTCTTCATGACCAGTAGTTATGCTGTGAATTGCTTTCTTCCTGTCCCAATATTTTAAGATAAATATGCTGTAATAATGTGTGTTGTCCATGGAATCATATACGTAAGTGGCAATTTTAGAAGAGGTCTGGTGTTGCTAAAATGTGTAAATTTTTCTAAATTATCAATTTACAAAATAATTATGTTACTTTTTTCAGAGGAAAAGGTGATTACCAAATGGACTATGTGCCAGCTCCTCGGATCACTGAGGCTGATAAAACCAATGATAAAAGGTATGCAGTACAGTGGAAAGACATCTTGGGTTGTGCATATGGAAAAAGCATATACAATTTGTTTGGATAGATTGAAGGTGTACGTATGGTAGGATGTCAAACTTGACATTTTATAATAACTTTTGACAGTTTTCTTTGCTTTGTAAAGGTCACTGCAGAGAGCACTTGATAGACGGCTTTACCTTCTTCTTCACGGGACAACATATGGCTCTCCTAATGTAAAGCCCGCCTGGCACTTTCCAGAAAAAGTGTACGAATCTGAAGAGACATTGCGAAAGGTAAATTGATAGTCCCTTTTCTTCCTTGGTCTCTATTTCTTTATGAGAGGTCCTAGCTTCCAATTTGTTTGAATGGGAGAACAAACTTAACAATCTGAGATTCATTTTGCAGTGTGCAGAGACTGCATTAGAATCTGTGATTGGGGACCTTTCACACACCTACTTCGTCGGAAATGCTCCAATGGGTCACATGGTATTACAGCCAAAGGAGAGTACTCAGGACATTCAACCTTTCAAGGTAACTTCTTTGTGCACCAAATTTTATTAGACAAAACCGTGTTATGTCCTCGGTCTCTATTTTAGTTAGCTTCACCTATTTTCTTATATCTCCTTCGATCTGGTTATTTTGTCAGCGGGTTTTCTTTAAATCTCAAGTTATTGCAACCAACAAGTTCAATATTGGAAGGTGCGATGATTTTGTTTGGGTTACAAAGGATGAACTGTTGGAGTATTTTCCAGAGCAAGCAGAATATCTCAACAAGATGATCATCAGCTGATATTTTTTTGTCTTTCGCAACATGAACCACTAATAAGATCTCCTGAAGTTCACTTGTACATCTGACTCAAAAAGACATTGAAGATCCTATCCGGTGCATTTGCTAATGTTCACTAATCATTTCGTCCCTGCTCGGATGTGAGGAACAAGGAGTTCATAATAGCAACAGTTTTAGGGAAAATTCTGATATAGACCTGGGCTATATGTGGGGTTGTGGACCACTTGGTCCACAATCAACCACATCACCTCTTTTCATTAAAAATTCTTCATAGAGCCACACTTTGTTTTTATTATTTTAATCAAAACTGTGATGTGGCTGAATATGGACCAAATGGTCCATGACCACTTGGTAGGCCTGGTCCACAACAGAACCGTTCCAGTTTTAGGTGATCATAGGAAGATTGAATGGAAAAATATGTTAGCTTAAATTTTGATGTCCGGTAAAAAGGAAAGGCTAAACTGTTGAAGATTTAATCTTATAGGATCATTCATCCATTTCTGCATTGTGGTTTGAAATTTCTTACCCCTGTTACAAAACCCTAGTTTCTGTTTTTTGAAGATTGAATGATACTCTCTTTTCAAGCCTTTTTATTTCATTGCACCAATTTACTTAATCAGGTCTTAATTTTAGTGTATTTCTCCTGCATTTAGTGTGGAAACCTTATGTAGTTTTTATTTATCTTATTGTTGGTTATTCTCAATTCTTAATTCTTCTCTGCTATTGTATATTATTAGAGAAGGAGTTTTGAAAATTGTTTTAATTTTTTTTTTATCAACAAACAAGATAGTGTACGCGATGGAGTTGGATCTTGGTAGTTTTAATTGTAGACTAACATGATAGTTTTTTCACGGGTGAAAATTCTGCATTACTCATTCATATCTCAACCAATCGAAATTTACTTATATAAACATTTTTTTAATTATATATACACAGTGAATTATAATTGGCTGGGGAAAGAGATGAGGACAGGAACAGGGACAGAGGATTTTTTGCTATTTTTGCCTGCACAACAAGGGGACAATGGATGCAAGTCAAATCTAAACTTACAAGTCTAGTTAAGTATGTCTATCTAACTGAGCTACATTCTTATCACGTATTCTAAAAACCATCACATGAGGGCAAGGGGAGAATTTTTTAGCTCTATAGTTTAATAAATAATCATTTACGGTTGGTTCATCAGCATTTGATAATGAGCACACGAGTCATGCACGTAAATCACACGTGATAACCTTCACCTAGAAAATAGACATTCAGTTGCTCCTAAAAAAACTCGCCACGTGTTCACTTAAAGGGACATTTTCCCCCCTTCCTATATATACGGACCCGCGACTCCTTCTCATATCAAACTCTCCAATTTAGTTAGCACTTTTTGTTGTGTGTGGAATTTATGATTTGGAAATTGGAGAAGGATAGGGAAAAAAGGATGGATTTGTTAGGTAAGGCGAAAGCATACGTAGCAGGAAAAGTAGCGGAAATGCCAATGCCGGAAGCAAGCATAAACGACGTAGATTTCAAGAGTATTACTCTAAAGAACGTTACTTATCAGGCCGAAGTTTTCGTCATGAATCCCTACGCCGTTCCCATCCCCATCTGTGACATCTCTTATGTTCTCAAAAGCAACGCCAGGTATCTACTAATCTCTCTCTCGGTGACATGATTTCCGATTTCATTATCTTTTTAGTTTTATAGAAATCAGCTTTTTTTTTGGCGCTTTCTGTTTTTATGATTGTCTGATTTTTATTATTATTTTAGCCATTTTTATCATTTAATTATTTTCATAAAACTAAAAATGCCTCTTTTTTACGCGAATCGGTTTTCGATTTGAGAATTTGTCCCGGATTGAGAAGCGATTCTTTATAATTGAAGATTTGTTATCAAAGCGAAAAATTATGTTGAAGATTGGCGTCTAAGTGTGGTGCACAAATGCATGCATAAGAGTAATCACACCGAATTACTGACGTTTTTTGTTCAATACATGCCAAACAAATCGTAGCCGTTGAGGGAACAAATCGTGACCTTTGATAAAAGAAATTGACGACTTAAAATTGTTCAAATTTTTAAATAGGTCTATTTCGGAAATGTTTTGCTAATGTAAGTGTTTTGGTTTTGATTTTTGGTGTGGTAAAGGGTGATAGCTTCAGGAAGCGTACCGGACCCGGGTTCACTGAAAAGAAACGACACGACGAAGCTGGAGGTAGCAGCAATGGTTCCGCACAGTTTGTTGGTGAGCTTGGCGAGAGATATAGGACGCGATTGGGACATTGATTACGAGATTGAGATTGGTTTGACTATTGATCTTCCTCTTATTGGTAACTTTACCATTCCCCTTTCTCAGAAGGGTGAGATCAAGCTTCCTACTTTCTCCGACTTGTGGGGCTCCACCAAAACTGATTCCGACACCACTTAAATGAGTAGGACTGTCGAGGAGCCTTGTGCAATGGATATGACTTTATGTTATGTTTGATCAGTCCGGTTCAGCTTTGATTTTCTTTTGGAGATGGATGTTCAAGTACACTCAATTAAAGAGTTGATCTGACACCTTAAATTGGGTGTGTTAACCGCTGCACTAGAACCAAGATGGTGTTTGATAATGCATGGGGTTTTTTGAGTTTACATGATTCTCTATAAAGCATTGTAATTAGTATAAATTTGAATCAAGAAATTTAGCAATTGAAGTAAAAAGAAAAAAACTGTAGAGGATTTTGGGAATTTGCAAGATTTTTCTCATTAATGAAATAAGGAGCTCAAATCTCTATTTATACATCAAGGTCCCTTAGCTAGGGACGGTCGTGGGTTCGATACTCTCCTCACGCATGGGGTATGCTTTAATTTGACTCTCTTTTTAGGGTTACTCTCTCCTCCTCTGGTGAGGCAGTTCTATCTCCCCGTCAAAAAAAAAGAAGCTCTATTTATACACTTAAAACCCCAAAAGGGAAAGTTGTTAAAAATAACCAACTGCTCATTAATGAGTTGTCATCCACTCACAATACTTCTATTTAAGTTCAAGTAAAACCGGGTTGGTGTAATGGACCTTTTCTTCTACGCATTACTTCCTACCAGACTTGGGCCTATTATTTCATGATCCATTTCTAGCCCAAATCCATTCTCCTTACTTGGCCTTTTATCCAAAATCTACAGTCCATGCAGCATTCCTTTCATTTCTCTTCTTTGTTCCCAGACTGCAATTAACCAAAGCCTTCTTGCTTGTACCTTTTTCATCAGTATGCCAATGCATCCTTTAATCACTTCCAGCTTGAGTGTCACCCTTCTTCTTGTACTTTTAACAGATTACTTGATTTTACGCTCTAGATTATAATTATATATTACAAAATAATAAAGTATCGTGATTATAAATTTGAATTATCAAATTATTTGATTCGAATATCTAGATTATAGTTATTACGAAATAACAATTTTGAAAGCAGCTGTTCATAAACTATTATTTCGGAATAATTATAATATGAATTGTATAAATGGTCTTATAAGAATATTAACCGCATTATGATAAAAGGGCCTACATCCTATAACAACATTCCAAATTCCAATTAAATCGTTACACATGAAATAATGTAATTAGTCCAAATATCTTAACTTTTTTTCGATAAATTCCAAATCTCTTAACTTACTTAGTCTAATGATGTTGCTAAAGCCAAAACAATATCATTAATGCATTAAAGAATACAAGCATGGATTTTGAATGGATGAAATCATAGAGATAGAAAACTCACGCTCCAAGATGTTTGTATAAATCATAATGATATTGATTAGTATAGGAGTATGTTTGTCTTTTAATTATTGACAGTTTTCTTTATGTACTTTCAATTCAGGTTGAGTTAATATACGATTCCATTTCTCCAAAACACTACAAGAGCCTAGCCGTTAATGAGATATTAATCAAAATTTTCAATTCAGGTTGAGTTAATATACGGGCCAACTGCAAATCGAATCCAGATTAGTCACTGCATTGTCGGTGGGACACGGATGACCCTCGAGGTTAACCAAAAAAAAGGGACTGATACAACTCCCCCCATCACATGGAGCATCAAGCCATTCAGGATATTAAACTAATTTAACTTTTACGATATCGAAGATAAAATCTGAAAGTGCAAACTCTTATCCAATCCTAACCATGAAGTCTCGATCATAATTGTCCAAATATAAAACAGAATATCCACTTCTCGCCTTAAAGCAAAAGATGAGAAAATTATCTGGATATAACTTTTTAAATAGAATTAGAATACATTTATATTAATATATTAAAGAAGAAGCCTCTTCGTTTAGCAAAGTTAAAAAATGTCCTTCATCAGCAGTGAGTAACCAGTCAAGACATCTATCTATCAACAACAACAACAATAGCATAACCCATTAAGTCCCCAATAATTGAGGGTATGGGCGGGGATGGACGGGATACAGACCTAACCTTTGTCAAACAAAGTGGTGATCCCAGAATCACGACTGAAACAAATGTATTGGAGACTAACTACACCTTTGGCAATAGTCGCACAAAGTGGTTGCTCATATAATACACATGTAACGATAGTCCACTATCTGCGTCGCGTTTGCTTTACTGAGAATCATGCCCTCAAATCAAAGCCAAAGGCATCGGAGAAAGCAGACCAAGAACCATTTTTGATTTATGTGCAGCATCAGCATGCTTACTTTCATTCAGCATCCAGGAGCGTTAGTGGTGCAGCGTATAGTCAAGACATCTATCTATATAGTCAAGTAACCTCGCAGAATGATAGGTTTTGACATATAGTATAACTTTCGGATGGATAGACTCACGGCCCAGTAGAAGTGTCTCACAGCGTGAGGATATGAAATTTTGCAATTCTGGTGAATTTTGTATGCGTGAGACATAAAATACGCGAAAGTTAAACTTCAAAATGCATGAATTGCAATCCGCAGTATGTCAAACATAAAGGTCTTTGTCCCCAAAAACTCAGTTTCCCTTGCTATTATGCACCAGGAACTAAACAGATTTGAAAGATACAAAACTGGTGGTCCATGCTTTGAATGGTTCAAAAACTGCAAATGCAACTGAGTAGTTTATTTGAAAAGGATTTAACAGGTGAGAATTCATGCTCGAATAGGACAAGTTCAGAGTTACTAGTGATGAGTCCCGCCGTCATGTCCACCAACACTCTCCCCCCGAGCAGCTGCTCGAAGCTGACGCTGCTCTTCCTTGTAGATTCGGTTCCTACGTTGATACTGCCAAAAAATAAATGTTAGCCACATAAACAAAACAGAGTATCCATGAAATCTCAGGAAAATAAAGAGAAAATAATGCTTATGCAGATAAGTATTTTTAGCAAAAAATTCACAATTAGCTTTTTCCTATACAGGCGCTAACCCTAACCAAAACAGCCTGTATCTAGGGAAGTGATAAGGGACAGGCATAAAAATGTATTGTAAATGGGTGTATATAAAGATTCATAGCTCCGTGACGGTAGTTGACAACTTATCCAAAGAACTATTTGTTGAATTTCTGTATGCATCACACAATATCATGTTAGAAGGGCTTAGCGAGTAGCAGAATCGTGCGTGCCAAAATCTCAAAACGTGATAATATACGTAGATGATGTTCAAAAAATGCCGTGTTAATATTCAGGAGGCTACATCGGTCAAAGTAAGGGGTAAAAAAAACCAAAAGACTGAAAGAAGAGCGTCGAAATGGATCAGGTATACTCTGCACAAAGCTCGGAAGATATTGGATCAAGGAACATAGATGGTCCTTTTACTCTACCTTTTTTAACAGAAAGTTTGTTCATCTTTGTTGTCTTCCGAATGTTTTAAGCTTCGTTACATGTTCATTCAAGTGGTAAGAAAATAAAGCTTCTCTTTACATTATTTAGACCAAAAGAGTGCTTTTCTATTCGTTATCCTCCCTCGTCAATACTCCCCACACTGAGATCAGCTTCATACAAACTTCTCGCACATGGATAACCACATTATGGGGAATAGTTTCATATTTACAAAGTGGAATCAATTTAATATGGCAACAGAATGGGGCGGGAAGGGAGAATGCTTCATACTCTAGTGATTCAATAATCAAACCCCTTTTACAAGACTGTAGATTTGTTACAACCTACTGAATGATATCAATAGTTACAAATGTACTTAGTTTGCCTATGTCCAGGAATCCTATACAAATTGACCTCTTTCTGTTATTCATAGTAATATAACAATGTCCAAGCAAAACATAAAGAAATCATGAAAAAAGGATACCATGCCTAAACAAACAAAAGAAATCATGAAAAAAGATCCAACATTTAGTATTTGTAACATCAAGCTTAAGAGCATTCATTACGAAATTATGGTACTCAACTGAATAACGAAAAAGGGAAAGTATTAAAAATCCTCAAAAGCATAAAAAAATAATAATAATAATAAATTGAAAAGGAGACCTCTTTAGAATGGTGAAGGCATTCGAGGTAATCTTCTCTAAGAAGAGAACAATCCTTGGGTTCTCTGCAACGAGACATACATTCACTGAAGTCAATCCAGAAATCATAGCATCTTCCTTTGTTCCCAGTTATTCCCCATCCTGATGCCATCTTTGAATAATGGAAATTTTGGATCAACAAATACCTAAAAATTTAGAAATTAATTCCAAGTAAATCAGATTAAGGATAGAACAGAAAATAAAATCACAATCCTAATCACCAGTGGAGTAGACAATCAGGTGGGGAAAAAAAATCTTGAAGAGATTAGAGATTCAGAATCAAAGAGAAATGATAAGTGAGGATTTTGGAATGTACCTTCCGGAAATTCTTGTCTCGCTGATTGGTCCGTCCTTGAGGAATTAATTTGGGAAATTGAGAGCTTTTATAGACATTAGTATATGTAAAAAGTTGATTAGATATCAGAAAGGGGATGTAGCTCAGATGGTAGAGCGCTCGCTTAGCATGCGAGAGGTACGGGGATCGATACCCCGCATCTCCACTTGTTTTAACTTTTTCATTGTTTCAAATTGTGCCCCCTACAAAGAAACAATTCTATTCTTAACCAAGAACTCGAGTACCTAACCCTCAAATTATAATCGTTTTCTATTTATCTCTTGAGGTGTGCCAATTTTTGGAATTTAAAAATAAAAATAATTCGATTTACCTCAAAATTAACATAATTTAGGTCACAATGTGAATATTAGTTATTTTCACTTGTCAAGAAGAATTTGTGGTGAATTTATATCTAATTTATATTAGTATCTAAAATAACTTATATTTTAGGAATCCGATATTATAAATTAGATACTGCCTCCAATTCGTTATGTAAATCACTTTAGGTAGTTCTTGGTTTCCATTATGTAAGTCATTATGAGTAGTATTTCATTATTACATGTTTTTTATTTTCAATTATATCCTTATTTGACTTAAGATTAGGGGTGTCAGCGGCTCGAGCACTAGCTCACATAAGCTCGAAAAAAATGTGAGCGTGAACTCAATATTCGAGCTCGGATTTTATGTGAGTGAGTGTGAACTTGACCCCTCTTAGCTTAGGGTTAAAATTTACACCCAGAATAAGAATAATATATTATTTATATTATGTATGTACTAAATTTCTAATTAAAAATAATATAAAAATTGGCGGCAAAACTCATTGATTCTTTTCTCTTTTTTTCAAACCCTATATATTTGATTATCTTTTTTATTAGTTTATCTTAATACATAAATTATTGTATTATGTATATTTGTATTCTTGTCAGGATTTAATCTCATGGCTAATTTATTATATTATTCTTACTACGGATTTTTTTCTAATATAAATTTAACTCATGAGGCTCATGAGCATAACTCGAACTCACATTAAAATGTGAGTTGTTAAAAATGTGAGTTGAGACTTTCCAATTTTTATGTGAGATGAGCGTGAGTTATGCCAGAGTTCGAGCTCACATAAGCTCGATTGCGCACCCTACTTAGGATGTCTTCTACCTAATAAGAGATAAAAATGTAATATTTGTACTTTGCCTTAAAAAACTATCTTAATTTTTATTTCCTTAATCTCTATGATATGTCGTCCTAAACGACATGAATTACTTTTTACACTATTGTCATAATATGGATGAGTTTACCCTTTGAATAATTTGTAAAATATTTATTCACTCTTAAATGCATATCTTGTTCATTTTTGTAATTCACCACAAATTTTTGCTGACAAGTGAAAATAACTGCTAATTGAATATCAAGATTAACCTTTTGACTCAAATTATATCAATTTTGAGGTAAAAAGAACCATTTTGTACTTTTATTTTGTATAAAGCATTTCCACAATTTTCATTTTCTCATATCTTTTCAACAAAATATCATACTCTCTGTTTGTTGAAACTAATTAATAAATGGAAAAGTAAGCATTATGGTCACATAAAGAAAACATTTAATACATGTGATTGAGACGGTTAACTACTCTAACAATCCTCAAAATCATTTTCCTAATGAATATGTTAGGTTTTTCTTCATATATATTAATTTGTCTCCATTTCTCCTTTGTAATTTGAAAACAGACACAACCAATTGACTTCTTAACACCACTGATGGAAGAGAGATATTAATTTCCAAAAAAAGATGAGTAAAAAAATAAATATGTAGGATATTTTTTACTAATTTTTTTATGAACCTGCTGAAGAAGGCCAGACATCACTAACGGCACTGTCGTGTTGAATTGGTTTCGCGATTCCATTGGCCACCGTTTCTTTAAAATAAAATAAAATAAAATGGAGATTGATCGATATATTAATTCCGATTGCATACGTCTATTCACAATTTTTTGTTGACTATATGCATTTATATGTAACTTTTTGATAAATCTAACTCCATATTATATGAAAGTTGAGCCGGAACTCTTTTTTTCTTACCGCCGGTAACAGTGACTAATTTTCTCATCACGAAAACTCTTCGAAGAGGTAAATGACTGGTCATGAAAGAGACGGAATCTCACAACAAATCAGAAAGTGACACGCATCAAATTGGTAATTAAATAGGTTCTTACTTTATATTATTTTTTACTGAAAAATTCAGTGTATATCATTAAGTGATATCAAATAGTACATGTGGTGGGAGAAAACTCGGTGGGTGTCCAAATTATTGAGTGGAGGCTCTAGTTCTCATTGCATAATTTGTCAATCTATCAGGTGAATTATTACAAGAGATGTAGACAAAAATTAAATTGGTTATGCTAATCCCCATTATACTTTTAATTTGACTAACAATGTGCCCTATGGGGAAGAAATCTTCCTCTATCTGATGAACCCGGTTGACAAGTGTTTTACATTCACTCTCTATAAGGAAATGTTGATATCCTTGAGCTGATGTAAACGAAATCCTTTCAGAAGTGTCTTGGCTTCAACATATTGAGGGTTTGGTGAGTTGTGAATAAATTTTGTGGCCCCTGCTGTAAAGATGCATTCATGGTTGCACACGATCACAACCAGGCCTCCAGAGTTATTATTATGCTTCATCATCGTTAATTTTTAGGGAACCATACTCAAAGGGTTTCCATTTAAAGTAGGATGTGGTTGTTGCAAAAACTCAGGAGGTTCCACTGTATTAATGGAAGCAAACATTTTTGCCTTTTCTTTAAGCATATATCTGATTTGGTTAAAATTTGGCAAAGGTTGTCGTACTCCGGCCGACCCCAATGATGATGTAAAAACATTGCCGAATTCGGCAGCAACAATTAGAGTAAGATTAGCAATCTCCTGTAGTGTATGACGCTTTCCTTCGGAAATAGATTGGTTTCGATTGCACCATATGCGCCATGCAATATAGGCAAATGGAGTGGAAATCTTTTCATCCGCTGCTAGAATAGGCTTTCAACAATATGAAAATTCATTCTTCTTTAGCAAGTCATGTATATCGAAACTAGTTTGACTTCATACTTCCATGGCCGCTGAGCATGAGAAAAGTGCATGCACTGCAGTTTCAACCGCCTGGTGACAGATAGGACAATGAAGTTTTATAGTTTTTACTCGTCGTGATAAGGCTTGGCAAGTAGGCTGAATTCGTTGAAAAAATTTCCAAAAGAAAATTTGCAGCTTTGGCAGGACGGGTAGTTTCCAAATTTCTTCCCAATGATCGAAGGCGTTTAGCTTTGAGGTTGAGGGAGCCTCATGCTTTTCACTATTAATGTCAATTTGGAGGTGGTATCCGGAATTTACAGAGTAAAGTCCATTTTTTGTATATCCCAAACTAGACGATTTGACGATCAGGCATCGCATAATGGTACCTTGAGTATTTCCTCAATCTCATATGAGGAGAAGAATTCTTCCAAAAAAGCTATACTCCATTTACAGTTTTGGTAGTCAATAAGTCTAGATACATTCTACTTTCTTAATAATAAATGTTTAAATAGGACTGGAAGTTAGTCCAATTATACCTACTCGATTGCAATATTGGAGCTCTGTTAGTATTTGTCTTCCACATATGTCTATAGCAGTATATACTTTCATTCTTGTATGCAAAGGTTCAGAAAGTCTGACTTAAGGGCATACCAGTTTCAGCTTACACGATAATAAAATTAAAAAGAAAAAAGAAAAACCTGCTAAAGGATGGGAAAAAAACCGTGTAGTATGAACATGTTCTATAACGGTCTGATTTCACAAAGGATTTCTCACTGTGTGAAAATTCTCAACAAAGGAATCATTGACTATGATATGAGAGCAACTCCGTAAGTTAATTACTTCCTAAATTGACTAAATTAACTCCAAAATTAGCTGGGCTCAAATCCCAAAGTTAAACGCGAATCAAAGCAGCCCAAAAGCCCTCTAGAAACCGTATGGACCATATGCGGAAGAACAGCAAATTTTCCGTAAATACGGATCTCATGAGGACAGATGTTCTGAGTTCAGGATATTAGTCTTGTATGATAGGTGTCCCGTTTTAAATCAATTTTGACCGTCAAAATTTTAATCCAACAGACGAGGGTAACATGTTCTGCACGTGCGGAACTTACCCCTATTCCGCGCCGGAGCCGTAGCACTCTAGAAAATTATCACAATCAGATTGAATTCATTGCATAATAGGCGTTCTGTCAAAATGTACATGACACTTTTAATTTATCAGATGAACAAATTTTTATTTTGTACGTGAATTATTGTTATGATCGTATGAAAAAATAAGTGTTCTTGTCCGTTAAATAAAAACTCAACGGTCGAAAGAAGAATTCATAGCCATTTGGGTTCCTAACTAACTTTCGGTTAGCCAGTTTCATCATTTTCATTTCTTTTTTTAACTTTTTTAATCCCAACTAACATACGACCTGCCTGTTTTGTCCTTCTGTCTAAAACTTGTATAATTTCCGTCCATTTCTTGTGACTAGGCTAAAAGTCGTTAATCGTGCTTCTCTCCTCCGGGGGAAAAATGAGAAATTAACATTTGAACATCTTTTTTATTTACTGAACCCGTCATTTTACTCCTAGAATGTCGACATCTTCATCTAGCTACATCACAAGAATGAAGACTAAGGTATGTGAATCGAAATTTCTGTATGTTAGTGGTATGTTCTTGTACTATATTGAATTTCTATTGTATTTACTATTTTGTAGGGTGTTAAAATTTTGGAATTAAAATGTGAGTTGTGGGGAAGGGATGATGCTCCAGATCGTGTTATCAAGGGTCTTCAACAAAAAATTAAGAAGATGGATGAAGAATCAAGCATGTTATTTAAAGATTTTGGGTTTTGTTTTAGTTTTATTTCTTGGGGTTTCTGCTGCAAAAATGGGGTTATTTTAATTAGTATTTAGATGGGTAAGCATTGATGTATTGTTTGTAACATCAATGTAACTTCCTTTGGCACAATGTATTTCACCTGAATTTCTGAATAAGATTATCTCTTTCACATTATGTGATCAATGTCATACAATATTTTTTTCACAATGTGATAAAAGCATTATATTGCCAATGTATCAATGGCCAAATCTATATTATATTGCCAAGAATTTGTGTTCAATTGAAGCAAACACAAAATAGCCATAGATAACAAAAAGGCCTGCCAATTCACAAAAACATCCAAAATACCAAAATTACATAATAGCATTATATTATTTTGCCAAGATGTACAAAAACCAGTTAACTAAGTTCCCATATAAACTAGTCATTCCAGAATTGACAATTTCTTTTCAATCCAAGCAAAGAATTCTTCTGTGGGAGTGGACATGTTGCTTTGTTATGACCTTCTTGTCTGCAATTACCACACTTTATTGTGCGTCTTTGATTTGGAATCCCCTATAATTGCAACAAAATATAAATCAATAATGCATTCAACATAACTAATTAAATCAATTGGAAATGAATATGTTTCCCATGCCCTACAAGAGCATATTCTCAGCAAAGTATCAACAACAAATTGGTCATCTCCCTTTTTTACTTGATACTTTGAACCTCCATAATAAGAAGCATATCAAGATCTTGCATTTCTTTTTAGGGATTCCAGATGTTTAGCAATTCTGGGGGGCAAATTTGTCCTCTTTGCTTAGCTATCCAACTCCTTCTTACTTGAAATCTCAACACGATGTATACTCTAACCCTCTCAAGTGTAGCTAAGATTGGCTTGTTCCTTACAGACAGAATACACTTGTTGAACACTTCAGAATGATTGTTTAGAAGTATGTCACACTTAGTTGTTGTCCTGAAATGAGCTCTGCTCCAATGCTTTGGATTAGTATTAGTCAATAACGAATCAAATGCATGTCCATTGAACTCCTTCAAATCATCCATCTCTCTGTCAAACTCATTTACATATGTAGACTTTTCACACTTCCAGAACTTCTCCTTTAAATTATCTACATGATGTACCTTTTTCATGTTGTTATGAAGGTGCCTTGCACAAAACCTTTGCTCAACCCCTGGTAGTTCTTTTGCAACAGATGGAAGAAGCCTCTGAAATCGATAGAATAATAAGTGGTACAGTAAAGTCAAAATTGGGAAAAATTAAAGTAATGTAACAAATTTACCTTTTGTCTATCTGTAATCATGCACCATTCTGAAGGATTTTCTATTTGTAAATCCTTCCTCAGCTCCTTTATAAACCATGACCAAGAAGATATGTTTTTTGATTCCACAACTGCAAAAGCAGTTGGATAAATTCCATCATTTGCATCAACACCCACAACTGAAATCAGAATGCCTTTAGGAGAGCCTTTCAGAAATGTCCCATCTAATCCAATGAATTTCCTACATCCAGCAATAAATCCCTTCAAGGAGATATCTATATCTTTAGGAAAATACTTTGTAAAAAACATCTCCATTCCATCTTCATCTTGACTTAGAATTTTTTTTTTATTTTCCTCTATTGCAGTGCATGGTAGCACAATGAAGACACATCATCATCTGTCTGAATGACTTTCCATACAGTCACGCTATCCACCCAAGGCCACCTCCACCAATACCCAGCATATTCATTATAACCCAATTGATAGACCATTTTGTCCAAAACAACAATAGACATCTCCTCAGCAGTTAAAAAATTGAAAATATCAGTTACCCCTCCCTCATAAAATTTGTTACCAGTAGTCTCAACAAATTTACCTCTATGTCTAACGATGAGGGTGAAAAAATGTGCATCATTTGGCTTAGAAACTGCATTTTAAACATTAAAACATATAAACAAAAAAAACATTAAAATATATAAACAACAATTCTTGGCAGTATTCAATAAAGACAGGGGGACCACAACAAAACCTTTACAATATTCTAGTAAGGGACCATTGACTATATATCAAAGACTACATATTTTACAGTTCTAATCACTTTTTAATAACCTAGAAGATGCTTGACAGCCATAAAAAAAAACACAAAATTAAGAAAATAAACAATACTTACAATATTTTGGGGGTTCATCACTCGGATTCCTATGAATCATTCTCCTTCACTTTTGTAAATACACAGCAGCCAAGCTTTGTCCTCGAAAACTTTGACAATTTTGAAATGAAGAAGAATTCGAATTTAGGGCAGAATTACTTTTAGGTTGTAGATTTGGGGAAAAGGGTTTGAGAGAATTACCTCTTCGAAAATGACGAATTTGGGTAAATAAAAGGTTCTTTCAAATTGTTTTTCCCATTTTGCACCCGGAGGAGAGAGGCACGATTAACGACTGTTTTCCTAGTCACCAGAAATGGACGGAAATTATACAAGTTTTAGACAGAAGCACAAAACAGGTAGGTCGTAAGTTAGTTGGGGATGAAAAAAATTTAAAAAGTGAAAAGGATAAAAATGGCTAAACGAAAGTTAGTTAGGGACTCAATTGGCTATTAATTCGTCGAAAGAATGTCGTGTATATACTACTCTCTCCATTCCCATTTATCTGTCGTTTTAAAACACTGCACTCGAATTAAAAAAATGATTAGGATAGATTAATTTAAAGTTAGATAGACACTTTTACCCTTTAATTAATACATTTATGTTTGAACAATTAAAATTAGTTGTTAACTGAATTAATTAAAGATGAGGGTAAGTTTGAAAAAATACATTTAATACTCTCTTGATTTTTTAAGTGATAAATAATTAAAACTTATATAGTATGTTTAGATTACAATAATTGGGAACGAAGGGAGTAAGAAAAACTTGTTCTATGCGGCATTCGAATTACTATTAAACTCTTTTTTTTTTTTTTTTTACTAAATCGAATTGCGATCACCAAGATGACCATTAAATGAGTTTTTCTGTTTTCCAAACCCCCTCTATTAAATGCAGCAACTAAGCACCCCCACCCACCTCCCCCAATTTCCTTTTCTTCCAATCAAATGGATCTTCCCACCACCACCACCCATCCCTTCTCCCAATGTCCACCCCTGACCCCTCCTACTCCTTTCTCCGCTCACCACCACCATCTCTAACTACCACCACCACCACCGCTGGCAAAAACTCCAATTTTCAAAACCTTAGCAAAATAGGCCTCGGTTACGCCATTGCTATAGCCTTAGGCTTCCTCGTCCTTCTCTCCACTATTCTCTTAGCTTCCTACATCTGCTGCCGCTCCGCCTCCGCTCGACGTCGCCGCCGCCTTGAATTGGAAGCGCGTAATCAAAACCAGAACTCCGACAATCCCCGGGAAACAAGTATTTACCTACCTCGTATAATCTTCGTAGCTGAGAATGAAGAAGACGAAGGGATTTCTTCCGAAAACGTCGTCGTTGGGTTGGACCAAGCCGTAATTAATTCGTATCCGAAATTCAAATTTCGCAAAGGAAATGGTGATAATAATAATAACGAGACGGTTTGTTCGATATGCTTGTGTGAGTATAAGGATTTGGAGATGTTAAGGTTGTTGCCGGATTGTAAGCATTATTTTCATGTCACCTGCGTTGATGCTTGGCTTAAGCTAAATGCCTCTTGTCCGGTTTGTCGAAACTCGCCACTTCCGACCCCGCTTTCTACGCCGCTGTCGGAGGTTGTTCCGCTTTCTCAATATTCCGATGGTCGGAGGAGGTCATGACGAACTTTCTAGTACCAGTGATTTTTTTTTTTTTTTAGTTTTTTTTTTTTCCATTTTGTAAAAATGATTTGAGCTAGTGTAGAAGTTTGAATTTTGAGTCAATTTCTTTTTTATATTTTTGTTTTTATGAATTGGTAATTATTTTTGTCTAGTTTGATCATGACAAGCAAACTAGTTGAAATTAGTTTTGGAATGAGTGTGACTTAAATTGGAAGATTTTTGCTTTGACTTTCTGCTCTAAATTATTCACTAGAAAATGGAACTGTCAAGAAATGTTAGGAAAAATATCTTCCCTAATTGTAATTGTATTTTCTTATTGATTTACAATTGTAATTCTATAGCTTCCCATGTCGAAAGCTTATAGATTTCACTCATAGGGATAGTGAAGTTTTTGGTATCCATATCTAAAAATTAAGGGTGTATTTGAATTAGTTTTCTGTTTGAAAAGTTTTTTTCAAAATTTAAGAAAAGTAAATTGTTCACGAGAAAAAATGTCAAATCAAAATAAAATTATTGTTCCGCAATTAGTCCAAATACACCCCCACCTTGGGTTCTGGTTTTGTTGCTTAAAAATAAAGTGCTAGTTTGATAATAGGGTCATTTGTGTTCAATCTTCTAAGTTCCAAAAACACTAATGATGTTTTAGAATTGTTGTTATTAGTGGTTCTATGACTCTTTGAAAGTAAATACAATTGGGAACTTTACTCACTTTGCACTTTATGCTTTTCCTATTGTATGTAAGATTTTTTTATTGCAGAGTACTATGGTTCACTGAGTTTTTTTTTGCTAAATAAGAAATTATTCATTAATCATAAAATAGCCGAAAGTATTACAATCAAAAGATAAAAAAAAAATACAAGAAAAATAAAAGTTATACAATGGTGGAGATCACCATGATAACAAATAAAAGTCCACAACTCGAACTAGGTAAACACTACACACAGTAGAAAAATAAATACATAATAAAATTCTTCGCAGCATCTTCTCCAAAATCCTCGAATAGCAGTAGCAAATTCATTTCCAACATCTTTTTTAGAAATCAACAATCTACGAGACCATGGGCGTATCAACCGTCCCATAGATTGTCTCGGAAAGATGAAGAAAACTGAGGAAGGGCCCACAACAACTCCGGGTTTAGAGGGAACTCCAGATCTGAAGTAGATATTGCATCTGAGTCTTCAATCTTGAATCAGAATACCTTGAAAAAAAATTATCACGATTTACGGCAAAAGGAGGGGATGAAGACACCAAAAGTGGAAGAAAGATAGCTAGATCCAACCATACCTAGCCATGAAAACCAAGAAATGAAAAAACTTCAAGATGAAGAAATAGAGAGAGAGAGAGAGAAAAAAAAAAAAAAAAGAGGCAGGAGAAATTTTTTGGTTCCCTCGAGTTTTTTTGTTTTGCTAAATAAGAAATTATCCATTAATCATAAAATAGCCGAAGTCATTACAATCAAAAGATAAAAAGAAAATAAAAGTTATACAATGGTGGAAACCACCATGATAACAGATAAAAGTCCACACCCCGGACTAGGTAAACACTACAAACAGTAGAAAAAATAAATACATAATAAAAAATTTCGCATCACCTTCTCCAAAATCCTTGAACAGCAGTAGCAAGCTCAGCTCCAACACCTTTCTTAGAAATCAACAATCTACGAGACAATGGGCGTATCAACCGTCTCATAGATTGTCTCGGAAAGATGAAGAAAACTGATGAAGGGCCCAGAACAAATCTGGGTTTAGAGGGAACTCCAGATCTGGGAGGATCTGAAGTAGATCTTGCATATGAGTCTTTAATCTTGAATTATAATACCTTGAAAAAATTTCATCGCGATTTATGGCAAAATGAGGGGATAAAGACATCAAAAGTGAAAGAAAGATGATCTAGTCATGGAAGCTAAAAAATGAATAAATTTTAAGAGAAAGAAATAGAGATAAGAGAGAGAGAGAGAGAGAGAGAGAGAGAGAGAGAGAGAGAGAGAGAGAAGAGGGCTCGGGTGGTTTGTAGTGTTGCTTATGGAATTTTGTATGTTTTTGCACTCTCTTTTAGTAGCAATAAAAAAGAAAAGAAAAAAAAGATGGAATCTTGTTTGTGCTATGCAAGCATAACCTTGTACACAAAAAGGCGATACCTACGCCCCCAGGACTCCCACCACCCGATTCGACAGGCATTGTGGAAGATGTAAATCAAGGTGACCCAGCGATTTGATTGGTGGGAGGCTTGTCTTTAACTCACCGCATGAAAGCCCACCCCTCACATTGGAGGGTTAAACTTTCATCATGCTACGCTAAAGATTCGAACCTGCGCCCATGTACACAATTTATCACCCTAAAACCAACTGGGCTACCCTTGCGGATTATGCAAGCATAACCTATGGCCAACTATTAATTGATCAAGGCATCCCTTTGGAGGGATCATGCGCTCGATTAGTATCAAATTAGAAATTTATTTATGTGGTGAGAAGTGTTTTACTAAGCTATTACTTTGCCTCTATAGTTCCTGATTCTTGTAACGGGTTGCAGTAGTTGGAGATTTCTGGGCAAATTAAAGGGAAAATTTTATGGTAGGGCGGGACCTACTTTGTAGGTAAGTAATGCCCCAACTAACGTGAGAGAAACGTGGGGCCAGTTTACAAAGACGGCTCTATACCAGAGTGACCTAACTAGGGTTCAGTGATTTCAACTTGAGATCTGTCGTATTTTGGCTGAAAGCAACTGCTTGATAAAATTACTTTTTAGTTGGTTTACTTAACCTGATTTGTCATCATCCAGCCTAATGGTCAGGCATTGCTACAAGTTCTTACTCGAAATCCGGAGTTTAATATGGAGCACATTGTAGAAAACATTGTCATCATCGCATTACCCAATTATTTTTACATATTTTATCTGATTAAGAGTGAAAGCATTATTTATTTATTTTGGTTATCTGATTAAGAGTGAAATTATTTATTTATTTTGGTTATCTGATTAAGAATGAAAGCATTATTTATTTATTTAGCTTAAAGCTAACAACTTCTGACCCACGTTATGGATGTGATTGGATTGAGTCTGTTATGAGTTTGATTTTGAGACTTCAAAGTAAATTATTTTTGGATTGATTCTGAAAATGAAACATCAGAGCATTAAATCATTTAGCATAATTGTTCGAGTTTAAAATTGACCTGAGACTGCAAATGTTGGAGTTGTGGTGAAATATGACATAAAAGCCCTGACTATCCAAAAAAATCATTTAGCATCATTGTTCGAGTTTAAAATTGATCTGAAATTGAGATCAGAATCTCAGATTGAAACTCAATCCAAATAGACCTTATATTCCAAAAATATATTACTAATAAAAATGGATTCTGTCACTATTTATCAATAATTCATACAAGCGAGGAAATAAAGAAGGATGTAGACACCCAATTGATAAACCTTTTAAGTTCAGGGGTCATTTAGCCAAAGAAAAGAGAGAGCAGAAAAGCAGATGAATATTCATATGAGCTGAATAGACAATAATATAGCGAGTGTCTGCATCGCACATCTCTAGGCAACGTGGATCCCACTTGATGTGTCAAAGTCCAATCTCGACCGCTAATTTCTTTCAAGTTGTCTTCCTTTTTCTATCATCTTCTCTACACGTGTACGATTCTTTATCAGGTGGGCAACCTACCCTACGCTAAAATCAAACCCTAACTAAAGCTCCGTCACACAGACGTGCCAAATTCAAACGCCACCGCCCCTTGAAATGAAGGGTTAATTGCAGTTATTCCTCCTAAGTTATAGGGTTGTTGCACTTTAGTTTTATTTGTCTTAAAATAGTTTTTGAAAAGTATTATTACTATTAGTCAATAGTTAATTAATTAAACTAACAGTATCTTGCAGATGAAAAGATAAATGTACCCCGCATTTAAATGGTAAATTATATAATTATTTAAGTTTTACTAAATTCATATTGAAAGGTCAATTCTAATATCATCTTGGAGAAAAATTCACATTTTTTTTTATCTCAGCAAATTCTAAATGAATCATTTTTTAAAATAAATCAACAAGTTTAATATGTATCAAAAAGTCAAATTCACTGTCAAAATATGTAACTAGGGCATTGGCATTTCCCATATATGGATCTTTCACAAATACATCATCATAATAAACATCCAAATGACAACGAAGCCAATTCAAATGGTAAGACGCTTTACTTCCAACCAGTAGATCGAGAGTTCGAGTAATGTTAGAGAGGAAGTGAAAACCACTATTGATCCTCCTGGAGAGGGAGATTTAAAAAAAAAATAAACATCCAAATTAAAAAAATAATAACTTTACGAAACATACGCGTAAAGTGAACACAAAACAAACCATATTTGGTTACTAAAGTGCTAAAAAAGATAAATAATTGACCTTTAAATAACTATTAGATAGACATTGACAATTTTTTAATTTCTCATTAAAAATAGAGGTAGATTTATCCTTTCAATTGCATTGTTGACTAACGATAATGAGACCCTTATGTGTCGTTTTAAGATAAAACAGGACTAAAATGCAACAACCTATCACTTAGGGAAACTAAACTGATATAAACCCTGGAAAGAATCTTCTTGCCGTCAAGTCTTCTGACGCCGTTAAGCTCCTCGATAAACCCCACACCAGGTTTGAAAATCTCATCCCGAACCTAAGGCTCGGATTCTACCGAACATTTTCATATATGTTCCAATCCTCGCACTCTCTATTTCCTCACTTTTTTCTCCCCAATTTCTAAACTTTCTCAAAAATTTCCTCATCTGTCGAATTCTCTTTTGAAGAAAATACCTAAATTAGGGTTTTTCAGATTTGAAAATGGCAGATAACGAAGATAATCATCATTCGGAGGAGAAGAAAGAAGAGAGTAGTCTGTTGGAGAAATTTACAGAGAAGTTTCACGGTGACGATTCATCGTCGTCAGATTCCGATTCCGAGAAGAAGAAGAAGACGGAATCAGCATCGTCTTCACCGTCTTCTCTCAAGGCTAAGATGTTCCGCTTGTTTGGTCGGGAGAAACCTGTTCACCAGGTCTTCGGTGGAGGCAAACGTAGGTTTATCTGTCAATTCTTACCCTTTAAGATTTTTTTTTGTATTTTTTATCATTAAGTATTACTTTTTTAGTGGTTTAACTGTTGAGTGAATATCAGATCTGATGAAATTATTAGTTAGTTTAATTGAAAATTATGTGGAAGGGGACCTAGGGTTTTATGATTTAGTTCAATATCATATGCATCTAGTCAATGTCCTTTTGATTTTAGGTTTTATTGATTTCTGGAATGTAGTTGCTTGAAGATCTGCTCAAGTATTTCTGAAATTAAACAGATCAGAGTTTCAATTGGTGCCTCCGAGGTTTATATATACTTGAAGTCATTATTCTTCTTTATTTTATAGTAAAATATTGTGAAATGATAGGTTCGTGTAAGGGGAGTGTTGTTAAATTGAATTGGATTGGTTAGATTTTTTTTTTTTTTTTTGCTCAAGCAAATCTTAGGCTTGAAAAGTAGGCACCATTCTCAACTTCAGAAGCTGGTTGGTATTGTATTTGAACCATTTGGCTGGAGGTATATATTTTATCACCCAAATAAATCACTAGACTATCAAATGCTATCAATGTCAGATGTATGACTAGGGAATATATTACAAAAAAAGAATGAGGTGCAAAAGTATAACCAAGTGACTAGATAAGCATATGTGGCAGCAAATGTGTAGCTCATATGCACTGGTGCAGGAAGTTGAGGCTCCCTCTTTCTTTCTTTCTTGTGCATAATAAACTTGCGTAGCTTAAACTATTGTAGTTTTATTCTGCTCTAATTAATTGCTGGACTATTTGGTGCAGCGGCTGACGTGTTCTTGTGGAGGAACAAGAAGATTTCTGCAGGGGTACTTGGAGGAGCAACTGCCATCTGGGTTCTTTTTGAACTTCTTGAGTACCACCTGCTTACACTAGTCTGCCACATTATGATTCTTGTGCTGGCTGTTCTGTTCTTATGGTCTAATGCTACAACATTCATTAACAAGTGAGATTCTTGCTATCTAAACTTTGAAGTACCTCACTGCTAATAGGGCGCATTGCATACTGAATTATAGTCTTGCTGTTATTCTATAGGTCCCCTCCGCGTATACCAGAAGTTAAGCTATCAGAAGAGCCATTCCTTCAAGTTGCTGCCTCCCTTAGGGTTGAGATCAATCGTGCTCTCGCTGTCTTGCGACAAATTGCTTCTGGGAAAGATCTAAAGAAGTTTTTAGCTGTAAGTTATTCCAGAAATCATTTTTTATTCTGTCTTAACTGTAAGAGTTGGTTTCTGGTCGTTTTATCCTTTTGTAGTACTTTGGGAGTCTTTACATTTGCACATGTGCTAGAGTTGGCTATCCTTATAATATGATGACTCGTTGGATTTTTTTTTTTTTTACACCAGGTCATTGCTGGCCTGTGGGTGCTTTCAATTCTCGGCAGTTACTGCAATTTCTTGACATTGTTCTACATAAGTGAGTATATCAGGAATTTTCTTGTTTCTCTCTGCTAAGTTTTTCTATGTGATATTGTGAAAACTTTTCTTTTCTTTTCAATGATCATGATTACTATTTTCAAACTAACTGGTGTATTGATGTTAATGAAACAGCATTTGTCTTGCTGCACACGGTGCCTGTTCTGTATGAGAAGTACGATGATAAGATCGATGCATTTGCAGAGAAGGCCATGTTTGAAATCAAGAAGCAGTATGCTGTATTTGATGCTAAGGTTTTGAGTAAGATTCCAAGAGGGCCCTTGAAAAACAAGTTTGCGTAGATGTTTGCATCCTTGAGAGGGGTTTTATTAAGCACTGTTGTTAATCCGGGGATGTAATTTGGCGTTCTTATTCTGGCTCTTTGGTTTGTTATATGTATCCAACAAATAGTAGGTTTTGGCCTTCCGGTTTTGGAGGAGTTTTTGTTTCTCTTGGGCAAGTCAGCTTGTATTCTGGTTTACAATACTTTACTGCAGTCTTATTATTCCCGGTTAATATTGAGTTACTTTTCTAGTTATGTTTTTCACTCCTGCACCCCATTTAGTTTGGCCTCTGATCCTTTGCAATTTTTGTTTGGTGAAGATATTGCAAATTGTTGGGGCTTCTGTTTTTTATGTAATCGGATCAGATTAGAATTCTCCGTATTCTCTTCCTTTTAACCATTGGAAGTGTAATGCTCCCTCCGTTTCTTAATAGGGGTCTTTTTCTAGGAGATCTAGCATAGATTAAAATAGTGGGAGATGAGTTTTTACCAGTGTAGATTTCAAGTATCAGTCTCTCTTTATTTCATCATAGTATGAATTTGGGTTAAAAAGTTTTTATTAAAAAACGGAGGGAGTATTTTCTTTATCCAAATCTCTTTGCAGCTGTTGGTATTGCCCTTCCCATTGTTTTTGCAGACTTGTTTATAGCTGTTATTTAATGATATATTCTAATATATCCTTCAAGTGCATTGATTTTAGATATCCTAATATATCTTTAACACCGACAAAGATCATCTGGTATAAAATTATTACGTGGAGTAATTTCATTAGTTCAAGTAGATAAATCCACTAGAGTAATAAAAAATTAGTCCATGTATATATAAATCCACTAGTCTAATGAAAAAGAATGCTACGACATCATGGGTTCAATTTGAAAACTTAGCTCCATTAGTTCAAGTAGATAAATCCACTAGAGTAATAAAAAATTAGTCCATGTAGATATAAATCCACTAATCTAATGAAAAAAAATGCTACGACATCATGGGTTCAATTTGAAAACTTAGCTCCAAACATTGCCAGTGAATTGTTTATAAGAGAAGTGGTAAGAACCCTAGATTTGGAATGAGACTGGAAGTTTAATTTGGAAAATGAAAATTTTAACCCGACAGTGTTGCCGCGAAAGGCCATAAATAATCCTTCCATGCTGTATAAAAGTCGACTTTTACATAGCAGTCCATGTACATAGGTAAGTTCTGCATTATGATGATAAACCTATCGAATGAAAAGGATAAAAGGGGTAAAAGAATTGAACCAAGAATAGCAATACACAAACAAAATTTTCTCTACCTTAATTACAACAAACAATTTATGAATATCTCGGTAGTTGTAATGTAAATTGAGAACTGTTTTCAGATGAGGGAGAGAGGTACCGCTGAGAACTCGGAATCCATGGTTTCCGACTGGAGAATAGTCCCGTGAGATGGTAGGGTATCTTGGTTTTGGTGGACAAACGGGATAGACGATCTACCGAAATTTGGAGCGTGAGCGATGCTATTTTGATTGGGCTGAGGTCCACTTGTGGATAAGGGTGGACTTCCTTTATTTTGATCTCCTTGAGAATTGCCATCAGATTCTCTCTTTTCTCTTCCTTCGTTTTCTCTGAGAAGAAAGTCAACCCAGAGATCTGCAAAAGACTGTATATCCCAACCATATTAAGTGAGGAGTCCAAGAAGAACAAGCATCCAGCAGCAGAAATCACCGCGAAAGGCAGAAAGGTTACCTGATTTTCAGATGCCGTATTTGATGAAGTTTCAGATGAAGCACTGCCCAATATGCCACCAACTAGACGACCTGGAAGATCAAAGACACCCCGGACAACTCCTTTAGCTTCTCCTTGCTGAGCAAGGCCTATTCTCTGCTTGCCTTCATCAGAAAATCCAAGCATACAAACCATAAGACCCAAAACCTGCAGTAATTCGAGCATGGCAATTGCAAAAGAAAAATAAGACCTTTGAGATTCTGGCAATACTGAGACCATTCTTCTAAGAGCAAAGATTCCACGCTCCCAACGCCCCCAAAAAATAAAAAAAATAAAAACAAAGTATTTTGGATGATCATGTACATATTATTGGCCATGGCCAGGAGACAGTTTATATAGTTATCAGCTAAGTTGCAAGTATTAGAAGTTCATAAAGCTCAATCATCTCAGAACACAGTATCCAGAATACCATACCTCTCTGCTGTGATTTCTCTGGAAGTAGGTTACCAATAACTTGATCAAAATGCGCCTGTGAAAGGTAGCACATGTTAAAATTCTATAGCTTCCCATGTCGAAAAGAACACAATAATACTAAAGCATCGAAAAGAACACAACAATATTAAAGTACAAGTGCAGCATTTGTGTCGATGTAAACCTCAAATGTAAGACGATCTGGTGGATTAGGTGGACTAGGATAATGACTGGCAAGAAAATCAAAGTTGGGGAAGTCATGGTAGCTGTAGGTGAGCGTTCATTTACAAAGAGAGGATAAAATAAATGTCAACAAAAGTTGCAACTAAAGAACTCAACAAAAGAAACACCATAACAAAAAAAGGACCTGTGTTGGTGACTTCTGCGAGAACAATAACTGGAAGGTGCTAATCATAGGACCAAAGGTTGTAGGCAGGATTAAACTGCCCAATTTGGAATAGCAAAAGGGTTAAGCAGAATCATGATTAGAAGCTCCAGGTTCTTCCAAGCTACAGGGAACAACATATTTGTTTGGGATCTAACAAGAACCCCCCCCTCCCCCCCCTTTCCTGATAAAATGTCAAGGTATCTCTTCTCACAATAAATCACCATTTCTAAAACTGGATGAGGAAAATGGAAACATATAACTGGCCCAAATTATCACTAAGACTCATAAAAAACTGATGTAATAGATAACCTGTCAACAAGAAAATCAGAATCCACAGACATCCTATTCAGCCTTGTCATGCTGTGCTCGAGAGCACGTCGTAATTTTGCATTGTCTTCCTCAACCTTTGTTACTCTGTTCTTTCCTTCAGCAAATGCCCTTTCAGCCTTTGATAGCTTATTGACTAGTTCTTCCTTTTCCCCCATTCAAGGTTTCTGCTTGCTGATAAGCCTCCTGATGAAATAATGAAAACTTCAGACTAAGAGTTCTATATTTTTCTACTTCTCCTCCTTCCTTTTTTCCCCATGAAAAAGAATGGCAGGAAGTTGAAACAAATTAAAACCACCTTAAAGCCCCAATCTTAGATTACCAAGAACAAAGATTTATTTGGACTCAATCTTAAATGAATGATTTTCCACATCACAGATACAACAATTATTGAAGTTATGTCTCTGCTCATACGACTACAACGAGCCAGATGCCATCTTCTTCCCACACAAAGAATGAAGATTAGCAGATAATCTTCCATAAGTTCTTTTTTTTGTTCTTTGTTTTTTTGAGAGATGTTTATGAAACTAAT
The DNA here is from genome assembly GCA_026122235.1 of Vinca minor. Lineage (NCBI taxonomy): Eukaryota > Viridiplantae > Streptophyta > Magnoliopsida > Gentianales > Apocynaceae > Vinca > Vinca minor. The sequence continues at coordinate 3,441,908 of JAOCZM010000100.1, read as the reverse complement.
ACTACAAAAAAAAGGTAATATGAACTTCGAAATTACAAGAAAATATAGTTCCTGGAGTAAAAAAGAGATTAAAAGTTTATCAAAGACATATGGTTGTATCTATGTCACACGGTTCGGAATACGGTACGAAATTCACGGTACGCTCTGGTACGGAATTCGCTTACTTTAGATTATTCCGGTACGGTGGGGTATACTCATTATTATTTAGTTATTAATTTTTTTGTTTTTTTTTTAATTTTAAACTTTGAATCAATTGATTATATTAATATTTATTAATATTATTCTGATAATTATTTATGTCAACTTTGAATAGAATAAGATACTTATAATATATTTCAATTAGACTTAAACAGATAAAAGAAGCCTCAACTTCTGCTCAAGTCGCTGCCCGAAATAATATCGAAACCCTAATCCAAACATGATATTTTGCTTCTTTTCCCTCCTTTCTTCTTTGTTTCTATTATCTCTTTTCTTCCTCTGTGCATTATCCATTTCAAGTCGCCGGAAACACCTCTCAAGTCGAATTCGCTCGGAACGCCGGAAATGACCGAATTATGAGCGAATCGAACTCCGATTCGGTACGAACGAACCAAATCGGAGTTCGGTAGCAATTCCGGCGAATTATGTGACTATGGGTTGTATAAGAAGTTCAAACCAATATAAGCATAGGAGAATACCACCTTTAGACACTCAGACAGTCGAGCTAATTCTTCTTTTGCAGCATACAGATCCTCAGCAAGGTGTTCCTGAGGACAAACAAGAATTAAAACTTCAGAGTCTCTTTTCCTTCCTTTTATTTTTTCTCCAGAAGTATCCATCTTTACTTGTTTTCTCTAATAATAAAGAAAAATGTATACCTTAGCTTCAATTTCAGCATAATACTGGCCAAGAGCTGTTTGTAGGTTAAGAACTTCAACATTCTTCTTCTGAATTGTGCTCATACTATTTGCCACTTTCCTATTTAGCTCATCGATAACTTCCTTTGACTTCTTAAGTTCACTTTCATTCAACTGTTTAAGTTCTTTCTGACTCGCAATAGCCTGGTTTAGAGCGTTTTCCAAGTGTGATATTTGAACCTTATGATAATCATTTTGTGCCCTAAGCTCTTCAATAACTTTTATATCTTCATCCATCTTTTCTGCTTCTTCAGATTCCTGAAGATAGCGGCCCCACCAGCCAAGAAAAGAATCTTCACTGTCAATAATTCTGTTACCCATACAATAAGAAGAAAAATCTGCATGAAAGCAAATCTTGCTAAAAGAAATGCACATTTGAGAGCAACCTAAAGACCAGTTACAACATAAACAGATAGATTAATAAAAAAAAACTAGCCAGAAAGGAAAAGTCTCTTTCATGCAGAAAGAAAGTGTTTCAAGCATTGGGGCTTCTCTAGTTTGGGAATGGGGAATTCCATCCCAGAACAAATGGATGTCTTTCTCCTCATACGTTTCAGAACCCACATAAAAGGGTTATTTTCCCTATTGCTTTCTTTAAAACTCCAAATGGAGTTTCGAGCTTTGAAGCAGTCCTAACGAAAAACTGGCAGAAGCCAGCTTATGAGACATGCAGAGGTAGCTTAATCCTGATTTTCAATGCACTGTAAGTTAATCCAGACTCCCACGAGACCCCGTATAAACAAAGACCGAAACACCCATTTACTCATCATCTAAGTTGTCACCTATCAGCAACAGAATGGGTTGACAAGGCTGCCTACTAAGTGAAACAGGTAGCCACATGTATAAAAAACTAGCCTATGCGACAGAAAGCCATATGTCCATAATAAAATAATGATATTTCTGCACGACTCCAAAAGTATAACAGAAATCAATAGACTACTAGAAAGATGTAATCAGCCACATTTTGCATGCCTATTCAGGAATTGAAGACTTCGCTGAGGGGAAAATTTGAAAATGTAATCAAAATGTGTTTGGCCACCAAAGACTAGATAAAGTAACCTTTTTCCAGTAAGTGTTGCTTAAGACGATTGAGTTCTTGCTTTGCTTTATCCCTCTGTCTGCAGGCTTCCTTCAACTCCTTCTCTAGCTTTGCCATAGATTGTTTCATTTCTTCCTCGCCAGAGAATCCTTCCAATGCAGGTACCTTCTGAACAGAAATATTTAAGTTAAATGACAACTGCTAGCTTTAGAGCCAAGAAAGAGAATAGATACTCAGTCAAGAGCGCAAGAAGCTTATTCATGCATAACTTCAGCTTGGATAAACCCACCTCATTCATTCTACTGGGAAGATTTCCTTGTGCTGAGGCATCCTTTGTTGCTTGTAGGGCAGTCGCAAGTTCATATTTCTTATTCTAGATGGGAAAGGGAAAAATGTAGACAAAATCAATTCCAAAACCACTAACGATCTCAAACCTGTTAAGCATTAAAAAAAAGGTACTTAGTAGAACACTATAAGGAGACAATAGCAACCTTAAGATTAATATTTTCTTTCTCTAGGACCTCAATTGCCTTTTTCAAAGAATCCACCCTTTCATCAGCTTCATCTTTGTCTCTTCTCTGCAACTCCGTTTGTAATCCTCTTATTTCCGCGATTCTTTCATTCAGCTCATCATGAACTTTTGCCATCTCAGAGGACAACTGTAAGTGGAAAATAGTAAGTCAACAAATCGAAGTACTTGTATTTGTGCAGGATTCTGGGGCATAAATTAATCGTGTTCTAAAGGCGTGAAAGTATTTGAAGCAAAAGGAATCAGAACAGAGGTAAAAGGTTCTGATGGTAGCTTCTTCCGATTTACAATTTCATGATGTGATTAGCAACCATGAACAACCGTACAGGTAGGGAGAGAAAGACCGTTTACAACATTCCTAAGAACTCTGAACTGAATTAAACATGCATGATTTTCATGGCAAGATGCAAATTGATATTTGTGATGTTCCACTACCAAATCCACTGCAGGCAATAAGTTCAGTACAGCGTTCTAAAAGCTTCAACAAGAATGATAAATTGTAGTATAACATTGTGAAAGACGATGCCTATAAATAATGTACGAGAATCAATTTCCAGCTCACTTTATTCTTGACAACTTTCAATGCGTTGAACTCCTGCCGAAGAGATGCATTTGACTTTTGTTCCTCTAAAATGAAAATTAAGAGTCTCAGAGAAAAGATATTTGGTTTAGCAAAAAAATCTTACAATTGGATCTCAAAGTACCTTCTAATCTTGACCTCATATTTGACAAAATGTCGCGCTCTCTATCCAGTTCTATCCGCAATTGCTTCATTTCTGCTTCATGACTTGCTTGTCTTGTTTCCAAAGCTTTATTTTTCTCTTCCAGTAAATCTGTAAGCTCCTAGAAGCATTATATATCTGTTGTCAAATTTACTCAAGAAATTCATGGAACAGTGGAAGACTAATATTTCAATTCTAACATAATCGTGTAAAACGGGCTAAGTAGTTTTATGGGCATCTACACGCAACAGAACAGATGTAAATAAGAACATAGCTACGTTATTGCTGTGACATGAGATCGTGGGAACAAAATTCCAGTTAGTATTCACTATAACAAATTCAGCCAACGCAAATGGAAGGCAATAAATAAACACAGTGGTCTATTGGAAAGAAGTGACATCATAACAGAGAATGCTATCAGATGAAGGGATAATCACCTTTTTATTGCTCAAGAATCCATTGGTTTGCCCATCCTGTTTGGGGATCCAACTCGATTTTTCACCATAATTTTACTTTGACGGCTCGGAGACTGGTCATTACTTCCCTAAAATATTCCAGTTAGCATGGGGTCTCAAATAGAAATCCTAGTCACCAAGTACTTGACCAAGAAAATAACTGACGTGAGATAAAGCATGAGACACAATAAGAACAGAAAGATAAAAGTGACACATACAGCTTTTTACTGGTGAGCAAAAGTGGGAGCATGAGCTAATAATCGCGCAGTCCGGGTGGTATTCAGATTATTTAGGGGAAAAAAGATAGTAGAAGCAAAAACTAAAAAGGATAAGAGATTCTTTACAGCATTTTTCACAGTTCTAATGCTGGCATGACCAACTGCCACAGTGCCAAGCACATGAACTGAGCTAGTGCAACAGATATCTAAAGAAAGAAAAAAACAAACCGATCCTGGACAATTGGACAATATCGTATGAGCTCCAAACAAGTAGCACTACTAATGGCTTATCAAACAACACCCCCCCCCCCCCCCCAAAAAAAAAGTACATAAATTCCAGAATTCTAATTTTCAATTCTAAAATATTTGGATTTGATAGAATGACAGGTACATATTTGCCAATTAGACAGCAGGAAAAAAAGCGAGATTTTGCTTTGCTATTCATGACACTGTACTTATCAGTTCTAAAAGCACTTCTTTGTTTCTGTGGATAACCTCAAGGGAAAAAGGAACAAATACACATGTATTTGAAATAGTTTGAAATTAAACACACTGCATTTGCTTTAAATCATCAATAGCCACCTTGATCATGCTCCTAGATACAGAAAGAGCAGCATTTTCCGTATGGAGATTTTGCTTCAGCATACCATTTTCTTCATTCAGCCTTGAGATGTGATCCTACAAGATACGTTACTTTTAGAGCTCATGATCACCCAAAATTTTCCACGTAATAGTAGTTCCAAAATGTCAACTAGCTTTGATTAAGAGATTAGCAATCTCCAGCCAAAAAGTAAGATCTGGTAACTTTTCTGTTAATTGAGACAGATATTGGTCCAATTGGTGTTTATATTGAAAACATCAGAACCAGAATTCAGAAGAAAACAAATCCAACGAAGTAGAGAACTGCCTTGAGGCTTTGAGTTAAAAACCATAATAGGAGTACTAAGCATCTAACAGCGCTAACACTACTACTACTACCTATCAGAAGTTGTTGAAGATTCAAACTCTTGCACAGCTCACAACAAGATATCCAGATCAAAATAACAAATGCCGGAGTACCATAGTTGAAGAAGAAAGAAAAAACGAATCAAATACAAAGCAGAAATGAAGTAAAAAACTTTACCTCTTTCTCCCTCAGCAAGGCTGCATGATTAACCGACAATGCCTTTATTTCTGCCTCAGAATTCTGAAGCCTATTAATCTCTGCTTTGTATTGTTCAATCTGAAACGTGTCCATGGAATTATGTCACCCTAATCGTATTTTACAACACAGAACTTGCTAAGCTAAAAAATAAAAACACGTCCAAATCAATCTCAAAGCTTCTTTAACTCTTTAGTATTCTGGGAAACTACATGAGAAAGGAATGTGAAAGCTACTGAAGTCTTGTATCCTTTACTTTGTCCGAGTCTTCATCTTAGCATTTCATCACTAAGCGAACAAAGAGAAAAAAATCCAGATATTTTATTTAATACTAAATAATAACAGAGGAACTCAGTTTGCACATTGCATACTCGCTCAACATTAATTTGCTGATCCATGTCAGGAAACCCAGCATTCTAACTTCATACGAACTACCAATTAACTAGCAACATAAATTGCCACTATTTTTTAACTGATTTAAAGGTCGAAGCATCCATAATTCCTAACAATCCAATCAATAAGACTAGAAACATTAAAAATAAAAATAAAAACTAAACCAAACAAAAATGCAAAGCTAATATAATAAACAAAACAATTGAAAATATTCACATTCTAAGATCATTTACAGTTTTACACTCCAAATTACCTCAAAATTATGGGAGGAACCGAAGCCATTTGCAGTAGGAGTCGGAGACCGTGAATGATAAGAATTAACTGAATTCCTCCGATCAGAATCTCGAACAACATCTCGATCACGCGAAGAACTGTAAATTGACAACTCTTCATCATCATCATCATCATCATCATCATCGTGCACATCCAGAGCAATTTTATTCAAATTCTCCTTGAAATTGGCTATGGAACTCAACATCAGAAATCAATATATACTAATTCACGGTAAATTCGCCCAAAATTGAATTGTATGTATGTTTATGCGGTTAATTTTAGGGTTTAGAGATTTGGTGGAGAGCTGAGAAATTGATTTAATACGTACCAAATTGGAGGAGGGAAGATTAAAAATCAAATTTTTTGGTTTTTTAGGCGCCAATACATCTTAGAAGAAAAATAACAAGGCCAATACCACCCACCCCTTTTAGATTAAGTTTACCCCCCTCCCGGGTGAAAATCACTCCGTCACATCACAGTGTATGTCGCGTGTCACTGTACAAATCAGAATTTCTTATATAAATATTTGTTTTAATTATATATACAGCATGGTGAATTGTGATTGGTTGGGATCTGAGTACATCTTCGAACGAGACAGAGGATTTTTTGCCCCCTTCCCTCACTTTATTCCTATCATCTCTCTCCTCTCAAATCCTCCTCCTCACATATCAAAAAAAATTGGGAACCCTCTGCCGCTGCCCGAAACACCTCACTGGAGCCTCCGTTCACCGGATTCAGGCAAATTTATTTTGAGCTAGTCGGACTAATTCCACCAAAAAATATAAATTTAAAAAAAATTTGGAGCAAAACAAATTCAGACTAAATGGACTCAAACGATTGTGTTTATTTGGAAGACATTGATTTTGAGGTAAATACTTACCTATACGTTTCTTGTTGTTTTTAATATTATTTATTTTTTAGGTAAAAAAAAACATGTTTAAAAGCGAAAAAGTGAGAAAAAAACACTTTGGGAAGGGAGAAAAGCTGCCTTTGGAAATCATTCTAGGGTGAAGCAGAGCGCGTGTTGGCGTCACCTGTGTTGGGTCACGCCACCTGTTCACGCGCGCTGCGGTGATGTCACCCAACGCGAGTGGCGTCGGCATGCAACTTTAAATTTTTTTTTGGGTGGATGGTCCACGTGTAATATTGTATGCGGTAATCACTTTCAGCTGCGTGTCGGTTTGCCTGCGGTGGGGACGAGTGGCTTGATTTATTAATATTAGTATTTTTTGAAGTTTTTATTTTATAACAAATTTTTATTTTTATTTTTATTTTGTATTTATTGGTGGTTCAAAGTTCATACGGACCCGATAGTGATCTAGAAGAATTTCCTGACAATGAGGAAGATTGACCTGATACGTGGGAATTTTTTAGTCCCCATACTGAATATGATTTTCAAACCAAGGAAGAGTTAGTGCATTGGGTAAAAACAAAGGGGATAGAAAATTAAGTTTATATTGTGATTAGTCGCTCAAGAGAGGGACAAGATTATAGTGCACCCAAAGTGTATTTACGATGTGAGCGTTCTGGTGCGTACGTTGGGGCAGCAGTTGGCAAGGGCGATGAAGGGAGGAAAGCTAACCGGACAAGGAGGACTAAGAATATAGATTGTCCATTTAAGATAATAAGGGAAAAAAATACTAAAACTGGGTCACGGAGATTTCAGGTTAGCCAAGGCAAACCTAACCACTTCTTGGGAATTTATCAGTTTGGTCATGCTGCGGCACGGCGGTTGAATGACGACCAGATTAAGTTGGTTGAGTAGTTGAGTAAGTGCAACGTTGGGGCGAACGAAATATATAACAAATTGAAAATGGAAAATGGAAAATCCTAATTTTTATGGCAGCAAGTCTACAAAATTTAATGCGAGGGCAAAAATTAGGAGACTTGATAAAAATGGTAGTACTCAAGATCTGATGTATCGTCTTACTGAAGATGGTTATGTTGTAGAGTGTCGCCGTTATGTAAATAGCGAGAGTGACGGGACGGGTGTAAACGAATCTCAACAATATGTTGGTGACTTATTATTTGGTCATCCAGACTTGCCAAGGTTTTTCCCTACATTATCCTTATGGACAACACCTACAAAACAACATGTATTTTTTTATTTGAAGTATTTATATTGTACTGTAATTATTTATATTGTTTAGGATTTTGTAGATTTATCGATTTAAATAATTACAGATACAAAATGCCTCTACTTGCTTTCTTAGATTTACCTGCACCGGTCAAAATTTCACTATTGCATATGCATTATTGTGTCAAGAAAAACAAGAAAAATTTGCGGTCAACAGCACGCCCACGCGCCCAGTCGCCTAACGCGCGCCGCCGCGCCCCTTTGTCTATTTTTTTTATTTTCAGTCCATTTTTTGGGTACTTTTATGCAAAAAAAATAAAACTCGTAACTAGTCTAATTTTAAGTCAACTTCATAACATTTAGGACAAACTAAGTTTTATGTGTTTTGTTATTGATAATGAGTTAGATCTACCTATTTTTAAGTAAAACTTACATTGTGTTAAGTTGTGATGTTATTTTGACGTTGGAGTGCAGAGACAAAGTTGGCGAGTAGACGTTTGCAACAAGATGATGGTCTCCAAAAAAATTCGGCCAAACTCCGGCGGCGGCAGAGGGCTCTCAAATTTTTTTTGGATATGTGAGGATTGGGTGGTATTAGATCATATTTTTTTTATTTGTTCGATAAAAAAATCAACGATTGAAATACGTCTACATGTAAAAAATTACTTATTTCACATTAAATCAAAATTGGGACCATTGAACACATGAAAGTCACGTGTGCTGATAAATCAAATTATGTGTGTCCAAATTTCAAACAAAAAAGAAACTAGAAAGGAAAATGTATGACCAAAATTAAAGAGGTCATAATGCTAATCTTTTTTATTTTGAGAAAAAATAGAGGTGGGGCTGGTTGTAATATTTTGACACAATTATCGGCAAAATGGTCTAATTAGTCATTTATGTAATTTTTATTCTCTTTTAATATCTTGTTTGTTTAAATTTTTTTTTTATCGTCCTAAATATTTTTACGATTTGCCCTAAAAGGATTTCCGTCCAATTTTATGTGATTTCCCCGTTTGTCTAGTCATCTGGTCAACTATTTTGTCTTATTACCAGGGTTATTTCTGTTATTCCATCTTACCCACTTCAGTAAAAAAAACCCTACAAAACTACCTAATCGATTACCCTCTCATCTCCAACCTTTTATTCCTCATTTTCAGAGATTTTTTTAAGAGCCATCATACAAGATTCCTTCAAATGACATCTTCAACACCATCCATCAATGGTCCAATTAGGTGTTCATGCGGTGATTACCCAATATTGAAGACCTCGAAGACCTCTGTTAATCCAGGTAGACTTTGTTGGGGATGCAAGAACTATGAAGTAAGTAGAATGGAAGATTTAATTCAATGGAAAGATGTATGACTCATTTAACTTTGAAGAAATGAATATTGCTGCGGTCAGTTTTTCCGCCTTATTCAGCAAAAAAGAAATGAGTATTTCGGGTCGGATGATGTCCAACTCCAAGGTTGGGATCCGTTTCTCATAGAGGAGAGCGAGGAACAGATATAAAAACGGCCCTAGGGTTAATTGACATATACTCAGTCGTCGCCGGAAGCTACAACAAATCCTCCTCGGCTATGAATTCCACATTTTCAGCTGTTAGAGCTGAGAAAGAGAGTCGTAATGAAGAGAAGAAATAGAAAACTGTGATTGCATCCACAAACATCAATCCTCTTTCCATTTTTTCTCTTTTCTATATTGTTTTTTCTTCTAAAAAATCACTCGATTTGTTAGAATCGAAGGTCCTATGGACGAGATGCGTTTTTTTAACTCAATGCATTCTCGGCCAAGTTTGCTTTCGGATAGTAATTTTTCAGAATCCAGATCGTCGAAACGGATGCAGATACGATTCGGTTCTGTTCGTAGATCTATTTTTGAACATTTTGAATTTTTTGAATTTGTTTAAGATATTAATTGGATTAGAATTTTTAACCGACGGTCCCAGCGGAGAGGTAAAATTCTCTGCTAACATATTTGATTATAAACCTTCGAAGATTGATTATGCCGAATCGTAGGATGTACCAGAGATTTCCATTTTGTTGCATCTTGAACACTTGGCTACATTTACACAAAAATTATACTTCTTTTATTTCAAAATTTTCATAAATGAAAGTTCATCACCTGGATAGGCAATACTGCTTCTTGTGTGTTAAGGAAATTAACAAATCATTTAACAAAAAGGAAAGAAATCATCAAATGATTTCCTAGTGGAGGAAAATAACACATGAATTTAAGCATAAGATGCTAGGTGAAAATGCCAAAAATATAATTTTTTGAAATAAAAAGGCAACACACAAGTATCAATTGTTAAGAAGTTCAAAATACAGGTGAAAATCAGTATGAGTAGTTTCAGAGATCTCTGTATTTTGGATTGGATTTTTGTTGGAGGATCATAGAATTAAATTCTTTATGAAAGAAGTGAACTTAAATATTAAAAATTTGCTTCGAGGATTAAGCAACAAGGATGGCCAAATATACATGTAATATGCCCCGTCTAAAACTGCAAATTCTAAAGTAGAGTTGCAGCAAAATTTAGCTTGTAGTAGCTCACACAGTAGCGGTAGTAGTAACTTTCAATAAGTTCCCATGCAAAATCAATAGATTGGATTAATTAGAGAATTCCACACGGGATCCAAATGTGGCATGTGTACATGTCTACCATAGTTCTACATTTACTGGGATTTACTCTGTTCCAATCACCCCCTAAGCAAAGCAAGAGTTTCTTCTGGTTCAATCTCAAACCGGATTAAGACGGACATCTTGGATTTCTCCTAGCACAACTACCCCTCTTACTCGATGTAAAAAAAAAAAAAAACATTGTCATTAGGCCAGCAACATCTACCTTCGCTGGTGCATGATATTCTGCGTGTTTATGCAAGTACCTGATTGGCTACAGTGTTGACTGGTTTTGATTTGCTTCTAGTCTCTTGAGATTATCAAGCTTTAAACTTTCACATTAGCCATGCATCTCTTTTGTTGAACCATTGTCTGCATCATTAACCATTTCTTCCAGCAGAGGCAAGTTATTGAGGTTTTACAAGGTAGGACGCCCATATTTCATCAGAGGGAGGAGGTGGCTGAACCCAGTGCCCTGGTATGCGGCTGCATTGAAGTTCCGTTTCATATTTAGAAGATGAACTTCAAATATTACAAAGCACAGAACATTGTAATTATTAATCCATCAGTCAGTATTTGAATTCTTCCAATGATGGTGTTAGAGAGGAGCATTCTACTTGAATGACACAAAGAAAACCTCGGGATCAAAATAAATAAGTTATTCCCTCTCTTTCCCTGGCACCTTCCCTTATGATTCAAATACCAGTCATCACCCAACACTCAGAACCCACCCCCAACACGATCTTTTATTTATGTATGTGATGTAAGAGAGTGAGAGACAGAGATTAGGAATATAACAAATAAGCAAAACCAGGAATTTGTAAAGTAAATATCATACTAACCTTCCTCCAGGCCTAATGTATGCATCCCATGTTCTTCTAACCTGCACGAACAGAAGGGCATCAGTCAAATATCATTTCTGTGGGAAATCTGATTCTCAGATATAGTTATCTAATGAATCCACACCATAGAAAACCTGAAGAAACCAAGGTGATATCCATCTTTTAATACATATGTATGAAGAAAGTTTCTTCAATGTAGACGAGTTACTAACAAATTTTCTGTCTGACAACTGTATGAATCGTAACTCATAAGCAATACCTTGGACCAAAGAAAAGGAAATACAGAACCAATAGAACCAAGTAAGGATCACAAGAATTTCATGGGGTGGATCAGTGGGGTCGTGCCTTTTTTTCTCCTTTTTTGGTGGGTGGAGAATAATGCATGAACAGGAAAGGGCAAAGTCAAATATGAATTACCTCAATAAGAGTCCCCATGTCAGTGTTGCTGCCATAGTAATAGTGATAAAATTCCAAGGGCAGGTTTGCTGCGGAATCATATTCACAGTTAGAAATTGGTCCTTTTGTGCCTTCTTTTCGGGGTTCCTCGTTTTTGACTGCTGTTGAGCCTTCTTTGCCTTCATTCTTAACTAATTGGTCATGAGTCTCCTTAATGTTCTGAAGTTCTTCTGAGTCTGGTGCACGTCTTTGGGTAGATATTCTTGATTCCTCAGCAGTAGCAATAGCATCCTTAGCAGCTTCTGTATCAGCTGCAGCCAAAACTTGGCGTTCCTCTTCCTCAACTGCAGCTTTAACTCTTTCAAGAAACTTGTCATCCTCTTCGGGGAGGAAAATGACCTGTGTAACAAATACAATAAAGGGAATTTCTTACTTCTGTAGCAGTAGACAAGACAACCGCATATTCATCACTGTGAATATTGTGAAAAAAAATTCATTGTGTGGCAACACGAACTAGATTTGTTCCTAAAACGTTATTTACTTCATCAATTGAGATGGGGTGATACTTTGAATCAAAGAATGATCAATAATATCAAAATATATTGTCTCCTGCTTAGGCTGATAAATCCACGAAAAATTACTATATCCTCAATTCAAAGAAGAGAAATGAGTTTGGATATAATGCCGATTTAGAAGAATTTGAGTCTTGCAGAATTGATCAAAAGGGGGGTCTTGATTATCGAACCCACTCGTCTGTCTGTAAAAAATGATGAGGGATTGTAAAATAATCTGGCACCTTAGCTTCAAAATGTGTTATCCTGTTGAAATATTAGATTAGAGAAACGACGATACCAAGTCGGTACAATTGTGTTTTAGTCCTTCATTAACTGCATTCTACCCGTGCTTATGTTTGAGAAAAGAGAAAATATTTTCCTTTTCTTCTTTTGATCTATCAACCATACATGTAACCCAAAATGACACCAAAGATAACTGTCTTAGAAATTCAACTCTGGAAGATAAGAAACATCCACAACAAAACTGGTCATCCTAAACAAATCACAGATCACAGGTAGGTATATGAAATCTTAAAACTGAGAAAATTTTCAGAGTATACAGCTTGTCTATGGCAAAGTCAATTCTATATCTTGAGAGTTTCAGCGATGCAAATTTCTCGACTTTCTGATAATTCGAAAGGAATAGCAAATCCAGTCAAAGAGAAAGTGATAGCAACAGAAAATATACTACCTTGTTTTTTCAATTTCTGAATTCTGATTGAGCGTAGTTCTTGCAGCTTCTCCACGATCAACATCAGCTCAAGCTAAAATTAGAAACATAATGAGCTTAAAAGACTTATAGGAAAAGGAAAGGAAAAAGGGAAATAAGACAAAGAAGCAACAGATAAAACAATCTAAAAATCATATACCTCACTAGGATCTCAACCAAATAATGTTCCTATTCTCGCCCTAGACTCTTCATAAGATCACGAATTTATATTGAAATGTACAATCGTTTTACGAGCAACATTGCTTTCATACGCGAAAGTTGTTTCATGCATATTACCCAAAATTTTTCTGCTTTATTAGGAAAGAAGAAATGAAATGGACTTTATTTAAGAAGAAACATCAGCTAGAACATATCACCTGCCCTAACTAATATTTTTTTTATTAGATAGTTAAAAAAAGAACTTCAGAATCAATAATTGGGAAGATCTCTTATGAATACAATCATACAACTTCTCACCTCAGATTCTAATCTCTTCCTCTCTTCTTTTGCCTTAAGTTTTGCTATTTCTTTCATCTTTTCTACCTGCATATCAATACGCCTCTGTCAGTAAGCAAATAAAATTCCTGTCCAGATGCAATGAGAAACATATCTTGTCAACAAAACCAATAATGACACCATTCAGATGAAAGCAACAACATTTAAATTGTGAATGCTACCATCACAGGCAATAGGCGAAGACGAAAGCAAAATTACTTCTCCAAAAGTGAATATATATATATATATAGGCACTGCTATACAGTCCTAGCTTCCGTACAGAGACTCAGAAGCAAGGCTTCCCTTCTCAACTGAGAAATTCTGGGTATTAAAGGCCATTTTGTCAACCATAAAGTTTAGATTAACAACAAAATTAACAATCAGATAGAATACATAACCGATATGCTAGCAGAGAAAAGCAGAGGAAGTGGGCAGCTGAAAATAGGTTCTTTATAAGATTTTATAGCATCTATTAATAGTACTTCTAAGAAAATATGTGACATCTTTGCACATTTATCAAATCTAGAAGCACCAATCTAGTCAGGAAATCAGATTAACTCAAAGGTCCCCATTAAGCACGAAACTTACAAGAGTTATTAGGTAATATAGCATTGAAGTTGATTCCAAATTACAACAAAATTCTAAAGTTTGCAAACGTACTTGCTACATGATGTGATGATGAAACAGTGAAGGGCAATCATACTAGCTTTCAGCCAAAAGAGGAAACTAGAAAAATGACCGAGGAATGGCTGAGCATTTTACAAAGACCAAGGAAGAGGATAATATTTTTGTAAAAGGTAGGACATAAATAATGAATAATTTACCTTAAGTTTAGCTATATCCTTTGCGATTTCTTTAGCCCTCCATTCATCAGCTTCTTTGTCAACTTGCTCAAATGATTCACGCTCCTAACATCCAAAAAGAGATAAATTGGGCTCAAAATGACAACCATGCTTCATCAACAACATAGTAAGGTAAGCACAACAAAAAGGAAAAACGAATCACAAACATGGTCATGACAATAATCAAAGAAGAATATAGGCAAGGATAGTCAGGTTTAACCACCTTTGCTAGTTTTTCAGCAATCTGTTTCCTCTTTCTCTTCCGCCAAAGTTTGTTTCGCTTGTATTTCTGCATCTTGTTTGCTAATCTAACTGCTGCAGATTTTTCCTCCCATGGAGCTTTCTCATCCGCAAGCACTCTAAATGGTTCAAGCTGATCCCTTAATCTTGATATCAAAGCATTAACAGCTTCTAGCGAAAGCTGTTCTTGAGCTTCCAGATTTAATCTACCTTCCTCTATCAACTTACAAAACCTCTCGATTGAAGAGTCACCTTCCACAGAACCTTTCTCATTTTTCATATTAATTAACATTTCCAGTTCTTTTTCTCTGATCATCAATCAAACCATTAAGAAAAAGATAGCGACTTGTTTACTTGAAATAATTAAATTTCTGCAATTCAAAACCTACAATGGAATAACTTACAGAGCTTTGGCAAGATGAAAAGTATCATTTAAATCCTTCAGGCGGTCACAGACGTTACCAGAGTTCCAGAAGGCACTAGAAGGTGGTGGCAAAGGTGGCAAGGTTTGGTTCCACGGCGGAGGCACCATTGGAGTAAATTGACCAGGAATAATTGGACTCATACAAGCTTGTGCTACAATAATTAGAAATATTAACAGAAAAATTGAAGCATAAGATGCAATTTGTCATGATAAACTTCGAAATACGTAAATTTCGTCTAAAATTCACCAGAATTACCTGGCGGAGCAAATTGACCAGGAATCATTGGATTCATAGCAGCTTGACCTACAATAATTACAAAAATTAACAGAAAAATGGAATCTTAAGATGCAATTTACCATGATAACCTTCGAAATAGGTAAAGTTCGTCTAAAATTCACCAGAATTACCAGGCGGAGGCGCCATTGGAGCAAATTGACCAGGAAATACTGGATTCATAGCTGCTTATGCTACAATAATTACAAAAAAAAATGGAAACATAATATGCAAATTACGATGATAACTAAGAAATACGTAAATTTCGCCTAAAATCCACCAGGATTACCTGGCGGAGAAAATTGACCAGGAATTATAGCTTCTGCTACAATAATTAAAAAAATAAACAGAAAAAATGGAAGCATTATATGTAATTTACCACGATAAACTTCAAAATTAGGTAAAGTTCATCTAAAAATTCAGTACAATTACCTTAGAAAAAAGTATTTGATGCTGTTTTTTATCGGTCTAAAGCTCAAACCCCAGTGAGGGTGATGCCGGCCGAAGGGAAAAACTTCGCGGTTCTTTAGAAAGGTTATTATTTACACCGCGGCCCAAATATCTATCCTATCTTATACTTTGGTCTTAAGTCTATGTTTTAGTCCATTGTGATCCTTTTAACTTTCTATATGATATTTTCAAAATTGGACCTTCTTTTTTCATTTTTAAATGATAACAACAACAACAACCAAGCCTTAATCCCAACAGATTGGGGTCGGCTACATGAACCAAAGTAAGAATCACGTAAGGTCATCCACATGGATGCATTCTCTCCATTTCTTTCGATCCCAAACACAACTCTCATCTAGTTCTAGCAGATTCATATCTCCTTTTATCACCTCCGTCCAAGTCTTCCTCGGACTCCCTCTACCTCTTACGCCATCTATATTACACAATCCTTCAATTCTCCTAACCGGAGCTTTCATTTTTAAATGATACATAATTAAATTCAAAAATCAGTAAATTAACCACTATTTATAACATAAAAATGTATTTCTGATACGTGTGTAATAATGATATAAAATAAAATAAAATGAATAAAAAAAAGTGAATTGAAAGTATCGGATACAAAATTTCATTTATTTGATATTGGATGGTCTGAGCTTTACAGAAGATATACACCTTTGAAAGAAAATAAAATTAATAAAAAAAGTGAAGTGAAAGTATCATATACAGAGTTCGATGCTTTCTAGTACAATTATTCTTCTAGTGTAAATTAAATGATGAAGATATTATTTTTCGATAATAAAATCTTATTGAACTCTAAATTGGTTAAATTTCTATTCTCTGAATTGCGTTGAAGGATTCTCCAATAATTTGTGTATGTATTGGAGGGGTGAAAATCGTCTGTCTCATGTATATCCTTATTCCTATACTCAATCAATCAAATTTTGCTATGTGAACATTTCTTTCAATTATATATACACATAATGAATAGTGATTGATTGTGTACAGAAATAAGGATCTTCATGGACATATGGTTTTTTTTTACCTTATTGGAGAGACAAATCCAACTGAGTGGTTTATCGCATGCAGGCCCGTCTCAAACATATCCGAGGCCCTGTGCCGGAAAAAAAATTGGGCCCCCGGATTTTAGGCTAAGTATATATATATAAACAATTGGGGCCCGGGATTTTTAGGGGGCCCTCTGCTGATTGCTTTCAGCTCGCATCCCCTATTAGCCTAAGCACTTTGGGTGTATGGTAAAAAAAAATTTTGAGCAACAAATTGTAAAACATCAAGATCTTCAATTTTTTTTAACTAATAATTATATACAAATTAAGTAATTTTTTAAAAAATTTGGGGCCCCTGTAAATGTGAGGCCCGGTTCCGGATGTCACCTTGGACACCCTTGGAGCTCGGGCCTGATCACATGTACAATATATCAAGCACTCAAATTAATTTAGAGTAGGAATCGGATGGCCAAGTGGGTAAGGCTTTTCTTCACTTGGGGCTTAGGTCCCAAGTTCGATTCTTGTATCTCTCTTCTTAGGGCAATAATATTCTCCCTTCTTAGGGCAAGTCCTCCTCCTCTGGTGAGGCTAGACAACTCCTCCTCTTGTGAGGCAATACCCTCCCCAGGCATGGGGTGCGCTACAATCTCCCTTTCTAGGGTACTCTCGCTGCTCTACCCTTCGGGGTTCCGCCCTCGGGCGTTCAAAAAAAAAATTAATTTAGAGTTATTGTAAAGATTGAAAAACCAGATGCAATTAGATCAACACGTGTGGATATTTTGATGAAAGAAACAGTCACTTATTTGGGTTTGGCCTTAGAAATAATACTGAATTTGTATAATGGATCAATTGTAGTATATTTTTTTGGGGAACAATATTTGACAAAAACTGAATTCCTCAAATTCGTTCTCGATTGATGTGATGATGTGGCAAGAACGGATTCCCTAAATCCGTTCTCAGTAAATGTGATTTGGAAAATTCGTTCTAAATTGATGTGATATTTTTTTAACGTATTTGGCCACGTCAGCGCAGAACGAATTTGAAAAATCCGTTATTTTTATGTGAATTTGACTTTGGATTCTTCACTCAATGCCAGCACCTCCTTACAGCTTGAGCATAGTGCATTTCCCTTTTCTTCTTGACACAACAGTAGAAGTAATTATTTTAAGGGTCCAATAGGATGTTGTTAAACTTATGTTCGTTTTTTTTTTTTGTTAATCTTATAACTTATGTTCGTTATAAGATATGATATTGACCAATTTTGAATGTGGTAATCAACTAGATTGCATTGAGATTTTGGTTTAGCATTTTCGACTTATAGGTTTTGTGTTCAAAATTTCCTCGCCTTGATAACAATAAGAAATATTTTTCTAAAAAAAATTAATAATAATTACATATTTTTCTACTAGCATAATAATTTGATATACTATCCCCATTTCTAACTATAAGACTTATCAAAAGTGTCCTAATTCAGTGGGGCAGGCGCCTGCGCACGATCTTGAGATCGTGGGTTCGATACTGCTAGACTTTGCGTGTGCAGCAAAGCTTTAATCTTCGCTTTTTAGACTATTTTTCTTACCAAATGCAGAGCGATTCTCTCACATCTACTTATTTGACCCATATTTCTACTTCGATCTCTCACATCTCAATATTTTATGAGTATGCATGGAAAATGAACAACATTATAAGGTATGAACAACAAGACTCCATCATTCTACTCAGCTCCTGAACAACCCCCTCCCTCTGCCCTCTGTCCAGCTTTTGATTGGTGCTGGTGAATATCGCATAGGAGTCCCCTGCATAGCTGGGTGGCAAATGCTTACAAAGTGTTATTGTGCACGTTTTATTTCTACTTACTAAGTAGGGTTTATTTCTTGCTAAAAACATGAAATTTAATTACTTATTTAACAATGTGTATATGTAGTTTTTAATAATCACATCTCACAATTTAAATTTTTATACGGGAAATGATTAACGCCTCAAATAATTGGTTATAAAATATCATTGACCTCTTGTTTTTTAGAAAGAAATTTTACGGTATTTTTCACATTTACACTATAATAGGTTATAAAATACTCTTAACCTCCTGTTTTTATAAAAGATTTCACGGTATTTTATACTTTTACCCCAAATTATAGTCAATTAATTGGTTATATTTGAGCCGCCTAGCACTACCATTTTATACTAACCTTAAAGAGGATAGGAGACCTTAGGATTGTCTCAATACCTTTAATAAATATCACAGGAACATTGGTCGTCCCCCCACCCCCACACACAAGCTATATAGATAGGTTTAGCCATAGCTAATAATACTACAAATTATCTCTATACTTTTGCTTTCATTTCTTCTGTTAAAAAAAAGATTGAGCTTCAATTTTAAAAGTTTTCACCTCTCATTCTTAAGGTTAGTGGAGAATTTAAATGGCAGTATGTGTCTCAGTAACCATAAGTATTGTATTACACCACTATCACACAAAGAATTAAATTTTATGTTTTTGACGGAAATCAAACCCTCAACTCACTTTATAAATAGAGATAAAATTGGCATAACAGTAATTGTATATAACTCTCCCACTGAACTAGTCCGGAACTTATTTCCTTTTGTTATTTTCTGGAAATGGTGTTCATGTGAACTCCCCCCACAGTCTTCAGAGACATGCAACGAATGTAGAACAAGAACATGGCTATTTTGGAAAACATATGAACAATATCTTCGTTTAAATTCACAAACAACAGTGTACATCCGACAATTCTAACATGCAAAAGACCTCTATGTCTTTGGTCCCCTCATCTAATTTCTTTGCTTATTTCATAGGGCAACTTCTTCATCTGTGCTTGGATTGGGTCTGGTTTGGGTTTGGTCTGCTTTGAGACTCAAACTCAGACCCAAACCAACTTTGGATTGAATCTGGGAATGAAATCTGAAGTGTTAAATCATCCCCAGACCAAATCCCAGACTCAATCCAAAACTAGTTTGGATTTGAGTTTGATTCTCAAAGCAGATCAAACCTAAACCAGACCTAATCCAAACACAATTTGACTTTCATGCCTAATCTCAAACTTTATAGCCTAACTACTGTCTGTTCTATGAGTCCATCTCTCTTTATTTCTTGATATTTATAGTATCTTGGTTTAATTAGGATCACGTCCCATAGTCTCATTTGTACATATATAACTGTCGTTCATTTTCTTTTCTTACTTTGTGTTCCCTTATAGATGTTTTAAAGAGAAAAATTGACACATAACAGCTTGTTAGTAAAAAGATAAAATATAAAATGGGATAAAAGATCTGAATTGTAATATTTCGAATAAAGTAAAATGAAAAGTTTGAGTTAAAAGACATCCTACCTAAACTGAAAAAACAAGTGCGAAAAAAAGCCAATTTCTATATATATATATATATATATATATATAGTGGATTGGCTCCACAACACTTTCATATAAGTTGTGACGAAACCTATTTTGCATGTAGATTCCACTCTAACTCATGTGAGAGGACTGTGGGGCCAGTCTCACAAGGTCAGATCCATGTCAAAGTGACCCCTATGCAAGCTAGGTACATGTTATATTTTTTTTAAATAATATTATTATTATTAATGCAAAAGATGTTAAATTAAATTTATCATTTCGAATCAATAGTATAATTAAGCTAACTATGCTAGTGTAGACCGGCGGTGTTGGTTGGGCCATGGATGAACGAACAGTTAGCGGGAACAAGATTGTCTTCAAAGGTTGGTCCCCTCAACCTAGTACTCTTTGTGGTGCTTCTCCATCTTTGAATATGTTAAAAAATGGAATTGAGATTAACTCAATCTCTTAAAAGTACTTCTAGATAGAGACGAAGACAAAGGGTGGGGGTGTCGTCCCCGAGATTTCTAAAAATAGTAAATTTTATGTGTACATATTGTTGCAGTTTTTCGTCCTCAACGCCAATTTCCTGGCTTCGTCCATGCTTTTAGAAGGGAGGACTGTTCAAGCCTTATATATTACAAATATGCACACAAATTAGTCGATGTGGGATCTTTAACACACCCTTCACGGCCAGGGTTGGATATCTGGACCGTGAACAATAATAAGGGTCTAACATCGAATTAGATGGCTCTGATACCATGTTAAAAATAAACTTGAACCTAACTCAATCCCTCAAAAGATACCTCTAAAGGGAAGGATGGATCAATGCCCGCCTTCTTGTACTGATGTGCTTTTTTTTTTTTTAATGACTGGCAAGCCTTATATATTGCAAATAGAATAGATGCAAAAAATTGAGTAGATGAATGAACAGAACAAAACTTTGACAGCTTTAGTAATGTTTTTTTCTCCTAGCAAAGGTTGTTCCCATGGACCCCTTATTGTCTTCCATTTGGTTACTTGACCAACTCACAAGTCTGCTTAAAAAAAAAATGCGTCTAAAATCTAAGAATAGACTTTGTTTACGAGCAACCTTAAAAACATTATCATTCATCCCAAATCTCTAACCTTAAAGAGTAATCATATAAGGAATATATGTCGTGTCCATCTAATCAGGCAGTATAAGAGAGTTTGACAACAATTAGGGTATGGCTGGATAACGAACCGTAAATGTTAGTCTAAACTTAAAATTTTATGTTTGGTTACTTTAATAACTCTGGACTTAATTACAAGGAATTGTTTTAATTAGAATGTATGATCTCTTAATATTAGAAACAAATAGTAGTTTATATGTAGGGGTGTCAATCGAGTTATGTGAGCCGAGGTTGGCTTAGCTCACGCTCAGCTTGCATAAAAATTGGAAAGCTCAGCTGACATTTTAATGTGAGCTCGAACTGAGCTCACGAGCTTCACAAACTAAATTTATTTTAGCAAAAAACAAAAATCCTATAGCAAGAATAATATAATACAATGAGCATTGAAACTAAATTCTGACAAAAATACAAATATACATAATAATACAATGATACTTAATTTTTGAAGCAAAATAAACTAGTAAAAAGATAACAAAAGATGAATACATAGCAAGATTACAGGTTAAAGAATCTAAATACAACGTAGACAAAAATCCTTGTATAAACTAAAACAAAAAAAAATGGATTTTATAGGTCTTCTTCTTTTTAATTAGTATTATTATATTTATATATATATATATATAATATTTTAATTATATTAATGTTATTCGGGTTCGAGCTTTTTTTTGGCTGAGCAGGTCAAGCTCACGCTCACATCACATAAAATTCGAGCTTGAATATTGAGTTCACGCTGAACTCACCTCATCTCACGCTCACATTTTTTCGAGTTATTTGAGGCGAGTTCAGTCCTATTTATATGTAGTGTCTTGATTTTTTTTGAAATCTAACAGAGATAGGGAACAAAATCAGTCCGGCAATAAAACATCATATGCCGTTCTAGTGGATGCCAAACGGGAATCTGTCTTGCTCAGAAACACCAAAAAGAATAGCACAAAATTTGCCAGAAAATAACAAAAAGAGAAGACGATAGACCATGTGAGGGCCCTTTAAATATCTATCAACCATTAAAAAAAAAAAAAAAAAACTGCAACATGTTAATGAATAGCAAAGCAAGAAAAAATATTTTTCTGAATACATGTGCGATAAATTATTTCTTACTCCCTCCATTCCCTATTAATTGTCGTTTAGGAGATATCTAGGTAACCAAATTAATTGTCGTTTAAGGTTGTTTTATTAGTTGTCAACAATTTATTCCAATTATACCCTCAACATTTTCCTTTTTTATGACAAAGAAGTGAGAGAGAGGGAGGGTGGGGTATAATATTGGAAGTTTAGGTGAAAATGACAACTTCCTTAATTTTCTCAAATTGTCTAAATAGTCTTATATTTAAGAATGGAGGGAGTACAATTTACTATGAGTCCCTTCATCCACATGTCCTATGATTTAATTAAATGTAAGATTTGCAGTAGATTGTGAGAGAATAATTTATTGTACATGTCCTACAACCTAGTTACCCGCAAAGCAAAGATGCCAAATTTTCATCATCTGAAATTTGAACTCTAGAATTAGGGAAAATAAAAATTAAAAAAAAAGGGGAAATTTGAATGAAAGTGGACATAAATTTGAGACAGAGGGAGTAACCTTTTATTGCCTTTTCAGCTCAGATATACAAAGATTGAGGTTCTAATATACAACCGATCAATCTTAAAAAGGAGAAGAGAGTAAAACAGGGAGAATGGGAAAAATAACATCTTCTTTTCAGCATTTCAACTCAATATTTCTATGCGCTTTGGATCAGTTCTCCTCCGTTCTGGGTTTTTCCTCCCATGCAAATTGCAACTTTTCATTGTTCTGTAAGCAAAAGCACAAAGTAACACCAATTAGGCACTAAATCAAACCAATTTCAACGAATATTTGAAAAAAAAAAAATTGAATTTGAATTTCTCCCGCCAATTTTAGAGGTAAAAAATTTGAATTTCTCCCGCCAATTTTGAGACCCAACCAAACCAATCCCAAGTCAAACTCAATCAAAGTACACCCTAAGTTATTTGATTCGACAGCTGAGACAATGTTCAAGAATAAACAACCTCACAGTTAAGATTAATTCAGCATGCTGCCCCACCTCTATAACTAACTACCAAAAAACATTAGGAAAAGAGAAACAAAAAAATCATGAAGAATGGTATGTGAAGAATATATTACCAAATGATCGTTTGCAGTGGAGAATTGCTTCATGAATTGAACTTTCAACATCATATGAAGGCATATCATGAGAATGAAAATTTCGTTGAGGGGAAGCCATTGGAGAAGTCTTATAAACATCATCTTTATAATCGATTCTTAACTTAATATTTCGATCTGGAGATGCCTGAATCGGAGAATTACTCAAACTTCGTATTTTCCAAAATTTTCTGTCCAAATCAACAACTCTAATACTCTTTCTTGATCTTCCCAGTCCCAGTCTGAAAATTGCAAAAAAATTCCGCAAGATTTTGTTGGATGATTTTGAGCATTTTCTGAGGAAATACTGATACTCGCACTTGCACCTGCGACTCCTTATCAATTGTTCAGGGTAAGGCCGCGAGTTTGAAATATCTTGAGAGCGACTAATGTTACAGATGACTGGTGACGCTAGAGTCGAAGTTGACGCTTGTAACGATGGCTTGATACATCCATCGGAAAATATTTCATCGGCGGGGACTAAAGTAGCTTGAGATATAAATTCTGGACCAAAATTGAAGTCGAAATCATGCTCATCATCGAAGAATTTTTCGTTATTGTGATAAATTCTGGATTTGCAGGAGCCATCAAACCAGCTATATGAGAAACTGTCAGTGGCAAGAGGTGCTTGATAATCTTCCATGGTCGAAATGCCCAGAATAGCTATGATGGCCTATGGGAATAGAAAATATGTGCTTTCGATATAATTTTTGGTCTGAAGCTTTCTATATATAAATTAAAGGATTAGGACTCACGTGAGAATAGTTTATATTAACTATATTATCACTGCTTGCAGATCATGTTTGTCTATATATATATATATATATCTTCTTCTTTTTTGGTAAATATATAACTACATATATATAAATGTAAATATATCTTGCATCCATGTAAAATAAATGACTGTAATTTACCCAAGAACAAATCTGTGATGTCCATATTATATATAACCAGCCAAACAGTTTGACTTGAAGGCTCTGTATATATCTATCACGTGAATTAACTGTAACAACAATGTCTAGACATTTAACCTGACTAATTAAATTAGTATATGAATAATATTTTAGTTGACTTGATAAAAATTTCTACAAATATGTGAACCAGAACTCGTGTTCACCACTAGATAGACAGGCATCACTTAAATTGCTTACCTTGCATCCATGTACAATAGAGGCATGTAGTTTACCCAAGAATCAGTTCAATATGTTCCAGGAAATGTGATGTCCATCCTATTGGGTTTTCAGCATTTTACACACATAATTCACATTTTACGAGCAAGTTTCGTCAAACGTTATCTAAGAAATATGTAACTAGGCAAATCTTGTCATTTGTAAAATTAAAGAAAAAAAAACAGGGGGTTTGATCTAGCTAGGTCTAGCGGTCCACAGTCTTATTCTTAATCGGAATATGCTTTGTCAAAATTCTTTCAACATAGCAACACAAACAAAAATTCAACACGTAAAGACTTTGTTTTGAGATACGTAACTTAAAAATTAGCCCAAGTTACCAAGTTAGGTCATTTGGCAATTGACTTAGTGGCTTTGTATATACGTTTCTGTTTTAAAAAAAAATGAAAGTCCATAAATCCCCTATATATGTAGTAACTTTTCTTTTTTTCCTTTTTCCTTTTTTACCATTTTCTTTCTTTAAATTGTCAAACTTTCATCTTAATCTATTAAATTATGAGTAGAAATTCAACCACTATACTATTGTCTAAACAGACATATAAACTCGTCTAAAACCCAAATTATTTTCAGAACACTAGTATAAGCATTATCAACATCCTTTCGAAATGTTATAGTATGTATTAAACTATGAAGTTAAGAAGAAGAGTTCAAAACAGCATGAAAGAGTCCAATGTAGAAAAACTCTAAGAGCATATAATTAGGATGTCAATT
Organism: Vinca minor; assembly: GCA_026122235.1. NCBI lineage: Eukaryota > Viridiplantae > Streptophyta > Magnoliopsida > Gentianales > Apocynaceae > Vinca > Vinca minor. Next base: position 3,416,755 of record JAOCZM010000100.1, on the reverse strand, counting down.
GGATTCACTTGGTTGCAAAATGTTGGGTCTGGACCCACGCTTATTAAATGGAAATTCAAGTTGGGTCCTTATTGTATTGGATCTAAGTCTTTTTAATTAGAGTCTGAATTCAACCATGTTATGCTCTTATATAAAAACTATAAATCTTAATTGGGTTGTTGAGTCTCTGGGTCTTTTGGGTCTACACAATTATAGTTTAGACTCACTAATTTTGAATCCTATATTTATCTGGATTTAGACTCATCTGAGTCCCTAACCAATCTTGATCGGGATATAAAAAAGTATGTCTAGGCTCAAATTGAGTCTAATATCAGACCAAATTTTCTTGTATTGAACATTTACAATTTGTTCAATTTGGCTACAATGCTTATTGGGTTTTTTTAAGCACATTGTTTATAAATCTGGATTGTCAAATTATTTGATCTGATGTCATAAATTAAAAGTAGTCTCACACAACTTTTCATAAACACAATACTCACTTTATCATAAATAGTTTTTGTATGCCCATTTTTAATTTGGGTTATCAAATAAACAATCCAATCATCGCCTCTTGTATTAACACATGCTAATAAATGATTCTATAAGCACGTGCTCATAAATGACTATATAAACATAATAATCATACCGAAATTTGTCTGTTAAATACAGAAAAGCCAATTTCATTTGTGTATAAACTAATGATTGCAGGAGGAAAAGAAAAACCAAAGTCGATTCAAAACAAACAGTACTTAGAAAAGGATATTTGGTTGCTTGAAATATTTTAATATTGAGGTCATTTATCAACTATATGTGATTTTTATTTATATATAACTACAAACAAGAAAAAAACGACAGTGAATTACAGTAAGTCAAAGTGAAAAGGTCGGCTATTTAAATTTGTTTTTTCTCAAATCACCAAAGGGCATTATGCAGCTGGTCAAGATGTAAAAAATAAGTCCACATACCGAAAGCAATATTCATGGTTTAGTACATTATAAAATTATAGGTAAACATTTTTTATTTTCAAATGATTTTGAGAAGATATGGAGTCATATGAAGTTATTATAACATACTCAGTTGTTGTAGCACTCGGTTTGCTAGGGTGTGTTCATAAAATATAAAAAAAATCGATCAATCCAAATTAAACCAAATATATGAACTTTTGAGAAAAATATATATATTTTTATTTCAAAATGAGAACTAATTAGAGTCAAATTTGATAGTTTTTTTTTTAAATTTTTTTTTATTACAATTATTTATCGGACCTCACCAGAGGAGGAGGAGTAGAAGCCCGTTGAGCGGGTGCCCCGTGAGAGGAGTAGTAGAAGTCCCGTTGAGCGGGTGTCGTAGAAGCCCGTTGAGCGGGTGCCCCATGGGGGGGAGTATAAGCAGGGACGAAGCCAGGAATTTGATGTTGGGGGGGCGAAACTGGTAAAAAAATTCCAAAATTCTTGGGGGCGATAAAAAAGGCAAAAAAAATATTCTTGGGGGGCGAAATTGATAAAATTTTCCAAAATACACATAAAATTTCGATAAATAGTAGTATTTTTAAAAATCTCGGGGGCCGCCCCCTGTAATCGTCCCTGAATATAAGACCCACACAAGGGAACCCATAGAAATGACAATTAAATCATTCCCCTTGTGTGAGGTGGATATCGAATCCACAACTTAAAGGTTATGGGTAGGCCCTTGCCCCACTGGGCTAAGGAACCTTAGATGAGTTGAATTTGATAGTTGAAATGGAAAGAAAAATCTAAAAAGTTATGAAGAGAGAATAAATTAAGAAATGACAAATCAAAGAAAGGAGGAAGAGATGTAGTAAGCTTTGACATCCAAAATTGTGCTAGTGGTGGATGGTTAAAATCGTCATGAGATTCATATACCAAAGAAGAAGATCATGTGCCGTTGTTTTCGTTTCTATATTCTGATATATCAGTTTACTTTTAAAAAAGAAAATTATTATTGAGAGAGAATGTCGAACATATAATTTATTATTCCGAGTTAGAAATATTACTTCAATTACATTAACGAATCTATCTGCTTGAAAAGAGGAAAGGGGCGGGTAGAGATCAAAAGTATAGGAAACAGAGGTCCCAAAGCTGTTTGGAAAATGAAAATTAGATGACAAAAGATGCTTTGATGGATGATCTTTAACAGAAAGCTGCATTTGATGAATGAGGTCCACTCCCCCATTGATCTTGAAATATGCTTTCTCCCTAATTTCAAATTTTTGGTTTCTTTTTTACAATATATTCTGAAAATTTTGTGCTGCTCCTTTTGACACCGGAAGATCTCACGTATGGCTGTCAATTGAGCCGACTGAACTAAATTCAATTTATCTCACGTTCAACTCGCTAAACAATTGTGATGTTCAACTCACGCTTAATTCACTAAAAAATTGTAATATTCAGCTCACACTCAGTCCAATTAAGCTCACATATGAAGCTCACGCTCAACTTACATTATATTGTGATCTCGGGATGAATCTTAATAAGTCTTGACGCACCTTTTACACTCATAAATTCAGCATCAAACACGCTTGCACTAACGGAGTCCACTTATACAAATAAAATAGGAATTGAATTTACGAGTATAGGAGGTGAACAAAGATTCGCTGGAATAATTTTGGAGAAAGAATTTCCCTCAAGTAGAGTATGTCAGATTGATGGATTAAGTGTATCCCTCGAGGCATAGTTCAATTGGTAAATTCGCTACGAGTAATATTATATTAACTTTGTATTTTTTCATATGGTGAAGTTCGATATTTTTAAACGTATAAATTAACCTACTAACTAGGGGACTAGTTGTTTAAGAAAAATTGAAATCGACCAATCAAAGCCGAATCGAACCAATTCAAATTGATTTTTTGGTTTGAACGGTGCATTGGACTGGTTCGACTAAATTAAAACCGAACTTTCGATTTGGTTTTAAAAAAAATTATAATCCAAATCAACCCTAAACCGAATATATATATATATATATATATATATATATATATATATATATATATATATATATATATATATATCAGAGCATGTTATAGATACGTATATTTATATCTATATATTTCTTCAATACTATTTTCTTAGATTTTCACATTTTTTTAATGCAAATATTATTAAAGATAGACCTTTAGCCTTAATTTCTCCTCAAAAAAGATTAGAGCCTTAATTGATAAGCTTTAAATTGCTAAGACGACAAATACGGAGATGGTGAGAATAGATGACCAAAATGAGGGAAATTAAGAAGAGATAATAGGATTGAGATCAAGCAGAGGATATTACTATTTAACCTTTTTTAAGGAAAAGAGTAACTATCATAATTATCATTCTTATCCCCCGTAACTATTTGAATTTAAAAATTAATAATTTAAATTTACAAATAATTTATTAAATTCATTAACAATATTTTAATAGGCTGAAAATATTCTAGATCATTAAATTAATTCTAAATATAAATATTTATTTCTAATTTTTAATCAATTATTTAATTTGATAAGCATGTTTTTCTTTTTTTCTTTTCAGAAAACCACATAAGAAAAAAATAACTGAATAACGATTCAATTGTCTCACGTTTCTTTCACCCTTATGTAATTCCACCTTCTAATTATTATATTTTAATAAGCTATGTGTTTCTAGGCAATATAATTGGCTAATAAGATTTGAAATAACAATAATCTTATCGTTTTGGATAGTTAAAACTTGATCTTTGCATATTGACTTCAAATTTCAAAAACTTTTATCATATCAATAGGTTTCCTCATCCCTTAAAACCATATTTGCAAGTTTCTTCATTCAGTCCATATTTGCAGGTTTCTTCGTTCTTGAGTTTTTTGTTTTTTATTTTTATGGAGTACATTCTTTTTAAGCTGTATTCTTTTCGTAATATAAACAGGCTCTGAAAACAGACTTTGTAAATACAGGATTTGTTTAGTATTTCTCTTATTTGTTTGTTATTATATCTGCAGGGGCAACGATTATTGTTGTTCTTCAACCATCTGGAGATCAGCTCTCCGATTAAAGTATTTTTTCTTTTTCATATTCTTTCTTTTTATTTTCAATGGGATATGATAATTTTAAACTGATATGCCACTAATCACTCACAATTACAATTCTTTCTGACTAGAGAAAAGGGATGGACAAATGAGTTATAGTGTAAGGTATTTCTGCTACTTTTGCATTCAATTTCATGAGTTTATATTTATGCGTTCTTAAAAAATGTTTATTTTGTTTTGTTTCATACTAATTTACTGAGTTTATTATTTTGCTCTTAAAAAAGCAAATAAAAAGGTAAGATTTCTTTCCTTCAATGTTCATTTTCTTACGAAGCGAGAGAAGAGGCCATAGCAAGAAGAGGCAGTGCCACACAAAAAATGCACCATGGAAGGAGAATAACATGTCTCACCTTTATCAATTCATTTTAGTATAGTGAACATTCCAATTTTGTTTATAGTTTAATAATAGTTGTTTGATTTGTGAATGAGGCTAGCTATTTAGTGCTCACAAGACCCACAAAAGTTATCAAAATTGTCACACAATGCTGGTGGTAATTGTCAAAGGGGTAGGAAAATGGTTGTAGCTGCAGTTGGGGGAGGGGAGATAGAGGAAAAACCAGTAGCAATGGAGGATGTGGTGCGATTGAAACGACAAAGGGAGTGATCGTAGTATTGGTGGTAGACCAACGGTATAAGAAAATATAGTAAATGGCTGATAAGAATATAATGTTGAAGACGACAAAACCAAACTAAGATTAAAATAGAAAAAATGAACCCAAACTTTGTGTTTTGTCTGGAATGAAACACAATATCTCAGTATGTTTTCATTCCTATGAGTTTTCTTTAATGCACAATTTCAATCTCTAATAATTTTTGTGGTTTCTCCAACGGTCAGAGCTGCTACTTTTTCTTTTTTTCTTGCTTTATAAATTTTGGTAAATTTTTTGTTTCTTTTATTCGACTAAAATTAATGATTAATTGTTTTTTATTTATTTTATTTAATAATGATTAATTGTTTCTTTGTCAATTAGACCGTCATCGAAATTATTTCTAATCCAAGGTTCCATGTTTTTTTAAAAGTTTTTTATCCTTTGATCCTTCCTTTCATTTTCATTTTCTAATAGGTGCATTTAAGTTTTTAGTATAATTTTTAACTACGTGATTTTTATTTTTTATTTGTTTTTTTTAACAAGGGAGAAGAAGAAAGACATAAAAGGGAGAAAACTATTTTACATGTTATAAGGTGGAAAACATGTTGTTTTGTGTATTTTTCAAGAAAACAATATGGGAAATGCATCTAGCAAAAGAACTTATTTTGTTGAATTTCTTCTTTATGTTCTTTTGCTTAATTACTTATATCACTACAATTTTTATTTTATAGTTTTGATATATTTTGATATACTTTAATCATTTTCTCCCAATTCGTGGGAGTAGTTTTTATTTTAATTATCTAACATTTTTATATATTAGAAAATATTTATTACTAACAACTATTGAAATATAATATTTTTACGAAATGAACATTCAACAATACTTGAGCAAGTTAATGTTATTTAATTCAAAATCAAATTACTAAGATTTATAGCTAGAAAAAGAAAGGAAAAGGAAAGATGAAAACTGCTTTGATTTGCGGCTCAACGTGGAGTTCAAATTATTATTCACTGCAGAAAATACTTTAAATATGATATTTTTTTATTTAGACACTTTTACTCTATTTTGATCAATAATATTTTAGTTAACTAAAATTTATTTCAAGAGAAAATATCACTCACAAGCCATGTGGAATCCCTCATTATTCTCAAGCTCTTGAAAAAGTTAAAGTAGAGTTTGACGTTTAATATTTATTTTTATTTTAAGATTTAGAAATGATAATTCTAAAAATGAGTGCTTAAAAGAATGTTACAAATAATCACAGTACTTCTCTATATTTCTCTAATAACAAAATCGAAATGCATGTCGAACTTCCTTAAACAGAAAATGGTTATGTCTATTTGCAATTTTAGCAAGCAATTTCATATGGAACAAGCATAGTAATTAATAATATTTGTTTGCAAATATTTCTAAGTTGATCAAAGTAGAGAAAATGTGAATTAATAACTTAACCAAAAGATATTCTTTTTACTTTTTGATTGGAGAGAAAAAGTAGTAGTAAGTCTTATGTTTCCACGCCTTCACAATATACGATTTTTTGATATTTTTATTATAGATTAAGGAAGAAAAAATAAAAAATGTTTACTCCCCGTGCTTAACACGGGTCATATTATCCTTGATATCTTTTTCAGTGCGTAATACTGGTATTTTTACTATATATATATATATATATATATATATATATATATATATTATATATCTACCTATATATATATTACAGAAGCCTTATACATACAAATAATTGTATCTATATATTTTTACAATCCTATTTTCTTAGATTTTCACATTTTTTAATTAATGTACTAATTTTTATTGGTTGAGAATATTTAGGTTAATTAAATTAATTGAAAATTAACTTATCTTAATAAAAATTAAATATCAACTTTTATTGGTGCAAAAAAATGTTAAACTATTTTATTTAGTTCGGGTGAAGTGGGATTCGATCCCCCGACCTGCAAGCCGGATGCTACGCCACATTGCCAACTACTCTGGCAGGTATTTGACTACAAATTTCTTTAATTATTTTAATAGAATGCTAATTTAAATTTTATTTTGGTTGTAAACTCTTAATTGGCTTATAAGAGTATCCCACATCGAAAAGTTACATTATTTTTTGAGTTTGACAATACTATAAAAGATGGTACTTTGACATGTTTTGAGTTACAAAATTGGGCTGACATTTTAGCCCATCAAATTAAGGAAGCCCGCTTATTTGCTTCTTATATTTTTTGTTTATATAAATATAAATAGTTAAAGTTTTAACAAATAACGGGTAATTCAGATTACCTGGTCCTCTGAATTCCGAGTGAGCTTATAGTCAAGTTTGATTTAGCTGAAACTTATGCAATGTTCATTTTTTTTATTCTAATACATAATTTTTTATTTTCATAATATATTTTCATTACATGTTTTGAGTTACAAAATTACTTTGACATTTTTTCTTCCATTCAACATTACGTTTCCGTGCATAGCACGGGTATTTTTGCTAGTATATATATATTACAGAGCACTTATACATACAGATAATTGTATCTATATATTTCTTCCATCTTTTTTCTTAGATTTTCACTTTTTTAATTAATTTACTAATTTTTAATTGGTTGAGAATATTTAGGTTAATTAAATTAATTGAAAAATAACCTATCTTAATAAAAATTAAATATCAACTTTTATAGGTGCAAAAACGTTAAACTATTTTATTCAAACCGGGAGAGGGAGGATTCGATCCCCCGACCTGCAGGTCGAATGCTGCGCTGCATTGCCAACTACTCTAGCAAGTATTTGACAACTGTTTTCTCTAATTCTTTTAATGGAATGTTAATTTAAATTTTATTTTGGTTGTAAACTCTTAATTGGCTTATAAGAGTATCCCACATCGAAAAGTTACATTGTTTTTTGAGTTTGACAATACTATAAAAGATGGTACTTTGACATGTTTTGAGTTACAAAATTGGGCTGACATTTTAGCCCATCAAATTAAGGAAGCCCTCTTATATGCTTCTTATATTTTTTGTTTATATAAATATAAATAGTTAAAGTTTTAACAAATAACGGGTAATTCAGATTACCTGGTCCTCTGAATTCCGAGTGAGCTTATAGTCAAGTTTGATTTAGCTGAAACTTATGCAATGTTCATTTTTTTTATTCTAATACATAATTTTTTATTTTCATAATATATTTTCATTACATGTTTTGAGTTACAAAATTACTTTGACATTTTTTCTTCCATTCAACATTACGTTTCCGTGCATAGCACGGGTATTTTTGCTAGTATATATATATTACAGAGCACTTATACATACAGATAATTGTATCTATATATTTCTTCCATCTTTTTTCTTAGATTTTCACTTTTTTAATTAATTTACTAATTTTTAATTGGTTGAGAATATTTAGGTTAATTAAATTAATTGAAAAATAACCTATCTTAATAAAAATTAAATATCAACTTTTATATGTGCAAAAACGTTAAACTATTTTATTCAAACCGAGAGAGGAGGATTCGATCCCCCAGACTGCGAGTCGAATCTTTGCTATTGCATTGCCAACTACTCTAGCAAGTATTTGACAATCTGTTTTCTCTAATTCTTTTAATGGAATGTTAATTTAAATTTTATTTTGGTTGTAAACTCTTAATTGGCTTATAAGAGTATCCCACATCGAAAAGTTACATTATTTTTTGAGTTTGACAATACTATAAAAGATGGTACTTTGACATGTTTTGAGTTACAAAATTGAGGTGACATTTTAGCCCATCAAATTTAAGGAAGCTCGGTTATTTGCTTCTTATATTTTTGTATTTATATAAATATAAATAGTTAAAGTTTTAACAAATAACGGGTAATTCGGATGGTCGGGGTCCTCCGAATTCGATTGAACTTATAATCATATGTTTTGAGTGAGAAATTGGGTTGGCATTTTAGCCCATCGAGTGGGGAAGCAAATTTATTTGCTTCTTACATTTTTTATTTATATAAATTTAAATAGTTAAAGTTTTAACAAATAAGGGGTTATTCGGATGATTTGAGTCCTCCGAATTCGATTGAGCTTAAAATCAAGTTCGATTTGGAGAGTTTAGAAATTTGTAATTTTTTTAATATTTAATAGAATAAAAATAATAAAAAAATATTAATTAAAAGTTATGAGTTTTAATATATTTATGATTTTTCTTTTATTCTTTTCTAATTTTTAGATTTTTCTTTTTCAATATTATCTATCTATATATTACAGAGCACTTATACATACAGATAATTGTATCTATATATTTCTTCCATCTTTTTTCTTAGATTTTCACTTTTTTAATTAATTTACTAATTTTTAATTGGTTGAGAATATTTAGGTTAATTAAATTAATTGAAAAATAACCTATCTTAATAAAAATTAAATATCAACTTTTATAGGTGCAAAAACGTTAAACTATTTTATTCAAAGCGGGAGAGGGAGGATTCGATCCCCCGACCTGCATGTCGAATGCTGCGCTGCATTGCCAACTACTCTAGCAAGTATTTGACAACTGTTTTCTCTAATTCTTTTAATGGAATGTTAATTTAAATTTTATTTTGGTTGTAAACTCTTAATTGGCTTATAAGAGTATCCCACATCGAAAAGTTACATTATTTTTTGAGTTTGACAATACTATAAAAGATGGTACTTTGACATGTTTTGAGTTACAAAATTGGGCTGACATTTTAGCCCATCAAATTAAGGAAGCCTAGGTTATTTGCTTCTTATATTTTTTATTTATATAAATATAAATAGTTAAAGTTTTAACAAATAACGGGTAATTCGGATGGTAGGGTCCTCCGAATTAGATTGAACTTATAATCAAAGTTAAAAATATTAATCTAAAAGTCAAACAAGAGAATTAACAACAATAAAAACTCCCACATAAAAAAAATTATTATTATTTTTAAAATTTGACAAATGACAAAACTATAAAAGAAAATTAATGTGCATAAAATTTATACTTCCTCCGATTCAAAATAGAAGTTTTTTTAAAAGTTATTTTTTGTTGGAAAACATAGGTCTTTTTACAAGAATGGTGCATTTATTGGCTAATTTACCCTTACATTATTTTCTCCATATATTCATATTTGTCATAATGTATAGTTTTCATGCAACTCTTCTTTAATTTATTTTTTCTTTTGGAGTATTAATTAGGGGTATTTTAGTCATTTTGATTAGTATCTTAATTTGTGTGAAAACTCCTAAAAAGACTAATATTTTGAATCGGAATGAGTGTCTATCTATATTTATATTACAAAGTCATTTTCAGTTTCGATCAATCACATCCTTCTAAATCCTACGTGTAATTTCCATGAATTTTTGTTCAATTAATTATTTTATAAAATTTTGATTGGTTGGTTAAATATTACTTTGGTTGTAAATTCTTAATTTGCTTATTAGAGTATCCCACATTGAAAAGTTACATTGTTTTTTGAGTTTGACAATACTATAAATTGGTGTACTTTGACATGTTTTGAGATACAAAATTACTTTGACATTTTTTCTTTCATTAAACTTTACGTTTCCGTGCATAGCACGGGTATTTTTGCTAGTATATATATATTACAGAGCACTTATACATACAGATAATTGTATCTATATATTTCTTCCATCTTTTTTCTTTGATTTTCACTTTTTAATTAATTTACTAATTTTTAATTGGTTGAGAATATTTAGGTTAATTAAATTAATTGAAAATAACTTATCTTAATAAAAATTAAATATCAACTTTTGTAGGTGCAAAAAAGTTAAACTATTTTTATTCAAACCGGGAGAGGGAGGATTCGATCCCCGACTCGCAGTCGAATCTTCTGCTATTTGCATTGCCAACTACTCTAGCAAGATTTGACAAGCTGTTTTCTCTAATTCTTTTAATGGAATGTTAATTTAAATTTTATTTTGGTTGTAAACTCTTAATTGGCTTATAAGAGTATCCCACATCGAAAAGGTACATTATTTTTTGAGTTTGACAATACTATAAAAGATGGTACTTTGACATGTTTTGAGTTACAAAATTGGGCTGACATTTTAGCCCATCAAATTAAGGAAGCCTAGGTTATTTGCTTCTTATATTTTGTATTTATATAAATATAAATAGTTAAAGTTTTAACAAAAAACGGGTAATTCAAATGGTCGGGTCCTCTGAATTCCGATTGAACTTATAATCATATGTTTTGAGTGAGAAATTGGGTTGGCATTTTAGCCCATCAGAGTGGGGAAGCAAATTTATTTGCTTCTTACATTTTTTATTTATATAAATTTAAATAGTTAAAGTTTTTAACAAATAAGGGGTTATTCGGATAGTGAGTCCTCTCGAATTCGATTGAGCTTAAAATCAAGTTCGATTTGGAGAGTTTAGAAATTTGTAATTTTTTTTAATATTTAATAGAATAAAAATAATAAAAAAAATATTAATTAAAAGTTATGAGTTTTAATATATTTATGATTTTTCTTTTATTCTTTTCTAATTTTTAGATTTTTCTTTTTCAATATTATCTATCTATATATATTACAGAAGCCTTATACATACAAATAATTGTATCTATATATTTTTACAATCCTATTTTCTTAGATTTTCACATTTTTTAATTAATGTACTAATTTTTATTGGTTGAGAATATTTAGGTTAATTAAATTAATTGAAAATTAACTTATCTTAATAAAAATTAAATATAAACTTTTATTGGTGCAAAAAAATGTTAACTATTTTATTTAAATCGGGAGAAGGGGGATTCGATCCCCCGACCTACAGGTCGGATGCAGCGCTACATTGCCAACTACTCTGGCAGGTGTTTGACAACTATTTTCTTTAATTCTTTTAATAGAATGCTAATTTAAATTTTATTTTGGTTGTAAACTCTTAATTGGCTTATAAGAGTATCCCACATCGAAAAGTTACATTGTTTTTTGAGTTTCACAATACTATAAAAGAAGGTACTTTGTCATGTTTTGAGTTACAAAATTGGGCTGACATTTTAGCCCATAAAATTAAGGAAGCCCGCTTATTTGCTTCTTATATTTTTTGTTTATATAAATATAAATAGTTAAAGTTTTAACAAATAATGGTAATTCAAATGACCGGGTCTTCTGAATTCGGATTGAGCTTATAGTCAACTTTGATTTAGCTCAGACTTATTAAAATATTCATTTTTTTTTTATTCTAATGGAGAGTTTGTTATTTTCATAATATATGTTCATTGAAGATATCGAATCCAAACTTTAGAGAGGGGATTTCGAATCTCATATTTCAGTGCAACAAATTTACGAAAAAAGAACATATAAACATCAAATAGAAAAAGACATAAAAATTAAAAGCAGTATGAATAATAAAGAACATAAAATTTACTAATTTTTATTGGTTGAGAATATTTATGTTAATTAAATTAATTGAAAATTAACTTATCTTAATAAAAATTAAATATCAACTTTTATTGGTGCAAAAACAAAAGGTTAAACTATTTAATTTAAAACGGGGGAAGGGGGATTTGATCCCCCGACCTGCAGGTCGGATGCTGCGCTGCATTGCCAACTACTCTGGCAAGTATTTGACAACTAATTTGTTTAATTCTTTTAATGGAATGCTAATTTAAATTTTATTTTGGTTGTAAACTCTTAATTGGCTTATAAGAGTATCCCACATCGAAAAGTTACATTGTTTTTTGAGTTTCACAATACTATAAAAGATGGTACTTTGACATGTTTTGAGTTACAAAATTGGGCTGACATTTTAGCCCATAAAATTAAGAAGCCCGCTTATATGCTTCTTATATTTTTTGTTTATATAAATATAAATAGTTAAAGTTTTAACAAATAACGGGTAATTCAGATGACTGGGTCTTCTGAATTCCGATTGAGCTTATAGTCAACTTTGATTTAGCTCAGACTTATGCAATGTTCATTTTTTTTATTCTAATGGAGAATTTTGGATTTCGAATCTCATATTTCGTGCAACCAATTTACGAAAAATAACATATAAACATCAAATAGAAAAAGACATAAAAATTAAAAGCAGTATGAATAATAAAGAACATAAAATTTACTAATTTTTATTGGTTGAGAATATTTATGTTAATTAAATTAATTGAAAATTAACTTATCTTAATAAAAATTAAAAAATTAAATATCAACTTTTATTGGTGCAAAAAAAAAGGTTAAACTATTTTATTTAAAACGGGGAAGGGGGGATTTGATCCCCCGACCTGCTGGTCGGATGCTGCGCTGCATTGCCAACTATTCTGGCAGGTATTTGATAACTAATTTGTTTAATTCTTTTAATGGAATGCTAATTTAAATTTTATTTTGGTTGTAAACTCTTAATTGGCTTATAAGAGTATCCCACATCGAAAAGTTACATTGTTTTTTGAGTTTCACAATACAATAAAAGATGGTACTTTGACATGTTTTGAGTTACAAAATTGGGCTGACATTTTAGCCTATCAAATTAAGGAAGCCCGGTTATTTTGCTTCTTATATTTTGTATTTATATAAATATAAATAGTTAAAGTTTTAACAAATAACGGGTAATTCAGATGGCCGGGTCCTCTGAATTCCGATTGAACTTATAATCATATGTTTTGAGTGAGAAATTGGGTTGGCATTTTAGCCCATCAGAGTGGGGAAGCAAATTTATTTGCTTCTTACATTTTTTATTTATATAAATTTAAATAGTTAAAGTTTTAACAAATAAGGGTTTATTCAGATGACTGAGTCCTCTGAATTCCGATTGAGCTTAAAATCAAGTTCGATTTAGAGAGTTTAGAAATTTGTAATTTTTTTAATATTTAATAGAATAAAAAAAATAAAAAAAATATTAATTAAAAGTTATGAGTTTTAATATATTTATGATTTTTCTTTTATTCTTTTCTAATTTTTAGATTTTTCTTTTTCAATATTATCTATCTATACATTACAGAGCACTTATACATACAGATAATTGTATCTATATATTTCTTCCATCTTTTTTTCTTAGATTTTCACTTTTTTAATTAATTTACTAATTTTTTAATTGGTTAAGAATATTTAGGTTAATTAAATTAATTGAAAAAATAACCTATCTTAATAAAAAATTAAATATCAACTTTTATAGGTGCAAAAAGCGTTAAACTATTTTATATTAAAACCGGGAGAGGGAGGATTCGATCCCCGACTTGCGGGTCGAATCTTTGTGTTTGCATTGCCAACTACTCTAGCAAGTATTTGCAAGCTGTTTTCTCTAATTCTTTTAATGGAATGTTAATTTAAATTTTATTTTGGTTGTAAACTCTTAATTGGCTTATAAGAGTATCCCACATCGAAAAGGTACATTATTTTTTGAGTTTGACAATACTATAAAAGATGGTACTTTGACATGTTTTGAGTTACAAAATTGGGCTGACATTTTAGCCCATCAAATTAAGGAAGCCCAGTTATTTGCTTCTTATATTTTGTATTTATATAAATATAAATAGTTAAAGTTTTAACAAATAACGGGTAATTCAGATGGTCGGGTCCTCTGAATTCCGATTGAACTTATAATCAAAGTTAAAAATTTTAATCTAAAGTCAAACAAGAGAATTAACAACAATAAAAACTCCCACATAAAAAAATTATTATTATTTTTAAAATTTGACAAATGACAAAACTATAAAAGAAAATTAATGTGCATAAAATTTATACTTCCTCCGATTCAAAATATAAGTTTTTTTAAGAGTTATTTTTTGTTGGAAAACATGTCTTTTTACAAGAATGGTGCATTTATTGGCTTATTTACCCTTACATTATTTTCTCCATATATTCATATTTGTCAAAATGTATATTTTTCATGCAACTCTTCATTAATTTATTTTTTCTTTTGGAGTATTAATTAGGGGTATTTTAGTCATTTTGATTAGTATCTTAATTTGTGTGAAAACTCCTAAAAAGACTAATATTTTGAATCGGAATGAGTGTCTATCTATATTTATATTACAAAGTCTGTTTTCAGTTTCAGCCAATCACATCCTTCTAAATCCTACGTGTAATTTCCATGAATTTTTGTTCAATTAATTATTTTATAAAATTTTGATTGGTTGGTTAAATATTACTTTGGTTGTAAATTCTTAATTTGCTTATTAGAGTATCCCACATTGAAAAGTTACATTGTTTTTTGAGTTTGACAATACTATAAAATGGTGTACTTTGACATGTTTTGAGATACAAAATTACTTTGACATTTTTTCTTTCATTAAACATTACGTTTCCGTGCATAGCACGGGTATTTTTGCTAGTATATATATATTACAGAGCATGTTATAGATACGTATATTTGTATCTATATATTTTTTCAATACTATTTTCTTAGATTTTCACATTTTTAATTAATTTACTAATTTTTATTGGTTGAGAATATTTATGTTAGTTAAATTAATTGAAAATTAACTTATCTTAATAAAAATTAAATATCAACTTTAATTGGTGCAAAAATGTTAAACTATTTTATTTAAATTGGGGAGGGGGGATTCGAACCCCCAACCTGCAAGCCGGATGCTACGCCACATTGCCAACTACTATGGCAGGTATTTGACAACTACTTTATTTAATTCTTTTAATGGAATGCTAATTTAAATTTTATTTTGGTTGTAAACTCTTAATTGGCTTATAAGAGTATCCCACATTGAAAAGTTAAATTGTTTTTTGAGTTTGACAATACTATAAATGATGGTACTTTGACATGTTTTGAGTTACAAAATTGGGCTGACATTTTAGCCCATCAAATAAAGGAAGGCAGCTTATTTGCTTCTTATATTTTTTATTTATATAAATATTAATAGTTAAAGTTTTAAAAAATAACGGGTAATTCAGATTACCGGGTCATTTGAATTCCGATTGAGCTTATAATCAAGTTCGATTTAGCTCAAACTTATGCAATGTTCATTTTTTTTTATTCTAATGGAGAATTTTTATTTTCATAATATGTTTCTAAAAATAAATAAAAATGGATATTTAAAAAAAAAAATCAATTCGCTTCGTTTATACTGCAAAAATCAAGTGAATCTTTTTCTAAACTCTCTAAAACTAAAGTATTAATTTGTAGAAATTTTAATTTATAATAAAATTTAAAAATATTAATCTAAAGTCAAATAAGAGAATTAACAACAATAAAAATTCCACATAAAAAAATAATTATTATTCTTAAAATTTGACAAATGACAAGACTATAAAAGAAAATTAATGTGCATAAAATTTATACTTCCTCCGATTCAAAATATAAGTTTTTTTAAGAGATATTTTTTGTTGCAAAATATAGGTCTTTTTACAAGAATGATGCATTTATTGGCTAATTTACCCTTACATTATTTTCTCCATATATTCATATTTGTCAAAATGTATAGTTCTCATGCAACTCTTCATTAATTTATTTGTTCTTTTGGAGTATTAATTAGGGGTACTTTAGTCATCTTGATTAGTATCTTAATTAGTGTGAAAACTCCTAAAAAGACTTATATTTTGAATCAGAAGGAGTATCTATCTATATTTATATTACAAAGTCTGTTTTTATTTTCAGCCAATCACATCCTTCAAATCCTACGTGTAATTTCCATGAATTTTTGTTCAATTAATTATTTTATAAAATTTTGATTTGTTGGTTAAATTTTACTTTGGTTGTAAATTCTTAATTTCCTTATAAGAGTATCCCACATTGAAAAGTTACATTGTTTTTTGTGTTTGACAATACTATAAAAGAGTGTACTTTGACATGTTTTGAATTACAAAATTACTTTGACATTTTTTCTTTCATTAAACATTACGTTTTCGTGCATAGCACGGGTATTTTTGCTAGTGTATATATATAATGAATCTTTTACAATAAAATATATTTAATTTCATTTTTATACCAATGACAAATAAGTTATTCAGTATTAAGAAAGAGATTGAAGATCCATCATGTGATTTTAGATTCACGTAAAACTTTTGTTTTATTTTGAACTAATAATAGTGTAATTTTTATTTTTTTCTTGTATGATAATTTTGTAGTAATTTATTTGGATCAAGAATCAAGATTAAGAACTTATGTTTCTTTCATTAACTCTTTTTTTTTGTGTTTAACTTGTGAAAATAATAGATATATTTCTTTATATTTTGAGTAGCTAAGTAATTATATAAAGAATTTTTTTGTTCTATTTTTACTTTATAATCAATATATTTTGTATCTCACAAAAATCGAACAACCAAATCAAACCAAACCGATTCAAATAGAATGCATCAGTTTGAAACCTTTAATGGTTTTGATTGGTTTCAAAATTTTCAATTCGAATATTTCGATTTATTTTAATTATTTTAAAAAATATATAAAATTGAATCAAACCGAACCATAAACACCCTATTACACGCCGATAAATCAACTAAAACACAATTCTCAATTTAACTTCATATAATCTTAAGGACGGTGCGGTGGGCCCTTAGAAGTGGGCTCAATCAATAAAGATGGATTAACTGCGGACTAGGCTGTACAACTAATTCCCGTTGTATACTTTGGATGTAAATTACAGCCTACGACACGTAGAATTTAGTCAACGCAAAAATTTAAGGGTGAGCATCGAATTCGAATTCGCTAATTTGAATTCGATTTTTTTAATTTTTTTCTACCTTAAAAACAGACCGAATTCAAATTGGCCGAATTGGTGAATTCGGAATTCGGTTTCGACCGAATTGGAGAGCATATTTTTTTATTATATAATGTATTTAATTATATAATAATAATATTTAATTATTAAAAAATTCAATTCGAATTCGGTCACACCAAATTCAAAAATAGTGAAACTGATTTCGTCCCAAATTCGACCAATTCGAATTCGGTCTTGACTGAATTACCAAATTAAAAATCGAATTTGCTCACCCCTACAAAAATTGCAGAGTTCACAACGTTTTTCGTGAGGTACCACCACTTTATGCGCGTTTTTTTATCCGCATATCTCGCTTTAAACACAAAAAATACTACATTTATTAATTACATTCCCAAATCTTTTAAGAGTAACTATATATCAAAAGGAGTACTTCAATTCCTTTAAAAATACAAAACCTACCCATTTCTCTCCTTATTAGATTCAAATTCCCTTGCAAAAAGGGCGTGGGGGCACTGGGGCTATAAGTTTCAGATTTCAATTCAGAACCTCCCCTTTTAACCCCACAAAAAAAAAATCCTTTCTCTCATTGGTTATTTAGGGCTTTGATTCGGAAAAAAGGGGTGGTTTTGAATTTGTGATCTATTAATTTTTCAAGCATCAATGGAGGACAACAACAAGAAATACATCTCGGCCGAAGAACTCAGAAAGCATAACAAGAAGAGTGATGTATGGATTTCAATCAATGGCAAAATCTACAATGTGACTGATTGGATTAAAGATCATCCCGGCGGCGATGCGCCTCTTCTGAATCTGGCCGGACAGGACGTTACGGATGCATTTATTGCATTTCATCCTGGTACAGCCTGGAAATATCTCGACCAATTTTTCACTGGGTTTTACCTTAAAGATTTTCAGGTGTCTGAAGTTTCAAAGGATTATCGAAAAATGGCTTCCGAATTTTCGAAAGCCGGACTTTTCGAAAAGAAGGGGCATTTCGTCATTTACTCATTTATCTTTATTATTTTGATGATGGCGGCATGTTTTTATGGGGTTTTATGTAGCAAGAATTTCTGGATTCACATACTTTCAGGGGCAATTTTGGGATTTTCATGGGTACAAGTTACTTATTTGGGTCATGATTCTGGACATTATCAAATGATGTCTAGCAAGAAATTCAATAAATTTGCTCAGATTTTAACTGGAAATTGTCTCACCGGAATTAGCATTGCTTGGTGGAAGTGGACCCACAATGCTCATCATATCGCATGTAACAGCCTAGACCATGACCCGGATCTTCAACATTTACCCGTTTTCGCCGTTTCGACCCGGTTTTTCGAATCCCTAACTTCCGTATTTTACAGCCGGAAACTCACCTTCGATCCCCTTTCCAGGTTTCTGGTTAGTTATCAACATTTTACTTATTACCCAGTCATGATTGTGGCAAGATTTAATCTCTATCTCCAGACATTTTTATTACTTTTTTCTCCCCGAAGAGTACCCGATAGAGCGTTAAATATCTTGGGCATTTTGGTCTTTTGGACTTGGTTTCCTCTTCTTGTTTCGTATTTACCGAATTGGACGGAGAGATTTCTGTTCGTTCTAGCGAGTTTTACTGTAACGGCTTTTCAACATATTCAATTCACATTGAACCATTTCGCCGCCGATGTTTACGTCGGAGCTCCGGAAGGTAACAATTGGTTTCAGAAACAGACTAGGGGTACAATCGACATTTCATGCTCTTCCTGGATGGATTTCCTTTATGGTGGATTGCAATTTCAGCTTGAACATCATCTGTTTCCCAGAATGCCCCGGTGTCAGTTGAGGAATATTTCTCCGGTCGTTCAACAGCTTTGCAAAAAGCACGATTTGCCGTACCGGAGTTACAGTTATTTTCAGGCGAATTTGAAAACAATTCAGACTTTAAGGACGGCGGCGATGCAGGCTCGTGATTTAACAATACCGGTTCCGAAGAATTTGGCCTGGGAAGCTTTTAATACTCATGGCTGATCGATAATGGAGATTTTTCTGACCGTCCACTCTGGTGCCGGAACAGATGTACGTCCTTGCGTGCATAATAAATAACAGCTACTGAATTTTTTATTTGAGAGTAAACTTTTTCCTTTCAAATATTATATTTAACGGTTGAGATTTATTTTGCATGTTCTTTTAGCAGACCTTTGTTCCGTACTGTAGCTTTGAGCATTTTTCCGACAATCGGCGTGAACGGAAATGATTTTAGATAAGTTGTTTTTTTTATGCAGATCTAATAATCTGATGACCATATATTATAGAATATACTATGATAACCAGAAGTTGTTTGTCTACATGTTCCGTTTGTTGCATTTTTTAATTAGTACTCTTTCATCCCCAATTAATTGTCGTGTGGTAGATATATATGTATTCAAATTAATTGTCAACAATTTATTTCAATTATATCCACAACATATTTTTTATTGGAAAAATAAAAGAGAGGAAGGAGTATTATTAAAATTGTGATGGAAAATATTACTATTTATTTAAGTTATTTAATTTTTTTAAAGTATCTCAAACGTCTTACATTAAGGAATGGAGGAATTAGTAATGTTAGATTATTAATTGGTGTATTATCAAGAATTCTATTATTAATGGAATTTAAGATGTATGATTAGACAAACTCATCAATTTAGAATTCTGACTAAACAGTCCAATTCTAATGTTGATGGATTTTTGTCAGCAACATAGTAATAGATATTCTTCTTCCCATTTTAGGAGTAAATCATTTTCTTTTATGGACCTTGCTAGGCTATTAAAATTATTGGCTAAAATAGTTTTTTGGATATTTTTGCTTTTATAGTTGGGTGAATGCTTTATACCAGCAGGGGGTAGATAGTCATTTAACACCCTCAATTTGGGGGTTTAGGGTTTCTATCCCCAAAATTCTAGGAGGAAATCATTTTCCTTTATAATATAAGTCTTTTACCTGATGCTGGTTTTTAGGGGTGGAAATAAGCTGAGCTGAGCTGAGCTAAGGCAAACTCAGACTCATCTCACACTAAATTTGTCCAGTTCATAGCTCAGCTCATATTTGGTATGAGCTAATTTTCTCAGCTCAAGCTCAGCTCATCAGTAGCTCACGAGTAGCTCAACTTAGCTCAATTATTTATAAATATTTTTGAAAAAATACGATGATTTATAATATGAGTTTAATAACCAACTTATACAAAATAAATTAAGAGATTTTATTAGCACAATTACATATAATAGAAGTTTATATCTTTCTACTAATTATACTATGTAAAGACTCCGGTAAAAAAAGCATAACAATATATAATATTAAACAAATGTAAACCAACAAAAGTCTAGCTACCAAATATTATAATCCTTATTAATAAATGTCAAAAATTTCAAAAGTCTTCTTATATAACCAATTTGATTTTTGTGGCAAGTTTTTCCACTTAAAAAGATAAAAATATAGATTTTCATAAAAAGAGTATTTTGTAAATTAATAATTAATTATCATCACTCATCAGTAATAAACGACAAGTAGTAATATACTTTGAGTTTCTCTTAATGTCATAGGTGACTTGAGTCAATATCCTTCACAATTCAATGCTTGACTGTTTTCGGGCAAAGAAGATCGATATGAATTAATAACTCTTCCACTTTGAGAAGATGAGAAAATTATAAGAGATTTTTAGGGTTGTCTTTGTTTATTTTCCTTAAGAAAATGTGCAGCTACTTTTTAAAAAGGTATGTGAGTCTATTTTGTTTTATATATATATTGAGCCAGCTTATGAGCTAAATGAGTTGAACTCTATCTAGCTCACACTCATATTTTAGATGAGCCAAAAATCTTTGCTCATGTATCGCTCATTTAGCTCATGAGCTGAGCTCGTCGAGCCGAATATCGAATCGTGAGCTACTCACGAGCCGGCTCAGCTCACTTCCACCCTTGCTGGTTCCAGTGTAGAATGGGAGTAATTTATCACGTGTGAAATTTCTCTCGTTCGTTAGATTAAATTTTTTACGATTAAAATTGATTTAAAATGAACATCTGTTATGAGTCTCAGAACACCTTTCTATTTTTACCACGTGAAACATCTATTTTGAGCATTAAAACACATGTCATGAGTCTCAAAACACTTGTTCTAAAATATTTTGTATGTATTGAAAAAATTTGTTCCGCATAGAATCCTGACTGCTTCTATCTAGATTTAAAAAGTTTAAAGATGGAAAGAAAATACCACTCGACTTTTTTGGGTCTACGTCCTTAAATGTTGAAAATGAATGGGAAAAGATAAATAAAACTAACAAGAAATGTTATAAAAGAAATGGAGTATTATTTAGATCAATTGTTGTTTAACAACAGGGATGACAATTGGCCCAGTTAAAGTGGAGCTCCGACCCGATTCAGTTCAGTTAGCGTTAGGGCGGGGATTTCTCAATTTAAGGTGGAGGTGAGGTGGAGACGATATCTTCGGCATCACCCCTGTCCATCATGTTTTCCCCGCCTATAATACTAAATAGAGATAGAAAAACACATAAAATACATAAAAATACAAAACAAATACGTCCAAATTGAAAAACGCTGGAAATTCTCACTCTTTGAAAACTCCTCCATCTGGTATACCTTTAGAAACCCCATCTTTTTTAAGGAGCAAACTAGTATTTTTTACATATTTTTATTTCGTTTAACATATATTAAATGTTTTTTGTTTAAAATTATGTGTTCATTTTTAAAGGTTGTGTATATTTGACAATTTTTGTCAAAAGTTCATTTAATTTCTCTATTAGCTGGCCGAAAATCATGATTTGGAAGTAAACACCCCGCTATTCCCTAGTTAGGGATGACCCCGCCTGATCAGGGGATGGGATCCCCATCCATCCCAATGATGGAGTTGGGCCAGGGAAATAGATTAGATGGATAAGGCGGGCCCGAAACTGGAGATCATGGACTCCGTCCCTACCTGTCCCCATTACCATCCCTATTGAACAGTATGATTAATTGTTCAAAATACATTTTTGTTGGACGGTTGTTGAAGAATAATTAGTCTTAAACTACTAATTTCAACTATCTAATTAAACTACGAAACATGTGTATTTGTGTATAAATTTTTTCATATTTTTAATATAAATTTTCTAATTTGAATTTACGATTTTTAATAAATAATTTACTTTTTTATTTCGAAACAAAAAAAATTAAAAATAATAATAATTCAAATACATATGAAAAGGGATTGCTTTGCTTTATGAGTGGATTTTCATCTGGTGGTGAGCTTGCTGGCAATAGTGGTGATTACCATCACAGGTGTTGCGGGTCACGTAGCACGTGACCTACTCTTCCTTTCCTCGGCTGTGGCTCCCGTGCGGAACGGGACGTGTGTGACTTACTCTCGTTTGTCGAATTAAAATTTTAACTGTCAAAATTAATTTAAAATGAATACTTGTCATGATTTTTATTACACCTGTCGTATTTTTTAATAACACATGTCTTAATAAGCTTTTGGTTCGGAAAGACGGAGAGGCGGATCGGGAGAAGGTGATACCTTTACTTTCTATAAGTGTGATCTATCTGAGTCATTCAATGCGAGATCAAACGGTTAAATTATTTTTTTTAGGGTGTGCTTAGATTGAATCTGGTTTGGATTTGGTCTGTTTTGAGACTCAAACTCAGACCCAAACAAGCTTTGGATTGAGTCTGGAATTTGGTCTGGGGATGATTTAGCACTTCAGATTTCATTCTTAGACACAATCCAAAGCTGGTTTGGATCTGAGTTTGAGTCTAAATCAGATCAAACACAAACCAGACGCAATCCAAGTACACCCTAAATACAGTTCTTCATGTGTTGTAAAAAAAGAGTGAACACGATTGGTGTTGTCAAAGCTTCAAATGTAAAATTTGATTTGATAAGAAATCTTGTCTATGCAGAGACCTAGCCGAAAAAAAGAAAAGAAAAAGAAAACCTCAATTTCCAATTTCTTCCAATTTGAGTTATGATCCAAATAACCTGAATACTTATTGTAAAAGAAAATCTGGGTCGTTTCTTCACTTTTTTAAAAAGAAAAGGAAAAATGACTTGAATGGTCCTTAAACTATTTATCAAGATAAACTAAGGTCCCCAAAGTATTTTGACTTTTTGTAAAGTCCTGAGACTATTTTCGCGGCTTCTAAATAGTCTCACCACCAGTTTGTGTGGTGGTTTTCGGCCAATAAATAGCACACACAGTTCACGGGACTTTTTTGAAGGGGCCAAAAACCAATGGCTAGAAACCAACCCAATCACCCAATATCATAATAAAAAGCCCTAGCCACCTCTTCTTCTTCATCTCTTCTAAAATAAAAAAAAGCATAGAAAATGGCTATCCTCTCAGATTCAGATCTACAAATTGTAGATATTTGTTGCCAATATAATAATAACTAACCCTTCATGTCAGCCCAGTACAGTAACCTTTTTTTCTTGTAATATGAGGTTATGTCAGCCCAGTACAGTAACCTTTATTGGATTGAGTATTACTTGGTTAAAATTCAAAATTTGGTTCAAATTAGTTTTGAATTGAGTATGTAAATGAAATTTTAAATATTATCATATAAAATTTGTTTGAGGTTGATAATGGACAAATTTTTCGCTAATAAAAAAATTAAACTGTCAAATTATTTATTCGATAGTCAAATTTATTCTGGAAATACAAAATTTTTAGTGTTACACACATAACGCTCTTTTATGATTAGATTGGATCAGTTTGTGTGAGCTATCTAAGACATTTCCCTAACGAACGTGATAACAAAGTCAGGCCCAACATTTCTCATCTTGTCCTAAGTCAAATGTTCGAGTTTGGTCACAATGGAGCTAGGCTTCAGCTTTTCTTTCAATTATGATCCAACATCTCATAAGAGACCAACTTTTGCACCATTGTGCTGGGATTAAATGTACATCTAATGACAGCCCAACTTCTGGCCCAAAATCTGTCTTGGTTAACAAAGCCTTCCAATGACTGACTAATCTGTTCGGAATCTAACAGAGACATTGTGGCAATCCTACAATTCTAAAACATTTGGTTAATTAGTGTTTGAGTATCGATCTCACTAATCCTCCAATTCTGGTTTACAAGTGTTTAGGTATGATTAGATTAATCTTGATGTTCTTGGGGTATGATCTAACGAATACTTCAATTCTGAGATATTTAGTTGACTAGTGTTCGGATATTTGGCAGACTAGTAATGTTAGTGTATCAATCTGACTAATCATACAATTTTGGGACATCTGACTAACTAATTTTTGGGAATTGATCTAACTAATTATGCAATTCAGAGACATTTGATTAACTAATTTTCAAACATTTGACTAACTAGTGGTCGAGTATCGATTCGACTAATTCGAACAATATGACTTTATGAGATTGTCGACCCGACCAATTTGAATGGAATCTAAACGAAATAAACTCTACAAATTAAACATTATGTTGTTAATTAGATGGCTCAACTATATTTTTTCCTTTGCCAACCAAGACTAAGCCAACTTGTCTCAATTCCGCGACATTATAGTACTCCCTTCATTCTTCAATGCGTTTAGGATACTTTTTACGGGGCGGAGGTGTGTGGGAATCGAACGCAGGACCTCGGTCCTGCGTCCCACGACCGTTTTCACTGTGGCCAGAAGACTCCCACGCGTTTAGGATACTTTGAAAAAATTAAGAAACTCAAATAAACAATGATTTTTTCACCATAATTTCAATAATATCCTTCCCTTCCTCTTTTTTCACTTTTCCAATAAAAGATACGTTGAGGGTATAATTGGAATAAATTGTTGACAGCTAATAAAAGACATGTAATTGACAACTAATTTGGATACATATATAATCTCATAAACGACAATTATATGGGAATGGAAGGAGTACCTCTTACAAGTATGGGGTGTCAACGGGTTCGCCGGCTCACATAGCTCAAAAAAATGTGAGTATGAGCTGAGGTGAGTCGAGCGTGAGCTCAATATTCAAACTTGAATTTTATGTGAGTTAAGCGTGAGCTTGACCTCACTCAATCCGAAAAAAAATCGAACCCGAATAGTAATAATATAATTAAAATATTATATATATATAGTAATACTAATTAAAAAGAAGAAAACCTATAAATTGGCATTCATTGAAGAATTCCTAAATTCAGTGAAGAGGAAGAAGTGATGCGTTGTAAGAGTGAATTAGATGTTTATTTGGAGGAAAAACTTTACCCAACAAAGATTGGTAGTGTTTAGGAAGACTTTATTATCTTGTATTATTGGAAAGCACATGCTCTTAAATTCCCTATTTTGTCTATAATGGCAAGAGATGTATTAGCAATTCCTGTAAGCTCGGTAACATCTGAGAGTGCTTTTAGTACCGGGGGTCGTGGCTTATACAGTTTCGCAAATCAATTTCGCAACTCACTACTTCCTTATACAGTTGAATGATTAGTTTGTGGTCAATATTTGATTCTGCTTTTGTAGGTTATTCTTTACTTAATTTTTTCTATTTTATTTGTCTAAATTATTTTTTCTTCATCACTGTTTCTTACTTTACAGTCAAACCTCTATATAATAATACTCTATATAAGAATAAACTCCTTATAATAATAAAAAATGATGGTCCCAACTCGGGACCAGTTATAAATAAGAACAAACTCTACATTGTAATATTCCATGTTTTTTTTAGGACCCTCCTTAAGAAATTTACCTCCATATAGTAATAAAATAACATTAAATTTTAAATATATTTATATATCTATATAAAACATCCATAATTATTTAACAATTTTACATTAAACTTAAGATGATATGAAATATTTGTCTAAAATTGTCTGTGACAATGACTTAATTTTTTGGGTTAATATCGCATCCTTAAACTTGCGCGTTCGTAGTAACTCGTCATCGGCACTATCTGTTCGAATTTTGCAGTGCTTGAAGCAGTTTTCAATTGTATGTGGCTTCACATCTATAAACCATGTATAGTAGTTGCCTAAATATTGTGTAGTATCGTGTAATTGGTATTTAACTAATATAGTGTAGGAACACATGTTTTTAAAATATAAGGAACACATTTCTAAGTGTCGTATAATTTATATTAGTTACTTTTAAAAAAATATAATATGTAAGCCTCTATTTAAGAATAACCTCCCAATAGTAATATTTTTGTCCAGTCCCAAGAGTATTACTGTATAGAGGTTTTACTATATTATTAGATTTAGATTGAGTATGGACTCATATGGGTAGGATCCAAGCCAAGTATGAGACCAAGAGTTGTGAGTCTAAATTATAATTGTATAGACTCAATGACCGAAAGACCCAATTAAGATTTTTTGTTTTATTTTGTTTTATATAAACCCAAGGATATGATGTTAATGTTAATAAACGATACATATTATTTTTACAAAATATTTCGCTAATAATCGTTATTTATTTTATTTTAAAAAATATTCACGTTTCGATTTATAAAATTGGGTATCAAGAAAATTATAAGTAAAATTAGTAAGCGTGACCAAATTAGATTCAATACCCAATGTGGTTGAGTGCGGACTCTTATTGAAAAGATCTGGACCCAATCCAATAGAAACTTCAACTTGAGTCTAAATTTAGTGAGCTTGAGTCTGAAGCCAATATTTTAGATTCAATATGCTCAATTAACATGCCTAAATGGACCAACAACAACTGTTGTACAAGGTTTGCATTCGGAATGCGGCTTTGGGTTAATTGTTTAGCTGGTAGGAGTTTATGATGGGAAAGGAACAAATTTTTTATAATGGAAAAAATAAATTTTATATGTACACAAATTTGATTAATTTGTGCTATAAACAAAAAATTAAAATTTTGATTAATTTGTAATTCAAGTGACATATAGATGTCTCTCTACTCCTACACGTGCAATAGATGAACATTTTGAAGGGAAACCCTTTTTTTTCTTTTTTTTATGAGTTTAGCCAATTTATTGTGAAAGGGTGGAAACCTAATGGCTATGATCTTACGGCTACTCGTAATATCTTCGGGATATAATAAGGTTCACTACCATTTTTTTGAACATTTCAGCGAGTGAAGCCCAATATTAAAACCATTAAGTTAGGTCTACGTCTCAACTTTTCTGCTTTGAAGAGATTTAAGAGACTCTTCTACTTGTGAAAGTATTATGTATGTAAAGCGAAAAACTAATTATGAGCATATGTACGAGTTAGAACCACAATTTTCTCTCTCTCTCTCTCTCTCTCTCTCCCACAATTTCTCTACCATTGTTACTCCTTCTTCCCATGGGTCAGCCAAATCTGAGCGATGACTCCAGCTAGGGGTGTTAATGGTTCGGTTTGATTCGGGTTTACATAATTTTCAAACCAAACCTAAATATTCGGTTTAAAATTTTTGAAACCAATCCAAACCATTCAAAAATTCAAACCGATGCATTCGGTTTGGATTGGTTTGGTTTGGTTGATCGTTTTTGTGAGATACAAAATATATTGATTATAATGTAAAAATAAAACAAAAAATTTCTTTATATAATTAGTTAGCTGCTAAAAATATTAAAAACATGTCTATTATTTTGCTTAAAGAATTAAGTATCATTATATTATGTATATTTGTATTTTTGTCAGAATTTAATTTCAATGCTCATTGTATTATACTATTATTGCTACATGTTTTTTTTTTTTGTATTATCATGAGGTTCGTGAACTTAGCTCGAATTCACATTAAAATGTGAACGGAACGTGAACTTACTGTTTGTGAGTTTTTCCGGATTGAATATGAGATGAGCTTTCTAATAGTTATGTGAGATAAGTCAAACTCGCCTTACATATTTCGATTGACACCACTACTTACAAGATGTGTTAACGTCTTAAACCCACATACTCTCAGTTGATAGATATTCGTCTATCACACAGATATTTCCCTCAACCAATAAGAATTTTTTATATCAATAATTAACCGATAATTCTGATTATCCAAATTCAAACTTTATCCACTTCCTTTTATTTCCCACCCCCCTCCCCCTCCTTTTTCTCTTACCCAATTTTCCTACTAAAATCCAAACGTTTATTCTTCCTTTTTCCAAAATAAAATTCGCTATCAAATATCCGATTATACGCAGAAAGAAAAATCCAAATCGAAGAGAAAGGAATAAAATAATATGCTCTTCTCAGATTTTTCACCCATTTGATTTTCGCCTGAAAAGTTCTGATCGGAAAAAATGGCATTTATTGTATCGCCGCCGGAAGTTTCATCAATCTATTTCACGCCGGCTAGGGTAATCTCCGGCACAAGCCGGAAGAGAATTTCGAAGCTCGCCGTGTCGGGAACTGCAAAATCAGCTGTTAGAAATAGGGTTTCTTTGAGTATTAAGGATTTAGAAGATGTTAAGGTTTTGAATTTGGGAAATGATGATTTTGGGTTGTACGGACAGTTTTCAGCTGCGGTGAAGGAGAGTACGACGCCGTTTTCATATAATAAGGAGAGGGAAGATGAGGATGAGGAGGAAAAGAAGAGGAATTATTATTTGAATACGGGCTATGCTATTAGGACTCTTCGTGAGGAGTTTCCTGCCCTGTTCTATAGAGAATTGAGCTTCAATATCTACAGGTTTAGTTCCTTTTCTTATATTATTATTATCCGTTGAAGGGGTGTGGAGTTGATAACCTATTATTATGAGTTGAAAGTGCTTCACTGACTGCACTAGCCTCTTTGACGTCTAGATGTTTAATTTGAAATTTTTTACTTTTTAACTGTTAATTATTGAAGCTTTTGCTGATTTTTTTTCTTATAGAACAATAATTTTGCCCTGGTTTGTTGCAGACTTATTTGTATTCAAATTAACGAATTCTACTCCTCCATCCAGATTAAACGTCCACAATTTACTTGCATAAAAAGTTAAGAAGAGTAGTTTGACTATGCAAAGTTGCAACAATATCCTTAGGACTAAAATACAGGAGGACGCATAGGTTAGTAGACAGTGGCGGAGTCAGAAAATTTTCTTTGGGGGGGCAAAATTAACATTGACAAAATAAATTCATAAAAGCATATAAATATTGGCGGAGCCAAAATTTTTTTTTTATGAGAAGGACTCTCGGGAAGAAAAAATAAATATTTACAATGGAAATTAAAATATATATCATGTTTGATTGTTGAATCCAAAAAGAACAAGCTTGAATAAAAATGCCCAAAGACCTTTTTTGTATGATTAGACCAAAATAAAAGGCCACATGAAGGGCTTATTATTAATGTGAACGAATATTTTTTTATTTTTGATAAAATCTTATATTATAATCTATTAGTAATTATGAATTTTTTGATGAAATTTTATAAATATTATAATCTCTTACACAATTAAGTTTGTTACAATTTTAACCAAAATTGTTAAGATATAAGTGGTGTAATTCCTATAATTCACGAACTAAAAAATCTAATTTTAAATCGTAAATTGATTCAAAATGTTCACGGGATGAGGTGTTATAAAAACAAAACTAAAATTATAAAATTTTTTTTTTGGAAAAAGTTGGGGGGCACTTGCCCCCCCTAGCTCCGCCAGTGTTAGTAGAGCTTGCATCCTTATATAGGAGGTTAGTTATGGGAGTTTAGGGATAAAATACATCCGGTTGAAGAAAGTGAACATTCATTTAAAAACAAACTAAATCAGGAAGTGGACATTTAATTTGGGACGGAGGAATATCATCTTTCCTCAAATAAGGTCATATGTGTAATTGTGTAATGAGGTTGTTATTTTTGTCATAGAATTGGCAGGAAATGTGCTTGGTTGAATTTCCATGTATATGGTGCAAACATTTATTATCCCATCTTTGATGTGCTCTCAGCTCTGCTTAATGTTTATGACGTGAGTTGCAGATTGGAACCTAATTATTACTAATGTTCGTCCACTTTTGGTGTAATAATTTATTTAGAGAAAAATCAATTAGAACTTCACCTATTTTATTTTTTCAGATTTTCATTGTACACGAATCTGTTGAATATAGTCTACACTCTATATTGGCAGTGAAGTAATCTGACTTCACTTGGTTTTCCACACCAGATTTCTAGAACTGTTGACGCATATACCGTATTTTTCTTGGCTGGATGTTTAGCCTATTGCTTTACTGAGTTGAGTAGTGTCCTGCATGTTGTAGTGAGGTGAAACTCAAACACAACCAAATGATAGTCTTCTAGCAGGCCTTTTCTTTACATGCTGTTTGCTTGTGCATATTCCAACTTATGCCTTGTACGGGATGCATAGACGGAGCCAGGGACTTCACGTTGGGGGGATGAAATTAAATTTTAAATGATTCTCAAGGGGGCGGAAATTAAAGATTTCTAATGACATCTCTGAATTTTTTTCATATTTATAAGAGAAAAATACATCATTTTTTAAATTTTGGGGCCTTAGATCCGTCTATGATGGAAAGAGTCCAAGATTTTTGCTGTTCTTTGTCTATGATATATCCGTTTAACTGTAAGCACACTTTCATTGGATAACTTACTGATTCATTTATCTTATTCTTTCTCCAGGGATGATATAGTATTTAAAGATCCACTCAACACTTTTGCTGGGATAGAGAACTATAAATCAATATTTTGGGCATTAAGATTCCATGGGAGACTATTCTTTAGGGCCTTGTGGATTGACATTATCAGTGTTTGGCAGCCTCTGGATAACATGATAATGGTTCGTTGGACAGTCCACGGGATTCCTAGAGTTCCATGGGAAAGCCATGGTCGTTTTGATGGCACTTCAGAATACAAACTTGATAAGAATGGGAAAATCTACGAGCATCGTGTTCACAATGTTGCTTTCCATGCACACCCGAAATTCAAAGTGCATGCTGTAGAGGAATTTATTCAGTCTATTAGTTGCCCTTCTACACCTAAGCCAACCTACTTCGAAACTTCATCTTCTTCCACGAGGAAGATTTTGCTACAGGAGAAATTCACAGGTCTCAGCAAATACGTATCTTCGCTTTTAACCTCTGTTCAAGGTTCTGATGCAGACTTATCCCGAGGGTCACAGTAAGGCTTCTCTGTCCTGAAATTTTGATCAATTTTGTCATCTGCTGAACTAGAGTGTGATTGTTACATGAATATGCTATGTAATAACTCTGCAGGGGGGGTCTTGATGCAGCTTTGGAGAGATAAATCAATCTTCGCTATTTAATCCAGTCATTTCCAAGTCTTATATGAGTTTCCTAGGCTTAAGTTGGACTGGTTGAATCCAAGCTACTTGCATCTGGTGTATGATTGTAAATCTTGTGTATAGGACATTATCTGTTTGTAATGTAATGGTTGTTAAATATAGATATATACACACACAACAAAATGTATCCTAGTGATTCAAACTGACTTTGAGCTCTGAATTATTTTCTTTCATGGGGTAAGCACTTTGAGCTATATGTTCGAATTGAAATTGAGATGCCGATGCTGAGTTCTAGAGGTCTCGCTTTATCAGTCGAGCTGGTTAGTTTTTGTTAATCCAGGACATATTTAATAATTAAACCGGTTGGTTACTTATCACAACAATCATGCCCCCCTTATAATATGTTATTACATCTATAACGCTGTTTTGTTAGGAGCTGTCCGGATCTGAGATGAGGCTATTTGTCGGCACTGTATATATAGATGTTGGTTGTCGGTTTCTTTTATACAATGATCGTGAACATAGTTGTTCTAGAATAATTGTTCTATCAGTCTAAAATAACTATAATCTCGGTCATATGTTCTGATCAAAAGATCCGACAATCAAGATCTATTTGCACGATGCTGGCAAAAATGTTGGTATGCAGTATGCACTATAACCAAATTGAGTAAATGAGGAAATGTTGATTTGGATTTAATACAAATAATTGTTCTGTCTGCACGTGTAATAAACCTCTTAACCTTCGAAATAAGTTAATCTAATGACTGAGTTTGTTATCAGATGAACACTCATTATGCAGGTGTATTGCGATTATAATTGTAAAGAAAAACTTGTGTTCTCAAATATATAAATAAAATTATCAACTATATAAATAGTTAGGAAAATGATTTACTCATAGAATTTTGGGGATAGAAACTCTAAACCCCCAAATTGAGGGTGTTAAATGACTATTTTACCCCCTTGTCGGTATAAGGGATTCACCCAACTATAAGGGCAAAAAAGTTCGAAAAACTATTTTAGTCAATCTTTTAGCCAATAATTATAGTAGCCTAACAATGTCCAAATATTTAATACTCCCTCCGCCCCAAATTATCTGTCCACATTTCCTTTTTAATTTGTCCCAAATTATTTGTCCACTTTCTAATTAAAGGGTTCATTAATGATGATTTTTTCAATACTACCCCTTACATTAAATGTTGGAGAGAGAAGAATATAAAGAGAAGAGAGGTAGAATTAAATAGTGACTAACATTAAATAAGGTTATGTTTGACATTTTACCATATTTCACTATAGAATTTGATGAAACATTAATCTCCGTGTAAAATATAAAGTTGACAGATAATTTGGAACGGAGGGAGTATATACGAAAGAATATATGTTCCGATTTAGGAAATGTTAACATTTAGCAAAAAAGAAAAAGAAATGTTAGCCATACACACCGAAAAGGACCAGTCCTTCAATTTGGTGGTCCAACGACCCAGTAGATGGTGGTTTTCCCGGCTCAACTACCTAGTAGTATCTGCCTACATTCACTAATAATAAATGCCTCCACCGCTACAGTAGACTTCAATTTTACAATAAAGAGACGAGACGACGTCATTTTCACTTGCATTTAACTCCAAAAAAGAAAGTAAAAAAACCTTACTTAATTGCAAATCTAACTCACCTCCAATTCATTTACTCATTATTACTACTCTAAAGATTCTCTCCCATCATCATTATCATCAAATTTGCTTTTGCATTTAGCTAAACATTCCGATTATAATACTCAGAAATCATTTCAATTCAACCATTCTCACCGGAAAATATCGATTAATTTTGCTCTAGTTTATGTAAAAAAAATTTTGTTATTATCTGATTTGTGGAAGAAGAAACTAGACATGGAAATGGATAAATTGATGGCGGAGAAGCCGTCGCCGATGACTTTTGATGAAGTGTCTATGGAACGGAGTAAGAGTTTCGTCAAGGCTTTACAGGTATTTTTTACTTAATTTGTTTTTTTTTAATATCAGATCTGTTTTCATGATCCGCAGCTTCAATGGAAAGTGCTGTTCCAAATGGAATTTGTTTCTAGTTTGTGTTTGTAATTCTCCACGCACCTGGAATTTCTAGTTGAATTTCGCGCTAATTTTTTCTGGTATAACTGAAGAAGAAAGCTGAAACTGAGATAGTGTATTGTGTTATATTAAAACTTTCCTTTTTTGGATTTCTTTATTTTTATTTAGAGAAGTTACTTACCTTAATATGATGTTGTATCTGTTTCCTGTTTATTTTGTTTGAAATGCGATTGTTCACCATTTTGATTTATTTTCATCTAGATGCTTTGTTCGTGTAGAACATAATTGCACCAATGTGCTTGTTGATTTGGTTTATTTGTTTATCATGAAATTAGATTAGGTCTCTATAACTTTTATCTTGTTGACGATAGGCTGGGATCATCAGGGGCAGAACTATACATTTTAGGCTGGAATGGGGGAACTCTACTGAAACGCGCATAAGAGGAGAATGTAATAAAAATAATTAAATAATTTTTGGGGGAGAAAGGTACAAAGGTTTTTCTTGAATTGAATGGTTTCTTGAGCCATTTCTTCACATTTAAGGTTGGTTCTGTCGAAGGATTTACAGTAAGACTTGCTATTCATTGGGTATTAGTGGCATCCCGAAAATGACCGTGGTCAAAATATGGCTTTCAAATTAAATTCCAAATTAGTGGATGCTGCCAAAGGGAGTGGTGTAAGGCTTTGAACATCTGTCAGAATGATATAGAGGAAAAATAGCTAAAAGGCGTTAGTTTGACTTGACTTTACCTTGGAAAAGGTTTTCATTTGAGGTATAAATTAAAAGAAAAGCGGGAATCAACCAATTCATCCCATATCCTCTCTTCCTCTAGGAACGTAATCGTAGGGCGATTAGGCTGGATCATGCATCTTTTAAAATTTCGGCTTAGCACTTGTTGCTTGAATTTGCAAATGCCCAGTTACTTATTTCACGGATCATGAAGCTGTTATATGGACCCATTTACCATGCTCGGAATGTCCTCCATTTACATTCATTTTCTTTTAGATGATTTGATTTTTTATGATTTTATATCAATTGAAATCTGTTTTCATCTGTACATGTACATTCGCTTGATGATTTCAAACTGTTTTGTCAGATATGTTTTGTTGATTCTGGAGCATGTTATATGTAACTTCACTCTTGAATGCCTTTGCTATTTCAGGAGCTTAAAAACCTAAGGCCTCAGCTTTATTCTGCTGCGGAATATTGTGAAAAGTCTTACCTTCATAGTGAGCAGAATGAAATGTATGAATACTGTTACATCAATTTCTCAATGCACTTTGTTTTAACACAGACATTGGTTCAGTTTGACTTCTAAACTGAACTTAAATGTATGGCGATGCCATGCATACCAAGTACTTCCCATTTGTTCAAAAAAATTTCTAGGTACTCAGTACTCATGCAAAATCTCTTTCCCTTATAAAATTATGCACCTTATTTAATATCAGGGTCCTGGACAACCTAAAAGATTATGCCGTAAGAGCTCTTGTAAATGCTGTTGACCACCTGGGAACTGTTGCCTACAAATTAACTGACCTTCTTGATCAACATACCCTGGATATTTCAGCCATGGATCTTAAGATTACATCTTTGAACCAGGTACATGCTTAACCTTCACTTGGGGAACCGCTTCAGTTCAGGATAATTGTTCTTTTATAGTGGCTTAACTTGTTTCCCTCCTCCCCCGTGTAAAGCAACTGCTAACCTGCCAGACGTATACGGATAAAGAAGGTCTCAGACAGCAGCAGTTATTAGCAATTATTCCAAGGCATCACAAACATTACACTTTACCTAGTAAGAGTTATTATTAAATTCTTTAAGAAATCCTTCTAAATCTGATGAGATCCACAACCATTTTGTTTCGCTATTTACTTATGGACTCTTTTCTCATTAACTTTCTAGATTCTGTAAATAAGAAGGTACACTTTAGTCCACTTACACAGACGGATCTTAGGCAACATATTCAAGCAAAGCCACGTCTTTATCCTTCAGGTAGCTGATTTTCATGGCCCGTAAAATTTCTGGCTGAACCTTTAAGTTCAGTAACCATTGGTCGTTTAACACAGACAATTTCAGGTACACCTGCAGCAAATACTCTTTCTTGGCATTTAGCATCAGATACGAAGTCCTCTCTTAAAGGTACTCAGCGTGCATCTTTAAGGTTCGTCTCTGGAGTTCTTATGATTTGATTAACGGCTGAATTTTATGAAACTTCCAACTAATCTTTTCCTTGGAGCGTAAAGTACCGCTTTTGTGCTGAACTTTGCAGTACTGATGACTCGAAAAGCACTGGAAAGACATCTGCGGCATTCAATTTGTTAGGTATACCAAGAATTTGGCTCTTGCTTCTGTTACATAACTAGATGCTAATTTAACTTCTATTTTATATCGTGATTAATAGATGCTGAACAGAGTCTACGGATGAAATCATCAGCCACTCATTCTCAGTTGCCTAATGTAGTGCCTGCTTCAAGTGCGGC
Organism: Vinca minor; assembly: GCA_026122235.1. Taxonomy (NCBI): domain Eukaryota; kingdom Viridiplantae; phylum Streptophyta; class Magnoliopsida; order Gentianales; family Apocynaceae; genus Vinca; species Vinca minor. The sequence goes on along the minus strand of JAOCZM010000100.1, from coordinate 3,380,900 downwards.
TATACAGACCTTGGGGATTGGACGGCGGGTAAAGTCATTGTTCTCTGGAACCAAATATGGCCAAATTCTTTAAGTGCACGTTTATCTGATAAGAATAAATGTTCCAGTTTCTCAATGTGATGATATCAGCATTTACATTGTCTTGCTGCTTTTCATCTGCATTACCACCAACTAGTTCTTCCATGAAATACCATGCTTTCTTGTCTAATTGCCTATGGTATTGTACACCCTGCAATTGATGATGCCTTTTCAAAGACATTCAACCTGTTTCTGTATTATGACATATCTCAAGCGAAAAGCCTCCCCCACCCCCGTGGCCCCCTCTTTTCTTTTGGTCTGCTATTGCCCTATTCCTGTCTTAAGATGTCCCTTAGTAGTTAAATAAGAAACTTTAGGTCTTATTGCGGAATTCTGTTGCAGGAGGCACAAGAGGGCTCGAGACCTATGACTCCATTCAGATCTTTTGATAAACAAAGTCGGCGGGAGACTGTACGACTCCCTGCTCGGAGCAAGAGTGTATTATCAGCCTTCTTTGTCAAGCAGAAGACACCAAAACTGATGTCATGAATCCTTCTGGAAGAGGCGATCTGGGGATGATTTTAAACTGCAGAACAAGTAGCTCATATCTTAGTCAGTGATGGGGCTTCTTCCTTGATCATTACGTGCTAATCATTGTGAATCATTTTTTTTTGTCTTTCAACCCTTTTTTGGCTGCATCAATAACCGGGAAGTGTATTTTTTTATTTTTTTTTATTTTTGTGGTATAGACTAGAGAATATGTTGCTGAGTATCAGTTTCTCAAAGAATTGACCTGGATGGAAAGATCATTGTACAACTTGGAGAGTGCAGACAGTAGAAGCTTGATACTCAGCTTCTATATATGGCAGCTTATAAATATTCACTAATTTTGAGTATGAATATCTGGGCATTTTTTATTATATCATTTATAATGAGTGCTACATTAGATATGAAAGCATTGGTGAGTCGGGCATAACAAGAAATATACGAGACTGGAAGACCATAAATCTGTGGTTGTACAGCTTATTGAAGCAGCTGTTTTTATCTGCATTTTAAGGAAAGAAGAAAAGAAAGATTAGTTTTCACGGCATTGCGTGAATGCGTCATATTTAGAAGATGGCTATGAGACCGTATAAATAGAAGAAAAAAAGAAAGTAGGATTCTTACACTTCTCTTCAAGATTGTCTTCGAAGAATACATGGAAAATGAATAAAAAGGGTAGAGAAATCTATGAAGTTAATGCATTTGCCTATTCTTGAAGTATGATTATTTTTTAGTCAGGGTAAAAGGTAATTGTTCTGTTTACAAAAAAGTATGTTCTTACAAGACTTAAGACAATACTCCCTCCATTCTCATTTAATTGTCGTTTAAGAAATCTATATGTATCTAAATTAATTGTCGTTTAAAACTCTTTTATTATTTGTCAACCATTTATTTTAATTATACTCTCGACATTTCTTTTATTTGCGGCCTCTGTCCTCCCTATTTTTTCCTTTCTTTTCTTATGCTATAAAAGTGAGAGAGAGATGGGTGATATTGGAACTTTTGGTGAAAATATCAAGTTCTTTAATTTTTTAAAATTGTCTAAAGAGTCTTATATTTAGGAATGGAGGGTAGCAATTAGCAAAAACAATTCCGATTAAACTAAAAACAATTCCTATTAAACTAACAGGTATCGAATTCGATGTCACTAAGCACATATCCATTTCCATCCCTAGTCATCTCTCAAGGAAAAAAAAGTTTGATCGATTTTACAATTTGAGACATGCTCTTTTTTATTCAGCAATTTTAGTTAAGACGATTGAGATAAAAAATCAATTTGTGCATGTAATTGCTGAATAAAAAGAAGGGTAAAAAGCGTTGACGCCCCCTAAACTATTCCGTTTTTTGGTTTTTGACCCTCAACTAAAAACGGTCAAGTTTTACCCCCTAAACTATTTCGATTTTTGGTTTTTGACCTTCCATCCATATTCTCCGTTAAATCATAACGGAAGTCCAAAAAATGGGGGCATTTTGGAAAAATCATATCATTCATAATAAATAGAATTAAATTTAAGGGAAAAAAGGGTCTTTTAAGATTTTTTTTAGAGGTTGGAATTTACAGTTGGTGGTTGGAGAAGAGGAGTGGTACCCGGCTTCCGGCTATTTCTGTCACTGTTCTCACCGGCAACTTCTTCTTTCTCGTCAGAATAATAGGTTATTTTTTTTTATAAAAACAAAAATTTTAGGATCTTATGCAGATTGCCCAAAAATGCCCCCATTTTTTGGACTTCCGTTATGATTTAACGGAGAATATGGATGGAAGGTCAAAAACCAAAAACCGAAATAGTTTAGGGGGTAAAACTTGACCGTTTTTAGTTGAGGGTCAAAAACCAAAAAAGGGAATAGTTTAGGGGGCGTGAGCGCTTTTTACCCTAAAAAGAATGTACTTTAAATTATAAAACTAGTCAAATTTTATGTCTGTTTATAAAATTGTCTTAAAAAAACCTGCTCTTACCAAATAGAGAGTAAAGAATTTGACGTTCAATAGGTAGTGTCCAATGTCCATTCTTTCCCCTCAATTGACTAAAGTTAAGGTGTTTGATACATATTGTCTTTAGATATGGTGGTCTATTATCAATTGTTGAATCAATTCAATCTGACGATTAAGTGTTTTTTTTTAAAAAATAGTACATCCAAATTAAAATAGGAGCAATTATTTTTATTAGGGGAATAATTAACTTAAACGGTTGAATCAAAAGTTAATGACTAAGATTTTATGAGCACCCAGTCAGTCGAGAAAAGTTAACGACTAAGCATATGGCCGGGTCCTGGGCGTATAGTCGGATCGGATCTCCAATCATTTACAGCTTCGACTGTTTTTAGTCGGATCTCCAACTGCAGATCTTAGTGACATCACTCTCTATTCTACTGAGATCTCCATTTCCGATCACTTCCTTCTTCTCGTTATCAGAAATATGTTCACAGCTTTACATCAGAGGCCACAGAATAACGGTCTCAATAACGCATACCCATTATCCCCACGATCTTCACAAAATTACCAAAAGCCCCTCAGCAATTTCTTCTTCAACTACAGAACAAATCTTCTACTTCTCCTTGCTTTACTTGTACTTCTTGGAGTAATCTTCCCTTGGATTCAAATCCCACAAACCCTATTCCTTAATTCCTCCAAACTCTCTGAATCAAAATGGCGGGAATATAAGCTTTCTGAAGCGGTTGCTAATGTAGCTAAGAAGAACAACAAGACGATTATTGTTTGTGCTGTGAGTGAGCCTTATTTGCCATTTTTGAATAATTGGTTGATTAGTATTTCAAGAACAAAAAAGCAGCATCTGGAGAAAGTTCTAGTGATTGCTGAGGATTATCCTACGTTGTTTAAGGTTAATGAAAAATGGCCTGGTCATGCTGTTCTTGTTCCACCTGCTCACAAGTTTGGTTCTCAGGTCTCATTCTGCTATTATTACTTCCTCCCCCGTTTACATTTAACTGTCGCCGCTTAGGCATGCTTTCTTTATTTATAATTACTTCTTCGGTCCCAAATTATCCGTCATAATGGGCAAATACACGGTAATTAAGGTTTTGGTGAATTAGAAGGTAAAACATGAGTACATGTCTAGAATGCCTCTAATTAATTTTTTTTTCAAGTAACGAACCACCTCTTGAATTGTATTGAAAACTGATAATTTTAATTAATTAGAGCACTTAATGGGGGTTGTAGGTAAGGGTAAAATTTGAAAAATTAACATAAATAGTTACTTCTATTTAGATAGAGTAGAGGACGAATAATTTGAGACGACAAAAAGGAGATGAAGACAGTTAATTTGGAATGGGGAGGATTTGTCACTTTAGAAAATCTAGAGATCATTGAATGGTTTTTCTTCCTCTCTCAAGTTTACCCATATTATTGTTGGTATAAATGCTTAGAGTTGAATTGCAGTTAACAAGAGAAGGGTAATATTGTATATTTATCATTTACTATAGACAATCCAATCATTTACTTAATTCAAGTGAAATGTCTTAAAGTGACAGTTAAATGTAAACGGAGGGAGCATTACTTACTTTTGGGTTGTTCTTGATTTGGTCAGTAAACTTATGCTCCCTCCATTTGGAATTAACTGATGAATTTAGTAATGATATTATTTTGTAACTTGTTTCGCGTTGGAAATAACCATGGGATTCTCATTCACAGGGGTTCTTTAATTTTACAGCCAGAAGACCCCGCCATCTTTTGCAAATTTTGGAGCTTGGTTATAATGTCATGTATAATGATGTTGATATGGTTTGGTTAGCAGATCCATTCCCTTACCTGAAAGGGGAGCATGACGTTTACTTCACTGACGACATGGCTGCGGTGAGAATACAGGAAACTGATTCTATGATGTGTTGTTGTTATTTGTGCCTTTCTTTATTTTTTGTCAACATAAACAGCAATAGTTGATTCCTCAGCAATGAGCTTCCATTCAAAGGATAAGCTCTAGTTGGATTTGGCGAGAAACTGCTTGGTGAATAGATTATGTCTTCCTGTGTCCGCAATGATTTTGATCCTGTATCGGTTATAGCTTTTGCATAGTATATGACTATATCTTTTCTGTCAAGAAATACATCCTATCAATTATTTGACTTGCATGCACCCCCCCAAAATGTGTTTCCTGCAGTGATTTCCCTTTTGTATTCACATTCTTGGTCACTAGTCATGATAATGCTCTGGCTTTCTTCCTCTGGATGGCCAGGTGAAACCTCTGAACCACCCTCGTGATTTGCCACCTCCGGGGAAAAAGGGGCGCACTTACATTTGCAGCTGCATGATTTATATGCGCCCAACTAATGGAGCAAAACTAGTCATGAAGAAGTGGATTGAAGAGCTTCAGGATCAGCCATGGTCCAAAGCAAAGAAAGCTAATGACCAGCCTGCGTTCAACTGGGCACTAAACAAGACTGCTGGACAGGTATATGATCTTGGTATTCTTTGTTTGTATTTTCCCTTTCTTTCATGGCCCATGATAAGTAGCCCGTAGCATTGCGAAATAGTGATAGTAATAGTATTTAGCAGTTAACTTTAACGTCCTTGGGGAGTCTCTCTTGAATCAAACTTGAAATATCATAATTCAGATTCATCAAAATGAATGCAAATCTACAATGAACTAGCATGATTTAGCAGGAGGCTGGTGTAGTATTTGCGGATTAAGGGCTGTTTTATATGTAAAGGCTCCCTTTACCTGATACCACAGAGGGAAATTAACCTCCTTGTCACCTTTAGTTTTAAGGGACTTATTGCTAGCCTAAAGATGGAAGCCTATAGTGTAGTTGGTAACTACTGCCAACAGGTTAAATTTTGTGGAGCTTCTTATTGCCTTCCGTTTATGGTCTATATTTATGTAATAATTAAAACTTGACCGTGTAATAATTAAGCTTAAAGCATGTAGTAAGTAGCTCCTCCCTGAGCACATATTTGTGGAATTTCTTATTTGCTTTCCCTTTATGGTCTACATCTATGACTCGTGTCTCATGCACCAGTAGTTATTCAAGCGTTGAACGTATAAAAGTTGGGTTAGGCTTAAACAGCATAGTATAGTTATGATTATCTTTTGAAATTGGAATTGTGAGAAATACTCTTTTTTTTCTTTCTTTATTTGGGCGAGTAGGGGGTGGGTAAGGGAGAGGGGTTAAATTGCTTCAGAAAACTGCCTTTCCGGTTAGTTTATTGCTTCCAACTTAACCCGTCTCTATCATCTCCTTTCTAGTTAATGTACTTCCAAAATCTTGTTATTGGTATTTAACAAAATTATTGTTGTAGTTGAAATTGTAAAGTTCATTCTATAATGTTTTTTGGGTAGAAAAGACAGCATATATATAATCAAAAGCCAAAGCTACATCCAACGTTTTGTTCATTACAAACCAATCTCGCAAAAGAGGCACCTAAGGCATCCCCCACTAATTGGCTAACAAAAGGGGGTGAAGATTGAAATATAATGAGCTCATTAGACAACAACTTCGTTCCTTCTTTGGCTAGATAATCCACACAAGAATTCGCTTCCCTATAGACATGAGATAGTCTATAATCCTCGAACCCTGGAGTAATACCCTGGCATCATAAATTAGATTAGACAATGGATGAGTTGAAATATCTGCATGACGCACCATTTGAATAATAACTTGTGCATCCAATTCAATATCAATTTTCCGGATGTTCAAATTATTTGCCAAGTTAAGTCCGTCTCTCAAAGCCCACATCTCCGCCATGTTATTGGAACAAACGCCCAAGTTCCTACAGAAACCCCCAATCCAAACCGCATTATGATCCCTAATAATACCACCACTAGCTCCCATCCCCGGATTCCCAAAGGATGAACCATCAACATTAAGTTTCATCCATCCCCAACCCGGTCGTTTCCAAGAAATTATAACACTAGATTTAGAAGGCTTAGCAGATCTTTCTCTCCCAATGCAACAAATTCCAATGCCTTTTGAGTAGTTTCCAAAAGGGGGTCAGTAGGCTTTGCATTAGGCTTAAAAATTGTATGATTCCTGGATAGCCAAAGTACCCAACAACAAAAAGCAAAGACAGTAGCCCAAGGAATATTATATGAACCCGAGTTCCCAGTAAGCTCAGTTCCATGTTTTAGCCAATCTTTAAAAGGCATAAGTTTTAAGGATGGAAACTTAGCATATAAATGCCAATCTTCCCAGAATTTATTGGCTTTAGAGCATCTCCTGAGCACATGTTCTTCGTTTTCATCCGCTAAACCGCAAATGGGGCATAGAGAGCACTGTGAGATTTTCCTTTTGAACAAAAGGTTTTTTGTGGGAAGGCTTCCATGATGACAAGTCCAAAAGAACATCTTTACCCTTTGATTACTATTGATCTTCCAAATCCTATCCCAACTAAGTTCGTTTACCTTATCATCAATCACTTGTCTATGTATTACATTATGAGCCCCTTTGGAGCAAAAGACCCATCTGTGGTCCCTCTCCATATCCGCCTATCCTGAATTACCCCATTATCCCTTCTTGGAATAGAAATAATACACTTCAATACCTTTGGAGGCAGGACAAATGAGGTGTTAGTAAAATCCCATGTCCCATTAATACCAAAACAATTCTCCAGTTTGGTACCGTTTTCATTCTGATTAAAAGGCCCATAAATTAAATTCCTCAAAGGTCCCAATCCTGACCAATCATCCCACCATAGTCTAATAATCCTCCCCGAGCTAGGAATCCAACCCGAGGAGTCCTGAAATAGTTGGAAGTTGGAACCCACCTTTCAAAGCCTTATAGTTAGTCGAACCATTACCTTTCTTCAATACCAGCTCGGGACCATCTTCATTTGATATATACTTATTCCTAAGGCACCGAGCCCATTTAGGAGTATCACATTTTGCTGAGTCTCCAAACAAGTTTAGTCAATACAACACGATTAGCATGTAATGCCTTTCGAATGCCCAAACCACCCCTAACTTTAGGCCTAGCCACTCTGTCCCAACTTATAAGATGGATATTTTTCTTATCCACCATCCCCCCCCACCACCCACCCAAAGAAAATTCTTCTATTGTCTATCTATCTTGTCACACACAGAGACAGAAACAGCTAAACATTGAGAATAGTAAGATAGAATTTGTGAGGAAGAACTTTGAATGATGCTTTTACGCCCTGCAAAAGAAAGGAGGTTCGCTTTCCACCCTGCCAACTTGTTGCTAACTTTATCAAGAAGAAACTGAAAGTCCGAACTTTTGGGTTTCCTTTGGAACAGAGGGAATCCCAAGTATTTTCCCATGTTGGAAGTCACTTGAATATTCAAAGTTTCCTCAATAGCTTTGGTTCTGTGGGGTTGAATATTTCTTAAGACACAAAACTTAGATTTCCCTAAGTTCACCTTTTGCCCAGATCTCTTGCTAAAATCCTCGAGCACTCTTTTTACATCCGAAATGGACTCATCATCGGTCATAGTGAAGAGGATAATGTCATCAGCAAATAAGGAATGGGACACAATTGGCCATTTCCTTCCTATTTTTACCGGTTTCCACCTCTTACTCCTTACCGCACTTTCGATACTTATGGAAAGATATTCCATACAAATGATGAAGATGTAAGGAGAAAGAGGGTCTCCTAGCCGAATCCCTCTCGACGGCTCAAACCATTCAGTAGATTCACCATTTAATAAAATTGAAAACCGAGTAGAGCAAATACAATCCAAGATGATCTCAATAAGATTGGAAGGAAATTTGAAAAAATAAAGGGGTTCCCTAATACAATGCCATTCCAACATATCATAAGCTTTTTCGAGATCCAACTTCATCGCAATAAATCCCACAGAACTTGTGCTCTTCGTGATAGTACAAATCGCTTCCTGATCTAAGACCGCACTGTCAGCACACCTCCTCCCCGGAATAAAACTACCTTGGTGTGGTGAAATGATAGAAGGTAAAAATGGTCCAAGTCTATTAACCAGAATCTTAGAAATGAGCTTATAAATGGTGTTACAAAGACTGATCGGTCTAAGTTGGTTAACAGACTCCGGATTATGCACCTTGGGGATGAGACATATGAAGGTTGCATTAGCCTCACGCGGAATGGAGTTCAAATTGAAAATATTTTCAACAAATTTAATCACTGAAGGCTGAAAAATATCCCAACACTTATGAAAGAAGACCGTCTGAATACCATCCGTCCTTGGACTCTTATGAGGCTTAAAACTCCAAATAGCCTTGCTAATTTCTAAGGCAGAAGGTTGAGCTTGAAGTGGTTCCAAATCAAGAGGTTCCACTGGTGACCAAATAAAAGGAAAGGAATTAGTGGCCAACATGCAACTCAAGTTAATCATAGTATACAGATCCCTGAAATGTGAAGTAACCATACTCTTAACAATACTTGCATCAAATTCCCAGACTCCATTAGGGCGTTTCAGAGAGAGAATACAATTGTTCTTCCTATTTTGGATAGTAGTAGTTTTCAGAAAATTAAGATTCAGATCATCCTAAAGAAGCCAATCCATACGAGATTTAATAGCCCAGACATGTTTCTCTTCTCTATAAATCCCATCCAACTCCCTAAGCAAATCTTTTTCTAAATTAATGAGGAAATCAGAATGGTGATTCTCCAAGGCAATTTGAGTCCCCTTGAGCCTTGCGATGGTTCTTTTCCTTTTATGGAAACATTCCCATACACCTCTTTATTCCAAATTAACAACACCTCCTTTAAATTCTTAGCCGAGTTGAGGAAATTTGGTGGAATATCATTCCAAGCCTCTTTCACAGTAGATTTAAAAGAAGGTAGAGTTAACCAAACCGGCTCAAATTTAAAAGGTTTCCTAGAATGATTATGATGGTTAGGTTCCATATCTAGCAAAATCGGTGAGTGATCCAATCTAGTCCTAGGCAGATTATAAAGTGTAGCTTCTCCGAACAAATTCCTCCAATCCGGATTTGCCACCGCTCTATCCGTTCTTTGATATATTAAAGCCCCATTGTCCCTCTTATTAGTCCAAGTAAATCTCGCCCCCTCGTGCCCAAGGTCTAATAGATTGCAATCGTCTAACATAGACTTAAGGGTAGAGTTACGGCTATGACTTACAGGTAATCCCCCAAATTTTTCAGATTGGAATAACACATCATTAAAATCCCCCCATAAGGACCCAAGGTAGATCATGATTCTCGGAAACAGTTCTAATATGATCCCAAAAAATATTTCTAACATCAAAATCAGGGCTTGCATATATGGCGCTAAACAACCAAATAACAGTAGAGTTAGTTACCTTCACAACCGCGTGGATTGATTGGATATTTTTTGTGACAATGTTGACCTCCACTTCTGCCGAGTTCCACAGCATCCATACCCTCCACGGAATCCTTCCGGATCTGCTCTTTCAACCATGTTAAAAGGTAGCCTAGCACAAATCTCCTCAGCTCTTGTACCCCCGATTTTTGTCTCTAACAGAGCTACAATTTGAGGCCTATGTGTCCTTATTAAATCCATCATATGGTCATGAAAATCCCTATGACCCGCCCCCCTTACATTCCAGACTAAGATTTTACACATATCAAACAATGGGTGGGCGTACCCTTGATTAACAGTATCCCTCGGCAGCCATCCCGGAGGCAGAGATGCATACCTGTGGTGGGTTACCTCCGGGATCATGTGAATCGAGTAATTGCTGTTGAGCTGAACCCCCATCCTGTCCAGGAACACACGGCATCGAGTCACTCCTCCTGCCATTAGAATTATTATTGGCAGATTTCTTGCTCCTCCCACCTCCAGCTTTAAAGCTTGACTTCTTAGTGTGTAGGAATTCCTTACCGCCGGCAAACTTGGATCCCTTTCCGGGTTGATTTCTTCCTCTTCTATCCTGTTCGGAGGTACCATCTCCATTTCCAGTTGTGTAGGCCTCAACCTCCATGTCGAATTCCCCCTCTGATTCATCCTCAGCTGATCTAAATGGTTTAGTTGGAACATGACATCAAATGATTAGGACAACTCTGGGGCTCTTTTAGTTATTATTATGATTGAGGTAAGCACTTGACTTATGCTGTTTAAACATGATTGCAGGTGGACTTATATTTGCTGCCTCAGGCAGCATTTCCTACGGGTGGTTTGTACTTCAAGAACCAAACATGGGTAGAAGAAACCAAAGGAATGCATGCTATTATTCACAATAATTATATCACTGGTTTTGAGAAAAAAATAAAGCGATTTCGCGATTATGGTCTCTGGTTGGTAGATGATCATGCTTTGGAGTCCCCTCTTGGAAGATTATGAAGGTAAATTGGCTACTTTATCATGGAAACTGATAGTCCTGTGATTTTTGGTACCTTTTTTACAACTTTTAGTGGAGTCTCTATTACTGGCTGCTAGTACAGCATTTCCTCTTCCAGTTGGGCACCCATTTTTTTAGGCTGGCATTTGGCGATTTGGTCCCAGAGCTGACACAATCTCGATCATCGGATCATGTTTTCAATAAGTCGATAATTGTTCTTGAATAGCTATTGACTTACTTTAAAATTGTTAGATTGAGAATCAACTGTCAAAATTATTTGCATGATGCTGAAAAAAATTTGTCAGAGCATTTGGAACACAAATAGATTAGAAAGTATTGAGAGCAGTGGAGATTTAATTAGTTACACAAAGTTTGAAACACATAGCAAAATATGGGCTGTCCTATCCTATGCATAATTCTTCTATAGTTCAATTTTTTCCTTTAATTTGTAAACCATAATGTGAGTGGAACTTTTACTTTATGTATGTATGTAGTAATTTGATATTCTTCTCGGTAATAATTTATAATTGGTTTTCCCTCTCTTCTTGCATGCTGGTGGTATTTTTTAGAATTGCAATTTTTCTCTTGTACAAGTTAGATAGTGTAGATGATGTCATGATTGAATCTCATGTTGGCAAAAAGTTTGTCAAGAGATTGGCAGGCCCAGTGGGGAGCACTCTGCTTAGGACTGTGAGGTTTCAGGTTCGACACCCCCCTTTCCTCCCCGAATAAAAAAAAAGAAAATCTCACGCTGGCAAAAGTTTCACCCCGAAATTGCATATAAGATTTTTCTAATATTTTATGTATATTATGTAATGGAAGGAAATCCAAACCATTTTTTTCCCTTTCTTTTGGCTGGTTGTTTGGTTGTTTATCTCAACATGACTTTTATGTTAGCAAAAAATCTATTCAAACATTGAAATAAAGCAGTTGCCATAAAACCATTTTTACCAAATATGTTTCTAAGATTTGATAAAATAAAAATAAAAATCTATTCTGCCCTTAAATTTAAATTCAGAAAATCTTAAGATCTAAATCCAACAAAATACTTCCTTCTTACTAAACACTATGCACCATTAATATTGCAATTATTATTAGAGCAAATAGCTTTTTCTGTCACAAAACTAGTTACGAGTGCTATATCTGCAACAAATCATGTTTTCGTGTTTTTTCTGCCATGAAACATTTTATGAGTGCTAAAAATTCCACAAAACGAGGGAGGGTGACGGGAAAAATATGTAAGAGATAAAATTAATTTCAAATAGACCCTAAAATCACATTTTTATATTTAATTGGGTACACAATTTATTTATTAAATAATTGACCCCTTCTTCCCAACTTTATCAAAGCCTCCACCACCTTCTTCTTCCTTCTCCTCCCACCTCGAGCCGCCGCCACCACCTCCCATCCAGCCACCCAATCCCTAACCCCCACCCATACCCCCTGAAAATTAACCAAGAATAGCGATCCATATGATGAAAGCACTTCTAGGTCTATATTTCAGACACATATAACAAATTTCACAATGCTTTGCTGCTCTAACTTTTAGAAACTGTTTTACAAAATACATATAAGTCAAAGCAATAAGCAAAATGCTAATCAATTTGCACTACATGATTAACTAAGTGCTTTACTGCTAAAACCATCAAAAAAATTTAAACAAAATACATACCAGTCAAAGTACTAAACAAAATGTAGATTAGTTTGCAGTACATAATTAACCTAACAGAGATGCTTTGCATCTGAAACCATCAGAATTCTTGAACAAAAAGGACTCTCGCAAAGCAATATGCAAAATGCAAAATGCAGACCAATTTCCTAAGAATATCTAATTGTTCTTAGGCATTTTTACTAGGTTATCACCTTCACCACGCCTCTCCAAATCTTCAAGCAGTCATTTTTTGGCAGATTTGGTACTCTTTGGTATGGGTGGGGGCAGGGATTGGGTAACGGGATGGGAGGTGGTGGTGGCTCGATGTGGGAAGAGAAGAAAGAAGAAGGTAGCGGTGAGGGTTTTGGTAAATTTGGGAAGAAGGGTCAAGTATTAAAAATAAAATAAAATTCGGTACCCAATATAATATAAAATTTTGATTTTAGGGTCTATTTGAAATTAATTTGATCTCTTACCTATTTTTTCTTTCACGCTCCCTCTTTTTGTGGCATTTTTAGCACTAATAAAATGTTTCATGGCAAAAAAGGCATGAAAAAACGATTTGTGGCAGATATAACACTTGTAACTAGTTTTGTGGCAGATATAGCACGAAAACGTGATATGTGGCAGATATAGCACTCATAACTAGTTTTGTGGCAGAAAAAGCTATTTGCTCTTATTATTATCCATTTTATAAATCATGATTTTGACCAATTAGACTATAGGTTTGTCACTTTATTATCTAATAATTACGTAATAAAAAAGTTTGAATTATTATTCCATATTTAAATATTGTGGTTGCTTGAAAACATTGCTTGTACAATTTAAGTCCAAAATAGCAGTAATAACTAATAATAAAGGTTAGAAAACTTAAAACCAAATTTACAGACAAACTCTGCCCTAAATTTGGATTGTTAAGTTATTTAGTTTGCCGGTTGAAATACTAGTTTAGAAATAATTTTATAACTAATTGTTCTCGAACAAGAATTTCAATTGGCAAATCAAAAGACTTGACAACTAAGATTAATTCAGTACGATACTGACAGAATAATTATCAACATTGAAACTAGATTGCAAGTTGTTAATGCTAAAAAAGAAATACTCTATTTATAACGTTATGTTGAAATAATTTTTATTAGATGTTCTTGGAATTAGTCTTACCGAGGTCCTATGAGGATATGATGATATTCGGTTTCAAAATTTTGAAAACTGTTTTATCTCCTGTAAAATATTGAAATTTAGAGTGATTATTGACAAAATTAATTGAGAATTATGTAAAATATTATAGGAAAAAAAAAGAAAAAGAAAAATTATCGTTGACACTAGACAGTCCCGTCCCGCGACGCGTCCCGGCTCCTATGCTGAACAGAAAACGTTCAGGTATATGCGGGCCGACCACTGCGAGCCATCGATCTTGTACTTTTGATCAAACGACCGTGGCAAAAGCAGGGTATTTTTGGGTTGAAAGAAATTTGTTTTGTTGGCGCCAACAAACATCACGTCCCCCTGCAAAACATCACGTCCCCCATTTTCTCTGTCTTACTTTTTTATTTGGAAGAAGATATATGAATATGACAATCCTCGAAAGAACTCCCATTCCAAAATCTCCCTTTTTCATCTATTTCCTTCTCTCAAGTTCCCGCTGACTTTAAAAAAAATCTCCTACGAGTAAAGATTGCAAATGGAAGAAAGTCAAGCCTACGAAGAAGGAACTGCTAGTAAGGTTGAATGGCAAAGTTTTAGGGATTTTCTTCAGAAGAACGGTGTCCCTTACGATGGCCAAACAAGTTCTCATGAAGAAAATGGTTTAGTTGGAGATCTAGGCATAAGTAAAAACTTGTGTACTGAAGAAATTATTTTAGTCACTAGTGATAATGATGATGTTGATACAAGGACAGCTAAAAGAACGAAGCATACAGTTATTATTGACCCTGAAGATGACGATGGTGAGTTGTTTCATTAATGAAAATGTTGTATCATGTTCTTTCTTTACTGTTTCATTATGGAGAACGCATGTTCCCTGACAGGGAACGCATGTTCTCTTATTCAGAACACATAAAATTGTACCACGTAATAGTCGCAGGTCTGGAGCTTAGGGAAGAAAAACAGGATAACCAGGAAAGACAGACATTTGACAATTCAGAGCATGATGGTAAGACATTGAATATAAAAACACGTGTTTTATTACTTAGAACACGCGTTGTCTTACAAGGAAATATCTGTTCCCTGTCAGGGAACGCACCTGCTCTTGTTCAGAACGCATGTTCCCTGATAGAGAACGCATGTTCCCTGACAGGGAACGCACATTCTCTTGTTCAGAACGCATGTTCCCTGACAGGGAACGCACCTTAACCTTCTCTTGTTCAGAACGCATGTTCCCTGACAGGGAACGCACCTTCTCTTGTTTAGAACGCATGTTCCCTGTCAGAGAACGCATGTTCCCTGTCAGAGAACGCATGTTCTATTGTCAAGAACGCATGTTCTCTTATACTAACAAACATATTTTTACAGGTAATGCCGACTATTATAGCACAATTGATCTGAAGCCCAAGGAGTTCACTACAGAAATTGAGTTCAGAGATTTTTTACCTTGATTATGCTCATAACTTAGGGTTTGGCATTAGAAAAAGTTATAGTAAGACCTTACGTAGAAATAAGGAGCAGGGTTGGTTACTCGAAATACGTTTGTAATAAAGAGGGATTCAGAAAGCGAAGTATTTATGATCCCAAGAACAATGAGAAATGCCCCGAAACCCACGTAGAAGCTAGCAAATTATTGACGCGCAAACGAGCCGAGGAGCGGACGGGTTGTACTGGCTAAGCTAGTCATGAAATTTAATCAACAAAGACGTGTATTTGTAGTTAGTACTTGGGTTAAGGAGCATAATCATTCCCTTCATCCAAAAAATTTTGCTCATTTGTTAAGATCGAATCGTCAAGTGACGAATCTTCATGGAATTGTTGCTGAGATGAATGATAGTGCTGGGGTGCCACTAAAGTCTTCTTACACTATAATGTCACAGCAAGCAGGGGGCAATGAAAGTCTCGGATTTATAAAGGTTGATTTAAAGAATCACCTGTGTAGGAGACGCCAAAAGTCGATGGAACTCTGAGAAGGAACCGCCCTACTTGAGCATTTCCTGCGTGAGGCATACTTGAATCCTTCGCTTTTACTACGATATTGAAATGGGACTCACGATGAAAAAAATTGCTAATATTTTTTGGGCGGATGGATTAATGAAGATGGACTATGGTTACTTTGGCGATGTAGTGACCTTTGATACAACATACCGACCAACAACAATTTCGCACTCCATAGGTATTATGAATACATTTTCAATGGTAGAGAACACTTGTTATCAAACAGAGACAACGTGGTCTCTGCTTTGAGAACAAGTGTTATCTACCATTTAACACGCTTTCTATGCCGGTGAACATGTATTCTTTGTCGTGGAACATGCGTTCGAACAAGGAATGTGCGTTCTCGTCAGTGGAACATGCGTTTTTTGTCGTGGAACATGCGTTCTAAACAAGAGAATGTGCGTTTCCCCGCTCAGTGGCACATGCGTTTCTTTGTCGTGGAACATGAGGTGCGTTCTCGCCGTGGAACATGCGTTTCGAACAAGAGAATGTGCGTTCTCGCCGTGGAACATGCGTTTCGAACAAGAGAATGTGCGCTCCATGTCGTGGCACATGCGTTCTTTGTCGTGGAACATGCTTTCTAAACAAGAGAAGCGTGCGTTCTCGCCAGTGGAACATGCGTTTCGAACAAGAGATGGTGCGTATATCTCGCGTATTGTCAATAACATAGATGGTTCCTTTTTCACCAAGCAATTTTTTTTTGATTTCTCAGCTGCTTTGTTGGTTTCAACAATCACCACGAGTCGTGCATATTTGGGGGCAGCATCGCTATATGATGAGACAATTCCTTCTGCTCAAATGGTTATTCAAGTCATTTTTGAAATGCATGTCCGGGAAAGCCCCTAAATCTTTTTTTTACCGACTCAGATGCCGCAATGGCTACTGCAATAAAGGCCGAGTTCCCTAATTCTTTCCATGGCCTCTCGCACATGGCACATTAAGGAAAATGCCGCCAAGAACCCGAGCTCAATGTGGACTCGCAGAGGTCGAGAGCATTTTTTTAATGCAATGTATAATGTCAATGATGAAAATGAGTTCGACCACGTGCGGGCCAAGCTCGAAAAGGAGTGCATTATTAAGTGATAATTTCGAAAAAGAAGATGTGGTTCATTCGTGGGTCAAAAGGGATTCATGGGTTTCGAGAACAATGGTCATCCGCCTCGGGTTTGCAAACATTTCACTCGCTGGCATTCGATCAACCCAGCTTAAGCGAGTCGAATAACGTTGTCCTTAGAGGATATCTAAAGGCGCACTCACAATCTTGTCCAGTTTTTCACGCACTTCAACAGGATGTTGAATGATAGGCGATCTGTTGAATTTGGAAGAAACTTTGAATGTATGAACAAGTTGCCGAACAACAATACCCCGCATAGCCCCTTGGCCAATAGTGCAGCCACACATTATACGCCAAATGTTTTCGCAATGTGGCAGGAACAGGTATTGTTGTCTTGACATGAACGCATGTTCTCCTGTCGAGAACACACGTTCTCTTTAAGGGAACGAATGTTGTCTTGAAGCATGTTCTCTTGATGTTATCTTGACCAGAACGGACGTTCTGGTCTAAAGAACGCACGTTCTCTGAACCAGAACGCACGTTCTGGTATAAAGAACGGACGTTCTGGTCTAAAGAACGCACGTTCTCTTCACAAGAACGCATGTTCTGTTTATTATAATCCCCTCGCTTGCTTGTGTTCAATGATCACCAAACCAATGGAGTACTTGATAGATCCATGTCCTGGGAAAAATGACGGTGGGAAATATGCATACCGAGTGTACAAGGACGTTTATCTTTCTGGTGAGAGGGCAAAGCTAGATGAGAGAATTGTGATGGTTGATCCCGACAACGTAATTATCGAATGCGAATGTAGACTTTTTTGAAATACTGGCTCGGACTGTCGCCATTGCCTTAGAGTTATGGAACTCCTAGGCTCTCGTGAGGAGTGCACATAAAATTTAGAGTGTTGCCTCCACACTACCCGATGAATAGGTGGACAAAAAATGTGAAGAATGGTGTCGACTTAGTTTGTCGTAATCGGTGGTAGGAAAGCACCTACCGAATATAGCTGAACGCTATCAAGAAATGTGTGGAAAGATGGTATCGCCGTAACAATCGCATGTGGCAGATGATGCCGCTATGAGTTTGTGGATCTGGGTCGCTTGATGATTTGTGCAAGAGTGTCAACTCGATACTCGACGCGACCGGATCCACACGTATAACTACAAATGACTAGTAAGGTTAATTTTATTCAAGATGTACTCAACTTATTTTTTTACCGACCTTGAGTGGATTAACAACTAATAATTATTTATGTAGTAATGTACTCAAACAAATGGGTGACAGTGGAGTTGAACGCTCATGCTCGAGTTGAAAAAACGCCCGCACTCCAAATAGATCCGAGGAAGAGGTTAAAGAGAATTGTAGAGATTAAAAGACAAAAGGCACGGGCTAAGTATATTAAGAAAATGCAACAAGACGCATTGGAAGAAACCACTAGACTAGCACTGTAATATTGTTACGAACACACGGTGTTAAGCCATTTTTGTCATCTACTTACCTTTTGAAGAAACCATTTAAACTAGCATTTTAATAGTGGCAAGAACGCATGTTCTCATGTCAACCAAAATGTTCTGGAAGTAAGAACGCATGATCTGATAATAAGAACATGCACTCCTAGTCAAGAACGCTGCTGCTCGCATCGAGAACGCCGCTTTCTCTTGTCACCTATTCATGTCCCACAAAGTTATTTGCATGGAACATAATATCATTATCGCATAATTCGCTTTGCATAAATATAATGTTGAAACGAATCGATAATAATAACATGTTTTCCTAGGCAAGAACGTATATCCTCTTGAATAGAACACACGCTCGCTTTAAAGAACGACGCTCGCATCGAACGCACGCTCGCATCGAGAACGCACGCCCTCTTGTAAATAATGCGTGTCCCACAAAGTTATTTGCATATGGAACATAATATCATTAATGTACAATTGGTTTGCAAAAATATAATGTTCAAACGAAGCTGCTCAAATTAGCAAAAATGTTCATTCATTTCGAGCATTATACCTAAGTGGCATTTTCCGTAAGTTCTCCTCGCTATTTTGTTCGACGGGTGTCCCAAAATGCGAGCCACCAGCCTTCTTTCTCAACTCGGATCATATGTGATGCCGTGGTCCAAAGTGGAAAATATTTTTTGCGAATATGCCCTTCCCTAATGCTCCATCGCTGCAGTACACACACACCACAACAGCTTCTTATCATCGAAGGTTGGATGGGAACCCTCGCCGTGTTTGATTTTAAAACCTTTGAAGTTGTACTTTGACTTTAAATTTTTCCCCGAGCCGAGCCGCCAACCCCGCTAAAACAACTTGACCTGAGGAATGTACTTGGCCTTGTTTACCGCTGCCTTCGACGACCCAAGCTATTAAGAATATACAATTCTTTTGCTTTCAAATCCACCACATATACCCGTAAGGGTCACGTAAACGATGGGGAGAAAGAACTATAGGAAAACAATGTTAGTATTAGATCATTCTTTGAAACAAAACAAGTTTTCGTATTAGTAGAAAAACGCATTCAATAAAAAAGAGACCACATGTTCCCGAGAAATGTAACCTTACCAAGTCAACACTTGTCTGATCCCATCTCGCCATTTTCCTTTCGCGTATAATCAATGCCTAAGCAATCACCCGGGTCTTCGACAAACATGCCCATTTCGAGTCCTTTTGGCAAAGCGATGACCAACCCATTCTTCCTTCCCATATCCCCTCGCCGCGTAACTCCGCACAAATACAATTATATACCAACATCAATCATTTATTTTGTTGATCGACATAAATCAATTCGTAATACCCGGATATACCGATATAATGGTTGTAAACCAAAATTTCTTCATTTGCCCTATTGGTAGCCTCGGATTTCTTCAACATTAAGCGATATGGGCTAAGGCATTAACCACATCATCAACAATTTCCTCTCCGTGCATACAAGTCCGCATATCTTTCCTCCGCAAAAGGCCGCACGTAAAAATCAAACAAGACAAACTTTCTTCAATAAAAAACAAACATTTCAAAGAACAATAACGCACGTTTCTAAAACACAAGAACGCACGTTTCTAAACACAAGAATGCACGTTTCTAAACATAAGAACGCACGTTTCTAATCACAAGAACGCACATTCTCAACCGAGAACGCATGTTCTCTTGACCGTAAAAGCATATTCTCTAATCAAAAAGTTAATTGAACTTACTGATCTTCCGCAATCCAAGCATATTCAACAAGCGCAATCTCATTCTTCTTCAAAGACTCGATCATCTTTATTATGTGTAATGAAAGGAGAATTCGTAATGGCTCTGCTGGGCTTTACTTGCTTCTTGCCCTTGACCAATTTGACAGAGCTAGGGCCACTGTAATCGCCGTCCCACTTTCGAACTGACATTAATTGGAATTATGGTAACACAAGTTGCCGGTGTCTCCTCACACTCTCTCTCTCAACCTCGGGCAGCTCCTCAACGGCGTGATTCCCCGATGGGACATGTGCAGAGTCTCTTCATTCACCTCGTCCCGCCTCAATATTTTTAGCTCGGTCAGGGGCCTGGGTTTGCAAATTTTGCATCACCTCCTCCCCTTGTCCCAAAACACCTCCTCCCCTTGTCCTAAAACATGCCTCCTCCCCTTGTCCCAAAACATGTCTCTCCTCCCCTTCATCCCGGTAATAGTCAACTACCTCACGAATAACCTCATCTGGGTCCTTTCCCCGACTCAGAATCGGGCTATGCTTGGTTTCTTCAAGATTGAAATCTGCTTTCCCTAGCCTCATCTACCGTCAACTCAACCTCCATAGCGTCCCCCGCATTCATCATCACTAATCCGAACCCTCCTTCTCTTCCGGGCATGACGAGCCCCTTTTCATGCACTCGAGGCCACCGCCCTAGCTGGGACCTCATCGCTCGGATTCCATCAAAAATTCTTCATTAACAACACCCCTTAAAGAGCCGATTTCCTTGTTTACTTCAACGAGCATACTTCTCCCGACCGCAATTTCCTTTGTTCAACCTCCTTCGCTGAGCCGTAAGGTCTTTAAACTTTTGTTGTTTCTCTCTCTTCACCACTTGCTGTAAAACATACCTTCCCCAAAGATTTTTTAAACTTCCCTGTCTGGGAAAACAACACTAAAGACACTTTTCATTTTTTGACTTATCCCAAAGAGTACAACTTGGGGCCATCAATACGGAGATGATTTCCAGAGAAGAAATCCAAAGAATGCACCTAACACATACAAACGGAAGTAAGTAGGGGAAAAAAAATATGTTGTCAACACAAGCACGTATGTTATCTTGAATAGAACGCATGTTCTGGTATTAAGAACGCATGTTCCCTCAAAGAGAACGCACGTACTGATTATCAAGAACGCATGTTCCCGCACAGAGAACGCATGTTCTCCTAAAAACACGTGTTCCATGACAAGAACGCATGTTCTCCTAAAAACACGTGTTCCATGACAAGAACTCATGTTCTCTCTACAAGAACGCATGTTCTGGTATCAAGAACACGTGTTCCATGATCAGAACGCATGTTCTCATGAAAAGAACGCATGTTCTCTCTACCAGAACGCATGTTCTATTCACCAAAACGCATGTTCTAATAAAACAACGTGTACTCTATCGCCCATACCGTTAGGAAATGCATGTCGGCAGGAATCCTGTACGTTAACTGATTACCGGCGAGCGCCTTTGATGGTAGAATGCAAGAGACTCATGCACAAAATCAACAATAAATTCGCCCAGCTTGTACTCTTTTGAATTGTTCAAACAAAGATTGCATATCTCACACTAACCATTCTACTACCTTTTGCAACGAATGGATCTGCTAAAGACGTATAGCCCGTATAAAGAAACCCATCTCTTAGTGGTTCATGTTGTCTTGTGTCCTAAGGAAAGTGTACACAATGTCCTCATCGATATAGCCCTTATTGAACAGAGCTATCTTCAAAAAATCATCTAAAACTTCTTCACCTTCTACTGGGGAAAAGTGGTTTCAAGATTTTTATGCCCTGGTACGGCTTTATGCCCCATAGGCACTCCATACACTCTCTCGCACGTCTTCCGCAGAGAATGGGCAAGTGCATGCCCGTCTCCAAGTCGGATGCATCTTTCGGATGCATCATAGTTGGTAACTGGCATATTTCAAACTAAGCTTCGTGTGAGCCTGAGAGTTTAACCTCGAGTAAACCCTATAAGTCCTAGGATCCTTCAAAAGTTGTAACTTTTTTATACTCCGCTCTTCATCTCCCAAACGACCCTTTTCATTTAAAGCCATGAGTTTCGATGTAGAACATAGAAATTCCCATTTTTGGCGCTTCGACGTATCGTCCGATGTAATTTGTACTTCACTCATCCTTTTAGAATATGTGTTCTCGCAAAGAGAATACGTGTTCTTTGAAGAGAGAATTGGAGAATATGTGTTCTTTAGACGGGAAGAAGATGAAGTTCTTTTTTGCTTTTCAGCTCGCTTTTCTTAAAGAGAGAATGTGTGTTCTTGCAGAGAGAATGTGTGTTCTTTAGACGAAGAAGACGAAGTATTTTTGCTTTTCCACTGCTTTTCTCGGACCTCGAACCCAAACGATTTGATCGGTGGCGTGTTCTATTTTCTTTACGTTTTTTTTATTTGTGAATTTACGCATGTACCCTTTTTACCTTCTTTTTTAAATCTCACTAGTTGTTTGCGCAGTAAGTCGAATTAACGGTTGGATCACGCATGTCCCCGCATCGCATCTTGAATTAAAGCGCTGTCAGACGCGAAATGACCGCCCACGACGACCATTGCCTCGATCTATTGACATCCCTTCACTGCTTCATCTTTCTTTCTTTCCTTTTCTGTCTCTCCCATCTCCTCTGTCTCTCTCTCTCTCTCTCAGTGAAAACGGATTTTTCTAGTGGTTTTTTTTAGGTATGTTGAGCTGTTTCTTTAATTCTTTTAGTTAAAAAAAGGTAAAAACAAAATCATTGATTTCTTTCTTAATAGGTACAAAAAGAAAAACTCATTGTTTATTTTATTTTATAGCTTAATATAATCAACAATTTCATCACTTGTTGCTTCGTCACCACACCCTGTATTATCCCCAAAAAAAATAAATAATTCCCAACTCTCCACACTCCCATCAAGAAAAATCTTCTTCTTTTTCTGTTTCTTGCTTAATGGGATTTGACTTTTTAGTTGAATTCATGGGGGTTTGGTTGAATTCAGCAGAAATCCCATAAAGAAAAGCTTTTCTTTTCTGTTTCTTGCTTAATTGAAGAAGAGTGGTGTTGAATTCATGGGATTTTGTTAAATGGGTTCTCTTGAAAGTGGGACTTCTTTGAAGAAAGACCATTCTTTGCACCGTTCTGGTTCAGCAACTGGAAGGAGTTTTAATCAAAGATTTGCAAGATTGGTTTTTTTCAAGAAGATTGATTTTGTTTCTTTGATTTGTACAGTTGCTGCTTTTCTATTTTTTATTGTTCTTTGTCAAGTTCTTTTACTTGGTTCATTTCTGGAAAAATCTTCTGGTGTGTTCTTGAAATCGAATAAGGATTATCATCAAAAAAAGGTTGATGAAAAATCTTCAGATTTAGTAGCATTCTTGAAAGAGTTCAATGGGTTGGATTTTGGTGAAGATATTAAGTTTCAGCCTTCAAAGATTTTAGCCAAGTTTAAAAAAGAAGAAGAAGCTTTACAAGTTTCAAGAAATGTTTCACGATTTGGTTATAGAAAACCCAAGCTTGCAATGGTGAGCTCTATAATGGTTGTAAGGCTTATAAATAATTTTTTTAATGCTTAATTTTATATTGATTTTTTTTTTCCCTCTGATTGTTTAGGTATTTGGAGATCTATTAGTTGATCCATATCAAATACAAATGGCTACTATTGCAGCTGCATTGAAGGAGTTAGGATATGAAATCGAGGTAATTTTAATTTTTACCACTAAATTATATCATTGCTAAGAACATGTAGTCAACATCTTTGTTCAATTTTCAACTAGAATCTTGGCATTCTGCTTGTTCAATGAAAAGTGTAGTTCCACTTGATTGTGTGTGTTTTCCGCTTTTGTGTTCTCTCTTTGTATTAGCTTATCAAGTACTATAGGCATAAGTTTTAAGGCTGTGAAGCTTAGTTCTATCTGCTTGGCAGTTATATTGGAGAAACTAGTCAGCCTTGCTTCAATAGAAAGTCTAGTTTCCCTTGATTGTGTGCTTTTTTCCTCTTGATTCACGTTTTTTCTCTTGGTATTTTCTTATGAAGTGCTATAGGCGTAACTTTTAAGGCCGTGCGGCTTAGTTCTATCTGCTTGGAAATTATATCGGAGAAAACAAGTCAGCCTAAGAGGAAAATAACTGGTTATTAAAACAGGCATCTTCTAATGATTACATGTAAAGATGTTTTAGTTCTGGGCATGGTGAGTATTTGCAGGATTTGGTGGCTACTTTGAGTGTGAAATTGGCTACTTGAAAACTCCAGAGGAGAGGAACTATGGATAATTATGTGCAGAGACAGATGACATTTTGCACTTGTGCAGTAATTGGAACCCCTGTGATAAGACCTCTTGGCTTCGAAACCTTTTGTTAGAGTGAAAATAAAACAGCAAGGAAAGAATGGTGAAATTGATTTGTTTGACTTAGTCAAATTACCTCACAAGAGCTGAGGTCTGACTACTCACTTAATTTTGTAGACTGTCTTAATGATGTTTTTTTCTATTTCACTAGCTATGTCACGACCATATACTGACTATTCCGAGTGTTTTTACAAACTAACTGATTTTGCCCCTTGTCAATCTCATACACTGTCAACCTGCAGCCTTTGCCTATATTTACATTTTTTTATTCGCTTAATGCCCTTGATAATTTGAATCTAGCCTGTGTGGTAGGACTTTATTTCATCTCATAGAGGATATAAAGGTTAATATATAGGAGCATGCCTATAATTAGAGATGGCTAAGGTCTAATTTTTTGTTTAATTTGGTTTTTGAACCCTTAAAGTGTGGTCTCATCCATTTGCATTGGCATACAGTTGCTTAATTGTCAAATATCAAATTCCGATTTTCTAATATTGCATTGACCTATTGTCTCGATTTTTTGTTTTTTGTCTTGGCAATTCTTGCTCTTTTATGTTTTGGTTGTTTCGTTTTCAATTTAATGGGGTTTCTTGATGAGATAAAGAATAGCTTAGCATTGTTTATCTTAAACAACTGCAGGTGTTCTCACTTCATGATGGTCCCGTTCGGAAAGTTTGGAAAGATATTGGAGACTCACTCAATGTGCTGGAAACTAATGAGACCATGGATATAGCTATAGACTGGCTAAGGTCTGCTTTACATGTTCTGTTGGTCTCCCATAATATTCTTGAACATCTAAAAAAATAATACTTTTTCTATATATAGTTCTTGCTGGATGAATAATTTTAACGCTTTTAATATCATATTGACTATTGGTGTTTGTAGGATGTGATTATTACCGACATCATTATTGGGATTTTCCTATATTCTGTCTGCTTAAATATCTTTCTAGGAACTGGCTTTTATAACTTTGCATTCAGTGGCATTCAATATTTTAATTCTTTTTCCCTGTTTGAATGAAGTTATGAAGGCATTCTCGTGAACTCCCTTGACGCAAGTGGTATCTTCTCTCGGTAGGCATCACCAACTTGATATTATCATTAGTAGGAGTTCATGCTACAGGAACCTTTAAGTTCTCTAACAGCTTATAGTATTATCATTGTTTGCTTTCCGTATTTCCCTTTACCTAGCCTGCTACTAGTTGAGAACATTTTTACAAAAAAAATGAATGATTTTACTTCTTTCAGCCTTATGCAGGAACCTTTTAAAAATGTACCTGTTATATGGACTATACATGAACAAACACTTGCTGCTCGATTGAGAGATTATGCTTCAAGTGGCCAGAACGGTCTTGTTAATAATTGGAGAAAAGTCTTCAGTCGGGCCACTGTTGTTGTCTTCCACAATTATATCTTGCCGGTATGGTTTTAACTTGTAGCCTACGCACCCCGCACCCCCCAACACACACACACACACAACACACAAAATAATCCAAATCCATAGAAGTATTTGGTCGTGCCAAACAATTCGTGGTGCAAATCAATTTGTTTAAACTCTAAATCACATTCTTGATGCAGTATTTGGTTTGCGGGCTTGGTATTCATACTATCATTCTGAGGGCTGCTTTTCATTTTCATTCATCTTGTAGATGATGTATTCAACTTGTGATGCTGGAAACTACTTCGTGATACCGGGATCTCCCACAGAAGCATGGGAAGCTGACAATTTCATGGCCTTGGACAAAAGTAATACGCGTGCAAGGATGGACTATGGGTCCAACGATTTTATTATCGTGGTTGTAGGAAACCAACTTCTTTATAAAGGGCTGTGGCTCGAGCACACAGTAGTTTTACAGGCTTTATCTCCGCTCCTTAAGGACTTTCCAAGTGATGGCAATACAAGCTCTCCTCTTAAGCTCGTTATATTAGCTGGGGATTCAAATATTAACTACAGTATGGTTATACAGGTAACGTTTGCACTTTCTCTGTTTTTTTATTAGCTCACCTTATCCTTCAGCCCCAGTCCATCAATCTCCTCAAGTAAAGAAATCAATTGATTTTTCCCGATTGTTTTCTGTTAATGCAATTAACATTGTTCTTATTCACAGACCATTGCAACAAAATTGAGTTACCCCGTTGGAATGGTGAAGCATGTAGCTTTTGATGGAAATGTTGACAGAATCCTCAGTATAGCTGACCTTGTGATATACTCATCCTTCCTTGATGGGAAATCATTTCCAAACATTTTGCTAAAAGCCATGTGCTTGGAGAAACCAATAATAGCTGCAGATCTACCAATCATCAGGAAATATGTACGCATCTGCACCTAAATTCTCTTCAAAACGTTTTTTTACATTTAAATTCTTATTCCATACCATAGTAGCTCACTGGAGTTCCAAGATCTGTTAGGTTGATGACCGAGTGAACGGGTACTTGTTTCCAAAAGAGGATGTCAGATTTCTATCGCAGATCATGATGCAAGTGATATCGGACGGAAAATTATCTCTTCTAGCTCGTAAGGCTGCTGCTATTGGCAAACATACTGCTAAGAACTTGATGGTTTTTTAAACTGTGGAGGGATATGCTTTGCTACTGGAAAATATTCTCAGGTTCCCATCTGAAGTCATAAATGTACAAGAAGTTACAAAGATACCTTCCAACATGAAAGCAGAATGGCTATGGAATCCTTTTGAAACAATAAGGGATTCAAATTTCAAGAACGAAACTAGGGATCTCAGTAAATACTTAGACAAGGTTGAAAAGCAATGGATTCATACGCCGAAAGAGAATTCCGTGTATGTCACTTCAACGAATGAAAATTTTGTGTATGGTATCTGGGAAGAACAGAAAGCTATTGACATGGCTAATGTGAGAAAGAGACGAGAAGATGAAGAGGTAAGCATTGCCTTTTCTCGACTGCAACCTTATATTCTGAAATTTCCTTGGCCACTAATTTCTTCAACAAACCCATTTAAAATTGGATACAGTTGAAGGACAGAACAGATCATCCTCGGAGGAATTGGGAGGAAGTTTATCGTAATGCTAGGAGAGCAGATCGGTCTAAGAATGAATTACATGAGCGAGATGAAGGAGAGCTGGAAAGGACAGGACAGCCATTATGCATCTATGAACCTTTTTTGGGGCAAGGGCCTTGGCCCTTTCTGCACCGAACTGCACTTTATCGGGGACTTGGACTGGTAATATTTCTTGTCTGATAAAGCAGATCATAGTTACAAACTCTTCCCTTCTTCTAGTTGAAGCTGTTACCTAAATGAAACCTTTATTCTTAATCTTATTTTTCGGGCATATGTGCTCTTAATCTTAGTGTTGATGCTGTTTCCTAAGTGAAACTTTAATTTTTAATTTCATTTGTCGGGCTTATGTGCTCTTGATTATTCTAGTCCTCTAGAGATCGGAGACCTGGAGCAAATGATGTTGATGCACCCTCTCGACTTGCCCTTCTAAATAATCTCTATTATCGAGACGCGCTTGGTGAATTTGGAGCCTTTTTTTGCTATTGCAAACCGGATAGATCGCATGCATAAGAATGCTTGGATTGGATTCCAATCTTGGAGAGCAACGGCAAGGAAGGTAGGTTGGTTGTTCATACTGTATACTATCTTTTATTGTTATTACTTTTACACACAAGGATTTTATTGATTTCTTTTTTTTTCCCAATGGTTTTCCATATAGAGATTCTTGGAATTCAGCAATATGGTATACCCATAGATTTGCCCGATAATTATTCTTTAGTAGCTAATTTCACACTAAAACAGGAATCCTTGTCCAAGACGGCGGAAAATTCATTGTTAGATGCTATCCAATCACGAAGACATGACACACTTTATTTTTGGGCTCGCATGGACATGGATCCAAGAAACCCACAAAAACAGGAATTTTGGGACATTCTGTGATGCTATTAATGCTGGTAATTGCCGGTAAGACTTGTTTTCTACCCTGTATGTGCAGAAACATGTAAGAGAAAATTCTTTTAGATGCCCTGTCATTCATCTTTTAAATTTTCCTAAAATCTATGAAGGTTTGCTTTCTCTGAGGCTCTTAAGAAGATGTATGGCATAAAGAACAACTCGACTTCTCTGCCTCCAATGCCAAATGATGGTGATACCTGGAGCGTAATGCATAGTTGGGTTTTGCCAACAAAGTCATTCTTGGAGTTCGTCATGTTCTCGAGGTTTGATCATGTGTATCTTTGGTCTTCAATTGTTTATCTTCTTTCTCTTCCTCCCTCCGTCTTCCCTCCATCACTTGTTTTTATTTAAGTTAAAAATATATTAATGATTACTGTTGCATTTGCAGAATGTTTGTGGATGCACTTGATTCTGAGTTTTATGAGCAGCACCATGTAAGCGGGCACTGTTATCTTAGTTTGGCAACGGTAACTCTCAACTCTGTCATGCCGATTCTTACGTATATAATTAATTATATATACAAAAACTTATTCAAAATACATGATCTGGCAGGATAAACACTGTTATTCTCGGATGCTCGAGTTACTTGTAAATGTTTGGGCCTATCACAGTGCAAGAAGCATAGTTTATGTGAATCCAGAAAACGGCCTAAATGCAAGAGCAGCATAAGCTGAAGAACCGAAGAGGTCAAATGTGGGTGAAATGGTTCCAATTCAGTACTCTTAAGAGCATGGACGGAGACTTGGCCGAGGTAGCAGATTCTGATCCCCCAAAAGGTCATTGGCTATGGCCATCAACGGGCGAGGTTTACTGGCATGGTATATTCGAAAGAGAGAGGAATCTAAGGAATCGGGAGAAAGAGAAGAAACGGCAACAAAGCAAGGATAAAATCTCTCGGATTAGAAAACGCGCTCGCCAAAAAACAATAGGTAAGTATGTGAAACCTCCACCAGAAGACGACATGCAAGAATCTAATTCAACCGCGACAACTGCTAAGGTTTCAAGGTAGCATTGCTCTTATTAGAAGATTAATAGTAGTATAGTTGGATAAAAATTCCAAAATTCTTTTCCCTCAAAATCAACCTTATAATTGTTTCATTTTTTGTTATCAGAGGATTTGCCTCTAGGTTCATGTATTGTATTTTGAGGTCTTGTACGTAAAATCGGCATCCTTATGGGGGTAGGGGTGGAAGTTCATAAATAGGTCATTTTCCCCCTCTGATTCTTTCTTTACCAGACACAAGGAAAATAGGAATGGTCCTTGTAATCTACCAAACAGCAAAAACTCCTGAATGTGTTGTAAACTCCAGAATTAACTTTTGGCTAAATTGGCTATGATTTCTTGAGCAATTATTCTTGTGAATTCTGTGTTGACACATCGAGCAGGTGTTAACTCATGAACTTGTAAGTTATTTTTATCTTTCTTAGAAACTCGATGTGTGAGACTTCATATTTCAACACTCTCTATAATCCACTTTGGGCATTATGAGCTCACATATTCCGCTTAAGGGTTCGATACCATGTGAAAATTAGCTCATGGACCTTCGTATCACCTCTCAAAACCAATTGGAAATGAGAGGTGTTAACCCTTGAGCTTATAAGTTATTTGGATCTTCCTTAGAAACTCGATGTGAGACTTCATATTTAAACACAATGGTTAAGCTTTTAATTAAGTTGATAGCTATTCTTCAACTATTAAAATAATCTGATAGTTATTCTAGAATAGTTATCGACTTGTTTCTCAACCTTTGGATCGAAGATTATTTAAGATTGTCTTAGCATGATAAAAAAAATTCTCTCCCGACTTTGTGATAAATTGTAAATCACAATTTCTCTGAGTATTGGATCGAGTTTTTGTTAGAAAATGTATGTATTGAGAAAAAAATGAGTTTTTTTTGTAAGACAAAAGTGAATTTAAAATGAAAATTTTGTGTTAGAGAATAATAAAAGTGCAAGTGACTTTAGTTAGGGCTGAGGCCAAGTTACTATTTGATCGAATATTCATAAAGGCACTGCATTCTGTATCTGTTAACCCAATTGGAGTATTTTCTGCAGATAAAGTCTGTTGTAGTCCATTCCAGCCATCTATAATCAGTAATGGGCCTCAAAGCCCAGAAATTAAAAACGAATTTCAAAGTGATGTTTTTATTTTTATTATTATTGAAGTGGGTGGTGATTGTGAAGCTGAAATTTCTTCAACGTACTTGGATTTTACTAGGGTGTTAATGGTTCGAGTTGGTTCGCTTTTATACATTTTTTAAACCAAACTAAAATATTCGGTTTGAAAATTTTGAAACCAATTCAAACCATTAAAAATTTCAAATCGATGCATTCGGTTTGTATCGGTTTGGTTTGGTTTGGGTAGGTTGTTCGGTTTTGAGGAGATACAAAAATATATTGATTATAAAATAAAAAATAAAACATTTTTTTTATATACTTACTTAGCTGCTAAAAATATAAAAAATTAAGACTATTATTTTCACACGTTAAACACAATCAAAAACAAAATAATGAAATATAAATTCTTGATTCTTGAACTTCAATATAAAGTAAAAATAAAACAATTTTTTTTTATATAATTACCTATCTACTAAAAATATAAAGAAATATGTCTATTGTTTTTCATAAGTTAAACACACACACACACAAACAAATTAATGAAATATAAATTCTTGATCTTGACAAACAAATTACTGAAAAATTATCCTACCAGGAAAAAGCAAAAAATACAAAAATTACATCATTATTAGTTTCAAAATAAAACAAAAACTTCAGGTGAATCTAAAACCACATACAACATATGGCTCTTTAATCTCTTACTTTAGCACTTGAAAAGCTTGTTTGTCATGGTATAAATAAAAAGTTCAATATGTTTTATTACAAAAGAGTTCTTTAATATATATATATTAGCCTAAGTACCCGTGCTATGCACGGGATTCCATTTTACTATACAATTAAGAGCATAAGAAAATCAAATAGCTTTGTAAGCTATTTTTTTTTTTTTTTTTTTAAGTTTTGACTCTTTAGATGGAAAAAAATAATAAGTAGGTTTTCTCGCAAGTTCTACCAAAAATCAAATGGCTATGTGAGATATTTTTTTTTATAAAAAAAAATGACTATTGAAATTAAAAAGTTAAAAAACAAATTGAGTTTGTCACTGAATTTAATTAGCTAAATATCAACCCACCAATTCATTCAATTGAAAAACATGCTCAAACCCCTTTATTTATAATGTTGTCAAACTCCAAAAATTTCTCGTACACTTTCAATGTGGATTTTGAATAATATTGAAAAGGAAAAAGAAAAATCTAAAAATTAGAATAGACCATATATTAAAACCCATAACTTTTAATTAATATTTTTTACTTATTTTTATTCTATTAAATATTAAAAAAAATTACAAATTTCTAAACTCTCCAAATCGAACTTGATTGTAAGTTCAATAGTAATTCAGAGGACTCAGTCATTTGAATAACTCGTTATTTGTTAAAACTTTAACTATTTATATTTATATAAATAAAAAATGTAAGAAGCAAATAAGTTTGCTTCCCCACTTTGATGGACCGAATTGCCAGCCTAATTTCTCACTCAAAACATGTGATAGTACTCATTTTTAATAGTATTGTCAAACTAAACAAACAATGTAACTTTTCAATGTGGGATACTTTTATGAACCAATTAAGAGGTTACAACAAAAGTAAAATTTAACCAACCAATCAAAATTTTATAAAATAATTAATTGATAAAAAATTCATGGAAATTACACGTACGATTTAGAAGAATGTGATTGGCTAAAACTGAAAACAAACTCTGTAATATAAATATAGATCGATAGTTAGATTAGATAGTCTAATAACATGTGCTATGCTCAGGATTCCATTTATCATATAATTAAGAGTATAAGAAAACAAATGGCTCAGTTAGCTGTATTTGTTTTGAAGTTTTGACTCTTTAAATGAAAAATAATAATAATAAGTAGGTTTTTCTCGCAAGTTGTACCAAAAATCAAATGTCTCTGTGAGCTATTTTAAAAAAAAATTGACTATTGGAATTAAAAAGTTGAAAAGCAAATTGAGTTTGTCACAGAATTTAATGAGCTAAATATCAACTACCAATTCATTCAATTGAAAAACATGCTTAAACCCCTTTATTTATAATGTTGTCAAACTCCAAAAATTTCGTACACTTTCAATGTGGGATATTGAATAATATTGGAAAAAAAAAGAAAAATCTAAAAATTAGAAAAGAAGAAAAGAAGAAAAGAAAAACCATAAATATATTAAAACTCATAACTTTTAATTAATATTTTTTACATATTTTTATTCTATTAAATATTAAAAAAATTAAAAATTTCTAGATTCTCAAAATCGAACTTTGATTTTAAGCTCAATCGGAATTCAGAGGACTTAGTCATTTGAATAACCCGTTATTTGTTAAAACTTTAACTATTTATATTTATATAAATAAAAAATGTAAGAAGCAAATAAATTTGCTTCCCCACTCTGATGGGCTGAAATGCCAACCCAATTTCTCACTCAAAGCATGTGATAATACTTTTTTTAATAGTATCGTCAAACTAAACAAACAATGTAACTTTTCAATGTGGGATACTTTTATGAACCAATCAAGATGTTACAACAAAAGATTTACTTACATTAGCATTCCATTAAAAGAATTAAAGAAATTATTGTCAAATACCTGTTAGAGTAGCTGGCAATGTGGTATAGTATTCGATTTGCATGTCGGGGGATCGAATCCTGCCTCCTGCAAATTAAATAAAATAGTTCAAATTTTTTGCACCAATCAAAATTTTTATAACTAATTAAAAAAATATAAAATCTTAGAAAATGACACATGGCATAATATAGATACAAAAAGTAAAAAGAGCTTCTGTAATATATATATACTAGCAAAAATACCCGTGCTATGCACGGAAACGTAATGTTTAATGAAAGAAAATATGTCAAAGTAATTTTGTAACTCAAAAACATGTCAAAGTAAACTCTTTTATAGTATTGTCAAACTCAAAAAACAATGTAACTTTTCAATGTGGGATACTCTTATAATCAAATTAAGAATTTACAACCAAAGTAAAATTTAACCAACCAATCAAAATTTTATAAAATAATTAATTGAACAAAAATTCATGGAAATTACACGTAGAATTTAGAAGGATGTGATTGGCTGAAACTGAAAACAGACTCTGTAATATAAATATAGATAGATACTCATTTCGATTCAAAATATAAGTCTTTTTAGGAGTTTTCACACAAATTAAGATACTAATCAAGATGACTAAAGTACCCCTAATTAATACTCCAAAAGAACTAATAAATTAATGAAGAGTTGCATGAGAACTATACATTTTGACAAATATGAATATATGGAGAAAATAATGTAAGGGTAAATTAGCCAATAAATGCACCATTATTGTAAAAAGACCTATATTTTGCAACAAAAACTAACTCTTAAAAAAACTTCTATTTTGAATCGGAGGAAGTATAAATTTTATTCCCATTAATTTTCTTTTATAGTCTAGTCATTTGTCAAATTTTAAAAATAATTATTATTTTTTTTATGTGCGATTTTTTATTGTTGTTAATTCTCTTATTTGAGATTAATATTTTTAACTTTTATTATAAATTAAAATTTCTACAAATTAATACTTTAGTTTTAGAGTTTAGAAAAAGATTCACATGATTTTTGCAGTATAAATGAAGAGAATTGATTTTTTTTTTAAATTTCCATATTTATTTATTTTTAAAAATATATTATGAAAATAAAAATTCTCCATTAGAATGAAAAAAATGAACATTGCAAAAGTATGAGCTAAATCGAACTTGACTATAAGCTCAATCGGAATTCAGAGGACCCGGTCATCTGAATTACCCGTTATTTGCTAAAACTTTTAACTATTTATATTTATATAAATAAATAAATATAAGAAGCAAATAAGCGGGCTTTCTTAATTTGATGGGCTAAAATGTCAGCCCAATTTTATAACTCAAAACATGTCAAAGTACCATCTTTTATAGTATTGTCAAACTCAAAAAACAATGTAACTTTTCAATGTGGGATACTCTTATAAGCCAATTAAGAGTTTACAACCAAAATAAAATTTAAATTAGCATTCCATTAAAAGAATTAAAGAAAATAGTTGTCAAATACCTGCCAGAGTAGTTGGCAATGTGGCGTAGCATCCGGCTTGCGTGTCGGGGGATCGAATCCCCCCTGTCCCAATTTACATAAAATAGTTTAACATTTTTGCACCAATAAAAGTTAATATTTAATTTTTATTAAGATAAGTTAATTTTCAATTAATTTAATTAACCTAAATATTCTCAACCAATAAAAATTAGTAAATTAATTAAAAAAATGTGAAAATCTAGAATAAATAGCCATTTTGGTCACTAAGGTATTTTCGTCCTGCCACTTTAGTCAAAAATGAGTTTTTTTAACTTTTTTCATCACTAAAGTTTTTTTCAGTGACCAAAATGGCAGATCGAAAAAACTTTAGTGATGAAAATGGAAGAATGAAAAAAATTTAGTGATGAAAAAAGTTAAAAAAAACTCATTTGGACCAAAATGGCTGAATGAAAAAACTTTAGTGATGAAAAAAGTTAAAAAAACTCATTTTTGACCAAAGTGGCAGGACGAAAATACCTTAGTGACCAAAATGGCTATTTATTCGAAAATCTAAGAAAATAGTATTGAAGAAATATATAGATACAAATATACGTATCTATAACATGCTCTGTAATATATATATATATATATATATATATACTAGCCTAATCGCTCGTGCTATGCACGGAAACGTAATGTTTAATGAAGGAAAAAATGTCAAAGTAATTTTGTAACTCAAAACATGTTTGGTATACTCTTTTATAGTATTGTCAAACTCAAAAAACAATGTAACTTTTCAATGTGGATACTCTTATAAGCAAATTAAGAATTTACAACCAAAGTAAAATTTAACCAACCAATCAAAATTTTATAAAATAATTAATTGAACAAAAATTCATGAAAATTACACGTAGAATTTAGAAGGATGTGATTGGCTGAAACTGAAAACAGACTCTGTAATATAAATATAGATAGAAGATAGATACTCCTTCCGATTCAAAATGTAAGTCTTTTTAAGAGTTTTCACACAAATTAAGATACTAATCAAGATGAATAAAGTACCCCTA
The DNA here is from genome assembly GCA_026122235.1 of Vinca minor. Lineage (NCBI taxonomy): Eukaryota > Viridiplantae > Streptophyta > Magnoliopsida > Gentianales > Apocynaceae > Vinca > Vinca minor. Next base: position 3,345,630 of record JAOCZM010000100.1, on the reverse strand, counting down.
ATTAATACTCCAAAAGAACAAATAAATTAATGAAGAGTTGCATGAGAACTATACATTTTGACAAATATGAATATATAGAGAAAATAATGTAAGGGTAAATTAGCCAATAAATGCACCATTCTTGTAAAAGACCTATATTTTGCAACAAAAAATAACTCTTAAAAAAACTTCTATTTTGAATCGGAGGAAGTATAAATTGTATGCACATTAATTTTCTTTTATAGTCTTGTCATTTGTCAAATTTTAAAAATAATTATTATTTTTTTTATGTGCGAGTTTTTATTGTTGTTAATTCTCTTATTTGACTTTAGATTAATATTTTTAACTTTTATTATAAATTAAAATTTTAGATTTAGAGAGTTTAGAAAAAGATTCACTTGATTTTTGCAATATAAACGAAGGGAATTGATTTTTTTTAAATATCCATATTTATTTATTTTTAAAAATATATTATGAAACTAAAAATTCTCCATTAGAATAAAAAAAAAATGAAAATTGCACAAGTCTGAGCTAAATCAAACATGATTATAAGCTCAATCGGAATTCAGAGGACCCGGTCATCTGAATTACCCATTATTTATTAAAACGTTAACTATTTATATTTATATTAAAAAAAAAATAAGAAGCAAATAAGCGGGCTTCCTTAATTTGATGGGCTAAAATGTCAACCCAATTTTGTAACTCAAAACATGTCAAAGTACAATCTTTTATAGTATTGTCAAACTCAAAAAACAATGTAACTTTTCAATGTGGGATACTCTTATAAACCAATTAAGAGTTTACAACCAAAATAAAATTTAAATTAGCATTCCATTAAAAGAATTAAAGAAAATAGTTGTCAAATACCTGCCAGAGTAGTTGGCAATGTGGCGTAGCATTCGGCTTGCAGCTCAGGGGATCGAATCCCCCCTGTCCCAATTTAAATAAAATAGTTTAACATTTTTGCACCAATAAAAGTTGATATTTAATTTTTATTAAGATAAATTAACTTTTAATTAATTTAATTAACCTAAATATTCTCAACCAATATAAATTAGTAAATTAATTAAAAAATGTGAAAATCTAAGAAAATAGTATTGAAGAAATATATAGATACAAATATACGTATCTATAACATGCTCTATAATATATATATACACTAGCCTAATGACAAGGGATTCCATTTTACTATACAATTAAGAGTATAAGAAAATCAAATATCTCTGTAAGCTATTTTTTTTTTTTTTTAAGTTTTGACTCTTTAAATGAAAAAAAATAATAAGTAGGTTTTCTCGCAGGTTCTATCAAAAATCAAATGGCTATGTGAGATTTTATTTATTTTTTATTTAAAAATGACTATTGAAATTAAAATGTTAAAAATCAAATTGAGTTTGTCACTGAATTTAATTAGCTAAATATCAACCCACCAATTCATTCAATTGAAAAACATGCTCAAACCCCTTTATTTATAATGTTGTCAAACTCCAAATATTTCTCGTACACTTTCAATGTGGGATCTTGAATAATATTGAAAAGGAAAAAGAAAAATCTAAAAATTAGAATAGAAGAAAAGAAAAACCATATATTAAAACCCACAACTTTTAATTAATATTTTTTACTTATTTTTATTCTATTAAATATTAAAACATTTACAAATTTCTAAACTCTCCAAATCGAACTTGATTGTAAGTTCAATCAGAATTCAGAGGACTCAGTCACTGAATAACCTGTTATTTGTTAAAACTTTAACTATTTATATTTATATAAATAAAAAATGTAAGAAGCAAATAAGTCGCTAACCCACTTTTTTTTTTCTTTTTTTTTTTTGCCCATCAAAGTTTGTTTGCTACCCCACTTTGATGGGCTGAATTGACAGCCCAATTTCTCACTCAAAACATGTGATAGTACTCTTTTTTATAGTATTGTCAAACCAAACAAACAATGTAACTTTTCAATGTGGGATACTTTTACAAACCAATTAAGAGGTTACAACAAAAGTAAAATTTAACCAACCAATCAAAATTTTATAAAATAATTAAGTGATAAAAAATTCATGGAAATTACACGTACAATTTAGAAAAATGTGATTGACTGAAACTAAAAACAGCCTCTGTAATATATATATATATATATATATATATATATTCGGTTTGGTTCGGTAGGGATTATTAAAAAATTTAAACAAAAACGAAAGTTCGGTTTTAATTTAGTCCAAACCGAAACCAGTCCAATGCACCGCTCAAACAGAAAAATTGGTTTGGATCAGTTTGGTTTGGTCGGTTTCGATTTTTCATGAACACCCCTAAATTTTACTATAGAAATTATAGAATACGTATTTAGATTGAGTCTAGTTTGAATTTTATCTAGTATAAAACTTAAATTGATGTCAAAATTTTCTTTGAATTAAGTATGAATATGAAATTTCAAATATTGAATCATCCAAAATTTAGTCTGAATTTGAGATAAGTCTGAGGTCAAATTGAAAGAATTCCCTTTTAGATTTCATTGAAGTGTTTTTAAGAAAATGAGTTAAACCCCAACTTCTTTAGCGTGTATTTGGGCGGATATGATAATCTGCACACTCTGTAAAATTTTAACTACGAAAACTTTTATTAATATATCTAAATAAAAATAGATAAAGCCTAAAGTGAATCGAGGGTGTTACAACTTTTTTTTTGTTGCTAAGTTAGGGTGTTACAACTTTTTTTTTTTGCTAAGTTAGGGTGTTACAACTTACAATCAGTATGCTAATGCGTATTTTTTCCGCATAGATTGATTCACTATCATCAGGTTCAGTCCGGCTCCTATGCGAAACACTTTTTTTCGCACATACGAAACAATTTTTTACCTTGAGAATAGGTATTCTCAAGTTAAAAACCATTGTTTCGAACAGATGTTTTGAAAATAAAAACAAGTGTTCATTTTTTAAATCAATTTCAACCGTTAAAATTTTAATTCAATGAATGAGATTTCGTCCCGCATGTGCGAAATAAAAGGTGTTCCGCATAGGAGCCGTGGTGCATCAGGTTATTGGATCTATACGATCCCACAATTCAATTTAAAAATTATATAATAATTATTTCAATAAGAAAAATTACTTTTCAAATATCTAAAATAATATTATCAATAAAGAATAATTATTTTCAAAACATTGAAGCTTGCACTCAATAAAAAGGGTGAAAATCCTCTGTCCCTATCCCTATCTCTAACGAATTAGAATTTATTATATAAATATTTTTTCCAATTATATATACACAAGGTGAATTTTGATTGATTGAGGATAGAGATGGGGACAGAAACGGAAACAAGAGATTTTTTGCCCAATAAAAAATACTCCATCCATTCCCTATTAATTGTCGTTTAGGAGATATTTAGGTATCCAAATTAATTGTCGTTTAAGGTTCTTTTATTAGTTGTCAACAATTTATTTCAATTATATCCTCAACATTTTCCTTTCTTTTCTTTATGATGTATTAGTGAGAGAGAGGGAAGGTGGAGTAATATTGGAAGTTTAGGTAAAAATGATAATTTTCTTAATTTTTTTAAATTGTCTAAAAAGTCTTATATTTAGGAAGGGAGGGAGTACTAATTAAGATTGTATCCATATTGTACCGGTTAGACAAAGGGTTGTGTATTTATTTAAATAAATTTCTGATGACTCACTTTGGACGCTACGGCGCTAGCATTAGGTACGTACGTACACGGTACACCCATCTAATCTTTCGTTTCATAGCATAGCAGATTCCTCTCTTTTTTAATCACGATATTGAGTCCTTCCCAATGTACCAGGGACGAAGATATTTTTTAAAATACTATTAGATATAATAAATTTTATATGTAATTTGGAATATTTTATTAAATTCACTCACAATATTTTTTTTTACATTTTTATATATAGTTCAGCATATTATTGTATTATTCGTCCCAACGTCAAATTTCTCAATTTGTCCCTGCAATGTACCACTATTGCTGCTGCTAGTACTACATTACTTGTAGTAGTAATAGGGCATGACATTTTGATATGACCTTCTTCCGTCATTTAACTAAGTAAAAAGAAGCAATATTTTTTGTAGCAAGTAATTTCAGAATCATCGATCTTCATCGATCCCATGAAGATTTTTACAGTCATACACATACGTGTCAATATACTAGTGGTAGAAAAATTACTACTTTTGTGATGAGTTGGTGAATCTTGTAAAAACAACGGCACTATCTATCAATGGGTGACTTTTTTAGATGAAGGAAACGTTATTACAATGCTATAATAGAAATCACACCTTAAGTAGCATAGCGGTAGATTACAATTTCTGGATTGTACATATTCTCGTTCATAGAGCGCAATTTATAAATATGTGACAGTATTCAAAATCAATTTTTTAACAATAACAACAATCGAGTCTTATTTAGCAAAAAAAAAAAACAATCGAGTCTTAATTCTAAATAATTAGGGTCGGCTACATTAATCGATATAAGATTTCTGTGTAATCGTCCGCATGAATACATTCTCTCAATTTTCTTCTATCAAATCCCATATCCTCGTCAAAGTCTTACAAATCAATATTATTCTTAATGACTTCGGTCCAAACTTTCTTCGGCATCCCCTACCTCTTACAACCTCATGCCTCCATCATTCAAGTTTCCGAACCTGAGCATCACTCGATCTTCTTTTTACGTGTCCAAACCACCTCAAGCGATTATCCTTCATATTTTTTTAAATAAGGGCAACTCCTATTTTCTCTCGATAATATCTCACTCAGTGCCGTCTCAATCATTTTGGAGGCCCTGTACTAAATTTTAAAATAAGATCCTATATAACCGGAGAACCTGTGAAAAAATATATATAAAGAAGAATAAAAATAACCTACCTACTAGTTCTACGTTTTGGGCTTTTACCTAATCATATCAAGTATAAATAAGTGCGTAGGTATTTTGTCCCCCCAAAAAAAAAAAAAAACTAACAATATTTACTGCTAGTTGTCAACATAAAATTGACCAAGTAATTTCAATTTTATTATTTTTCAACAAAATACATATATATAATATAAAATTGGGACCTCAATTTTTAGAGATCTTGTGCAGTCGAGCATTTCGAACACATTCTTAGCCGCCCCTGATATCACTCTATTAAAATGAATATCCAAAAAAGGAGTTAGACCAGTGCTTTTATATAATCCCTTTATTTCAAAATGAACATTCATATTTGACTTTACATGAAATTTTAAAATGATGTTTGCCTTATTTAAATTGTCAAATATACCCCTTCTCAGGCCACTTTTCATATTCAATCCGACTCATTTGTTGTATGAAACCGCATTCCATTAAATTAAATTAAATTAAATTTTAAGTCTAACATTTAAGACTTACACGTATTTAATGTAGAACGTGGATTATTCGATACGTTTCAAAAGGTTATTTTCTTTGATATATGTTGATGAGTCTCAACTGTTGATATTCGACCTCTTGAAATAACTATTTTAAATCTTATTTTTTCATGAAATAACTATTATTTGAAAATAACGATTTTATCTCAAAAATAAATATTTGTATGAAATAGCTATTATAGTTATCATGTTGCTATAATAGTTAGGCTATTTTCAAACTCAATTGTCGATGAATTATTCGTATTATTAGTAATTAATCTGCATATACTGAGAAAAAAGCTCTCGAATCTTAACTATAGCCGGATCATACATAAGCATTACACAGTGGATATAATTAGTAATTAGTACAACTCATAACTATTTATTAAGAGGAGTCATTTGATTGATTTTGGTGAAGCTGTACTTAGATTTGACCATTGAGAATCTATTGTTGTCGGATATGGACCATGTGATTCAGAACTGAGCACATCACTATAGAATGAGAAGAGAAATAATTATGTAGTGATGTGATTAGTTCTGCACCACATAGTCCATATCAGAAAAATCCGTTGTTGTCATATGTTGATCAGCTGTGGTTAGATCAAATCTGAATGTATAAAGCTGATCACACTTTGATTTTATAGGGTAAAATGTCACGCCCGTACACGGAATACGATACATGGGGCTAGCAATATTCACAATGACAATCGAATTCGATATGTTAAAATGGATATCTCAAGATTAGAGTAAATGTTTAGACTATTAAAAATGGAATTAAGCATAACTCAATCCCCTCAAAATATACCTACCCACAAGCTAGTCGACGTGAGATTTTCAACACACCCCCTCACGCCCAGGGCTGGACATCTGGAACGTGAATATCAATGATGACCCAACATCGAACTAGGTAGCTCTGAAACCAGGTTAAAAATGGACTTAAACCTAACTCCTAAAGGTACCTTTAGAGAGAAGGATTGCTCAATCCTTATATATTGCAAATATACTCACAAACTAGTCGATGTGAGATTCTCAACATAGACTCATATTATATAGTACTTAATATTTTCTTACTTATCTCACATAGATGCGTGGATTACATGAATGGCATGCAGTATTAATACTTTCTCTGTTTCAAACTGCATTACATATCTAATTCAAACCAAGCCTTGGCTTGTCTGCAGTGCACGTAAAGAAAATATAATGGAATTTGCCCATTTTAATCAGTTTGTGTCCTAACTCAATGAGAGGACAGGAGTTTTTTTCATTTTCTGGGAGGGGGAAGTCAAAGGAGATGGACATTGCGGGCAATGAGCACAAATATATATATATATATATATATATATATATATATATATTTTGAGAAATGAGCACAAATATGAGACCTTATAATTCGGTAAGAAGGATTTTACTAACTAAATTACTATACCTTAACTAATGAGAGAATATAAGTAATGAAGGAGAAAGAAAAGAGAATGAGATGATTAAGTTATTATAACGTTTTTAAATAGTTAATTTGACAAAATAAAAAGAAAAAGAGATAGGCTTTTAATTTACATCTTTATAATTATTTTTATACAAATAAGCATCTTTAGAGTAAGAATGTTTAGTTTGCGTAAAACGAATGTATTAAAATTGATTTCCTTTCCATCCGTTTCCGTCTATTTTAGATTGAGAAGGGCTGTCAACCTTAATTTGACTCGCACTTCGAGGTGATAGGAGTGTAAAATTTATTTTATATCGATGTGAGGGGTATTTTAAATTTTTTTTTTTTTTTGAAGCCACTAATGGGCGAGTTACAGCGGATAGTACCCTAGATCGGTCTATTGTAGCATGCCCCATGCCTGGGGAGAGTATTGCCTCACCAGAGGAGGAGGAGAACGCCTCACCAGAGGAGGAGAAATATTATTGCCCCATTTCATGGGGAGAGGGTGTCGAACTTGGGACCTTTCGGTCCCAAGCCAAAGACTTACCCACTTGGGCAAGCCTTTTGTTGACGGGGTATTTTAATGGTAAAAATTTATTTGTCCCTATTATGTGTTTCATTATATTTTAATATATAATTATCACATTCTTATTTTTCTTTTGGAAAATTTCGATATGGATAGAGCCACTTTGGTAGAGCCCTCAGTCCACTTTGGGCTGATATTGAGCACGTCGCCTCTCTTCCAAAAAAAAATTTTTTTTTCTCAGATCATGATTAAAATACAAAAAAGATAGTTCTGATATGGATACAAATAAAAATAAAAAATTGTCTCTCTCCTCATTTTATAATGATGTGACAAATTTGTACAATTTTTTTACTTTTAATTGTGTCCATATCAGAATTATCTTTTTTGTATTTTAACTGTGACTGAGAGAATTGGGGAAGAGGGGCGACGTGGCTCAATAATGACTAAGTGGACCAGGGCACTACTAAAGTGCTCCCAGTCCATACTCGAATTATCCCTTTCTTTTTCGAGTTTCACTATTTATTTTAAATTATAATTTTTTGATTAAAAATTTAACATATATTATATTTTTTATTAGTGAAATAGGGAATGAGATATTGAATGGGGACAGAAGATTCATGTTGTATTTCAACACATGTTTTATGTAGACTAGTTCTTCAACGATAGGTAAAGTAAAGTCGAGTTTAATCTAGAAAAAGAAAAGAAAAGGTAACTAAAAATGGAGCAGACAGTCCCACGTAAAGGTCCAACATGTGAAAGAAAAACCAAACCAAACCCATCGGAACGGATTTTCAATCATTGGATTAAATTTTTAATGTCTGAGATTGATTTAAAAAAAAAAATACTTGTTCTTATTTTAAGAACACTTATTTTTTAGCCAAAAAACACATGTTTTCAAGTAAAAAAATATTCCGTATATACAAAAAAAATTCTGTTCCGCATAGGAGTCGGATTGAACCAAACCATAACCTAAAACTCATTGATTTTATATATGTGGTGAATCTTGTAAAGACCCCGCAAATCACAACCACTCAAGTTCTCTATAACTTTTTAGTATGCTGGAAGAATTATTTTTGTTTGGTAATCGGTAATTAGGTATTCGAAATTTGATCTGATTAATTCAATTAAAATTTTATAGAATAAATTTGTAAAAAATGATACACTTAAACTGTATTTTAGATGATTTGAATTCACAAAATTGTTGAGAGATCGAAAGTGAAATGAATAAATTTACCAGCTGGGTCGATACTTTTGTTTACCGGAAGAATTCCGCCATACCTAAACCGCACATATACTTAGTACTGCTTTCTCCACATTTTCACTTGGACTTGTCTTCTTCCCAATCTCAATTCCTCACTAGACTACTACACGCATTTTCGTTTTTTTTTGGAATCTTCCTATTTTTGTTCACGTGGTGTATTTCTGTTAGCCTAATATATTTAGATAGTTATTTATAAATACGGTGTTTATAGATTTAAAACGTCAGATCAATCAGACGAGACAGACCACACATATAAACATGGTGCTTGTAAAAAACCTTATAAGCACAGTAGCCAAATTGAGTATATTTGTTGAAAATATGAAGTCTCACATCGAGTGTCTAAGTAAGATCCAAATAATTTATAAGCTCATGAGTTAATACCTCACATTGCCAATTGATTTTGAAAGGATATGAAGACCCCATGAGCTATATTTCACAGTATTTGAACAATAGTATGTTTTAATCCACTAGGTTGGCTAGTTACTAATTTAACTGCTAATGTGAAGTGAGATCTTGTGTTCGATTACTATGTATTGCATCATGTTAAAAAAATTAGTTCTTGATAATAAAAAATTAGTAAAATTTAAATTCGACCGATGCAACTCGATTCGAGTTCAGTTAAAGTTGTGGATACCGGATGATTTAAGCCAGCAAGCAAACCCAAGAAAATGAATATTACTTCGCGAGTCCAAGATTTTAGATTTTTTTTTTACTAAGTTAATACTAAATTCTTAATCATCCATTTCGTTCAAGAATGGAGCAAACTTACAATCACTATCAACTTTATTATTCACATTTATCAGAGGTTCCTTATCCAGTGAGGTAAGTGGTCGTGGGTTCGATACCATCCCTATGCAATGGGGCAAGTTTTTATTATCTCCTTTTTTATGAATATCTTCTCCTCTTGTGAGACGCTTCTTTTTTCCTTTATGGGGCAACCGCCTATCCGGACTTTTCAAAAAAAAAAATATATATATATATATATATATATATAAAATTCAGATTTAGAAATTTTAGATTTAAAACTTACATTTTATCTGACAAATAATTTAAATTTTGTGAAATTCAATACAAAATTTCGCAAGCAAGGTTTACAATGCAACCGTTGCTTCCTCCACCCGGATTCTTTCATGAATTGGGACTTATTCTTAAAAAAAAAAAATTCCTTCAAAGAGACCGATGAATAGTTATTTTCTTTATTTAGTGTGTTGAATCTTCGATGATTCCTTAGTCCAGTGGGGGAAGGGCATGGTGGGTTCGAAACCCTCCTTATGCAATGAAGTAAATTTTAATTGTCTCCCTTTCTAGGCTATTTTCTCCTCTTGTGAAGCGCTTCTCTCTTTCTTTATAGGCAACCGCTCATCCGAGCTTCAAAAAAAAAAAAAAATCTTCAATTTATCAGTTACAATAAAAGCGCCTAACCCATTGAACTCCCATTTGTTGTCTCATGAATAGGGAGGGACTGCGCAATTATTTTTCTTTACTGTTTTAAACCACGCATTGTCGTTTTTTGGCAACTTCTTTGTCCTAAATCCATTAAGATCGAAATCATTGTTTTGTTTACTTAGCCAAAAAAAAGAAATCATTGTTTTGGGGCATAAACTTCCGAACCACATTTTTTTAATGATAAAAATAAACCTCTATTGATCGCGACAAGGAAAAAGCTTTAGCAGTGAATTGCCAATGTTAGAAGCATATATTAACATTAAAATATAAATGGACTGATGTATTATATTTTGTCCAAAACCATATGCTAAAAAAACTGTTACATTACCTTTTCATAGATTATTATCATATTAGAGGTGGCTCGCAGGTGCACAAAGAGCTGCTGATGGAGGACAGTCTTTTTTAGCATTTTTTTTCTTCTTAATTGCTGGTAGTAGGTATATATCGAATCCTACAAACTGTATATCGATCTGACCTGGAAATGCTAAGCTAATTACACTAGAGCTTATTTCATTGTTGATGGAGGGCATGCAAATCTGTGTTCTTATATTGCTATGAGAAACGTCATTTAGGTGTCCCTTTCTAGGACTATATCTTCTCCTAGTCTGAGGCAGTTATTTCTTCCCTATATGGGGAAACCATCCAATCGGGCTTCAAAAAAAAAAAAAAATATTGCTATGAGAAACTTGATTTAGAACTCAAGAAATTTAAGTAGTACAGTCAAGATTTATTTTAATGGTTGACATGTTTTATAATGGGATATAGATGACAAGTTGAAGAGATTAAACAATTAGTGAGAGACAATTTCTCTAGTTCTGGTCTTAACACTTTTTTACATTATTCAGCAACCCTATATGTAAAAGTTGAGCAGTAAAGAAATATCGTGAGAGGGTTGAGATCGATTCAGGACTAGTATGACTAATGCGAGTATATGTGACCAAGATGGCCTGGCTGGAAAGAGTGGTTTGTAGTGCGGTTTGCACTCACCACAACACTTCAGCCACTACCTCGTTTTCTATTTATCTGGAAAAATCAACACTTTTTGGTTGCCAAAGGTTCTAAAGTCAATTCCCATCTAAATTCATTTCGGAGTACCTTACTAAATCAATTTTGATCATTATGGTAGCTGTTCAGAACAATTAATTGCCAACATCTTCCTTAATTCGAATTAAATGATTTGATTGTCTAACTTAGTTATGTACTCCCTCCATTCCCTATTAATTGTCGTTTAGGAGATATCTAGGTATCCAAATTAATTGTCGTTTAAGGTTGTTTTATTAGTTGTCAACAATTTATTCCAATTATACCCTCAATATTTTCCTTTCTTTATGACAAAGAAGTGAGAGAGAGGGAGGGTGGGGGATAATATTGGAAGTTTAGGTGAAAATGACAACTTCCTTAGTTTTCTCAAATTGTCTAAAGAGTCTTATATTTAGGAATGGAGGGAGTACTATACTAACAATACGCGTGATGCGGATGGAGCAACACTAATGGCCACTATGGTGATCGATCCAGGTTAACCATGATGATCCGCAATTTTTGGAAGCGATTGCTGTTACTCCCCCTGCGTGTTTTGAAATCTGATTGCCTTGCGGTTGTACAGTAGAATTTTAGCACGACAACTACAAGGTTGTGATGATATTGTACATGTTAGAAGGAATTGTAATAGGGTGGCTCATTTTCTTGCAAAAAAACGGCATGTACTGTTGTACATGTTGGGGTAGGTTTTTTGCACCATACTAAATTAATTTAAATAATCAAATTATTTGATCTTACTATTAAAATAGTTATTTAAAATTAATTCAATATGATATTGACAGACAAGTTATTAGCATTAGAACAGAACTGCCAAACAAGCACTATGAGCAAACAAATTAACAAAAAAGGATCCTAACAATAACTGGTTAGAAGTAACTGATCACTATGTCTCAGTCTTCCACATATATATTTCTTGTCAGCAGCTAGCTTGAGATTTGCAGTGAGAAAGAACTTCATGTATATTGTATTGAGCAGCCAGATTCTGACTTGTAATTAACATCTTTTAAGATGACTGTGGTGACAAAGCCCCAGAAATAAAAAATAAATAAAACAGTAATAAAATTGAAATAGTACTATAATTTTCCTTGATATTTGGGTACATTAATGGTTTCCAGCAATAGCCCCAGTGGGGCAGCAGCATAGATGGTGGACAGGTAAAATGGTACCTCACTCCAGAACATAAAACCATGCAAGTATCCAAACCCCAAAAATTTACATTGTCTCACATGTTCATTTATTGTTATTGTTTCCGCTCAGCAATGAAGGGATTTTGTGTTTCAGAGATCATATATTCTTTGCACTCGAGTTGCAATTATTTCGACTTTGTTTACACACGTGTGAAAATTAGCTCATACTCTTCATATCCTCTCAAAATCAATTAACAAAGAATGGTGTTAATCCATAAGTTATTTAAATCTTCCTTAGAAACTCAATGTGAGACTTCATATTTCAACACTCCCCCTCACATCATCGAGGTGGGAGTCAAATTCAAGGTCCGCCGCCCTTCTTGGGTCACGTGGGGACAGATGAAGGCCCCACTTGGGTCGTACAGGGATAATTATAGTCCACTTTGGGCATTATGAGCACACATCCAGCCTAAGACCCCGCTCTGATACCATGTAAAAATTAGTTCATGGGCCTCCATATCCTCTCAATACCAATTGGCAAGGAGAGGTGTTAACCCATGAGCTTAAGTGTTATTTGGATCTTTCTTAGACACTCGATGTGGGACTTCATATTTTAACACTCACCCTCACATCGAGATGTGAGTCAATTTAAGGTCCACCGCCCTTCTTAGGTCGTACGAGGACAATTATAGCCCATTTGGGCATTATGAGCCCACATATCCTGCCTAAGAATCCGCTCTGATACCATGTGAAAATTAGTTCATGGGTCTCCATATACTCTCAAAACCAATTGGCAAAGAGTGGTGTTAACCCATGAACTTATAAGTTATTTGGATCTGAGCTAAGGAAAAATATATGGAATCAATGAATTGAATTGATTCAATGAACCAAGGAAAATTCCCCATATAAATACAAATAGAGTCCTAGTCCTAAACAAGTAAGAAAGTTACTTAACAATATAACTCTAAGTAAAGAAGGAAATTAAATTATAAAATAACTCTATAATATTTTAAACACAAGAATAGGTATTTACTAAAATCCTATTAACTTAGGAATTCTACTCTTAATACTCTCCCTCAAGTTGGAGTGTGTAGATCGAGAACACTCAACTTGCGAACCAGATAATCAAATTGCTTCTGCCATCACATATTGAATTGATGAAAGAATCAATATCTTGTGTATTGATAATAATCTTGTGATGACAATTTGCAGAATGAGTACACAACAAAAAAAGTTACAATTTTTTTGTTTTGCTGTGGTTTTCTGTTGGATTGATGAATCTGATGAATTATCCAAGAATAAGAAATTGGTCAGAGGAATATCTTGATCAATGTCAAGAGTTTCTGCCAAAAAAAAAAATCGGCCATAAATGTCAAGAGTTTCTACCCAAAAAAGAAATTGGTCAGAGGAATATCTTGATCAATGTCAAGAGTTTCTGCCGAAATATAGAGTTAGAGTTTGGAACCTCGCTCTGATACCATGAGAAAATTAGCTAATATGCCTCCATATCCTCTCAAAACCAATTGGTAAGGAGAAGTGTTAACCCATGAACTTATATGTTATTTAGATCTTCCTCAGACACTCGATGTGGGACTTCACATTTCAACACTCCCCCTCACATCGAGATGAGAGTCAAATTCAAGGTCCGCCTCCCTTCTTGGGTCACGCGGGGACAGATGAAGTCTCGTCGCCCTATTTGGGTCGTACAAGAACAATTAAAGTCCACTTTGGGCATTATGAGCCCACACTTCCCGCCTAAGAGCTCGCTCTGATACCATATAAAAATTAGCTCATGGACATTCATATCTTTTCAAAACTAATTGACAAATAGTGGTATTAACCCATGATCTTATAAGTTATTTGAATATTTTCTTAGGCACTCAAATATATGACTTCATATTTCAATAATAACACAACTTAAATCGTTAATTTTTTATTCAATAATTGATACAAAAAAATAGACCATGTACAGATAATTTAGGGCCATAGGCGAAATTTATAGGGGAAGCCCATTTGATCACTCTATGCCTCTATAGGTGACCTTGGATTGGGTCTATGTACGGAAAGTTTATCTGTAGGACTCACATGTTCTCTATTTATTCATCGCGTGCGGAACAAATCTTAATCATCGATTTTTTATGATGGTTGAGAAAACCATATACTACAACTAAACAAGTCTAAAGCATTCCGATAAAAACATTGAGTGTGCGAAAGAACAAATTTCTCAACATAACCACTAAAATTACATGGAAATCGGGTAGCCCAAGTGGTAAAGCTACCTGAACACGGGTCGGAGGTCCCGTGTTTCGATTCCCGTATCTCTCTTTTATTCCTTTATTGGGGCAATAATCTCCTCCTCTGGTGAGGCGTCCTCCTCCTCCTCTGGTGAGGCAATACCCTCCCAGATATGAGATGTGCTTTAATCGGCCTTTGTAGGGTACTCTCCGCTCTCTCCCCCTTGGGGGCAACGCCCTTTAGGGCTTCAAAAACCACTAAAATTACATCAGAAAACTTCCAAGCACACACTGTATTTTATATCGCTCACAACAAATAATTCATACCCCACTGAAAATAAGATTATTTTTTTGGCAAAAATCCAATCCAAATGCAGCTCAAATTTGGCTTAAGAAGTATGAAACGGCTCTATTAGAGTGATAAAAAACAATTAGAGAGAATAGATGCCTAAATAATTCCTCTAGATTCTTTGAACTTATACTATACAATAAAAAGCAGTCCGACTACCACGTGGAACATATTTTTTTCAGTATATACGTAACACTACAAAACAAGTGTTTTTAGCTTAAAAACAAGTGTTCACAAATAGGTGATCTGAAAATCAGAACATGTGTTTTTTTTTTAAATTAATTTTAACCGTCAAAATGTTAATCTACGTGCAGAACTTTTCCCGTTCCATATTGGAGCCGTGGTGAATAAAAATCATTGAAACCTGTCATTTGTCACTTATAAATATAAAAAGGAATGATATTGGAATGTCCGACTTTATTTTTAAAAAAAATCATAATATTTACTATTTATTTTTTTTGAAGCCCTATTGAACGATCGCTTTACGTGAGGAGAGAGAACTCGCCTCACAGGGAGGAGGAGATAACCCCTAAAAAATGGGGACATTTTAAAGCACTGCTCGCATGTGTGAAGGGTGTCGAACTCGAACTTCTGCGCGACAGTAAAGAGCTCGCTTTGCATCGAGTTGCAGAGATCTTTAACCATAATATTTACTATTTAGTTGGGTAAAGCAGCCCTATTGGATGAAATAATGATTTTAAGCAACAAAAGAGATCGATTTCCTATTAGTTTTGATTGATGATTTAGCTTCCAAAAGTAGAAAGTGAGATGCAGAAATCAAAGTCCATCCAACCATATAAGACAATCTTCCTAATGGGGTAAGAAGAAGCAGTCCGGTTCCTATGCGGAACAGTTTTTTTCCGCACGTGCGGGATAATCTCAGCCGTCGGATGAGATTTTGAACGGTTCAGATCTGGAGAGAGAAAAGTTGCGGCTGAACTTAAAAAATTAAAAAAAAATTCTCTCCAGATCTGGACCGTTAAAAAATCTCATCCGACGGCTGAGATCGTGTCCCACAGTGCGGAACAAAAAGCTGTTCTGCATGGGAGCCGGGACGAAGATGATGTTGAAGAAGATGATGTTGAGGAAGAGGACTGAAAGATTGTGAGTGAATGGACAATTTTGCCCTATCACTTCATGGTGAAAAATAACTGTTAGTGAACTTAATGGTCAGAAATATAGATGGAAATGCAAATATAAAAATATTTTAAACTTAAGGGTCAAAACAAATAACATTTCTATGATTTTTGAATTTTAAGTATACCTTTTAATACATTTTCTAATAGTATGTCAATTAAATTATTATATATTGTACCAATATATGTTAGAACAAGCGGTGGGGGTTTGATCATCTTAATCAGAGGTTGTTGGATTCGAGCCCTGGGAATGAAGAATGTATGATTGAGAGTCATATCCAAATAAGTCCTTATCCCGATTAGTGGATCCGTAAAATGCATGAGATGAATATTCTAGCACATTATCTAGGCTCAAGATCTTATAATACATCTTCTATAGTACACCAATGATATTATTACATGTGGAGCTATGTGATTGGACTAAAGTGAATTAATAAGCTTAATCATATTGATCCACATGTGATAATCTCATTAGTGTACTAAAAATGTATTAGAAGATTCAAAGTAAATTATCTAGGTCACAAATTACATTGTTAGATGTTGAGCAATTTAATTAGTCCAAGCCCTTTATTTTTATGTAGTCCAATAATTTTTATAATATATGGAGCAATTTCGTTAGTGTGTTAAACAGTAATAAAAGATTTAATTGAAGGGTTGGCACCTAAATTAACTAAATTGTACTCTATTATTAAGCAATAATTACTTACTTTCAGAAGAAAAAAAAGTTAGTAATTACTATAAAAAAAAAAAGCATTTGTTACTCTTAGCCAAGCATAAAAGATTACCTAATACTTCAATTTTGCTAGAGTTAGCAAACTAATTCCGACCATAATAATCTCTCTAGTCGCCACACTGAAACGTGTAATTTCTAACCTTTTCTTTTGTCTTTTTTTTTTTCCTTTTTCTTTCTTAAACACATTTTCCCCTTTTCTTTCACATGCACATAAAGGGTAACTAGGATGAATTCAATTCGATAAGTCCGATTTCACTTTACACATTTAAATATTCAGTCTTGATTGTATATAAGCAATATTCGCCTCTTCCGTATGATGAGAGTCTGAGACTAAATATTTAAATATGGAAAATATAAGTGTATTTATTAATTCGTTTCACCTCCTATTTATCATGTATATAAATAAGCACTTTGAAATTATATTATCAAGAGATAATTAATTACATATACAATCTGATTTTATATAGAATTTACTTTAAAAACCCAAAAAACCCTTGAACAGATTTTTTTTTTTTTTTTAAATCCAAGATTTTTTTTTTAGACCTCACGGGAAGGAGGTAGAAATTATTAAGCCCCATGTAGGGGAAGAGTGTAGAACTCGTGACCTCACGATTGCGAGCAGAAGCCAGCCTCACTGGGCTCAGATTTTGATTCTAATATTTGAAAGAAAAAGGAAATAAAATTTATCATCTGAAAGCTCCAACCGACGAGTAAGACAGTATTATACTCCTTTTGTTTGTTATTATATGTCCAAAATTCCAATGTTTTTTCCTTTTCCAATTTACATAAAAGCCCTCAATATGTTTGATGCAATTATTCATACTCTAAATAATAAATCTCGGAGGGCTAGACAATCAGCACCTCCATCTACAAGGAAGGAATTCGAGCCTTGTGTATAAAGATGACGGAAGCTCTCCTTCTGTAAAGAAGCCGTCACGTTGAGTAGAGAATTAATAGTGGACGTAAAATGAAACATTAGATATCAATCTCGTACTAAAATAAGTTAGTCAACTCCTTTTCTAATAATAAAAATTTAATATAATAGCTTCCGAAGCATATAACATAGTAGTAAAGAGCGAGCTTGTAAATTACGACATTTGCAGGATTACATATTTAATTTCTGATTTTGTGTTGCACACCCCTGCCAAAGATTGTTGGTAAATGCATCCTAGTCATATCTCACATACAAAAAATTAATATGACGACCTTTACTGGAGCACGGTTCACTTCTACAAATAGAATTGAAGTTGACTTTTTTTTGTTGTTGTATACAATGTGAATTAGAATGCACTAGAATTGTTATGAGATTGAGATCGAAATCTTAAATCTAAACACAAATCAACTTTGAATGGAGTTTGGAAATATAACATGTAGCTTTAAATCATATACAATTTTGTTTGAGTTTGAAACTAGTTTGAGACTGAGGATAAAATCTCAAATTCAAACTCAATATAATCACACAGAGAAAAAAATTACATTATTAGGACGCTCGTAATGAAACGTCATAAAAAGCAAATTACAAAATACCCTTCAAATTCCCCCTTGAACCCATACCACCCATCCAGTCTGGATCCTATGTGTAACAGTTTTTTTCCAGTATGTACGGAACGTTTTAGGATAAGTGTTCTGTCGTTCAGAGGTTCAGAATAATTAGGTGTTCTGAGTTAAAAACACGACAGATGTTCTAAGACTCAGAACATGTATACGTTTTAAATCAATTTTAACCGTTAAAAGTTTAATCAAAAGGATGAAGAAAGTTTTGTACCCGAGAAATTACTCTATTACGCAATGAAGCCACTGGGCACTGTCACGGGTCGCAAGTTTCAGCACTTGAGACGCCCGCGATGCCGAGTAACTCTAGCTCAAATAGCTCCTAAGTTACTCCCGGCAAGCTTTCTCTTTAGTCACAATCTCGGGACAAGAAGATAGGCAACACTTAAAAACGAAAACGGTTCACTTGCGCGAAAACTCGACTTTTCTCATTAAAATATAACATCATTACAAGTATGAAAATTTACATCAAAAGAGTTCAAAACGACGAGGGGGGGAGTCTCTTGAATGCCTATTACAAATGCTAGAAGTTTGGTTTTTGCTTGTTTGTTGAAATTTTTTGTTCCCCCTATAGGTGCTTAAAAAGCATTTGCCCAAATGCTAGGAGTGTACCACTTATTTCCGATGAGGTGGGAAAAACTCTAACATATGCTATATACATGATAATTACAAACTAGCTCGTGCATAATCTTCTACATGCTTACAAAAGGTCACTCATCAAATTTGAGCTCATTCGGAGTTCATCCGGATGCAAAACGGCACGTGCCAAGTTGTTGGGATCATTGTCATGCTGCCGTCGCATTCTCGCTGCACGTTAGGCGGCTGGGTCATGTCTGCGAGCACGAGCGCCCCAGTGTGCTGGGCTGACATGGGCGGCCAGCATGGGCGACTGGCATGGGCGGCGAGCATGGGCGAGCATGGGCGACCAGCTTGGGCAAGCATGGGCGAGCATGGGTAGCTGTCCTGGGCGCTGGCTTGGGGCATGTCTTGGACGATACTGCCTCCGAGCGCACGAGCTGGGCGAGGCAATGGGGCACGCTTGGCGCACGGGCGTGCGGGTCATGTTGCGACAACGAGGTGCGCCTTCCATGATCGGCATGCTCGGGAGCCTTTGGCCACACGGCTTAGGCAAGCTCGGGTGCGCAGAGGAGCATCGTTGTTGCCTCCTGTGCGAAGTCACGAACGACCCGTGATAGCACCCCATCCCCTTTCTTCTCTTCTCTCTCTCTCAAGTACAAAACAAGAGTAACAACTTTGTTCCTTACTATACGGATTAGTTTATTTATTTATATATATTTCCTATTAAAAAAAAAAAAAAGTACAAAACAAGCTCCACACCCAATAAAAACCGCCTTCCCCTCCATTCCTCTGCCTGTCGTTTTTGCTACGCATCAAGAGAACGTCCACCTTGTACAAAGAAAACAATCCCTTGCACCCTTTTCTCTTTTGTCCTTTTCCATCCATACCCTCATTTCCCTCTTTGTAACGCACGCCTATTTTTGTTTATCTAAACTGAAAAAATAAAGATTATTCGATTCAAGACTCTGTTCTTGAATACCCATTTGGGATATAATCAGCTTTCACCAATTGGGTTTCGATTAAAAGACACAGTTCTTGGCCTAATTTTTTTAGGACCCTTTGGTTATTGGTGTGATTCCCCCATTTCAAGACTGTTCTTGAGTGCCCATTTGAGATATAATCAGTTTTCTTCAACTGGGTTTCGATTAAAAGACACAGTTCTTAAAGTTCTTGGCCTGATTTTTTAGGACCCTTTTGTTATTAGTTGTGATCGGAGAAGAAATTGAGCTCTTGTTAACGTCAAAGGCATGATTTTTATGTAGAATCTTGTTAAGGTTCTTGAATTTGATTTCTGGGCATCTAAGATCTGCCTATATTAATGGGTTTTTATGCTATCTTGTGTGTTCAGTTGTGGTTGTTTGATGTTTGATTGATAGCTATGTCTGGTATTTAATATTAAATTTATTTTACCTAACTTTTTCCGGTAATTTTTAATTTTTACTCCCGAGAAACTTGAACAAGATTATCTTCTATTTGGAAATGGAAAAAGTTAGTTTCTTTTGGTGTATAGATTTTATGGGGTTTGCTATTTCTTGATGCATTTAATGTGATAGCTTATTTGAAATGCCTTTTTACACTTTCATGGTGACCAACAATAGCTGGTTTTCCATTCTCTTTTTGGTTTTTGAGGTACAACAACGGGATTTATTCTGTAAATGAGCTACTACTGATCTACCGGAGAATTTCTCAAAGATTTTATTGCTTAGTTTCTGTAATCAGATGCTTTTTAGGATTTTAATCCTCCAGTTGGATGGTAAATTCTGATCCTGTAATTTAGAAGCTGCATATTCTCTTGCATTTTGTTTTAGCATTGATCTTTGTCTTGCTTTAATCGTTCTGTCCAATTTTAATTTTGCATAAATATCACTGAAAATCCTGTATTTTTCGCATGGAAAATTCTGTTATAGACCTGGACTATATGGACCTTGTGGTCTAGTACTGTTTACATCATCATCATCATCGTGTAATGGTGTGAACAATTTTGGACGACAAGGTTAGTTGGTCCAGGTGCATGACTTAATTATCCTTTTCGCTTTTATTATAGTAGATCCTTTTCTTGAGCGTACTCTTGATTTGAAATGGAGTGACTTTGTTGATGATTATAATTTTGGTGACTCATTTGTCTTAGATGATACCTAACTTTAGCTTTATATCATAATGCTTATTGCCAAGCTCGAAATTGCATGACATGGATCAATGGTAGGCATGTTTTCTTATTTACTTCCCTTGTTTTGTTTTTGTATCCTGTTTGTAGATTTCTGAGCTTTTTAAGTCCCTGAAAATTGATATCAGCTAGGATGGGACTTGTTTTATGTGCTGAAATTTCCACTTTGTCATCTCATTTAATTTGATTATATGTTCAGGTTTTTGTACTCTTTATGGACGGCGAAACATCTTGGGTTAGTCATTGCCTAGACAACACTGTAAGAGAAATTATTGAATTTGACAAATTTTCTGAATCCAATGATGATGGCAATAAAGAAGCTGCTACAATCTCCTTGAATGAAATCTTGCCTGATGATCTGTTAGAACGCATATTGTCCTGCCTGCCTATTCCCAGCATTTTCAGGGCCAGCTGTGTGTGTAAAAGATGGAACGAGATAGTAAGCTCAAGAAGGTTCGTGTGGGACCCAGTACCGTCACAAAAGTCATGGTATTTCATGTTTACAAGTTCTGATGAACCAGATGGTTTTGCTTATGATCCTGTTCTGCGGAAGTGGCATGGAATTGAACTTCCCCGCATTCGAGCATCTAATTGGTTCATTACATCATCGTATGGCTTGGTGTGTTTCATGGACAATGATAGTAGAAGTGAGCTGTATGTTTGTAATCCAATCACCAAGAGCTGCAGGAGGCTTGAGGATCCTCCGGGGCTTAAATTTTCTGATTATAGTGCATTAGCAATGTCGGTCAACAGAGTTTCTCGCTACGTATCGTGTCTCAATTGTCAAGTCCAAGCAAGTGCCTGAAAACTTCTTTCATTGGGATCTTTCGGTCCATGTGTATGATTCAGAGAGAATGATTTGGACTACTCCCTTGACAGATGTTATGACAGGTTGGAGGGGCGGTGATGAGAGCGTGATCTGCAATGGGGTTTTGTACTTCTTAATTTACTCCATTGGAGGTGGCTTTCCAGAAAGCCGGCATGGCTTGATCACTTACAACCTGTCTAGCCGATCATCGCATGGTTTACTAATGAGGAGCTTCATACCGGCTCCTTGTTCCCTTACTTGTGGCCGCTTGATGAACCTCAAGGAGAAGTTGATAATAGTGGGTGGAATTGGGAAACAAGACCGGCCTGACATTATCAAAGGGATTGGCATATGGGCTCTTCAAGGGAAGGAGTGGAAAGAGATTGCCCGTATGCCTCACAAGTACTTCCAAGGATTCGGTGAATTTGATGATGTTTTTGCCAGTACTGGTACGGATGAGCTCATATACATTCAAAGTTATGGAGCCCCAGCTCTTCTTGTTTTCGATGTGAACCAGAAGCAATGGAAATGGTCACAAAAATGCCCGGTTACAAAAAGGTTTCCGCTTCAGCTCTTTACTGGTTTTTGTTTTGAACCAAGGCTTGAGATTGCTCCCTGATTTTGGAAATAGTCTCGTGCATTGAGCATTCTTGTCATCGGTATCTATCCATATTCTGAATTTAATTTCTTTTTCTTGATTTAAATTCCTGCATTCCGAATAGATGATGTACCAACCAGTGAGGCTGTTCTTTTTAATGGAAATATACTTGGTTCTTTATTCTTTTTGTCGATACTTCTGCACCAAAAACTTCTTCTATACGCTCATTTTCAGATTGATCACCTGTTATTATTTTCTTGAATTTGCACATACTAGGATGATGAGACCTTCTTTTGTTGCTAAATAAACTCCTTTAATTATGTATTTATTTCTTAGTGTTGTTTGCTGGCAGAAATTTTATAAATATATAATATTAATATATTAGTTACTCTCGGATGTTTCGAAATTATTTCCTTTTACTAACCAAACTTTGAAAAATCACAAGTGTGACCAGTTAAGATAGGATAAGAGTTAGATTGGTTTTCTTCGTGAAAATGCTTTTCTTGACGGGGTAGTAGATTTAGGGTCGTTTCATGACAAAAGAAAAGGAGGGCATAGATAAAGAAAGGTTTATGGGCTATAACGATGCAGGCTCCGGGTCAGGCCGAACTCAGGCCTTCACCGGGTCTAAGGCCTCTTTGGGCCTTCCCCATTGGGTTTAGTGAACTTTATGTAAGATTGGGCCCAACGCAGTATCGAATCCTCAGTAACAATTTGATAATAATTTCTTTTTCCTATGATCTAAGTTCAAGTAAATCTTAAAATGAAATTATTATAAGTGAGAAAAATTGCTTAAAAACATTATATAAAGAGAGGTACAAAAGATGCTAATAAAAATGAAAAGTTAATATTATTAGTTGTCTTATTAGCAAGTTGTTACCACTTATCCGAGCACGGATTACAAGATCTAACAAGTTTTTTTTTGTTCTACCTGTTTGGGGGCATCTGGTATCCACCGACAACGTGGTGACTACATCCGAACTTGGCCTCACAGTTGGCTAGCAGCGTTACCGCTCAACGGGGAAGAGCATGGCCCATACTGCTCTTTAAACGGCGCTCTCAGCCGTGGGAAATCCCGCAAGAGTCGAATTTCACCGGTGTAAATCGAACCCTCGTCAACGGCGTCAGTTTAAGCCAGTGTTGTTAAGGCTCACGCCTCAGGCGCGCCTTTGCGCCTCAGGCTCCAGGCTCGAGGGATAGCGCCTCAAATCAGTGAGGCGCGCGCCTTGAAGAAAAGGCTCCAGGCACAAGGCGCGCCTTTGTGTAATTAATCCTTTGGGAGTCCGAAAAGAACTCAAAAGTGCCTTTTTCCATGTATTTGCCTACAACTTAATATTTATTTAACAAATGAAAATAGAGGAATGTGGGATGTGCACTGGAGTTGGTATTCTTTATCCTTTTATTTTACTCAAAGTCCCTTAGCCTTTTTTATTTTTTTCTTTTTAATTGTTATTGACAAACAAGATCATGTGAGTAAGTTTCACTTTTTTGTGATAGTAAGGAGAGGGGCAAGAGGATTACAATTTTCTTTTCTTGGAGGAAAGGAAAACATGTATAGGAATTACAGGGGAAATACAGAGAAAGTTTCTTAGGCATAAATTATTTCTCTTGTTTTGTTATATATTTACACACACATATATATATTATTGGTCTAGAATTATATATTAATAATCTATATAATAATTATATTTAAAGTGCGCCTTTTTTATAAAGGCGCGCGCCTTTTTTGGGCCTTGCGCCTAAAGGCTCCAGACCCTCTTTGCGCCTCATCGCCTTAACAACACTGGTTTAAGCAGCTCCAACAAGTTGTCCCAGAGCTCGGGGGTTTACAAGATCAACAAGTTTCTGCTGCGTGCTGTTGTTTCTTTTGTTCCTCTCTTCCCCTGGCTGCTATTGGTCTACGTGTCGCTTACTCCTATTAACTAGTCCTTTTAATTTTCATTCTGCCCGAAATATGAAGTAGCCATTATGAGAATCCTTTCATAAATTTGCTTTCTTTACTGCCAAATCTTTAGTAGTTTGTAATAGTAGTAGTTCATCCTTTTGAGGAGTAAAGTCCTAATGCTATATTGAGATTAAACTGAGTTTAAGTTAAAGGACCAAACTCAGAATTGAATATATATGGAGAGAGGGAATTGAATTTGAAAAGAAAATCTTGAGCAATTTTTTCAAGAAAACTAGAGATGGTTAAGTGAAATCTGAAAAGGGAAAAAAAGGGCTTTTCTTTTTCTTACTTTTGAAGTTTGAAAGGGGTAAATTGATGGTGAAAGAAAGATGTCAAAGATTTTGAAATTGAGTGAAAGAAAAAAGATAGGAACTTGTGAGTGAAAGAGACAAATGCACCAAAAAAATTGTTGAAAATTGAGCTAGAGAGAGAGATGGAGAGACAAGAAAAAAGTTGGAGAGAGAGGGAACAAAAGGGAAGAATTGTTGGGGATAAAGTTGAAAGAAGGGATTTTGGTAGGGAAAAGAGGGGGTCAGAGTACCCCTCCACCAACTTGAAGACTGAGGTTATCTGAGCCTCAAACTGATTCTTCTTTTCCATTTCAAGATTTCAGTTTTACCTCCAATTTTGATAGAACAGCTTCTGCTAGAAAGCTTGCTGCTAATCTTTGGGAAGTTGAACCCAATTTTAAGTTCATCAAGATGAGCAAAGACAAGGACTTTGAGGTTCCTAAGCTAATTGATGAGTCTCCTGATAGTTCTGAGGACCAGGTGATTGATTCATCTTTTGTTCGGACTTTCTAGTGTTCTTTTCATTCATAACTTCAATGTTTTTTTCTTCTTCTTCTGATTTTCTGTTATGGGATTCCATTTGTTGTGTTGACTACAGTATATGCTTGGTTGTTGATTTGGTTTATGATGTTTTCTGTCTAGTTAGATAGTGTTTGATTTTGAAACGAAACGAAAGATCTTACAAAAGTTGAATCGTTTCTAATAAGAGATGTGTGTTCGAACATGAAATTTTTTGTGTTTTGTTCCGAGACGAACACAATTGATGTCCTTAGAGAAGCTGATAATAGGAAATCTCTTACAGTTAGTTAGTTTGTTCTTTCTTAAAATTTGTTTAACTATCTTTTGATATGTGTTAGACTAGTTATCTTTCGTAATCGTTTTAAGCTGAAAGAACTGAGAAATGCAATGGAATTTTTGCTCTCTTAAAGCTTTCAAACATTTCTTTGGTGAAAGCGATGCAGAAAGAACTGGACCATGCACGAGCACAAATTAAAGCTTTATTGAAAGAGAATAAAAAGGACCGTCATGAAATGGACGATTTGATGAAACAATTAGCCGAAGCTAATGATTCTAGGAGAAATAAAGGGCAAGATCAAATTCAAGAACCTGTTCAGTCTGTTAGAAATGAGCTAGAAGGTGAAAGAAATTTGAAAAAACATTCAGAAAGTCTTCATCGTAAGTTAGCTCGTGAGTTATCCGAAGTTGAGTCCTCCTCCTCAAATACATTAAAGGAGCTCGAAAGGGAAAAGAAATCCCGGATACTTCTAGAAGGCTTGTGTGATGAGTTTGCAGATGGCATAAGAGATTACGAACAGGAGATTCGATTCTTGAAGCATAAATCTGATAAGGACCTTTGTGTAAGGGAACATACTGATCGGTTGATTCTTCATATCTCTGAAGCATGGCTAGATGAGCAGGCGCAAATGAAGTTAGCAGAAGCAAACTCTATTCAAGACAAGAAATCAATTCTGGATAAGTTAAGTTTAGAAATAGAAACTTTGCTTAAAGCTAAACAATCTGGATCTTTTGAAAATAATGGCGTTTCATCATTGAAGAAGCCAGTTGGAAGTACATTACGGAGGCCATCTTTAGAGTCGTTTCACTTGAACGAGGCTGGAAGTGCTCCTAAGAATGGGAACGACGAAGAAGATTCTCTTCATAGTGGCTTATATAGTACTCAAGGGAACGGAGATCCCAGTCAGCAACACGTCAGAGATGGATCCACTGCAACAAATAGAGGTTTGCGGAAAACTGTCAAATCAAATCGCGTGAAGAAAAGAATTCTGTCACGAGTAGTTAGAAAAGATTCTGATCTTTCTAACTTGCAAGCACAGTTTAAACAAAACATACAAAGTGGTTTGTCGTGCAATGGATGTAAGGACGAGCCTGCTGACCGAGAACTGAATGCTTCAGAGAACGTGTTAATGGATGAAGCTGTGCACGATCATTTATCCGGAAACAGGAAATGCAGATAGCTCTTATGATCAATCTTCATTTGTCGGTCCAGCCAGCCAAGTGGAGAGATGGACATCAGAAGCAATTACTCATCAGGATCCACAAGTGCCTATAAAAGATAATACTCTGAAGGCAAAGCTTCTCGAAGCGAGGCTTGAAACTGGGCAGTATCGCGATAGAGCTTCCAGGGACTCATAGTTCACAAACTAAGAAAGGTAACTTTTAACTTGGGATCTGATTGTGAATATTGAGTTCATGTCTTCTCGTAGAAGCAGATTTTTGAATCCTGAATTTTCGAATAGTGTGATTCATTATTCTTAAATAATTATCTCCATTAAACGATTCATTATAGTTGAGCACTGAAGTCGGTCTTGCTATGAGAGCATGGTTGGCATGTAAAGCTGACAGCGTGGAGAAAGGATAATTCGTAGGTATTTTGTCAGGTCGGCCAAAGTATATAAGCAATTTGAACTAGTTGAGTTACTAATTCGATTGAAATTTATAAGATATTTGACTGACATGACATCAATTCTTACAAAAATATGCCAATCATAACTCTTAGATATTGAATCTGAGATGACTTCTTCTTTTTTTTTTTTTTAAAACAAAGAATGGAATCTATTTCATTCATTGGTTTAGTAAAATAAAGTACATAGGTATAACTCCCCAAAACAAGGGTGGAAAAAGTATGCAAAGTTATCAAACGAACATAATTGTTAAAATAGAGATCAATAACTCTAAACTTCTTATCCCGTCACGATTTATTCATTTAAGTCTTGAGACTTTAATGGAATGAGCGATCTTGGACATCACTTGAATTTTTTTTTTTTGAAGCCCGGATGGGCGGTTGCCCCATAAGGGGAGAGAGAAGCGGCTTGCCCCATTGTATGAGGAGGGTATCGAATCTACAACCTCATAGTCATGGGCAGGTCCTTGCCCCACTGGGCCAAGGAACCAAGGACATCACTTGATTGATATGTATACCGTTTTTTTTTTTGAAGCCCAGCTGGGCAATTACTCCATAAAGGGAGAGAGAACAGCCTCATAAAAAGAGAAGAAACCCCTAAAATGGAAGATAATTAAAGTTTGCCCCATGCATAAGGAAGATATCGAACCCACGAGAGGCTATAAAACGGAAGTCTCTATCTTTATCTCCACAATTGAGCAAACTACTCTCACTATCGAATAACCTAAAAGTTAACAATGATTTCTACCCTTTTTTTAATTATTAAAAAAAAAAAAAAAAAAAAGCGCGGAAAGAAAAACTTTTGCTACCACCATATGCCACACGTCAGCATCAGAGGCCTTTTGTTGCTACTGCTTTACAGTGGCTATATATACAGGTGGAATATAGTATTCAAAAAATTCCCATTCCACCTAGAGTCCGGCATCCAAAATGGCAGTCTCTCCATTGACTTCCTTCACCAGATTCTAATTTCTAACTTTCGAGGGTTTTAAGATCTATAAATCCACTTCCAAAATTCAAGCTTAGCTGAACAAACTGTTCAATTTTTGTATTATGAAGGATTCAAATTTGGATTTATTCGACCCTAGAACGGCTGTAATGGAGATCGCAGCGTATTCTCCGACCGGCACGGCAGTCGGGATCCGGATTTCGGTTTCGCTTTCAACGATAGTAATTTTTCCGACCGAGTTCTTTGTATCGAAGTATTAGCCGATGACTCACTGGAAACTCACACCGGCTGCGGCGATGCTTTTCAAACCCTAGCTGATTGGGCTTGGTATCGTAAGCGTCCTAGAGATGACGTTAAGAAGCATAATGGTAGTACCTTATTTTCTTTCTCCGTAACACTCCATGTAATGCTTAGGGTTTACCTATTAGAGTTTATATGAATATAAATTTCCATTATTAGAGTGTTACATGAAGTTTTATAGAGGGCATTCCCTGTTTAAGGGATTTCCTGTTAGAGTTTAGGATATATGAATAAAAAATTCATTATTAGAGTGTTTTGGGAAGTGTTGCTAGGAGTTTACTTATTTCTTATGCTTGTACAGTTTTTTGCTGATGTTAACCAGAAATGTGCCACTCTTTTGCAGCTTTGGATATAACCATATGCCCTGAGGAGCAAATTCTAAATTGTGATCAGCATGATGCTGATGATGTAGGAGAACGTGAAAAATCAAGAGGAGGAGGAATACACAATGATTGAAGAATCACCCCCCTCAGGTGTTCATTTTGCTCTAGTTCACCAACTTATCATTCTTTTTCAGTCGATTGAGTTATTCTTTCCTCAAATGATTCATGTACTTTTAGTAGTTCTCCAGTTTCCATTTAGCTTAGGTTGCAAACTTTGTCTTTTATCCTCCAAATTAAAGCTTTCTATTGATTTTGTAGGAGATGAGGCTGCAAATAGTGATGACTTAGACTGTGACATGGATTCTTCAAGAGTACTAAGAGTTAGAACATTACATATCAGTTCTCCCATCTTAGCAGCAAAGAGCCCATTCTTTTACAAGGTAATTTTTTCTTGTTGGCTGCATTCTGAGCTTTTATATAATTGGTGGATGAAGCGTCCTTTGATTTTTAATGTAGCTCTTTCAGATGGGATGAGAGAGTCAGAGCAGAGACATGTAACTCTAAGAATTAATGCCTCAGGTGTCTACTATCTGACATTGATCTTTATACACTTGTACGTGTTAAATTATTAGTTAAAAGTATAAGCTCTGTTACAAATATATTCATTGTAGTTTCCTTTATGATTATCATATCCTTACTATTACCAGTATTCTTGTCTTTACTCTTTTTAAATAAATTGTATTGAACAAGTGAAAATATGTCCCAACTTCATATTAACTGCCCAAATACAATAGTTCATTATTTTGTTCACCTGTGAAACAGAGGAGGCTGCCCTTATGGAGCTGCTGAATTTCATGTACAGCAATACCTTAACTGCAACTACATCACCTGCTTTGTTGGATGTCCTGATGGCAGCTAGCAAATTTGAAGTTGCTTCATGTATGCGGTATTGTGGCTGTCTTTTGCGTAATTTGCCTATGAATCCAGAATCTGCTTTGCTATATCTGGAGCTTCCTTCTAGCGTCTTAATGGCTGAAGCAGTTCAGCCCTTGACTGATGCAGCAAATCAGTTCCTAGCTGCCTGTTATAAAGACATAACAAAGTAAGTTCAAGGACTGTTGTCACACTGTGATAAAGGAATGCTACTTTCTCCGTTTTGTTTTTCTCACAGTTATCAGAAATCCTCTCCTCTCCCTGCACTCCAGCCCCCCTAAGAACTGAAAAAAATCCTGGTTTTGTCTTTCTAGGCCTATGTTTAACTGAGGCCTGAGTGTTTTAGCACATCAGAGAAACTTTTGGTGTCCTAGCATTTCTCCCTATCATAAAATATCTTTCAATTGCATATAATGCTCTTTTTCTTCCTCCCTCCCTTTCTGTTCCCCTCCCCCTCCAGGCCAGAGCACAGAAGGAAGGAATAGTGAAGGCCCATACAAACATAATTCAATTCTTTTTCTCCCTCCCTCTCTTTCTGTTCCCCTCACCCTCCAGAAGAGCACACAAGGAAAGGAAAAGTGAAGGCCCATACAAACATAACTCAATCTTTTTCTTCTTCATTCTAATTTTTGTTCTTGTATCGTGCTTTTCAGTTTCACTCGTCCATAGGCCATGCACATTCCTGGATGTCTCCTGCATTTAGCTAATCAAATTTTGCATGGACTGTAAATGTATCTGAATTTAAATTGGTTTAATGAAGTCTTGCAACTTCTGGCAGGTATCCAGATGAGATCATGAACTTGCCGCTGGCTGGCATTGAGGCCATCTTGGCCAGCGACGACCTCCAAGTGGCATCAGAGGATGCAGTATATGGTACTGAAATGGGCTAGATCTCATTATCCAAAGTTGGAGGACCGGCAGGAAATTCTTGGTTCACGTCTTAGTCGATACATTCGCTTTCCTTACCTGACCTGCCGGAAACTTCGGAAAGTTCTAACCTGCAACGACTTTGTTCATGAGCTTGCTACAAGGTTTGTACTTGAAGCCCTCTTTTTCAAGCTGAGGCTCCTCATCGTCAGCGAATTCAGGTAGCTGAAGAGATTAGTCAAGGTAACCGTCGTTTTGTGGAGAGGGCCTACAAATACAGACCTGTTAAGGTGGTTGAGTTTGAATTGCCCCGCCAGCAGTGCGTGGTGTGTTTGGATCTCAAGCGGGAGGAGTGTGCTAACTTGTTTCCTTCAGGCCGAGTGTATTCTCAGGCGTTTCACTTGGGCGGACAGGGTTTTTTCCTGTCTGCACATTGCAACATGGATCAACAGAGTTCTTTCCATTGTTTTGGTCTCTTTTTGGGAATGCAGGAAAAGGGTTCCGTGACATTTGCTGTTGATTATGAATTTTCTGCAAGATTGAAACCTACACAGGAGTATACAAGCAAATATAAAGGTAACTATACTTTTACTGGAGGGAAGGCAGTCGGATACCGAAATTTATTTGGGGTACCATGGACTTCATTCATGGCTGAAGACAGTGACTTTTTCATCAATGGCGTACTTCATCTCAGGGCAGAGCTTACAATGAGGCAATCAAAATGAATGCCCTTTTACCTATTTGATTCTTTATGGAATGGGCAGGGGAAAAAAGAAATGTTATGCAAGTTAGCACCACTAACTTTTCTTTTTTGTTTGTTGGATTATATCTTGAAATACAAATAGGCTGAAATTAGCCAAAATTTGTTGTAGTTGAAGGTTGTATCGTGTAAATGGTATTTATGGAGCCCCAGGGGGTGAACCCTGGGTTTAACCTTGCAAAAGTGCTTGTTGATTAAATACACAGGCTCCTTTTTTAGTGTCGATATGATTGGTTCATATTTTATTTCTTTGCATTTGTGGAATTTTGGTGTTTAGGATTAAAAGATTCCAGCTCCAATATGATAGTGATGTTTGCAGAAATTTCTGCTATGTCAATCAAATATTTAGATTAGTCTATTAAAAATACTTGCATAAGAGCGTGCTTGAATTGATAACTCAATTCAAATAAAAATTCAAACTTTTTCACTTTCTTGATAACAATGTTGCTGGCAAATAGTTGTGAGGAAAACAAAACGAAGACGCAAAGTTATTGAGCCGTTCATAACTAATCCCCCATGCGTAGCGGTGCTTATTGTGGTCAATTTGCTGGCTACTGACGGAAGGAATCCTCTTCTCCACTTCCTGGCCGCTCAAATTTTCCAACATTAGGTGGGAAAGCATCCACTATTTAAATAAGTATTTAATAGCTATCCACTATTTACATAACTATTTCATATTTTTTTTCAACAATTGAATTGAGAACACTCAAGAATATATATTTGTGTACATACAAAACATTTATTTTACACTTGATTCGAACTAAAATTAATAGATATTACTCTCAAAAAAAAAAAAAAAATAGATACTATTCACTCCGTCCCAAATTAATTTTGCACTTTATAAAATTTAATTAGAAAATGCCCTCATAACTTTATTGTTGACAAAGTTTAAATTTCAAATTAACATTTTACTGAAGGATTTTTTGACGGAAGGACCTAGTGCACCAAACTTAAATTGTTTTAGGATAGAAGACGTTGAAAACATAGTTTATGGACCCGACTTCTAAAATGAAAATTATTTTTGAACCCAGGACGCCAATTTGCCAAGTATGTATTAATGCCAATTTTTTCAATTTCAATATTCTTTCAACTCCTCATTGAATACTCTTAATTAATTAAAATGATCACTTTCCAACATATATTTAAGAGATAGTTGGATGTTGTGTGAGAGGAAGACATAAATTTTAAATGAGATTAATAAAATTAATGAGAGGTATTTTAGACTTTTATTTATATTTTATCATCAAAATTACCAAATTATTAATACCCGTCCATTTGTCAAAAGTTGATAGATATTTTGAGTACGGAAGAAATATATGAGTAAAAGTCTAAGTATATACTTAAAAAAATATTAGTGTTGTTACTGTAACTAGATAATTACGTAATAATCTAAAAATCAATATCAAACTCCAATTAGGTCCAGTATACTTTGGGCCAAAAATCCAAGCCTTCTAGTTAGTTAAAAGCCCAAACTTCCCTATGGCGGTGGAGCAGCCATATACTTATACCGTAAATTCTAAGGCCAAAACTTTATTCTCTCATCTCAGGCAGTCCTCTTCTTTCTTCCTCTTTCCCCCAACCCTATAAATCTAAAGAGAGGAGGAAGAGCAGCGCCGTCGTCGTCAAAAGATGCCGAAGAACAAAGGGAAAAGGAGGTAAGAATAGGAAGAGAGGAAAGAACGAAGCGGATGATGAGAAGAGAGAACTTGTTTTTAAGGAAGACGGACAGGAATATGCTCAGGTAGTTCGTATGCTTGGTAATGGAAGGTGTGAAGCTACTTGTATTGATGGAACCAAACGTCTTTGCCATATCCGTGGTAAGATGCATAAAAAAGTCTGGATCGCTGCTGGTGATATCGTCCTTGTCGGCCTCCGTGACTACCAGGTTTTTTTTTCGGATTGAGAAATCGTTGTTTAAGAGAGTAATATTGATATTTTAATTAAAAGAATAATTTATTATTTGTTTCTTTAATTTTCGCTAAATGTTCTAATTGCCCGATATTAAAGTTTTTCAGGCTTCAGTGGAGGGCGAAATTAAAGTTTTTCATAATTGGCAAAAGCTAAAACTTATGCTGAAATCACTGAAAATTCTGATATTTATAAGAGAAAAATAAGACATTTTTAATATTTTGTTGGGGCTACTATGCGCCCGTATAATTTGATATGGACCAAGTACAATGAACCTTGTTGTTCAGCACATAATAACACCACATAGTAAGGACCTCCTAATAAGGATAGATAATTTTGTGATGATTTCAGTTTTAGACCACAAGTTTCACATGTATCCGATCCATATCAGAATTTTCCTTATCCAACGCCCGCCCCTTAGTTCCGTCTATGCTTTTTAATATTAACCTGGTTGAAGTTATTTAGTTTATGGAATTCAGTAGCACGAGTAACTTATGATTGTCGTTGCTTTTTGATGATATCAGGATGACAAGGCTGATGTTATTCTGAAATATATGCCGGACGAGGCAAGATTGTTGAAGGCATATGGAGAGTTACCTGAGACCACTAGGCTCAATGAGGGTATCGTAGGGGGACTTGATGAAGAAGATGATGGTGGTGGTGCTGACGACTATATTGAGTTTGAGGACGAGGACATTGACAAAATCTAAACATTTTTATCAACTCTATGGCTCTAAATTTTATTTTATTGAGGTCTTGTTCTGCTTTAAATTGATGTGATGATGGAGCTACCTCTCTGTATCTAAGCGTGGGAGGAGTTCATGTAATGGAATGTCTGTGCTTTTATGACTTGGATACAATAATAGCAAAGCGTATTTTGTACCTCGGTTCTGTTTGATCGTGTTTTTTTTGCCACCATATGTTTTGTGTGTGGCTTTGTTGATTCAGGTGGGGATAGGATAGGGTTCTGAGTTTGAGATTTTTGCTTGTGTTTCTGTAAAAGTTAAGTTTTGAGTTTTGAGATTGAAACCGTGACCAATGCCAATGCCACCTCAGTGGCGAGGTTTAGGTTAGGTTTTATGGTCACTGGTACAGGCTTTTCTACTTGTATGAGCTAAACCGACCAGGAAAATAAATAAAGATAACATGTTTGTGTTTGATGGATGTTTGGCGGTTGTGGTGAACAGTTGTTCAAGAGAGGCCGAACATGGTGACATACTTCACTTCTGCGATTGCCTCCCCAGTCGTTGAAAGAATGAACGAGCATGGTAGGGGGCCAAGGTATACTAGGATATCCTTGGACCGATCAAATAGCTAACTATGATCCTTATTGTCTGAATTCTCTTTATTTCTGTCCAAGGATCGCGAGCCATTGGCACTCGCATGTATCCCTTTCTTTGGTACCGGCACTACCATCTTATAAGCCCTTGGGGGGGCTCCCTCTTTGATCAACTTTAGTTTCTTTCGAGCGCTTGCTTCAATGTAGATTACCAGCCCCCAGTAGAATCCATCGACTAGGTAGTAGTAGTAGCTCAATGAAACAGGTTCTTTAGTACCAACTCTCCATATGAACTTCGATGCAAAAGTTTACCATTAGCCTTTTACACATCTATTGACCATAAACGGGGTGAAGTAGTTTACAAGCTGACTAAATGGGAACATATATTCTTATTTTAACCGGAATACAAGTTACATAATATAAAAGACCTCTACTACAACATAACACCATTTTCCCTCTTATACAGAAAATGTACGAATCAATTTGAGCCGTTGCTGGAATAAATACAATGTAAGGTAAGCTCATGTGGCAATCGCGGGCATCTATTCAGTTCCAGCTATCTTCTTCTTTAAATCTTCAATGTCTGAAGCCAATTCTTTTCTACTTGACTAGTCGTATCAAGTGACAAAAAGTAGAACCGTCAAACACAATAATCATAAAAATAATAATGAGATTATTCCAAAAGTGTATTCAACAGATATAGCTGTCTTCTGATCTAAATAGCAAGATAAAGGTAATAGCACAAACCTTGAAAAGAAGGTAGCGGTAGACAAACCACCCGGTATATCCAAGGCCAACCAATTCCATGATCTTAGGTAGCTGCAATGAGAAGATAGAGAGTAATCAGGGAGATGAAAATGAACGGAACATGATCCTCTTCGCATTCTGCTTTCGGTTGGAAAGGGAGGGAGGGAATGCAAAATGCAAAAACGCTAAAACAATATTTATTCCGAAGAAGTTGTATTATCGTCTAAAATCACATACCAACGGGACTGAATTGATTGCACCAACAAGAATTGAACCCAACCAAACTGCAACAATTGCCCCTCCTCCGTAAATAATTACTGTAGACTTGTTTTCAACTGCATCCCACTATCAAATATAAAGCAGTGAACTGAACGAGGTTAGACATCATTTCTGAGGTAAACTCTCTGCTTAGACAGAATAATAAGAAACAAAATAGTGGACTTTACACTTACTAAGGCTTTGTTTGGTTCCCTCAAGGGAAGGTGGAGGGGGGAGTGGCACCAATTACTTCCCCTAGGGGAAGGGGGAGTGAAATAAATAAATATATGTCTATTGTGTTTGGTAGGGGTGGAAGAGAAGTAAATTGAGAATTTTTTTATTATTTATTTCTATAACTTTATTTGCTAGATTAACTATCATACCCATTTTAGTGGAAAAGATGGATGGGGGTGGGGCAATAGTGGAAAATTAAGGGGTGAAAATCGTCTGTCCCCGTGTATTTCCTCAACCAATCAGAATTCGTTATGTGAATATTTATTCCAATTATATATATACACGGCAAATTGTGATTGGTTGTGTACAAAAATTGGACATACACGAGGATATACACGGGGACAGATGATTTTTGCCAAAATTAAGGGAAGCCATTTTGTCTATTAGTTATAAACACCCAACCCCTAAAAAATTAGAGGGGCTATTTTGATGGCAAAAAATCATCTGTCATGTGCATGTCCTCATTCCTATAACCAACCAATCACAATTAGCCATGCGTATATATAATTAGAATAAATGTCCAAATAGCGGATTCTGATTGATTAGAGATATGAATAGGGACATATACGGGACCAAACAATTTTCACCCTATTTTGATAATGTGGCGGGGAACATCCTAATTTACTTCCACTCCTCCAAAAACCTCAAGCAAACGAAGTGAATAAATCATTTACCTCCCAATTTACATCCTCTCCTCATCTCCTTCCACTTTACCCGACCAAAAAAAGCCCAAAGGGAACCATTACCTAAACATCATGCAGAACAGGGACGAAGACAGGGCAGTCGCCCCGAGATTTCTAAAAATACTATTAGATATTGTGCATTTTATATGTAGTTCGGAATATTTTATCAAATTCGTCCCCCACCCCTCCCCCCAAATATTTTCTTTTACAGTTTTTATATGTAGTTTGGCATACTGTTGCAGTTTTTGCCCCAGTACCAAATTTCTGACTTCGTCCCTGCTGCAGAAGTACAATTTCATGTCTCTGAATAAACACTACATGAAATGAAAGCAAAATAAAATGGCAATGCAGCAGAAATTATGTGTGCTCTTTCTAGACCTTTTCTTTGAGATCTGATAGTAATTCGCTAGTGTCAACAGAAGCAGGTGACTCTTCTGAGGCTTTGACTTGGAGCAAAGAAGTCCTCCTGGATTCTGTATCAAATGACAAAGAATCATATGCTAAAGACTAATTACAATTATAAATGGCTGCAGGTGTCTTGATTAATATAAGTCGTTTAGGACATCTGTAGCGAAAATTAAAGAAATAAATACATACAGAATCAAGAAAGCTTTGACAAGCAGAATTGGTGAACAGATGAACTAATAAATAAGACCCTTTTTCAAGAAAACAATATACCTGAAGAGAACTGCTGCCTAAAGGGAGTGGAAAAGGCAGCATTAGAAGACAACCTTGGTGGTAAATAAGGCAAAGCAGAGCAGTTGAGATGGAATCTTGGAGTCAAGAAGACGGCTGTGGCGGCGGCCGCCATGGAAGTGGAAGCTTCTTCCCAGAAAAGAAACAAAAAAAGCTGAAATCTTTAGGAAATTTTCACAGATTAATTGTATTAGCTTGGCCTCTCTTTCTTTATCTCTCTGGGAATTTGAGATATTGGGATTTTCTTGCAAAAAAAGTAGTTTTTTTTTCTGATTGACTTAGGTGCCACGTGGAGGATTGGAGCGTCCTTATTGGTCCATTTTCTATCTTCAAAATCATCTCTCTTTTCTGCCCTCCTATGGTTTTGTTGTTTAAATACTTCTTCTTTTTTCTCTTTATTTTCAATTTTCTTTTAAACATGGTTTGGTGTAATAGATTGATTTTTTGTTTGTAAGCTTCTGTTTTGAAGATTGAAAATATTAATTGTTTATGAGAGAAAAGTAATATTGTCTTACAAATTTTGTAAAGCAATGAGATAAGATGTTAATTTAGTTTGTAAAGTACTAATTTTTAAATTCAAATGTCTCGATTAATATTTACTGAATACATCATCATTCACTTCCCTTGTCTTCCTCCTCACCAGTGGCGGAGCTATTAAGGGGCAGGGGTACGCTCACCCCCAACATTTCCAAAAACGACGAATTTTGTATGAGAATTTTTTTTGGGTGATATTTTCTTATAAATGTTGTATTTGGATCCCATAAAAAATTTCAGTCCTATGACAAATTCCTGACTCCGCCACCGCTCCTCACCCCCCATCCCCCAAAAAATAAAAATAAACATGGCGACCACCGTTTGGTTTTTTAGGAGGACGTTGAGACCTTCCTAGTTAAAATCAGATTTTAAATTATATTATAAGAAGTGTTATGTCATTTTCATCAATTATGTAATTTGCAAACATAGATTATGCAATCCCTCCATTCACACAAGAAATTTTTAAAAATTCTACTATATAGAGTAAATTTTATATGTAGTTCAAAATATTTGATCAAATTCGCTCACTAATTTTTTTTTTACGGTTTTTATATATAGTTCGACATACTATTTCAATTTTTTTCCCACAACTTAAAAGTTCTGGTTTCGTCCCTTATTCACACTCTATATCCCATTAATTTGTAGTGTTACATAGAGGGCAAAAAGGGTAAGACAGAGCTCTAATTAGTTAGACAATATGAAAACAAATGGACCAAGAAAACAACTTCTCCATAGTTTGTGGGCATCTAAGTCTAGGACTCAGCGACCTTTATTAGTAAACCTCGTTGGCACGGCAAAAAATTCTCTGTCTCAGCCAATTATAATTCACCTTCTATATATGATTGAAAAAAATATTTATATAGTAAATTCTGATTAGTTGGAGATAGAGATGGAGAGAGAGAATTTTCACCGTCTGTCTTATTACTACCCTTTTCCCCTCTTTACATGTGTATAAACTATGCAATACCTTAATATCTATACATGCATAATAATTAGCACATAAGCCTACATATATATAAGTCCAACTAATCCAACTCACACAATATCCTTAAACAATTTTGTTTTAGCCTGTTACAACTCAAAAGTTTTTCTATGTTTCTATGCTAAGTACCACGGCTCCTATGCTGAACAAGAAAATTCAGTATATACGGGACCATTGGATTTTGTACTTTTTGTACTTTTTGATCCAACGGTTGTATAAAAAACGGGGGTATTTTAGAGATAAACTTTGAGCTCTTTTTCTCTTTTTTACTTTTAACTGGGTGTTCAATAATCAAGAACATGCATTCACTAATAAAAAACATGCGTTCTCTGACAGAGAACATGTACTTACTGCCAGAGAACACATGTTCAATAATCAAGAACATGCGTTCACTAATAAAAAAATGTGTGTTCTCTAACAAAAAAATGTGTTCACTGACAGAGAACGTGCGTTCTCTAACAAAAAAATGTGTTTTCTAATAAAGAACGTGTGTTTTCTAACAAAAAATGTGTTCACAATATACAAGAACGTGTGTTCTCTAACAGAGAACATGCGTTCTTGTAGAAATATACATATTTTACTTTTCAGCCGCAACTTTTCTCTCTCCTTGGTAACCCACCTTTTTTACTTTTCAGCCGCAACTTTTCTCTCACCTCTAATAAAATTACATATATATCCTTTTACCTCTCTTTTAAATCTCAACCATTGATCCTCTTAAAAAATGAAATCAACGGCCCTTGTTGTATCCCATACGTGCGGAATTTAAGGCGTTCCGCACAGGAGCCGGACTGGTTTCTAAGATGCCACATTGAGTTAATTGTCAGAATTGGATCATTTTCAGTATAATTATTCCTTCGTACAAGATATCACTTGACTACAAAATCTTCACTCAATACTCAGGTAAAAAAATAAAAGAAAAAAATCCTCAACCCATAAATTGCTCAGAAGGCAGGTTAGGAGGAAAAGTCATGCGTTAAGGAGTATGAGCCGTTCCTTTTGAGGAATTTTTTTGAATGGGACGGTCCCAATGGGACATGTGAGACATAAATACAGGCGGAGCCTACAATACAGATGGATCCTGAATGATTTTATGTGAGAGGAAATATGAGGCCGATCACCCCTGAAAACTATTGTCGCATATTTACAGAAAATACTACGTGTCAAAAGGCCTTTCAAATCACATTAGGCTAGTCAAACACATAGACACTAATATATATATATATATATATATATATATATATATATATATATATATATATAATTTCACACCAAACCAAGCCACGCCACCCCACGCCACCCCAACACCACCCAAACAACCTCTACACTAATTATCAAAGATTCAGTTGTTCAATTCTCAATAGTTCACAAACTCATATATGTATGATCACCTCTGAATTTAGGCTCCTCCGCCGAGGAGATCAAGACACGACCATTCTTTAATGTTTGAAACATTCTTGGCTTTTGCGTTTTATTATTATTTCTTGGCAGATTGGTGAAATACGTCCCAAACTTATACACTTTTGCGATCATGGTTCCCATTCTAAATTTCTTTGTATTGCAGTCCCCAAACAATTTGCGATTGGTAAAGGTAGTCTTTCCGTCCCTTCAGTTAGAGTCAACAGTTATCCGGCAAAAAAATAAATGAAAATACAAAAAAAAAGAAAGGTAATTTGGAAAGATAAAATTGAGGAAAGAGATGTCTTCACCAATGCCTAGAGCGGCGCCACCTCCAACTTCGCCTCTGCCTCCGCCTTCTTCTACTCCTGCAGCCTGCACCCCGTCGCCGCCTCCACCGTCCACCTCTCCTCCATCATCTCCCTCTACTACACCACCGCCTCCTTCGAGGACTCCACCTCCGCCGAGAGGGGCTTTATCTCCTCCTCTCCAAGCCTCGTTTCTCCTCTCCAAATCTCATTACCCAAAATCCCCCAAATTTCCTTTTTTATTTTTTCCCCCTAAGGGGGGTGTATTCAACATAGATTCTATAGGATTTTTAAGGAGTTTTAAAGTCCATATGTATTCAATTTTGATTTTAAAAAGTCCAATGAAATTTAGAGGTATTCAATTTAGATTTTAAAAAGTCCATTAAAATTTAGAGGTATTCAATTTAGATTTTAAAAAGTCCATTAAAATCTAGAGGTATTCAAAACTCTATAGATTCTCATATATTTCATTAAAGGTAATATTTTGATGGATTTCATAGGTTTAAATGTGTATGGTGAAATCTCTTCTTTTTTCTCAAGATTTTGATTTTCTCTCATTAATATTAAAATTAAAATGTCTTTGATAATTTTATCTTAAATTACAATTTGTTTTAGTAATCTCATTTCTATAAAATTATAAGAAAAACAAAGAAATATTTCAAACTACAAAAAAAAAATGAGATTTTTTTAAGATCGTTAGAAAACTCAATATGAAATGTTTATTTCCCAAAAAGAAGTCATAATATCCAAACAATTTTCTTCTTGATCATCTTCAAATAGAAATTAAAGAAAGCAAACAATTTATTCTCTATTTAACCACAAATTTCTATTTTTCAAACATGAATTTCATTTTCCTGAAAGAGAAAATCAAAGAGAAAAAAAAGTTCAAACAAAACTTATCACAAAACATATCTTAATTAAACCAAAGAAAAAAATAACAGGAAGTAAATTATACAAACCTTCAACAAATAAATCAAAAAAGCCGCAGTTACGTGATCTAAAAAAAATCAAAGATTGATAAATCAAAGTCAAACTTTTTAAATTTTTAACAAAATGATTTAATTCCAAAAAAAAAAAAGATTGATAAACATATGTTGACTTTGGAAATTCAACACATTTGGATCTGTATAATACACCAATGAATCAATATTTTCTTTATTTTTTAGTGATATTCAAATAATCTATAGACTTTATAAATCAAAAGAAATCCTGATAAATCAATCTAATAAAATCTGATAAAATCTGCGCGACTCTGCATAGAGTTAAAACAATCCATAAAGTCAACAGAATTCATAGACTTTTGAAAATCAGTTAAAATCTTTTAAAATTCAGATTGAATACAACCCTAAATCTGTCATCGGCCTCCGCCTTCTCTACCACGGCACTTCCCCCAATTCCGATTGCCCTAATTTCCAATTAAAATTTCCCCTTTTTTTCCTTCTCCGAAAACCACCATGGCTCCCTCAATCGCCGCCGCCGCTCTCAATCGCCGAGGCCGGCGCTGCTGGTGAGTTTCTTTCTCTCTCTCTTCTTCTATTTCTTTTTATTATTATTTTTTATTTTGTTAAAATTTACAAAAACCTAATTTAATAAATTTTTCTTTCTATTACAAGTTTACCTATTTCTATAAATTTTTCTGAAGCTCAGTTAGTCCTCTTTACATATGGTTTGGATGGTTTGATTTCAATTAGATATATGCAATGGAGTTCTTGGTGGTTTTGTGTTATGGTTCAGTGCAGGACCACAACACTCAGAATCTGTTAGAATCTGGTTGGGACCACTGCAGAGGATCAAAGCATCTTGCGTGACGATCTAACGAGTACTAAAGAGTGAGATTCACTTTTACTTGCTTTTCCACAATAGAAGGCTAGGATTAACTTAGTACTTTTACTATATATAGTTGTTAAAGTTCACTTATTTTGTTATCCAGAAAATATATTATCTTGTAATCAACTTCAGCTGAGAACTTCTTCTTTTATCCAAGTTTAATTCACAATGAATTAGGCTTTTCTTTTCTCAAACCCTCTTCTACTCCTTTATCTTATTTCTCTTCTTTTATTTTGGTGTCTTAAGCGGTAATTTTCAGGGCGATCTTAAGTCGATCCATCACACTTGGTATCGAGCTCGTGATCCTTGGCAACCATGGTGAATACCGGACCCAAAGCGAGCAAAGCACAGACCACTGCTCCCCATTGCAGAAACACCGAGATCTTGGACTACGGTGGAGTTCCATGGCGGGAGAATGGTTGAGATGGACAATGCCATCGAAAAACTTCAGCTCTCAGCGAGGATGAAATCGGGACTACCCCTGGCGAGGTAAACTCCCGAGCAGACTTCCAATAAACTAGACTTAGATAAGAAAATAGACCAACTCATGAACAAAATCGGTATGCTCTTCAAAGATAAAAAATGCGATAGGAGAGTCAAGCTCGAGGTTGTGATTCTATGTCCCCCTAATAGAGTAGATGTGACTGAAAATAGGATGAGAAGGGAGGAATATAGTCAGAATGAACAAGGCTGTGAAGGGGCACGGTTTTCTTTTGGAAACAAAAGAGGGAGAGATTAAACTTCCTAAGATAGAGTTCACCCTATTTGAGGATGGAAACCACTAGAGAGTGGTTACAAAAGGGGGATCATTACTTCAAGCTTCATCGGATCCCACGATCACCTAAAATTAGGAATAGCCATATGTTATATGAAGGGAGAGGGGTTCCTTTGGGGGGAATAGTTACATCAAAGAACATGGCACTAATGATTGGAACCACTTTATCAAGTCTATGTACCGGAGATTTGATACCGGCAATCTTCTTTGGGATTGTGGGGGAATTTACTAAGCATAAACAACTAGGAAGTGTGTCTAGTTACGTGAAAATTTTTGAGGAACTGAAAAGTTGCATTTGTAGGGTCGGGAAATATAGCCACAAATTCCTACTATATTGACTTTATTCATGAGTGGTTTGAAGGAGGAAGTAAGAAGTATTGTGAGCATGTTTAGGCCTACATCCGTTGAGGAGGCATTCGGATTAGCGATTGAGCAAGAAACCCATGTGAACTCCCACTAGCGGAATCTATACCAAAACAACCCCCCAAAGCCAGCCAGCACCCCCTTTCAACTTCAGCCCGGAAAAACAACCTAAACACTTCAACAACCTTTAACCCTCGGAAAAACAACCAACCAAAGTAAGCCCTGCATCATCAACCAAAGCCCGCTTTCACCTCTAAAGAACCCGATGAAATTCAAAAGAATTAGTGATCTTGAAATGCGAAAAAAATAAGAGAGTTAGGCTTGTGCTTTAGGTGTGGAGAAAAAGTACTCCCAGTGCCATAGGGTGTGCCATGAGTGAAGTAAATATCTTTGGTTGTTAGAAGCTGAACCTCAAGTGAATGAGAAGGAAGATCTACAGCGAGCCCCACTACAAACGAGAAGAGGGTGAGCTTGGGTGGGAATTAGGAGAGGATGTGGCGAGAGGTAGCACACGTTTCTATAAATACTGTGGGAAGCACTACGGGGGTAGTATTTTTAAGACTCGAGGCTTAGTCAAAAAACTACCCTGTAGTCATATTAATGGACAGGGGAGCACACGTAGTTTTATTGACCCATCATTAGTGAAACAAGTAGGTTTAACTTGTGAGGAATCGAAACCACTTAAGGTCATTCTAGCTAATGGAGAGAACACTTGGAATCAATCGTGTGTAAGAAGGTAAAGCTGGAAGATGAATGATATGCACTTTGTACATGATTTGCATGTACTTGAAGTTGGGGGAAGTGATATCATTTTAGGAGGAGATTGGTTTGAACACCATAGCCCCAATCATGTTAGACTATAAGCAACAAGAGTTCCACTTCACGTATGAAGGGGAAAGCTGTCAAGCTTAAGAATGAACAAGACGAAATTGAGCTTAAATGCATCACGACCCAAAGCCCTACCTAAGTGTCTCGAGGATGTTACGAGATTTGGATAGGATACTTAAGTGGTATAGAAAGAGAAAAAGGCTGTGGTAGAGGGAGGAGAATTACTTGAGGAAATCAGTCAAATGCTTAAGCACTTTGTTGAAATCTTTGACCATCCCAAAGGGCTGCCACCAAGTAGAGCCCATGAGCATTGTATTGAGCTAAAGGAAGGGGCCACGCGGTGGCCCGAGGAGCTACGGGCTGCCCCATTGTCAAAAAGAAGAAATAGAAAGG
Source organism: Vinca minor (assembly GCA_026122235.1). Lineage (NCBI taxonomy): Eukaryota > Viridiplantae > Streptophyta > Magnoliopsida > Gentianales > Apocynaceae > Vinca > Vinca minor. The sequence continues at coordinate 3,301,319 of JAOCZM010000100.1, read as the reverse complement.
CAAGTGTCAGAAATGCTCAAGAAATGAATTATACTAGAGAACATCAAACATGGGAATGTAGCAAGTATGCTGGAAGATAGAAAGAAGATAGATGTGTAAGCCCTAAGGGCGAACGAACTCTGTTTTTGATATTGGACAAACATTTGATGTTGTGTCTAATGATCTTAATCTTTGTGATAGAATATTGGAAATCTTGTAGGAAGCTCTAAGTACTTCAATCAAGCCATGTTCAAGATTCAAAGTTATACTATTCAAGGCTCATCTATGAAGATTGAAGATTGAAGACTTAGTTTGGTTGGTTTAGCTTTGTCGTCATTAGTCGTAATCTTTAAAGCTCTAACCAAAGCTCTTATGAACATAAGCTTCTCACTCTAGTCTTGCATACATGATTTCATAAACACGTTTTCAAAAGGCTTAAGTTTCAAAATGATCTTTACATGTGTTCTTATCCAAAAAGCCTTCGATTTCATAGATAAGTCTTTTAGAAAAAGTTTTCCAATGTTGTGTTACTTGTTACCTTTTAGGAAAACCTTTTTAGACTTTAAAAAGACTTCAAAAGATTTCAAAAGCGTGTGAAAAATCACTTTGGAAGTTCGGTCAACCGAGCTCAAGTTCGGTTGAGCAGTCGAAAGCGAGAGTTTCAAAATGGAGCTTGGTCGACCTAAGGCATAGGTCGGTCGACCGAAGTTAGTGAAAGTGGATCCAGTATGGCTTCGGTCATCCGAGTTGAACTTCGGTCAACCGAACTCTGCGATTTTCTAGCCGTTTTTTGGCCAGTTGGAGAGTCGTTTTTCAGCCATATTTGAAATATATATATACTCCAAAGCTAGAGAATTATTCTAAGACTTTGACAAACATAAAACATTGATATCTTATCAAGTTTAAACACTTTCAAAGCAAAATACTCTTCATCCTTATGATCTAAAGCATTCAAGAGTATTATTTCAAAAGCAAGACAAAGAGTGGACCTCATATGTTCAAGAGCTAAATTGTTTGTGCTTCAAAGGTACTATATCTTTCACTTAGAAGAGTGAACAACCTTGTACTTAACCTTTCTTAATTCCCTTTCTTAGTGATAGGGTTATTATTGTAAGTCCTACTTTGTGTGGGCATCCTTTGGTTGTAAAGTCCTACTTTGTGTGGGCAATTGTAAAAGTCCTACTTTGTGTGGGCATCTTCTTAGTGAAGTGTTTGAAATCCTTGGGTGCGGCTCAAGGTAGTGGAGGTAGATTCTAAGTGAATCGAACCACTATAAATCCTTTGTCTTGTTGATTGGGTTTTGCTTTAGCCTTTGTTCATCTTGCTTATACTTTCACTTGCATTGCAAAGATTCGAAAAAGTTGCCAAGATTAGTTAAAACCCAATTCACCCCCCTCTTGTGTTTTACAAGATGCCGTGCTTAAAGAAAGTTTGTTGATGGCTATCAATAGGATGAAACAAGTGGCAGGCAAAGGGAGGAGTGAAAGAAGCTTCCAAGAGGGGGAATGTGTGTATGTCAAATTGCACCCTTGCAAGCAAAACTCAGCGACTATGAAGGAATCGAAGCTAGCAAACAAGTATTTTGGAGACTATTGCATCATTCGAGAAAATTGGGGAAGTTGCATACAAATTGATCCTACCACAAAGAGTCTAAAAATACATCCAGTCTTTCATGTTAGCCAAGCGAAGAAAAGGCTAGGAGAAGACAGTGGCTCAGATTCACTTGCACGAAACCAACAAGGATGGATTGATTACGGTGGAACCCAGTGGCTATACTAGACAGAAGATTTGTGAAAAAGGGCAAGGAAGGCTGGCATGCGATGGCTCATTCAATGGAGCAACACTGAAACCGAGAGGATGCGACTTGGGAACTAGCGAGATGACTTCATCAAAAAGTGGCTCAGTTATTCCTTTGAATCTTGAGGACAAGATTCTTTTTTAAGGAGGAGGCAATGTTATGGTTCGATGCGGGACCACGGCGCTCAGAATCTGTTAGAATCTGGTTGGGACCACTGCGAGATGATCAAAGCATCTTTGTGACAGTCATGACAATGATACTAAAGAGTGAGATTCACTTTTACTTGCTTTTCTACAATAGAAGGCTAGGATTAACTTAGTACTTTTACTATATATAGTTGTTAAAGTTCACTTATTTTGTTATCCAGAAAAATATATTATCTTGTAATCGACTTCAGTGAGAACTTCTTCTTTTATCCAAGTTTAATTCACAATGAATTAGGCTTTTCTTTTCTCAAACCCTCTTCTACTCCTTTATCTTATTTCTCTTCTTTTATTTTGGTGTCTTAAGCAGTAATTTCTGGCTGATCTTAAGCTGATCCATCACATTTTGTAGCAATCTGGTTGCTCTGTTGTGGAGCCATGGGCTGCTATTGTTTGTGGTTTTGTAGCAGTTTGGGTTCTAATTGGACTAAATATCTTGGCTTTGAAACTAAGGTTTGATGATCCATTGGAAGCAACTCAATTGCATGGAGGTTGTGGTGCATGGGGTTTGATCTTCACAGGCTTATTTGCTAAACATGAATTTGTTGTTCAAGTCTATGACTTGGGTGTTAGTGGCGTTTTCCGGCCATATATGTTGTTGTTGGCGGTGGGTGGGGGCTGATCGGAGTTCAGGTGGTTGAGGTTCTGATGATAATATGGTATTATGGTGGGTTAGTGTTACAATGGGACCTCTGTTTTGGGTTCTTCATAAGCTTAGGATATTAAGAATATCTACTGATGATGAAATTGCTGGACTTGATATCTCCAGACATGGTGGATATGCATATAATGATCTTCAAGAAGAATCTGCCATGAGTTGAGGTGAAGGAGAGGGAGGGTTGGTCGGTGGTGAATGTACTGGCGGAGGTGATGGTGCTGGGGTTGGTGGTGGTGGAGAAGGAACAACCGGCGGAGGAGAGGAATGTGGAGGTGATACTGGCGGTGGAGATGGACTGGGTTGAGGTGGAGGAGAGGGATAGTGGGTGGGTGGGTGGGTGGGTGGGGAAGGAGGAAAGGGGTAAAATGGTCATTTTGCAACAACTTTAAAAAAGTAATTCAAAATTCATTTTTTCTGTAACAGATCTGGATGGAATGACTACCTTCACCAATATCAATTTGTTTGGGAACTGTAATACAAAGAAATTTAGAATAGAGACCATGATCGTGAACGTGTATAAGTTTGGGGACGTATTTCACCAATTTGCCTTATTTATTTCATAAATCATACCCTTTTTTTTTTTTTGAAAATACTCATAAATCATACCTTATGCCATAGTAATATATATGATCATGCATTTCTCAAAATTTCATCCTCTCTAAATTAAAACATTTGTCGGTCCACATATCATCTCCCTTCTTCAAGTTCTTGCAAGAATATTCTCAAAGTTCATATTTTTCTCCGATCAACCGTACGTGGTGGCATTCCAAATTCGATCGGCCGGAAAATTGACCTGTTTTCAATGATTTCATGTATGATTCCACGTGAAATTTGAAGGATGAAGAGGAAATCCATCGAACAATTTTGATGGGTTCTAAGAAATTCCAGAGCTTAATCATCATTTGGTTAATATTTCACATTTTCTTGATTACATTTGTTCAAGCCCAAAATATGACGGACCGGGATTCATTAGATTCTTTCATTCGTGATTATTCATTCAAGATAATCGTAAAGGGCCATTCAGGTATTTTATACAATGTTTCTCTACCCGGTAATAATTTTTCTGGGATTAAAGTTTCGATTATTCGAATAAGAAGTAGGACACTTTGGTTAAATGGTGCAAACTTTAGTCATTTTTATGTACCACCTAGGACATTACCACACCCATTTTCTAGAAGAATAGCTCTTGTTTATCAAAACCTAGGAAATTTATCATCTTTTTACTATAATGTCCCTCCAAATTATACTTTTGTTACTCCTGTTTTAGGCCTTTTGGCTTATGATACAAGTAAAGGGCATAATGGTACATTAGGTCTTGATCCCATGAAAGATCCAATTTTGGTCAATTTTCCTCATGTAACATTTCCAGGTGATGTTACAAATGTGACAATGAAATATGTTAGATTTGGTAACAATGGCGAGGTTGAATTTGGAAATGTGACCGAAGGCGCGAAGAATTATTCTTGTATTGTGAAAAAATGAAGGGCATTTCGCAATTGTTATACCTTACAGTGTACCAAGTGCACCGCCTCCAGAAATAAAGAAGAGGAAAGAGAGGTTGTGGAAATGGTGGGAGATTGGATTAGGAGCTGGAATTGTTGGATTTATTTTATTAGTTGGAATTGGGATTTTTTTTGTGTAAATTGATGAGAAAAAAGAGAATTAGAAGAATGGAAAAAGAATCAGAAAGAAGTGAGGCTTTAGATTCAGTTTGGGTTGGATCAAGTAGAATGCCTTCTGCTTCAGGTATAAGAACACTACCAGTTCTTGAAAATAGTTATGTACCTTAACATACAATTCCAGAATTTTTGCCCTCATTTTTTGGTTATGGTTTCTTGATTTTATCATATATTTTTTTTCAAGTGAATATAAGATTTATTTATTAGATTCATCTCATTGAAATCAGTTTTGTTCTTACTTGTCTTTAATTAAGGTTTGTTTGATTTGTGCTTCATTTCATTTTGTCAAATATTGTTCTTCGTTCTTTCCTTTGAGATCACAGTATAACAAATAATGCATAATGGTTTCAATTTGAATTCAGTAGAATATCTTTCTGTGCAATTTTGATATTGCAGATTTTGCCATTCGAATTTAATGTCCACCATTATAATAACTTTCAGTATGAAAATAGTAATTTTAAATAGTTGACAGAATCTTCTCTTAGATTGCATTCAAGTATCCTCTAGTATTTAGACTAAAGCCAATTTGTAGGCTTATACTTATCACATTACTCCATATATAATAATATTATTTGTGTACTAAACAATATACTAGAAGAACTAAAATCTATAAAATCCTAACAAATGTCAGTTTTAAAGTAAGAAATTGCAGGGGGAAAGGACTTGAATGTCTTTTATATTACAAATACTTCCAAACCCTACCAATTTTGGAGGGATTGATTTGCTTATGTGAAAGTGATCATCCCCCATTTATTCCGCATCCGGCATCCCCATCCCCATCCCCCTTGAGAAATTTTATCTTAGTCTAAGAGTAACTTAACAGTTGTACTCGAACCAATTGATGCATACATACTAACCCACCGAAGAAATAATTAACCTTTTAGATCATATGTATTATATTCATTGGCCTATTGGTCTGTAATAACTATTAAAGTTGCTAATGAACAAAGCTAAAAATTCTTCTATACCTCCTACCAAACTAGAGTTTTTGCTCAAATTACTTCCTCTTCCCCTCCTACCAAACAAATGATTTTTTTTATATGAACTAGTTCCACATGGACCTTGTGGTGCAGAATTAGTCATGTCACTACATAATTGTCTCTCTTATCATTCTGTAATGATGTGGTAAGTTTTGAACCACATGATCCAATAGACCTGTTCCATATCAGAACCTTCCCAAACAAATGCTAAGTTAAGAAAAAAAAAATAGAAAAATGAGCCACGTCAGATCCCTTCTTTCACATTAGGATGGCAATTTAACCCGTGATCCGTTGATCTATCCTGCCTCATCGCCTTTTGAGGGAAATCAGACCCATCCCGTGAGAAGAATGGGGCAGATCAAACCCGCCCTGTAAACGGAACAGATCGGGGCTGAATTTCGAGTGAGACCCACCCCGTCCCAGATTGCTTAGGTAAAATCCCATCACTAGATGTGATTGCTTCTAGATGTGATTGGTTAGGAGGAGAAATCTCGGTTGGTTTCAAGATTTTTTTTTCCTGATTAAAAATTCTATCCAAGGGGTTTACCCCCTCAACTCCCCCATTTAATTCTATTCAACTGCTAAGAGTTTAAGCAGATGAAATTTTTGTTCTCTTGTGTAATTTAGATGACTCTTGCATCTTTTAAATATTTCCAATAGAGCCTGAAGCCATTGTTCAAATTTTGAAGGGTTTCTTTGCCCATACTTCAGGGTAGCTACACTGTTGACCCGTAGGGATATGTCTTCTCTTTTCTTGATTGTAACTGAGGAATATTTGAAATCAAGAAATCGATTGTGGGTTTCTCCCTTACGTATTTAATGATTTTATAATAAAAAAAGTGGGGCGGGGCGAACTTTTTTAATCCGTGGCGGGTCACAGACAGGACGGGGCGATTGATCAACTACGCGCGACAAAGCTTGGTATTGAAATATTCGCCCTAATCTATCCCATTACCGTCTCTATTCACATGCCCCTATCTCTATCCACCGGGAAACACGTATCTCCGTCGACCAAGAAGACCATCCAACGGATAATATCCCACTGACGTGGTAATTTCACTCTTGACGTCAGACTCCCACTCGTCTATCCCGCCACATGCGCGGCAGTGAATAATTTTATACGTCATACGGGACGATAAGACAATAATAGATTACCACGTAAGGCAGACCACGTGGAGCTAGACGGATAACACGAAGGCCATCCAGACATTGTCGTTAGGGTGTCAACAGGTTCGGATCGGCTCAAATAACTCGAAAAAATATAAGCGTGAACTTAGGTGATCCGAGCGTGAACTTAATATTCAAACTCGAATTTTATATGAGGCGAGCGTGAGTTTGACCCTACTCAACTCGATTTTAGTTTTTTCTCTCTTTATCAAATCCTGTATTTGGTTGTCTTTTTATCAATTTACCTTACAACAGAAATTAAGCATCATTTATTATATATATTCGTATTTTTGTCAAAATTTACTCTTTTGGCTCATAGTATTATACTATTTTTATAACATGATTTTTTATTTTTATGCTAATAGAAATTTAGCTAATGAAGCTTATGAGTTTAGTTCGAACCCACATTTTAGCTCAATGTTTGTGAGCTTTTTCAAAATGAGTTTGAGGTGAACTAAACTCGTATCACATTGTTAGATTGGAAAATTTTTATGGTGGTAGGCTATTAAGTTTTGTAAGTTACATCCAAACCAATGAGTACAGTACACATAGGAAAGAAAATTGAAGAGAATTTATGTAAGTTCATTTCTCTTTTCTACGTGTACTGTATTAATTGGTTTGGATGTAAGTAATAAATTAGTAGCCTACCAAGATAAACTACTTGTTAGATTGACACCTCTAATTATCGTGAAGGTCGTGATCCCTGAGCTGGCCTGTACAACAAAATATGGGTCCAGCCTGATAAAAATCCGTTTATTGGACACGTCAGTATGTGGAGTGGCACAATTTCAACGACATCAGCAAAAAAGCCTTGGGTGGGTCCATATTCGTGTACGTGTTGAGATGCTTTTCCAGTCCTTGTTGGCAAAGATACTCTCTTATTTCAAATTGGCGTGGTTGAAGTACAGCCGCTTGATTAAATCGCCATCCCCGTCGGATTCGAAGAAGTGGGCCAAGAGATTTGTTGGATATGTTTTCTTTTAGGATTTTGGATATGATGGGAAACCAATATTTCTTTCACATATATATATAAAACACCTCTGAATGAAGTTGAGTTGATTTGATGTTTAAAGTTTTTGGTCAGATGAACATATGTTTTGCACATATAGGACTAATTATAATGGTATTGAATCTTGTTGGATAAATAATCATTGGTTATACCCCATAGACATAAATGAGATGGAATTTGGGGTGATGTGATGATAATGTCGGAGTACATTTAATTTAAGGTGCGCCAATTGGATTGGGCCGGGCTAGGCTTCGGGCCTGACCGGGATTGGATTGGGCCCTTAATCGGGTTGGGCAGACCAACCCATTTGGACTGACCTTATGCTCTGGAAATATAAGATATATTTTCAGCTCTTATCTCTAAGAAAGGAGGTTGAAGTGGTGGAGAATGTGGAGGAGTAGTTTCCTCCATGATCTCCTACTTCCCCATTTCACTCTCCCCACTATCTCTTGAATGACTAAGGAAAATGCTGATTTTTCTTAGCATTCCTAAGTCATTTTCTCCAGCTTAAAATAGAGAGAAAAAGTGATTCAAGAGAACTTGAATAGAAAGAAAAGACAGCTTTTTCTAAAGACTTCTTTTCTAGCTTTGGCTAATAGAAAAGAAGTAAGAAAACTGTTTCTTGTTCTTCGTAAGGTAATATATATACTCCATCTTGAAGAGTGTCTTCAAGACTTCTAGAGCGTTGGCTAGCACCCAAGCGATAGAGGACCATCCCCGGGAAGATCGAGTGGATATCGGGAGAGACGGAGCTGCGTTGGTGGCGTTAGTTCGTGACAAGCCCGAAACCGTTTGAGACAGTTACGCATTTCGAAAGGTATAATACTATCCCATAGTCTAAGGTTCTTACTCATGAAAGATCCTATTAAAGGCGGGTCATTTTATTTCCGCAGCATAACCTGTTTAGACCCGGTTATTCCTCTAACAGTGGTATCAGAGCCACTCACGAGTACCCTATAGACTTAATGTGCTATAGTATTTTAATATGGATTATGAATCTATATTTTGCATGCCTTAGGATTGCTAGAAATGTTTTTGCATCATTTTGTATGTATGAGAGTCGAGAAATTCGGTCAACCGAATTTCGATTTGATCAACCGAGTACTCTCGATGCTACTGTTCGATCGGCAGAAATGTCTTTTCGATTCATGAAATGTCTTTTCGGTCAGCGAGAACTTCTGTTGATCGACCGAAATGTATGTTCGATCAGTCAGTACTCTCGATACTTTGTTCGGTCGACCGTGATATGTCTGTTTCGGTCAACCGAGTACTCTCGATACTTTGCAATAGTATGCATTTTCTTTGGTTGCTCATTTTTCCATAAATTGTTATGTTAGTTGAGCATGATGCATAGTAATCGCTTTTACCCTGTTGGTTTATTTCATAAATACGATCTGCGTATCGTGCCTATCTATTTTTATCAAAAGTTGTAATTCTCTTCTCATCAAATCCCCTCGAATGTAACTCGAGGTTTCCTTAGAATTATGTAATTCTAGATTAGGAGAAGGTACAGCTGTGATGAAGATTTGGAGACAACCACTTTGAAGGTCAAGACGGTGTAGAATAGAATGTTTTCTTTTCACACCTTTAGATTGACTTCACGGTTTTCCATTGGCTTGGAAAAACCCGAATAGGATATAGGCGATTACTATTGCATTTTTTATTTTATGTATTGGATGCATATGTATATAAGCATAAACTGTTTTATTTATGCTTTTTACGGTGAGATTGTTAAAAAACAAAACCCCTCAATTAAATATTAATTAGAGCCTTCCTAAGTTTAGCCCTCGTCAAGGCCTAGATCGACATTAGTATGGGACATGCCAAAGCTGTACATACGTGTCTATCCGGATGAGGCGCGAAGGATAATTTGTGATATCCGCCGGTAAAAACTTAGGGTCCTAGTTAACTAGATTATCTCAATAAATGGATTGATGATCTAGAGGCAAAAGAGTTGAGAAAAATGTATAATGATACGCTTGAATAAATGTTATTCACTCAACTAACCAAGAATTACATAATTTGATGTAATTGGCAAACATTGCCTACCTAAATAACTAAGTTTTGGGTGATCAGCCAAAGCTGACTCAGAACGAGGTGAAATATGGATCTTGGCCCGCTATAAAGTTAACGAACTTTACGAGTTGATAATGAGGGTTATTCACTCGAAGAAAATAGTGGGAGAAATCATTAAAAAGATAAAAGACCTAATAATTATTTTTTTTCCGGTACTTACTTTGCATATGTATTTTGTTGTAGAAAAATGGCAAATTCAAACCAAACACTATCACTGCGTTCTGTCCTTAATGTGATTTATGTTGCAGGTATTTATATTGTTGATATTAATGTGATTGATATCAATTTAAATGCAACTACTTCTTGGGTACTTGATACCGGATGCGGTTCTCACATTTGTACTAATGTGCAGGGACTGCAAAGGAGTAGAGAGTTGGCAAAGGGTGAAGTGGAACTACGAGTTGGCAACGGAGCACGTGTTGCAGCCCTAACTGTAGGGACTTGTACTTTTACTTTGCCTTCAGGGCTTGTTTTGGATTTAGAAAACTGTTTCTATGTACCAAGTTTAACTAAGAATATTATTTCAATTTCTTGTTTGGACAAGAAAGGTTTTAAGATTTTAATAAAAAACCAACGATTGTCGTTATTTTTGGATAATATTTTTTATGCAAGCGCCTCTTTGATTAATGGTCTATATATTTTAGACCTTGATATGCCAATTTTAAATATAAATAAAAAAAGGATTAAGACTAATGATTCTAATCCGACATACCTCTGGCATTGTCGCTTAGGCCACATAAACGAAGACCGCATATCCAAACTCCATAAAGATGGGCTATTGGAATCATTTGACTTCATGTGTTATGATCGATGCGAATCTTGTTTGTTGGGTAAGATGACAGCATCACCTTTCACTAAGCTAGGTGAGAGAGCCGATGCTTTGTTAGGACTAATACATAGTGATGTATGTGGCCCTTTTAATATACATGCAATGGGTGGTTACCTCTACTTCATTACCTTTACTGATGACTTCAGTAGGTATGGATATGTGTTCTTGATGAAACACAAATCCGAAGCATTTGCTAAGTTTAAAGAGTTTAAACTAGAAGTAGAAAACCAATTTGGCAAGAGTATTAAGGTTCTTCGATCTGATCGAGAAGGAGAATACTTGAGTCAATAATTCTGTGACTATCTAAAAGATTGTGGAATCGTTTCACAACTTTCTCCTCCAGCTACTCCACAATAGAATGGTGTATCTGAAAGGAGGAACATAACCTTATTAGATATGGTTCGTTCTATGATGAGTCACACGAGCCTGCGCAATTCCTTTTGGGGACACGCACTAGAGACAGCATCTTTAACACTTAACCGCTGCTCCATCTAAATCGATTGCAAAGACGCCATACGAGTTATGGGATCAGGGAAGCGTCCCCGCTTTGTCTTTCCTCAAGATTTGAGGGGTCGTGAAGCTTTTGTAAAAGCGCTCGACTTCCCGATAAGTCGGCTCCAAAATCGAAAAGTGCATATTTGTAGGTTATCCTAAGGAAACTAAAGGATACTACTTTTATATCCCTAACGAAAACAAAGTGTTTGTTGCTCTCACTGAGTCTTTCTAGAAAAAGAATTTGTTTCTAGAAACACGAGTGAGAGTAGCGTAGAACTTACTCGAAGTTCCGGACTCTCAAACTAGCACTAATGATACGATGGAAATTGAACAGACTCCACAAGTTGTTGTGCAGCGAGTGCCACAAACGGTTAGTGCAGCAAGCACTGATTCAAGAAACACAAGAATTGCGTAGAGTCCGGTAGAATTCATCGTCCACCTCCGGAAAAAATTTGGATTTTTCATAACGTAACATGGTGATGTTATGTTTGTGGATCACGATAAACCTTCAACCTACAAACAGGCAATTAATAGCCCAGATTTCGAGAAATGGCTTGAGGCCATGAGATTCGAAATGGACTCCATGTACACAAACCAAGTCCGGATCTTGGTTGATCCACTGAAGGGGTAACTCCCATAGGGTGCAAATGGGTTTTTAAGATTAAAAGCGAGCATGGAAGGGAATGTACAAGCATACAAGGGGCGACCAGTCGCGAAAGGTTTCAAACAAGTTCATGGTATTGACTATGACGAGACCTTTTCCCCCGTAGTTATGTTCAAGTCCATTCGGATTTTACTTGCTATTGCAGACTTACTATGACTATGAAATCTGGCAAATGGATGTCAAAACCGCTTTCCTTAATGGAAAACTTGAAGAGGATGTGTATATGACACGAGTGAAGGTTTTGTTACTCCGGAGAATCTTTGGAAAAGTATGTAAGCTTCAGAGATCCATTTATGGACTCAAGCAGAGCTTCTCGAAAGTCTGGGAACATCCGCTTTTAATGATGTTGTCAGTGAGTTTGGCTTCATTAGAAATGAGGATGAGCCTTGTGTTTACAAGAAGGTTAGTGGGAGCTCAATCGTATTCCCTGGTTTTGTATGTAGATGACATACTACTCATTGGAAACGACATACCAACCTTAAAGTCTGCATCGAGGCTTGGTTGAGTACGTGTTTCTCTATGAAAGACTTAAGCGATGCCGACTATATTCACGGGAGTCAAGATCTATATAGATAGATCCAGGGAGACTCATTAGCCTAAGTCATAGTACATATATAGACAAGGTGCTAAAGCGGTTTAGCATACAAGAGTCTAAGAAGGGCCTTTGTCCTATGGCACATGAGTACTTGTTCTATCGAACAAACGAGTGTTCTAAAACGCTCGCCCGAATTAGAACGCATGAAAGAGATCCCCTTATGCTTTTGCCATAGGATCCATCATGTACGCCATGGTATGTACTCGCCCGGGATGTCTCGTTTGCCTTAAACCTTACGAGCGGGATACCGGTCTAATTACGGTGAACGTCATCGGATCTCGGTCAAGAATATCCTCAAGTACTTACGAAGGACTAAGGATACATTCTTGATTTATGGAGGGGCGGATGAGCTCGTTGTAAGTGGTTACACCGATGCTAGTTTCCAAACCGATAGAGATGATTTCCGATCGCAATCGGGATATGTGTTTAACTTGAATGGAGGTCCTGTGAGCTAGCGCAGTTCAAAGCAATCGACCATCGCAGATTCTACGATAGAGGCCGAGTACATAACAACTTGTGAAGCAGCTAAGGAGGCAGTTTGGATCAGGAAATTTATTTCCGACCTCGATGTGGTTCCTAGTATTGCGAACCCGATAGACCTCTATTGTGACAACAATGGGGCTATTTCACAATCTAGGGAACCTAGATCTCACCAGAGCTTCAAACATGTACTACGGCGTTTTCACCTAATCCGCGAGATTATAGAGAGAGGTGATGTGCATATATGTAGAGTAGATTCGGCAGACAATGTTGCTGATCCACTGACGAAGCCACCGTCGCAGCGCAGCAGCATGATCGTCACACTAGCTCCATGGGTATCCGATATCTGGAGGGCTGATCTTTAGAGACAGTCATTAGTATGCCCTTAAAGACCAATCAGTAGATGATTTTGGGTCTTTTTGTGCAAGTGGGAGATTATTGTATCGTATTTATGTAATTTTCATTTTGATGAATAAAAGGCATAAATTCCAGTATTATTTCATTATGTTTCTGCGTTCTTTACAACATAAATAAATAATATGTCCTTGGTATTCATATATGTTATGAATACTGAAACGTCCATAGTCGAACATTATTATGGAATCTTCGAGGACAATAATAATGCGTAAGACTAGTATGTGCAGTGATTGATATAAGATATCGGATCGTCACATAGGTATATATGATTAGAGAATCATTATACTGGACAGACTGTAAAACCCGTAACTTTTGCTTATGCGATATTTGAGGTGTAAATTAATTTTTCGCGAGTGATTTTGTAGACGTAATTTATTTTGTGAGATTATGTGACTACGTGTCTAATTAATTGTTATTACATTTTACATGTTTTATTTCGTGTACTTTTATTGAAGGGCTTTTTGCACGCTTATAGTAATTAGGGACTTAATTGTGATTTACATAGATGATTAATTTAATTAAATGAATAATTGGAAAAGGAATTAAATAATAATAAAAATAATAAAGAAAATAGAAATACGTTAGAATTGATGGGAATGGGAAAGAGATTTTTGTTCAAGTTAAAAGGAAAAGAAAAGGCATAACGTAAAGCATTTCGTGGGTTGGGGATTAGGGAATTTAAAAGGAAAGTATTGTATATATAAGGCTTTCGTGGGTTACTGAAGGAGGAAACAAAGGAAATAAAAAATAAAAAAAAATAAAAAAAAAATAAAAAAAAATCAAAGGGCAATTCGTGGACTACTGTGATCAGGCAATCGTGAGCCTTGGGCATCGTGCAAGCAGAGAACAAACATAAGAAATTAATCAGCGACTCTCTCCCTCTTTCTCTCACGGCTAGCAAGAAAACAAACAAAAAGGGGGAAGCCAACAATGGCAAGGATTGGCCAGGCAATAACTGGGCAGTGGAATTTTCTGGGGAACCGTGCCGCGCAGCAAGGAGAGAAAAGAGAGGATTTTGGGCGATTCACCTTTCTGTCCAGAAATTTGACAAGACGTTTAAGGGGGTTACCGACCTCTGTTTTCGACCCACAACATATGAATTCGAAGATAATCGAAAGGGTTTCGAGTGAGCACAGACGGAATGCAATTCGGAGTTTCAAGCAAGAAGTTATCACCCCCGGAGTGAGCTGTCAGGACTGATTTCGAGTTTATCATTATTTCTATCTCCGTAACAGGTAGGGACCCCGCTTTACTCTATGAATTTCTGTTCTGCCATTATTTACTGTATTTGGGATATTCGATTGCATAAACTGCTAGAAATTAATTATTCGATGTTACCGTTTATTGAATTGATTTATGTCTTGAATTAAGTAAATTGAGCATGTTGCATAAATTGCTTTCCTATTGCTTTCATTAAATGTTATACTCGCATAAACTTTATCTGTACTGTTATGTATCTGTTCTGTAATTGTCTTCTTGTTAATTGCATTTGGGGTCGTGTTTGGCGTCGTTTAATTGGTGTCATGTTTTTGTCCTAATTGGTTTGGTCGACCGAGTCGTCGCCCCCTATTGAGCTCGAGTCTAGGATCACTAGTTAGCAGGTTCCGCCCGCTTTCTGTTCTAATCTGCTCTGCGACCCAAAGTGGTCTTTCTGCTCTGTTATGTACTGGGCCCGCATTTAGTGGGGTCAATCACTGGATACGGTAGTGGTTTTGTGAAGTCCCTGGTTGGGGATGATGAGACAATATATAGGGTTGAACCTTAAAATCTGGCTCCTTCGTTTGGGGGGCAATCCGAACCCACGCAGATTTACTGAACCGTCCTAGTTTGGTTGATAATTGGGACCACTACCGTTATTGTTGAGTAGTTGTGAATAGGCGAGTGAGCTCATGTGGTGGGAGTCCTGTCATAGTAGGTAGCTACGTTCTAAGTATCTAAGACGAGTATGTGATTGGGTGTACCGGATGGGCAACGCGTGGTGCTTGTCGTATACTCGGTTATGGAATCGTTTAGGTACGAAGAAGGTGGTTATTTGCTTAATTGTTGCATTCTTTATATGTGTTCGTTCTTGTTTGGTCATTAGATGTTGTTTGCTTGGAGTCTATTTGGTTCCATATGAGTTGGGATGTTGGGTAACGTTTTGGTGCACTTTTGCACAAGTTTAAAACTCATTTTTTTTGAAAACCGCAGCTGTGCAGTCCACTGTTCTGATATGTTCTGAACCCTCTGTTCTGATCTGTTCTGTACTGCACTGCACTATTGCACTGAGTTCTGAGTCTTGCGAGACTTGGATTGAGTCGTTTGCATATACTTCCATAGGGGTATTCTGGGAAAAGGGCATCTGCATCTGCATTATCTGTTTCTGTTTCTTCTGTCTCTGTTTCTGTTCTGTCTTTATTATCTATATTACTGTTTTAGGTCCCTGTTGAGCACCGGAGCTCAGTCCGATATCCGGTTTTGTTTTTCAGGTTTTGTAGATGTTGATTATACCTGTGATGGTGGAGCATGGGATGGGGATTACGAAGAGTGATCCTAACTGGATAGTTCACACCGATTATTACTTTTATAGTTATTTATATTGAAACTTGTAGTTTCCTTTGAGATGTAATAATTTAAAAATAATTTCATTTTTAGAATAACGCTTCCGCTAATTCTCTTATTACTATTTATGGGCTTTGAATAATGAACTCCTTTATTTAGTAAATCTCTGACTGCGGCTTTGGTGCTTCATTTTCCAATGGGGCACTGCCATGTCATCATTCCGGAAATGGGGTGTGACATAAGTGGTATCAGAGCCAGGTTGAACCTTAGGGATAAAATCTGTAATGAACTTAGGTTATCAAGAATATTTAATGTGAGTTGTGTGATGGGTAGAGACCTTGGACTAGGATGCTTCTGTTTATCTAGCATTTTATATGCTACTGATATGTGTTATATTGCATGTACCTGATGACTTTCTTATATGTGTTATAACATGTTATGTGATTTATTTTTTATATTATACCTAGCTCTACTTGCTTATGTCTTACATGTTTAACTTGATAATTATTTTATCACATATCTTAATTGTTACTGTACATTATCTGCAGTATTCTATATGTTATACATGTTATAAGGTTCTTTGTATCACTATATGATATTGATATCATTTGATTAGTCTACTCGCGAATCAAGAAACTAAAAGATTGGACAATACAAGTGTGACTTTTTCCATGACTTGTGTTCAATCTAGATATCAAGGACAAAAGGATTTAAATACAAATGTCAAATGGTGTGACTATGATAGTCACTAGATATTTATGAATTGGGGGTAATGATGCGTTGCTAGATACCTCTCATTACCTGTGACATATTATGTCACGGCCAACATCATAGATACCTCCTAGGTCGCACTCATAGATCAACTGGATTGGGCTTGTTGGAGTACATTTAATCTAAGGTGCGCCAATTCGGTTGGGCCGGTCCAGGATTGGATTGGGCCCTTAATCGGGTTGGGCCGACCAACCCATTTGGACCGACCTTATGGCTGGAAATATAGGATATATTTTTAGCTCTTATCTCTAAGAAATGAGGTTGAAGTGGTGGAGAATGTGGAGGAGTAGTTTCCTCCATGATCTCCCACTTCCCCTTTTCACTCTCCCCGCTATCTCTTGAATGACTAAGGAAAATGCTGATTTTTCTTAGCATTCCTAAGTCATTTTCTCCAGCTTTTTGAGAGCTTAGAATAGAGAGAAAAAGTGAGAGCATTCAAGAGAACTTGAATAGAAAGAAAAGACAGCTTTTCTAAAGACTTCTTTTCTAGCTTTGGCTAATAGAAAAGAAGTAAGAAAACTGTTTCTTGTTCTTCGTAAAGTCATATATATACTCCATCTTGAAGAGTGTCTTCAAGACTTCTACAAGGCGTTGGCTAGCACCAAGTAGTAGAGGACCATCCCCGGAAGATCGAGTGGATATCGGGAGAGACGAAGCCTGCGTTGGTGGCGTTCCGTTCGTGACAACTAAAACCGTTTCAGACAGATTCTGCATTTCGAAAGGTATAATACTATCACGTAGTCTAAGGTTCTTACTCGTGAAAGATCATATTAGAGGCGGGTCATTTTATTTCCGCTGCATAACCTGTTTAGACCCGGTTATTCCTCTAACAGATAAATCATCGGCAATATAAGTGAATCCCGTGCAAAACAAATTTTGACTAATATTATGGGGTGTGGTTTAAAATCTGTATATTATTAGCTCTCTCCATCATGTCTATGTTTTTTTCTTCTTCTTCTGCTAATTAAAAGATTAACCATTAGAATGATCCAAAATCGGATTGAAGTTACAATAAATGACTCCCCTATCACAAAGAATTAATGGTGGAATGGTAGAAGGATCAATATAGCCTATAACATAATTAGATTTTGTCCATTGAACCAAGTTATGAGCATAAAAATTGATTATCCTATTAACATAGTTAATATTCCAATATTTGAAACAGTCAATAATAACTTTATCAGACTTAATGATAGCTGATATTCCAGGATATGTCTCTGTTGCCCGACATATCCTTCGATCTAAAACATAGTTGGTAAAAATGCTGCTGTCAAAAGTGAAAAATTCCGCAACCTTCTTTTTTTGAAAAAAAACTCTTCGGTCAAATAAGTGTAGTGTGTACTTAGCAAAAAAAAAAAAAAAAACAAGTGTAGTGTGTGCAAGCTGGTTAAGATGTGAAACATCCATTTTTTTGCACCCGTAAAATTTGGAGGGTTGGATAATTCATTTGACGTTTAATATTAATTTTTTTAATAACTATTTTTAAACAAATTTTAAAAATAAAAATATATATTTATTCATTACAATGGTTAAATGGGTTTATCCAACAATTAAAGAGTTATTTCGCATATATATGTAATAACAGCCGTTTCGTACGGTAATAATTTCAATTGTGCAATGGAGCTGAATTGATCTTTTAGCTCGGTAATGAATCCCTGCACTGTGGTTAGCTGGCTACGTTGACTATGAAGAATTTTAAGAATCGATAACGAACGGTGGTGATTCTACGTGGCTTTGGAGTGTCTTAATCAAACAAGGAAGCGTCAGACAGGGAGTGCTCTTCGGGCAAAAACGCCGATTTTGTCTCAAAATTTTCTCATAAAAGATTTGTTGAAATGCGTAAAATATCCTTAAAAAATATCCTTTTGGGCGTATCTAGCCATTGGAGTATGAAAAAAATAAGAGACCAAGGAGAAAAAATGACTAGAGCGAGAATTTTTAAAATAGATTTTGAATCTACCACCCCCTAAGTAGTAAAGTACAAAACGAAATAATATTATTTAAGAAATGATCTATTTAATTTCAAACATCTTAAAAACGAAAATGGATCGTAAAACTCTAGACATGCTTAAGTTATAAATGTTTTTTTAGACATCTATACCTTTGCGTTCTATACTAAAGTAACTAGAACACCTACAAAACAAATGGAATATTATTCTTGAACTTGAACATTTATCGTAGTACTCATCCCCCCCCTAAATGTTTGAAAGAATTCATCGTACTGCTCAGACATATGAAATAAAAACAGGTTAACATTTGTGTATGTTTTTCTCTTCTATTCTATGTTCAAATAATTTAAATATTCCTCAATAGAACACTTAAATGTCATATGTTTTAAGGAAGAATTGTCGGTAAGAAAAATCTTGCAATCTTCATGGGCTAAATTATCGACGCACTTGAGGCGTAAAAACAAGATCTATTCAGACAAAAAATCTTATGTCCTTATTCCTGTCCCCATCCCTATCCCAAATCAAATTCTGATTACAATTCACCATATATATATATATAATTGAAAAAAATATTTATATAGTAAATTTTAATTGGTTATGATACTGGGATGATGACAGAAATGAAAACAAAGAATTTTCACCCAGCTATCCACATGGTTAATCTAAGTCCATGACCAAATTTCCTCTGATATGATTGGCCCATTTAATTGAAAACTGCAAAGCTCCTAATATCTCCCAAAAGGGAGAAAGTCCGGCATGGTCCGCCCCCACACTCCTCTCACGTAATTTTTAGGCATGGCCCACCCTGCAGGTAGGGTCCTGCAGTCTTCATATGCTCATGAGTGCCGCGAGGACCGTCCCATAGCGATTTCCCCCACCCCCCCCCCCCAAAAGGGGCACAAAAATCTGAATTTGGGGGCGAGGAATAGCCTCTCAAATATCGCTAACAGATATTACCTACATTCATAAATATAATACTTTCATTAAATATTATGAAAATTAAGGAAGCACAACTAAGATATTTTTATAATTTAAATATCAATATTACTCTCTTAAATATAATTAGTAATATACAAGTCATATTTAAGATAGTAATACTGATATTTTAATTACAAAAACATACTTCCTCCGATTCAAAATATAAGTCTTTTTAGGAATTGTTATTTATTGCAAAATATAAGTCTTTTTACGGAAAAAAAAATGTGCATTTATTGACTGATTTGCCCCTAAATCATTTTCTCCCCATATTCATTTTGGTCAAAATGTGTAATTCTAATGCAATTCTCTATTAATTTCTTTGTTCTTTGAAGTATTAATTATGGGTACTTTAGTCATTCTGATTAGTATCTTAATTTGTATAAAAACTCCTAAAAATACTTATATTTTGAATCGGAGAGAGTAATAATTTTTTGCTTCCTTAATTTCCGCAATATATAATGAAAATCTTATATTTAGGAATGTAGGGAGTACTAGAGTTCAAATCCATTTGATAGATTTAGTCTGTCATTTTTATTTTGAGTAGATTTTACCATATTTTAGAATTTTAGAAACCATGTCTTATCCATAGTAAGATTGGAACGTTTTGTGTTGAAATATAAAATTTTACGCAGTTTGTCTAAGGAAGATTCATCATATTTATAAGTTAATGGATCAACACCTCTTATTGTTAATTAGTTTTGAGAGAACATGAACGCTCATAAACTATTTTCGCACGTAGGGGTAAGGAGAATGTTGAATTGATACCACCTCGACGTAATGATAAATAATAAAATATGAAGTTCAACATTGAGTCATTAATGTCACTTATAAGCCCATGTATAACAGCTCTTATAGTTAATTGATTTTGAGAGGAGATGAAGCTCATAAGCTATTTTTACACTCTGCATGACATATTCATATGAATTTCATGAATAATTGTTCGGATCTTTTGTTGCATCTCCATAACACTCCCAATAATATTTTAATTGCAGATACAATGTTGTAAAGAGTATAACAGGGGTTGGCTATGAAGACACCAAATCTCATAAGGTAACTAAAAGGGGGTTTGCTTTACCTTTAATCTTCTAGGAGTTGTACAATGTAAGGATACAAATTCAAATCTATCATATTATCAGATTTATTGAAATTTTTTTTTTCAAAATAGTTGAGTTGATATCCAATTACTAATATCAAAGAAAAAAGGGTACAAAAGGAAGAAAAAGGGAAACTAATATGGAATTATCATTCACATGAATTGTCGCTCGCGCAAAACACATGCACTGCAATACAAAACTTTTGGTTTGAAATATAGAAACACTTCCTAAGCTACACCAAGCCATTGTTGTGTATCTGAGTTCTAAAACAAGATGCTGATGATCCCGGAGATGGACCAAGAACAGGACAGGAGGACTCAACCTCAACAGTCGGCCCAAGGGCTTCTAACGGTACAAGGCCAACTAAGGAGGCAAAGGGAAGTGGGTCGGGAGCTGAGTCAGAAGCCCTTGGGCCGACTCGCTGGAACAAGCCCAATAAGAAATTGGTTTAACAGAGACTCAGATGGTTGCAGAGAGTCTAGCGGCCCAGGTGACAAGGCAAGTTGTGGTTCGGAGCCTAAATTTGAGGGGACCAAACTTTTTGACGGGGACAGTGGGTCGCGGCCTGAGGGGAAGACCAGATCGCATGGGCGTGGGAATGGAGTCTAGCCGTGCGAATCAGACTTCAAATCACTCTATTTCCCTTATGTTTAAATTACTGACTTGGAATGTGAGGAGTGCGGGCATCCGGATTTTCACACACATATGATGGAGCTAATCAATACTCATCACCCGACGGTCGTTGCTTTACTTGAGACTAAGATAGGTGGACCGCGAGCTGAGAATATTTGTGAACGTCTTCATTTTACTTATTCGGAGCGTGCAGACCCGGAGGGACGACGTGTTGGAGTATGGCTTTTATGGAATAATGCTGAGGTGGAATTATCTCTGATTGTAAAAAATGTCCAGTCCATCCATGTAGTCGCTCAGGTTAGTAACTCGCCTCATTTATGGCTTCTATCTTCTATTTATGCTAGCCCTGATTTTAACACTAGACTAGTATTTTGGGATCACTTGCGTAATTTATCTGCTAGTCATAGTCTGCCGTGGGTTTTAATGGGTGATTTTAACGATATTTTATACCAATCTGAGAAATTCGGCGGGCTTCCACCCTCGCAAACCCGAGTTTCGGCTTTTAAAAGCATGCTTGACGATTGTAACCTTTTGGACCTTGGTCATGAAGGTTCACACTTCACTTGGACTAATAAGCAAAATAGTGGTCAACTTATATTCCAGAGAAACGATAGAGCAGTAGCCAACTCGATCTGGAGAGATCTTTTTCAGGAGACAATTGTTTACAACCTGGTTCGTACTAGGTCTGACCATTCGCCAATCATTTTCCAGCTTCAACCTATAACACCATTCCTCTTAACAAACCTTTTCGTTTCAAACCGATTTGGCTCAATCACCTTGACCTTTTTACCATTTTCGAGAAGAGTGGCAGGATATGGATGATAATTTTAGCTTGGGAGCTTCGGTCTTCAGAGAGAACGTCTCTGACTAGAATATTAATGTCTTCGATAATGTTAAGAAAAAAAAAAGAGGAAGCTCTTGTCTCGTATTAGAGGGACTTAGCTGGCCTTAAAAACTTGTCATTCTTCCTTCCTTATCAACCTTGAACATGAACTTTTAACTAAGTCCGATCTTTATTTATAAGGAAAAGAAGCACTTATGGGTTATCAAATACAGGGTCGACTGGATGATGTGGGATGATTTTAACTTTAAATTCTTAAAGACTGTTTATATTTAGAATAGAAAGAACAATAAGATCTTGTTTCTTAAGAAGGCGAATGGTGAGTGGGAATTTGATATTCATATTCTTAAATCTATGATACTTAACCACTTCCATAGCCTTTACTCTACTGATCGTACCTTTGTCTCTTTAACTCGAGCTTCTTTCCCTTTTAAGTAGGGGGAAACAATATTATCGATCTTTCCAGATGGGAAGATCGGCCAACATCGATTGAAATAAAACAAGCTTTATGGATGTTTAAGCCTCACAAAAGCCCGGGACCAGACGGCTTACATCCGGTCTGCTTCCAACACTTCTTGGACATCCTGAAACCCTCTATCTGCAACTTTATCTTCGGTTTCTTCAACGGGTTACCCATTAGTGAGGACATTAATGCCACTTACCTTTGCCTTGTACCTAAGGTAGGTAAACCAGAATCGGTGGGTCAACTCAGACCGATCAGCTTGTGCAACACAACTTACAAACTCATTTCTAAGATCTTGGTGAACAGGATAAGACATTTCCTTCCAACCATCGTCTCTCCTAACCAAGGCAGCTTCATTACGGGCAGAAGATGCGCTGACAATGTTATCATTGTTCAAGAAGTCATCTACTCCATTAGAAAAACTAGTTGTAAGCAAGGTGCTATTGCTGTCAAGATTGACCTGGAAAAAGCTTTTGACTGTTTGGATTGGGACTTCATCAAAGATGCGCTTCAATTCTTCAAATTCACCCCAAAACTCGTTATGCTTATTATGAAATTAGTATGCTCTTCAAATATGACTATTCTATTGAATGGAGAACTGAGTGAGTGGTTTGACCCTTCAAGAGGCATCCGACAGGGCGATCCGTTATTGCCTTATCTTTTTGTCATTTGCATGGAATTTCTTTTATTCATGATTGAAAAGTCTATTAGCTTTAAGAATTGGAAGCCTATTAAGATTGGTAGGCAGAGTCTTCAAATTTCTCATTCTCTGTTTGTTGATGATGTCATCCTGTTCAGCCTAGCAGATGACGGTACCATTAATGAGATGAGGAGAGTACTGGACGATTTCAGTATAAGGTCTGGTCAGAACATTAATCTTAACAAATCCAAGTTCACTGCTTCGAACAATCTGGATCCTGGAATAATCCGAGCAATTGAGAATCTATTCCAGATCAAGCACACTCACAACTTGGGCAAATATATGGGGTTTCCAATATTCCAGAACAAGTCGATAAAGCTCTGACTTTCAATTCATCCTTGATAAGGTCAGGATCAAACTTTCAAGTTGGAAAGCTAACCTACTATCGATTGCTGGCAGGAAAACTATTATCCAATCTTCTTCATCCCAAATCTTATCCTACTACTCTCAATGCCTACCTATCCCTATCTCCATCGCGATAAGATTGATAAAGCGAACATATCCTTCATTTGGGGTAGTTCTGCTGCAAAAAAAGAAAATGCATATTGTGAAATGGGACAGAGTCGCAAAACCCAAGAAGCTAGGAGGTTGGGGATCAGGAAAGCCAGGCATATTAACCAAGTTGGTTTGGTAAAACTTAATTGGAGGCTAAGTAAGGGAAGCCCGGAGGGATTTGGAATACTATGCTTAAGAATAAATACATCAAAGACGATTCCAAAGCTTTGATTAGGCTAAAGAACAATCCAGGTTCGATCAATCTGAAAGGCCTTAAGTGTGGTATTGAATTCTTCCATACTTCTTCGGCTTGGATACCGGGAAGTGGGACATTATTAAGACTTGGCATGATGATTGGACCGGCTTGGGACCACTCAGGAAGCTTATCTTGGGGCCTCTCAATGAGTACGAATATGAAGTTACGATTAATTGCATCTTCGGCGATCTTGGGCAATGTAACCTCGGTAAACTCTCATTTGTTACGCAAGAGAAGTGATTGAGTGCATTAGAGCGGTACCTAGACCCGACAAATCTGGCATTCCATATAGGAGGATGTGAAAATTGTCAGCGGATGGGGATTTTAATGCTAACGTCACTCACTTCCTAATTCACCGGGATGATAATGATGAAAAAATTGATAGTCAAGATTGGGAGTAGATTTGGAAGACAAACTGTAATCAAAGATAAAAATTATTCCTTTGGCAAATCCTTCGTAATAGATTACCTACAAAAGAGCATATTCATAGGAAGAATATCTCTGCCGATATGTATTGCCCTTAGTGTCAGCTTTTTTCTAGAAACTATTGAACATATACTAAGAGATTGTGGGCCAACTCAACAACTCTGGTAGAACCTAAAGCTATACCATAACATCCGCAGTATCTGCAATATTGATTTCAATATATGGTTCAAGAAATGTTCAGAGTGCACTATTACTTCTCCCTACAACAATGTCCCTTGGGGATGCTTGTTCATCTATATGTGTTGGATTTTATGGATTACCAGGAATCATAAAATCTTATCCCCTGATAAACCTTGCAATAGACCCATTATCGATGCTATATCCAAATCTACTGAATTCTATGCTTTGGGAGCAAGTAACAGAGGTGCTAAGAGAACAAGGCAAATCGTGATTTCCTGGTCAAGGCCCCTTAATGAATGGCTTAAACTTAATGTTGACGGTTCCTCTCTAGGTAACCCTGGCAAGGGAGGTTGTGTGAGACTCATTAGAAACAGCAGTGGGGGACTGTCTTACTGGGTTCTACATGAATATTGGCACATGTACAAACAATGTAGCTGAGCTTTGGGCGCTTAAAAATGGACTCAAACTGGCTATCAGTATCGGTGCACATAAACTTGATATAGAGATGGATGCTAAAGTGGTGATCCAACTAATTCAACATGCAAATATTTTTTCTCACCCTCAATCTTTTCTCATTTCTGATTGCAGAGCATTGATCAGGCGGCTACCGGAGACTAGGATCTCGCACATTTACAAAGAGGCCAACGCTTGTACTGATACTCTCGCCAAAGCTGGAGGACTCTCTACTTCCTCTGATATAGTTATTTTACTCTTTATCCCCCCCACTTTTGTTAGCCACCTGGTGGCGGGGGATGCCCGTGTGACCTCTTTTGCTAGGACTATTTCTGATACTTCTATCCATACTCATCTTTTTGTTAGCCTTATAGTGACAGGGTATGAACAAGATGTATTAATTGATAGATCTAATTGTAACAACTTTGTCCCTTACCCTACGGGTTAGTGAGTTATTTCTTTTATATATTTTCTATTTTACCAAAAAAAAGAAAAGGAAACTAATACCAGCGGACAATTCAAGCAAGGCCAGAAACGACTTTACACGTTAGAATTATTATATTGGATAAAAAGAGAGGCAAGAAAATATCTTTTACCGAATGGACCCTAAACATTTATAACACGTTGGTGACGATCAATTCTGTCATGGACCAGGCCTACAAGTGGGGACATAGACCACTTGGTCCACATTCAGCCACATCACAGTTTTGATTAAAATAATAAAAATATTCCCCAGCTAGTGCATTGTTTGAGGCGTTTTTATTGTTTTTTAATCAAAAGAGGGGATGTGGGTGATTGTGGACCAAGTGGTCTATGTCCCCACTTGTAGGCCAGGTCTATATCAGAATTTTTCGTTGGTGACTCATGACTTGGTGGGCCCATGCCCGGATTTGAAAGAGCCTATTCAATACAACTAAATTTCCACTATTTTAACAACATTAATTAATTTTCCTTCTTTGCAAAAATATTTAATACTCCCTTCATTCCCTATTAATTATCGTTTAGGAGATATCTAGGTATCCAAATTAATTGTCGTTTAAGATTCTTTTATTAGTTGTCAACAATTTATTCTAATTATACCCTCAATATTTTCCTTTCTTTTCTTTATGACGTACAAGTGAGAGAGGGGGAGGGTGGGGTAATATTGAAAATTTAGGTGAAAATGACAACTTCCTTAATTTTCTCAAATTGTCTAAAGTGTCTTATATTTAGGAATGGAGGGAGTAATTATTTTCCCTTTGAAGAATGACCACGTCAGCCACATGATGGCGGGTTTAGTTGGCTTGTAAGACCCCCAGCACCTTGACGCGTAGATCTACTCATCAAAAGACACGTGTATGGAGAGAAGTGATGTTGGAATAAATATAGAATATTAGACAGCACGATTGTTCATGGGCCAGCTCATCAATCCGGTGACCAGAAATTTTACATTGGTTCAGAAACAAATTTAAAAATTATACCCGCACCAATAAATACAATAAATATAGGCAAAATATATCAATATACAAATGATAAATTTGACTTTTTAGTCTATATATATATATTACATTCAAAATTGCTACAGACCAATATAAAATTATAGTGACTAGGCGGGAGTCTATGAACTAAATGTTATACCGTGCGGTGTGAAAACCACTTCTAAAATCCTACTAATTTAATTGGTTTTAAACTAAATATGTTTTTAAGGCGTTTAACGAGTACGCTATAATTTTAAGAATGTGTGAATATGAGCAAATGTTCCTCGAATATTAATTATAAATAAATACACCTGGATAAAAACATGCATTCAATGTCTTAATCAAGCTAACATCTTTACAACAAAAGATAATATTTTCATTGGTAAAGAGTTCCTAATCATGGTATATTTGGTATTTGTATTGTTTGAATATTTATGTTTCTTTTAAGGTAACTTTTAAGGCTTAGAATTAATATTAACATTATATAAAGATGACACTAGAACCACCTAATTTAATAGTAGGCCAATTTCATATATACAAACTTGCATTAGTTAGCTTGTGATCATATAATGTTTAACAAATTAATAAAGAAGGTGGCAACTAAGTGATCTTAGTTTATGTGATCACTTCAAAGTTTGATAAAAACATTTGGAACAATTAATATCGTAGATGTGTAAAATTTCTTATCAGTAAGTCACATTACTTATTATTTGATATACATTGAGAGCGATTTATACCGCACATCTTAAAAAGATTTATGTCGCAAATGTTCAAAATTCTCAACCAACATATGATAGGGCCTATTGTTTGAAACAAGTAGCTAATAATGTCACAAATTTACAAAATTATTCTGCCTCGCAAATTTTAATGTCTATCCTCCGTCCCTTCGTCGATATGCTCTAGGGAGAAAAAAAGGGAAAAACGACCTCGGTAATCCCTAAACTATTATCGAAGACATAGTTAGATACCAGAAGTATTTCGACTTCTTGTTAGGTCCTGGAACAATAATCGCGACTTTTAAATGGTCCTACCACCATTTTGGCTTGGTTGTTTCCGGCAAAAAACAATCATGCTCCGGTCACGTGACTTATCCCCAATGGCAAAATGGTCTATTCCAAACACACGTGCCCAGTCCAACCCCATATAAAAAGTAAAAAGACCTAGAAAACTTTATCTTCCCCATCTTCACTCTAAAAACTAGCAAGAAAACAAATGGAGAGAGGCAATCCATCACAAGAGAAACATAATGTAGTTTGTTACCATGGTGAACAATGTATAATTAAAATCAGCTGGACAAATTTAAACCAAGCAAGAAAGTATTGGAAGTTTGCTAGAGTTGGAGTAAGTTAAAGACCCAAATTATTTCAAAGTTTTATGTGATTAAATCAGATTATTGCTTGGTTGAAGAAGATTGAAGAGAAAGGGAGAAACTAGGGTTTTCAATTTGGGAACTGGAGATATGAAAGGGTTAGATTTGGATCGATCTGATATTTTTAGTGTACCCTTTCACACGTGGGATCTACGGTTGAGAATAAATCGTATTTTTTGGACCATTTCGCCTTGGTGTATAAGTCACATGACCGGTGCGTGACATTTTTTTGCTTTGGAAACAACCAGCCAAACTAGTGGTGGGACCATTTAAAAGTCATAAATTTTGGTTTAGGACCTTTCAAGAAGTCGAAATACTTTTCAGGACCTAAACTATATCTTCGATAATAGTTTAAGGATTACAAAGGTCATTTTCCCCAAAAAAAAAAAAGAATTGCAATGTTGTCTCAAGTCCGTATATTTCTAAATAACGGGTATATATTTACAAAAACCCAAAAAACACGTATACAAATACATACAGATTTGGTATAATCCCTTAAGCAAAGGCACGTGTTTGATGACGTGGAGATAGTTGCTTGGCGCTCCCCCTTCTCAGTTCTCTGTCTTGCTCCGCCCTTATTTTCATTCTTCTGTACTTTCTCTCTCTAAGCCTGCGAAGGCCACACCACACCACACCACACGCACTCTGTTTTTCCTTCGTTCTTTCCTCTATTTGCTTTTCTTGTTTCTCTCTCTCTAGAAAATGCGGGAATTTTGAAGGGAAATAGTGAACTAAATTCTCCTTTTTTTGCGAGGGAATTTTGAATTTCTTTTACTCGGCGTTGTTGTGGTGACTCAGTTTATGGTATGTTCAATTTGAGGCTTGTTTTTTTTCTTCATTTTTTTTTCCTTTTTTCTGAATGATTTTTTTTTGTTTCAAGTATAGATTTACAGTTGCTGAAGATTTTGATCTCTCGTAATTGTATTAATTTTCATGAGAATTCAATTCTAATTTTTCGTGTTTGGCGTTTAAATCTCATAATTAGATAAGAATTCTCTTGTTTTTGTATTTTTTATGATTTTAAACTGAATTTTTAGTTGAATTTGCTGTCACTAGAGAGAGAGTGGGAGAGAGAGGGTGCTTAGAGTGAAGACAAAATAGTTGGCTGTGGAGGATGAGGAACATAGTCAGATTTTTCAGACAAGTTCCTTAACTGAAACTGTTGTAAAAAGTAACGTAACAGTAACAGTTCTAGTGAAGTGAGATGATTTCTATGTACTTGTTGATGTTTGTTTTAGATTCTTAAAAGGTGAATTCATATCTGTTTGGAAAATTAGACATTAAATTCCGAACAAAAAAAAAATTAAATAGAAAAGCGAACATCAACTAAGGGTCTAGTCGGTGGAACCTGTGAACCACGCGAGCTGGTTCCACCGACTTGAAGTGGGGGTGTGCTATCCCTATTGGGCTGGTCCATTCCCCATAAGGTCCCACCGTCGGGGCATAAGCGCCCTCTTGCTACCCATATGAGAGTAATGAAGGAGCCAGATACTGGATTTTGTTTGTTTGCCAATTTATCCTGTTTTAATTGTCTAGTGTTGATTCTCTATCATTAAGTACTCATTATTCTTGTTTTATATGCACTTTTTTTGACCAATTATTTCTTGTAATTCATTCTTCTTTTACGCTCAATTAGGAATTCTGAAATGACATTCAGACACTTATATTGTTTTTGCACCCAAGTCTAAGAAAATGTTTGATTCTCGCAGGTAATTTGTAGTTCAGGTCAATGGCTGTTCTTTACGCCGTTAATTAGTAAGATATTGATACAGTGACTGCAATACAAATCTGCTGCTGCATTGGCTTCAATTGAGTTGGTTTTAGTCTTTGGTCATGGGAAATAGTGAAGAGGCTAAGTTGGCTAAGCCTGAGAAACCATCTTCTCCTCACTCGGTATGCTAGTATTTTATTAACGTGAAGTACTTCCATATGGTATCATATGTACCTCTCCGAAATGTCACACTCCCTCCATTCCCATAATATAAGTAGTTTAGGACATGTAGCGAAAATTAAGGAATTAGTAAAAAACAAGGAGCTTTATTAGTCAAAATATCAATATTACTTTTTAAATATGACTTGTATACCACTAATTCTATTTAAGAGAGTAATATTGATATTTTGATTCTTCATTAATTTTCGCTACATGTCCTAAACAACTTATATTAAGAAATGGAGGGAGTATTAAACTTTACGTTCATGAGAATGAAATCACAGTAGTTTGCAGGTTTTTGTCTGTTGGGATCAATTTGTATTAAGGCAAATAATTGTCTACCCGTGTATGTACCTGTTTTTGTGCCCAACCACTCACAATTCACCATGTGTATATATAATTAGAAGAAATGTACACAAGGCGAATTCTGGGTGGTTGGGCATAGAAAAAGGTACAGACGATTTTCACCCGTTTTTTGAACTCTTATCTCAATCCAGTTTTGATTAAATATTTGTATTTTGCAGTCCCAGGAGCAGAGTAATGTTCATGTGTATCCTGATTGGGCAGCAATGCAGGTTAGTATCTCTTCATATGCTCTCGGTCTTTCCACTGCTGCAGTTCTGAACATGATAAACCAAGTGCTTACATGTTATTATTGATGTGTCTGCTTCTCCTTTCTGAAGGCATACTATGGTCCTCGAATGGCTGTACCGCCGTATTTCAACTCTGCTGTTGCATCTGGTCATCTACCTCACCCTTACGTGTGGGGACCAACACAGGTATTGTTCTAATGCATTAATAGGACTTCTCAGTAAGCGTGGATTACTTATTGGAGTATCTGCTTATATAAGTTATCTGTGTTTCCAGCCTATGATGCCGCCTTGTGGGTCGCCTTATGCTGCAATCTATGCTCATGGAGGTGTTTATCCCCATCCTGGAGTTCCTTTGGTAAGTATATATTCCATGTTTTTAGATGACGAAACAAGTGCTCGAGATTCATCCTGCTTGCTAAAGTTTGTCCTCTGCATTAGCTGATATATTCCTTTATATTTCTATCGTAGGGCTCTCCTGCAAGTGGTCATGGGGTGGCTGCATCTTCCGGGGCGACAGAGCCTGCGGTATGTGTTATGTTTGTAGTTCAGATGTGTTTATTTTTTTAATTATATTTTTTGTTATTCTTTAATTTGCCTTGAATATATGGACTTAATTTTATTTTTTTATGGTCTTCTTATAGTTTGCTAGTCCTTTGAGCTTTGACTCCCCTACAAAGTCATCAGCAAGTGGTGATCTAGGTTTGATAAACAAGTTGAAAGGATTTGATGGACTTGCAATGTCAATAGGCAATAGCAACACTGGCAGTGCCGAAGGTGGAACTGACCATGGGAGGTCTCAGAGGTTTGTTTATTCTTCTTGTGTTGCCTCTTGAAAATTCATGAACATCGTAGCACTACCATTCAACATGGTGATGTGCTCAGCTTCTGCATCGTTGTTTACCTGTAAATCAACAGTTTTATGTGATGTGAAACAGTGAGGAGACTGAAGGTTCAAGTGATGGAAGCAATGGGACTACATCCAGGGTAAGGTTTCTATTATGACATAGCTTGTGGGACCTTCTCTGAATAATCTTCAATTGCTTGTCTGTGCCTGAACTGACGTGGTATGTTGTTTCAGGAGGGTCAAAAGAGCAAGAAACGCAGCCGTGAAGGAACTCCTACCAATGGTAAACTTAGTTTCTTGTTTATATCTTTGAGAATTTTCCGAAAGTTGGATTTTTCAAATTAGACACCAGTATAAGTGAAGTATCATCCCTACATTTCAGTTATTTTGTGGAATGCAATGTTACAGAATTGAATATGCTTTTTAAGCCCAAGTTTTTCTCGAGTATTCGATCATGATTGCCGAGTTATTTTTTCTTACCCGTAGGTTTATCTTAATAGGTGGGGAAAGCAAGTCCCTGACGCCCAGTAGTCCAATAGCTTCTGGGGAAGTAAATGGGTCTTCAGAGAAAGCTATGGGGGTGACTACTACTCCTGCTATTGGAACCGAAAAGGTGATGGGAGCTGTACTCTCTCCGAATATGACTACAGCATTGGAGCTCAGGAACCCTTCTGGTGTGAATGTCAAGACTAGTGCTTCCCAGTCTTCTCCAGTGCTTCCAGGTGAAGCTTGGTTGCAGGTATAGTACTCCCTAGGAATTGGCTTCCAAACGTTTCCCAAGCAGTTCCCATAGTTGTGTAATTCATGCTTCATTCCATCGTACAACGAGATTTGTGTTCTTATTTCTGTGTTGGATATTTTATTATCAGAATGAGCAGGAACTTAAGCGGGAAAGAAGGAAGCAGTCTAATCGAGAATCTGCTAGGAGATCAAGACTGAGAAAACAGGTAAACAGAAGTATACTGCATAAAGGATATGATAGTTTCTCTGGAACTTGCTGCATAAGTTTTTCCTTTATTAAGGATATTCTTTATACTTGTCCTCCATATTTAGGCTGAGGCTGAAGAATTAGCTAAGAAAGTCCACTCATTGACTGCTAAAAACACGACTCTGAGGTCGGAAATAAATAAATTGAGAGAGAATTCTGAGCAGCTAAGGCACGAAAACGTTACAATGTTGGTACGTTTTTCTTGTATCCAAATACTACTATGCTCTCGATTCAGCAAACAATAACAATAACATAATAACTCATTAAGTCCCCAATAATTGGGGGCATGGGCGGTGGATGGATCAATTCAGCTGGGAAAAGAAAACTACTAATCTCTCTGGTTACATCATTGTTCAGTTCCTAAACTACTGTCTAATTTTTCAGGATAAGTTGAAAAATACGCAGCACTTGCACATGGGGATACAGCGCCAACCAGTTGGTACAGCAGACCTACTTGCGAGAGTAAACAATTCCGGTTCTACTGACAGGAGCAACGAGGAGAGTGATGTGTACGAAAACAGAAACACCAAGCTTCAGCAGTTGCTCGATACCAGCCCCAGGACGGATGCTGTGGCTGCTAGCTGAAGAAGCTTCACCGGGGAGGAGTAGATCATGTTAACTTTGGCATAATCAAAGCCCCAAAGTTGACAGCTAACAGTAGTAGTAAAAGCAAGACGAAAAGATAGCCGAATAGGAGGATGTGTTAAATTTTTACTTCTTAAATTGAAATTTGAGGTTATTGGCAAAAAACTGAGAAGTATTTTTGAGAATTCAGGAGGCCGTTGCGACTTTGATAGATTGTGTAAATTAGAGAGTTTGGAAAACTGTTTATTATAAGGTGTGATGTGGGAAATGTATGCTTTAACTTTTAAAAGAGTTGTTTTAAGGAATGACCTTTAAAAAAGAGAACTTTTTTATTATATATTACTTCTCTTTTTTGTTATGGGAACTTTTTAAAAGAGTTGTTTTAAGGACGAATTTTTATTTAATAGGAGAATAAAACTATTTAGAAATCTATTGCATTCTAAAAGGGTAGCTGATATAATTTGTCCTTCTCTAAAGAAAAATGTTAAAGGAGATATATGCATTGTTCCTTTCAATACGGTCCTGCGTCCTAGGATAATCCAAGTCCAAAGCTAAGGAGAAACCCTTTGATGCCGCCTGTAAGGAGAAACCATCAGAGGAGAAGAAGGGTGCGTCCTCACTCATTAAGGGCATATCAAAGAAGCTGGAGCCCAAGGCCAGGCCCACAACCGAGTCCTTCATACATAAGGCAAAACCGGAACGGGCCTTTCCCGCAAAATCGAAGCCCATTTCAAGATGGGCCAAACCTCAGCAACAGGATCAGGCCGCAAGCTCCTTTCAGGGGCGGTTTGGGAAGGCCCAGGCGAATTTACCCGTTCTGGACTCCGGTCCAAAATGTAACTCAGCCTCTACAAGTGGGCCAGACGGGTTGGAATTTTCTGGGATCACTCCAAATTATCTCGGCAGCCCAAACACTGGAGCAGGGACATCTTCCATCTCTATTAGGCAGAATGGAGGAGGCCCACTTGGGCCAAATAAATATTTGGTGCAACAACATCACGGTAGATTTGGACCCAACAAATTTAATGGACTGGATAATGTCAAATTTGCCCGAGCTGCGAACTTTTGCAACTCCGGAAGTGAATCGTTTGTTCGCACTTCGAGCAAATCAGGTAGACTTTGCAAGGGGCGAAATCGAAATCGAAATCCTCGGACAACGAGCCAACATACGCCAACTTTTCTGCCGCCGGAGTCGAGCGAAACAAGATTTCAAGAGTCCGACGAAACAAGCAATCGAGGAAGTACAAGACCTTCAAACTCTTACATCTTAAGCACTCACTCTTTAAAAGTGGTAATTCAAAACGTAAGGACTACTCCGATCTCGGTCCAAGTATTAAGAGGAATTGCAAAAATGCGAATAATAATAGACCGGGAGAAGAATCGGTTGGATTGGCTGTACAAATTGCATTTGACGCCGGTAATGAGTCAACAATTTCTAGAGAATCAGCGGGAACCTTCTTGGGGACTAAATGGACCGACCATCAGGGGACAGCAAATCTACCAAGCAAGAGAGGAAACGAATCGGGCCAACAGTTGGGCTCAGTTGCAAGGGACTGCAACAAGAACCGATTTGGGCCGAGTACACCAAAATTGGAACCACAGGGAGGAAAGCCCAGTGGCCAGGTTCGGGGAAGGAAACAACCGAGTCTTTACTCGGACCCAAGCGGCAGTCAATTGGGAGGCGGATCGGCTATGGGTGGAAACGGAGACAAGGCATGCGTTGCGAGCTCCCAATTTGTCCTTTCCCCCGATGTTTAAAATCTTAACTTGGAATGTGAGAGGTGCGGGGCACCCTGATTTTCACTCACACATGATGGAACTTATCAATACTCACCATTCTACAGTTATCGCACTTCTTGAAACAAAAATTAGTGGCCCTCGAGCTGAGGAAATTTGTGCACATTTTCCATTCACCCACTCAGAGCGTGCTGATTCGGAAGGCCGACGAGGAGGTGTCTGGCTTTTATGGAATAATGCAGAAGTGGAATTAACTTTGGTCGCTAAAAACACCCAATTAGTTCATATGGTGGCGAAGGTAAGTAACTCTAACAATTTATGGCTTTTGTCTGCTATTTATGCTAGCCCGGATTTTATTACTAGGCAAATATTTTGGAACCATTTGCGTACTTTATCTGCTAGTCATAATCTTCCTTGGGTATTTTTGGGCGATTTTAATGAGGTGTTATATCAATCTGAAAAATTTGGGGGCCTGCAGCCATCTCAAACTCGTGTTACTACTTTCAGAAGTATGATTGATGATTGTAACCTTTTGGACCTTGGTCACGAGGGTTCGCTCTATACTTGGACTAATAAACAAGGAAACGGCGACTTGATTTTCCAAAGAAACGATAGAGCACTCGCCAATTCGGCTTGGAGAGATTTATTTCATGAGGCTACTGTTTACAATCTTGTTCGCACCAGATCTGACCACTCCCCAATCCTCCTTCATCTTCACCAGAATAATTCCATTCCCACTAAAAAACCTTTTCGCTTCGAACCTATTTGGCTAACGCACATTGATCTCTATGCTATTGTTCGGGAATCTTGGCGTGGGTTTGATCATAATTTCTGCTTGGGAGCTTGTGCTTTTAAAGTAAATGTCTCTGATTGGAACATCAATGTTTTTGGTAATGTTAGGAAGAAAAAGAGGACTTTGCTATCCCGTATCTAAGGTACTCATCTTGCTCTTGAATCACACTCTTCTCCATTCATTTTCAAGCTTGAACGAGAGCTTTTAGCTAAGCTTGACCTTATCTATAGAGATGAAAAACACCTATGGACTATCAAATCTAGGATGGATTGGTTGGTGTGGGACGATCTTAACTTTAAATTTCTAAAAGCCATTTCAATCTAGAATAGAAAGCATAATAAAATATTGTCCCTCAAAAAGGCTAATGGTGATTAGGATTTCGACATTTCCAGTGTTAAATCTATGATCCTTAATCATTTTCAGAAGCTTTACTCCTCAAATCGGACGTCTGTGCCTCTTGCAAGAAATCCTTTTCCTTTCTCTTGGTCGGGAAATACTAATCTTGATCAATACAATCTTGATGCTATCCCAACTATTATGGAAATTAAACAAGCATTGTGGATGTTCAAGCCGCACAAAAGCCCGGGTCCTGACGGCTTGCACCCGATTTTCTTTCAGCACTTCTGGGAAATACTTAATCCTTCCATTGTCAA
This sequence comes from Vinca minor, assembly GCA_026122235.1. Classification (NCBI taxonomy): domain Eukaryota; kingdom Viridiplantae; phylum Streptophyta; class Magnoliopsida; order Gentianales; family Apocynaceae; genus Vinca; species Vinca minor. Next base: position 3,265,561 of record JAOCZM010000100.1, on the reverse strand, counting down.
CTGTATAGTGGATTTCTTCAAAGGCTTGCCACTATCTGAGGATTTTAACGCTACTTTCCTTTGTTTGGTGCCTAAAGTTGGTAAACCAGAATCTGTCGGTCAGCTTAGACCAATCAGCCTTTGCAATACTATCTATAAGCTGATCTCCAAGATCCTGGTTAATAGAATTAGACCGATCATTTCCACTATTATTTCTCCTAACCAAGACAGCTTCATTCCGGGGAGAAGATGCGCAGACAATGTTATCGTTGTCCAAGAAGTTGTTTTCTCAATTAGCAAAACTTCTTGTAAGCAGGGTGCTATTGCAATCAAAATTGACCTGGAAAAGGCTTTTGACCGATTAGAATGGGACTTCATCAAAGACTCTCTTGAATTCTTCAAGTTCCCCCAGTCTCTTGTTAAGCTTATCATGAACTCTGTTTGCTCTTCTAAGTTGGCAATCCTCTTCAATGGGGAACCAAGTGATTGGTTTTTACCATCACGAGGGATTAGACAGGGCGACCCTCTTTCACCTTACATATTCGTCATTTGCATGGAGTACCTATCCATTTGTATTCACAAGTCGGTCAGTCTTAAGAATTGGAAGCCGATTAAGATAGGTAAAAAAGGTCCTCTGATTTCTCATTCGCTTTTTGCCGATGATGTCATTCTTTTTGGTTAGCAGATGAGGAAACTATTAATGAAATCAAAATGGTTCTCGACGATTTCTGCCTTCGATCGGGCCAGAGCATCAATCTGAACATGTCAAAGTTCATGGCTTTGGCAAACCTTACACCAAATAGGATACTTGCTATTGAAAATCTACTTCAGATTCGGCACTCCTCTAATCTTGGCAAGTATCTTGGTTTTCCAATATTCCAATCTAGGCCAAAAAATTCTGATTATCAATTTATTCTTGACAAAGTTAGGAAGAAACTGTCTGGTTGGCAGGCGAACCTCCTTTCCATTTCTGGCAGGAAAACCATTATCCAATCTTCATCGTCTCAAATTTTATCCTATTACTCCCAGTGCTTACCTATCCCCCATCGCAGTTTGTGATAAAATTGATAAGGAGAATAAAGCTTTCCTTTGGGGGAGCTCAGCGTCAAAAAAGAAAATACACCTGGTTAAATGGGACAGGGTAGCTAGGCCTAAGAAATTGGGAGGGTGGGGGATTAGAAAGGCCAGGCATATCAATCAGGTTGGATTAGCGAAACTCAATTGGAGGCTTAACAAGGGTAATTCTGGTGTTTGGTCAACTGTGCTTAAAACTAAATACATCAAAGATGATACTGGGCCTTTGATCCGGCTAAACAAAAATCATGGATCTATCAATCTCAAAGCCCTTAAGAGTGGCATTGATCTCTTCCACAAATCTTCCTCTTGGATCCCCGGATGCGGAAACAGTATTAGAACATGGCATGATGACTGGACGGGCTTGGGTCCACTAAGAAAACTGATTTCGGGGCCTCTCAACAGGGATGAAGATGAGAAGACTATTAAATCAATCTTCAATGACCAAGGAGGCTGGAATTTTGACGGTACTTCTCTTCAATTGCCGAGAGAATTAGTGGAATACATTAGAGCGATTTCGAGAACGTGTGAATCGAACATACCAGATAGAAGGAAGTGGAAAACGTCACATGATGGTGACTTCAATGCAAAATACACTCATTTCTTGATTCACCAGGAAGATGAGGACGAGGCAATTAGAAAAAAAAATTGGGATTGGCTTTGGAACGTTAACTGTAACCAAAGAACAAAAAATTTCATCTGGCAATGTCTCCATAATCGCCTTCCAACCAGAGAACATCTCCACAAGAAAAATATCGCTAATAACCCTTACTGTCATTTGTGCCATCTCATCCCAGAAACTGCTGAACATGTATTGAGATTTTGTAGTGTAGCACAGCTACTGTGGCGAAAGCTACAATTATACCGAATTCTTCCAGTATCAGCTAACTTCAACTTCGAAGAATGGCTCACAAAATGTGCAGAGTCAACAAAAACATCTCACATAAACAACTTACCGTGGGGATGCTTGTTCGCTTATGGTTGTTGGGTCTTATGGATTAGCAGGAATTATAAACTCTTCGACCCGGGAAAAAAGGTAAAGGATCCGTTCATTGACACCATTACCAGATCCACCGAATTCATTGCTTTGGGTCCAAGTACAGGAAATACTAAGAGGACTTCACAAATCTCGGTTTCTTGGACTACGCCGCAAGTTGAGTGGTTGAAGCTTAATATTGATGGATCGTCGTTTGGGAACCCGGGAAAGGGAGGGTGTGGAGGATTAATTAGAGATGCAAATGGGGATTGGATTACAGGATTCTGCAGAAATATTGGAATTTACACTAATAATGTGGCGGAACTTTGGGCTCTCAAGGAAGGACTGACTCTGGCGCTTAGAATTAATGCTCTTGAAGCTTGATATTGAAATGGATGCTCAAGTCATTATTCAGTTGATTCAACATGCAGATACTATTATTCATCCTCTTTCAAATCTTATTTCTGGTTGCAGGGCATTACTCAGGCGGCTCCCGGAGACTAGGATTTCACACATCTACAGAGAGGCCAACGCTTGTGCGGATGCTCTCGCCAAAGCTGGAGGACTCTCTACATCATCTGATCTTGTTATCTACAACTCTTTACCCTCATTTGTATGCCATCTAGTGACGGGGGATGCCCGTGGGTAGGGGTGAGCACCGAATTCCAAATTACCGAATTCGAATTCGAATTTCACATGGACTACCGACCTTTTTCGAACCGAATTCCGATTTACCAAATTCGATTTACCGAATTCGCGAATTCGGAATTCGGTAAATTTACCGAATTACCGAATTCGGCTTTCTGTTCTAGGGATTTTGGATTTTGGGGATTTAGGGATTTTGGATTTTGGGGAAAATTAAAATAGAGGGAGAAGAGGAGAAGAGGAAGAAGAGAAGAGGAGAAGAGAAGAAAAGAATGGAGAACGATGGAGGGTGGTGACGGGAGGAAGAAGAAGACGAAGAAGAAAGTGGAAGAGTTTGGGGCTGCCGGGCTGGAGAGCCTGGAGTAGATGAAGAAGAGGAAGAAAAAGATGAGTAATCTAGTGTGGGTGGCATTTTTTGTTAGAAGTAGGGATTTATGAGAGTATTTATTTTAGTATTATTTATTAAAATATTTTTTTGAATTCGAATTCGGTAATACCGAATTCACCAAAACCATATACCGAATTCGTATTGAATTTGAAAACTTGAATCGGTATGATCCGAATTACCGAATTGGTCCGATTACTGAGTTTCGATTTACCGAATTCAAATCGAATTCGGTCGGTAAATCGGTTTTTACCAAATTTGCTCACCCCTACCCGTGGGGCTCTTTTTGATAGGACTATTTCCGATACCTCTATCCATAACCAACCTTTTGTTAGCCTTATAGTGGCAGGTTATGGACAAGAGGTTTTGATAGATAGGCCTAATTGTAATAATTTTGTGCCCTACCCTACGGGCTAGGGAGTGCTTTTGTGCTTTTTTATATATTTATCGACTTTTTTACCAAAAAAAAGTCCAAAGCTAATAGGGCCTCGTTGCACCATAGAATTTGGATGACAATGAGGGCATAACTTTTCGATTTGTAAGGGCTTTTTACCTTTAAGGGTCTCCGATATCCTCCATTTTTAAGATTAATCGAACTCGACATATGTCTGCAGAGTTTGACTCTTATCTGAAGATGATCTAATTCATAGAGCTCTTTACATGAGACTCTCAAGCGCGATAGATAATGCATGTTACATAACTAGACCCTATGCCGGTCTTATTTTTCGATGTGGGACTTCATATTTCAACATTCCCCCTCATATCGAGATGGGAGTCAATTTAAGACCCGTCGCCCTTCTTGGGTCGTACGGTGACACTTAGAGCCCACTTGGGCATTATGAGCTTATACATCCTGCCTAAGGGCCCGCTCTGATACCATGTGAAAATTATCTCATGGGTCTCCATATCCTCTCAAAACCAATTGACAAGTTGAGATGTTAACCCATGAGCTTATAAGTTATTTGGATTTTCCTTAGACACTCGATGTGAGACTTCATATTTCAACACTATCCATTTCGTTCTCTCTTTTTTTCACCCTCCAACAACGAAATTTCTAGTCTATACCTGATCTATTAATTATGATTTCATATATTTTTTAGATCATATTTGTACAAATAATGCCAGTGAGTAAAAATATTTTACAATTGCGAAAAGTATGGGCAGAGTTAAGAATTCTTATTTGGGGGCAAAAAAAATTTATATAATATATATTTTTTTCAAAATATTTGGAGCGGTTGCCCCCCCCCTTCTTCCACCACTAGCGAAAAGAGTAAACTTAGGAGGTTAAGATCAATAAGTCATATATATAATGTAATCGTACAACTCCGAGCTAAAAATCTCAAGAGAAGTTAAATAATTCTAACTTAGTCTTTCATCCTTACGATCCTTAGAACTTGTTCAGAGTAAGTTTACAAATTTGAAATTTTTTTTAAGGTAATTAGTGTCACAGAATTTTTAATTTTCTATAAAAAAAAAGTGTCACCTTGTAGTTATTTTATACCAACCAAAATAGTCGATTAAATACCAAAGACCGGTAAAAATGAAAAAAACTGTTAATGGGTTTCTGTTGATAGACATCTGCTTATCCAGGAAAAAAAAAGGTAACAAGTAAGTGCGAGCTACCCGTCCATTCTGGTCTGTAACAATGTTGTGTGATATATACAACATTAGCGGTTGTCCATTCTTGAACCTGTTTTTTTTTGTTCTTAATCAAAGTCCAAATTTTCTCATAATTTTTTGATATAGATCTCATGTATATATCGTAGACTAGTAGTCTAAAGAGCGGGGCGTGGCAATTGTCTCCTAAAATTTTAAAAACTTATTTTTAGCCATATAATTGCTACTCATTCTATATATGCAATAAACCCGTTCCGATTTTTTTATTCATTATTCGTCTTTTTACATTTGTTTTCTCATTCTACATTTAGATTTAATTAAATTAAATTAACCAATTACTACAATTTTGGCCCAAAATATATCACTTTTTTTGTTTTTATTCTTTTTTTACTTCTTTTCCTTTTTAAAATTGTTTTTACAGTACCAAAACATAGAACTTTAAGAAGGGGGCGAGATTTGAACATTTACATTTTGAAATCTCAATTTTAATCACTAAATCAATGTCTTATCAAACAAAAATGCTGATTAAACGGTGCAAGTATATAATCCATAACCTATGTTCAAGTGCTTGTTCACCTTTATTATTAGTTCCTAATAGTTATGTCATAATCTATTCGATGTACTTTGCGGTTTCATTTACCATGTCATCACCTTATAAACATTGAGAACATATCCCGCACTATTCTATCTTCAATAGTAAAATGTAAACCATAAAATTGAATATCAACACCTCGCTACTAGACCTGTCAATTGAGCATATTGAGTCTAAAATATTGGGTCCAGACTCAGACCACTAATTTGAGACACAAGTTGGATTTTTATTTGATTGGGGTCTAGATCTTTCAACTAGAGTCTGGACTCAACCACATAGGGTCTTGGATCTAATTTGTGTCCGCTCATTAATTTTACTTATAATTTTATCGATCGAAACGTAAATATTTTTTTAAATAAAATAAATAACTATTATTAGCGAAATATTTTGTGAAAAAAATATTCACCGTTCATTTACATTAGCATCATATCCCTGGATTCTACTAAAACAAAATAAAAAATTAATTTTAATTGGGTCTTTGAGTCCTTGGGTCACTTGGATCTATACCATTATAATTTAGACCCATAACTTTTGGATATCATACTTGGCTTGGATCCTACCCATATGAGTCCATACCAATCTAAATCTGAATATAAAAAAGTTTATCTAGACCCAAATTGAGTCTTATGAGTCTGAATAATCGCTACTATGTTCAAACTTTTGTATTCAACAATAAACATAAAAATTAATTAAACAATCAACGCAAATATTGACTCAATTAAAGTAGCATAGACAAGTATAATTGCTAAAAATCAGAGCATCAATCACATGGCTTCGGCATTACCAAACCACTTGAGTGGTCTTTCAATATTCTATTGTGAAATTTAGACCATAAATTTTAAGCATAAATATGCACGGGACTCGTAACAAAATTTTCTTCTGAAAACACCAAAAGTAAAAGAGTAATTTTGATATAGATCAACTCCAATGAATTTTGTAGTACATATAATCGATCAATCATCATACACTGCACAAAGTAAATATTTTTCCGAATAATTTTTATCTTCGTCACCTCTTAATTTATTTTCATCTTCTATGTTAATCACTCAACAATTAATACATTATATAAGGACACTAATAGGAAAGAGATTGAAATAAGTTAATTTTTCCACTCAACGTGTGTATTGCACTCATTGACGAATATTTAACCTATACTATTATGATTAGGGGTGTCAACGGGTTCGGGCCGGCTCAACTCGGCTCACATAGCTCGAAAAAATGTGAGCGTGAGCTTAATATTCAAGCTCGCTTCTTATGTGAGCTGAGCGTGAGCTTGACCCCGCTCAGCCCGAAAAAAGCTCGAACCCGAATAAGATTAATATAATTAAAATATTATATATATATATACTAATTTAAAAAAAAACTTATATACATTATAATTATAATTATAATGTGTGGATTAACTCAATAATCTTTTTTTTGGGTAGAAAGAAGATTATATTATAAAAGGAATCTTACAACACGAGAGAGACAGGTACAAAAGTTAAAGAAAGAGAGAAAACAGGAAAAGACAGCGTGGGAAAACACGGTACAAAATACATTGGGATGAATCACAACAAAAAGTGAGATGGTGTAGAAGAATTCAATGGGATTGTTAAAATTGGAATTGTCACCGACAATGGAATTAAATCAATCTTTTGAAATTTGCAAATTTATCATTTGTTTAAATTTTAAATGCATGGGTTCTCTTGTTTTTTGTTTTTTTTATTATATAAAACTCCTTTTATTAGCATATCAAACAATTCTGAAACTTTTGCTTCTTTTTGTGTATTCTTGTCCAAATTTAGTTTTAAGGCTCATTGTATTATGCTATTCTTGAGACATGATTTTCGTTTTCTTCGCTAATATAAGTGAGCTTGGGAAGCTCGTGAGCTAAGCTCGAGCTCGTGTTAAAATGTGAGCTGAGCGTGAGCTCAAGGTTTATGAGCTTTACCGGGCTGAGCGTGAGCGTGAGCTTTTGAATTTTTATGTGAGCTTGAGAGTGAGCTATGCCAAGCTCAGCTCACATATCTCGATTGACACCCCTAATTATGATAATTAAGAAGTGACTAAAACCATAATATTCGTTTTTTATTCCCCCCCCGGCATCATATTTTCCTGTTAATGAGTCTATATAAAATGCAGAAAGGAATTCGAATATTTATTTTGCTGAAGTTTGTGAATTTATAGTTAAAATTAAGAAAATGGTTCTTTAAAGTTTGAGTCTTTCTGAGATTTGACTTTTTTTTGTTGTTGAGTACATTCAAAGTTTTCTGCTTTATTTACATTTGTATTCTTGCACAAATTTCTTATTTTCTACGTTTGAATTCTGACAATTTCCTGAAGAATGGGTTGGAGTGAATCTGGGAAAAAAGTTGAAGCATTGCTCTCTGGTCTTCACATGTGGCTTTGAAGGAATCTTTTAGTTTAGTCTACAAATTCTTGGATTTCCTCAGTAATTATTTCTGCATTTGGTCGGTTCTGGTTTTTTTAAGGTTGTTAATAGTACTCCCTCCATTCCTTATTAATTGTCGTTTAGGAGAAATCTAGGAGTCCAAATTAATTGTCGTTTAAGGTTCTTTTGGTTGGTGTCAATAATTCATTTCAATTATACCCTCAACATTTTCCTTTCTTTATAATATAGAAGTGAGAGAGAAAGAGAGGGAGGATGGGGTAGTATTGGAAGTTTAGGTGGAATGGACAACTTCCTTAATTTTCTCAAATTGTCTAAAGAGTCTTGTATTTAGGAATGGAGGGAGTATCTGTTAGTGACACTGATTGAGAATAAGTTCGCTTGATAATTGTTATATGTTCATAGCCCTGATTGGGAGTCTTTAAGATTGTTACTAATAATTGCTATCTGTTAGTGACGCTGATTGGGAATAGGTTCGCGTTATAGTTGCTACTATCTGTTAGTGGTGTAGGTTCGCGTTTTTAAATTCTGCTGAATGTGTTTGATACGTGCTCGTGTTTTCTAACAGTTCTTGGATCTGGGTTTTGGTGGCCTTTTTGATATAGTGAACAGTTTCAGACTCCCTTTTATTTCTCAAATTGGAAAAGTTTAATTAGTAAATTAAGGAACTGAGAGTTTTGAGTAGAAGAAGGACAGAAAAAGAGGAAATGGGGCATTTTGCAGGAGTTTGGGATAAAAAAGTAGGAATTGAAATGATTAAGGATTGGAATGGGAATGATCAGGTTGTTCTTAGGAATCATCAAGGTGCCTCTGCAAGGGTCAGATTCAATTACTCAGTCCTTATTTTTCTGTTACTCCCTCTTGTCTCAAATTGAATAGAAAAGTGGACGTTCAATTTGGGACGGAGGGAGTATTTCTTGATTAATTTTTATAAGCATTGATCATTTAGTACATATATTGAAATGCTTTGGTTGCTTCTGGAATCATTGTCACAGGTTAGCTTGCATGGTGGACAGGTTACTTCATGGCGGAATGATCGCGGTGAAGAACTTCTATTCACTAGTAGTAAGGTAAAGTGAACACTGGTTACGGAAATTGAATTTCTTGGCTGTTATTTGAGATCTTGAGGATCAAGAATTCAAAAGATCATATTAGTTTCTGAAATTAGTTAGTAAAGAGTTGATAAATTTGGATTGGTTTTAAAAAGATCATCTTTGATATTGCTGTTTTGAATGCCCCTAGAAAAACTGTAATCTGAATCTCACCATTATTCCTGACCCTACACTTTCCTCACATGTTTCTGTCGTCCCTATTTGCAAAAGTGGGGCCAGTGAATAAAAAACTTGTATAGTTGTAAGAGGAGCGCGGTCCAGGACCAGGTCTAGGATGCTGTTTCCTTCGAGTATTTATCCTCCGCCACTGCAGTCAAATGGTTTCCAAGGCAAATCTTTCGTAGACTTGCTGCTGAAACCATCAAACGAGGACCTTAAGTACTGGCCTCATAGGTAAGATAGAATCTCTTTAGAATTTCGGCTAGCTTGATTAAGATTACTATACACTTGAGATTGGTATTTCTCTAAAGTGGAAGTTCAATTATAACTTACTTCATAGTATATAAGAACCTCATATTCATTCCCATATAATGTTTCTTATCGGACAATTAAAAAATTCATTTGTCGACTTTCTTGATCTAGCAAAAACAATTTAGATTACAAAGTAATTCATTTTTGCTAATGTATCCCATGTTTTGGAGGTTAATGGGAACTTCTCTTCTGTTTGCAGCTTTGAGTTTCGCCTTCGTGTCTGTCTTGCAACAGATGGAAATTTAAGCTTGATATCTCGTATTAGGAATATCAATGTCAAACCATTTAGGTTCTCATTCGCATACCATACATATTTTGCCGTCTCTGATATAAGGTACACAGTCTCCTTCTAGCTGCTTTTTGCAACGAGTGAAAGTTGAAAATATTTAAATTGTAGTTCAATTTTATTGACAGTGAAGTAAGGATAGAAGGATTGGAAACTTTGGATTATCTTGACAACCGCTTCCAAAGAGAGCGATTTACGGAGCAAGGAGATGCAATAACTTTTGAATCAGAGGTAAAATTGTCTCGACCCCTCTAATATCGCGATAATGAAAAAAATGTACCTATTAGTACTTCGCGTTGTCTTCTTTTGTGAGATGAATCCCCCTGGCACTATCATCTCGCAGGTGGATCGCGTTTATGTTAGTTCTCCTAGTTGCATTGCTGTTCTTGATCATGAGAGAAAGCGAACTTATGTTATTCGAAAGGAAGGACTCCCGAACACAGTTGTGTGGAATCCATGGGAAAAGAAATCCAGGGCAATGGCGGATTTTGGTGATGAAGAGTATAAACACATGATTTGAGTTGATCCAGCAGCAATAGAGAAACCGATAACTCTATAGCTGGGAGAGGAATGGACCGGACGGATGGAGCTTGCCGTTGTACCTTCAAGTTTTTGCAGGGATGGTCTTGATTCTAGGGGGATGTACTTTTAAGACCCTGGGAATTAAAAGCAGTGGTGCCCTTAAAATTTCATGAGTTAGGGTTGCTGAGTTTTTATTTTTCTTTTGGCTTAGGGCTGCTGAGTTTAATTGTAATTAAGCATATAATCCCAATTTCATGTCCAATAGTTTTTTTTTTTAAAATGGCTGGTTTATGCATGTTTTTTTTGCTTTTGAACAAGTATTTCTTGTACTAATGAGAATATACATTTGCAAATTTCAACCTCATCAATTATCAAATATACTTTGCGTAACCAAAGATTGAGAGTTTGGCTATGTCTGGTGCAGTGGAGCGACTATTGTAACATGTCAAAGGTTCCTAGCCAAATATACCTTCCAAATTCTAATCGGATTGGTCGCGCTAATAATGGCAGGCATGTTTATAGATCTGATAGTTGTTTTCCTCAACATTTGGTGGGGAATTTCAAATGTGGGAAAAAAATCTTATTTTTTCTTTAAAATAAACAACTATAATCATTCAGCACGTACTAAAGAAAACACCAAGCATTACCTTAATTTCCCCCAATAATGTTTGTCTACTTGAAATTGAGGTCTCCCCGCTCCTTCTTTCACAAATATTAACCATATACCCCACAAAAAATTAAAAAGTGCAAATTTGCACTCAAGTGAAAACCAATCCAAAATGAGAATTGTACATTCATTGTAGTTCAACTCTATATAGCCAATGAGGGTTGATCGAGGTTGTAGGACGAGTTCAACTTGGTTTGTAAGATATATGTTCAAATATCGTTACTAACAGTTTTTCTTAGTACGCAATTTGTAAATTTTTTTTTCCACCAAAATTTGTAATATGTATTGACCTCAGTAGTTGAAAATAGCTTGAAATCGTCAGGCTAGGTACGCTGGGAGCATGGAGAGAGCGTGTAAATCTCGTAGCTACAAATTTCCAGCCATTGATTATCATTACCATCATTTCTCATAATAGTGACTTCCTTAATTCATTCACCATTATCTTCTTGGTCCCCATTTCTCCTCTACTTCTATTCAATTTCATCCCATTTTCCAGCTTTATTTATTACCTTTCCATTGCATTAGCCTTCTTGTTGACAAAATGGTTCCCATTCTTGCCATCCGTTCAATGCTTTTGTAATAGCATTGACATATAATCTCCAAGGTTCATCTCCATCATTATGTTTACGCAAATTATTATTTTTTTGTGTGGATAAGTTATTGTATACAATCCGTCTCAAATTAAATGTTTACATTTTTATACATTTTTTCTAATAGAAATTACGTATGAATTAGCTTTGTCAATTTTTTAATCTCGTAAAGAAAATTTGTCTCCCTTTAGCATTTGCACATTCTGAACGTGAAGATTCTTATTCTGTCTAAAGAAACTTTGTTGTGATATTGAAATTGTTGCAGAAATTGAAGGGGGCCTTGGAGGTGTTTGACAAAATGTCCCTAAAAATAACACAAAAATCACTAAAGAAACCACCAGGATATAGAGATCCAAACCTCCCAATTCAAAGGCCTCCACCAACAAATGCACCAAATCTCCCACCAACATTCTACACATACAAGAAGAAGAAAAGGAAGAATTGGTGCAAGACATGTTGTTTCTGCTGTTTCATCTCTTTACTTCTCCTAATCATCTTATTAATTTCCCTTGCTGGGCTTTTCTACGTTTGGTACGATCCAAAACTACCCGAATTCAACGTGAAATCTTTCGAGCTTGATCAATTTAACATTACTCCTAGCTCAGATGGTCCAACTCTAAACACAAGGTTCAAGGCGAATATCGAGTTCAAGAACACCAATAAGAAGATCAAACTTGTGTATAACAAGATTTATATGGTGGTGGTGGCCATGAATGGTGATCAAGGAGGGTTGAATTTAGGTGAGGAAACTAAATCAGGGTTTGTACAAGGGAGGAATAATGTGACTAATGTTAAGTTTGTATTGGAAGGTAAACAATTGGTTAGTGAAAAAGAGGGTAAAGATTTGAGAGATAAATTTAAGAATAAGAGTTTGAAGATTACTACTGAGATAAGTAGTGGAATTGGGATGGTTTTGAATGGAATTAATACAGGTACTGTTGGGCTTAAATTGGTTTGTGGTGCTTCTACTTTGAAGCAGATTCAGAATGGGGCTAAATCAAATTGCAAACTCTACCTCTTTCGCCTGTATGTATTTTTCTTCTTATCAAGATTTTATTTTATTTTGTTTTTTTCAAAGTATGAGCAGAAAACTAGGGGACAAGTAGGAGGTGGACATTTATCAATGGTTGGTTCTGGTCACACTCTCTTTTATATAATATTCTCTACCCCCTGTATGTAAATGGAGGGTGAGAGACGAACATGTACCAATGGTTTGGTTTTGGTCTGATCTCCCTCTCACAAATATTGCATATAAATGGAGGCAGTTATGGACAAGAATTTTTTAGGGTTTTCAAAATAATGTTTCCCTATATTTTACCTATAATCCCTCCCATCCCCCAACAAAATAATAATAATAATAATATGAAAAAATAACATTCTATATTAACATATATTATAATTTGCGCTCCCAAACTTGTAATCCTAGGTTTGCCCCATCTCAATGGATGGCCAATGAGTATACTAGGAGGCAAACAAGTACCAATGTACTTGATTTCACTTCTCTCACATAATACCCTTTGCCCCTGGATGTACATATAATTAAGGCAAGTGAGAATACACTCATTATCAGAGAGTGTTATGTGAGAGAAATGTGATACCATAACTAATAGTGTTTGACCACTTTCTAATTTTTCTTCTCAATCTAACAATTTTTTTTATAGTAACATATATTATAGTTTGAGCTCCCAAACTTGTAATCTTGGGTCTGCCCTTGAATGGAGGGCCAATGAGGATACTGGGAGGCAGATAGGTACCAATGAACCTAGCCCCACATCTCGACACTCGTCATCAGAGAGTTTATGTGAGACTAGAACTAATAGTGTTTGACCATTTTCTAATTTTTCCTCTCAATCTGATAAGAAATGCTTTTATCAACTAAACTATTGTCTTGAGTAATGATTATCATTGCATTGAAGATGATTAGTCATAGCAAGCTATCTTCCAAATTAAAAGATGTTAAATCGAAGATTGCTATATCTATTTAGAGGGCTCAATGCTATATTTAGAGTTTGCCATTAAAAAAAATGCTTTGGGTGATTGATTATCTTCCATTAATCCACATATATTGTTGATTGGATGCAGGTTTTATGTATAAGTTGATGATGGATCTTAATCATGCTATTTTCGAGGTGAAACATCACCTATTAGCAGCCAAGATTATCGATGAAGATACCGTTAATAATCTCCAGGATATATCATATGTATGTATGTATACTAGGGGATGTTGTTAGTGCAAGAACTATGTATAATATTTCTTTCATCTGGATTTGAATGTCCAATTTTTTATTTATTTTATACAGAAAAATGAATATTCAATTCCAAACATATGAAGTAGTATATTGGATATACTAATGACATTTGCGGTGTGGTATCAACAGGAACAATTTTTTGCTTATATGTTGTTTACTTTTGTTAACGTTTTGTATGTACACTTTAATAATGAAAGTACATTTTAAATTGAGTTTTACTTAAAATTAAACTTAAATTTTTCACTTGTGAGACATACACAGTTTTTCACATAAAATTTTATTTTGAAGCAATTCGAGAGGGCCAGTTCAAAACTAAACTCAAGTCTTACCCGGTCCAATTATGCCCTGAGTATATAACTTCAGCTACCTTGTCCTTTTAAGTAAATGTGAGTTTAGGTTAAGATATAAAGTTTTGAGGTAGTTGTGACATGAACATCAGTAAGGTGATGAGCTAAATTGAGAGAGCAACCTTTAAGTTGTTAGGATAACCTTGGAAAGGGACTTGAAGAGGCAAGGGATAATAATTAGCATATGATATCACAATTTTTTGTCAAGAGATTCCTCTTTGACAAAGGTATAACAACTAATTTGTTGAATACAAAAAATATATTCTGCAGGAAAAAAAAAACAATTGAATTGGGTTTGGGTCCAAAATCATATATATATATATATATATATATTAACAATTTTAATGGGCATCAAAGGTGTCCTATCTCGGTGGGAGAGGCGTCTGCCCACGACCTCAAGGTCGTGGGTTCGATATCCTCCGTCTGCGTGCGTCAAGCTTTAATCTCCCTTTCTAGGACTATCTCCTCCTCATCTGAGGCAGTTCTCTCTCCCCCTATATGGGGCAACCGCCCATTCGGGCTTCAAGAAAAAACAATTTCAATGGGCAATTTATAATAAATAGTAATAGGTTCATTCGTAGAAAGAAAAAGTAAGAGTAATGATTATGGATTTTTTAGTACTTTTTTAAAGTATATTATCTAGGACATTGATAACAAAATATTATTGTATTAAAGGAAATTATACTCCCGATTAATCACATTAATGATAAAATATTTTTGAATTAAAGTAAATTATACTCCCAATTAATCACATTCCTCCTTTGTAATAATGATACTTCAGTGATAGTAGTTTTTTATGGTAAGAAACAAAATTTGATGGTGCAAATAGAATGGCAAAAAATCACATGTTTACGTGTGTTCTCATTTCTGTACTCAACGACTCACAATTCGCCATATGTATATATAATTAAAAGAAATATTCACATAGCGAATTCTGTCATTCTAATTGGTTGGATACATAAATGAAAACATACACGTGGACAGACGATTTTTATCTTCATCTTAATAGAATAGAACAAGAATTTCTCTCTTTTTTTTCCCGTAAGGACACGTCCAATAGAAAAGTTCAATAAAAAGTTGAGTTTTTCATCATTTTCACTATTATCATCTATTGGTCACTCACATTTTATTGACAATTAAAAAAATAAATAGACTAAAAAAAAATTCACCAAAAATTCAACATACAACTACTAATAATACTTCTTTCATTTAATAATATATATAATTTATGGCATATTACATAAATTAAGGAAGCAAAGTAAAATATGTTTTGATAAAAATATTTTTATTTTATTAATTTATTATTTATATCATTAGCGACTTATATTATGAAATTGAAGAAATAATTTATAGCCCATCACCTTGGGCTTTCAAAGAACGCTCTTCTATTTAAAGCCCGCTTTTAAAGCCTTATTGTACCAGACACATAAAATAAAATTAAAAGAGAGAAACAATACCATAGGCTGACATCGGATTCCGAAAGGCACCTTCTTCTTCTTCTTCTTCTTCAGGTATCTTTCTTTAGCCCTAATGAATAAAAAGTTAACATTTTTTTTACAATTTATTTAACAGCATAAATACGTAATTTCTAGCTTTGAATTTATTCTGATTTATTTTTCATTGTTCTAACTAAAGAGAAATCGACCAGATCTGTAGGAATTTTTATTGGTGATGGCTTCGAAAAGGATCTTGAAGGAGCTCAAAGATCTCCAGAAAGATCCTCCCGTATCTTGCAGCGCCGGTAACCTAACTTTTTTTTAATTTATTTTTATTATGCTTTCGAGTTTTTGTTTTTCTGACCTAAATAATGCATAATCGCGATCCATTTTTTTTTTGATTTATTGTTATAATCTGCACTTTTTTCCATTCAATCTTTGTGTATATTATTCACGTCAAAAAAATAAAAATAAAATCTTTGTGCTCGTTATGGGGGTAATTGGTTTGTTGAGCTGGATAATTATTAATCTCTTCTGGATAATTAGCGCTAATGTTGATTACATGAGTAGAGGTAAAACATGAAGAATAATTCTGTCACGGATTATTCTGGAGAATTCTTAACCAAAAGCTTTATATGTGGGGGACATCGAACTCCATATCAGAATTTTCCACACGTAAATGGCTGAATTGATTTGACTGATTTGCGAGATGGACAATGGTTGTGGCTTCATTGCTTGAGTTGGAAGTGGTGGGGGAATTACTGATAATATTTATGGAAACTACTAAAAGTTTGTGCCTTGTGTTTAGTGAAAAATTTCCGGAGCTAAAATACATTTGTGTAAGAGTAGTATATGCAGAAATAGACCTATGTAAAGAAGAAAATTTTAGTTTATCGAGAGGAAATCCCTCAAAGGCCTTGTATTTTATGTCAATCAAGTTCGTACATCCGTTATTTGGACTATCCGCTGTTGTAATTTCCCCTGTTAAGTACTGTCCTATACTTTTCGTGTTCAGCATTCAAAAACAATATAAATGAAGATGGAACTTGTATCCAATCGTTTTCAGCCTTAAAAAATAATATAAATGGAGATGGAACTTCTATCCAACTTTCACAAATTCGTTTTGTTATTCATGTTGCCATCTCATGAGAAGATGTGTTTCGTTGTGAGTTGAAGAATTAGGCTTGGTACACTATCTGGTCAAATAATTTTTGTTCAGCTGCTGCATATCTTTCCTTGACACTATTGACTTATGTTGATCAATTTTCCTGTTGATTAAGTTGAAATTAGTATTGTTGCTCAATTTCTTACAAGATTAGCTTTACTGATATTTATTTTTTCTTCCTATATCTCTTATGTATTTTTTTAAGGAAATTAATGGTCTCTTATTGGCTGAACTCTGAAGATATTATGTGTTAGTTTAATTTGTCTATCTAATTCAGCTTTCCTAGTAGAACTTTTTTGAGATAAGTTTATGAGTTATAACGTCCTCTTCCACGGAAAAAATACCTTATAATTGATGATAGCATGATTGTGATTCTTGTACTTTGAGAAACTATCCAATTCTAGTGATTGAGCTCTTCTTCACAATGAATCTTATAGCTTATGTTCTTTAAGCGTCTAGTTTAGTTGTAATTTTTTAAAAACATAGATCAATCCTTTGATGCATAAAATCCTGGCTCTGTATGATCTTATACACGCGTTGTGTATGCTTACAGGTCCAGTTGCTGAAGACATGTTTCACTGGCAAGCAACAATAATGGGTCCCCCTGATAGTCCTTATGCAACGGGTGTATTTCTCGTCACTATTCACTTTCCTCCTGATTACCCATTCAAACCTCCCAAGGTATTTTTCCTGAATCTAGTTATTTTTTTCTATTCTAACTGGTCTATGGATATTGTCATTTACCTCATTTTTCTTAAGCATTTGATTTATCATGTGATACCAAATACTCCTAAATGAAGCTTGATATGTTACATATTACTCTTGTATATTTACTTGAAGGTGAATTTTTAAGAAGCCAACCTAAACTGTCTTCCAGCTTGCGTGCTTCCTGTTGGTCCAGTTCCTTTCTGTTAGTCAGATTCATGCTGAGGCTTCTAACAAAAAGTTTTGTCTGTCATGTTTCTCTTGCAAGGAAATTGAGTGCAGAACCATGTTGCAAAGCTTCTTACCTCTTGTCAATTATTTATTTAAGCTCTACTTGTTGGCTTAAAATAAACTAAAAAAACACAGTTCCAAGTATAGTCATATGTTTATTTATTTAGTGTTTCGTTTTAAAATTGTTTTCGAAGAGCAGTAATTGGTGTGGCCTTTTAAAAGAATATTCTTATAAAAGATCAGGCAATTAGCCTTTTACTCCAAGCAGCTTTTCTCGTAATCTCTCTTCTGCAGCTTTAAAATATAGTAACATGAACAAACTCATTCTTGTTTGCTTGCATCGAGTCAAGATGAACCTTTAGAAGTCATAGGATTCGGAAAAAAAAGAACCGAAGTTGAATGTTTTCATTGTTTTGGCAAGGAAAATACATCCTTAAGGTAGCCCTCATTAACCTAGAAGAAGGATGTAAAACTCTTCTAAGAAAATCTTATTGAAGTTCTGAAAAAAAAAAAGAAAGAACATGATATATATGTATGTTTAACTTTATTTGTCTTAGACTCTAGTGTGATCCCGGTGATATGGAAGTTTGTGAATTTTTTAGGACAATTGCACTCAGCAGGATTGATTAGAGACTAGTGATGCTTTTGTTATTACGAACATTAAAACTTCACTCTTACGAGGTTATTCTGAAAAGCAAATTTTTTCTGTTTTCTGATTTGTCCCGTCATAGGTTGCGTTCAGGACGAAGGTTTTTCATCCAAACATAAATAGCAACGGCAGCATTTGCCTTGATATCTTGAAGGAGCAGTGGAGCCCTGCCTTAACCATTTCTAAGGTTAGTACTTTTTATCTATCCTATATTGTCTGCAAGCCAGTAAAGGATGAGTTCGGCGTGGTTAATTTTGATCTTGAACACTCTTTAATAATATCTTCGAGTGGATTCTTGAAGTTCTTACAACTGTTCTAGAATAGGTTTACATGATATTTCCTTCGTTTACCATTTATATTTTGTTATTTACACACCCGTATTTGTTAGACCTAGATCAGCAGAACTTCAATGAAACTAACATCTCTGCATGTGCAGATTCCACTTTGGACTTGATTTCCATTCGGGTATTTTATCATGCCAAATATCTTCCATTTTGAGGGAAATTTAGTATTGCTGTGGAAGGGTCCTGCCAAAATTTAATTTGGCAATTAAAATGTCTGCATTCGAGTTGGAGGCATGCTACATTGTGAGCATGCCTATTCTTATCATGTTCATGCTGGGGGTTTCCTGAAAACTTGATTTGTTTTGGTCTTCCTCTGTCTTTGATTCCCTGTTTCTCTCCTTATGAAGCCCATCTGGGGAGCTATGTTCTAGGTTCCTTGACGTCCTCTATTTTATAGATTTTACTGTTGATGTATATTAAGGAAAAAGGTTGATCTTTTTTCAGGTGTTGCTCTCAATCTGTTCACTTCTAACAGATCCAAATCCAGATGATCCCTTGGTGCCTGAGATTGCTCACATGTACAAGACCGACAGGGCCAAATACGAGGCAACTGCAAGAAGCTGGACCCAGAAATATGCTATAGGCTAATGCATTAGAGATGAGAGGGTCTCATGACTGTACAAATGAAGTGTCTGTCCAGTCCTCTCGCGTAACAAAACAAGTATAGAATAGCAATACTTTCCTCTAGAGATATGCCATATTCTTTATGTTGCAAGTAAAAAAGATTGTCAAATACTAAAGATATGTCTATTTATCTTGTCAAAATATGCTACTTTTTGAACCTTCGTTGTCCCCAAAACTTGCAGTGTGCCAAGCACTCTCTTATATCCATATGTTTATGTAGTATAGAGTTTTATTAGCAGTTTGCTGACGCGATTTTAGTCGTTGATATGATGACTGAGATGTAAGTGAATAACTAATCAACGATTCAGAGGCTGGCATGATTTTAACAAAACCCTGCTAGCACAGAAGCAGAAGCTGGAGTTTTGGTGGTCCTAGTTATTACTCCCATTGTTGTACAGAACCTTCAAAAGTCTTGTATAGAAATTTGAAAAAGGCAATATGCATAGTTTGAAATCATCTCCATTTCCAAAGCTGATGGTGAAGTTCTCTAGCTACTCTGTCCCATAAAGGAAAAAAAGACAATGGTGGCATTTATGAGAAGAAATTGCTCATTGATACTCTAGTCATCTACCTCCTTCATAACGAGTGAATGTGAACACTAGTTTCTCACACCTTTCAATACTTTTTTTTTTTTTTTTTACTCTAGATTAATTTAACCCTTGAATTTTAAAAAAGAAATACTAGCCATTGTTAAATCAATCTGATTCTAATACTGACAGCTATTAATTAGCATCATATTAATCAATCTGAATTGTAACTTGACAATTGACATATTTATTTAAGAAAAATCAATCACCAAGTTATTCAGTAACCAAGATGATAAACATGATTTTTTTTAAAGGGGATGAGATATGTAAATTCTAGATTTTTTAATATACTTTGGTGATATTGTTACACATCGAATGATTTAATTGGTTTAACTCTCTAAATTTAATGTTGGTTAATAATATTAATACATAAAATAATATCATTAATATATTACAGAGTGTATCGAAAGTTTGTAATTTCATAATATACTACACGTGGAGTCAAATTCATCACGGTACGTAAAAGTAGAAAGACAGCAGGTCAATGTCGTTTTGATTTCTACGATGTCCCTCGAACTTGGGACCAAATGTTGTTTCTTGCTTGAAGCCCAAGCTTTTGATTTTGAACCCAACCCAACACCATAATTACTGTCCTTTTATTTTACCTCATTTTATTTTCGTTAAACGTTTTCATTTCCTATTGTATTCGAGACAAGTCCATTTTACATTGTATAGTAGTATATTATTAAAATTATTTCAAATGTTTCATCGTTATTATATTGAAGTAAATATATGAGCTTAAACTAATTACATCATTTGTAAAATAGACCATACACTAGATTTCTGTATTATTTTTTACATTATTTTTTTACTTGTATCGTGTTCACACTCTAATTATATATTTTCACCTTAAAGTTTATCTTTTTTACTTTAAGATATATGAATTGAAAACTTTTACATTTATAATGTATAGATTCAGATTTTTAACATCTATCTAATGAGTCTTTCTCTCTCTTTTTTTCTTTTTATAAATCTTGGTGGGGGGGGGGAGAGGGCAGGGGGGCATGCGGAATTGAACTCAGATGAATAACCTGTTTTTTTGTTCTACCCATTTGGGGGACATCCCAGTATCCACCGACAACGTGGTGATTACATTCGACTCGATCTCGCGGTTGGCTGCCCAGCGTTACTGCTTTCAACCCGAGGAAAGCCTAGCATCATATCGCTTCTTAAAGCGACGCTCTGCCGCGAAAAAATCTCGCAAAAGTCGAATTTTACCAACGGGAATCGAACTCTTATCAACAACGTCAGTTTAAATATCTCCAACCAGTTACCCCAGAGCTCGGGTTAACTCATATGAATAACCTGACAAGGCTATCCGCCGTCACTGAGATAAAGGCCTTGTTCTATTATTACCCACTCTGGTAGATAGTATTTTTTTCTACAGCCGTTGGATTGACGAGTTGGGATAGATGCCAAATAGCAGCCGTTGAACGCAGTACATAGCCTCTCGTCATCAAGCCATATTTATTCTTGGAGTCCAAGGATCAATTCCTCACCTACCTTCCATTAAAAAGGTCTACCATAATTAAGAGTTTGGTCTGGTTTTATAACTCAAATTGGAACTCGAACTATCTTTGAATTAAGTCTACGAATAAAATTCTAAGTATTAAATTATGTAAAATTTAGTTTGAGACTGACACTAGTAATCTCAAAGCGAGATCCAATCCAATATGTCTAGCACTTAACATGTCTAAAGTAAGAAAATACTAGGAAACTAGTGATTAATTAATTTTGGTATGGAAGTTGTAAAAAATAAAGAAAGAAAAAATTATTAAAAGAAAGATATATCAATTATGTTTTCTTGGTGAAGAAGCAATGGTAAGTCGGCATGCATGTGAGATGAGGTTAAATTAACTTGATAGGGATTAAGAAAATTAACTTTAAGCGGTCAAACTTTGTCTTTGACCGTATGATTTATCCAACTCCTTCCCCTCACATGACTATAATTTCCTCACACCTTTCAGTCTTTCACAATCATCATGTTATTTACCATTCACTATTCACCCTCACTAATTTTACATGAACCTTTGGGAAATTAACATGAATAACTTAAAAAAATAGTGTTCGAAAATAAAAATTACTTAAAATATAGTAGGATTTTAAATTTAAACAGTTAAAATTGAGATAATAGTTTAAGATTAAATAGCCGATTTCACCTGTCTAACATGATAAATATGGTTAAATTTGAATAGAGATAAATAAAATGATTAGTTTAAAAATGAGGGATTTTCTTGTCGAAACTCCTATATATATATATAAGTGTGACCCCCTTTTAACAGACTAATAACAACTTCTTTTTTTTTTTACTCCCAATATTAACTGCTTGCCCAGTTTCTCCTTTCTCTTATTCCATGTAAAGAAATCAAAACTCAAGGAAAAAATCATTTTCTTCCAGAAATGATGAATAGAGAAAGAAGAAAAGATTATTATTCGGAACACATCAAGTACATAGTCCACCGGACTGTGACTTACAAGCTAGAGCATCCACCATTAATGATGAGAAATTCAAGAAATCAACCAGACCCCACTTCGAAAAAAATGCCAAGGATTGTTAGAATACATGTCACCGACTGCGACGCCACTGATTCATCTAGCGACGACAGAGAGCCAACAACGGCGGGACTGCCACCTCATTCGCGGCGTATAAAGAAACATGTGAATGAGATCAGGATCGAGAGAAATACTACTTTCCCCAGAGCAAATAACAAAAATTCAAGAATTAATGAGGAGAGAAAGAAGTCTGTGATCAGCCCGAACGTGGGGCCGAAGTACAGGGGTGTAAGACAGAGGCCGTGGGGAAAATGGGCGGCAGAAATTCGAGACTCGGCAAGAAAGTCTCGAATTTGGTTAGGAACATACGACACTGCTGAAGAAGCTGCTATGGTTTACGATAGAGCAGCTATTCGAATACGTGGACCCGATGCTTTGACTAATTTTCTCAAGCCGCCAGATAGAGTGGTGACGTCAGTGGAGACGGCGGAACTGATGTCAGTTTCTGGTTATGATTCCGGTAAAGAGTCGGAGAGGAGTCTTTGTTCTCCGACATCAGTATTAAGGTTTAATGTTGCGAATCGCAACCTTAATACTTTGGCCCACGTAAAAACACAAGTAGAAGAGAAGTTTGACCAAAAAGTGAGTAATTCGTGCTACGATGATGATTGTTTACCGTTGGATCAATGTTTCTTGAATGAATATTTCGATTTTCGGTCTCCATCTCCATTAATTTATGAAGATGAGATAAAGGAAGAAGATTTAAAAGAAGGGTATTTTGATCATGATATTAATCCTTCTTCTTGTGATGATTTTGATATGGATTTGGGATTATCTAATTGGTCATTTGATGTAAATGAATTTCTTGAAGACCAATTCTTAGTGGTTTAATTATTTAGAGTTCATCATTATTCATTACCTGTTCTGCTTCCAAGCTAATCTTGAATTTCAGGGGAGAAATGTTGATTT
Source organism: Vinca minor (assembly GCA_026122235.1). Lineage (NCBI taxonomy): Eukaryota > Viridiplantae > Streptophyta > Magnoliopsida > Gentianales > Apocynaceae > Vinca > Vinca minor. The sequence goes on along the minus strand of JAOCZM010000100.1, from coordinate 3,242,454 downwards.
AGTGAATTTCTTGAGTTATTTTTGCATTTTGAAACTCTGCCTCATTCAAGAAACATGTCGCTCCAAGCATTTTTTTTTAGGTAAACAAAAATGCACTCTAAAGTCTCAATTGGGATCAATAATGCCTGTGAGGTTTCATTTTTTGAGTGCTAATCTCTTTGTTAATTAGGAAAGGGAAACTAGCTGACTAAGCAAGCACAAAGGGCAAAAAGAATTTGATATAGAATCCTTAGGAATGGGAGGTTTCAGAGCCTACTGGATTTGGTCTCAGAATTTGTTCTTGAGGGCCCTCTCATCTCATGCTATAATTCTAGAACCAGCCTGTATGTATCTGTGGTGATGTAGATATTAGATACAGTCTATGGCATTGCCTGGAAACCAGTGACAATTTCACACACTAGACACAGGTGAAGAAGTTGAGGTTGTTTTTCCGCTCATTCCGATTGATTAGTAATCGAGTTTTAAAATAGTATACAAAAAACAAACTATTTTTAAAGAAAGATAACTAGTCTAAAGAAAACCCAACGTCTGAGATTCACTAGGACGTGCTAAAATCTCTCAGCACTGTAACAGATCACGGTTATGACTTTACCTCGGAACATTAAAAAACATTGCAAGCTGCTTTTTAATTTTTACTGGCTTCCCTTGACTTCCTTCTTTGAGAGATGAATACAAAGACGAGTAGTTTTATCTTGGTAAGCTATTAAGTTTAAAATTTACATACAAGCCAATCAATACAGTACACGTAGTAACGTGTACTACACTCATTGGTTTGGATGTAACTTATAAACTTAGTAGCCTGCCAAGATAAAAATTTCTACAAAGACGAGGTAAAAAAACTCGAGAATGGACTCAAGAGCCCATATCCAAATCCAGACTCATAAGACTCAATTTGGGTGTGGATAGATTTTTCTATTCTTAGATTTAGATTGAGTCTGTACTCATATGGGTAGAATCCAAGCCAAATATGAGACCAAGAGTTGTGAGTCTATTATAATTGTATAGACTCAATGACCCAAAGACCCAATTAAGATTTTTTGTTTTATTTTGTTTTATATGAACCCAATGATACGATGTTAATGTTAATGAACGATACATATTATTTTTCACAAAATATTTCGCTAATAATCGTTATTTATTTTATTTTAAAAAATATTCACGTTTCGATCGATAAAATTGGGTATCAAGAAAATTATAAGTAAAATTAGTAAGCGCGACCAAATTAGATCCAATACCCAATGTGGTTGAATCCGGGCTCTAATTGAAATGATCTGTACCCAATCCAATATAAATACAACTTGGGTCTCAATTTAGTGAGTATGAGTCTGGAGCCAATATTTTAGATTCAATATACTCAATTAACAGGCCTAAATGGACCAACAACAACTGTTGTACAAGTAAGGTTTGCATCCGGAATGCGAGGGAAAGTCTGGCATGGGGCGGCCCTTGTGGGTACGGTCCCACACTCCTCTCACATAATTTGAGACAGGACCCGCATACATGGTAGGTCCCGCAGGCCTTCATGTCTCACAGGTACCCAGAAGGACCGTCCCATAGGAAATTTTTCCCGGAATGCGGCTTTGGGTTAATTGTTTAGTTGGTAGGAGTTTATGATGGGAAAGGAACAAATTTTTTATAATGGAAAATTTAAATTTTATATGTACACAAATTTGATTAATTTGTGCTATAAAAAAAATTAAAAATTTGATTAATTTGTAATTCAAGTGACATATAGACGTCTCTCTACTCCTACACGTGCTATAGATGAACATTTTGAAGGGAAACCCTTTTTTTCTTTTTTTTATGAGTTTAGCCAATTTATCGTGAAAGGGTGAAAACCTAATGGCTATGATCTCACGTCTACTCGTAATATCTTCGGGATATAGGGTTCACTAGCAATTTTTTGAACATTTCAGCGAGTGAAGCCTAATATTAAAACCATTAGGTCCGGTCGACGTCCCAACTTTCTGCTTTAAAGAGATTTAAGAGACTCTTCTACTTGTGAAAGTATTATGTATGTAAAGCGAAAAACTAATTATGAGCAGATGTACGAGTTAGAACCAAAATTCCTCTCTCTCTCTCTCTCTCTCCACATTTTGTCTACCATTGTTACTCCTTCTTCTTCCCATGGATCAGCCAGATATGAGCGATGACTCCAGCTAGGGGTGTTTATGGTTCGGTTTGATTCGATTTTACACAATTTGCAAACCAAACCTAAATATTCGGTTTGAAAATTTTGAAACCAATCCAAACCATTAAAAAATTCAAACCGATGCATTTGGTTTGGTTGATCGTTTTTGTGAGATACAAAATACATTGATTATAATGTAAAAATAAAACAAAAAATTTCTTTATATAATTAGTTAGCTGCTAAAAATATTAAAAATATGTCTATTATTTTTACAAGTTAAGCACAATAAAAACAAAATAGTGAAACATACATTATTGATCTTACTTCTTAAACTTCAAAATCATCATATAAGAAAAAAACAAAAAAAACATAAAAATACGCCATTATTATTTCAAAATAAAACAAAAGTTTCAAATGAATCTAAAAGTACATACCAAATGATAACTCTTCAACCTCTTACTTTAGCACTTGAAGAATTTGCTTGTCATGGATAAAATAGGAAGTTAATTAATACTCTCTCCATCTCAAAATAGTAATAACATTTAGTTTTGCACACAGATTAAGACATTCCTAAAAACAATAAGAATCAAAATATTAATATACTATCATTAATTATTCCTTGAAAATTGGAATAATAGTTAGAAGACAGTCCGGCTCCTATGAGGAACAGGGTTTTTTCCGCATATGCCGAACACTTTTTTACGTTAAAAACAGGTTTTTTTTGCAAAAAAAACAAGTGTTCTCAAAATGAGAACATGTGTTTTTTAAATCAATCTCAGCCGTAAAAAATTTAATCCAACGGTTGAGAATCCGTTTCGCACATGCGGAACAAATACCCTTCTGCACTGGAGTCGGGGTAGTTAGAAGAAGGGTAAAAAATGATAAAAATTTATTAAATGTTCATTGATAATACAAATGTTAATATTATTTTGGAAAAAAAATTAAAGTTAAAATGTTAACACTATTTTGAGATGGAGAGAGTATGTTTTATTGCAGAAGAGTCAATATATATATATATATATATATTCGGTTTTGGTTCGATTTGGATTGTAACATTTTTTAAACTAAACTGAAAGGTCGGTTTTAATTTGGTTAAATCGAAACTAATCCAATGCATAACTCAAATTAAAAAATCGATTTGAATTGGTTTGGATCGAATCGAATCGAATTGGATCGGTCGGTTTTAGTTTTTTCTTGAACACCACTACCTACAGCGTCTCTCAAATCTTGACCGGATCTATCTTGTTTCCTTTTTTGTTTTGATTTTTTCACCCATCTTTTTTGCCATAAACCTTGAAAGACTTATCTCTAGGTCATCTTCTTCAAGATTTGCAATGCAGAGAGGATATTTTTTTTTCAATCTCTTAGATCGAGACTTCTTTTTACCTTTGTGGAGGTATCTTTAAATCCGTACTTGCTCTGGTTCCTCTCTTAGCTTTTACATCCTTCCAAGGCAATTGCTAAGATAGTTGATACTCCCTTCATTCCCTATTAATTGTCGTTTAGGAGACATCTAGGTATCCAAATTAATTGTCGTTTAAGGTTATTTTATTAGTTGTCAACAATTTATTCTAATTATACCCTCAACATTTTCCTTTCTTTATGACAAAGAAGTGAGAGAGAGGGAGGGTGGGGGATAATATTGGAAGTTTAGGTGAAAATGACAACTTCCTTAATTTTCTCAAATTGTCTAAAGAGTCTTATATTTAGGAATGGAGGGAGTACGTCCATAGTTTTCTAAATTGTCGGTCACAAAGGAAGATGTTGAATTTGAATATCTCTTGCCTCTGCGATTAAAAGATTACGATGGAGATATTGTAAAGAAGAATTTTTTGTGTTCGTTTACTAGTGTATTTAATCTCCACAAAGTGTGAGATTTTATATGTGTTAGTCTTGTGCAACTTTACTTTTTTAATTATAGGTTATTTGTCGATTGTAATAAATTTGGCCTTTTTATAATTAATGAATGATTTTTTATCTAGCAATAAAACAAAAAGCTAATTACCCTGTTTATGCGTTGGCAAACTCTTGTATATATTTTACTCTGAAATTCAATGTTCTGATTCCGTCTATGTCATGTATCTCCCGCGGTTTTGAAAAGCCCAGATTGAGTGCAAAGAAAGCTGAAGAAGGAATTAATATGAGAGACAAAATTGCTTTAGATTTAGTCACAAATTAAGTGTAATTATTGTATGGTCGAAATTTGAAAGGACTCAAAACATTAGATAAAGCCTAAAGCGCAGTGCAACTTGCAAGATTATATGGTCCCTTGATCCCTACTTGCCGGATACAGTCAAAAGCAACAGTCTTCTTCATTTTAATTTGGGGACTCTGGGAAATTTACAGGAGAAAATCTTCTTTACATACTTCAAATTTCAATCATTCTGCTGAGATTTACTGCAAGATTTGGTATACAAAGAAAAGTGTGCAAACATACTTTAAAGTTGTCACGCACCGTGTTCGCAGATTTGAGAGCACGATTCATTCATGGGCCTAGCAATACCTATAACTAACTATTTGACAATCGTTGATCATGATTCATTAGTACTTTAAACTCATGTATATTCTTCCGACTTTTTAGACTTTTTGCATCAAGCTGCACAAGAAAGGCCCAAAACTAATATTGTAAAGGAAGTGAGGCACTGTGGGGGGAGTATATGCAATGTTGGACCTTAACAATTTTTGCTTTTCTTTTTTTAGACATAAACAATTTTTTTGTACATTATTAGACTTTATCTTTTTACTAGCATTCAGAAATGAAAAAAAAAAATGAAAATCCGGCCAAAATGTGGTCGTTGAGTAAAACGCTGTCGGTTGACTGAGGGGCATAATAGTCAAATTACAAAAATAGAGTGAATAGCCATAGTTGGACTCTAACAATTTTTACTTTTCTTTTTTTAGACATAAACAATTTTTTTGTACATTATTAGACTTTATCTTTTTACTGGCATTCAGAAATGAAAAAAAAATGAAAATCCGGCCAAAATGTGGTCGATGAATAAAACGGTGTCGTTTGACTGAAGGGCACAATAGTCAAAAAATAAAACCAACCCGCTTTGCAAACCCGACCCATTTTCCCAATCTCCTCCCCATTTTCCTTTCCCCTCCCTTCGGTTAAACACCATCATCATTCTCCCTCTGGCAGAACATCATCATCCCACCACCATCCTCCTACATAATTATAATCCAAAAACAAAGGTCCAAAACAGAAGCAAGAAATAAAAACTCATTTTGAACCTCATTCCAGAACACCAATGATTCCGTTGCAATCCCATGATTTTGAGTTTGATGATGATATTGGGTTATTGGATTTTGAACCTCTGTTCCTCGTTACTATGCTGAGACTATATTTCCTAGGCTAGATTATTCAGCTGAATTGCCGGTACAGACTATTCTAGTCAAGGATGTTCACGGCGAGGTTTGGAAATTTCGGCATATCTATAGAGGTACCCTCGCCGGCATCTTCTTACTACCAGTTGGAGTAATTTTGTGAACCAGAAAAGGCTTGTTGCCGGCGACTCCATTGTGTTCTTGAGGGCCGACAATGGGGATCTTTGCGGCGAATCTTGCGGAATAGATTTTGGCGGATTTCTTGGTGAAGATGAGAATAGATTTATGAGAAATACTAAGGGAGGAAATGGAAATAATGGGATAGGTTCGAGTGGAATGGGAAAAGTAAAAGTTGAATATGGTATTGAAAAGTAAAGGTTCGACCCATTTTCCCAACCTCTTCCCCATTTTCCTTTCCACTCCCTCCGACTAAACACCACCATCCACCGTTATGGGAAAGGAAAATGGGGAGAAAGTTGGGAAAACGACACCGTTTTACTCAACGACCACATTCTAGCCGGATTTTCATTTTTTTTTCATTTCTGAATGCCCGTAAAAAGATAAAGTCTAATAATGTACAAAAAAATTGTTTATGTCTAAAAAGAGAAAAGTAGAAATTGTTAAAGTCCAACAATGACTATTCACTCTATTTTTGTAATTCGACTATTTTGCCCCTCAATCAAACGATACCGTTTTACTCAAAGGCCACATTTTGGCCGGATTTTCATTTTTTTTCATTTCTGAATGCCAGTAAAAAGATAAAGTCTAATAAAAATTGTTTATGTCTAAAAAAAAAAAAAAGGAAAAAATTGTTAAGGTCCAACATTGCATATACTCCCCACTGTGGGGGCACAACAGCAAAACTTTGATCAGTTGCAAACAAAACTTCCCTTTAAAGCAATACCACATGAAAGAAAACAAAAAAGACATATATAGTTTTGAGGACCAAAAACCAAATCAAATGCAGACCATAAAAGAAAGAAAAGGGGAGGCCCTTAAACTTATGGTATCTTCCAGATTAGGCCAAACCAAGAAAAGATAGGTCTCAGTTCGGCTCACACATAAGGAACAAATAACTTTTAGATGAAAGATCTGACGGATGATAAAAGTTTCTGAACACTTGAGAACAAGTGTTTTCAGTTGTCAGATCTCTCATTCGACGGCTGCAATTTGTTCTTCACCTGTAAAATAAAATCTCATTCTACACTAGAGTCGTGAACCGAAAAGTCCAGGGAATCTGAAAAAGAAGTAAAAGGTGGAGAATGAATGACTAGCAAAGAAATCAATTTAAGACCAAAAAAACTATGATGAAATCTTCTTTAGCATTGATGATCCTATGGAGCTCAACAAAAACTTGCCTAATCTGATTCAGAGAACATGGGATTTGTATGATGAAATCAATTCAAGAATACATTATGATGGCTTCAGTTTCTGTAAACATTGCTTGGAAAATGGGCTTTGCTGTGGGATTGAAGAAACTACAATGGAGGAGAGGAAGAAACTGATTGGTATTAGAGATTCACTCAAAGATGTCCAGGACATGCTTATATTTCTAGAGGTATTATACTCTAATTTCCTTCCAGATATTCTCACTTAAATTGAATGTCTACCTTTTTTTACATTCAGAAAAGTAGACATTCAATTTGCTGACGAAACGAGTAGTTTGAATGAGTATCAAGTTTGGTTAAATAAGAAATATGAAGTCTATGAATCCATCAAGTTCTTCCCTTTTCGGTTTTAAACCCTCTGTACAGCCTACATTTTGTGAACCGACTAATTCAGATCAACTACTGCACGGACTATTTAAGAGTGACTCTCTTAATAACGCAATGCAATTTCCATCAACTTTTTGTTTAATCATTTCCTTGTTCTAAATTTATATTTTTTATATTTTTGTTTTTTTTATTATCAAAATATCTAATTCGGAATTTATAGTTTGTGACGGTTCTTGTTCTAAATACCATCACCAATAACTCAATAAAGACCAACACAAGTTGGCTCACTTAATAAGTATTTGGCACGTACTTACAAAGGTCAAGTGGTTCAATTTCCGCTACCGACGTGAGGGTTGTATTGGTGGGTAATCTGTAAGTAGTTTGTGACGGTTCTTGTTCTAAATACCATCACCAATAACTCAACAAAGAGTTTTTTCTAATTTTGCTCAATCTGATGGATGATTTGTGGACTCGTCTACATTTTAAATTTTTTCCTTTTTTTTTATCTAAGAAAAAGGACAAGGCTTGCATTCCAATGCATTTTAAGTTTGAGATTTTGAATTAGATTTCGCAAAAGCTGAATTATTTATGAGTAGAGAGATATTATGTTAATTTTAAAATTTGCGATTTGAAATGGTGACAAAATGCACCCTATCGAACCTCAGACCTATAGTTTTTAGTTAGGACTGTTACTCCAGTTGTACTAATCTTCTTTCGACAAATTGGACTTGTCTACATTTTCTTTTTCCATTTTTTTATCTAGTTGAAAAAAGGACAAGTTTTAAATCACAAACCTGTAATAGAAGTATTACACCAACTGCACTAACTTTAAAAAATTAGACTTGTCTATATTTTGCTCTTCTTATATTTCGGTGAATGATTTTTTTTTTTGTGTGTGTGATAATTTCTTGCAGGCATTAGAGTCAAGAAAACAAACACATGAAAATGCAGCGCTTGGCCGTTTAGAAGCCAGCAGATTGCTCCTTATTGAAAAGATAAACCTGTATCCAGGACAACAACAACAAGAAGGGAGGAAACTACAAGTTCTTGAAGAATTGAATGAATGGTTTGGCAATAAAGAAACTGCACATTTCACCTTGAAATTGAAAGATTATGATAAGAATGAAATAAAGATTGGAAGGAAAACAAAAAATGGTGTTGTTAGAAGCATTAAGAGATTATTCAAAACTGGAATTAGATTGGTTATAATTTCAGCTATTATCAATTATTCAGCTAGCTTCTGCAGAAATAGGCAAGAGTTTTTTAGATCTAAAAGAAAATTTCTTTCTCCAATGGATTCAAAGATGGCAAGAAATTTGGAATTTGTAAAGAATGATGCTTCAAATAGGCAACTGGATGTCTTCTATGGAAGGGGATGAGTTTTATATGCAATGGCGGATCTATCGGTAAGGGCGACGGCTGTTCCCAATATTCTTTTTTAAACGTCAAATTTGAAAGAATATCCTAGATTATTAGGATTGGAAATATGTTATAGTTGGTTACTATGAACATGTTGGTTTCATGGTTAAATCACCGATCTCTACTTTGAATATTATAAGTTCGTACTTGACTGAATACATAGAACTCTCACTTATGAAGGTGTATTATGAGACAACTATGGATAGCATCTTCAGGTCTGACACTTGATATATTGGTGCATTAAATTTAATCCTAGCAAGATGAAAAAAACATTATATAACAGTTAAATTCTTTTAGTTCGCTGGTTGCAATTAAAAATCCTTTTAAATTTTTTTCTTAGTCCTCTTAACTTCTTAATCAATATGCAAAATTGAAAATTTTGAAAATTCTTACTTGGATTTCTGTTGTCTCCAGTGAAATGATCAACAAGTTACTGACATTACTTATAATTTCTGAATTACAATCACAAGATCACATCTCCCATTTCTTAATAAAAAGTACTGAAAATGAGAAAAACAAAACAAGAAGACTATAGATCCCCCCTCATCTTTCTCTTTCTCATGCATAACTTTTTTTTTTCTTTCTTTCTATTCAAAACGAATAAAAATAAAAATAAACATTCAATTTGAGACAGATATGAGAGAGAGGTAAGAAGATTATAATTAATTGTAACAGAAAATCATTAATATTCCCAGAGGAAAGCTCCCATAGCAAAGTTCCTTTTCTGGGCCAAATTTCCAATGGCCGGCAGGCCGTATTGGGCCAGCAAGCAATCCAGCTCCCTCTCTGACATGGCTTCGTATTGGGCCTTAGTGTATCTCGGGTAGTGTAACGGCATCTGGAACCCGCACCGCTCTCTGCCGCCTGTTCCACCACCACCCAAGGCGGCCATGTTAGCAGAACTAGACCTCTGAATAGACTCCATTAGTTGCAAAACTAGTCTTTTTGTGTATTTTTATTTTTTTGCCCTTTTTGAGTACTATATTTATAGCTAGAAACAGAAGATTTTATGCTACTGGTAGGATTTAAAGAAATGATCCTATTTATAGAAGGTTTTAGAACTAGGCATAGTAATGTCGAGGTAGGTCTGGGAATTAATTCTGAAAATAACAATGCCTTTCCTACTTTGATTTGATGTTTTTTTGCTAGTAACTTTCATTTAACGTATCGAGTGGTGTTTTTCTTAGTATGTATAAATCAGTTACTATTGTCTGTTAGATCAAGGTAATGAGACAGTTGAGTTTGAAAATAGTATAGTAAAAATTATAGATATTGTGTTATTATCGAGTTAATACAACTATTCTAAGAAAAAATAGGTATGTCGTTGAATGAAAAAATTATCCATAGTCAGGTAAAACATCATTTGCCTCTGTAACTAGATGGTTTGTATCGTCCATAACACTTTATGTATTAATATAAAAAATAATTTTTTATTTCTATAACTTAAATTGATAAATTCTAAAAGATTAAACGATTATAAAATAATTAATTAAGAAGTGTTACAAGAAGTGTTAAAATAGAATATTATTACTGTGATAAAGATGGGTTCGAGACAAAACTTATTGGAAGAGTGCTGCTTCCAATTTTCACATTTTTTTTAATGGTAATTTACGATACAAACAACATATACCCTTTACTGGCTATTCTGAAACTAAAAGATTATCAACTTCTCCATAGAAAACATCAAATATCCACTTCTCCATAGAAAATATCAAAAATCTTGTTGGTTTTGGTTCTAAGGATGGGGAATTTAGGTTCTAAAATGTTTCAGAGGCCAACTTGAATACTAGATTGTACCACCATTCCTTGCTGGGCAATTGAGTCTGGATCTGAGTTATTAGTCATGGTTTTACATCTTTTCATATTTTTCTAAAAGTATTATTTGTATTAGTAGAACTAGTGAGTAAAATCCTTGGCAATTATGAGAAACGCATTTTTTTATGTTTTAGATCACCAATATTTAGGTCCGATAAACCTAACTAATATGATTTTTCATGAATAAATCAATTGACAACTCGAATTCCAACTTACTTCTACTCATTGATAATATCACCCTCTTCTCTTCTTCTTTTTCAATGAAATTTAAAGAGGAAGATTTTGTCTAATAAAATATCATACTACTTTTATGATGAAAGTTACTTTCACAGTAAGATTTTTATCACTAATTACCAGAATCTCCACATTTAAATTTGCACTGAAATATCATTAGAGAAGCAATAATAGTATGCAGCAAGGTAAGGGAATTGAGGCCTTAGTAATACTTGGCAATTATTGAATGCAAAGAATACAAAAAATGAAATGGACATAATTGAATGCAGCAATAAGTAGATGTTTATTTCATTCATTATCCTCCACACAAATTCACTTAATGCCCTACAAATGAAGGGCAAGTAGAAGTAAATTTGTTTATCACTTCACGGTGTGGTGCACGTTGATTCAACAACCAATTATGTTTATTGCTTCAAAAATTATGTGGTCATAGTAGAAGAACTAAAATAATGGATCCTATTGAACACCACAAACCATGTGGATCCCATCGGCAATGGCTTCTCTAGAGACCATTATTATTATTATTATTAGTCTATTCTAATTATTGTATCTTCCATTAGTTAGGTCGGCAATTCAACCAACCTAAGCAAAATACTCTCTCGATCTGAAATTAAATGTTCACTTTCTTATTCATTTAAATAGATGATTGATTGATTCAAATGAAGATGGAGACAGTATTGTAATAGGGAAATGATTGTTAGCTAAGCCCGATTAGCTAAAAATCAGCTAAATTGAGTTAAATTACAAAAATGCCCCTAAAGTACCTTTTCTTTTTTAAAATAAAAATAAAAATAAGAGATCCAAAAGTAAAAAAGAGAGCCCCAAAAGTAAAAAAAAAAAAAACAGCCCAAAAGTCTTTACTACTTTCGAGGCTTTGTCAGGAACAATAAAGTTGGACTGCGGCTACGGTGTGGAACATTAATTGTTCTGCACCGTGCAGTACAAATGGTGGTCGTCGGATCAAGAATCTAACTGATGATATTATTTGGGTGAGATAATTAAAAAAATTAACTCCCACAATCTCAAATGATCTCAGTCATCAAATTCTTGATCTGGCGGTCACTATTTGTTTCGCATAGTGAAGAACATACCGGGTTGCAAAAACTGAAGAAAGAAACACATAAAGAGAAGTGATTGTGGTCATTGATGAAGAACTCGTCAACGATCTAGATTATTCTCTAGGGTTAATCTGGATCGCTGACGTTGCAAAAAAAAATTGTCACTTTTAACAACCATAAGTCCACATATTATACAGATTTATATACCCTAAGTCCCTATAAAAATATTATTTGCAATCATAAGTACATAAATTATATTACTTTTAGGTCCCTAATGTTATAAAACTTTAAAAATTAAACTCGCATTGTATATTTCCATTTTATAGATTGGCCCACAGGTTTCTAATTAAATCTTTTAAATTCACAATTTGACCCAAAAATCTTGAAATTAACTTTTTAAAAATTATAATTAGACCCCTAACTAATAACATATTCATATTAATAATAATAGATTCATAGTAATAATAAGTGATCATCATATAATGGAATATTATATATAACCTTGCAAGTTTACTTTCACAATTGCATAGTACTAATAAAAACCATATTACTAACAATGCTTTCGTAGCATTAATAGTCTACAAAGAATCTTATAACCTTGAAATTGATTTACATTGTTAGATTGTTAAGGTTAATGTTATAACGTTAAGACATACTTACATGGTTAGCTTCTAAAATTTTCATAGTACCAATAACTGATCACTATTTCTAACTTCGGTGATTAATAACTAAGTTTTGTTCTAAATATTTCGTAGTACTAATAGTGGCAAAACAGCCCAATTCGTCCAATATGTTTTTTGTAATTGAGGATTAGGTCCAATATGTTTAATTTCTAATTATATAGTCCAACTAGTATTTACGACCTGCCAATATAGGACTTCCGTCCAATTTTCTGTTATTTTTCCGTCAACAGAGGCATGTGCCTCATACGTGAGGTAATTTTTAAGGGTATTTTGGACATTTCAATCTATTTCTGATAAGAAAAACTTTGGGACTCAATTGTTAAACAAAATAAATATCAATACCCAATATAAACTAACAAAAAATACTAAACTCATCTTCTTTATCTTCGTCTTCATCCTCTCCCCCCTTTCCACAACCACCGCCACTGCCATTTTAGAACCACAGCGACCTCCTCCACTTCCACCACCACCACTATCAATATTTGTCTGAGGCAGGCAAAATCCAACATTTCCTCACATCCTCCAAAACTTACCTCCTCAAACAGAAAAAGATCAAAACTTTCAAAGACCCCAATTTAAACTAATAAAATCCACTATCCGTATTTTTAGCCAACACCATCTCTAATATTTCTATTAAATTCATGGCCATGTCGATGAGACATAAGATGAGCTCTTGCTCTTGAGCTTTATCCCGGATTCGACTTTGATTTCACTACCAAAATTCAATATGTTTGATTTTGAAATCTTCTGAGAAGCAGAAGTGCAAAGCTTCGGAATTGTAATTTGTGTGCCAGAGGTTGCAGTTGTAGCCATTTCTATGCAGTTGATTCACTTGGAAGAAACTGAATAACATCAAAGTCAAAGGAAAAAGATCCCAACCCTAGTTGTGCCTGACATTACAAATTGAAGTTTCCCCAAAGCCAGCATATGAAAAAACAAAACTGCGGATATCTTCACTAAGCAACAGACTATTCTTTAATTTAATTTCCCTCATCCAAAACCCATACAACCAAAAGGTAGATGCACAGTATAATGAACAAATTAAATTAACCAACATCACTCATATACACATTATAACAATAAATTCGCTACCGATAACATATCAAAACATCATTAAAAAACGAACCTTGATCACGGTAGTGGACTCCATACTCGAAGACATAGCGCGTTCCAGGTAAGCCGCAAAAATAAAAATAAAAGCTCATTTTTTCAACCTTCACCGGTGGTTCCAAAATGGTGGTTGGCGGTGGCGGTGGCGGTGGCAGTGGTGGAAAGGGGGGAGAGGATGAAGACGAGATAAAGATGGGTTTAGTATTTTTTGTTAGTTTATATTGGGTATTGATATTTATTTTGTTTAACAATTGAGTCCCAAAGTTTTTTTTTATCAAAAATAGATTGAAATGTCCAAAATACCCTTAAAAATTACCTCACGTATGAGGCACATGCCTTTGTTGACGGAAAAATAACAGAAAATTGGACGGAAGTCCTATATTGGCAGGTCGTAAATACTAGTTGGACTATATAATTAGAAATTAAACATATTGGACCTAATCCTCAATTACAAAAAACATATTGGACGAATTGAGCTGTTTTTCCTACTAATAGTCTATCACCAATCTAATAACTTTGACTTTGATCGATACATTATTAGTTTGTATAGAGTTATTTTCAGTGTTAAAAGATACTTCTAACTATTTCGTAGTACTAATATTAGTATTATTTCGTATTATTAGTAAGTGATCGGAGAAGATCGAAGCATAATTAGCTCTTCCTTTTACTTAAAAAAAATTAACACATATTAATTTCTTATTAGCGTGATAGAGAATTAGACATTGATCGAGACATATTCCAACCGCTTCCCCTTCCCCCAACCTAGCATGGATACTGCTTTGTTGTTCTTGAGCTTGGAGTGTGATGCCTCAATTTACATAAACACATTTCTTCATGAATTTCTGAAGAACATATTGATACTGTGGGATGAATTTCTTCATTTAACTCCTCAAGAACACAAGAAAAAATACACAAAATTCATCATAAAAAATACCCAAAGAATAAACCCACCAAAATTAATATGAACCCATAACCCCATTTTGTTAAAAAACACTAAAGATTCTTTCTTTTTTAATATTACTGAACCAAATTCCCAACTAAAGATATTGTTGAATCTCAAGTCTAAATAAACAATTTTATAGATTTGATGTGATAGTTGGAGTGGGTAATGTAAAGGTTCTGGTGCAAATGCAGTAGTTTTTTTCTTCTTTGTACTCTTCTCTGCACTTTTTAACATAGCTTTTAAGCCAATCGAGGTCTTCGCACAGTGTTTGAGCCTTGTCTTCGGCGTCGGAAATCAATTCCAGATTGTGCATCACCGATTCCTTTAGATTTTCCAACAGAAAATCCACGACTACGTCCATTTTTTCTCAATTTATTGACTAAATCTTAGCTATGTAGCACTACCTATTGTAATATCCCGTCCTACATTTCAATTGTCTGAAATTACTATGTACTCCCTTCATTCCAAAATATTATATTCCATTTTGTGTTTTGTACGAGACTTAAAATTTCTTAAAATTCCTTAATAGAACATGGTAAAATGTCAAATATAATCATATTCAATTTTACTCATAACTTAAGTATACTCTTTTCTCTCTATATTCTTCTCTCTCCAATATTTAATGTAATGTAAAGGGTATGGTTGAAAAAACAACACATGAACCATTTATTTAGAAAGTTAACATATAATTTTGGAACATACCAAAAAAAAAATGTGAACAAAAAATGAGACTGAGAAAGTGGTATATAAGCATGAGCCTAGGTGTACACCTATGATCATCTTGAGATATATTTCCTTCGTCCCAAATTATTTGTCCACTTTGTATTTTGCACGGGAATTAAGATTTCATCAAACTCTATAGTAGAATATAGTAAAATGTCAAAACATGACCATATTTAATGTTGCTTCCAGTTTAATTCTACATTTCTTCTCTCTCCAGCATTTAATGTAAGTGGTAAGATTGGAAAAGTCATCATTAATGAACCCTTTATTTAGAAAGTTGACAGTTAATTTAGGGTAGATTAAAAGAAAATGTGGACATATAATTTGGGTCGGAGGAAATACATTACTCCCTCCATCTCCAAATAATGTTAACATTTGAGACTTCAAAATTTTCTCAAAATAATGTTAACATTTGGACTATCAATGAAAATTTAATGAACTTTTTCCATTTTTACCCTCTTCTTACTTTTCATTTAACCAAAATTTCAATTTTCAAAATGTATTTAATGAGGATATATTAGTCTTTTAACTTTGACTTTTATTGTTTTTAGGAATTTTTTAATTAATGTGAAATATTCAAGTGTTAATTTTATTTAGGGATGGAGGGAGTATTACACAGAGAAGATGGATGCTAAGTAGTTGACCTTGCCCTAGTTGGTCAGTTTTTTTCAAGGTTTAGGAATGGGAAGAACTTTGGACTCCCAGATGCTTTAGTTATAAATATAAGAAACGCAAATCTCGAAACCTCTTTTTTCCTCTAAATAAAAGAATAACAACTCGTAAGACTACATTTTAACTTGTTTTAGAACAAATTAATTCTTAGTTGAACTTTTTTTCTGCCTAATATAAGGAACTATTATAGGTTCCTTACTGCCAAGACCCCAGATAATAGAAATGCTTGAAAATGACTATAACACCCCTGCTTCTAGTCATGAACCGTCATGCCAAATATATTGTTGGACAAAAAGAATACTCCCTCCATCCCAAATTGAAAGTTTTTTTTTTTAATGTAAAATGAATAAGAAAGTGGACAAACAATCTGGGACGGAGAGAGTATTATAGAGCATCATATGAAATGTTATCCACCAACAAAATTTCAGCATAAATGGAACTTGAAATGATTTTATAGCCACCTTCCTCACTTAAAAACCCTTTCATCTAAAACCTCTACATGTTACAACCATACATCTAGATGCTGCAGCTAGTTAAAAAGATCTTGCATCTCAAATTTCCCTAAAGCTTTACAAACCAAATAATGTCGCTTGTTTATAGTGTAGACGATAATCAAGAATCCGTTCTTCGATCAACAGACTTTTCAATGTCGTCATCAGAAGTGGCTTTTGATGTGGAAGGAAGATCTACAAGCACCGTTGTAGGAGCAAAATACATATGCATTGACATCATACAGATTATAATACCTAAAAAGAGCTGCAAGTTCACAACACCAAAGTAAGAATTATGAAGTCTGATGAAATACATCAAGATTAAGCATTATTATAGGACTTGTCAAGAAAGGCTACTGCAATTGGCGCAGTACTTCCGACTTGGAACTATAGGCCCCAAGTTCAACACTTGTACCCCTTTCCCGGTGATTTAAGAAAAGGAAAAGGAAAAGGAATAAGCATTGTAGGTATTCCCACCAAGGGAATGCCAGAGGCTTACCTGCACGGTTGGCTTAAAATTGAAGAGGTAGATAGATAGGACCATAGTCAGTAGCATTGCCATTGATGTCGAATAGACCTTCAAGAAAAGAAAGTTTCCCATTTCATTTCGTTTAGTTGCGATACCAAATGTAACAGTTAAGGATGAGATATAATTTGATGAACCTACGGCTTTCTTAAAATTAAGCATGAAGCAAGGTATAAGTATGAAGCATAAATGATAATAAAAAAAAAGCAGTTGAATTGACAGAAGTCATTTGGAGAAAAGATGAAAAAACAAAACAAAAGAGAAGATAGGTATACCTTCACAATATTGTCTGCGAACTTCATTAACCAAGATACAAGAAGACCCGTCGAACCCAGATTCAACACCACCAGCCATGTTGTGATACTGTATCCATTGAACAGGCGTTGCCACCATGGTCCTTTCTCAAACCCACTTCTAAAATCGTCGAGAACTATGCGTCCCAAATTGAATAATGCACCAAATCTAAAAGCATTTTTGAATCAATTAACACAAAACTCGTGTATACAAATACAATTTGAAACTAAATATAATTGCTTAAGTGGTTGGTTGTATAACTGTATAAGCATGATTTATGTGGTGCTCACGTGTATAGCTGGACATTCTGCCAGTACAAGCTATCATTATTCTTTTTCATGAGGTATTCCGTGTAAACACCAGCTAGAGCTGAAAGACAGGCAGATAATATGCCCAACATATACCCCTCAATTGGTGATGAAAAAAGCGAGTTACAGGAAGCCTCTCCACAGCCTTTGACCTATACCAACATAAGAATACATAAATATATGAAAATGCCAACTCTGAAGTTGCTACTCAAAGAAGGTTCTTCACTTCAACAGTTGGATAAACATAATAGCAAGAAAGGAATAATGCATGTGTGCTCCAGGGCATAGAACTTTCCTAGTAGAGGTCGGGAATCGGGATAAAGGTGCCTCTGGTGTTGCTGAATATGCTCACTAAGTTTATGAGATAACTGTAAAGTACACCATATTTACAGCTGCTCTGAAGTTTCAAGTCCTCTAACTACAACTTTGATACACTTAGGTCAAAAGTCACATGTATTTGAGGATCAAATAAGTGCACTACTTTAGCTCCTTCGGATAGCAGTTATTCTATATCGCTGCTGGCCGCTGGAACTAATTATAGTGGAAATAAGAAAAATAAATTCTTTAGGAAACAATTTTCTTTTGTTTTATGTATGAAGAATATAAGAAAGAAAATAATTTGTGAACCTAAGAAGTGGAGGAATAATTGGATTTCAAAATTTTGTACTCGTCAATCATCTGCACTCCATCATAATTAAGAAGTTTTCAGTTCAAATTTAGGAAATGAGTCCGTTCCCCTTAAACATATTTTTCTCTTTTTTTTTTCCTTTCATCAAATCCATGATCCAAATACAGCCTTCAATAAGTTTTGATCCTTATATCTAATTAGGGAATTTTACAAGAAAATATTGAAATAAAAGGCCCACTTTGGTGACAGTAGCAAAACAAATTGAGCCAACAGAAGAGCAGACAACAAATGAGGAGCTTATCAAACTAGATAATGATAAAACAAACATGGGTGAGAAACAAAAGAAGTACCTGACTTGTGGTTGTTCCAACCGCTAATAACACTATTGCCATCCACTGCAAGTTAGAAAGCTTCCGCTTCAAAAACAGCCTAAAACATGAAATACAAATATCTCCTAATTTATTTATAAGAATCAAAATCAAACACCAAACGTAATTGAACATATTCCAAAAATAGAATTTGGGCCATCAAATTCAACTCGAAAAATAAATGCATCAAGAATGTTTCAATGAAGCAATGCACACCTGAATAGAATTCCAGTAGTAACTATCTTTAAATTGCCCATTATCTGGTAAGTGGAAGTATCAACATAAGTCAATGTAGCGAACTGTACATTGTTATGGATCAGGTAAATTATCGATGGGATCGGGTATAAACGAACTGTACTCCATTCTGTTGTCATTTTAGGAGGAGGCATCCTCTGCATTTCTCTCCAAAGAAGAACACTAGAAATAAGAAGCTGCATTTAAACAGAGAAATCGAGGTTAAAGAAGACATTCAATGAATTAATACAAAACTTAATTGCAACTTCAAGAAGAAGAAGAAGCGTGCTAAATACAAGCCCATTCCAAACTCAAGAAGGGCTAGCACACCTTCGAGCGGAACATTAGGTCCGGGGTTCAACATCCTTCTTCCCCGACACAACAACAACAAAACCTTAATCCCAAGTAATTGGGATCGGCTACTTGAACCAACGAAAGAATTCTGGTTGTCAACATAAATACATTCTCTCCATTTCTTTCCAACCAACACCATACTCACATCTAAATCCAACCAAGTCATATCACTCTTTATTACTTCGACCTAAACCTTCCTCAGCATCCCTCAACCTTTTACAGCCTCGTTCCTCCACCCTTCAATTTTTCTAATAGGAGCATCACTCAGTCTTCTTTACAAAGAAGTAAACTTGGAAATAACTACATAGGCAACAAATTCTTTTCACTTCATTAAAACAAAAAAAACGAGTGTAATGAAGTTTCTGCAGCATAATTCAGTTTCTTTATGTAAAGTAGATGCTACAACTTGGGTTTTTTCCACACTGGATCCTCTGTAACACTCTTGTAACATTCCTAATTACACTCTTACTCACACTTAGGTTACCTTTTTTAAGTTTAGTATATATGAATGAAAGTTCACATAATTAGAGTGTTACAGAGAATCCGAAATGGGGGTTTTCCCCAAACAAAGTATTTGAAGTAAATCAAATGTAGATGCTAATAAAACTAAGAAATGATGTTAAAAATATTGTGTGGAAACAACATTATATTAGAGACCTTGAAAACTTCAGCAAGAAAAGGAACAGTTGCATAATCATACTTGTATCCCCCATTGCTCTGTGATAATGTTGTTAGAATTCCCTGTTCCCAATTTAAACCCATTTGAATTTTTCATCATAAATGTTGTTTAAAAAAAAAAAAGAACAGAAATAAAGAATCATAAATAACCTGAGAACTAGTGAGGACTGTGAGAAGCGAAGCGACAAAGTACCACTTCATTACCAAATCTTTCTATTTGTTTCCAGGAAGAGATAAGACGGAACGAATCTGCAACTCTCTCTCTCTCTCTCTCTCTCTCTCTCTGTGTCTAAACTCCGATCTTGAAGAACGTTTATGTTTATGTTAATTTCAGAAATACCCCCAAAATATTTGTTCCGTTCCTATTGGGTACCATCTTAACTATCTAAGAGCCATTTTGGGTCCTCGTTATGTCTTTATTTCACGTTCAAATTCTTATATGTTCATCAAGTTGTGCGAGATTGAGCCACTTTATTCGTTATATAAGAGATTCTTAATTTTTTAATACATTATTTAGTATACTAATAGAGCTTATACACGTAAAATAATGATATTAGTTAACTAAAGGGGTACTAGAGAATATACTAACATATTTGGAATCTATACACGGTCACAGCGGCATAGTAGTACAATTGATTTTCAAATGCATATTCGAGAGTGGAGAAGTGAGGATTTTCAATCTGAACTTTTGAGTTGTCAAAATCTATAGCTTAAATTGAATTGAAGACTTCACTAGTGTGTATATATATATATATATATATATAGCAAACGTAACCCGAAGGCCAAGGAACAAAGAAAATACAAATAAACCTAACTAATAAGACCTCATGTCCATATCTTGCCACTATAAGGCTAACAAAATGATTGATATGGATATAGGTGCCAGAAAAAAACCTAACAAAAGTGGCCCCACGGGCATCCCCTGCCAGTAGGTGGCTAACAAACTGGGGTAAAGAGTCAAAGATAACAAGATCGGAGAATGAAGTGATTCCTCCAGCTTTAGCGAGACCATCGGCACAAGTGTTGGTCTCGCTGAAAATGTGTGAAAGGCTAATGGCAGTTGCCTTAATAACAGCGTGAACGTGTTGCAGAATCGCAAGCAATGCAATCATCTGAGGCATATGAGTCCTAATAATCTCCACTAGATGATAATGGAAGTCCGGATGGGTCGCTCCCCTCACATTCCAAGTTAGGATGTTTATCATATTGGATACAATTCTATGGTTGGGAGCAAACTCCATTTCCCCCTGTATTACCCTCATCGGAGCATTCAAAAACAACTTCAGTTTTATCCCCCAAATGAGAACCATAGTTAAATAGAGTCTTAGCCGATTCTCCACGTGATTGATGCATCGCCTGACCCTCCTCACTCCGGCTACTAGTTTGATTATTATTGGATTGTTTCTTACCTTTTCCAATTCCAACTTTAAAAGACGACCGCTTAGTATGTAGTAGCTCCTTACCAGTAAGGCTACGTTTCTGCTTTACTGACTTGTTACGCTTTGGTGTGACACCCGAGATAAGGAGTTGTGGAGTTTCATGTTGGTATGCCTCAATCTCTATCCCCGAGTCTCTGTCCGAATTACTGGAGTCAAATTCCTCCTCTGATTCCTCCATTTGTTTAACCTTGGGAGACCAACACTCTTTCGATAGTTTTCCTGTTCTACCAATTAATTTAGTTACCCCATCTTCCTCTAACTTCTGTAGCTTAGAACGAATCTCATTGGCCATTTGGTAACCTGTTACACTGCAATGAATATGAATATTGTCATCTCTAGCAAAAATCCCCACTTTAGACCCTTTTTCTAATTTTTCCGTCACTTCAGCCGTATAGGTTGGATTGCTATCATTACCAGTCCCCAGATTTGGTGAGCTTGGTGCATTTTTTGTAATGATTTTTTTGACCCAAGTAGTCTTCCCTCTGTCAGCAATGATCTGACTAAGGCCTTTCACGTCACCCTTCTGAGCAGCCGAAGTACCACCAGCCTCGTCTTTCTCTTTGCTACTGTAGCGCTGGGTCAGTCGCATTAAATGCAGACTTTGACCCCACTGTGGAACTTTGATGTAGCTTTCTAAAAGTAGACTTATCCCCATCAACCCTTGACCCCACTTTGATATTTTTTAGGCGCCAAGATTTATGCTGAACCGGTACACCATCTGTCCCTCCTCCAACATCAAGATCCCGGTAAGAACTTCCAGTTGCCGGAAAAGAAGAATTATGCTGATGATGAAATTTATTTATTTTTTGCTCTTTCTGTGGTTACCACATTCCAAGGACCAAGAGAGTGATTATCTTCGGATTTCTCCACATTAGCTATTTTGTCCTCTTCCATGATTGAATCACTGGAAGTGATCTTGTCCAAGGGGCTAACCTTTTCATTAGGGTCAACCACTGTTTTACCAACCTCTGCGTCCAAAATTGGACATTTATGTCCTATAATTCCACAATCAAAACATACCTCAACACCCTCATATTGAATTTGCTGCACATGGTGTTTAGTGTCGATTTGCAACCGTCTTCCCAACTGATCTCCTACCTTTGTGAGGATGGATCTATCATAGAAATCAACTGGCAATGACGGTAATCTTGCCCATATTGCTGTTATATTTGGGACATCCTTATATGGGCTGAACTCAGGTTCCCAAAGCCTGGTAGTTAAATATTGCCCGTTGATGAACCATGGCCCTCCAGCGATAACCCGAGAAAAGTATTCTTCTAAACCAAATTTAACAATGAAAAAATGGTTGCCCAAATCAATTAGACGCATTTCACCCATGGGATTCCACAGTTTCCTAACCTTGAAGTTGAGAAATCCATAACTTAAATGTTTACCAAAAGGTTTAATTATCAAGGAATGAATCCACGGGGTTCGACAACGCAGTTTGTCTTGTTTGGAGAGTTTTACTGATGGCATGTTGTCCATTTCAGAGTCTGAATCGGATTCCTCATCAAGATGTGTGATGAGGAAATTCCTTTGTACATCTCTGGCACAAAGATTATGTGTTTGCTTAAGTTTATCCTTGTAAGAACATAGCTTCTCCACGAAGAAGGATTGATCGGCATCAGTCTTGTTCTTAAGCTTCTTGGTACTTCTTTGAAGTAGATCCTCTTCTTCATCCGTTGAGGACTTGCAGGTTATGATGATATTTGCAGATGAACTTTCACAGAAGGAGTAATGCTAGAGAGCATTTCTTGCTAGAGGTTTTGAGAAATAGACATGACCATTTTAGATATATGACTAGTGTCTTAGTTAATAAAAAGGAAAATTATGTTATGGACAAGTGTATATCGATTTTATAGATAATCTTATAATGATGTAGATAGTTTAGACCACGAAGTTCATTGTACATAGTTCATTATCATAATTATCCAAAAAGGAAAATTGGTTGAACCTGCAATTATAGAGGTTCTACATAGAGACATTTATCTTTCAAAAGCATTGCATCAGATAAAGTAACAAACGTTTAACAAATATTTTATCAATTGGGCAATTAATTTACCTAATAAAAAATAAGTAAAGGTACATTTAGATGATATATTCTAAATTTTAGAATTAATCTCATATTTTTATTTATAAACAATATAACTTTTACAAAAAAACGAAATTTCAAAACTAAAATGCTAGCTAATGATAGCCTAGCTAACTAATTGAGCAATTACTTTTAACTCATTGGCTTCTAGTGCATGAGCCTACAAGTTTGGTTGAGGAATGAAATAGTCTTACAACAAAACAGCACATGTAGATGATATATTTTAATAGAAAAGGTGTTTATATTATTAAATAATATCACAAATAACATATGATAAAAGAAAACCCGGTAAATATTCAAACAATTGAGATGAGATTCTATCCTCACAACATATTAACAAAACAGTACAATTACAAATAAAAGATTCTACCTAGAGCAAAAAACCAAAATTGGCAAACAATGATCACCTTACAATGTTAATGGCATGTTTTTGTTGATTTTCAATACAACTATTAAAAACATGTATTCTCCTATTAAATAAATGACTATATTTTAAAATAACTATTATTTTAATAAAAGGAAAATGATTTACTACTAGAATTTTGGGGATAGAAACCCTAAACTCCCAAATTGAGGGTGTTAAATGACTATCTTACCCCCTGCTGGTATAAGGGATTCACCCAACTGTAAGGGCAAAAAGGTCCGGAAAATTATTTTAGTCAATGTTTTAGCCAATAATTTTAGTAGCCTAGCAAGGTCCTTAATTAAAATAGCTATTAGTATCTTTCCGTAGAACTTAAACCACCGATAATAAATCATCACGTTCTAAAACAAAAGTGCATTAACACCTTAACTTTAGCCGGCAAACAAAACTAAATATCGACACTCTGTGGCAATTGACACCTAACTAGGAAACATAGAAAATCATTTGCAGGCTGCATCAAATCATCATCAAAGCCTGCAACACTTGTTGTTTTATAAAATTTCATCGAAGAATAACATTAAAAAAACCGAACGTGCAACCACGAAAAAGAAAGAGAACAGAAAAAAAAAAAAAAAATTCATTCAACGGCCACAATATCAACTATAAAAACTGACAAAAATCTTGGATCATTCAAACTATCCTGGAATTATCCTTCATATAACCTCCCTTTTTCCCCATTCTAGAGATTCATCCAACGAGGTCGAATCTTCGTCCTCTTGGATCTTCTACCTCATACAAATTATCAACACATCTCCATTGCCAGCTCCTGTGGTTTGGCATATCAGCATCCATTTCTTTGTTCTTTGGGTTATGGAATAAGGATTTTTTGGCATTACCGGAAACAAATCCATTTCATACCTGGTAAAGAACAACATTCATATATACCATCTAGGCATCTTCTGAGGTTCCTGCATTGTCGATTCTTGGTGAGTTTTTTCCTTGCTTTATCAATTGTTTCCACCAACGCCAAGAAGGTGTGAATTTTAAGGTACAAGAAATCTGCCGCCTCCTCCTCTTATACATCAGATTCTGCAAAAGGAAACGTTAGAATGGAGCAATTCAGGCAGATTGGGGAGGTGGTTGGAAGTATGAAGGCATTGATGGTTTTCCAAGACGAAATACAAATTAATCAACGGCAATGTTGTTTGCTAGTAGATATTTTAAACAATGCATATAAAACAGTAGCAGAAGAGATGAAACAGAATCTGAGATTCGAAGAAAAGAATACCAAATGGAGGGTTCTTGAAATTCCATTAAAGGAGCTCCTCATGATATTCAGAGAAGGAGAATTCTATGTCAAGAATTGCTTGGACGTAAAAGAATGGTGGGCTAAAGCCATAATTCTCTATCAGAATACCGACTGCGTAGAGTTTCTTATACATAATTTGCTAAGTATCTTCCCGGTAGTCATCGAAGCAATTGAAATGGCCGGAGAAATGTCGGGG
This sequence comes from Vinca minor, assembly GCA_026122235.1. Taxonomy (NCBI): domain Eukaryota; kingdom Viridiplantae; phylum Streptophyta; class Magnoliopsida; order Gentianales; family Apocynaceae; genus Vinca; species Vinca minor. The sequence goes on along the minus strand of JAOCZM010000100.1, from coordinate 3,217,340 downwards.
TGGGATCAATATGAGATGCAGAAGAAGAAAGCTATGTACTCATTGAAGTATCAAAAGGAATGTAAAGACCCGAAAATCTTCCAGTGGAAATTCGGAAAACAGTACCTCGTTAACCAAGACTTGTGCAACAGGTTTCAATCAGTATGGGGAGAGGATAGATGGATTATGCTCAATAAACTGCAAGAGAAGAAGAATTCAGCAACTCCAAGGAAGCAAGAACAGCGACTCGCGGATTTGCTTTTGAGGAACTTGGACAGCTCGGAAACAGTTGATGGTAAGCTCGTGCCCTGCTCGATCTTGACAGGTTCGAAGGATTACCAGGTACGGAGACGGTTAGGAAGCGGGAGCCTGTACAAGGAGATTCAATGGCTTGGTGAAAGTTTTGCTATGAGGCATATATTTGGTAACATTGAACCACATATTCTAGAGATTTCTCAAGAACTAGCTCTTTCTCATCCAAATATTATGCATATATTTTGTGGATTTATTGACGATGAGAAAAAAGAATGTTTCTTGGTTATGGAACTCATGAATAGAAATCTGTTCGGCTATATTAAAGAAATCTGTGGACCAAAAAAGCGCGTACCATTTTCTCTTCCTGTTGCAGTTGACCTCATGCTTCAGATTGCAAGAGGGATGGAATATCTCCACTCCAAGAACATCTGTCATGGAGAACTAAACCCGTCTAACATCCTAGTGAAAGCCAGAAACGTCAGCACAGACGGGTATCTGCACGCGAAAGTTTCTGGATTTGGACCATCATCCAGTAACAGCCTCAAACTGCAATCCCACTCCAACCAAAATGGACAGCTTCCGTTCATCTGGTATGCCCCAGAAGTTCTCGCAGAGCAAGAACAGTCGGGGAATGGCGAGCAATTCAAGTACACTGAGAAGGCAGATGTTTATAGTTTCGGTATGATTTGTTTCGAGCTTTTAACTGGAAAAGTCCCTTTTGAGGATAGTCATTTACAAGGAGAAAAAATGAGCAGAAACATTAGGGCCGGAGAGCGGCCATTATTCCCATTTTATTCACTGAAATATTTGACAAACTTGACGAAGAAATGCTGGCACAATGATCCAACGCAACGTCCAAGGTTTTACGTCAATCTGCAGAATTCTCCGTTACATAAAGCGGTTCCTCATGATGAACTCTGAGCTCCACAGCCAGTCAGACGACTCATCACCAATGCCGTTTGTGGATTACACCGACATAGAAACAACAATCCTGAGAGGGTTTCCTTCTTGGGGAAGCTCGAATATGACCCCAGTATCGCAAATCCCTTATCAGATGTTCGTTTACAGAATTATGGAGAAGGAAAAATCAAATTCAAGACTGCAGGAAACTTCAGAATCAGGAAGTGATGCTTCATGTGGAGAGGAGATTGCAACTGTAGATGACCCTTTACCATCACCTACTGAAAAGAAAATAAGCGTCTCTCCTGAAATCAGGAGCAAAAGAATCTCAATACCGAAAAGATCAGTTGACATGAAACCCGTCAAACAGCCAGGTAATTATAATTATTAAGTTCTCGACTTCTCAAATTATTTTGCACAGTAAATATAAATTTTAGCATGACAATTCAAGGAACATAGGGACGATGCATATGTATTCATGTATCAAATATCATATAAATCAGTCTCGCGAAATTTGATTTGCATTTCATCATAGTTTCTAAAAGTATTTATATGAACAAAAAAAAATTAATCCAGAAGGCACAAATAGAGTGAATATCACAACAATTTCTCGGCCGCTAATTTTCTGTTCATGCTACTCATCTCTAGTGTGATGATCTTTATATATAAGGAATTTCTGAAATATTTTGACTAGTATCATGAAACTAGGTTAAATGAACAGAATGTTTTGATGTCGTAATCAATACTTTTCTTTGGTTATTCACAGGAATACCAAAAGGGCGCTCAGTAAGACCCCCAACAATTACTTCTAGCAGACGAACTATGAGGATAAACTCAGAAAGTAATCTAGTAATTCTGAGTCCAAAAGAACAAACAACATCTGATCATCTTTCAGATCCGGAGATCCCCTAGCTCTCGTCAAGGACAAAAATTTGACCCTCAACCAGTCCTACAGATAATTGGTTTAGTGCATGAGGAATCCATTGGGAATTTCTAAAGGAAATTTGACTTTACAGATTGCAGCATCTGGCACAAAGTGACCAATGAGTCTCTGGCTGTGAAGTAAGGAGAAACCAAAAAGACGGCACACACAATGTTGCTATACCCTCAGGTCCAGTAAGCATATGCAAGTCCTTGTAAGACCTCATCAGTGAACTTAGATATTCACACTTCAGTTCTTAACCTAACTTTTGTAAGTTCGGTGTTGTTATATCATCCCTTGAGCAGGCATTTCAAAAGAAAACTAAGTGGTCAAGGAAAAAAGGTTAGCTTTTGCAGGGTTTCTTGATCTTGAAATTTTTTCTCGTGGTTTCAGCCAGTGACAATTCGGATGAACTTATGCCTTAAAGAGATGGCTGGTGTCCGTTCAGCACAACAGTGCAAAAGGTTGCTTTCTTCGTTTTGTATCTACTCGTACAATTTGTAAATTACACATGTAAAATGATCATCAAGTTTAATTTCTCAAGGAGAATATTATTTCATGTAAATACCGAAAAGCAGAGTCAATGAAACAAATATACGATTCAGAAATGCTTTTGGCCAATAGCTATATTAATAAGTGATAGTAGCTTACCTAGCTTTTCGGGGTGAAGCATCCAAAAGAAGAACCCAGCTTCCTTCGGATTTTCTGGGAGAAAAGTTTGCAGGCAAAATACGATTACTCAAATCCCGCATTGCTGCGGAATGCTTGTCTGATGTTTCAAAACAATAAAGAAACAGACGCAAAGACTGAAGTTAGTATAGGACTTAAAGAACCATATGCACAATCCCCAGAGCACTGCATTAATAATTGCTAGGAACAATAGATTAAGACTTCTCGCACGATATATACATATAAAAGAAATATATGCTAACAATTGTTCTTTAGTAATGATAATTTTCCTATGTCATAGCAACAGATTACATGAAGGAAAAGAAAAGAGTGAACTTTCTAGAGAAAATGGAATGAGGACTATAAAAGAGTACTTGAAATTCGAACAAACTTAGTTGTAAAAACCACCTCAAATAGAAGAACCCCAAGACTGTAGATATTTGATGATAACAAATCTCTGTGGATGAGCTCTGCTGGACAAGCATACCAATTCTTTTCCAATTGAACTATGTCAGGATCTTGAGTACTCATATTGCTAGTATCTGCTCTAATGATCCCAAATGCAGAAAAAAGTTTAACTTGATTGGGCAATATAGTTGCATCCTTCCCAAGCTCTAGTGGTATTTTCTTAGTCACAACCTCGTTCAAAAAACCGGCTAATTCAGAAGGCCGTGGGGAAATTCAAATACGAATTTCGATGGCCTCAAGTCTTGCAAACCAATTCCTTCAGAGTGTGCAATATCCACTAACTGAACAATCTGTCTAAACAACTGCAGTCTCTCAACCTTTTTTTATCACAGAATGTAGCCATTCTCTCAAGTTACTCTTACTATGAGACGACGAAGAAGGCTGACCTTCAGCAGCCTTTGGAGTCTCTAGTGCATCAAAATGTTGTTGAGTTTTAATAGGTTTCGTGGTTCCGGGGCGAAATTTATCCTGAGATTCAAGGTCTTTAGATTCAGCACCCTTACCCTGAAGATAATTCTTGCTAATTTTTTTTTTACCAAAGCTAGAGATAGCTACTATTTTTAACTGATTATCCCCTAAAGATTCTCTATAACTCGAGAGACGGGTTTCTTACAACCACCTGCAAATTGATCAATGCCATCTCCTTTTCGCGCCAAAAGGGGCATTAACTCTTTTCCCCCCCAACTCCTTCTCTTCCCAAGAACTAAATCGAACACCGCGCTCGTTTCTTAAAATCGATTCTTTAGATAAATTCCTACTTCTTGATCCTCTTCCTAATTGATTTATATGATTCTGATAACCCTTTTCCTCCTCCTCCTCCTCATTCATACCTTCATTATTATCTTTAATTACAAGCTCCCCATCACTAGCACCACCATAAGGGTTACTACTACTATTAGAAGTATCAAACTTTTTTACTTTGATGTTCTTCTACTTCATTTGCTGAAATTCCCTTCCCAAGATGATCCACAAATTGTTGAATAGCTATGGAGTAATCTAGCTCCAGCAGATATTACAGGTGATGCAAGCTTGGGATTCCAAGTGAAATTTAAGTAGAAAGTAGATTCATATAGAAGCAAAGAAGTATAATGAATTTGGAAGGCAAATTGGTAAATTTAGTCCCCAAAGTTTAGCACTTTCGCGGCGACGGTCCCCGTTTTATATTTCTTTGTATTAAGGTCCCCAAACATTTTGCGTTTGGTGATGGTGGTCCTTCCGTCCACTTATGTCCATTAGGGTCAAAAAAAGAAAAATTCATTAATGGGAAGGGTATAATGGGTAATCCTTCACCTCAACTTTTTGGTGAAAATGCCATTTTCGGTGTTCTTGCAGTTTTTGCTCAAAAAGACTCGATTTTTTTGATGAACTTGAATATTTAGAAGCTCTCATCAAGGATTTAACTTCTCTATGATGTTGGGATGAGGTTACATAGGTTGATTTTGGAGTTTTTTTTGCTGGGTTTCGCGATTTTAGAGCAAAATAAGGTGTTCTGGTTTTTCTGGCAGCACTGTGCCGCGCTCACGTTATTGCGAATTCCCGTTGATTCGGTAAGAGATTTGTGCTCAAAATTTACAATTAGATTCGTACTTTAACTGTGAACAAGAACATGTGCTTGAATTTCGGTGTAATTGTTTGTAGAGACTGGGCTTTTGGTTTAAATGTCTCAGTTTTCCGCAACAATTTTTCTGGCAGATTTTTGGTTCTTGGGTTTTAGTCGATTTTGGGTTGATTGGTTATGAGTTTGAGGCTATAAATTTGCAGAAACCTTCCTAACTTAACTATGAACATGTGTATATGATTGGATTAAAGTGAAATGGTTTGTAGAGATTGGGCTTTTCCTTGGAAATTCTCAGTTTTGTAGACTATTTTTTCTGGCAACTTGAATGTTCATAGTTTTAAGTGATTTTATGGTGGATTCTTGGAGAGTTTGATGCTCTATTTGTATATCCTGATTCGTCTTCTCATTGTGAACATGTATTTGAGTTTAAATTTCTGATTCAAGGTTTGAAGAACATGGATTTTTTGCTAGTTTTTGGCAGTGTTCATGTCAAAATTTCTGGGATGTTTCATGGTGATTCCTCTGAGTTTCTATGGCGAATTGGGAGGTATTATGAGCTAAATCTCCTCAAGATGATTTGTTTTTACATGGGTAATGTGATTGTTTCATTGGTAACTTGGTTGGATCTCTTAAAGGAGCATTTTTGGACTGTTTTTAGGAAGCTTCATAGGCTGCCCAAATTTCTGATTGTTAAGTGTTCATTGCTCCTTATTTGAGTGATTTTATGAGCTTAATCTCTTCAAGTTGAGTTGCTTTTACATGGGTAATTTGCTTGTCTCATTGGTAATATGGTTGGATTTCTTAAAGAAGTATTCTTGGACTACTTTAGATGAGCTACATGGCCGCCCGGAAAATCTTATTGTTCAAGTGATCTTTGCTTCTTTTTGAGTGATTTTAGGTGGATGCTTGTGGGAGAATCTTTGGAGGGGCCATTACCAAATGAAATGGCTGATTTGGAGAATCTCCAAATTCTTGATTTATCCTTCAATCATTTGAATCTTTCATCCATTCCGAAAAGAGGAAGAGAGAGAGTGGAAATGGAGGAGAAGCATATTGGGGAAGGAGAATAGGGGTAAAATGGTTATTTTACAAAAAACATTAAAAAATAATTCAAATTTTGATTTTTTCTGTGACAGAAGTGGACGGAAGGACCTCCGTCATCAAACGCAAAATGTTTGGGGACCTTAATACAAAGAAATATAAAACGGGGACCGTCTCCGCGAAAGTGTTAAACTTTGGGGACTAAATTGACCAATTTGCCAATTTGGAAACTCAAGGGAAATGGATATTTTTCCCTTTATTTTTTTTTAAGAGAGAGAAAATCATATGGGCCGATATTTATTTGGATTATAAATCCTTAGTGCAGTGAGGCCCAATTATGAAGCCCACACATGCCGGGTTATTTATGTGACTGCCCAGCTGAAATGACACAATGCACCATACATACAAATGGGCTCTTATATAGATTTTCACTTCCCAAAACGCCACGACGAAGTAATCTGAGCTGCCATCTCGTTTGATCCGATAATTGAGATAGTTGTTCATTAACAATCAATTACAATGCTATTTTTGAATAGTTGTTTCTGTGGTCGGATTAACTCACACGATGATCCAGATGAGTAACATGAGTTCAACACAATGTTGATGGATATAACCAAAATGTTTGACTCTAAGGTAGAGTCGTCTCAATTATTTTAGGGTAAATAATTGAACTAAAAGGGAAAAGATTGTAAACTTTTTTTTTCCTTTTTTGGTAAGCATGTTGAAAAACATATTAGTAAGTAGAAATTAACAAAAGTCAAATAGGCTGATTAGGCTAATTTAGAGCAAATATGTAGTTTTTTTTTGGGGCAAAGAATATGATTCGTTTCATTCATGGATTTGGTAACCAAAAAAATACAGAAGTACATTAAGCAGCGAAAATTATGGGGTAGCATACAAATATGTAGCTTTGTGTACCACACAAATGTCATTCATACTAAAGGAAGAATACAAAAGGGACCCTAATTGTCATATTTAGAGTGGTGGACATGTTATTTTCACTTTGACTTCTTTAAATTTTTACCCTTTTTTCTTTTCTTTTTTATCAATGATTCTCCTGCTTTCCACATCAATCAAAGAATATAATCAATTAGGTTTACGATATTTATGCTTTGATCTCTTAATATATTTCCATAACCGTTTTCATATTATGTTTGCCCCTAAAAAAAAAAAAAATCATATTAATGTTTGAGTCTCTCTCTCTCTCTATATATATATAAAAAAAAACTATGCCTCAAAACAGTCCTAATCATTATCATATCTTCATATAGATTTATGACGGAAATAGAAATGGCAGAAGAATCTGCCATGAATCTAGACCGTCAGCCAGAGGAGGAGGAGACGGTGAAGATCGAATTGTCGCCGGAGGAAGAAGAAGAAAATGAAGAGACTATGGCAAGTAATAGAAGAACAAACACATCGGAATACATGGGGGAGCTGAATCTTATTCTGATCCTTTCTTTCCTTTCATTACCTTCTGAACAACGTGTAGGCTTTGAGGAAATCAAGCCCAGGGATGTCACAAAACGTCCTAAACCGAAGCGCAAAGTTATGGCCGGTTTACATGGTTGTAAGCAAGATCCTAAGGTGAATGAATTTAGAGTAATTGAACGACAAACTCAAAAGTTTCAGACAAAGATAAGAGATTGCAGGTATATCAAAAACTGACTTCTAAGCTCTTAATGATTCAATCATATGCTAGTTTTGACTGATTTCTTGGCATGTTCTAATTTCTATCTCCTTATTAATAAGCTGTGTACGTTTTTTTCTTTTTAGAAAACTTATAATCCAAAGAAATCTAAAAACACATTACAAAAAATCTAAAGAAATGATATTCGCACTTCTAATTTAGCTTTTACATTTTTGGAGTGGAAAGAGCTGGATCATCCAAAAGCCTGTTAAAATTTGGGAACAAGATTATGAAAATAGGCAGTTATTTAAAAATGGGATAGAGGATAGATCATGAATGAGAAAAGGTTTTTCCTTCAAATTGGTTCAGGTGGTGATAGGCACCTAAGCCAATCCAAATTGCCGCGTTGTTTGATCCAATGCTGTGATAGCTCTTACTGAATAGCTATCTCAGCTGTCAGATCCGGTTGCCTGAGATTGGTTCAATATGAAAAAATACTTATAGCACCAAACCAGACTGGTTTTCCTTACCTCATTGCTTCTTTTTCTTTTCCCCTTGCTCGACAGGCACAGCAGAAGAATGTGAAAAGCAGAAAATGCACACCTGCAATGTCTGGCTGTAGTTACTTAGCAAAAAAAAATGTCTGGCTGTAATTTTCAATTTCCAAAACGGTATAGCGAAGGCAGAAATAGTCAGAAGTGAAAACAAGTTCTTCTTAATGGATGTGAAATGATAGTTGGGAGGAACTCATCCAGAAAAGAACCAACATAGCTGCTTACCTCAGATTACTGTATCAAAATTAGGTACTGTTAAATTTTGTAGAAGAATACCACAGGAGAGGGTAGAATTTTAGGACATAATGTATCACTAGCACATGCTGTAAAAAAATCTATACATAAGATTAGCAGTAGTAGTTCTTGGTCAGATGCAATTTTATCCCCTTCAATAAACGACAAAGAGTGCAGCAAACTCAAACAAGATAACTAGGCATGTTACAGTACAAGATTTTAAATGTATCAGAAAATATCGGAAAAAATTGTCAGGTTGTGATAAAAGTAACAAGCAACACAATTGTTTTCCTTAGCCATTGGTCCTGGGGCCCTATACCCTTCTTCACATTCGCGGCTCTACTTACAGAACCAAGACCAGTGAGTAAAAAACTTTTTCAATTGTGAGAAAGAGCGTAGATTCAAAACCAATGGGTCAGGTCTACGACAGAGTTTCCCTCGACATTGCTGGTTATATGCAAGTTTCTGGCCAAATCCTTCCAAGAATCTAAGCATGCAAGACTAGAAGATTTTATCATCCCAGAAACTATTTTGCTTCATACAATTACAACTACATTCTCACCAAGTGAGCCATCAAAAGTTCAAGGTCTAAATAAACATTGGGACATAAAAGAGATCCACTGGCTCACGCTTGTCAAATAGTCAGCAGAACTGGTCAAGCACTTATTACAATTTTCTTAAACAGAGTCATTATTGGGACATCATTTAAATTGTGATCTACATGCTAAAGCATCCCAGAGATACATCACTGAAATGAAAAGCATCATATAAACACAGGGTATATGAGATCTCTAAATTAACTGTCCCGGATAGAGAGTGACATGTGCACCATGCTATGATATTTCTTCTCCTTGCCTACAAAATCTCACACGCAATCAAAAAAGTATGTAGGAGCGGTTCTCCATTAGTCCGATATCCTAATCTGAACGCCAAGTAAGTCCTTCACTTGCTCATATGTCACGAATGCAATAGCTATTGATGGGACAACCTGAAAATAAATAACAAATTTAACACCACAACAACAACAACAAAGCCCTAATCCCAAGTAATTGGGCCCGGCTACATGCATCAACGAAAGAGTAACCACATTAATTTACTACATTAATCAACTTTCCTATGCCAAAAAGGTCAAAAGGAGTAAAGATGTATACATTATTTAATATTCACAATATATGAGACTAACCTTCACGGAATTGGGTACCAAACCCTTGTACAGAGCTATGAACCCTTCATGCCTCACAGTTTTCCTGAAAGCATCAACCATGCCAGTGTATTCCAAAGGTGCTTTGATCCTCCCATCACCAGTAACAATGGCATCAGCATTTTTCCATCCCACCATCTGCATCCTTCTCCGGATGACATCGAGAGGGTAAGCAATAGTTTGTCCCACAGTTCCAGCAAAAGCTCCACATGCAAGTCGTGTTGTAACACCCAATTCTTGGTCTTCAACGAGCCCAAAAGGCCTAGCCTTAACCAACCAATCCTTAAGTGATTCGTATACAGCAAAATTGAGACCAACATATGGAATCTGCAAAACCCACACAAGGACATAAGTTGCACTAAACAAGAATAAGGCTGAAAACAGAATTTTATGTTATAAATTCAGTCTCAACGATCAGCTTTAATAGCAAGCCGTGTAATTCCATCGCAATTATGTTTTCCAAGCACTGTTATATACACTAACACATGCATAAAGTTTCCGTTTCTTTCAACAACCAAGTTCAAGCAATGATTCTGCTGGAGCAATAGAAGTACCGCAAGAAACCAAAAATTACATCTAAAGACCTAGACATCTCGTTTTTTCTCTTTGCTACAAATACAAGAAGTGAATTGCATTTCAATAACAATAAAAGTGAACTTACAACTCCTATAACAGAAGGAAGCCAACCCTTGTATAACGCCCTTGGACCTTCTTCGCGAAGGACGGTAGATAAAGCATGAAACATTCCCCTGTACTGATAAGGGGACTTCGCTGTCTGGAAAACAATGTGATCATGAAGGTTAGAGAAACTATGAGGTCACAAGTCCAATAAGGGCCTACCAATGTGTTCCTGAAACTAGCATTTCATTAAGCATTACAACAGTACCTGAACAGTTAGTCTTCCACGAGCCAAGTCCATAGGGTAAGTTGCAGACATGGCAATTATTCCAGCACAAGCACCAGCTCCAAGCCGCAATAGAGGAGTAAGTTCAGCATCCTCTGCAAAGACATGACATGAAATAAATGTCTAAATACTCCAGGAAAATTTTTGCTAAGTGATTGCATTCTTTTCCACTATATGCAAAACGAGAGACTAATATTATTATCTTGTCCACAACATATCTCAAACAGGTAATAAAAAAGCAACTGACAAGAAAATAGAACACTCAAATTCAAGTTACATAAAAACAGATCTCAGACAGACAAGTTAAAAGCTTCTAGCCACACGGTGAACAGCTAAAGCACAACTTCCACCGAAAAAATATAGAATATAGAAGGATAACTTTATGATACCACTGGTTCACCCAGCTTCAGTTATTAGTTTCACGATAATCTCATACCCTGTTACTCGAGTTGCATTTTATTAGAGCCAAATGTATTGGTTCGTCTATCAGACAAAAGAATATCCATCTAAGACACATGCAATGAGTTCTCTAACAGAAAGAAACCTCAAATCAGATACTAGAGTTATTGAGATCGACTCATGAGTCATGAACTGAACAACCTCAAAGAAAGAAAGTTAGTATAAAGCATACCATTGCCAGTTTGCTGCTGGTATAGCCATAAGATACCCCTGTCCCAGAAATAGAAGGAAATGTAAGAACAGAGGAACTGATTTCATACAAAATCTTGCCATATCACCACGCTACATGAATAGAATTGAAATTGAAAATTGGTTAAACTTTTCCAAAGACCCTGGAGAAAGCTAACTTACTTTGAAGCTTGCTCGTAACTAAAGAACTTTACTGCTGAATTTGGGACAATGCGAGCACAGTTAGTGCCATTGCCTTTAAACAATCCTCTGAATCCCTCAGTTCTCCAAATATATTTCAGGCCCTGAACTGTACCATTATACTTTATGCTATGTGGATTTTGGACCTGCAAATTCAAAATCCAGTTAATTAAAAAATTAGTCATGCTAACAAATTATTGCACATAAAATTACATCAAGGAACTCAAATTTACCTGCAGCAATATCTTAAGCCGTTCCAATGGGGCCACAGCAGTACGTGATCTGTAAGAGATATAAGCAACTTAGTTAAGGGGGTTTTAGGAAACAATTTTGAGACATCAAGCAGTTAATTTCTTTCTTCTTATGTATGTGTATGAGCAGGAATCGTTGCACAAACACATAAAAACATGCTGCAAGCAAATGAACAGCTGAATTACATCCAATTAATAGAGCTAAGCCAAGATAAAGCAGTTCTATTCCAGATTAACTGTTCAAGCACAGAAACTAGACCTGAAAACACTTGAAGAAATGCCACTAAACAAAGAAGGTTCAGAGGTTGCAGAGCACTTAGATGCTAGTCCTGCTCAGTAAAACAGAAGCCCACAGAGAATTGTATGTAACTAAATAGTCGATAGGCGCGTAAGCCTATAAACCAAACTATCCAACAATAGAAAAAAAAGGAAATGATGAAAACATGGTAGGTTTCTCAACATCAAAGTGTAACTCAAAGAAGCTTTAGAATGAACTGAGCTTTCAGCTCATGGAAACAACTTTTGCAGCAATTTACAGTTTCTATCCATAGAGAGCTTCCTCTTTTCTAGCTAGAATTCATGAATTTGTAAATTTTTCATTTCAAACTTATACATCTGAAACATGAACCAAAACATAACCAAAATTCAAATTGAAAGAACAACTAGAATTTCACTTCTCGATATACTGAAAATTCACCAAATACTCAATGATTACAGCGAATTATGCAGGCGAAAAGGTAGACAACTAGATTTCACTTCTCGATATACCAAAAATTCATCAAATACTCAATGGTTACAGCAAATTATGCAGGCGAAAATGTCGACAGCTAGATTTCACTTGTCGATACAACTAAAATTCATCAAAACTCAATGATTGCAGCAAATTAAGCAGGCGGAAAGGTTGATCGACGTTCCACTAATTTATACACAATTATCCAAAGTTAAACAAGTACTAGATCACAAATTCAAATTACGCATATCGTGGCCGAATGACCGTGTTAAATTAAATTGAATTAAATTTATATATACTCACAAGCCACCAGCAACACCGCCAGCTACAAGAGATTTGCATACACTGAGCACAGTTTGACTAGTAGGCTTAATTTCTTCTCTAGCAAGCTTAGCTTCTTCAGCTAGATTTACAATCTTCGATACTGCCGATTCGCTTGTTTTCACATCTTCCGAAGCCATATAAACAAGCAAAATAAAATCCTCAGCCGAAGACGATCCGAGTCTGTCTATATATCCTCGCGACGGTCGATGGATCGGCAGCCTGAAGAGAAATCAGAAAGCGAACATCGTTGTTCTTCAGCCTCTGTTGCGTCGGAGTTGGTGGTGGTGGTCGCTATGGCGGAAGGAGAAGACGGCAAATGCCACAGAGAGAGAGAGCGAGACACTGTGACTGTGTGTGACGGCGTTTAATGAAAGTTGGTGCCGTAATTATTAGTGTGCATTGGGTTGGGATTGGTTGAGTCCAGATCTGGTGCAAAACATGTTTTCTTTCACACCGTGCAGAACACAGGTAAGATGTGGAATGAAAGATCTGACGGTTCCGAATACTTATTCGCTAACGAGCGCTTTGGGAGCTAAAGTTAGTATATAAGTGATCTGAACCGTCAGATAGTTAATCTGATATCGAATATTTGTTCTGGACAGTGCAAAACAAATGTATTCCGCACTAGAGTATTTGACGGATTGATTGGCTGACTGGAAACTGTATGTGGCTCGCTTCCTGGCTACCTTTTGAGAGTAGAATAAAATACACGCGCTTGTGTACGTTGGATACGTGCAACGGTGTTATTCTATTCATATGCTCAACCAATCACAATTCATCATGCATATATATATATATATATATATATATATATATATATATATATATATATATATATATATATATATATATATATAATTAAAAAAATGATCGCATTTGAATTCTATTGGTTATCATAGGAATGAGACACGAAACTGTATGATGATTTTCACCCTATGTATGGTATGTTACTGTATGTATGGTAAATTGGTGGCTCTAGTGTGAAATATGATAATTTCGCATGTGTGTAACTTCCCTCGTCCATTATATTAAAACTTTTGTTGGTTAAGATGGATTTAAAATGGATATATATTTGAGCCTTAAAACACTTGTCGTTTTTTTGAGTCTTATAACACTTCTCTTGAAACGTTTCGTACGTATTGAAAAAAAGTATTTCGCATAATATCCAGACTAATAAGTCAATTTGATTTCTATGCACCTATTTTTTTACCGCACTGTGCTGACATAGCTTATTCAATATTCTCTTTTGCAAGAAAATACTTCAAAAATAAAAAATGGTAATACACTAAAACTTCTATATAGTAATATTCTATATAATAATAACCTCTTTATAATAATAAAAAAATTTGGTCCCAATTCGGGACCAGTTATAAATAAGAATAAACTCTATATTATAATATTTCATGTTTTTTTTAGGACCATACTTAAGAAATTTACCTCCATATAGTAATAAAATAACATTAAATTTTAAATATATTTATATATCTATATAAAATATCAACTTAAACTTATGAGTATCTTTTAACCATTTTGCAAGATATTTTTTGCTTTCAATTTGGGTTGGTTTCTATCATTTTGAGCAACTCGACACGAATACTTTCAGTGATTTGAGTTCGTTTGTTTTTAGGTGTCATGACTTGCTTGAAGTAGAAAATGTATGATTTAAAATGATAATGAAATTTATGATTATGCTAGCATTTATATATGTATAATAAAATGAAAACAAACGAAAAAACGTTTCGAAAATACAACATACATGAGTGAATATTTTGAATGTATACATGATGTACGTACTTTTTTTTTCTTTTACATTTCCTAGATACTGTATTTATATGAATGAATCTTCTAAATCTAATATACATAATGTACATGCATGATGTACGTACATTCGTTTTTTTAAAACTCATGAATCTTATATATCTTTTAAATTCATATTTTTAAAATATGAAGAGACACATTTTCAAGTGTCGTATGATGTATATTAGTTATTTTCTAAAAATTATAATTTTTAAATGTAAGTCTCTATTTAAGAATAACCTCCCATATAGTAATATTTTTCTCCGGTCCCGAGAGTATTACTGTATAGAGGTTTTACTGTAGTTATTCATGCTTTCAATAAAATACAATACACGTATGCAAATAAATAAATAAATTGAACTTATTATAGAAAATAAGCAACCATGTAAAATGTTGATACAAGTTGTCACTCATGTAATAATTTGGTGGTTGAGTATTGACTCGTAATTCAAGAAATTATGGATCAAATCCTAACAACTTAAAAATAAAATTTTGTACAAGTTAAAAAATTTATTGCTTTGTCGTGAGTAATTTTATCTTGGTTTAGGAATAACTTATCATCATGAGATATGGATCCTCATCTCTCTGTTCCCTTTCCCTACTCTATCCAAAAACCAATTTTTTTCCAGCCACCTCCATCCATAGAGGAGATAGATTGCCTCCATCGCAGTACCAAAAAAGTTAAGGATACCAATTCAAGCCTATCTCCTCTTAGCTACACCCATCAAGAAATGTCTGATTGCCCTATATATGCTTTTCCACATCTAGGCCATCCTAACCAAGCCAATAGCCTCCCCCACTAATCCGATCAAAACCTAGCCAATAAATTGACTAATACACCCTGTTTCTACTTGAACTCGTTGTTTTCCCAAGACAACTTTAAGGAATCAACTAGTCAATTCCTCATCAACTTTTAAAGTCATGGCCTATCAGACGAATCATCAAACCCAAACCATACCCCCATTTCATACACATCTCCCTTACTGATAAGGAAAGATTGTATAGCTCCTGGATGGATTCACTAATAATCAAATTATATGGAAGGATAGTGGGTTACAATTTTTTATCCCAAAAAATCAAAGACATATGGAGACCTACTGAGGAACTTAAACTAATAGATCTGGGATCGGGATTTTTTTTCCCTAATTAAATTCGCAAAGGAATAAAACTATACAAAGGTACTGCACCAGGGACCATGGTTCATTGGTCAAAAAAAAATTTAGCAGTAAGACCATGGGAGCCAAAGTTTAAATATCAGAAGCAAATTTCATATACACAGCAATTTGGGCAGGACTGCCGGAATTACCATCGGAGTTTTATGACAAGAAAATTCTCACTCAAGCAGGTAATTTGTTAGGTACTCTATTACGCATCGATGCGACAACTTTATCAGTCACCAGAGGACAATATGCACGTCTATGTATACAGGTTAAAATTGATGAACCGCTTATTACTAATATTCAGATAGGCCAACATAAACAAACAGTTGTCTATGAATGTGCTAATCTTATCTGTTTTTCGTGCGAACGGTTAGGATACAAAAATCTTAACTGCAGATTTCTTCCAAATGAGGCATAGCAAAAAATTATTAGTGAAGAATCCGGACCCGGATCCAGCAAAGAAACAGACCCACACGGTCCTTAGATAGTAGTGTCAAGAAACAGGGAAAAAACATCACACGATATTCATTCTGACACACACTACAAAAACTCTAACAAAACAGTACCAGATGGAAACATTACAACTACCAACTCACAACAAACTTGGCCAAATAGAAAGGGACAAAAGGCCATCATTTTCCATGAGTGCAAATTATAGCATCCAGAAATTCCAAAAACCAATTTGGTGTCTTGGGACCACACCCTGACACTATAACCCCAAGAAGCAACCAAAATACCACTATTTCTAACTCCACTCTAATAACGGACAAAACCAAAACCATTGTCCCCCAAACCCTAAACCAAATAGCACAAGGTTTTCACAAAGACAAAACTACTTCTGGAAACCTAAACCATAAAACCGCTGAGATCACTCAGCCCCAAATAAACTTTCAATACCCCCTACACAAACCTTGCAAAATCCTAATGCAAAAGTAATCATAATTCGCAATCTCAGAAGTACCATAACAACAAGCAAAAGCTTTCCCTACTCAAGTGCAATGATGATCACTCATTATCTAATGACAAACCAGATACAAACAAAATGGACATTGACACACTACACCATTCAACCGCCTCATTGTCTGTCTCTCCCATAAAAACACATATTTCTCCCTTTCTTTTTAAACTCTCTCACCCATTCCACTGTTAGTTCCTTAAACCTAGAACCAGACTTAGGAAACCCTTTCTCTCCCATTAAAGATGCCTCGACTACCTTACCAACACCAAAATCGTTGTCGCCGCAATCACCAAAATCCGAACCCATACCCAGAGAGACACAGTGAGGCATTGGAAAGCCCAGAATTCTCAGAAGAACCATCACTAACCATCCCTAACCAGTCGGAGGAATGTCATGCGCAACCAAATGGATTTTTTTGCATCCAACCGATGGATTATCTAATACATATACCCACTGTAACTCAGCCCAACCCTCAATTGGAAAGCCAATTAAACTGGGCCATCTCAATCCAGACCCCACCTCACTCTCATCTATTCCTTATGCGCCAACAACAAACAAACCAACCTCTGAACCAATCCTCACCCAACAACAATGTATAAATGAATCCTCAACCGAGCTCTTGGTTAGAGTGGGGACTTCAGGGAAACTATCTCCAATTGAATATAGAAATAGCAAATAAAACTCACATATATCAGATATAGAATCCTCGTTTCTTGGAAAATCTAGTGACAGCTGGCCTTCAAGACAACATGAATACTCTGAACCATCACTATTGGTTTACTCAACCTACCCCATATCCTTGGCAAGAAATGCAAAACCTAGTACCAAGATGGATGCCTATGACCGGTCAACTACCAACAATACCACCACAGATTCCATTACCACTACCTTTATTCCCTACAAACCTGATCCCAACACCGTGGTATACCTATCCAGAAATGATCACCACAGACACCAATATGAGCCCCCTAAACCAAAACCAAAGGGGAGAAGAGAACCTGGAACATCTCATCCCACAGAACCTCCTAGAGGAAGGAAGCTTCCAATATCGCTTCTTGGAATTAATAAGTGTCAAGGAAAATTCACTTCTAAAAGTCTCGAAAAATTACTAGAAAAAATGTTATCTATTATCTTTCCATCCAATAGTGATAATATTTTTAATAGTAACAAAGTTATTGAACTTTCTAACCGAGGATAGGAAGTATGCCTCAGTTTTAATTCCAACTTGCAGGTACACTCAACCATCTCACAACCCGGAGAACTTGGAGTTTCAACTTACAAGCACGGTGATGCAAGGACTAAGCCTGGATGAACCACTACCACAAACCTTTTCAATGATAGTGCTGTTATGGAATAGTAGGGGTGGCAACAACCAAGACTTCCAAGCCGTGTTGGGGGACATGGTGATTTCACACTAGCCAAACTTAATAATCCTAACAGAAACCAAACACTCAAGTTTAGCTGCTGAGAACTTAATGATGGACCTTAATTACACTAACTTTGAATGCATTGAAAGCGGTTGGTCAGTCACGAGTGATTTCGGTCTTTTGGAACCCTAATATGGACATAGAAATCATCACCAAATCACCACAAGAAATGCATATGATGGTCACTGTAAGCTATTATAAAATTACTTTTTCTTCTCTCAGCTATTTACTCTAGTTGCAATATCACTAATAAAAGAATTATATGGAGTAACCTAAAAACTATAGTTGACACTACAAACAAACCTTGGCTTCTCTGAGGGGACTTCAATGAGATAACATGCAAATCGAAAAATTTTTGAAGGAAAACCTGTAATTCATTCTAAACTTGAGGAATTTATTTCAGTTATTAATCACTGTAATATGATTGATCTAGGGTTTAAAGGCCAACCTTTTACTTGGAGTAATATGAGTAGAACTAGAAAAAACTAATTCAAGAAAGGCTTGATAGGTTCCTTACAAACCCTAACTGGTTAAGCCTATTTCCTAATAGTGTAGTTAACCATTTGCCTCATATCTTGTCTGATCATTGCCCTCTCTTGCTAAATACAGGTTCCAACATTAAATTCAAACCTCCATTTAGACTAGAAATTATCTGGTTTACTCACCCAGATTTTGACAACCTTATTAGTGATTGCTGGAAAGATAACTCTAACTATAGTGACATTATTACAAATTTTCAGAAAACTGTCTCCTTTTGGAATAAAACTAAATATGAAAAGTATTTTTCAAAGGAAAAAAAATATACTGCCTCGCATTAGTGGCATCCAAAAGTTCCTCAGTCATAAACCAAGTTTATTCCTTAATGGTCTTGAACTCAAGCTGCAGGATGAATATATTGCCTTTCTTAAGAGTGAACATGAATTTTGGAAATTAAAATCCCGACTCAGTTGGCTGAGGCTCCAAAAATGAAATTCTAATACTAGAATTTTCATTTATCCACTCTTAATATAAGGCGTAGAAATAAAATTATTACTGGTGGGAATTGACTTACGAATCACAATCTTATTGCTAAGACTATACTTCAAGACTTTTCAAATCTGTTCACCGGTAGCCACCAAAACTCCCTTAAAAAGCTAGGATTTTCGGATTTTTATTCCTTAAGTCTAGGTCCAGATTTAAGCACTACCGTAAACCCTAACCAAGAAGAAAATTTCAAGGCAATCATGTTTTTTCATCCCTATAAAGAACCTGGTCTGGGCGATTTACATCTTATATTTTTTTCAGAAATATTGGAGTAAGGTTAGTAACGTAGTTAATTCGATCATTATTGATTTCTTTAATACTGGGTCTCTGCCACCTTTCATCAATAAAACTTTTGTATGTCTTATATCTAAAGTCAAGCATCCTTAAACTATTAATCAATTTCGTCCTATCAGCCTTTGTAATACCATATACAAAACTATTACTAAAATTATTTTCTCTCGTATCAGACCTTTTTTAGCTAATATAATTAGCCCAAATCAAAGTAATTTCTTGCCAGGTAAACGTGCTTCGGATAATGCTATTATAATTCAAGAAATTTTGCATTCCATTAATAAAAAAATGGGGTAATTCATGTATGGCTATAAAAATTGATTTAGATAAAGCATTTGATAGGTTAGAATGGTCTTTTATTCATAACATTCTTCATTTCTTCAAATTTCCTCCTAAACTTATTAGTTTAATAATGAAATGCATCACTACCTCTACTCTAGATTTACTTATTAATGGGCAACCAACAAAAAATTTTGAACCTTCCTGTGGGCTCAGAATAAACTTTGCAAAATCAAAAAACACTCTAGATAATTTAGCTAATAACATAAGCCATAAATTCCAAATTCATAGAACTGCTGACTTAGGTAAATATCTCAGATTTCCTACCAAGAGTTCATCCATTAGGTTACATGATTATCAATTCATTTTGGATAACTTACAACACAAATTGGCCTCTTGGAAAAAAGAATTACCTAACTTACCATGGTCGTTGTACCCTTATTAAATCCACTTTGTCTCCCATCCCATCCCACATTATGCAACTCCAATAAAAATAACAAAATCCATAACTCTATTTGTAAAAATTTCCTTTGGGGATCGACTAGTGAGCATAGGAAGCTACATTTGGTATCTTGGGATCAAGTTTGTAAGTAAAAAAAATGGGGGACTTCAACTTAGAAATGCTAAAACACAAAACCAAGCCCTTCTCGCTAGTCTAGCTTGGCACTGTCTGATCTCTGATAAAGACTTACTTTGGGCACGTGTGACTAGCTTTTAAACACTTACGGAACCAGCCTATTCATTCACTAATCATTATTCTCTGTCCCCTATCTGGAAAGGTATCATATTAGGTTGGAATTTTGTAAAAACTATATCACTTGGAGGATAGGTACGGGTCCCCTTTAGGTTCATTAAGACCTTTGGTTCAAGGACCTCTAACTTTGCAGGAGGAAAATCTTAACGTTAGATATATTATTATAGACAATAAAATTAATCTTACTAATCATTCCTTCTCTCTTCCTTATAATATTATGTCCATTTTTAAGAATATACTCATACCTATTCATAATCGCCCCAAAGACCGAGCCATTTGGAACCCATAAAATAATGGCCACTTCTCAGTCTTCTCAGCCTATAGGTTGCTTAACTATGGTTATTCTTCAACCGCCAATAGCTTCAACAAATGGATTTGGAATATACCTACTCTACCAAAATTTTTTTTTTATCTGGCTATGTTTTAGAGATCGTCTTCCTCATGCCACACTTTTACATAAAAGAAAAATTTTTGGATTCCAATACTTGCCAAATTTGTACAAACGGTATAGAAGACACTGAACATATTTTAAGGAACTGTCATTTTGCAAATAAACTATTGAAAAACTTATCAAAAACTATCAACTTAAATATTATGCCTCTTCTTTTTTTCAAGTTGTTGTTGCACACAAACTTGGATTAAAGCAAACTGCACTTCTAATTTAAGATTTGGAGATAAGCTGCCTTGCTCCACTGTTTTTTCCTTCGGATGCTGGTCTTTATGGCTAGATCGCAATTCAATTTTTTTTCATAAAAACACACATGCATGTAGCTTTAAAGAAATCATAACCCGTAACGTCGAATTTGCTTACGCTAATGACATCCTCCTCACTCAACACAAGTCAGTTACTATCAGCCACATCAAATGGTAGCCCCCATACCCTTCTATGCTTAAACTAAATACGGACGGTTCATGCAAACCAAACCCTGGGCCTGGGGTGGAGGAGGAATCATTTGAAATCACCAGGGAGATTGGATTCTGGGCTTCTGTTTTCACCCACATTTCACTTCAAATAATGAAGCAGAATTACTAGCACTTTGCTGTGGAATTGAATTGGCTATCAAACATAATATTTTGGACCTAGAAATCAATATTGATTAAAAAATTATTCTGGATATGCTTAATCATTGCACTAACAAAATATATATTAATATCATCTTCGATTGTGGATTACTGATTTCTCAACTCCGGACATGCATCATCGCTCACTCCTATCGCCAAGCGAACACTGTGACTAGATTGTTTGGCAAAGAATGGAAGCAACCGTCCTTGTGGTCAATGCCGAATATTCTTCAAACATCATATTTTTTGCATGGCAACGAGACAAGGCCAGAGAGACCAAACCCTAAAATTATGACTTTTTAATATTTTGTATTTCATGTTTTATGTTGTAACTTAATTTTCTGCTTTCTGTACTAGACTGCTAGTAACCCCCATATTCTAATATATTATCGTTTCTACCAACAAAAAAAAATTATCATCCTTCTAAAAGTTACTCCTGCATTAATGGACGCAATACACGTACAAAAAAAGAGAAGAAAAAATCTAACTATTGCTAACTATTTTTTCATAGGATGTGACAACCTATTAAAATAATTTGAATCTTCTAATACACTTGCCCACACTTAAATAATCTGACAAACTATTAAAATAATCTGTATAAGTTACTCATGCCCATACTTATAATATGAATCTTCTAATACACTTCTTATCACACAATAAAATTATTTCATAGATAAGTCATCGTTAAGAACTCTGCCCCAGAAGGGGTCTGATCGTAGAAGCGGACCGAATTATTCATGGACTGTTAAACATACACGAATATTGTTTGGTTCTCATACCTTACAAAAATATTCTAGAAGATTCAGAGGTGATCCTATAATATTACTTAAAAATTACAATGGACCCTCTGTAACACTCTTATAAGTAGTGTTATTAAAATCGCGAGTTAACTCGTATAATCACACGATTCTACGATTCTACAGAAGCAGAACGTGTTGAATCGGGAGTAGAATCGCAATCTAGTAGAAACAGGGTAGAATCGTAGAATCGGATCGTAAAAACGTACATTTCTATTGATTCTACCAGAGCTGGCTTTATACATGCTTAAAGTAATGTGCATAATAGGGCCTCTTATTTCGAGGGTCCCAAATTTTTTTAAATCACTTTATTTATATATATATATATATTAGTAAAAAAAATTAAAGATTTTGACTTTTTGCGATTATTACATATAAAATTTTGTTGACTATTCATGACTGTTGTATCTACAAACAAAAATTACTAAATTGAAACTGTTTAAGTTTTATATGCGTTCCATAATGTCACAAAAAAAAGACAATGTTGAAGCGAGCTCAAAAGTCGAATGAATATAACCTTGATGATTTTTCTTTGGATGATGATTGAATTGTTGATGATAATTCTAAGTTGGATTTGGAAGAAGGAGACAATGTTGAATTTGCTTTATTTTATTTTGATATTTTGAAAGAGATATAAGCTAAGAACTATGTTTTGTCGCGTTTCTTTATTTTGAAAGACTTGTAAGTTCTTTATTATGAACTTTGTTGCGTTATTGTCTTTTGTATAAACTTGTGAAACTATGTTTTATAAATTTTTCTCATATTGTTGGACCATATGATATGATTTATATGTTACTTATTATTATTTTTAAATAATATATATATTTTAACTTTTGGGTACGATTTTACGATTCACGAGTTTACGATTCTACACCCCTTTTCCGAGTTTACGTAGAATCGCGATTTTAACAACCTTACTTGTAACATTATTTGTGACATATCTAACTATAATCATATTCACACATAAATTTTATAGATTCGTGATATAATTTATTTTAATTTATGTTACATGAGTAAAAATTAATTTCCGTAATTAATATTAATATTTCACATAAAGTATACAGAGAATCCGGACCGTCTAAAAAATTGAAAACTTTGATGCAACAAAAAGAGAAATAGTAGGAGTGAAGAAAAAGATGCGAGATCCAAAAGCAAAAAAAAGGGTCGAACGGACAATGGCATGTTCATTTTTATCTAATAAAGAAAGAAAAAAATGTTGATGGCAAATATAACCTTTTGTAGATAAATTTATTTAGTTAGGTAATGATATGATTAGTGTATATCGGGAGTTATAAAACATCTAACGGAAACCTAACTATGACGGCGACGGCGACGGCGTATGAGGAGTTGACCCAAGCTGGAAAGTGTGTCAACAAATGATTGGATGTGCGCGTGGGAAAATGTCACCAGCACCCCGTGTAAAGCGGCCTTAGTACAAACAACTGCTAGGGTACTAGACTATTTTTGGGGGGGTCTACCAAACAGAATTGGCCGGGTCCATTAAGACCTTAAACCCTAAACCAGGGTTTATTTAACTCCCCAAGATCTTACTTAGGTATAATGACATTCCTATTTTACTTTTTTGATACATCCTTCCCTGAACGGGACGAAGATAGGGGCGGCTGGGTAGTCGTCTCCCAAATTTTTTAAAAATTATTATAGACATAATAAATTTTATATATAATTCGAAATATTTTATCAAATTTGCCCTCTAACATTTTCTTTTGTATTTTTTATATGTAGTTCGGATAATGTTACAGTTTCTCGCCCTAACATAAAAGTCCTAGTTTCGTCATTGCCTTTCTTTTGCATGTAATTAAATTTAGAGGATAAAAACATGGCTAAAGACATAATAAGAGGTTGTAAAAGGTAGGAAAGGTCGAAGAAGATTTTGACTGAAATCATCAAAAATAATATTAATTTGTTAAATTTGGATTAGAGAGTGGTGGTTGATAGAAGTAAATTAAAAGAATGTATTCTTATAACGGCCACAAAAAAAGCTTATATTGTTTCATATAGATGATCCCAATTACTTGAGATTAAAACTTTGTGTTTGAAAACATAGAAGACATCACCGAAAACATGACGGGTGATTGTTGGGAGGGAGCAAGGAGGCCACTCAGAGTTCATGCGTGGTTGCGCGTTGGAAGTGCGTGGGTGGGAGAGGCTGCGTGTTGCTAGCACGTGGGGCGAAGGCCACCATTGTTCATGCGTGGGGGAAGGTGATGTTCTTCGATTTTTTTCCTTTCTTCTCAAATATGTTTTATGTTTTTAAAGATAAATTTAATTGTTTGCATCAAAATAAGTGGGAGATGTACATTATAATATTAAACGATGATTAATTTGTTGTTCTTGGAAGATTTGCAATGTTTTGGGGAGGATTTAGCAATATACTTTTAGAGAAGAGATGAATTTAAAAAATAGAGGGAGAGGTGTCAAAATAGAAAATAAAGGTCATCATTATAGATTTCATGATTAATTAATGAAATAGGGATTTAGCACAGGATAGCTGTGCTTTTTGCAAATCTAGGACACTTCGATAATTAATTTTTAATCTAACAATTGAGATCATTTTTTTCTTTTAGATTTATGAACAGTATTGTAGGTGTCAAATAGATATTAATGCAGGGGAGGATAGGTTGTCAATTAAGAGTTGATATTAATAGTTAGTATCGTAGTGATAGATCTAAGTTTTACTGAATGATTAACTATATTGAGAGGATTCAAATCCAATTGTCACACCATCTTATTCACTATGTCCCATCATTTGTCCTGTTTCGAAATATTCGATTTGAAAATTTTGAAACTAATTCAAACCATTCAAAATCTCAAACCGATGCGTTCAGTTTGTATCGGCTTGGTTTGGTAGTTCGTTTTTTTTGTGAGATACAAAATATATTAATTATAAAGTAAAAAACAAAACAAAAAATTATCTATATAATTAATTAGCTGCTAAAAATATAAAATAAAATGTCTATTATTTTCACAAGTTAAACAAAATAATGAAACATAAATTCTTAATCTTGATTCTTGAACTTCAAACAAATTATAGCAAAATTATTCTACAAGGAAAAAAAGCAAAAGAAATACAAAAATTACACCATCATTAGTTCAAAATAAAACAAAAGTTTCAGGTGAATCTAAAATAACATAACAAGTGATGATGGCTTTTCAATCTCTTACCTGAACACTTAAAGAATTTGCTTGCCATAGGTATAAATAAGAAGTTAAATATTTTATTGCAAAAAGACATTATAAATATATATATATATATATATATATATATATATATATATATATATATTTGTTTGATTATAATTTTTTTTTAAAACCAAATCGAAAGTTCGGTTTTAATTTAGTCGAAATCGAAATCAGTCCAATACACTGCTCAAACCGAAAAATTGGTTTGAATTAGTTTGGTTCAATTTGGATTGATCGGTTTCAATTTTTCCTGAACACCGCTAATTTTTATCAATTTACTATGTGTCCGTTATTTTTCTGAAAAAAATGAGACATGTAACTATTTTTTGTTAGGAAATAAGGATTAATTGCCATTTTGGTCATCAACATAGTTTCGCGCAGCCATTTTCATCATTTTTCTTTTCTTTTTTTTTTAACTTTTTTGGTCATCAATTTATTTTCAAACAGTCACTTTCATCCTTTTTAACTTTTTTTCACTACTTTCATCTCAATCGTTTATGAGCGATCATTTTGTCATCCAATTATTTTTACTAGCTCATTTTGGTCATCAAATTATTTTTTAGCAACCACTTTCATCATTAAATAAGTATTTTTTAAAAAAGGATGAAAGTGGTCGCTAGAAAAATAATTGGATAACCAAAATGGTCGCTAGAAAATAATTGGATAACCAAAATGGTCATGTCAGAAACAAATTGGGGATGAAAGTGGCTAAAAAAAGTTAAGAGGGATGAAAGTGGCTGTTTGAAAATAAATTGATGACCAAAAAAAGGATGAAATTGGCTGCGCGAAACTATATTGATGACCAAAATGGCAATTAATTCTAGGAAATAAAGAATGAAATCGATAACCTTTACGAAAATTTGAAGTCATGTACTGGTGCATTAGCGCTGTACTATTGCCTTAGTAGGCGTGCAAATGAGTCGAATTTAGACTCGAATTCGAAAAAATAGTTAGAACTCGATAAGAACTCTAAGCTCAGCCCGCATCCGAATCTGAATACGTATAAGAGTAATAATATGATTACGGGTCTGAAATATTAAAAACTGTATATGTTTTTGCATATATATTAATTATATATGGGTTAAAGGCACTAAATGATCATCTGCTATTTTACTATTTCGGGTTACTACCCAAAACAATTATTTTTGCGGGTTATGGCCATCAAAATTTTACGGGCTGCGGATGTTAGCTTCCGGTTAAAATTCCGACCAAAATTTTAAAAAAGCCCCCCACGTGCTGGCCACGTGAGGGGCATTTTCGTCCTTTTCTTTTCTTCCTTCTCCATCCCAGAAAAGCTATCATCTTCGGCACCCCGAACCACCAAAGCTACCGCATTATTTCACAATTTTTGATGAGTTTGGTCTGAATTGTGAGGTGGGTTTTGTAGATTGACTTGAAGAAAACACACCAGATTTTATAGATTGATTCCGGGGTAGTCGACGGAGCTGCAGAGTGGCGGTGGAGATGTGGTTCAAGGAGGTGGTGGAAATGTTGGAGAAGGGGGTGACGGGGTGAGTAAAAACCCAATCCCTCCCCCACCACTATTTTTTTAGTTGCTCTTGATTGTAACTTTTTTCTTCTTTCACTTAGCAAAAAAAAAAAAAACTTTTTTCTTCTTTCACCAATAATTATTATTCCAATTTTGATTTCTAGACTCTTTTAGGTAAATTGGTATAAATAGTCCCTACACAATTTATGCGCCAGAGGTAGAGTTCCTAAAGATTTTTTTTTACTTTTTGAATCCTCAAACAATTTATATTTGGTGTGTAAAGTCCTTCCGTCAAACACTTTACAGTCAACATGAATTTATGGAAAAAAAGTTAGTCAAATAAAAATCTTGAAGGGGTAATTATGGTATTTTGCACATCATTTTCTTCTTCAATCTCTAGCCTACCCCTGACAGCCCACCCCACCCTGCCACCACCCCCAAAACAGCCGCCCCACCCCCGCCGCCACCCTCAAAACAGCCCCTCTCCATGGCTCGTAATTTCTTTTCCCCATCCGCAAAAACAACCCAAGAATTGAGTTAATCACGTCATTAAACAATAAAAGACTTTCAAGAAACAAAAACTCAGAACAAATTAATCAGAACAGACGAGAAAAAATAATCCAAACATCAAATTTCGATCAAATTAGAGTTGGAAACAAATAAAATGTTAAAGAAAAGAGGGGGGAAATTAATACCAGGGTGAGGAGGGAGAGGAATGTGGGTTTTGGGAGCAGAGGCCATGTGAATCTGTGATCATGGGAAGAAGCCCTAAAAGAAGATTATTCAACAACTTCCAATGATTTTTACAATGATTGGGTTGGGTTTAGGTATATATAATTTCCAATTTATTTTTTTCCGCTGCTCCCTCAATCACCACTGCCGCCGCTCTGTGTACCTCTCCGACCACTATTTTTCTGACGCCTCTTCGCAGCTGTTTTCTTCCTTACCGACTCGGCTTCTGTCTCCGGCGAGGTAAGGTTTCTCTTTCTTTCTTCTATTCTATTTTCTGATTTTATATTTCTATTTTCTGATTTTTATAATTTTTTTTCTTCTCAGATCCGCCGCCGCTCCGGCCGGTCAACGATTCTCCGGCGAAGGTAAATACTTTTACTCTTTCTGTTTTGAGGGAGATTTTGGTTTTGTTGTATTTGATGAATTTTCATTTTTACCTCTTGAATCAAATGGAATTCCTTGGTTGCTCAACCTGCTGAATCCATCATTAATCTTAGGTTCAATTGCTTTAGGATGATGTTTTAATTTCTTTGAATATGTGACTGATAAATATGGAGATGGTGGTGGTCTGCTTTTGAGGGGGGTGACAGTGTGTGGAGTCGTTTTGGGGGTGGTGACGGGGTGGGGGTGGGGTGTGTCAGGGGTAAGCTTGAGGTTGAAGAAGAAGATGATGTACAAAATACCATAATTACCCCTTCAAAATTTTTATTTGACTAACTTTTTTTCCATAAATTCATGTTGACTGTAAAGTTTTTGACGGAAGGACTTTACACCAAATATAAATTGTTTGAGGATTTAAAAAGCAAAAAAAAAAATCTTTAGGGACTCTATCGCTTGAAAAAAATTGATTAGGGACTACTTATGCCAATTTGCCACTCTTTTATAAGCAAGAAATCTATCAAAATTTGAAGGGGTAAGAAAGGAAATGAGGGAGGAAGATTCAAATTGGTTTGCCAAATGGGAAGAAGAACTTCCATCCCCAGAAGAGTTGATGCCTTTATCCCAATCCCTAATCACACCTGATCTAGCTAGAATTTAAACCCAATCCATAAAAACCAAGAATTTGATTGTAGAAGCAGATCGGATTCGAGTGGATTTTATTATCCTTCTTTAATGGATTCTGGAACAGTTGACGATGGTGGAAGTGGAGGGATGATGGCGATGGAGGTTGCCTGAGTTGCGGGGTGGTGGTGCGTTGTCGGAGAAGATGATACTTTGAAGTTGGCTGGTGGACTGGGTGGGGTGGTGGAGCTGCTGGGTGCGGTGTTGGTGGAGATGTTTGCGGGTCGGGTCGGGTCGGGTCATTGAGGGTAGGCTTGTTTTTTTACATTTTTTGGCCAAAAATTAGAAGAAAGTGCCGAAAATTTGGGCTGCTGCTAAAATTTACAGCCCGTAATATTTTGAAGGCCATAACCCCACAGAAATAATTGTTTTGGACCGTAATCCAAAATAGTAAAATAAACATGTGGTCATTTAGTGCTTTTAACCCATTATATATATATATATATATATATATATATATATATATATATATTTTAACATTTGGATCAATTCACATCTAAGGTTAGATTTTACCATAATTAAAGAATTATGTATTTTATTTTAAGGAGAATTCTGAATATTTATATTGAAATGTGATCGCAATTCTTGTTATGTATTTTTATTTGAATTTTGAACTTTGAAAAGTATTATAATTATGAATTGTATTTTAGTATGTAGAATTATTTGTAGATTTTACTATAATTTTGGTGAATTAATATCTTATAGGTAAGATTGTTAGATTAAACAAGTATATTTTTAGTTAGACAAAATAGAAAAGTAAAAAATGAGGATGATTGGACTTTTTTAAACGAGTTTTACCGAATTCGTTCCCAGATTCGAACAGACATGATTTGGTAACACGTATTATGTTTTTCGTTAGGATCTGGATCCGGATTCGGTATGAAAAATTAAAAAACGGATCTGGATGCAGAATAGACAATTCTGTATCCGTTTGCAGGCCTACCTGTTAGTTCAGATTTAATGTAGAACATAAAATGTCTTGAATGTGTGGAATAAATTTTTATTATTGAACAAAATATTTGTTAATAGAGATTATTTAATTCGAAAAACTGTTGTGATTTTTTAGTACACATGTTGTATTAAAATAATAATTACATCACTTATAACAACTACTCTCTTCATTCCCATTTAATTGTCGTTTAGAAGATATATATGTATCCTAATTAATTGTCTTTTATTAGTTGTCAATAATTTTTTTCAATTATACCATCAACATATCTTTTATTGGAAAAATGAAAGAGAAGGAGGAAGTAAAGAGTATTATTGGAATTGTAGTGAAAAGATTATTGTTTGTTTGAATTCCTTAATTTTTTTAAAATATCCTAAACGATTTATATTGACGAATGGAGTGAGTATTAATCAAGAAAAAAAATTCGATCGTACATCTATTCAACTATGTTTTGTAGGTGATGAAATTGGTACGTTCCTATTTCCTACAATCGATCCGGAAACGGAGCCAGTGGGAGTAGTACATTGTAGAATTGTACATCCCAGTTTCTAAAACCTTCCTCTCAAGAGAAATTTCAGCCACAAAAATGATGATCCATCTATTATGCAAACTTTATGTAATCACAAACCTGTGATTCCCCTAACCACGTGTCATGCAACCACTGGTTCAATATTAATCTCCTTACACGTCATCCCAGCCAAAAACAGTTAAAACCCACTGAACCAACAGCAACCAACTCCACCTCTGTTCCTCACAGAGTCTCTCATTCCTCGCTAAGCCTATCAAGAAGAATAAAAAAGACTAAAAAAATAGCTCCAAAGATTCAAACTTTTTGTTCCTAAAATCCTTAAAGAATTATGCTATGGAGGCCCTAAATGGAGTTGGATTAACCCCATTATCAGTTCTTTCACAAAAGAGAACAGAGCAACAACCAAAAAAAGAATAATCTTTCATTTTCCACCACAATTTCTCCTCAATTCAACAAGAAAGAATCTTTGAATTTACAAGACGGTTTATTCTCAAGAACTTTTAATGGGAGTCTTGCAATTTTATCTTCACTTCTGAGCTCTGGATTAGCAGCAGCTAAAGCACTTACTTATGAAGAAGCATTACAACAATCTATGACAATTCCAGAGTTTGATACTGAGGGAGCTCTAGATGGAATTTCCAATTTTGTGGGAGAAAATCCTTTAATTATAGGAGGTGGGATTGCTATTTTAGCAGTTCCATTAATCGTTTCCCAGTTGTTTTTTGGAGGTGGTGGTAAGAAAAAGACATGGGGAATTGAGTCTGCTAAGACTGCTTATGCCAAATTGGGTGATGATGGTGGGGCCCAGTTGTTGGATATTAGGCCATTGTCGGAATTAAGACAAGTGGGTAGTCCAGATATTCGAGGTTTGAAGAAGAAGAATAAGGCGGTGAATGTTCCGTATAATGGGGAAGATAAGAATGGGTTCTTAAAGAAGGTTTCTTTGAAGTTTAAGGAGCCAGAAAATACCACATTGTTTGTCTTGGACAAGTAAGATTTTTTCAAGTCCAATTCCTGTTTAGTTTCCAAGATGTTTGGAGATTGTTTCTTTTTTACTACTCCCTCCATTCCTAAATATAAGACTCTTTAGACAATTTGAGAAAATTAAGGAAGTTGTCCATTCCACCTAAACTTCCAATACTACCCCATCCTCCCTCTCTTTCTCTCTCACTTCTATATTATAAAGAAAGGAAAATGTTGAGGGTATAATTGAAATGAATTGTTGACACCTAACAAAAGAACCTTAAACGACAATTAATTTGGACTCCTAGATTTCTCCTAAACGACAATTAATAAGGAATGGAGGGAGTAACTTCTAATTTCATGTTATACTCCCTTAATTCCATAAATATTTCGTTAAGTACATTTCATTGAGATTAAAGAAAGAAAAATTAAGGTAGTTTTTAAGTGTAAATACCAGTACTACTCTCTTATTTATAATTATCAGGTGAAAGTTATTTTGATTCAAATAAGGATAAAATTGAAAATAAAAACATGGAAGAAGGGAAAACTACCTAGAATGACTTACATATGACTTATATAGTGGAATGGAAAGAGTTTTCTCCTAACATCTTTTTGGAGTTAGTGATCATTTTTCACCATTGAAGAAATTCCTATATATACTCTCATGACGAATGTCCACATTTAGCTTGCACAAAAATTATGAAGAGTAGTTTGAATATGACTAAGTTCTCTTAAATCTTAATTTCCTTCAACATAGGAGGACTCATATGTTATGGCGGCGGTTCGGTCCTATGTGACACTCTCTGTACCACCCTAATTACAAAAACTTACATTCATGCATCCTTAATTATGAATGTTGTAGAGAATGTAAAAGGGTATCCAGTGTGTTTTGCATCCCTTAAATATATAGGATGTTAGTTATGAGAATTTCGGGAGAAAACATATACATTTTGAGACAAACTAGGCAGAAAGTAGACATTCAATTTGTAACGGAGGGAGTAAACTTTTTTTCTTTTTTTTCCCTCGAGTAAAGATTTAAGGAGTATAGTTTCGGATAGAAAGAAATGAAGACAATGTATTTATGTTAACGACCACACGTAATTCTTTCGATTAAAAAATGTAGCCAACATCAATTTACTTGGAATTAAAGCTTCTTTGTTGTTGTTGTTGTTGTTGTTGCTCCTTGAGTAAAGATTTGAGGGCTAAAGACAATAAAGTGTTTGTTAGAGAAACATTCAATTTTATAACAACAAAATTAACATGCAAATAAATTTAGTCGGATATTATGTATGGGTGGAATGGTAAGTTTTTGCTTTTTATATGAAGCCAGATTTGATGGAAACTCTGAACTGGTTGCGGAGCTTGTCACGGCTAATGGCTTCAAAGCTGCATATGCTATCAAAGATGGAGCTGAAGGAACCCGAGGATGGATGGTAATTACTTATATCCTTAAGAACTTATATAAGGATTGAAGTTGATTCCTATAAATTTAATTTATTAGTCATTAGAATTATCAACTTTTGAAATATTAACTTCTTTTTAAGAGAGTTTTCGTTGTATCGAATGTGCAGAACAGTGGCCTTCCTTGGATACTTCCAAAGAAGACGTTGAGTTTTGATCTGAGCAGCTTTACTGATACAATTGGTGGTGCCATTGGGGTAATGTGATGTTTTTCCCGCGATTTTTTATTAACCGGGACAAGGAGGTGTCGAACTGAGATCCTATTGTTCCGAGTCACCAACTGTGCTAGCTTTCCCGTAATGCAGCTGAATGTTCTATCCTAGTAAGCTAATATCAATATTTTGCTGTCAGGAAGGAGCTGATGCTGCATCTGTGGCTCTTGGTCTTGCCGCAGCAACTGGTTTAGGATTATTTGCTTTCACAGAGGTTAGGCTGCTAATTGTTTCCTTTTTTCAACCGCTGATTCAAGTGTTTTCCGCAGAAGGATTACTGCTAATACGCCTGTGCGTTTTTTTTTAGGTGGAAACGATACTGCAACTCTTAGGTTCAGCTGCGCTTATCCAATTTTTCAGCAAGAAACTCCTGTTTGCTGAGGTTTGTTTATATCGCTTTCTGTAAATTTCTGGAATATTATGACCACTGAAACATTAAAAAGGAGCGCACTTTAATAATACGAGGCTCATTGAACCAACCTCGAATTGTTCTTTCTAGTTATGTCGTATCCGTAAACTTTTGCTATCTTTGAAGATATTGCTCGTATCTAGTAAAACCAAAATCTTGTGCTTCTCTGTTTTTAGCGTCTTTTATCTTTCACATGCCTCGACAGTTTAAATTTGATACTAACTACTCAGGATCCGGTTAAGAACCGTGTTTAGTAAATGCTGATCAACATGATATCCTAGAATGTGGGAACTAAAAACCCTTGCTGATATGTTTTTAATTGTATTCATCTGTGCGGTACAGGTGATCAAAATCATAGTTATCAAACCGACATAGTTTTGAAGTCTTGCTTTACTGAAACCTCTCTTCTATATGAAATGCTTTTCTTCACATCCTTTATCTACTATTTTGACAGGATAGGAAGCAAACTCTGCAAGAGGTTGATGAGTTTCTTGCCACAAAGGTTGCACCCAAGGAGCTTGTAGATGATTTTAAGGTAAGTTGCACAAAACTCGATTACCAACAAACTGCCTCTCGCTTGTCCTATTTACCATATCCGTAATTCCAAGAAAATGCTTCGAAATGGTTTCTTACTATTTGGTAATATGGTTTGGCACCTCAGCAAATCGGAAAGGCCCTTCTACCAACAACCGTTTCTAGCAAGGCTCTAGCTGCACCTGCTGCAGAGTCCAGCCCTGCTAGCACTGTATCAAAAGCTGAATCAGTCACACCAGTGAATGATGCGCCAGCCAAAGCGGAAGCAGTTGTCGAACCAAAACCTGAATTGGTTACGCCAGTCAAAGCAGAAGCAGTAGCGGAACCAAAACCAGAAATCAATTCAGTTCCTAAAGCAGAAGTTCAGAAAGAATCACTTCCTGAAGTTCCAAGATCACTGTCACCTTATCCTAATGTAAGTTCTTTCATTATAACTCCTATTCTAAGTTTACTCATTGATAGTAATTTTTTATTTTTTATAAATAAAATCTGTGGATTGATTTATGTTTCTGTACAACTTGCCCCTAATACAAAATTGCTAGATCCGCCTCAGTTTATAAGTTCCAAACTTCCAATGCAGTATACAAAGGAGTTCGATTTTGTTTATTGATTACTGGAACGAGGACAAATTGAAATCTTTGAAGTCTACTTCTAAAATATATGTTCTTTTGATTGTGAAATTGATCCAGTTAAGCTTATTCATCTCGCTGTTACTGATCTTCACTGTTAATCTCGATTGCAGTATCCAGATTTCAAGCCCCCAGCATCCCCTATGCCGTCACAGCCATAGAGTTGTAGGCAGTAAAAAATCAAGCTTTTTATGCGTTCATTATACAGGTTTTGTCTGGGAATCCTGCAATATATCAAGAATTTTGAATACGTAAAGCTCAATTAAAGATGGGCCATTTCAGTTTGTATTAGTAACATTCTTTGTGTTTGTCACAACAATTGGGTTTTCAATTGTTGTGCATAATAGATAAATAAACTTAACTATTACGAATGTTTGATACATTATATAGTGTATAGTGCATATTTACACGATATACCATATTCATAATTACACTATGAGTGTATGTGACTCGTCTGCAGCAATTATATACATTAAAACTATACCGACAATAATATATGTTTTACTAAATACGAAAATAAATTATTTGTGTATTATTACACATTTTTTTGTGCACTTTTACACTACAAAGTACATTAGTCATTCACAATAGCTGAAAATTCAATTATTACATGCCCACAATCGACCACTATTTTGGGGAGGAAAGAAGGAAAGAAGAAAACAGAAAAAACGAAAAGTTTAGTTAATCTCAA
The DNA here is from genome assembly GCA_026122235.1 of Vinca minor. Taxonomy (NCBI): domain Eukaryota; kingdom Viridiplantae; phylum Streptophyta; class Magnoliopsida; order Gentianales; family Apocynaceae; genus Vinca; species Vinca minor. Next base: position 3,182,483 of record JAOCZM010000100.1, on the reverse strand, counting down.
GTACTTAACGCTTGAGAGGTCTCCAACACAACATGGGAAGTGGAGATTTTACCGGCTGAGATTCCATGTTATAATTTATTGTGATAAAGAGATTCTATAATTATAAACTAGTATTTGATAATTTTTTCACCATCTAATTTGTCCAAAGGTCATGGGTCGCTTTCTCCAAACACTCGAGCGCACCGTGATGCCGAACAACTTTGATCTCTAGCCCCGAGTTACTCTCGTATTGCACACTTTTTAAAAAAATAAGAAGATCGTTTGAGGCAACAAAAGTAAATTAAAACAAATCGAAAGATACTGAACACTTGCACGAAAATTGATTTTTTGTTAATCGAAAACAATAATTACATGAGAATGAATGTACATGAAAATATCCAACGCAACAACAAGGAAAGCAAGAAGTATAGTTTGCAAATAAGCTTTTGCAATAGACGTTATAGAACATTAACTGCTGTGTAGAAAATTCAATTTGTGATTTTCAAATTTTGCTACGTGTGTTGTGCATAGAGAAGACCATCGATACGGTGTCATGGTCATTTGAAAATCGGGAAAGTCTGGTATGGGGCTTACCCAATAAATCTGGCCCCACACTCATCTCACATAATTTTAAGACAGCACTCTCACATATACCCAAAAAGACCGTCCCATAGCGAATTTTTCCTTGAAAACCATCAAATTTTGCTTTTTATCTTTCAACAATTATAACCGTTAGGGGTATCGTCTTAATCCAAAGACTTGAAACCAGGACGCCCAAACCAAACTCAAAACCGAAAACAAGCGCCGGAAAAAGATTGGAGCAACTCCGGCGAAATCTCTGCATTTTCATTTCATCTCCGGTTCCGGCTAAGTTAAAAATTCTAGAAACGATTCCTAATATCAGTATATTATTAGAAATCTCTAATATACTGATTTTTAGAAGCGAGAAACAAATATAAAAAAACTATTTTTTTATTACGTCATTTGGCCGGAAAATTACGTTTCAAATCGAAGAAAAATCAATGGCGAGAACAAAACACTTTGCTAAGAAATCTACTGATCCTACAAAACGGTCACGGTCAGGTTTGTGTTCTATTCACATCTGTGATTTAGTTCGTGTTTTGTGTTTTTGATATTTTTTTTTGTTTTCTGAAACCCTAACTTTGAAATTTCAGCTGCTAATGCTTCAACTTCTTTGACTCCTTTGGTAAAATTCTCACTCTTTTAATACTTAATTAACTGTAAATTAAAACAGTATTTTGGTAGGCGTACAGTTAATTGTGATTTTTTTAACAGACGTCGCAGAGAAGAAGTCCAAGAAAGGCACCTGCGGCTTCAAGTGAGTATGCAACTCTTTCGAGATTTATTATTATTATTATTATTATTATTTATTATTGGTATTTCAGTCCTTTTTTTGCCTCTCTTCTGTTGAGGTGTTAAAATTAGTGTATTGTGTGTTTGATGAAGGTTCAGGAGGACAACCAGAGAGGAAGAGGAAGCAGTACCGTCACAGGCCAGGCACGGTTGCTCTTCGTGAAATTCGGCATTTTCAGAAGACTTGGAAGCTCCTCATTCCTGCTGCTCCTTTCATCAGAACGGTAATATCACATTTCATCAAATTTGTGAGGATATTTGATTATGTGATCTAAGTTGTAAATTTGGTAGTTCGTTGCTACGGTGTATACTTCATTGATATTTTGAGCTAATTGTGATATGGTTCACATAAGAAGCATGTTGGTAGTTTTCTTATCATCGTAAGTTTTTCTTTAACCTTTTTGTTACCTATATTATGAAATTTCATGGATACAACATGAGGAAAGTCTTTGCACCATTAGGACTAGTCAGTAATGATAACTGGATTTTGCAATCTTTCGTGAACAAAAGGCTTAAACCAAGACATGCTTCAATTTCTCTTCATTTTGGATCTTTTTTGAGTGAGAATTGTCGGTTTATAGAGAAATGAGCTGACTTTTTAATAATTATGTAAATAGATGTATTTGTGCTCATTCCGTTCATGGTGAAGAGAAAGATACTCAAGTGGCCTGCTAATATGACCATGTAATGCCCCATTCATCTGTTAGCACTAAAAAATCGATAGTAACATGTAATGCATTTTCGATTAAACTAGATTTATGTATCCAAAATTTCAGTCAAGCCTTCAATTTGATATGGTAAAACCATATTTGCTTTATAACTACTTCTGGCTTCTCTATCTTTTGCTTCATGTCTCTGTATGTATGCTTGGAAATCGTTTATTTATTCTATGTTCCTTTTTATCAAATCATTTCAACATTTTCCTAAAAGATTCTAGGAATCTAGGTGCAATGAGGTGATCTTGCTATAAGTTTATTGATATTGTTGTTAATAATTACATTATGCTACTTTATGAACAGTTCTAATTTTAGATTTTGATTTGATGTTCATGCTATTATTTGGTTGATTGAGTGGTTTTGAACTCAATATCTAGGAATATTTTATTATGCCAATTCTGAATCAGGAATTATCTTGCACTAATAAAGAATAAGAGTTTTTTCTTTATCACTCGAGTGTATGGCATGCTTACTAACAGGCAATGGGAAATTTCTTATAGCGGCACTCTTTTCTTTTAATCTGCTGGTCAACATAAGAAAGCCTTTCTTACTCAACTTTAAACTCTTTATTCACATTTCCGAAATTAGCAACTTGCAAACATGCTTCAACAAATTGTGATTGGATGACCCTGTTAGCTAATATCAGGCACGAAAGCAACAATTCCTTGTAGCTCTTTGCATTGATCACAGGGGATGACATCTTTATAGTTTTATCATTTTTTGATAATATTACATAGTTATTGAGAATATATGATTCTTATCATTTTTTTAAGGGGAAAAAAAAACAAAAGTATCTTGTGAGATTTCACTATTGTCTACCGGAAGGGTTTAACATATATAAAATTTTAGTTCCTCACGCCTATTTTACTGTAAGGTTTAAGTTACTGCTCGTGATGTAGGTAAAAGAAATCAGCTACTTCTTCTCACCAGAAACCACTCGTTGGACAGCTGAAGCTCTAGTGGCACTGCAGGAGGTATTATAAGTTGCATGTATAAAGTTATTTTACTCATAGAGTTTGGTATTCTGCAGGGTTTACTCATAGAGTTTGGTGTTTCTTACGCTCTCTTTTTTGGCTATTTGATCGGTACTACAAGTAGTGAATTATGTTTTTTCATGTATAACATGTTGTAATTCTAATCAGAAAAACTTCACACGTCGAAAGTTTAAGTTTAAATTTGCCTACAATTTCTGAATTTTCAGTCTTATGCGAAATCTAGTCCTTAACAATCCTCAAACTCCTTGTGCATTCTTCTTTTCCTTCTTGTGCATTTTAGAAACTTTTTTTTAATGATGAATAAATGGTAACAGTCCTCAAACTCCTTCTCTAATATATCAAAAGGGAGAAGTTGAGGTATGAGAAGTGCGGTCGATGCTTTATGGAGACTGTCTTGTTCCAAAAGTTCTCATTGACTCACTATGTTTAGTCATTCATGGGCAACAGTACGGAACGGATTCTAGCACCCATATTTATTAGGGCTCATAGCAATAATTCTTTCCACTAATTTATCATATCTAAGATCATAATACATTTCAGTTTCCTACTCTCTTGTTCTGGACCTTTATACTGGTGGTAATTCATCTTAGTTGTCTTTTATTTGTAATTGGTGCATATCATGTAATTTACATGCATCTTTGATATTGTTGCTAATTGTAGACGTTTTGTACTCTATGGCCTTAATAGACTTCACTTTGCAAATAGATGATATCTAATTTTATGTTTATGGCTCTAAATGGAGTAGGAATTTCTAGAGCTTAACTTCTTTTTACAATGTCAAAAGAATAATGTGCCATGCTGTGGCACGATAAGGTTCCTTTTCACTTGTACTTAATACTCTTCAGATGAATATTGGGGTTGATAAGATTGTTATAATTCACTGATATTTTTTTATATTTTTCTTAGGCTGCAGAGGATTATTTGATTAAATTGTTTGAGGATGCAATGCTCTGTGCAATTCATGGAAAGCGTGTAACCCTGAGTAAGTATTACTGTATTGGTCCCAAAAAAAGTATTGATACTCGTGATATTTCTTACCTAATAGTTTCTGCAACTTTTTCCTTTCCATTATTTTTCTACCTTCAGAAAATAGCATCAGGTTATTATTGGGGTTGGTCATTGGTGTTTCATAAACTGTAGCTTTGGTCTTCTGACGTAGTCTTCATACCTTTTATATGTCCAACTTCCTTCAATATGTGTTCTCATTTTTGTAACTGTTATTGTGTGTTGTTGTTTAGCTTGTTTCTATGCATTACTTTGTTGGGTTTGGTGTTTTGGGTGGGGGGGGGGTGCATAGTAGCTTTTCACAAGACCAGTTGGGTGGTTTAATTATATTGAGACTCCTTGACCAACAACCCATCAACAATTCTAATATATTCATCTTCAGAGAAGAACAGCAGCTACAAGCTTCTATTCTTTCTTTTTCCTCGTCTTTGTTTCGATTCTCTTAGAATAGGTATTGATCACAGCATCCCAGTTAGTTTGTCCATTGTGTTTTGGACTTCAATGTGATTTTGTACGACTTCTTTGGATGTAGTAAACGTAGTTTTGCTTTTCTTGTCATACAGTGAAGAAAGACTGGGAGTTGGCTCGACGCCTTGGAGGAAAAGGACAACCTTGGTGAGAGCATCACTTCTATTATACAGCCAACACAATGGTAATCATCTGACTAAGTATCTCGCAAGATTATGTAGAGTTAAAACACTTGTTTTTTTTGTAAAATGTGTTGTAATTGAAATTTAAGCGTAAGCCTACTAACGATGATATATATTGGTCCCCATTGGTGATTTAAACTTGACAAACTTTTGTATTCAGACCTTTTATCATTAGCAGGAGAAAAGAGTTAGTTGGCCTTTTATTAGCATCTTGCAGAGTCTCTTTCGTATTTGTTGGTTTATCGTACTGTGGAGGTTGATGTTATAACTTGGACTTAAAAGAAGAAAAAGTAGGTGATTTGTTTTTTTTTTTTTGTGTGGGGGTTGGGGGTGGGGAGACAAAAATGGGCTAAAAGTTGTGATATAAGGGAGGCGGATCCATTTCATGGTTTTAAAGGTGAATTTTAAGTTGGTCTCTAAAAATGAATGAGATTTTCAATTTCGTCTTTAGAAGTGGCATCCAGTCAATTTAGTTCTTGAAATTGGTTTAAACGTGTCGTCCTTAAGTTAACGGACATTCAACAAGCTAACAGAGGATTATTTTTAAGTAAGTCCCTAGAGTTTTATTTATTTCCTAATTAGGTCACTACAATTGATAAAAATGTGTCAATTTAGCCATTGATTGTGGGAGTTCCTTTTTTTTTTTCTAAAAAAGAAAAAGACAATGATAGTTTTTTTTTTTTTTTTTTTTGGAATAAACAATGATAGTTCCTTGAACTAAGAAAAATATGTGATATGCTGATTAAATCAGCTACTTTTTTTAATAGACTAGAATTAATAACTAATCTCATATTATTGTCAAAGGCAAATTCATCTCGGAGAAAACAACTCCTATTGTTTTCTCCGAGATGAATTTGCCTTTGACAATAATGTGAGTTTTTTCGCATAAAAAATAAATTACTTTGTTTTGTAACCTTATTTCCCCTTTTCATTTTGTTTGCTTATCTTTTTATAACAAAATGATAGGGGTGTTCATGAAAAAGCGAAACCGATTCAAATCAATTCAAATCGGATTTTCAGTTTGAGCGGTGCATTGGACTGGTTTCGGTTTGGACTAAATTAAAATCGAACTTTCGGTTTGGTTTAATTTTTATAAAGAATGACATTCTCATCATATATATTTATACTATGACAAGCAAGCTTTTAAAGAGTTAAAGTAAGAGATTGAAGAATCATCTGTTATATGTGGTTTTAGATTCACCTAAATTTTTTGTTTTACTTCGAAACTAATAATGGTGTAATTTTTGTATTTTTTTCCGTAGGATAATTTTTCAGAAATTTGTTTGAAGTTCAAGAATCAAGATAAAAAATCTATGTTTCATTAATTTGTTTTTTTGGTGTGTTTAATTTGTGAAAAACAATAGACATATTTCTTTATATTTTTAGTAGGTAGATAATTATATAAAACAATTATTGTTTTTTTACTTCATATTAAAATTCAAGAATCACAAATTTATATTTCATTATTTTATTTTTTATTGTGTTTAAATGTCAAAAACAATAGTCTTATTTCTTTATATTTTTAGCAGCTAAGTAATTATATAAAAAAAATTATTTTATTTTTACTTTATAAAATAATCAATATATTTTGTATCTCCCGGAAACCGAACAACCAAACCAAACCGAATGCATCGGTTTGAGATTTTGAATAGTTTCAAAATTTTCAAACCGAATATTTTGGTTTGGTTTAAAAAATGTGTAAAACCGAACCAACCTGAACCATGAACACCCCTAGTAAATGGGCTTCTCTATAAATAGTTTAGAAAAAAAAAAATTAAACACCTAAATGTTTTTTAAACAAATTTCCTTATAGCGCGTTTGATACGCTGGAATTTAATGGAATGTAATCCCTTCCCACCCAGAATGGCTTTCCACCCGGAATAGCTTTGAAAACCTCTTTCCATTCCATTGATTGGAAGACAAAGTCATAATGGAATGACGATTCTTTTCACGTGTTTGGGAAACTATTATTTAATGTTGGAATGGAATGTGATTCAATATAATCTGATTTAAATGCCTTTTAACATATGTTTAGTAGAAAACTAATTAGTACACAATGTATAAATTTTCACTTGTTAAAAATAATATTTGTACACAGTGGCAGATATAGGGGAGGGGATGACTATTCCCAACAACAACAACCAAGCCTTAATCCCAATAGATTGGGGTCATAAATATTTTATAAAAAATCAATAAAAATTTGCCCCTGTAAAGAATTTTGTTTGGCTCTGCCCTTGTGTGTAAACTGAAGCGTATCAAACATACATTTCAATATTAAAATATAATTAATATATAAAATTGACTATAATATAAAATAACTACAAAGTTTTATGAAGAGAATTAAATAAATAAATATGTAATTATCGTATGTAAAGTTTTATGAAGACAATAAATTATTTTTGGAGAAAGTGAAGAAGTTGTTTAATTTGAATACTATAATAATTAAATAAATGGTATAACGGTTACTTTCCATTAATTGGGGATTCTAACTTCTCTTGGAAAGGCCTCTCTCCCGACGCAACCACCCAGCCCCTCCACGTGACTTCTTCCTCTCTCTCCCCTTCCTCCATAAACTAAATAATTTGGTAGATTGCTAATTTCGGATTGAGAGAGATGAGGTGGGGGTGGCGGTGTTGTGCAGTTGAAGTGGGGGTGGGGGTGGGGATCAAGGTTGAAGAAGAAGATATTTTTAATGTAATGTATATAAATGCCCCTAAAACTATTAGAGTTGACTCAAATTTTTTTCTCAATTTTACTTGACCCGTCACTCTTTGGACGGAAGGAAGGATATACCAAACACAAATTGTTTCAGGATAAAATAATTAAAAAATAATGTTTAGATACCTTATATCAATCTCAAAATTGTTTAGGGACAAAATCTACCAATTTGCCAAAATACAACCCCTACCGAATTTTGCATGTACGGGTACGTGGAAGTCGTCAAATGATTAATTTGAGGGTTGGGATTTAAATTTTTTTTTTTTTAAGAATAGTTATTTTTTATTCGTTAAACTTTATAATCCAACTGTATAAAAGCCAAATTGAACCACCTCCTTCCCCAAGCTACTATGGGACATCCTTTCCTTATCCAAACCGTCGGTCCTCAGTCCAACAACATGATTCAGACTCAGACTTCCGCTCGGGTATGTTCATACAAACATTCTCACTTTTTATTATTTATTAGATTAATGTGGTAAAAAGAACAATTCAAACGATAACATGTTGTGCTTCTAATTGGTATGTCAAAGAATTATAAATCTCCAAAATAATAAATAGAAATACCACAAATAGAGTCATTGGCGACACCCATCAAAGGGGTTGTTCCCCACCCAGGAGCTACTTTACCATATTCCGAATTCAATGATTTTAATAAAGCCCCTGCACCAAAGAAGCTTAGGGATGACAGGATTTGAACCTGTGACATTTTGTACCCTAAACAAACGCGCTACCAAGCTGCGCCACATGTGGTTGAAGTCAAAAAAACACTACTGATCTTTCTGGATTTAAAAAAGAAAAAAAAAGATTAATATGATAACTTAAATAAAGATATGATTATGGTACTGATGTATGTCTTTCTCAATTTGAAACTAACACAGCTAATTTTTAATTAAACTTTTGAAAATAGATATTCTTCTGTTAAAAATCATTATTCTAAAATAGCTATTATTCATAACTTGTATCGTCAAATTAACAACGAATCACCTATTGCTGCAAAAAAAATAAAAAAATAAAAAATGCATTGACAAACTTTAACTTTAACTTTCATCATGTTCTAAGTTTACAAATGAGCCCTTTTTTTTTGTTCTCTCTTTTTAGGTGGGGGGTTGTTTTGTTTCAAACTTCAAATCGTGTCCTTTTAGTAGTAACCTAAAAACAAATGATAGTGGATTAAATGGGGAAAGTTAATTCAGGCAATTTTCAATTATAATGTTGATATCAAAATTGTATTTAATTTCACGTGTACCAATCTTATGGACCTAGCAACAAAAAAAAAATCTTATGGACCGGTCCTTTTCACATTAACTTTCACATTCATTCTCCAAATCATAGTACTTTCTATACAATCCAATATAAAATAAAAGATAACGTTAAAAACCTTTAATACTATTGTGACATCCATAGTTTTTGAATTTTCTCCATGGTAGCTAGCGGAACATAATCATTCGTTCTTGCAAAGAAATTAAGCTAAGCGGTAAGTTTGAATCTATATTTGAACAATATTTCGTTTCAAAACTAAAGTATAAAGGTAATATATTTACAACACATGTCTTAATGAAATCAATTTTTACACTAATTATATCCCTCATTCATGTACAATATATATTACTCCGACTAATATGGATATATAGGTATTTGATCCGACTAATTCAGTTGAGATTGAATAGACATTGTGATTTGCCAGCAAATTTTTTTACAAATTTACTACTTTAATCGCTCTCAAGATGTTTCGAACTCGTGATCTTCTGGCTTCCTCTAAGTAAGTCCTGGAAGGTGGCATGACCACCCTAAGTTAGGGTCTCACTTGACTCCGTGGATATTATTTCAGTTCCTTCCTTTATCTACCATGATAAAAAAATAAAAGTTAGGATGCTTAAACTTATTTTTTTAAATACGCGCTGAGATGTATTATTTTCCGTTAAATCAAGTATTTAAATAAGTGAATAACAATCCTTCCATCGTTAAAATGAATATTAACAGTCAAAACTACACCAGCATATATTAAAGAAAGTGAGTTTCCATAATCAGTCTCGGCAAAAAAAAAAATCAGTCTGCAAAAAATGTCTGTCCCTGTTCTGGGTTTTCTTCTGTATTCCCACGAATAGATATTTGCTACGTGTATCTTTTTTTTTCTGTGGGTTCCATTATTTCTTTTAGGTTATAATTTTTGAATAAAAAATTTAATACATATTATTTTCTTATGATAGAGAAGGAGACACCGAATGGGAAAGAGCATTCCTAACCATCAGCCTCCACCTCATACGGTGACAAACATGGGTATACAACATGTGTGTATATATATATATATATATATTTTTTTGATGAAAATGTAAATGTATAGTTTGGTTTTGAGTAAATGCCCTCTGACTGGTGAAAATTTTGTTGGAAGCAGTGTACAGCTGTTGGCAATATTAGAACAACCACAAGTCAAAGTGTTTGCAAATAAAAAAATATATATATAATTGTTTGTTTGGTAGGACCATCCGATCATGACTATCCGTTTTCTCAACTCTCATTTTTCTTACTTATAATTACTATTAATATTTTGGTTTCCATTCTTCTGAAGAGAATAAGAAAACTCAGAACATTCCTAACCAAATATTTTCTTCTTTAGAGTTTTCTTAACAATGGATAAACGCAGGACAAAGCAACGTAAGATTATCCATACGCCTTCATATGATCAAGGTGAGTTTTTTTTTCTCCAATTAATCTTTTCTCTTTAAAAAAAAATTATTATCGGTGCAAATTAATGTCTAATCAGAACATATAAGTTCAAGAAGAAAATGTTACGTCAACTGCGTTAATCTCAATATTATTATATTGATGAGTATTACTTTGTGGTTGGCATTTTGGTGTAGAGGTGAGCAGTATAGAGTGGGAGTTTATTAACATGACTGAACAAGAAGAGGACCTCATTTACAGAATGCACAAACTTGTTGGAGATAGGTAATCAATCCCTTTTCTTTCTTTTTTATTATTTTCTATTCTTTCTTTTTTTTTCTTCTTCTTTTAGTACATGAGGTGTTCAATTATCAATATCAAGTAGAGCCCAAAAAGACAAATAAAAATCTACACAATGTCCATCAACTTTTGCTATTTGAACAAACTGTATTCTAAACTTGACGCAGACTCATTCTCATATGATAGTTTTAAAAGTTTTTTACTCATTAGTCGTACTTCAAACACTTGTGAGAAATATATATAATTAAAATCAGTAGGTTAGAATTATGATATATTTTTTCTTTAGAAAAGACTATAGTAGTTTTATTTATAGTATAGATAGTTTTAATAATTATTAATTGATGGGGATGATTAACAGGTGGGAATTGATAGCAGGGAGAATTCCAGGGAGGACACCAGAAGAAATAGAGAGATTTTGGTTGATGAGACACAATGATGGTTTTGGTTTTGCACCCAAAAGACGTGTTGTGTCTCACAAAAGATGTAGTAGTACTAATAAATATTATTATTATTGAAACCCCAAGAAATTTTTTATTCTCATTTATGAGAAACGTGGTGAATCTATGATATTTCTATTCCAATTCCTGACTCTCCTTCTCCCCAAAGAATCATCGATTTAAGAGAACATAAGAGTGATTGGTTACAAGTAGAGAAAGTTGCCTATGGAGGTCTTTTTATTATTTTTTTTCTCCCTTCCTATGGAAGGTGTTCCAATGACCAGTCCCCAGCACTAAAAAGGGAAGGAATAAAATCGACATCAGCTGAGGAATTAAGGTGTCGTTACTTGTACCTTTACTCATATTAGTTGTTAATAGTACCACATTATCTGCCTGTTTGTTAATATATTCACAATATATGATCATTAAGATACATTTTAGACTGGCATTAAGTTTAAATTTATTGTCAGCGTAGTATCAGAGCTCTTACGCTCTAAATAAGGGAACCAACAATTTATCATTATTAAGGTGAAGGAAGGGAAGTGTGTGAGTTTAAATTTTTAACAATTGTGAAACTTTAATACTTTAAAGTATTTTTCCAAACTTTTTTGCTTAAAAATAAAATTTATGATTTTTAAAATGTTGGTGTTTTCGTTAACATGTACTCACATAATATTCTTCAGTTACTTTCAAATGTCTAACTTCAGACGTAAAGAGAACTCTGAGCTCGAGGGGACTTGAGTTACAACTTAAGTAAAATAACATATACTTATTCTTCTTATTGGAGATAGGCTATTACCTAAGTAACAAATATCTCTTAACGCTAAAAAATCAGATATCTTTAAGAAAAAAGGAAAAGAAGCCAAATTTTACACGTCCGCAAATGAGGTCCAACATTTAAGATAGGCCCAGCAGATACTTATGTTGTTGGGTGAATACAACAAGTTGCAACCCAGCAAGTATAAAGTACGTCTTTAATGTGCTTTTCTGACCAAACAAAGGCCTTGAACGAGTCCACTAACATCCCGCGTTTCATATCCTTCCGTTGGATACCTTGTGAATTTTGGGATTTTGGCTTTTAGGATTACTTTGTAATTACACAAAGGTCCCGATATGGCATGGTTTTTTTGCATGATTTTTTTTAGTCATGACGGATTTGGGAATCGTCCTCAATTCAGGACGGATTCCAGAAATATAACGGCAAATTCAGAGAATCCGTCTTGGATCAAATCCATCCTAACTAAAAAATTATTCAGAAAAAAAAGTTGTCATGTGAGGACCTTTGTAAAAATCTAGGGCCATTCTAAGTCAAAATCCTAAATTATGATGCGACTTCACACTGTAGATAGATTGCAAATGTCTGATATCCATAGCCATAAGTATAAGATGAGGGCCAATGTTGCATTTTCCGAGTTGGCTAGAGTTGAGCTAACCAGAGTTCAATTTATGTTTAATGTAGAGTTTTATTCTCATTTTGTTTTTGGTTTTTTTTTCTCTTTGTAATAGGATTAGTATCTTTACTAATTAATTTGTAATTTTGAGATATTCTTAATTTTTTACTTGATGACGTAATTTTCACATATAGTGTGAATAAAAAAATGGAAGAAAAGAATATGAGAAGAGAAAGCTATATGAGGGAAGATTTGAACTTCAAATGGGATGTATTGGGAAGGGATAATAAGCAGCAAGTAGGCAAAATAGATGAGATGAGAGTGGTACATTCAAAAAGGAAAAATATCCCATGTCCCATTGTGTCTTATTTCCAAATGTTATATTTTTTATTATAAAAATTATACTATTATTGTTTTATTTTAGATTTGCTTATAAAAAAATACTCCAGAATATAGTATTATTATTAATATAAGAAATAGAACACGAAAATAAAATAGAGAATTTGTTCCGATTCAAAAAGGCAAAGGGTGACAAATATGAGTACACACGTAAAAGAAGGATTGTGTTATTATGGTGAGCATAATGAGGAATGATCAAAATTTCCACCAAAAACCTATCTTTCCCTAGGCAATCAAATCATTACTCTCACCACAAATCCACGCCCTTTGGTTTTGACAAACGCAATCATTCTCTTACACAAAAAGACGATACTCACGCTCACAGAGCCCTCACCTCCAGATCTGACAGGAATTATGGAGAATTTAAATTAAGGTTACCCAGCGACTCGATTGGTGGGAGGCTTTGTCTTACCCCACCTCAAGAAGCCACCCCATAATGCAGTTCGTGATTTACAAAAGAGGTTTCATATCGTTTGTGTTCCATATTTTTAGCTTGAGTTTCACGATTTACAAAAGAGTTTCAATATAGTTTCTTTCAAACGTTTTTAGTTTGAAGTTGCGTAAAATATAAATTATTTATGAAAGAAAATATAAAGATAAAGTGAATTTGTTTTTTTGTTAAATTCAACTTGGATATTTTATTTAAAACATATTTTTTTTTTCTCAAAACTTTCTAGTCTACTACAAAATATGATTATAGAAAAGGAAAGGAATGACAAAATGATCTTCTTTATCGATTCCTTGTTTCATGGTTTGTTATAATTTGTAGATAGATGTCACGAGTTTATTTTCTCTTAGGATTTTATTAATTTCTTATAAGTTATAAATATTTTAAAAAATAAGTAATAATTTATTAATAACATGAAAAAGAATAAGATATAGACTGAACAATCTACCGAAAGGATGGGAGTTGTTGAACAGTCCGGATTATATGCAGAATAACAAAAAATTCGCACGTACGAAATGTCTCTTGAGACTATTAGTATTAACTTTCTCGAAGATAGGCATTTCATAATGAATTAATAAAGTCTATCAGGGCAGTGTGAATGGAACACCGGGTCTCAAGAAAAATTTATCGGAGGCTTATATTAAAAAAATATTTTGAAAAATTTAAATAATATTTTTTTATTTTTCTTGATTTTTCGGCTGCAAAATTATTTATTAAAGTTTTATATTCAAGATGTTTTAATAATTTATTTTCAATAGATAATATATCTAATACATTTAATCTATCTTGTGACATAGTTAATCTTAAATAAAATTTTATTAGTTTTAATTTTGAAAAACTTCTTTCAACAGAAGCAACTGTCACATGTTTGGTTAATAAATAATACATGCATTTGCAAAAGAATCTAGTTTTTTAATGTAATTTAGTAAATCAATTGGAGTATTAATTTCTACATTAAGAGTTTCTTTCAACACTTTTAATTCTAAAAATAAATTAAATTCATCAACAACTGAATGTTCATTAAATTCTAAAAAAAATTCAAGGTTGAGACAAGAGTCTTTAAATTCATCATCTTTGAAGACTCTATTAATTTATGTAGACATAGCGTAAAGTAAAGAGAATAAAAGACTCCAAAAATTTTAGGGATGAAAATGATGGAAGATAGAAACCCTCTGAGTTTTTATACTTTTAAAGTGGGTCTCAATGTACTTATGCTAGACCTATGTTTAGGAAAAAATTTGATATGGATCAGGTCCATGTGAATCTTGTGGTCCAAAACTGACAACATCATCACAAAGTTGTTTATCTCCTCATTATGTGGTGATGTGACCAGTTCTGAACCGTAAGATCCAATTTACCTGGTGCATATCATAATTATCCTATGTTTAGTGAGCAATGGGGTAGATACAATTATATGGGCCATCAAATTTTTTTTAAGTGAAATTTTAATAAAATTATAAATAAATATTTGAGACCCTTTATTTTGTGAGGGGCTTGAGACAATGACCTAAATTGTCTCATTACTAACACGGCTCTGAGTCTATCTAAGGCCAGGAAAGATGTGCCTAATCTACTCATGAGCATTCGAGTACATGAAACACCTTAATTTAAAAAATATAGATTTATTTTTCCTTACACCACTCTGTATAACACTCCTTGAAACACTTATAAGTTTCAAAATTCTTATTAGCATATCCTAAAGTAAAGAAGATAAACGGTAAGAATATATGGAATCAATGAATTAAATTGATTCATTGAACAAAGGGAAATTCCCCATATAAATACAATTAGAGTGAAATTGAATAATAAACTAACTCTAGAATATTGTAAAGATTAGAATAGGTAATTACTAAAATCCTATTAACATAGGAATTCTAATATTAATACTCCCCTCAAGTTGGAGTGTGTAAATTGAGAACACTCAATTTTCGAACCATATACTCGAATTGCTTGTGCTATGGCATTTTGAGGTGCTACGTCAATCCGCCGATAGACTTCGTCACAGACAACGCCCTTAGAAAAAATATTCCTCTGGATTGGGTCCCAGCATTGCAAAATCCTTGTTACCTTCTTTGAGTAAATTAGCCACTTCATAGACTATTTGTGAATTTTGTATTTTACTGATGACATATTGAATTGATGAAATAATCAATATCTTGTGTATTGATAAGAATCTTCTTATGAAAATTTGCAAAATGAGTACACAACAAAAAGTGACAATTTTTTTTTTCTTCGTGGTTTTCTGTTGTTTGGAAAGGAGCTATCCCAGTACCGATGTCGCTGCACCTGAAAAACTTGTTTCGCCGACTGAAGGTGAAGGGACTGTCCCGCCGGCCGAGTTCAAGTGGGAATCGCCTGATTCAAATTTCAAATTGAAGCTCTCAGATACGTGATTGGCCATATGCTTGACCTAAGGCGGTCCGGAAGACACAATTGAATTGTGAATGGTATAAAAAAATTACGTCAATTATGCAGAAAGACTGCACTGCAAGATTTTTGTTTGCTAGTGTTTTTCGCAGAATTGCTAGACGGTTAGGATACAAGATGAAAATTCTTCGATGCCTTTCAATACACTGCAATTAATATCACAAAGACAAAGTATATGATGAATTATCCAAGAATAAGAAATCGGTCAGAGGAATATCTTGATAAATGAGTTTCTGCCCCAAAAATAGAATTAGAGTTTAGAGTTTGGAACATATCTCTGATACCATGTAATAATATATAAAATCAATGAATTGAATTGATTTATTGAACAAAAAAATTCCCCATATAAATAAAAATAGAGTCCTACACAAGTAAGTCAAAGGAAATTGAATAATAAACTAACTCTAAAATATTGTAAAGATTAGAATAGGTAATTATTAGAATCCTATTAACATTGGAATTCTATTATTAATACAAACATTAAACTCTAATTTTAGGGGGTGTTTTTATACTGTTTTCGTAATAATCATATAAAACTTGCAACGCGGTGTAATGCATAATGTCATACATCTTTGTGTTTTCTAGCAATTGGATAGGAGAAGCTGTAAATGTTTTTTTCCCTTTTTGAATTGTACAACAAAAATCATCCCTTTTATAAAAGAACTTTAATGATCAATTTTGCTTTATGAAACTCACAATTTGCCACTTTATTAAAGTTTTAGTCAAGTAAAGGTACACACAAAAAGTACAACAATTTAGAGCCAAAGGAAAAGGAATAATGCTAAATCTTGAGATAAGTGTATGAAAGTCCATAAAGTTTATGGTAACAAATAAGTTTTTGGACTTTTTTTTTTTGAAGCCCGATTGGGCGGTTACTCCATATAGGGAGGGAGAACTGCCTCAAACGAGGAGGAGATAGCATTAGAAAAGAAGATTAAAGCTTGTCGCACGCAAGCGGAAGATATCGAAGGCGCCTGCCACTGAGCTATGACACCTTTGATAGTTTTTGGACCTTATCAATGAAGTAAATGGAGAAGACAATCATGTGCTTTTGAAAGACGATATTCCGGATGCGATCATACTAAGATTAATACACCGAATTCAACCAGAACTCCAAAATACAAGGCTTCATACGTAATTTTTTAAAATATTAAACTGCCCCTTGAATCTCTACTGAAAATAATGTGCGATAGTGATTGTATATATAAGATCTTAGAAGTGTAGAAAAAATTATAATAAATCACTCAATATTTTATTTTTTTTGATATGTCAATATTTATATATTATTGACTCGACTAATTCTTAAATGAATCACTCATTCTTCATAGCTTGGAGAGGGAAATTTTGGTAGTGGGGCACAATTTCTTTGCTAACTCTTGAGAGGTATATTCCTTTTCCTTGTCCTCTCCATTCAAAAATAAATTTTAAGAAAAAATATAGAATCTCACAAGTGTACAAAATAACTAGAATAAACTAATGTTGTTATAGATTGGTTAATCGGGGAATAATTTTATCTTACTTAGTGAATAAATTTAAATTTTATATTTAGACCAATAAGTATAATACACGTAAGATAAAAAGTTATTTCTCTTTACAGTGAATTGGTACTTTTGATTTACGGGTATTGTCTTTATCGGTCTGAATATAAATTTTAAATTTACTCAGGGACAAAGACAGAGGAGGCGGGGATGGCAGTCGCCCCCGAAAATTTTAAAAATATTACTAGATATAGTAAATTTTATATGTAGTTCGGAATATTTTATCAAATTCGCCACCCTCAACAATTTTTTTTGCAATTTTTATATATAGTTCGATATACTGTTGCATTTTTCGCCCCGACGCCAAATTTTTTACTTCATCCCTCAACTTGCTAACTAACCCGATAGGGGGTGGGGGTGGGGGTTGGGGTGGATTTGGTAAGGAGTAGTTAATATGTGGCAAAATTTCTTTGCTCAAAATCTATCCATCCATCCAAACTGATCATATACAAGTTACAACCTACTCAACTGAGGGTTTGCATCACTTCCACAATTCATACTAATTTGCTTCTCAGGCAAGCATTTTTCAATTAGTTTGGTGTGAAGTATTTAATATTACTGTTATCATCATTCTATTGGTTGTTAATGTTATTATACTTCATTACATCGTGACTTTATCCTTTCTATTTCAGATTTTGGAAAAAAAATAATTTTCATTTAATACTTGGAGATATGAATAAGGCTCGTGTCACGAACACTGTGCGAGCGTAAATGGATTATGTCCGATTTAATTTTGTTTGGAATCAGAATTTTTGAATTGTATAAAAGTAAGTTTTTTTAGATAGAATTTGAATCCCATAAGTAGGAAGTTTGGAATGCACAATACTATTACGATAAAAAAATATTTAATTTACAAATATTTTACCACATTACCTTTAATTAATTGGTATAGATATGTGTTTTTTTCTTTTTATGTTATTGGATTTAAATAAGAAAACTCGATATAAGTATTGTATAAGAATATAGTTGAAGGAATTCAAGGGCATTTTAAGTATTAAACTGGAAATAGGTGATATAGAGTTAAAGATGAAAATTATGCCGCTTGCGTGAGAAGGTAATGAATAGGGGTGTCAATCGAGCTATGTGAGCTCAGCTCACATAAAAATTGAAAAGCTCACGCTCAACCCGGAAAAGCTCATAAACCTTGAGCTCACGCTCAGCTCACATTTTAACACAAGCTCGAGCTTAGTTCACGAGCTTCCCAAGCTCATTTATATCAGCGAAAAAAACGAAAATCCTGTCTCAAAAATAGTATAATACAATGAGCCTTAAAATTAAATTTGGACAAGAATACAAAAAAAGAAGCAAAAGAGACAAAACGACATAAATATAGAATGAGATTTGGATTAATTGTCCATTGATGCAGTAGCATAGTACAATTCGAAAGAAAGAGCCAAAGTTTACCTTGTAAACGTGTTGAAGACAGAATAAGGATGACTGATGATGGTGATGGTGATGGAAGATGATGAGTCGGTCTCGGTGAATACTGAATATGGTTTTGTGAAAGAGAGAATAATTAAATTGTGGTATTGAGTATTGAGTTTATCAATATATTATAATAATAATAATATTATTATTATTATTATTATTATTATTATTATTATTATATAATATTTTAATTATATTATTAATCTTATTCGGGTTCGAGCTTTTTCTCGGGCTGAGCGGGGTCAAGCTCACGCTCAGCTTACATAAGAAGCGAGCTTGAATATTCAGCTCACGCTCACATAACCTCAGCTCACGCTCACATTTTTTTGAGCTATGTGAGCCGGCGTTGACACCCCTAGTAATGAAGGTCTACCGGAATTCATTTGACTCCGTTAAATTAGTTAAAGGTGATAATTTAGTGATCATATTGAGAATTCTCGAGTTCAATATTCACTATGTACATATTTTTTCTCCCTTCCCCACCAAAAAAGAGAGAGAATGAAGCCGTTAAATGTTTTCTTTTTTTTTACTTTTTTTTTATTTTCTATGAAAACGTTTATTTTCTTCTTAATTTTACACTGATTTACTAGGTTAATTTTTTTTTTTTTCTTTATGCTGAAATTAGGCGTATGTTTGTCTTTTGGATAGTGTTGTGGGCAACTTGTAGCGGAAAAATTCGATGTGGGACTGACCTTGTGGGTATCTGTGAGACATGGAAACCGAGTGAGACTTACTTTAGAAGTGGGTCCCATCTAAATTTATGTGAGAGAAGTGTGAAGCGGACCAGACTTTCCCCTTGTAGCGAGGAGGTCATCCAAATTGGAGCCGTTGCATCAATCTCAACAAACGTGAGGTTGTACAATCCATCCCACAACTTATTCTCTTCATTATTTTTTTTAGGCTAGTAGTTCAAAGGTTATTGATATGATATTCAAGTATAAGAGAAACAAGACAAAGAAACGAGTCATCGTTTAAAGAATGGACATGCTAATGCTAGCAAGCCAAATTACTTTTACTATGTAAATTTTTTTTATTTTTATGATATTTATAGAGTTTTTTTTTTTAATTAATAAGTTTTTTTTTTTTTTTAAGAAAACACGTCAAAATGCACAAGAACAAAAGGGTAAATATGTAAATAAATAGGGCAAATGTGGGAACCTAGACCATATAGTCATATACCTACTCAAACCTTTTATTTTTATTTTTTATGAACACTCAAACCTAAAGAGTCAAAATCATGGTCATGGAATCATACACTCCACCACCTTGTATACTTATTTATTGTCTGTTTTTATCATTTTCTACAAAATGAAATTATTATCAAGCAAGGGCTAGTCAACAAATTTGGTCCCACATACAGTGGTTGTGAATTTGATGATCCTCACATTATGTAAGTCACATAGATCAAGAAGTGGTGATTTGTATATATTAGTTATCTATTACTCTTATTGAATTTTACCTTGGTACCCCTCCCCTCCAAAATATAAAAAGAAAAAAGTTTAACAATAACCTCTAGATACTTTTTGATTTTATGAAGAAGAAGAAGTGCTGGAACACCACAATCTTTTTAAGTACTTATACTCTCTCTATCAAATGAATAAAAAAATTAGATGTTCAATGAAGGTATATTTGAGTAGAGTTTAGCTTCAAACCTCTTAATTACGAGATTGATATTTTTTATGAATATTTGACTAGTTTGATTTTAAGTATAATATGTAATAAAAAATAGAGAATTAAAAAGTTTGAAACAAAAAATTAGAAATTTAATTTCAAAAGAAAGAATAAATTTATTTAGTAAATAAATATCAGTCTAAGAATGGTACTACCTTTTTTTTTCTTTTTTTCTTTTTTTCATTTTTTAGGAGGTTTGGGCCAGACAAGGGCTGTAGTGCAACGACCAAGCAATCCACAAGAGCCCGAATAACAAGCTACCCACTAGATTCTCACCTAAAAAAAATAGAGTTATTATCGTGTGGTTCGATAAGCCACATATCAGATATTAAATTGATAAGATTGGTACTACTTGATAAAGTTACAAACCCACAAAAATGAAGAAACAAACAAAAAATCAATTTATCCCATTTTTGTGAAATTCAACTTTCACCAAAATGATCAAACTAAAGAGGGCAATTTAGGAAAACCAAACGGATAAAAATATCGCCAAAAAAATGTTTAGAGGTAAGGGAGTCCGTGGGGCCCCAAAGACAAAAGTTGCGTACACGGTCAATACTACTCATTGATCCTATGGGCCCGATGACGTGGAAACTTAATATTGGGTAATAAGAAGAACCACCGCAACATTATACTATAAGGCCCACCACAACTTAAGTAAACAATAATAACACACCAACAAGCTTTGGGAAAATGGTGTGCTCAAAGAAAAAAAAGCTCGAAAAAATGGGAATGGTCAGTTTATTGTTCCTGATCTTATTTTCTCAATTTATGATTTTAAGTGGTTTTATATGTGAATATAAGCTTTGCTGAGTAAATGTAATGAATGAGGCGTGAAACTAAGATGACTAACATGCAAATTTGATCTTATATGATTTTTTTTTTTTGCATAAACATCTTATATGTTTTCTAAATTTGACTGTGAATAAGTTAATTTAACGGCTGATAATAGATTTAGCATGTATCAAGAAAAAAAAATATATCAAACAATCTTAACTTTATGGTTCAGATTCTATTAATGCTCTTAATAACATTTTAATTATATAAAATTTCATTTATTTATTATAAATTAAATAACATAAACTTTAAATGTAATATAAACAATAACACTATAAATATTATTCAATATGTTAGAGAGAGTGTCTGAATCTGTAAGGTGCATAAATTAGACGTGAAATCATTTATGAACAGTTTATCGTTCAAACTTTCCACATATAAATATATTTTCATTTGAGCCACCAAATTCAAAGGGCTAATTGAATGATATGATGGTCTAAAGGTAAAAAATAGTTATTTTCATCATTCGATTGCCGATCGAATGCTACAACGACCTATAAGTGGTTCCTCGTCGGTTGAATATTAAGGATTTTCGTAGAATAATTATTTAGAGAGAGGGTTATATAGGATTTTTTTTTTTTTTTTTACGGGGGGGGTTGCAGGATTCGAAACGCGGAGTTATGCCCTGCGTTTCAGTGGCCGTTTCCACTGGGCCAACTAAGTCCTACGGTAATATAGGATTTGATAAGTCAATATAACACTTAGCAAAAAAAAATTAATTGTGGACCCATCATTTCGTAAAAATAAATAAATAAAAAAGAAACAAAAAAAACAAGACTGCTGCCCACCCACACGGAGAGAAAGGAAGGAGAGAAAAGGCAAGGCAGGCAGGGAGGGGCCGTTTTTGATAAAAGGAGAGAGCCACGGATACTCGCAACTTCTACAACAGATGTAGATATAGAGAGAGAAAGTGGCCACCAACAACTACTACTAGTAACGATAGAGAGAGCTGGAGGGAGAGGGGGAGGAGTGTAGGTTGGGTGGGGCCTGGGGTGGGAGGAGAGGACGGAGGGACGGCAGCGGAGACTGGTGGACGACAGGTTATGGAAGTTGAGCTTGCCATGCTGAGGCAGCTCATCGGACAAGTTCAGGAGCTTCTAGAACTCTACGACGGCTCTCTTCCTCCTACTACGACGAATAATTACTTTTTCAGCTTTCAACCTCTTCTTCCACCGCCATCGCCACCGCCGCCGGAGCACCACCGCCACCAACATAGGTAGGTTCTCTCTCTCTCTCTCTCTCTCTCTCTCTCTCTCTCTCTCTATATATATATATATATATATATATATATATATATATATATATATATATATATATCCGTTTGTTGTAATGTTTATTGTAATTTAATGTTCAATTTTGTTTACAAGTTTTGATTCAATTGATGATTTCTTAGGTTAATTTTTTTGTCTGTATATCTCCGTTTGTAACGTGTATTTTAATTTAATTCTCAAAATGTTTACATTTTTTTATTCAATTGATGATTTTAGGTTGGTTTGATTATAAAACGTTTTCTATTGTGCAATTAATCCTTACATTTCAAGCGTTTTTTTGTTTTGTACATTTTCTGTTCTTACGACTCTTGTTGATGAACTGTGGGGGAGGAAAGAAGATGTAGTGATGGCTATGTTATTATGATATCTGCGTTAAATGTAAATTGCTATTACTAGAACATTAGTTTCCCTGGAAACTGATCAATTGGTGGCATTTGTTCTTAATATACAACATTGAGGAATCACCAAGGGAATTTCCAGGTTTGGATAGTCACCTGATGGCTAAAGTGTTGAAATTGCTTGGTAAGTTTCTCTATGTCGATGCCGAAAAAGTTATTGTGTGTGTTTTATTAAGTTGTTTAAGTCTTCCATTAGATGTCTGAGATCAAAGCAATCATTATCTGCCACTCAAGTAGTGGATGAAGAATCTATGTTTGAGGCTACTCATGCTAACTGTTGGCTTTTTTTTTCTCCGTCTTTTGTTTTTAGTACCGCAACATGTAATCTTCCCATAGTGTTATCAATTTTTTTTAATACAATTTAGTCTTGAATAGTATGGATGAATACATAGGTTACCAGATTCCAACTGTTCAGAGGCTAGTATTCATTTATCTATTCCCTTAGTGTGTTCAAGTATATGTTAAAGTGGGCAGGCTTTAAATTTTTTTATTTTTTTTTATATATATGTTTTCCGCAGTTGGTGCCTTTTGAATCTAGATGATAACTCTGTAGAAGATAACTGTTACAACCTTATAATGACTGCTGGAAAATCTGAGAACCTCAAAATGTTGGAACCTGGCAAGCCTCCGCCTGCAAAGAAAGTACGCAAGGAGCGGAACCGAGGAAATTTGGCTGAATCCATTAGTTCTACCGAGAATATGGAGCAACATATCTGGAAAGAATTTCCAGAAGATCTCTTTGAAGCTGTCATTGCAAGGATCCCAATTGCTACATTTTTCTGCTTCAGATCAGTTTGCAGAAAATGGAATTCGTTGCTCACTTCTCAAAGTTTTTCTCAGCAATGTGCTGAAGTTCCACAATCCCAACCTTGGTTTTACACCATTACTCATGAAAATGTGAATACCGGAGCTATGTTTGACCCTTCAATGAAGAAATGGCACCACCCAACTGTTCCTGCTTTGCCAACGAAGCTAATTGTCTTGCCAGTAGCTTCAGCAGGAGGTCTTGTATGTTTCCTTGACATTGGCCACCGGAGCTTCTACGTTTGCAACCCTCTCACTAGATCTTTTAGAGAGTTACCAGCCAGGTCTGTTAAGGTCTGGTCTCGTGTGGCTGTTGAGATGACTCTGAATGGGAACTCAGTTAGAGGCGGATACAAGATCCTTTGGGTTGGTTGTGATGGGGAGTATGAAGTTTACGACTCCATCCAGAACCATTGGGCCCGTCCGGGGATCATGCCCCCCAACATTAAGCTCCCACTTGCACTTAACTTCAGGTCCCAGGCAGTGTCCATTGATGGCACCCTTTACTTCATGCGTTCAGATCCTGATGGGATTGTGTCCTACGATATGGATTCCGGGATTTGGAAGCAGTTCTTAATCCCATCCCCGATACACTTGAGCGACCACACAATAGCAGAATCCGAAGGAAGGATCATGCTCGTTGGGTTGCTCACGAAGAATGCTGCCACGTGTGTTTGCATATGGGAGCTTCAAAAGATGACTCTCTTGTGGAAGGAGGTTGACAGAATGCCAAATATATGGTGCTTAGACTTTTATGGAAAGCACGTTAGGATGACATGCTTGGGTAACAAAGGTTTGCTTATGTTATCCCTGAGATCAAGACAGATGAATCGGCTCGTTACCTACGACTTAGCAAGTAGGGAGTGGCTAAAGGTTCCCGGCTGTGTGTTACCGCGTGGGAGGAAGAGGCAATGGATTGCCTGCGGTACTGCATTTCATCCTTGTTTGACTGCTCTTGCTTAGTTTAACAATCTTATAAGTTCCCACATGTTAGTTACAACTTCTGTTTGAATGGGAAGTCTTGCCTGTTTTAATTCCAAACTTTGCTCACGAGTATCCACAGCTGAACTTTTAATTATGATGAAAGATGAAAGCACCCGTTGGGGTTGTTTTATACTTTCTTTTCTGTACAAAAATCTCGGTAGATCCTAAATGAACTGTTTTTGAGATGCTTAATGAAATGGTATTTGGGTTCATTGTCTGGTCAAGAAGCTTCGTATTTCACTGTTTGTCTTCTACGATGCCCTGAAGTTGCAGGATAGATGAAAACTGTGTCCTGCTTATTTTCCTGTCAATTCATTGCTCAGGTACCCCCCTCCCCCTAAGTACCCCTCTCCGTCTCCTTTTTAAAGGAAAATTCTGATATGGACCGGGTCCATGTGGACCATGTGGTCCAGATTTAGCCACATCAATGCAGAATGAGGAGAGAGAAGGAAATGCAGTGATGTGGTCAAATCTGGACCGCATGGTCCAGTGGACCGGGTCCATATCAGAATTGTCCCTTTTTAAATGGTCCTTTTTGTACTCGTGTGTTTTAAGACCTCCCGGGGAGTTCCTCTCCACAAGAAATACTGTCTCATATCGAAATGTCAAAATTTTGCAGGTGGATGTTGATATTCATTTTGGGACCTCGATCTAAATAATCTGCTCATCTTAAAAACAGTTCCCTGTTGGAATGTCTGTTTCCATCCGCGGCAATGTTTTGTTTGTTCTGGAAATAAAACCCAATTCCATTTTAGCCTAGAGTCTCAACTGCTCCTTTATTCAAGTGCTGTGTTTATCAATTCTGCAACTTATACATTGTTAACTTATGATCTGTCTGCCAAGGTCATGTTCAAAAAGTTTTTATTATAATTTATTTTTATGTTCAAATTAGATTTATACAATGAAACAACTTGAATTTCGTAATTGTCATCATCGCACATCTGTTCAAGTCGAAACGCTAACCAACAATATCTTGAATTTCGTTAAAAGTACAATTCTCTGTCATATCAAAACTGTATTATGTACATAACCGAAACACTTTTCGAATAAATTTTAAATGTCAGAGCATATCAAAAGATGGGCCTAGCTGTTCAGAAGCTCATGCCTACCGTTAATTGCAAGTTTTGTTTATTGAAGCCTTTTTTCTTGTCAACAAAAGGCTTGCCCAAGTGGGTAAGTCTTTGGCTTGGGACGGTCCCAAGTTCGACACCCTCCCCACAAAATGGGGCAATAATATTTCTCCTCCTCTCGTGAGGCGTTCTCCTCCTCCTCTTGTGAGGCAATACTCTCCCCAGGCATGGGGCATGCTACAATAGACCGATCTAGGGTACTATCCGCTGTAATTCGCCCATTAGTGGCTTCAAAAAGAAGCCTTTTTTTCTTTGTTTCTAAAACATCATCATTGACAAAATCCTAGCTAGACTACCAATCCAGGAGCCTTCTTGACCACAAAAGATGGATATAATGAGCCTCCTGGGTGATGCAACAGAATCAAGAGACCAGAATACTGAAATCAACCAACATCACCCAAGTAAAAACAATCACAACAAAAGGAGAAAAAAAAAATGGACAATACTACTTAGATTTCCTTTGATATATTAGCAAAAAGATTTATATTCCATCAGTCATTTCAGGCATGAAAGTGAAGAACTTAAAACAGAGGAGTCTTTTTTTTTGTTTTTTTTTGTTTCTACATTTTGAACTGTAAATAGGCAACACAAACTACAAGAAGTATCCCTCAGCCTAAATCACAAGATCTATAGAACAATTAGGCCATGCCTCCTCCACTTGTGGCCGTCCTGATTATCTGGAACAGAGCTGCAAAGAGACAGAAATTTCATTAGTGAACTATCATAGACATCCATTATAAACTCCGAAAAGCATAGAAAAATAACTGCCTTCCGAGTATTCAGTCATGGAAATGATTATGATTAAGTACTATGGTAAAACCGCCTTTTGCAGTTTATATCTCTGGATCATCATAGTATTCGAAACAATCCTTTCTAAAATCGTATGTATTTTCCAAAAACCAAGATTATACATCAAAAGGACATAGCACAGTATATGAGAAAAGCAAAATCTTACAGGATCCTATGACCACAAAGACAAAGAAGCCAAGTAAGATAGGACCAACAGGATAGTTGCTTCCCTTCTTTGCAGTAGTTTCTGGGACGAATCCACGCTTGGTAATGTTCTTCTCGAACTTCTCTACCTTTCTATCAGCTAGGCGCCTTGAAGTTGTCTATAGGAAATCGTTAATGTTAGTAAGGTTAAAGAATACCAATGCCTTCTATCTATGACATTGCATTTGCAAAACAGCAAATGATGAATACAGTATAATTGCATCCTCCCCATCAAAGCAGAAATTAAAAGGCCCAACTATCCAGGTTCGATTAAGGGGCTAGGGGGTGTTTCCCTGAGCACATGCAGATAGATTATCAGCCGCCATAATTTCAAAACCACTGTTTTAAGGGAAAAACCTATTTCAAGCGAAACAAATAGGCATTTTTTCACCGTCAAACCATTGGAATTGTTACGCAAATTAGATTCGATTCATGTAAATATCCGATTTGAGCGTCCTAATGCTACAGCCAAAATCAAATCTAACAGGAGTTTGAATTCAAACCTAACACAAAAAAGGTTGTTTCTTTCTCAACACGTATTCAAAATACAAAATAATCATTCCTCAATCTTTTTTCAACTGATAGCAAAATTGAAAATGTATAAAGAATTCACCTTTCCATCAGATCTGCTCATCAGAACACCCGAAAGATCCATAATTGAATAATTATAATCAAATTATGCCTCCAAATTTCCCCTCATAATCACTATCAATATAACTATTTATTTAACAAATTACAAATCAACGGATCTAATAAAACAAAACACACATGATTCAATCAAATTAAACATCAACAAAACAATAGGCGGTTCAAATTGATCCAATTAATTAGATCAATTCAGTGTAAAATACCGCAAAAGTCTTCTACAACCAGTGTAAATGGCCATTTATATCGTGTTTTTTTATTATAATTTTGTCTCAATTGATCTAATTTTTATCCAATTTTCTTGATATATATATCATATCCCTAAAAAAAAATCCAATTGACATTCACAGAATTCTGAAAACGAAATATAAATAAATAAAATAAAATAAAACAGAGAATTGATTGAAAGAATTGTACATACCATGGTCGGAACAAATGGATCAAGGAGACACCACGATCTCCTTCTTCCTAGATTTTTTTTATTTTTTTTATTTTCAAGTATTATAACTATCAGAATTTGTTTTTCTTTTGGAGCTGATTTATAGCTTGAAGGAGGAAGACAGAGAGTCCCCCACCCACCGAGTTATGCGTCACGTCCTTGCTTCGTAGAAGTCAACGGCACATAGTTTGTGTACGTGGCTATTTATAATTGGCTGATATTTTCCACGTCAGTAGCGGGGATTGGATAGAAATAAATCCTTATTTGTACTCTCTCATAAAATACTTGGCCAAAAAAAAACTCTCTCATAAAATGTTTAAATTCCTACCGGCCCATTTATGGTATGGCTTATCAGTCCTTGCCAAATTATGGGTAGAATCACTTTTTTGTTGGCCCAAATTATAAGGCCCAATTATAGGTCTAAACGGGCTCTATAAATTTCAACCAGTCAAGTAGAAAGAGGTTATTCCTACTTTTGCATTCGACAGTCGTTTATTTATTTATTTTTTTATTGGTTCACCCAGAGGGTAACCGGTTCACCGTGACAGCTAATTCGGACTCGATCTGCAGTTGTGCCTGTAAAGTGACCGCTAGCGGGGAGGACTTGACCAATAATGCTCTTTTACACAGAGCCTTATCACCGCTAGAAAAATCCCACAAGAGTCGATGTCTACCGTGGAAATCGAACACTCGTCAACTACGAGGCATATGAAAACTCCAACCAATTGCCCCAGAGCTCGGGATTACGACAGTGGTTAGTTACATGCCTCAAGTTCTTTGAATTGAACAAACGACCCAGTTTCGCACATCATATTCTCTCTGTTTTATAATATAAAGTTATTTTAGATAGTTTAGCGTAGACTAAAGGAGGGGAGGCAAAACATCTTTTACTCTTATACCCTTAAATAATTAGTCTATTCCCAAACACCAACCACTCTCTCTTCTCTCTAGTAAGGATAACTTTAGGGGGGGAAATATTTTTAAAAGTTATAAAATGAGCATGTATTTTAGGAAGGGGAGAAGAGTAAAAAAAATACCCCTATTCTAGAATGGAGGAAGTATATCTTATTCACACTCTAATTTATATCTTGTTCACATTTAAAATTTAGGATTTGTGAATAAAAATGTTCACAATTAAAATATTGCATAGAGTGACATAAAAAATTAAAACCAGTCTTTTTTAATTCGGTGAGGAAACAAATATTATGTTCACATGAGACATCATAATGGATAATATATTCTTCTTGAGTTCTTGTATGTTTGAGAGTTTGAGTAGTTCTATAATACAAATTAAAGATCCTAAGACTAATAAATGCTTTTAACTAACAGAAACACCTTAACTTTCTTGATAATTTAGGGCAAATAATCGTATGTGCTCATTATGGTACTCAATCACTCACAATTCTACACGTATATATATAATTAATAAAAATGTATAAATGACAAATATGCTACATACACGAATATAAACGATTTCCACTCATAATTTAGTATAGTTGAATAAATTTGACCACTGAAAACAATTTCCTTAGTCAAATTACATGTTAGTCTGTGGAAATTAATAAACTCATTCAGAAGAGAGATTTGTTACACTAGAATTTTAAAGAAACGGCCCATCTAGTCTCATTTCTAATTTATAAAATTGAATTGAATTCTTAATATTAAAAAAAGAATTATAAAAACAAATATATTTATGTTGGTTGGGCCATGGGCATTGAAGCATATGAAAAGCTTGGTGAGGTGATGATAGAAATGGATGCATTGATGTATGGATAAACAATCATTTGAAAGTGGGGATCAGAAGTAGGGATTTGATGCTGCAACTGCAACCCTGCAACTGCAACTGTTGATTAAATGCTATAATAGTTGTTCAAAAACACTAATTTATTGGATAATTATTCATTACCATTAAATTAACGACTCAACGGTTGAGATTGTATCAACAAGGTAACTACTAACTGCAAACAACCTGTCAGCACCAAAACTAAAAGGAGAGAAAATGATTTTTTTTGTCAAGTATTAAATTTTATGAAGTTAAACAAATGAGTAATCTATTTTTCCATTCGGATGCAGATTCTTTTTTTCACAAAAATATAAATAAAATGAGTAAATTATAATTCCCGATAAATTGGAAAATGAATGAATTCTATATTAAATGTTGGGTAGTGATATTGCCAAAGCAATTCTCTTTTTTTGCAAGAGCAAATTTTGATCTAACGACAATATTACCCTTAATTAGTTTAAAAAATAATATATCATTAATTTTCATACCTTTTTAAGGCTATTCAAAATTTCAATGGGATATACTCTTTATATATTGATTAATGCTTCTCCTTCTTCCTCTAAACTTATCCTCCTTTTTTGCTTCATTTTGCACCTATAAGATTTCTTGTGTTGAGGTATTCTTCTTCCTTTCCCTTTATTCTTATTACTTTTAAATGGATTTATAATTCACCTTAAATTCAAAATTTCAATTGAAAATAATATTTTCTTGTTTCAATTTTATTACTCATCTAAAATATTTCCAAATCTTATGACTACTCTCAAATTAAAAAACCAATAACAAATCGAGCGTTTGTACTACCCACTATTATCGACTTTTTCCCCTTCCCTTTCATACGAATAGCAACCACACATTATCATCAACAAAAAAAAAGTAGAGAGGAGTAGAGGAGAGGGAAGAGAGGAGAAAGGAAAAAAATGAGATTTTGGATGAAGATTGGATGAATAATAGTAATACTGACACTAGATTACTCGTTAATTACTGATGTCTGTCGATGGTGCCTGTAACAACAATGGATAAAAGTAAGCTAGACAAAAAAAGAGATAGGGAGAAGATAATTTGGAGAATTAATGATTTTAAAAATGAAAGAAAATTGAGGGGGAAGGGGGGATTCGATCCTGTAACATGCGGGTCGAATGTCACACCACATTACCAGCTACTCTGGCGGGTGTTAGCAAAAAATTGATTATATATTATTTCTTAATCTAACAAGGTCAATATTGCCATTTGAGCAAGATTCGCTCTTGCAGAAGGAGAATTGCACTGGCAATATCGCCACCCAAGGTTTTTGTAAAACACAAGAGGGGGGGGAGGTGAATTGGTTTTAATCGATCTTGAAATTTTTTTCGAATCTATTCAATGCTAGTGTAAGTTTGAGCAAGATGAGCAAATGCAAAACAAAAACCAATCACAAGACGAAGGATTTATAGTGGTTCGACTCACTCAGAATCTACATCCACTACCTTGAGCCGCACCCAAGGATTTTCAACAACTTCACTAAGAAGACTATTTACACTTGTGTCTAACTCACAAAGAGTTTTACAACACAACCACAATACAAAAACTCACTAAGAGTTACTTGCCCACACTAAGTAGGACTTTTACAAGATTGACCCTATCACTAAGAAAGAGAATAAGATGGATAAAAAGAAAGGTTGTTCACTCTTCTAAGTGAAAGATATATACCTTTGAAGTACATCAATTTTTAGCTCTTTGAACATAGGAAGCACACTCTTTGTCTTGCTTTTCGAAATTCACTTTTGAATGATTTAGATCATGGCAATGAAGTGCATTTTACTTTGAAAGTGTTTAGACTTGATAAGAAATCAATGTATATTGTATGTGCAAGCCTTAGAGTCATTCTCTAGCTTTGGAGTATTTATACATTTCAAAATAGGCTGAAAAACGACTCTGCAACGGTCAAATAACGGCTAGTTTATACAGAGTTCGGTTGACCGTTCAAGAGCTCGGTGAACCGAACACAGGCACTTCGGTCGACCGACCTGGCCTTAGGTCGACCGAGGCTCAACATCTCAACTCTCTGTTTGTGCTCGGCTCGGATGATCCGACCTTCTGAGCTTTGAGAGATGTTGATTTTTTCACACGTTTTGAAATCTATTGAAGTCTAAAAGATTTTATCAATATGTAACAAGTAAGAGCATTTAGAAAACCATTTTAAAAGACTTATACTTTGAAATCAAAGGCTTTTGAGATATGAACACATATGAGAATCATTTTGAAACTTAGCATTTTGAAAACGTGTTTATGATGTATGCAAGACTTGAGTGTAGAGAGCTTATGTTCATGAGAGCATTGGTTAGAGCTTATAAGATAACGACTTAAAATGACAAAGCTAATCTAACCAAACCTAAGTCTTCAATCTTCAATCTTGAAAGATGAGCCTTGAATAATATGACTTTGAATCTTGATCATGGCTTGATTGAAGTACTTAGAGCTTCCATTATAAGTTCCGATATTCTATCACAAAGATATAAAACATTAGACACAACATCAAGTGTTTGTCCATTATCAAAAACCGACTTCGTTCGCCCTTAGGGCTTACAGTTTTGAAGTCGGACCGACATCGACCCGAAAAAGTTATTGGGATACGGGTCACTGGTCGGACCGGTGAGCGGACCGTTATCGACCCGTTAATTGACCCGATGACGTAATAAATATTATAATATATATATAATATTATATATATATAATTATTTAAAATGAAATAAATGTGAAAATTTTCAACTAATATGGGATGCACAAATTAAAAATTTAAAACACCAACTTGATATAAACTT
Source organism: Vinca minor (assembly GCA_026122235.1). Classification (NCBI taxonomy): domain Eukaryota; kingdom Viridiplantae; phylum Streptophyta; class Magnoliopsida; order Gentianales; family Apocynaceae; genus Vinca; species Vinca minor. The sequence continues at coordinate 3,150,264 of JAOCZM010000100.1, read as the reverse complement.
GAAAATTAACAAAATGCTATGTAAATTCAATCACAACTCATATGTCCCTACAATAAAACTCTAAATAACCAATACATTTTCCAAATAAGATTAAATAATAAATATAAAGTATTGACAACCCAACAAGACCACAATCACAATTAGAATTAGAATAGCCAATTTTTTTCTTTTTTAAAAAAATTACAACATATTAGACCCGGTCGGTTTTAATGAGTTGAACAAAGGAAACATGTTTTTTATTCCTACCGATTTTGGTGGCCAAATCGGACCGTAAAGCATGCCGATCGGCGGTCCATCCGGTCCGATCGACCAGTCTGAGTCGGGTTTCAAAACCTTGTCACCACCCTTAAATGTTTTGAGCGACAGTTGCTTAAAGATCAAGTTATGAGATCACGGTGGGTTATATATAGATAGCCAATGTTATATAGTGCGAAACACCAAAGGTTTCACACCGAAATATGTATTTGCGATTAAATTAAGAATTTAATGGCTGAGATCATTTGAATCTTTATACCTATTATGAAAAATGTGTTAAATTAATTTTTTTGCACGATACGAAATATTTGGTATTCTGCATTGTAGCCGAATCGATATAGATATACATATTCTTATCAACGCTTCAAATATTCCAAGTAAAACATAAGTATTTATGAGCCTTAGGAAGAACTTGGAAATTAGCATATAACTAAAGCTTAAAATATGTTTATGACTAGAACAGTTGTAGGGTCTTAAATCATGCGTAGCAAATGGTTGTACTTTTATGTAAAAGATTGGGAAAATAATGATGGTTTAAAATTAAAGATGAGAATGAGCCTATGATAACTTATTGAACCAAACCTCTCTCTAGATGAAAGTGCTCCTCCATCTCTCTAAAAAAGAGATATTTCTAAACACTCTAGCCTAGCTTTTGTTGTTTGTGGTTTTCTTAGTGTTCTTGGGCTATCCTTTCCTCAAGCTGGTTGTCTTTTTATCGGATAATTTAGCCTTGTTCGTTTTACTGGATCTTAATCTCTTGATGATTTTGGGCCATAAATGTATTTAGGTGGTTTTTCAAGGCTGTTTTTATGGATTAGTTATGGGTTGGGTTTACTTAATGTTGAATGGATTAGTGGTGGGCCCACTAATTAGATTTTGTTTTTAGGGCTTCTTGTTACTTCTCTGGTTCCCTAAAAGTGCGAGACTAAGAGGCTCGCCTCATTAGTAGTTTTGCTATTTATTTCATTCTTTTAGTTTCTCTAGTTTTTTTTCTTTGTGAGTCTGTCTTCTTCGTTCATCTTTTTTACTTTTTTTCTTTGTAGTCTTTCTGCTTTTTTATTATTATTAATTTTTCTCTGTGTCTCGGTTCCACTAGTTAGGTGCGCATGCTTTTAAATCTCTCCCGGATCCGAAAGTGTGTAGACCCAGGATGAGATTTTTGAAGATGTTTGAGCTCGGACTTTGTTATGAAGATCTCATCTTCTTATACATATAGTTCTTTCTTTTTTTTATGTCTTTGGATCTTTAGTTTCTCTTTATAAGTTGAGTTATTTTTTGTAAACCGAAGTATCTTTCTAGATCCGGGAAGTTTACAAATCATATAAAGTATTTGAAGGTGTATGAACCTAAGCTTTCGCCAAAAAGGCCTCATCTTCTTATACGTGGTCAGTTTATAAGGATTGATAGATCTTTGTTCTGCTTTTTATTATTATTAATTTTTGCTGTGTCTCAGTACCCTAGTTAGGTGTGCATGCTTTTAAATCTCTCTAGATCTGAAAGTGTGTAGACCAGATGAGATTTTTGAAGATGTTTGAGCCTGGGCTTTGTTATGAAGATCTCATCTTCTTATACATATAGTTCTTTCTTTTTTATGTCTTTGGATCTTTAGTTTCTCTTTATAAGCTGAGTTTATTTTGTAAACCGAAGTATCTTTCTAGATCTGGAAGTTTACAAATCATATAAGGTATTTGAAGGTGTATGAACCTAGGCTTCACCAAAAAGGCCTCATCTTCTTATACGTGGTCAGTTTATAAGGATTGATAGATCTTTGTCTGTAGTTTTTATTTATTTTTTGTATTTTTATTATTATTTTTTCTTCTGGTGACGTTTCTCGTTGTATTTTGTTTTGTTTTTATGGCTTCTTTAGATAAATCCGGGCAAGAATCAGGGATTTTAAACCTCATCCCTGACAGTAAAAATGCCGAGGATATTTCTGGCCATACTTTGGTTGCTAAAATAATTTCTTCTAAGGTCTTGAACCTGAAATGGGTTAAAGAGGTTTTATTGAAAGCTTGGAAACAATTAGGACGTATTACTTTTTCAGATCTTCAATCTAATAAGTTCCTATGTGTTTTCTGTACTAAAAAAGATAGAGATTTTGTTATGGATAATGGTCCTTGGAATGTTAATGGTAATCACATGGTCATTAAGGATTGGAATTCATCCCTCACTCTTGAGGAGGTGGATTTCAAAACCTCTCTGTTCTGGGTTCAGGCTCATGGTATGCCTCCCAATAGGCTTAATTTCCAAAACGCTAAACTTATTGGTAATTTCTTGGGTGAATTTGTCAGCTTTGACAGAGGTAGTTTATATAGCTACAGGAATTTGAGGTTCATGAGAGTCAGAGTTTATATCAATATTGAGTCTGCTATGAAAACCGGATTTTTTCTTGAAAGAGAAGAAGGTAGTCGCTCTTGGGTCTCCTTTAAATTTGAACGGTTAGCAGAGATTTGTTTTAGATGTGGATGCTTGGGTCATAGGGAATTTTTCTGCAAATTTACAGTATCTTCGTGTCTGGGCCCTAGGGATCCCAGGGAAGCCTATGGTCCTTGGATGCATGCTCACCCTTCGGGGAGACAGCCGTTTGTCCAGGGACCAGGTGGAGGGGGAAGGGAAATACCTTTTCAGGTGTCGAGTCAGGGAGACGTTGATGGTATTGTGGAAATCACAAATCAGGAAGACTTTGGTATTAGAAGGCAATTGAGGGAAGAACCTCTTTCTGACGAAGCTTGTGCTGTTCCTGCTACCACTGCAGGAGATATTGATCAAGGAGGGGCCCAGAATATTCATTCTGCCTCTGCTGCTGATTCTGAAGGTATCCAAACGTGTATGTTAGGACCACAGGTAAGTAATCTCTGTTTAACTCCATATAAGGACAATTTGAAAAAGTATGTGAGTATGTCTAATGGGGTAACTGTTCCTCCTTTACATGATATTTGGTCTGTTAGGAATAAAAGAAATGTTATGCATGATTGTTTTAAACCGTGTAAAAGGGCTAAATCTGCATATAGTTTAGGATCTGATGTTTTGAGCATTTCTGGATGTTTTGATAACCATGATAATATTTCTGATTCTTATGATATTCCTCATTATGAGTCCAATGTTATGAGCGGTTACATTAAAGATAAAGGGGTAGCTAGAGAGAATGCTGGTATGGATGAGTTTGATGAACATGAAAAAACTGATGATCTCTCTGTTTTGAACATTTACGATGCATCTAATGCTGTTGTGGTTTCTTCCATATCTAATCTTTGTTTAAATGGTCAACAGTCACTTGTGGAACATGATTACCTAAATGAATCTAAGCATGAGATTATGCCCGATAAGGGAAATGTGTTTATGTTTTCTGAGGAAAAATTAACTACGGTCAAAAGAAAATTTATACATGTTAAAAAACTTGCTAGAAAAGCTCATGTTTGGTCTCAGCGATCATCGATATTCCTTTTGGAGTTGCGGAGGAACCACCGGTGAGGGGTAACTTTGCAACCCTCTTTCTTCTTCTTCTATGGGCTGAGGGAGGCGAGCCTAAGCACGCCCCCCAAATTTCAATGATTGCCATTATATGGAACTGCCGAGGGTTTGCCAAACCCCAGGCAGCGAGGTCTTTGAGATTTTTTCTCAAACGTCACAATCCTTCTCTTATTTTTCTTACTGAAACCAAATTGTCTTCTATTAGTAGAGTTGCTAGTTCTATTTCCGATCTTGGTTTTCCTAATTGTTTTGTTGTTCCCTGCCAAGGGTTTGGCGAGAGAGGCTTGTTTTGGGGTTGGAAGGAGCATTTGAGTGTTGATGTGGTTAAATGGAATGATGACTCTATTAATGCTCTTGTTTGGCCTTCTAAGAATTCTGATCCTTGGATGTTTTCTGGTATTTACTGTCCTTGCACTAATTCTCTTAAGTCTGATTTTTTTTCCTATATTAGAAATGTGGGGACTAATTTTGGGGGTCCTTGGCTTATCATTGGCGATTTTAACTGTTTTGTTAACCAAACCGAGAAGTATGGGGGTAGACCTGCAGCTAGTAGTAGTTCGGGTATTTTTACCTCATTTATTGAGGAGGAAGGACTTATTGACCTTGGTTTCAATGGCTATCCCTTCACTTGGGATAATAAAAATGGGGGTGAAGCTAATATCCAAATCAGATTGGATAGAGGTCTTGTTAATACCTCTTGGAGGGTACTTTTTCCCAATGCTTCTGTTACACACCTCACGGGTTTATCATCGGATCATAGACCCTTACTTCTTGATACTACCCCCAACCACCCTTCCATGCCTAAACCTTTTCGTTTTGAGGAAATGTGGACCAAGGATGTGGGCTCCTTTCATGTTGTGGAGGAGTCTTGGAAGGTATATGTGAATGGTTCCCCTATGTTTAAATTGGCAAAGAGTATCCTCAATGTTAGGAAGGCTCTTAAGAGATGGAACCTACATTATTTTGGGCATTTACAATCTAATATTCGTAATTTGCATTACAAGATTGAGGTCATTCAGTCACAACCACAAACTGCTTTAACTATATTTGATAATAAATGTCTTTGAAAATGATTTGGATGATCTTCTTAAAAGGGAAACTATTATGTGGAAAGAGAAAGCCAAGTGTAAGTGGCTTCAAGAAGGGGATGCAAGTACTAAATATTTTCATCTTTCTGCTATCATTCATAGGAGAAATAATGCTATTGACAACTTAATTGATTGTGATGGTAATATGGTGACTGGGTGGGATAATATTGGGTACCATTTTGGGGAGTATTTTTCTGGTATTTTTACTTCTTCCGATCCCGTCTTCCCTAATGATTTGGATAATCTTATTAGCCCCAAAGCATAACCGATTCCCAAAACTTTTCTCTTCATCGATATTCCTTGTGCCTTAACTATTAAGAATACTGTATTTGCTATGCATAATGGTAAGAGCCCAGGTCCTGATGGGATGTCCATTTCTTTTTATAAGACGTATTGGCATATTATTTCTGATAAGGTTATTAAGGCTGTTCAACATTTTTTCATTCATGGGCATATTCTTAAATCTTTGAACCATAATTTTATTGCTCTTATTCCTAAAAATGTTAATGCTCATAAAGTTGATCAATTTAGACCTATCGCCCTTTGTAACCTTGTTTATAAAATCATTACTAAGATCATTGCGTCTAGACTTAAGCCTATTTTAGATGGTATCATCTCACCTTCCCAAGCTGCCTTTATACCAAATCGTGTTATGAATGATAACATTGTCATTTCTCATGAGATTATGCACCATATGAATAATAAAAAAGGTAGGATGGGGTTGATGGCGCTTAAAATTGATATGGCTAAAGCATATGATAAGGTGGAGTGGCATTTCTTGATTTGTATTTTGAAAATGCATGGTTTTAATGATAAGTCTATTGCTATTATTCATAATTGTATCTCTACTGCATCTTATTCCATCCTTGTAAATGGCTCTCCTTATGGTCATCTCTTTCCGGAACGAGGTCTAAGGCAAGGGGATCCAATGTCCCCTGCCCTTTTTACTATTTACTTTGATGTTCTCTCTAGGCTTATTAGTAGGGCTGAGTTTGATGGGGATATTCATGGTGTTAAAGTTTCGAGACTTAGCCCTGCTATTTCTCACCTTATGTTCGCTGACGATTTAACAGTTTTTTGTCGTGCTAATATTGACGAAGCAAAATCTGTTCATAAGTGCTTGTCTACCTTTTGTGGGTGGTCCAGTCGGGTCTATTAATTTTGACAAGTCTCTTATTCATTTCAGCAAGAATGTTAATGTAGATATGAAAGTGCATCTTCTAAACCTTTTGGGTATGCCTGAATGTAACCACACTGTTAAGTACTTGGGTCTTCCTTTTTGTAAAATCAGATCTAAAAATTTGGCTTTTCATGATATTATTGATAAAATGAGATCTAGGCTATCTGGGTGGAAAATGCACAACTTATCTCAAGCAGGTAGGGCAATTCTGATTAAATCTGTGATGCAAAGTGTACCTCTTCATGTCATGCAATCTTTCATCCTCCCTATTTCTATTTGTGACAAATTGGACTCTTTAATTAGGGATTTTTTTTGGGGTTTTAAAGAAAATTCAGGGCGGCATTTGTATCTTAAGGCTTGGGACTCTCTCTGTATACCTAAAGAATATGGGGGTATGGGTTTTAGAAAATTTGGTGATTTCAACAAAGCTCTTATTGGCAAACTTAATTGGCAGATTAACAATGACGATCATAAACCTTGGGTTAAGCTTATTAAGTCCAAATATTTGAGAGGCAAGCCCTTACTTGAACAGGATAGGTGTGCCTCGGGTAGCTCTTGGATTTGGAAGGGGTTATGGGAAGGCAGAAGTCTTATGGGTAGAGGCTCTTGCTACGAAATTGGGAATGGTATCAATCTTAATTTATGGAAGGATCCTTGGGTCCCTGGTCTTGATAATTTTAAACCTCCATTGATCTATAAAAATGATGACTCTTTTGAATATGTTGCGGATCTCATTGATTATGATTTACACAATTGGAATTCTAGCTTGATCAACAATATGTTTCCTCTCTTTATTTCTAAGGAAATTCTTAAAATCAAAATCCCTCTTTCAGAGGAACCGGACAAGCTGATTTGGGCTCCCTCTTCGACAGGGACTTTCTCTGTTAAATCAGCTTACTTAATTAGCAATAAACATAAATTTGTGAGTTCTAACATGCACAACCAGGTTTGGAAGCAATTGTGGAAATCCAAGTTACATGGGAGACATAAGCAATTCTTATGGAAATGTCTTAATAATCTCTTACCAACTGGGAAACGCCTTCAGCCTATCCTAAAAAGGGAGTTTCCTTGCACTTTTTGTAATTTCAGTGTTGAATCTATTGAACATATTTTCATTAATTGCCCTTTAACAAAGTACCTATGGTACAACTCAACCTGGAATTTTAAAATTGAACCATTTAATCTTTGTACAATATTTGAATGGATATCTAAGTTTTTACTTGCTACTGATAATCCTTTCTTCCTTGTGCAGAATGAGAATGGTCGTTTTGTGAATTATGCAGCAGTCATGATGGAGACGGTATGGATGATGAGGAACAAATTGCTACATAATCAGGATATTCCAAACTGGCAGTCCATGAAAGACTTGATTGAAGAAAATGCAGCGTCTTATTGGAAGGCGGCACTCGATAGATGTTTAATTCCTGCTAAACTTAATGTTTTATCTTGGAGTGCCCCTCCCCCTGGTTTTTGTAAATTAAATTTTGATGCGAACTGGGACAATATTAGCCCTTCTTTTTTTGCGTGTATTTTGACAAATGATGAGGGTAAAATCGAAGGAGCCTGGACCAAAAAATCTGAGGAGTCGACACCTTATGCGGCTGAAGCTGAAGCAGCCATTTTTTGTTTTGCTATAGGGGTCGATATCCAATGCCAACATTTGATTGTCGAGGGAGATGCTCTGTTCGTGATCCAAGCCTTTTTAGGTAACAAAGACATGGAATATTGGCAGAGCAGACCTACCATTCAGAAGGGGAGAAAATATCTCAAAGACAACAGTAATTGGAATATGGCTTTTATACCTAGAAATTGTAATACAGCAGCACATAATCTAGCCAAGTGGGCTAAGTCTAATTGCTATATAGGTTATATTCCCCCTGAGAGATTCCCTGCTCCCTCATGTCAAAGCTGTAATAGACTGGTCTCAGATCAAGGTACTAGCTCCTTTGGAGTTTTGCTAAGTTCTGATGTCAATGTTTCGAATATTAATGGAAGCTAAGGCATTTTTCATCAACTTATTGAACCAAAATAAAGAAGCCCGACAAAAAGAACTCAAAATCATTGCTTTTTTCTTTTTCTATTTTTTTTTAAGGTAAGTCTAAAAATGATTGCTAAGTTACTAGTAGTAACATTCTAACATAATTATCCATCAAAAAAAAACATTCTAACATAATTCCCTTAATTAGATAATTAGTAGTGATATAATCCTAAATCTCCAAGTCCGATTATTCTCCACAAGGACAAACAATGAGGCCCCTTCTAGCCCTTCTAGTCCTTCTAGTCCTCACGTGTCCTCGATTTGCCTAGGATATTTCCCAGCTGGGGCTAAGCACTCGACCACTTCGCACTCGAGATTACCCCGAGTTCCAATCCCATCAACTAGTAATACGAGTACTAATTGTAAACCCCAGTCTCATATGCAATAAAAATGAAATATTTAACTGATATATAAGGTGGTCATAACTATTCACTTTTATCTCGAGATATTGTTTTTGGCATAGTGAGTCTGATTGCCAAGAAGGTAGTCGTGGGTGATGACAGACTCATGTGTTGTGAACTTTTTCTTATCGGGGGTTTTGGCGGAATCGAACCCACTCTGTTGCTGGCAGGCGTTCGGACTCATGTGCCTTCCAAAACCAGGTCTTCGAGCTGCTGCGTACCATTTCCGATAGCATTTTCGAGCCGTTCAAAGATTCGATCATTTCTGTATGATTTCTCTTGCACTACCCCACTCCAATAGGTTTCAAAGATAAAAATCCCTTATTGGCCCCATAAATTCCTTTTTATTTTTTTACTTTTCCCGATATTTACCCATGATCGATCACTGCTGCAGTTTCCCGTCAGGGCAAGCTTCATGCTTACTTATGAAGCAAACCAGACTAAAGACAGTAGGGAATATCAAGACTTTTTATTTTAGATAGTAAAATTATTGGAATTTGTCAATTTTTAATTTGAATTCAAATGTCATTTAAAATTCTTTTTACAGATTGCCTCAAGCGAGTTTGATTGAAATCTTTTTTTTTATTTGCTATGCATGACACTGGTCTTTAACAAGAACACACATTGTGGGTTGCATTTGATTTTCGGTGTTTATTCCATTTTTGTCACATAATGTAGGATTTGTAACTCAAATTTGGAGGCAGTTAAATCATAGAGCCCTATCAATTTATAATTTAATACTCCCTCCATTCCTAAATATAAGACTCTTTAGACAATTTGAGAAAATTAAGGAAGTTGTCATTTTCACCTAAACTTCCAATATTACCCCACCTTCCCTCTCTCTCACTAATACATCATAAAGAAAAGAAAGTAAAATGTTGAGGGTATAATTGAAATAAATTGTTGACAACTAATAAAAGAACCTTAAACGATAATTAATTTGGATACCTAGATATCTCCTAAACGACAATTAATAGGAATGGAGGGAGTACATCTTATACGTTATAAGTACCATAAGTCTCTTAAATTGTCCCTTAAAGGCTTAAACAAACTATCTATAATACAGACATGAAGCATTACTCCTTGTCCTTCGGGTCTATGTCTATTGAGACATTATTTTTATGCAACTTTCTTAATCGAAAACACAAAAAAAAATCTATTTGAATTTTAGTCGGCACGATTTTTTAAAGAATATTCGCATTCTAGAAAGCTAATTTTTCACCATTATATAAACTCCACGAGCTAATTTTTCGCATTCTATAATATAATTCTTCACCAAAATATTATAATAATAATAATAATTAAAAAAAAACATCTTGGGACTATTTCATCAGGACGAAACCAGAAATTTAGCGTTGGGAGGGCTAAAATTGTAATAATGTCAAACTACATATAAAAATTGCGAAAAAAATTGTTGGGGGTGAAATTAATAAAATATTTCGAATTATATATAAAATTTACAATATCTAATAGTATTTTTAAAAATCTCGGGGTGACTGCCACCTCTGCCCCTATGTCTACGTCCCTGTATTCCACCGAGATAAAAGGGAAAGAACATTTTATTCATAGATTCCTTCTTCTTTTTTAGGATTATTTTATATTTAATTTCTAAAATATGTTAAACTCCATCCTCCAAATAGGGATTTGATTATTGGTTTTTTCAAGTATTCGAGCATTTGACTCGATTAATTTAATATGATTTATGTCTAAAAAAAAATGAGAAATTTTATCTTAGTAGAGTAAGTTTTACAATACACGTAGGCCAAAAGTGTAAATTTATAAAATAAAAAAAAGAGAATTAATTTTTTGGCTTACATGTATTATATTAATTGATTTGGATGTAAATTTTAAACTTACTCTGCTACCAAAATAAAATTTCTTGAAAGAAATAACATAAAGTTGCATTTATGGTAACTTAAACTTTCGATTTGACCTGAGTATATTATGAGGAATGGAAAATAAAATGAGTTGCTAGCAAAAAAAAAGACTGTACAATTTCTTGTCGATTTGTTTAGTGGTTAGATTATAAGAGAGAGAGAGAGAGAGAAGAATGAGGTTGGCGAGTTCCCGCCACCATTAATCACGTGGTTGAATCGCCCACGAAAGCGTTTAATGGGCGTAATGACCCACCCATCAAAATATATATTTTTTTTTGAGTACCGAGGGCGATTGCTCTGGGCAGGAAAGAAATGGAGAGACTCTGCAGATAGGAAAGATTGAAGACGCCTACGCCCTGCGGGGAGGAAGATAAGCCTCATAAGGAGGAAAAATTATTTACCCCATTATGAGGAGATATAAAAATCGAACACGGGATCTCCGCCCCGTTTTCGGGTAGCCTTACCATTTGGGCTACCCGATTCCCATCACCCATCAAAATGTTGTTAAGGACAAAATTTTCTATTATGGTGTGTTTGTTTCCATTCCAATTCCAATTCTCTTGTTTGACTATCAACCAAATCATTGAATTTCAATTCTTTTATTTGACTCTCAACAAAATTTTGTAATTAGAATTCCAATTCTACAAAATCAATTTCATTTTAGAATCAAAGAATTTGAATTTGAATTCCACAAAATTTATTGTATGTTATAAATATATCATACATACAAGTTATTCTCTCTCATAAATAAATAAATATAAAATGACCAAAGTACCCTAAGTATAAAATGACAAAATACCCCTAATACAAATGACCCTTAATTTAGAGTAGCTAATGCTCTTCGCTTAAATGACAGTACGATATCGAAAAATACCGTTAGTGTAAAATTACAATAATACCCTTGGTATAAAAAACAATTTTTTAAAAAAAAATCACAAAATACATAAAAAAAAATTCACCAAAATACCCATGGTGAGAAATACCCTTGACGCAAAATGACGAAAATACCCTTGGCTCAAAATGATGAAAAATACATTCGCACAAAATTAAAAAAAAATTTACCTTTTGCTAAAATAGCTGAAAATTCCTATGATGAAAAATGACGAAAATACATTTGCGTAAAATGACGAAATTGCCCTTAATGCAAAAGACAAAAACGCTCTCATAAAAAATGGGGAAATACCTCTTGTGCAAAATGAAAAAAATTAACTTTGAATAAAATGAATTTTTTTCTCTTAACACAAAATGACAAAATTACCCTTTGTGCAAAATAACAAAATTTTGTTTACTTGAAATGCTTAAAATATTATCTGTTTAAAATGACGAAAATACACCTGTTGAGAAATATAAAAATGTCAATGTCATTCATATCAAATGAAAAAGAATAACCATGATGAAAAAAAAAAAAATACCATTCATTTAAAAAAAATCGTCATATTACACAAATGGTATATTTTTTACTTTACTATGGAATTTTCATCATTTTTAATATCCGAAAAATTACGTCAATTTCTACTAGGGTTATTATCGTCATTTTTTGTCAAATATGTTTTCGTTTTTCAACGGTATTTTCTCCAATTCATGGTAGAAATATTTTCTTCATCATTGTGAATATTTTTTTTTAATTTTGCACCAAAAATATTTCCAACGGATTAAAGTAAGGGTATTTTTGTCATTTTACTTCAAAGGTACTTTAGCTATTTGTATTTGGGAAATATTAGCATTTTCACACTAGAGACCTTTTATTCATTTTATTTTTAATTATGTGAATTTTTTGATATTTTAAATAAATAAAGTAAAATTTGAATTGAATTTCACACCGATTCCATAATTTTACCAAACAAAGGAATTCAATTATTTGGAATTGAAATTTCTTAGGATTCCAATTCATTGAATTTTATAGAATTGGAAAACCATATAATTCTAATTTCATATAATTCCATGGAATTCAATAAAATTGGAATTCCAATCCCAAGAAACAAACGTACCCTAAGTTTAAGTACAATTAGGATTATTTTTAGCAATAACATTCTTCATTTTCATCCAATAAGATTTCTCCACGTCCACATCAATCAGACAGATCAATATAAGTGATGTATGTTGTGACATTAGTGGCTTGGTAGCAAATAGGCTTTGAGAGGAAGAATTAAACATGACAATTATCAATTATTTTGAGAAAAAAGAAAGCCATATGAGATTGTACTTTGAGCTCTTTTGTTAATTCCTCATCATATTTATGTCATCTGTTCGTCAGCCCTTCTCGAACCTTCAATTATGCTTAGGGTCATGTTAGATAATGTTCTCTTAAACAAAGACAAAATTTCAAGTTTAAAACTCACGTTTAAAAAATAATTTAATTCTAATAAATTTTAAAATCCAGACACTATTTAATTAGATCTAATTATGAATTAAAATCATTATGAGATTCAATAAAAAATTTTTATCTTTATGAAGTTCACAACAAAAAATCAAACATAAATTATATTCTTTTTTTTTTTAGGCCCGAAGGGGAAGAGCGGAGAATACCCTAGATCGGGAGATTGTAGCATGCTCCAAGCCGGGGAGGGAACTTGGCCTCACAAAGAGGAGAATTTATTGCCCCATAAGGGGAGATACAGGAATCGGCCACGGGACGGAGCCTTACCACTCGGGTTACCCAATTCCCTATAACATAAATTATATTCAGTTGCATCATTCGTCTCGATGTCGGTTTTATTAACAAAAAGGAGGAATCCTTCAAAATTATTAGTTTTTTCATAAACCTGGTCCATTGAACTTTATAGTCCATAGCAATCTATATTATTAGAAAATAAAAAACGAGATAATCTTATAATAAACAGGTTTAGATCACAAAATTCATCATGGACCAAGTCTATCAAAAATTTCCCTTCAAACCCCTTTTATCTATGGCTCGAAAGAGGCATTTGCTCAAACTTCAATAATAAGATATAAAAACCAAAAGGTCATAGACTAGTTAACTAGCAGGCAGACATTGATTTCATGGTCAAGGGTTTAGAATGTGTGTTCATATTACCTTGTTTCATGAATTTTTTCAATCTTCAATATTAAACAACTAATATAGTAGTTTAAGTAGTGAGTTACTAACCTTCCCTATAATAGTACTTAATTTAGTGGGGTTAGTAATATATTGATGTGTTGAAGATATTGCAGTGAACAAGTTGGTTTAGTCTGAACGAAGTATATATGGTAAAAATATTATCCTGTAGTGGTTAGATCCCTTTACATCGGTAGAAATTTCCTGTCCCCCGCTCGGTCTCATTTAATGTTCCACTAATAAAAAATTGACATGTATTAAATTTTAAATAAAAAATTATAACCTGAACGAAATAGTGAAATTCGTAAGAAAAACGTGAATACATGTCGATTATTTATTTATAGAAATAGAAAACGAGATACAGAATGAGAACAAAAGATTTGTTGCCCCTTTACATAGGTTATAGCTAGGCAGAGGTTCTTCCCGATTTTTTTAATATTTTTTTTTATAGTCCAAATTAGTTTTAGGTGAGGGAAGACTTTCCCAAATCTAAGATTAGACTATGCGGCTGGCCTCAAAAAGTACTTATAGATTACAAATTAAGAAAGATTATTAGTAGTAGAATTTTTTTTTTTTTGGGGGAATGGAGGATAGTAATCTGAGCGCTGTGGTCGGTGTCGAACTCAGAACATCTTGGTCGTGAGTGAAGGGGAGCTCCACTGGGCTAATGCCTTCTTGACATTAGTAGTAGAATTTGAACTCAAGCTTCACATTCAAAATTGAATGAATATTATCAACTCAACCGATTATCGCCAGGCCCGTCTTGAACAATACTGAGGCCATGTGCTAATTACCAAAGTTAAGCCCCTCATTTTTTTTAAAATATAAATTATAAAAAAATGTCAAAGACTCAAGTTTCAAGAGTGTGAACAATCATAATATCGAGTGGAGGGGTAAGTCTGGCATGGGGCGGACTCAATGGGTCCCGACTACACTCATCTCACATAAAATTAAACAGGACCCAATTACAGGGTAGGTCCCGCAGGTCATTCAGCAGGTCATTCAGGTGGGTCCTTCCTCTTTTATGTGAGAGGGGAGTGGGGCCGGACCCATTGGGACCGTTCCACCCCAGATTTTTCCCGAGTGGAGATATAGTGAGTTTTTTTTAATATGTTAACTGCTTTTTTAAAAAAATGGGGCCCCATAAAATGAGAGGCCCAACATTTTGAGTGGAGATATAATGAATTTGTTTTTTAATATGTTAAGTAATTAATTTGGGGCCCATAAAATGAGAGGTCCAAAATTTTGAGTAGAGATATAGCGATTTTTTTTAATATGTTAAGTAAATTATTTTAAAATTTTGGGGCCCCATAAAATGAGATGCCGGGTTTCTGATGACACCTTGAGCCTGTAAATAGCCGGGCCTGATTCTCGTACGTGAAAAAAAAAAAAGAGAAGAAAAAAAAAGTTCAATATGGTTTCCTAATTTCTTTTCCTCTCACGTAGTCTTTGATTCACTTTTCATCTTCGTTAATTTATCTTTTTATATATAGCATTCGTGAAACTTACTAATGGTGGAAGAAAAAAAATTGTCAATCTGCATGTGGTTTTGTCGATGTAACAAAGTACTCCCTCCATTCCCTATTAATTGTCGTTTAGGAGATATCTAGGTATCCAAATTAATTGTCGTTTAAGGTTCTTTTATTAGTTGTCAACAATTTATTTCAATTATACCCTCAACATTTTCCTTTCTTTTCTTTATGATGTATTAGTGAGAGAGGGGGAAGGTGGGGTAATATTGAAAGTTTAGGTGAAAATGACAACTTCCTTAATTTTTTCAAATTGTCTAAAGAGTCTTATATTTAGGAATGGAGGGAGTAATAACTTACTATTGCAACCTTACCTTCTTTCGACCCTACAAGAGTTGTATAATAGTATGGCTTTTACATGAGATGTCTGAGCTAAAATGGACCAAATTTACTCTTTCTGATATTGTCTGTCGCAACTTTTCCTATTTATTAATTAATAAGAATCCTTATTTTCTTTCTTTCTTCCTTCATATATGGTTGGTTTGCTATTCAAACTTTTTGAAAAACCTTGTCTGGTTATAAGATATTGCGACAAGTGATGACTCATGTATGCCAGTAATTAACTCGATCATTTGTTTTAATTGAAGTCCAACATTATTATGCTCGATGAGTATCCAATTTTGAGGCTTTCTAGCACTAATTAATCTGTTAATTTGGATTATTAATATGACCAAAAGGAGGTAAATAGAATTAGATTGCTGCCTAAACATTAATGCATTTAGAGTTTAGTCACGGCTATACTGAAATTTGTTTTTTTTTTTTTTTGGGTGATTAGTCTCGAATGACTAGAGTTGAAAGTTTTATATGTTTTTCTTTAACCCGCATCTGCTACTTAATGATGAAAACATGATTTTATATCATAGGAGCGAATTGATAATGTATTTTACACCTATCTAACTAGTTAGTTAGGCCAACTCCTATCGACATATGTTTTCTATATTTGGGAAAAATAATATTACCTATATAATCAATAGTTCAAAAAAAAAGTTTACACAAGATTAAACTCGAGAATTCCATATAAAAGACTAAACGCAGCAGAATACATAAGGAATGAGGGAACTGCAATATGTAAATCTCACAAGTTTACTATATCCAAACAATTAATAACCGGAAAGAAAGCTATATGTACTTGTGCATATAATTGTCAACAATTACATTAGAATTAGTTATTCAAGGGAGTCTTTGAACCATGAAAAAGATGGTAGCATTAGTCCTCATATCATCTCACCGATACTAAATATATTTTCACTGACATTTTACTTAAAAGCAAGGTGTGGCGAATCTAAGATCT
Source organism: Vinca minor (assembly GCA_026122235.1). NCBI lineage: Eukaryota > Viridiplantae > Streptophyta > Magnoliopsida > Gentianales > Apocynaceae > Vinca > Vinca minor. Next base: position 3,134,079 of record JAOCZM010000100.1, on the reverse strand, counting down.
GAGAGATTAGTGAGTCAACTGACCGATTCACCTTATTTATGTAGAATTATTTATAAATTTATTATCTAAACGGGGGTAAAAATATAATTTATTTATTAAAAAAAATATTTTTTAAAGAGGCAAGTGACTCCGGTGGTGTGGCGAGAATCCTCCATTGAACACAAGAAAACAGAGTGTATCATGTCAAAGTGAGGTGGAATCGGAACGGGCCGATGCCAAAGGGGAAAATTTTCACTACCGTACTAATACTTTTCAGGCTGTTGGATCAGAAGACTCAATAACTATAAAATACAAAAATAACTATTTTTGCGTCCGAATGGCCCAGTGAAATGCAAGTCTTTGGCCTAGATCGAGAGTGCCTCGAGCTCGATACTCTCCACTAGCGTGCGAGTATACTTTAAAAAAGTTGGGCTCCCCTTCTAGAGCTGATCTCTCCCCGCTCATGGGGTTGTTCTCTCCCCATTCATGGGGTTCCGCCCTCGGGCGTTAAAAAAAAAAAAAAAAAAAAAAACCAATATCGATTCCGAATTGTTGCTAATTCACCTATTAAATTTGCATTTGGCCCGTCGGCTATATATTGACACGTGGCAAAGAATGCTTCCTCCCCATACATCTCTTTCACTTTTTCCTTAATGACACGTGGTACGGCAAAGCCATTAAAGATATTACACGTAGAAGGGTCCGATTGGCAGGCGCCATAGAGAACAAGTGGAGCTGACGTGGGGCGTCACTGTCAAAGAGCTCAGCTCCCCGGTGGAAAGAGAAATAGGCGTACTGATGGCCTAATCACTTCTTGACAAGCACACACCGAAACTTGATTTACACTTATACACCTGTTATTCATCATAACCACCATTTTGCCCTCTTACTGCCCTTTATTTTCTTCTTTTTTTTTTCTTTTCCCTTTTTATGGAAAAGATCATAGTTTCTATTTTTCAATAACCCTTATAATCTCATGCAAATATTTCACCCAAAGAAGTTATAATATGGACATATACAATATATTATTATAGCACTTTATGACTAACCATTAGAAATTTATCGTAGGCAATCGATCTATAAAAATCTCTATAAGTGATATGATTTCGAAAAATGCGTTGGTCAAAGTAGTGATCAGAACGAGCACCCAAACTTTTTATTATCAAAAGTACTTAGAAATTTGTCCCAAAAAAGATAGCTTGCAATTATTCTGGCTACTTAATTATTTAATCGAATGTAAACTATAATAAGATTTATTCATAACAACATAGTCGATATAAGAAAGAGATTAACAAAATGTTAAATTAATTAGGTGAATGAATTTGTTGGGGGGGGGGGGTTCATGTAAAAAAATTCTTTCTTCAAGAGGAAAATGCAATCTTCTTCTGGACAGATTGTTGGTTAGGTGATCATAATCTTCTGCAGGTGGCTAATACAATACCTAGCCCAGCAGATCTATCGTTGAAAGTTAGTGATTGTTGGCATGATGAGAGATCTTGGCATTGGATATATCTGAACCAATTTCTTAGCCCTCATTGGTCCTTCGAACTGGATCTCTTTGAAGTGCACCTGGCCAAAGATCGACCATGGTGGAAGGATTCTGCTAAAGCGGTATTCTCTATCAAAAGTTGTTATATCAAACTTATCAAGAAAGATGGAAGAGAGCACGTTAATGCTTGGAGCAAGCTTTGGAAATTCAAAGGCCCTATCCGGTCTTCTTTTTTGCGTTGGATTGCAAGGAGGGACAGACTAAAGACCAACTTTCTCTTGCAGAAGTGCCACATTCATCCTGATGGGGTATGTGGTATCTGCAAGAGTGTAGTTGAGACTACTATACATGCCCTCCGGGACTGTTACTGGTGTGCGGAAGTTTGGCAAGCGATCCTTCTGCCAGAAGATAAAAGTAAGTTTTTTGCGTTACCTTCTATAGACACTTGGATTGATTGTAACCTTGGTAAGAGACACATTGTTGGACACATAAATCTACCTTGGAAATATGTGTTTAGAGAAACCATATCTGCTATTTGGTATTGGAGAAATAGGGTATATCACATACAAGAGGAGCAACTCCCTCCCACATTTTGTATAGTGGAGCAAATTTTAGATAGAGTAGATGAAATATGTAAAGTTTGGGTTACTTAGCATTCTGCCAGGTTAGGTTTCTTTTGCTCACAACTGGCTGTTTTGTAACTACATATCCATTTGGTGAAATATAATGATCCCTTTTCCACCAAAAAAAAAAATGTAAACTAATCAAATTTAACATTACAACAAATTATTTACTTTTTTTTTCTTATAAAAAGAAAAATAAATGATTTTCCTAAAAAAACATAAATGATTAAAATATTCCATGACGAACCTATGAAACATATTATGTCCCTAGAGGTAGTTACAATCATGTCTAATAATTTTTAATTTTTGAATGACAATTTGTGGGTTCTTCTTAACCTATGAGGGTGAGATAAGATGTGTCAATCAACAAAAAAAAAAAAAAAAGTATGAATTATTACAGATTTGGCAGGTAAAATGAATTATTAAAACAAAGTTAATGATACTGTAGTGATCAAAAGTTAGTGCTTTTAAACTTGTTACCAAACAGCACTTTAGATTCCATAACAGTGTAATTAGCCAAAGCAAAACATAATAACACCTTGAGGGGTACCCATCATGGGGCCTAATTTCCACTTATTAACTTTTTTCTTCTTCCATTCTCCTAATGAGTGATGTTATTTTTATTGTTTCTATTCTCTAATTCTCCGAGTTCCACTTAATTCTTAATAGACAATTGTCACATTTTTATTCCAAAAGAACTAAGTTAATAAAAAGAAAAGAAGCATATGCTTAAACTATTGCACTTTGATAGGAATGTATTCAATATATGTAGAATTTTTTTTTGCTAAGTAACATATGTAGAAATCACTTTGCTCAGCATTTGCTTTTGGAAAAACTTTAAATAATAGAAAGAATATGATTCATTCAGCTAAGAGATTAATCAGTAAATGTCTCAAATAGTCAATTAATTGTGAGATCGTTATACGGAATTGAGGTTGAGGAGAGATGAAATTAAATATTTTTCAATAAAGGTTAAATGGTGAAAATATCGTGTCGATGACAGAGTCTCTTTAGACTCTGTGTTAGTAAAATCTACCCACTAAAACTAAAAATCATACAACATTTTGTATAGGGAAAAGAACCTATGAGCCTATGAGAGCTCAAATGCCTCTCCGACCATCTAAACTTTTTGTCACTTACATTTAAGTTCGTCTCTTTATTAGGGATGTCAATCGATATGTCAATCAAATTATATGAGTCGAGGTTGGCTTAACTTACGTTCAACTCAAATAAAAATTTGAAAGCTCAATTCACGCTTAACTTGAAAAAAGCTCACAAACATTGACCTCACATTGCTCACATTAAAATGTGAGCTCGAGCTGAGCTCACGAGTCTCATGAGCTAAATTCATATTAGCTAAAAAAATAAAAATCCTGTAGGAAGAATAGTATAATACAATGAGCATTGAAGCTAAATTTTGACAATAATACAAATATAAATGATATAATGATATAATGATACTTAATTCTTGAAGCAAAATAAACTAATAAAAAAATAACAAAAGATAAATACATAGCAATGTAAAAAATTAAAGAATCTAAATACAACGTAGATAAAAATCCTTATATAGACTAAAACAAAAGAAAATGAAGTCCCAAAATTGTAAAAGCCTTATATAGGAAAAAAAATAAGAGAAGCAGAAGTTCCATAATTGTTTGTTATGCTAATAAAATGAGTCTTACATAAAAAATAAGAGGAATTCATGCACTTAAAATTCTAACAAATGATGAAATTGCAAATTGCAAAGAGTTATTTAATTCCATTGTTGGTCCCAAATTCAATTTCGGCAATCCCATTGAATTATTCTACAATATTTCACTTTGTATTGTGATTCAAATATACAAAAGAAAAAGGAAATCTAAGTAAATAAAGTAAGAAGTAGTGATGAAGAAAAATTAATTTAGACAAGTAAAAAAAAAAAAAAACTAAGTAAATAATAACCTATAAAAGCATAATCAAACTCTTACTCATAATTACTCCCTTTTGATGAACTTCTAATCTAATCTTGACCACAAATTAATCATTCAACTATATATAGGGAAGTAGTGAGCTGCCAAATTGATTCAAGACTCAAGACACAAACTCCGGTGCTAAAAGCACTCTCATATGCTACCGAACCGAAAGAAATTGCTAATACATCTCTTGCCATCGTAGACAAATTAGGGGGAATTTAAGAGTATTTGCTTTCCAATAATCCAAAATAATAAAGTCTTCATCAATACTACCACTCTTTGTTGGGTGAAGTTTTTCCTAAGGATTTCTTCAATGAATGTCAATTTATATGTCTTCTTTTTTTAATTATTATTATATTTATATTTATATATATATATATATAATATTTTAATTATATTATTCTTATTCGGGTTCGAACTTTTTTCGGGATGAGCGGGGTCAAGCTCACGCTCAACTCACATAAAATTCGAGCTTGAATATTGAGTTTACGCTCATATTTTTTCGAGCTATGTTAGGCGGCCCAAACTCGTTGACACCCCTACTCTTTATATTTTTTAAAACTCCTGTGTAGATTTTTAGTTCTTCCAAAAATAAAGTTTTAAATTCTGTTTTTGTGCATATTATTTTTTATAACGCTCCATTACAAGTATTCGACAAACTCTATCCTAAGCTCAGTAAAAATCATAATTCACGAAATATGCAGAGCAAAATAAAAAATTAAATATGTAACTTCATATAATATTATCATTGCAAACTCTCTTTATCTCTACGTCATATATTTGGGAGGCTGTGTACGTGTGTAATTGACCTGTTCTCCATCCAATAGGGAAGGAGTATGACTATAGATTGATAAGGGGTATTTCTGTAAACTTAATAAAGTAGCAACTAAGAATAGAAACTCAACAACTTGACGTGTTGCACTTGTATGCTACTGAGTTTTGGTGGGGCGGGCAAAGCCGTAGGAATGGAATTGAGAAGGGAAGAATGGATGGGGGAGATGTGAACAAATAAAAGCAAAAGCAGTTCTAGCCTGATATGCTCAAAATAAGCAAAATTTTGAAGGAAAAAAAAATGAAAAAACGAGGGAGATAGAGAAGCATTATTAGTTGTAGTGCAGTAGTACCTGGAAAAAAGCTGTCTTTTATACCAAGTGGAATACCTTTTCTACCCTCCTTCCCCGTAATATTTGTGCAAAAAACATGAATATTAGGTCACGCCCCGTACACAGGTGGCGAGACACATCATGGAAATGAATAAGTTTCTAACTTAGTAGGATACTGTATTTATTACGGAACCAAGCACTTCGCTTTAAAAACTTTTATCATCTTAGACATTTGAAAAGTATATTTCTTAAATTCAGAAAATATAACATCGATATTACATTATAATGAAGAATTGTATCTTGAACAAATAACAAAGCACAATAAATATGTTTTCGGAACTTAAAGCAATATTTTATTATTCCTGTAAAACCAACATCAACCTAGTATTTTCTCGAGACTAATTATTACTCACAAAATACTTTACTTTTCACAATAAAAATTGCAGAAACTTCATAGAATACTTAACATTGGCACATTATTAGTGATAACAATTAGGGGTTAACCAAAAGGTCCTTCAACTGGGGTTGACATTTCGATCGATCGTCTTCAGTCGACTTTAATTGTTACCATCAATATAAGAACCGCAAAACAAAATTATTTTCTTCCATATATATGGACATCTTACTTCAGATTAATCACGTGCTTGATTCCTTTTTATTTCATACAAAAAATATATTTTTTTACATAAAGACGTAATCTTTTCATCAATACATTTTCGACATAAAAACATAACATTTTCCATCAATACTTAACTTTTGATGACTTGAAATTGCGATAATTTCCCAATGGTAGAAAATCCTAGACTTTTTGATGTATCAGCTTCTTCATAAGACTCATTTTATTTTTAAAGTAAAAAATATCTCTCACATAAATCTCCTTCTTATAGACAGTCTTTAATATGAAATATTCTCTAGGATCAATACTTTGTTTTATAGAGTCCTAATTTAATTTATACTCCAGATAAATTATAACGGGTTTGATTCTCTAGATGATATACTTTATTAAATCAAATAAATACCTCAACTGATTGATCATCTAAATAAATTAATACAAAATCTCTCAATCAAATAAAATATTTAACCACTAGTGAAATTTTAACCGTCAAATTCTCTTCTCATAGTCATATACAATTTCAAAAAGAATCCATCTTATTCTAATTAACAAAATAAAAGATATTTCTTATTTTTTTTCCCCAAGAAATGCGGGTTTTACATATTCACTTTGAGCTATGGAGGGTGGGCCGTGGGGGCTCTAGTTTCTCTTAATAATAAAAACAAACAACATTAATTACATAGTATTTTTTTAAATAATTACCATATTTTTTTTTTTTTTTTTTTTGCTGAATAAGAAAATTTTCAATAATCACAAGATAGCCGAAGCCATTACAATCAGAGAAAAATATGAAATTACAAGAAAATAAAAGTTATGTAATGATTTAAAAACCATGATAACAGTCAAAAGTCACACTCAACAAATTTGGGTGGTTAGAAAATACTAATATAAAAACTAGTAAGATAAACAAACAAATAATCTTCTTTTTTCGCATCATCTCCATCGCAACTTTGAACCACACAGGCAGGAGAAAATCAATTTTAATATATTCTTTAGGATCGACAATTTATAAGAATATGAGTGATAAAGAGTATTGCCTCAGTAATATGTAAAAAGTTGATAAAGAGAGCTCAGATCAAATCCATAGTCATTACTATTTAATTTTTTTTTTGAATTGAATTATTATAGTCTTGGTCAGAATAAAGTAATGTTATCCTTTTTGATTGAACAATTAATTTTTATGGGTTTGGATGGAGATGGAATGGATAGAGATAATAATGGCCTGTGCAAGCAGACATTTCTACAACCATATTCTTCTCATCTTTGCTTTCCAAGAGATTCTTTTGTAGCATAGCATAGTGTTCCATTTAATCCCCAAGTTTTTTCTTTCTTTCTTTCTTTGCTGCTGTCTTTATTCATATTGGTCACATTAATAGTACTACTTCCTTACTATTCCATTATTATCTTCAAAGCTTTTTGTGAAAGAAAATTCTTGTCTGACTGCTGTCTGAAAGAGAGAGTTCTTGAAACTGGTGTTTGATTCCAAAGTATGAGGAACTTCAACTTGAGTGTTTATTGGAGGGAGGAAAATTGGAATTCTTGATGGGTTTTTTATTATGGTTCTTGGGTTCTTTTCTGATTTGATTACTATTATACTTCCAAGAATTCAAGAATCTAGTTCTTGGGGTTGTTTTTTAGCTTATTTCTCCATCTGGGATTTTGGTGGTTGGTAGTAAGTAGCAAACAGGATTAAACATCAAAATTCTGTTTTGTAGTTGGAAATAAAAAGTTGGAATCTTGGTCCTTTACTAAGCATTTTGGGTGGATAAGGTAGCATCAACTTCAGCTTCTTAGTTCTTATCAACCTAATTTGGCTGCTGATATTTGAGGTTGGTGGGCTCATTTAATCTTTGTTCTTGTTTTCTGCATCCAAGTTTGAATCTTTTTTGTATTGGGAGCTGTGATTTCTTCAAAAAAATTGCAAGATTTTGAAAAAAAAAGTGTATGGTGGAGACTGCTGGAAGTTCAAAATTTGGAGTTTATTGTCTTTTGATGAGTTTGCTCTATGTAATTGGATTTGGATTGAAGGTGGGGCATCTAATTTTGATGCTATGTTGTTTGCTTTTGTCTTTAATTTCCATGATTTGGATAAGTAATGGTATATTAATGACAGCCAAGACTGATTTCCTTTGTGATGGAGAGCATCAGATGATATGGAGAAAGTTTTGGGAGAAGATTTGTGGGAATACTACAACTTCTAAAATTCATCACCATTATTGTTCTCAATATAGTATTGGGCCTAAATGGTGGAGGAAGCTTTTGATAACATGGATAATATTTTGGATCATTGTTTCTTTATCGGTTTTTCGGTATATGAGTTCACAAGCTAGGGAGAAGAGGAAAGAGACTCTTTCAAGCATGTGTGATGAAAGGGCTAGAATGTTGCAAGATCAGTTCAATGTTAGCATGAACCATATCCAGGCTATGTCTATTATGATTTCAACTTTCTATCATAGTAAAGACCCTTCTGCAATTGATCAGGTAAACCCCAATTTCTGTTTTTGTCATGAAAATTTAATAGCTTTAGAATTATTGAATCATACCATTCTGTTGCTTGTTCATGCTGAGCCTTGAATTCCTTGCTACTTTATTATTGTTCCATTAAATTCTAATCAATTTAATGATGACTTGTCATGTCATGGTTTCGTTACCACTAGCCCTCAATTTTTATCTAGTGTTTTGTTATTGGATGAAGAATTGGGGAAAGCATCAGACTGGCAGTCAAAATGCATAAAGGACAAAACATGACACTCAGAATAGTGGAGACAACATTTCTGGCTAGGCCAAGACGGAAGTGGGACTTCCGTCCTGGTTGACGTGGCAAAAAAAGCTGTGGTGGCTGCCACGTCACGGAAGTCCCAATGTCTTCTTTATGTAGAACATATAGCGTAGTTGGCGCAGCACTTCCGACTAGGACAATAGGTCTTAGACTCCTAGGTTCAACACTCCCCCTCTCGGTAATTTAAAAAAATAAATTCTTTAAAAAAATGTAAAGCTTCTACATACGTGATCAGATGGATAGTTCAGAGATGCATTTTATTTCAGAACCAGATTCTGATTCTTTCTTCTTTAGTGTCTAGAATCATGTTGAATGAACTCTCACTTTACAAGCTCGCAGATGACATTTGCAAGGTACACGGAAAGAACAGCCTTTGAGAGACCGCTTACTAGTGGTGTGGCATATGCTGTAAGGGTGCTCCAGTCTGAAAGAGAGCAATTTGAAAAGCAACAAGGATGGATTATTAAGAGAATGGATAGTCTTGAACAGGTCCCGGTTCATAAGGATGGGTATTATTCTGAAGCCCCCGAACGATCCCCAGTGCAGGAGGAATATGCCCCTGTCATCTTTGCACAGGATACTATTTCCCATGTCATTTCATTGGATATGCTCTCTGGAAAAGTAAGTTTTCTTGTTTTTTTAGCTTTATTAGACCGTGTGTTCTTTATGGATATCGTTTTACATGTGCCTGTTAAGGAGATTGATTCCTATTACAACCTATAGCATTTAGAAAAGCATTTGATGTCGTTTATTTTCTGCTGAACAGGAAGATCGTGAGAACATATTGCGTGCAAGGGAATCGGGAAAAGGAGTCCTTACTGCTCCTTTCAGGCTTATCAAATCAAACCGGCTTGGAGTGATATTAACCTTTGCCGTCTATAAAAGAGATCTTCCGTCCAATGCAACCCCTGAGGAAAGAACCCTGGCAAGTAATGGGTATGTGAATTGCGATGTTGATCTGTCTATTGCAACATATATCTTGGCCTTTTCTGTCTTAAATCATTTAGACATTCTAGGACTTGCACATAAGAGGAAACAGAAGGAGAAACAAAATATGGACGAAATATGATATAATGCATTGTACACATTAATCTGGCCTAACTGGTAATGAAAATATTGTAAAAGAAACAAACAAAAAGAGTAGTTGATTTCCATGTCTTGCTTTTGTTTTAGGGGATAAAAAACTAATTGCACATCTGAAATGAGTGCAAAAAGAAGTTCGTTCAGGAGATGAGTGGACCTTGTTTGATGTTTCTACCTTTCTGATCCAGGTATCTTGGCGGTGTCTTCGATGTAGAATCACTGGTTGAGAAGCTACTTCATCAGCTTGCGAGCAAACAAACCATTCTTGTGAATGTCTATGATAAGACAAATATCTCCCACCCTATCAGCATGTATGGTTCGAATGTATCAGTTGAAGGGCTGTGGCATGTTAGTACCCTTAACTTTGGCGATCCATTCCGAAAACATGAGATGCGATGCAGGTAAATTATTATTCTGCATGATACTATTTCTTCATTCTGTCTATGGCAGTTTCTTGCGGCTTCTGAACTCCAATGTAACCGGTTTGTTCAACTCGTTGAGCTAACCAGCATATCATTGTTGCAGATTCAAGCACAAACCTTCATGGCCATGGCTGGCAATAACAACCTCAGTTGGCATGCTTGTGATTGCATTACTGATTGGAGAGATATTCCATGTAACAGTAAATAGAATAGCAAAGGTTGAGGATGACTTTCATGAGATGATGGAGCTCAAAAGGCGTGCCGAGGCAGCTGATGTTGCAAAGTCACAAGTACTTTACTTGCTTCCCATAAGTTGTTTTTGGCAATTGCATATTCTGTGGAATCTTACCTGTACTTCTAACTTCTTGTAGTTTCTTGCCACGGTTTCACATGAGATCAGGACTCCAATGAACGGTGTTCTAGGTTGGTCTAAAGATACTGTCAGCCCGTGTACTATATTTCCAATTCTTTTTCTTCCTATTAATTTGAGTGGATAACATGTGCTCATAGTATAAGCATAACTTTTTTTCTAGGGATGCTACATATGCTCATGGACACAGATCTAGATGTCACTCAACAAGATTATGTGAGAACCGCACAGGCGAGTGGTAAAGCTTTAGTTTCTCTCGTAAATGAGCTTTTAGACCAAGCAAAGATTGAATCCGGTAAACTTGAGCTCGAGGCAGTGCGCTTTGATTTGAGAGCAATCCTGGATGATGTTTTGTCGCTTTTCTCTGGAAAATCGCAAGATAAAGGTGTTGAGGTACTATAAAGATTACTTTCTATTGTAGATCTTCCTGATCTGATTGTCATGGTTGATTTAAACACTTCATATTGGTTTAACCAGTTTTCCCTCGGGTGCAGTTGGCAGTTTATATCTCTGATAAGGTACCAGAAGTCCTAATTGGTGATCCTGGGAGATTTCGGCAGATCATTACAAATCTAATGGGCAACTCAATCAAAGTATGTTTGCATTGTCTGTCTTTTAATTTCCTTTCACGGGTTCAAAGAAGTTGGAAAGGCAAAGTACATTAAGTGGAAAATTGTTTCTCTAAGATGTATCTCTAATGAATATATATATGCCAATCTAAAGAGCTTATAGTACCCAAATATCAAGAGATTATCAAGATGTTTGGTTATAAAATGAATATCATGTGACATTTATGTATAAAGGTTGAAATCTAGCATTATAAGTATTTCAGTTGAAAACTGACCAATGGTTTCTCTATCCACAGTTTACAGAAAAAGGTCACATTCTTGTGACCGTTCATCTTGTTGATGAAGTGGTGGATTCCCTTAAGGATGATAGAGAAATGTCATCAACTAACACATTGAGTGGGTTGCCTGTAGCCGATAGACGTCAGAGTTGGGCTGGATTTAGAGGGTTCGGTCCAGAGGAATATTCATCTTCTTTCCAATCATCTGACCTCGTCAATGTTATTGTATCAGTAGAGGATACTGGTTCAGGAATCCCTTTGGATGCTGAATTCCGCATATTCACGCCTTTTATGCAAGTTGGTCCTTCAATTTCAAGAACACATGGTGGCACTGGTATTGGACTGAGCATAAGCAAGTGTCTGGTTCACCTCATGAAAGGTGAAATCGGGTTCGCGAGCGTCCCGAAGATTGGATCTACTTTCACATTTACTGCTATCTTTTCCGATGGTTTAAGCAATGCAAATGAGCAGAAGAGTCTCCAAATCAGTAAACCATCTAGCTCCATTCCGTCAGAATTCCGGGGGATGAGAGCACTGGTTGTCGATTTCAGGACTTTGCGAGTGGAGGTCTCTAAATATCATTTCCAACGCATTGGAATCCATGTTGAAGTTGTTCCTGATTTGGATCATGCCTTTTCTTACATAAGCAATCAGGAGACCAGTATAAATATGATGCTAATTGAACAGGAAGTTTGGAGCATGGATTTTGGTTTATCGGAACTTTTTATGCAAAAACTAAGAAGTATCGATCATAGTATTCCTAAGGTGTTTCTTTTAGCTAATTCTTTAAATTGTGCTCGAGTTGGCATCTCGGGTTTTGGTGTTTCAACTCCATCTGTTATCACAAAGCCACTTCGGGCAAGTATGCTTGCTGCTTCCCTACAACGTGCCATGGGCGTTGGAGGAAATTACCGCAGTGGAGAACCAGCCAGTTTAATTCTATGCGATCTGCTTCGTGGGAGGAAAATTCTGGTTGTAGATGATAATAAAGTGAATCTTAAAGTTGCTGAAGGTTTTCTGAAAAAGTATGGAGCTGAGGTTGTTTGTGCGGAACGAGGCAAAAAAGCGGTTTCATTGTTACAGCCGCCTCATCAATTTGATGCTTGTTTCATGGATATTCAGATGCCTGAAATGGATGGGTGAGCACAGCATGATTAGTTTTAGTTTATTTAATTGATTTTCATTACCTTGAGAGCTTTCATTGCAAAACTATGAGAATTTTCTTTAAAAGTCATTTGGAATTTTCCGCAGAGGAAAATGATTTACTTGTTCATTCTCCTTTTTCATGATCAGAAATAGTTTTATTTGCCTGTCTTTAGTAGCAGTTAAAAGAATTAACAGACCGCGGGATCATTTTATTAACTAAAATTAAGCCATCTAAAGAATTTATGATCATGATCTTGTTCAGGTTTGGAGCCACTGAGAAGATTAGGAACATAGAATCAGAGGTTAATTCCCGCATTGAACGTGGAGAACTTTCGACTGTGACCGACGAGAACATCTCAAAGTGGCATGTACCCATCTTAGCCATGACAGCTGACGTTATCCAGGCTACAAATGAAAAATGTCTGAACTCCGGAATGGATGGATATGTAACAAAACCATTCGACGCTGAGCAGCTATTCCACGAGGTTTCACGATTTTTTGACGTTTTGTCAGATCAGAACATTTAGACGAGAACCAAGCGAATGTCCCGGGGAGAAAAAAGTAATTCAACCCGCGACACCTTGGAATTCTTATACTGAGTGCTGATTTTTTCCAGAGTGAGTATCCTTAATTACCAGAAGTTCGTATGCCAATTTTGCATATCTTTTAAGCATTAAAAATCCAAACTTGGTACCGATCCTCAACTTATATATGACATTTGCATTGTTCTTTTCTATTTCCAGGAAGTGCATTTCTTCAAAGGACTTTTTAACGTTTCCTGAGGATAGATTTCCATAGCATTTCTCGAGTCTCTAATAGGAGGATGGCTGATTCACTTATACACGAAGCTCTATTGTTGTTTCGGGAGCCTTGAAAAGGGCAAGGAATCGGTTCTTATCAAACTCTCTGGAACTATTGTCCTATATTTTCCTCCGCTCCTTTGTAGCACTCCACAAATCCATGTATGTATCATAAGAGTATTTTTGCTTAGATAATAGTGTGGAATAATCTATAGAAAATACGGATGGTGTACATTCTTGTATATTGATAGTTAATAAAAATGGGGACGGTTTTAGCAGCGATTATAATGTTTGGTTAATCCAGAGTTGGATGTTGTATATATATATATAGAAAAGGGAGGTTCAGAACTGAGAGATCTTAGTTGTGACTGATGTTGGTTGTAAGTTGATAAATTTGCACTGATTCTTGGTTTGGTTCCATTTTGATCACTGTGAAATTAGTTGGAAGCAGTGTATTATCAAGTTTCTTCTTCTGTCGTCGTCTTAATCTAACTTGTTTGACAATGTTGTAATTATACGGACTGTATCAGTCTTTGTTCTGAGGTGTGGTCTTTTTTTTTCTTCTTCTTCTTATTCTTTATGCTTTGTGGTGCATATATTAGGCTTATTAGCCTTGTATTTCGCACCTCAAAAAAAAAAAACTCTATTAGGAGTTCTACTCGAAAGGGTTTATGAGCCGTAAAATGGACATGGACACCGATTGTGTCTCAGAGGTTCAAAGGGGGGAAAAAAGCAGAGAATAATACTTGCCAAGTATTATGGTACAACAAGGCTGCTCTTGTCATGAGGATGTGTAAGTGTGTAACATCCTTTGGGACTATTGTTGCAACATCATGGATTGTTTGGTTTTCTTGACAAATTTTACACGGTATGGTTATCATTGCTACCTCATTTTGTTGTGAATTGGCTGAATCTTCACAAATTATTTCTTTGCAATGTGTCATTTGGTAGACAAAGAGGCAGTGGGAAAGTCAGTTGTCGCCTCCCTTGCATGCCCAGGGTAAGGTTACGACTTACGAGTTCGAGTCATACTGGGAACGGTTTCATACGTGTGTGGGGACTGACGGATATCTTCTCATGAATATGGACAGTTTGCAGAGCCAAAATCCATTTATGAAGATGGTACAAAATTGACAATATCCCTTATAAACAATGGCAAATAAACTAGTGAACATGCTCAAAGAAATCAATACACTTTTTACTCTTGCCTGATTTACATTTGCTACTAAAACCATAGCCAAAGTACAATTTCATAAGTTTGTTTTATCTTTGATCCATTTAGGCAAATAACCAAAACTAGCAGCTACTCATCATCGCTATCAAAATCAAAATGTGGAAATTCGACATGGGGAAGCTTTGGGATTTTAAGACCTGGAAGAGTTGCAGCTTGAATCATCAGATTCTGCTTCTCAGAGGACTCTTTTTCTCCCTCTTGACCGTTCATTCTTGGGGGTTTCAACATCCCTTTGAAGACGCCGCCCAAGGATTTAAATGGATGCCTAAACCCTTCTTTGACCTTCAGAATTAGTGAGACTTCAGAAAGCTGCCATACGACGGTGAGCACGATCATGACTGATAGAAGACAATGGGTTACAAAATTCTGCCTCCTCATCTTTTTAAGCTCCTTAACTATCTCTTCTTTTCCAGCTTCGGAAATACTACATCCGCATGCTTTGTTTGTACCTTTATACTTCTCAACGGTTTCTGGAGAAGGGTTGTTGTCAGGGGATTGTTTCTCAAGCATGCCGTCATCTTCTTGTAATGATTCCAACTGTTAATAACAAGGGTCAATAGTATGTTCCTTGGAAAATGACTAGGGATTTATCTCAATAAAATTGAAAGTTGGACGCAAAGCACTCTAAGCAAACACATTGTGAAAGGGTAGGGGGGTATACTTTTAGTGTGGGAATGCTGAAGTGAAGTGAACCCTGGCAAAGATTGATTTCAAGAAAAGAAACATGAAATCTAAAATGACACCCCTAAATTTCTTTGTTGACACACAGCCCGCGACGGTCACCACCCATGCAAATTTTACACGCCCTCCAAGCACGCGGCTTGCCCTCCACCCCTATGAAACAAGAAAATGAGGGGTTGACGGTGTCAACAAAGAAAATTAGGGGTGTCAAAACAGTACCCCCTCAAAAGAAATTGCACCTAATGAGCATGGAGCAATGCTCAGGCCAGAGGCTAATGGTTGTGGTAAAGAACATGGGTGGATCTAGGGGGTGGGGGCGGCTGCCCCAAACACCTTTTGGAACGCAAAATTTTCTATATCAAATTTTATATTTTGTGAAATTTCCTTGAAGTGTTGCATTTTGCCCCCCATAATTTGTTTAGAAGCCCAATATAATAATACATGTCCTTGTGTAATTCGCACTCAACCTCTAGGTTGTAAATCCATCTCTGTTACACAACAAAGTTAACAATATCCAAGTGATATTCTCTAGTGTAAGTGCTTACGGGGATTAGGGTGGATCAAGAAGGGGAAATTCCAGTCAGTGTTAACTCCAATGATTCAAATACAGCTGAATCTCTAGTCCTGGAGTTTTCAATAAAATACCACTATACTAAATCGTAAAACTATCCTGCAAAAAACAAATAATTAGATGTTCTGAAAGAATCAAAAGATCTTCAAAGTCATAATAAATTAACCCCCCCATCCTAGCAGCATGGCTAACTACTTAGCAATCCTCCTTGCTATACAAAATGTATATTGAAGGTGACTATAGAAACTTAGACAATTCTGATATGTAGCAGATATCATAGGAATCCATAAAAATCCTTAAAAGATAATATCTCCGTCCCAAATTGAATATCAAATTATATATAAACTCTCATAACTAACTTCAATCTCCCCTAACATCTGTGGGTCCTCCTATAGTACGGTAACTTGAATAGTCAAATGTGTACATTTAATTTGAGATAATTAAGAAGATGAATCTACTTGGAGATAATATTACCTGAGAAAGTAATTTGGAAAGAAGGCGGTGGTCATCATCATCATTATCAACAACCCCATCTACATCATCCGCAACTGAAACAAAATTATCAACGGCCGATGATGATGATCCTCTTTTCTCTTCCTCAATCAATTGTTTAATTGCCGTCTGAATTAGCTCTACCTTCTGCTTAGAATCCATTTTTTTCCTCTGTAATTTTTCCCAATTCACTGTATAATTGATGTGGAAATGGGAATTACAGAATTTCAGAGCTTATCGATTTTGATATCGTCACGGTATCGCTTATACTACCATAGGTATGTATCATGGTCTCTGCTGATACAAATTGAATGTGAATTTCCATCGTTCTCCCACGGAGAGGCTCATGACAGGTTTATTGACCTTAGTCTCACCTCACTCACAATAGAATTTAGTATGGAATAAATATTTTTCACATATGTTGGATCAAATGATCTGATGGTTAACATATATTCTGCAAGTGCGAAATGAACCGTCATTTTGCATCTAATTCTTAATTAAAAATATAAATCTTGTTGTATTGTATAATTACTGTGAGTGGAGGGTAAGATCAAGACTAATATTTGTCTAATTCATCCCTCAGCTTCCTCTTTGTGGTGTTTTTGCTTTTTCTTCTTCTTTTTTTCCTTTTAAAAATCGAGCATATATAACGAAAAGCAGGGCATATATAAGAATTAAGATGAATAATTCAAATTTAATTTGAATAAAAATTAAGAGTAATTTAACCATAAATAAGTTACAACAAATATTTTTAACTATAGGACAAATATGTTATTAAAGCTTCCATTCCTTCAATACGAACCGTCCATATCATAATACCAGGTTAGCTATTAAGATTTAGAAAGAAAATACATCTATCTAAATAAATTATTATTTTTTAAATAAACGATCAATATAAAACAAAATATATATATATATATATATATATATATATATATATATATATATATATATATATATATATATATATATATATATATATATATATATATATATATATATATATATATATATATTGCACTTGGGATTCTTCATCTTCACAAATCAATTCATTTCTCATTTTAAAAAAACCAATGTAAATCTTGTCAAGAGATAATTATTCATACAATACTTCCATTTCCCCGGTGAGTGAAAATCCTTCATGGTTGTGAAAGGATCAATAGATCAAGTCCATGCCCAGCTTTTGACTAGCGAAAAAGGCCAATAATAATTCATCTGTAACAATCATTCACCAACAAGGGGGACTAGTGGGTTACAAACAAAAGGTGGAAATGTGGAATGACAATTTTGTGTGTATCTAATGGTCTTGGCTCCTATGCGGAAAGTGGAATGGTCCGTATATGCGGGCCAAGCTGAGGGCCGTTGGATTCATCCAACAGTTGTTTCAAAGTAGGGGTATTTAGGGATAAACGTTAAACTCTTTTTCATCCGCCGCAACTTTCTCTCTCATCAAGAACATGTGTTCACTAATCAAGAACATATGTTCACGGAAAGAACATGTGTCCACCGAACAAAAATATTTGTTCAATAATCAAGAACACGTGTTCTCAAAAACATGTGTTCACCGAACAAAAATATGTGTTTAATAATCAAGAACATGTGTTCACACAACAAGAACATGTGTTCACCGAACAAAAACATGTGTTCATTACACAAGAACATGTGTTCTTGTAGAAAGGTGACTTTTTGCTTTTTCAGCAGCTTTTGTTGACCTCGGAAACTCAACCGATGTGACTGTTGCATGTCCCCTTCTTTTTTTCTTTTTTATATTTATTTGTGAAATTACATATATACCCTTCTAACCCTCTTTTAAATCATAGCCGTCGATCCATTAAAAAATGAAATCGACAGCTCCCAGCGTGTCCCGCACGTGCGGAATTTTGGACGTTCCACATAGGAACCGGACTGGTATCTAATCATGGATCTTGCAACAATTATGAATGGCCATCCATCATATTAATCAGCACATATGATTACTTACAAAAATCAAGACCTATTTATTATTCAAACCACCCCAAAAAAAATAAAAAAATAAAATAAAGACATATTTATGTAAACATTCTTAACACACAAAATATAGAACTAAATCCCCATTAGGAAGACTAGAAGGAAAGACTACAGTTACTTTCTATCAAGGAGGAAATATCGATATGTACATGTAGAATTGCAAACTTCCTTTACAGAAGCCATACCCATGACAAAATCTACTCACAGCAGATAAATATCATCATTTTCCATGATAGAGAAGCCAGAAGATGAAGACGCGGCGGTTTCACTTTTCAATTCCTGAAGCTCAGCCTATAATGTTAAAAACCAAAAAAAAAACCGTATTGATATACATGTTTTCCGAATTCATAAGCACAAAAGATAATAAGATGAAAGTTCCTCCAGAAGCGATTATAAACATAATTACCCACATTTTGCACCAGGTCCAGTCAACAGCGGAGCAAAAAATATTTTACCATTTCATGATGTGGATATTACCTTAGCTTGACGATATTGTTCAAGGAGGCGAGAATATTGCTGACGGGCGTCTGGAGATTCTACCATTGTCAGCACTCTGGAGACTGCCTCATCAATAGTTGCATCAACCTTCTGTTTCCGGAAGACCCTAAGAATGTCTTCATCCTCAGATTCATCAATGACTTCATTCTCATTCCGGAATCCCCGAAGGCCAACTCCTCGTCGGCGCCATCTTAAAACCACCTTCTCCAAAACGCCCACTGCCCAACATACCTTATATTGTTTCCTAACTTGATAGCCTCTCACAAGAGCCTGCCATGAAAAGAGTCCAAATAAGACAACGTTTCCAATCTCTGGAATACTTTCTTTAGCTCCAACTTTATGCGGACTTGGAGATTTTACAGATCATTCTTGCATATACATCCTATATGGAACTTATGCATTTCATTTTCAAAAGAGGTAAATTTTTAGTATAAAGAGTAACAAGGATTTAGGGTTAGAATGATTTTAAGTAATCTTCAATAACCAATAAAAATGTGCAAGTTGCTAAAGTTATTATCAGACTAAACAAGACAAGTTAATATTATAAAGGAAAACTTTATGGGCAAAGTATGAGACCTGTATCTTCACTACTTTTTGCCGAAATGCAAGATAATCCTTGCGTCCTTTATAACCCCGGAATTTCTTCTGAATTGATAGAGCAGCAGAATTATAATCCCTTGAATTTCGGAATGCCAATTTGGACACCGCAGAGAGGCCCTGCACATCATCCGAAAGAAGACCATATTCATCTAAATCAGCCGAAGAAGCATCTCTCTGCACTCGCTTCCTAAAAGAATGAGCCCGAAATGCACATTGTATGCGTGCTGCAGCTTGAGCTGCACTCCGAACTGCGGCTAATGTGTCCTTAAGAGAAAGTTGGTCCTCATTGGTTGTAGGATTTGTCTCTGGAACACTATTCCACGTTTTTTCCGCTTCTACATCGGCAGATCCTTTAGATAGCTCACTTTCTTCCAGTGTGAGGGAAGAAAGATGACTTGTAAGTGCCCTTTCAGAAAGATAACCAGCAAGCCCTTTGTAACCATAGGTGGCAGCTATAAATGCTGCCGTTTTACCAATAGCATCCCCTGCAGTGGGATCTGTAACTGCTCCAGCCAATGCACCAGATGCTATAAGCGCAGCAACCATTTTTTCCCTGTCGTAGATGAGTGACAACGGCTTTTCAGAGGGGGAAAAGAGAGGAAAAAGACAACGGCTTTTCAGCACTATGATGCAAGAGTTACTAGGAAGCCATTTGCCAATGAATATTACCATTGTTCTGCATGAGATTGACTCTGAATTTATATCACGCACCTCTCCCCCACCCCAAAAAAAAAGACTGAATTTTATATTCATTTCATGCAATTTATGTTAAACCTGTTTATTTTTCAATCACAAAGTATATTATCTTGACAAGGTCCAGACTTGAAAACTTTCTCCTTGATGAATGGCTTGCGCCTAAAATTTTCATGGACTCTTTTGCCTCATCTAGTTCTCTAGACACGGTACCAAATCCTAACGCTGAAAGTAATAGATAGTACTACTAGATGAGAACACAGAGGGAGGAGGAATGAAAGTCTTCAGTAGTAAGATAAGGATGTCTCCTTCTCCAGCATTTTCTGTATGGTCTTTTATTCTTTAAATAAACATTTACATAAATTGATTTGCAAACTCATAATCTACTAATATCAATGAATAAGCAATAACCACGTAAACTCAAAAGTTTAATATGAAGCAAAGAAGGAACCGATTTCCAGTTGTTAAATAAGGACAGGAAAGCATCCCCCCTTTGCCTTGCTTAGAGACACTTTCTTAAAAGACGCATTCGAGGAAAAGGAGAACTTTCTTGAGAGAAGAAGTATGAAAGTCTAAATTACCTTCCAAAACGTGCAGCCCAATGAAGTGCAGTCCACCCATTGATGTCACGAAAATTAACGCTAACACCAGACTTGAGAATTGGCTGCAAAGCCCACTCAAATCCCAATCCAGCAATCATATGTATTATCCCCTTGCTCTTTCTTTGACAAGGAACAGCCTGACCTAGATAAGAGCCAATCTTGTAATTTGTCCTTCAGAAGCTCTTCTAGCAGCCAGTCTTTTGTGAAAGATGATGTTGAACTGCCCACCAAAAGAACCTCTATGACTTGACTCCATGAGTCTTCGCCAGTTTTTAAGTTCCCCAATAGATCGGTTACAGACTCAGAGCTATCTTCTTTCTGCATTGGAGAAGTGGATAGAAGCAATTGCACAAATCTGACGAGCGACAACAGTTCATCTGGGCTCTTACTAGCATTGGTATCTTGATGATCACAATGGCTACAAACACAAGGCTTTACACGGTAGTCAAACTCCCTGACTTCACTACAGGATTCCCTATTAGCAGAAGTAACGCAAAGTGTGACTTTTCCAGACAAGTGAGGTGGAGCGTGACAAGAGATAACTCCATCCTGAATAATTTGAACAGGAACTTCAACATCGCCAAACATGCAAGTCCATGTACACTCAGATGGATCACAAAGAAATGATCCGATGATGACAACCTGCATTTAATAAATCGAAAATTTTACACCCCCAAATATCAATCTAAGTACTCTGGTGTCCGAGAAAACAAGACTGCAACATACCTCCTGGAACTATCCTAAGGATAACACGCCTAACCACCTTTTCAATTAAACTCTTAATCCAAATTCATTTCAACAAATGAACATATTTAAACTTCAAAGATAGAAAAAGGGGGAAAAGAAGGGTTTGACGATCAATGCACCTCCTGGGTAAGATATTGATATCAGGAAGATCATGGATATCTTCATTATTTTGGTTTTTATATATAATGATATAAAGATTATTATGATACGATAAAACGTCAGGATGGCACCTTAAGTGTTGTACATTTGAACACTTTTCAACAAACGAACCTAAAGTGTTGTACTAGTCTACCAGTAGAATTATCAAGGACATATGTAAATTGTTCAAAATAACTGAAAATTGATATTGACAAGTGTACCTTTGTTGTCTCTGAGCAATAGCCCCAATCTGGGGATATCTCCCTGATAGTAAATCTCTGCTTTTGGGAAATCGTTAAACTCACATCATCTTCAAAGGAAATTCCAATTTGCTCTGCCTCTTGGTAAAAAAGTGTTGGGTAATGATCAGGATCATTAACATAAGTACCCATGGTAGACGAATATGCAGGATATTTGAAATCTTCAACTTCTTTAGCAGCGGGTACAGATACTGGCAAGAGAACCAAGTGTTCAGTATTTTTTCAGAAAAACTATTCTTAACTTTCAAAAACTTGGCAGCACGGAAAATTTGAAATATAAATAGTCCTCAAGAGTAATCAAGATCTTACACATCTGACTACTGCTTCCTGAGAAATTGAGCCAGGAATAGCTCTCTTGCCCAGCCATTGGTTTTTCTATGGATTGCTCGAGCAGGTTACCCTGTAGTATCATAGCAGACTTAGACCTTCGAAAGAGTGCTAGATAATCAACAAGTGTTTCATTTTCAGTTTGTGCCTGTGGTCTCTACAACTTTAGTGTAATCATAATGAACCATTAGACTTCATTAGGTAACTAAAAAACCTATATGGCCCCTACTTTATATCACACTAATAAGCTGCATCTACTATCATTACAAGTTTAGAAAAATAAAGGACCCGTTGGACATGATTCAGAAACATGTATAATTCAATGAAGAATAACAGAAGGAACTATCAAATCAAAGACTCATACTCACATTTTCATTAATCTTGTTCACGTGACTGTCTTGTGAGACAACATCTGCCGAATAGCCATCTAGCACGTCTGTCCAATCATCTACCTCGTGCCCCAGTTGAAAGTGATTTTGAATGATGTAACCTAAAAAGACAAGACTAATTAGCAGCAGCTTCAGGATACAGTTCAGACTTCTGTTACTCTGATAGTCAATGAAGTAGTGAAAAGGATTACTGCGAACTCAACACTCTACCCTTGTCTGCTAACTATGTTTTTCCATTTAATAATTTTTTCACACTGATTCTGCTCAATACATGGATCAGTACAATCCGAGGACATGACACCTAATCCCGATGAACTTCCAGTAATCCATAAAAAAACATCATCTCAACCTAATTCTTATGATCTAGCAACAAAGAGCTCCCGGATTTCTAGGAGAACACAAGCAGCAGTCAGCAGAAGGCATGTACTTAATTACCTCTCCATGTCCTAAGAAAATTCAAAAGTAGTTGGACCACAAAACAGAGCAAACTTGAGAACTTGAAAACACATTCAGCAGTAAACCAGATGAAGCTCTGATTAGACAAATCTTAAACAACTACAACAACAACAACAACCAAGCCTTAATCCCAACAGATTGGGGTCGGCTACATGAACCAAAGTAAGAATCACGTAAAGTCATCCACATGGATGCATTCTCTCCACTTCTTTCGATCCCAAACACAACCCTCATCTAGTTCTAGCAGATTCATATCCCCTTTTATCACCTCCGTCCAAGTCTTCCTCGGTCTCCCTCTACCTCTTACGCCATCTATATACAAATCTTAAACAACTAATACAAAAAAAAATGAAAAAGAAAAAGAAAAACCTAATATGTTTGCATATTGCTCGACTCACCAAACAGTGTTGACAAACTAACATAAAATTTGTAAACTGAGAATGTCGGAATCACCTGGAGTTGAAGCAGGTGAACTAGGATCCTGTATTATACTTTCTAAATCAGAGCTCTCATTCTCAGTGTACAATGGGCCAATCTCTTTCACTATATCATCTAAACTTAACTGGTGCTCAAGCATTCTCAATGCTTGACTTATCTCAAACCCCGATGAACTATTCTCCTCTACTGTTCTCTCTACATTATCTGAGTAATTTGTCCTGTTAGTCTCGATGACTGCATCAGAACTAATTTCTCCAGGACTCGACAAATTCTGATACTGTTCAGAAGACTCCCCAATGAGAGCGGAGGAGCCAGGCTGCTGAGTAGTATATGAGCTCGAGCTCTGACTCAAGGTAGAAAGAGATACGGGGGAGAATTGTGATATACTTCCTGCACCGTTTCTTCCCTGCAGTTCAAAAGTAAGATGAAGTCAACTGAGATTGAAGGTTACCATATATTCAGTTACCAACAATAATCAACAAGAATTCAGGCAATTGTAGTGGTACATTTCAATAATGGAAAGAAAAAAAAAAACTTGCCTCATTTATGTCTCGATAGTGAACCAGAACAATGTGATCGTATCCCCTGTAGAAGAATGGAAAAGTAAATAATAAAAAATCAGACCATAATGCATCGCCAGCTATATACTTAGATCTCTTATAAGAACTACTCACAGCAGGAAAATACAACCAAACTCCATTAATGAATGTAAACTCACGGTTCCAAGATCCAATAGCTTCGTCTCTGAAAACTAGGGTTCTGCTCTCCATGTGCATAATAGCAATTTATTGCCTCAACATTTCCAACCTAGCCAATTCAAACAAACATGAGATGAGAATCCTAAACTCGCTTGCATTATAGAACACAAACTCGATCATCTATCAAATAAACCTCTGCAAGGTGCAGAGAGTATCAGAGAATAGCAAAAAGTAACCTTAAGCCTTTCATGTGCTTCACCAACTGTTCTCCCATCTCTCTTCCTACGCCAACTATGACCATCCTTGCGGAAAAACCGCTGGACCCTCTTGTTATAAAGTATTAATGATCCACCTGTCGAAGCAAAATAAATGTCAGACAAAACAACAATCCATCTTATACACTGTATTGGCAAAACTTCGCTTTTGAAGAATTAAAAGGATTTGGCAAAAAGCAAAAACTATTACTAGCTGGTTTCTGAGGAGGCTCATGATTGATCATGTTGTCCTCATGATTTCTAAGTATGAAGAGTACTTCAGGAGGCTTCAGCCATCTAACTTGAGCTTCCCTGACCAGATTGCTTATGTTATATCCTGAAACGAAATAATGTGGCAGCTTCATAAATATCTCTGCTATAGCCGCATGCATAACTGTGAAGAGCAAAAACAATCCCAAAAGCTCCTAATACATCATCTAAAGAGCCAAAATATTGAAAGCACACAGGTATACATTCAAAATGCAATCATCTACTCCCTCTACTCCCTCCATTCCTTAATATAAGACTTTCAGTACATGTAGCGAAAATTAAGGAAGCAAAAAAACAAGGTACTTTGTTATTCAAAATACTAATATTACTCTCTTAAATATGACTTGTATACATTCAAAATGCAATCATCTAACATTTATGTCATGTCCCCTGGAACTCTATATGGTCGATTAGAAAATAAGGAGGCATCATGACTACTTCTCATAAAGCTACATAACGGACCGCACGGGATCTAGCTACCCTAGTCAATAATCTTGTTGAGATACAAGAGAAGTTAGTTTTGTTAAATACAAAAAGGGATCATCAGTAACATTATCTATTAGAATAAGAATCTGATTATTCTTGATCTACAAGCTGAAGTACTTAAAACAAACATTCTGTACATTTCTGGTTATTCAAATTCCTCAATCATTCAGATAGATGCAAGGGGATGGAATTCTTATGCAATGCAATTTTATTTTCTACCTAATATTACCATAGTATAGTAATCCCTCCGTTTTCTAATAGATGTCTTTTTGGCCTCTTAATCATTTCTCCAAATATATGTCATATTTCAACTTTTTATATTTAATATGCTGATAAAAAAAAAATATTTCTCCAGTCAGAACTCAGAATCATTGAAATAAATTAAGCAAAATTAAACTCTAAAAATTACTCTGAAGTTTAGTACTGAAATTCACTACAGATTCTGCAGAAACTAATATAAATCGGAGATTAACAGGAAAACGTATAATTGAAACCGTAACTAAAAACTTTCATTTACCTGATTGAGACATATTCCAAGCTTTCACATTCAGTAAAAACTAAAAATCGAATTAAACAAGTTAAAACTGCACGAATTGAACAAAGACGGTGGCGGATGTCAGTATGAACTCGAAAGTCAACGGAAATTCAACGGCCTGAAAATTGGAGTTCTAAAAGAGAATTAATTCGGTTACGAGTTGGATCGACTCTGGAGAAGGAAGGAGAAGGAGAAGGACGAATTGTACGTTTGACTGGGAAATGAATACCAAGGAATTTAAAGATATACTTTTGCCTTTTATAAGTACTATATTTGTATGGGAGCTGTTCTGTTATGTTCAACGTGCTCAAAATATGAAGCGGTAAGAAGCATCGAGGATGACGACCCACAACAAAGTAAGGTAAGTAGTAGTAGTAATTTTCTTTTTTCTTTTCTCAGAAAAAATATAGAGTTGTATGTATGTAACTCAATTTAGGTTAGGAATTCTCTATCCTCATTTGATGTCTTTTTTCTGTTCCACCAATAAAAAAATAACATGTATTAAATTTTTAAATAAAAAATTATAACCTAAAAGAAATAGTGAAACCTACAGAAAAAAAATATACGCACAGTAAATTTCTATTCGTGAGGACACAGAACGGGAACAAACAATTTTTTGCCATTAATTTAGACCGTTCGAATATGGTGTGGAACGCTTTAAAATTCCGTACGTAAAGTACAATCAGATTCCTTAGATATATAAAAAAATTAGATGGTTGAGATTTTTATAATCGGCTCATAACAAGTGTTGTATGCTCTCAAAAAATCTCAACGGACAAGTTTTTACATTCTTATTTCTCCCTATTCCTTTTCCTTTTACCAGTAATGAATTATTCCAAATATGATAAGATATATTAAAATAATGGATAAAATGATACATCACATTTCATACAAAAGATTATAGTTAATTGACATCGTCAACTACTACTACAGGGATGATTCAGGGTCGCGACAGTCGCTTTCGAGATTTTTAAAAATAATATTAGATATAGTAATTTTTATATGTAATTCGAAATTTTTTATCAAATCCCCTCCCCCCAATTTTTGCAGCTTTTTATAGGTAGGTCGGTAGGTATGCTGTTGCATTTTTACAGACAATTCATGGCTTCGTCCCTGTACTACTAGAATAGTTAATAATATAATATGGCATTCGACTCGCATATTAAGGTATCAAATCTTTCTTCCCCAATTTAAAAAAAAAAAAACATTCACGGGTCATCGTCTAATTCTCTATTCCAAATATGTAGTACTTTTTAACTACGAAATTCTCTATTTCAAACCTTCGATACTCCGTTAAACCCATGGGAAATTATTTCTCTTTTTGATCAGTCAAACAATGGGTTGTTCAAAAACTACCTTAACGACAGAAAAGGGGATTGATCAAATTCTATGGAGTCTGACTCATAGTGATCATTTATCAAAGAATGACTCTGGTTATCAAATGATTGAACAACCGGGAGCAATTTACAGCGATGCTTCCTTGGCCGTGTGGAACATGGATTAGCATTATGTCATTCCTACAAGTGATCTCGACGTTAATGCGCGTTTACGACAAATTCGGGGAGGTCCATGATGTATTGGTGAGAAGGGATCAGCTTCTTTACCTCGGATCTCACGCAGGCCGGTTCCTGTGCGGAACGCTCAAAAATCCGCACGTGTGGAACACAATGAGAGCCATTGATTTCATTTTTTAAATGGATCAATGGCTATGATTTAAAAGAGGAGAGAGAAAAGTTAAAAGGGTACATATGTAATTTTATTAGAGGAGAGAGAAAAGTTGCGGCTGAAAAGTCAAAAAGGAGGAGAGAGAAAAATTGCTGCTGAAGGTACATTTCTACAAGAACACCTGTTCTTGTTCGGTGAACACATGTTCTTATTCGGTGAATACATGTTCATGCTCGGTGAAAAGATGTTCTTGTTCTGTGAACACATTTTCTTGATGAGTGAACAGATGTTCTCGTTTTGTGAACACATGTTCTTTCCGTGAACACATGTTCTTGATGAGAGAGAAAAGTTGCGGCTGAAAAAAAAGAGTCATTAAATACCCTTACTTTGAAACAACCGTTGGATGAATCCAACGGCCCTCAGCTTGTCCCGCACCAAAACTTTCCGCATAGGAGCCAAGGTAAAAAACTAGGTACTAGGTGGAAAACACACACTGGATTTTGTTTTTCTTGGAAAGACCAGGGAGGGAGTGGATTCTTACACAAATATAGGCTAGACTCGACTTTAACCATTTTGTTTTGGGTAAGATATTTGACTATTTAAGAAAGTTCTCCTCTAACACACCACTCCAGGGAGTAGATTAGCCTGATTAGATAATGAATAAATATTTAATCTTAATAACAAATTTATATGTCAATTTTTTATGGACATATTATAGTAGACATAAGGTATTATATTATTTAGAAGGGGCTGTCATGTCTTTTTGATAATAGTAGATAACCATATATATCAATCAAAAGGGAGTATAGTTAAGTTAATGTCATTACAAACAACTCTAACAACATAAGCCCGGGCATTCCCTGTCACTAGTTTACACACAAAAGGGGAAACAGAAATAAGAGAAACTAGACCACAATTAGACGACGCAACTCCTTTCTTTGCCAGCAAATTTGCACAAGCGTTCACCTCTCTGTAGATATGGCTAATTTTACTCCCCCATATCTTCCCTAGCAAGACCCTGCAATCATGAATAATAGTACAAAGTGGATGAGTAACAATATTCGCATGCAACACGAGATAAATAATAACTTTAGCATCAAGTTCAATCTCCAAACCAGTGATATTAAGATGAATAGCCATGTTGAGACCAACTCTTAGAGCCCATAATTCAGCAATGTTGTTAGAAGAGAAATCCAAGTTCCTATAAAACCCTCTAACCCAATCACCATTATGATCCCTAATCAGACCACCGCTACCTTATTTACTACCCAGATTGCCAAACGACGAGCTATCCACGTTAAGTTTCATCCAGGTGGCTTGTTCCATGAGACCTTAATACTTGTTCTGTTATTTAACTTCGAATTAACATTCCCAAGAGCATGGAATTCTAAAGCTTTTTTAATAGTATCCTCAAAGACATCACTCATGTTGGTCCCAGGAGAGACGATGGATTTATTTCTTTTAATCCAAAGCCCCCAACATTCAAATCTAAAAATAGTTTCCCAACTGAGATTGCAAAAAGGGGGACACCACAGTGGAAGCGCACCATTCTCGGAACCAATTCGCATAGTCAAGCTCCTGCAACTTTTTTAAATGTTGTTGCAAATTCAGTTTATCCCATAAGAGTTTAGCTTCCGAACAATTCCTTAGAATATGTTCTATGCTTTCAGATTCCACTCCGCAAATGGGACAAGTAAGGGAGTCTACAATATTTCTCTTTGAAAGATGCTCCTTTGTAGGAAGCCGATCATGGAAGCAAGTCCAAAGAAAAAAATTCACTCTTTGATTACATTTGGTGGACCAAATCCACATCCACCTTTCTCCTCAATTTTCTCATCTTTAAAGGTACTATGAATAATATCATGAGTTACTTTAGAGTTGAAGTCACTATTCTTTTTAGCCTTTCCAAATTCCCACTTTTCTCCCTAGCAATGGCAATAACATTGAACCCACTTTTAACCAACTCTGTAACTACAAATTTACCAATATAACCTGTAAAACCCACAACCAAAACATTGATATTTTTTGGGTGGTTTTTGGTCCTAAATGAAGTTCTTGAGTTTTCCACAGTTTTTGGAGTAGTATCTGAAGAAGCTGCTATAATCTGAAATCTAATCTTTGTAAATTTAAGGAATTCTAATAAATGTAAAGAAGTTTTTACCTGAAATTGATTGGTGAAATGAGAAGAAAGTAGTTTCTTGAAGCTTTGTGATTTTGGTGAATGGAGACTTATGAGTCCTCCATTGAAGCCGGTGCTGCCCATCGCTATGTCGGCTGAGTTGTGGTTGTCTCGCGGCGGCGATTGATCTTGGTTGCGGAATAGAGAAAATGAACCAGAGAAAAGGTCATTCTTGCTTGCGGGTCGGGTCGGATCGGGAATGACTAAGTTTTTTTTTTTTTTTTATAGGAAATACATTATGTATTTCATAAAGTGGTATCAAGTAATTTGTCAATCATTGCATAATTTGACAATCTATCAGCTGAATTATTACAATATATGTAGATAAAAAATAATTTGTCTATGCTAATCCTCATTATAATTTTAATTTGACTAACAATATGTCCTATGAGGGATAGATCTTCCTCTATTTGATGAACTTTGTTGACCAATGTTTTACAGTCGCTCTCTAGTGTGAAGTGCTGATATCCTTGAGCTAATGCAAAACGAAGTCCTTCCAGAAGTGCCTTTGCTTCAACGTATTCAGGGCTTGGTGAATTGTGTATACACTTTGCAATTCCTGTTGTAAAGATGCCTTCATGGTTGCGCACGATCACTCATATGCCTCCCGAGTTATTATTCCATGCTCCATCAACGTTAATTTTTAGGAAACCATGATATGGGGGTTTCCATTTAATACATGATGCTTGTTGCAAGAGCTCAGGAGATTTATCTGTATTTATGGGAGCAAACATTTTTGCCTTTCCTTTGAGCATATATCTGATTTGATCAAAATTTGGCAAAGGTTGTCGCGCCCTAATCGACCCTAAAGATGATGCAAAAACTTTGTTGAATTCGGCAACGTCAATTAGAGAAAGATTAACAATCTCTTCTGGTGTATGACTATTTCCTTCGAATATTACTCGGTTTCGATTGCACCAAATGCGCCATGCAATATAGACAAAATGAGTGGAAATCTCCTCACCCCCTGTTAGAATCGGCTTTAAACAAAAAGGGAATTCGTCTTTCTTTAGTAAGTCATGTAAGTTGAAACTAGTTTGGATCCATACTTCCATGGCCACTGGACATGAGAAAAGCGCATGCATTGTAGTTTCAACCGCCTCGTGACAGATAGGGCAATGAGGTTTTATAGTATTAACTCGCCGTGATAAGACTTGGCAAGTTGGCAGGATTCGTTGGAAGATTTTCCAAATGAAAATTTGCAGCTTTGGCGGGACGGGTAGTTTCCAGACTTCTTTCCAATGATCAAAGCCATTTAATTTGGAGGTTGATGGGGGCCTCTTGCTTTCCACCGTTGATGTCAAATTGGAGGTGATATCCGAATTTTACGGAATAAAGTCCATTTGTTGTATACCCTCAAACTAGACGATCTGGCGGCCAGGCATCGCATAGTAGTACTTTGAGTATTTCCTCAATCTCATATGAGGAGAAAAATTCTTCCAACAATGTCATATTCCATTGACAATTTTGGAAGTCAATGAGTCTAGAGACTGTCATTATTCTTTGAGTTATATGCATGTCTGGCGGGGATAGAATTTTAAAAAGTACTAGCAGTTGTTAACCATTTATCTCCATAGATACTAACACGTGACCCATTACCAATCCTCCATCGTAGTCCGGATTGAAGTAGTTCCCGACTTTTAAGGATCCCTTCCCAGATTAAGGATGTACGACCTTTAGGTTGCACAGTTAAGAATATATCTAGAGGAAAATATTTCGCCTGCAATACCCTTGAGCAAAGCGAAAAGGGTTGGTGAATAATACGCCAACTTTGCTTTGTTACTAATGCCATATTAAATGCCTCTAGATCACGAAAAACCAAGCCCACCCCGATCTTTTGGCTTACATAATTCTGTCCAAGCTCGCCAACAGATCTTTTTGTGATTTTCATCTCCACCCCCTAAAAAAGTACCCAACATGCTAGTGATGGAATCTATTATATATTTGGGCAGAAGAAAACATGACATTACATATGTGGGAATAGCTTGAACCACAGATTTAATTAGTACTACCCTTGTTGTGAATGGCAGTCTTCTCTTTCCAACTGCGTAGTTTTTTCCAGACTTTATCTACAACGAACTGAAAGGCCTCTTTTCTAGATCAACCTGTCATGTAAGGCACCCCTAAATAGTTTCCTTTTCCATCACCCTCTGGAATTTGGATGATGGAAAAGGCTAAATTTTTAATGTCCTCTAGTGTGCCTTTACTGTAGAAAATGTTGGAATTGTCGTAGTTTATTAGTTGGCCGGAGCAGGTTTTATATGTTTCTAGAATCACTCTTAGTCTTCGTATGCACACCTCATCAGCTTTAGCGAAGAATAGAGAGTCATCTGCAAATAGCAAGTGTGCGACAGAAGTCCCACCTCCAAATTGGAATCCTGTTAAAAGCCCTCGTTCTTCAGCAGAGCGAACAAGTGATGATAGTCTTGCTGTGCAGATGAGAAAAATGAAAGGGGGAGCGGATCTCCTTGGTGTATTCCCCTAGTTGGCCTAAAAGATTTAGTATGGACACCATTAATCAGGATGGAGTAGTTGACTGTTCTGATACAGTTCATTACAAGGGAGAGGAACTTTGACGGAAAATTCATACATATCATTACCATTTCTCAGTAGTTCCATTTAACTCTATCAAAAGGTTTGCTCATGTCTAACTTAAGCTTTAGTTGATGAAATCTGTTTGGTTGGCTTTCCTGTAGACTATGGAATACCTCGAAACCAATAATAGCATTGAGCTTCATCAATCAGGGAATTCATCACTAACTTTAGACGATTTGTTAGGACTTTGGAAATAAGCTTGGGAATGGCTAAGTTGGGAGAGAGTTTTTCATATTTTTTAATTAAAAAATTGAATGGACAAAATTGCCCTTCGAATTGCCCATCCATCCACTAAAAAATATTGGGCTGATAAGCCCCCTAACTGCCCGTGGACATAATATTTGTTTAGGGTTTGTTATGGGCTTACCCTATATTAGAGTTTTCGTCATTTATTGGCCCATTGTTTTAGGAAAATTTCACCTTATCCTCCTATGCTCTATCGAGTAATTACATAGTTTAGTTAATCACACCTTTTTTTTTTGAACGCCCGAGGGCGGAACACCAAAGGGAGAGAACCAACCGCAAAGCGGAGAAGAACACCTCATAAGAGGAGAAGAGTACCCTAGAGGGGAGACAATTAAAGCTTACCTCATGCTTGAGGAGGGTATCGAACCCGGGACCTCTCGATCACACCTTTAATATTTTAAGTTTGCCCAAAGTAAGGTCGTAAATTCAAGTTAAAAGTAACATATTTCTTACTTTTATGTTCACTCTGAATATTTGAAAAGAAAAATATTAAGCTAATGACTGAATAAATTTTTCATTCAAGTTAAAAGTAACATATTTCTTACTTTTAGTTTCACTCAACTCAACTCAAATATAAATCAAACCTATATACAGCGGTGGCAGAGTCAGGATTTGAACTTACCGGAGGCCGAACTAAAATTTATTTACAATGTACGAGAGTATATTTGAAGTAGAAAGATATATTTTTACTAAAAAAATTGAAGTTAAAATAATACTTATCTTGAAAAAAAATGCAGAAATTAAGGAAGAAAATTGACAAAAATAAAATGGAAAAAATGACTAATATGTAGAGGTTAGTGTTACAATTCATACTTCAAAATAGAATGAGAAAGTTATAAAAAAAATATTATTTGTTTAATTAAAGGTATATTTTAGAGAAACTTTTATTTATTTGAAGTCCTATTGTATTTGAATATATTAAGTAATCAAATGACATATTTTTATTTTAAAACTACAAATTTCTTTTTGTATCTGCGGTCCAAATTACACTATTAAAGCACTTAAAAAAACTTGTCACAAATTACACTATTACAACACCAAAGATCATGCCCAAATTACAATATTACAGAACAATGAGCATTCCACGAATAAAATAGACAATTTAATTAATGGAGGACGGAGATTGTTTGAGAATGGAAGAATTATGGTACCGCCGAGAAAATACATTAATTCTAAGAAAATGAACATTAATTTCGGAATAAACTAAAATAGAAAATAAAAATTCAATTTGAGACGGAGAGAGTACTATTATGAAATTTCAAAATTTTGAAAAAAGACCAAAGTATTTTATATTATAAAAAACTTATTTATACAAAAAAAAATATTTATAATATTAATATGTAATTTTCAAAAAAAATTGGGGGGCCCCTCCTGCCTCTGTGAAGCTCCGCCACTGCCTATACAAATTTGGTTACAACCTCAAACAAAATTATTTTTAAAATATATCTTATATTTTCTCTTAACTTTTACATTTTTCAAAATAAAAAAACTGAATTAAAAACTCAATCTAAACACACGTTACATTCTAAAATGGAAATAAACCTTAAGCATTTGTAGTGTCATACCTAATAGTATTACAAATTTACAATAAAGGAATAAACGATACGTTACAGATCAACCGACGCCCTATATGATTGTTATTTATGACGCAAAGTTTATTTCAAGTAAATTTTGAGTCCCATTCATACTTTTGACATATACGTAAATTTATTGAAAATTAGTAGTTAGGGTTTTTTTTTTTTTGGACCATCAATATTTAGGTTTGACAATTTTGGATTAGATTTGCTACAAAGCCTAATAAGAGAGTGACCTTCTCAATATTTATTAATCTATACAAACGTCTTGACTGCGATTTAAACTCCCGTGCATGAAAATGTAAGTATGCAGAATGCAAATGGGACGGTCGAAGAGTATCCAAGTAACTTTAGCCACTCCTCTTCTCCCTTCTTTTATCCTCACATTTTCTTCCAATCAAATCTCTTTCTTTTCTTCTTCTTAAAGAAGATTGGGTTTACAATTTAAGGTTCCTGTCATGTTTCTAAGGTTAAGTGAATGTCCTGTTTTTCTTAACCGGTTAAGTGAACGCGTTAAATCAAGGTTAAGTGAACAAATTAAATCGCAACATGTATATAAATAGCACCACTCTCAATTTCCCACCGTTAATCACCTTCAATATTCTTGTGAGTAGTGGCGGAGGCAGGAATTTTTCTTTGGGGAGGCCAAAATAAATTCATAAAAGCATATAAATATTGGCGGAGCCAAAAAATTTTTTTTGATGAAATCTTATAGACTAGAGTTATACACATTTTGTTCACTCTTTTCACTCTACTGGGGGCACAATTAACATTGACAAAATAAATTCATAAAAGCATATAAACATTGGCGGAGTCAAAACTTTTTTTTTGATGAAATTTTATAGACTAGAGTTATACACATTTTGTTCACCCTTTTCACTTTACTGATCAGTGAAAAAGGTCACGTATATAATTGTTTGGGTAATAATGGGTCTTGGTGGGTCTATTAGGTTTTAGTGGGTCTTTTGAATCCATTATTGGTTACTTTAATAATCTATGAGTCCAAATCTAATTAGATTTGGGTATCAAAAAATATATTTTCATGTACTTTGTAAAATGTCCGATCTTTTTTTTAAAAATATCTATCTTATTCTGAACCGTTGAATATATATAGTATATAAAAAATTTAAAAATTCTTGGGGGGGCCGTTTAAAAAAAAACCTCTCTTATTCTAAACCGTTGGATATATATACCTAGTATATAAAAAAAATTGAAAATTTTTGGGGAGCCCATTGCTTGTGAGTGATAGTAAGGAGAAAGAAAAAGAAGAAAAAAGAGGGGGAAACGACGATGTGGGATTGGGGTCCCATATATTTGTGGTCTTGTCACCGGGGCTGCTACTTTGCGCTCGTTTGTGTTTTCTTGCTAGACATCAAAGTCCAATTTGTACATGGGATAGAGATATAAATGTTTTGAACAATGGCTTCTACGCCCTCTTTTTTTTCTTTTTCTTTTGCAAAATTGGTGAATTTTTTTACGTTCAAATTGACTTGTTTGTGCTGGAAAAATTCGCTATGGGACAATCCAGGCCCGGCTCCAAGGGTGTCCAAGGTGACATCCGGAACCGGGCCTCACATTTACAGGGGCCCCAAATTTTTTAAAAAATTACTTAATTTGTATATAATTATTAGTTAAAAAAATTGAAGATCTTGATGTTTTACAATTTGTTGCTCAAATTTTTTTTTTACCATACACCAGTGCCGGTTAATAGGGGATGCGAGCTGAGCAACCGCAGAGGGCCCCCTAAAATTCGGGGCCCCAATTTTTTTTTCGGCACAGGGCCTGGAATATGTTTGAGACGGGCCTGGGACAATCCTCGCGTGACTTGCATGAGGCATGAGAGAGCTGCAGGGGACCTCTACCCGCAGTGGGTCATGTCTAACATTATGTGAGGAGTGACTCTATGCCAGACTTTCCCGTTTGTACTTCTCTAGTTAGCTAATACTCTAGTATTCTCTCTATCCAGAATTTAATCTCCACTTTATATAAAATAAATATGAAAATAAACATTTAATTTCGGATGCAATAAGTACTTCTTTACCTTATTGAATTTTTTTTTGAGTTTCCACCTTAGATCATTTTCTTTAACATATTTAGCAAAACCAACAGCGTTAACTCCTTTTCTTGAGGAAGATACATATAGTATGCCACTATTTCATTGTTTAAAGCTTAAACAAACATGAATTCTTGGGCGTGAGGAGATTTTGTATTGGTTTATGAACTATATAGGCTTCAATTGTCGGAAAACTAAATCAAGTTTCAAGTTCTATGCAGACAGCTTGGAAAGCAAACAAAGAGTATATCCAAGTGCTACTAATTTTTGGTATAATGTACATAGTTTTTTTTTATTATTACTATAACCTATGCGAAGTTTGGCCTTTTGTTCAACTTTATCTAAATGGTACTACCGAGATGACTTACAATATTAGTGGTGGGATGAAGTTTGGTTGGAACACTTCCTCATTTGATGAAAGAATCGATTCTTTAATTGTGACAATGAATTTTTGAAGCCACTAATGGGCGAATTACAGTGGATAGTACTCTCAGATCGGTCTATTGTAGCATGCCCCCATGCCCGGGGAGAGTATTGCCTCACCGGAGGAGGAGGAGAACGCCTACCAGGAGGAGGAGAAATATTATTGCCCCATTTTTGTGGGGAGAGGGTGTCGAACTTGGGACCGAAACCAAAGACTTACCCACTTGGGCATTATGAAACTTTGTATGTCTAGGAAACAAAAGGCCTCCTCCTAGGACACTGTCCTAAGTTCGGTAGGGATGTAGTTCAAAAAACTCCCCCATAGTTCTCTCAAAAACAAAAAACAATAAATCATATATATAGAGAGAGAGAGAGAGAGAGAGAGAGAAAGAAATCCTACATTATTTGTATGTCATCATTTTCAACCAAAACAATGTCAACATACTGTTGGAGAATGTGTTTTTTTCTCTAAGAATTAATGTGTCGTGAGGAAATATTTGAGTTAATATATTCATATGTTACACCACTCGGTTTTGAATGTTATTGAGTTTATCACGAAGTGGGTTGCGCAAGCTTCGCGATGATATATAACATGTGAGAAAACCAATTCTTGGTGTGAATGATAAATTGGTATAAAGTGGGGTGAATGAAATGTGGGAAATGAGTTTTTAAACACATCCCACATAGGAAACCCATGAAAGAGAAAATCACTTTATATGTTAAAGTGATTAACATGGGTTTAAATTGTATTACTACTATTATGCCATATGTTAGAACATCGCGTGCACCTGCGCAGGAGGGGTGCAAACAAAATGTCTGTTGATACCAAATTAGCTTGAACTTGTGTGCGAGCGCGACCTGCGTACACGAATGCCGGACCAAAACTCACGGGCCCGATCGGTCCCCGTTTTTGCTCTACGGTTCGAATTTAAATTTTGCTGAATAAATTCTTTTGACTGTAACTGGCGAGAGAGTAATGCAGCATTATTGGCATTGATTTATGACTCGTTGGCGGGAGTAACAATGAGTGTTTATTGATGCATTATTGATGACCTTAATTTGCATGAATAAACGAAAGGGTTTATTGCTGAGATTAAAACCTCAGCAGTTACAAGGCTTTGTGATAGCCTATAAAATCCGAGCCTTTGCACTGTCAGAAAAAATCCGAAAAAATATTTCCCCTCTCCCTCTGCATAAAATTTTGATTCTTTCCTGCATTTTTTTTTTCATAACATACTGAGAGTTCTGCTGCACCACTGCGATTCGAAGGTCTTTGTTTCTTCAGCCTGAGAAACTTGATTGAGTTGGACGTTGTACCTTGGGAGTTCAGTGTCTGAGAGGCCTGAAGCTGTAAAAGGCGAACATATTGAACTTAAGGGGAAGCGGTCTTCTGCTGTCTCGTCCAAGCATAACCGGTTAAGGTTCTGAGTATTCTATTTTCTGTATTAATCTGCAGTTTTTTTTTTTTTATCAATATCTGTTTTTCTGTTGTATCAGTATTCAACTTTTATATCAGTCAAATTTTTTGTTACTGGTACTGTACTGTTTTGTTTAATATGTGGTTGTATTATGTATCAGTTTTTCTACTTATTCAGTATATGTATTTCTGATCAGTTATTTTATTTTTCTGTTCAGAAGTTACAAAAAACAGTGCATAAATTTGTGTTCAGATTTTAATTTTCTATTCAGAAAATATAAAACCAGTGCAGTATAAAATTATTATTTTTCAGTATTTTAGAAAAATATCTAATACATACAACATACAACAGAAGGTGTCCTAATCAAATTTCTGTTGTTGGTCACGTTACTCAAATGATTTTCAAGATGCTTCGTGAATTATCATTATTATTGGATTGCTCTGTTTTGAATTCTTGAATTATCTCCATTGATCATTTCCATAACTAGAAGAAGAAGTCTCTCTCAACTTCCTCATATCAAGTCATGAAATTTCCATGTGAAAAAAGTTTACTCACATCCCGTTTGTTACTTCAAATTTTAGATACTTCCATTCAAGAATTCACCTTTCTAATGGCTTTCACGGCAACTAATTTCATAGTTGAATTCGATAGTGTCCAGTCGAAGTAGGACATAAAATAAAGCTTCATATCTAAAATTTATATATTTTTTTTAAATAATTCATTTTTTATGAATTTTATTTCAACCGCAATCACTCATCCTTACCATTAGAAGAAAAGGAAGACAGCTTTCTTTTGGCTTTTTGTCACAACTCACATGAAAGCCCATGAAATCACGTCAAGCCAGATTAATTCCACACGAAATTAAAAATAAAGAAAGCATAAAAACAACTAACAAAGTATGAACTCAATCGAATCCACTGGGAACTTGATATGAAAGCCATCAAACCTAAATAAAAATGGTCACTAGAACTAAAAAAGCTTGGCAATGAGACATTGTCGCAATTGGCAAAAAAAAAAAAAAAAAAACCATTTGTCCCTATTATGTGTCATGTTTCCTATCCATTAATAAGAAATTATTATGTGTTAATTTTTTTCTTGAGAATTTCATTATTTTTTTAGATTATAATTTTTTAATTAACAACCGACAATTTTTATTGATGAAACATAAACGGGACACAAAATGAGAACAAATTATTCGGACCAATCACAATTGAAGAGTTAATTCTTTCAACCAAGGTTGTCAAAATCGCAATTTTGACTCGAAACAAAAGAGGTCTAACAAATTGTAAACACGAGGATCGTAGCACGGATCAGAAGATCCGACAAAACTATTAAATAATATTTCATGATAAATTAATGTCAATAAAGACATCATTCTATATGCTAATGGGGAAAAAAATATAACAATACTTAACGGGAAAAAAAATAAGAATACCAATATAAGTAAAAAGTTGAAATTAAACCACAAACTAACAAGTGATAAACTTCGAAAGCAAACCAACAATTCACAAGGTCTTTTAATCCAACAAGTTTCATAACCAATATTTATTCTTGATTGAAAATCGAAAGTTGAGAGGATGAACGATGAAGTTGAGAGAATTTTGATGTTGGATTGAATACAAGCAGATATTTCTTTTATTTGAGAGAACCTGGTACCGACTCGATTGATGAGATACAAGATTGAATCGCAAAATCTTACGATCCAGATCAACGATCCTATACTCTAGCGATTTTTAGTACGATTTAACTCGATTTATACCTACGATTCAACTCGTGATTTTAACAACTTTGCTTTCAACCAAATGACGATAGTTATGGACCAACCTAGAAAATTATTTTTGAGCTCCAAACTTTTTATTTTTAATAGTTACTCTTTATATTTTACCTTAGTT
Organism: Vinca minor; assembly: GCA_026122235.1. Classification (NCBI taxonomy): domain Eukaryota; kingdom Viridiplantae; phylum Streptophyta; class Magnoliopsida; order Gentianales; family Apocynaceae; genus Vinca; species Vinca minor. The sequence continues at coordinate 3,094,452 of JAOCZM010000100.1, read as the reverse complement.
TTTCTTCTTTTTTTCTTAAAGAAAAAAGTCATATAGTAAAATAAATTATAGTTCGACTCTTCCCATACGATTCTACGATTTAATTTGTGATTTTAACAACCTTGCTTTCAACCAAATGACGAGAGTTAGGGACCAACCTAGAAAATTATTTTTGAGCTCCAAACTTTTTATTTTTAATAGTTACTCTTTATATTTTACCTTAGTTTTTCTTCTTTTTTTTCTTAAAGAAAAAAGTCGCATAGTAAAATAAATTATAGTTCGACCCTTCCCCCTATTGATTTTTAATTCTAAATCCGTCCGGATGGGAGTTCTTTTCTCAATCCAATTAAATTAAGGTCTAAGATATCCAAACAAATCGATATATTAAAAGGCCAAAAAAAAGTTAAAAAGGCCGCAGTCCAGTGAGACAAACCTTGACTCGTGATCGAAAGTTTCCGAGTTTGACACCCTCCTCATACATGGGGCAAGTTTAAAATGTCTCTCTTTTGCTATCTTCTCTTTCTGTGAGTCAGTTCTCTCCCTTCATGGGACAATCGTCTAGCCGGGCTTCAAAAAAAATGGAAAAAAAAGCTAGGAAATTGTCGGTTAAATAAGCAAATAAAATGTTAAGAGCGTCAGCATCAAGATAGCATTAGACAACCTTATTCACAAGACAACGCCACGTTACTACTGCCTCGGCATCTGTCCCAATTCCAAAAGCCAAAACGGTTCCACTCTCTCTCTCTCTCTTTCTCTCTATATAATATTTCCATATTATTCCTTTCTTTGCTCCATTCCTAAAGAATCATCCCAACCAAATCCTCAAAAAGTACAGATCTAAACTCAAAACTCTTAACTTATATATATAATAAACTCAAAACCAAGAAATATCATCTGGGTTGGCCTTAGATCTTGAATTTATTGAGATTAATTTAAAAGAATTTTGATTTTTTTTTAACAAGAAAATGGCGGATTGGGGTCCAGTGGTGATAGCAGTGGTGCTGTTTGTGCTTTTAAGTCCAGGGCTTTTGTTTCAGTTACCGGGCAGAGGCAGAGTGGTGGAGTTTGGGAATATGCAGACAAGTGGGCTTTCGATTTTGGTTCATACCATTATCTTCTTTGGTCTCATTACCATTTTCCTTATTGCCATTGGTGTTCATATCTATGCTGGCTAAAATATATATACGTGTTTCGTTGGCGGCGGTGGTGGTGTTTTTTTTAAGTGATTTTGCATTTTAATTTCTTTTTCTTTGATTTTTGGTATTTTCTTTTTGCTTTTAGTTATTTGTTAGTCTGTTAATGTATCGATTCTGGGTTGGACTCTTGAAGTGAATTTTAGTGAAATGTAATGGTTTGCTTATGTTTTAAGGCTAAAAAAGTCGTGCGTTCCCGTGTATATGTTGTCATTCTTGTACCTAACCAGTCGTACTTTATCGTATATAATTGAAAGCAATGTTTACCTGGCGAATTCTTTCTTAATAGTGAGTACATGTTCCTCAAATGTATGGAAACAAAAACGATTTTCACCATTGTCATAATGGTTGGTTACCGTGAGAGAGGATTAATGGATTATACTACTAACTTAACTTACAGTGGATTGAGAGAGAGAATCTGTAATTCGCAAGTGGAGTGAAATCGGATCAATGAGGCCGTTACATCTCCTGTCACAAAAATGTTTAGTTTGTCGAATTTTTGTGATGGGGATTGGACGGGACTCTGTTGGATCCGCCACTGCAACTCACTCGGTTATATTGATGGAAAGATGAATACCTATAGAATCAGCAAACTCTAGGAGTTCCAAAGGTTATGGAAGTCTTGCCTTTTTCCCCTTTAAAATGTCTCTCTCGAAATGAACTTTAATGTTGTGTTTGTGACGCATTAAGTTGCAAATAAAACCCTTATGAAAACCGATTGATAAATGGCAAATGGCAATGAGGGAGAGCGGAAATCAGCCGGGAGAGCGGATATCATGGTTTACACACCCCGGTCACGCCTCCTCTATCTCATTCTTAGTCCCAACTCAGCTTCCTTATTGGGCGACACGGCTAGAGTGTTGAACCCTTCAAAGTTCAACACCTGCAGAACAAGACTAGGACCATAAGATCTTTAAGCGTGAGATTCAAAAGGCAGGAAAACGCGCGGCTTGCAAAGACAAAAAACCGCGCGCCACACACGATAAAAAACACCACAATACTCACGAACAGAACAGTTCGTCTTCCTCACCCACGATTTCTTCAGGATTAATGGCGATTACAGAACGTTCACCACGAAATCCATCTTCACCTTCCTCAATAACTATTACCCACTAAAGACCGAACACGATCCCCACCATTAAATAATCTCAGAATTTTGGAATCATATAAATCGAATAATGAATACGAATTTGAGTCACAATCTGCAAAACCTAGAAAACTTAAAACGATTTTCCAATATCATAATAGTTATTCTTGTTTTTATACATAACTATGGAGCCAAAAAAACAAATTGTTCAAGTGTTCACTGGCTATAAACACATTTTAGACATTAACGATCACATCAAGGAGAACAAATATGCCTACAAAAATAGATTAGATAGGCTTAAAATTTCTGGATTTTTTGGATTCACCGAGATAAAATTATCAAAAACATATGGGGCTGCGTGTAGATTTTTTTCTAAAAAATACGACATAGAAGACAAATATATACTACTCTCCGACGTACGTAAACTGTCAATTACAACAGCGAATGTTGAGCAAGTTTATGGGGTAAAAAATGAGGGGCGAAAGGTGAATTTAGACACACTACCAAATGCATCATGGGCTAAGAAATACCGTGCAAATAGCTATAAAGTAGAGATCAGCAACAAAGCATACATGAAGGAGAAACTAATGAAAGCTCTGTTAGAACAAGATGAAATAGAAGTTGATGACAAATGGTGTGTCCTCTACATCTTGTTTGTAATGTCTACTGCAATGTTGTCGGATACTGTCGAAAGCATGAATGTGAGGTATGCAATGATATTTGAGCTGTTGACAAATGCAAGAAAACTTAATTGTGCAGAGTATTTTGCAGCAGTAATGCACCAAAGACTGGAAACAAATAAAATTAGCTTCAGAACAGCAAAATGTAAAGCCTGTAGGAAATATGCATTTCATGATGGTATGTCCTTTTTACTATTTTTATAATTGTGAATAATAACTATGTATTACATTCTTAATAGTTGTAGTGGATATAGTTTACTGTTTTGAATTAGTGTAATGATTGAAACTGTGCTGCATAATTTGTATAATTTAGGTAAATAACTGTAACATATTATAATAATAGCTATAGCACATGTAGATAATAACTATTACAAGTGGTGGCAAGTAGTAATGAAAACTATTATGGTAAGTTGCAGCATATATAACTATTATATTAGATGTTAGAAGAATAAAAGATTCCAAATGTAATAGTTATTGGTTATGTACATAATAGCTATGTGTTGATATTACAGTTTTTTATTCTTTTATATTGTTGAATAGTTTTATATTGTTTTGTAACACCTTATAATCTCCTTAAAACAGATTCATTATCTTGACTACGTGATCGGCCAACACACATCGGGACTTACGACAACATCCAAATACTGGGACAATCAAAATGTCTTGGTTAAAAGGGAAAGCATTTTGGAGATTGGGTTCTCAAATATGGATGACGGAATTTATCTAAGTGAGGAGAAGGAATATGAAGCAGACACTAATGAACCTGTTAAAAAAATATATGAAAACCTCTTATATACAACAACCAAAAGGTAAAGTTATGTCCACAGGTAACTGTACTCTAGAAGAACTATATAACCTGGAAAAGAAATATGAGAACAAGTTGAATCGTATAAGAGGACAAATAATTTCAATAAAGGCCCAAGAAGAAAAAGAGACACCCCAGAAACAGCCATTATTGTAGAAAGATTGGACAATCCAATAACAATTACCTATTCAAGAAGAAGGAGAGCGATGTCAGCAGAAGATCAACCAGAAAACATCGTGTCAATTCAGGAAGAAGCTGAGGTATGAGCAAAATAGTTATTTATTGCATTAATAATAGCTATATTATATATATGTCTTATAACTATTATTAATTTCAAACATCTTTATTTGGGAATCTGTCTTTTCCATACTGTTTTGTTTGTACAACAATTTTATTATGTATTATATTAGATCAAACATGAAGTTGAAGAATGTGAAACAACACAAATGGTAAAAATCCAAAGGGGAAAAGAAATGAAAAAACTTCATCGATTAAGAAAAAACGAACAAGTAAATTATCTATCTGCGCTGGTTGAGTTTTCTTGAGGGTGATGGAATAGAGAATATGGCATTCCTAAGGGATTGACTCATCACCCTAAACAAAAGAGACATGAGATCAATAAAAATTGGGGAAAGAATGGAGAGTACGGTCATAGATGCTTATACACACATGTTAAATAGAAGGGAAAAAATGGAGAAGACATTTAGACGCTTCTTCTTTACAACAACACTAGCAAGTGTTGCAGCTAGTTCAAACATTGGTAGTGGGGATATAATTGAATTCATTGATGATATGTTCTTCAAAACCCTACCTTACCTGCCTAAGAACAAAGAATGAGAGTGATGGATATCGCTTGAAGTTGAAATCGTAAGTTTCCTTTCCTAATATGTTATTTACCTCTTCTTACAACTATTGAGTATAAAAGATATAGTTATAAATTACAATTGTCATAGCTATTACACTATTTCATAACTATTTTAAAATTATTCACTAACATCCGTTCAATGTGTGAAATATGTAGTTTTACATTCCAATCTGTAGCAATGATCACTACTGGTTGATCACAATTGACATGAAAGCGGGAAGACGGTGGTGTCTAAGCAGCCTGAAGGTGGAAAGTTGTCGAGACCAATTATAAACCGATTGCAGATGTTGTTTTTGCATTTCTTGAACCTTGAATGAGAGATGTTTTACCACATGATAAGATACCTACGTTCTTGCCAAGTTTCGAGTGGGCTCAGTTCCAGAACAACAAAGTGACTGTCCTAAAAGTTGTGGTGTCTTCTTAGTAAGTATGATGGAACACTGGGAATGACACATCGTGGTAAATTGGTTTAACACATGGCCGACCGCCAAGTACGATGTTGCAAAGCGGAGAAGCTTTGCTCACAACTGATGAACCAGTCAGAGAACAGAGTTCTAGCATGTAACAAATCACAAGCAAAAATGAACCTGAAATTAGCAAAATTTTAATGTAATGCTTTTTAATGAGATTCTGAGAATATGAATAATTTTTAATATATATTCTTTTACATAGTTTGGATTTTCTGTGATTAAAGTATATCAATAATATGTGAAATGAAAGTAACATATCAAGTGTTATGTTCACAATAACAATTGTCATTAATATATAAAAATAGTAAGTTATATAAATAATAGATATTAATTTATATTAAAATCAATGCAAACCTGTATCTCATTGAGAATTGCAAGACTAATAGCCGTAATGTGTGACACTAATAGTTATAAGCTACTACACTAATTGCTATTACAAATGAAAATTATAATTGTCATCATCAACATTGCTGAAGTTTATTAACATATTAGTTATAAGACACTGCACTAATAGCTATTACAAATGAAAAAATACAATTGTCATCATTAACATTCCTGACGTTTATTAACATCAAAATAACTCCTAAAATAGTTATTATGTTCAGCCCCCAAGCAGGATCCGTTTGATCTGGTACAACAATTCCATCAGAGAATATATAATGTCAATCATCACTGTTTCTGACCTAAAATTGAAAGGACAAAGACAACATCACAAACATATTAAATGTAAAAACTGTCATATTATTACAAGCACAATAGTTATTATACCGTGATAACATTAACATCATCATTACAACTTGGAATTGAATCAAAACCACTATGATTTGCCACCGAAATAACTATGGAATCAAAAACATGAATTGGTTATCCGTTAAAGAAATCAGAGAAAATTGAAAAAAAATAAGAAAATGAAGAACAATAGAATTTAGGTTTTTTTTTTTTTTTTTGTGTATTGAAACTCACGATTATCATGATTGTGAGAATAAAAAGTCATGTTTCCGAATTTGAATCAGGAATCCGTGATTGTCTGCCCCAAACGCGGTAGAGATTGTTGAAATCGCGCAAAGATCCTTCAGAAACATATTAGAGGCGCGGGAAATTTGGGAATTTAAAAGCCCGATCAAATGTGGCGCGCGATCTAGACAGCAGACAGCTTGCTGGCCACTAGATCTAAAATTGTGCTGAAAATGCCCCATTTCAACACGGTAGCCAAATGCCTTATTGGGAAGGATGGAGATTTCATTCTCAAACTAGGCGGGAAAAGGCAGGAATTTTCTTCCTAAAATTTTAGTTTTTGACCTAGTTCGGGCAAGAAAAAACTCTGAGAGAATTTTTGTCAGTGCAAAATACAACCTCTAAAAAAGAATATAAAATTGTAAAAAATATATTTAATACTTGTCAAACGAAATAACACCATCTAAAAGACACTAATTTGCTTCTTAAAAAAGACACTAGTTTGCATATACAACTTATTTACATGTCCAATAACATAATATAAATTAATTTATAAATCACAAGAAGGAAGGGTCTCTGGAGTTATAGATTTCCCAATGTCTTTCCTATTTTGACGTCTTCTTTCTTATATTTTTAGGTATTTTATATATTTTTTATTTAAATTTAATATTTTAGTTGAGACAGGGCGGGCTGGGATATCACTCTCCCGCCCCTGTAGCGGGGGCAAAATTTATTCCCACCCCACCCACAACTTAAACTAGAGAATCCCCGGGCCAACTGAATCAGGTCGAGCTGTGGATCTCCGATTCAGTCGGATTCCGTGTCATTCCCATGATAACCCTTATTAGATGTTAAACCACTCTATGAAAATTTTCCATGTCTTCTCAAACAAATTGACAATTTCTTAAGCAGTCGATGTTGATCTTTATATTTTAACTCTCACTTTACATGACATTCAGGTAGTATTAATTTGACACTCCTCACCTTAAGGTGAGAGTCATTGAGGTAGTATATATATACTAATAAGATTCCCATATATTATATCAACAATGTGCGTCTTAAGAAGAAATAGATGTGTGACTATGTCCCTGATGATATGTGTTTCAAACCAACCTTCTGAGGTAGTAGTCGGCTTTTCGGCAGCATCCACCCAAAACTGCACATTTCAGCTATGTTCATCTTCCAAAACTATCTTAAGCTCCCAGTCACAAGACTTTCCAGGCTGAAAATGGAAATCAAACGGAAAAAAAAGAACATGTCAAAACAGCTAGAGAAAGTATTAAGCCTACGGCTTGACTAACAAGCGAGATATCCACAACCATAACATATACTACTACTCCATAGTACTACTAACATATAAGAATTAATTCTTTAAAAAACCTCAAGCTTTTGCCATGAAACTACAAGGATAATTAAATAACAATCATGGTAAAAGAAATGGCAGCTTTAATCATAGAATCAAAAGAAATGTCACAAATACTCGGCTAACAAAGACAGAACTTCGAAGAAGAGAGAAAAACAAGGCATATTCAATCCCATTCATAATCATTAACATCTTGTTTTGCTAACATAAACAAAAATTCTTAAATCTTTGAGCATAAAGATAACTAAGAAAAGAGAAGATTCTTACAAGAACAATCTTTTCTGGGTGAGGAAGGTGTAGAAGAGCTATTATGACAGAGGAAGTTGCGTCCGAAGCATAGACAAGCTTGAAACAACTCCAACGACATAAAAAACCATAACCAAACCAAGAACCCAAGGCATTAACATAAACCCAACAAAGAAAGTTAAAGATCCACAAAGCATTAAAGCCAATGAAATCCTTAACATCAATGAAGCAAACCCCGCCGGTGTTAGATGCTGCATACCCATACCTCCTCACTCCTGTCACCGTCATCGTCCCCGACGACGATGAAGGCATCGTGGCAGGCACCGACAACACGGGGTCATCGGAAAAATCAATCGGCGAGGTGGGGTTTCTTAATAAATTCAAAATCAAAGGTGACAATTCATAAAACACCTTGGATTGTTGATCTTGCTGCCTTCTCATCATTTTTTCCCCTTCCTTCCAAACCCTAAAATTACAACATTAAAATCTTTAAAATGTTAGAAAAACAGGAACATTTATGAGACAAATTCAGCATAATTTAACACGCAAACCTATACCAATAACAGATAGCGTAACAAATTTGGCAAATTCAATTGAATTTAACACGCAAACCTATACCAATAACAGATAGCGTAACAAATTTGGCAAATCCAATTGAATTTAACACGCAAACCTATACCTATAACAGATAGCGTAACAAATTTGGCAAATCCAATGGAATTTAACACGCGAACACATATAGCCATTACAGTAACAAATATGGCAAATTCAACATAATTTAACACGCCAGCCTATCAATTATCCCTAACAAATATGGCAAATCCAACAAAATTTAACATGCGATCACAGATAGCCATTACAGTAACAAATATGGAAAATTCAACATAATTTAACACGCCAGCCTATCAATTATCCCTAACAAATATGGCAAATCCAACAAATTTTGGCAAATCCAACAGAATTTAACACGCGAACACATATAGCCTTTACAGAAACAAATATGGAAAATTGAACATAATTTAACACGCAAACCCAATTATCAGTAACAAATAATCCAAAAGCATATAACCAGTTAAAATAAGAAAATTACCTGAATCAGAAATGAATTCCAAAATCCAAATCAATCAAGAACTTATACTAACTGGTTACTCAAAGCAGGAGACAGAGCAGCAATAAGAAAGCGGCAACGGAAAAGTTTAGGAGTAAAGTCTTTTTCTTTTTTAATACCTTGTAAAATTTAAAGAAAGAGAAGGGTATTATTGTAAAATTTGACCTAAAATATAGCATCCTTAATTTGCCCAAATGGTCTGAAACGACCTATAAATGGGAATGGAGGGAGTATAAACTAATCATGTCCTGGTTCACAAAAATTAAATTATCTATGACGCAAGAGATAAAGTCAAAGTGAAACTAGTAAGTATTTCAATAAATATCCAATGGATCTTAAACAAAAAACTCTTTTTAAGTACAAAAATTGATATATCTCAAAGATATGACAAAGAAAGATCTTTAATACCAAAAATCCAGTACTAAAGATAGTCCAAGTATGACATTGTATTCACCAATTAGAAAGAAACTGCAAGACCTCACATGCTTTCTTTTTATCTGGTTACCTTGAAACCCAGCATTACAGATAAAAGTAATTAAGGCATAACAGTAAGAACACAAGGAACAAAAACAGGACTAGCGTCTAATTCAAAATATGCATCGATTTGCTGAACGGAAGGGTTGATTTACCTTTACTCTTTTCAGGAGATCCTTAGCATGTGCATCTTCCTTAAAATGGTCACGAACAGGCTGCAAAACAATTTAGAAAATTACTAACCGGTTGAGAATAGATGTGAACAGAGACGAAGCTGATCTATATCCAGCTAATCAAGTTTTCAAAAATATTTATTGTATTTGTTCAGTGGGATGGGGGCAACAGTGTTTCCAGTCATCTCATTTTCCTACTGTTTATACAAAAGACGAGACCACGAGTTGCGATGTACCTTCAGAATTAGGTTGAGCGCTTTTGACAAAGAAGGTTTAAGATCAGCGGGATGTAGTAGCCCACTTTCATATTCCGTTGCCAAGTCTTCAAAATTGTTGTAAGTCCTGCACAAAAAAGAGTCAAGATAGATCACTACATATGAATAGATTGGAAACACCAAGTGGCCAATATATGACAAAACGAAAAAGCACATAATTCCATGTGTATTAATAGGTGACTAAGCAGATTTTACTTAACCGTCCTAGCTTATTAAAAACAGAACAAGTGTATTAAAGGAAATGTATTAAAACAACACAAGCATGTTGAGATTTAAAAACTCACTTTTCACCACCATTTTCAGCACTTCGCTCAACCTTGAACTCATTCAGCCAAGATAAAACAATGTACTTTACATACTCTAGACACGGATTTTCTTTTACGACATTTGGAGGACAGTAAGCCTTCTTTATTTTGACATTTACGTCAGCCTGTCATAATAAGAACCAACTATTTAAGAAAATCATTAAGAGAATATTACTTTAAGATGAGATGATGAAAATTGAAGAGAAATACTCCACTCGAGATCTCAGACACCAAAAAAAGAAAGAAAAACAGTGATCAAACAACTAGCGTTCTCATGCTAAATAAATATAAGCAAGTACATAATACCTCTTCATCTTCCATGAAGATGGCAGAAGATGGGTCACTTTTTGACATCTTCTCTTGCCCTTGCTGCAACCCAGGGAGCATATCTGGGTGGCAAAATGGGAGGAGCAGCTTAAATACCTAGCAGAAAATGTATAGTTGGGGATTCGACTCTATTGGAAAAGAAAGAGAGAGTATACGATGAGACAAGATAATAGGCTTGTTTTTCCTCTTGATATCATCACAGTACTCTCTTGCAAGAACATTCACTTTTCGCTGGTCCATGCCGAGCTGGCAAATGTCTGCCTGAAAATAAAAAATTATGAACATTTATTTTGTACCCGGCATTTTCTGATGAATCAATCACATCCACCTAGACTGGTAAATGAACATAATTTCATAGAATGATTAACTGAAAAAAAAGAGTAACAATATGCCATCTATCAATGAGAAATAAAATATTTGCAATCCATTCAGCAAAGAGATAGGGACATGGGAGGTACATTAACCACAAACCAGAGCAGAGCCTTTAAATTTAGCTTTCAAAACATTAACTTGAGTAATGAAAATTATGAGGCAAAACCTATTCTTGGAAATAAGATTGCCCTCTGCCTTGGAATAATGTAAAGGAGAGCGAAAACTCAAAGTACTTAGTTCTAGCGTCTAAAGGAGATTAAATAAACAGGTTGATATAATGTGCGAACAAGCAACTTTCAAACCGCTGGAGTTATTTCACTTGATGAAACCGGATTACTCATAGAGCAGATTGACAAAGTTCAACGGATAACTTACATCTAAGAACCAGCAACTGTACTGGCTTATTCCAATCAAATCTACCAATATAACCCCAAAATCCAAGACTTCGACAACAATATTATTTGGTCAAATAATGTAAACTGCAAGTCCACCTTCCTAAACAAAACAAATCTTTAGAAGGAAAAAAAATCCTATTTGAAAACTAAAGAGCAAGGAAAAAGATACTAACTTTTCCCATTATAAATAACATCAACCAAGTATATAATACTCAAATTCAATCTGCATTAATGATCTGGATCCAAAATTACATTACCTGGGCAATGTGCATTCTTCCTGAAGGTTCGAATCCATCATAACAGATTGGTAGGGTTTTTATTGCCAAAAGATTCATTAACTCATCCTCTTGTATGCATTCCTCTCCTATACTCCTCACAGTCCTGAACTTCTCCTCTACACTCATCCTACATTTCCAAAAACACAATTTCCAAAATTATCGACAAACAAACAAGCAAGCAACTTGATTTAGTATTCACAAAGTAAACAATATTTCTAACTCTGTGTCTTCTAGCACACTTTCCAATACACGATTGATATTGCTACACATGTAGCAACATCACCCGTCCGGTTCCTATGCGAACAGGGGAAAAATCACGACGTCGCGAATAATCTCACCATCGGATGATAGTTTGAACGGCCCAGCAACTTTTCTCTCTCCAGATCTGAGCCGTTAAAAAATCTCATCCGGCGGCTGGGATAGTGTCCCGCACGTTCCGCACCAAAACTGTCCCGCATAGGAGCCGTGAGCCAAATCACTGGCTCAAAGTGAATTTATGTACTTGAACTAATTACATCATTACATATGTAATAATATTCAGTGACGGATGCAAGTGGTAGTTACTAGGGTCAAAGTGAAAAAAAAAATTAAAAAAATTATATATGATATATTTTACTACATTTACAAAATAAATGTATAAATGACCCCAGTGAATTGTTGTATATATCAAATGACCCCAGTGATTTTTTTTAATTATATATGATATATTTTACTCCGTTTAGATAATAAATGTACAAATAACCGCAGTGAATTGTGGTGTATATCAAATGACCCCAGTGAAATTTTTTTCTGGATCAGTCACCGATAATATTATTGGTGTACTAGAAGATAGATAGTCAATATTTCTAGCAATTAAATGCAAAATTCATACTAAATAGCAGAAATTCTTACTCAGTTGGAGGAGATTTTTCATCCATGGCGAGTGCTGAAGAAGATGATGAGGAGAAGATTTAGGGGATTTTATATGAGAATTTGAAATTCGATATAACATGGAATTAGGCCAGGTTGGTCCGGGCTCGACTCGTTCGGCCCGGTTTATTTTCGTCTGATCTTTTTTTCTTTATTGATATCATATATAAGTTTTAGGAAAATGATTTGCTACTAGAATTATTGGATAGGATTTGGCTAAAACTCAAATTAACACTATTCACCCCCTGCTGGTATAAGGGATTCACCCCTCCCAATTTGGATTTTAGCCAATTTCTATCCAATAATTCTAGTAGCCTAGCAAAGTCCTAAGTTTTATACACATTAATTTTCTTTTATAGTTTTGTCATTTGTCAAGTTATAAAAATAATAACTATTGTTTTTAGGTGAGAGTCTTTATTGTTGTTAATTTTATTATGTGACTTTAGATTAATATTTTTTATTTTTTATTTTATTAAAAAATAAATTTTCTACAAATTAAATACTTTAGTTTTAAAGAGTTTAGAAGAAGATTCACTTGATTTTTGCAGTATAAACGAAGCGAGTTGGTTTTTTTTTCATTTTTAAATATTCATATTTATTTATTTTTCAAAATATATTATGCAAATAAAAATGATGCACAAGAATAAAAAAACAAATAATGAATATTGCATAAGTCTAAGTTAAGTCGAACTTCATTGTAAGTTCAATCAAAATTTAGAGAACCCGGTCATCAGAATTACCCGTTATTTGTTAAAACTTTAACAATTTATATTTGTATAAATAAAAAATATAAGAAACAAAAGTGTGTTTCCCTAATTTCATGGGCTGAAATGTCAATCAAATTTTCCATCAAAACAACATGTGAAAGTACACTCTTTTTGTGTTGTCAAACCCAACAAAACAATCTAACTTTTCAATGTGGAAATGCAGTTACTCCTTTTATAAGAGTTCTTAGTCTTCTCCTTTTTATTTTATTAAAAAAAATGAAGAACTCTCGAAAATTACACGTAGATTTCTAGAGAATTTGATTGTTTAAAAACAAAAACACCTTATGTAATATAAATATAGTTAGATTAGATATATCAGATAATCTAATAACATGTACTATTCTCGGGATTCCATTTTATCATATAATTAAAAGTATATGAAAATAATGGTTCTGCAAGATTTTTTTTTAAAGTTTTGATTCTTTAAATGAAAAACAATAATAAGTAGGTTTTCTCACATTTTATATCAAAAATCAAATGGCTCTATTAGCTAATTTTTTTTTTAAAATAAATAAATTTGACTATTGGAACGAAAAAGTTGAAAAGCAAATTGAGCTTGTCACTCAATTTAATGGGCTAAATATCAACCCACCAATTCATTCAATTGAAAAAACATGCTCAACCCCTTTATTTATAATATTGTCAAACTCCAAAAAATTTGTACGCTTTCAATGTGGGATCTTAAATAATATTGAAAAAGAAAAAGAAAAATCTAGAAAATTAGAATAGAAGAAAAGACCTTAATATATTAAAAACCATAACTTTAGATTAATATTTTTTACTTATTTTTATTTTATTAAAAATTAAAATTTCTACAAATTAATACTTTAGTTTTAGAGAGTTTAGAAAGATATTCACTTGTTTCCAATATAAACGAAAATAGTTGAAAATAGTTGAAAATTATCTGGACACACACACACACACATATATACTAGCCTAATCATCCGTGCTATGCACGGGATTCCATTTTACTATACAATTAAGAATATAAGAAAATCAAATAGCTTTGTAAGCTATTTTTTTTTTAAGTTTTGACTCTTTAAACGAAAAAAATTAATAAGTAGGTTTTCTCACAGGTTCTACCAAAAATCAAATGACAATGTGAGATATATATATATTTTAAAAATGACTATTGAAATTAAAAAGTTAAAAAACAAATTGAGTTTGTCACTGAATTTAATTAGCTAAATATCAACCCACCAATTCATTCAATTGAAAAACATCTCTAACCCCTTTATTTATAATGTCGTCAAACTCCAAAATTTTCTCGTACACTTTCAATGTGGGATCTTCAATAATATTGAAAAGGAGAAAGAAAAATCTAAAAATTAGAATAGAAGAAAAGAAAAATTATACATATATTAAAACCCATAACTTTTAATTAATATTTTTTACTTATTTTTATTCTATTAAATATTAAAAAAAATCAAATTTCTAAACTCTCCAAATCGAACTATTGTAACTTCAATCGAATTCAGGGGACTCAGTCATCGGAATAACCCGTTATTTGTTAAAACTTTAACTATTTATATTTATATAAATAAAAAATGTAAGAAGCAAATAAGTTTGCTTCCCTACTTTAATTTCTCACTCAAAACATGTGATAGTACTATGTTTTTATAGTATTGTCAAACTAAACAAACAATGTAAACTTTCAATGTGGAATACTTTTATGAACCAATTTAGAGGTTACAACAAAAGAAAAATTTAACCAACCAATCAAAATTTTATAAAATAATTAATTGATAAAAAATTCATGGAAATTACACGTAGGATTTAGAAGAATGTGATTGGGTGAAACTGAAAATAGACTTTGTAATATAAATATATATAGATATATAGATATAGATAGTTAGATTAGATAGTCTAATAACATGTGCTATCCTCAGGATTCCATTTATCATATAATTAAGAGTATAAGAAAACAATGGCTCAGTAAGCTATATTTGTTTTTAATTTTTGACTCTTTAAATGAAAAAAAAATAAAAAGTAGGTTTTTCTCGCAGGTTGTACCAAAAATTAAATGTCTCTGTGAGCTAATTTTTTTTTTTTTTAAAAAAAATGACTATTGGAATTAAAAAATTGAAAAGCAAATTGAGTTTGTCACTGAATTTAATGAGCTAAATATCAACCCACAAATTCATTCAATTGAAAAACATGCTCAAACCCCTTTATTTACCAATAAAAGTTGATATTTAATTTTTATTAAGATAAGTTAATTTTCAATTAATTTAATTAACCTAAATATTCTCAACCAATAAAAATTAGTAAATTAATTAAAAAATGTGAAAATCTAAGAAAATAGTATTGAAGAAATATATAGATACAAATATACGTATCTATAACATGCTCTGTAATATATATATATATATATATATATACTAGCCTAAATACCCGTGCTATGCACGGTGTACAAATTAATTCTTGAAAATAAATGTGCAAGAGAAAGTAGTGTTCTAAAAACGTATCAAAAATTAAACTTTTGATTATAAATTTGATTTATGAAGTCCCAAGTGTTTTTGCTTAGTTAATACTACTACTCAATGTCTTTTCAATCTATTAGCATAAAAGAATTAGAAATCTATTAATTTTTTTCATTTTGTTTTGCACTAAATGACTGATTAATGGCGCATTTAATAAAATATCACCTCACTCATTTTTCTTGCACTTCCTTGCTTGGTTCATTATACATGCTTTAAGAAATAAGCTTAAACGCTTTCTGTCTATGAAAACCAAGTTAACAAAAAACACTATTGCTTTAAGAAATATCATACATTGCCACGTGCCATTCTAAAGTCATATTATAGACTAAAAGTGAGATTTGTGATTAATTAAGCACTATTGTTTTAAGAAATGAGATTTGGGATTAATGCCTAAACTCTAATAAAATTGAGTAAAAATTCAAATTAAATACCATTCACCCATGTTGGCATAAAAGATTCAACGAATTATTTACAAATTTTCCACCCATTTATCTAATTAATTGGATAAATTTTAGCCACATAACATTACCCAAACTTTTATACGAAATCAAAAGACTTCTTCATTTCCCAAAAAGAAATCTTCTGAGTTCATTAAATAGGAAACATAACCCTAAAAAGTGAGGCTTCATGAATGCAAGAAAATAAAGGAAAAAAGATATCATAAAAATGATAGTGAAGAGTCAATGCCCCCAAAAACATATAGATGAAAGAAAAACGAACTCTAAATTAAGAAAGGGTATGAAGGAAAGATAATAGTACGAAACAGAAATATGATTAAGGCTGATTGTCCAAGTATCGTGACCTGTAAAAAAATGGTTAGACATAAACTACAGGTTCCTTGAATGAATTATGTAGTAATAGTTTTGAAGAAAAAAAATGAAAATAAAAGTAAAATATATTTGAGAAGTGGATTTGACATACTGCATACCAGATTTTGTTTTAGAAAACCATAATATATAGTACTACTTGCTGTCATGAGACATACATAATGACTTGAAAAATACAAACTTCAAACAAATGCATTTCTAATCAAAATATTACAAACCTTTTTTGTTCATGGGTTTCTTTGTCGATAACATCACTCAAATGTTAACTTCGCTATTAGGCAATTCCCTCAATGTACTCTGCAAATTTGTGTCGATTAGTGGAGTTAGAATCATAACTATTTTTAGGCAATTCTTCTTTAAAGAAAATAAAAGGTCATATATCATATTTGAAGATCATATAAAAGACTAATATGGTAAGTATATCACTCCTTAAAATCGCAGGACTCTAAACGAAGTAATATAAGAAATAAAGAAAAATATACTGAAAAGTGAAAAAGATTACAAATGAAAAAAAAAAATCATATTTACATCAAGATGACCTTTAAAAATTCAAATATATCGAATCTACATATGTGACATGAGTAGTTTGCATACCTTCTTGCTACGAATCACTTCAATATCACTGTAAAGTTCTGTCCTTTAAACTCTTATGATGGTGAAGCGATGATGACTTGAATGCAACAATTTCAATATCTGAATCCCTAGTAAATAAAAAAAAAGCAAGGAGGAAACATTGAGTAAGAAACAATTCACATATTGAACTGAATACATATTAACTAATTAAAATTGCAAATTGAAAACATAAATGTAATGTTGTATAATAAAAGAGATATGAAGTAATATTTTAGTCGAGAGAAAAAGTGAGAAGGAAAAGGAGAAGAATTTTTTCTTATGGGATATTGCGTAGAGAAAATGTGAGACCATGTAAATATGTATTTTGATTCATCGGGATAGTTTGTTAAGTTTATCCCAATTTTTTTGAATGGAGTTCAAAGAGTTGGGATTAGAAAGAAAGTGTATATTGAAGTTCGATTGAGATTGGGAAATAATCATACTATATAGAAAATATTTATATTTTCATTATTTAAGGAAATATAATGGAAAATTAGAACCAATCAGAACTTGAATTTTCCTCAATAAAAGGAAAAATCAATTCTTGAGTGATAACTAACTGATGAAGAAAGAAAAGGAAAGAATCAAATCTTGAGTGATAACTAACTGATAAAGCTCTCATTATATGTCAATAAGTTTATCATTAAAAATATTCTTCTTTGACTTTTATGTGATAATTATTCGAATTTGTTATTAATTAATAGAGATATTTTTTATAAACCATACAAAGATTTTAGAACGAATTAATATATTAAAATCTCCAAACAAAATAGATTAGATAATGAGAAAAATATAGGATGGTAGAGATAATTCACAAAATAATTTGATATTTAATTTGTTTTTTAAAATCATATCTAGTTTTTAATTAATCTAAAATCTTAGATATCTACCTAATAATACTTTTATTAAAAAAATGTGAAAATCTAAGAAAAAATGATGGAAGAAATATATAGATATAGATTTATGTATGTATAAGGCTTCTGTAATATATATATATACTAGCAAAAATACCCGTGCTATGCACGGAAACGTAATGTTTAATGAAAGAAAAAATGTCAAAGTAATTTTGTAACTCAAAACATGTCAAAGTACACTCTTTTATAGTATTGTCAAACTAAAAAAACAATGTAACTTTTCAATGTGGGATACTCTTATAAGCAAATTAAGAATTTACAACCAAAGTAAAATTTAACCAACCAATCAAAATTTTATAAAATAATTAATTGAACAAAAATTCATGGAAATTACACGTAGGATTTAGAAAGATGTGATTGGCTGAAACTGAAAACAGACTCTGTAATATAAATATAGATAGATACTCCTTCCGATTCAAAATATAAGTCGTTTTAGGAGTTTTCATACAAATTAAGATACTAATCAAGATAAGTTAAAGTACCCCTAATTAATACTCCAAAAGAACAAATAAATTAATGAAGAGTTGCATGAGAACTATACATTTTGACAAATATGAATATATGGAGAAAATAATGTAAGGGTAAATTAGCCAATAAATGCACCATTCTTGTAAAAAGACCTATATTTTGCAACAAAAAATAACTCTTAAACAAACTTCTATTTTGAATCGAGGAAGTATAAATTTTATACACATTAATTTTCTTTTATACTCTGGTCATTTGTTAAATTTTAAAAATAATAAATTTTTTTTTTTATGTGGGAGTTTTTATTGTTGTTAATTCTCTTATTTGACTTTAGAATAATATTTTAAACTTTTATTATAAATTAAAATTTCAACAAATTAATACTTTAGGTTTAGAGAGTTTAGAAAAAGATTCACTTGATTTTTGAAGTATAAACGAAGCGAATTGATTTTTTTTAAATATCCATATTTATTTATTTTTAAAAATATATTATGAAAATAAAAATTCTCCATTGGAATAAAAAAAAATGAACATTGCATAAGTCTGAGCTAAATCGAACTTGATTATAAACTCAATCGGAATTCAGAGGACCCGGTCATCTGAATTACCCGTTATTTGTTAAAACTTTAACTATTTATATATTATATAAATAAAAAATATAAGAAGCAAATAAGCGGGCTTCCTTAATTTGATGGGCTAAAATGTCAGCCCAATTTTGTAACTCAAAACATGTCAAAGTACCATATTTTATAGTATTTTCAAATTCAAAAAATAATGTAACTTTTCAATGTGGGATACTCTTATAAGCCAATTAAGAGTTTACAACCAAAATAAAATTTAATTAGCATTCCATTAAAAGAATTAAAGAAAATAGTTGTCAAATACCTGTCAGAGTAGTTGGCAATGTGGCGTAGCATCCGGCTTGCAGGTCGGGGGTTCGAAACACCCCTCTCCCAATTTAAATAAAATAGTTTAACATTTTTGCACCAATAAAAGTTGATATTTAATTTTTATTAAGATAAGTTAATTTTCAATTAATTTAATTAACCTAAATATTCTCAACCAATAAAAATTTGTAAATTAATTAAAAAATGTGAAAATCTAAGAAAAAAAGGATGGAAGAAATATATAGATACAAATATACGTATGTATAACTGCTCTGTAATATATATATATAGATTAGCCAATAAATACACCATTCTTTAAAAAAAAGACCTATATTTTGCAAAAAAAATAACTCTTAAAAAACTTCTATTTTGAATCGGAGGAAGTATAAATTTTATGCACATTAATTTTCTTTTATAGTCTTGTCATTTGTCAAATTTTAAAAATTATTATTTTTTTTTTTATGTGGGAGTTTTTATTGTTGTTAATTTTCTTATTTGACTTTAGATTAATATTTTTAACTTTTATTACAAATTAAAATTTCTACAAATTAATACTTTAGTTTTAGAGAGTTTAGAAAAAGATTCACTTGATTTTTGCTGTATAAACGAAGCGAATTGATTTTTTTTAAATATCCATATTTATTTATTTTTAAAAATATATTATGAAAATAAAAATTCTCCCTTAGAAAAAAAAAATGAACATTGCATAAGCCTGAGCTAAATCGAACTTGATTATAAGCTCAATCGGAATTCAGAGGACCCGGTCATTTGAATTACCCGTTATTTGTTAAAACTTTAACTATTTATATTTATATAAATAAAAAATATAACAAGCAAATAAGCAAAAATATTTGATTGGCTAAAATATCAGCCCAATTTTGTAACTCAAAACATGTCAAAGTATCATCTTTTATAGTATTGTCAAACTCAAAAAACAATGTAACTTTTCAATGTGGGATACTCTTATAAGCCAATTAAGAGTTTACAACCAAAATAAAATTTAAATTAGCATTCCATTAAAAGAATTAAAGAAAATAGTTGTCAAATACCTGCCAGAGTAGTTGGCAATGTGGCGTAGCATCCGGCCTTGCAGGCTTCGGGGATCGAATCCCCTCTCCCAATTTAAATAAAATAGTTTAACATTTTTGCACCAATAAAAGTTGATATTTAATTTTTATTAAGATAAGTTAATTTTCAATTAATTTAATTAACCTAAATATTCTCAACCAATAAAAATTAGTAAATTAATTAAAAAAATGTGAAAATCTAAGAAAATAGTATTGAAGAAATATATAGATACAAATATACGTATCTATAACATGCTCTGTAATATATAGATAGATAGATATATCTATAATAATAGACATTTTTTCCTATAGTTTTGTTCATGGTTTTGAAACCCGGACCGGACCGGCCGGTCCGACCGGTCCGACCGTCGACCGGACCTTCGAGCGGTCCGGTTAGGTGCCAAAACCCGGAAGCTTAAAAAACCGCTCTATTTTGTTTGACTCAGTTGACCCGGACGGTCCGACTGTTCGGCCCGAAAACCGGAATGATTTTGTGGAAACCGTCCGGGTCCCAACTGCACTGACATCCCATCCCTCAAAACTCAAATCCTTTCTCCGGCGCCAGAAAGCAAAGAGGAAAAGAGGAAAAAAAAAGAAGTCAGCGGCGAGGCTGAGCCGCGGCAAAAAGAATAGAAGAGAAGGGAGGAAATGAAAAGAGGGAGGGAGGAATGAGAAGGGGAGGAAGAAAATAAAAAGAGGAAGGGACGACGATGAGGGTGGTGGCCGGAGAAGAAAGAATGATGCCGGGCTGAGAGGAGACGAGAAGGAAGGGAGAAGAGATGAAGAAAGGTGAAGAGGAAGGGAGGAGAATAGGAAAAGAAAGAGAAAAGAAAAAGAGAGAGAGAAGGTGACGAGCGGCGATTCGCCGGAGAAGAAGGGACGGCGCGGCGGAAGAAAGAGATAAGGGAGAGTGGTGCGGCTGAGAGAGAGGAAAGGGGAGGGAAGTTTAGGATTTTTTTAGGGTTTGGTCTGTTAAGAGACATTATATACCCATGACAAAAGTGGCAATTAAAATAATAGCACATAAAATTCTATAAAATAATTATATTTCAAACAAATCCTAAACTATTTACTTTGTCTAAAAGTGTATAAAAAAATGAATTATTACATTAGCCCTTAAATTTTACTATATATACTTACATTAACTTTATTTTTTATTAATAAGTATATATTATATATATTTTAATATTTATGACGTCACCGGGTCGTTGACCGGGTCGATGACGGTCCGACCACCGGTCCGACCAGTGACCCGTGACCCAGTAACTTTTCCGGGTCGATGACCGGTCCGGGTTTCAAAACCTTGGTTTTGTTTATGGTTGGTCTAGATGATTGACGTCAGTGATAAAGGGGACGGAGGTCGAGTAGTGGTAGAACGAGTTCGAAAGTGATCGAAGATGAAGTTGAGAGTGAGAGCGAGGAACAATTCTTAGGATTTAAATGACTTTTCGTGTCCGTATATTTTTTCTTTTCTGATGTGAGAAAATTTAGGAGATGGTTATAAATTGATTTTCATATTACAATATTATGCCTTTTATTTTTTCAAATTAAATTTTTTTTTGAGATAATTGGAATATTGTGATAAATTTCGTAAGGAAAAATTGTTTCGTTTGAACTTTTACATTGCAATATTTTTTACATTAATCTATACGCTATTTACCTACCATACTGTTTTTGTCGAGTAAAGTATGTCTATTATGAGCTTTTTTTTTTTCTTTTCAGAATGGTTAGAATTAAATTACTCATTTTCTAAAATAATAATATTTTTTCATATAAACTTCCACTACTAACCTTCCTTAGTTTAAGCGTAATTTAAGGGGATTAGCCTTCCTTAACTAATGATGCAAGAAGACAACTTTATTAAAAGTAAAATACTTTTATTAATTTTCATCTTAAGTCAAAATGAAACATTAAATTCCGGATTGAAGCAATATTGTATTTGTTAAAGTATATAACCTAAATAATATTTGAGTTTCTGACAACTATGTATCATCATATTGCTTATGGCCCTTGTGTTATTTTTCTAAATTTCTTTTCTATTATTAGTAGAATTTTTACTTTTTTGCATTGATTTATGATAGATGAATCTATTGATCATTGCTATCCGCTTTTAATTTTTTATTTTGATTTTTATTTTAAATGTTTCGATTTATTTGATTGCAGGGTATAAAGAATCATAATTCTTGGTAACCTTTTCTGCTCCTAGAAGTCTTAGGAAAAAACTTAATTTAGACTTGATTTGTTATTTTGGTTCTAAGAATTAAGTTTTTTAGCCATGCCCAACAGATTTTTTACAAAATTGATTTTTCTCAAAAGATTGCCAATAAAAAATGACCAATTTGCCAAAAAATTATAAAGTTTAGGAGGAACTTATTTGAGGGAATTTATTGGGAAGTTTTTGTGAACTCATGGGAATTTATGAGAATATATTCTTTATATGTTCATGACTTTTGATGTTTAATTATTATTTATATCTATATTTGATCCATTTTACATCCAATAAACATTACTATTAGTAAATTCTCTTTAAATAATTTATTAATATACTATTAGACTAATTTTATCTTTCAGGGAATAAATACATTTAAAAATTGGATCTTACAACAATGCAGGTTTGGCAAAAAAAAAACTTAAGCAGAAAATTGGTCCTTCTCATAGAAGAAATGCATTATCTCAAAATGTGGAGTACACAATGTTGAAAAACTTCATGAATTAGATGGCTCCATAAGAAAAATGAAGTCACATTACGTAGTCTCTTCATGTTTTCTAAAAAGATTAGGTGATTAACATTTAATAGTAACAGTGTAGTGATTATTGGACCAAAACATTGGATGAAACATTAATCAAAATAGTATAGGATTATGTTTGATTCTTTTGATTATATATTATTTGATCCAATATTTTTTATTCAATAATCATTCGGTGTTCACCCTTATATTTGTGAGTTACTCTATAAAAGTCCTATTACCTAATCACGTTGAATTTTCTTATTTGTATTCTGAATTAACGAATTTTTGTTCTAAATACAATTGTACAACCATTAAATTAATAATTTGAAATTCAGTATTTCCGTGCATAGCACGAGTCATTTGCTAGTATATATATATATATTGCATTAAATACAATAATCAAACTATTATTAAAAACAAAACAACATAGTTTTTCTGTCTTACATTTATCAACTTAGAAGACTTTTTTTCCCTTTCTAAATAATTTAATCAATCACTTTCATATTTTACAGTTTGCGATTAATCTACTATGTTAGGGAAGGAGAGAGCATTTGATAAAGTTTTTCTGTAAGTAAATTTTGTATACAAAAAAAATTGAAAAGATATGAACGCCTTATACTTAGGTCAATGTAGAGTTTTGGGCTGGTCATTATATATATATATATTATTTTTTTTTTCTTTCTAAAAGTGAAAAATAGCAACTTAGACTTTTACAATTACTATCTTTATTATTAAAGTTGTCATTCTTTTTGTATACATTAAAAATACGTCAATAAATGTAAACCCCATATGAGAGTGGATCTGGTCTTGTTGTAATTCAAAAATCCCCTTTACGACTTTTTGCGTTGGGTAGCTAGGGTCGCTGGGTCCGTCCCACACCCTGGCTTCGATATTTCCTATGGTGCGAGTCAATCGTAAATATTTGTTATTTGTTAAATAAAAAATATAATGATTCTAAATATTTATTAGTAAATAAGCATGCTTTGCTGTCCGGCTTGGCCCCAAAAATCGATAAGGATAAAAAACATACTTCCATTTGTTCAACCCAGTAAAATCCGACGGTCGATCCATCTAATCGGAATGGGTTTAGTAGAATCGACCGAGTCTAATATGTTGTAATTTTTGTTTTAAAAAAAAATTTGGTCATTCTATTGAGATTGTTATTGTCTTGTTGGATTACCTATGATTTATGTTTATTATTTAATCTTGTTTGGAGATTTTATTGATTATTTGCAGTTTTATTACAATTTTATTATAATGACTTATGAGTTGTGCCTGAAATTAAATAGCATTTTCTTAATTTTCAAATTCATATTAAGCTGATTTTTTAAGTTTTGAATTTGTGCATCCATATTAGTAGGAAATTTTAACATTTATTTCATTTTAAATAATATTTATTTATTTATAATATGTATGATGTCACCGGATAAACTAATAGGCCGATAACGATTTACCCGCGTATCCGACCAGTGACCTGTAATCCAATAACTTTTTCAAATTGATATCAGGTCCGAATTTCAAAACCTTGGAAAAAATGTAAAAGTAAAAGGCAGATTCTGTCGTGGACTGCGAGCCATAAGGTAGCAGTATGACCACTTTTAGCTCACATTCACTATCATCACGCTTTTGATTAAAATAATAAAAAATAGGTGGGGCCCTTATAAGAATTTTTTTTTAATCAAAAGAGGTGATGTGGTTAATTACTGCACATGCTGGCCCTACAACCCCCACATATAAAGTCTCAGTGCCTATATCGAATTTTCCAAAGTAAAAACCAGGCTACCTATGGGCACAGGCAGATCCTTAGCCGTTCAGGTAGATGACAAGTGGCCGAATACGAGCCAAGAACTTCTTACAAACTGAAAGCAAAATGGGATGAATCAAAAGCTTGGCTTCCAGTTTGCCAATTTTGCAGCTCCACTACGTAATACATATTTTTTTACAAATGTACAAAAAAATGTTTGACGGGGGTGCTTTAGCATGGAACGAGATAATTTTATACAAGCGAAACTTTATTCATCTGTTGAATTAAAATTTTAATAGTTAAAATTTATTTAAAACGAACAAATATTCTGAGCCTTAAAATACCTGTCGTATTTTTTAGTCTCAGAACACGTATCTTGAAGCGTTCCGTACGTACTGTAAAAAAACGATTCTGCATATGATTCAGACTGAAAATGATATACACACCATTAAGTAAAGTTAGGAAAAAAAATCTTATTGTATCCCGTTCACTGTCCTCACACGAATAGATAATTGACACGTAATTCAATATTTTAATTTTATAATCAAACACAGTCCAACTAAATCCTCAAAATCAAATACTCAATACATTCTTTAATATAAATTATTTACGACATATATAAAAAATTTAAAAAAGTAAAAAATAAGGAATTTTTTTTTTTTAAAATCAAAATATCAATATTACTCTCTTAAATAGAATTAATGGTATACAAGTCCTATTAAATAAGAGAATAATATTGATACTTTAACTAACAAAATACCTTATTTCTTTGTTTTCTTTAATTTTCGTTACATATCCTAAACTACTTATATTATAAAATAAAATAAATATTTGATATTTAAGTTCACATTTCTCCTTCAAAAAAAGAAAAGAAAAATATATAAAAATTAAATACTACCCGATCCTCATCTACTAAGATGCAAGGGATTTGCATGGGCTTGGCCCGTTTTTCCCAGATCAGTCATAACATGGCACCTGGAAAAGTGGGACAAACATTTTTGTCCATAACGGAAGTCCCACTTCGTCCTCGGCCATAACTGAGTGGGACTTCAGCTATGGCCGACGTGGCGCTTTTCCCCACGCGCATAGTGCCACGTGGCCATAATGGAAGTCCCACTCCCGCTATGGCTCTGGGACTGAGCTGGGACTTCCGCTATGGTCCCGCCAAAAAATACCCTACTAAAACCCTAACTTTTGTCCGTGACTTTGAGGACGGAATTCCCACTTCCGTCCTCAACTTCCAGCCCAATTTGCAGCGTGTAGTCACTTCTCACTTTTGCTTTTTTTGACCCAAAAAAAATTCGAACGGCTTTTGGCAAATTCGTGCGCATTTATGACCGGTTTTTCAGAGACTTGTCAATAAAAAAATAATTTTACAATTTCCAACCACATCTATAAAAAACCCCTCCAAACCTCTCCACTCCACAACATACAACCTTCTCAAACCCTTAAAAACCCTATCCTCCATATTACTAGCTTTGAAAATGAATAGCGAAATGAATCCCTACTGAAGAGTATTTCGTATACCAATTTACAATTGCGGTCTGAAATCAAACCGATGGAAAAATGGTAGTATTGTATTTTGTAATGAGTAATTTTTTTATTGTATGAAATGTGTTTAGCTATCTAACTCATAATTTTGGATGTGTAGCGCCTTCCAGTCAAGTACACAAGTTGGTTGGAGCAAACCGGTCTCGGGCTAGCAAATTCTCGTCTATCTCAAGGGACTGACCATGGGAATCAATGGTGCGTTTATGTAAACAAAATAGATGACACCTACTACCTAGACGGAGGTTTGCAACAATTTTTGCGTGACAACAATCTTCGTCCCCACAAATAAAGTTCATTTTATACCATCACCCATGAATGTATTAGATATTTTTGTTAAGGGAGGGCCCGGATAGGTTACTCGAAGGGTGAATTATCGTATCCCCTCGACGGGGCATTTTTCCTACAGAAGTTTTCGAATAGACATTTACAAAACATATTCGGGACTTTCAAAACCTATGACGTTTTGTAATATTAAAATTTTTGTATTAAAATCGCTCATTTTACATTTATGTGTTGTAATGTTGTTTCCCGTGTACAGTGGATATGTCCGCAATACATGCAATGGCGTGTTAGAATGCAGCTTGGAATCCCCGAAGTACTACACATGCGCAACCTTCACTGGGTAACAAATTGACACCGCAAGTGACTAGAGACGAAGGTCACGATCACATTATTTTTTTTGGGGGTGGGATGAGTTTGTTGTGTTTTCTAGATTACACCCGGTGACCATGTAGAAAATTCATCCAAATTTCTTACGATATCCTTGATTACAGTAGTCGGAATGATGATTTTTTTCGATTTATTACGTCAACTTTAATAATTTGTATTTGAAATGTAAGATGTTCGATGAAATTGAGACCGGGAAAAATCGAGAACATTCACAACAATTTTATAAATTCTAAACTATTACAATTCGGAGAATTTAAATACAATTACTCGTGAGGGGGCGGGGGTGGTTGTCAAGATGTGCTAACATGGGGCAAGTCTTCCCGGTTGTGACCGACTCGCTTACAAAGTGGCCGCACTTCTTTTCCCTTTCGAGTGCCCCCCTGCTCTCTCGTGTCCATAGGCATTTGGTATCTCCGCCTTCGAGGTCGACTCCACTCGCGTAGCTTTCATGTTAGGTGGGTGATATGTCAAATCAAAAGGGGGGATCTCCAATGAACTGGGATCAGCATGAGGATATAAAATAGACTTGTAAGTATTCCTATAATGTTCGAGAGAATAGACAGGGGTGGATGAATCGAGAAGCATCCCGCATTATCGATTTGGACACTGCAATGACATGGGAGCATGGAACCCGAATAAGCAGCCCACTTATCACAGCCTACACCCTACGAACCGATAAGTTGACCGTGTAATGCTTTTTCCACCTTGGCCGGGTCCTCTATGCTCGGGACATGACCCTATAGATACCTTGGTCCATGTGGTGTCGGTTTACAAGAAGAGTTGCCGCCTTTTCTTCGTACGCGAAATACCGCCTCCCATATCCTCTTAGGGAAAGGCGCTCGACAACCATTTGCGCCTTGCCGGTGTTTGTCAAAATAATGTACAAGTTTAAAAAATATCATCTCCACGAGCGCTTTCAAAGGCAGCGCTCTAGATCGCTTTAGAACGCTATTAAGCGCCTCGACATGTTAGTAGTCATGCAACCGAAACGCATTCCCCCGCCGTATGCCGTAGTCCACAACTCTTTGGGTTGCCGCATTAACCAGCTAAACGCATCCTCATCTTTTTTTGTTTTATACGCTCTAGATAAAGATCGCACTTAACCTTTTTTCGGTTGGCTTGGCAAAGAATCCACACATAATCTTTCAATTCTTTGTTTTTTGCATGAGTGTGGAAATTGGACTCAGTAATGCCTAAGGCAAGATCGTGCACCGCCTTTGGGGGGTTGCCATCCGGTGAGGGTTGCCACGGCACTAAGAATGCCGGCATGACGATCGCCGATAAGACACACTTGAAGGTCTTTGACAACATGTTCCCTCAAGTGACTAAGGAACCACGTCCCAAGTCAAAGATGATTCTCGAATCGACCAACGCAAAAGCTAGTGGTAAAATCGGTTGTTAGCATCCGGAGTGCTTGCAACCGTGAGAGTCCCTTTATAATTCCCCCCTAAGGTGTGTCCCATCAATCGAGATTATGGGCCGCACCACGGGTAACCGCCAACCAACGGTTGAAAAGTCCGTAACAATGACCTCGAACACCTTCGCCCATTATCGGTTTCTCGAGGGTGGTAGAGAAATTTGACTATCATACCCGGCTCGAATCTTTTAATGCCCTGGATATAATGCGGCAAGACTCGAAAAGTTGAATGCCAAGTACCAAAAAGTGTTTCTATAGCGTTTCATGGGCATACCAAGCTTTTCTATAGGTACAAGTCAAATTCATATCATTGGTACAAGCAACTTCTAATCAATTTAATGGATATTTCAGATCTGCCTCGAACAAGGTGTAGAATTTTTACCCCGATGTAGCCGGGAGGACATGTCATGCGTTTTTTGTTCCGGGGTCCATCAAGCAGCAGTGGCCCCC
The DNA here is from genome assembly GCA_026122235.1 of Vinca minor. Classification (NCBI taxonomy): domain Eukaryota; kingdom Viridiplantae; phylum Streptophyta; class Magnoliopsida; order Gentianales; family Apocynaceae; genus Vinca; species Vinca minor. The sequence goes on along the minus strand of JAOCZM010000100.1, from coordinate 3,065,612 downwards.
GGTTAAGCTTTGTAACCTTCCACATTCCATCCACCCCTCGCTATGATTTACGCGAACGTACTCAACCGCATCGGGCAATTTCGGTTGAATTTCTACTGCACTCACTGAACCATTGTTTGTTGCTCCTCTCTCTTTTCCATTCCCTTAATGCCACCTTGTCATGCCACACGTTCACGACCCAACATTGCCTCGCGTTTATCCTTGAATTGCATCCCCAAGCAAATTTCTCGGAATATCGATTCCATGTTTTAATTTTTTTTGTCCACCGTATGTGATTCCGTGTACTCGGGTTCCATGGAACCCATATCATTCCAACAGCAAAAATTTGCATAGTTACCGTGATCGATGGAACATTCCATTCCGGAATGGCCGCAGCAGCAGTAGTAGGGAGCTCGGCTCTGTGCTCTGTGTCCCCTCTTCGACCATTAGTCCACCCGGGCTTTGTTGTTGGATTTCGGGGTCGCATCTTCCGCTACACCCCGTGCGTCTTCCTCGACCCCGCCGCCCCTCGTGGTCTCCCGGCACTATCGCCGGCGAAGTCGCCTTCCCGCTTCCGAACGCCGTCAATGTCTGGGATATTGGACCCAAAGAATCCATGACCGAATTATCATTAGAGGGTTCGTAAGTAGACGGTGGGGGCATATTTGGTAATGGATTTGGCTCCGAAAAAATATGGTCATGAACAAAATATGGCTCCCGTGCAAAATGTGTTGTCGGTATTACAAAGCTATCTCGAATGTCTCTGCACAGTGTTCGAACAGGCACCAACATGAATCCTCTGGAGTTTGAAATCCGCTTTGGATTCCCCACAAACTCTCTAAACCTTCTTCCTCATTAAGGTTTACAACATCGTACGCCACCATGTTGAACGCTCGGCATGAAGAATGGACGGATCATTATTAGCCGAACATTGACAAGTACAAAGCTCGACTCTTTTGCGGCTGACATATTCTATGGCAAAGTTGTCTCGAATGAAATCCTTTTGTATAACTTCAAAACTTTTTTTCGCTAGGCTCGTGAAACGGGGGTAACCCCCATATTCGTAAACTATATTGTGGTCGAAATGTAAATACAATCTCATTGACATTCGAGTGCCATTTTTAAGCAAAACGAAATAAGGGGGTTGAGGAAATATGAGGGTGTTTAGACGAAATAATATGGAAAATGGTGTTTGGAGTATGAAGAATGGATGGGAGGGTATTAAATTTTATAGAGAATTTTTGCAAAGAAAAGTGGCAAAACCATCGCTAGGGTTGATAACGGAGTGGGACTTCGTTATGGCTCCAAGACTGAAGTCCCACTTCCGTTATCAACCTAGACATGATTTTTCCCAAAAATTGTACTTTTGGTCCCCGCAGCAATTTGAGGACTGAATTGCTACTTCCGTCCCTAAAATTGCGAGCTATTGTCACTTCTCACTTTTGCTTTATTGAATGAAAATCCCAAACGGTTTCTTGCAGTTTGGTTCGCATTCATCGACCAATTTTAGGAGACTCGAGCGTCCGTCACTCGAGATTTCGGCGCGTTCTTGAAACTCCCAGGGCGGTGTTCCAACGCGCCCAGTACGCTTCGGCCGTCCGCGGAGGTTCATTCATAATCACTCCCTGTTCGCGGCTCGAGAAATGAAATGCGCTCCCACGCCCACAACTCGGGTACAAACAAACACACATTAATCATCAATTATTTGAAAATTAGCAGGGTAAACAATAAAAAATATTCATTGACAATTACACAAACTCGGGATCAACAGCAACTGACCCAGCTATGTCCTTAGAGTCGACTCGTGCAGAGATGCACATGTGGCGGTATAGGTAGGGACAGACTGGCGCCGCCCGAGAATCGCTGGTCACGGGGTGAGGTCCCCGTCGCCGATGAGCAAGAGATAGCCGCATGTTCCTCGCGACCCTGGACTTATCCCGGAAGAGGAAAGCTGCCATGCACAGGGGAAAAATCGGGGCCCGGGCCCACTGGTCAACCGCGAGGTGCGTGGCATCCCTCGGGCTAGGGGCTCGAAATGCGGGCGTACACCTCGCAGAGGTCGAGGGCGTTGCCCTTAATGGACTCTGGTGGGGCGGAAACCTAGGATATGGTCCACACGCTCAATCCACCGACCCTTGGACATGTTGTAGTCCTCGTCCCCACGTCACCACGTGGCCCCGCACAGGGCGGTCCCTGAGAGGCGACCCTACGTCCCTCTAGGGTGATGGTGACCTCACCGCACCGCAGATGGAATGAGTGCGTCTCGGGCCGCCACCGCTCTACTAATGCGGTGATCAGTGCGTGGTCTATCTTAATCTTACCTATCCGACAACAACCCCCGAAACCAAAATTGTCAATGAGATCTAGCACTCTCTGGTTGCCCTCGCGTTGGTATGCGTCAAAAAAATGCCCGCTATCATGCTAATGACCTTCAAACCCCTCGTCTGCAGACTACATCCCCGCCCCCAAATCCTAAGTGTTTCTATGTGACGTGTGTTTGTTCAACACACTCGGGATCGTATGGACCGGCATAAGGCGAGCGTGAAAAGCCATCTGTAACAAAAACTGTGCGATTTTTGTCAATAATAAGGACAGCATATTCTCAAAACTTGCAATTAAAATACGTAGGGATATCAAATTCACATAATTGCAATTCAAGTTCATAAGAATATCAAATTCACATAATTGCAACTACAATGCAATGCATAAGGATATCAAATTCACAAAATTGCACTTCTAGTCCATAAGAATATCAAATTCACATTATGCACTTACAATACATAAGGATATCACATTCACATAATTTCAATTCAAGTCCATAAAAATATCAAATTCACATAATTGCAACTACAATGCATAAGGATATCATATTCACAAAATTGCACTTCTAGTCCATAAGAATATCAAATTCACATTATGCACTTACAATACATAAGGATATCATATTCACAAAATTGCACTTCTAGTCCATAAGAATATCAAATTCACATTATGCACTTACAATACATAAGGATATCACATTCACATAATTTCAATTCAAGTCCATAAAAATATCAAATTCACATAATTGCAACTACAATGCATAAGGATATCATATTCACAAAATTGCACTTTTAGTCCATACGAATTTCAAATTCACATTATACACTTACAATACATAAGGATATCACATTCACAAAATTGCATTTCAAGTCCATAAAAAAAACAAATTCACATAATTGCAATTACAATATATAAGGATATCACATTCACAAAATTGCAATTTTAGTCCATAATAATTTCAAATTCACAAAATATATATACATATACAATTCGCAAGAAAACAAAAATATCAAAACTATACATACAAAATACATTATTAAATAAAAGTAAACTTAAATAAAATACACTTAAATAAAATTAAAAAAAATAAAAGGTATACCTCCAAATTTAAATTTGGGAGAGAGACAAAATGTTGATGGGGAGAGAGATGGGCGGTGGAGGCGGCAGGTGCTGCGGCACCTCGGGGACGGCCACGCGGCGGCGGTGGGAAGGAGTAGGGCTGCAGACGGAGGGAGGGAGTGGGGTGGTTTTTTTTTGGGAGCTTTTTGCTTGCAAAACGCGGTGGGGAAGAAGAAGGGTTTTTTTTTAAAACGGGAGCCCATAACTGAAGTCCCACTTCCGTTTGGGCAATAACTCGAAACGCAGTGGGACTTCAGTTATGGCCACGTGGCATGCGGCGTGGGGAAAAGCTGCACACGTCGACCCATAATCGAAGTCCCACTCAGTATGGCTCGAGACGGAAGTGGGGACTTCAGTTATGAACAAAAATGTTTGTCACACTTTTCAGTGCATATGTCATGACTGATCTGGGAAAAACGGGCCAAGCCCATGCAAATCCCAAGATGCAAGAGCTGGGTGGATTGACTACTTTAAATGGAAAGCAGAGAAGGCAATAAAGAATAAAGAATAAAAAAAAATATATATATATATATATATATATATATATATATAAATCCAGAAAGAAAAGAAAAAGGTTTCCGACTCTTGAAGAAATGGTAGTCGTCTGGGCTTTGGTAGCCCAGTCGTAGCATAGGACTGGACTTATACCCACACTTAAATATATACACACACAATGCCTCGTTTCAATCCGCCACGTTGCTTTTTAACTCTTCCAAGCCGATCAAATCAACGAAGAGCTTGATATTTAGGATAAATATCCTTCGATGTTAGTTGCGTTTCTCAGGAAAATATCTTCACAGGATCTTCATGAACTCGTCGATCCGACCTCTACGCTACCTGTAAGTGAAGTTTATTCACATATATATTTTTTGTTTTCCAGATTTGAAGCATTGTTAGAGCTTCTGAATAATTTGCTTTACGCTTCATTGATTGATGTTATATATTGTTGTTTTTGCAGCTTTATACATATACATGAACTGTACGGAGACTTTACCTCCCGATCCGTGCCCTAATTCATGATATAAACTGCGATACCTCCAAAAATTCTCCGAATTTCTCAAGCTTTATAAACTGTGCTTTCCGAGCTCCGGCCGGTACGTTAAGTGAGCCGAGAAGGAGGAGGAGGAGGAGATGTGTATGGAGGTTTGGGTAGCTGTGGCCGGCGGAATTTATCGGCGCACGAGAACGAGGGGTAGCTTGGTAAGCTTGATGATGGCGGGCATTTGTATGTTTTAAAATTTTAAAATAAGTTAGAAAACAGAGAAGATTGAAAAATATATGAAGATGATAGAATATTAATAAATTTAGCAAGTAATGGATGATGGCGGCGGCGTAAAGGCGGTTGGTTTGCTACTTGCCAAAGTCACGAGTAGGAGAGTCTGCTTTGTTGGTTGGTGGTGGCGGCGGTGGTGTGGGTGTGGTTTTAAAGAACAATATATTAAAAATAAGCGGGCTCACTGTCGTAGGTAGTGAATAAAAGTTATATGATTAGCTTATCTAATAATACCTCTGCTCATGTCTCTGCCATTATAAGGCTAACAAAAGGATGGATATGGATGGAGGTATCGAAATAGTCTCTAAGAAAAAAGCTGCACGGGCATCCCCCGCCACTAGGTGGCTGACAAATTGGGGTAAAGAGTGAAAAATAAAGAAATCGGAGGATGGAAGACGTCCTCCAGCTTTAGCGAGCCAATCTGCGCAAGCGTTGGCTTCTCTGTAGATATGAGAGAAACTAAACTCCGGTAGACGCCGAAGTAGTGCCCTGCAATCAGAGATAAGTGATGATAAAGGGTGAGTAGAGAGATCAGCATGTAAAACAAGGTCTATCACTACTTTGGCGTCCATTTCAATAGCAAGCTTTTTGAGCATCAACAACGATAGCTAGCTTAAGGCCGTCTCTAAGAGCCCCATGGTTCAGCCCACATTATTTGTACAGTGCTATGCTCCTATGGAAACCCGAAACCCATTCTCCGTCGCCGTTCCTGATTAGTCCACAACTCTGTCTGCTCCTCAAAAATGGCAATCTTATTTAACGGAGAACCAACTGAGTGGTTCTACCCTTCGAGAGGTATCAGACAAGGAGACCCTTTATCCCCGTACTTGTTTGTTATTTGTATGGAGTACCTTTCCATTAGTATCGAGAATTCTGTTAGTCTCAAGAAGTGGAAACCCATCAAAGTCGGAAAACATGGTCCACACATCTCACACTCATTATTTGCCGATGACGTCATTCTGTTCGGATTAGCAGATGACGGTTCAATCGACGAGATGAAGAGGGTTCTCGATGATTTTTACTTGCAGACTGAGTTTGGACTGCTTCCTTCGGTCTATTGAGTTACCACGTGTCAACTCCGGAGTGGAGTTTAATATTCTTCTCGTCTCAAATTGAATGAAAGGAAGAAGTATTTCGTTTTTGTTGGAAAGAAAATATATATCATTACCAATTAGAGAAATATACTGTAAATCTAATGTAATTATATAGTTACTAAAAAAGAGTTTTAGCTAACTAAGGTGCAAAAAAATAGGGTAGACAATTCCATATTAGTTAACCTATCAATATTTTCAGTTTATCCCTCTCTTACCAACGAAGCAATTTCTAAACGCGTGTCAGTGTCATTTTGATCTCTTGTAAAAGAGTAGAATTGTCTGTCTTTTTCTTGACCACCTCTATGAGTACGTATGTTCAATAGTCTTAGAGTGAAATCAGATTGAGTTATGCTTGATATATAATCATTCGTTCAAGCTTTCACTGACAAATGTGAGAATAATGATGTATTGGCGTTTGGGTCGTTCCAGATTTCCTTGGCCTCGCAAGAGTTACGCAAAATATGCAAAATCGATCCAGCCTCCCCAAGAACATAGGCATCAGTAATTTTCTTATTTCAAAATAAGTCGTTAGTAGAAGAACGGTCATGCCATCAAACCAAAAGAATAAGGAAGACGCGATGAGACCTTTGAAATCCAACCCCAAATAAAATCCCATGGAGATTGAATCCAAAGTCACCATATAAAATGTTTATAACAGATGAAAGAGAGTATACATTTTTCCTTGATTATTTTTTATTTCAACTATTTAAGTTGTTCATCTATTGCCACTAAAGTCTTTGTCTGAAGCATAAAGAATTCGCTCCGGAGAAGCACCATTATTCCTTTCCACCACCAACCATTTCCTGAGGATCACTAGTCCTTGCAAGTAGCTATTAAGAGTCCTCGAGGAGGATTCCAAAATCTAAAAACCCAAGTTAGAGAGGTTCCTTAATTAGCCACGAATCAGTTTAGAGAAATGTGGAGTGCCTATCCTTCATTTTCCAGTTCAACATTTTGTAAGAATATATTTTGATAAGTAACGTCTGAAAACAGATTGCACAGATGGTTAATATATTATATTCATTTTCCATAATGTCGCTACTATGAATTCATTTTTTCTCCACTGCAGCTTTTCTATCCTTCGATGTCAAATTCTAAACTTTATTTTCTCTGTTTTTTTCTACTCTCTTCCTGTGTCTTTTCTATTTCTTTGCACAATGTACCTCTTCACCCTTCTCCTTTAGTCTCTCTCCATGTTTGCTCTGTTCATTTTCTTCCATTTCTCAATGCGTGTCAACATCCCTCTTATGCTTTCTTTGAATCCCCACCAGCTCCTACAACCTTTCCTCCTTGTCGTTTTCCCACCCACCCACTCTCGCTATCTCTTTGGTCTTGATATTTTTTTGAAAAGAACAAATGTTAACTTAAAGAAAAATGAATATATATATATATATATATTTTATTTAAAATCAAGAGACATTTAAGATAGTTTCGAACTGCCATTAGAAATGATTGAATGAATTCTTCAATTAAGCACCTACTTGTAAGGAGTTTAAGTAGGTCATCTTATATGACTTTACGAGTGTATTTGAAATTAATTCAAAATTATAGACTAAAATATTGTACACATGACTTATTTAATCCGAACAATAGAATCTATATGGTGTGTTCAAAGAAAGAGTAATTACATCTTACTTATATATTGGAATCAAATATAATATCTTTTTATTTAGTATATTTTTCACCTAAAAAAAGATTAAAATAGTTTAGTTTGAGAGGCAAAATCAGAATGATATGCTAAATTATTTTCCTGCTTTTGACAAAGCTATCGATTAATTTTAGGCGGAAATAAAATTTAAAATATATGTATGACCTAGACTCCTAATATCATAGGTTGACAACAAGACTGAATTGTATATACCATTTGAAAACTTTTATTTGAATAATATTCCACATGAAAACATAATTATAAATTATAAAACAGCTTCTTTTAAATCAAAGAAAAAAAATGAACCAATATTACATAGAGAAGTAAACTAGTTGTGTAATCATTATTCTTGAAATACTATCAAGAAAAACAATATATATATATATGAGAAAATACAAATAGGGTGTACAATATGATTAACTTAAAAGGGTTGTCAATATAACACTTTGAATATAACTAAACATGGAAATATGAAAGTAAGTACTACTACATTGTAGTTATTGTTCTCCTAAACTTTATGCCAAGTATCATACCATTTGACTAGCTGCAGCATCTTTTTTTCGCAACAAAGAAGTAAAAAAATCTCAAGTAGATTTCGATTGTTTTATTTGTTTTTGAGTAAGGTATATGGTTTCCACTAGTTGCAGCAAAAGTCTTTTTCCAAAAAGATGTTGCAGCAAAGAAATAGAAAAACCTCAAGTAGATTTTGAACTTAAAAAAAATATGTATGTGTTTTATTTCTTTTAATTATTTATTTTTGAGTTAAAGTAGATGTTTTCCAAGAATTTATGATGTGAAATAAATCAAATCAAGCCGGTGGTGAGGCATTAGGTGTGAGATAAGCCATAAAACACACAACAACAAAGCTTTAATTCCAAATAATTAGGGTCGGCTACATGAATTAATATAAGATTTATGTGTGGTCGTTCGCATTAATACATTCCATACATTTCCTTCAATCAAACAACATACCCTCGTCCAAATACTTAAACCTATAGTCATATTGTACTAAAATAAACATCTGATTCGTAGGTCTAGCAGCACCCACACTAGGTGTTTGGAAATTGTCTTTATTGTACTAAAATAGATATCTGATGACCATAAATACTTAAACCTATAGTCATATACCATTCAGACTTGTTTGACTGATCCTCTATATAGGATAAGAGGATCACAATTACACTTTAGGAGGCCCCCACTTGGAATACTAGCTCTTCTCGTGTATTGCAGGGATCTTGTATGTTTTCTAATATTATGTTTTAGTTCAAGTAAATTAAAATTAATTTCAATATCCTTTTGTGTTGGATCATCACTCATTACATCGTCTTACCTAATGCAGCCCACGTATTATTTTCTTTTAGTGAGAAGTGTTGAAAACCCAGAGATGGTATCTCTAGATTTCAGAGGGTTTCTTAACACCTCCTTGAAGGAAATAACCACATTAGCTTTTACGATCATTATAACATTTTTTTTGGGGCCTAAAGTGGACCAATTGGTTATTGTATTTCTCTAAAGGATCTCCAGTGTGGAAGAGACTGATAGAAAAGGAGCACTATCACGAAGTGTGAGCCTAAGACACCCAACCCAACCCAAACAGTAGTACAGCAAACAAGATAGGAATCCTTCACAACTCCCTTATATAATTCCATTCTAGTAGAAGCAACCCTGGTTTTTATTCAAGGCATATGGTTCAGGGCTGCAGCCAATGTATTCTTGGTTAAGCCAGAATTCAATAGGCAAATTTTTGCTATCCCTATCCATGTCCTAGGAGCATCTAGACTCACATTGAGGAACAATGAGGCATGATAATTAGGCACATTGAGGAACAAGGAGGCATGATAATTATTGAGTTGAGTTTGATGAGTTTAGACAAGGATCAAATTCGAGTTTGAGCACGAATATTACTTTTTATTTATTTAATATATAATCGAATATGTTGATCAGTATTCCCCAAACATTTAAATATTTGAGCTCCACTTGTTTAAGATTTTAATCTTAAGATTATGTTTGAGTTCAAGCTCAAAGAAAAAAACATGAACTTGAGCAGAACCCTTGTGACAATGCAGCTGAAATAATACTTGAAACCAATAACTACCAACAAAGAAAAAAAAGTATTTTTTGTTGGTAAGCAAAGGAAAGTATATGTGTATTAACAAGGCCTATCGGAATTCACAAGTCTAGTGGAGTGCATATGCGCTCATGTTATTCATATTAAAATGAGATGAAAAAACACATTATTTTTACCTCAGAGGAAGCAACTAAAATTTCCTGTTATATCTCTTGCATATTTTGCCAAAAATATTAGCTGCCTTACTTCCTTCTCTGCTGGTACGCTATAACTGCCAGCAAGGAATCTGCTGAAGTAGTACCCTGCAATCTTTGGAGAGCGAATACCGGGGACAATTTTGATTCAGAGAATCTGAGCTAATCTGAAGTTTCCTGATCCCTACATGGACAGCAATGTGGATGCCAAAGTTCTGCAATAGGGTACAGAGAAGGATGATTTTGGGAAATTCCATTTATGGTTAGTTGTAGATGTCATTTAAATGCCAAGATTATTTCTTCTTCTACTAAGTTTATAAGCTTAAAGTAAATTCTATAACTTTACTTATAAGGTTATAAGTACTAAAGCTAGTTTTGTGACAGGATCTCTCATGTTCCTATTCACTCATATGTTCCAGCATGTTAAGGTATAGTGACTAAACACAATTTTTACTGGTACAGTATCCTCTAGTCATGAGTGGAAAGGTTGATTACAATCTAGAGGTTCGTTCCATTTTTTTAGAGATTCTGGGCAGTCTGAGTATGTGTTTCGGTCCTGTACATTTTCCTCTGAAATATTACATTGTTGGGCAAGTCTATCCAAGATGCAGGACCAAAGAAAAATGAATTCTACTTGTGGAACAAAATCAACTGATATTCAAGTCGCTACCAATAAATTTGAGCTATTTACTGAACTATTCGGTATAATGATCCCATTGTGGAGATGTCATTTAAATGCCAGGACTGTTTCTTCTTTGGTTAGGGGCCCGTGATTTTTTTTCTTCTTATTTTTGAGTGGAATAGGATTACAAAATTCCAGTTCTACAAAAAAAAGGCTTTGAAGTGGTATGAGCTAGATATCCCAAACTTTAAAGGTTTCCCTGCCCTACCTTATGACGTAGTTAACTATACATGAGGAGGGAGGAACTTGATCATCCTCATGGTCCTGTTGAGTTTGTGATGAACTCATAACCTAGTTCAGACCAGTGGCCATGCTCTAAAAGTCAACTTTGACCCATTTTTAGAAATCTCTCATCAGTTGAGATGCTTTTCTGAACAATTTTTGGCACAAAATTGAAAACTGAATGGTTATATAATAGGCTGTTTTTTATTTGATAGTCTTTTTACCAAGGTAGGTGATAGGTTCTAAATATCCTTTTGAAGAATCCAGGCCAAGTTGGTAATAAGGGCCAATTTTTGCTCGAGGATTTGTAACCCTCCAGCTTTTTATTTAGGGACATTTACAGTACAACAATTTACTAAATTCATTTTGCTTTTTCTTAGGAGCAGATACCTATAGGAAAGGGTATATTAGGCCAGTGTAATCCTGATATAAATTTTTTGTTCCCCAGCAAGCCAATTAGTCTTTCACTGGATACTTTGCTGAGATGTTTGCTCAAGGGATAACTCAGGTACCTACCAAAATCATGGGGTTGAGACTTCTTCAGCTGGTTAATTGTTGATATTTGCTGAAAGTCTCCAAGCAGACTCTAGCTGCTTGTTAATACCCAGAATTTGGTCACTGATCACTTGGTCAACATTTGACAAAGACCAGCAAATAGGGTCAAACCGATGGCTATCTTCTAATTTACACAACCAACCCTGTTTTATTTAATAGTGTGACTGAAATCAGTTACGGGTACTCTTAACACAATCGGATAAATTACAGCTAAACGCGAATTATATGTCAGTTTCGCACAGCAGAGACCTAGTGCTACAAACATACATACGTACTAATAAAGCATCTCATAACACACATTTATATTGGTTACTTCTGTGTCCTAAGCACAGGAACTGGCTCATGCCATGCTATATTAGTAGATTAAGCGTGACCTGTTGCTGCCCAGAAATAATTAGGCTGTCGAGTGCTACGGGACCAACTTCTGCCATCATCTCATTCATCCCACCATTGATTTTTGTGGTCATCTGCAAGTATGCAAGTATCTTTGAGTTTCTATTTCTATTTTCATTTCAGTTAAGTCATCACATCACATTGACAGAAACTAAACAACCCAAAAACTTCTCTTACCGTCTTCTGCAGATCCTTATTTTCATCACCGAGCATCTTTTCCTGTTCGAGGAAATTTGAGGCAAACAATCAAATATTCAGCATGCAACACAGCCATTTCTATGATTGCTAGAGCCCTGAATAACAACATGCTATTCACAAAATCTGGTAATTTGACTGAAGACTGTCTACTTTGTAAAAAGTTTTTTTACTAGCTCTAGTTCACTGTTGTTAAGGCGACAAGGAACATAGGGGGTCTAGAACGTTAAGGCGCAAAAAGGCGCACTTTGAATATAAAATGTTATATATATATTTATAGCATGTGAATATTGATAAATATAATAATAATAAATAAAGAGAAATAACATAATCAATTTAAAAAATAAAAATAAAAGACTAATGCCTAATCATAATCTTTTGAATCCCAAGAAAAAGGTCTAATGCCCGCTCTAATCATCTTCCTCTGTAATTTCCCCCGTAAATCCTTTTACATGTTTTCCTTTCTTCCAAGAAAAGAAAAATTGTAATTATAGTGACCCTCTCTTCACCATCTCAAAAAAGAAGGGACTTTAAGTTAAGGATAAATAATACCAATCCCAGTACACATCTCACACTCCTCTAATTTCTTTTGTTAAATAGAAACTAGAGTTGGTGGAGAATACGAGAAAAAAAATGTAATTTTGAGTTGTATTCTTTTTTGGGCTCCCAAAGGATTATTAATTACACAACGATGCACCCAAGGCGTGCCTAGCGCCAGGAGCCTTTTTTTGAAGGTGCGCACCTGAGAAGTTGAGGTGCTATGCCTCACACCTTGCACTTCAAGGCACGCCTTAACAACACTTCTCTAGTTTCCAAAATATTGGGAGTACAGTTTATGATGCTGCCTGGAACCCTCAAGAAAGGTTGACTTAGTAAAATGATTTTTTGCAGCTCTGCTCAATCCAAATTGTGTACCATTGTGGTCATACGTAGAAGAGATGAACCCATTAGCTTTTAGCTCTATCATTCAGGTAAAGTTCCTGAATTTTGTTTTACTATTAGTGCACTACAGCCAGCTACTTCTGCTTGTCAGTTGGTGATATCAATTCCAGCTATGCTCGAACTTTGGCCATTAAGATATCAAGAACAGATATTTACAACTTACGATGATATCGTAGGGATATTTCACTCCCGTTTTCTTGGTCCTACTTGGGTATGCTCCCATATTGTCAATCACTTTGATTAGTCTCTTTTTAAGTATTTTATATGTTTTTCAGACCCTAAAGGCTCTTCCTGCTTTCCACTTACCTGGCATAGGATGTCGCAGCGTCCATTAGGGTTCTTATGTACATAACATTAGAGAGCACAGTTATTTTATGACGAGTATTGTCATGAATTAGCTGCAAAGACCCTCTGATATTCTGTAAAAGGGTTCAAGATCTGGAAGTTCTCAAAGTCATTATTTAGCTTTAGTCTTGGAAATCCTAATTTACCTTAGTTCAAGTCTTCCTTTCGATTGTTGTTTCCTGAGAAATCTTGGGATTCCACAGAGTTTGAGTAGTTTTAATTCCAGTAGTTTTTGTGTGTCCTTACATCTGATTGGGATTCATCAACTAAGTTTGACTAAAAATTCAAATATCCCAGTCTCCTCCGAATTTAGTTTCTTGCGTTGTTACATAGTGAAGTTATCTATTCCATATTATATGCGTTGATTATTGAAGTTATCTATCTATTCCTTATTGTATGCTTTGATTATTTAATGAGAAGGGTCTACTAAATGTTTAGTTGTGGCACAATCAAGCCTCAGGCACAACCACCTTGCGGTCCAAGGTGCAACTCCTGGGGTTTACCTCCTATGGTCGTGATGCCTAGGGGTTTTATTATCTTAGTACGACACTGAGAAGTTTATATTTTACTATCCCCTGCAGTTTTCTTATTTTCCAGCCCTAGATACAGCCTGGTTTTTTATCTATAATTTAGCAGAATCTGCTGTTTCCCTTCTGAGAGAGTTCTTGCTAAGTTTGCCCTCCATCAATATGCCTCTTCACGTTTGCTCTAGTGTTCTGCTACATTGTCTTCCTCTACCCTATTCTCAAGTCATGCAATATGTCCACATGGTTTCTGTTGTAACTGCACTAACACAGCTATTGGTGGATTCAATAAAATGTCTTCATGAGTAAACATTCCTTGGCATCAGTGTTGACCCCCCCCTCTGTTCATCTAAATTATGGTGTGAGGAAGCTTAAGGTACATACAAGGTGCTTGAACTCCATGAGTTCACTAGGACCTGTATTTTACCAGTTCAAATTTAAGTGTGTACAAAAGGATTGACCAGACAAACTACATAGCCTCTCCAGGAATTTCAGAAGATCACATCAATATTGTTAAAAGAACAAGGGGCATACCGTTTCATGAAGCCTTTCTATTGAATCCATCAATAGCTGTGTCTGCAAAACCAGAACCCCTAGTGAGAATGCATGGGCAGCAAAAGCCATATATATCAAATGAAATACTTCAGATATCAAATCCCTCAATAGAAAACTGAAGATATAATTTTATTGCAACAATTCATCCAAAATAAGCCTATTAATCTGATGGTATACTTTTAGAACTTTAACATCCACAGTCAGAACTCCTAGATTCCTGACCTCGAATATTGCTGAAGTCAAGGTGAAAACAAAACAACCACTTAGGCGCAGAAAATTCAAGGATTTGCTGTGTTTGTTTCTATCGTTCGCCTTTAGTTATATAATGAAGATACATTTTTCTGCATATGAATCTTCACAACTGCACCAGCAAAAGCCAAATGCTATAACTTCTCTCTTTCTCTCTTTTTTCATTACCACCTAGTTATAGCAACCTGCCACCCAGGAAGCAAAAAAAAGGTGAAAAAAGAAAAAGCAAGCTATGAAACTCTGGTGACATATAGGTCAAGCGCTCTTTTAAATGTTTGTGTAAAGTCAAATACTATGTTACTCGGACTCGGGTATGGGTGTCAGGTGCATATATGTATTTAGGTGTCACGTACGTAAACATTTAAAATACGGGTTATTGGGATGGATTCGTTACACTTTTTCTGCTCGCTCGTCCCCGTGAGGAAGCGGAAAGCCAATGAGTTGAGTGGTTAACTGGGCTCTCTCCCATAGCATGTCCCCGTTTTCTAGTGACGGAAAGCTAGCAGTCATTCATAGATTTACCAAGCCACCCCCTCCACCTTCTTAGGATCCATACGGATATGTCCTGGTTCAACTTGCCTTCATTTTTGAGATCTATTGGCAGCACTCGGGAATGATTCCAAGGACTGACTGCGGGAGCAAGGATTGGATTGGAGACTGCATGACTTTCTTCCTGGGCACTTTTGACGACGACGAGTGAAGATCTTAAGGCATCAGCGGGGGAAGACTTTCCATCAAGGTCTGAAAGCAGAAAGGCAAGGTGGTAACCAGATATGGACTCAAGGGTTGGTTTACAGCTCGGTGTGGAAGATCTCGGCGGAATTGGGAACAGCTGATGTTGCAGCTGCAGTTTCGAAGGCGGAAGACAGAGACAAGGCCCTAGCGAAAACGAGCACCTCTGAACCCTCCCTTGACATCCATAAAGTGTCTGATCGGTGTTGACCAGATCCGGTAAGTATCCCATACCTATACTCATATCATGTCATGTCGACATGGGTACGGCATGCTTAAACGAAGGGTCCGGTAACATGGGTCAAATATGGATATTCAACTTGGAATAAAGAAGTAATAACTGCACTAGACAACAAATAAGATTACCCAACAGAATTCACTTTTACGTTTTCTCTTTACTTTTGTTCCTCTATGTCCGTGCTTATACCCCTTTCAGCTACTATACTCTAACATCATAGAGGAACTGCTTGACTGATATATGTGTTGATCTGGATTGTTATAGATAAAGCTTCCTTTTGCTAATTTTTTGAACAAATTATTGAATAACAGTGTTTTCATAATTCAATTAGCTATAGCTTCAGATTTTGCGATTCTATTCTGGAATTGATAGATAGCATGTATAGTCCCTCGGGAGTTGAAACTATCAAGTTTATCTATGTAAACCCAGGATCTTATAGTAATTTGAGTTCATAACATGAATATTATTTCCTTTGACCAAAATGCAGAATTACAATTCATCGCTAGAATTAGTTATTTCCCACAAGAGGCCGACTTTGTAATAGAGGTATCTGGAAGAACATAAACTAACTATATGAGCTCTTAACCAGTACCCATCCAAGGTTTTCCTCTACGTAACCAGTTGATGACAGTTAAGATACCTAGTTCTCCATTTGGAGGCAAATAGATAAATTGGAAGATATTCTATGCCATGGGTGCGCCTCAAGTTATTGAGCTACGAATGCATTAATCTACCACAGAGGCTAAAGGGTCCGCCTAAATTCGGTTACTAACAGTTATGAGCCAGTTAGAGATGATATCGGACAGAGCATATATTGGGAGCAAGTACTAATTTTGGAGCTATAATTGACTACCTTAATATTTTGGTGCTATCTTGTCATAATATGAAAGATGGAAACAGGGTCCAAGTGGAGGAAACTCATACTATTGACCCCATTCTTTTTCTCTAGTATGCAAGGTACCTTCTTCATCTCCTTAACACGCATAAGATATTCGTCCAATATCTTATGCAAGTCAATGCAAGGTATTCTTATTAACACTGTCATAAATACCTTATTACTGTCATCAAACTATACCTGTTGTGTATGAATACCTAACCTTCTTCATCTCCTTAACACGCATAAGATATTCGTCCAATATCTTATGCAAGTCAATGCAAGGTATTCTTATCACTGTCATAAATACCTTATTACTGTCATCAAACTATACCTGTTGTGTATGAATACCTACGCATTCATACAAAAACTACCACCTGAGAAGACTGATAAAAAAATTGTTTATTTGGAACATTCTGTCATCCGTGCAGTATCTTCTCTTTTGGGGTCTTACGTGGTTCATTGCACAACTTCTAAATGAAAAGAGATAAAAACATTCAATAAAAAGTGGTCAGTGAGATCCTCAAGATACTGAAGAATAAAATAACTACCTTCCTGGATCTAGTTTGTATCAGAGCTGTCTGAAGTTGATTCTCCAAGTGCAAAAGGTCAGTCAGGTTGATTTGGTCAGCATTAGGCTCCTCAAAGTCTCTACAAACAAGGGAGAGAGACAATGTCAGGTATTATTCTAGAAACGTAGAAAGAGGAAGATGTGTACGTGTGTGCCGGTTGGGGGGTGAGAGCAGTAGGAGAAGGGGCGAATCTAAAAAAGATCTTAGGGGAGTGAGATCTCATATTTACAACTATATTGTAGAGAAATCCATTTTTATTTAAGAAAAACTGTGAAACATGGTCTAAAATGAGCTATTACCTTTCCACCGTCTCTATCAGCTCTTTGATTGGCAGCAGACTAATGTTTTCCAAGTTATTTTCCTGCCACGGATGTAGGCTCGTGTATAGATAAATATGTATACAAGAAGATGAAACTGGAAAACCATAGTGGATACTTCCTCTTTCACTCATGAATAGCTTACAAGTGCCAAAGAAATATGATAACTAGGATGTTTATTGTCAAAGAAGGTTACAGCAGTTAGAAAAACACTTGACCCTTGTAAACCCTTAAAACATAGGTCTAGGATTCGACACTTGTATCCCCCAACCCATTATAGTGTATATGTATATCAGAAAGTTACCTCTATACTACCCACTCCTGTAGATCCATTTTCTTCGGCTTCTATGTGCCTGTGATACTGTTTCAGCATATCTTCCAAACTGGATAATCAGGAAGAGTTAGATATGATATTAAAAGATGCAGATGACAAGGCGATACATTTCAGGAGGAAATATCAACACACAACAGCATAGAAGTATTCAATACATATACCAATATGATAATGACCTAAAGGCTGCGAAATTTATTATAATCTGTGGCAACCCAAATACTACAGTAATGACTAATTTCCTCTCCCTATCATATCAGAGTGATCAATTATTCGGAAATATTTTATTTTCTCAAGTTTCGCCGTTTTTCCTCCAACTAATACAATAACCAAAATATAGTGTTATAAAGTGAACAGTATTGGGCTTTAATGTTTACTTTTTGTATTTTAAGAGGTCTTTCAAATAGCAGTATAACATTTTAGACCAAACAACTATGTTATTTTTTGAATATTTGATGTAGAAATAATGTTAACTGCGGTAAGACTTCGGTTAATTCATCATATCAAGCTTTTTCTCGTGAATCAGGTGTATCGGCAAGTAAAGTTATATCAACACTAATTATTGACATTATGACCATCTAACCACATTTTTAGGTCTCTTTTTCTCAACGGAAATTACTATCGGTTCAAGAGTTTTGTAATCTCGTATTAAATGTATCAAGCATAGCAAAGTTCTAGCTAAGATCTTCTAACTAAAGGAAAACACATACAACACGCCAAGAAAGCTTTAGAGCACCTAAGGTAGCCATAGGTAAATTGGACAAGTATCTCATACGACTCCGGTAGGCATCAAAACTACTTTACGGTGGATGTACCAACAATTTATTTAAGTAGGTCTATTAAATTGTATGCCTTTATTCTCCTAGAAATAAACATTTTGAGGAAAAGTTTCTCTCTTTTAAGGCTTTTAGATGCCAAAGCTCACTTCTCAAAGGTTATTTTTTCCACTTGTATAGACCTAAAAGCACAAGTCACTTCTAACTAAGGCAAGGAAATTACATATGATTGCACATCCTTAGTAACTAGCTAGGATTGCATAAAGCTCCATCAACACAGACTTGTAATATAACAAAATAATATATCCACTATTTAGAACAATGCGATGTTGATATCAAACTTTTGTAGCAATAATGCTTGGATTTTTTTGGAGAGAACCAAATTGCACATTAGGCAAAGACGTTGCTTGTTAACATACAACAGTCTCCTATCCTTGCAACACACAAGTTGGATACATAATGAACATGTAAGATCATTTGTGGTCTTAGATAACCCATGATGCAAAAAAATTAGCTAAAACAGAAAAAATCAGTTAGGTGCTTGAGATTCAACTGTTCTTTCTTTCCTTTGTTATGGCTTTCAAAAATACATTTTTTTGGGTGTGGGGTGGGGCGGGGGGTTCGGGTTCTTGTAGACGGTCATAATGTCAATAATTAGTGTTGATATAACTTTACCTACATATACACTTGATTCACGAGAAAAATCTTGATATGATGAATTAATTGAAGTCTTAGCGCAGTTAACATTATTTCTACATCAAATATTAAAAACTAAGATAGTTGTTTGGTCTAAAGTGTTATATTGTTATTTGAAGATTTATTAAATATTTATGCCCCTCAGCTATGTTTCAAAAGCAAGTATTGTTACCCCACATAAATTTTAGGTGTTATAAATGTACCAAATATTTACGGGGTGCCATTTGTGCCCAAAAGTGGCGGAATCGGAGAAAGGGGGTGGCGATGCACATGTGAGACACACATGCACAAAACTAATCCACAGCGACAAATGGGTTGTCTACTCAATTTTTAATTAAAAATAAATAAAATGGGTTGCCTCTAATCCACATCTAAGATCCGACCCATAACTCATAACCCATAAACTAAATTTTACAAAAAAATTAGCTAAAACAGAAAAAATCAATTAGGTGCTTGAGTTTCAACTGATCTTTCTTTCCTTTGTTATGGCTTTCAAAAATACTTTTTTTGGGTGTGAGTGTGGGGTGGGGGTTCGGGTTCTTGTAGACGGTCATAATGTCAATAATTAGCGTTGATATAACTTAACCTACAAATACACATGATTCACGAGAAAAAGCTTGATATGATTAATTAACCGAAGTCTTGGCGCAGTTAGCATTATTTCTACACCAAATATTAAAAAACTAAGATAGTTGTTTGGTCTAAAGTGTCATATTGTTATTTGAAGAGTTAATCACTATTTATGCCCTCGGCTATTTTTCAAAAGCAACTGTTACCCCTCAGAAATTTTAGGTGCTATAAATGTCCCCAACTATTTACGGGGTGCAATTTGTGCCCAAAATTGGCGAAATCAGGCGAGAGGGGGCGGCGATGCACATGTGCGACACACATGCACAAAAATCCAAGGGCAATTTCGTCTATTCAATTTTTAATTAAAAATAAATAAAATGGATTGCCTCTAACCCACATCTAAAATCCGACCCATAACCCATAAACCAAATTATAACCCATCTTTCTATTCTTCAAAAACCCATTTCACCAAAATCATGAAAAATTCATGTTCCAGGTAACTATTGAAGCCCTTAAGTCCTACCTCAACTAGTGAAGCAAATAAACCCAAAGAAGATCAAGTATGTAATAGTAAGTGATTATATGAACCAAGCAAACAGTAAACAAACTAAGATCCAGAAAATAAGCAAAAACAGAAAAGATAAGATATTGCAAATACATAATGTTAAGCAAACATACTTGGGGATTTTCAAGTTGAGTGACTTTTTTTTCCCCAGAGTTGACATGAATGCATTAATTCTTGCAAATTTTCATCCTATGCATAGTGAGCTCTAAAAATAGCATTCCAACAAGTTTGCTTCAGATTGATTGCATATCAGTTAGATAGGTGCATAAATTTTGAACAACATCGTGAATGCCAGAAGAGAATCTCTCTCTCACACACAGAGAGAGAGAACACACCCACTATTTGGCTCGCAACTTATGTCAAGATGCAGGTACCTATTTGTTGGAATTCAGACTTGGATGATTGGTTTGGTAACAGTGTTATTAACAGATATTGTTATGGTATCCACACTTTGTTGAGCTCTTGGATTAAAAAAGCGCACCCAGCGTACAGATGCGATGATGTAAAAACATTCGACGGCTGAGGCGAGACAGTGACCGTGAAACGTGCGATGAGTCCGAGGCAGTGACCGTGAAGCGTGCGATAAGTCCGAGGCGCAAATATGGTGAGGCGTAGGGGATTATTACCTTAACCTAATTAAAAAAACAAAGCGTTTGTTCTTGCCGCCGATGTTCTTCCAGGTACGTTCTTCTTCTTCTTCTTCCTTGTTCTGTTGTCCTCTTTCTTTTCTCTGATTTTTTCTTCTTCTTCAAAATCTGATTTTTCTTCTTCTTCTTCTTCAAATTGCTGGAGCTATGGAGCTGTGGAGAGAAATGATAAAGATGAAAATTCTCTAGTTCTGTGGCTTGAGATGAAAAATATTTTTGTTTTTCTCCTTCTGTAGTCCACATGACCTTTTTAGGATGCTTACTGGCCTTTTTTGCCTTTTAATGAGATTCCGCATGTCCTTTTTCTTTTCTGATGTTTACTGGCCTTTTTATGCCTATTCATGTTATATATTTTCTCATTCCTTATTCATGTGATATAAAAATATACTTTTAATGACAAGGAAAAATGAATACAATTGACTTCCACAACTCGAAATTGGAACTTATAATATTGAAATCATGTTTTTAATACAAAATTTTATATATATGTAATATATATAAGCATTTTTGTAAAGAATTCGCCTCGGACCCTCATCGCCTCGGTGCGCCTTTTAAAACTAAGGTTGAGTTGGTTAGTCAAAAACAAGAAAAATAAAAAGAATGTTAAAATACTTCCTTGACCAAATGAGTGTAGTTGAGAGAGAAGAGAAGATGGAGATGAGAGGGAAGGCGGAGAGAAAGAGGGAGAAGATGAGGGTTTTTTTTTATTTTATTTTAATCTAAAAACTGCTTGGACGAAATTGCCCTTTGAATTTCGTGCATGTGTGTCACACATGTGCATCGCCGGATTCCGCCATTTTTTGGCACAAATGGAACCTCGTAAATAGTTGGGGACATTTATATCACCTAAATTTCAAGAGGGGTAACAATTGCTTTTAAAAGATAGATGAGGGGTATAAATAGCTATTAACTCTTTTTTGAAAGGAAAGTGTTATATTGTTATTTGAAAGGCCTCTTAAAATACAAAAGGTAAAAATTAAAGCCCAATACTATTCACTTTATAACACTATGTTTCTTGTTATTTGAAAGGCCTCTGACAGTACAAAAAGTAAACATTAAAGCCCATACTGTTCACTTTATAACACTATATTTCCATTTGAGAAATTATAAGTATAAATTCCCTTCAAAAGTTAAAACAATATTTCAATTTTCTTTTATATTTTAATGATTGTTTATTACAATTAAATGTAAATTGTTGATGAATGCCAAATTCCAGACCTTTCGAGGTAAAATGCAACTATATTTCTTGTAAGTACTTGATAACAATAACAGCATCCAACCAATTTGAGAACCAAAATGCCACGGTTTGCAATTTACATCTCAGTTTAAAACGACAATGAAGCATCTCAGTTTAAAACGACAATGAAGCGAATCCATTGATTAGATTTAATTGGTCCAATGTGGCTTGAAAAACAACATAGCATATTGTCTAAATAAAAATATATTTTAAATCACTGTCCACATTACACCTAATCGCTTGACAACCTTAATCGATCACAAGTAGGGATGGCAATGGGGCAGATCGAGGCGGGTATCTCAAATACCAGCCCCGCTCCGCCCTGTTGATCTGTTGCCGCGACCCACCCCAGATCAAAAAATTACTCCCCACGCCTCGCCCCGCGCGGGGCAGATCCTATTTTTTTTTAAATTATAAAAATCATTAATTTTATCAAAAAAATTAAAATCACAAAAATCATTAATTTTACATAAAAATAATTAATTTTTTTTAAAATCATAAAAATAATTAATTTTATCCCAAATCAATTCTCAAACAAGTACAATTAGTATATTAAAATGAAAATTAAACATGATTATGTCTAATAACAACAATATTATAATAATGTAATATAGATGGGGCGGGACAGGGCAGACACAAATACCATGCCCGATCTGCCCCGTTCGCGGGACAGGGCGGGTCTGCCCCATTCTCTTTACGGGGCGGGTCTGCCCCAAAAGACGTCGGGGCAGGGCGGATCAACGGGTCAAATTGCCATACCTAATCACAAGTAGGTGAAAATAGTTAAAAAGTCGGTGAAAACGACTTTGCTAACTTTTTTTTAAACTTAAATTTCTGCTCAAAGCTATATCGTTTGATTATTTTAGTATTTGAACTTGTTATTACTTATTATTATGAATGGACTTTGGAGGCTATTTTTCTTAGGAGCGTAAGCATGCCTCTTATTCCCTACAACGACCAAAAGACTATGTTGCTTAAGATGAGATGATTTTACCCCTTCTAGAACGGCAAAGATAGAAGTTGAAGATATTTTTAGATGAATGAATCACAGATTAGAAAAGATCAATACAAGTACAACAAAAAAGTAACATTCTAAATTGCACACGATAAACTCTTTACATAAAAACTCCACACAATGCAGCATTTTCTCTCTAAAATGATATCCCAAGCACATATATTTATTGCTTAACCTAGCCAAATTAGCCGGACATTCTTCTCATAAAAATTTGCTTGACTAAACACCAGAATGTAAGTCGCATAACGTACTACTATTTGTAATTTCGTTGCCGAAGTTTTTACTTGACTATTTTAGTCCCTCAAAAACTGTTTTTTTATTTAATTTTTTTATTCCCCAAGATCTTCTCTTTTGATCAAATTGGTCTTTCATGAATGATTTTAACATTTTTATCTTTCTCATAGGTTATTTTACTTCCCCTTCGACAACTTTGATCATCTACCCGTTTTATATTCATTAACATTTTATTACCAATATGGTCAGAGGAAAAAAGTTGCGCAACCATAAAAGGTTGCTTACCCAATATATCCGTATGTAACTTAACGTATTACTATCATTCATCCTTGAAGTTTTTCTTTTACCACATTGGTCCCTCGATATTTTTTTTAAACTTTGTGTTGTGCGTTAAAGTTTTTTTTTCTTTGACCAACTTGATACATCATTGTTTTTAACTTTTTGACCTCATAAGTTTCTTTCTTTTTTTCCCTTTACCATAGTTATCGATAATCTATTTGAACCCTCAATAGTCTTTTATTCACCAACATCTTATTACCCAAAATGGTAAGGAGAAAAAACCTCAAGGTACACTCAGACAAAATGTTGCTTAACCAAAGATCAATATATTCATATATTGCTTAACGTATTACTATATATTGTTTTATTTCGGAAGTTTTTCTTTGACCATTTTGGTCCATCATTTTTTTACATCTTCTTTTATCCCTAAAGTTCTTTTCTTTGACCAACTTGATACCTTACAAATGCTTTGAACTTTTTTTAATCTCAAAAGTTCCTCCCCCTAATTTCGATAATCTATTTGAACCATCAATAGTCTATTCATCAATGTAGTTAATCCCAGATAGCGTCGTGTAACGGCCTACCCTAAAAACACTATAGCGAGATAGCGACACTATTTGAAATATAAAATAAATAATTAACATCAATTCAAAAAGGAAAACTAAAATATAACCAAAGTCATTAAATCCAAGATAAAACATAACTAAAGCCGTTAAGTTTAAAAATCTCAATTTAGCCATAAGTTTTTTTATTTTGTAAAGGACACAAGGGGTTTCAGGCTCTTATCCGTCCAAAAAACAGGATGAGAAGAGAGAGAAAGGAAACCAACTTTAATTATTTTTTTTTGACATGGACTAAATTGTCCTCGTTTTATGATATTTACATTGACACAAAATAAAGATAATTGTGTAAACTTACAGTTACCCCTCTCACTAACTACCTAAGCACCAAATTAACTCAATCATTTCCTTCCCTCTCATCTCCTCTACTTTCATTGTCATACCTCTCATTTTCCTCTCCTCTCTTTTCTCTCAATCCAAATGGTGGTATGTTTCTTTTCCCTCCGTTTCCGTGCGCATTTGGACGAAAATGAGACCGAAACTTTAATACTTGATTATATCAACCCATTATTATTCGTCTTTTATACTAGCATCAAGCCTTTATTCCGCAAGTTGAATGTCGTGATTCTCCCTCACAGAGTGCATATTCGATTACTTTCGCAATCTATGGCAATTTTAGTGCGAGTTGAAAGATGATGCTAATATCCCTTCAGTGAATTTCTTTCCAAGGAGAAGTGATAAAATCAAGTCAGATTATGAAGTACGTTCACCTTTTTATTAGGAGTAGTGCTCTTTTTCTACATTCACTATGAAAGAAGAAAAGATTAGAGTAAAGGACGACGAGAGATGATAGCTAAAGTTCTTTTTCTTTTTTAATTTTTAGTCTTACAATTCTATTTTATTTTATTTAACTTCTTTTATCCCTATAAAGTTCTCTCTTTTTTTTTAACCAACTTGATACATCGCAAATGCTTTCGATTTTTTGTATCTCGCAATCCCCATTTTTCTCTTCAACTTCTTTCATGCTTTTAGTGATTCATGTTCAGCCTCCAATTCAATCCTCTAGTAAACTCTGACAAAAAACACCTATATTAGGATGATGAGGAAGTTGCCACGAGTCTCATGCAAAATCCAACATTAGGACCATTCATGCAAACACGTCTAAGAAAAAACAGAAATCTCCAAAAGTGACAGATTTGCCCATGGAATACAATATTAATTTTTAATCCTGGCACCTTTTGCAGTAGTAGCGAGTAGCAAATACTATATGGGAAAGCTAGGGATGTCAATCGAGCTATGTGAGTCGAGCTTGGCTTAACTCACGCTCAGCTCACATAAAAATTAGAAAGTTCATCTCACGCTCAGTCCGAAAAAGCTCACAAACATTGAGCTCACGCTCACCTTACATTTTAATGTGAGCTCGATTTAAGCACACGAGCTAAATTTATATTAACAAAACAATAAAATTCTTGTAGCAAAAATAATATATAAAATAATATATTACGAGCATTGAAACTAAATTATGACAAGAATACACATATACATAATAATATAATGATACATAATTCTTGAAGTAAAATAAACTAATAAAAATATAACAAAATATAAATATATAGTAAGGTCAAATATTAAAGAATATATAGACAAAAATCCTTATATACACTAAAACAAGATAAACGGATTTTATAGTTGTTCTTCATTTTAATTAGTATTATTATATTTATATATATAATATTTTAATTATATTATTCTTATTCGAGTTCGAACTTTTTTCGGGGTGCGCGGTGTCAATCTCACGCTCAGCTCACATAAAATTTTAGCTTGAATATTGAACTAACGCTCACATTTTTTCGAGTTATATGAGCCGGGTTCGGGGTTGACACCCCCGGAAAGCCCAGTTTGAAAAGAAAGCAAAACATAGAAACCAAACTACCTCTCCTTCTGAAAAGTCTATAATCACTAAAAATTATAATGACATATTAAAGCAATCCTAAGAGCACAACTCTCTCTCTCTCCTTCCCTCCTGAGGAGCAATTTTAACTTGGTATACTGCTAAATTTAAAAATTGCATTCAACTCAATCAATACAGTACACGTAGAAAAGAGAATTGATATTATATCAATTCTCTTTTCTACATGTACTGCACTAATTGGTTTGTATGTAACTTATAAACTTAGTAGCCTATAAGATAAAAAAATTCCCCTGCTGAGGACCACTCTCGATGAAATTTACAAATATCAAAGCATAGTGATTATTGAGATAGAAATTCCTCCCAAAAAAAGAACAAGTCCGAAATCCAAATTCTCAGACTGTTTTACAAATATCAAAGCCTACTGATTATGACTACACTTCTGGTCTCATATGCTTAAACTTTCTAACAGAAGAAATAATATAATATTACAAAATCACAACAATGGAGGATTAAAACACATGAAACTAAAATCAGAATTTCACAATCGAAAATTCAAAAAACAAGATCAGATTTAAACTTGGAAAAAAAAAACCTGTTCGTGCTGCTGGAGAAATCATAGAGTTTTCCGCGATTAGAGCCGACGATAACAGCAATCTTCACATCACAGAGAACCGAAAGCTCTTTCGCCTTCTTCGTCAATCCATTCCTCCTCTTCACAAAAGTAACTTGCCTACGTTTTTTGTTCTCAATTCTCTTAATCTCCAACTTTTTTTCGCCCCATTCTTCACCGATCGAAAAACAAAGCAAAATTCAATAGTTTCTCGTCAATTTTTTTTGCCCTAATTTCTCCAATCGAAGAACACAGACTCAGCACCGCGGCGGTTTTCGATTAGATTTATTGTGTCCGGTTTTTTAGCCAGTTGGAGATATTTATAGATCGGAAGATTTTTTTTTGCTAAGTTATAGATCGGAAGATTGCGGGAGTATGTAAAGCGGTAAGTCGGTTAGCTTCGTAATGGGATAACTGCTGGATTGGATTGGGCGTCGTCGTTTTGGGAGAAATTTTATTTTGTTAATAAATACAATACACGTAAATAAAAAAGTCAACTATCTTTCCTATTAATTTGCACTTTTAACTTACGTATATTTTGTTCATTTACTTGAATATAAGTTTTAAATTTATTCATATACCAAATTTTTCTATTTTCGACACGTGTCGGTATGTTATTGGTGAGTGGTGGTGGCGGCGTCTTGTGCTTGTCTTAGTTGTTTCTCCTAATGGGGTCAATATTAGGTCCACGTAATCGCTGGAGGGCACGTCTTTTTAACGCCCAAGGCGATTGCTCCCGAGGGGAAGAGCGGAGAGATCCTAGATCGGGGAGATTGTAGCACGCCCTCATGCAGGAGAGAACTTAGCCTCATAAAGAGGAGAATATTATGGACCCATTATGCGGGGAGAAGGTGTCGAACTTGGGACCTTCCGGTCCCAAGCCAAAGGCTTACCCACTGGCCCAAATCTTTTGTTGACGCTGGAGGGCACGTCGACGAGAGAAACTAGAGGAATATTTGTAGTTGTGATAATAATAAAAGTACTATTTATCACTTAAAAGATCAACTCAATTTAGGGAAAATTTGTGTTATTATCAAGGTGGTTAAAATTAGAATTCTGACTTAGAAACGAAAAATGTTTAAAAATTTGTAAACATGAATACTATAGTACGAATTTGAAAATCCTACAAAATTGTTTTAATAATATTTCATGATAAAATCAATAATATTTTATTTATTTACAAAATCGATAAAGAATTACAACTTCATGATTGTCAAAATCGATTATGGTTTATTATCATACCAAATCAATGTCAAAATAATTGTTAAGGGTGAGAACAAATGATGACTCCGGACTGAGGCGTTGAAACTGAACTCAAAATTAGATTTTACCTAAAATTTAATATTTTAGTTGACGGGTTGGGATATCACTCTCCAACCCCTGTAGCAGGGGCAAAATTTATCCCCACCCCACCCACAACTTAAACTAGAGAATCCCCATGCCAACTGAATCAGGTAAAGCCGAATCTCCGATTCAATCGAATTTCGTGTCATTCCCATGATAACCTTTATTAGATGTTAAACCACCCTATGAAAATAGCTAATGGTCTTCCATGTCTTCTCAAAACAATTGACAATTTCTTAAGCAGTCGATGTTGATCCTTATATTTTAACTCTCACTTTACATGACATCGATGTAGTATTAATTCGACACTCCTCACCTTAAGGTGAGAGTCATTTCAAGGCTTGTTGTCTTGCTTGGGTCACACGAGAAAGTTTCAAGGCCCTCTACTTGTGTCACACGATGACAACTTTATTTGTATGTCTAATATACTGATAAAAACGGTTAGTACGAACATCAAACACAACCTATACCAAATATTCAACGTTCCCCACAATACAAATATTGCTAAGATTTGTGTTCTAACATAAGTTATTAATATGGGAACAAGAGTGGCCCAATGGAAACGGCTCTCATCCCAGGGGTAACACCCTGGGATCGATTCCCATATCCCCCAATAAAAAAAAACATAAGTTATTAATGCACAAGTGAAGTTAAGGATTGACCCAATTGCCACGGAGAGCAGAACTAAGAGAGAAGTGCTAATGATAGAAAAAAAAATGCAAGCCATAATGCTTTCACATAAGAGAAGTTGAAGAAGCAGAAGCAAAACAATTACACAATACAGTTGGTTCCCATGATATCACAAAATATCATGTTTTCCCCCCACTTCAGCTAATAACTAATGCTCCCATATCTGCTTCTCTGCATTATATATATATATATATATTATCAACAATGCTCGTCTTAAAAAGAAAGAGATGTGTGACTCAGTCCCTGATGATATGTGTTTCAAACCAACCTTCTGACGTAATCGACTTTTCGGAAATAGTAATACTGTAGAGAGAGAGAGCAGCATCCACCCAAAACTACTCATTTCAGCTATGTGCATCTTCCAAAACTATCTTAAGCTCCCAGTCACAAGACTTTCTAGGCTGGAAATGAAAATCAAAAAGAACATGTCAAAACAGCTAGAGAAAATATTAAGCCTACGGCTTGACTAACAAGCAAGATATCCACAACCATAACATATACTACTACTCCATAGTACTACTAGTACCACTAACATATAAGAATTAATTCTTTTAAAAAACCACAAGCTTTTGCCATGAAACTACAAGGATAATTAAATAACAATCATGGTAAAAGAAATGGCAGCTTTAATCATAGAATCAAAAGAAATATCTCAAATACTCGGCTAACAAACACAGAACTTCGAAGAAGAGAGAAAAACAAGGCATATTCAATCCCATTCATAATCATTAACATCTTGTTTTGCTAACATAAACAAAAATTCTTAAATCTTTGGGCATAAATATAACTAAGAAAAGAGAAGATTCTTACAAGAACAATCTTTTCTGGGTGAGGAAGGCGTAGAAGAGCTATTATGACAGAGGAAGTTGCGTCCGAGCATAGACAAGCTTGAAACAACTCCAACGACATAAAAACCCATAACCAAACCAAGAACCCAAGGCATTAAAATAAACCCAATAAAGAAAGTTAAAGATCCACAAAGCATTAAAGCCAATGAAATCCCTAACATCAATGAAGCAAACCCCGCCGGTATTAGATGCTGCATACCCATACCTCCCATTTGTTGCCTCCTCACTCCTCCTGTCGCCGCCATCACCCCCTGACGATGATGAGGGCGCCGTGGCAGGCACCGACAACACGGGGTCATCGGAAAAATCAATTGGCGAGGTGGGATTTCTTAATAAATTCAAAATCAAAGCTGACAATTCATAAAACACCTTGGATTGTTGATCTTGCTGCCTTCTCATCATTTTACCCCCATCATTCTTCCAAACCCTAAAATTACAACTTTAAAATGTTAGAAAAACAGGAACACTTATGGGACAAATTCAGCAGAATTTAACACACAAACCTATACCAATAACAGATAGCGTAACAAATTTGGCAAATCCAATTGAATTTAAACACGCAAACCTATACCTATAACAGATAGCGTAACATATTTGGAAAATCCAATGGAATTTAACACGCGAACACAGATAGCCATTACAGTAACAAATATGGCAAACTCAACATAATTTAACACGCCAACCTATCAATTATCCCTAACAAATATGGCAAATCCAACATAACTTAACACGCGATCACAGATAGCCATTACAGTAACAAATATGACAAATTCAACATAATTTAACATGCTAGCCTATCAATTATCCCTAACAAATATGGCAAATCCAACAGAATTTAACACGTGATCACATATAGCCATTACAGTAACAAATATGGAAAATTCAACATAATTTTACACGCGAGCCTATCAATTATCCCTAACAAATATGGCAAATCCAACAAACTTCGGCAAATCCAACAGAATTTAACACGCGAAGACTGATAGCCATTACAGAAACAAATATGGAAAATTTAACATAATTTAACACGCAAACCTAATTATCAGTAACAAATATGCCAGCAAGCCAAATAATCCAAAAGAATATAACCAGTTAAAATAAGAAAATTACCTGCATCAGAACCGAATTCCAAAATCCAAATCAATCAAGAACTTACTAAAGTTCTTGAGCGAAGATCGAAACACCACCAGTTGAAATTGGTTTGCCTTCAAGAAGTTATTCGTCTATGGTACTGCAATCCCCTTAGAATTCTTGAAGCTCAAAGCAAAAAACCTACAATATATTTCTTGAATTTTTTTACTTTTTTGAGCCTATGAGGAAAAAAGAAAAAGAAAAATCAATGGTTCTGTTCAAGAATTCATATCACATATCTTCCAGAACTGTGTAATCAAACAGACCCAGATAAATTAAACTCCGACCCTCTACATTTATATAATTTTTTAATGGATTAAGATGATGAAAATTTTATCTCCTGAAAAGAGAGGATTTTTTCTTCTTCTTTTTTTGGGAGAAAAATGAGAGGATTCTTTTGGTTTCTAAATTTAGAAAGATGATGATATGATGAGTTGTATGGAAGGGGAAAAAAGTGGTATAATCCACATGGGGATGGATATTATATAATGTTTTTTAAAGTGGGCGGAAGGAAGAATAGAAGATAAACACTCCGGCTCCTATGCGAAACAGAAAAAGTTCCGCACCGTACGGAACAATATGGTCTGGTCAGATGATAGATTTTAACAGTCCAGATTTGGAGAAAGAAAATTTTTTATTTTTTATTTTTTAAGTACAACCGCAATTTTTATCTCTCCAAATCTGAACCGTTAAAACTATCATCCGACGCCCCAAATTATTCCGCATGGTGCAGAATTTTCTCTGTTTCGCATTGGAGCCAGACTGGAAGATAAAGGATTGTGTAGAAGCTGAGATACATAAATGGGTGAGGCTTATTACATGTCGGTATGAGAAAGTGGTGTACACGCGCAATAACTGTTGTTGGTAAAGGACGAGTAGTTTTAGGTAATTGTAGATTTCAACTCGACTAATCTAATTTAAACCGTGAAATGAAGATTTACACATTTAAAAGGTGTATTTTGAATAAATTGAACTCAAGATTAGCTCTTAGCATGCATTAGTCAATTGCATCACTGACTCTTAACAAAGACGAGTAGTTTTAATTTTGTCCCAAACTAAATTATCATTATCTCACCAATTATCAAAATATAAAATATGAGTCTAAGATTTTCATAGCTAAGTGGGGTTGGCCTCTGCCCACGACCGTGAGATCGTGGGTTCGACGCCCTCCCCTACGTGGGGCTAAAATATTGTCCTAGATTATGACTATTTCAATAACTAGAAATATATGAGTACGTATCGACAAAAGCGAGTGATAAAAACTTATTCAAAATAAACCAAATTAGAATGCTAATGATGTGATGACGTGGTACTTTTTCCATTTATAGACTTGAGAGACGCAATGGCTGCACGTTTTTGGTAGAGGACGCGCGTGAGGAGATGGTTGTTGACGGTGGAGTGACTCGGTAGAGATGATGAGAAGATGAAATGACAATGGTGTCCCTACAAGTTTGTTTTCTTATTGACTTTTGTTTCATGTTTATGTAAAAGTTGTCAAAGTGAAATTACAAATAGAGTCTAAAAGGGCAACTAGTTTTGCTTTCAATGGCACCTTTTGTCTGCATCAAAATAATTGGCAGCTTTTTGTCTTACGATGTGAAATTTTCTGTGCATTTTGGAGAAATTATAAAGTGTGACATTAGAATTTTTCCTTTTATAAGAAAAAGAATATTTATCATTTTATGAACATAAATACTGTTAGTTAAAAAAAGAAAAGAAAAATGAACATACATATTGTTTGTTTCCTAATCTAACCCGACCTTGCACATCATTTTATCTGTGGATTCTAATTTAAAATTGGTAGTGTCCGAACGAACCACAATATTTTACGGAGGAAAATTTATTTAATATAAACTAATCATTAGCATGTTCTAATTCAAAATATGCATCAATTTGCTGAACGGAAGGGTTGATTTACCTTTACTCTTTTCAGGAGATCCTTAGCATGTGCGTCTTCCTTAAAATGGTTACGAACAGGCTGCAAAGCAATTTAGAAAATTACTAACCGGTTGAGAATAGATGTGAACAGAGACGAAGCTGATCTATATCCAGCTAATCAAGTTTTCAAAATAATTTCTTGTATTTGTTCAGTGGGATGGAGGCAACAGTGTTTCCAGTCATCTCATTTTCCTACTGTTTATACAAAAGACGAGACCACAAGTTGCGATGTACCTTCAGAATCAGGTTGAGCACTTTTGACAAAGAAGGTTTAAGATCAGCGGGATGTAGTAGCCCACTTTCATATTCCATTGCCAAGTCTTCAAAATTGTTGTAAGTTCTGCACAAAAGAGTCAAGATAGATCACTACATATATGAATAGATTGGAAACACCAAGTGGCCAATATATGACAAAACGAAAAAGCACATAATTCCATGTGTATTAATAGGTGACTAAGCAGATTTTACTTAACCGTCCTAGCTTATTAAAAACAGAACAAGTGTATTGAAGGAAATGTATTAAAACCACACAAGCATGTTGAGATTTAAAAACTCACTTTTCACCACCATTTCAGCACTTCGCTCAACCTTGAACTCATTCAGCCAAGGTAAAACAATTGTACTTTACATACTCTAGACACGGATTGTCTAGGACAGCAAGCCTTCTTTATTTTGACATTTACGTCAGCCTGTCATAATAAGAACCAACTATATAAGAAAATCATTAAGAGAATATTACTTTAAGATGAGATGATGAAAATTGAAGAGAAATAGGAGAAATACTCCACTCTTGCAAGAACATTCACATTTCGCTGGTCCATGCCGAGCTGGCAAATGTCTGCCTGAAGATAAAAAATTATGAACATTTATTTTGTACCCGGCATTTTCTGATGAATCAATCACATCCACCTAGACTGGTAAATGAACATAATTTCATAGAATGATTAACTGAAAAAAAAAGAGTAACAATATGCCATCTATCAATGAGAAATAACATATTTGCAATCCATTCAGCAAAGAGATAGGTACACAAAATGTTGGGAGGTACATTAAGCACAAACCAGAGCCTTTAAATTTAGCTTTCAATTCTTTCATAGAAACTGAATAAACTTCTGGGAAAGAATCAAATCCACTCACACATGCCAAGAATCAAATGTTGTGGAAAGACCTTCCTTTAGTAGATGGAAACAATAAAACAGAAGGTGACACGAAATATCACAAACACAACGACAGAAAATGCTACAGACACACTGGTGCTTTAGGATTTAGGTAAAATATCAGGCGACAATTTACAGATCACATGGTTAGCACAACTTAAATTCCTATAAACAGTGCATAGGTGGTATTTCAGGATGAATGAATTAGGTCAGGGCCATAGCTTCTAGAATGCTGGACGGAATCCTATAATCATATTAATTACTAGCCACTGATACGGTGCAAAAGCTGGCATCAACTATTGTACTCTTAAAGTAAATACCATTAGTAAGATACTTATATTTATATGGTCTGATAGACTCGTTACCTTCAGGAAGAAAATATCAGTACACTGCATACATGGGTAAAAGATTTGAGCCGCTGTCAACTCATCTTGTTCAGAACGACCCATAATTTGGCAACACCTAATGAGTTGGATCACATAAATTAAAAGACAAATTGTAATGTCGTTAACAAAGCAAGGTAAAGAGAATTATAAATTTATAGAGTTCAGTTTATAATCATTTTACCTCAATATCCTGGGAAGTTTGTTTTTTCGTGCTATGTCCATTACAAGAGGCCAGTACTCATGAGCCCTGGAGTTAATCTCGTCAGACGACCACAAAAATTCTACACCGTCCATTTTCACCCCGACAGCTTTCCATATCTCAATCATATATTCCCCAACAACTTTGATTTTCTTCAAATCACCACCCAACTTGTTGTTTAGCTGAGCAAACCAATCTGCAATCCATATTTTCACATGGCACCCAGCAGAAGTAAGCTTGTTCACATTGATTGCCTTCATGACACCCAGTTTAGCAGCATGAATATCTTAAATAGATGCAGCAATAATAATAACATAGAGGCACATAATTATTTAAATGGATACATGCCATATTTTTCTTTCTTTTTCTCTTTTTTACTTTCAGGGGTGGGATGAGATTCTTTTCACTTTCATGACATACAGATATATTTCTGAGATAAAAATATTGTGAGTATTGGTTTTACCTAAGTAACCCAGTACTCCCTTCGTTTCACAATATAAGGTCTTTTAGCCTTTTTAGCTCTTCCCAACTCCCAAGATGTTTGGCTTTTTACAAATTTTAGGGATTATTTTTCTAAGGGTAAAAAGTGTCCACGCCCCCTAAATTATCTCGGATTTTGGTTTTTGAACCTCAACTAAAAAACGTCAAGTGCTTGACCCTGAACTCTTTTAAAGTATCAATGCTTCCCCTTCCATCCAATTTCTCCGTTAAATAATAACGGAAAGGTACATATGTGACACTCACATGATGAAAATGGAGTAAAATTGACAAAAATTAATTGATATTTAAAAAAATTAATTAGAAAATAGAAAATCCTCCCAAATCTTCTGAACCCTCCCTAATTTTCTTAACTTCCCAAAATTAGGAAACCCTAAATCCTTGAAAAGAAAATGTGATCTCCAATTGGAAATTGATTCAATTTTTTTGATAAATGAGTAAATAGTATTTTCAATTTCTGGCAAAAAAAATTATGGAAGTCATGCTTAGGTTTTTATGAGATACGATGAAAACATTGGATATCTTTTTTGCTCAAAACTAAGTTAAAAAACTCGATATAATTAATTACATTTTTCATGGAGTTTAACATAATTTCATGGAAGATCCTTAAGTTATATAGAAAAAAAAAATTGCTTAAGTTGTTTCTAATTAATTTTTTTAAAGATTAATTTATTTTGTCAAATTTGCCCCCATTTTTATCATGTGAGTGTCACATAGATAACTTCCGTTATTATTTAACGGAGAAATTGGATGGAAGGGGAACCATTGCTACTTCAAAAAAGTTCAGGGTCAAGCACTTGACGTTTTTTAGTTGAGGGTCAAAAACCAAAATTCGAGATAATTTAGGGGGCATGAGCACTTTTTACCCTTTTTCTAAAGTTACCCTCACCAATAAGTACATTTCTCTCATTCTATATAATGTAGTGGAACTAGCAAGGGATATAATAGGAAATATGCTACTCATCTTCTTCTTTATTAATCTATGCAAAATTGCCGAAAGGCCGTAAATTGAGAACCGGAAGGAGTACATTTTTGTATGAAATATATGTGAAAATTTTCTTGAGTAATGAAAATTATGAGGCAAAACCTATTCTTGGAAATAAGATTGTCCTCTGCCTTGGAATAATGTAAAGGAGAGCAAAAACTCAAAGTACTTAGTTCTAGCGTCTAAAGGAGATTAAATAAACAGGTTGATATAATGTGCGAACAAGCAACTTTCAAACCACTGGAGTTATTTCACTTGATGAAACCGGATTACTCATAGTGCAGATTGACAAAGTTCAATGGATAACTTACATCTAAGAACCAGCAACTGTACTGGCTTATTCCAATCAAATCCACCAATTTGACCCCAAAATCCAAGACTTCGACAACAATATTATTTGGTCAAATAATGTAAACTGCAAGTCCACCTTCCTAAGCAAAACAAATCTTTAGAAGGAAAAAAAAATCCTATTTGAAAACTAAAGAGCAAGGAAAAAGATACTAACTTTTCCCATTATAAATAACATCAACCAAGTATATAATACTCAAATTCAATCTGCATTAATGATCTGGATCCAAAATTACATTACCTGAGCAATGTGCATTCTTCCTGAAGGTTCGAATCCATCATAACAGATTGGTAGGGGCTTTTTTGCCAAAAGATTCATTAACTCATCCTCTTGTATGCATTCCTCTCCTATACTCCACACAGTCCTGAACTTCTCCTCTACACTCATCCTACATTTCCAAAAACACAATTTCCAAAATTATCGACAAACAAACAAACAAGCAACTTGATTTAGCATTCACCAAGTAAACAATATTTCTGACTCTGTGTCTTCTAGCACACTTTCCAATACACGATTGATATTGCTACACATGTAGCAACATCACTGGCTCAAAGTGAATTTATGTACTTGAACTAATTACATCTTTCCATGTGTAATAATATTATCGTGTACTAGAAGATAGCTAGTCAATATTTCTAGCAATTAAATGCAAAATTCATACTAAATAGCAGAAATTCTTACTCAGTTGGAGGAGCTTTTTCATCCATAGCGAGTGCTGAAGAAGATGATGAGGAGAAGATTTAGGGTTTTTTATAGATATGAGAATTTGAAATTCGATATAACATGGAATTAGGCCGGGTTGGTCCGGACTCGACTCGTTCGGCCCGGTTTATTTTCGTCTGATCTTTTTTTGGTTTTTTTTGTGGATAGGCCCAGTTTTCATTTGGCAAAAACCAGTAAAGCTAACTGGGCTATATTGACACCCAATCAAAGTACGCCACTGCTTTTTTTCTCTCTTCTCTCTCTTCCTCCTGCTCTCTTTCTCTCCTCTGCTGCTGGCCAGATTTGGTCATTGGTCCTTTTATTCCGTTAATCTTACTCTATTTTGTACTACGAATCATATGAAACATTTTTCAGAGTTTTTTTCTTCAAGATTCAAGACGCAGTGTTTAGATGAGTCTCAAATCTTCGCAGATCTAGATTTTTTTTCTATTTTTCTAGGAGGATGTGTTCAACCCGAACTTGATCTGGGCCCTTTATCATCTTTTTACATCTTCCCGAGACAATTTATAGGACGGTTGATACGCCCATGGTCCTATAAATTGTCGACCCCTAAGGAAGATGTTGGAAGTGATATTCTCCTGCCCCTGTGTTTCGAGGATTGCAATGAAGATGCTTTGAAGAAGAAGATTATGTATTTGTTTAGTTTGCTAGTTTTATTAATTGTTTTTCCTAACCATCCAAGTTTTCTTGGGTGTCTTTTGTCTGTTATCGTTATTTTTTAAATCATTGTATAACTGTTACTTTCTGTATTTTCAGATTTTCCTTTGATTGTAATGGCATC
This sequence comes from Vinca minor, assembly GCA_026122235.1. Taxonomy (NCBI): domain Eukaryota; kingdom Viridiplantae; phylum Streptophyta; class Magnoliopsida; order Gentianales; family Apocynaceae; genus Vinca; species Vinca minor. The sequence continues at coordinate 3,028,059 of JAOCZM010000100.1, read as the reverse complement.
GGCTATTTGTGATTAATGGAAATATAATTTATTTAGCAAAAGAAAACTGGGCTATATTGTCAAGGCTTCTCTTCTCGTTCCAAAACCCATTAATTAGATCCTATGTGTGTGTGTGTGTGTGTGTGTGAAAATCAAATAACTTTGTGAGCTATTTTTTTTTTTTAAAAAAAAATTGACTGTTGGAATGAAATAATTGAAAAGCAAATTGAGTTTGCCACTGAATTTAATGGGCTAAATACCAACCCACCAATTCATTCAATTGAAAAGCATGTTCAACCCTCTATTTATAATGTTGTCAAACTCCACAAATTTCGTACATTTTCAATGTGAGATCTTGAATAATATTGAAAAGGAAAAAGAAAGATCTAGAAAATTAGAATAGAAGAAAAGAAAATTCATAAATATATTAAATTATACAATTTAATTTAAAGAAGTTAAAGATGTCAATCAATATTTTTAAAATAATTAAAAAAATTGGAAATTAGATTGAGAACCCGACCCGAGAACTCTATAGTTCTAAAAAACAGCAAATGTCTTTGCTGATATCATATATAAGTTTATACACATTAATTTTCTTTTATATTCTTGTCATTTGTCAAGTTATAAAAATAATAACTATTTTTTTAGGTGAGAGTCTTTATTGTTGTTAATTTTCTTATGTGACTTTAGATTAATATATTTTATTTTATTAAAAAATAAAATTTCTACAAATTAAATACTTTAGTTTTAGAGAGTTTAGAAAAAGATTCACTTGATTTTTGCAGCATAAACGAAGCGAGTTGGTTTTTTTTTCATTTTTAAATATTCATATTTATTTATTTTTCAAAATATATTATGCAAATGAAAATGATGTATAAGAATTAAAAAAAACAAATAATGAACATTGCATAAGTCTAAGCTAAGTAGAACTTCATTTTAAGTTCAATCGGAATTCAGAGGACCCGGTCATCCGAATTACCCATTATATTTGTATAAATAAAAATTATAAGAAACAAAAGTGTGTTTCCCTAATTTGATGGGCTGAAATGTCAGTCAAATTTCCCATCAAAACAACATGTGAACGTACTCTCTTTTTGTGTTGTCAAACCCAATAAAACAATATAACTTTTCAATGTGGGCATGCATTTACTCATTTTATAAGAGTTCTTAGTCTTCTCCTTTTTATTTTATTAAAAAAAAAAATACATAACTCTCGAAAACTACACGTAAATTTCTAGAGAATGTGATTGGATAAAACAAAAACACCTTATGTAATATAAATATAGTTAGATTAGATTAGATATATTAGATAATCTAATAACATGTACTATTCTCGGGATTCCATTTTATCATATAATTAAGAGTATATGAAAATAATAGTTATGCAAGATTTTTTTTTTTAAGTTTTGACTCTTTAAATGAAAAACAAAAATAAGCTGGTTTTCTCACAGGTTATATCAAAAATCAAATGGCTTTGTTACCTAAATTTTTATTTTTTTTAAAAATAAATAAATTTGACTATTGTAATGAAAAAGTTGAGAAGCAAATTGAGCTTGTCACTCAATTTAATGGGCTAAATATCAACCCACCAATTCATTCAATTGAAAAAACATGCTCAACCCCTTTATTTATAATGTTGTCAAACTCCAAAAATTTCAAACACTTTCAATGTGGGATCTTGAATAATATTGAAAAAGAAAAAGAAAAATCCAGAAAATTAGAATAGAAGAAAAGACCTTAATATATTAAAAATCATAACTTTAGATTAATATTTTTTACTTATTTTTATTTTATTAAAAATTAAAATTTCTACAAATTAATACTTTAGTTTTAGAGAGTTTATAAAGATATTCACTTGTTTCCAATATAAACGAAGCGAAATGATTTTTATTCATTTTAAAATATCCATATTTATTTATTTTTCAAAAGATATTATGAAGAAAAAAAATGCTGCATAAAAACAAAAAACAAAAAATGAACATTGCATAAATCTAAGCTAAATCGAACTTAATTGTAAGCTCATTCGGAATTTAGAGAATCCGGCCATTTAAATTACCCGTTATTTGTTAAAACTTTAACTATTTATATTTATATAAATAAAAAATATAAGAAGTAATAAGTGTGCTTCCCTAATTTGATAGGATGAAATGTCAGCCCAATTTCTCATTCAAAACATGTGAAAGTACTCTCTTTTATAGTATTCTTAAACTCAAACAAAAATCTAACTTTTCAATATTGGGATACTCTTATGAGCCAATCAAAAGTTTACAATAAAAGTAAAATTTAACCAACCAATAGAAATTTTATAAAATAATTAATTGAACCAAAATTCATGGAAATTACATGAAAAATTTTAGAATAATGTGATGAGTTTTGAATTTTGAAATTAAGGAACATACTATAGTTAATGTAGATTATTATATCATACAAAAAATACTGTTAGTTTAGCTTTGTTAGAGATCGTGGAAATTTTTTCTTAAATTACCATTCCATTGAAAGAATTAAATAAAATTATTGTCAAATACCTGCTAGAGTTGCTGGCAATGTGGTATAGCATTTGAACTGCTGGCTTGGGATCGAATCCCTCATCCCCCAATTTAAATAAAAAATAGTTCTTTTTTTCACCAATCAAAAGTTTTATAACTAATTAAAAACATAAAATCATAGAAAATGAAATGTGGCATTATATATACACAAATATGAAAAGGTGCTCTGTAATATATATACTAGCAAAAAACCCGTGCTATGCACGGGATATACATTATTTATTAAAAAATGCATATGTAAGGATGGTTGACGTCAATGATAAAGGGGACGGAGGTCGAGTAGTGGTAGAACGAGTTCGAAAGTGGTCGAATATGAAGTTGAGAGTGAGAGCGAGAAACAATTATTAGGATTTAAATGACTTTTCGTGTCTGTATATTTTTTCTTTTCTGATGTGAGAAAAATTAGGAGATGGTTATAAATTGATTTTCATATTACAATCTTATGCCTTTTTCTTTTTTTCTTTTTCAGATTAAAGAAAATTATGAGATAATTGGAATATTGTAATAAATTTCGTAAGGAAAAATTGTTTCGTTTAAACTTTTACATTGCAATATTTTTTACATTAATCTATAAATTATTTACCGACCATAATGTTTTTGAAATTTTACATTGCAATACTTTTTACCAATCAAAAGTTATAAAACTTTCGATCGGTGCAAATTTTTTGAAATATTATACTTATTTTGGAAGATGCGGGATTCGATCTCGCAACATGCAGGATAAATGTTACACCACATTGCCAACTACTCTGGCAGTTATTTGACAACAATTTTATTTAATTCTTTCAATGGATTGCTAATTTAAGTAAAATTTTCAACGATCTTAAACAAATATAAACTAACAGTATTTTTGGTTTGATATAATAATTTACATTAAATATACTATATACCTGTTTTCCTGTAGCTTTATTATAGACATTTTTTTCCTTTAGTTTTGTTTATGGTTGGTCTAGATGGTTGACGTCAGTGATAAAGGGGACGGAGGTCGAGTAGTGGTAGAACGAGTTCGAAAGTGGTCGAAGATGAAGCTGAGAGTGAGAGCGAGGAACAAATCTTAGGATTTAAATGACTTTTCATGTCTGTATATTTTTTTCTTTTCTGATGTGAGAAAATTTAGGAGATGATTATAAATTGATTTTCATATTACAATCTTATGCCTTTTTTTTTTTTTCTTTTTCTTTTTCAGATTAAAGAAAATTATGAGATAGTTGGAATATTGTAATAAATTTCTTAAGGAACAATTGTTTCGTTTGAACTTTTACATTGCAATATTTTTTACATTAATCTATAAGCTATTTACCTACCATACTGTTTTTGAGTTTTTGTCGAGTAAAGTATGTCTATTATGAGTTTTTCTTTTCTTTTCAGAATGGCTATAATTAAATTACTCATTTTCTAAAATAATAATATTTTTTCATATAAATTTCCACTACTAACCTTCCTTAGTTTAAACGTAATTTAAGGGGATTAACATTCCTTAACCAATGATGCAAGAAGACAACTTTATTAAAAATAAAATACTTTTATCAATTTTCATCTTAAGTCAAAGTGAAACATTAAATTCCGAATTGAAGCAATATTGTATTTGTTAAAGTATATAGCCTAAATAATATTTGAGTTTCTGATAACTATGTATCATCATATTGCTTATGGCCCTTGTGTTATTTTTCTAAATTTCTTTTATATTATTAGTAGAATTTTTGCTTTTTTGCATTGATTTATGATAGATGAATCTATTGATCATTGCTAGCCGCTTTTAATTTTTTTTTTTTAATTTTCTTTTAAATGTTTCGATTTATTTGATTGCAGGGTATAAAGAATCATAATTCTTGGTAACCTTTTATGTTATATGTATTGATTTACTTATGGGACCTTGCTAGGCTACTAGAATTATGGGATAAAAGATTGACTAAAATAGTTTTTCGGACCTTTATGCCCTTATAGTTGGGTGAATCCTTTATACCAACCGGGGGTAAGATAGTCATTTAACACCCTCAATTTGGGGGTTTAGAGTTTCTATCCCCAAAATTCTAGGAGTAAATCATTTTCCTTACTTATGTCCTATAAGTCTTAGACAAAAACTTAATTTAGACTTGATTTGTTATTTTGGTTCTAAGAATTAAGTTTTTTAGCCATGCCCAACAGATTTTTTACAAAAGTGATTTTTCTCAAAAGATTGCCAATAAAAAATGACCAATTTCCCAAAAAATTATAAAGTTTAGTAGGAACTTATTTGAGGGAATTTATTGGGAAGTTTTTGTGAACTTATGGAAATTTATGAGAATATTTTATTCTAATATTTACTCATCTCTTCATCCTTTTTTTGTTCATGACTTTTGATGTTTAATTATTATTTATATCTATGTTTGATCCATTTTTTATCCAATAAACATTACTATTAGTAATTTCCCTTTAAATAATTTATTAATATGCTATTAGACTAATTTTATCTTTCAGGGAATAAAAACATTTACTATTAGTAAATTCCCTTTAAATAAGTTTGGTAAAAAAAAACTTGAGCAGAAAATTGCTCCCTCTCATAGAAGAAGATGCATTATCTCAAAATGTGGAGCACGCAATGTTGAAAAACTTCATAAATTAGATGGCTCCATAAAAAAAATGAAGTCACATTACGTAGTCTCTTCATGTTTTCTAAAAAGATTAGGTGATTAACATTTAATAGTAGTAGTGTAGTGATTATTGGACCAAAACATTGGATGATACATTAATCGAAATAGTATAGGATTATGTTTGATTCTTTTGATTATATATTATTTGATCCAATATTTTTTATCCAATAATCATTCGGCGTTCACCCTTATATTTGTGAGTTACTCAATAAAAGTCCTATTACCTAATCATGTTGAATTTTCTTATTTGTTTATGAAAAATTAAAGTTAACGAATTTTTGTTCTAAATACAATTGTACAACCATTAAATTAATAATTTAAAATTTAGTATTTCCGTGCATAGCACAGGTCATTTGCTAGTGTGTGTGTGTGTATATATATTGCATTAAATACAATAATCAAACTATTATTAAAAACAAAACAACATAGTTTGTCTGTCTTACATTTATCAACTTAGAAGACTTCTTTTTCCTTTCTAAATAATTTAATCAATCTCTTTCATATTTTACAGTTTGCGATTAATCTACTATGTTAGGGAAGGAGAGAGCATTTGGTAAAGTTTTTCTATATGTAAATTTTGTATACAAAAAAAATTTGAAAAGATATGAACGCCTTACACTTAGGTCAATGTAGAGTTTTGGGCTGGTCATTATGTATATATTTTTCTATAAGGAAGGAAAGTAACAATGTAAATTCTTTAAAGGTTTAATATATATATATATATATATATATATATTTTTCCTAAATGTGAAAAATAGTAACTTAGACTTTTACAAATATTATCTTTATTATTAAAGTTGTCATTCTTTTTGTATACATTAAAAATACGTCAATAAATGTAAGGAAAATGATTTACTACTAGAATTGTGGGGATAGAAACCCTAAACCCCCAAATTGAGGGTGTTAAATGACTATCTTACCCCCTGCTAATATAAGGGATTCACCCAACTATAAGGGCAAAAAGGTCCGAAAAACTATTTTAGTCAATCTTTTAGCCAATAATTCTAATAGCATAGCAAGGTCACGTAAACCCCATATGAGATGCTCCCGGCTCCTATGCGGGACACCTTTTGTTCCGTACGGTGCGGGACACGCTCTCAGCCGTCAGATGAGATTTTTTAACGGTTCAAATCTGGAGAGAGAAAAGTTTTTTTTTAAAGTCAGCCGCAATTTTTCTCCCTCCAGATCTGGACCGTTCAAAATCTCATCCGACGGCTAAAATTATTCTGCACGTGTGGAACTTTGGCTATTCCGCATAGGAGCCGGACTGAGATGAGATTGGATCTGGTCTTGTTGTAATTCAAAAATCCTCTTTACGACTTTTTGCGTGGGGTAGCTAGGGTCACTGGGTCCTTCCCAAACCCTGGCTTCGATATTTCCTATGGTGCGAGTCGATTGTAAATATTTGTTATTTGTTAAATATAAAATATAATGATTCTAAACATTTATTAGTAAATAAGGGTTGGTTCAACTTAAAATACTGTCAATATCATAGCAGTCAAACTCGTAAGTTGACTCGTAGTATCGTACAATTCTACAAGTTTTAAGGGGCGTTACGTGTTATATCCTATGTAGGATCGGTGATCAAATAGAATCGGTGTAAACTTGTGAGATTTGACGTAAGATCGTATTATCTTATGAGTCAACTCCGAATTAGCTATTTTCCCTTTCGGGTCGGGTTGAGCTAAAATCCAATCCGAAAAAATAAATAAATAATTTTAGATAAAAAAAAATCTATTCCCTCAAACTCTACGGTTCAATATTCTCGGTTAAATTCCATGGTTTCTTCAATATTCTCAAGTATCTTCAATCTTCACTGCCGACAAATTTCTTCTCTTCATCAATCAATACCAATTTTTTTTGTGCCTCTATTTATTGTCTCCGAGCTCTTTCTCCACCATAGCCTGGAACAACAAAAATGTAATTTAAAACCTTAAATTCTGATTTGATTGATTAAGTTATTGGATCAAATAATTAATGTTAGAATCAATGTTATTGAATTTAAATTGCTCAAATTGACTAAATCTCGGGTACATATTTTTTTGTATTTTTTACGGCAAAAGTTTTGACAGGTGAAATTGAGTTTAAAAAATTTGAGACACATAACATAATACAATTTTCATGTGGCTCTTTCATATGAATATTTGTTTAATACTAGCACATATCCTAAGATTCTGGAAAATTTAAGATTCTAGAGAATTTATGAGAATACTGAATTAATTAATATTTTTATAAATTAAGTTAGGTAGTATTTACGATTCAAGTTACGATCATACAATCCTTTTACGCCATTACTATCCAACGTAGATCACAAGTTTCAGTACCTTAGTTAAGATACCTGTTCGATGATAAATATTTAGAGTTATCATATATTTAATTTGTTGTACTAAGCAGAAAAAAGTGTGTGGCTGCAATATTGAACAAAAGACAAATGGAAGAAAAAATACAAGGTTTTTAAACCCGGTCCGGACCAGTTGGACCGCCGACCGACATGCTTTGCGGTCCGATTTTGCTCAAAAAACCGGCAAGTATAAAAAATATACTTCATTTGTTCAACCCAGTAAAACTTGATGGTCGAACTGTCTAACCCGAAAATCGGAACGGGTTTATTAGAACCGACCAGGTCTAATATGTTGTAAAAATTTTTTTTTTAAAAAATTGGTCATTCTATTTGAGATTGTTATTGTCTTGTTGGATTACCTATGATTTATGTTTATTATTTAATCTTGTTTGGAGACTTTATTGGTTATTTACATTTTTATTATAATGACTTATGAGTTGTGCCTGAAATTAAATAGCATTTTGTTAATTTTCAAATTTATATTAAGCTGGTGTTTTAAGCTTTGAATTTGTGCATCCATATTAGTTGGAAATTTTCAAAATTTATTTCATTTTAAATAATATTTATTTATTTATAATATTTATGATGTCACCGGATAAATTAACGGGTCGATAACGATCCGCTCCACATATTCAATCATTAACCCGTAATCTAATAATTTTTTCGGATCGATATCCAGTCCTGATTTCAAATCCTTGAAAAAATGTAAAAGTAAAAATCAGGCTACCTATGAGCACAGGCAGATCCTTAGCCGTTCAGGTAGATGACAAGTGGCCGAATAGGAGCCAAGAACTTCTTACAAACGGAAAGCAGAATGGGATGAATCAAAAGCTTGGCTTCCAGTTTGCCAATTGTGCAGCTCCCCCACTTGGCACATTTGAGTATCTATACGTTTCTGGTGTGCATACACTACGTAATACATAGATTCTTTTACATATGTAGAAAAAATGTTTGACGGGAGCTCTAGCGTGAAACGAGATAATTTTGTAAATGCAAAATTTTATTCGTCCGTTAAATTAAAATTTTGATAGTTAAAATCAATTTAAAACAGACATATATTTTGAGCCTTAGAATACCTGTAAAAAAACTATTCCGCATAGGATCCGGACTGAAAATAATATACACACCATTAAGTAAAGTTAGGAATAAAAAAATCTTAAAACCCCTTCTGTGTCCTGTTCACTTTCCTCACGAATAGATGATTTACACGTAATTCAATATTTTAATTTTATAATCAAACACAGTCCAATTAAGTCCTCAAAATCAAATACTCAATACATTCTCTAATATAAATTGTTTGTAGAAAAGCATAAAGAATAAGGATTAAATGGGAGAAAGAACTCCTATTGTATTGAATGAATTAAACTTTATAATACATCACTTATATATACTAATCCTATTTATGTAATAAAGGAAAGAAATACACAACTAATCAATTACAATAAATTACAATCAATCACAATCAATTAATCAAGTGATTTTCTCCTGAGATTATTATCTTGATTGATTCCTTGATTTGCTCCATGATTAGTATCCGTAACACGCCCCCTCAAACTGGGCTTGGGAGAAAAGATGTCAATGAGACCAAGAGATTGGATGAGAAAGTTGAAACGAGGGGAAGCAAGATTTTTGGTGAAAATGTCAGCCAATTGAGAGTGGGTCGAAATGGGTAAAGGTTTAACAAGGCCAGTTTGCGTTTTTTTGCGGACTATGTGGCAATCAATTTCAATATGTTTGCTTCTTTCATGGAAGGCGGGATTGGTTGTGAGGTATAAAGCGCTTTGATTGTCGCAAAACAATGGTATGGCATGAGAATGTGGTATAAGTAAGTCATTGAGGAGGTACTTCGACCATTGTAACTCACAAGTGGTGGTGGCAAGAGCTCGGTATTCCGCCTCGGAAGAGCTTCGAGAAACAAGTGAGTTGCTTTTTTAGACTTCCAAGATACAAGAGAAGAACCAAGAAAAAACACGATAACCCTGGTTGTAGAGCGTCTCGTGTAGGAGCGACTGCCCTCAATCAGAATCAGAGAAATCACTAAGGTGTAATGATGATGAAGATGGAAAAAAGAGACCTTTGGCTGGAGAGCCTTTCAGATACCGTAGAATACGATGAGCATCTTTGAGATGTAATTCTGTGGGATGATCTAGAAACTGGGAAAGTTGTTGGACGGCGTGTGAAATATCCGGCCGTGTGTGAGTGAGATATAAAAGCTTGCCAATAAGACTTCGGTAGAGAGTGTTGTCGGGAAGGAGTGGTGAATCATCTTTGGAACAGTGGTAGGAAGAATCCATAGGAGTAATGGCAGGTTTGCAACCAAGAAAGCCATGTTGCTCAAGCAAGTCCAATGTATATTTTCGTTGGCAAATGTTTAGACCGGCTTTAGAGCGAGCAATCTCCATACCGAGAAAATATTTGACAGGACCAAGGTCTTTGATTTTGAAAGTATTGTGCAAGAATTGCTTGACCGAGGAGATGTCATCATAATTGTTCCCAGTGAGGATAACATCATCAACATAAACGAGGAGAGCAGTGAATTGAGAACCTTTGCGGCGAATGAAGAGACTAGGGTCACTTATGGCTTGAGAGAAACCTTGTGACACTAACTCTGTGGTCAATTTGTGATTCCATTGCCGACCAGCCTGCTTGAGACCATATAAAGATTTTCTGAGTTTGCAGACGAGCCCAGGTTGAGGAGAAGAAAAACCAGGAGGTAGCCGCATATAAATATCCTCATTAAGATCACCATGAAGATATGCATTGTTGATATCAAGCTGCTCCAAAAACCATGGACTTGGGCCTAACTCATTCCCTCAAAAGGTACCTCAAGAGGGGGAGGATTGCCCAATCCTTATAAAGAACAAATTTGCTCACTAGCTAGTCGATGTGGGATTTCAACACCCCCCTCACGGCCAGGGCTGGACATCTGGACCGTGAACAATAATGGGGCCCAACATCGAACTAGGTGGCTCTGATACCATGTAGAAAAGCATAAAGAATAAGGATTAAATGGGAGAAAGAACTCCTATTGTATTGAATGAATTAAACTCTATAATACATCACTTATATATACTAATCCTATTTATGTAATAAAGGAAAGAAATACACAACTAATCAATTACAATAAATTACAATCAATCACAATCAATTAATCAAGTGATTTTCTCCTGAGATTATTATCTTGATTGATTCCTTGATTTGCTCCATGATTAGTATCCGTAACATTGTTTACGACATATATAAAAAATTTAAGAAAGTAAAAAATAAGGTATTTTTTTAAAATTAAAATATCAATATTACTCTCTTAAATAGAATTAACGGTATACAAGTCCTATTAATTAAGAGAATAATATTGATACTTTAACTAACAAAATACCTTATTTCTTTGTTTTCTTTAACTTTCGTTACATATCCTAAACTACTTATATTATAAAATAAAATTAATATTTGATATTTAAGTTCACATTTCTCCTTCAAAAAAAGAAAAGAAAAATTTATAAAAACTAAATACTACCCGATCTAATCTACTGAGATGCAAGAGCTGGGTGGATTGACTACTTTAAAAGGAAAGCAGAGAAGGCAATAAAGAATAAAAATATATATATATATATATATATATATATATATATATATATATATAAATCCAGAAAGAAAAGAAAAAGGTTTCCGACTCTTGAAGAAATGTTAGTCGTCTGGGCTTTGGTAGCCCAGTCGTAGCCAGGACTGGACTTATACCCACACTTAAATATCACAATGCCACGTTTCAATCCGCCACGTACTATATTTTATTGCTTTTTAACTTTTCCAAGCCCATCAAATCAACGAAGAGCTTGATATTTAGGATAAATATCCTTCGATGTTAGTTGCGTTTCTCAGGAAAATATCTTCACAAGATCTTCATGAACTCGTCGATCCGACCTCTACGCTACCTGTAAGAGAAGTTTCTTCAAATATATATTTTTTGTTTTTCAGATTTGAAGCATTGTTAGAGCTTCTGAATAATTTGCTTTACGCTTCATTGATTGATGTTATATATTGTTGTTTTTGCAGCTTTATACATATACATGAACTGTACGGAGACTTTACCTCCCGATCCGTGCCCTAATTCATGATATAAACTGCGATACCTCCAAAAATTCTCCAAATTTCTCAAGCTTTATAAACTGTGCTTTCCGAGCTCCGGCCGGTACGTTAAGTGAGCCGAGGAGGAGGAGGAGGAGGAGATGTGTATGGAGGTTTGGGTAGCTGTGGCCGGCGGAATTTATCGGCGCACGAGAACGAGGGGTAACTTGGTAAGCTTGATGATGGCGGGCATTTGTATGTTTTAAAATAAGTTAGAAAAATTGAAAAATATATGAAGATGATAAAATATTAATAAATTTAGCAAGTAATGAATGGTGGCGGTGGCGGCGGCGGCGGCGTAAAGGCGGCTGGTTTGCAACTTGCCAAAGTCACGAGCAGGAGAGTCTGCTTTGTTGGTAGGTGGTGGTGGTGGTGTGGGGGGTTTGGTTTTTTGCAGACTGAGTTTGGACTGCTTCCTTCGGTCTGTTGAGTTACGAGTGCTCATTGACACTAAATTAATCACCCAAAAAATTACCACGCGTCAACTTCGGAGTGGAGTTTAATATTCTTCTCGTCTCAAATTGAATGAAAGGAAGAAGTATTTCATTTTTGTTGGAAAAAAAATATATCATTATCAATCAGAGAAATATACAGTAAATCTAATGTAATTATATAGTTACTAAAAAAGAGTTTTAGCTAACTAAGGTGCAAAAGAATAGGGTAGACAATTCCATATTAGTTAACCTATCAATATTTTCAGTTTATCCCTCTCTTACCTTTGAAATTCAATGCAAAAAGTTACCACGTGTCAACTCCGGAGTGTAGTTTAATATTCTTCTCGTCTCAAATTGAATGAAAGGAATAAGTATTTCGTTTTTGTTGGAAAGAAAATATATATCATTACCAATCAGAGAAATATACCGTAAATCTAATGTAATTATATAGTTACTAAAGTCTTTGTCTGAAGCATACAAAATTTGCTCCGGAGAAGCACCATTATTCCTTTCGACCACCAACCATTTCTCGAGGATCACTAGTCCTTGCAAGTAGGTATTAAGAGTCCTCGAGGAGGATTCCAAAATCCAAAAATCCAAGTTAGAGATGTTCCTTAATTAGCCACGAATCAGTTTAGAGAAATGTGGAGTGCCTATCCTTCATTTTCCAATTCAACATTTTGTAAGAATATATTTTGATAAGTAACATTTGAAAATAGATTGCACAAATGGTTAATATATTATATTCATTTTCCATATTGTCGCTACTATGAACTAATTTTTTCTCCACCGTAACTTTTCTATCCTTCTTCGATGTCAAATTCTAAACTTTATTTTCTCTGTTTTTTTCTACTCTCTTGTGTGTCTTTTCTATTTCTTTGCACAATGTACCTCTTCACCCTTCTCCTTTAGTCTCTTTTCATGTTTGCTCTGTTCATTTTCTTCCATTTCTCAATGTGTGTCTCCATCTCTCTTATGCTTTCTTTGAATCCCCACCGGCTCTTACAACCTTTCCTCCTTGTCGTTCTCCCACCCACCCACTCTCGCTATCTCTCTGGTCTTGATATTTTTTTGGAAAGAACAAATGTTAATTTAAAGAAAAATGAATAGATATATTTTATATAAAAATCAAGAGACATTTAAGATAGATTTGAACTACCATTAGAAATAACTGAATGAATTCTTCAATTAAGCACCTACTTGTAAGGAGTTTAAGTAGGTCATCTTATATGACTTTACGAGTGTATAAGAAATTAATTTAAAATTATAGACTAAAATATTGTACACATGACTTATTTAATTCGAACAATAGAATCTATATTGTGTGTTTACATCTTACTTATATATTGGAATCAAATATAATATCTTTTTACTTAGTATATTTTTTCACTTAAAAAAGGATTGAAATAGTTTAGTTTGAGTGGCAAAATCAGAATGATATGCTAAATTTTTTTCCTGCTTTCGACAAAGCTATCGATTAATTTTAGGCGGAAATAAAATTTAAAATATATGTATGACATAGACTCCTAATATCATAGGTTGACAACAAGACCGAATTGTATATACCATTTGAAAACTTTTATTTGAATAATATTCACATGAAAACATAATTATAAATTATAAAACAGCTTCTTTTAAATCAAAGAAAAAAAATGAACCAATATTACATAGAGAAGTAAACTAGTTGTGTAATATTATTCTTGAAATACTATCAAGAAAAAACAATATATATATATATATATATATATATATATATATATATATGAGAAAATACAAATAGGGTGTACAATATGATTAACTTAAAAGGGTTGTCAATATAACACTTTGAATAAAACTAAACATGGAAATATGAAAGTAAGTACTACTACATTGTAGTTATTGTTCTCCTAAACTTTATCCCAAGTGAGTATCATACCATTTGACTTGATGCAGCATCTTTTTTTTCCAAAAAGATGTCGCAACAAAGAAGTAAAAAAATCTCAAGTAGATTTCGATTGTTTTATTTGTTTTTGAGTAAGGTATATGGTTTCCACTAGTTGCAACAAAAGACTTTTTCCAAAAAGATGTTGCAGCAAAGAAATTGAAAAACCTCAAGTAGATTTTGAACTTAAAAAAAATATGTATATGTTTTATTTCTTTTAATTATTATTTTTTTGAATTAAAGTAGATGTTTTCCAAGAATTTATGATGTGAAATGAATCAAATCAAGCTGGTAGTGAGGCATTAGGTGTGAGATAAGCCATAAAACACACAACAACAAAGTTTTAATTAAGAATAATTAGGGTCGATTACATGAATCAATATAAGATTTATGTGTGGTAGTTCGCATTAATACATTCCATACATTTCCTTCTATCAAACAACATACCCTCGTCCAAATACTTAAACCTATAGTCATATTGTACTAAAATAGACATCTGATTCGTAGGTCTAGCAGCACCCACACTAGGTGTTTGGAAATTGTCTTTATTGTACTAAAATAGACATCTGATGACCATAAATACTTAAACCTATAGTCATATACCATTCAGATTTGTTTGACTGATCCTCTATATAGGATCAGAGGATCACAATTATACTTTAGGAGGCCCCCACTTGGAATACTAGGTCTTCTCGTGTATTGCAGGGATCTTGTATGTTTTCTATTATTATGTTTTAGTTCAAGTAAATTAAAATTAATTTCAATATCCTTTTGTGGTGGATCATCACTCATTACATCGTCTTACCTAATGCAACCCACAAATAATTTTCTTTTAGTGAGAAGTGTTGAAAATCTAGAGATGGTATCTCTAGATCTAGAGGGTTTCTTAACACCTCCCTAAAGGAAATAACCACATTAGCTTTTACTATCATTATAACATTTTTTTTGGGGGACTAAAGTGGACCAATTGGTTATTGTATTTCTCTAAAGGATCTCCAGTGTGGAAGAGACTGATAGAAAAAGGAGCACTATCACGAAGTTTCAGCCTAAGACACCCAACCCAACCCAACCCAACCCAAACAGTAGTACAACAAACAAGACAGGAATCCTTGACAACTCCCTTATATAATTCCATTCTAGTAGAAGCTCCCCTGATTTTTATTCAAGGCATATGGTTCAGGGCTGTAGCCAATGTATTCTTGGTTAAGCCAGAATTCAACAGGAAAATTTCTGCTATCCCTATCCATGTCTTAGGAGCATCTAGACTCACATTGAGTAACAATGAGACATGATAATTAGGCACATTAAGGAACAAAGAGGCATGATAATTATTGAGTTGAGTTTGATGAGTTTAGACAAGGATCAAATTCGAGTTTGAGCACGAATATTACTTTTTATTCATTTAATATATAATCGAATATGTTGATCAGTATTCCCCAAACATTTAAATATTTGAGCTCCACTTGTATAAGATTTTAATCTTAAGATTATGTTTGAGTTCAAGCTCAAAGAAAAAAACATGAACTTGAGCCGAACCCTTATGACAATGCAGCTGAAATAATACTTGAAACCAATAACTACCAACAAAGAAGTCCTTTTTGTTTGATAAGCAAAGGAAAGTATATATGTGTATTAACAAGGCCTATCAGAATTCACACGTCTAGTGGAGTGCAGATGCGCTCATGTTATATTAAAATGAGATGAAAAAAAAAGATTATTTTTACCTGAGAGGAAGCAACTAAAATTGCCTGTTATATCTCTTGCATATTTTGCCAAAATATCAGCTGCCTGATTCCCTTCTCTGCAGGTACGCTATAACTGAAGTACCCTGCAATCGATGGAGAGCGAATACCTGGGACAATTGTGATTCAGAGAATCTAAGCTGATCTGAAGTTTCCTGATCCATATCTGGACAAGAATGTGGATGCCAAAGTTCTGCAATAGGGTACAGAGAAGGATGATTTTGGGAAATTCCATTTGTGGTTAGTTGTAGATGTCATTTAAATGGCAGGACTGTTTCTTCTTCTACTAAGTTTATAAGCTTAAAGTAAATTCTATAACTTTACTTATAAGGTTATAAGTACTAAAGCTAATTCTCTCATGTTCCTATTCAATCATATGTTCCAGCATGTTAAGGTATAGTGACTAAACACAATTTTTATTGGTGTAGTATCCTCTAGTCATGAGTGGAAAGGTTCAGTAAAATCTAGAGGTTCGTTCCATTTTTGTAGAGATTCTCGGCAGTCTGAGTATGTGTTCAGGTCCTGTACATTTTCCTCTGAAATATTACATTGTTGGGCAAGTCTATCCAAGATGCAGGACCAAAGAAAAAATGAATTCTACTTGTGGAACAAAATCAACTGATATTCAAGTCGCTACCAATAGATTGCTACCAATAGATTTGAGCTTTTTTTTAAACTATTCGGTATAATAATCCCCATGTGGAGATTTCATTAGAGGTATATTTCCAAGATCATATGGGGTACAGAGAAGGATGATTTTGTGAAATTCCATTTTTGGTTAGTTGTAGATATCATTTAAATGCCAGGACTGTTTCTTCTTTGGTTAGGGGCCCGTGATTTTTTCTTCTTATTTCGAGTGGAATAGGGTTACAAAATTCCAGTTCTACAAAAAAAGGCTTTGAAATGGTATGAGCTAGATATTCCAAACTTTAAAGGTTTCCCTGCCCTACCTTATGGCGTAGTTAACTATACATGAGGAGGGAGGAACTTGATCATCCTCATGGTGCTGTTGAGTTTGTGATGATCTCATAACCTAGTCCAGACCAGTGGTCATGCTCTAAAAGTCAATTTTGACCCATTTTTAGAAATCTCCCATCAGTTGAGATGCTTTTCCGAACAAATTTTGGCACAAAATTGAAAACTGAATGGTTATATAATAGGCTGTTTTTTATTTGGTAATAAGGGCCAATTTTTGCTCGAGGATTTGTAACCCTCCAACTTTTTATTTAGGGACATTTACAGTACAACAATTTACTAAATTCATTATGCTTTTTCTTAGGAGCAGATACCCATAGGAAAGGGTATATTAGGCCAGTGTAATCCTGATATGAATTTTTTGTTTCCCAGCAAGCTAATTAGTCCAATTTTCTCGTTTGGAGAAGTCACTGGATGCTTTGCTGAGATGTTTGCTCAAGGGATAACCCAGGTACCTACCAAAATCATGGGGTTGAGACTTCTTCAGCTGGATAATTGTTGATATTTGCTGAAAGTCTCCAAGCAGACTCTAGCTGCTTGTTAATACCCAGAATTTGGCCACTGATCACTTAGTCAACATTTGACAAAGACCAGCAAATAGGGTCAAACCGATGGCTATCTTCTTATTTACACAACCAAACTTAGTAGTACATGAATGTACATTTGACAAAGACCAGCAAATAGGGTCAAACCGATGGCTATCTTCTAATTTACACAGCCAAACCTGTTTTATTTAATAGTGTGACTGAAATCAGTTACGGGTACTCTGACACAATCGGATATATTACAGCTAAAAGCGAATTAGATATATGTCAGTCTCGCACAGCAGAGACCTAGTGATACATGCATGCATACATACATACATACATACATACATACGTACATACTCATAAAGCGTCTCATAACACACATTTATATTGGCTACTTCTGTGTCCTAAGCACAGGAACTGGCTCATGCCATGCTATATTAGTAGATTAAGCGTAACCTGTTGCTGCCCAGAAATAATTAGGCTGTCGAGTGCTACGGGACCAACTTCTGCCATCATCTCATTCATCCCACCATTGATTTTTGTGGTCATCTGCAAGGATGCAAGTATCTTTTGAGTTTCTATTTCTATTTTCATTTCAGTAAAGTCTTCACATCACATTGACAGAAACTAAACAACCCAAAAACTTTTCTTACCGTCTTCTGCAGATCCTTATTTTCATCACCGAGCATCTTTTCCTGTTCATTGGAAATTTGAGGCAAACAATCAGATATTCAGCATGCAACACAGCCATTTCTATGATTGCTAGAGCCCTGAATAACAACATGCTATTCACAAAATCTGGTAATTTGACTGAAGACTGTCTACTTTGTAAAATGTTTTTTTACTAGCTCTAGTTCACTGTTGTTAAGGCGACAAGGAACATAGGGGGTCTGGAGCCTTAAGGCGCAAAAAGGCGCACTGTGAATATAAAATGTTATATATATTTATAGCATGTGAATATTGATAAATATAATAATAATAAATAAAGAGAAATAACATAATCAATTTAAAAAAAAAATAAAAGACTAATGCCTAGTCATCACTCATCATAATCTTTTGAATCCCAAGAAAAACGTCTAATGCCCTAATCGTCTTCCTCTATAATTTCCCCATAAATCCTTTTAGATGTTTTCCTTTCTTCCAAGAAAAGAAAAATTGTAATTATAGTGACCCTCTCTTCACCGTCTCAAAAAAAGAAGGGACTTTGAGTTAAGGATAAATAATACCAACCCCAGTACACATCTCACACTCCTCTATTTTCTTTTGTTAAATAGAAACTAGAGTTGTAGGAGAATACAAGAAAAAAAGGTAATTTTGAGTTGTATTCTTTTTTGGGCTCCCAAAGGGTTATTAATTACACAACGATGCACCCAAGGCGTGCCTAGCGCCAGGAGCCTTTTTTTGAAGGTGCGCACCTGAGAAGTTGAGGTGCTATGCCTCGCACCTTGCGCTTCAAGGCACGCCTTAACAACACTTCTCTAGTTTCCAAAATATTGGAGAACAGTTTATGATGCTACCTGGAACCCTCAAGAAAGGTTAACTTAGTAAAATGATATTTTTCAGCTCTGCTCAATCCAAATTGTGTACCATTGTGGTCATACGTAGAAGAGATGAACCCATCAGAACCCTTAGCTTTTAGCTCTATCATTCAGGTAATGTTCTTGAATTTTGTTTTACTACTAGTGCACTACAATCAGCTACTTCTGCTTGTCAGTCAGTGATATCAATTCCAGCTATGCTCGAACTTTGGCAATTAAGATATCAAGAACAGATGTTTACAACTTATGAGGATATCGTAGGGATATTTCACTCCCGTTTTCTTGGTCCTACTTGGGTATGCTCCCATATTGTCAATCATTTTGATTAGTCTCTTTTAAGTATTTTATATGTTTTTCAGACCCTAAAGGCTCTTCCTGCTTTCCACTTACTTGGCATAGGATGTCGCAGCGTCCATTAGGGTTCTTATGCACACAACATTAGAGAGCATATTTTATGACAAGAGTATTGCCATGAATTAGCTGCAAAGACCAACTGATATTCTGTAAAAGGGTTTAAGATCCGGAAGTTCTCAAAGTCATTATTTAGCTTTAGTCTTGGAAATCCTAATTTACCTTGGTTCAAGTCTTCCTTTCGATTGTTGTTTCCTGAGAAATCTTGGGATTCCACAGAGTTTGAGTAGTTTTAATTCCAGTAGTTTTTGTGTGTCCTTACATCTGATTGGGATTCATCAACTAAGTTAGACTAACAATTCAAGTATCCAAGTCTCCTCCGAATTTAGTTTCTTGCGTTGTTACATAGTGAAGTTACCTAGTGTTCTGCTACATTGTCTTCCTCTACCCTATTCTCAAGTCATGCAATATGTCCACATGGTTTCTGTTGTATCTGCACTAACACAGCTATTGGTGGATTCAATAAAATGTCTTCATGAGTAAACATTCATTGGCATCAGTGTTGACCACCCCCTCTCTGTTCATCTAAATTATGGTGTCAGGAAGCTTAAGGTACATACAAGGTGCTTGAACTCCATGAGTTCACTAGGACCTGTATTTTACCAGTTCAAATTTAAGAGTGTACCAAAGGATTGACCAAACAAACTACATAGCCTCTCCAGGAATTTCAGAAGATCACATCAATATTGTTAAAAGAACAAGGGGCATACCGTTTCATGAAGCCTTTCTATTGAATCCATCAATAGCTGTGTCTGCAAAACCAGAACCCCTAGTGAGAATGCATGGGCAGCAAAAGCCATAGATATCGAATGAAATACTTCAGATATCAAATCCCTCAATAGAAACTGAAGATATAATTTTATTGCAACAATTCATCCAAAATAAGCCTATTAATCTGATGGTATACTTTTAGAACTTTAACATCCACAGTCAGAACTCCTAGATTCCTGACCTCGAATATTGCTGAAGTCAAGGTGAAAACAAAACAACCACTTAGGCGCACAAAATTCAAGGATTTGCTGTCTTTGTTTCTATCGTTCGCCTTTAGTTATATAATGAAGATACATGTTTCTGCATATGAATCTTCACAACTGCACCTGCAAAAGCCAAATGCTATAACTTGTCTATCTCTTTATCTCTTTTTCTCATTACCACCTAGTTATAGCAACCTGCCACTCAGGAAGCAAAAAAATGGTGAAAAAGAAAAGCAAGCTATGAAACTCTGGTGACATATACTGGAGGTCAAGCTCTCTTTTAAATGTTTGTGTCAAGTCAAATACTATGTTACTCGAACTCGGGTACGGGTGTCAGGTGCATGTATGTATATAGGTGTCACGTACTTAAAACATTTAAAATAAAGTGTCTGATCGGTGTTGACCAGATCCGGTAAGTATCCCATACCTATACTCATGTCATGTCATGTCGACATGGGTACGGCATGCTTAAACGAAGGGTCCGGTAACATGGGTCAAATATGGATATTCAACTTGGAATAAAGAAGTAATAACTGCACTAGACAACAAATAAGATTACCCAACAGAATTCACTTTTACGTTTTCTCTTTACTTTTGTTCCTCTATGTCCGTGCTTATACCCCTTTCAGCTACTATACTCTAACATCATAGCAGAACTGCTCGACTGATATATGTGTTGATCTGGATTGTTATAGAGAAAGCTTCCTTTTGCTAATTTTTTGAACAAATTATTGAATAACAGTGTTTTCATAATTCAATTAGCTATAGCTTCATAGTTTGCGATTCTATTCTGGAATTGATAGATAGCATGTATAGTCCCTCGGGAGTTGAAACTATCAAGTTTATCTATGTAAACCCAGGATCTTATAGTAATTTGAGTTCATAACACGAATATTATTTCCTTTGACCAAAATGCAGAATTACAATTCATCGCTAGAATTAGTTATTTCCCACAAGAGGCCGACTTTGTAATAGAGGTATCTGGAAGAACATAAACTAACTATATGAGCTCTTAACCAGTACCCATCCAAGGTTTTCCTCTACGTAACCAGTCGATGACAGTTAAGATACCTAGTTCTCCATTTGGAGGCAAATAGATAAATTGGAAGATATTCTATGCCATGGGTGCGCCTCAAGTTATTGAGCTACGAATGCATTAATCTACCACACAGGCTAAAGGGTCCGCCTAAATTCGGTTACTAACAGTTATGAGCCAGTTAGAGATGATATCGGACAGAGCATATATTGGGAGCAAGTACTAATTTTGGAGCTATAATTGACTACTTTAATATTTTGGTGCTATCTTGTCATAATATGAAAGATGGAAACAGGGTCCAAGTGGAGGAAACTCATACTATCGACCCCATTCTTTTCTCTAGTATGCAAGTTACCTTCTTCATCTCCTTAACACGCATAAGATATTCGTCCAATACCTTCAGAAAGTTGATCTTTACAAGTCAATGCAAGGTATTCTTATCACCGTCATAAATACCTGATTACTGTCATCAAACTATACCTGTTGCGTATGAATACCTACGCATTCATACACAAACTACCACCTGAGAAGACTGATAAAAAAATTGATTATTTGGAACATTCTGTCATCCGTGAAGTATCTTCTCTTTTGGGTTCTTACATGGTTCATTGCACAATTTCTAAATGAAAAGAGATAAAGACATTCAATAAAAAGTGGTCAGCGAGATCCTCAAGATACTGAAGAATAAAATAACTACCTTCCTGGATCTAGTTTGTATCAAAGCTGTCTGAAGTTGATTCTCCAAGTGCAAAAGGTCAGTCAGGTTGATTTGGTCAGCATTAGGCTCCTCAAAGTCTCTACAAACAAGGGAGAGAGACAATGTCAGGTATTATTCTAGAAACGTAGAAAGAGGAAGATGTGTACGTGTGTGTGCCGGTTGGGGGGTGAGAGCAGTAGGAGAAGGGGCGAATCTAAAAAAGATCTTAGGGGAGTGAGATCTCATATTTACAACTATATTGTAGAGAAATCCATTTTTATTTAAGAAAAACTGTGAAACATGGTCTAAGATGAGCTATTACCTTTCCACAGTCTCTATCAGCTCTTTGATTGGCAGCAGACTAATGTTGTCCAAGTTATTTTCCTGCCACGGATGTAGGCTCGTGTATATATAAATATGTTATAAATACATACCAGGACAAACTGTGATATTCAAAGTACAAGATGAAACTGGAAAACCATAGTGGATACGTCATCTTTCACCCATCAATAGCTTACAAGCGCCAAAGAATACCTCCAATTCAAGGTGAACTTTGTTTTTTTTTACCGGTAATAAAATATGATAACTAGGATGTTCATTGACAAATATGATAACTAGGATGTTCATTGACAAAGAAGGTTAACGCAGTTAGAAAAACACTCGACCCTTATAAACCCTTAAAACATAGGTCTAGGATTCGACACTTGTATCCCCCTACCCATTATAGTGTATATGTATATCAGAAAGTTACCTCTATACTACCCACTCCTGTAGATCCATTTTCTTCGGCTTCTATGTGGCTGCGATACTGTTTCAGCATATCTTCCAAACTGGATAATCAGGAAGAGTTAGATATGATATTAAAAGATGCAGATGACAAGGCGATACATTCAGGAGGAAATATCAACACACAACAGCACAGAAGTATTCAATACATATGCCAATATGATAATGACCTAAAGGCTGCGAAATTTATTATAATCTGTGGCAACCAAAACACTACAATAATGACCAAATTCCTCTCCCTATCATATCAAAGTGATCAATTATTAGGAAATATTTTATTTTCTCAAGTTTCACCGTTTTTCCTCCAACTAAAACAATAACTTCAATATAGTGTTATAAAGTGAACATTATTGGGCTTTAATGTTTACTTTTGTATGTTAGAGGCCTTTCAAATAACAAGAAACATAGTGTTATAAAGTGAATAGTATTGGGCTTTAATATTTACTTTTTGTATTTTAAGAGGCCTTTCAAATAGCAATATAACATTATAGACCAAACAACTATGTTATTTTTTGAATATTTGATGTAGAAATAATGTTAACTGCGGTAAGACTTCGATTAATTCATCATATCAAGCCTTTTCTCGTGAATCAGGTGTATCTGCAAGTAAAGTTATACCAACACTAATTATTGACATTATGACCGTCTACTAGAAACCACATTTTTAAGTCTCTTTTTCTCAACGGAAATTACTATCGGTTGAAGAGTTTTGTAATCTCGTATTAAATGTATCAAGCAAAGCAAAGTTCTAGCTAAGATCTTCTAACTAAAGGAAAACACATACAACACGCCGAGAAAGCTTTAGAGCACCTAAGGCAGCCATAGGTAAATTGGACAAGTATCTCATATGACTCCGGTAGGCATCAAAACTACTTTACGGTGGATGTACCAACAATTTATTTAAGTAGGTCTATTAAATTGTATGCCTTTATTCACCTAGAAATAAACATTTTGAGGACATTTTGAGGAAAAGTTTCTATCTTTAAAGTTTCTCTCTTTAAGGCTTTTAGATGCCAAAGCTCGCTTCTCAAAGGTTATTTTTTCCACTTGTATAGACCTAAAAGCACAAGTCACTTCTAACTAAGGCAAGGAAATTACATATGATTGCACATCCTTAGTAACTAGCTAGGCTTGCATAGCTCCATCAACAAAGACTTGTAATATAACAAAATAATATATCCACTATTTAGAACTATGCGATGTTTATATCAAACTTTTGTAACAATAATGCTTGGATTTTTTTGGAGAGAACCAAATTGCACATTTGGCAAAGACGTTGCTTGTTAACATACAATAGTCTCCTATCCTTGCAACACACAAGTTAGATACATAATGAACATGTAAGATCATTTGTGGTCTTAGATAAACCATGATGCAAATATTTTACAACTGATATTTCTTTCCTTTGTTATGGCTTTAAAATACATTTTTTTGGGTGTGGTTTGGGGCGGGGGGTTCGGGTTCTTGTAGACGTTCATAATGCCAACAATTAGTGTTGATATAACTTTACCTACAGATACCCTTGATTCACGAGAAAAAGCTTGATATGATGAACTAACCGAAGTCTTAGCGCAGTTAACATTATTTCTACATCAAATATTCAAAAACTAAGATAGTTGTTTGGTCTAAAGTGTTATATTGTTATTTGAAGATTTAATCAATATTTATGCCCCTCAGCTATGTTTCAAAAACAAGAACTGTTACCCCCACAGAAATTTTAGGTGTTATAAATGTCACCAACTATTTACGGGGTGCTATTTGTTCCCAAAAGTGGCGGAATCTGGCGAGAGGGGGCGGCGATGAGTGAGACACATGCTCAAAATTTCAAGGGCAATTTCGTCTATTCAATTTTTAATTAAAAATAAATAAAATGGGTTGCCTCTAACCCACATCTAAGATCCGACCCATAACCCATAACCCATAAACTAAATTTTACAATTTTTTTAGCTAAAACAGAAAAAATCAGTTAGCTGCTTGAGTTTCAACTGATATTTCTTTCCTTTGTTATGGCTTTCAAAAATACTTTTTTTGGGGGGGTGGGGTGCGATGGGGGTTCGGGTTCTTGTAGACGGTCATAATGTCAATAATTAGCGTTGATATAACTTTACCTACAAATACACATGAGTCACGAGAAAAAGCTTGATATGATTAATTAACCGAAGTCTTAGCGCAGTTAGCATTATTTCTACATCAAATATTAAAAAACTAAGATAGTTTTTTGGTCTAAAGTGTTATGTTGTTATTTGAAGAGTTGATCACTATTTATGCCCCTCGGCTATGTTTCAAAATGAACTATTACCCCTCAGAAATTTTAGGTGCTATAAATGTCCCCAACTATTTAGGGGTGCAATTTGTGCCCAAAATTGGCGAAATCAGGCGAGAGGGGGCGGCGATGCACATGTACGACACACATGCACAAAAATCCAAGGGCAATTTCGTCTATTCAATTTTTAATTAAAAATAAATAAAATGGGTTGCCCCTAACCCACATCTAAAATCCGACCCATAAACCAAATTCTAACCCATCTTTCTATTCTTCAAAAACCCATTTTAACAAAATCATGAAAAATTCATGTTCTAGGTAACTACTGAAGCCCTCAAGTCCTACCTCAACTAGTGAAGCAAATATGATGGGGTGCCTGAGTTTTCTGTAATTGCATAAACCCAAAGAAGATCATGTAATAGCAAGTGATTATATGAACCAAGCAAACAGTAAACAAACCAAGATCCAGAAAAAAAAAGCAAAAACAGAAAAGATAAGATATTGCAAATACATAATGTTAAGCAAAATACTAGGGGATTTTCAAGTTGAGTGACTTTTTTTTCCAGAGTTGATATCAATGCATTAATTATTGCAAATTTTCATCCTATGCATAGTGAGCTCTAAAAATAGTATTCCAACAAGTTTGCTTCAGATTGTTTGCATATCAGTTAGATAGGTGCATAAATTTTGAATAACATCATGAATGCCAGAAGAGAATCTCTCTCTCTCACACACACATAGAGAACACATCCACTATTTGGCTCGCAACTTATGTCAGGATGCAGGTACCTGTTTGTTGGAATTCAGACTTGGATGATTGGATTGGTAACAATGTTATTATCAGATATTGTTATGGTATTCACACTTTGTTGAGCTCTTGGATTAAAAAAGCGCGCTTGGGCGCGTGGTGTACAGATGCGATGATGTAAAAGCATTCGACGGCTGAGGCGAGGCAGTGACCGTGATTATTACCTTGACCTAATTATAAAAAACAAAGCGTTTGTTCTTACCGCCGATGTTCTTCCAGGTACGTTCTTCTTCTGCCTTCTGCCTTCTTCTTCCTTGTTCTGTGGTCTTCTTTCTTTTCTCTGATTTTTTCTTCTTCTTCAAACTCTAATTTTTCTTCTTCTTCAAATTGCTGGAGCTACGAAACTGTGGAGAGAAATGATAAAGATGAAAATTCTCTGGTTTTGTGGCTTGAGATGATAAAGATTTTTGTTTTTCTTCTTCTGCAGTCCAAATGGCCTTTTTAGGATGCTTACTGGCATTTTTTGCCTTTTAATGAGATTCCACGTGTCCTTTTTCTTTTCTGATGTTCACTGGCCTTTTTATGCCTATTCATGTTATATATTTTCTCATTCCTTATTCATGTGATATAAAAATACACTTTTAATGAAAGGAAAAATGAATACAATTGACTTACACAGCTCGAAATTGGAACTCAATTGGTATTTATAATATTGAAATCATGTTTTTATTACAAAATTTTATATATATTTAATATATATAAGCATTTTTGTAAAGAATTGCGCCTCGCGTCCATGATGCGCTTGCCTCGCGCCTCGGACCCTCATCGCCTCGGTGCGCCTTTAAAAACTAAGGTTGAGCTGGTTAGTCAAAAACAAGAAAAATAAAAGAATGTTAAAATACTTCCTTGACCAAATGAGTGTAGTTCAGAGAGAAGAGAAGATGGAGATGAGAGGGGAGGGGAGGCGGAGAGAAAGAGGGAGAAGATGAGGGTTTTATTTTAATCTAAAACTGATTGGACGAAATTGCCCTTTGAATTTCGTGCATGTGTGTCACACATGTGCATCGCCACCTCCTCTCGCCGGATTCCGCCATTTTTTGGCACAAATGACACCTCGTAAATAGTTGAGGACATTTATATCACCTAAATTTCAGAGGAGTAACAATTGCTTTTAAAACATAGATGAGAGGTATAAATAGTTATTAACTCTTTTTTGAAAGGAAAGTGTTATATTGTTATTTGAAAGGCCTCTTAAAATACAAAAGGTAAACATTAAAGCCCAACACTATTCACTTTATACCACTATGTTTCTTGTTATTTGAATGGCCTCTAACATTACAAAAAGTAAACATTAAAGCCAATACTGTTCACTTTATAACACTATATTTCTATTTGAGAAATTATAAGTATAAATTCCCTTCAAAAGTTAAAACAATATTTCAATTTTCTTTTATATTTTAATGATTGTTTATTACAAGTAGATGTAAATTGTTGATGAATGCCAAATTCCAGATCTTTCGAGGTAAAAAGTAACATTTTTAGATGAATGAATCACAGATTAGAAAAGATCAATAAAAGTACAACAAAAAAGTAACATTCTAAATTGCACACGATAAACTCTTTACATAAAAACTCCACACAATGCAGCATTTTCTCTCTAAAATGATATCCCAAGCACATATATTTATTGCTTAACCTAGCCAAATTAGCCGGACATTCTTCTCATAAAAATTTGCTTGACTAAACACCAAAATGTAAGTCACATAACGTACTACTATTTGTAATTTCGTTGCCGAAGTTTTTAATTGACTATTTTAGTCCCTCAAAAAATGTTTTATTTTTTATTTTTTTATTCCCAAAGATCTCCTCTTTGATCAAATTGGTCCTTCATGAATGATTTTAACATTTTTATCTCTCTCATAGGTTATTTTACTTCCCCTTCGACACCTTTGATCATCTACCCGTTTTGAACCTTCAAGAGTTTATATTCATTAACATTTTATTACCAATATGGTCAGAGGAAAAAAGTTGCGCACCCATAAAAGGTTGCTTACCCAATATATCCGTATGTCACTTAACGTATTACTATCATTCATCCTTGAAGTTTTTCTTTTACCACATTGGTCCCTCGATATTTTTTTTAAAACTTTGTGTTATGTGTTAAGTTTTTTTTTTTTCTTTGACCAACTTGATACATCATTGTTTTTAACTTTTTGACCTCATAAGTTTCTTTCTTTTTTTCCCTTTACCATTGTTATCGATAATCTATTTGAACCCTTAATAGTCTTTTATTCACCACCATCTTATTACCCAAAATGGTAACAAGAAAAACCCTCAAGGTACACTCAGAGAAAATGTTGCTTAACCAAAGACCAATATATTCACATATCGCTTAACGTATTACTATATATTGTTTTATTTCAGAAGTTTTTCTTTGACCATTTTGGTCCATCATTTTTTTCCAACTTCTTTTATCCCTAAAGTTCTTTTCTTTGACCAACTTGATACCTTACAAATGCTTTGAACTTTTTTTAATCTCGAAAGTTCCTACCCCCAATTTCGATAATCTATTTGAACCATCAATAGTCTATTCATCAATGTAGTTAATGCATTAATGGCAGATAACATCGTGTAACGGCCTACCCTAAAAACACTATAGCGAGATAGCGACACTATTTGAAATATAAAATAAACCTATGTTACTCGGACTCGGGTACGGGTATGTATTTAGGTGTCTGGTACGTAAACATCTAAAACAAAGTATCTGATCGGTGTTGACCAGATCCGAGAAGTATGCCATACTCATACCCATGTCGTGTCGATACGGGTAAGGCTGACACAAACGAAGAGTCCGAGCAACATAGAAATAAATAATTAACAACAATTCAAAAAGGAAAACTAAAACATAACCAAAGTCATTAAATCCAAGATAAAACATAACTAAAGCCGTTAAATTTTAAAAAAAAAATCTCAATTTAGCCATAAGTTTTTTACTATTGTAAAAGACAAAAGGGGTTTCAGGCTCTTATCCGTCCAAAAAACAGGACGAGAAGGGAGAGAAAGGAAACCAACTTTAATATATATTTTTTGCACGGACTAAATTGTCCTCGTTTTAAGATATTTACATTGGCACAAAATAAAGATAATTGTGTAAACTTACATTTCCCCTCTTACTAACTACCTAAGCACCAAATTAACTCAATCATTTCCTTCCCTCTCATCTCCTCTACTTTCAATGTCATACCTCTCATTTTCCTCTCTCTTTTCTCTCAATCCAAATGGTGGTATGTTTCCTTTCCCTTCGTTTCCGTGCGCATTTGGACGAAAATGAGACCGAAGCTTTAAACTTGATTATATCAACCCATTATTATTCGTCTTTTATACTAGCACCAAGCTTTATTCCGCAAGTTAAATGTCGTGATTCTCCCTCGGAGTGCATATTCGATTACTTTCGTAATCTATGGCAATTTTAGTGCGAGTTGAAAGATGATGCTAATATCCCTTCATTGAATTTCTTTCCAAGGAGAAGTGATAAAATCAAGTTAGATTGTGAAGTACGTTCACCTTTTTATTAGGAGGAGTGCTCTTTTTCTACACACTATGAAAGAAGAAAATATTCGAGTAGGAAGGACGACGAGAGATGATAGCTAAAGTTCTTTTTCTTTTTAGTCTTTCAATTCTATTCTATTTTATTTAACTTCTTTTATCCCTAAAGTTCTTTCTCTTTTTTTAACCAACTTGATACATCACAAATGCTTTCGATTTTTTGTATCTCGCAATCCCCATTTTTCTCTTTAACTTCTTTCATGCTTTTAGTGATTCATGTTCGGCCTCCAATTCAATCCTCTAGTAAACTCTGACAAAAAACACCTATATTAGGATGATGAGGAAGTTGCCACGAGTCTCATGCAAAATCCAACATCAGGACCATTCATGCAAACACGTCTAAGAAAAAATAGAAATCTCCTAAAGTGACAGATTTGCCCATGGAATACAATATTAATTTTTAATCCTAGCACCTTTTGCAGTAGTAGCGAGTAGCAAATACTATATGGGAAAGCTAGGGGTGTCAATCGAGTTTGGCTCACATAAAAATTGGAAAGCTCAGCCCGAAAAAGCTCACAAACATTGAGCTCATGTTTAACTCACATTTTAATGTGAGCTCGAGTTAAACTCACAAGCTAAATTTATATTAGCAAAAAAAATAAAATTCTTGTAGCAAAAATAATATAATACGAGCATTGAAACTAAATTCTGACAAGAATACACACACACACATATATAAACTACTAAAAAAATAACAAAATATAAATACATAATAAGGTCAAATGTTAAAGAATCTATAGACAAAAAACCTTATATACACTAAAACAAGATAAACGGATTTTATAAGTCTTCTTCATTTTAATTGGTATTATTATATTTATATATATATATACTATTTTAATTATATTATTTTTATTCGAGTTCGAGCTTTTTTGGGGCTGAGTAGGGTCAAACTTACGCTCAGCTCACATAAAATTCGAGCTTCAATATTGAGCTCACGCTCAGCTCACCTCATACTCACATTTTTTCTGACTATGTGAGCCGGATTCGGGCCCCTGAAAGCCCAATTTGAAAAGAAAGCAAAACATAGAAAGCAAACTACATCTCCTTCTGAAAAGTCTATAATAACTAAAAGAGATAATCACTATTTATACCCATTATCTAACTTTGAAAAGCAAGTTATACCCATTATCTTTTTTGCGTACCATAAATAGCCAGTATAATTTTTGAGGTGCCATTTATACCCAAAATGAGGATTCCGTCGTGCCGTAGAAGCAATTAATCGTCTCTCCGGTTTTGCTCGGAGATGAAATCATTCCAACCGAGGAAGACGCAGATCGGCTTTCACCGAGGTGCTTACTCACGCCTCACGAATCCTGCTGCCCTAGATTCGTCCCTCTTATCATCCAGATTCACTCTGTTTGGGTATAAATGGCACCTAGAAAATTGTATTGGCTATATATGGCACACAAAAAAGATAAAGGGTATAACTTGCTTTTCAAAGTTAGATAATGGGTATAAATAGTGATTATCTCTAACTAAAAATTATAATGATATATTAAAGCAATCCTAAGAGCACAACCCTCTCTCTCCCTCCCTCCCTCCCTGCTGAGGACCACTCTCGATGAAATTTACAAATATCAAAGCATCGTGATTATTGAGACAGAAATTCCTCAAAAAAAGAACAAGTCCGAAATCCAAATTCTCAGACTGTTTTACAAATATCAAAGCCTACTGATTATGACTACACTTCTGGTCTCATATGCTTAAACTTTCTAACAGAAGAAATAATATAATATTACAAAATCACAACAATGGAGGATTAAAACACATCAAACTAAAATCAGAATTTCACAATCTAAAATTCAAAAAACAAGATCAGATTTAAACTTGGAAAAAAAAACCTGTTCGTGCTGCTGGAGAAATCATAGAGTTTTCCGCGATTAGAGCAGACGATAACAGCAATCTTCACATCACAGAGAACCGAAAGCTCTTTCGCCTTCTTCGTCAATCCATTCCTCCTCTTCACAAAAGTAACTTGCCTACGTTTTTTGTTCTCAATTCTCTTAATCTCCAACTTTTTTCGCCCCATTCTTCACCGATCGAAAAACAAAGCAAAATTCAATAGTTTCTCGTCAATTTTTTTTGCCCTAATTTCTCCAATTGAAGAACACACTCTCAGCACCGCGGCGGTTTTCGATTAGATTTATAGTGTCCGGTTTTTTAGCCAGTTGGAGATATTTATAGATCGGAAGAGTGCGGGAGTATGTAAAGCGGTAAGTCGGTTAGCTTCGTAATGGGATAACGGCTGGGTTGGATTGGGCATCGTCGTTTTGGGAGAAATTTTATTTTATTAGATGAATAAGTTTGTCAATCAATACAATACAATACAATACACGTAGCCTAAAAAGTCAATTATTTTTCTTATTAATTTGCACTTTGACTTATGTATTGTATTCATTTATTTGAATATAATTTTTAAATTTATTCATATACCAAATTTCTCTCGTTTTGGACACGTGTCAGTATGTTATTAGAAAGTGGTGACGGCGTCCGGTGCTCGTCTTTGTTGTTTCTCCTAATAGGGTCAATATTAGGTCCACGTAATCGCTGGAGGGCACGTCGACGAGAGAAATTAGAGGAATATTTGTAGTTGTGATAATAATAAAAGTACTATTTATCACTTAAAAGGTCAAATCAATTTAGGGAAAATTTGTGTTATTATCAAGGTGGTTAAAATTAGAATTTTGACTTAGAAACGAAAAATGTTTATAATTTTGTAAAGACGAATATTGTAGTACGATTTTGAAGATCCTATAAAATTATTTTAATAATATTTCATGATAAAATTAATAATATTTTATTTATTTACAAAATCGATAAAGAATTACAACTTCATGAATGTCAAAATCGATTATGGTTTATTATCATACCAAATCAATGTCGAAATAGTTGTTAAGGGTGAGAACAAATCGATTATGGTACATCTTCCAAAACTATCTTAAGCTCCCAGTCACAAGACTTTCCAGGCTGGAAATGGAAATCACACGGAAAAAAAAAAAAAAGAACATGTCAAAACAGCTAGAGAAAGTATTAAGCCTACGGCTTGACTAACAAGCGAGATATCCAAAACAATAACATATACTACTACTCCATAGTACTACTAACATATAAGAATTAATTCTTTAAAAAACATCAAGCTTTTGCCATGAAACTACAAGGATAATTAAATAACAATCATGATAAAAAGAAATGGCAGCTTTAATCATAGAATCAAAAGAAAATGTCTCAAATACTCGGTTAACAAAGACAGAACTTCGAAGAAGAGAGAAAAACTAGGCACATTCAATCCCATTCATAATCATTAACATCTTGTTTTGCTAACATAAACAAAAATTCTTAAATCTTTGAGCTTAAAGATAACTAAGAAAAGAGAAGATTCTTACAAGAACAATCTTTTCTGGGTGAGGCAGGCATAGAAGAGCTATTATGACAGAGGAAGTTGCGTCCGAGCATAGACAAGCTTGAAACAACTCCAACGACATAAAAAACCATAACCAAACCAAGAACCCAAGGCATTAAAATAAACCCAATAAAGAAAGTTAAAGATCCACAAAGCATTAAAGCCAATGAAATCCCTAACATCAATGAAGCAAACCCCGCCGGTGTTAGATGCTGCATACCCATACCTCCCATTTGTTGCCTCATCACTCCTCCTGTCGCCGCCATCACCCCCGACGACGATGAGGGCGCCGTGGCAGGCACCAACAACACGGGTTCATCGGAAAAATCAATCGGCGAGGTGGGGTTTCTTAATAAATTCAAAATCAAAGCTGACAATTCATAAAACACCTTGGATTGTTTATCTTGCTGCCTTCTCATCATTTTTTTCCCCTTCCTTCTTCCAAACCCTAAAATTACAACATTAAAATCTTTAAAATGTTAGAAAAACAGGAACACTTATGAGACAAATTCAACAGAATTTAATACGCAAACCTATACCAATAACAGATAGCGTAACAAATTTGGCAAATCCAATTGAATTTAACACGCAAACCTATACCAATAACAGATAGAGTAACAAATTTGGCAAATCCAATTGAATTTAACACGCAAACCTATACCTATAACAGATAGCGTAACATATCTGGCAAATCCAATGGAATTTAACGCGCGAACACAGATCACCATTACAGTAACAAGTATGGCAAATTCAACATAATTTAACACGCCAACCTATCAATTATCCCTAACAAATATGGCAAATCCAACAGAATTTAACACGCGATCACAGATAGCCATTACAGTAACAAGTATGACAAATTCAACATAATTTAACATGCTAGCCTATCAATTATCCCTAACAAATATGGCAAATCCAACAGAATTTAACACGCGATCACAGATAGACATTATAGTAACAAATATGGAGAATTCAACATAATTTTACACGCGAGCCTATCAATTATCCCTAACAAATATGGCAAGTCCAACATAATTTAACACGCGAAGACAGATAGCCATTACAGAAACAAATATGGAAAATTTAACATAATTTAACACGCAAACCTAATTATCAGTAACAAATATGCTAGCAAGCCAAATACTCCAAAAGAATATAACCAGTTAAAATAAGAAAATTACCTGAATCAGAAACGAATTCCAAAATCCAAATCAATCAAGAACTTATACTAAAGTTCTTGAGCGAAGATCGAAACACCACCAGTTGAAACTGGTTTGCCTTCAATAAGTTATTCGTCTATGGTACTGCGATCCCCTTAGAATTCTTGAAGCTCAAAGCAAAAATCTACAATATATTTCTTCAATTTTTTAGAGCTTACGAGGAAAAAAGAAAAAGAAAAATCAATGGTTCTGTTCAAGAATTCATATCACAGATCTTCCAGAACTGTGTAATCAAACAGACCCAGTTAAATTAAACTCCAACCCTCTACATTTATATAATTTTTGAATGGATTAAGATAATGAAAAAATTATTTCCTGAAAAAGAGAGGATTTTTTCTTCTTCTTTTTTGGGAGAAAAATGAGAGGATTCTTTTGGTTTCTAAATTTAGAAAGATGATATGATGCGTTGTATGGAAGGGGAAAAGAGTGGTATTATCCACAAGGGGATGGATATGGGCCGTCAGATGATAGATTTGAACGGTCAAAATTTGGAGAGAGAGAAATTTTTTTATTTTTTAATTTCAGCCGCAATTTTTCTTTATTCAAATTTGAACTGTTAAAAATATTATCCGACGGCCCATATTATTTCGCACGGTGCAGAATTTTCTCTGTTTCGCATAGGAGCGAGACTGGAAGATAAAGGATTGTGTAGAAGCTGAGATACATAAATGGGTGAGGCTTATTACACGTCGGTATGGGAAAGTGGTGTACACGCGCAATAATTATTGTTGGTAAAGGACGAGTAGTTTTAGGTAATTGTAGATTTCAACTCGACTAATCTGATTTAAACCTTGAAATGAAGATTTACACATTTAAAAGGTGTATTTTGAATAAATTGAACTCAAGAATAGTTCTTAGCATGCATTAGTCAATTGCATCACTGACTCTTACCAAAGACGAGTAATTTTAATTTTGTCCCAAACTAAATTATCATTATCTTACCAATTATCAAAATATAAAATATGAGTCAAGAGTGTCATAGCTCAGTGGGGCTGGCCTCTGCCCACGACCGTGAGGTCGCAGGTTCGACACCCTCCCCCTACGTGGGGCTAAAATATTGTCGATAGATTATGACTATTTCAATAACTAGAAATATATGAGTACGTATCGACAAAAGCGAGTGATAAAAACTTATTCAAAATAAATCAAATTAGAATGCTAATGATGTGATGACGTGGTATTTTATGCATTTATAGACTTAAGTGACGCAGTAGCCACACGTTTTTGGTAGAGGACGCGCGTGAGGAAATGGTTGTTGACGGTGGAGTGACTCGGTAGAGATGATGAGAAGATGAAATGACAATGGTGTCCCTACAAGTTTGTTTTCTTATTGACTTTTGTTTGATGTTTATGTAAAATTGTCAAAGTGAAATTACAAATAGAGTCTAAAAGGGCAACTAGTTTTGCTTTGAATGGCACCTTTTGTCTGCATCAAAATAATTGGCTGCTTTTTGTCTTACGATGTGAAATTTTCTTTGCATTTTGGAGAAATTACAAAGTGTGACACTAGAAGATTTTTTCTTTTATAAGAAAAAGAATATTTATCATTTTATGAACATAAATAGAGATAATCACTATTTATGCCCTCGAGTTATCTTTCAAAAGTATCGTATTCACTAAGGAATATATCGTGCCATTTGTGTCCCCAACAATTTACGGGGTGCCATTTATGCCAAAAAATGGAGGAATCCGGTGAGAGGGGGCGGCGTTCCACATGTGTGGAATGCACATGCGAAATCAGAGGGGCAAAATCGTCATTCCTCCATTGTTGCCACCTCCACCATCCCCTCTACCATTCACTCATCACTCTCTCCCTTTCTCCTCCACCACTCACCCCCTCCCCCAGCTACTCACCCTTCCCTCCCTCCGCCATCTCCTCTGCCACTCACCCCTCATTCTTCTTCTCATCATTATTCTCCAAAAAGAAAAAACAAAAACTGAAAAAGAAAACCAATTATTTTCTCTTGAGATAATCACTATTTATGCCCCTGAGTTTACTTTCAAAAGCAACTGTTACCCCTCAGGATTATATATCGTGCCATTTGTGTCCCCAACAATTTACGGGGTGCCATTTATGCCCAAAAATGGCGGAATCCTCCTTCCTTCCCCCGCCACTCACCCCTCCCTCCCTCCCTCCGCCACTCACCACTGTTGGGGTTTTTTTTTCTCTCTCTTCATGTTCTTAGCTCATTTTCTTTGTTGTTCTTTGTGATGTTTAGATGCTTTTGTGAAATGGAGTTTAAGTGAAGAAATTGGTAGAGGAGGAGGCGGAGGCGGAGGCGGGGGCTTTGGTGGTGGTAGGGATAGGTGGTTGTTCTTGAAATTGGTAGTGGTGGGAGAGGGGTGGGGAGGAATGGGGGAGGGTTTGTTCTTTGTGATGTTTAGATGCTTCTGTGAAATGGAGTTTAAGTGAAGAAATTGATGGGGGAGGAGGCGACGACGGCTTTGGTGGTGGTGGGGATAGGTGGTTGTTCTTGAAATTGGTAGTGGTGGTAGAGGGGTGGGGAGGAATGGGGGAGGGTTTGTTTTTGTTTTTAATTAAAAATATGAATGGACAAAAATGCCCCTGAAAATATGCTTGTGCGGTTCGCACATTTGCAACACCGCCTCTTTTCGCCGGACGCCGCCACTTTTGGGCATAAATGGCACCCCGTAAGTTGTTGGGGATACAAATGGCACGATATATTCCTTAGGGGTAACAGTTGCTTTTGAAAGATAACTCAGGGGTATAAATAGTGATTATCTCACATAAATATTGTTAGTTAAAAAAAAAAAAATGAACATACATATTTTGTTTGTTTCCTAATCTAACCCGACCTCGTACGTCATTTTATCTATGAATTCTAATTTAAAATTGGTAGTGTCCGAATGAACCACCATATTTTACGAAGGGGGGAAATTATTTAATATAAACTAATCATGTCATGGTTCACAAAAATTGAATTATCTATGACGCAAGAAATAAAGTCAAAGTGAAACTAAGTAAGTATTTCAATAAATATCCAATGGTTCTTAAACAGAAAACTCTTTTAAGTACAAAAAATGGTATATCTCAAAGATATGACAAAGAAAGATCTTCAATTCCAAAAATCCAGTACTAAAGATGGTCCAAGTATGCCATTGTATTCAACAATTAGAAAGAAACTGCAAGACCTCACATGCTTTCTTTTTATCTGGTTACCTTGAAACCCTGCATTACAGATAAAAGTAATTAAGGAGTAACAGTAAGAACACAAGGAACAAAAACAGGACTAGCGTCTAATTCAAAATATGCATTGATTTGCTGAACGGAAGGGTTGATTTACCTTTACTCTTTTCAGGAGATCCTTGGCATGTGCATCTTCCTTAAAATGGTTACGAACAGGCTGCAAAGCAATTTAGAAAATTACTAACCGGTTGAGAATAGATGTGAACAGAGACGAAGCTGATCTATATCCAGCTAATCAAGTTTTCAAAATAATTTCTTGTATTTGTTAAGTGGGATGGGGGCAACAGTGTTTCCAGTCATCTCATTTTCCTACTGTTTATACAAAAGACGAGACCACAAGTTGCGATGTACCTTCAGAATCAGGTTGAGCACTTTTGACAAAGAAGGTTTACGATCAGCGGGATGTAGTAGCCCACTTTCATATTCCGTTGCCAAGCCTTCAAAATTGTTGTAAGTCCTGCACAAAAAAGAGTCGAGATAGATCACTACATATGAATAGATTGGAAACACCAAGTGGCCAATATATGACAAAATGAAAAAGTACATAATTCCATGTGTATTAATAGGTGACTAAGCAGATTTTACTTAACCGTCCTAGCTTATTAAAAACATAACAAGTGTATTGAAGGAAATGTATTAAAACAACACAAGCATGTTGAGATTTAAAAACTCACTTTTCACCACCATTTTCAGCACTTCGCTCAACCTTGAACTCATTCAGCCAAGGTAAAACAATGTACTTTACATACTCTAGACACGGATCGTCTTTTACAACATTTGGAGGACAGTAAGACTTCTTTATTTTGACATTTACGTCAGCCTGTCATAATAAGAACCGACTATATAAGAAAATCATTAAGAGAATATTACTTTAAGATGAGATGATGAAAATTGAAGAGAAATACGAGAAATACTCCACTCGAAATCTCAGACACCAAAAAAAGAAAGAAAACAGTGATCAAACAACTAGCGTTCTCATGCTAAATAAATATAAGCAAGTACATAATACCTCTTCATCTTCCATGAAGATGGCAGAAGATGGGTCACTTTTTGACATCTTCTCTTGCCCTTGCTGCAACTCAAGGAGCATATCTGCGTGGCAAAATGGGAGGAGCAGCTTAAATACCTAGCAGAAAATGTATAGTTGGGGATTCGACTCTATAGAAAAAGAAAGAGAGAGCATACGATGAGACAAGATAATAGGCTTGTTTTTCCTCTTGATATCATCACAGTACTCCCTTACAAGAAAATTCACTTTTCGCTGGTCCATGCCGAGCTGGCAAATGTCTGCCTGAAGATAAAAAATTATGAACATTTATTTTGTACCCGGCATTTTCTGATGAATCAATCACATCCACCTAGACTGGTAAATGAACATAATTTCATAGAATGATTAACTGAAAAAAAAGAGTAACAATATGCCATCTATCAATGAGAAATAACATATTTGCAATCCATTCAGCAAAGAGATGGGTACACAAAATGTTGGGAGGTACATTAAGCACAAACCAGAGCCTTTAAATTTAGCTTTCAATTATTTCATAGAAACTGAATAAACTTCTGGGAAAGAATCAAATCCACTCACACATGCCAAGAATCAAATGTTGTGGAAAGACCTTCCTTTAGTAGATGGAAACAATAAAACAGAAGGTGACACGAAATATCACAAACACAACGACAGAAAATGCTACAGACACGCTGGTGCTTTAGCATTTAGGTAAAGTATCATGCAACAATTTACAGATCACATGGTTAGCACGTCTTAAATTCCTATAAACTGTGCATAGGTGGTATTTCAGGATGAATGAATTAGGCCAGGGCCATAGCTTCTAGAATGCTGGGCGGAATCCTATAATCATATTAATTACTAGCCACTGATACGATGCAAAAGCTGGCAAACATCAACTATTGTACTCTTAAAGTAAATACCATTAGTAAGATACTTATATTTATATGGTCTGATAGACTCGTTACCTTCAGGAAGAAAATATCAGCACACTGCATACATGGGTAAAAGATTTGAGCTGCTGTCAGCTCATCTTGTTCAGAACGACCCATAATTTGGCAACACCTAATGAGTTGGAACACATAAATTAAAAGACAAATTGTAATGTCGTTAACAAATCAAGGTAAAGAGAATTATAAATTTATAGAGTTCAGTTTATAATCCTTTTACCTCAATATCCTGGGAAGTCTGTTTTTTCGTGCTATGTCCATTACAAGAGGCCAGTACTCATGAGCCCTGGAGTTAATCTCGTCAGACGACCACAAAAATTCTACACCGTCCATTTTCATCCCGACAGCTTTCCATATCTCAATCATATATTCCCCAACAGCTTTGATTTTCTTCAAATCACCACCCAACTTGTTGTTTAGCTGAACAAACCAATCTGCAATCCATATTTTCACATGGCACCCAGCAGAAGTAAGCTTGTTCACATTGATTGCCTTCATGACACCCTGTTTAGCAGCATGAATATCTTAAATAGATGCAGCAATAATAATAACATAGAGGCACATAATTATTTAAATGGATACATGCCATATTTTTCTTTCTTTTTCTCTTTTTTACTTTCAGGGGTGGGATGAGATTCTTTTCACTTTCATGACATACATATAGATTTCTGAGATAAACGATATAGTGAGTATTGGTTTTGCCTAAGTAACCCAGTACTCCCTTCGTTTCACAATATAAGGTCTTTTAGCCTTTTTATCTCTTCCCAACTCCCAAGATGTTTGGCTTTTTACAAATTTTAGGGATTATTTTTCTAAAGTTACCCTCACCAATAAGTACATTTCTCTCATTCGATATCATGTAGTGGAACTAGCAAGGGATATAATAGAAATATGCTACTCATCTTCTTCTTTCTTAATCTATGCAAAATTGCCGAAAGGCCGTAAATTGAGAACCGGAAGGAGTACATTTTTGTATGAAATATATGTGAAAATTTTCTTGAGTAATGAAAATTAAGAGGCAAAACCTATTCTTGGAAATAAGATTGTCCTCTGCCTTGGAATAATGCAAAGTAGAGCGAAAACTCAAAGTACTTAGTTCTAGCGTCTAAAGGAGATTAAATAAACAGGTTGATATAATGTGCGAACACGCAACTTTCAAACAGCTGGAGTTATTTCACTTGATGAAACCGGATTACTCATAGTGCAGATTGACAAAGTTCAACGGATAACTTACATCTAAGAACCAGCAACTGTACTGGCTTATTCCAATCAAATCTACCAATATGACCCCAAAATCCAAGACTTCGACAACAATATTATTTGGTCAAATAATGTAAACTGCAAGTCCACCTTCCTAATCAAAACAAATCTTTAGAAGGAAGAAAAAAATCCTATTTGAAAACTAAAGAGCAAGGAAAAAGATACTAACTTTTCCCATTATAAATAACATCAACCAAGTATATAATACTCAAATTCAATCTGCATTAATGACCTGGATCCAAAATTACATTACCTGAGCAATGTGCATTCTTCCTGAAGGTTCGAATCCATCATAACAGATTGGTAGGGGCTTTTTTGCCAAAAGATTCATTAACTCATCCTCTTGTATGCATTCCTATCCTATACTCCTCACGGTCCTGAACTTCTCCTCTACACTCATCCTACATTTCCAAAAACACAATTTCCAAAATTATCGACAAACAAACAAACAAGCAACTTGTTTTAGTATTCACCAAGTAAACAATATTTCTAACACTGTGTCTTCTAGCACACTTTCCAATACGAGATTGATATTGCAACACATGTAGCAACATCACTGGATCAAAGTGAATTTATGTACTTGAACTAATTACATCGTTCCATGTGTAATAATATTATCGGTGTACTAGAAGATAGATAGTCAATATTTCTAGCAATTAAATGCAAAATTCATACTAAATAGCAGAAATTCTTACTCAGTTGGAAGAGCTTTTTCATCCATGGTGAGTGCTGAAGAAGATTATGAGGAGAAGATTTAGGGTTTTTTATATGAGAATTTGAAATTCGATATAAAATGGAATTAGGCCTGGTTGGTCCGGGCTCGACTCGTTGGCCCGGTTTATTTTCGTCTGATCTTTTTTTGGTTTTTTGTGGATAGGCCCAGTTTTCATTTGGCAAAAAACAGTAAAGTTAACTGGGCTATATTGTCAAGGCTTCTCCTCTCGTTCCAAACCCATTAATTAGATCCTTTACTTATTGGACCTTAACTTGCATTAGGCCCAAACAACTATGATAAAATGCTAAACTAAACCCCAAATACATATATTCTAGCGTAATAACGTATATGAAAATCAAATAACTTTGTGAGCTAATTTTATTTTTTTTGAAAAAACATTGACGGTTGAAAAGCAAATTGAGTTTTTCACTGAATTTAATGGGCTAAATATCAACCCACCAATTCATTCAATAGAAAAGCATGCTCAATCCCTTTATTTATAATGTTGTCAAACTCCACAAATTTCGTACATTTTCAATGTGAGATCTTGAATAATATTGAAAAGGAGAAAGAAAGATCTAGAAAAATTAGAATAGAAGAAAAGAAAATTCTTAAATATATTAAATTATACAATTTAATTTAAAAAAGTTAAAGATGTCAATCAATACTTTTAAAATAATTAAAAAAAATTAAAAAAATTAGAAATTAGATTGAGAACCCGACCCGAGAACTCTATAGTGCTAAAAAACAGCAAATGTCATTGTTGATATCATATATAAGTTTTATACACATTAATTTTCTTTTATAGTCTTGTCATTTGTCAAGTTATAAAAATAATAACTATTTTTTTTAGGTGAGAGTCTTTATTGTTGTTAATTTTCTTATGTGACTTTAGATTAATATTTTTTATTTTATTAAAAAATAAAATTTCAACAAATTAAATACTTTAGTTTTAGATAGTTTAGAAGAATATTCACTTGATTTTTGCAGTATAAACGAAGCGAGTTGGTTTTTTTTTTAATTTTTAAATATTCATATTTATTTATTTTTCAAAATAGATTATACAAATAAAAATGATGCATAAGAATAAAAAAAAATAATAATGAACATTGCATAAGTCTAAGCTAAGTCGAACTTCATTGTAAGTTCAATCGGAATTCATAGGACCCGGTAATCCGAATTACCCGTTATTTGTTAAAACTTTAACCATTTATATTTGTATAAATAAAAAATATAAGAAACAAAAGTGTGTTTCCCTAATTTGATGGGCTGAAATGTCAGTCAAATTTCCCATCAAAACAACATGTGAAAGTACTCTATTTTTGTGTTGTCAAACCCAACAAAACAATCAAACTTTTCAATGTGGGCATGCATTTACTCCTTTTATAAGAGTTCTTAGTCTTCACCTTTTTATTTTATTAAAAAAAATACATAACTCTCGAAAATTACACGTAGATTTCTAGAAAATGTGATTGGTTAAAAATAAAAACACCTTATGTAATATAAATATAGTTAGATCAGATTAGATATATTAGATAATCTAATAACATGTACTATTCTCGGGATTCCATTTTATCATATAATTAAGAGTATATGAAAACAATAGTTCTGCAAGATTTTTTTTTAAAGTTTTGACTCTTTAAATGAAAAACAATAATTAGCAGGTTTTCTCACATGTTATATCAAAAATCAAATGGCTCTGTTAGCTAAATTTTTATTTATTTTTTAAATAAATAAATTTGACTATTGGAATGAAAAAGTTGAGAAGCAAATTGAGCTTGTCACTCAATTTAATGGGCTAAATATCAACCCACCAATTCATTCAATTAAAAAAACATGCTCAACCCCTTTATTTATAAGTGTACTTCCCTAATTTGATGGGGTGAAATGTCAGCCCAATTTCTCACTCAAAACATGTGAAAGTACTCTCTTTTATAGTATTGTTAAACTTAAACAAAAATCTAACTTTTCAATGTTGGGATACTCTTATGAGCCAATCAAAAGTTTACAATAAAAGTAAAACTTAACCAACCAATAGAAATTTTATAAAATAATTAATTGAACCAAAATTCATTAAAATTACACGTAAGATTTAGAATAATGTGATGAGTTTTGAATTTTGAAATTAAGGAACATACTATAATTAATGTAGATTATTATATCATACAAAAAATACTGTTAGTTTAGATTTGTTAGAAATCGTGGAAAGTTTACTTAAATTACCATTCCATTGAAAGAATTAAATAAAATAGTTGTCAAATACCTGCTAGAGTAGCTGGCAATGTGGTATAGAATTTGAATTGCTGGCTTGGGATTGAATCCCCCCCAATTTAAATAAAACAGTTCATTTTTTTTTTGCACCAATCAAAAGTTTATAACTAATTAAAAACATAAAATCCTAGAAAATGGGGCTTTGCATGGGCCTGACCCAGCTTTTGTATAAAGGTCATGACATGGCACACAAAATTTTGGGAGAAACATTTCTAGCCATACTTCCGTCCTGGCTGACGTGGCGCTCTCCCAGATGTGCTTTGCCACGTCAGCCAGGACGGAAGTGGCACTCGGGACGGAAGTGGGACTTCCGTCATGGAGTCCCAGATTAAAAAAAATAAAAACTCTTCTTCTTCTCCCTCAAATCGCGATTTACCAAAGTCACAAAGCAAACCCACCCCCACCCCCCAAATTCTGCCGCCTGACCCCCCTCCCCCCATCTCCGACGACCCTCTGCGGCCGCCGATCGCCGCCGCCTTCGGCTTCACCAACCAACTCCCCCTTTCTCTCTCATCTCCTAAACTTAAAGGTATAAAACCTTAATTTAGTTGTTTTGAATTTTTTTTGAGCAAATTAAAATATATGTTTTCAATTGAACTTTAAATTGTTGTGATTTTGGTTATTTAGAGTAATTTGTTCCCTATTTGAAGTTTTATGTCTTTGAATTTGGTTTTGATTTTGTGAATTTAGGTCAATTAACAAATTAGGGTTTTTTTCAATTTAGGGATTTTTGTGAAGTTTTATGTGTTTGAATTTGGTTATGATTTTTTTTGTGAAGTGTTAATTTGTAAATTTTTACTTGAAGAATTATAAATTTGGCCATATAAATTGTTTAGTTTCTAATTGTTTGTATGCTATTATTTTTTTGTATAGATGTCTGTTCCTACACATCTTTTGCCCGGTCCTTACGATGCTAGCGTTTTAAACAAACACGTATCGAATAGAGTTCTTAGAATATGGGGTGGGGATTTAGACGTTAATAGTACCTTAAAAATTATTAGTTCTAACGGCCAATTTTTTTATGCCTACCGAAACGAGACGAGTGATTCAGCTGATCGACCACATAGGTTTCGGGGGTTGCTGTAA
Organism: Vinca minor; assembly: GCA_026122235.1. Taxonomy (NCBI): domain Eukaryota; kingdom Viridiplantae; phylum Streptophyta; class Magnoliopsida; order Gentianales; family Apocynaceae; genus Vinca; species Vinca minor. The sequence goes on along the minus strand of JAOCZM010000100.1, from coordinate 2,983,661 downwards.
GATAGGAAAAATTAAGATAGACCACGCATTGGACCTACACACGTGCAAAGCGGGTGTGGACCTACACACGTGCAAAGCGGGCCCGCCAAAGGATTGGGAAAACCACCACAAGACCTACATAGCTATGTGGGAAGCTCGCGAGGATGCACTGGCGGACGCCGTTCCCGTTCCCGGTAATGTTATTGTACCTACCCCTGAGTACATGGAGTGGTACAATCGCATTACCGTCCACCTTCTAACCAATCCCCAGAATAGGGATCCCGGTCCGCTCCCGAGGGGCATTCAACTAATCGCTACGTTCGAGGCTATTTTTGTAAGTTTCCCTATTTCTGTTGTTAAATTTTTTTATTTCATTTAAAATATACTAATACGAAGATTTTCATCGCAGGAGGAATCGAACCGAGCCATGCTCGCAGAATTTGAAGCTTTCGAATCCCGAACCAACGGCCCAGTACAAGACTCTCATCTCACAGGCCGCCAAGACAATAAATGATGCATTTGTGGCGGCGGGGAAGAGTGTTTCGTGCCGATCTCGGGCGGCGGATGTAGCGGATGCTCTGTTATTCAACCGCTACACGGCCCGAGGAGCTGTCCCGGGGAAGATCTCAAATTGGGAGGCAAGGCACTAGGAGGAACCGGCAGGCCACCCAGGAGGAGTTGGCAGCGAGGCGGGCCACCGGCCCCGGTGCAACTCGAAGAAGATCCGGCTCAGTCTCCTGCCCAGAGTCAGTTCCCGAGTCCAGCTGAGGTTCCCACCCAGTTTGAATACCAATTTCCGAGCATGGGTACTTATTCCCCAAGTATTCAGACCGGGGGGCATCCGGGTTCAGGGCCCTCGACATCGGCACAACCGGGTTTTTTTTTTCGGGTGGGTCGCCCTCGTATAGCCTCCACCTCCCTTAGACACAGCAGCAGACTCCGTTGCCGTTGCCTTTTTACCCCGAGGAGCCGATATTTATCGACCCCGAAGGGGCGGAAGTGATCGTAACTAATCTCAGTAGCGCGGTGCGAGCGAGAGATGGCCGCATTTACTATCTGCGGCAAAACCCAAGAAGCCCCGACCGCTACACGTCTTCGAGCCCGTAGATAGTCGTTTATGTAATTTTGTTTACATTTATTAATTGTTGTTGCGAACTATTTGACGATTATTCGATATAAAATTTTTTCCCGATTATTCCGTTGTTTGATTTATATTAATACAAAAGTTGTTTAGGGATATTTATATGTTGTTGTTTAATTCTGCTGGTTCAGGACTTCCGTCCTGGCTGACGTGGCAAGGTGCGTCTGGGAGAGCGCGCCTCGGGACGAAAATGTTTCTCCCAAAATTGTGTGCCATGTCATGACCTTTATACAAAAGCTGGGCCAGGCCCATGCAAAGCCCTAGAAAATGACATGTGGCATTATATATACCCAAATCTGAAAATGTGCTCTGTAATATATATATATATATATATATATATATATATATATATATATATATCTATAATAATAGACATTTTTTTCCTATAGTTTTTTTATGGTTGGTTTAGATGGTTGACGTCAGTGATAAAAGGGAATTGAACGATTATTTGGAAAAAAAAATTGAATTCGAATTTATCCCACCAATTTTTTAGCTTCTACCGCCAAAACTCAAACCCAAATCCAAACTCAAACCAAAAGCGAAAACCCAATCCAAGTTGAGCCTATGTATATATTTTTTCTATAAGGAAGGAAAGTAACAATGTAAATTCTTTAACGGTTTAATATATATATATATATATATATATATATATATATATATATATATATATATTTTTTTTTCATTCTAAAAGTGAAAAATAGTAACTTAGACTTTTACAATTACATCAAAGGTCCAATAGCCCAGTGGGGCATTGGCCGGCCCGTGATCGAGAGGTCCCGGGTTCGATACCCTCCCCTAGCATGGGGTAAGCTTTAATTCTCTTCTAAGATACTCTTCTCCTCTCATGAGGGTGTTATTTCTCCGCTTTTGCGGTTGGTTCTCTCAGCTTTGGGAGTTCGGCCTCAGGGCGTTCAAAGAAAAAGACTTTTACAATTACTATCTTTATTATTAAAGTTGTCATTCTTTTTGTATACATTAAAAATACGTCAATAAATGTAAACCCCATATGAGAGTAGATCTGGACATCTGGTCTTGTTGTAATTCAAAAATCCCATTTACGACTTTTTGCGTGGGGTAGCTAGGGTCACTGGGTCCTTCCCACACCCTGGCTTTGATATTTCCTATGGTGCTGAGTCAATCGTAAATATTTGTTATTTGTTAAATAAAAAGAGTTAATAGATATTTATAACACAAAACTATTTACGAATTTCTTTTTATAGTACTAAACTATTTTTTTTAATCTAAATATGTCCCTCAACTATTTACGTTTATCTAAAAAAATACAACCACCCATTTTTTGGGTTTTTTTGGCCAGCGATATCACGTGAGTTGCTTCGGAACATGACAACGACGAAAAGGAAAAGAAATATTGGAAACGTCGGGCGATAACTGCTTAATTTGTCCGTTAAATTAAAATTTTGATGGTTAAAATTAATTTAAAACGGATACATGTTCTGAGCCTTAGAACACCTGTCGTGTTTTTTAGTTTCAAAACACGTATCCTGAGGCGTTACGTATACGGAAAAAAAACTATTCCGCATAGGATCCGGACTGAAAATGATATACACACCATTAAGTAAAGTTAGGAAAAAAAATCTTAAATCCCCTTTGTGTCACCGTTCACTGTCCTCACGAATAAATAATTGACACGTAATTTAGTATTTTAATTTTATAATCAAACACAGTCCAACTAAGTCCTCAAAATCAAATACTCAATACATTCTCCAATATAAATTGTTTACGACATATATAAAAAATTTAAGAAAGTAAAAAATAAGATATTTTTTAAAATCAAAATATCAATATTACTCTCTTAAATAGAATTAACGGTATACAAGTCCTATCAATTAAGAGAATAATATTGATACTTTAACTAACAAAATACCTTATTTTTTTGTTTTCTTTAATTTTCGTTATATATTCTAAACTACTTATATTATAAAATAAAATTAATATTTGATATTTAAGTTCACATTTCTCCTTCAAAAAAAAGAAAAGAAAAGAAAATATAAAAACTAAATACTACCCGATCTCATCTACTAAGAGCAAGAGCTGGGTGGATTGACTACTTTAAATGGAAAGCAGAGAAGGCAATAAAGAATAAAAATAAAAATATATATAAATCCAGAAAGAAAAGAAAAGGGTTTCCGACTCTTGAAGGAATGGTAGCCGTCTGGGCTTTGGTAGACCAGTCGTAGTAGGACAGGACTTATACCCACACTAAAATATTGTAAAAATTAATTTATTAGCCTTCATATCCTCTCAAAATTAATTGACAAAAAGATGTTAACACATGAACTTATATGTTATATGGATATTTCTTATACATTCAATTTGAAACTTCATATTTCAACAAATATATATACACACAATACCTCGTTTCAATCCGCCACGTACTATATTTTATTGCTTTTTAACTTTTTCAAGCCCAGCAAATCAACGAAGAGCTTGATATTTAGGATAAATATCTTTCGATGTTAGTTGCGCTTCTCAGGAAAATATCTTCACAAGACCTTCATGAACTCGTCGATCCGACCTCTACGCTACCTGTAAGTGAAGTTTCTTCAAATATATATTTTTTGTTTTTCAGATTTGAAGCATTGTTAGAGCTTCTGAATAATTTTCTTTACGCTTCATTGATTGATGTTATATATTGTTGTTTTTGCAGCTTTATACATATACATGAACTGTACGGAGACTTTACCTCCCGATCCGTGCCCTAATTCATGATATAAACTGCGATACCTCCAAAATTCTCAAGCTTTATAAACTGTGCTCTCCGAGCTCCGGCTGGTACGTTAAGTGAGCCGAGAAGGAGGAGGATGAGGAGATGTGTATGGAGGTTTGGGTAGCTGTGGTCGGCGGAATTTATCGGCGCACGAGAACGAGGGGTAACTTCGTAAGCTTGATGATGGCGGGCATTTGAATGTTTTAAAATTTTAAAATAAGTTAGAAAACAGAGAAGATTGAAAAATATATGGAGATGATAAAATATTAATAAATTTAACGAGTAATGGATGATCAAGGAGTTTTTGATAATTTGACAAGTGGATATTGGACAAAAATAAGTTTCTAGGCGGTGCCGCGATTATCGAGAGAGAAAAAAAAACATAAAATTGGGAGAGTGGCGTAAAGGCGGTTGGTTTGCTACTTGCCAAAGTCACGAGTAGGAGAGTCTGCTTTGTTGGTAGGTGGTGATGGTGGCGGTGGTGTATGGGGTTTGGTTACTTGCAGACTGAGTTTGGACTGCTTCCTTCGGTCTGTTGATTTACGAGTGCTCATTGACACTAAATTAATCACCCAAAAAATTACCACGTGTCAACTCCGGAGAGAAGTTTAATATTCTTTTCGTCTCAAATTGAATGAAAGGAAGAAATATTTTGTTTTTGTTGGAAAGAAAATATATATCATTATCAATCAGAGAAATATACCGTAAATCTAATGTAATTATATAGTTAGTAAAGTCTTTGTCTGAAGCATAAAGAATTTGCTCCGGAGAAGCACCATTATTCCTTTCCGCCACCAATCATTTCCTGAGGATCACTAGTCCTTGCAAGTAGGTATTAAGAGTCCTTGAGGAGGATTCCAAAATCCAAAAACCCAAGTTAGAGAGGTTCCTTAATTAGCCACGAATTAGTTTAGAGAAATATGGAGTGCCTAGCCTTCATTTTCCAATTCAACATTTTGTAAGAATATATTTTGATAAGTAACGTTTGAAAACAGATTGCACAGATGGTTAATATATTATATTCATTTTCCATATTGTCGCTACTATGAATTAATTTTTTCTCCACCGCAACTTTTCTATCCTTCTTTGACAAAGCTATCGATTAAAATGTAAAATATATGTATGACCTAGACTCATAATATCATAGGTAGACAACAAGACCGAATTGTATATACCATTTGAAAACTTTTATTTGAACAATATTCACATAAAAACATAATTATAAATTATAAAACAGCTTCTTTTAAATCAAAGAATTAAAATGAACAGATATTACATATAGAAGTAAACTAGTTGTGTAATCATTATTCTTGAAATACCACCAAGAAAAACAATATATATATATATATATGAGAAAATACAAATAGGGTGAACAATATAATTAATTTAGGGTAAATAGCCTGTTTAGTCCCCTAGAAATTTTCGGTTAGCCTGTAAAGTCCCCAATGTTTAATTTCAGCCTGTAAAGTCCCTTATCTATTTACAGGTTGCATATAGAGGTTCCATCGCCTCTTCTGCGGAGGAATCAGGGCAACCCCAAATTCATGTCATCCCCGTGCTTAATGAGCGGGGGAATAATGGTCAGTTTAAATCTATAAAATTTACAAAATACAAAAAATCTGGGACTAGGTAAGGGACTTTACAAGCTGAACGAAAATTCTTGGGGGACTTTACAGGCTGAAATTAAACATTGGGGACTTTACATGCTGAACTAAAATTCCTAGGGGACTTTAAAAGTTGAACGAAAATTCTTGGGGGACTTTAAAAGTTGAACGAAAATTCCTGGGGGACTAACTAGGCTGAAATTAAACATTGAGGACTATACAGGCTAACCAAAAATTCATGGGGGACTAAACAGGCTAATTTCCCATTAATTTAAAAGAGTTGACAATATAACTAGTTCGGTTGTAGTGTTAGTGCGGAACATCGCACCGTGCAAAACAATTAGTAGCCGTCGGATCAAGAATCGGACGACTGAGATCATTTTACCTAAAATATTATGAATAATAAGTATTTCAAACTGATCTCAGCCGTCCGATTCTTGATCCGACGATTATTAATTGTTCCGCACTGAAGCCTTGTGCAATATAACACATTGTAGTTATTGTTCTCCTAAACTTTATGCCAAGTGAGTATCATACCATTTGACTAGCTGTAGCAAAGTTCTTTTTTTTTCCAAAAAGATGTCGCAGCAAAGAAGTAAAAAAATCTTAAGTAGATTTCGATTGTTTTATTTATTTGTTTTTAAGTAAGGTATATGGTTTCCACTAGCTGCAGCAATGGTCTTTTTACAGAAAGATGTTGCAGCAAAGAAATAGAAAAACCTCAAGTAGAATTTGAACTTAAAAAATAATATGTATATGTTTTATTTCATTTAATTATGTATTTTTGAGTTAAAGTAGATGTTTTCCAAGAATTTATGCTGGGAAATGAATCAAATCAAGCCGGTAGTGAGGCAATAGGTGTGAGATAAGCCATCAAACACACAACAAAGCCTTAATCCCAAGTAATTAGAGTCGACTACATGAATAAATATAAGATTTATGTGTGGTCCTTCGCATTAATACATTCCATCCATTTCCTTCTATCAAACAACATACCCTTCTTCTAACAAATCCATATAATTTTTGATGACTTCGGTACAAATCTTCTTCGGCCTTCCTTACTTCTTACAACCTCATGCTTTCATACTTAAAGTTTCCGAACCGGAGCGTCACTCGGTCTTCTTTTTATAAGTCCAAACCACCACGAGTGTTTTTCCTTACTATTTTCTTCAATAGGCGCAACTCCTATTTTCTCTCGAATAATCTCATTCCTTACTCTAAACTATACATATTTCAAACCCCCTTAGTAGAGTGATGAGAATTGCCTAGTTGGAAATCAAATAAGTATGGCATATTCCTCTTTGGCCAAAGAGATTTGTGAAAATTAGCTTATGGGTTTCCATTTCCTCTCAAAACAAATTGACCATGAGAGGTGTTTGCCTATGAGCTTATGAATGATTTGGATCTTCCTAAGATACTCGATGTGAAACCTTATATTTCAACATCCACCCCTCACACCAAGGTGAAAGTCAATTCAAGGCGCCGCCCTTCTTGGGTCATACATGGACAATTAGAGCCCACTTGGAGACACTGAGAAGTGAAAACCTGTCACTAGATCGTCCTGAAGACGGATGCGACGGGAAGAAGTGGCCACACATCCCGCCTAAGGGCCCGCTCTGATACCATGTTAAAAATAGAACGGGTCTAACTCAATCCCTCAAAAGATACTCGATGTGGGACTTCCTTAGACACTCGATATGAGACTTCATATTTTCAACAACCCTCACATCGAGATGGGAATCAATTCAAGGCCCGCTACCCTTTTTGGGTCGTACGGGGACAATTAAAGCCCACTTGGGCATTTTGAGCCCACACGTCCCGCCTAAGGGTCTGCTTAGATACCATGTGAAAATTAGCTCATGGGCTCCATATCCTCTCAAAATCAATTGGCAATAAGAGGTGTTAACCCATGTGTTTATGAATGATTTGGATCTTCCTTAGACATTCAATGTGGGACTTCAAATTTCAACATGATCATAAGAGAAGTGCTTAGATTTGATTCCCACATAATAATGACCTCTCTGTATTCTAATATTGGAATTTGACTAAGCACATAAAAATAAAAATAAAAATAAAAAAATAATATCAATCTAACATTACTAAAATATATGTTTATTTAAGAGACTTTATTTAAAAGATTATTCATATGTCATTCAAACTTCTCCGACTTATCTATGTGGGATTAAGGGATCATATTTAATCCCTGTGAGGGTCCTAGCAGCACCTAACGAGAATGGATAGAGTGAGGAATGTGACTATTCTGAAGAAAGTATCACCAATTGATAACATGAGGAGAGAGAATCAATTGCGATGGTTTGGGCACATTAAAAGAAGGCCAAGTGGTGCTCCAATTAGGAAAATTGAAGAATTAGGTAATATTGATGATGTAAAAGGTAGAGAGACCGAGGAAGACTTGGGCGGAGGTGATAAAAGAGGATACAAATTTGCTAGATTTTGACGACAGTTTTGTTTTGGATAGTAAGAAATAGAGAGAATGCATTCATGTGGATAATTTTACATAATTATTTCTTTGTTTCACGTAGCCGATCCAATCTTTTGGGATTATCGCTTGGTTGTGGTTGTGGAGGGTCCTACTTCCACCATAGTGAAATAGTTAAATACTTGGTTCCAATACTTATGGCTAGTAAGTTGCCAACAGGTTTGAAATGCGATTCGTAGGTCTAGCAGCACCCACACTAGGTGTTTGAAAATTGTCTTTATTGTATTAAAATAGATATCTGATGACCATATATACTTAAACCTATAGTCATATACCATTCAGACTTGTTTGACCGATTCTCTATATGGGATCAGAGGATCACAATTACACTCTAGGAGGCCCCCACTTGGAATACTAGCTCTTCTCGTGTATTGCAGGGATCTTGTATGTTTTCTATTATTATGTTTTAGTTTAAGTAAATTAAAATTAATTTCAATATCCTTTTGTGCTGGATCATCACTCATTACATCGTCTTACCTAATGCAGCCTACATATCATTTTCTTTTAGTGAGATGTGTTGAAAACCTAGAAATGGTATCTCTAGATCCAGAGGGTTTCTTAACACTTCCTTAACGGAAACAACCACATTAGTTTTTGCCAACATTATAACATTTTTTTGGGGGGCCTAAAGTGGACCAATTGGTTATTGTACCTCTCTAAAGGATCTCCAGTATGGAAGAGACTGATAGAAAATGAGCACTATCACGAAGTTTGAGCCTAAGACACCCAACCCAACCCAAACAGTAGTACAACAAACAAGACAGGAATCCTTGACAACTCCCTTATATAATTCCATTCTAGTAGAAGCTCCCCTGGTTTTTCTTCAAGGCATATGGTTCAGGGTTGCAGCCAATGTATTCTTGGTTAAGCCAGAATTCAATAGGCAAATTTCTGCTATCCCTATCTATGTCCTAGGAGCATCTAGACTCACATTGAGGAACAAGGAGACATGATAATTAGGACTCCGAATGAATCAGAGTGAAGCTGAACTTCAGATTATTGAGTTGAGTTTGATGAGTTTAGACAAGGATCAATTCGAGTTTGAGCACGAATATTACTTTTTATTCATTTAATATATAATCAAATATGTTGATCAGTATTCCCAAACATTTAAATATTTGAGCTCCACTTGTTTAAGATTTTAATCTTAAGATTATGTTTTGAGTTCAAGTTCAAAGAAAAAAACATGAACTTGAGGGGAACCCTTGTGACACTGCAGCTGAAATAATACTTGAAACCAATAACTACTAACAAAGAAGTCTTTTTTGTTTGGTAAGCAAAGGAAAGTATATGCGTATTAACAAGGCCTATCAGAATTCACAAGTCTAGTGGAGTGCAGATGCGCTCATGTTATTCATATTACATTATCTGGGATATAACCCCCCCTGAAAATGAGATGAAAAAACAGATTATTTTTACCTGAGAGGAAGCAACTAAAATTGCCTGCTATATCTCTTGCATATTTTGCCAAAATATCAGCTGCCTGATTCCTTTCTTTGCAGGTAGGCTATAACTGCCAGCAAAGAATCTGCTGAAGTAGTACGCTAAAATCGTTGGAGAGCAATTATCTGGGACAATTGTGATTCAGAGAATCTGACATAATCTGAAGTTTCCTGATCCCTATCTGAACAGCAATGTGGATGCCAAAGTTCTGCTTGGAGGTTTGTTGCGTATGGTATTATTTCTTGAGAGCCAAAGAACCACTTACCTGTAAGATCTCTGAGAAGGCCTGCTGCACCATCTTTGTCTGGATTTTTGCATGACTAAACAACCGGCATTTAGTTTGACAAAATCGTCATTTGTTAGATGGAACTTGACATAGTTTAGCTGAGGGATGTCGTTCTTTTTACTAAGTTTATAAGCTTAAAGTAAATTCTATAACTTTACTTATAAGGTTATAAGTACTAAAGCTAGTTTTGTGACAGGATCTCTCCTGTTCCTATTCAATCATATGTTCCAGCATGTTAAGGTATAGTGACTAAACACAATTTTTACTGGTACAGTATCCTCTAGTCATGAGTGGAAAGGTTCAGTAAAATCTAGAGGTTCATTCCATTTTTGTAGAGATTCTGGGCAGTCTGAGTATGTGTTCAGGTCCTGTACATTTTCCTCTGAAATATTACATTGTTGGGCAAGTCTATCCAAGATGCAGGACCAAAGAAAAATGAATTCTACTTGTGGAACAAAATCAACTGATATTCAAGTCGCTACCAATAGATTTGAGCTATTTTCTGAACTATTCGGTATAATGATCCCCATGTGGAGATTTCATTAGGGGTATATTTCCAAGATCATATAGGGTACAGAGAAGGATGATTTTGTGAAATTTCATTTGTGGTTAGTTGTAGATGTCATTTAAATGCCAGGACTGTTTCTTCTTTGGTTAGGGGCCCGTGATTTTTTTTTTTTTTTTCCTTCTTATTTTGAGTGGAATAGGGTTACAAAATTCCAGTTCTGCAAAAAGGGCTTTGAAATGGTATGAGCTAGATATCCCAAACTTTAAAGGTTTCCCTGCCCTACCTTATGATGTAGTTAACTATACCAGTGGTCATGCTCTAAAAGTCATCTTTGACACATTTTTAGAAATCTCCCATCAGTTAAGATGCTTTTCTGAACAAATTTTGGCACAAAATTGAAAACTGAATGGTTATATAATAGGCTGTTTTTTATTTGATAGTCTTTTTACCAAGGTAGGTGATAGGTTCTAAATATCCTTTTGTAGAATCCAGGCCAAGTTGGTAATAAGGGCCAATTTTTGCTCGAGGATTTGTAACCCTCCAACTTTTTATTTAGGGACATTTACAGTACAACAATTTACTAAGTTAATTTTTGCTTTTTCTTAGGAATAGATACCCATAGGAAAGGGTATATTAGGCCAGTGTAATCCTGATATAATTTTTTTGTTCCCCAGCAAGCTAATTAGTCCAATTTTCTCGTTTGGAGAAGTCACTGGATGCTTTGCTGAGATGTTTGCTCAAGGGATAACCCAGGTACCTACCAAAATCATGGGGTTGAGACTTCTTCAGCTGGATAATTGTTGATATTTGCTGAAAGTCTCCAAGCAGACTCTAGCTGCTTGTTAATACCCAGAATTTGGCCACTGATCACTTAGTCAACATTTGACAAAGACCAGCAAATAGGGTCAAACCGATGGCTATCTTCTAATTTACACAACCAAACCTGTTTTATTTAATAGTGTGACTGAAATCAGTTACGGGTACTCTGACACAATCGGATATATTACAGCTAAAAGCGAATTAGATATATGTCAGTCTCGCACAGCAGAGACCTAGTGATACATGCATACATACATACATACATACATACATACATACATACATACATACATACAGTACATACTCATAAAGCGTCTCATAACACACATTTATATTGGCTACTTCTGTGTCCTAAGCACAGGAACTGGCTCATGCCATGCTATATTAGTAGATTAAGCGTAACCTGTTGCTGCCCAGAAATAATTAGGCTGTCGAGTGCTACGGGACCAACTTCTGCCATCATCTCATTCATCCCACCATTGATTTTTGTGGTCATCTGCAAGGATGCAAATATCTTTTGAGTTTCTATTTCTATTTTCATTTCAGTAAAGTCTTCACATCACATTGACAGAAACTAAACAACCCAAAAACTTTTCTTACCGTCTTCTGCAGATCCTTATTTTCATCACCGAGCATCTTTTCCTGTTCATTGGAAATTTGAGGCAAACAATCAAATATTCAGCATGCAACACAGCCATTTCTATGATTGCTAGAGCCCTGAATAACAACATGCTATTGACAAAATCTGGTAATTTGACTGAAGACTGTCTACTTTGTAACAAGTTTTTTTTACTAGCTCTAGTTAGCGACAAGGAACATAGGGGGTTTGGAGCCTTAAGGCCCAAAAAGGCGCACTTTGAATATAAAATGTTATATATATTTATAGCATGTGAATATTGATAAATATAATAATAATAAATAAAGGGAAATAACATAATCAATTTCAAAAAAAATAAAAGACTCTAATGCCTAGTCATCATAATCTTTTGAATCCCAAGAAAAACGTCTAATTCCCTAATCATCTTCCTCTGTAATTTCTACGTAAATCCTTTTACATGTTTTCCTTTATTCCATGAAAAGAAAAATTGTAATTATAGTGACCCTCTCTTCACCATCTCAAAAAAGAAGGGACTTTGAGTTGGGATAAATAATACCAACCCCAGTACACATCTCACACTCCTCTATTTTCTTTTGTTAAATAGAAACTAGAGTTGTAGGAGAATACAAGAAAAAAAGGTAATTTTGAGTTGTATTCATTTTTTGGGCTCCCAAAGGAAAGGATTATTAATTACACAACGATGCACCCAAGGCGTGCCTAGCGCCAGGAGCCTATTTTTGAAGGTGCGCACCTGAGAAGTTGAGGTGCTATGCCTCGCACCTTGCGCTTCAAGGCACACCTTAACAGCAGTTCTCTAGTTTCCAAAATATTGGAGAACAGTTTATGATGCTGCCTGGAACCCTCAAGAAAGGTAACTTAGTAAAATTATTTTTTGCAGCTCTGCTCAATACAAATTGTGTACCATTGTGGTCATACGTAGAAGAGATGAACCCATCAGAACCTTTAGCTTTTAGCTCCATCATTCAGGTAATGTTCCTGAATTTTGTTTTACTACTAGTGCACTACAGCCAGTTACTTCTGCTTGTCAGTCAGTGATATCAATTCCAGCTATGCTCGAACTTTGGCAATTAAGATATCAAGAACAGATGTTTACAACTTACGAGGATATCGTAGGGATATTTCACTCCCGTTTTCTTGGTCCTACTTGGGTATGCTCCCATATTGTCAATCACTTTGATTAGTCTCTTTTAAGTATTTTATATGTTTTTCAGACCCTAAAGGCTCTTCCTGCTTTCCACTTACCTGGCATAGGATGTTGCGGCGTCCATTAGGGTTCTTATGTACATAACATTAGAGAGCACAGTTATTTTATGACAAGAGTATTGTCATTAATTAGCTCAAAGACCAACCGATATTCTGTAATCTGCAGTGTGCAATATTATGCGTATCACTATAGAAAAGGAATTCAAGGTCTTAAATCAGGGTTGACTGAACTTTCCAGCTAAGAATTATACAGGACAACTTCGCTGGTTTTATTTAATTATGTTGGCACCAAAATTGTCTAAAGCCCCTCTAGTCGCTTACATGTGATGCAAAAGGGTTCAAGATCTGGAAGTTCTCAAAGTCAAGCAATGACTTCAAAATTTAGCTTTAGTCTTGGAAATCCTAATTTACCTTAGTTTAAGTCTTCCTTTCGATTGTTGTTTCCTGAGAAATCTTGGCATTCCACAGAGTTTGAGTAGTTTTAATTCCAGTAGTTTTTGTGTGTCCTTATATCTGACTGGGATTCATCAACTAAGTTAGACTAAAAATTCAAGTATCCCAGTCTCCTCAGAATTTAGTTTCTTGCGTAGTTACATAGTGAAGTTATCTATTCCATATTATATGCTTTGATTATTGAAGTTATCTATCTATTCCATATTGTATGCTTTGATTATTTAATGAGAAGGGTCTACTAAATGTTTAGTTGTGGCACAATCAAGCCTCAGGCACGACAACCTGGCAGTCCAAGGTGTAACTCCTGGGGTTTACCTCCTCTGGTCGTGATGCCTAGGGGTTTTATTATCTTAGTGCGACACTGAGGAGTTAATATTTTACTTTCCCCTGCAGTTTTCTTATTTTCCAGCCCTAGATACAGCCTGGTTTTTGTTCTATAATTTAGCAGAATCTGCTGTTTCCCTTCTGGGTGAGTTCTTGCTAAGTTTGCCGTGCATTAATATGCCTCTTCACGTTTGCCCTAGTGTTCTGCTACATTGTCTTCCTCTACCCTATTCTCAAGTCATGCAATATGTCCACATGGTTTCTGTTGTACCTGTACTAACACAGCTATTGGTGGATTCAATAAAATGTCTTCATGAGTAAACATTCCTTGGGCATCAGTGTTGACCACCCACTCTGTGTTCATCTAAATTATGGTGTGAGGAAGCTTAAGGCACATACAAGGTGCTTGAACTCCATGAGTTCACTAGGACCTGTATTTTACCGGTTCAAATTTAAGAGTGTACCAAAGGATTGACCAGACAAACTACATAGCCTCTCCAGGAATTTCAGAAGATAACATCAATATTGTTAAAAGAACAAGGGGCATACCGTTTCATGAAGCCTTTCTATTGAATCCATCAATAGCAGTGTCTGCAAAACCAGAACCCCTAGTGAGAATGCATGGGCAACAAAAGCCATTTATATCGAATGAAATACTTCAGATATCAAATCCCTCAATAGAAACTGAAGATATAATTTTATTGCAACAATTCATCCAAAATAAGCCTATTAATCTGATGGTATACTTTTAGAACTTTGTTTAACATCAACAGCCAGAACTCCTAGATTCCTGACCTCGAATATTGCTGAAGTCAAGGTGAAAACAAAACAACCACTTAGGCGCAGAAAATTCAAGGATTTGCTGTGTTTGTTTCTATCGTTCGCCTTTAGTTATATAATGAAGATACATGTTTCTGCATATGAATCTTCACAACTGCACCTACAAAAGCCAAATGCTATAACTAGTCTATTTCTTTCTCTCTCTTTTACATTACCACCTAGTTATAGCAACCTGCCGCCCCAAATTGAATGACTATTTGATTATCCGAAAATATTGTCCTTTTTCCTATGCTTATCGTGCTTCCCAGGAAGCAAAACAAGGTGAAAAAGAAAAGCAAGCTTGAAACTCTGGTGATATATACTGGAGGTCAAGCGCTCTATTAAATGTTTGTGTCAAGTCAAATACTATGTTACTCGGACTCGGGTACGGGTGTCAGGTACATGTATGTATTTAGGTGTCGCGTACTTGAACATTTAAAATAAAGTGTTTGATCGGTATTGACCAGAGCCGGTAAGTATCTAATACCTATACCCATGTCATGTCATGTCGACATGGGTACGGCATGCTTAAACGAAGGGTCCGGTAACATAGGTCAAATGGATATTCAACTTGGAATAAAGAAAGTAATAACTGCACTAGACAACAAATAAGATTACCCAACAGAATTCACTTTTACGTTTTCTCGTTACTTTTGTTCCTGTATGTCCGCGCTTATACCCCTCTCAGCTACTATACTCTAACATCATAGCGTAACTGCTTGACTGATATATGTGTTGATCTGGATTCTTATAGTGTTTTCATAATTCAATTAGCTATCAACTCTATTCTGGAATTGATAGATAGCATGTATAGTCCCTCGGGAGTTGAAACTATCAAGTTTATCTATGTAAACCCAGGATCTTATAGCAATTTGAGTTCATAACATGAATATTATTTCCTTTGACCAAAATGAAGAATAAAATAACTACCTTCCTGGATCTAGTTTGTATCAGAGCTGTCTGAAGTTGATTCTCCAAGTGCAAAAGGTCAGTCAGGTTGATTTGGTCAGCATTAGGCTCCTCAAGGTCTCTACAAACAAGGGAGAGAGACAATGTCAGGTATTATTCTAGAAACGTAGAAAGAGGAAGTTGTGTACGTGTGTGTGGGGTGGTGGTGGGGGGGGGGTGAGAGCAGTAGGAGAAGGGGCGAATCTAAAAAAGATCTTAGGGGAGTGAGATCTCATATTTACAACTTTATTGAGAAAAATCCATTTTTATTTAAGAAAAACTGTGAAACATAGTCTAAGATGAGCTATTACCTTTCCACTGTCTCTATCAGCTCTTTGATTGGCAGTAGACTAATGTTTTCCAAGTTATTTTCCTGCCACGGATGTAGGCTCGTGTATAGATAAATATGTTATAAATACATACCAGGACAAACTGTGATATTAAAGTACAAGAAGATGAAACTGGAAAACCATAGTGGATACTTCCTCTTTCACTCATCAATATCTTACAAGCGCCAAAGAATAGCTCCAATTCAAGGTGAACTTTGTTTTTTTACCGGTAATAAAATATGATAACTAGGATGTTTATTGTCAAAGAAGGTTACAGCAGTTAGAAAAACACTTGACCCTTATAAACCCTTGAAACATAGGTCTAGGATTCGACACTTGTATCCCCCTACCCATTATAGTGTATACGTATATCAGAAAGTTTTGCTAAATAAAGATTTACCCATTAATCATGAAATAGCTAAGGTCATTACAATCAAAAGATAAAACGCAAATACAAAAAAAATAAAAGTTACAGTAAACACCAGAGATAATGGCTATTTATGCCCCCTACGTATGTTTCAAATGGAAGAGTTAACCCTATACTATTTTATGTGCTATTAATGCCCCTAACTATTTACGGGGAGCTATTTATGCCCAAAAGTGGAGGAATCCGGCAAAGGGGGGCGGCGTAGCACATGTGCGAACTGCACAAGTACTCTTTTAGGGGTACAAGTGTCCATTTAGTCGTTTAGAATGGGTTGCCTATAACCCATCTAATGACCCGACCCATTATCCATATTAGCCTTAATTTCCTCCCAAATTGGCCAACCCGACCCGACAACTTTTCAAGATTTTGGTGAAATCATTCTTCTACTGTCTCCATTCTTCCTCTACTCCGCCGCTTCCCCAACCCACCACCAGCTACCTTTTCTAGCCACCAGCCAAGCTCCATATCCAACAGCTAACACCCATTGAAATCCAAATCTTGAAGGTTTAATTAGGGGTGAGCAAATTCGGTTTTTGCCGAATTCCGACCGAATTCGAATTCAATTTGGCAATTCGAATTCGGTAATTCGGCTTGAATTCGGTAATTCGGTCAAGACCGAATTCGAATTGGTCGAATTTGGGACGAATTCGGTTTGACTATTTTTGAATTTGGTGTGCCGAATTCGAATTCGAATTTTTTAATAATTAAATATTATTATTATATAATTAAATATATATAATTAAAATATAATTATTGAATTTTTAATAATTAAATATTATTATTATATAATATAAAATATACCCTCCAATTCGGCCAATTCGGTCGGCACCGAATTCCGAATTCACCAATTCGGCCAATTCGAATTCGGTGAAATCGAATTCGGTAAACCGAATTCGGTCGATTTTTTGAGGTATGAAAAAATGAAAAAACCGAATTCAATTGACCGAATTGGCCAATTCGAATTCGGTGCTCACCCCTAGGTTTAATTAGCCATCACAACAAGATTTCAAGCTTTCTGATTCCACTGAACAAAACCCAACTCAGAAATCAACACAAGCAAGAAACCCAATAGGGAAATCTTGAAATAATTTCACACTTCTTCTTGATGAAATGAAGGGTTAAAGAAAATCCCTTTTTTTTTTCTTTTCTTAGGAGAAGAAAGGGAGTGAAGGGGTGAGAAGATCCAATTTGGAGAAATGCTCAAGAGGTGGATCGAAGTTCGGTGCGGTGGTGGATTTCTTCTTTTTGCTCCATTCTTTCCAAGCAAATTGAGTGGATGAGGAAGAAGAAAGGTTGGTTTTGAGGCTCCAATCCGGTGTGGCTGCTGCATTTGTGCAGTTGGGGGCAACTGTGCGAGTGGACAATTAGCTCAAAAATCCCTAATCTTTTGGTTGCCTCTTCTTTTTCTTTTTTTTAAACATAAATGGAAGAAATGAGGTGGGAGAAGAACAATATTTTGGAGGATGAAGATGACTCAGTAAAATGACATTTATGACCCTTAACGTTCACATGTGCGGTTCGCACATGTGCTACGCCGCCCCCTTTGCCGGATTCCGCCACTTTTGGGCATAAATAGCTCCCCGTAAATAGTTAGGGGCATTAATAGCACATAAAATAGTTTAGGGTTAACTCTTCATTTGAAACATTCGTAGGGGGCATAAATAGCCATTAACTCTAAACACCACGATAACAGATAAAAGTTCACACTTGGACCAGGTTATATCAGAAAGTTACCTCTATACTACCCACTCCTGTAGATCCATTTTCTTCGGCTTCTACGTGGCTGCGATACTGTTTCAGCATATCTTCCAAACTGGATAATCAGGAAGAGTTAGATATGATATTAAAAGATGCAGATGACAAGGCGATACATTCAGGAGGAAATATCAACACACAACAGCATAGAAGTATTCAATACATATACCAATATGATAATGACCTAAAGGCTGCGAAATTTATTATAATCTGTGGCAACCCAAATACTACAATAATGACTAATTTCCTCTCCCTATCATATCAGAGTGATCAATTATTCGGAAATATTTTATTTTCTCAAGTTTCGCCGTTTTTCCTCCAACTAAAACAGTAACCACAATATAGTGTTATAAAGTGAACAGTATTGGGCTTTAATATTTACTTTTGTATGTTACATAGTGTTATAAAGTGAATAGTATTGGGCTTTAATGTTTACTTTTTGTATTTTAAGAGGCCTTTCAAATAGCAATATAACATTTTAGACCAAACAACTATGTTATTTTTTCCACTTGTATAGACCTAAAAGCACAAGTCACTTCTATCCAAGGCAAGGAAATTACATATGACTGCACATCCTTAGTAACTAGCTAGGCTTGCATAAAGCTCCATCAACAAAGACTTGTAATATAACAAAAGAATATATCCACTATTTAGAACAATGCGATGTTTATATCAAACTTTTGTAACAATAATGCTTGGATTTTTTTGGAGAGAACCAAATTGCACATTTGGCAAAGACGTTGCTTGTTAACATACAATAGTCTCCTATCCTTGCAACACACAAGTTAGATACATAATGAACATGTAAGATCATTTGTGATCTTAGATAAACCATGATGCAAATATTTTACAACTGATCTTTCTTTCCTTTGTTATGGCTTTCAAAAATACATTTTTTTGGGTGTGGGGAGGGGCGGGGGGTTCGGGTTCTTGTAGACGGTCATAATGTTAATAATTAGTGTTGATATAACTTTACCTACAGATACACATGATTCACGAGAAAAAGCTTGATATGATGAATTAACGAATTATTAGCCACTTTGATCATCAACGTTTTTTCGTCTAGCCACTTTGGTCAAAATTCAAGTTTTTTAACTTATTTCATCATTAAACTTTTTTCGGCCTGCCATTTTGGTCAAAAATGTTTTTTTTAACTTTTTTCATCACTAAAGTTTTTTCTATCTGCCACTTTGATCACTAAAGTATTTTCATTCTGCCATTTAGGTCACTAAAATTTTTGACCAAAATGGCAGACCGAAAAAACTTTAGTGACCAAAATGGCAGAATGAAAAAACTTTAGTGATGAAAAAAGTTAAAAAAATTATTTTTGATCAAAATGGCAGGCCGAAAAAACGTTGATGATCAAAGTGGCTAATTATTCTGAATTAACCGAAGTCTTAGCGCAGTTAACATTATTTCTACATCAAATATTCAAAAACTAAGATAGTTGTTTGGTCTAAAGTGTTATATTGTTATATTGTTATTTGAATAGTTGATCATTATTTATGCCCATCAGCTATGTTTCAAAAGCAACTGTTAGTCCCTCAGAAATTTTAGCTGTTATAAACTATGTTACTCAAGACTCTTCGTTTGGCCGTGTCGTATCGGTGTCGACACGACTTTGGTATTAGTATGGAATACGTACCTGACACGGTCAACTGCAAAGGGTACTTTGACCAACTCTTAAAAGTTCATCGCCGTCATTGCTCGGACACCCATTGCCGCTGTCCCTGTGAAAAGGAAGGTACGACGATCGGAGATTAGAGTTTGGGCGGATGAAGGAGCTTGAACAAAATTCAAGCAATAAGTTAAGGGAGGATAAAATAGAGAGGGGTATAGGAGTCAAACAAGGCATGAAATTGACTGGTGATTTAAATCTGTATTGGCTGCACAAAATTCCAAGGGCAATTTCGTCTATTCAATTTTTAATTAAAAATAAATAAAATGGGTTGCCTCTAACCCACATCTAAGATCCGACCCATAACCCATAAACCAAATTCTAATCCATCTTTCTCTTCTTCAAAAACCCATTTCACCAAAATCATGAAAAATTCATGTTCTAGGTAACTACTGAAGCCCTTAAGTCCTACGTCAACTAGTGAAGCAAATATGATGGGGTGCCTAAGTTTTTTGTAATTGCATAAACCCAAAGAATATCAAATATGTAATAGTAAGTGATTATATGAACCAAGCAAACAGTAAACAAACTAAGATCCAGAAAAAACCAAAAACAGAAAAGATAAAATCTTGCAAATATATAATGTTAAGTAAAATACTTGGGGATTTTCAAGTTGAGTGACTTTTTTTTTTTTTGCAGAGCTGATATTAATGCATTAATTCTTGCAAATTTTCATCCTATGCATAGTGAGCTCTAAAAATAGCATTCCAACAAGTTTGCTTCAGATTGTTTGCATATCAGTTAGATAGGTGCATAAATTTTGAACAACATCGCGAATTCCAGAAGAGAATCTCTCTCTCTCTCTCTCTCACACACACACACTATTTGGCTCGCAACTTATGTCAGGCTGCAGGCACCTGTTTGTTGGAATTCAGATTTGGATAATTGGTTTGGTGACAATGCTATTAACAGATATTTTTGTGGTATTCACACCTTGTAGAGCTCTTGGATTAAAAAAACGCGTATAGGGCGTACATATGCGATAATGTAAATGCATATGACGGCTGAGGAGAGGCGGTGACCGTGAAGTACGCGATGCGCTCGCCTAAGCGCGATGCGTTTGAGGCACAAATATGGTGAGGCGCAGGGGATTATTACCTTGACCTTAATTTTAAAAAAAACGAAGTTTGTTCTTGCTGCCGCTGTTCTTCCGGGTATGTTCTTCTTCTTCTGATGTCCTCTTTCTTTTCTCTGATTTTTTTTCTTCTTCAAATTGCTGGAGCTATGGAACTGTGGAGAGAGATGATAAAGATGAAAATTCTCTGGTTTTGTGGCTTGAGATGATAAAGATTTTGGTTTTTCTTATTCTGCTGTCCACGTGGCCGTTTTAGGAAGTTTACTGGCCTTTTATGCCTTTTAATGAGATTCCACGTGTCCTTTTTCTTTTATGATATTGTGCCTATTCATGTTATATATTTAATCATTCCTTATTCATGTCATATAAAAATATACTTTTAATGAAAAGGAAAAATGAATACAATTGACTTACACAACTCGAAATTGGAACTCAATTGGTATTTATAATATTGAAATCATGTTTTTAATACAAAATTTTATATATATTTAATACATAAGCATTATTGTAAAGAATTGCGCCTCGCGTCCATGATGCGCTCTCCTCGAACGTTCGCCTCGCGCCTCGGACCCTCATCGCATCGGTGCGCCTTTTAAAACTAAGGTTGAGTTGGTTAGTCAAAAACAAGAAAAAGAAAGAATGTTAAAATACTTCCTTGACCAAATGAGTGTAGTTGAGAGAGAAGATGGAGAGAAAAAGGGAGAAGATGAGGGTTGTTTTTTTTAAATTTAAAACCTGATTGCCCTTTGAATTTCGTGCATGTGTGTCACACATATGCATCGCCGCCTCCTCTCGCCGGATTTCACCACTTTTAGGGCACAAATGACACCTCGTAAATAGTAGAGGACATTTATAGCACCTAAATTTCTGAGGGATAACAGTTGTTTTTGAAACATAGATGAGGAGTATAAATAGTGATCAACTCTTATTTGAAAGGAAAGTGTTATATTGGGGGATTGCATGGGACTGGCCCAGCTTTTCCTTATTGGTCATGACATGACACCCAAAAGTGGAGGAGAAACATTTTTGTCCAGGACGGAAGACGTGGCGGTTTTCCCTACGTGCCTCGCCACGTCAGCCAGGACGGAAGTCCACGGGACTTCCGTCCTCACACGGTCGAAAAAACCCTACAAACCCAAACTTGGCCCCGTGACATTGAGGACGGAATTGCCACTTCCGTCCTCAAATTGCAGCCTATTTAAAGTGTCTGGTCCAGTGTTGTAAAAATCGGCCTAGTCGGCCGATTAGTCGGAGACTAGTCGGTAGTCGGCCGGTGGCTGCCTAGAAATCCAAAAATCGGGCAAAAAAATCGGATCTTTGAAAAAATTGGTCAAAAGTCGAATCTAGTTGGTAAAAAATCCGATCAAGTCGGTCAAAAGTCCGATCTAGTCGGTCAAAGGTCGACTAGTCGGTCAAAAATCGAGGGAAAGACAAAAAGAGAGAGAAAGACACGTACCTCGATCGGGTGGCGGTGGCGGTGACGGTGACGGTGGCGGTGATGCGGCGTTGCAGCGGTTCTTCGCGGTTGAGGAAGGGGAGAACGAAGAGAGAGAATAAGAGGAAGAAAGGAGAGAGAGGAAAGAGAAAGAAGGAGAGAGACGGTGACTGTGGCTGTGGCGGTTGTGGAGAAGAAAAAGAGAACGGTGGTGTGGCTGCAGAAGGAGGGAGTCGCTGCTGAGGAGAGAAGAAAGGGTGGAAGGAAACTTTTTAGGGTATTCTTCCTAGATAAATGCATTTATATACTTAGGACAAAAAGTGCAATTAAAATTTAGCACATAAAATCCCATAAAAAACTTATGTTACAAACAAGTCCTAAATGTCCTACTTTATATTTTTAATATTTAATTGGATTAAAAATATAAAATAAAATATTTCCGATAATGATTAAAATAAAATATATTTAATATTTAGGGTCGCCGACTAATCCCCGACTAGTCCCCGACTACCCCGACTAGTCGCTAGTCCCCTGTCTGCCGACCGACTAGCGACTAGCGACTTTTGCAACACTGGTCTGGTCACTTCTCACTTTTGCTTTTTTGACCATGCAACCTCGCCGAAAATTTCTGTACGATTTTGGCACTTTCGTTCGCATTTCTGACCGATTTTCAAAGACGTGTCCAATTCAAATACTTAATTTTAGAATTTTCCATTACATCTATAAATACCCCTCAAAACCTCTCCACAATCTACCACATTCTGAAACCCATAAAAATCCTATCCTCTTCACAATTCATTATTTCCAGATTTATTTCTACAAAAACCCTATCCTCCTTAATATTATTTCAAAATGAATAGCGAAATGGATCTCGCCCTGGAAGTGTATTTCAGACACCAATTTAGAATTGCGGTCGGAAATCAAACCAATGAAAAAATGGTAGTATTCTATTTAGTACTGAGTCATTAAATCCAAGATAAAACATAACTAAAGCCGTTAAATTTAAAAAAAAATCTCAATTTAGCCATAAGTTTTTTACTATTGTAAAGGACAAAAGGTGCTTTAGGCTCTTATCTGTCCAAAAACAGGACGAGAAGGGAGAGAAAGGAAACCAACTATAATATTTTTTTTTTCACAGACTAAATTGTCCTCGTTTTAAGATATTTACATTAGCACAAAATAAAGATAATTGTGTAAACTTACAGTTTCCCCTCTTACTAACTACCTAAGCACCAAATTAACTCAATCATTTCCTTCCCTCTCATCTTCTCTACTTTCAATGTCATACCTCTCATTTTTCTCTCCTCTCTTTTCTCTAAATCCAAATGGTGGTCTGTTTCCTTTCCCTCCATTTACGTACGCATTTGGATGAAAATGAGACCGAAGCTTTAATAATTGAATATATCAACCCATTATTATTCGTCTTTTATACTAGCACCAAGCTTTATTCCGCAAGTTGAATGTCGTGATTCTCCCTCAGAGTGCATATTCGATTACTTTCGCAATCTATGGCAATTTTAGTGCGAGTTGAAAGATGATGCTAATATCCCTTCATTGAATTTCTTTCCAAGGAGAAGTGATAAAATCAAGTTGGATTGTGAAGTACGTTCACCTTTTTATTAGGAGGAGTGCTCTTTTTCTACATTCGCTATGAGACAGAATTGGAATCTCTTTTTCTTTTTAGTTCTTTAACTTCTTTTATCCCTAAAGTTCTTTCTCTCTTTTTTAACCAACTTGATACATCACAAATGCTTTCGATTTTTTGTATCTCGCAATCCCCATTTTTCTCTTTAACAATATCGATAATCTATTTGAATCCTCAATAGTCTTTTATTCATTAAACATCTTACGACCAAAATGGTAAAGATGAAAGAACTTTAGGGTCCACGACTATTGAAGATATTAACGAGGGGCCAAAAACGTGTCATAGGAAAAACTTGAGGGATGAGAATTGTTATGAATGTTAAAAAGGGACCCAAATGATCAGAAAAATAATTTATAAAAATGGCTGATTTTCTCGTTCACCCCTTCATATTCCACATTCATGTTCCTTCCTTTTTTGGGGGCAAGGGGCTGAATTCATAACTGCATCTTATCAATTAATAAGAGAGGATTCGACTCATTAGGTCAACAAAATATTAATATAACCACGTATAAAATACCAATATGAAATATTTATTTTGTGTTATTGTATCTCCCAAATCAAATGAAAACCTTGAAAAACCCTAACAGGAATAAAGTATATTCAACGAATCTAAAGAAGGTATAGTATCTAAAATTTTACATGACTAATTAAAATGATGCATTGGCTAGTTTTAGTACGAATTATCAATTCGTTTTTTTTTTCGAACCCCTACAAGGCAATAGTCACCAACTTTAAGAAAAGGTTTATAATAACAATTGAGAATTAAAGGTCATTGATGTGAATATCAAGGTCTTATACCTAATTCAAATTTCAGTTGTTCTAGTGGCGAGGGCTCGAGTTAGAGCTAAGAGATTCAAGGATAGGCCTACCAATCGGGTTCAGGGAGTCATATGACCGAAAGGAGCATGTACAAAATTGAAGGTAAACCAAAATTGGTTTCCCTTGAAAAGGTTTACGTTGACGACAACATGTGCATAACTTCCACCACGATTAAACCAATATTCCAATTCCGCCCAACGTTCAAATTAGCTTTGAGACAGATTGGTGCAACGGCCATAAAATCCTATATAGGAATCCAATTGAGCTAGTTCAAGATGTATTGGAAAGATAAGAGACATAACTACAACTTTGATAAAAACAACAAGACCAAAATTTGTCGTTTTGGACTCCTAAATCATCAATAAAGTTGCTACAATACAACAACAAAGCCTTAATCTCAAGTAATTGAGGTCGGTTACATGAATCAATATAAGATTTTCTGTGTGGTCATTCGCATTAATACATTCCCTCAATTTTCTTCTATCAAACATCATACCCTCCTCTAAGTCTAACAAATCCATATCATTCTTGATGACTTCGGTCTAAACCTTCTTCGGCCTCCCACTACCTCTTACAACTTCATGCCTCAATCCTTCAAGTTTCCGAAACGGACCGTCACTCGGTCTTCTTTTTATGTGTTCAACCCACCACAAGCGATTTTTCCTCATCTGTTCTTCAATATGTACAACTAGTTTCTCTCGGATAATCTCATTTCTCACTCTATCATTTCTAGTATGCCCACACATCCATCGAAACATACGCATCTCTGTTACACTCATTTTCTGGATATGACATATTTTCATGATCCAACACTCTGTATCATACAACAATGCGGGTCTAACATCTGTTTTATAAAACTTCCTCTTCAGTCTCAATGGTATATTACGGTCACACAAGACACCCATTGCACCACTCCTTTTCAACAAACCAGCTTTAACTCAATGCGTCACATCTCCATCAAGCTCTCCATCTTTCTGAATAATAGAACCCAAATACCGAACATAATCATTTGCCACGATACTTTTGTCATCCAAACTAATTATACTCTGCTATCTACTTCGATCGGAACAAAACTTACACTCCAAATACTCAGTTTTACTTCTACTAATTCTAAAGCCTTTAGATTTCAATGTTTGTCTCCACACCTCCAACTTAACGTTAACACCTACCCTAGTCTTATCAAACAGAAAAATACCGTCAGCAAATAACATACACCATGGTACGGAGTCTTGTATATGACGAGTCACTTCATATATAACTAACGCAAAGAAAAACGAACTAAGTGCTGAGCCTTTAAAAGGCCTAGGGCATTTTAGAACTACTAAAAGATTTCTAAACCGAGGAGATCTTAAGTGAGTGAAATCTTACTTCCTCCGTTTCACAATATAAAACCTTCCATCTCTTTCCAAAATATTTGAAATTTTAAAGACTTTTAAGAATTAGTTTTCTAATGTTACTCTGATCCACAAATACAATTCTCTCATTGTCTACTATGTTTACTTATTTTCCTCTTCCTTAATCTACGCAAAAATGTCCAAAAAGTCTTGAGCCAAATAAGTGAAGTGAAATGCAAAGAAAGTTTAAGAACACAAAAATAAGTAAAGTGAAAGCGATTAAATCAGCTAAGAAACTTGAGCCAAATAATTATACCTCAGTGTAAATAATCTCATTCCGAAATTTTGTAGCTTTAGAACTAAAAGTATGCTAATAGTGATTCATGTTCGAGTTCCCAATTGGACGAAAAATAATAAAAAACATTCATGCTTTTAGTGATTCATGTTCGAGCCTCCTACATTAACTCCACTGCAGCCACCAATTCAATCCTCTAGTAAACTCTGACCAAAAACACCTATATTAGGATGATGAGGAAGTTGCCACGAGTCTCATGCAAAATCCAACATTAGGACCATTCATGCAAACACGTCCAAGAAAAAATAGAAATCTCCAAAAGTGACAGATTTGCCCATGTGCAGTAGTAGCGAGTAGCAAATACCATATGGAAAAGCCCAGTTTGAAAAGAAAGCAAAACATAGAAACCAAACTACCTCTCTCCTTCTGAAAAGTTTATAATCACTAAAAATTATAATGACATATTAAAGCAATCCTAAGAGCACAAGTCTCTCTCTCTCTCTCTCTCTCTCCCCCCCTCCCTCCCTCCCTTCCTCCCTCTCTGCTGAGGACCACTCTGCTGAGGACCACTCTCGATGAAATTTACAAATATCAAAGCATAGTGATTATTGAGACAGAAATTCCTCAAAAAAAGAACCAAGTCCGAAATCCAAATTCTCAGACTGTTTTACAAATATCAAAGCCTACTGATTATGACTACACTTCTGGTCTCATATGCTTAAACTTTCTAGCAGAAGAAATAATATAATATACACTATAATAATCTCCATGTTTAAATACACTTGTTGTCTTCGTGCTTAAGCTTTCTCATAGAAGATTCCGAATTTTTCACACATAACATTCCGAATTGAATGTTTACTTTCTTATTCATATTATAATAATCTTCATTTTTTAACGATAAAATATACAGAAAGCACTACAAAATCACAACAATGGAGGATTAAAACACATCAAACTAAAATCAGAATTTCACAATCGAAAATTCAAAAAACAAGATCAGATTTAAACTTGGAAAAAAAAACCTGTTAGTGCTGCTGGAGAAATCATAGAGTTTTCCGCGATTAGAGCAGACGATAACAGCAATCTTCACATCACAGAGAACCGAAAGCTCTTTCGCCTTCTTCGTCAATCCATTCCTCCTCTTCACAAAAGTAACTTGCCTACTTTTTTTGTTCTCAATTCTCTTAATCTCCAACTTTTTTCGCCCCATTCTTCACCGATCGAAAAACAAGGCAAAATTCAATAGTTTCTCGTCAATTTTTTTGGCCCTAATTTCTCCAATCGAAGAACACACACCCAGCACCGCGGCGGTTTTCCATTAGATTTATTGTGTCCGGTTTTTTAGCCAGTTGGAGATATTTATAGATCGGAAGGGTTGGGGAGTATGTAAATCGGTAAGTCGGTTCGCTTCGTAATCGGATAACGGCTGGGTTGGAGTGGGTGTCGTTTTGGGAGAAATTTTACTTTGGTAAGTAAATTTAAAAGTTAATAAATGAAGGAAAATGATTTACTTCTAGAATTTTGGGGATAGAAATCCTAAACTCCCAAATTGGGAGTGTTAAATGACTATCTCACCCCCTGCTAGTATAAGGGATTCACCCAACTATAAGGGCAAAACGGTCCAAAAAACTATTTTAGTCAATCTTTTAGCTAATAATTATAGTAGCCTAGCAAGGTCTAAATGAATGAATACAATATATGTAAGACAAAAAATTAATTATCTTTCTTATTAATTTGTATTTTTAATTTACGTGTAATGTATTAATTGGATTAAAAATAAATTTAAGTCAATATTAGGTCCACGTAATCGCTGGAGGATACGTCGACGAGATGAACTAGGAGAATATTTGTAGCAACACAGCTCCTATGCGGAACACATTTTATTTCGCACATGTGAGGCGGGATCTCAGCCGTTAGATTAAAATTTTGACGGCTGAGATTAATTTGAAAAATTAATACCTGTTCAAATTTTAAGAACATCTGTTGTCAAGGAAAAAAAATATTTCGCATATGCGAAAAAAAGGTGTTCCGCATAGGACCCGAATTGTGTTTGTAGTTGTGATAATAATAAAAGTACGATTTATCACTTAAAATGTCAAATCAATTTAGGGAAAATTTGTGTTATTATTAAGGTGGTTAAAATTAGAATTTTGACTTGAAACGAAAAATGTTTAAAAATTTGTAAATACGAGTATTGTAGTACAAATTTGAAGATCCTACAAAATTATTTGAATAATATTTCATGATAAAATTAATAATATTTTATTTATTTACAAAATCGATAAAGAATTCTCATACCAAATAAATATTGAAATAGTCGTCAAGGGTGAGAACAAATGATAACTGCGGACTAAGGCGTTGAAACTGAACTCAAAATTAAATTTTCCATTCAACCATATGTTTTTCTAATTAAGTTCCCTCGATCTCGAACCGAACAGATTCGATCCGACTCTCGATCTGACTGAACATAGATAAAATTAGCACGTGCCATATCGTCCAATACAATGATTCTACGAGTTAAATCGTTGATTCTACCTGATCTTCACTTTCATCGATTTCTATCAAATTTAACTCTATTTATACCTTAGTTGTTTTAGACTCGGTATATATTCACGTCCCCATTAATCATGTAGTTTAAAATTCTCTTGATAACAGAAGTAGTAATTGAGGAAAATATTCCCATTTTTTATAAGGTGGTTAATTATGAATCATAAGGATTATTGGCATTGATCAAGTTGTATTTGGTTTGAATTTGTTTTGTTTTCATCACGAATTTAGCCTCTCTTGTTTACATGCTATTGACTTTTCAAACAAAATTAATCAGTATTCACTTGTTTTATGACTAATTTAATTTTTTTTATTGTTATATTCTTTACGTACGGTAACTCTAAAAAAAAATTCTATCTAAGATAAAGTTAAAGCCGAGACCTTACTATGTATTTAAATTGCTTTTTAGTTTGAAAATTTTAATTTCAAATATTAAAAAAAAGTTATTTCAGAAAAAAATACAAGGATCAAAGTGAAATTTTTGTGTGACAAAACGTGCAAAATAGTGTTAAACTACACTCATAGTCTCTAACTTAATACACTCGTACTAAAATAAAGATCATCAAAAGAATATCAATCTCCATTTCCTTCGGTTTCCAAAAACAGCCTTGGCACATTTTTTTTTTAATCAGTAGCACAAGAGTTAATCCAAGACCATAGAGGGATAGGCTAGCATAATGGATAAGGACGAGATAGTGGGTACTAATCTACTTTTCCTGCACCTGATTTTAATCGAAGCTAAGCATGTATGTCACTATTGTCTATAGCGAGACATTTTCAATCGGATCTTAGTTGGATCTAATCATTATTTTTTTACTTTTTATGTTTTCATCCCCTTAATTTGCCGTAAATCGTGATAATTTTTTTTAAAGGCATTCTTATTCAAGATCCAAGACTCAGATGCAAGATCTATTACAGATCCTTCCAGATTTTGAGTTTCTCTCTAAACCCGGAGTTGTTCTGGGCCCTTCCTCAGTTTTCTTCATCTTTCTGAGACAATCTATGAAACGGTTGATACGCCTATTGTCTCGTAGATTGTTAATTTCCAAGAAAGATGTTGGAACTGAGATTGCTACTGCTGTTCAAAGATTTCAAAGAAGATGTTGCGAAGAATTTTATTATGTATTTATTTTTTCTACTGTTTTTAGTGTTGTTTACCCAGTCTGGGATGTATGCTTTTATCTGTTATCATGTGGTCTATACCATTGTATAACTTTTATTTTCTTGTATTTTCATTTTATCTTTTGATTGTAATGACTTTGGCTATTTTATGATTAATGGATAATTTCTTATTTAGGTAAAAAAATAGACATTTTATTTAATTTTTTTTTTTTATAATCAACGGCCCCTCTTATAAGATACAAATTAGACTTTTATGTCTTTAAGAGGTTTGAACTATAATTTTGAATAACTCGTGATCTTACTATAAATAAATTCTTTAGAGATAAAAAAAAAATAAAGTAAACCCTGAGCTCTGAGGTAACTGGTTGGAGTTGTAATATGCCTCACTGTTGACGAGAGTTCGATTCCCATAGTGGACATCGACTCTCGTGAGAATTTTCCGCGGTGGTAGAGCTCCGTGTATAAGAGCAGCATGAGCCAGACCCTCCCCGTAGACCCGGATTAGTCACCACGTTGGCGGTGAACACCGGTTGCCCCTCGGGGTTAAACCAAATAAATAAAGTCAACTTAGCTAAACCCAATTATCATTAACCATTACTGAACTTTAAAGCCCATCTGATCTCCAGAAGCCCAATCGTCGGTCTACAAAGCCAGAAATACTTGATGGCTCAATTTGTGAAATTTCTCGACCCCAAACTATTTTTGCCTTCAAATTCTGCCCCAACGAAAGCAAATCCAACCCACCCCTACCACCTCCCACATGTATATTGGCATCTAGTATTGCAATTGTTATTTACAAAAACTTTATTATTGACACTTTACAAGAGTTAAATCTAAACAAAAATGACTAAATGAGTAAGTAGTTAAACGTACACATTTGATTTAAAAAAGTTATACCACATAAATTATGGCTATAAGATTAATTAATTATAACATCTCTGTCTTATGGAAGAAAAAAATTCACACTATTACACGTATTTTTCGAAAAATAAACGTGCTAAAGAAGAAAAAAAACATTAAATACTCCGAAGTCTTATGAAAGCAGCAATGCATACCATGAATGGTGCTCTTTTTCACTTGTTATTGTGATCATGGCAACCAACCAGCCATGTAGTTACTCACACTGGGGCCTGCTGCTGCTATTGGATCGTTCTGATATCTGAATTTCAGTAAACAAATTAGTAACACACCAAAAAAAAAAAATAGCGACAGAGATGCAGATTTAAACTTTTAGAGGCCACAATATGATGCATGATAAAAATATAATGCACCATTATAAATAAGTATTTACGAGTTTAGGGACCAACATAATTTTTTTATTTTATTACACAACATAACGTCATATATGATACTTCCTTCGTTCAAGATTAAATGCTCATTTTCCTCCTTATTTGAAAAGGAAATTGGATATTTAACTTGAGAGGGAGGAAATACTAATTTTCAAAAAATGGGGGGTGGGGTGGGGAGTGTGTGAAGAAAGGTAGCAGCTACTTCAGTTCAAGTACTTAAAAGGCCAAGAAGGCAAGAACCATTTCTTGATTTTCAAAACTTCTTTTTGGATATTTGATGCAATGCTATTAACAATCTAAAGAACATAGCAATCAAGTGTGAATCTTGAACCTAAAGACTGGGAAGTAAACTTGGGCTGAGATGCAACATTTACCAAGAAATTTCATCAAAAATAAAACTTTTCTATAAAAAAATAACTATTCAAGAAAATGCTGAAGGTAGCTGAATCTATTTTTATAAACAGCGTGCTGACAAATCTCGCTGCGTTGTTTGACTTTATGTTTAAGATTTGTCAGCACAGTGCTAACAAAAAGCACATTCAGCACTGGAACCGGATTGACAGCCGCCAACCTCGCCCCCGAGATGTGCCCCCGAGATGTGCCGTTGATTGGAAAGAGTTGTTAATGTCTTCAGCAATCTTATACTAAATGGATTTAAGGTTAAATCTGGCTATGTATAAAGAACAATGGGAGTTCTCATTGATACAATAAGATTTTGGAACTACTTACCCCATCTGTAATGTGGGTTCACATTCCAAAGGATGAAAGAATCCATCACCCTGAGGTTGATGACCTCCTTGGCTACCATAACCAACATCTTGTGCATTTAGATTCCACTGCAGACTTACTTGACTTCCTTCCATCAACTGCTCACCACCACCATCAAGAAACTATAAATTTCTAATAAAATATTTGTGGTTTTTCAAGGATGGTTGCAGTATAATTCATTGCAAATATATTAAAGGGTACTGCTACAAAAACATTTTTTAGTCAATGAGAACCCATCCATTTGCTGCAGCAATTTCAACAAACTATGAAGTCTACTTTTTTTTTGGAAAAATATTATCACTGGGAGCAGTGGCAGAATCGGGAATTTATTGAAAATTTTTAGGGGCGAAATACAATATTTATAAAGAAATATCACAAAAAATAATTTTTTCCTATAGAAAATTCGTCGTTTCTGAAAATGTTGGGGGCCTCCCGCCCCCTTGGCTCTGCCACTGACTGGGAGGGATACGGGTGTCGAGTGCAGACCTATGGTTCTGAGTAAAAAATAATGCGCCAACTGTATTAAGCTTTGTTTAACAAAAAAATTCTACTTAGTACTTACCCTCTGTTTCAAGGTTTGGTTTGCCTCATTAAGTGCATGTTCCTGTGAAACACAACATGATCAATAAACTGACAATTTTACTCATGGATTGATTGAAAGTTCCCGAATGGTTTAATACCTTTCTCTGAAGGTCTGTAAGTTGATCAAGCATGAGTTGAGTCTGCAAAACAAAATAATGATCAGTTTTTTAATGTAATGTTAATGTTTCTCAAAGAAGTCCGGTTATGGTGCTAATAGGTCATTTTATCAGTATCATTCAGATAGATTTGGACCGTTGGATTGCTTAATCAAAAGGTCCAAATTATAGTGTCTAGAACAAAAGTGGAGGAATAGTCGTTTTAGAACAATTATGATTTGGATTGTCGATCAAGCAACCTAGATTTGTTAGTATGGTGTCGATAGAAATACCTATAACCACCTTAACCAAAAACCTTCCTAGGTACTGCATCTCAAAGTTCCATACAATGAATGTGAAAAAACATTTGAAAGAAACAATTGAAAAAGAAAGAGACTTTATGAACCCTAACACACAGAGGAAGCCAATTTAGATACAAATAACACAAAGCAAATTATGTAAATTCATGGTTTGCTCCAAAGGATTATAGGAATATTTTCATTTTTACATGCTTTTACTGTGGAAGAAAAATAGGAAAAACAAGAAAACTTGGGAGTACCCTTATTGATCTGATTTGCTTGAGTGACATGTCAAGCTGCCTTTCCAATGATTCAAGCTCTTTACTGTTTAAAGGACCAAGGTCTTCACCCAAAAGATTCCTAGTAACACATCAGCCAGCCACATTAAAACCCTTTATCTTTTTCATATTATTACTCTCTCCGTCCTAAATTGAATATTTATTTTCCTATTATTTTTAATAGAGAAATAGACATAATTGAGGACGGAAGGAGTATATCTTATCCTCGTTTTTTTAGAAATCATTGTTAGAGCTCAATAATGATATATGATAGAGAAATACCTTTGTGAACGTTGTAGGGCTTCATAACGTGCTTTAAGCTTCAAATACTCCTGCTGACTGCTTATCTCCTACATACATAATGTAATTATTTGCATTTTAGTTAAGAGCTCTATGGGATGAACCAGGAGACATCCGCAAATACACACAGAGAAGGTACTACTTCCATTCCATAATATAAATCGTTTAGTCGTCTAAAAATGAGGTACTTTGTTGGTCAAAATATCAAAGGCCGAAGGTACTTTGTTTTCTTAATTTTCGCAACATGTTGCTAAGTTGGAACTTCTTTTATGCATAGTTAGTAGTAAATATTTCCTACTATTCTCAGAGTAACCTCAAAGGCCGAAGGAAGATGAAAAATATGCTATGAAGTCAACAAATAAATAGGAGAAGTGCTGGAAGGAGGAATCGAACCGAGGAGGGAAGGCTCTCATTAAAAAAAAAGGCGAGGATCCTTATCGGGTCGGGTTTCTGAGAAGACCCGGTTCAGGCTTACTATATAAGGATTAGCCTTAGATATTTTGGCAGTTTTATAGTTCTTCCCCAAATTCGAATTCTCCCCTTCCCTCCATTTCTGTCTAGAACCCTAGCTATCAATTGATCGAATTCCTCATCAATTGTCTGCTAATTCTCTTATTTTCTCCTTCTATACTGTAATCGAAGCATTAATAAACATCAATTGCCAGTTTGATTGTCTCAGACACAACAAAATATTGGTGCTAATATGAAAGATTGTGATTGGATCCACAAATGCATGTTATTAAGAGAACAATATTCTCCTTTGAGAATAATCAAAAATGAAAAAAAATTCACATCAAACAATCAGTCCTAAGTAGTTACTAGTTGGACAGTGTGAAAGAAGGGAGAGGATTCTCGAACGCAATTAAATGATTCAATGAATTTGAAAGATTGAACAAAGAGGCAGATGAGGCGAAAATCTCATGTAAGATTTTCTAGAGTTTTAATAAGACCACAATTTTCATGTATCATTAACTATTATATAGTTTAACAACCTTTTAGAACCCATGTTTGTATTAACTTACCACAAATAAATACATTTTCAGTTAACAAGAAAAAAAAGCTACAAAATGGCAACTATTCTTGGCATGCACTATAATAAGAACATTATGAAGAGTTTAGCCATTTTTATTAATCTTCAGCATATATACAACAACAATAGCATAACCCATTAAGTCCCCAATAATTGGGGGTATGGGCGGGATGGACGGGATACAAACCTAACCTTTGTCAAACAAAGTGGGTCGATCCCGAGGATACCATCTAAAAGCAGATGTATTGAGACTAACCTAACATTTGGCAACAAGTGCACAAAGTAGTTGCTCATATAATACACACGTAACAATGGTCCCCTATGCCATCGCGTTTGCTTACAGAATCATGCCCTCAAATCAAAGCCAAAAGGCATCGGGATAAAGCGGACCCAAAGAACCATTTTTGATTTATGTGCACATCACCATGCTTCTTTCATTCAAGATCCAGAGCATTAGTGGTGCACAACTTGACATATATATATATATATATATATATATATATATATATATATATATATATATATATATATTGAATAATAAGTGAAGTTTCGCCCTAAATCTTAGAATTTATCTAATGGAAAATCAATTCAAGAAACTAACTTTTTATTGAATTAAACATTAAATTGACCTAAACAGTAAAGATCATGAAACAAGAGACAACCCATATCCATATAGACCAATTCCATCATCACCTCAAGTATTGTAAGTTTTACTGGGCACGTATATACCGCTTTTTGCAACCTTCTTAACAATTAAGAGATACGTTCCAAGTTAGTAATTTTTATAACATACCCCCACCCCAATATCATACACACCGCCAAAATATAGAGCCTTGAATGCTAGAAGAAAAGCACCTAGACCTAACTTGATTTTCTTCCTATGGCCATAATATCTCAAAGCTTATCATAGTTCAAAAACTAATTATGGACTCAAATATGAACTCTAAGCATGTTAGGCTTTAGTTTTCATCTTGCTCTAATTATCACCCTTGAGTTCATCCAAGTATGTGTCTTCATATATCAAGAAATGCTAATTTCATCTAATGGTTTCTTAAAAAAAACACCATTTTGAAAGCAAGTAGAAAAAAAACATGAAAAGGGCAAAGGGAGTTTTACCATTCTTATCCATGAAAGTTTATAATTTATCTATCTTCCTCTTGAGGAGAATGAAATACAAATTTTCATTATTGACTAGATAGGGAGTTTGTAGAATAATTACCAGTGCCTCTCTTATAGACAAATTTGGCTCTGGTGCTCCATAGTTGCATTTTTGGTACCTCTCTAGGGTCTTGAGCATGCTGTGCAATAGTTAAACACAAATACATATCAACTTAAAGAGTAAAATTATATCTGAAAGCTAAACATAAAAGACAAGAATACATATAAACTTAACAAATACTCGCTCCGTCCCAAATTTAATGTCTACCTTTTGTATTCAAGTAAAATAGGAAAATGCACATTCAATTTGGGACGGTGAATATATCCAATAACAAATTATTACTAACGTGTACATCAAATTAATTTTTTCTTTTAATATTATGCATATAAGTTGTATAGCTAAAAATAAATTTCTTATACATATGAATATTTTTACTCCAAAAAAATGTATTTTATGAATATTTAAGAACTTTTGGCAGTATATCCTGGTTTCATTAAAGCAAGGAAAAAAAAAGTGGAAGGCAGGGGATGATAAAATCACTATTTTTCTTATGAAATGTAGAAAAGAAAAAAAAAGGGAAGAAAGCACTTAATAAAACGAATAAATGAAAGAAGAAAAAAAGCAATTGACCTCTCATCCAATATCCATTGGTTCTCTTCTTGCTTCTGCTAATAATTATTTGATGTTAAATAAATAGAAGAGATAAACCTAATGGACTATCTGAGTGATGTAAAAATTAGACCGATGACAATATATTCAGATGCACACACAAAAACTATGTGTATATAGATGTATTAATTTTTAAAATAATTATAAAAAATTCTTAGACTAAAAAAGAGATTACAACTTTTAGAATGTTACCCTTTCCTCCTCCCCAAATCAAATGTTCACTATTTCATTAGACATTCAATTTGCGACGGAGAAGAAGATGTGGAGCTGATTTCAAACAAACATCACATATAATTGACAGAAGAAGAATTGGATACACTGGAAATTAAAGATCTTCCCTTTATTCAAAGAGGACAAGAAGAAGAATTGAAGAATCAAAACCCTAATTACCCCAATAGACCAAACCCTAGATTCAAGGAACTGTTCAGACATCTCTCTATCTCCCTCTCCCTGATCAATCACACATAGAGAACTGAGGCAATTAAACTTCTGAAGTTTCTAATTAAGGATCTCTTCTCCTCTCACTCTTTGGCATCTTATTACAACTTTAATCGAGTTACCTTGTAAAAAAATTTCCTAAAAGGGAAAAAGGGATAGACTGAAAATTAACAATTAGCAAAAAGAACTATTTTTTGGTAAATCCAGGTTTGAAAAGCTGCAAAGAAATAAAAAAAAAACAACCCTTGTTAGAGATAATTAAATAAAACTTTTAGCATCTAAGATGAAAAAATTAAGGAGTCCAACTGATGATCAAAGATGCTGACTTTACTTCAGGAAAATGGAAAGGGGATAAAAAAGAAGATGGCATTTTCAAATTTTCTTGATCAGCTTGAAGATGGTTGAAAACATTAGATCAAGACAATATTTTTGCAGCAGAAAACAAGAAAATCAAAGCCCTTCTTTCCAAATGTCAAGGAAAGTATATAAAAAAACTAAAAAGAAGATAAAAGAGATATGCTTTTCTAATGCCCAAAAACTACATCAGAAAGAAAGAAAAGAAAATGAACATGAATATAGAAATGATCTTCTTTTCATGGTGTTTTCCTATTGCAGATCTAACATAAAACCTCAGCACAAAGTCCTATGCAATCCAAACCATTCACCAAAACAGAAGCTTTCAGCTCTAAAAAAGAGAAAAAAAACAAAAACAAAAACACCTAAGTCCTATATCAGATCTCAAGAAATTAAAAACCCATATTAGAAAAAGAAGTAATTTTTTTTTAATAAGTAGTACTAATTGTATATAAAGTTGGGTGGTTTTTTTTAATATATTTTTATAACATAACATGTGTGTATACCTAGAGCTACTGCAAAATTCATAGAGCTTTCCTCTATTGGAGAAGATGATCAAAGCAACTTCAGCATCACATAGAACAGAAAGCTCATAAGCTTTCTTCAAAAGCCCATTCCTTCTCTTTGCAAAGGTCACTTGCCTATTGATCTTGTTCTCTATCCTCTTAAGCTCAACCCTACCCCTTCCCATCCTTTCTCTCTCTTCTTTCTTTCTATCTTTCTCTCTCTTCTTTTATCAAATTCAGTACTGATGAAACTCTCACAAAAAAAAATCTTTTTTTTTCCTTTCTCTCACACTTCCTTTTTTTCCTTGTATCACTCTCTTTATATACACATCTCACAATAATAGATACAATTCATGAAGTGTGTATGAGGTCGTAGTCTAGTGGGGCAAGCCTCTACCCGTGACCAAGAGGTCCCGGGTTCGACACCCTCCCCTACGTGGAGCAATACAAATTCTCCTCCTCTGATGAGGGAGAATTTAAGGTTGCTGACAAAAAAAAAGGTAAAGCAAATGAAATGAGAACTTTTTTTCTCTCTCCCTATATCTCATTTGTGGATTTCCAAGTCACCAACAATGATAAGGGTTTATATGGAAGAGGTTGGAATCTTTTGTATTATTTTGTAAAAAAAATCTAAATAAAATCAAACAAAATGGTAGAGCCTAAGGGAAAAAGTTGGCAAACAAGTGAATTCAGCGCAGCTGGTCTCACATTCGATCATCCGATGCTTGTAAAGTTTTTCCTTTAAAAAAGATAAATAAAATCAAATGAAAACTGTGGAACCTAAGGGATAAAGATGACAACAAGTGAGCTAGCGTAGCTAGTCTCACATTTTCGTTCTTCTAAGGCTTGTCCGGTTAAATTAAAAATTACATGTTCGAGTCATTCTTTTGTTTTTTGGACCTCACCAGAGGAGGGAGCCCAAGTAAGGCGGATAGAAGACCGGCAAGCCGGTTGCCCCAAGAGGGGAATATAAGTGCCTCACAGAGGAGGTAAATTAGAAAACCGGTAAACCGGTTGCCCCAAGAGGGGAATATAGGTGTCTCACACAAAGAGAACCAAAGAATTAGAAATTAAATCATGCCCCTTTGTACGAGGAGGGTATCGAACCCACAACCATGAGCCTCACTGGATTATGGACCTTGTGATATGTTCGAGTCATTCAATATATTACATTGTCAAATTTATCATATTAAAATCTCAACCGAATTAGTTGTTTATACCTGAACACTAATCAACCAACAAACAACAATTTGTGATTCGCAAAAGAATGGATCAGATAATGAGACAAATATTCATCCCGATTCAAGTGGAGAGTGGTGAGAAAAAGGATGATTACATGTGAGTGACGTGCATGTTAATGGTGTGCGGGCCATCTTGATGCTGAGATGTGAAGGATCCAACGGTATAGATATAGGGAGTATGAATAACTGAGGGGTAATAGTGGGAAGGAAATATTAAAACGTGAGGTATTTCAATGCTGAAGTGCTACGTGTCAGATGAGAAGTGGTTATGATACTTTTCAAGGGTTTCCACTAATCATCTGACAAGACCTTAAGAAGCAAAACCATAGTATAGTCAGTAGTTCTCTTTTGCTTTTGGGCAAAATTACCCTTAAGACATGCAAATGTATTTTTTTTTTGGTTAAAAAAAGTTTGGGTGAGTTCGGCTTCGGTCATCACCACAGGTCAGGGCAGGCCTTAGGAACCATAGATCGCTTATAAGGGTACTTACAGATCACCACCAACACAGCCCTCACGTCGGCAGCGGGAATTGAACACTTAACCTTTGTAAAGACGTTCCAAATCCTTACCAAATGAGCCATCTTGTGTTGGTAAGACGTGCAAATGTATGTTTGGACCATCTAGCAAAAAAAAAAAAAAAAATGTTTGGACCCCTTAGCTTACCCATGTTTTATTGTTTTTCCCTTTGGCTTTACGCTTGTAATAACAGTCACTGCAACAAGGTGATTGTTTAATTAACTCTGTCCGAAAATAAATATCATACTTCCTATTTATTTTATATAAAAAAATAGATATTTAATTCCCAATAAAAGTAGTAACAAAGTTCATTTATATTTTCTTCTTTATTGTATCCTTTGAAAATTCCAATAAGAGATTTATGAACATGTTTGAACTATAAATGTAGATTTGTACATCTTGTCTTTATTTATGAATGGAAGAGGTTTTGTAAATTGGCAATGTTGCACACTGTTTAAAGAAATCGTTAGTTGTAACTCAACATATACCCTCATATGTAATCGGTAAGTGAACTGCTAATGTTAAAGTGAAACTATGTATTTGACTCCCACTTGTAATGCCATGTTGAAAATGCTTTTGGTCAGACATTCTCCGAGCAGCTGCTCTAGGTAAGGTTTTCCTCTAAATAAATTAGATTTGCTAGTACGATCTTAATTCAGATTCAAGGTACGTTTGAACATCAAGTGTTCTAAACAAAGTGATTGTAACTCGCAACAACTTTTGAATCAAACATGTATAATTTAGACTTAACATGTTTAGGAGTTTAATTTAGAATAAAGCAAGCTTTAACAATATGAAGAAACTTTTCTATTTGTAACCTACGTACAAGCGGGGTTGATATTGCTACTCGAACTAAGTTTTCCAACACTTAGTTTAGTTACAATCAATCTTGTAATGAAATCAAACATTAAAGTGCTAATTATTGATGTCATTCCTTTAGATCAATTTAGCAATACGAATAGTTTGCTAGGTGCCAATGATTATTTGAAATTGTGGGAAATGTTTTTTTATGTTATTAAAATTGTATAGTTGGAAAACAAACTTTATCATTTACAAATGTTTATGTTTATGCCAAAATCCAATGTGTTGACATATAACAACTATTTTAACTTTCTGTTTTCTCCTTTATCTTTAAGAATTTGATGCTGTGTGTTGAAGAATGAAAGAAATGGAAGAATTGAAGGTGATGAAGTGGCTGAAAGTTCTGCTGGAACTTGCAGAAATAAAGAAGAAAATAGAGACGGGCTATTTGGTTGGTAAATAGCGACATGAAGTGCCGTGGGCAAGGTTGTTAAAAACGCGTTTCTACGTAGACTCGGTGGAGGGGTGAAAAATCGTAAACTCGTGAATCGTAAAATAAATCGTAAAATCGTATCGAGAAATTAATATATATATATATATATATATATATATATTAATTATATAACAATAATTAACATACAAATCATATTATATGATCCAAAAATATGTAAAAAAAATCATTAAACATAGTTTCACAATAAAGAACTTATAAGTCTTTTCAAAATATACAAATACGACTACACATAAAATAAAATAAAGTACGTAATAAGTTTATGATCTAATAGAGCAAGTCATTCAAAGACTTGAATTTCGAACCACCGTCGCTACCATCATCCTCCATATCATTTCCGTCTTCCTCAAGCTCATCATCATCATTATGAGGAAGCTCTAAATCGTCAAAGGATGCATCGATAGCACTAGTAGAAGCATCACGTACAAATTCTACATTGTCTTCTTCTTCCAAATCCAACTCAGTATTCTCATCTACAGTCCAATCATCATCCGAAGAAAGATCATCAAGGTTATATTCCTTCGACTTTCGAGATCGCTTATTCTTACCCAATTTTGCATTAGCCATCACGTAAACAACATCATTCATTGTCTTTTGCTTCAAACGGTTTCTTCTCTTAGTGTGAACCTAGGTGAAATTGACATATTGTATGTCACATACATATCCTCATAAAAACAAAACAAATAAACCAAACACAAAAGTCATTTTCCACATTTTGGTCTCACTTTCTATTTTTAGGACTTCTATAAGAAAAAATTACCCAAAACAAGCTAACAGAAGGATACAATAAAATAAAACTAATGAGAGGATAAATTTTTACCATTTCAAAGGCACTCCAATTACGTTCGCAACCAGAGGAACTGCATGTCAAACTCAATATACGAATTGCAAATCTTTGAAGCTCTGGATACTTATCACCATAAGATTCCCACCACTGTGATGGATTCTTGGTTTGAATTCCAGCAATTGCAACTTTACTACCAAAAAATCATGCTCGACTTTTAAAATACTCAAGTTGAGAATCTATCTTGGTAACTTCATCCATGCTTTCCACCATCCTTTGCATGCACTCATATAGTCCATGTTTAACCTCGTAAAGAGGTTTAAAATCGGGACTATAATGAAATCGAGGATTCAAGTAGTATCCCGCGGCATGTAACGGCCTATGCATTTGCCTATCCCATCTTCTATCAATGATCTCCAGCAAAGGCTCATACCTAAATAATGAAGAAAGACAAATATGAATAGATCTCCAAACCATTCTTATCAAAATAAAAATTATAACATATTTGTTATTTACCTTTTCTTTACGCCGTTGAATACAACTTTTATCTTCTCCTTAGCTTGAATCATCTCTTCATAAATGAAACCCATGGAAGGTTTCTCATATGAATCCACCAAACGAAGCACTTTAATGAGAGGATAAGCACCTCTCAAGCATATCACAATATTTTTCCAAAACTCCTTATCCAAAATCAAATCCTCAATGAACTTTCCATTTTTAGATTTCGAGAGTTTACCGGATTTCCACTCATTTGAAGTGAACATTCTTATCAATGCTCCCTTGTTGTCATTCAAGCAACCCAAAGTCAAGTAAGAAGTTGCAAAGCGAGTAATGGCCGGTCTTATCAAATCACCCCCTTTGGTAAACTGATGGAGCAAACAAATTAAAGTAGTCCTCGAATAAATATAGGTTGTAACCTTCTTGCCATTTGCAATTGTCTCCTTATGGATCGAGATTTTCTTCTCAAAATCCTCCAACATTAAGTCAATACAATGTGCTGCGCAAGGTGTCCAATACAACCTTTTCCTTTTCTCCATTAACATCTCCTCGGCTGCTTTATAATTTGCTGCATTGTCTGTAACGATTTGTAAGACGTTTTCTTCTCCAACCTCCTCGACAATATCATCCATCATCTTGAAAACTTTGTCTGTTGTCTTGGATATAGACGATGCATCAATAGACTTCAGAAAAATAGTGCCTTTAGGACTATTAACAAGGAAATTGAGTATAGTCCTTCTCCTCCTATCGGTCCACCCATCTGTCATTATAGTGCAACTCGTTTTCTTCCAATA
This sequence comes from Vinca minor, assembly GCA_026122235.1. NCBI lineage: Eukaryota > Viridiplantae > Streptophyta > Magnoliopsida > Gentianales > Apocynaceae > Vinca > Vinca minor. The sequence goes on along the minus strand of JAOCZM010000100.1, from coordinate 2,940,914 downwards.
AACCTTGTGATCTTCTAAGTCCTCCTTCATGGAATCAACCTTTTGCTTCAAGTACTTGACTCTAATCTCATGATAAGATGGCGACTTGAATCCTGGACCATGCTTTGCAACCAATTCAAACATATTCTGAAACTCATCACTATTGGCTACATTAAACGGTATATCATTGTTGTAAAAGAAAGAAGCAATTTATTGGCACGCTTCTTCTCGAGTATTCTTCTAGAAAATGCTACTTACCGTGGATTGACTACTAGTACCTTTTCTCTTGAAAATATTTGTATAACTTTGCTCGACCACTTGCCTTTTTCTTCTCAAGTTTCCTTCTTCTGTTTGCTCATCATCATATTCTCCTTTATGTTGTTTAGTCTTTCTAATTAGATTTTCTTGCAATAAAGATACGACTACCAACATTTCCCGCTGAACATCGCCTGGAACAGATAAACATGGTGCACTATCCTTTTTTGTCCTTGCCAAATGATGTTTAAATCGATAAATTCCTCATAATATGCATTTCTTACAATAGTTGCAAATGATCTTTTTTGGATTCTCAGGATGTACAGTTCCATGTTTCCATCCAATATCAGCCCTATTCCCGGGAGCATTTCTGGCAGGTTTTGAACTTTGAGATCTACTAGCGCCTTCACCGCTTACGCTCGCACCACTACCAGAACCCGTAGCTGACATCCTTGAGGGGAAAAAAAATATAAGAGTATGTTAGAGCCAAGAAAATGGAATTAACAACATACAAAATATCAAACATGGGCAGCATAATATCATCAGCATTTCCCCTTTGTGACATTCCCCTGTATATCTCAAAGCCGGTGACAACAAGCTCATGACTTTCTAAGCACTAAATGAATCATGAGAGTCCTGTTTAATTGACTTCGCTAGTTCATCCATTACATAATTTTTTACAATGCTCATCCTACACAGCTCCATCTGTTCTACTACAACATAATAAAAGAACATGGTCTAATCTAATCTAGTTGAGAAACGAGACCATATAACCAACCTAGAGCAAGGAAGCTACCATTCTCAAAACACACCCCTCAAATGTAAAACTTCAGTTCAAGCATAGCAAATTTATTGCAGACTGGGAAAATTTGCTTCATTTTATCAAAAAAAAAAAAAATCATCTAAATCCTAAAAGCATTCTGCTTTCAAATAGGAATATGTTCATTAGTCATCCGAATTAGATTGTTACAGACTAAAAAGTCCTTTCATTTGAGTAAATAAAGATTGCTATGTATTTGGATCACCAGAGACTTTTTCTCATAAATTCTACAAGCAAGTGATTGGTGAAACTTTTTTTTACAAAACAAACAAACGATATTTCAAACATATTCATAACTGGGTCTTAATAGAGCAAAATAATGTGAGTAATTGGTTTTGGGAAGAGGAAAAAGGAAGAGAATATTTGAATTGAATTGAAATCTAGGGTTTCGAAGAACTTTACCTGTATAAATTAATTGAGATGATGAAAGAGTAATTTTGTGCTTGAAGACTTTCAGTTCTCCTCTTGATCTTGAATCTTCCTTCATGAATGGTGATAATGGAGATTGAGTCTCCCGTTCTTTCCCGTCGTTCTCCCCAGATAAGATGGATTTTTTGTCGGTTTTTTGGTTTAGATAAATTAGGTGATTTTTATTATTAAAAAAAAAAAAAAAATTTGGGTGACCCGACCCTACCCGAATTTAATAATAACCCGACCCATCATACTTTTGGTAGAATCGGTAGAAACATTCGTTTCTACGTTTTTACGTTCCGAGTCAACGTTTCTACTCCGTTTCTACCAGATTGCGTTTTTACTCACGATTCAACACGTTTTACCTCCGTAGAATCGTAAAATCGTACGTTTTTACGTTTTGACTCGCGTTTTTAACAACATTGACCGTGGGTATTCGGTCGGTTAATAGGGACCGTAATTTCGGTCGATAGTCCTGCGTCGGCATTCGGTCGTTATATAGTCAAAGTACAAAGTCAACAATGTTGACCATTCAGTTGGTATTCGGTCGGTACATAGCGACCAAATATTCAGTCGCTAGACTTGCCGTCGGTATTCGGTCGGTAATTTGCTTTGCGACGAAAAATACACGACCACGTGAATCGGTCGTTAAACTGAGTTTAGCGACGGAAATGTCCGTCTCTGTAACACTGTTTTCTTGTAGTGAACACTGAATTAAATAAAGGCTTGAAGCCGGGTCAGAATAGAAATGCATGGATCCAGGTCAACATAAATGGGTAGCAGTTAATAGATTAGTTATCAATGTAATTAATTAGTCCTAATTCGGTTAAGGGTTAGTTAGAAATCCTAACTACTTTTACTTTGAATATAAACTAACAATTTATTGTGAGATAATTAATAGAAAATCTGAAAAAAAAAATTCCAACTCCCTTTGTTCTTCATTTTTCATCATGGTATCAGAGCTTTAAGCTCGAGTTGCGATCTCTGATTTCTTCTGAATTTGTTGCTCGGTCATCTTCATCTTTTGATCGAAGGTTCATCTGATATAGCATGGCTTCTTGCTGGTGTTAATTTGTTTTTTTTATCTTGTTTTGAACATCTGCTATGTTCTTAGGGTTTTTGTTTTGATTATATTGTTTTGTTTAAGAACAAAGAATTTTCTTCTTGATTCTTGCTTTTCTCAGTACATTTTACAATGGCACAAACCGAAATCACTCCTGATAGTTCTCTTCATCCATTTTATATTTCTCCAACTGAAAATCCTGCTTTACTTCTAGTTCAGAAGCCTCTTTCTGGTATCAATTACTATAGTTTGAGAAGAGCTCTTATTATGAAGAATAAATTGTACTTTATTGAGGATGTTGCTAATGTGGTTATACCTAAGCCACATGAACCATATTATTCTACTTGGGAACAGGCTGACCAAACTGTTCTAACATGGATAGGTAATACCATCACACACACACCATTGCACAGAGTATTTTGTCATTGAACACTTCTAAGGCTGTTTTGATTTGTCTAGAAAAAAGTTGTGCAAAGTCTAATGCATATAGACTTTCTGATTTTTTGGAAGAGTTTCATAACTTGAAACAAGGAAATTTGACAGTAGAAGAGTACTATGCTCATTTGAAAATCTTATGGGATGAGTATTTGGTACTTAGACCTTTGCCAGAATGCACGTGTGGTGCTATGACCACTGTACATGATTACTATGAATCTGACTATGTGATCAGATTCTTAAGAGGCTTGAATGAAGAGTTTGGTCATGTTAAAACCAAAATCATCATGAATAAGAAGATTCATTTGATTGATGATGTTCTAAACTTTGCAACACATCAAGAAAGCCAGATTGCTCATACTAATAATGGAAAATAAGCTCATTATGTATAGTCATGGTCCTAATTTTGGAGGTTCTATGAAGAGTACTAATTCTGGATTAGAAGCTTCTAATGTCAATCAATAAACTAATATCAGTAGTATCAATTCCATCAACTTAGGAATGAGGAGAGTAAGTTAATAATCAAAGGAGAAACATTTTTGTTTGTTCTCATTGTGGAATGAATGGTCATACTGTGGATAGATGCTATAAAAAACATGGCTATCCACCTGGACACAAACTTTATAAAGGAAATGTATCTAGTTATCATAGTAGTAACAATAACAATCACAGTGGAAATGGAAACTATCAGTCATCTGATAATCAGCAATACAAGAATACTGTGTCTAACATTGGAAGTTCAAAAGGACATTTCAGATCTGTGAATCAGTTTGTTGTTGATCAAGGTAGTTTTTCTGCACCTTTGACTGGTCAAGTTGTTCTTACTGGATTCTCTTTGGAGCAGCAACAACAATTATTGCAGTTATTCAAAGGTATGCAAGTTGGCAACACAAGTGGTGATCATTGAACAAACTCATCAACACAACCTATGGTGAACCAGACTTCTTCTCTTACTGCTAATTTTGGCAATTTTAATGCTCCATCAGGTATCTCTAATGTTCCTTGGATTTTAGATTATGGTGCAACTGATCATGTCAGTTGTTCTCCTCATTACTTCACTTCCTTTATGCCTATTCAGCACATATTTGTTAAACTTTATAACAAAATGTATATTCATGTCACTCACAAAGGTATTGTGAGGCTATCTTATTTTCTTGTCCTTCATAATGTCCCCTGTGTACCTGCATTTCACCTCAATATTATTTCAGTATGACAACTCACAAGTCAAAATTCTTGCAATGTGATTTTTGATGCTGAAAAATGTGTAATATAGGACCTTCCATCTTTGAGGAGGATTGGATTAGCTGAGGTTTGGCAAGGATTGTATTTGCTCAATCTAAACTCTCTTCTCAACCATAGTACTGTCATCAATAAAGTTGATCATGTCAAGTGTGTTCATTGTACTGCTTCTTTTAATATTTCCAATAAAGAGATTGATTCTCTATTGTGGCATTATAGGTTAGGTCATGTGTCCCTTCCTAGGTTAAGACATATTAAGAGTATATATTCTTCTATTATTTGTAAGCTTGATTGTCATTGTAGCATTTGTCCTTTAGCAAAGCTACATAAGTTGAGTTTTTCTCTGAGTAATACAATTGTTAAAGTTGCTTTTGATCTTATTCATGTTGACATTTGGGGGACATATACACAAGAAACAATTTATGGTCAGAAATACTTTCTCACAATTTTGGATGATTTCACTAGGTTTACTTGGATTTTCTTATTAAAATCTAAATCTGCAGCTCAAACCACTCTTAAGTCTTTCCTTGCTTTTATTCAAACTCAATTTTCAACCATTGTCGAGACTATTAGGATTGATAATGGTCCTGAATTCTACTCTCAAAAGGGAATTATACATCAAACATCATGTATGGCTACTCCTCAACAAAATGACATTGTTGAGAGAAAGTATCAACATATAATGAATGGTATTAGAGCATTAAAATTCCAGTCACACATACCTCTTTATTTCTGGGGAATTTGTGTGCAACATGCCACATATTTGATAAATTTAACTTCTTCCCCTATCATTAGAAATATTTGTTTTTATGGAAAAACTCTTTGGTGTTGTTCATTCTTATCAAAACCTTAAGGTTTTTGGGTGTCTAAGCTATGTATGCACCTTAGAACATGGAGGGGAAGTTTGATCCAAGGGGAAAAATGTTTGTTTACTTAGGTCAGTCTAGAACATCCAAAGGGTATCTACTTCTTAATCTTGATACTCATAAAGTCTTCATATCAAGGGATGTGATATTTGTTGAAAATGTTTTTCCTTTTTCCTCACATGCTTTTGATGATCATGTTTCTAGTTCTTTTGTTCATTTACATTCTTTATATGTGCATGATCATACTATCTCTTCATCAGACAATGTTCTGGTTGAAGCACATACTGATCCTTTAACTTCTATGTCTCCATCATTGTCATTATCCACAACTGACCTTCCTGAACTATCCTCACAGGAAGTTGTTTCTTCCACAGTTGATCCTTTATCCACTGTGGCATCTAGAAAATCATGTAGAGTTTCTAAAACTCTTACTTACTTGCAATACTATGAGTGTTCTCTTTTACCATCCTCCTCTCATATTTCTCCTCATAGTTTGAATAATGTTCTTTCTTATGAACCGTTGCACCATAATCATAAATCCTTTGTTTTATTGTTGAACATTACTAAAGAACCTAATACTTTTCATGAGGTTGTTCAACACAAAGAATGGAGAGATGCTATGTAGGCTGAAATTAGTGGCGGAGCCAGGAATTTTTCTTTGGGGGGGCACAATTAACATTGACAAAATAAATTCATAAAAGCATATAAACATTGGCGGAGCCAAAAAATTTTTTTGGATGAAATCTTATAAACTAGAGTTATTCACATTTTGTTCACCTTTTTCACTCTATTGATCAGTGCTTCATAAACCTCCAAATCCTCTGACTTAAAAAAAAAATGGCAAAGCTACAAAGTTTTCATTGTCATTAACGTGCATGGCCATCAAAGAGAAGGACTCTCGAGAAGAAAAAATAAATATTTACTATTGAAATTAAAATATATTTCATATTTGATTGTTGAATCCAAAAAGAACAAGCTTGAATAAAAAGGTCCCAAATACCTTTTTTGTATGATTAGACCAAAATAAAAGGCCATTTAGAAATATTAGGGGTATTAGAGATGAAGTTGGAGGAACCATGGAGGGCTTGTTATTAATGTGAACGAATATTGATCACACGGTCCACACCATATAGTCTAATGAACCGTAATTAATATCAAAATTTTCCAACTTAAATCTTGAATCCCATAAATTTGCCTCATTTTCAAAAGCCACTTGCAGTCTATAAGACTATAACTTGTACACTATTTTTTTATTTTTGATAAAATCTTATATTATAATCTATTAGTAATTATGAATTTTTTGATGAAATTTTATAAATATTATAATCTCTTGCATAATTAAGTTTGTTTCAATTTTAACCAAAATTGTTAAGATATAAGTGGTGTAATTCCTATAATTCACGAACTAAAAAATCTAATTTTAAATCGTAAAGTGATTCAAAATGTTCACGGGACGAGGTGTTATAAAAACAAAACTAAAATTATATAATAAAAAAAAATGGAAAAAATTGGGGGGCCCCACCTAGCTCCGCCAGTGGCTGAAATAGATGTTTTAGATGCTAATGAGACTTGAATTTTGACTTATCTTCCACATGAGAAGACTGCTATTGATTGTAAATGGGTATACTAAGTTAAATTCCTATCTACATGAGAGATTGAAAGATATAAGACCATGCTTGTGGCAAAAGGGTATACACAGTTATTAGGCATTGATTACCTTGAAACATTTTCACCAGTTTCCAATATGACAACTATTAGAATACTTTTGGCTTTGGCAGCTGCTAAGGGCTAGTTTGTTCATCAGCTTGACATAAATATTGCTTTTCTTCATGGTGATTTGCATAAGGATATATATGTGAAGCCTCCTCCTGGTTACTATACTGAATAAAAAGGAAAATTTTACAAATTACAAAATTCTCTTTATGGTTTGAAGCAGGCTAGTAGAGAATGGAATGATAGATTGACAAGATCATTACCCAACCTTGGTTTTTTTCAATCTTGGCATGATTACAACATTTTTATCAAGGTTACTGGTGATAAATTCATTGCTCTTTTTGTATATGTGGATGATGTTATCTTAACAAGCAATGACATGGAGGAAATCATTGCAGTTAAGTCTTTTCTACATGCTAAATTTAAGATCAAGGACCTTGGTGCTCTAAAGTACTTCTTAGGCATTGAGGTTTCCAGGAGTAAGGAGGGGATCAACTTGTCTCAAAGAAAATATGTCCTTGATTTACTTAAGGAATAAGGATTCCTTTACAGCAAACCTATCACTACTCCTATAGATCCCAAAGCTAAGTATGAGAATGGGGATTCTGAGCCCTTTTCTGATGTTACTAAATATAGGAAAGTGATAAGGAAGTTATTATACTTGTGCGTTACAAGGCCAGACATATGCTATGTTGTTCAGCAGCTTAGCCAGTTTCTGGATTGCCCCACTGTTCTTCACCAGAAAGCTGTGCACAGGATTTTGAGATATTTGAAAGCTACACCAGGTCAAGGATTGATGTTGCCAGCATCAAATTCCCTTGAATTGAAAGGGTATACAGACAGTGATTGGGCTGGCTGGCCAGAAACCAGAAAATTAGTAACTGGATATTGCATCTTCCTTGGTAATTCTTTAATTTCTTAGAAGTCCAAGAAGCAACAAACTGTGTCAAGAAGTTCAGTTGAGGCTGAATATAGAGCCATGTCCATGACAACATGTGAAATACAATGGTTAGTGTATTTACTTGGAGATCTTGGAGTACATCAAAGTAAACCCGTTGCTTTGTTTTGTGATAGTGCTAGTGCAATCTATATTGATGAGAACCCAGTGTTTCATAAAAGGACAAAACACATAGAAATAGATTGCCATGTTGTGAGGCAAAAGTATAAAGAAGGAATACTTAAATCTGTGCCAATAACTTCATATAATCATCTTGTTGATTTGTTCACAAAGCCCTTAAGTGTGGATAGGTTTGCCTTTCTGGTGAGAAGCTTGAGATTGCTGAATTTGTATCAAGTTCTAGCTCAAGAGGGGTTGTTGAAGAATGAAATAAATGGAAGAATTGAAGGTGATGAAGTGGCTGAAAGTTCTGCTGGAACTTGCATAAATAAAGAAGAAAATATGAAGACCAGTGAAGCTAGCAAGGATTCAAACACTGAAGCAAATAAAGGATTGAAAGCGGGTCAGAATAGAAATGCGCGGATCCGAGTCAACATAAATGGGTAGCAGTTAATAGATTAGTTATCAATGTAATTAATTAGTCCTAATTCGGTTAAGGGTCAGTTAGAAATTCTAACTGCTTTTACTTTGTATATAAACTCACAATTTCTTGTGAGATAATTAGTAGAAATTCTGGAAAATTTTCCAGCTCCCTTTGTTCTTCATTTATCATTTGTGAAAAATTAAAAAAAAAATTAAAACAACATTTTATATCACTAGAAGAGGTACAGATATTCTTAACACTTCCTCGTGACACATTAGAAAAAAATTCATTCATATAATCTAAATTAAAATGGATAAACTTTAAAGCTTGATGGATGGATAAACCTTAGTTTTAGGTGTGAATAATATTATAATTAGAAATATCGCATTGAGTGTTACAGATAATCTGGTGTATACAAGAAGAACCCAAATTACCTTGTTTATAATACATAGATGGAACTAAAAAAATTATGTGGGGGCAAGATAAATTTTCACAAGGGGGTAAGGGGTAATTTTTATTATGAATCATTATAAAATTTTCATAATTTATTAAAAAACGTAATTTTCAAAAATTGAAGGACTCCCCATTCTTATTGGGTGAAAATCGTTTGTACCCGTATATGTTTTTATTCCTTTGTCCAACCATTCAGAATTTTGCTATGTGGACATTAATTTTTTCTAATTATATATAAACATGGTGAATTATGAGTGATTGTGTACATGAATGAGTACATATACAGGTAGATGCATACTATTATTTGTCTCCTTACTGATATATGTATATTTATACATATATATGTTTTTTTACAAAAAATATTATTATCGGGACAATAATATCAGCATCTATATATCGTTTTAAATTGGAAGTGTTAATTTTTCTTTACTTATACATATGTAAGTACATACACAAAACTTTGTTCTAACTAGCTAAGGGTCTCAAGATAGGAATATTTGTGGGAGAAGAGTCGAATTTCAGAAATTGTTTGTTACACGTTCTGTTGGAAATCTTTTATTATCTTCTTCCTTCTTTTAATTTTGAAGTGTTTATGGCCAAACAAAAGGGGGTTCTTCTAATATGCCAATTTTGGTCCAGCAGAGCTCTGCCTCTTATTCATAACCATTTTAAAGTGTTTTTTTAACATTGAAAAAAGAACCAAGTAAATTAATTACCATTTATATAAGCATACCAAAAATGAAAAAGTTATAGCATACAATATATATATATATATATATATATATATATATTTTTTTTTTTTTTTTTTTTTGTTGCTAAGTTATAGCATACAATATTAACTTTAAGAAAGTGTCTCATGTTTGATGGAGGAAAACTAGTTTATGTAGATAAAATATAACGGAAGAACTGGTGGTTTGACATATCATGTTTCGATAATTGTAATAATTTTTTATTTATTATGTTATTGAAAAGAACTAGTAAAATTAGAGATGACAAAAAGATCATTTGCAAATGAATATCTGATTGAGGTATAAAGATGTCAAAGAATAACCTCGAGTTTGATACAAATGTTAGCGATTCCTTAATGTCACAATAAAGATCAGAATTTAAATATCTTTAATGGAATTAATTTCTCAATATGTGTAGTTGATGCCATGTGTACAACTTCTAAGAGTCAAATTTTGCGAGTGCTGCACAAATCGAGTCCAAATTAATTTTACCAGTGATGATGAGGCACTGGACGCCCCCACATGGGTAACAAAAAAGAAAAAAGATGTCATATCGAAATTAGTCATTTTGGATGATAAAATATTTACTAAATTAGTAAAAATACAAATTGAATACAAAATATAAGTTCATGTCTCGAGTCATAAAAGATAAAGACATACTTCGAAAGTATAATTTGTATGACATGAGTGGATAACTTTACCAAAATAAGGTTAGTTCATATTTGCAAGGCCAGTCATTTTATTGCCTTTCTAATGAGAAAAAAAAAGGAGAAGAAATTCTTAATCTTACGCCTAATTGAATATGGAAAAAGTACATAAAATACCATTATGTTAGGTTTCCCCAAAAATGGATTTTAATTAGTTTCCTTCTGTTAAGGCTTTGTTAAAATTCTGCTCCGAGAGAAAGTCTTTGGTTTGCTCTTTGAAGGGAAATTTTTTTTTGAGTCTCGAGAAATCAACATTCTAGAGTCTAGAGTCAAAGTCGAAAATATGTGGAAATTGTTTAGAGGTACCTTAAACCATTCAAATTCTATTCAAAACATTCAATTTTAATAACGATGTGTGGTATGGTAATAGCTTACCTTGTTCCTTAAATTACGAGTTTAGGAGTTCAATATTTATTCATGAGAATGAAGCATGTTTCGTGATCAATCATTTATCTGTTTAAAGAATGTCCGCAATAAGGAGAATTAATCAGACGATGTACACCCGATTTCGATCCAAACATTTGATTTTCCTTTTTCCCTAAAACATTCATTTGGACCAAGGACCTAATGACCCTTGAGTAGTTTTATCTTGGTAGGTGACTAAGTTTAAAAGTTATATTCAAGCCAATGAATGCAGTACACGTAAAAAAGATAATTGACTTTTTTGGCAATTCTCTTTCCTACGTGTACTGCATTCATTGACTTGGATGTAATTTTTAAATTTAGTCACCTACCAAAATAAAATTTCTCCTTATCATTGCGAGATACGAATAAATCCAACCAGTAACAATTGTTACCTTTTTACTTTAATTTGCCCCCACAATTTTTCTTGGTGCGTACGGAGTAGATATAGGATGCCGGGTGGAGTATAGTAGAGTTTGGTTTGGAGATAAAAAAATATAAATTGTATAAAAGCTAAATTATTTGTGAAAAAATACGTAGATTTTACAAGTGAAAGTTTCACGTTTGATTTGGAGATGATTTCAAAGACAAATTTAGAGGGGGCGATGTTCCTCCTCAAGAATTTGAAAATTGCAATGTTTACCTTTATAAAATTTCAAAATTTTAGAAATATTATTAAAAAAAATTACCTCTGGCACTCTAAAAACAGAGGTGGCTAATAGGGAGTGCGAGGTGCTCGACCGCACAGGGCCTCCAAAATTGGCAAAAAATCCTCTGTCCCCATCCGTGTATGTCCCCGTGTCCCCAACCAATCACAATTCACCGTGTGTATATATAATTGAAACAAATATTTATATAGTAAATTCTGATTGGTTAGGGACACAAGGACATGCACGGACGGGGCAGAGGATTTTCACCCTCCAAAATTTCGGGGCACCAAATTGTTTTTTGTTATATATATATATATATTCTTTTAAAAAAAATCCTATGTAATATTTTTTGATTTGAGCATCTCGGACGTAATAGTCAATATGTTAATTTATGGTATTTCTTTTTCAACTAAATCAGAATCATCTTCGACGATTTATCTTATTTACTTAATTATTTTCTCTTCTTTTCTCGTCAATCTAATTTAATCATCTTTCCACTTGGCTACCACCAATCAAATAACGATAATTTCTTCTTCATATTCTAGAACTTTTGAGTACATTTTGAAGAATAAAAACTATTATACAATTGTAGTGATTTATTTTGTTGTTTTGTTATATTTTCATGAAAGTTCGTTTTTTATGTTATATATGGGCTTAACTCTTAGTTTAAAGTTCGGTACAGGGCCCTCAAAATTATTGAGACGACCCGGTCTAAAAATTATGTAAAATTTACATTTCTTTCCAACGTGAATTGGCTAATATCGTCCCTAAACTAAACCATGTCCAATAGTTTTGTTTCAAGACATTGTACATGCATAATTAAGTTTAAGTTAAGATTCAACAGTCAAATATCTGACTTGTTATCTAAGTTCTTAGAAGATTCATACCTCAAAGTTCTTACTATGTAAGTTCTCCAAAGTATGAAAATGAATACGAAGTAGAATTACTAATTCAAAAAAGTTGTGCTGAATCTTTTCTTCATCCTTAAATTAGATAAACATGATTAGATTTAATTGGTAACAATAGTAGAATGTGTAATCGTAGAGGCAAGAGAATTATTCATGCTTCACAACATCTGTCAGAGTAACCGATAATGCTACATGACATTCGACTCGCTATTTATGTACGCTTCTTAATATGACTTTGCTTGTTTTAGGTCCGTGTTACGGTTGAATGGTTATTACTTCTAGTTGCTAACTAATTGATTGGGATTTTTTTGTGATTAGTGCCAAACAATAGTTAATTTTGTTACTTAATTTGTCAGGATACGTAAGTTGAAATTTCTTCTCCTTTTTTAAGGTTTTGAAAGCAATAATTTCTTTCTTGATCAAAGTCTTGAAGACGTAAAAAATACTTTATTTCCAAAATAAGAATATCTCGATATTTGTACTTACTATTTGCGTTTGTTTAATTCGTCCGATGATACAGAATGATATGCGACTCGAACCAAATATATAGTACATGACATAATTAGGAAAGAGTGTAATTTGTGGACTCAACAAAGGTGTGACTTTGGGTATGTTAGAACTATGGATAGACACACTCTTAAAATGCTTGTCCAAAATTCAACATTAATTCATTTCTTCCTTATTTGACTCGAAACTAAACACGTCTATTTGATGTTGAAATTATGCAAAGAGAGTTGCACAAGTTTTATATGTCTACACCAATGGTGGATTAAAGCGAAAGTGACAGCCGCTCTCAATATTTTTTTTTAAAATGTGACTGTTGATCTCTCCTCCACTGCACTCCTTCCTCTTCCCTTATTATTATTTTTAAAAAATTTAAAAACACATTTTTTTTTTATATTTTATCCTCAACATGTAAGTTCTGAATCCTTCCCGATCTATCCCACTGAGTCAAGCTTTCATTACATTTTTTATTTCATACTCATTTGTCACATGCTCAATACAAATTCAAAGGCTGTTTCTCATAGACCAATCATATTGATTGATGATACTAAGCAGGATTTTTGGGTGAAGGTGGAGAGATTTGCAAGAAGAAGCACGTTTAGAAGACAATATGATAAACTTTAGAAAATTTTCTAATGAGCAAAAAGTGATTTTTTTAAGGAATTTTCTTTCTTTTTCTTCCAAAAGAAACAATATAATTTTTCTAATGGCTGTTTTAAAAAAAATGTATATATTAACTAAATATATAATTAAATACACTAGCTTACTTTTGAAGTCAATATTTCATCTTCTAAATTACAAATTAAACACTTGGTCACTGATATTATATGAGTGACAATCTCCTTAATTAAGAATTTATAAACTAAAGTTATAATCCAAGAATTTGTGATAAAAATGTGCTTATTCGATCCAACATTGAAATAAAAATATATAGAAAATCGGATATTTTAATTTGAAATGAAAGTACTATAAAATCAAACCAAATTTGATTAACATATTCGATATGCATTGAATTCTTTTGTAATGTTAGTACCAAGGGGAAGGTCAATATATGTAACAATTCCTTAGCTGAATGACTATCTGGAGTGAGTACCCACAAAACTGTTAGAGATTTTTGTAATATAATTACTGAACAAAAAATCTGCACTGGAAATAATTATTTCTGGACTGGAAAAATTATTTCTGGACAGGAAAATAAAATTCTGAACAGAAATACTGCACTGGAATAAATTATTTCTGGACTGGAAAAAAAAATTATTTTTGGACAGGAAAATAAAATTCTGAACAGAAATAATTGCACTGGAAATAAATTCTGTACTGGAAAAAATATTCTGCACAGGAAAAATAATGTTCTGAACAAGAAAAAACAAGAACTGATACTTTCAGAACCTTAACCAGTTATGGATTTATTCCTGGACGAGACAGCAGTTTTCCGCTTCCCCTTAAGTTCAATATGTCCTGCCTTATCAGCTTCTGGCACTCTCTAAACACTGAACTCCAAGGTACAACGCCCAAACTCGATGTTTCTCTGAAGCAAAAAGAAACACACCTTCGAATCTTTATGTTGACAGCAGAACTCTGAATAATGATATGTAGTGCAGGAAAAGAAATGCAGAATGCAAGAGGGAATGGAAAAAATCGAGGTATATTCTCTGGCAGTGGAAGGCTGCATTATATAGACTCCAAAATCTGAAATGTAACTATAATGGCATTACTCAGCCATTTACAATAGCAGTTTCTGATTTTATCATTACACCACTATTAAGCTTGGCTGTTAAAATGCAAGAGGGAATGGAAAAAATCGAGGTATATTCTCTGGCAGTGGAAGGCTGCATTATATAGACTCCAAAATCTGAAATGTAACTGTAATGGCATTACTCAAAAAGAAATGCAGAATGCAAGAGGGAATGGAAAAAATCGAGGTATATTCGCTGGCAGTGGAAGGCTGCATTATATAGACTCCAAAATCTGAAATGTAACTGTAATGGCATTACTCAGCCATTTACAATAGCAGTTTCTGATTTTATCATTACACCACCATTAAGCTTGGCTGATGAATTCTGCTGTTACAAAATTTTGAATTCCAGAAAACGAATTCAAAATTGGCTGATCATGCCCGCGAGTTTTTGGTCCGGCATTCGTGTACGCAGGTTGCGCCTGCACACAAGTTCAAGCTATTTTGGCATCAACAGAACTTCGAATTGCACACCCCCTGCGCGAGCGCACACGAGGTTCTCACATAGGGCATAATACAAGTAACACAATTTAAACCCATGTCAACCACTTTAACTTATAAAGTGAAAAACACTTCCAAAGGTTTCCCATGTGGGATGTGGTTTAAAAAACCCATTTACCACATTTCATACACCCTACTTTATACCAATTTATCATTCACACCAATAATTGATTTTCTCACATGTCATATATCATCGCGAAGCTTGCGCAACCCACTTCGTGATAAACTCAATAACATTCAAAATCGAGCGGTGTAACATATAAATATATTTGCTCAAATATGTCCTCACGACACATTAATTACACATTAATCCTTTGAGAAAAACACATTCTCCAACAAAAACATATATGCTTGATGGAGATTATTCAGTGTTAGCGTCGTCCCTACTGGAAGGTAGATGCAGCACGTCATGTATTAATCTTACATAGCTGTATTATTACATCATAGGAGTAAGTATGTTTTCTAATGTCTTCAATAATAAAATCAACTATGATGGTAAACTTTATCATCACATGGAATTTCTCAACAGTGTCGGATGGAAAAAAAATATATATAAAAAATAGTATTCCTTTATTAAAAGGATTGAGTCCAATTTTACGGACCCTTATCTCCCTGTCTCTACAGACGTGTCGAGGAGTTAAATTATAAAATGTGTTTCAAATAAAATTCACTAGATCTGTATATACACTAACTATTTACAAAGTGTAGGAATCGAACTCCCATTTTATAAGCGAAGGTAATTTTAACACAACATTACTATGCTCAAAGATAAATTATTCCAATACTTTTACTGTTACTTTGCGAACCATTAATAAATGAAGTCCAAAGATACTCTCATTCAGGCCGTGTGAATGGAACACGGGCATGAGGCAAAATTTTATCGGTGGCTTATATTGAAAAGATATTTTGAAAATTTTAACAAAATTTTTTATTTTTCTTAATTTTTCGGCTGCAAAATTACTTATTAAAGTTTTATATTCAAGACGTTCTAATAAATTATTTTCAATAGATAATATCTCTAATCCATTTAAAATGAGTCTTAACGGGCTTAAGCTAGACCTATGTTTAGTAGGCAATGGGTGGAATGTAATTATATGGGGCCACTATTTTTTTTTAAGTGAAGTTTTAGTAAAATAAAATATAATTGGAGCCTTTATTATTTTGTGGGGGCCTGAGACAATGACCTAAATTGTCTCATGCCTGACACGGCTCTGCTCTCATTTCCTCATCCAAACTAACGGTAAAAATTTTGATAGATAAATTGGTCCTTGCTAAAATAAATATTCACATAATTAATTGAAGCATAGATAAATTTTTATTATTAATCATTCTGGAAATTTCTAAGTTTTATAGAGAAAATAATGCGATTTTCAAAGCTAGCGTACTATCCATTCATTCACTACTTAAAATGGAGAAAAGATGAAACAAAGAGAGTAGTATTTTTTTTTTTTTGGTGATAGGCTTTATGAGTGTACTATCCATTCACTACTTCAAATGCTGCTGGAAATTTAGGCATTCACCGGTGAAATAGTTTGTTTGACCCTCTAATAGTTCGAAATTGCTATAATGCCGAACTTGCAATTGCTACACACATACAAAAACTACACTGTTGAATGATAATATTTATCGAACGAAAAAAATAATTATTTTTATTTTTAAAAAATTTAACAAATGTTAAAAAATTTCTCTCTTCAAATTTCTGTTGTCGAATAAAACATCTGACGGCTCTTCACGCTTCGCACATGCGAAATTTCGTAGGTTACACATAATAATAGTTTCCTCCTTATCTTTTCCGACTTTAACTATCCAATAGTACATTTAAAGTACCTAATTTTCATGCTCAATGTCAATGATCAGGTCCTTACTTGATAAACATGGAATTAGATTTGAACTCAATACCTTTACGTCTAGAATAGCCATCCATCCAATGCCTCATCGGCAAGTATGGGATTATAAATATAAAATATATTTGCATTGAAACGGAAGAACTGAGTTTCATTGTTCAAGTTCAACTCATTTAATAGTCAAAAACAATTTGAACTAGTTTGTAATTTGTTAAAGTTCAAAATGCATTGTATATTTGTTTATAAAGTTCGAAATCCTATCGAGTTGGACTAGCTTAATTCTAATGGTCTTTCCAAAAAATTAATCAGGGGCTAACCTAGAGTTTAGAGGCTGAGGGGCAAATTAGTAAACTTTGAAAGATTGAGGGTCAATACTCTAGTCTAAATTAATGCAGGTAACAGGAGGGATGATTTTTTCTCCTGTAAAAAGGTAAATATTCTTCCTTTCTGACAATTTCATTTTGTCACCTGCAGTATATACTTATAAAAACTGTAATTTTAAGTTACCTAGATCTGCTAAGGTGCATTTGGATTCAATCTTTATAACTCTCCTATATGAAAATTTCACTTTGAGTCCCATAATGTTTTTTATTTTTTTATTTTTACAAACAATACAATTTTATCTTCTCTTTGACAAAAAAATCTCAAATAGAAAACCAATCAAAAGATTTTTATTTGTGAAGGAGCAAATTTTGTATGCATAGAATAAACCCATAGGTAATCACAGAAGTGTGGCGTTATTACGCACCTTGTCCCTAATTAACTATGAGGTCAATGTTCAATCCCTATCCATAGAAACATATTTTGTGGTCAATCATTAAACTTTTTAAAAAATATTCACGATAAAATAAATCAGTCACTTCTATCGACAATACGTAGAAGAATACCCTTACAACCAGAATACATCTGGTGGTGGTTCCAGTGCGCAACGTGGTAATTCCGCACGTGCAGAACTTTTCTCGTTCGTTAGATTAAAATTTTGACAGTTAAGATTGATTTATAACGGACACCTGGTATGAGCCTCAAAACACCTGTCATGTTTTTTGAGCCTCATAACACCTGTTTAGAGGCGTTTCGTATAGGGGTGAGCATCGATTTCGAAATCGGTAGTTTGAAATCGGTTTTTTCGGTATTTTTTTTTTTTTGAAAATACCGACCTATTTCGAATTCGTAATCGATTTACGAATTCGAATTCACCGAATTAGCGAGTCGAATTCGGTTTCTACCGATTTGACCGATTTGGAGGTTTTTTTCCTTTCTATTAAATATTATTGGCTATTGAATATTATTTTATATATAATTAGCTAATATATATATATATATATATATATATATATATTATATATATTTAAATAATATTATAATACGAAATTGAATTCGAATTCGGTATACCGAATTCACTAAAATCATATACCGAATTCGGTACATACCGAATTACCGAATTGGTCCGAATTACCGAATTCGATTTACCAAATTCAAATCGAATTCGGTTGGTAAATCGGTTTTTACCGAATTTGCTCACCCCTAGTTTCGTATGTACTGGAAAAAAACTGTTATGCATTGGATCCGGACTGAATACACCCATAGGCCATGTATACACTTATTTTGTTATTTTGTTAAACCCTCCAACAAGCTTAAGCTCGAATAGTAAGACAGTATTCTATTTGAACAATGTTTTAAATGTTAACATTCTGAGCTTGAACTACTACTATCAACTTGTTGATTTTCGAATACAATTCTATACATTAGATTCCATTATCAAGAGTTGAAATTATCAAAAGTTAAAAGGAATAATCATGCTTGTTAATTTAATGGTAAAAAAGTATTATAAGATTCTAAAAACTATAATTAAAAAAATCAAATTGAAATTACTTCTTATATGAATTATGATCCAATAAATCATGTGATCCAAATTTGTTCACATTAAAGTGAGACAAATTTTATCTTAATTTGGACAAATAAATACCACATTACCCATATTAGAATTTTCAATCAAAGAGAGGCAAGAGTAGCTGAAATTTCCATTATTTTCCAAATGATAAAACACGATCTTTGGGTGTGACATTATTACCAAAGATTTTATTAAAGAAAGAAGATGAGAGGAGGAGAAGAAGGAGGGGACCAGCTAGGTAGCCAGAAATTAGCAGATGGAGATTTGTCGAATTGGCTACAATGCGGAACACAATTTGTTTTGCATCATACGGAATAAATAATGATCGTCGAATTAAAAATTAGCCGGCAATATTATTTAGTAGTATTAAATAAAATGATCTCAATCGTTAGATACGTTATTCGAAAGTCAATATTTAATCTGCACGGTACGGAACAAATTGTTTTATGCATTATAGCCAAGCCGCCGGACATTTGAAGGCAAGTGGTGAATTAAATGGGGTCCAAGCAAGGAGGTGCAAATTGTGTCAGATATACAACCTTAAAAGAGCAGGCAACATCAGCTTCATCTGTTAAGACACGTGGATACTTTTCTATTTTAGGAAAGGGTTACTTTTAAAAGCAATTCACACTCTCTGGGGCTCTCCCTACAACCTCTACCCCCCAGTTATTAATGCGCACTATGTCTTTGCAAAACGTCACTGTCTCTCTTTTATCCCTTTTTCGTTCATCTGTGTGCTTTGCATTAACACTCACATTGGTTAAAACCCCATCCCTCTGTCTCCGGAAAAAAAAGCTTTTATCTCGAATTTCTATTTCACATTTTTTACTTTTTTTACGGATTTCACTTTTTTTTTAAATTATATATTTTTCAATTAAAAAAATAACACATTAATTTTTATTAGTGAGATAAGAAATGAATCCGTTTCTTTTCGCTTTCTCTCTCCGTTTGCAATCAGTGTAAAGCGAGTATTTTTTTTTACACAACGAAGCACTCATTCGATCATTTAAATTTTTTTTCTAATAACCTTTTAATCTTCCATACAATTATGAATATTATTACACGTACAAGTTATTTTGATTTATTCGGTTCGATTTTGAAAAAATCAAAATAATTCGGTTTGGTATTCGGTTTTTAATTTTTAAAAATC
Source organism: Vinca minor (assembly GCA_026122235.1). Lineage (NCBI taxonomy): Eukaryota > Viridiplantae > Streptophyta > Magnoliopsida > Gentianales > Apocynaceae > Vinca > Vinca minor. The sequence continues at coordinate 2,921,179 of JAOCZM010000100.1, read as the reverse complement.
GAATTTTTGAAATGTCGAATAGACCAATTTTTAATATTATTATTATTAAAAAATGTATTATACTTATACGTATTATTAATATTATTTAGATTTGTCTTCAATACATCTGTTTCAGTGACATTCGGGGAGCAGACACTTTGTACATGTATTGCCAAATGTTACCGCCAATACCCCCGAATAATTGTGGACTTAATGAGTTATGTTATTGTTGTAAATGTTTATTTTTATTTTTATTTTTATTCTTAATTTTTAATTTATTGTTTTTATTTTAATTGTATTATAATTTTATGGTTGTCTATTTTTTTATTAAGTTGAGCTCCACAAGAAAAAAAATAAAATTTCGGAACAACCCGAACCGAACCATACTGAAATAATTTCGGTATTCGGTATATGGTTTTCATAAAATTTTGGTTCGGTTCGGTTCGGTTTTCATAAAACGTTAAAAAACCGAACCGAATTCCGAAATTTTGTTCCGAATACCGAATGCACACCCCTACGTACAACACATACTCTGCACGTCTAGAAAAAAAGGCTAGGAATCCTCTCTCCCCATTTAGTATCCTTTTTCCTGTCCCACCAATAAAAATTGACATGTGTTAATTTTTAATTAAAAAATTATAATCTAAAAAAAATAGTGAAACTCATAGCCAAAAAAATATACACGTGGCAAATATTTATTCGTGTGGAAAGAAAAGAGGGACACAGAAAAAAGACAGGATTTTTTGCCTAGTAAAAAATACATGTTGCGCATTCAATTCAAAATTTTCCTCCCTCACGGTTTTTCAAAGTCATTCATCTTATTTTCTCTATACGTTCATTAGAAAATGTTGGAAGAATAGTCAAGGAGAGTCAGCCCAGTGAGGCAAGTCTCTATCCGTGACCAAGAGGTCCTGGGTTCGACACCCTCCCTACGTGGGGCAATAAAAGTATATGAGGATTAATTGTAAAATAAGCAAAAAATGTCACATAGCAAAATAATCCAATGTTAGATAATTGTAACAAAACATATAAGAAGAGAAGATAAAGAATTTTCAAAGTCACTGACGGAGGTAGTATGTTGACTGAATCCAGAATTAGGAACGAGACTATCCGAGGAATCAGAGGGGTCAACAGTGTCAGAAATGACTAATTTTTTAACAACATTTCAGAAAGATGAGTTTTTTTCCTATAAAAATACTCGCCCACTCCCTATATAATTATGTTCCTTTTCTAAGATTCACAAAAAAAATACGAACATTAGATTGAGATAAGTTAAAATAATAGTTTAGTTGATATTCAAAGTGAAAAAACAATATTGCTCATTTTCTTATCAAATTGAGAAATCTTGAGTTTAATACTCATCGATCGGACAAATTCAGATTGAGATAATGATGCACGTTTATTTTTATTTTTATTTTTTAAATAAACAACTATTTTTGTAGACCAATATTGTAGTATTTAGTACTTACTCCGCCTCATGAATGTCCATTTTTCGTCTAATTCGACAAAGAAAGTATTAACTAAGCATGTAATCGATAAGTCGGTTTAGTTTAGCTAGTTGACTTCACCTTCAATTTTCAAGACTTGTTGAAGGAAATGTCACGAATTCAAATTATACATGAAACGATTTAATATTGTACTATCAGATTTATTATGTCCAAATCTCAATCAGATAAATAAGTTAATACCTGAACACCGATTAAAAAAAGAAAAGAAAAAACTTAGGCATGCAAATCCATCAAGATTCAAGAATAAGTGGTGTACGTTAGTAGAAATAATTTCTATGCCAACACTAACTACTAATCTATCCAATGCCAACAGCCATTTACTTCTGGTCAGAAGTGAGACTTATAAAGTTTTCCCCAACAAGAGGGATTAATGGAGGTATGAACATCATGGATCCAAGGACTATTACTAGTACTAGTAAGAAAAGTAACTTTACTCATCTTTAGCTAGAAATACCCATTTCACGTATATTTTTTTACTGCCATACTTAACAAATTTACTCAATACTTAAGTCTACCTTGTATGGTATGTGTAAAAAAGAAACAGAGTGTAAATTCCATTTTTTTTCACCTCAATGATGCACTTTTGTTAAAGTGCTAGTACAATGAATGAACCACGTGAACTTTTTATTGCCTTTAAGTTTCTGTGAAAATTATCTCATGGGCCTCCATATGGTTTTGAGAGGATATGGAGCCCATTAGCTAATTTTCACATAGTATCAGAGCGGGCCCTTAGGCGGGATGATGGGCTCATAATGCCTAAAGTGGGATCTAATGGTCACCGTACGACCCAAGAAGGGCGGCGGGCCTTAAATTGACTCCCACCTCGATGTGAGGGGGAGTGTTGAAATATGAAGTCCCACATCGAGTGTCTAAGGAAGATCCAAATAACATATATTCTAATGGGTTAACACCTCTCCTTGCCAATTGGTTTTGAGAGGATATGAAGGCCCTTGAACTAATTTTTCATATGGTATCAGAGCGGGCTCTTAGGCGGGATGATGAGCTCATAATGCCCAAAGTGGGTTCTAATGGTCACCGTACGACCCAAGAAGGGCGGCGGGCCTTAAATTGACTCCCACCTCGATGTGAGGTGGAGTGTTGAAATATGAAGTCCCACATTGAGTGCCTAAGGAAGATCCAAATAACACTACCATGTGAAAATTATCTCATGGGCCTCCATATTCTCTCAAAGCCAATTGATTTTGAGAGGATATGGAGGCCCATTAGCTAATTTTCACAGTTTCGATAAATTATTTTTTACTGATTGTTTTACCACGATAATTAAGTCAATACTAAGTTAGATTAGTTTACCAAATCAGAAAGCTAAACGCGGGGACACATAAATATGTGTATGTGGGACAACAAGAGAGTTGAGATATGGATCTAATTCATTGTTCTTAATCACATGCATTCACTTGGATTGGATTTTGATTTTAGTTTGGGTTTGCGTTTGAGTTTGAGTTTTAGCGGGAGAAATTAAAATATTGGCGGGAGCCATTCAAATTCAAATTTTTTTTTTCAAATAATCGTTCAATTACAAATTTTGGCCTCTAAAATTGGCAGGAGATGTTCAAACTCCAAATTTTTTAGGCCAAAATTTGGAATTAGAAATTATTTGAAAAAAAATTAATTTGAATTTCTCCCGCCAATTTTTTGGTTTCTCCCGTCAAAACTCAAACTCAAATTCAAACCCAAACCCAAACTCAAACCAAAACCCAATCCAAGTTGAGCCCAAATATACTTCCCGCACAACTGCGAACTGCTAAAGAATCCAATACTTATGAAAATGGGGGCCCAAAACAATGTAAGAGGAGAATGGAGTCGAGATCAATACATCAAGTCTAATCCTGAATATTCTGTGTGTGTTTATAAATTAGTACATCTTTTAATTTATCCAAAAGAAGCATAATCTGCGGAAAATAAAGAAGATATGCCTGGTTTAAATGTTTTTTTATGTACGTTTTGATGAATAAGAAACCTAAAATAGAAACTAAAAAGTGATTGGTTCAGGGCCCTGTGAATGGAACACGGGATCTGAGGCAAAATTTTATCGGTGTCTTATATTGAAAAAATATTTTGAAAACTTTAACGAATTTTTTTATTTTTCTTGATTTTTCGATTTCAAAATTACTTATTAACGTTTTATATTCAAAACGTTCTAATAAATTATTTTCAATAGATTAATATATCTAAATCATTTAATCTATCTTGTGACATAATTGATCTTAGAGATGAAAATAATGGAAGATATAAAGTCACTGAGTTTTTATATTTTTAAAGTGAATTTCAATGGGCTAAGGCTAGACATATGTTTTGTGGGTAATGAGTGAGATGTAATTATATGGGGTCTCTAATTTTTTTTTTTTTTTGAAGTGAAGTTTTAGTAAAATAAAATAAAACTGAGGCCTTTATTTTTTTTGAGGTATGAGGCAATGACCTAAGTTGCCTAATGGCTAACACGACTCTAATTTGATTATGTTCTAATAATGATAAATGAGGATTATATGTGTTTGAACTAGCAAGTTATCAAGTAAGGACATTTGTTGTATTACAACTTACGGTTCGGCTCGACTATCAGGGACGAAGCCCAGAATTATCTGTTAGGGGCGAAAAACTACAACAGTATGTCAAACTACATATAAAAATTGTAAAAAAAAATTGGGAGGCGAACTTGATAAAATATTCGAACTATATATAAAATTTATTATATTTAATAGTATTTTTAAAATTTTCAAGGGCGACCGCCAAACCCCGCCCCTAAAATCGTCCCTGTCGGCTATAATACGAAACGTCCAGATTTTTGTAACTTGCGAAATGTCTAATCCGTCGTTGATTCGATGATGCAGTCAATTAAGGGATGAGACGAAGGGAGAGTGCCGGAGGATATTTTAGAAATTTAGTAAATTTTTTAAAAAATAAAATAAATTAGTGAAAATATGTCGCCCCTTTGCGTGTTCGTGGTAACCAACCCACTCCCTTCCCCATTAACAGTTGTAAACCGCACATCTTCGACTCCCTACTCTCTCGCTATCAGTCATCTCCCTCCTCTCTCACCTCCTGTCAAGTAATTAGTCATTAGATTAATGAGTTGTGCTCTCGAATCCGCACGCACAATGTTTTTAGATTAATGAGTTGTGACACTCCTAAACTAGAAATCATGAACTTTTTTTTTGTGACGCCCGAAGGCGATTGCTTTCGAGGGAAAGAGCGGAAAGACTCTGAGATAGAGATTGTAGCATGCCCCATGCCTGGGGAGAGAGCTAGCCTCATAAAGAGGAGAATATTATTGCCCCATTATGCGGGGAGAATGTGTCGAACTTGGTCCCAAGCCAAAGGCTTACCCACTGGACCAAACCTTTTGTTGACGAAATCATGAACTTGAAAGCTAAACTATTTCCTATACCGCGTCTATAAATAATCCCTGCTTTCTAGCTGCATCCCTAATAGAATTAGAAAATAGGCGAAGTTGTCCCAATATTCATCAACAATATACCTACTTGAATGGTACTAATAGGATAAGCAGTAATGAACATTCTTAGATAGAGGTGACAGTGAATCACAATATTTTTAGGTACAATACTTATTCACAGTTGGAAGAAACTGGCAAAATGCAAATTGGGAAAAAGCTAATACTACTCCCATAAGAAAGTAAGGGTCTGATGAGATCCACTTGAAGATGATTCATCAGCCGCATTTTGAAACATCTCCTGGAAATGGAGAGTGGCATTGCTGCTAACATGTGATGGCGATGTCTCGGAAACTACAGACTTGTTTTCTATTTCTAAAGCAAAAGGGAACTGGCCTGGAGGCCTTCCGTAGTGCAAGTTGTGAGCTAAGGATTGCGCCTGCAACATGGGGCTAAAACTGATTTCCCTAGTTACAGCAGGAGCCGATGACAGAAGAGAGAGGGCACGATCAGAATGGATGTTGACTTGATTCAATCCATTGGAGAAGATCTTTTGGCCGCTGCTATTATTTACTGGTCCGGGATTTGGATAAAGAAGCCGTTGGCAGGTGGAAGCGCCGCTTTCAGGGAGATTACCGCGGTCAGTGCTTTGCATGAACTGGAATTGGTTTACGGATCCTTTGTAACGATGATGTGATGATGATGATTCATGATAATTCAAGTTTGATTGGTTGTTGTAGAGCATCATATCATTTTCGGGTTTGACAGAACCGGTCCAAGTTGAACTCACAACAGAACTAGGAAAGATTTGAGGAGAACCAAATGACAGTAGTCTTGTGCCTGTGAACATATTTGGTTCAATCTCTTGATGATAAATTACTCAAAAATTGATCAAATTAACTCAGAGGTGAATATAAAATAAGAAAAGAGAACGAAATTTCGATAAACGAAACCTTGTGGACTCGAGAAAAGCAATCCAGAGTTTCTTGAAAGTTCAGGATGAGGCTTCCTTCGCCTCCTGTTATGGCCATCAAGACGCTTTCTGCAACTCCTCTTCCCTTCATCAAATTCTACTAGTGAATGAAACCTAATGAAATAATGAATGGATACTATAAGTAACAATTACGAGGAAGCTTCTGAAAAAAAGTGCGAACCTAATATTCAACAATAACATAACAGATTAAGTCCGCCAAGAAAAATGAAGTAATTGATATCAATATTTTACCTGCTGCACTGTTGACAGAATCGCTGCTCCCGACCACCAATTGTTACCTTTGCGGTCTTTGAGTGAAGCTCACAAACTTTATGGCGACGGTGATACTCCCGGCACTCACTAAGGTCTGCATTGCACCCATCAACCAAGCAATGAGCAATCTGTGCTGTACTCCCTAGTGCCTTAGCCCGCTTCGATGATCCCGACATTGGTGAAGTTTCCATCATGAAGATTCTCTTGTGCTAAACAGTTTTCCAAGTCCAAATCTTCACAATATTTTTATCCTCCTTTATGCCTAATTTTAATTTTTTTTTCTCTTTTGGTTGTAAAATGGAAATGTTATAATTGTCCCTCTCTAATCTAGCTAAACTCCAAGAAGATTACTCCAAAGAATCCCAAAATCCTTCTCTCCTTGGATAAGTTCTTTTCATATAGATCCTCCCACTTGCCTTTAACTTTGATATCTTGCCATACTTATCCAACTCTTGCAACATCAATCAAACAACACTAGATCATACAAAAGAAAGAATCATAAGCATTTACTTCCAAAGTATCCAAATCTTTGTTACTAGAAGATGATGAAGCTCAAAAGTTTCCCATAAAAAATTTCTAAAATCTGCATATGGAACAAGAATTTCCAAAGAACACAAATAGAAAGTCCCTCAAAAATTGCTTTTCAATGACATGACAGAACCACTAACTAGGCAAGATTAGGTTTTTTGTAGCATTTGTTAGGAAATGGTTCCCCAATCTCCCCAAAACTATTGAAAGTTGAAATCTTTTATTTTTTAAATAACTAAATTTTTTTTCTATTTTAAGAGGAAATTGATATGATTCAGCACCCCCAACCCTCAACAACTCCTCACCCACTGACTGAAAACAAATAAAAATATCTAATCTAACCCCAGCTGGGGCTGCTCTAAATATTCATAAAGCAGAGAGGTCTTTGTCAGGTAAAAGACAGATTGTAGACTCCCAATTTATATCTTAAAGTACTATGCCAAAAAAAATGAAAGAAAATATACAAAACCTATGTGAAAGTTGTAAATATTGCAACCCACTTTGTCCAATTATGGAGAGATGAAGCAGAGCTATATCAAAGATAGAAAGAGGATAAAAGAGGGAAATTGAAAAAGGGAAGTTCACAGCTGTCTTTAGCCATTTTTTTATAGTTTCATTTGCAAAATTAGTTGAAGAACAATTCTGATATAGACCTGGATTATCACCACTTGGTCCATATTCAAGCACATCACAGTTTTGATTAAAATAATAAAAATACTCCCCCTTTTGATGGACTTTTTGAGGCGTTTTTATTTTTTTTAATCAAAATAGGTGAGTGGACCATATATAGCCCAGATCTATATCAGAATTTTTCGTAGTTGAAATCCAATCACAATTCACAATCCAAGCAGCCTCGTAAGGAAAAGGCTCATCTACTACAAACCACAAACAATTATTTTAGTATAATAACCAAAAAAAGAAAAGGGAAGTAAAACAAAAAAAACTCCAAATGGAACAGATATGCACTGAACAGCAAAAGCCCCCCAATTATAAAAGGATGAACCTTATTTCTAAGGGCTCCTACCGCTCCATCTTTAAGACTAGTGACAAAGGTAAATCACAAGACGTGTCCAAGTGGAAAGTCCATAAGAAGTGCACATTAACTAATAATACAAAAGGAATTGATTTTTGCGCTTGACATAAATTGAGCCCCACATTTTAAGTGTAGACGAGGTAATCTGCTATAGTACTCGTAGTAAATTTTATAACTGAGTTATGACGGGAGACCAGCTTAATGGGGTTTTCCCAATAATAGAACAGAGAGTAGATTGAGAAAGAAAATGAGAAGCAAAACAAAACTAAAAAATCAATTTCTTGAGAAGAAGACATTCCAAGAATGCATGAAGATCAAGTCTTGGAGAAATACAAAGTAAAAGTAAGTCGGGAAATTGAGCTAACAAAGTGCAAGAGAAGAAGACTGACTACTTGGTCTTCTCAGCCATTCATCCTCTGACAAAGGCTCCATTATAGTAAGTAGTCTTCTATATTAGTAGTAAAATAACATGTCCACCATAGGACCACCCCTATTTTTTGTTTTTAACACCCCTCTATTCCCCATTATTTTTTTTTTTATCTCTCTCTCTTATTTCTCTCTCCCAAAAAATCTCCTAACTTACTTTGCCTGCCCACCGGAAAACTTCTGCCGCCGCCGGAAGCAATTTTCCGGCCATTTTTTTCAGGGCATGCGGTCAATCAAATATATATATATATATTTTTTTTGCAAAAAATTCTAAATATTATTTTAGGGGAATTGCAACAAAAAAAAAGTGTAAAAAAATTCCAAGTATTTTTTTTATATTTATTATCACTTACGGTATATAATATAACCCATCAAAATTTCAAAAAAATTACAAGTTTAAAATAGCATCACAACTAACACAAGTTTAAAAAATTTACAATTTTTAAAAAGTTTAAATTTTATTTGCACCTAATTTTTGTAGCAATACCCCTAAAAAATATTTAGGATTTTCTCAAAAAAAAAAAAAAAAAAATTTGAGAAGGGGGTTGGGGTGGGGTAGGGCGCCTGCACCCTCACAGGCGGTGGGGGATAAACTGGGGTGGCGTAGGGCGCCTGCAGGCGGGGCGGGGATAGGGCGCCTGCTGATGTCAGCACGCGGCCCAAAATTTTTTTTTGAAAATTCTAAATATTTTTTTAGGAATATTGCAAAAAAAATTTCCAAGTATTTTATTTGTATTTTGATATTATCACTTACGGTATGTATTACCCATCAAAATTAAAAAAAAAAAAAAAACACAAGTTTAAATTTTTGTTTTTCAGAAAATTCTAAATATTTTTTTAGGAATATTGCAAAAAAAATTTCAAAACTTGTGTTTTTTTTTTTTATTTGGTATTTTATTTGCACATAATTTTATTGGTATTTTATTTGCACATAATTTTTTGTTGAAACACCCCTAAAAAAGTATTTAGGATTTTGTAAAAAAAAAAAAAAATAAATAAAAAAAAAAAAATTGAGAAGTGGTGTGGTGTGGGGTGGGGTAGTGCGCCTGCACCCTCACAGGCGGTGTGGGGGTAGGGTGCCTGTAGGCGGGTAGGAGGTTGGGCGGCTGTAGGCGGGTATGGGGGGTAGGGAGTGGGGCGCCTGCACTGGGGTAGGCGGGTAGGGCGCGTGCCCCTCCACAGGCGGTGGGGGTAGGGTGGGTGGTGTGGGGTCAAAAAATTCTTTTCCTAGAAAATTCTAAATATTATTTTAGGAATATTGCATCAAAAAAAATTGCAAAAAAAAAATTTTATTTGCTCCAAAATTTTTAAAATTGATATTTTTTTGTGGATCTACTCCAATAAGTTCAAAAATGAAAAAAAAAAAAAAAAAAAATTGGCCGGAATCCGGTGACCGGAGTTGCGGTTGGTGTTCCGGTGGCGGCAGCAATTTTCTATGGAGAGAAGTTGAGAGCATTTAATGGGAGAGAGAAAAAAAATTAAATGACAGGAAGGGGTGTCAACAACATAAAGGGGGGGGGGTGGGTAGTATGACCCTAAAATAAAGGGCAACTGGCAATAGTAGTAGTAGATAGACATAGCTTGTTGTTTCACTGTGTGCTGCTAGTGTGTGTTTTGTGTGTGTGTGTGTGTGTGAGAGAGAGAGAGAGAGGTCTTTATGACTATGACAGAGGCTCTAGTAGAGGATAAGGAACAAGATATATTCATAACATAATTTATTAAGAGGGCATTAGTGTGTGATTATGTTGGAATTATTATTGGGAGGAGCATTATTAGCACATCACATATTGGATACCATTTCAAATCATAAATTTCATAATTGATCATACATTTTTATTCATAAAGTATTCAGCTTTTTCAAAATATCAAATCAAATATACTATATTATACAAGTCTAAAAGTTTATCATGACCAAATTTTAATCAAATAAGTCTGATAACATACTGGTATATTAAAGAGAGGGGAAAAATACGCTTATGGTCTTGTATATTGTTGATTTTTAAAAAAGATATTGAAACTGACCTTCTCTTGCTTCCGATGTTTAAAGATTACGAAAAAGATGTCGTGAAATTTTTTATTATGTATTTACTTTTTCTACTTTTATTAGTATTTTTACCCAATCTCGAGGTGTAGTCTTTTATATGTTATCATGATTGCCTAAACTATTGTATAACTTTTATTTTCCTTGTATTTTCAGATTATCGTTTTGTTGTAATAGTCTCGACTATTTTATGATTAATAGATAATTTTTTATTCAGCAAAAAAAAATGATTATTCTTCTCATTCATTTTAAGCTAAAAGTCTTGTTAAAAACAACATTTGATTGAAAAAAGCTAAAGAGCAGAACAAAGACCCATAATAATAATAAACGAGTGGAGAGGAAAGGGACAGGTGTGTTTGTAGCTTTCAACTTTTTGGTTTGAGAAATAGCAAGGAAAAAGTTTTTTAAGTACAAAGGATTTGGAAAAGGTTGGTTTGGGTTTTGAAGTCTTTGTGCCCCATAATGGAATGATGTCCCCTTTGCCTCTTTCAAGGTTACCCTGTGTGACCTTTATATCTTTTTAAAATTAATTGACAATGAGTGATGTTAACTTATGAGCTTATAAATTATTTGAATATTCCTTAAATACTCGATGTGTAATTTCATATTTCAACACCTTGCCTTCTCCCCTTCCCTCCACTCTTGCAGTGTGTCTTCATTTTCAACTTTTCTTTCTACGTATTTTGTCAAGAAATAAAATGGAAAATTTTAGTTACTATATTGCTGAAAATTTATATTGATTGCCATTTATCGTGTTTAAAAATTGACTCATGAGACTAGTAGTATTTATGCTTAACTATTTTATTACTTTTTTTTGTTATTAGTATTGTGCACGTGCGTACACACGTGACAAAGACATATTATAATTGTAAAAGTGGATACTTAGACGACATATTAGAGAAAAAATAATAACAATAACGATGATGATGATAAGTATTATTCTCTTCAATTCAAAATATAAGTATTTTAAAGAATTTTCACACAAATTAAAATATTAATTAAAATGACTAAAGTACTCCTAATCAATATTCCAAAAAACAAAGAAATTAAATAAGGGTATCTAACTAAGGCCCCTAGGTATGAAATAGTATGCATGATTGGCAGTGCACCGCTCTTTGAGTAATGTGGGATGGGTCCTTTTTTTTTTTTTTTATTTTGCTAAGTTAGGTCCATATTGACAACAGAGGAAATGAATTGATCTGAAAGAAATTGATGGAGCGACCAAAATAGATTTTGTTCAGCTGGTGTTTTCTCTCTTTCTTGTGCTTCATTTCCCCTCTCAATTTAGATTTTCAACCATTAAAGAAACAAACAAGTCTTCTTCCCTTTTTTTTATTTATGAAGAAGACATGTTCTTTAATCGAAAACATATATTCTTTATAATACGTATGTGTTTTTTTTTAATCGTCAATTAAAAAATTTGACTATTATTTATTTTATATATACAGACAAAACAAACACTCGTTCCGCCCAAGAGCAAAAATGCCCTCCACCCCAACACACAAAACAACAAATAGATGAGTCAAAATTTCATCCAGCCAACTGAGAGCTAATAGATTATTGCTTTGATTGAGTGTCTTACCGACAAAGTTAGATTTTCTCACCAGATCTTTGGACTGTTGTTATGCTTTCTTGTCTTTGTTAATTTTTGTTGGGAAATTCAATTCTTGGAAACAATAAAAAATTCGAAAATTTACTAGTAGTAGTATTATAGATCGACCATAGTTCCATGTTATTATTGGGAAGTGTTGAGCACCCAGATTTTGTACTCAAAACAACCAATAGTCAGAAATTCGAATCTTAATACTCTTTGCCTTCTTTCACACATCATTTAGCCTTATAATAAAAAAAAACCAACTATCTCTAATTGCCTAATACTAGTTATTTGACAGTTGTTCAAACCAACTTCTGTCAACATCGTATCTAGAATTGTCAAAATGGATATATGTTCGCCCCATGATATTAATGGGTAAGTATGAGTAGGAATGGCAACGGGGCAGATCGGGGCGGGTATCTGAAATACCACGCCCTGCCCCACCCCGCGCCCCGCCCCAGATCAAAAAATTCTGCCCCGCGCCCTGCCCCGCACGGGGCAGATCTGACCCGCCCCGCATCATTCTATTTTTTTTTTAAAAAAATCATTATTTTTTTTAAATTATAAAAATCATTAATTTTATCAAAAAAATTAAAATCATAAAAATCATTAATTTTATCATAAAAATAATTAATTTTTTTAAAAAAATAATTAATTTTATCCCAAATCAATTCTCAAACAAGTACAATTAGTATATTAAAATGAAAATTAAACATGATTATGTTTAATAATAACAATATTATAATAATTTAATATAAATGGGGCAAAATGGGGCGGGGCGGGGCGGAAAAAAATACCATGCCCCGATCTGCCCCGTTCTCTCTACGGGGCGGGGCTGCCCCAAAAGGCATCGGGGCAGGGCGGATCGGCGGGTCACGGGTCAAATTGCCATCCATAAGTATGAGGCTATGAATTACATGTCCATTTAAATGCGAGTATCAGCGGGTATACCCGTGCGGGTTACGGGTCATGCGGGTATGGACAGATTGCAACTGGGCATGCTCGCTTTATTTTATTTTTTTTATTAATTTTGGATAGAGATTAATAAGGCTCTTCAGTCTTCTCCAAACTGAACAAGAGTCATATATCCCTAATATCTTCTTGCACGCGTTCTTACCAAATATAGAAATCATATTCTTCCTAAAAATGTACAAGCTCAAATATGCATACACAATTAAATTCACTGTTTCAACTCTAAAAGTAAATATATTATTTTCTAACTTATTATTTATCATTTTCCATTTATAATGTTTTACATGTGAAGATGATAAGGAGGAATCAAAATTATATAAAATGAATTCAAATAATACTTCTAGTGTTCATTATCTAGATCAATATATGGATGATATTAAAAAAATAATATCTATTTTTTGTTGCTTTGACTTCAACAATATGTTTGTTAATTTTGGATAGTTGATCTTGAATTATTTTTTAAATTGTGGATTTTAATTTGATTATTATTTTTTTTAAAACTATTTTGGATATTGTGGAATTTGATTTGATTGTTCTTGAACTATTTTGGATTTTTATTTCCCCTTCATAGGACTGTAAACTGTAAGTGAATGAGAAACAACTGCATTTTGTTGATTTTTTCGAATTTGATCTTTTTTTTTCAAAAAAGAAATTAATAATAAGGGTCGCGGGCATGTCCATCTACCCACGGGCATTCGACGGGCGGGTACAGGGCATCCCTTTCGATGGCCCGTTAAAAAAGCAGGCATGCCCGCCCATTCCCATTTAAGGCATGCCCATGACGGGGCGGGGAGGGGCAGACATACCTGTTTTGACAGTACCAACCGTATCCAAATTCCATTAAGGAGGTGTGTTGTACGTAGGAATGGCAATGGGGACAGATCGGGGCGGATTTCTAAATACCCAAACCGCCCCGCGCTATTGATCTGTTGACCCGCTCTGCCCCGTGACCCGCAACGGGGCAACACTTAATGCCCCACGCCTCGCCTCGTGCAAGTTGGGTCCGGCCCGCCCCGTCCTATTTTTCAAAAGTCATATAATTAACATATATTTTCTTTTCCCAAATATAATTACCATTTCTTAAAAAAAAAGTATAATTACCATATATAAAAATTTATATAATTAGCATTTATAAAAGTCACACACACACACACACACTATATATATATATATATATATATATATATATATATATATATATATATATAATTATTATTATTTTCAAACGGGTCGAACGGGCGAGGCAAACATCATATTCAAACCCGATCCGTTTTGTCCACGGGCGAATCCGCCCCGCCCCATCTCAGTAAGGGGCGGATCAGATCGCCCCAAACATCATTAGGTTAGAACGGATCAGCGAAACACAAGCCAAATTGCCATTTCTAATTGCACAGTGATTTTTTTGTTTTTTGGGGGATCGAGACTGTAATGAGATGGGTAGATGCCAATCTACAAGCTGATAATTGGTATTCCAGAGGTGTTCGATGTAACGTTTTTTTCCTTTTTTTTTCTTTTTATTGAGTGGCGAATTTGTAACGATTTTTTTTTTCATTTTATTTGTAACGCTTTAATCCCCGCTCCTCTTTGATACAGTCCCAGCCAACCATGATGTAAGCTGATGCAACGTCATTACATTATCGTGTTTAATTTATTAGGCTTATGCAATTATTTTGGAACAATGACAATAACATTATCAATTTGTTCTCCCCTTGAAGATAGATAATATTATCCAGTTGATATACTAAAAATATAAACTTAACCTCGAGTAACAAGTTGAACCCCAATTACTAGACTATAGACAAGATGACAAAAAATCGTATGTTCCGTGTATGTCCTCATTCTTGTACCCATCTACTCACAATTCGTCATGTGTATATATAATTAAAAAAAAAATGTCCACATAACGAATATTGAGTGGTGAGTGCATGTATAGGGACATATACCCAAAGAAGATGTAAATTACCTGAACTCCCCATGAGCTGCATTGCAGTCCTAGAGGGATTTCAGGACTAGTGCCAAGGAAAAGGGTCTGCTCTAAATACAACATATCTGAAATGGCAATTCCCGTAGCAACAAAGAAACAGTGGGCCAAGACCAAACTTCATATATTTTTTACATCACAGTTTACCTTTGATTCCAAAGTCTTCCTGCTGTCACTGAAGTACTGGTTTGGATGATTAATCCCAGCATCGCAAGATGTGCCATGAACAGCTTCAAATGTCAAAGTGCATGCCAGCTGCAGATAGTTTTAGAAGTTTTCATCGAACTGTGAGGAAAGATGAAAGCAGACAACCCAAAGCAATATAAAAAAAATACTTTGAAGTCCTTTCTACTAACCTGATAGTGTCTATTTCGCACTTTGTTGATCACGTCCTCCAATGCACGATTCCCTACTCCCATCTTACCGAGTGCGGCTCTTAAATTCTCCTCACTGATCAAGGAAGAAGGCCAAGCAAAAAATTTACTCCCCAAAGACTTGCAAAATAATGAAGAGTACCAAAAATCCATGATCCAACTTTCTGAAATCCATTGCAATGCTCAAACAATTATAAATAAATCGTCCACTGTATGATATGCTAAAGAATATGTGCTCAGAATTATCAGTCTGTTGATGTTTCTCACATCTGCTTTTTCGTGTTCCAAATAGGCATAAATTAGAGCATAGCATACAGAAGGAATAAACTTATATTCAATCACAGCAAAGATCTGACCTGAAATGACGATAAGGACAGCCATGATGGTCTCCAACACCTGGGGTTGAAGATATAATCTTTTGGCAAGAATAGGGTGTATAGTCCTGCAGTTGCAAATAAAAAGCATGCACGTCACCGAAAGAGCTAGACTATTATAGAAGTACTGTTCCGGAAAGAACTAATGCTGTTTACTTTGACCCAATAGAACAGAAAGAAATCAAGAAAATAAGTAAATGGCGACCGTCTTTTCACCACTATACTTTAAAGTTTAAACTTCCTAAAAGATGGAGTAACAATGATGTTTAGATATTTCTTGTTTCTTTTCTCCTAAGTTTAATTGCTTTTGACTTTTCTTCTTTAGTCCAGCAAACCACATCAACTTGATACACAAGGCATGGTCCTAAGCAGAATCCTGGCCATCTCTAAGAGTTAGATATTTGAAATTATGTGAAGCTGAAGATGACTTACTGTTCTCTTCCCTTCTTTTCCGTAATTGTGACGGATGCTGTATGCATATTCTTTGTCAAACCTTTCAGAACCAACCTGCAACGAGGAGAAAAGATACATTTATAGTCAACCAAAGCATTATGAAATATATAAGAATAAAAGTGACTTTCTTTTCATTGCTTTTTCCAAATCTCACTATTGTGGTGTATCAGGCAAGTTGGTTTTCTCATAGATTAGCTTGCAAAAAGAGAAAACAGAGTGTGGAGGAAGGGGTCCTATCTAGATATTTTTATTATTTAACTGACCATGAACATTTTTTCTGTTCAAGCAATTGGCTAGGTTGATACTCCAAGAACAAACTCCAAAACAAGAAAAATGTAAAGTTCAAAACATGATATAGTTTAATTTAATATAGTCAATGGTAGTACTTACAAATAAATCACATCAAATTGAGGGAGAACAAAGAGAAACAAAGGCTGAAGAGGCAAAAACTAAGTCATACCTTTCTGGAGAACTCTGCTTTCCAGAATGCAAGAGCATCATCTAACTTCAAGCCAACACCCTACATAAACAATACAAGAGAAAAAGAAAAGGCTCAGAAACTTGCATCATTTACAAAATGTAATCTCGGTATGGAAACTCAAGATCTGTCTTCATTATCAATTATGCCAAAAGAGACGTCCCTCTTCAGTATATATTTAGAATTCATCATGATATCATTGTTTAATGACAACTGCTTCCTTAGAGGTATTTCTGAAATCAAAGCAAAAAGGATTTTTGTTTGCATCTCTTGTTAAATGAATCGTGGAGAAAACTCCAGAAAATCAGAAACATAGTAATAAAAAAAAGTATCAACTATACCGTATAGGCGTATACAATATGAATAATGTGAATGTACACGACATGCTAAATTCTAGTAAATCTAGGAACATGATGCTTTCCATAACATGTATTATTACAGTCTCTAATAGCACAGTAAACGGAAGTATTAATTTGAATTTATATTCCAGTTGAAAGACTAAACCTTGAGAAATAGGCCCAACTGCATCCTCCCTCCGTGCTTGAGATGATGATCCTCTCTTAGCTGCAAAAGGATCAAGAAAGTCACTTCTGATTCCATAAAGAGGATAGAAAGAGTAGGAGTTTATGCAATTCAACAGCTGAGAAGAGCTACAAAATGGTCAAATGCAAAAGAAACACACATTTCTTACCTTTTCAAAGAGATGGCGCATGCACAGTGGAAATGAACTTTTAACCACCTGGTCAATGTCCTTTAAGGAGATTTCTGTATATTCCTTTGGCTGCAAAGAGTTTACTTATTCTATCAGCGTCTATTCGACTTATGTAGTCCAAAACACATGAATGATCAGCAGCTAGAATTTACCTGGCTATAATCGGGTCCTAAATAACTTGAGGATAAGGATTCAACAATCTGAACAGGAAGGACATAAGTTAGAATCATAAAAATCATATAAGCAAAACTGAAGGTTTCAATCTCACTCACAGGAGTCAAACGATCTTTTTCTTGCTCTCTGATCATGGATGTCCATTTTCTGAAAGAAAACATTGCATGTTGTGAATATACAGTATATCAAGTCAATATCTCTAACATGTCCTGACAGATTATAAGAGAGAAGTCAAACGCCCAAATTCTTAAGTTTTGTCTCATACTTTTTCACATTTTATCAAAGAGGACGGAAAAAGAGAAATTTCAAATAGCTATAGCTCACTTGCAAACCAGGCTTCTACACTACTATGCAGATGAAGCAAATTCCTCATTAAGAAATATTGAAATTTTGGCCCCAGTAAATATTCTGTGACTCTCGACATACTGAGATAATTGGTTGGCAAACAGTTACATAAAAAAGACCAGCTACCACAATAATAGGATTTAATTCTATAAACAAGTCACAGAAGCAGCAACAAATACAACAGTAATATTCAAGCCTATATAGATAAACAGCAAAACTGAGACATCAGAAAACCCATTTCTTTGTACCAAGATTCATTTACTTCTCTCCAAATTATTAATGAAATGGGGTACATGGACATTAAGAAATGAGATGTCACAGAATAATGTCATTTTCTACAGTTTCTTATACTGTTTCTTTGATTTTCTTATAGATCCTCTCAATAATTTCAGGCACTCTACCTGGACTAAGGGCCTAGAATGCAGTGATGCAGCTCTAGTAAAAACTTCTCTTGACCAACCAAATGAAAATAAGGGGGAAAAGAAAATACTAGTAATGCTCATTGCTAGGTTCCATGAATGTTAGTTTCTAAGAGCCTAAGACAGATATAAAGCTATATTTTCTCCAGCAGAAGATAATCAACATTTTCCAACAGGAAAAGGTGTACCTGTTTGTCAGGACAAGTGCTTTAGACAGAAGACTACGAAATTGTGTGACAACAAGAGAAACCACCTATATCAGTCATAAATGCATCATTCAGAGGCTATAGAATGCAATGAAATATGGATAAGAATCAATCAGAATGCTTTCAATTCACCTGGCTCATAGCAACATATGCATGCCCTTTCTGGATAAACACACATCGAGTCGCCACAAGCTCAGGAACTTCTTCAAATGGAACCTTCAAATACAAGATTTTGGACAAGACACATCAGAGAAGTTCAAGATCAATATAAATATTACAAAATATGATGATCCCCTAAAGTGCTATAAAATGAAGAAAGTTCATAGTTTATCAACCAATATATCGATTTACAAGAGCAGTTGATAACAACAACAAAATCTGCTATTAAGATACATCTCAAGTAATTTTGCAGAGTATCTTGTAAACCTTTCCGGCATCTATTTTTGGCAGCACGTCATGGTTTAGCTGATAAGAATAAGCGTAAGAAACCTCCATTGTCTCTTAACAAATAAAATGGATATAGCATTTTGGTGGAATGAGAGATTCCTAGAGTAGAGATATATGGTGCCTATTATTTATTAGGTGAATCGTTAAGGCAGTTGGTCCATCCTCTCTAGTTCTACTTCGTGGTGATTCAGTATAAGGGAGAACCTCATTTGTTTGGAGGAGAAGAGTTGAGTCAACTTACTTTGTAGAAGATAGAATCAGCTGCAAAAATCAAGCATAACAAAAAAATGTCAGCTAATTCAATTAGAACCGAAAATTTCATCTGCAATACAAAAATATTGAACTAGCAAGTCTTCTGAGAAGTACCCCCGGAGAGAGATTGACCAAGAGAACGGGCAACTTGAACTAATTTGTCTTTCACAATCTGAAAAGACAAATAAGCAAAGACAGACTCTAAGAATATTGGATAAGCACAATAAGCTAGAAAGTCCAATAATCAGTGTAAGAAATGAAACTTCGGCAATTCAGGAACATTAAGATTACGTTTTCCACAAGTTCCAAGACAAAATAATCCAATAATTACCTCATATTCAGCACTGCTCACGGTTTTGCAAGGAAGGTGAAATTCTGCCATCAGTGCTCTCTGCACACAGAAAAGGAAATAACCAGTATCAAGTACTGTCACAATCCAAACCCCTTTCTTGCTCTAACAACCAAAAACACCCAACCAAAAGAAGAAGATATTAGCATAAGATGCTCAATCCTGCCTGGGCTTCAGGGGTTTCATCCCGAAAACGGTACCGGAACAAAGTAGTCTCCATGGAAAGAAACCATCTCCTTAATTCCTCCCTAAGACATCATATAAAAAATTTCAAGAAACATGGATTAAGAAACTATAAATAAATAGAATGAAATCAAGAACTTAGATACATCAAAGAAACTTAAAGATGCTTACGTTCTACAGTAGACAAGACGAAGTACAAAGTGGGATACAATGTCCTTGTTGACAACTTCTGATGCCTGTGGATGCCTCATATGCAATTTCCATAGCTCATTCACCTATTTGAAACCCCATACATAAATATCTTGAGTTAAAAATTTTGAAATAATTCCTCCGTCCAAACTTGTCACAAAACTAATTTTTTCTTGTCCAAATGAAATTGCATGAAAAAAAATGTAAAACGAAGCACACCAATTTCTCCATTTCGTCAGGTTTCTTTCCACGAGAGAGTCCATCAGATATACCTTTGAGAACTGCAATTTTACAACATAAACCATAAATCATTCTCAGTCAATTCAATTTGATTTCAGAACTACTAACTGAATTTTACAGAGAATTAGAGACTCTCCATCTTCTAATACCAGGTCTAGTCTTACTCAGGATTGTGTAATACACACTCTAGTACAATAATGATATTATTACACATGTAACAATCAATGTGATTGGTTCAAACTCCTAAATTCACTCTGGACCAATGATGTGGAGTAATATCTGTAACATAGAATGTAGTAGAAGATTCAAAATCGTCTAGTACATTAATGAAATCAGCACACTAATGAAATTACATATTGGAATGTTATAATTTCATTGGTATATTAGAAAATTTATTAGAAGATCTGCAGTTATAAATAGAGGGGAAAAAAGAAAAACCTCGAAGGCGATCTATGGCGTAAAGCTCGAAATCTTCGAGTCTAACTTCGAGAGAGGGAGCCGAACGGTAGAGAGGGAGAGTCGGAACATCGATAACTTCCGGCGCAGCAAAACTCCTCTGAGATCGGACCGCTTCCATTATATTTGTGTGACCTGAACTGAATCTTAGAAGAGTGAAGAGTACTGATGAATTCAGAGTTTGTAGAGCGCGCGAATTTTCTCTCTCTTAGGTTATTACAGGAAGAAAATGGCGGGAAATGATTATATCAGTATACTTGCGTGATGAGAAGTACTCCGTCGGTTTATCCATCAAAAAAAAAAAAAGAGTAGTACTCCGTCGGTGTGGGCCTAGGCCCTTAGGAAAGTAGTAGGATTATGAGGGCTTTGCATGGGCCTGGCCCATCTTTTTCATAAAGGTCATGACATGCCACCCAAAAATTTGGGACAAATATTTTTGTCCAGAACGGAAGTGCCACTTCCGTCCTGGGGCCATAACGGAAGTGAGACTTCGTCCCCGGGGCTGACGTGGCACTTCCCGGGACGCCGCATCGCCACATCGCCGTAGAAAGCGAAGTCCCACTTCCGTTCTGAGACGAGAACGGACTTCCGTTCTCAACGTGAATTTTTTTTTTTTTTGATGAATTTTTAATACATGCTTTCTTGTGTTGTGCCACTTTTAGTCTTTTTCTTTTGTTTTCGTTTTTCTTAATGTTTAATATATATATATATATATATATATATTAGTTTTCTACAATTGCGAGTCGAAAAAATTCTAAATCATTTAGACATTATTTAATGTAGTAATATGATTATTTTAAACACATTAATTGATTTTACTCCAATAGCACTACTACATATACAATAATTTTAGTAATATATTAGATAATGTATTCTAGTATACACTAAAATAAGATTGACATTTTAAAGAAGAAAAAAAATTGAGTCATATCCACGGTTCCTTTCCTTTTTAATTTTCTACTTTATTTCTTATATTATTTTATTAAGTATTCCTTATTAAATTGATGTGATTTTCTATATATATTATTTATATTATACTAACTTTCCTAATCCAAATAAAATTCCTAATTAATTCTAATACCAATCCCACATCTAATTAACTTATTCATCTACGTGATTTACAACTACACCCCCGATTACGATACGCCAGTGAAACGCCCATCAACAAAACGTTAATCAAATATAGTACGTAATACGTGATGAAAAAATAAATTGTTCAAAATCTCATATCGAGCAAAATAAATTCAAGTCAATGTAACAAGTCGTGAAAAAATTTAATTACGCATAATTAACACGTAGCGAAAAACTTACGAGTATCACAAGTGCTTTTCATACGAGGCACGTGGGAAGGGATGGCATGCACCTAGTGCATGGGACATGGCTCACACATTCTCTCACATATTTTGATGCATGACCCTACTCGTAGGGTAGGGCCCCTCATCAATTCGAGGGTTATACTGATCCCCATTAGGACTCGTCCACCCCAAATTTTTACGAGTCACGAGTCTAGTTTGTCACGGAACATTCTCCAAATTTTTTTATTTATTTTATTAATTTTTTTAGTAGAGTGTGGAGAAATTACAGGAGGTGCCTAATAGTCTTGATGTCAAACTCGCAAGAGAGAGTACGCTGTCATTAAAACATGTTCCCATTGACTCCAAATTAACTACTTAGGAGTATAAATTCTAACCCTGATAACCCTAACAACCCCTGATAACCATAACAAACCCTACAAACCCTAATAACCCTAACAAACCCTAACAAACCTTAATAACCCTAACAAACCCTAATTTGTAACTTGCAACACAGGCTTCAAAAGCGCATATAAATTAATTTTAGTTAGTGCTAAATTGTTTCACAAATTACATATCCTTATTTTAATTTCTTATCATCTAGAGGAACAATTCATAATTTTAATCTTTTTTATTTGGATGCCCATGTAAGTTAGATTGCATGTACTTGGGTGTTAGGTTATTTACCGCAGAATTTCATGCTTAAATATCAAACTAAAATTATTATTAGATTTTCAATTTATTTTAATATTTCTTATTGATACAATTTTTTTTTATCTTTGTTCGTTAGAAATGCAATTGGAGCCGTTTTGAATGTATATATCTATTAGAAATGTGTTAAAGTATTGACGTTATTCAATAGCAGTTAGTATTCACGTTATCCAGTTCAGTTCCTATGTGGAACAACTATTTTTTGACACATGCGGAACAAATTTTCAAGGCAAAACAAGCGCTTGATAAGTTGGCAAAAGATTTTGGCACCATGCTATCAGAAAAGAAAATGGTTTTGGGAACGCCTGATATAGATTTCTTAGGTATGAAAATTCACAATGGCAGTTACATTCCACAGCCGCATATTGCTGAAAAGTTGCAGGAATTCCCTGACGAAATCCTTTCGACGCAACAGCTGCAGCAGTTCCTTGGTGTCGTCAATTATATCAGTTATTTCGTTCACCAGATTGCCAGATTCCGATCAGTTCTCACCCCCAGGCTAAAAAAGAATCCTCCTCCCTGGACTGCTAAACACACCAAGGCAGTCAGAAAACTCAAAGAGTTAGCACCCAAGGTTCCACCGTTACAAATTCCCTCATCTGGAGTACGAATACTTCAGACAGATGCTTCTGATGAATTTTGGGGAGCAGTTTTGCTAGAGGAAGTAAACGGGAAAAGAAGAGTGTGCGCTTATCAAAGTGGTCAATTCAAAAAATCAGAAAGACATTATCATTCCACGTTCAAAGAGATTTTGGCCGTGAAAAGAGGTATTGAAAAGTTTGAATTCTTTCTGGTCAGTCACAAGTTTGTTGTTGAAATGGATATGTCTGCTTTCCCGAGAATGCTTCACTTTAAAAAAAAAAACAATTCCTGATGCACAGTTGCTACGCTGGCAACAATGGTTTTCTCAGTATACGTTTGAAGTTAGGCACATTTCCGGCAAATCAAATGTTCTTGCAGATTTTCTCAGCAGACCACCAAAGGCAAAACCTCCGGATGCGATAACTACAATAGTTCCCTGCATTGCCATGTTTCAGAGTCATAATTCTCAAGAATATTTCAACACCATGCCTCGATGGTCGGCAAATTCCTAGGTTTCGACACAAATTTCCAACTCCGGTTATGATTTTGTTTTAGAAGACCGGGGAAGTTCTTAATTAATATTTCCATATGTAAATATTCATTTTATGTTTTTAAATTTCGTCGTGTGAGATTATTTTTCATAAAAAAAAAATTAAAAAAAAAAATCGAAAAAACCAAAAACGTGGACAAACTCATAATTCAGCAGTAGTGGAAGTCCTTAATTAGGCTAGTATAGGTTATTATTAAAGGAATGGGACACTTAAGCTTAAAAAGTCACAAGTGTCACTTTCGTTGCCTATTTACTACTTTTTATGTCCGGATATTACGTCCGAACACGTGTCTCGTAATTTTCCTGTATATTATGTCCGTTTAAAGTCCGGATTTCAAGTCCGAGACTTGTCTTGTAAGTTTCCTGTACATTAGATTAGTTTCGAGTCCGGATTTCAAATCCGTCACGTGTCGTTTACTATTCATATATTTGTTTTGAGTCCGGATTTCAAGTCCGAGACGTGTCATGTAATTATTAGTTGTACTGTTAATTAGATTAGTTTTGAGTCCGGATTTCAAATCCGTCTTTGTAATATTTCGCCTATAAAAAGGCATGTAACCACTACTGATTCCTCAGGAGTTGATGAGAGGGAAAACTTAGAAATAAAGAGTTTGTTCCACAATTCTCTCTTGTTCTCTTCCTTAGTTTTCCAAATGCTTTTCAAAGTTTCTTAGTTTCTTCCCGTAGGATTTTTTAAATTGCTCTGATACCAATAAACATAGAGACTAAGGAAAACATTAAACTAGGAGACTAATATTTAAGAAAATAGGCTAGTTTAACATGAACTACTTTGAAAGCTACTTAAGAACAAGATGAAGACTAAGACAGTATTTGAAACTAAGACATTATATTCAGAGTTCTAAATTTTTCCGGATTTCTATGTTTTCCTTAGTCTCTATGTTTATTGGTATCAGAGCCATGTCCGGCTAAATTTCCGGTGACTAAATCCCGGGGAGAGGAGGAGATTATGACACGACCAATCAAGGTTTTCAAATGATTTTTTACAAAATATCAGTTTTACGATTTAGATGATTAGTAACACTGCTCTTGGTCTTAGATTAGTATGATCTGAAGATGCCGCTAGTTCTTTAATTCCTCATGATCTTTGATCAGTACGGTCTGATGATGCCGCTAGTTCTTTAATTCCTCATGATCTTTGATCAGTACGGTCTGATGATGCCACTAGTTCTTTAATTCCTCATGATCTTTGTTCAGTACGGTCTGATGATGCCGCTAGTTCTTTAATTCTTCTTTTTCTCTGGCCACTATGCTCTGAATTATGCCGCAGTTGCCTTTATTAGGATCCTCTGCGGGTACTTTCATCAGAAAATCGAGGTCTCGGAGAATTAAGGGATTTTGCGGGTACCTCCACCGGAACACTAAGGTCTATGGGAAATTAAGGGATTTTGCGGGTACCTCCACCAAAAAACTAAGGTCTATGGGAAATTAAGGGATTTTGCGGGTACCTCCACCGAAAAACTAAGGTCTATGGGAAATTAAGGGATTTTGCGGGTACTTCCATCTGAAAACTTAGAATTTAATGGAGTAACTGAACACTTCTAGAGAGTCTACTGATGTGGATCCCTGCTTAGAGAGTCATAGTTATGCTAGCCTGACGAGGAAGGCCCGATACACTGATGAGTGAAATTCCGATGTGGGTTGTGCGTCTGATGCGTGAAAATGATTTTTAAAAGCAGCGAGCGATAGATTTCAAAAACACATCAAATCTGAAAAAACTTGGTTCTGTCAGTCATAAGTTCCCTTAACCCTCCCTCGGATTCGGTCCCCTCCCTCCTGATTTAACTTTATCATGTCTTTATCTTCTAGTAGTTCATCTTCTAGTTTAGTTAGTCTACCCGAGTCACCTAAATCTAGTTTTTCTTCTAAATCTCGTCTTCCTAATGTTTACGAATTAGATTATGTTTCCGAAGATAGTAAGTATCCTTTGTCTTCCTATCCTGTAGTTAATCCTTACTGTATTTACCAAAAAGAAAAACCCAAAAATATGGTAGGTGTCCGTCTTAGACATGTCCTAGGTAAAAATTCCGTATCAACTTCTTCCAAAGATTTCTGCCAAGCATCTTACTTTTCTACCCACAAATTACCTTCCACCAAAGAAGAACAGTACGTAACCCTCCAACTTTCAGAACACTTTCCAAAAGCCTGTTTGGATCAAGGTTACACTCACATACACTTTGGTGCCATTCGCCTGGCAGTCACACTTCATGCCAAGAAAGGTCTCCCGATGGTTTCCCATGTTGCACTTCTTGATTCCAGATTCCAAAAATACGAACACTCCGTGATCGGAACAGTGCAAACTACCCTCAATGCCGGGACAATCTTTGTGACCCTTTTCCCAAATTTTACCATGCTACTAGACGATCCAGCTCTGTCTACTGTGTTTCGTGTTCAAATCTAGATCACTGGCCCAGAATTGGAGAATACATATATGGCAACCCTTCACCATCAGATGGCATACCGAGTACAAAACTATGCCTTTGATCTTCCACTTCCTCCCCATTTACAAAATGGTGAATCCATATTCCTTTCGGTCGACTCTCCAAACACCCCTCACTGTACCTTTGTTCCCAGACAAATCAAAAGAGAGGAACTCCAAGCCCTTCTGCCCACCTCCTAAATAACCAGTTATGAAAAACACAGAACAGAAACAGCCAAACCAATCCAGCACACAGAACCCACTTTTACCAAAAAGACTCACGGATCTGTTGAAATTAAATTCCCAAACAGGAACGAGGTTTCCACTGTTTTCCCCACTGAATTCAGTATGATGCATTCTGCTGGACTGTTTCCTCCTTCAACCACTTTCGATAAAGAAAAGATGAAACATGTTTGGAAAATTCCCAATCCCACTGCTGTTGATGAGAAAGGACAACAAAAGACAATATATGTTGCAGAAGCAGCCCTCAACTGGCAGGCAGAAAATGCCGTGGCACAAAATCAAGCTCTTCAAAGAATCATTTGTAACCAGGAATCTCTAACCTCTCAGATGTCCAAACAAAGTTCTGATCTCTCATTCTTGGTTCAAAACATTTCAAATGTTCGCAGCAGAGTCGAAACCATTCACCAACAGTTGTGTGTCTTGATCCAGTACACTACTGAGTGGTCCCCCCAGATGTCAAAACTGTTTCCGGAAAAAGAGTTTTTACAGCATCAGCTAAAATCTCTTGAAACCCAGCTAGATCAATCCCAACCAAGCCTTTGATTTTCCCATCCCCTTCATATTTTCCTACAACCTTCTTCCAGCCAAAACAGTTCAATCCTTTAATACCTCCCCTTGTAACAACCTACTCTCCAGCTCTAGCCTTATGGAAAGACTTGCCCCACCACAAAAAGAGACCAGCTTCATCCACCAACATCACTCTTCCCGTTACGGTAAACCCAATGAACCCTGTTCCAGTAACACCTCTGAACCCCATACCCGATACCCCAACCCCTTTGTTAGCCGATTTACCAGTCGAAGAACCTACCAACTCTTCCACCACTTCTATAGCAGAAATGCTATCATTTGATGAGACAAACCCGATCTATTCATTCCTCAAACAGCAGCTCACTCACAGTAATTCAACCCAGATCCCACCCAAACCAAAACCCATCATCTCATATGAACTTGATTATTTTGAAGGTTTCGACAACCTTTTCATGATGGGATCAGACCCAGTTGTTGAACCCATGGATACTCCTATGGAAGATGAAAACCCTGCTCCACAGTTCCTCAATCCCTTTGCCAGAAATGATTGCTACTACAAGTTCACCATTAACGACATCCCTCCATCTCAATGGCGTGAACGATTCCAGTCTCTGTATGCGTGGTTAACCACTGATATGCAGCAATATCCCCTTCAGGAAGTCCTCAAAATATTTGTTGCCAGGCTTGAGGGAAGCCTTAGAGATTTCTGGAACTCTCTGAGAGAATACAGACAGTTCAGTTTCTTCAACTCAAATCTCCTGAAGAAGTAATCGGAGTCCTTAGAGGACATTTTCTGGGAGAAGCAGGACACGACATCACCATTGCCAGAACCGAATTCCTAAAAATAAAGTGTTGCTCAATCAAACTAAAGGATCTGGAAAAACACTTCGACCGAATGTGCAAAAGGTTTTTTATCATTAACCAAATCGATGATATAAGCCTCAAACAAGCCTTTGTGAACTCCGTTCGGGAAAGAATCGCGCAGTCAAACGATGAGACAAATTTGCACCAAAGGCATTGATCGCGATCCATTACTTTCGGTCGAGATATGGCAAATGATGCAACAGCACTCGAAAAATTGTGCGTGCGAGACTAGATTCCCGCAAAAATACCGGTCCCCATGCCAAAGCTCTTGGTCCTAGGGTATGTTACGATAAACACCCTGTACATCAAGTGCAAAGATCAAAAACTCGCTCCTATTCCAAGACACAGAAAAATCAAAGAAATACAAGCGAGCAAATGGACAAAAGACACAAGAAGTCTAAAGGATTCAAGGAAAAATGGAAGTTCTAAGGAAAAGATCCGAGAAAGAAAAAGGAAAATCTGCCACTTGCTTTCTGTGTAAACAAAAAGGTCACTTTGCCAGGAATTGCCCGAAAAGCTCAAAGAAAAAATAGTTCATGGCTCAAATCGCTCCTTATCTGAAAGGAGAAGACTATTCAGATGTTGAATCCCTGTTTGAGCTCACTGATGATCCATCTCCAGGTTTCTTAATGGCAATATCCTACACTGATGATGATACTACCCAACTCGATGGAGATTACGATCATCGATACTTCTGATCCGTTCTTCGTAATATCAGATCCCTTCACTCCTGTTCCAGACAACTCGTATCCCCTAATTTCTACACAGATCTCTCATGACAATTCTTTGGCTACTCCTGTGATAGCCTTGTTGGATACCGGGGCCGCCGCCGCCGTCATGAATCCTGACATTCTTCCCGAAGATTGTTGGAATCCATACTTCAAAGTCTTCTCTACGGCAAATGGGGGTCAGTTTGTTGTTGATAAAATCAGTAACCCTATAAACATCCATCTTTTCCTGAACCTCACAGTTACTCACCAAGTTCTTGGCTCCAAACTTCCCCAAAAAGACCTTGTTATTGGTTTTGACCTTCTGAGCCAAATCCCCAACCTCTCTTTCAGTCTAGACGGAATTGTTTACAAAGGACACCTGCTTCCTTATACAAAAATTCCTGCTTTCTTCTTTATTCCCGAGTCTGAGTCTTGTGAGTCTAGTCTTCTAGCGTCAGTCAAACCATTGGAATACTGGACAAACTCCGAGTTTCATATAACACCTCCAGTTGATTATTATTTTTCACAGGTTCCATCCCATATGCAGGAAGGTGGTGCATCTCAGGCAGGTATGTTTTCTAATCCATTACAGGTTTCGCAGCTCCCGGTGAAAAACCCCAGTATTTGTACATTCGACTTTTCTCAGCTTCCCCCTGAAGTGGTTGAATCCATCCTGGACATAACTCTCCCTCTTCGAAGTACACTCAATTATAAACTGTTTCACAGACTACTTCTGAGAAATTATGGCCCTTATGTTTTCCGAGGTATTTCGAACCACCCAGACCACCCTTTTGCTACTGTCTTTCATATCTGTAAGTTGTGGTCACTCCCGAAAATGGCCCTTTGCTATTTCTGGTACCTTCTTGAAGCACACCAGATATCTTTTGTCTTCAACACCCAAAAACTATATTCTTATCTCTGGTGCTGTGACCAAGCCAAAGACCTTCCCCCTGAAAAGCTTACCATGTTCAAAATCCTGAACTGGTTCCTTCCCCCAGCAAGATGGTTTCGTTTTCTTAGCCATTACCAAAATTATGTGGTCATATGTCTACACCGCTCCATAATGAATCTTCATATTCCAAACCGCTCTCCGAGACTTTATCATTTCCCAATAGAAAAGATTTTAGGTTGGTACTCTTTCAACATTGCAACACCCAGAATTCAGAAGGAGCATCCACAGGAGTACATAGACATTATTACACAGACAGCGATCAAGAATGGTATAAGATTTGACGATTTCACATACACTGGCTGGATGCGACATTTGAGTCTCAGTCTTTGTACATTAGGGGGTCCGAGGACTCCAGAGTGGCCGAATCACCCGTATTATCGTCGAAGTTTTGATACGAAGGCTAATGTTTCTTCTTGCTCTACAAGGATTCAATTTTCAGCAAGTACTTCGACTTGAAAAGAATTCCCCGACTGAACCTTCTTCTTCGAGAGGATGACAATTTCAGTGATGGTTGGATGCCTCATAATTCATCAGATTACGATTCCGAAGCAGAAGATCATGGAAGTCCTTAATTAATATTTCAATATGTAAATATTCATTTTATGTTTTTAAATTTCGTCGTGTGAGATTATTTTTCATAAAAAAAAATAAAAAAAATAAAAAAATCGAAAAAACCCGAAAAAGCCAAAAATGTGGACAAACTCATAATTCAGCATTTTCTCTTATTTAATGAAGAAAGATTAGTAATGGAAGTCCTTAATTAGGCTAGTATAGGTTACTATTAAAGGAATGGGACACTTAAGCTTAAAAAGTCACAAGTGTCACTTTCGTTGCCTATTTACTACTTTTTTATGTCCCGGGATATTACGTCCCGAACACGTGTCTCGTAATTTTCCCTGTATATTATGTCCGTTTAAAGTCCGGATTTCAAGTCCGAGACTTGTCTTGTAAGTTTCTTGTACATTAGATTAGTTTCGAGTCCGGATTTCAAATCCGTCACGTGTCGTTTACTATTCATATATTTGTTTCGAGTCCGGATTTCAAGTCCGAGACGTGTCATGTAATTATTAGTTGTACTGTTAATTAGATTAGTTTTGAGTCCGGATTTCAAATTCGTCTTTGTAATATTTCGCCTATAAAAAGGCATGTAACCACTACTGATTCCTCAGAAGTTGATGAGAGGAAAAACTTAGAAATAAAGAGTTTGTTCCACAATTCTCTCTTGTTCTCTTCCTTTGTTTTCCAAATGCTTTTCAAAGCTTCTTAGTTTCTTCCCGTAGGATTTTTTAAATAAAAAAAAAAAAGCAGGTGTTCGCATAACAATTATTCTCATAATCAGAACAAGTGTTTTTTTTAAAATCAATCTCAACCGTAAAATATTTAATCCTAGACTGAAAATTCGTCCCGCACATGAGGAACAAATACCTGTTCCGCATTGGAGCCATGGTGCACATATCATATATTATTTTACATAATTACTCTGGATGAAAGCTTTCAATTTAATGAGCAAAAATATAATTGTACAAAAATTAATTGTAGTTTACTTTAGAATATTTTTATTCCGTGCATATAATATAACATGTTTTCAATTTTTCAATGTAGAGTACATACCATAAATATGTTGTTCACAATTATTGAGTATAAATAATATAATTTTTTTATTTTGTGATCTCTCACCATGCATAGCACGGGTATTTTGCTAGTGTATATATGTATAACCTTAAGAAAAACGAAAACAAAAGAAAAAGACAAAAAGTGGCACAACACAAGAAAGCATGTATCAAAAATTCATCAAAAAAAAAAAATTCACGTTGAGAAGGCTGACGTGGCGAGGCGCGTCTGGGAAGTGCCACGTCAGCCCAGGACGGAAGTGACACTTCCGTTCTGGACAAAAATGTTTGTCCCAAATTTTTGGGTGGCATGTCATGACCTTTATGAAAAAGATGGGCCAGGCCCATGCAAAACCCGGATTATGAAGTCCAGGTCCAGTGCTCTCCCCTTGGCCCGTTTTGCTCTTGATACTTGGGCTTTCCTACTGGGAGAAATCTTTTTTTTTTCCTCGTGTTTTCCTTTAAAAAGAGAAATTGTTTTTGCAATTTTTTAGGGGTAAATCTTTTTTTTTTTTTTGGGAGAAAAATTGTTAATGTAGAATAGTCGATCAATTAACTCTACAAAGAGCATCATTGAGATCGAATGCCATGCCAACAGAATGTCTCATATTGATGAAGATTTTTTGCCAATTGTACACATCGAAATATTTATCGACAAATCTTGGAAATTTACTTCTGAACATTTTCTATATCCATAGGTCAGGTAATAAACAAGCTAATGTATTAGCCAAGTAAATTTGTTAATGCAGGACAAATGTTCGATCAAACGGTTCAAGCGCCTAGATCTAGGGTGAAGATCATCTTTTTCATCTGAATACAAAATAGGCAATATATTTTAAGGCGAAAAGTGTATGTGTTTATATATCCTAAACCAAGTTCACAAAATGAACCAAAAACTCTACAAAATTTGGAGACCATAGATGTGGTGCGACGTTCTCGTTACTTGAGGCTTGACCAGGCTAGCAAATATACTAATTAACTATGACTAACCCAACCCATAAAAGGGCAAAAATATCTGGTGCTTCTTGTCAAGTTTTCTTCTGGACAGTCTTAAAAGACATTGATGCACTGAAGGTTCGCCTCACCAAGGCCGGACCCTTGCCAGAAGACTTCACGCCAAAGAGACCAGAACTGGAAGATCCAATGATTCCAACTTCCGAGGAATGAATACCGATCCTGACCTGAGGGGTACTTTGTCCGGATGCGTCATTTCCATTTGACACTTCATGAAGCTGCCAAAAAAGAAGGGAAAATTAGCATTTCATTAAGGCCCTTGGTCGTAATGAGATCCACTACCCTATAATCTAGATAGAGAACCATATATTTCGTTAACCGATACATGCCATAGCTGTTTACTATACTATAACAGAGAGTTCCTTACCTTGGTAGATCCATTAGAAGTAGAGGGAGATGGTGGTTCCACCAACAAATTAGCAGGCAAGGATGACCCCTGCCAAAAAAAAATTAATAAAGAATAAAACTTAGGAAGGAATTAAAAGCTGAAAATGGAAGAAAAGTATTCGAGGGACATGTCCGAACAAAGCCATCTAGTCCTTCTAGAAAGCCCACAGCTCTCAAGTCTTGACCAAGTATTATGTTATTTTTCCTATTCTTCCTTTTTCAAATAACCTGGATAACTCAACACAATGATCACTAGAATGGTTAGTGAAATGCTTAAGCTCGGCACAAGATGCTAATAAGATGAGAGTTATTATCCTCAATATTGACTGTAATGAAAAATATTTTGCTCCAAAAGAAACCGTCATACCAACCTCGCAGTCATCCTTTTACTAATACATGTTACCACAAGTTCACATTACTCACTTGCAAAAGTTTTCGATATTAATTTATCAAGACAGGTATCCCATGAAAATAATAAAACAGACTGGTCCATATTTTGTTCTAATCCTATTATCACAAGTTTGCACTTCAGAAAATTTCATAGGAACAAGCTTCTTAAGCTTTCTTTTAAATGTCATTTCAGATAGCCTTCTTGCACTTATTCAATTTCTTTGTACATGAACTTCGCTTCTATTGAAAATTGGTATAAGGCAAACAGCCTAGAAAAGACTTGCACCACTACACAGAGAGACATTATCTGTTTGAACCAGTGACCTCCTAGGTCATATAAGCAACTTTACTCTTGGTCCTTGGCTCATACACTGTAACTAATTTCCTTTCGGAGAATGTTTTTTAACAAAAACAAAAAACAAAAAGGTCTCTCCAGACACTCAGATCACCAAAATGCTAGATGATGCTCGTGAGAAATGTTCTCACAGTCTCCTCCAAAAGGTTGCGGCAGGGAAAGCTGGTAAAAAATTGGAAAGGAAGCTTTTGATGTCAACGAAATGAAAAAACTAACGTTCTCTAGAGAAGATTAAAACGTACCCTTGAAGGCGTAACTTGGGGTAATTCAAGGGCAGGTCTGGATGAACTTGATGTGGCCCCCTAAAAGATACAATGTATCACTTCAGAAGAAAACATCAAGAAAAATATAAAATGAAATTCATCAATAGAAGAGAGTCCAATCCTGCCTCAATAGGTTCCATGGTTTCACGTGTTTGAAAGCTCCGTGCAAAATTAAGCAATCTACCCAAATTTCCAATTGTTTCACCCTGCAATAACAGTAGTCATCACCATGATTACTACATTGAAAACTAAAAAGAAACACTTGGACATACAGGCGTCAGGGGAGGCAAGAAAACCATTACCTGTTTACCTTCTATGCTACTAATTTTGTTCTCCTGTAACATAAATTTGGAAACTTTCTTCAGGTCCAGAACTAAATATAAGATGTAATCAAGTAACAAAATACTATTCAGAGAGAGGAAAATTGCAGGGTTAACGAATTACCAAGGATCGGACTGCACGATGAACTGATTGGACATCAGTACCCATCTTGCTCACGTCACCTTGCAGCTTAGAAACCTATACGGTAGTTCCATGCTCAAAGAATTAGTAAGGAGTGCTAAACCATGAGGAGAAAACAGAAAAGTTAACCATTAACTTCATCGCACCTCGTCTTTCGTGGCAGCTGTATTATCTGCGCTTTCATTTACTTTGGAATCAACTGTATCAAGTTTTGAAGATAAGTGCCGCTTGGCAGCCTGGAAAAGGAAAGAAAATCTTAGCAAAATATTTAAATGATTTGATGTATCATATTTCAGGTTTATGTTAAACTTTATTAAACCTGATGAAAATGCTACATATCATTTTCAAAAAATGTTCAGAATCTTTCTTTTATATGTAAAACAGACACCATGAATGTGTTACTTTACTCGTCTAAAGTTCATTTGAACTCTCCCTAGATTAAAGGAGGCTAGAGATGTGTCTGCTCTGAAATTTAGTTGTATTGATGATGTAAGACTGTCGAAACATTACATCAATTGAAAGTGAAAAAAAGGAAAAGGAAAAGGAACAAAAAAAAAAGTTGCAGAAAAGGAGCAAAAGGTACTGGAAAAAGAATATAAGAAAACTTATTGCTAAAAAAATGCATAGGAGCAGACTGAATGCTGAGGTAGATCAAGTTATAATAGGGTTCTCAGAGGAGTTCAGAATAAGGTTCAATAATTACTGCAATATATTCCCACTATAACTCCAACAGAGACAACCAGAAACTTGCAATATGCTACAGAAGTCTATTATTATGTCGGAATATCTCAACCTTGAAAACTCCAGAAACTAATACTTCAATAGCCAACTACCTAAAAGATGGTTATTACTATAACGATCACCATTATGTATAGACACTGAATGCTGCGTGGATCATTTCTATGACCTTTGCTAATAGAAAACAAATACTGAAAAGAGAATACATGAAAACTAGCAGAGTCAAATTTGAGACAGTGTCAGACATGCTCACCAAAATGCTGATGAAATAAAAGGGCATAATGCATTAGTTGCAAGACAATTAACAAAATTAAAAACAGATGGCTCTAACTATGCAGCTATTATGCCTTGTTTTCTTCTTTTCTCCCGGCTGGATATGCAGCAATCATGTCAGGTATGTATTACAGTGATATTCTTCTCGAATAAAAGCGAGAATATAGGGAAGAAAAGCACTTACCGAAATTGATGTGTAAACACTCTCCAGCTGTTTAGACACATTGCCACACGCATCAGACAGACTGCGACGCGTTGCAAACATCATATCAGGGAGTTTCCAGCCCTGGAAGTACATGAAAGGTTTCAGATTTTCTTTATCAACACTGTTTAATAGACAAATAACCGACACAAAGAGGAGGGGAGACAGGGGGGAGAGATTAAATTTTAAAAAAAGAAGAAATAAAAGAGAAACATAATGCTTCAAATTCATGTAGTAACAGTGCAAGCAAATAGACGCCTCTTAGTATGAATGTAGATTTCCGTTATAATAGAAGTTAAATTAAGATTTTACAAGTGTGGCTAAAGATCTTAGACTACTTGAAGCTGCTATTAATATTTCAGAAACTTACTATCTACTCATATATCTATTTTGGTGGATGAAAATATGAAAAGAAATAACAGCTGAAGTTGGTTCATAAACTATATATCATCATAGGCCGCCATGGGTTGAACACCACCCATAAATCAGCATAGGAATTAATTAAACTGCAAACTCAAGAAATCAATTTCCCTGATTGCAAAGGTTAAAGATTTCTCACTGTAAATCCTGAAAGAACATCAAGAAGCAGGCAGATAAATAGTCTGTGACATGCTATGCAAGTAACCTTTGTGTTATTTGACCCCCCCCTTCTCTCTTTCTCTGGCACAAGGAAGGCAGGTTCAGAAGGTTGCAAAGATTTTACCTTCCACCAAACGTAGCCATATCCAACCACTACAATGACAACAATTACACTGTATCTGCCAGAACCTGCAAATGATATCATCACATAACAAAGGATCAAAGACCGGTAAATTACAAAAGTTGGTAACTGATATATGATGTTGAAAGCTTAATATAAAAAACGATATGAGGCATATAGCTCTTTAAGCTGGTAAAGGGAAAACGAGCCACTAATCCCCTAGACGGCTATTGCAACGTAGTTACTGGTCAGTATACACTAAACATGTAAATCAGCATATAGGTAATCACTCCGATTAACAAGATGAGGGATCAACCAGGGGAATTTCCAACATTTGTAACAGAAGGGACTAAAATAATTTGGCAGTCTAGCGGGACAGTGGTATTGATGAACCCACCCCTACAGAAATGACCGACTGCAAGAAGGTCTCCCAATTACATAGAAAATTATTATTACCAGGAACTCATCTACAGCATAAAGGCCAGTCTTATTTAAATCTATGTTACTCGGACTCGGGTACGGGTATGTATTTAGGTGTCAGGCAATTAAACATCTAAAACAAAGTATACGGGGACACTTCCCCAAATTCGGACACGGGTACAGGGATACGACAATAAATTCCAACCGTCTCCCATTATTTTCTCCCCAATCGTCTTTCCCTCTCCCTAACCCTAATTTCTTATCTTCCTTATAACAAATTTGCAGTTAGTACATATTCAAATCATCAGCCAATTTCATGTCTTGTATGACTCCTATACCCTTCTCTATTCCATTTTCCCTTCACTTATTGCTTGAATTTTGTTCAAGCCCCTTCATCCGCCCAAACTCCAATCTCCAATCGACGTACCTTCGATTTCCAGCGACGGCAACAATGGGTGTCTCAGCGATGTAGGCGATGAGCTTTCAAGAGTTGGTCAAAGTACCCATTCGCAGTTGACCATGTCAGGTACGTATTCCATACTCATACCAACGCCGTACCCTGTAGACACCGGTACGGTACGACTAAACGGAGAGTACGAGTAACATATATTTAAATAACCACGAAGAATGTCACCAATCTTGTGGGGAAAAACATAACATTATGATATCATAGAACGTTACAGAAACCTCAAAACTTTTTGACAAATTAAGAAGAATGCCAAAATATATCCAATAAACAAGTGGGAAATGCTTGCCATGAGAAATTGAGAATTTCTTAGAACAGCAAACCTGAGGTAGTTGACGTTACAATGGTAATTGGCCTATTTGATGCCAGAAGCTGCAGCTCCTCCCGCAGGCTATTAACCTGTCCAGATAAATATTTTACATACTATGTCAACTAACTAAAAAAAAATTTAAAAAATCAGAATTAATAGTAAGCAAATTAGATTTAAAGGCCATTCATTATTTGATGGAACTACATAGATTCTTAAACGTTAAACCATGCATTTGTCAGAATTCAAATAAAATGACGTTTGAGAACCAGGTTGTCGCTAATGATACTTTCTATCTTAAATGTCCCAAAAAATTTGAGGGCATAAAACTGCACAGTTATCCAGAAGCGAAGCAGAACTTATCCTCAACAAATTTAACTATGCAACTCCATTCAGAGTGTTGACTAAAGCCTATAGCTCATTAACCAAGTCTTCAAGTCATCTACAACAACAACAACAACAATAGCATAACCCATTAAGTCCCCAATAATTGGGGGTATGGGCGGGGATGGACGGGATACAGACCTAACCTTTGTCAAACAAAGTGGCTGATCCCAGCGTATAAAATTCACATTTTTTCCCAGTTTTCAGATTGGAGCCCCTTTCACTGAATTAGATGGATGACAGCTACTGTGATAAACTCTAATAGTTATGCAAATACGCTTTACTTTGTTTGAATGGACATACTAAGACTTCAACCAACTGACATGCTAGAAAATTTCTAACTTAAGAAAATCCAGGTGTAGAGGTATTACCAAGCATTTCCATTCTTAGTGTTTGACAAAGAGAAGCTTTCAACGAGGCTCAAAGTTTTAGACGCCCACAATTATCAAAAACCATCAGCCCAAATAAAAAACAGACTAGGAACAGCGAACCTGTTGCATCAATATTGCATTGCTTTTTGGTTTGGCAGTTGAAGTGGTTGAACCTTCACTTTTAAGTTGCCTGAAGGCAATCTGCAACAAAGGACTAATAGTTGGTCCATGCATATGAAGCATAATGAAGATTTTCAATCACAAGAATCTCAACGATAGTACTGTTATCCAGTTTCGGTAAGCAAAAATAACCTTTAAGGCACCCGTGAAAAAATCAGATACATCAGATGAACGCCCTTCTTTGGCTAGAACTGACCCTACAATACCTGAAAATCATCAAATTTATCATTTATTAGGGGATAAAAACAGGGCATACCAATAACCAATGTTAGACGGACCCTTCGTTTATGTTTGCCGTACCCGCGTTGACACAACACGACATGGGTATGGCATACTTACTGGATCTGATCAACATCGATCCGACACCTGTACCCGAGTCCGATAACAAAAACTATAAGAAGGCATCTAAC
This sequence comes from Vinca minor, assembly GCA_026122235.1. Taxonomy (NCBI): domain Eukaryota; kingdom Viridiplantae; phylum Streptophyta; class Magnoliopsida; order Gentianales; family Apocynaceae; genus Vinca; species Vinca minor. The sequence goes on along the minus strand of JAOCZM010000100.1, from coordinate 2,883,013 downwards.
TTACAAACAGATTTCTTGTCTACTTATCATCAAACAGTGCAAAAAAAAATTATAGTTATTCCAAAATTGCAGCTTTAAGGAAATTTTCGCACTACACGAACTTCCCTATAAAACTAGCCAGGGCCGTGGTGCGCCTTAGGACGCCTCCCACCTAGAAGAAGAACCCCCCCCACCCAAAAGCAACTAAAAATCTAATCTAAATCAAGAAAAAACTATTATTCTTCTGTTAGTGCAGTGCCGGCGTTAAAATATCTTAATGATAGCTTTCATCAGCAATTATACCGATTGGAAAGTTAGAATAATACAATTAATTTTTTTGCCTAAGGCTTCAAATCACTAGACAAAGCCCCTGAAACTACCAATCTGCCAGTAACCATCCCATGCCCTAATAATACGGACCTAGGGTTTATCGAGGAAAAAAACCCAATTCCCTTCACCAGACTTCTTACTACTCGAAAAAAATTCAAAAAAAGAAAAACAAAACAGTTACTTTATTGTAAGCATATGAACATCAATATTAATAAAAATTAAATAGCTTAAAATCGCAATAAGAAAAGATTAACACAAGAACAGAAAAAGAACGAAAAAAAAATACAATTAGGCACCTGCTCCAATGAGGATTGTAAGCTTCCCTATAGGTAGTGCCATTCGCTGCCGAGATGAAATTAAACAATATTGCTCAATAAATTAACAATTAAATTCTCCGGAGCTGGGTGGGGTGGTGGTAGGGGTAGGGGGCGGGTAACGACTTGATGAACAAATTTTTTTTAGATGTTAAGAGAAGTACGACTGAGACTCTATGTGAGTAACCCTCATTTCTGTATTTATTTATTTTTATTAATTTATGAAATTATTTAATGTTCTTATCAATCTCAACTGAAGACCGCGAGTTCGTTGAGGTTTTAATACTCAAATAGGTCAATTGGTGTATTTAATCATAAAATAATTTTCGCTTAGCAAGGTTGGTCCTTAATGATTGTTTGCAACTTTTTAAATCCTCAATCAAGTTATGGGCTGAGATTTGGTCCTTCTGACTTTTTTTTGAAATATTGAATGTTAGTTAACAAATGATGTGGGCAAATTGGAACTTCATATTTTTTTAGATAATTAATATCAATGAACTTAATTGTAAAGATACTTAAAAATAAATAGCTAATTGTAAAAATAAAACTAAAATACCTCCTCCCTCCACCTCCTTCTTCTCCAGCCCATCCTCCCTCATCTGCCGCCTCCTCCTTCCTCCTCCTCTTCCTTCTTCTCCAGCCGTATCCTCCCTTCTCATTTCTCCCTCCGTCGCCTCCTCCTTTCTCTCTCCGTCACCTCATCCTCCCTCCTCCGCCTCCTCCTCCTTCTCCAGCCTTCTCTCTTCTCCCTCCGTCGCCTCTTTCTCCCTCTTCTCCAGCCTTCTCTCTTCTCCCTCCTCTGCCGCCTCATTCCCCCTCCTTCTTCTCCATCCTTCTTTCTTCTCCCTCCGCTGCCTCCTCCCTCCTCCTCCTCCTCCTCCCTCCTTCTTCTCTAGCCTTCTCTCTTCTCCCTCCGCCGCCGCCTCCCTCTCCTCCTCCTTCTTCTCCAGCCGCCTCTTTCCTCCCTTCTTCTCCCTCCTTGCCGCCTCTTCCCTTCTTCCACCTTCTCCCTCATTGGCCGGAATTGTGCAAGTGGTATTGGCCGGATATTGGCCGGAATTGTGAATGATGGTTGTATTTTTTAGTTTTTTAATTAAGTATTTGTATTTTAGTATATTTACAATTGAGTACAAGTGATATTAATTATCTACAAAATATGTGAAATTCCTATTATACCCATGTACACTTGACTAACAAATACAAAGGGACCTAAAAAGGTGCAAACAATCGTTAGGAACCAACCTTGTCAAGCGAAAATTATTTGAGGATCTAAAAAGGTGCAAACAATCATTAGGGACCAAACTTGCCAAGCGAAAATTGTTTCAGAACTAAATACACCATTTCGCCTACTCAAATATTTCATAACCGTTTTGACACTTTGGAGTCGTTGGATAAGAAGATTTGGCAATTGCAATGATTTTTGCTAAGTAAAATGTTAACCATTAAATGAATCCACAACAGGATTAGGATTACAAAAAGTTTCTCTCCTATCTTTACTTTGAAATAACTATTTTGTATGGTAGTCGTTAGATTTTTTGATCCAACAATTCAAAATTATCGGAACAATTATGAGGTTTTTGAACATCAGAACCTTTAACTTTCCGTCACTGGATGTTCCTTCAACAAAATAAGCAACTCCCGTCTCAATCATGTTGTTGCTTGAAGGTAGAGTCGTTTTAATTATTTTAGGTTACGTGCGGATTTTAAATTAATGTCCTATATAATTTTTAAAATATAAAAATGAACTTTTATGAAATATTAAAAAAAAATATTATTATATTTGTATTATAGTTTTTGTTTTTCAAAATATACTCAAAAGTTATAGAATATAGAGAAAGGAAAAAAATAACGTTATTTGGCCGGTGATGTAGCCAAGTGAATAGAGAGGAAATAAAATTGGCGGAGAAATATGAGAAAATAATGGAGTAAATAAGATGAATTGTTGAATGTGATTCTGATTTAGTTGAATAAAATATTATAAATAAGCATATTAACCATTGGGTATGAGAAGCCAAATTTTAAAATATTATATATTTAAAATATATATATATATATATATATATATATATATATATATACAAAAATATTGGGACCGGTCAAACATCTCGCACCCCTATTAATCGTCCCGAATGAAGGGGGACTGAGCACATTGGAAAGAGCCTTCAAAGCACTTTCTCTATTATTCTAGCTTTGGAGAATTCAAGTGGGCTATTTCTTTGTATATTTACCACAGTTGTATATTTTGTTAATTTCTTCCTTATTGATTGAATTAATACCCAACTGAGTTGGGGGAAAATCTTCTCTTATTGATTCTATCTATTAAGTACTGATGGTTATTTGCTCATTAAACATAATATTTATAGAATTTAAAATTGCATTGCTATTAGAACTAAAAATTATAATGCAAATTCTTCACACTTCACACAGAAACTCTAACTAAATAATTTTTACACCTGAATTTTGAAGTGCAGGGCACATACTCGAACGTCAAGCTATTATTTAAATAGCATAACAAATTTATCTTTAAAATTGCTCTCCCTTACCCCAAAAAAAAAAAACCATTTAATTTGTTGGTTATGTAGCTATATATTAAACATGTACACGTGCATGTAAAATCAATATACATAATCAAACATCATTTGATTTTTTCTTCAACAAATTACAGATAAGTTGGTTTTGAAATTGCAAATTTTATTTGAACATCTATCTTGAAACTAATAGATAAATAGATAATTTCTCCTACATCTCTCTCTATATATTTAAAGTAATTTCATTATTTGTTGAAATTTAAAAAGAAGTGTAAATTTGCATCTGACTCAAAATGTGTTCAAAGTTATCCGTAGACTTCTCGACCGGATGGGAATGCATTCCTTCATAAGTTGTAACCACAACTCCTTCGTCTTTAGACAACCTTTGAACTTGTTTTTTAACGTTGCATCCTTGATGCGTGCACCTATAATAGCTTCTGCAAAATGCCACATGAATATTAATTAGATTGGACGGATATAGAATGTAGAGGTTGTAAACGATTAATATAAATTAAGACATGTATTTTGGTAACTTTAAAGAAGTTCTGAGAGGAAATATAACATTTTCAAAATGGATTAATAAGTTATTTATTTCACAACCCTAACATTTCAGTATTATTACTTATAGTATGTAAATGTAACTTATTATTAAAAACATCGGAGGGGAGTAGCCCAGTGAGAATATCTAATCTTTGATCTGCCCTTGTTCAGGTTGGGGTGGCATTAGATTGAACTTTGGATTCAAATTCAAAACTCTAAAACTTACGACTCCTCTCATAAATAATTGTACTTTTATTAAAATAAATGCAAAAACTTAAACTCTATTCAATTGCATCCTTAATTTGTCGGATCGGATGAGATCAAAATTTTTAAGTATAAAACATGATCGCCCCCTACTATTTGAAAGAAAGTGTAGATGACTATCGTATTTTAGTTATTACTCCCTCCATTTCTAAATATAAGACTCTTCAGACAATTTTAGAAAATTAAGCAACTTGTCATTTTCACCGAAAGTTCTAATATTATCCCTCTCTCTCATTCCTATAACATAAGAAAAGAAAGGAAAAAATAGGGATGGCAGATGCCGCAAATAAAAGAAATGTTGAAGGTATAATTGGAATAAATTGTTGACAACTAATAAAAGAATTTTATACGACAATTAATTTGGATATCTATACATCTCATAAACGATAATTAAATGGGAATGTAGGGAGTACAATTTATACAGGCTGCCATAGATGAAGCAGCTGCTGGTCTTAGTCTAATATTCAAGAACACGTGGGGTGGGGGGGGGGAGGGCGTGACTCACGTATGCATGCAAGAAACCAAAAACAAATTAACTAACATGTTTTTTATTCTTTTTCATCGCTTAAGATTTTAGATTAGAAGAACAAATGAACATTTATATTACTGATTCGAGAGGCTTTGATTTTAGAAGAACAAATTAACCAACATAGTCATCGCGATTTGCGAACTCAATCGGTTTGAAAAGTAAGTGTAATAAGACTCTACTTGGATAATATTTTCACACATAGGATTGTCACTTTATATTTCACTTTGACAATTTACTTATATAATTTCCGAAACAAAAAGTTTATACTGACTCTCGCAAACATTAAGTTCATACCGATTCAAGTTGTAAGTAGTGCATGAATAGGAAAGATATGATGGCATCTTCAATAGTTCTATTCTCATTCTCTACTCACAAATTATAATTAGCGGGACATCTTGTATAGTCCTGACCTCATTCTTTATTCACAAATTATAATTAGCGGGTTATCAATCTATATGTAAGAAGACCTAATTATTTGACTGGGGTGTGAGACAAGAACAAATGGACTGGTCCATAATAGTATACGTATATACCTTGTGAAACACATTTTTTAATACCCTTCATTTTTAACTATTTTCCTTTTGATCCTTTTTGTTTTTTTGGTGAAAGATTATTCTAAAAGCTAGTAATGTGGATATATATCATCTTACTTTTCAAGGGCTTTCACTTTTATTTAGCCATCAATTAGAACTGAAAGGAAATTAATAATGCAACCACATTCATCTCATCAAAACTTATAAACAGTATAAGAAATCACACCAGATTCATGTCCACCCTTCTAGCTAGGATTAAATCTCACCAACCCATAATTAATTGTCACTTTTGGAGGAAAAAGTAAAATCATAAATTAGAACTAGGTTCTTGACCAGACCCGCTTTTATTACCCCCCATATTTAGCGCTCCGATTCATCATACCATTTTCTATATCACTCGCTATAATATTGTATAGTATTTTTAGTACTTAGAGTTTATCAGTTAGAATTTATGACATATGATGAATAAAGACTTTCATAATAAGAGTGTTATAAAGAATTCGAATCGCATATTTAGGCCTATTTTAATACTCATTCTGAATCGGATGAAAGATTTCAGGTTTAAAAACTGTATTTTCTTTCACAAACAATTCACTTCTTACGAAAATCTAAATACTATTTTTAAACAAAAACTAATCCAAATTCCCATCCTTATGTATCTGAAATGATTTATATGTGTGTGTCCTCGCATATTAATTCCATATATCTATGCAATTATATAATTATTTCTCATTAATCAGGATCTGCATATATAGAACATGTAGATCCATGGAGCAAGGTACGGCAATTCTTTTAATCTCCAAAACCTTGTCCAGAAAATTTTGAATAGATATAGATATGATCATGACCCTAAGAGTAATTGGACAACTGTACTCAAGTACTCAGGTCTTCATCTGAAATTGAATGTCCACGTTCATATATTTATTTTTGTATAACAAAAATATTTTATAATTATTTTTTAGTTGTGGTCTTAGATGATCATGTTAATTAGTTAGCACCATCAATTCTTCTTAAGACTCAAATATTACTCAATAGCACAAAAAACTATTTCCTACTATATAGCTATAGCTAGTCTAATTACCACATTCAACCATCAAGATGCCCAAAAATACTTATGAGATTCAAAAGAAAGGTAATTACATAAATTGTAGAGATGGAAAAAAGACAATACTAACCTTGGAAATTTGTTATTCTTCACAGCTTTTTGTCCATATTTTCTCCATCTATAGCCATCATCAAGTATATCAACCTGGCTTCTTGTTTGAAAAGCATACTTAGGCTTCTTAACTTTCTTCTCCCCTTTCTTGATCTTTCCCGATTTAACCTCGCCTTCGCCGTTGTTCTGGGAACCATTACTAATGTTATCTGAGCTCGGACCTTCCATATTATTATTACTAATCATCGGCAAACCTGATATCCTGCCTTTTTCTCCATCGACAACAACGTTATTATTACTTTGCAATATTTCATGAGATGATCGAAGTATAGTAGAATCCAAAGAGGTCAACAAGGACATATGAGAAGTTGTTGATGATAATGGTGAAGATGAGAATATTGATGAATAATTCTCCATGGATGATAGAGAAAGAAGAAGAGTCGTCGTTGGGGAGATTAGGAATTCAAAAGGAGGAAGAATATGGTTTATTTATACTACTTAAAATGAATATTTAATTTGGCGTACTAATGTTGTCACGCTTTGCGAACTCGAAACGTGATTAAAGAGCCTGATTTGATAGCACTTATATTTGTTACATATGTCAAAATAAATATATCAATATAACATAAAAATTTAAATCCATATTTATGTAAGAATAAAATGTTTTATCTCATATGAAATGGAATGTAAAATAATACAATTGTATTACATCTCCCATTTAATTCTACGGTTAGAAATTAGGATTGATATATAAATGAAGTGAAGCCATTCGAGGTTGGACTATAGTGAGGCGGCTTGACGGCCTAAAAAGTAAAAACCACTCCCCTAAATATCTCTCTACGTAAAGTCAAAACAAAAACAATAGGCTAAAAATGGTAGTTTTAGCAAATAAATTTCATTAGGGAGGAAGGTAGAAAAATGGGGGTTAATTAAATTTGTTATAAGAATATGAATCTTCTACTACACTATTTAATGTATATTCTAGTACGCTAATAAAATTGCACTAGATGTAATAACATAATAGGATTATATGTGATAATTTCATTAGTGTATAAAAGATGTATTAGAAAGTGTAAGAGAAGATCTGGAGTCTTGCTAGAGTATCGTTCACAATTAATTATAAACATCAAAATACATACTACTTCATGAAAAAGTAAATATAAATCGTAATCTTTTCCCCATAATAGTTGATCCTAGATTTCTTGAAAATTGAAAATTTTCAAAAAGGAATTAACCTAACAAATAGGAACCAATCCCACATCTAGTTCTTTTACATTCTTCTTCTTTTTTCCCCTGAAATAAAAAGAATTCAATGAGTATATATGTTAATGGATGGTTATTAAAGTTAGTTAGGATAGTTTTTTTTTTGTAGAATCATGAAAATATGTTGGATGTAAAATGCAAGAAATTGTTTGGTACAAGTAAATTAGTCCGTCCACTCAACTTTAAATTGAAACCTCAGTCACTTTCGTTTTTTAAACTATGTAATCTAAATAATATTCGCTTCGTTCAGAATTGGTTGTTCTTTTTTCTATAAAATGAGTAAAAAAATTGGATATTCAATTCAGACGGAGGGAGTATTATTTGGGTTCAAATAATAGTTTTTTGGTAACCTATTACTTTAGGTTCGCATAATGGTTGGGATTTATTTTTCCTTTTTATGCAAGGAAAGGAACTAGATGAAGAGTTAGGAGAACATATATCAATTAGAACACTATCTCTACGTATATAAAGACACAATCAAACTAGTAATCCTCGTGTTCTTTAAGGAAAACAACGTACTTCTTTTATTTTCACAAAATAAAACTTTTGGTCATCTTTGTACTAACAAGGAAAAGAAAAATTCGTTATATTGAATATATTATATCAATTACTATATAATAGAGATACTCGTATTTGTGTATGAGGATAACTTTAAAAATAAAAAATAAAAAATTGTAAAAAGTCACATACTTTTAAAATAAACAAAGACTTTATATTTTTTTACATAACGTTCCATCACGAACGGTTTTACAACTTGTCTCTTGAAGCCTTGTAAAAAAAAATTAATTACAGAATATATAATTAGAAATCAGATTTACCGACACATTACCGTCACAGTACGAAATGTGCCTAGAGCAAAGACCTTATATCATGCAACAGAGAGAGAGAGAGAGTAGTAATGTCTGTTGATTATAACTTAGCAAAAAAAAAAAATGTATGTGGATTATACACGTGTTAGAATGAAGATGAAAAACTAATTTTTTTTTTATGAATTAAAAACTAATTTCATATTACGAGTGTTGGTATAGTCAGGGACGAAGTAAGTAATTTAGTGTTGGGGGACGAAACTGCAACAGTATGTAGAACTACAGAGCTCAAGTGATAAAAACGGCAAAAAAATTCTTGGGAGCAATAAAAACGGCAAAAAAAATTCTTGGGAGCAATAAAAACGGCAAAAAAAATTCTTGGGGCGAAACTGATAAATTTTTTCTAAAATAAACATAAAATTTCGATAAATAGTACTCCCTCCATTCCCTATTAATTGTCGTTTAGGAGATATCTAGGTATCCAAATTAATTGTCGTTTAAGGTTCTTTTATTAGTTGTCAACAATTTATTTCAATTATACCCTCAACATTTTCCTTTCTTTTCTTTATGATGTATTAGTGAGAGAAAGGAAATGTGGGGTAATATTGGAAGTTTAGGTGAAAATGACAACTTCCTTAATTTTCTCAAATTGTCTAAAGAGTCTTATATTTAGAAATGGAGGGAGTAGTATTTTTAAAAATCTTAGGCCGCGCTCATGGTATAGTTCGAACGGTCAATTGGCAGGCTTGACCATGGCTACTAGAAGGAAGGAAGGAAACAAGAAGGGAGCTGCTCCCTGACCTGAATCCTGATATCACGTGCACAATAAGAATAAGAAAAGAATAATCAAAGACTGAGGAAGCATCTTTTTTTTTTGCCATAAGATCAAGGAATTAAATAAAATAATTCACAGTTGTGTCTAGGTTCGGTGGACCATTCGAGGTATATTTTTTTTCTTTATTAAGTTTTGGTAAAAAAAATAAAAATTGGTCAAACACGTGCTAACTAAATTATCGATCATATTCCAACATTCACAAAACTGTAATAAGCATGAATATGTATTGACTCTATATTTTTTATTTCGTATTTGTCATAACTGTGGGATCATTTTCTCATTTGTGAAAAAATAAAAAGTTTGGTTCAGAGCTTCTTTTTTCTTTTTTACTTTGAGATCATGAAACTAAAGGATACAATATCTCTTCGCTCCAGATTTTGAATAACACTAATAATTCCTAATTATAGCCATTTGCACTCTAGTTTACTAGTTAGAATTTAAGTTTAAATTATTACAGAATTAAAATGTTATTGAAAATGTTAAAAAGAACATGAACCGATATATCTTGGACTTTTTTATATTGAAAGGTCAAGGACTTACGGTGGATGGTTTTCTTTGGTCAGTTTAGTGTAAATGGTTTATCTCTCTTTAAACAAATAATTTATAATAACAAACTACTGTATTTGCCATTTAAGTAATGGTATAGCCTCCATGAAGACTAAGGGCCAAACATTAGGGAAAAGACAAAAGCAAACTTCTATCTTGACAAGATTACGCGTAATATATGTATAAATAATTTTGATATTGACTAAGTTTAGTGGACTCTATGGTCTACAATCAGTCACATCATCTTCTGCGATGATGTGACTGATTTTGAAGCAAAAGATTCACATGGACATAATTCATATTAGAAAAAATCTATATACATATTAGGTTAGAAATAAACAATGTATGTGGCTGTTTTTTTTTACCTCAAGGAAAAGGGGAAAGGTGCTTTAAAAAAGACTTGGGGCTGCTTGTGAGTTCATTAACCATGTGGAATATGTGTCTTAGAATGGAACAAGGTGTTACATGAATACCTAACTAATTTTTTTATTCTCATATTCTCACTATATATTCACTTGCAAGTTTGCCCGAGTTTCATGTGGTTCACTAAATATTCAATTCAAAACTTTTAGGTTTGAGGAAGAAGTGTTTTATTAAGTGTTGGTATTATTAAATCAATTACGTTATTGAATTTTTTTAATTAATTTTATTAGTTACTAATTTTGTTGTAATCTTTCCGTTCAAAATTGAATATTTCATTTTATATAAAGAAAGTAAATATTTAATCCAGATAGAAAGAGTATTAGGGTTGCTTGAGCAATTAGGTTGTTGATTTAGATTTCTTAATTATTTTTAAATATTTATTTAAAATTTGGTTTTACAACTCCTATTTGGTTTAGGGTTTCTAAAGCTCCTATGAATAGTTAACTTATTTATGTTTTGTGGGAGCTGCATTTGAATCATGGTTAGAATTATTAATTCTTATAACTGTGAGAGTTGATGACTAATCTTTCTAATTTAAACTCCACCATTAACAAAATAATTATACGATATACGTTTTGGGTTATTTAAAATTTTATTCAGATTGGTATCAAATCAATTTTTTTTTGAAATTCACTAAGTGAATCGTTTAAAGTTCCATTCATTGACTATCTTAATATATCCCATAGTTGTTGTAAAAATATTTTTGGAAGAGCAAACTATTAAATATTAATTGTCGCCAAAGAATTTTGTATAATTATAGGATTTGTACTAAAATCAAGTGCAAAATCTGTTATCTATTCGTTTAACATTTGATACAAGATACTTGTCCAGATGTAAAATTCTTTAGGAGTATTTGGACACCATCTCCAGATATTCGTTAATACAAAACAATTTACTCTTACAAATTTCAAAGAAAATATTCTCCTGTCCCAAATCATCTATCCACATTTCTATTTTAATCCGTCACAAATTAACTGTCCACTTTCTAAATAAAGAGTTTATTAATGATTGTTTTTCTAATCTTATCCCTTACATTGAATGTTGGAGAGAAAATAATATATAGAAGAAAGAGGTAGAATTAAATTGGGAGTTAAATTAAATATGGTCATTTTTTATATTCTACTAGAGAATTTGATGAAATATTAATTCTAGTGCAAAACATAAGGTAGACAGATAATTTGGAACTGAGAGAGTATCAATCTAAAATAAATAAATCTATAGTTTTTTTTCTTTTTTTTCAAGGAGAAAATTATTAGTTGGGCTTTTGTTGACCCTTGGTGCTACATTACTATAGATTTGCGTTACTAAAATGAGATATTAGCCTTTTTTGCCCATGTACTATTTACGAATTCCTCTTTTTGCCCAAAATTTATTTTCTGCTCGCATTTTGCCCTTCAACTATTTACGAGGGCCAAAACTGCCCAAATGCGGTGGATTCCGGCCATACCAAAGGGTAAAATAGTCAGAGCAAATTAAAATTTTAAATTTATCACATTTTAGTACCTTATTTAGGAAATTATTGCAAATTCTACCCCAAAACTAAGAATAGTAAAAAAAGAAAAAAATATACAAAACACTCCACCACACAGGATCCTAACCCCACCCCTTTATGATTTCTCTCTCCCCGTCTCTTGTTTCTTCCACCACCACCACAGCCCCCTTCTTCTTCGCCCTCCCCTTTTTCTTATTCGCCATTCCCCAACCCCCATCCCTCCTCTTCATTCTTCCGCAGTCCCCACCCACCTGCACCTACCCATTACCTCCACCCCTTCCTTTCTTCAAATTTTAATGACAATAGCACAAGAACAAAAATGAAGAAGATAAATAAATCTTATTTTCAATTAAAATCCAAAGCAAAAGAAACCCCATGAATTCCAATCAAGAAATTGAAAGCAAAAGAGAAGAAAACCTGCAAAAGAGAAGAAATTAAAACCCAATTTTGAAATTGGGCCATCGTTGTCAATTATGATGAGGCCGAGATGTAGATGGTGGCGAGATTGATGAACTTTGATGAACATTTAATTCACGAGAATTGGGTATAGATTGGTGAATAAAAGATGAAATCTTTCATTTTGCTCATCTTTTCTTGAAAATTTTATAAAGTTGGGACTTTATTTAGCGAAGTGGATTGTGGAGGAGAGACGAGGAGAGGGGCTGTGGTTGTGGATTGTGGAGGGACTGCCGGTGCGGGGGTGAAGGTGAACGGAGGAAGAAGAAGAGGCTGCGGTGGTTGATTGTGGAGGAGAGGCGGGGAGAGAGAAAGAAAGGGGTGGGGCTGGGATTGTGTGTTGGTGGAGTATTTGTTTTTAGTTTTTGTTTTTTTTTCTAAAATCTATTTCTTAGTTTTGGGGTAGAATTTGAAATAATTTCCTAAATAAGGTACTAAAATGTGATAATTTAAAATTTTAATTTGCTCTAACTATTTTACCCTTTGGTATGGCCGGAATCCACCGCATTTGGGCAGTTTTGGCCCTCGTAAATAGTTGAAGGGCAAAATACGAGCAGAAAATAAATTTTGGGCAAAAAGAGGAATTCGTAAATAGTGCATGGGCAAAAAAGGCTAATATCTCTACTAAAATTTACAATAATAATTATAAATGGGCCTCAAGGCATTGAACTCTGTCTTGGCTCATGATACGGGGTCTGCTAGGAGCCCAACGCTTGTCCTCTCTTGTTATATCCGCCGAGCAATTTGACTGACACGATTCGCCTTTGATTTTGTTAATTATTATATTACGGATTCGAGTTATTTAAAAAATAATTATTGTATTATATTTTTCCTGTTTTAAATTAATCGTTTTATTTGACTAATGTTCAAGTATTGCAATTTTAGTAAATTATGTGATAGAAACCCAAATTAATTCATTCTAAAAAAAACCCAAAATAATAATTCTATCAAAAGAAAAAATATCGTAATCAATAATTGACCATTGTATTGTGTCTCTCTCTTTCTTCTTTGAACATTCAATCATTGTCTCTAAAAAATGGTTTATCTTTTTACCTTCAAGGAACAAGCAAGTAATTAGGATTAGAACGGTTGCAATGTATCCTGATTAGTTTGAATATAATGTAGAACAAAGAAATTATCAAAATGACGATTACGAATTTTTGCATCAAACACTTGTTATGATATTTTGAAACGCATGTTTGAATTGAACATGATAACCCTCAGAACATATATTTATTAAGAGAGAAGATTTATTTCAAGGGTGTAACACTGTTCAAATTTGTTTCATACGTGAATAAAACAAATGTGTTCCGTATTAGAACTAAAGTGTTTGATCCATTCTCTTTTTACATACTACCTCCATTCCTAAATATAAAACTTTCATTACATTTTGCGAAAATTAAGAAACATAATTTAAGATGTTTTTGTAATCAAAATATCAATATTACTCTCTTAAATAGAATTAGTGGTATATAAGTACTACTACCTCCATTCCTAAATATAAAACTTTCATTAAATGTTGCGAAAATTTAGGAAGTAAAAAATTAAGATGTTTTTGTAATCAAAATATCAATATTACTCTCTTAAATATGACTTGTATACCACTAATTTACTTGTATACCACTAATTTTATTTAAGAGAGTAATATTGATATTTTGATTAAAAATATATATTAATTTATGCTTCCTTAATTTTCGCAACATGTAATGAAAGTCTTATATTTAGGAATGGATGTAGTATTTAAGAGAGTAATATTGATATTTTGATTACAAAAATATCTTAACTTATGCTTCATTAATTTTCGCAACATGTAATGAAAGTTTTATATTTAGGAATGGATGTAGTATTTAAGAGAGAGATTTTGATATTTTAATTACAAAAATATCTTCACTTATGATTCATTAAATTTTGTAACATGTAATGAAAATCTTATATTTATGAATGGAGAGAGTAATTCAGATTTGGTCCCACATATGAAAGTGAGACTCGTGTCTACAAAGAAAAGAATTTGATGTTTTTTTTTGTAAACACAGACATACTATATACGTTAATCAAAAGGCAGAGTAGTAGAGTTAGTTACATTGCGAATAGTCCTATTAAAATAAGTCACACGGGCATTCTATTCCCCTCTATTAGTTGGCACACAAAAAGAGGAGAAAAGTATAGTAGTAAGTTCAAAAGAAGACGACGAAGCTCCCGTTTTTACAAGAACATCCGCACAAGCGTTCGCTTCTATGTAGATATGGGAGATCCTACTCTTTCGAAACCTTCTCAGTAACTCCCTACAATCATGAATACGTTTAGATAAAAGGAATGAGTAATAATATCCGTATGCAAAACAATGTGAATAATAATTTTAACGTCAAATTCAATTTCCAGATTGATAGCCAAATTAAAACAATCTCTTAATGCCCATAATTCTGTCACATTGTTTGAATAAAAGTCTAAGTTCTTGTAGAACCCACTAATCCAATCACCCTTATGGTCTCTAATGAAGTCCCCGCTCCCGCCACTATCCGGATTGCCAAAGGAAGAACCCGAATTATATGTGAATATGCATTGCAATCGGTTCACTAGCAAGAAAACGCAATGGCTGACTGTTTCAAATGGGACAAAGTGATATTCGAAGGTGATGCAACAAACGTGATCTATTCTATAAGGGGTCATACGCAAGCTGATGAATGGCAGGGAAAAGTCATTACTGATAAATGTAAAGTTAGACTTGAGCAGTTTAAGCATTTTAAGTTTTCCTTTGTACCTAAATTATGTAATATGGCTGCACATAATGTGGTAAAATGGGGGAAGGTATCCTTTAGAAATGGGAATATCCCACTGAATTACCTATCCTCTGATGTTCTATGCGATCCTAACACAACAATTTGTGTTGATGTTATTGCTGACGGATGTAATTTGAAGTTTTTGGATAAATAGATTTAACTTGATCAAAAAAAGAAAAAAAAGAAAACGCAATGGGAACAGAAAAAGAAAAAAGAAAAAGATAAGTTAAACAAATCGTCATAGATGACGATGGGGACTGGTTGACTGAAAGCTCAACATTGTTTATCATAAAAAAACACAAAAGAAAAGAAAAGAAAAGAAAGAAAGCTCAGAAGAAAAAACGCAACAGACCCGCCAACCATTAACGTATAATTTGAGCCACTCCAGAACACTTTCTCTCTCTAAAATTCCTCATCCAAGTTTATTGATAGTAGTTGAAGAAGAAAAGAAAAATCGGAACAAAAATTCACCAGTTTCTGAAATCTGAAGCTTCTCGAAGCGATCTAAAATTGAATCAATGGAAGCTCTGAAGAATCCGATGTTATTATTATCATCTTCGCTGATGAATGAATCCAGAGCTTCTGTGAATTCATTCTTATCTCAATTCGAACCATTATTGTTGCTTTTCGCGCCGATTCTTACTCTTGTTTTCGCTTGGATTTTTCAATCGTTTATTAATGTTATTCACGAAAAAGGACTCAAAGCTACAGTTGTAGGACTGTTCATGAACTGCATCAAGTAATTTCTTACTGTTTTGTTAGTGTTTAATCATTTATAGTTTTTTACGGTTTTGAATTAATTGGAAGAAGCTTTGTTGAAGATTTAATAGCTATTTTGGATTAGCGATTTTTAACACTTATTTGTATATCTTAACTGTGTAGGTATATTAGTAAGTCAGATAATAGTTGAGGTATATAAAAAAACAAAAATAAAGTTAAGTGTTACAAATCGCCAATAAAAAATAGGTATATTAGTAAGTCGAAAATAGTTGAGGTACATAAAAAGACAGAAATAAAGATAAGTGTTATAAATCGCCGATGGAAAATACTTTGAGTGTTAAAAATAGCTATTAACTACTTTGTTGAATTTTGGAAACAGGTTAGTTCCTGGTGTGAAGAGTTATATTGATTCTGAAAAGCAGAAGGTTAGTAGTATATTAGCAATCTTTATTTCTATGTGACTTTCTCGTTTTATATGAGATGAAATAGATGCTGGTTAGATTGTTAGCATTCCTTTGTAGCGATTTGATCTGATGGCTAAGTTTTAAATAAGTTGATAGTTGTTATTAATAGCTACTCAAACTAAATGATATTGACTCATTTCCTAACCGTTGGATTGAAAATCACCGATTGAGATTGTGTCGTCACTATAACCGGATCGCAGTATAGAGTATTGTGTCAGTACATGCTGACACAATAAGTTTGATCTGACATCTAAGTTTTAAATAAATCAAATGTTGTTCTTAATACCTATTCAATCTAAATGATGTTGATTATTTATTAACTGTTGGATTGAAAATCACCTTTCGAGATCGTGTTAGCACTGTAACCGGATAGTGTTTAGAGTATTGTCTTTCTCAGCTGGAATTCTGGTTATTGTACTTTTGTAGGTTGTGGATAAGTTGCAAGCTTCTGGTAAATCCAAAAGAGATGGCTGGAGATCTGAGTTGCCTCGTACAGGACTTGGAGAAGGGGTTATAGAGAAAATGAAAGATGAGAAACAAAAGGATGTGGTTTGGCAGGAGAAATGTTCTGGTACAGTGTATGTGGAGATTCATACTTTTGTATTTCTAAGTTTAAAGACTACAAAATTTGAAAATTTGTTTGTTTTATACACACCTGCAAATAAATTCTAACTGCATATTTTCTTGGTACAGCTACATTGGGGGAAGTGAGCAAGAAGGGCATTTTTCGTTGATAAATGAGGCATGTTCAATGTTAGTAAGATTATCTTTTGCTTATCATAATCAAACTTAGTACACAGGGTTTATCTTGAAGCATAATCCAAATAGTTAACCTCTGATATATACTTGCAAAATGCAGTCAGAATACTCAGGGCACTAGGATGCTGATTGAAAATGTAGATTTCGGATAAAAATGGAAAATTTCTGAAAAATAAACAGAATATGCTAGCTTGTTTCATGTGTTATATGTCTTGTATGTGAAAATCCCTCAATGTCATTAGTAAAAGTTGTCTGTTCACTAGGTTTAATTTCGTTCTGGATCTCTCATGCTAGTCTCACCATGCTTTGTGGATCTTTTCCTTTTAAGACAATGGTTTGCACATCGCTTACATAAACTGACATTCTATAGACTTTAAGATTGCATCATGCTATTTATCTGCTCCTTCCGACCACTGACCAATCATCATTAGTGTAATGAGATCGGTATCTGCTCCCAGTGCTGAAGTAGGTTGGCTTCTTAATCAGCATTAGGGACATTATAACTCAACACATAATAAGAATGTACACGAACAAATCAGCAGAATAGGCTCTGTTTGTCACTCGTTTCCCCTTACCCTCCTCAAGAGTCAAGACACTGGTAAACTATCTTCTATCACGTGCAACATTTCCACTGCTCCTATATTACCATTTCATATTCTGTTCATTATGCTCTGTATAGTATAAACAACTTTGGGGTAAAGTTCAAAAGTAAATTTCAAATTCGACATTTCTCAAATCGATCTTCTAGATGATTTCTGTTTACAATTTCTCTCCCATTGTTGTAGATATTCGTCGATGAATAACAATGATAACTTTTTTGTTTTCTGGCCTCTCACTGCCTGTTGAACTATGTTTCAGGTTTGCACATACTAATCCACTGCATCTGGATGTATTCCAGAGTGTTGTAAGATTTGAAGCTGAAGTGGTTGCCATGACTGCTGCACTACTTGGAAGCAAGGAAAAGACTTCTGGAGGACAAATTTGTGGAAATATGACATCAGGAGGGACTGAAAGCATATTAATGGCTGTGAAATCATCTCGTGACTACATGAAAGCTAAAAACGGAATCACTAAACCAGAAATGTATGTAGCTTGTTTAAGTATTCTTTTTGACAAACTTTTTATAATCAAAATGTTCACTTGATTGATTCTATTCACAAGCATAGGATAATACCAGTATCTGCTCACTCTGCATATGACAAGGCTGCTCAATATTTCAATATCAAGTTGTGGCGAGTCCCTGTAAATAAGCAATTTCAAGCAGATGTCAAGGCTATTAAACGGCATATTAACAGAAACACAATAATGGTCAGGCTTTTTTTTTGTTCTAGTGTCTTATAAAAAAATTGAATGCTGAAAATGATTGTGTGCGTCTGTGAGTGAGTACACAATGTTTTCTTCAAATTCTGATGTCTGGATTTTATCATCTCATTTTTTCTCTCGGGATAAATTTTTTCTTACGAAATATACTACTTTACTTCTTAATTGGGCAACTATTTTCTGATGTTTCTATTTATTTCTGGTTTCCTACTCTATAGTTCTCTTTCTCATTTAGTCTAATTGAATTCAAAACTCGTGTCAATTTACAGATTGTTGGATCAGCTCCTGGCTTCCCTCATGGAATTATTGATCCAATTGAGGCATGTGATATACTAAGCTTGCACTTGTCAAATATTTCCCTGTTACTTCTCAAAAGTGAATATGAGAATTTCTCTTGTAGGAGCTTGGTGAATTAGCATGTAGCCATGGAATTTGTTTACATGTTGACCTCTGTCTTGGTGGCTTTGTATTACCCTTTGCTCGTAAACTTGGGTAAGTTCATCTATATCCTCTGTCAGGCTCATGTTTGTCATTTACTAAGTTATAACTTGGGTGCTTTAAACTACTTTGAAGCTAAATTATCATTTTTTTTTATGAAGAACCTTCAATCTGTTCTATACAAGTTCTGTATGTTTCTTTTTTCTACTAATTGTTTTGTTGGAGAATTCTTCTAAATCAAACTAGATGCAGTTTCATGGAGATATAATTCTGTATTTTCTATAATTTTCTTAAGGTCTCCAAGGGAGATATGCCACTTCGTAATATTATCTCTTTAGCAAAGAGAAGAGTATATCACTTGGTACAGTTGTCTCCCTGTGATCACTTGTTAAGAAGAGCTAATTATAAGTTGTGAACTGTTAAGAAGAAATTAATTAACAGCCTTTGAATTATGGAGTGTCACCTGATGTTCAGCTATCCCAAGCTGAATAGTACATAATGGATTTTGAATAGTACATAAATATATTTTGAACAGTGACACACCAATCATTTCGTATTCTGAAGTTGCTCGTTTTAAATGCCATAGAACAATTGTTGTTTGTTGATATGATAAATGAGGCTGCAATATGTACCTTGTAGGTTACTTTGCTAATGACCTTCAATTATGTGTCTTGTTTTGATTCATGTGTTCTGAATACTTGCTTCCATTTTCCCACCTTATAACTGTTGATATTTCCTCCTAGGTACCCTGTACCGCCATATGATTTTTCCGTCCGAGGAGTAACCTCAATATCTGTAGATGTACACAAGTATGGGTTGGCTCCAAAAGGAACTAGTGTAGTTCTGTACAGAAATCACGAGATCAGAAAGGTGCACAGCCATTTATCTTCTTGTCCTTTTTACACTAATAAACTTTTCATCAAACATCAAGTGGACATTCTAATTTGAGTATTATCATTCTTTTGAGTGGGATAATTCTAAGGGCAATGTAGACTTTGTCGTCTACTGATTTTTCTCTTTTAATGGTTGGATCTGCTGTATCAACCCTGTGTAAAGTGTCTTTTGAAAGTTTGTAATGCTTCTCGGACCTATGAGTTCACTGGGATGTCATTCAGGCCACTTTTTATCAGAGCTCACATAAGTCAACTGACAGAAAACTTCAGTGGCAGCTTGCTGCAAAGTACATTTAAACTCTGGAGGACATTGTCCCTTAATAATTACTGCAAGATACTCTGGAGTAGCATCTGATACCAATGATAAATTAAGTTGCCGATCTGAAAGTATCTCTATTCTTTGCTTATTGTACCTTCTCATTTCTTCTTTTGCTATTTCATGTACATCAACGGGCCGGAATCTGTCTGTGCGCAATTCTTGCTTCTCCTGTTCCTTATTTGACAGCATCAATTTGTTGCCGGTGAGTAATAATCTTCTAAGGATGTCTTTGCAGTTCTGAAGAAATTGTGGTCTTAAATTGCTGAAATAGATGCTGCAGTCAGTTTAAGCCTGGACTTGGATTTGGAGAATGTATAACAATTGCTGTTAATGTAGATTAAATTCAGGAAATGCTGAGCACTATTTGCAATCTTCATATGTATCGGATGAAGCCACCTCAAAATGTTTTGCTTCATGACCATATTGTTAAGTTTTCTTAAACCTTGCATTTAATATTCGCTCACCATTGAAATTTCAGTCACTGAGTGGTCTGGGGGGCTTTATGTCTCTCCAACCATTGCTGGGAGCAGGCCTGGAGGATTGATTGCCGGTGCTTGGGCAGCAATGATGTCTCTAGGATTGGAAGGTGTACTATCTTTTATTATGATATGTGGTTCCTGTTCCAAATCTCTTTTCAAATATACGGGGACACCAAGTGATAACTGTTATCACTTTTTACAGGATACTTGGAAAATACCAGGGCTATTATGGAAACTTCAAAGAGAGTGCAGAAGGGGTAAATATTCTTCACAAATAAAATTTTGGTTTGTTTCAATTGGAACTATTAAACACTGTTGTTTCTGTTATTTCAGAATACAGGAGATCCCTGAATTATTCGTCATTGGAAGGCCTGATATGACCATTGTGGCTTTTGGATCTGAAGTTGTGGACATATTTGAAGTCAATGATATAATGTCATCAAAAGGCTGGCATTTGAATGCACTGCAAAGACCTAATAGGTATGCATGCCTATGCTCATAGAAGCATGAGTGCTATGTGATTTTTGGAGTTCATGCCATTGGTAAATTCTGTGATTATAACTTAAATAGGCCATCTGACTTCCTCATATTATGAGGAATCTATTTCAATGTCTCACTATTACTGATTCTGGTTATTCTTGGAATGTTCTGTGCATGAAGAGAATTTTTTAACTAATGGAACAATGAATGATATTATGAGAAATCTATATTTTTGACAGCCTCCACATTTGTGTGACACTTCAACATGTGGCAGTTGTAGAGGACTTCTTGAAGGATCTTAGAGATTCTGTGCAAACGGTAAGTTACTTCTAGCAATTATACACATTACAATATCTGATGAGAGCACACTAGAAGAGTATTTGGCCCCCTAACTTAGTTAACTCTTTTTTATTACAAAAAAATTCATTTCTGAAATTTGGGACGAAAAGCAGTTGTGGCTGTTAATTTAATTGTCTCTGATATGCTTAAAATTGACATGCTTGCTTGGATTCAAAATCACAAGACTTGAGGGATCAAACAAGAGAATTAAATTTTGTGCTTATATTTCCAGTGTTCAACTTCAGGTTTTATAGATTGTTTTGTAATCTTGCTTGATGAGCCCCAACTCTGTTATGGCTCTCAACTTTTGAAACTGAATTTTTTACCCATACCATAAACTTTTAGTACTAGACTTAATAGTTATATATTAATATCCGGGTTTCCCCCTTTCAGGTGAAAGAAAATCCTGGTCCCATTAAGGGAGGGCTTGCTCCAATATATGGTGCCGCTGGAAAGATGCCGGACAGAGTGATGGTTAAAGATTTGTTGGTAGATTTCATGGATGGTTCTTGTTAGTGGAATTTCCAACTTGTGACACTTTTCCCTGATATATACTGCATTGATGCATAATTCTTTTGTAAAGGCTGGATAGAAGAACTAAGACATGGTTTATGGTCAAATTCTATATTAGTAATATTTCATCCTGTCTTACGACATACAGTTGCCTTGAGATATTGTACATTAGCAAAATTAATTTCACATACTTCATATGCTTTGGTAATTTTTTTTACACAGTTCTTATATCATTGTCCACTTCATTTAGATGAATGTTTTGTTCCTGTGTTGATAAGGTTATACTTAGCTATGATGCTACATATTATCGAAATGAAAAAGAAAAAAAGAAAAAAACACAACAGCAATGCTACATGAATAACCTCTTATGAAGGATCTATAGAAATGCTTGCAAAAGAGAAAACTTGGGGTACAGTTGAGCTCAACTTATTGGGGTGTGGAAGATGATCTGGTGTGGTATTGCTGATCTTGATAAGGTTCCTTCATGTTGTAACAAAGTTTCTATGTGCTAGATGTAGATATTGCCACTAGTGGGTGGAATTTGTGAGCTCTAGTTCCTGTGGAAATGCTGCTGAAGATGCCAGTAATATAGCTAGGGAAATATCAGGAAATAAGAATACCATTTGACATTCACACACTTACATATCCAGAGAACACAATACAGGAGCAATCCCGGGGGTTGCTAATTTTATTTATTCTTTTTGCATATTTTTGAGGTTTATATAATAACCATAGGAAACATTAAGAAACACACATTTAATTCAGTAGTTTTAGTACAAGTCGCACTTCGTATTACTGCACGGAGTTCTTAGAGCTCCAGCACCAGGTCTGCAAGGTGAACAAGAAAACCAGGTTAGGACAGTTGATGATATTCTTTATCCAAATGGGTAGCCTGAATATAGGTAGGAAATCTAGGAAGTTGTATTGCTAATATTATTTGTAAGAATCATTCTGTCATGAATAGAGTAAGGTCTTTCTTGATTTTTAGATGCTACAGATATAAAATTTTCTATTTTAAGCATATAATCTAATTTGAATTCAGAACTCTTACCTGGTACAACTTAATCGCATCTTAATCACTTGAGTTAGTTAGCCAACTTAATAAAACGTTCTTATTATGGACGGGAAGATGTTTGGGTGATGTAAATCCAGGTATACTTATGACTTAGCAAAAAAAAAAAAAAAAAAAAAATCCGGGTATACTTACAGTCTGAATCTGTTTTGATCCAATGCTCCCCATTGCCAAAAGAATTGGCGCCGTTGAGCATGAGTTGGGCTGGATTTGACTTGCACTTGAAGCGTCGTATACTTCCATTTGAGGGGGCTCGCTGCGGAACTATTGTGATATGTTCATCTGTGGACTCTGAGCCTTCAATTGTGTGGTAGGGTTTCTCGTGGCTTACTCTTCTAGTCTTGACCTCCAATTCGGTTGGCTTATGGGACTTTCGTGAAGCTGTTGAGCTCTCAGGATGGACTTTCCTGCGGAAAAGATGTAGTATCTGCATGGTGCATATGTTCAGAGCTCTGGAACTGAATACTACTGTAAGAATCACAAAAAGAAACATGAAAAAGCAACTGTCTTTTTATCAAACACTTTACTGTTGTATTGATCCTTTGCTCATTGTTAACCTGGATCGTGATACACCTTTTTAATCATCTTCTTCGTTTGAGAAGCCAATTGACCTTTTCGTAAATATCTTAAACTAATTGTTTTTTTGGAAAATTGTTAAAAGACCATTATGGACAATGATGGTTTATAGCTCATACATGATAGAATATATAACAGCTATAGAAGCCTGAAATATACTGTGAAACTACAAGATAGGATGAGCATTGATAGCTTATTCTTGAGAAGTTAGTAGGACGTAATAAGGGAGAAGCCAAGAAAGCTGGCTTAGATGATGAGCATACCTTGGGCAGTTTGTTCTCAGCTGAAGCAGAATCAGTTGTTCCTTCAGAAGCTCCTGCTGAGCTCCTGGAAGCTTGAAGTAGTTTCTTCTTTAGCAACTTCTTCAGAAGGAACACAGCAGACTTATCAGTTTCCTTTTCCATTTTCTTTTCTCCCCTATCGGATTTGGCTGCAGGGTAATCCTCTGTCATTTTAGTTCTCTGAAAGAGTTCTCCCAATGATGTCCTATTTTCTTTCTTAGCAGCTGATGTTGTTTCTGGAAAACCAACTGCTGCTGATCCAAGAAGATATTCCTGAAGTGGACAGACGATTGTTCCATTCCCACTGTTCTCTGTGCTCTCGGACGGCTTGCCACTAAGGGTAATTGTGCTGCAAGTGCTGCTCCTTCCAGTGCTAACGTGACTGTTTCTTCCAGTGCTAACATGACTGTTTCTTCCAGCACTAACATGGCTGTTTCTTCCAGAGGAGAGATTGCAGCTTTCGTCTGCTCCCAGCACCCTCTCCAACTCATCGTTGATCAGCTTCAATTCGTTCTCAGTTACTTCAGTGTTCTTTTCCATTATGTTTTCCACAGAGATGGAAAATGTTGGAGTTGAAGGGTCAATGTTGACTGGTTCAGTACCAAGGGTGCCAATAGCAAGGAACCCATGAAAGAGGTTTGAAATTGTAGCCGCTGCTTCTTCAAGTTCTTCTTCATCAATCCTTTCAGCCTCAGCACTGGCAAATGATTTTCGGAGCTGGTTGTCTGTTGTTGCTTTGATCACTGGTTTAGAGTAATAATTTGGCTTTGGGTGGTATTGCAGTTCGTCCAGCGATGCCTGCCCTGTATGACAAGCACAAGAATTCCCTGAAATGAGAAATGTACTGTAAAAAAGTGGGGGCTACGAGTTAAAAGGAGTCTGTTGGATTCAGGAAGATCAGTACAATAATTCAGTCCTTATGAACAAGACGAAACCTCGGTTGGTTCTTGACTGTCTAGTTCAAACTCGTGCGGTTATTGGTCATCTAAGATATCACTTGTTCATGATCAGGTTCAGAAGCATGTTAGTTTGCTTTGCTAGCTAGTATTGGTAAAGTTACGCTGCTAAATGAAAACTCATCATATTCAAGATTTTATTTTATTTTTACTAGACTTTTTTTCCCGAGCTCAGCATCATGCTGCAACTTAAATATTCCTTAAACAGGTAACTATTTTCCTTAGATTGTGTTAGCCAAAGGAATACAGGAAATAGATTTTAAGATAGATGGCGTACCAATGGAAAAATCCTTGAATGGATCATGGTTGTTCTGCTTAAACTTGCGGTGCATCCAACCTAGTAACTGCCATTGAATAGATATCAGGGAAGTTTAAAAAATAAGGTGACATGATGATCTTAAGCAATGCCAAGTGAGCTTACCTTCATCTTCGGTGTCTTTCTGAGCAAAGTGTTAGGAAATGATAGAAATGAATATTCGGTGTAATATATAGATATTGGAAAGGTAACTGATCTTATATAGAGATTGGAAAGGTAACTGATCTTTGACGCGTTAGCATTGACATATTAGGTAATAATAAAACATGCAGAAGAGTACAAACTTTGACGGCTGTATTATTTAGTTATCCCTGCTTTCTGTGGATGGCTTGAGTTAATGATTTCATTTTAGCCACCAGTTCACAATGATATGTTTGTTACTTATGTCTCATTGCAGTAATTTACCGGCTTCACAAAGAAAGAATGATTATCCACTTCAATTTCATGAAAGGTTGACAAGCTTCTTCAAACTGTAGTCCATGGATAGTTCCTGGTGAAGAGGAAGGAAATATCACTTCAGACTAATCCCCCGCCCATACCCCCAATTATTGGGGACTTATTGGGTTATGTTACTAATCCTTCAAATTTAGATTTGACAACCTTTATGGTTCCGTTTTCATCAATCTAAGAAAGCTTAGATATCTTATCCTTTCTTAGGCGCATTGCTTGGCTGGTTTGTTAGGTATTGTGTACTTCCCTGAAGAAAACCATGGGTTCTACTACATATCTCTAATTGTTGGTTGTTATTTGTAATATCGTCTGCTAGGACTAAATTCATCAGGATGAAATACTAATACTCGATTTTTTCTTCTGTTTTCTTAGGAATTTGGATAGAGGCCACCCTTTGGGTTCTATCAAGGTACTCGAGGTAGCATCAGTTTTCATGCTAAGGTAAGGTAAAATACTCTCTATCTTTCTATGGTACCTTGAATTCCATTTTAAGTACTTGGAAAAGTTGTGTAAATAATTGCATCATTTTATCTCGTAATCCAGCCTTTTGCACTTAGAGATAATATAGCAAGATTTGCTATTTGTGAAATGTAGTTAATCATAACTAAATACAGGTCGGCCAAAGTGCAGACTGATGTCAGCCAGGTAGGTAGTCATCCAGGTTGGAAAGTGCCTGAATCCTATTATAATTTCTTTTTCTTAAATGTAATTAGTCATGTTTCTGTGTAAGAATATAATATGTATTTCTGGCATGTCAAACTGAAAATGCCTAGGCGACGTGACCATGCAACCTGATAATGAGAAAATGCTATTAACTTAAAGCCAATTGAGTAAGATCAAACTCTTTAGTATAGCAAATATATACACATACATGACAACTGTTGTTTATCAAGAATTTTTCGGAATAGCAGATTTATACTGATCTTTGTACAACATGTCCTTTCATTTTTGAAAGAAAAAATGACTGGTGTAAAGTTCGATTCAAGAAATGTGATCTAACAGAAAGGAAAAGAAACAACAATGCATCATTGTTGTGATATGGAACCGTTGTTTCCTCAAGCTTATCTTTAGTAAAATTCAATCCTATTAGTATTATTATAGACCTAATTCATTTCTTTTCTATATATCAAGCAAGTGTATGTGGATTGAACCTCGAGCTCACGCACCTGATAAAAAGGACTTTTCCTACAACTAATGCCTCACCATTCTGCTTAATTGATTTTATTCCCTTGTTTTCTCGTTAATATCTAGAAACTAGTTCTAAAACAGGTAAGGCATATATAACGACATTCATTCAAGTACAAAGCCTTGTTTCCTTTGATGGGAGCTCTTTGGGTTGAAAGGGCCCTGTTCGTGACATAAGCAAAAGCATGCATCAACACAGTCTCTTAACCACATACCCACAGCCATAGACAGAGCTAGAAATTTCATGTTGGCAGCGCAAAAGGTAAATTTTGTTAATAATCTTTCTGAAAATTTCAATTTGTAGGGGCGAAAACATTTTTTTGGGGAAAGGGGGTGTGTGCAGGCGGGCGCCTTAGCTCCGTCCTTGCCCACAGCGTCAGCTTATGATTGGTAACTTTAAGTGTCAGTGCCCTCATATTAGCAGTGTTCTGATGTGTATTTTTGTGAAGTTGAAAGATATGTTGCTGATAATTTTTAGCCTTGATGTGAAACACTTGATAAATCATCTAGAGAGGGAAGAGAATGAGTATCAATTGAGAAAGCGAAGAGAACCAAAAACAACTCCACAATCCACTGCCAAACAGATGGATATTCCTGGACTTCGTAAGTTTTGCTACCCTTTCCTCAAGTTTGAGAAGAGTTTATTTGGAATTCACACACACACACTCTCTCTCTAGTTGTGTTGCAAAGTCATTGGATGTATGCAAGAGGACTCAACTGCATATGTAGTGTTTCTTTGTTTTAAATTCATTATTGGAGGCGAGTGTTGAACCCCTGAACCTATTGTTTCGAGGCGGAAGTGTTGTGCCAAATAAGCTAGTCTTCTTGACGCATGTGTAGTGTTTGTTAGACTACCACCCTATTGTTCCGATGTAGAAAGTAACCTATGATTGGCTTTTCGGGAAATTTCCAAACGAACAATTAGACTGAAACACAAGATACCTATTACATGTGACGATGAGGCTGCCTGTAGTACTTGAGAATGTTTCTGGCCGCTAAACATGATAAGGTAGGGAAGTTTTGTTCATTTTCATAGGCCTATTTCATCCAGACGAATCTGAACAGGCACTAAAGGGATTGATCCTATGATAAACTTTGTGGTTCTAATTTGCTAGAAGATGAACACCTCAGAATCAAAATCTCACTCCCTGGTGTTTGAAGCTCCTCCTATTAAAGTAGAAATCACTTCTAATATAAAAACTTGACCATTTTATCAGACAAATTAATGAACATATGATCTATCAAGTGAATGTTGCAGAACATTCCTCGTAGATATCTTTAGAGTACTCTTGAAAGAATTGCACCAGGCATTTGGCAATCTATCCCATGGCTCTTAGGGAGAGGGTTCTTGGGACAAGATAGAAGAAATTCTCACTCACTTTATTTCGAAGAACAATGTACTTTATAAAATGCATGGAATCATAAGACGTTGGCTCCAGTACGGAGCGGGGTAATTCTGCACGTGCGAAATTTTCCTTGTCTGTTGGATTAAAATTTTGACGGTTAAGATTGATTTAAAACGAATACATGTTCTGATCCGTCCATGAGCCTTAGTATAGTACACCGTCCATGAGCCTTTATAATTAAAATGTAGCGAGTTTAATTCTTGCTTAATGTAAGAAAACAATAATTTGTCTCATGCTTGTAGGAACTCATTTTTATGATAAAGTGTTCAAATTTCAACCGAATTAATTAGATCAATGTATGAATACTTATATTATTATTTAAAAATAAAAAAATCATTGGATCACCATTCACCACTAGACCTTTCAATTCAACAGGTGAAATGTAATGTCTAAACACTATCAAATAACACTATTATTATATCAAGCTCGTGAAAGACGTGACTTTTCTTATTAAAAGTATGATGTGAATACTAGCATATTAATGGCTTGGCAAAGTTTATATAAAACCCCAACAAGATCAGCCAAATTTTAGGGGACCAAAAATCCCATCACAATACTAGTAGCATAATAATTCATTAAAGAGAAGAACAAGCCTTTTTTGGGATGTCTCTTTGTCACCATGTACTTCTATGTTCGACGTTTTCCTGAATTGACGGTAGTGATTTTCCACCTTAATAACATTCGATGCAACACTTTTAGCTTTAGGACCCAATTCTTACGTGTGGCTCGTTTTTCTGCCACTCATGCAATACATTAGAATAAGAATAGAACGCTTTTGGGTAGGATTGGATGTTGGATTCATTGAACTTTTGGTGAACTTTTTATCTTAGATAAATAGATTTTATTAATGTGAATTATTTGTGAAAGTACCCAAACTAAAATATCTCTCTCCATTTGAATGCCATATATGTCTAGCTTTGGAAGATTTGGTGATTCGTGTTCGAATATTTGAATTGACTAATTCAATTAGAATCGAATAGGCATTGATGTCTTCCGATAAAAAAATTTACCATTTTGCGATATTCAGCTCCTGCTAAGATATCTTGAACTATTTACTTTATTTTAAATAAATCCTAAAGCCCCCGCAAGTGCAATAAACTATAATAAGATCCACTTGACTTTGAAACATTTTAAAGATTTTAATATAAGCTAGAAGGATTCATAAAATTTCTAGAGATCCTGAGATGAACGATGGTAGCATACCTAAATGCATGTGAATTGGACGGGAAGTGGTGTCTTAAGTGACCATTATTTCTACTTTCATCACACTCTAAGATAAAATAAAATAAAATAAAATTAATTTAACTAATACTTCTTGAAAATAAATTTAAGTTTTACATACTTCAAAACAAAGATTTTCAAGTAAAAAACTAATCTAAATATATCCCAAAGTCCATGAATATAATTTTTCACTATTTAGCTAGTACAATTTCAAATCAAAATTATCTTCATCTAATGAACAAAGAATCATATGCCTAACAAGTAATGAAGAAATATGAAGAGTGGAAAATTTATACGAAAGAATGTCTCTTATTGCTTATTGAATGTTTACAATTTATCACATATATATACATTTTTACATGATTAATAAAATGAAAGATAATAAATATATATACTAATTACAATCAATTAATTGAGAGATTGACTCTTTTAATTATGATCTTGGTGGACTCCTTCATTAATTCCTCAATTGACTCTATTAATATCTGTAACAAGTAAACTTTTGCTTAAAGGGTAAATCATCAGAACTTCTGTTGTCTTCTTTTTGGTTCTTTAACTTACTAATGATATGTGTTGTTTCTGTTGTAATCCGATTGACGGTTATTTTAAAAGATAAAATTGAAGGAAAAGAAAAAAGTCGGCACATTGTGCAATAAATAAGACGGGTGGTTTCGTCAAATTAAAATAATAAAATGAAGGGGCAAAAAATTCTCTGTCCCCATTCTTGTTCCCAGCCAATTACAATTCACCTTTTATATATATAATTGAAAAAAATATTTATATAATAAATTCTGATTGGTTACGGACAGAGATTTTTCACCCAAATGAAGGAATGGAACAGTTAACATACTTGAAATGATCAGCCAACACTAACCAGAGTAGCTGGTAATGTAGTGTGGCATTCGATTCACATGTGTTGGAAGATCAAATCCCCTCTCCTCAATTTTTCTTTTTTAAAAAAAAATACTTGATATGATCCGTCGAACCTTAGGAATATTTTCTCTAGTGTAAGTTATATATACAGATTATGTAATGTTCAAATTCATACTTTAGTTAGTTAGATATATATGTTATGAGGCTTGATTCCTCTTTTTAATGATTAGGAGATTTTCCAAAATTTCTCATTCCACATATAATTTTTAATATCAGCTAATAATATTATATTTCCGTTAAAAAAAAAAACCCATAAATTATGAACCAACTTTAATCCAAGATATAATTGAGGGAAGCATATATTAGTTGCTTGATGTTGTATGTCTATGATTGAAAACAGCCATACTAGATAATATAAATTATATCCATTGTCGTTTTCTTCTTGTGAATTTCTCTACTTTATTTCTCTACTTTACTATTAGATTGAGAATGACATAAATAAAATGTAATAAAATAGAAAGTGGATATTATGTCCAAGAAGTTAGTTCAGTGAGGCGTCTCAACTTTCAGTTTGGGAATAACTAGAGTTCGAGATATACTTCCTCCCCATGTATATGTATAAAAAAATAAATAAAAAGAAAAAAAGTGGACCTTCTATTTAAAACAAAAAGAATGTAAATTCATTGATTTGCTAAATTTCTATTACATTGCTTGTATGGATATATAGTAAGGTAATTACCTTCCGACTTGGTATGAAGCATAAATTTAAAACATTTCTTTCAAATTTTAAGTCTTTTATTACATGATTTAATATATTAATAAAATTAATATATGTGAAACAAAGTAGTTAGTCAAACCAAAAAAACATAACCGAGGGGTGCAGGGCAATGGCTTTCCTCCTATTTTTTTTTTTAAAATGACTTAGCATACATTGATTTTTTTAGGCCTCTTAGTAATTTTATTTATCTATTCGCCCTCAATATTTATTTCAAAATTTCTTTATAGATCTCACCTAAAAATTTAAACCACATAAAGTTTCTTTAATACAATGATATTATTAAGGACAATTCTGATATGGACCGGGGCCAGGGGTAGGGCCCCGGTCCACTGTCCCGTAGCTCGCACGTCGCCCTCTTTCAATTCATCTCTCAGTCACGGTTAAAATATAAAAAAGATAGTCCCTGATATGGGACTACGAGTTAAAAAGTAAAAAAATATTTCCCTCCTCATTTTATAGTGATGTGACAAGTTTGTACAATTTTTATACTTTTAACTGTGTCCATATCAGGACTATCTTTTTGTATTTTAACTGTGATTGAGAGATGAAGATTTTTGAAAGAGAGCGACGTAGCAGCTTTCTGACTGAAAGTGATCGAGCCTCTACCCCCAGCTCTAGTCATATTAGAATTTTCCTATTATTAATTACATGTGAAGCAACTTCACTAATATGTATTAAACAACACATTTTCTGCTTTACCAATGTTCTAGAAGATGTAACTAGAAGATCAGAAATCTTTCTTTTATGTTTGAAAAATACCCTCTCTTATCCGGATGGTATTTGCAGTTTGTGGAATCAAAGCTGTGATAGTGTCTCTTGCATGCATTGGGAAATTGCTTCTAGTTTAAGGAGGGGTTTGGTGCCTTCATACAAATGGGAGATTTTCTTTGGTCTAGCTTCATCAACTCAAATGGACAAAGGGTGGATTTCAGCTTGAGTAGCGCAATTGGGGATCGACTTGCCATTTTTTTGTGAGGCGGTGTGCTGACGAGCTCAACTAATTCAGTAAGATTTAGTGCAGAGTAATTTGTCAGTACCCTCGTTATGAAAGTGGATTGACATAACACTTTGGAATCGAGATTTTTTTTTATCAAAGGAAAAAGATATAAATTTTGATATCTGAGAAATAAAAGAAAAAAAATTAATGAACAAGATGTACTGCCCACTAAAACAGTTATTATAGGGAGCATTCTTCCACGCATGGCGAGTTAGCGGGCTAGTCGGCGAACTTGATTTAATGGACGTTATATTTCAAAAATATTTATATTAAGTCACCTCAATTATTCTGGAGTCATATATTAAATTAAAAAAAATACTTGAAAAAAATTGAAAATGTAAATAGAACCAAAAAATCATTATGATTGTATTGTAATTGTTATACTCCAAAATATACTTAAAAGTTTTAAAATAATATAAAAATAAATATTGTCAAACTTCTAAAGTTCTTCAGGAATATGGGGAGAAGAATAAAGTATCGTTATTTTGACTAGTTTTTTTAAATGCAAATATGATGAAATTGTGAAAATATAGAAATATAGTACCTATTTGCTGGGTGAAAATCCTCTGTCCCCATCAGTGTATGTCCCGGTATCTCTAACCAATCAGAATTTACTATATAAATATTTGTTTCAATTATATATACACATGGTGAATTGTGATTGGTGGGGATACGGGGACATACACAAATGGGAATGGAGGATTTTTTGCTACTGCTTAGGTTCCCTTCAATTGATATTCTTTTTCCCTTTAATAATATTATGTAAATATACAAGTGGGCTTTACATAATAATACTCTTGCTGCAATTTACTTAATATTATTTTAACCCACGTGTCAATTTACTGAAAACAGACACAAGTATTTTTATAAAAAAATAGGCCCAAGTGTACTAGAGCCCAACTAATAAGTACAAGAAGTCTTCCTTTTCCTTAATTGCTCTCTAACTTCGAGCAATTTTCTGTACTGAAGCAAGTTATCATTCTTTAACAATATATATATATATATATAACAAAAATGTTTGGACCCCCAATTTTTGGAGGTCATGTTTCGTCGAGCGTATCGAACTCCTTTTTAGCCGCTCTGGTCCACATCATTGCATGATAAAAAAAGAAACAATCTTATAATAATGTGGGTAGCTTTAAACCATAAAATTCGCGTGCCGAGATATATTAGAATTTTCCCTAGTTCAATGATTCTATCACTATAGTAGTATAGTGTACTGATGTTACATTTTTCTCAAATCTCGTAAATTTAACTTTCTGATGTTAATATTTTTTAAACCAATCAATTATACACCAGTAAGTTTCTTTTGTCCGATAAGATGTACAATTATCTTCTTCTCTTTTTTTCCTTATGAATATGCACTTATATATTTAGTTACTAGGTCAAAATGGTCACTAACATTAGCAAATGAAGATAAAATTATTACCACAAGCTTTGATAATAAAATTATCCAAATAGTGGACAAGTGGCTTAACTACGACGATTTCATTTTTATCTTAATTTGTTCATGATAAGGTCACGATCACAAATTTTAATTACTTATACATCATTTTAATGTTGTATTATCACATTATCCTAGGAACTTCCCTAACAAATAATACTAGTATGCAATCTACTAAAAGAGTTTGATATTGATGCAGACTTGAGAGGAAGCAAACAGAAACAAACAAAATTGGAGGCCACATACTTTGTCTTACTCAATTAATTTGACTCCAAATATGGCCCCAAAAAAAAATTATGGGACTGAAAGTCTCTTCAATGGCCAATCAATTTAAGGCAGCCTGTGATGGTTTTGTACATTTTTTGTTCAAGATAAGGCCTTTGCTAAGAGATACTACCAACCCTATCCAGTTTCATTGAATTGGTTAACTGATTTAAGGCTTAAAAGCTTTCTTGCAATATCAATGAGAATACTTTCATAGTAACACAAGTTAACTCGATTGTTAAAAATTTGGTACGTTCTAATAAACTCAAGTGTTCAAATTCCAATGTCGATGTGAGAACAGTGTTGGTGGATGATCCGTGAGAACTCTTATGAACGACTAATGGCCTCGGAGGTATGCCCTAGTAAGCAGTGAGCAGAGGCAGAAATTTGTCATAGGGGGGTGAATTTCTTACTGAATTTTTTTAGGGGGGGCCAAATACAACATTTATAAGAAAATATCACCAAAAAAAATTCTATAGAAAATTCGTCGTTTCTGAAAATGTTGGGGGTCGAGCGCCCCCCTGCCCCTTAATAGCTCTGCCATTGCTAGTAAGTAGTTGTAACGGAAGCCGAACCCACCCAAACTTTAATTTACCAAAAAAAAATGTAAAAACTTTTCTTTGGAAATGAAGAGGTTTAATTTACAGACAATAATCGTGTTCTTCCTTTTCCATTTTCAAAAGTAAAAAAAGGGGTGGGGGTAGCAGTAAAGGTTTTAAAGGTTGAGCCTTGGAGACTTGAAAAAAAAGGGAAAAAAATGTTTGGGGGGCTGGAGTGGAGGGGTATATAGCTTCAGCGATCCAATTCCGATAGTGTCAGTACTGTACTTAATTAATCTTGATAACTAATATAATTGTTAAAGAACAATATTCATGATTAATTCAACATTTTATAGTATTGAAACCGAAATACATTTTCAGAGACTGTGATATTAATTTGTTGAGTGAATAGCTATAGATGGACTTTAACAATTTTTGCTTTTCTTTTTTTAGACATAAACAATTTTTTTGTACATTCTTGATCTAATCTTTTTACTTAGGCACTCAGAAATAAAAAAAATTGAAAATCCGACCAAAAATCACCTGTTGAGTAAAACGGTGTCGTTTTATTAAAGCGGTATTATTGTCTTTTCAACAATGTAAAAATTTGACCCATTGTTTGTAATTCGGAGCAGCAAATGGGAACCCGTTTTACATCTAAAACCTACCCGAAATAAAACCCATGAACCAAACTTCATCTTCTCCAACTCTTCTTTCAACATTGCAATGTCACCATTTTTTCCGGCCACCACCACTACCAAGCTCCTCCAGCTTCGCCCCATATACCACATCCCGTCCACCTCCACCTCAGAAATGAAATAACTTGGAGCAAAACAAAGAACCCGACCCACCCGATGCAAACCAACCCACCCACCCGCACCCCAACCTGGCCTCTCATTTTCTTCTTCCCCCAATCCAAAACCCACCTGCAACTTTTTTTTTGCTAAGTAAAAAACCCACCTGCAACTTGCACCATAGTTTTTACTCCAAATCCTCCAAAAAACACAAAATTCCCCTCAAATCTCCCTCAATTTTTTCAATTCATCTCTCAAGAAAACAAGTGTTTAAGCTATAAGGCCATTCATCATCATCACTAAAAATTTCAAACGCCATCAATTTGGAAGATGAAATAAAACAAAAACCCATTTCGTCAAACATCATTTTTCATCAAACACCACAAATCTATAGATGAAGAAAGAGACAAAAATTGAAGAAGAAGGGACTGACAATGCACAACAAAAATTGGGGTTTATTGGTGGTGGTGGTGGTTGTGGTGGTTGGGGAGGGGGAGAGGGAGAGGTGTGCTGCGGTGGTTGTGGGAGGTTGCCGGAGGTAGGAGTTCGGTTGGGTCCGGAAGTCATAAATAGGTGTCAATGGGTTACAAAATATGGTTATCAAATAGGTGTCCATGGGTTACACTGAAAATAGGTTGTAAAAAGACAATAATACCCTTAATAAAACGACCGCGTTTAACACAACGGGAGATTTTTCGCCGGATTTTCAATTTTTTTTTATTTCTGAACACCCGTAAAAAGTTAAGGTTTAAGAATGTACAAAAAAATTGTTTATGTCTAAAAAAAGAAAAGCATAAATTGTTAAAGTCCATCAGTTGCTATTCACTCTAATTTGTTTAACACTAATGTTACACCTCACGCCTATTTTTTTTCCCAAGACCTGAAATATTTTTGCCCGTAAAATCTTGAATCGCACTTAAAAGACCAGAAAAAAGATTTAGTTATGAATTCTTTCAAATCGTCCCACAAGTAAGAGATCAACTCATGATTAATCTAAGTCCAGCTCGACTGCACCTACAACTCAAGCGAAAGGCTTTGCTCTGAGTATTTTAAAATGACATTACAACTAGGATTTTAAGGCGTGAATTTATTTAAATTTAGTTAAAATTAAACTATTTACTAAAAGAAATATGATTTTTAAACTCAAAACTTCTTTTGTTTGCTTTCAGAATGGAATACAGTTCATCTAGCCCATACGTTAGCATTAATTTAATATTTTTGTCTAATTTAGATTTAATACATATTGTAGTCTGTTAACAAAAAAAATTTACATCTCTTTTCAAGATATCCTTGCATAAAACAAGTAGTGGATAACATGTAGCATCACTTTTCTTACCAAACTGTTAATTTACTGTCCCTATTGTTCTCACGGCTGGAATTGGACAGAACTTAGTATACAATAAAACTTTTCAAATTATGTAAGAATTGGATTTGTTTGGGGCTAAATAGCGTAAAAATTGAATTATTTATAAAAGAAAATAATAAAATTAAGAAAGCTTTAGTACCCCACGCCCTGAAAATCGTCTGTCCCCGTATATGTTAGTATTTCGTACTCAACCAATCATAATTCGTTATGTGAATTTTTTTTTCAATTATATATACACATAGCAAATTATGATTAGTTGAGAATACAGGGACAGACGAAATAAAATACTATTGGTAGTCTACACGTAACAACCATTTGCTATGCAAGAATTTCCGACCTTAGGAGGGACAAGCTTTGTATATCTTTTGTCACTACCAATGCCAATGCACCCTTTCTTTCCAACTTCCAACTTTGAAAATAAAGCAGAATATTGCACCAATTGACTACTACTACTACTACTACTATTTCAGCTTTCCACTATACACACAGGACATTTTCCTGTTTGAGACATTTTCCTAGTTCTACTTTCCTTCATAGATTTAAAAAGATTAAGCCTCAATTTGAAAGGTTCACTTTTTTGTCTTTCTAAAGTTATAGAGAATTTAAATCGCAGAATATACATTAATAAGAACACATCAAAAATTGTCTATACATTACTACCACACACAAGATATCCAATTTTATGTCTATGGTGAGAAACATTCTATAAGTTGAGTCAAGTCAATTACAATTGCACTTGTAAGCAGTTATTCTACTGAGTTATCCGAAAGACCTACTTTTCCCTTATAACCCATTATGGTAGAGAGAATTAAGGAAATACAACAACAAACTCTTAATCTTGAATAATTTAGGTTAGCTACCAAAGACTTAAGAAAATAAAATAATTAATTCTTGCTAAAAAAAGGTTAGCAAAGCATTTTTAAGTCGAGATAATAAACCTATATTGTATTCATGCACAACATTTACTTTTCTGATAATAGAAGAATTGAAAAAAAAAAAAAAAAGAAAAAGAAAAGATGCTTAATTCTTGACCGTTGTTTGGTTAATTTGCTCCCTATAGAAATGGAGTTTAATCCGGAGTGGTGCAGGTGACTGGACCACATATGGATAAGAACCAACCTTTTTCCTCCCTTTATGGACCCCAACTAAACTGTACTAATATTTATATTGCAGATATAATTAATGACCCCGCCTCATAATTGTAGACTTGTAGTGTAGTTCTATTTCAAAAATAAATTATAGTATACTAATAAATTCAGTCCGACGATTTCTCATTTTATCATTTTATATATGCAGACGATCTTCTTATATATGGGCATGCTATTTTTGAAGAAACTCTGAATATTAAGAAATGCTCATCACTCTATTGTGGATGGTCTAGGCAGGAGGTAAGTGGGGACAAATCTTGTATACACTTTAGTTCAAACGTGTCTGAGGTTCTTCAAGATGTTATTTGTGTTACTTTTGATATGCCTCATTGTGATCATCATATTAAACACCTCGGGTTACCTTTTTGTTAGCCTACTAGTAAAAGAACTGATTTTCTTGATATTATGGATCACTAGTAAGCTTAGTGGTTGGAAATGAGATGTCTATCTCAAGTGGGTAGAAATGTCCTCATCAAATCTGTGCTCCAATCTATTCCTTCTTATGCCTTGCAATCAGTTTCCTTGCCTATTTCTATTTGTGATGATATTGACAAGTGCATTCGGAGATTTTGGTGGGAGGGAGATTAAAAGTGGGGACTCTAGATACCTTTGCTTGAAAAGTTGGGACTCAATTTGTTTACCTAAAGAAGCGGGTGGGCCAGGGTTTAGGAGAATTCGTGATATTAACCTTGTTTTTAATACAAAATTGGCTTGGAATATGTGTGATGCTAGAGAGAAATTTCGGGTTAAATGGTTACATTCTAAATATCTTGGTGAGCAAGATCTGTTAGATGCTCAGGTTTATAAAGGTCAACCTTCTTGGGTGTGGCAAGCGATATGGAAGAGTAAAAATAACTTGCTTAAAGGTGCCTGCTTTAAGGTGGGTAATATCACTAAATTAGGAATTTGGATTGATCCTTGGATTCCCTCTATTTCAGAGTTTAAACCCCCTTCATGCTTAAAATTGGATTCTTCACCTTGGTTTGTTTCTGACCTTGTAGACTCGAATACTTATGAGTGGAAAGTGTATTTAATATGTAGTATGTTCCCGTATGATTTGGCAAAGACTATTATTAGTATTCAAATTCCTTCAGTTTTGGAACCCGATCTTCTTGTTTGGTCCCCTTCCAAGTCAGGTGAATTCTCGGTTCGCTCTATTTATCGAGTAAGGCAACAAGATGGATTTTTTTCTTCAGCTT
Source organism: Vinca minor (assembly GCA_026122235.1). Lineage (NCBI taxonomy): Eukaryota > Viridiplantae > Streptophyta > Magnoliopsida > Gentianales > Apocynaceae > Vinca > Vinca minor. The sequence goes on along the minus strand of JAOCZM010000100.1, from coordinate 2,844,653 downwards.
TTGCGACTCCTAATACAGGGGCTATCCCCAAGGTCTACTTGGAAGAGATTGTGGCAATCTCACCTTCATCCTAGGCATAAACATGTTTTATGGAGAATTCTGAATGATATATTACCTTCCAAGACTAGACTTGCGACTTTATTTGAGGTGGGCTCTATTTCGTGTCTTATTTGTGATAGTACCGATGGGGTGGATTCTCTTCATCACTTGTTTATTAATTGTGCTTTGTCTATGCTTTTGTGTTGGAAATCCCCTTGGAATATTAAAATTGATAACCTTAAGGACTTGAGCTTGGTGAAGTGGATTGATTGTGTCATTGATCCTCTCATGATATTCCCCTTGCAGGATGTTGACGTTACTTTATTTACTAACTTTGCAGTGGTAGTTATGGAACAGGTTTGGAAGGAAATAAACTCAATTTTGTTTGGTACTATGCCAAAAAATTGAGATATCTTATTTGAAGACTGCTTTCTTCTTGCAAAATATTACACTTTAGCAGTTGCTGGGAGAAAACAAAAGAACAAGCCAAAACTTGTATGCAATTCATGGACCCGACCACCACCGGATTGGAGGAAAATAAACTTTGATGCAGCATATTCAAATGGTAATTACACGGTGGGGGCGATATCTAGAGATGAACATGGTAGGTTTGTGAAGTGTTGTGTTGAAAGTGGTCTGGCACTTGATGTTTACACGGCTGAGGCTATTGGAGCTCGTTTAGCGATTAAACAAGCTTCTTCCTATAAGCTAGACTACACGATATTTGAAGGGGATGTTTTAAATGTGTTTTTCTCTCTCAAAGGTCATAAGGAGGCTATGGAATGGCAGGGGAGAACTGTGATTGAACAGTGTCGTCAATTAGTTGACAAACATAATTGTAATTTTTTTCGGTTCCTAGAAAATATAATTTGGCGACACATAATCTTGTTAAGTGGGCCGAATTTCAGGCTGTATAGGTGTTATTCCACTCAATTCTCTGCCTTGTGAGGTTTGTTATGACCCGAATTCTAATAATTTTGGTGATGTAATGAATCCGGGGATATGTAATGATGATTCTGTCAATGGTTAAGATATTTTCAATAAAAAAAATAGAGTTAAAAACATACTAATAATATTCATAAAAAAAAAAAAAAGAACATATAATAAATGTCCAAATATTATATACACTTCCAAACTTAACTCATTCTTGTTGTTTATGAGGATAGTAGTAATTAAATACTCACCGTCCCCATTTATCTGTCGCTTTAAGACAATGCATTCGAATTAAGAAAATAATTGGAATACATTAATTTAAAGATAGACAGTACACTTTTACCCTTCAATTAATACATTTATGTTGGGACAATTAAAATTAGTTATTGGCAGAATTAATTAAAGACAAGGGTAAGTTTGGAAAAAATATATTTAATACTCTCTTGATTTCTTAAAGTGACAGTTAATTAAAAACTGATAAAGTATGTTTAGGTGACAGATAATTAAGAATGGAGGGAGTATGTTTTTTTTTGTTGAATAATTTTTTTTTCCCATTAATCACAAAATAGCCGAGGCCATTACAATCAAAGGAAAAAAAAATAAGAGAGAAAAAAAAGATGAAAAAAAATGAAAAAAAATCTCACAATCGAATAAGTGAGTCCCAACTCGCGATCAAATACTCAAACTTACTCGCAATTTTGATAAGAGAGAAAAGATACCAACTTCCTAGGTGTGCTTGGACAATGTTTAGTTTGTATTTGGTTTGGTCTCACTTTTGGTGGGAAATGTTCAAAATTTGGCCTCTAAAATAGGCGGGAGTAATTCAAATTCAAATTTTTTTCTTCAAATAATTGTTCAATTACAAATTTTGGCCTCTAAAATTGTCTGAAATGTTCAAATTCCAAATTTTTGATGCCAAAAATTTGCAATTGACAATTATTCAAAAAAAATTTGAATTTAATTTCTCCCACTTATTTTGAGGTCAAATTTCGAGCATTTCGCCAAAAGTGAGACCAAACCAAAACTAAACCTTATACAAGCACACCCGTGTGCCACCTGTCAAAACATGGTGGTTGCCAAATCCTAAACTATCATTTGAGTATAGTCTAATTGGATCCAAATTAACTATTTACATTTCTTTTTTTTTATTTGTTTCAAATTAAGTCTAATGATAATTTTTTCAATTTCACCTTTCTTTTAACTCCTCAATAAATACTATTAGTTAATTAAAATTATCACATTCCAACACATATTTAAGAGATGATTGGATGTTGTGTGAGAGAGAGGAGATAGAAAAACATAAATTTTAAATGAGATTAATAAAATTAATTAGGAGTATTTATACTTTTATTTATATTTTACCATTAAAATTATCAAAACTTTTATACTTGATTTTAACAATATAATTTGGGATAGAGGGAGTATAATCTAATAGTAGTGTGTTACTACCAATACTTACATTATTACTTCTTCAAACGATTCCTCGCCGAAAGGAACCCAAAAAAGCATTGAAAAACACATCCATTTGACAATAATAAAAAAAAAAGGCATACAAAAAAGAATCAAAAGATTGGAATTCGGATTTTTACTTCAAATTTCCTTATCATATTATCCTGTGTTTTATTTCCATTTTGCTGCCCTAAGCAACCTAACTAATCCGATCGAAAATATGTACCCAACAATTTTGACAACGTTAAATGAGATCAAACCCTAATAATTCGAGCGATAATTTTAACATTGCAACTCGAACAAATAACTTAAACATGAATAAGTCTTTGAATAAAATTAATATTTGCATCTAATATTTTTCCATTAACAAAATTAGGAACAAAAATAGAAATATTTGAACCACAATTTTCATTATCAATCGGGAAAACGACTTCCAGCCAGCCAAAAAAAACCCATTCAACTAAGATTGTGGAATTAAAATGAAAATCAAGAAATGCCCATTTCCTAATAATAATAATAATAACCATTTTCAATATGCTACATAAACATAATGCTCCATAATAATAAAGCACAAAATTTTAATATCTCGAGAAGGGAGAATATAGCCTACCACCAATAATACACCCAAAAGGCTTTTACTTTAGTAGACATTCGGACTCAACAGATTCCATAAACGGGAATTAAATAAACCCCGTACGTCCGGCAGCACCTTTCTAGCAAAACCCTTATGGGCCCCACCACTCACAACTACCATTGCCGCCGTCTCCACCGGTGGCTCCGCCGCAGCCACCACTTCTCTTACCTCCTCCACCACAGTTGCTAAACTCTCCGGTCCTACCTGACTACTTTCACCAACTTCCGTCACTAACTCCGGCTCATTTCCCGGCGAAACTACCATTGGAAAGCTAGTTTCTTGATTCTCCGGCGGGGGCGATGGGGTCAAACTCTCATTTCCAGCTTCCAGACACGAAAAATCCAATCTTTTTTCAATCCCACGACGACCCATCTTCTCTTTTTTCCTATTCTTCCCTTTCTTGGACTTATTATTCTCATCACCACCCAAATAAGTTAAGTTTTGCTCCTCAAAAGCTTCAATGGCTTGATGAATGAGCTCTCGATTCGGGGAAGAATCCCATCTAAACCAGAAAATAGTGTAGCATTCAAAGCACTCACAATCAAATGAAGGGCTATTATGGGAAGATGATTTTATGGGGTTTTTATTGGTTTTTTTATTTTCTTCAAGGATGGATTTCATGGATCTAGTAATCATATAAGCTAAAACTTCACGGTCTTGAAAGGAAAGAACTGATAATATAGTTAAAAGAGCAGCTGGTAATAGGTTAAGGACTGATAAAGAAGAAGCATCAGTCTCTGGTGAAGATGATGAAGTAAAGGGTGAGGGGTGGACTTTGCCTTTGTTTCGCATTTTCATTGCTTTTTTTAGAGAGCGAGAGAGAATGGAACCCAATAAGGGCAGTGGGAAATGGGAATAATGGGATTATGATATGAGGGGGAGGGTAGGGTCAAGGTCTATTTGGTTTTCTTGATTGCCATGGCAGAGCTGAGAAAGAAAGAGAAAATCGCATTGGTATATATATATATATATATTGGAAAATGATTTACTCCTAGAATTTTGGGGATAGAAACCCTAAATCCCCAAATTGAGATTGTAAAATGACTATCATACCCTTTCAGTAATTTGAAAGATTTAAAATATTTTACATTTATTTTTAAATACCCTACTCTACCAACCTATTATGCTATATCATCTCTCTCCTTCTTCCTTCTTTATTCTCATAAACAAGGTTCCAAAGGTTTTCCATGTTGTCTTCCAGAAGAAGACGATCCTTTAACGCCGGTTAAACGCCGGCGGCAAACTCCGGTTAACCGGCGGAAAATTGGGAAAAATTTCCGTATAATCGCCGGCAGGAATCCAGTTAAACGGCGACAGAGTCTTAAGTATTCATGTTAATAGCAGTTTGTACTCCGTTAAATAGGCGGCACAGGACAACTCCGGTTATATATTGTTGAAGGCGATGAACAGTAAATTAAATAAATAAATAAGCCGTAGGAGTAAATAAACAACTAAATAAGTAAAGGTCAGTAAATATTAAGGACAAACACGTACAACTAGCATGTCTAAGATTAATGGCTTCTTGGTTTGGATTTTGAATGCATGGATTTGAAGGTCAAGATTTCGATTCTCTCTTCCCACAAAATTTTAATTTCTATTTCATTTAACCTAACCTTGTTTTGAGCAATGAATGTATTGATTTGACCGAGTAGTCTGGTCGTTGTTGGTACTGAAGTAATTTTATTTTTTTTCGCTGAATGGTATTGAGGTCATTGGTCCTTGATACATATCAACTTGGTTGTAACGTAAATTAGTGTAAAAAATACATGTTCAAAATGCTTAGCTTTAGAATCCACGATTTGAACACAGAAATGGAACATGTTTTAGGCTACTAAACACATGTTTTGGACTTATGAACACATGTAGTGGTCTAAAGAACCCATGTGTTTATGAACAGGACGAATATTTTTGTTGACCGAACACATGTTTTTCAATACGGAACACATGTTGTGTTATACTAAACACAGGGTTTTGGCAAATGAACACATGTTCTGGTCTAAGGCACACATGTTTTTGTCGAAATAACACATGTTCAGGTTTAATGAACACACATATTTAGGCAAAAGGAACATAAGTTTACATAATTACAATACCAAAATTGAAATAAGCTTCACAAAATGTATAATGTAAGAATAAGAAAATGAACAAACTGTAAAGGGTAAAAATACCAACCGAACAATAAAATTACAAACACCTTCATTCAATATCTCGCTTTTTAGAATGGTTCCATTGTGCTTGCTCCATAATATCAACTCGCAATTTTGTTGATAGGGTGTCCCAAAATGCGAGCCACCGACCTTCTTCCTCAAAGCAATTAAATGTGACGAAGTCGTCCCACACGTAAAAAATATTTTTGAGGAATATGGCTAACCCAATGCTCCATCACGTTGCAAACACACAACCCACAGGGAGTTTTTTTTTCGCCTGAAGATTGGATGGGAACTCGGCCGCTTTTGTATTTTAAAACCTCTCAAGTTGTAGTTCGGTTTTAATTTATTCCTCACCATGCACCCATACTGAGCTAACACAACTCGCCTAGAGAATGTACTTTACCTTGTTAGCCTCCCTCATCGACAACCAAGCTATTAAGAATATACAATTGTTTAGTTTTTGAGATCCACCACGATAGCCGTAAGTGTCCGCCGTAATAGATGGGAAGAAAGAATCGAATACAAAACAAAATAGTCACATTTCATAACAAGTTGTTGTCGTGAAACGAACAAGTGTTCTACTAAGTAAAAAAAAATGTTCTATAAAAAAACAAGTTTTGCTTATGAAGAACATGTGTTCATTGGAACAGAACATGTGTTCATTGGATGAGAATACGTGTTCATTGAATGAGAACATGTGTTCAGTTGAAGGAGGACCTATGTCCTTGGAAAATAATATATGTTAATTTTTAAAGGTCCGTAATATAAAATCAAAGTTCTTACCCTTTCAACACCCTGACTGGATCCCTGGGTGCCATTTTTCCTGGCAAATAATCAAGACCTCGCAATAACTTGTTGTTCCACAAAGTCGGCCATTAAGGATACTTTTGGCAATGCCCGACCTTGCAGCTTTTCCTTCCCAAATGCCACCTGCAGAACTCTTCAAAAGACAATCGAAAAATACAATAATACATGTCATTAATTTAGTTGAGAGGCATAAATCAAGGGCAAGCACTCACACATACCGTAATCAAAGTAGTAAAACAAAATTTCTTCATCTTGCCATTTGTAGCCTGAATTTCTTCAACATTAAGGATATGGGCAAATGCATTAATCACATCATCGACAAATTCTACCCCAGGCATACAAGTCCTCATATCCTTCCTCCTCAACAATCCGCACTCAAAAGCAAACATAACAAGATTTCTGAAATGTAAACCATGTGTTAACATGTGTTTTGTAATGAAGAACGTGCGTTCACTATACATGAACAAATGTTACTGCAAGAGACCACGTGTTCACTACACTTGAAGAAATGTTCACTGCACGAGAACTTAACTGCCCAAGAAGGTCCGATAACATAAAAAAGTTAAAGGAACTTACGGATCTTCGTCGCTCCATGCATAATCAACCAACGCAATCTCATTCTCCGTCAGGTTAACATCATCTTTGTTTTGAGTAATGAATGGAGATTTGAGCATTGTCCTGTTGGGCATCACTGGCCTGTTGGCCTTCACCAATTGCGCATTGTCCAGGCCAACCTTACCGCAGACCGATTCTGACTGGACATCACCGGGATTAATGGAAACACGAAATGCCGGTGTCTCTGCATTTAACTCACTGCTTCTCACAACCTCTGCAGGAGCCTCCTCTACTTCAACAATGTCACTCCTCGCAACCCGTGCAGGAGTCTCCTCTATCACTTCCTCAAATTCAACAGTGTTTGCCTGATTTGGTGGCTGGGTTTCTAAATCTGGCATAACGAGGTCCCCTTGTCTCATATCAGCATCTTCTTCTCCAGACTAATTCATGAGAATAAAGTTTTAATTATTCAAAGAAATGGGTTATGAAAAACAGAACATGTGTTCGGAATTCAAAAACATGTGTTCTGAAAGTAATAAAATATGTTCTGGAGGGAAAACAAATGTACTTAAATTGAAAATACATTTAATTATTACAAACAATGAATGTATGACCTTACATCCTTGTAAAAGTGGAGTACCTCACGAACAACTCGCGCCTCGCCCTGCTTTGTAACCATAAATCGGGCTAAGCTCGGTTTCTTCATCGCTGAACTCCACATCCTTATCTTTGTCACCGCATCACCAATCTCATCACCCTCACTCTCACTCTCACCTCACTCATCCGATACCTCTTCCTCTTCTGCTCGTTGTCTTCCCCTCCTCGCATTCTCGAGGCCACCGACCGAGCGTGCGCACTGCCGTCTCGATTGTTCCAACTGGTCCTCAATAACAAAAGCCCTCAAATTGTTAATTTGTTGGTTTATTTCAACCAGCAAACTCCGCCTTTTCGTAATTTCTTGGTTAAGCCTTCTTCTTTGAGCCAGTAGTTCCTGTAACTTTTGTGTTTTTCGCCGTTGTTCAGTGGCCGGCGATAAGGAGAGCTTCCCGAGAATTGCTTTAAATTCCCGCTCTGGGAAAAGCAAACTAATCATACTATTCATATTTTCCCTGGCCCCAAATCTGCATAACTACGGGCCTCAATCTGCACATCGTTCCCCGTCAGAAATCCATAGAATGTACCTGAAGGGAACGAATTGATGTGTTAATTTAAATTTAGCCCCACATTAACATTTTCCCAAATAAACCAAACAGATTATTAGAGACTACTCATTCACAAATTTACAAGAACATATGTTCAACAAAAGAACTCGTGTTCTAATTATAAGAACACATGTTCTCCTTCGAAGAACACATGTCCAGTCCCCAATATCGTATGTTAATGGAACAAGAAGATTGGTTAACAGAATAAATAGCAACAATACCATTAGGAAGTGCATGTCTCGCCGAATTTCGTAAGTTCTCTCGCGCTCCGCAACCACTTTGGATTGTAAAATTCAAGCGCCGCATGAACACATTCACAAATAAAGACCGCCCAGTTGTAGTTTTTGCAATCTTTAAAAAGCATTGCATAACGCACACTTACCATGCCACTGTTGTTGGCAACAAACAGGCGGCTGATTACGTACAGCCCGTATAAGGTGACCCATTTCTCATTTGTCGTATGTAGTTCCGATTTAAGTAAAGCATATACTGTATGATCAGCTACATATCCTTTGTTTGAACACGGAAGATCCAAAATTTTCTCAAAGATACTTCTTCACCTTTTCTATAGTGGATTAATTTTTTCAAGCTCTTTTATGAGAGGGAACAGGTTGAAGCCCCATAGGCACACCATATACCCTGTGGACATCTTCTGCAGTAATGGTAAAGGCATTATTGTTTCCAAGCCTGATTAATCTGGCAGTGGCATCATAGTGCTTAATGGCATGTTTCAGCCATTCTTCGTGAAATCCCGAGAGTTTCAACTGTGTCAAGCCTAAAAATCCGGCCTTCTTCAAAAGATCCAATTTTCCTTGATTTCGTTGTCGATTTTCCAACAAAATTACATTTAAAGCTATGATATTCTCTGTCGAACAGAGAAATTCCCATTTATGTTTCTGTGTGGTGTCTGCAGAGGTAGTAGGTGCTGTTGTCATCGCTTTCTTAGATTTGTTGAGAACAAGTAGAAACAATATGAAGAAAAAGTTTTGTTGTGAGAAGGATTTGTGTTCTTGGTGAAACAATACCAGTTTTTCGCAATAAAATAAAAAATGGTGGAGGAACAGGGACGATGACAGAAGGAATGAGGAGGTAGAAAGGCGACGTTTTGGGTTTTTTCACCCGTTTAGGGTATCGCCTCGTGTCCCGGATCATATGCGGGACAGCTATTTGTCCGCGCGTTTGGAATAATATCAACCGTCGGATTACATTTTTAACGGTACAGACCCGGAGAGAGAAATCTCATATTTTTAATTTATACGCACCAAAGCAAGTCTCCGATTTCCAGATCTGGACCATTGAAAATCTCATCCGCCGGCAAATAATGTTCCGCACGTGAGGCAAAATAGATGTTCCGCATACGAACCGAAATGCCTTCCTCGGTAACCCAAAGTAGTTGACGATTGCGTGTTCAACTGTTTTTTTTACTTTGTTTGCACCATTTTACCCCTCTTTCATTAATTGTACATTCATCATTATCCTCACTTTCCAACATCAGCACCTAATGGCCTTTTTTTTTTGGTTAATACACATGAAATTTTTGTATAATTAAGGACCTAAAATAAATATTAATTATTTTTAAACATTGCCAATTCAGAATAAATGTGCAAATGTTTATTGTTAGCGATTGATGAGAGCAGGCAATAATAATGGCTCAGATCTGGAGAGAGAAAAGTTATTTTTTGATTGAACTTTAAGTCTGCCGCAACTTTTCTCTCCCCAGATCTGGACCATTCAAAATCTCATCCGACGGCTGGGATTGTTCCGCACGTGTGGAAAAAAAGCTGTTCCGCAAAGGAGCCGGACTGCCCATGAAGTCCCATAACCTTAAAATGCACTACATCTACTGATGTGACTGAACACTATTAGGTTTTATTAGTTTCGAGGCGCTCAGATCAGGTGCGGAACACACAAATGCTGCTCACATGCTATCGACACATCCACCCGTTTGCTGAGATTTTTTGACAGACTTGATCCTGAGACACATGAATTTTTTCATTTAATACACAATTTCATCCTAAGCAGAAAAGTGAATGGACGGCCCTGCAAGAAAATTGTAACCCAGCGCACCAAGGCGCATTGTTCCGAGACCCACCCAACTCCCTTCATTAAATGGTAATCATTAATGTCCAGTTGCATTTTCCTTTCTTTTTATAACCTCATCACCTTTCATCTCCCTTCATACCCTTTCGTGATCTTTCATATCCTTTCTTCAGTTTCCGAACAGGTTGGGTTTAATCCCATTTAGGCAAATCACTGAATAGGATTTTCATCTTGTGCAGATTTACTCATATCAACTCGGTTTAAAGTACAATGGTTTCCCTACTATCACTGCCTCAAGAAATTTTTTACCAAAATCGTTGCTAAGGTTATGAGTCATCATTCGTTGCACTACTGAATAGTAAATCGATGTAAGCAATGTATTATTATTTTTTCGTCCTTATAAAGATTACGAAATGATTATTCATGCGATCCTCTTTCTTTGTAGTTGTAAAAGGTTCAACAACATACCCGATGAAGATCAAAAATTCATCTATCAACGTGTTTCTTTAAATGGATTTGGGCGGTGGAGATACGGGGGTGGACACGATGCCTTCTATAGGAAGTGCGTCGAAAGTAAAAACCCTGAGGCACTTTACTTGGAAGGAGTGGTAAGTAAACATGAAAAAATAACCCTACTTCGTAAAATTAACCTTTTCTGCAGTGTGATTTAATTTATTTTCGAACAAAATTATTTTATCATACTTACGATGTTCATACTTTTATATTTTGTAATATGATGGTCATAAAATAGCATTGCAATGGTTGTTTAGGATCTGTTTTTTCGAGGTTTTTTTGAAGACGCAATTGTCTCGCTTGGTGAATCTGAACAAGGGGGATGTTTGGCAGCACAATATGCAAAATCTATGTTTTTAATCTTTAACGGGGCATGTACAAAGAAGATGGAATACGTGTGTTGGGGAACATGAAAAAATGCAAAGGTTTGAGGAGAAATTTAGCAGAATGGCGTAAGAAATTGACAAGGACCACAAGTAACATTTTGGTCTACTACTAAATATGTTAGTGGTGATCCTCCGACTTGTTGCACATTAGGTCACCCCGCAATGAATCTGGATGGGAGGAATTTGAGAGTGACGGTTCGATATTATTTGTGAAGCCTCGTTCTTGTGATTTAGAAGTAAAGCATGTGTATAGTTTCCTGGTAAGGGTCTATTTAGTTAGTGGATATGTTCATTAACAATGCATTGTATTTCGATGGATTATTTTGGTATGTGATGAATTTTCTCGCTTTTGCTATAAAGGGTTGTAATCAAGCAGAAGCCGAATTTGAAGTCAAAGTGGGAAGGGGGTGGGTGGGGGTCAGCGAAACCGTAAATAAAAGTCAAAATTCGTGGGGGGCGATACACATAAAAGCTATGATATTCTTGGGGGAGGGGGCAAAATTTATAAAATTTTCCAAATTTTTACAAAATACACATAAAATTTCGATAAATAGTAGTATTTTGGGGGCGGGGGGCGCCGGCCCGAAATTTATCGAACATACACATAAAATATCGATAAATAATAGTAATTTTAAAAATCTCAACCGCCCCCCCCCCCGTAATCGTCCCTGGTTGTAATCCTGTGTAACAAAATTTTGTATCTATATAGTAGACATTCAATTAACATTATCCGAAACTAGGGGAAATGTATTTAATTTTCTGTATTTTTTTGTAAACTATTAGTATTTCTAATTTTTGAAACAAATAGTGCGTCAAAATAGGAAGTAATTTTGTAGTGAATTATTGTGTATACAAATTTACCCAAGTCATTGGTATAAGTTAACTTATATATTATATAATTCTACTCCACTTACATAATTAATGTTTAAATGGCTAGTGTAATCATAATTTTTAGATTTCTGGTAATTTTGGAAAAGTTCTGTCAAATGTCCATTTTCCCATTCGCTAACTTTTTCATAAATTTAAGAACGATTAAAAAGATCAAGTAAAAAGAAAATGACAAAATGATGTGGACATATTAATACCAAAATTACGAAAATAACAAAGCAGCAAATGAAGATTGATATTAAGACAACAAAAAAGGAGAAATATTTGAACTAATAAACCCCATGCAGATCACCCCATGCAGCTATCCCCATGCACTTCCCCCATGCAGCTCTCCTCATGCACTTCCCCCATGCAGCTCTCCCCATCCAGAATGCTCCCAATCACCACACCCACTACCTCACCATGCATCCTTAGATCCCGCTTTTATAGCCGTAAGAAGAGTGAGACTGGCACTTCATAAATCCTATCACTCGTCATCCGAATCGCAGATTATAGGGTTCGGGGCAGACCCGAGTGGCGAAGACGCTGGGGTGATACGACGGTTTGAAATTTCCCCCAACAGAGGTCGAAGGACCGATGGAGAATGATATCGCTCAAAGAAAAAAACGAGGGTCATGCGCTTTCGGGGTAGGTGGCGCGTCGACCGATAAAGCGAGAATTTGGTGAACCTAGTAAGACCAATGCAGTCCATTTACTTCAAAACTACGGTGAGCAGTAGTTGTTGAAGCCGGGGACCGTGCCAGGGCTCTAACACGACCAAATAAATTGCGAGACACGGGATATCCTCGCCTACTGGGTCCCCTACCGCCGCTTTAGGAATCGGGCAGTAGACATCTCCCGCAGGGGAACGCTGGGGATCTCTTTTTTTAATGGTCTAGATGTGGAAGGACATTTCGATCGGGCCGAGGTGACAAGGACCGCTCGGTTTGTGATCATTCTAAACATGCGTCTAGTGATCAAAAGATGCTCATCCGAGGCAATAATTTTGCGGACGTCATTTGTTCCAATTTCCTCCATCAACAACTCTAAAAGCCTTCGAATTTCAAAGCTTTCAAAATAAATAATCAACATCAGCGAACTCAAGTTGACTTGTTTTGGTAGGTTCAGAGTTTTCCATTGGCTATTTTCCTTTTTTTCGATTTTCCATTACAAACAAATCTTAAATACAAAGTTTGGGATTACTAATTTAACACTGTTTTTTTTTTACTAGCCAAACTTTTTGTTATCTTGTGATTTGGAAGTTGCTTTTATCCCCTTTTTATAGGTAAACAATGTAACATGTCCTAAACCTGAAACTTAATGTGTTAAATTGGTACACAAAATATCTTGTCAGATTAATGGATTTGATTGACAAGGGAGATAAAATTAAAGGCGGTAGAGATGGAAGGTGAAATAGTTTTAGCCATGAATGCTCGGGAGGGGGTGTGTCCATGATGATCTTAGGAGGTGAAAAGGCGCGAATGGCTAAAAAGTCTTCAACTAATAATGGCTACACTACCCAAAGCAAAGTTGAGGTGACTAAACCGGCTAAGAGCAAAATATTAACGTCGGAAGTGACAATTTAAGGGCAGTTGGATCATACAGGTCCAGTGGTAATTACTGCGTTGTGCGGTATACATTAAGGGCAGTTGGATCAACAATTTAATAGCAATTTCTCCTTTTGGGTCAGATCATTTTGTTACACGTAACCGAGTATTTTGCCAAAACAAAATCCCCACAGACAAATTTTACAAGAAAACTTGTTTTTTTTCCATGAACATGTGTTCTCCTAAATAGAACACATGTTCTGAGACCTAGAACACATGTTCTCTTTACAAGAACACATGTTCTGTATGAAAGAACACATGTTCTCTATGAAAGAACACATGTTCTCCTTGAAAAAACACATGTTCTCAATGAAATAACACATGTTCTACGTAAAATAACAATTTCAGAAACGGGAATCTGTTCTCAGAATTTTTTTAAATTAATAATTGGACTCAATAGGTATAACTAAAACTAATATTGGGTTCAACTGTAATACGTTTCAACTCTATTCTAGAGAATTTTCTAAGACATAATATTTAAGATTTACATAACGTAAAAGATAACAAGGACCTAGGCTTGCAATTTAGTGACAACAAAGGTCCTAGGGTGCACAAATTTATAACTGTGGCTAGTTAACATGTCATCAATCCGGAATAACTATCCTATCCACCCCCATATACCAAGAAAAGATCATTAATGTCTTTTGGGAGCTCGAGGAAAATACCAAATATGTGAGAATAAATGAGAGATCAATACGACTAAATGGGGGCGATTTAGCATTAAATATTTACAGGCATAAATAATGGGAATTTTGTTTTTTTCCTTGATTAATCTGCCCCTCAGTCGTCAAAAATTGCTTAATACGTTGACAAATGTTAATCAATAAGAACCCTAAAAACTGGAAATAAAAGTTTTTGTGATTATTATTTTATTTTATCCAAACCCGAATGACATTCTTGATCAAAATTCCACATTAGTTCAGTAAACTTAAATGTGGAGAGTGTTGCAACATATTTAATTCAGTTAAGTAGATAAAATCTGAGAATTAGGTGATTTTTAAATTACCGAGAACTTTAACCTCTAACATTAACTGGGTTGGTCTCCAACCCACGCTGCTTCTGACCAGTAGTTGTAGTGGGACAAAATGTATTGCGGGTGGTAAGTAGGCATTTACCCGATTCATTCTGACACCACATGACCTCATTCGAAATATAATGGAACCCAATTTTCTTCCAAATGATAAACCTTTTTGTGGTAAACTTATTAAATCTTTAAAATCATTTTTTTGTTAATTTATTTAGCAAATAAATTCATGCTCTAGTCATGAAATAATTATTATGTTTGTGTTCACAACCAGTCTATTTGTGATAGGAATATTTGCAACTCTACACTTCCCAATTCCACATAACATTATCGGTGATATAACTTATGTAAATGGAGATGATATAACGTATGTTTGTTTTGACAATCAGTCTATCTTTCATACGAATCATTTTCCTTTCAAATATTTCAACATTTTAAAGCCCAAACAAATTGCCGATTCATATTAACGACCTAAGTGGTTGTTCCAGTGATTTGTCGTACATGGATCAAAAGTATAAAATATACACGACTAATAGACTGTTCATGTCTTAAAACATACTTGAACAACAATTAAAAAAAGGAAAAATGTAATAAGTTTTAGAGTCTTATTCTTTTCTTCAACAATTTTCCGAACATGCTCCAGATCCTTTTTGACCCCTTCAAATTCGGTTTGTATCCACTTCACCCCTCCTCCGTAATAAACGATGTATCTATCGTATTCATCCTCAAGCCATCTAAAAAAAATTACATCCGCATTCAAGTCCTAAAAAAATTAAAAAAGTAAAGTCGTCAACCCAAAGGCATGAACATCCCGAAATCAAAATGGTTTTCAATCTTATTTACCCGGAAAAAATGACAAACCAAAGTATTTTTTTCCCTCTATTCTTGTCCGTGTGAGCAGAATCGGAAGAGCTGGAAAATCACAAAGTGATGTAGAAGAACATTGGATGGCCCACGAGTCCTAACTCCATTGTTTAAAGATGAACTTGACATTTTATGGAGAGAAAGGTTGGATAGAAGTAATGAGAGAGAAATAGTTAGTAAGAATATATGATGGTGGTTGTGTGCCTTTTTGTGTGGCATTCAAATTAAAATGACCGCTTGGATGTATGTAGATCAACGGTGTAGGTTAACAACTAGTGGTATATTCGGATTGATGACGTGGATTTTTATGTCTTGTATAAATTACAACCCCTAGGTCCAATACAATAACAAAATTGGAACCCCTAGGTCCATTACAATATATAAAATCAAACCCCTGTGAGTCCAATAAATAATTACAAATAGGTCCAAATGTTTGAAAGGTGATTTATTTATGATATAATTTTAAATATTTTTTGTAACAAACCGATGCCTACATAGTTTAATATAGTTTAATTAAACCATGATACTCTAAAATATAACTCACTTTGTAGTATATAGTAGTCGACGTGTGTTTAAACATTAGGAAAAAACTATTGTCTTTAGTCACAAACTAAATTGTATAGTCACAAAATATTGCATTGTTGAATTTGGCAAACAAACTTTAGTTTGTATATCATTAGCAAAGTCCTAATCAATCAATTTCACAATTATTGCCTCAAATATTGACTACAAAAGTTTTTCAGACATTTTTGCCGTTATAGTTGGGTGAATCGCGTATACCAGCAGCGGGTAAGATAGTCATTTAACATTATCAATTTTAGGGTTTAGGTTTTGTATCCCCAAAATTGTACGACTAAACATAATGCAATGATGAACTATGAGACATTGCTAATTTTGAGTATAACCTTGCCACTAATGTCCATGTTATAAACCAATCTAGTGTATTACAAAAGCGAACCAATTGGAGAGCTGATGTTTGGTCACGATAAATTGGTACATTCAATGTGCAGTTTTATAGGCCAAAATTTGAAATTTGGTTTTCTAATAGTAGTCAAAATCGAAACTTGAATTGTCACGAATTTTGAAAAAAAAAATTTGAATTTTAATATTTCCCGCCCACTTCTTAGCCTCTCCCGCCATAACACAAACCGAGATGTAGGTTTCAGTGTGTAACCCAAACCCAATCCAAATACAGCCGTAATAACAACCGATTGCTGGTGGCCAGGCTAGATCAGGAGATATGTAGATTGTCTATTTCCCAGATATGTTGATGGTGGTAAACGATCTTTTTTATTTCTAAAATTAAAGATTTATTATTGACTTTGTACGTTTGTTATTTGTCTTGTTCTTAACATTTAGGGAAATTCCCATTGAACACATGTTCTTAATATATCATTTTGTTTTAAGTCTGGGGGTGATTACGGACTATTTGACGAATAAGAAATTTAGACTACTATCGATAATAAATGATGGTCGAAATTCCTCTGTCCCCCTTGTCCCGAACCAATCGAATTTACTATATAAATATTTATTTCACTTATATATACACATGGTGAATTGTGATGGGTCGGGGATACAGTGGACATACACTGACTGGGAGACAGAGGATTTTTTTGCCATAATCGATGTGTCCACCGCTTTTCAAGTGCAACTTAAAACTCGCCTACTTATTATAAGATGACATACCAATATAATGAAGTAGGGGTATGATTTGAAAAATTTGCAAATTTAATATTACTGATTCAACACATTTGCAAAATTAAGGAAACGGAAATTGGTTTGTTACAAAACAAAATAAACCTGCTCGGAAAGCAAAGAAACAATAAAAATGCTTAGACTAATTATTTTTTGTAATTGACATCATTATATTTCTTCGTACGCTCCCTCGGTTGTCACTCTCCGTCCTAAGTCGACTCCCTGATTCCGCTACAATATAATCTCCCGCTGAGATCCCTTCAAAACAATAATAATCAGTATGATTAGTTAGTTTAATTTTATTTAAAAATGAAATAAACTCCTAACAATAATCGACTAAACCTCGCTTTGTGGCATGCAATCTGGGGATGGCAGATGGGCCATTTTGTTGGTTGGTGCCTTTACCACGACGCCCCCGACCTCTTCCCCTAGCATCGTACTGCAGTTTCAATTTGTGACCGAAACCTCGTTTGACCTTGGTCGACCCCCTGAGCGCGTGTAACCCTCGGATTCCCGAATAATAGGTATTTCGGATACTTCAATCGATTCTCGTATCAAATTGATCGCCCATCGAACCATTCTCTTCTCGGACTTGACTTCCTCAACACATCCAATGTGTACTCAAGGCACCCTTTTCATCATCTCGTACGTTGAACCGCACAACAAACCAAGTTCTACGCATTCATTGAAAATGGATTCCAAATTTTTGAATCTTCTATATTCTGCAGCTTATTCTGGGGATAACCATCATCGATGATACATAAAAATATGTCTCCTGAGAATATCTTTTCGCCATCGCTTTCAAGATGTATCTGTCAGGGAATTGTGTCAATTAGTTTATCCTTTAAAACAATCAATATATGACCACACAAAATCCTCTTAGACTCAAACTTTCTACAGTTGCATTTTAAATAACACCCTTCGTCTTTGAACATAACTGTATACACAAATTGACTGACATTCCTTGTGTTAGCCATCAATCTCTCCATAACTCGAAGTTTCTCATAACCTCCTCCCAAATCAAAATCTTGTTCACTTTCAAAGTTAGTTTCGCTCCCTCCCTAAGCAAGTGACAAGATAACATCCTCTTGATCTCGGATCGAAATTCCTCAAATATTTCATTTGTATAAGCATTCTCAAACCTGTTTTTCCCAACCATAATGTGTTATACTATTCACCAACAAATTTTTTTGTCCCGAACTCTAGCACCATTTCTTTTTTCGATTTTACATTTAATAGCAATTTCATATTGCTCAACAAATTGTTTAAGATCACTGGATGTAATGAACGTATCTGTCGAAAAAAGGCGTGCATTCCCTCACTCCTTTGCGTAGATCGCATTCCACCTCAAAATATGTGATTTACATACACGGAACCCACAATTCCCTCTCGTAATACAAATTTTTTAAGCCATGTATTGTGGGAAAGATTGTACCCATCAACAAAAGAATTCCAATTCCGCTCAAAAATTTCTTTATCCAAAGCTTTCATATACAACCCGCCGAACTCAATCCTCGCGGTTTTGTAATCTCGCACCCCTCGAATTTTTCAGTGACTTTACTTAAAATGTGCCAAATGCAATACCTACGGATTGTCCCCGGCATTTCACTTACAATGGCATTTGCAATACTCTCGCACTGATCGCTCATTATTGCAACTGGGGCCCGCCCCCCCATTGCATCCAACCAGGATCGAAAAAACCATCTATATGTTGCGATATCTTCATTACAAATTAGAGCCGAACCCAGCAAAATAGATTGACCATGATGATTGATGCCAACAATACAAACAAACGGCATTTTATATCTATTGACGAGGTACGTGGAATCGACACAAACCGCGTCTGAAAATTCTTGATATGCAGCCTTACTATGCGAATGCACCCAAAAAACACTATCTAGTCTACCTTCGTCGTCAATTCTAAGTGTGTGGAAAAAATTGGCATTTTTAGTCTGCATTCTATGGAACATTTTATATATGTAATCCGCATCTCCTTTGCCTATACTTTCTCTCCCGAATTTATCAATGTAATTTCGCAATCCTTTTCTAGAAAATCTAGTTTTTTCGTGTCCCCCTGCTTCAACTTCCAATAAACGAGTGCTTTTACATGGTCTAATCCCTGCACTTATCAATAACTTCTAACTTCCTTTTCACCATAGACTGAATGTGTCTCGTGACCTCTCATAAATCTAGACATTTGCAGTATAAGGTCATGGTTTTGAGCTTCAGATACAGTAGGACACCTCCCACATACCGTTTTGTCTTAAAATTGCATTAACCCTAAAGTGGGCATCCTATTCTTTTTGTACGTTTAAATTCTTTTCCATGTCTACCCTTATCACACCCAAAGCAAGTGTATTTTCTAACATCGTAGTTTGGTCCCTTTGAACCTACTGCTTTTTGTAACACTAAAACCAACTTCCTTTGCATATTTAAGGTAATGATCGTGATAGTTCACCAAGACTATTAAAATAAGATCCAACAATGATTTCAGCTTGATACCCGATTTGATCCACTCCATCCTGCTTTCAAAAAATTTCTTCGTCCCATCTCCTCGCCGCTCGTTTCATTACCAATATATTCTTCGGAAGCATCAACACTAAGCGGCTGAATTTCTTCATGTACTTGGAATATTTCCACATTCGCCATTTTTGATGAATAATTGATTTTGGAATTTTTCAAACTTTAATGGAAAACCTCAATACTCAAATGAATGAAGAATGAAAAAGAAGACAAGTAGTACACGGTTGAATTTTCTTTGAAGACAACAACCAACCAACTCGTAATTAATTTCACTCTTTCAACACACCATAACATTGACATTCTTATCCATCAATCAAATGCTTTAATATTTCTTTGCTCTAGCCGGCCTGCACTGCATGACTAGGTTGTGTGGGCCCGCTTCATTAAATCAGAATTTTATAACACAATAATGTTACAACCTGCTTATGCTTTTCTTCTTCATTAGGCAATGTAAGAACGGACGGACGGTTAGTTTACAAAAACACAACGGTAATTCAACGATACTAATCTACATTAAATGCTATATTAGCCGTAATACAGATAGTTAAGACAAAATAAGAAATTTAACAAAAAACAGGAACTAAGAAAATACGACATGCACTATAAAAAAACATACTCAAGGTGATGGATCGTCTTGTAGTAGGGTCGGGAGGAGCAAATGTTCTAGATTTTCATCAAGCACTTGACGGGCCTAACCAAGTAGTTCATTGTGGATAAAGTTGTGCTACACAAAATATCATAAGGCCTTACACTAGGAGTCGGGATTAGGGGAGGTGGGTTTAGAATTTCAGATGGGGCGATCGGGAGTTGTAATTAACTGTTGTCTCAGGGCGTGAATAGTGGTCGCGATAGAGTTGAGTAATTCCACACTTGTTGCATGTTGCTAGTGTTTACCAGATGGAAAATAGTTCATATTGGGAAGGATTATCGGTCCCGCATAGTAGGCACCCGGTATCCCATCAATCGGGTCAGTGGGTAACGAACCTTGGAATTTCATTAAACGAGGTTATGAAAACACTCCAAGTTTCTTGTACTCGGTGCTCAAAATGCGCTTTGCATGTCCCTCGCGTATAAGTGCACGTCGGCTGCGATTTCTTCTCGGCATTTTTCTCGGGGTTAAGAGTAGTTGAACTCGTCTTGCTCACTAATCGCAAGCAACAACTACAGCATTTGAGTTGGAATATGATAATGGTGGGACTTGGGAGTAAGGAGTAGGGGAACTGTGTGGCGGATTCTTCAAGGTTCTACATAAATCTAGAGGTACAATTTAGTGGAGTAGTTGTTAGATTGACATGCAAGCATGTTGCATGCATTTGTTTGTGATAGTGGGGTGTCATCATTCCGTGTGGGAGGGGAAGGGTAAGTGATAGATTGTCATCATGTATTTACTGAATAAATTATTATCATTTTTAACATTAAAGGAGGATATCCTATTGTTTCTGAAATCAGTGTTGCCACTAATAGGATATAACCTATATAACAACTGAAATATACAAACTCAACAATAGTTAGTAACAGATGTTTACAGAAAACTTATGATAAACAATGAACAAGAGTTCACTAGAATAAGAACATATGTTCTCAGTATAAGAACATGTGTTCTTAGAAGAAGAACATGTGTTCACAACAGAAAGATAAACCGAGGCTTGTGTTCGACACAATTTCCTTAAAACAAATTTTATCATTCCAAGAACGCATGTTCTCCTTCCCAAAACACTTGTTCAATTCCCGGGAAAACGTGTTCTTGTAAAGAAAACACATGTTCTCTTTCATAGAACACATTTTCTATTTAAAAGAACACGTGTTCCTGTACATGAACATGTGTTCACTATTAAATAACACATGTTCTCTCTTCAAAAACATACGTTCTCTTATCAAGAAACACATGTTCTCCTTCCAAGAACAAATGTTCACTTAACAAAAAGATGTTTTCACACAATAAATAAGAATATTTTTTGGTATAGTTTGTTGAATCCTCATTCGATTATATCCTTCCACCATTATTGTTATCTATTTATTTGTGGTTGTTTTATACAATCTACAAATATAACTTAAGGCAAAACATAACAATGTAGGACCCCTAGTATAATCGGGCTTCTTAGGTCGGGTGGTATTTGCCGTGGTTACGGGTTCGATTCTATACTTTCCCCGTATTGATAACGATTTTTTTTGTATATTTTCGGATCGCCTTTCTCACTCATCCTCGCCTCGACATGTTCGTCCCTCCTTGAAAAGACACCCACAGAAAAATTATAGGAAAGATAACTTCCGACAACCTTTTGGCAATGCTACTGAAATGAAGAATATACAGGTGTGGTGTTGGTGAAACTGATTGATAATGAAAGCATTGCTATCACAAACTGAAATGCAAGTTCAGATCCGGTCATTAATTTGTATCGGAAACTTTTCCTGCGGTCAACAGTCACTTCCGAAAAGGCAAAAACACCAATTTTGTCCTAAAAGATGTTTCTAAGGGCCGTTTAAGTCCTGAAAGAAAAATTTTGTCCTTTAATATCCTAAATGTATTTACGTGCTGCAATTAAGGTCCTTCCGTCCAATTTTTTGTTAAGTCGACGTTAAATCACAAAAGCGGTCAACATGTCCACTTTATACTGAGGGGCTTTTCTGTCTTTTCAACTACAACCTCAGTTAAAAAATACCCCAAAATACTTCACCCCCAAATTCATTTCCACTTCCATCTTCATCTTCTTTGCTTGCTGGATTGAAACCCATTTGTTTCTGAAAATCATCATCTTCAGAAGGGGCTTTTTTTGCTTCTGTTTTCAACCGCCAAATGTGTCGAGATGTAACGAGAATTTTTGTGTAATTTCCCCTGAAAATCCTTTTAATCCCGTTGTATATGATGGTGGAGAAATTGGTGATGATGTAATTTCAATCCAATCCACTGATGGATATAATCCTCGAAGATTTGTTACGATCCAACGCTTCATTTTCGCTTGTGTTCCCACTTTTATCACATATGATCTTGCTAATGGATCTAAAGGAACAGCAGGATTAGGAAGAAATCAAATAGCACTTCCAACTCAATTCTCTCAAGCTTTTGGATTTCCAAGAAAATTTGAAATGTGTTTCTTGATAATGGAGAAATAAAAATAAACCCAAACCCACAAAAATTTCACTAAATTCATCAATGGAGTTCAACAAACAAATGGATTTCTTGATTTTCATATGAGTTTTGTTTCTTTTCAATGAGGTTTGATGGATTTTTGTTTTAATTTTGAATTGTGTTCTTGTTTATCAATGAAGAAGAAAAGCAAGCAAAGAAGATGAAGAAATAAAAATAAACCCAAACCCACAAAAATCTCACTAAATTCATCAATGGAGTTCAACAAACAAATGGATTTCTTGATTCTCATATGAGTTTTGTTTCTTTTCAATGAGGTTTGATGGATTTTTGTTTTAATTTTGAATTGTGTTCTTGTTTATCAATGAAGAAGAAAAACCCTAAATCCTAAAGCAAGCAAAGAAGATGAAGATGGAAGTGGAAATGAATTTGGGGTATTTTTTTAACTGAGGTTGTAGTTGAAAAGACAGAAAAGCCCCTCGGTATAAAGTGGACATGTTGACCGCTTTTGTGATTTAACGTCGACTTAACAAAAAATTGGACGGAAGGACCTTAATTGCAGCACGTAAATACATTTAGGATATTAAAGGACAAAATTTTTTCTTTCGAGACTTAAACGACCCCTTAGAAACATCTTTTAGGACAAAATTGGTGTTTTTGCCACTTCCAAAAACCAATAAGGGGAACGAAACAAATGAAATTACGCCTTAATACCATTTTTGCTTTGAATTGAATAGTACTAACGTCAAATTACCATGCTTTGCTTTGAAGTGAATAGTTATTTCCGACCCGGATACAAAAATGAGCCTAAGTTGAACACCGTAATATTTCCTATGGAAAATAGACACTTCGACCACCGTCATGGGTTGCAACGAAAGGAACACTTATTTACGTCAAAAATACAATCCTTTGCCGAAGTGAATAGTAAAATACGCCAAATTACCATGCTTTGCCTGAAGTGAATAGTAAATTCCGGTCACCATTTAACGAATAACCGGAAATGAACAGAACTTTATCTTGATCCATTTGCCGACGAAGAACAGAATTTTTTTTTTTTTTAAGATGGATGTTTAAAAAAGTCAAATGCTGCATTAAATTTTTATTCTCTTTTTAAGTTTTTTTTTTTTTTACTTTCTCAGGACATTTACTGTTCAAAAGGGCATAATGGTCCGAAAATTTTTTTTAGTCAATGTTTTAGTCAATAATTCTAGTAGCCTGGCAAGGTCCATATATATTAGCCTAATCACCCGTGCTATGCACGGAATTCCATTTTACTTTACAATTAAGAATATAAAAAAATCAAATAGCTCTGTAAGCTATTTTTTTTAAAGTTTTGATTCTTTAAACGGAAAAAAAATAATTAGTAGGTTTTCTAGCAGGTTCTACCAAAAATTAAATGGTAATGTGAGATATATATATATATATATATATATATATATATATATATTTAAATGACTATTGAAATTAAAAAGTTAAAAAACTAATTGAGCCTGTCACTGAATTTAATTAGCTAAATATCAACCCACCAATTCATTCAATTGAAAAACATGCTCAAACCCCTTTATTTATAATGTCGTCAAACTCCACAATTTTCTCGTACACTTTCAATGTGGGATCTTCAATAATATTGAAAAGGAGAAAGAAAAATCTAAAAATTACAATAGAAGAAAAGAAAAATCATACATATATTAAAGCCCATAACTTTTAATTAATATTTTTTACTTATTTTTATTCTATTAAATATTAAAAAAATTCAAATTTCTAAACTCTCCAAATCGAACTTGATTGTAACTTCAATCTGAATTCAGGGGACTCAGTCATCAGAATAACCCGTTATTTGTTAAAACTTTAACTATTTATATTTATATAAATAAAAAATGCAAGAAGAAAATAAGTTTGCTTCCCTACTTTAATTTCTCCCTCAAAACATGTGACAGTACTCTGTTTTTATAGTATTGTCAAACTAAACAAACAATGTAACTTTTCAATGTAGGATACTTTTATGAACCAATTAAGAGGTTACAACAAAAGTAAAATTTAACCAACCAATCAAAATTTTATAAAATAATTAATTGATAAAAAAATTCATGGAAATTACACGTAAGATTTAGAAGAATGTGATTGGGTGAAACTGAAAACAGACTCTGTAATATAAATATATATAGATATAGATAGTTAGATTAGATAGTCTAATAACATGTGCTATGCTCAGGATTCCATTTATCATATAATTAAGAGTATAAGAAAACAA
This sequence comes from Vinca minor, assembly GCA_026122235.1. NCBI lineage: Eukaryota > Viridiplantae > Streptophyta > Magnoliopsida > Gentianales > Apocynaceae > Vinca > Vinca minor. The sequence continues at coordinate 2,820,029 of JAOCZM010000100.1, read as the reverse complement.
TGGCTCAGTAAGCTATATTTGTTTTTAATTTTTGACTCTTTAAATGAAAAAAAATAAAAAGTAGGTTTTTCTCGCAGGTTGTACCAAAAATTAAATGTCTCTGTGAGCTATTTTTTTAAAAAAAAATAAAATTTGATTATTGGAATTAAAAAATTGAAAAGCAAATTGAGTTTGTCACTAAATTTAATGAGCTAAATATCAACCCACAAATTCATTCAATTGAAAAACATGCTCAAACCCCTTTATTTACCAATAAAAGTTGATATTTAATTTTTATTAAGATAAGTTAATTTTCAATTAATTTAATTAACCTAAATATTCTCAATCAATAAAAATTAGTAAATTAATTAAAAAATGTGAAAATCTAAGAAAATAGTATTGAAGAAATATATAGATACAAATATATGTATCTATAACATGCTCTGTAATATATATATAGATTAGCCAATAAATACACCATTCTTTTAAAAAGACCTATATTTTGCAAAAAAAAAATAACTCTTAAAAAATTTCTATTTTGAATCGGAGGAAGTATATAAATTTTATGCACATTAATTTTCTTTTATAGTCTTGTCATTTGTCAAATTTTAAAAATAATTATTATTTTTTTTATGTGGGAGTTTTTATTGTTGTTAATTTTCTTATTTGACTTTAGATTAATATTTTTAACTTGTATTACAAATTAATACTTTAGTTTTAGAGAGTTTAGAAAAAGATTCACTTGATTTTTGCAGTATAAACGAAGCGAATTAATTTTTTTTAAATATCCATATTTATTTATTTTTAAAAATATATTATGAAAATAAAAATTCTCCCTTAGAAAAAAAAAATGAACATTGCATAAGTCTGAGCTAAATCGAACTTGATTATAAGCTCAATCGGAATTCAGAGGACCCGATCATCTGAATTACTCGTTATTTGTTAAAACTTTAACTATTTATATTTATTTAAATAAAAAAATATAAGAAGCAAATAAGCGGGCTTCCTTAATTTGATGGGCTAAAATGTCATCCCAATTTTGTAACTCAAAACATGTCAAAGTATCATCTTTTATAGTATTGTCAAACTCAAAAAACAATGTAACTTTTCAATGTGGGATACTCTTATAAGCCAATTAAGAGTTTACAACCAAAATAAAATTTTAGCATTCCATTAAAAGAATTAAAGAAAATAGTTGTCAAATACCTGCCAGAGTAGTTGGCAATGTGGCGTAGCATCCGGCTTGCAGGCCGGGGGATCGAGAATCCCCTCTCTCCCAATTTAAATAAAATAGTTTAACATTTTTGCACCAATAAAAGTTGATATTTAATTTTTATTAAGATAAGTTAATTTTTAATTAATTTAATTAACCTAAATATTCTCAACCAATAAAAATTAGTAAATTAATTAAAAAATGTGAAAATCTAAGAAAATAGTATTGAAGAAATATATAGATACAAATATACGTATCTATAACATGCTCTGTAATATATATATACTAGCAAAAATACCCGTGCTATGCACGGAAACGTAATGTTTAATGAAAGAAAAAATGTCAAAGTAATTTTGTATCTCAAAACATGTCAAAGTACACCATTTTATAGTATTGTCAAACTCAAAAAACAATGTAACTTTTCAATGTGGGATACTCTAATAAGCAAATTAAGAATTTACAACCAAAGTAAAATTTAACCAACCAATCAAAATTTTATAAAATAATTAATTGAGCAAAAATTCATGGAAATTACACGTAGGATTTAGAAGGATGTGATTAATCAAACCGAAAATGACTTTGTAATATAAATATAGATAGACACTCATTCCGATTCAAAATATTAGTCTTTTTAGGAGTTTTCACACAAATTAAGATACTAATCAAAATGACTAAAATACCCCTAATTAATACTCCAAAAGAAAAAATAAATTAATGAAGAGTTGCATGAAAACTATACATTTTGATGTAAGGGTAAATTAGCCAATAAATGCACCATTCTTGTAAAAAGACCTATGTTTTCCAACAAAAAATAACTCTTAAAAAAACTTCTATTTTGAATCGGAGGAAGTATAAATTTTATGCACATTAATTTTCTTTTATAGTTTTGTCATTTGTCAAATTTTAAAAAAATAATAATTTTTTTATGTGGAGTTTTTATTGTTGTTAATTCTCTTGTTTGACTTTAGATTAATATTTTTAACTTTGATTATAAGTTCAATCGGAATTCAAAAGACCCGGCCATCTGAATTACCCGTTATTTGTTAAAACTTTAACTATTTATATTTATATAAATAAAAAATATAAGAAGCAAATAACCGGGCTTCCTTAATTTGATGGGCTAAAATGTCACCTCAATTTTGTAACTCAAAACATGTCAAAGTACCATCTTTTATAGTATTGTCAAACTCAAAAAATAATGTAACTTTTCGATGTGGGATACTCTTATAAGACAATTAAGAGTTTACAACCAAAATAAAATTTACATTAACATTCCATTAAAAGAATTAGAGAAAACAATTGACAAATACTTGCTAGAGTAGTTGGCAATGCAGTACGAAAGATTCGACTCGCGGCCTGGGGATCGAATCCTCCCTCTCCCGCTTTGAATAAAATAGTTTAACGTTTTTGCACCTATAAAAGTTGATATTTAATTTTTATTAAGATAAGTTATTTTTCAATTAATTTAATTAACCTAAATATTCTCAACCGATTAAAAATTAGTAAATTAATTAAAAAAGTGAAAATCTAAGAAAAAAGATGGAAGAAATATATAGATACAATTATCTCGTATGTATAAGTGCTCAGTAATATATAGATAGATAATATTGAAAAAGAAAAAATCTAAAAATTAGAAAAGAATAAAAGAAAAATCATAAATATATTAAACTCATAACTTTTAATTAATATTTTTTTATTATTTTTATTCTATTAAATATTAAAAAAATTACAAATTTCTAAACTCTCCAAATCGAACTTGATTTTAAGCTCAATCTGAATTCAGTAGGACTCAATCATCCGAATAACCCCTTATTTGTTAAAACTTTAACTATTTAAATTTATATAAATAAAAAATGTAAGAAGCAAATAAATTTGCTTCCCCACTCTGATGGGCTAAAATGCCAACCCAATTTCTCACTCAAAACATATGATTATGAGTTCAATCGGAATTCAGAGGACCCGGCCATCCGAATTACCCGTTATTTGTTAAAACTTTAACTATTTATATTTATATAAATAAAAAATATAAGAAGCAAATAACCGGGCTTCCTTAATTTGATGGGCTAAAATGTCAGCCCAATTTTGTAACTCAAAACATGTCAAAGTACCATCTTTTATAGTATTGTCAAACTAAAAAAATAATGTAACTTTTCGATATGGGATACTCTTATAAGCCAATTAAGAGTTTACAACCAAAATAAAATTTAAATTAACATTCCATTGAAAGAATTAGAGAAAACAGTTGCCAAATACTTGTTAGAGTAGTTGGCAATGCAGCGCAGCATTCGACCTGCAGGTCGGGGGATCGAATCCTCCCTCTCCCGTTTTGAATAAAATAGTTTCACGTTTTTGCACCTACAAAAGTTGATATTTAATTTTTATTAAGATAAGTTATTTTTCAATTAATTTAATTAACCTAAATATTATCAACCAATTAAAAATTAGTAAATTAATTAAAAAAGTGAAAATCTAAGAAAAAAGATGGAAGAAATATATAGATACAATTATCTGTATGTATAAGTGCTTTGTAATATATATATAGATAGATATATATATATATATATATATATATATATATATATATATTATTTAAAATTCGTTATGTTTTAATTTTTATAATTTTATATACACGTGACGAATTGTAAATAATTATGAACATGCATAATCACAGACGGTTTTTTGTGTGAAAAAAATGGTAGCGGAGTGACACTCTCAAATTAAAGAAGGTGTTATACAAAATAAAATTTATGTCTCCAAATTATTTAATTTGACGATTGAAACTTTAAATAAAATGAACTATTATTCTTTGAATAACTGAACTGGAGAGGTGTTCATTTGTTTCTCTACCATTGATAATTTCTTTTTCGTTATTTATTATCTAGACAAGATGAATTTGTAAAATTCAGTGATACTTTTCCTCCTAATATGTTCCACTATTTTATGGTAAAAAATCCTTTGTCGTCGTGTGTGTCTCCAATCAATCACAATTCATTATATGTATATATAATTGAAAAAAATATTTATATAGTAAATTTTAATTAATTAGAGATATAATTATGGACAGAGGATTTCCATCCCAATTTTATCCATGGAAGATAAAGGGGGGGAAATCCTTGAGTTTGGCAGATCATTTTTCTTGACCACTCTTTTGAGGGGTAAATGAACAACGGGTTGCCACGACTTGGATACTTGAACAATGGATATAATTGTTAGAGCCAAATGGAAGCTTTAGGTTCTATTTGTATTGTGTTTGGTCTATTTTTTTTTTTTTTTTTTATTAGAAGGGTGCATATTTATTAAAAAAATTGGGGTCAATCATGAAAGATTGCTTCCATTACAGAAGAGGAGAAAATGATGATCTCATAGCATAGACGAGTAGCCATGCCCACGACGAACCAAACAATGGACGAAAGGTTACCGCCTCGCTTAATAAAAAGTAACTTAACGGATTGTATTGTGTTCGGTCTTTAGGTTCTGATTGTAATGTGTTTGGTCTAATTTGCTACACAAATCAATACTCCATATGATTCAAAATATAAAGTTTTTTATGAGTTGAAAAAAATATAAGTCTTTTTACAACAAATGTGCATTTATTGATTAATTTTCTCCTACATCGTTTTCTCTCTATATTCATTTCTGATTCAAAATATAAGTCTTTTCATTAAATTGTTATTTGTTGCAAAATATAAGTTTTTTTTACAACAAATGTGCATTTATTGATTGATTTGCCCCTACACCGTTTTCTCGCTATATTCATTTCTGATTCAAAATATAAGTCTTTTTATTAAATTGTTATTTGTTGCAAAATATAAGTTTTTTTTTACAACAAATGTGCATTTATTGATTGATTTGCCCATGCACCGTTTTCTCTCTAATATTCATTTCTGGTTCAAAATATAAGTCTTTTTATGAATTGTTATTTGTTGCAAAATATAAGTCTTTTTTACAACAAATGTGCATTGATTGATTGATTTGCCCTTACATCATTTTCTCCCTATATTCATTTATGATTCAAAATATAACACTTTTTTAGGAGTTGTTATTTGTTGCAAAATATAAGTCCTTTTACAACAAATGTGAATTTATTGATTGATTTGCCTCTACATCGTTTTCTCCATATATTTATTTTGGTCAAAATATATAGTTCCTATGTAATTATATATTATTTTTTTTGTTCTTTGTAATATTAATTATGGGTGCTCAAGTCATTTTGATTAGTATATTAATTTGTGTGAAAACTTCTAAAAAGTCTTATACTAAAATTAATTTGCTAAAAATGGCTAAAAATTCAAATTCCTTCAAATTTTTAATTTTTGCAGATTAATTATAATAATGCCACTGATCATTCAAAATTACGTCACAAATTATATCATTTATCCAATCAATTTTAGTCTCCTAACATTATCTATTGGGCAACTTTACTTGCTCATGCCAATAAGCCCATTGCCATTTGATGGCCAGCTTTGCTTTGGGTTGGCATTCGTCAGCTGACAGTGGGCCGAAATAGTACCGGCCCATCTTCAATTATACTTAAGTTCATGAATTGAAAGGAATTTTTTTTTGTGCTGAATAAGAAAGTTTCATTAATTACAAAATAAGTGAGGCCATTACAATCAAAGAAAAATCTGAAAAATATAAGAAAATAAAAGTTATACAATGATTTAAAAAATCATGATAACAAACAAAAGCCACACTCAAGAAAACTTGGGTGGTTTGGAGATACTAATATAAAAATTAGTAAGATAAAAAAAAATACATAATCTTCTTCTTCGCAACATCTCCATCGCAATCTTTGAACCACAGAGGTAGGAGAAGATCAATTTCAACATCTTCCTTAGTGATTGACAATTTATAGGATATGGGCGTATCAACCGTCCTACAAATTGCCTCGAAAAGATATAAAAAGTTGATAAAGGGCTCATATCCGTCCGGTTTGAATTCTGAACTCTCTCCCCCACTCTCTGCAATTTGTTTTCTCTATTTTTTCTCCCTGCAAGTGTGATACCCGTAACTTTTACTTACGTGATTTCTAACGTGTAATTAATCTTTTGCGAGTAACTGTGTATGCGTAATTTATTTCGTGTGATTACGTGTTTACGAGTCCTGAGAAGGAAGTTATCGCACCAAAAGCGGGACTAGGCAGTGCTATTTCGGGTTTGTATGTTTAATTGTCTTCGTAAGAGGTAGGGACCTTTACGTCATTTAATTCTCGCATATAATTATGTATAATATTGGGTTATTAATTATTGCACAGTAAAAACGGATAAACTAATCAATTTACGAAATAATTGCACGAATTGTGTTTATTGCTTTCGATATTGTATAAACTGTTTTGGCCTTGATTTAAATTCATTATAATCTGATTCGTAAATTGATTACTGCGTTCTTGTTATTGCCTTATGTAAATTGTCATAATTAACTGATAATTGTGAATCTTGAATTATTTGGGGCTATATTGAACTTGCATAAATGTTACCGCTTTGGTCGTCATATTTGGGAGTCATTGATTTTAGTCATGTATGGTTTGGTCGACCAAGTCGTCACCCTATTTTGAGCTCGTGTCTAAGATCTACTCAATGACAGGACTCGTTCGATTGGAGGATATGATACGATATGATATGAAATTGGAGAGATTCTGAGGGGTCATGCGATGTGTCCTTGATCCCGATGGTCTTTCTATGTGAGCCTTAACCTGATGTGGACTATCATTAGGACATCAACGGTTTTGTGGAGTCCAATGTGTTGGATGATGATGCAATGTAGTGAGTCCTTAAAGTGTGCATCAGTTGTCCAGGGAGTGAAACTGAACCCATGCAATGGACTATTTGAGCCCTCCTAATTTGTACTATAACTAGGATCGTTGCAGTGTCATAGAGTTGTGATTAGATACTTGAGCTCGAATGGTGGGAAGTCGCGTCATAGCAGTAGCTGTGCTTGTAGTGTCTAAGCAAGTGTGTAATCGTGTGTACCATATGGGCAGAGCATGGTGCTTGTCGTGCATTCAGTTGTGTAAGTGCTTGGAGATGAAGAGTATGGTTATCTCGCTTGTTTATTCATCGTTTTGGTCATATTTGAGACTTGGTTTGAGTCATATAACTTGTATTTTGGTTTGGGAAACGGGAATGTGTTTATACTTGTGAATATCTAGTCCTTACTGAGCACCGGAGCTCAGTCCATCCGCTTTACTGTGCAAGTGATGATTGTTGGGTTTTAGCCCATATTCACTGGATTACTAATTAGATATAATTAGGATAAGAATTACTAATTAGGTAAATTACTAATTAGGTGAATTACTAATTATGTGAACTCCTAATCCATTTAGCAAAAGGTTTACTACTCATATATATATGTGCCTCTTATATGGTTTGGAGTAGTAAGGCGAGGAGAGCTAATGGATTGGAGGAATCTCCATTGTATTCTTGTTTCTCCATTATAATGAGAGTATGCGCCCGCCTTACCCGTGGATGTAGGTCCGTTGACCGAACCACGTAAACCATTTTGTCCATTTACCGCGTGCCCTGTTGATATTTGCTTCTGGGCTAGAATTGGGACATGATCTATTTCCTAACAACTGGTATCAGAGCGAGGTTCAGAACAGAAGAGTAGTTGTTTTGGTTCATCGGTTTCTCCGAAGATTGGAGAAGAGTGTTGAATATAATCGAAAGCGGATTCTTTTGATTGGTTAAGCCAAGGTAGGAACGCAGCGCTGTTACACCAGAATTTGGCGTTACTGTCCAATTAAAGATCGACCAATTGTCAACTCAGAGTTCTGTGCAATTCTAGCCATCGTCACCAGAAACCGTTAACACATGTGGAAATATTTTTATGTATGTCATCCAAAGATGGAAGAGACTCGTCAGAGATGGTAGTAGAGACCCTTCAGAGATGGAAGGGAGATCCATTAGGGGTGGAGCACACTTGCCGATAGAGGTTTGGCAGAGAAGATGTGTTGCTGAAAGAGATAAAAATCTAGTGTGGTTTGTGTACAAGTCAAGCAAATAAGAAGGATTAAATATAGATGATTGAATTGGAAGGGTGGAGGATTGATCCGGTATGTTTTCGGGTGCATGGACCCAGAGGTGCATAAAGTGTCCCAAACCAGAGTGGGATTGGTGGACTCTGAACGTTGAGCTGTTTGTTTCGTTATTGGTGTTTGACCGTTGATCAAAGTTGACTAAACCCATCTTAGTCAAATTCCACTTAATTCAACGTGCTGATTTGAAGATTCAAGTGCAGAGCATGGGGCATATGAGACGTGGAGCATTTGAGACGCAGAGCATACTAGTTGGAGATTGGGTGAATACGTGCCAGGGTGGAGATTGTTGGGTTTTAGCCCATATTCACTGGATTACTAATTAGATATAAATTAGGATAAGAATTAGTAAATAGGTAAATTACTAATTAGGTGGATTCCTAATTGGATACTAATTAGGTTAAGAATTAATAATTAGGTGAATTACTAATTATGTGAACTCCTCATCCATTTAGCAAAATGTTTACTACTCCTATATATATGTGCCTCTTATATGGTTTGGAGTAGTAAGGCGAGGAGAGCTAATGGATTGGAGGAATCTCCATTGTATTCTTGTTTCTCCATTATAATGAGAGTATACGCCCGCCTTACCCGTGGATGTAGGTCCGTTGACCGAACCACGTAAATCATTTTGTCCATTTACCGCTTGCCCTGTTGATATTTGCTTGTGTGCTAGAATTGGGAGGGGATTAATTTCCTAACAACGATGACCATTTTGATGATGTTGTTGAAGCTTGGGAAGGGAACAATGATGAGTGACTCATAACTGGCTTCAATTAAGGAACTTAGATTATTTCATTTATAGCAATGTTGAACAATTTCATTTATAATACTTAGTATTGTATCACATATTAATTCCGTTGTTTAACTCTTATTTATGAAATATATCATAAATGAATTCCCTTTTAGTAACTCTGTTTGTCGGCTTTGGTGTTTCATCAACCAATGAGACACTGCCATGTCATGGACCATGGTTACGGGTCGTGATAGCAAGCCACTCTTTTGCCTTTTCTACTGGTCGGATCTGGCCATTGGCTCCGGCCAATGATCGGATCTTGGCCAGTTAACTTTATTTACTGTTTTTATTCGGTTATTATATCCCAAAGGCACAAATCATATGAGACTTCTTTCAATTTTTTTTTTTTAATATTCAAAACACGGGGTTAGATCTATCTCAGATCTTCACAGAACTAGACTTATTTGCTCTGTTTCTAGGTAGAGAATTATTACACTTGCATTTGAATTGACTTGTTGAACGTTTGTTTCTTTAGTGAGGATTGAAAAAGTAAGTCGTTTCAGATTGTTGTTATTGTGAAAGAAAATGTAATTCTAAAATTTTATATTGAAATATAGAAATGGTGCACACATGTACGTAGCATTGCGTTTTTCGGCCATTTTAATAATTTCCGACCATGTTTAATTTCAAAATTTGAGTACAAGAAGGAATGCCAAAAAAGCAAAATAGGAATATCATTATAGTACCCTTTATCCTTATGCATCCCAAAAAGAAAACATGAAAATCACATGTGAAAATGACGATCATATACCTTTGATTTTTTTTTATTACGAGAAAATTATTCAATACCCAAATCATTGCCTAAATAACATTTTAGTAATTGATACTTGAACATCGTCTTACCCGACCTCCTTGCGGCCTGCCCCCTATTACGATTTTAGTGTGATTTTTTTTTATTTTTAATGTACGGAATAAATTTCATTTAGTAAAATGTAACTGCTTGAAAAGGAATGCCTATTCTTCTTTAAAGATATTTGTTCATTTCTTGAAAACAAAAAATCTTAGCAAAAATAATTTCGTACATGAAGAACAAATAACTTATTTCAAGAGCCGTCGTACGAAAAAAACCTCTTCAAAGAAAACAAAAGAGAAAAAAAAAAACATTGACTTATTAACATATAGTACTCCATTAATTAAGTACATTAATCAATGAAAGAAAAAAAGAAAAAAATAATGAAAGGAAATATCAATTTCATATATAGCGTCACAATTTTATTTATAAAAGGATCTGATTGTAATTAAAAAATACATTTTAGTTAAATGTATGACGTCAAAATTCAAAACATCTCAGGACAAGCAGTCCAGCTCCTATGCGGAACAAATTTTTTTCTGTATGTGTGGAATATTTGTTTTGCCTTGAAAACATGTATTTTTTGCTTAAAAACAAGTGTTTGTCGAACACGTGTTTTTTTTATAAAAAAAAAACAGTTTTTTAAATCAACGGATGAGAATCTGTTCCGCATTGGGAGCCGTGGTGTAGAATTCCATATGCAGAACTTTTTCCAACTATGTTTTATTAAAATTTTGATTGTTAAAATTGATTTAAAATGGATATATGTTCTAAGTCACAGAATACCACATATCGTGTTTTTTGAGCCTCATAACACCTGTCCTGAAGCGTTTCACATTATTGAAAACAAACTGTTCCGCATAGGATCTGGACGGGTTGTTGATGCTAACATGCACTGCTGGAATACCATCTAGATCTGATGCAGAACATATATTTTTCAGTATTAGATTTCTCTCTTCTTAAGCGTGAGATCAATTATTCGTAGTTTTAATTTGATTCTACGTGCGAATAAACATTTGTTTGCATTAGAATCAGAATAGAATGGTGGAGGCTAACATGCGCTGGATGGGGCTAGAAATTCTCTGTTTTCTATATTTCTTCAGAGATGTCCTCAATATTCAGAATTTGTATGTGTAAATTTTTTTCCAATTATATATATATATATATATATATATATATATATATATATATATATATATATATATATATATATGTGTGAGTGGTTGAGAATAAATATGAATATATGTATAGAGACAGATAATGTGGAGAAAAAGTAACATGGGCACTATAGCCGCACCCTACTTACGTTAAGTTAACACCCCGCTTCCCTCATTTATTATTTTTTTTCTCTCCTCTCAATATAACTCTCAAATCCTCTCAACTCCCAAGCATCATCTGCTGCTGGAGCCACCAGAAATTGCCTGACCCTTCCACCGCCGCCTACCGGAGCCTCCGTTCACCGATTCCGGCCAATTTTTGAGCTAATCGGATTAGATCCACCACAAAATATGAATTTAAAAAAATATTGGAGGAAAAAAAAATTCCGACAAGACTCCGGCTTTATGGACTCCGACGATTGTGGTTATTTGGAAGACATTGATTTCGAGGTAAATACTTACCTATATGTTTCTTGTTGTTTTAATAATATGTATTTTTTTCGGGTAAAAAAACATGTTTAAACTGAAAAAAAGTGAAAAAAACTCACCGGACCGGAGAAAACATCACTCAAAATGGTTCTCTGCAGAAACAGGTGTATGATGACGTCATCATGGGGTGATGTCACCCACCCCATGATGACGTCATCATGCGCCTATTTTTTGATTTTTTAATTTTTTTTATTATAGATATCCTAATTAGTGTTTTATGAGTTTTGAACCAAAAAAAATGCAAAAACAAAATTCCAAGTATTTTCTTTGAATTTAGGTTTCAACAATTAGGGTATGTTGTTTTTTTCACATTAATACATCTAAATAATCAATAATTCTTACAAACTTAAATAAAATCTTAATAAATTAAAAAAAACAAAGTCTTAGTAAAAATACGAATTCAAAGTCTAAATAAAATACATGTCTAAGAAAATTATCAACAATTTTTACAAAATTAAATACGAATTAAAAGTCTTACTAAAATACACGTCTAAGTAAAATACAAGTCTTAATTATGCGTCTACATTATTCTGCGCTTGACCTGTCTGGTGCACCTGACGAATATTTTCTTTAAATAAAATGCAAAAGTGCTCATAATCTTCAACAAATTTCTCATTTTGGGAATCTGGTAAATTTAATGATAGTGCTGTCATATCATCGACGAACTGTAAAACAAACAAATAAAATGTTAGCATTTCAAATAATAAACTATAATCTATATTGTTGGAAAAATAACAATTTAATACCTGTTGGTGCCTTATTCTCCTAGGAACCCGACGAACTGGGAGTGTCTGAATTATCAAGTGAGTACGTGACCGGTACCATTCAAGATAATCAAAATCCACTTCTGAAGGAGGGTTCGCTAGACGTCCCAATAAGTCTGGGGAATAACATTTTTTGTTTTGTATTTATTGTAGGTTCAAAGTTCAGACGGACTCGATAGTGATCTAGAAGAATTTCCTGATAATGAGGAAAATTGGCCTGATACGGGGGAATATTTTAGTACCTATACTGAATTTGATTTTCAACCAAGGAAGATTTAGTGCATTGTGTGAGAACAACGGGGATAGAAAATAAAGTATATATTGTTGGTCGCTCAAGACAAGGGCAAGATTATAGTGTACCTAAAGTGTATTACAAGATAAAAATGGTAGGACAAGATCTGATGTATCGTCTTACTGAAGCTGACTATGTTGTATAGTGTTGCCGTTAGGTAAATAGCGCGAGTGACGGGACGAGTGCAGATGAATCTCAACAATATGTTGGCGACTTATTATTTGCTCATCCGAACTCCATAAGACTTGCCAGGATTTTTCCCTACGTTATCCTTATGGACAGCACCTACAAAACAAACAGGTATTTTTGTTTGCACCAATCAAAATTTTACTATTGCATATGCATTCTTGCGTCAAGAAAAACAAGAAAATTTTGCTTGGGCACTTGTTATGATTAAGGGATTATTTGAACGTAAAAGATGACAGTCACTGTGGTTATCGGTCTGTAGCTCATCAAGTGTGGCATGATAAAGAACAATACATATCTGTCAGATTGTTAACGCATAACAGTCTTAAAAAAAGGTAGCAATGATTTGAAAATGAGATATCAACTTGCTGTCGGTGGCTGGGAAGTTTGTGCTCGAATTCTTACAAAACTTACATGGTGGCAACCAAAACCCTGCACACCTGATTACTGGATGGACCTTCCGGATATGGGTTGGATTATTGCGACTGCTTTTGAAGCTATATTTGTATGTTTTTGTCGGGGACAATCGCAAGCATTCTTACCACCGAAATAGCCGAATTGCAATTATGCTTGTATTTATCTTCTTTGTCTTTTATCTTTCTTTCAATCTTTGATAGAAAAAGATGAAAAGAAAAAAAAGAAGCACAAGTGCTACATATACTATGTTGCCAGCCGAATATTATCTATTTTCACTCACACTGTTGTAACCTCATTAGTCTTTTATCATTTTCCTTTGCTTTAGAGTAAGTGAATTTCATTTCTCATACGTAGAACTAAGTCTACAAGTTTCTCTGTACTTTCACGGTATACAAGTAGTCACTGTATCTTTTTCAAGAATGAGGCTTGGACAATGTACTGAATTAGCTTCCTACCCGATATTTCATGAATTGTTTGTGTTCGGATAGTTGCGCAACTCTTAGTAGTAGCAACTGAAACTAGAAAATTGATGTTGTCACCCATTATGGCTCATGTGGGAATTGGGATGTTAGTTAGACTTCTTGTGTTTATTGCCCAACATTTGGTCATGCTTGAGGATGCCTGGGATAATAGTACTGTATCAGTGAAGTGTTTCCTCTGAACATATGTTAGAATCTTATAATACGTTTTTCTCTGTGCTATAATTGATGCATTTCGAGTGTGTATTAGAATTGGTATGGAACTCTTTGCTTCATAAACTACAACTCTACCATCATCCTGTAATGCTACTGCCTTCTTGCAATCCCCTGACTTTCTTCCATTTGACATGATATATCGCTAAACCATTTCTATTGACGTATCATTTACAGGTGCAACCACATGGATCAGATGCAATGGTGGACGAACGTTTTCTTCTTACCACTTCTTCTGGAGAAATATGATTCTCGGTTATCATTAACCCTCTTTCTTGTCTTTTACAGGATGGTGCTGGTGCTGGTCATTATGAGCCCCTCGTCGCGCAGCCTTCTTCAGCCGTCTACCAGGAAAAGGTTGCCCTGGTTCTTTAGAACAACTCCCATTAGTTCGGAATTTCTTGTGGCTAAGAGTTGAGTAGACTTGGGGTATTATTATTAATTCAGGAAATTTTCATGGTACTTCTTCGGCTATGATATCGTTGTTGTTCAAAGTTGTTTTTCTAGGGAATTAGCTTAGGCGGAAAATTAGTCCCCTTGTTCGGTTTCAATTGTTTATTGACGATTTATTAGAGTTGGAAGAGAGGCGTTTAGTTGGGCCCGCCATTCAATTTATTTGTTCACTATTTTTTTAGGGTTGATAAAAATTTCAAACCCCGGACTAGCAGGTTATCTTGGTGTCTGCAATCTAAGGATCTGTTGTAATTTTGGTAATATTTTTTCCAGCTTTTTGTTTCATCATTTAACATATCAAACTATTTTATATTACAACAGTAAGATCTTTCAATTTAACGGTCTAAATGTATTGGCACGGTGTTTATAATTTATCTCTCAACACATTAATCGACTCGAATATAGCTTCTCCTCCACATCATGTCACTTACAATGGAGGACTGATGTCTGAGTGAGATGGAATCAACAGCAGGAGTTGATACGCCAACACATAGTCCATAGTCTAGATTTTTTACAGTTTTTTTTATTATTATTTTTCTGCGAAAATTCCAAACTAGGGAAGGGGACCTCTGGGGTTCTCTCCAACTACCGCAATGTCTTGACCATACGTGTCTCACGAGGCCACTTTTTTTAATTGTTAAATTCCACTTGTTGTCTCTCACTTCATGAGGAAAATAATATAAAGAAAAAGGACTCTGAGCTCACAAGGGGCTGCTGTTTTGGTATATGCTTGCAAAGCCAAATTCGAACAACCTTACAACTATCAAAACAAAAGCAGCCTTTCGGAGATATCAAGGGTCTAACCCCCTCGACATTTCCGAACTCACTTCTCTCTAATCTATTCACTTATTTTTTATGGGTTTTTTTAATAAATAGATTCGTTAATTCCAAAGTTAGCTACTTTTAGATATTTACATTTCTTGAAAAGATATCAAGAAAAGGGTCTCCAAAGATGGCGAATTTTTCATCATCTGCTCATGTTTCATCATCATCATCACCTTGTTCAAATTCATCTTCAGTTGGGTTTCTTCAACAGAAATGGATGTCAATTTCACCAGTTCATCAGAAAATATTTGGGTCCAACAAATTGTTTTCTTTGAAATCAAAGTCAAAGATACATTCCAATGTGGTCTGCATGCAAGATGGTAGCTTTTTCTCTATCTGTATTTATTGCAATTCGACTCTATTTTTTGTGTCTGATTTTGTGTTTTGTTCTATGTATTTAGGTTATTTTAGCTCATCATTTTGCCAAAAATTAGGACGTTTGTTGAGTTAATAGTGTATACTTCAATGAATTTATCAAGTAAGATTCTTTATTTATCTTAAATTTGTTATATAGGCTTTGTAAGATATAAGCATGTTTTTGCATTCTTGGGCTCAACGTTTTTGTGGGATTTTTAGTTGGATTGGATAGTGTTTGGTTTGGAGAATTTTGTCTCGGGTTTGGTAAAAGTTGAATCGTAAACAGAATAATGAACTTCAAGTTGGGGGCGAAGTTAAAATTTTGCATAATTCTTGAGGGGTGAAAGCTAAAATTTCTACTGAAATCTCTGAAAATTTTGATATTTATAGGACGCATTTTTAAATTTGTTGGGTGGGGATGGTGACAACGCGCCCCACCCCTTAGTTCCATGAATTGTTTGTGAGAAGAAATGTGAGACCTAAAACTGAAATGTTGTATTTCGTTTGGAGACGAGACACCGTCCAAGTTGGGATTGTTACCTGCAATTCTGCTTCACTATTACAACAACAATAACATAACCCATTAATAATTCTGCTTAATAATCTTCAAAAAGATTCTGTTCTTTGTTCTTGTTTTGAGTGTTTTTTTTGCCAAAACGGATGTTCATCTAGAGAATTATCTTTGTGGAGTTTGGCTTTCCTTCTTGGATTTCTTGTCTGAATGCCAATCTGGTATAGGTGCTGTAGCTGCTGCTGTCGCCCCAATTGCAAATGAAGTTCCTCTAAAGAAATTGAAAGATGAATTGTCACCTCCTATCACCCCAAAAGAGAGCATTGATATACCCAGTATTGAGATCAATGAAGGGGAATCCACTGTCAGTATTACGGTCGTTGGTGCATCCGGAGATCTTGCTAAGAAGAAGATATTTCCTGCACTTTTTGCACTATACTATGAGGGTTGCCTTCCTGAGGTCTGCAACTTCTTTATCATAATAGTTATAATAAATCAACTCTTGTACAATCATCCTATATTTGAGTGAAAGAGGTCAATTTCTTGATAATTTATTTCATAGATGAAGCTAGAAACTTCCTATTTGGGGTGCCGCGGGGGGGTAAAATTTCACACACAGGAAAATTTGTTACTAATCATTCTAAAATTTTCAAATTTTATAGGGAAACACAAACTGATTTTTTTTTTTTGCTCCGTCCTTGTTTCATTTGCCAATATTCACATGCTTATATATGAAGAATATGAATATTGAATATGTGCCTGTTTTTCTTTTATTACAGCACTTCACCATCTTTGGTTACGCAAGGAGTAAGATGACAGATGAAGAGCTTAGGAACATGGTTAGCAGAACCCTTACTTGCAGGATTGATAAGAGGTGATTCTCGCTCTTTATTTCATTTGATGCTTAATTGCTTCACCGTCTCATCTCTGTTTAATGCCTAGTCTGCCACTTACCTATTCCCTCCTTTTCAAATTTTCCCTCATCATGGTTCTAAAGCACGTTTTTTTTTCCCCTCCGTCACGTGTTTGTTTTTCTTTAGTGACTTAAACATACATATCACATCCTTGTCTTTTTTTCTCAGGGAAAACTGCAGTGAAAAGATGGATCAGTTTCTGCAAAGATGTTTCTACCATTCTGGTCAATATGATTCACAGGAACATTTCATAGTGCTTGATAAGAAACTCAAGGAACACGAGGTGATCAATTATTTAGCTTTTTGCAACTTTTTATAAAGATTTTTTTGAGAGAAAGAATCAAATATTTAAAGTTCAAACCAATCTTGTTACAATTGAAAATTTGATCTGGTGAACGGTGAACCATTTTGCAGTTTTGTTCTGTTAAACTTGTGCATTACCTGATAAGGAGATTGAAGTTATGTCTTCTTAGTTCTGTGTATGATGGTAATTTGAGTTATTAGGTAACAATGTGCATTTTGATTGTTTTTCCACTCAAAATGTTTTCAGTTTGGGTCCCACACCTCCTCTAAGAAACAACCTACTTTCACAAACTCCAATGAAAAAATTCTCAAATGAGAACTCAATCCAAATAAACTATCTCTTCATGGTTCTGAATTGGTAGACATCTTAAACGGGAATTCTCACTAACGCTCCACAGCAATCCAACATAGATTTGCACATTTCCAGTATGACTGAAGATTGATAGGTTGTTTAACAAATCTTTGTTCATTGATCCAATAATTCATGTTGTCATTTCTTTTAGCTCTTTGTTGCGCCTTTCGTCATTTCGTGCTGGGGAGGTTGTAGTAGTGAAAATTTATTTCTTGTGATCTTACGTAACTAAAGTTGGTCTAGAGGGCTCTAGCAAAGGGCAAAGACCTTGGATCCTACCTAAACTTAAGCCATCTTATTCTTTTTTATTTGTCCTTCGTATTTGGCTGTTTACTCTTGCTTTCTCCCAAGTTTTGACCACACTATTGTCTTGTAGGCTGGCAGAGTTTCTAATCGTCTTTTCTACTTATCAATCCCGCCGAATATCTTCATAGATGCTGTACGATGCGCAAGCGTCTCTTCATCTTCAGCAAATGGCTGGACAAGGGTCATTGTCGAGAAACCATTTGGTCGGGATTCTGAATCTTCAGCTGCTTTGACGAGTGCTCTAAAGCAGTACCTGGAAGAGGATCAGATTTTTAGGTAGGTTCTTTTTCTTATGATTTGCTCGTCATGATTAAATGAACGACCTATGATGTCATCCAAGGTTTTTGACTCCTGGTGATTTCTCGCCAACAGGATAGATCATTACCTAGGCAAGGAGCTAGTGGAGAATCTCTCTGTCCTTCGCTTCTCTAACCTCATTTTTGAACCCTTGTGGTCGAGGCAGTATATTAGGAATGTACAGTTGATATTCTCTGAAGATTTTGGTACCGAAGGACGTGGAGGGTAAATCTCTTTCCTGCTATCTATTCTATTAGCATAATTAATTTAAAAGCTTACTTTTCTGATTGTATCACTATGGTACCAGTTACTTTGACAACTACGGAATTATTAGAGATATAATGCAAAACCACCTACTGCAAATACTAGCCCTCTTTGCCATGGAAACACCGGTGAGTTTGGATGCCGAAGATATTAGAAACGAGAAGGTATTTTCTTTTACCAGATTGATATATGAGCACCCTGGGTACACGTTTTTTGCCATATGTTTATTTTCCGCCTCCAATACATTCCAGGTCAAAGTTTTGCGATCCATGAGGACTTTGAAGCTTGATGATGTGGTTATAGGGCAGTATAAGAGTCACACAAGTGGAGGTCTTACATATCCTGGATACATTGATGACAAGACCGTAGCAAAAGACAGCCTTACCCCTACATTTGCAGCAGCTGCCCTTTTCATAGATAACTCAAGATGGGATGGGGTGCCTTTTCTGATGAAGGCCGGAAAAGCTCTGCATAAGAGGAGGTTTGTGGTCTGTTTATGGTACAGCCATCTACTTCTCATTTTCTAAGTTTCTTTTTAATTTATACTTGTGCTGTTACTTATTCTCAGCGCTGAGATAAGAGTACAGTTTAGGCATGTCCCTGGCAACTTGTATAATCAGAACTTTGGGACAGATCTTGACCAGGCGGCAAATGAGCTTGTTATTCATGTTCAGCCTGATGAAGCCATTTATCTAAAGATCAACAACAAGGTCCCTGGACTTGGTATGAGATTGGATCGGAGTAATCTTAATCTTCTATATGCAGCAAGGTACTGTTTATGTTTAACTCTTTAAGAGTAACTAATTTTTTTTCTCTATACCTAGACAAAGAGTTTCGCCAAGTGCATCTTATAGCAAGTATAAACAATATTTTAGGTGTTGATGAACATCATGTTTAGTTGTAATCATGAGTGTTTATTAACAGACAACGGGGATTGATTGAGTTGGTAAGCTTTGTAAATTCGATTTCCGCTGCCAACAATCCCTCTTGGTGGGCGATCTATAAGTTGTATTTGAGGCTTGCGGCATGACCTGACCCTGAACTGGGAAGCCTCCCATCCCCCCCACACACACACACACACAAAAAAAGTTATTAACACACATTTCAGTGCATGCGACAACTAAATACAAAGCAATTATATTATACGACTTTCAGAAGACATGAAACTTAGGTTCTTCATCCAGTGACAATATTGCTTACAAAATTTTATGGGCTTCTCATATTCTGGGATTACATGATCTGCATAACACGTATGTTGTGGGCATAACTAGTATTGTGTACTTTAAAGGCATGACCAACTAGCTAAGCACCTTCTTTGGTTTGCATTCCTTTTCATAGCAGCCTGATGCTCCACTTTTCTTCTGCCCCATTGATGCACTCATAGTTGGATCCAAACAAAATATGATTTTTAACTAGTAATATCACTTGTCGGTGATGATTCTTGCAATTACTTCAGCTCAAACTATTTCATCGTAGTACCTTGTTGAGCCTGCCATTCATAGGCCTAGCTGTCTTTTCAATTTGGAACGAATAATTACTTTCATAATGTGTACCATTTCTACCATAAGATCACTTAAAGTTGAACCACCACTGTAATTTTCTATTAAAAAAACGAGGACCATTGGATTTATTACTATGTACTATGATCTTCTTTGAAGTGTGCGAAAAGAGATGATTGATGAGTTATTACTATGAAATTGGATCACCAAAGACTAATTCTTTTTTTGGATCTTCGGAACCCTTGGCTAAAAAATTTTGCTTCCTGGTTTTGCAGATACTCGAAGGAGATTCCTGATGCATACGAGAGACTTCTTCTTGATGCAATAGAAGGTGAAAGGAGACTTTTCATCCGAAGTGATGAACTCGATGCTGCATGGTCACTCTTCACACCCGTCTTGAAAGAACTCGAGGAAAAGAGAATAATACCCGAGTATTATCCTTATGGGAGTCGAGGCCCTGTCGGAGCTCATTACCTTGCAGCTAGATACAATGTAAGATGGGGTGATGTTAGTGGTGCTGATCAATAACATTTGGATGCTTTAGACCACAATGCATGCAGGAAAATCCCTCCCTTAAAAATTTTCTTTGTAGTTGCTCTATATAATACTACCAGCCCTTGAATAAGGAATTGTATGGGTGGTGATGGAAATGGCTTGTTCTGGTGGAATGATTCAATAGAGAAAACCGACTTCAGATTTTTTAATACATTCTTTACTACATTGTCTAGCACATCAATGATATTGATCGACATGTTGCAACAATATCAATGGACTAAAAAGAATAAATGGGCTTGGACTAATCACATTGCTCCACATGTGATAATTTCATTGGTTTAATAGACAATGTACTAGGAGACCTAGAGACGAGAAAACAAGATACTATTGACTTTTTTTAGTGATCATTATTCTTTTAACTAGTATTTCCTATTGCCCCGACTATAGGCTATATGTATAGTCCATAAGTGCCATGGCCTTGTTTATGTTTTCTTTTTAAAGGAATTGTTCATGTTTTCCTGGGGAAAATGTTTTCTCTTCCTCTTTCCTGTGAATTTCTTGGCGGGGGAAGAAAATGGGTAGGGGGAGCCGTAGGAATCTTCTATCCACCTTCGGTGTCTCATTCTTCGTGTCACTAATAATGAGTTGACATGTATTAATTTTTTAATTAAAAAAATTATAACCTAAATAAAATAATGGAATTCGTAGGAGAAACGTAAATACATGTCAATTATCTATTAGTGAGAAAGGTAATGAGACACATAATGAGTACATTATGATTTTTTACCGGCGCCTGGTGAAAGCTTAATAAAATACTTCCATTTCCCCTCAAATCTTAAAAAGGAAATTATATACAAATCTAATTATAAAAAAAAAACACTTGGCTCTTTCTCTTAATTTTCTTGATAGACAAATCTTTGAATTGAAGTGAGATTGGATGATACAAGAACACCGATCATCATTCCCACCAACCAATTATTATCATTTCACTCTCTCAAACGGAGTAGTTTTATCTTGGGTAGTGAGTAAGTTTGAAACTTACATTCAATAGTGCAATACACGTAGGACAAAAGTGTCAATTCACAGGAAAAAGTAATTATTTTTTTACCCTACTTGTATTATATTTATTGGTTTGAATATACGTTTTAAACTTGCTAATTAACTAAGATAAAATTTCTCCTCTCAAACCCATCAAACTTTCACTTCTCTATTTATGTTTATGTTACTGTGTAAATCTAAAACTTATATGATGATAGTAAAAAATGTATTTTAATGAACTTTAGAAATTTGGAAAAGGGAAGAAAGAGAGATACAATTTTCTTTAAAGAATTCTAAAGATTATTTATTTATTTATTTATTTTATATAAAAAGTTTTGACATTTTAAATTTGTTTGTAGACTACGAGTCCATAACCAGCCTTAGATCCGTAGCTACTGCTAGGGCTGTCAATGGGATCCAAAGACCTAAATCTAGACTCACATTTACTAGACTCAAATAGGATATAAGACAATATTTTTGGATCCAACCCTATAGAGATTTGGGCCCAACACAAAAACAAATAACTAATATGAATCTAATAAGATCCATATTGGACCCAATAGACTCAAGAGATCCAACAAACCCACAAGAGATCCATATTGGCCCCTCATGCCCTCCACTATCTAAAAAAAAAAAAGCTGGGCTAATAATAATAAAAAAAACTGGGCTAATCTAAAAAAAAAAGAAAAAAAAAAAGAGCTAGGCTCACACTAGGCTTGTTTTATGCCTTTTGTTCAAATATGATTTTTTTTAGCGTTTATTTGGAGAAAAAATTATATTATTTTATATAGGGGGTGTATTCGATTTTCCGAAATAAAATTTCGGTATTCAATTAGTTTTTATAATATTTTATGAAAACTAAATTGAATCAAAATTATATGAAAACTAAATACCGAATACCGAGCTTATTTCGAAATTATATGAATATCAAATATCGAATACCGAAATTTATGTCATCATTCATTATTTTTAATTTTTAATTTTAAAAAAAAATTGACATTTTACAAGTTTTTATTGGCGAAACAGAAAATGAGAGAAAAAATAGAACAAAAAAAATATAAAAAGTCAAAAAGCCTAATACATTTTTAAATTAATATAAAAAACAAAACAAAATTACCTTCTTTTTTTTAATCGGAAAAGAATGGAGAAGAAAACGTGATTTTTTTTTTTTTTTGATGCAAAACTTGATTTCATTTTAAATCTCCATATCATAATGAAATTACAAGGCTTGAGGGAAATTGCCATGATCACTTCTTAGGGTTTGTTTATGGGTAGATCCAGATCCATTAAGACTCAATATAGTTGGGTCCAAACCTTAATTAAAAATGTTTATACCCAATATAGTAAGACTTGGACTCAAATTATTTTATAGTGAGTCTGGACCTGGATCCTAAATTATGGATCCAATAGGCCCAATTGACAACCCTAGCTACTGCTTGTGTTCTCAAGAAAGAAAATCAATATTGACTTCCAAATTCAACCCTATTTTTGCTGCATGGGGGGTATTTTTCAAACCCTATTGATTATCACTTGTTAATTTTTTCTTGCAAATGAAGAATCGGTCTATCCTATATATATATATATATATATATATATATATATATATATATATATATATATATATATATATATAGTGCTGATTGGCTCCTTAGATTGAGGGATATTTGACGTAGTACAACCCCTTTAAGCACCAAAAGTCATTCAAATTTCTTGACCAATGTGTGAAACTTCATTAAAATATTGTATCTTTTCACACTAGTGTATATACAAGAAGAGTATGTCGGAGTAACTAACACAGTTTTAGATCTTTCGTCGTCTCACCTTTTGTTTGTTAGTCGATTCTAATATTATCAAATTGTCACATATTTATCATTTCATTTTATAAAGACAATTATAACTTATACAAAAAGATGAAATCTAAGAGAAAATGTAGATACACGCGTGCCAGTTTTTTAATATTGAAATAGAAGGAAATTAGAATTTGGGTTTGACTCTATATCCATCTTGGTCACATACAATTCTTACATTTTCTCGGGACTTCTTGTTTGCATTAATTAAAGTCACTGAATAAATATACTTGGCAATTGATAAAGAAGAATGGGAGTCTGAACTTATTTGGAAATTATGATATGAAATAGGTCTATATGAACTTTGTAGTGCAGAATTAGTCACATTATCACATAATTATCTATCACCTCATTCTGTATTGATGTGGTCAGTTCTGCACCATATCTTCCCAATAAATTTGGTACATATTAGTACCATTCATCAGGATAAGGACGGGAGTCAGGCAGATATATACATTTGAACTATATATGCATGATCACTCCCAACCATATTAAAATTCCCAAAAAAAAGCTTGAATCAAAAGTTTCATGTAATCAAGTAGAAGAAAAAGTAGATAATATATATATAACAAAAACTAAGTAATTAAAGGAGTCACTATATCCAGTCCGGCTCTCGTGCGGAGCACTAAAGTTCACGCACTCGTGGGAACCATCCTAGCTGAGTCGGATGGAATTTTGAGCAGTCAAGTGCTGGAGAGAGAAAAGTTGCGGTGACAATAAAAAATAAAAAAAAAAAAATGTTATATAATGAAATGGTACATATGTAATTTTACAAATAAATGATTGGGTTACCGAGGAGGAGAGAGAAAAGTTGCGGCTGAACAAAAACACATGTTCTTCCTTTAGAGAACACATGTTTTTGGTTAGAGAACACACATGTTTTTTGTTAGAGACCGCGTTCTCTAACTAAAAACATGTGTTCTCTAAGAAGAACATGTGTTTTTGTTGACATGCAACTTTTCTCTCTCTCCTCAGAACAAAAAAGTAACACGCAACCGTCACATCGATTGGGTTACAGGGAGGAGAGAAAAGTTGCGGTGAACAAAATACATGTTCTTCGTTAGAGAACTCTAACCAAGAACATGCGTTCTCTAACGAAGAACATGTGTTTTTGTTCAGCCGCAACTTTTCTCTCTCCTCGGGAACAAAAAGTAACACGCAAAGTTTATCCTAAAATACCCCCTATTTTGATACAGTCGTTGGATCAAAAAGTATAAAATCCAACAGTTGGGATTGTGGCCCATCACCGTACGGAATTTTCAGGGTCCGCATAAGAGTCGCGACGCACTACATCAATGTACTACTTGATTGGTTGCAGCATGCATTAAAAGGCTAAAGTTGATATTACATTTTAAGCCATGACAGTGAAGTCAATTATGTAAAGTGTTCCAATGACTTGTCATATATATGAACATGAAGAGTCTCACATGCAACACTGGCAACTCGTATATTTCTACAAGAAAACACTAATTTCAGTCGCTAAACTTAAATTTGCAATCGAATGGCGACTGCATCATGCTTTCAGATATTTTGCATCACTAAATTATATTAACGACTGAAATTTTGGGAATTGTCCCTAAATACTGATTGATTGGAGACCGACTAACAAGAATTAAAGGTTACATATATGACTAGATAAGTGATATTTGGTCTTTCATAAATTTTAAAGATCATGAGTTCAAAGTTATCCTCCCATAAGTACATTTTTCTCATTCCCTTTTATGTTTGTGAAGTTAGTAAATAATATAAAGGGAAAATATCAGTCATTTATCTACTCTTTAATCTATATAAAAACTGCTAAAAAGCAGTGGCGAATTTAAAGGAATCACTCCAAATATTTTAAAACCTTACATATTTTACCTTTAGAAATAATAAAAAATCGAAGAAATTCTTTGAAATATTAGTTTTTGTCCCTCCTCACCTTCCCTCCAAAAAAGAATATTGTGTTGAGTTTTGGCTCATATTCACTAGAGTACTAATTAGATATCAATTAGGTTAAAAATTAATAATTGACATAGAAACTTAAAATCCTCTCCCTAACAGCTTTATATTGTTAACTGGACATAGTAGTAATTAATAAGTGCAAATAATCGTTTGTACCCATCTGTATACCCATTTATCTATTTAACCAATCACAATTCATCATGTGCATATATAATTAAAAAAAATGATCACATGACTAATTTTTATTGGTTAGACACATAAATTGGTATATAGACGGGTACAGACGATTTTCACTCATTAAATAGTACCTAGTATCGCTATCATTTACTTGCCTTGACCTTTTGGGCATATTATATGATGGTTGCTTCTTGGTAAGGTTGTCTTTGCCATTTCCGTGGATGACAAGTTAGCTGCATATAGCTATGCTGGCATAGAAAGTAAGGAAATTCAATTGCTTCAATCTGATCATTTTACAAACCTCATTATGGAGACTAATGATTTATGATCGGTTGAGAACTGCATATAAGCAGTGGCGGATCCAGTAATCCATAACATTAGACAATTCATTAATATTTTTTAGCACGTTTCTAGAATATTTAAAATTGGTAAAGATTTTGAAGAGTTTTTATTTTATTGGTGGGATCACTACAAAATTTGTGTAAAAATTACTTATAGATTTATCATTTAAATGGAATAAAATATACTATATATGCTAATTTAATATTTTTCATGACCCCGGTGCCACTATACTACATCCGTCTCTGCATCCGAACTCATTCCACTTAACTTGAGAAAAGTTATTTGAGCATAAAGTGAGTGTGAGCTAAGTTAAGAATAAATTCATTTTTCAAGCTCAATTTTAAAATAAGTTGAACGTGAGCAAAATAATGCTCAACCTGAATTAAGTACATACCGAATAATTATATATATTAGTTATAATTTATTTACTTATAAAAATATATTATATATCAAACAGATATTTTCTAAAAAGAAAAGACTTTATTTTCTTGTTTTTCCTTTCATCATTTTTGCATTTATGTTGTTCCATTGTTAATCCATTTCTCTGTTAGTTTAATTTCTTTTTTTAGGGTAATTGCGTTCACGAAGCTCACATGCATGCTAAGATTGAATTTACATTAAAATATTAATAGAGCGCAAGTTTTTTATATATAAGTTTATTTTGTGTAAAGCGTGAGTTCATGAGTCAGTCCGATTGACAATCCAGATTATGTATAAGGGTGTATTGTTAAATGGAGAAAGTTAAGGTAGAATCCAATATTGTTTAATTTTGAATTTTATTGTTTTTAAAAATTATACTAATTATAGTAAATTTTATATGTAATTTGGATATTTGATTAAATTTGCACATACAATATTTTTTTTGTAATTTTTATATATAGTTCAGCATACTATTACAGTTTTTCGCTTCCCAACTTAAAAACCCTAGCTTCATCCCTGTATATGCGAGTGAAAACTATTTTATATTTGGGAAAATTTATGTTAAGTTGATCCGAGTGCACACCTAAATCTCAACCCAATTGCGAGAGGAAACAATTTCAAATTCATATTACTATCGTAAGATGGCGTAATAAGCTTACACGTTAGTTATAGTTATTATTCTCCTACTCAATTTAGCAGTCACGTTAGCTAGCTAAGTTGTCTGTTAGCTTAATTTAGCAGTAGCAATTTTTGTTGTTGTTGTTTTTTTTTTTTTACGGGGGGTGAGGGGATGTGGGAATCGAACGTAGGACCTCGGCCCTGCGTCCTCGACCGTTTTCCACTGTGGCCACAGACTCCCACAGCAATTTTTGTTGTTTAGAAAGTCTGGACTTCGAATCATATACTAAATTTCTTTGTACACTTATAATTTTATTTTATGTGTATTAATTTATTGGTCTAAAGTGAATTTAGATATTTGAACCATTCACATCAGTGTATGTGTAATAATATCATTAATATACTAGAGAAAGTATTAGAGAATGTATTAGAAGATCTGGAGTCGAAAGTCTGAGATCCTTCAAGGATGAAGACTGGGGTGCGACTCAAGATTTTTAAATTTACTCTTTTTACTCTTACAAAAATTTTAAATTTAAATACTTCACTAACAAAATTACTTTTTGCCCCTTAAAATTATGTAAAAGTTTACCTTTAGTCCATACCAGAATTTTTTAACTTCATCCATCCTTCACTTTCTCTTGAACATATATATATATATATATATATATATATATATATATATGAAATTTTTTATCTCGATAGACTATTAAGTTTATAAGTTACATCCAAACCAATGAGTGTAGTACACGAAGGAAAAAAAAATTGATATAACTTCAATTCTCTTTCCTACGTGTACTGTATTGATTGACTTGCATGTAAGTTTTAAACTTAGTACCCTACCAAGATAAAACTACTCTATATATACACTCTTTAATTTTTGTTACCTTTCTTTGAGGCAGATGACCGTACAAAGAAATTGTACATTTTCAGAGAAACAACCACGGCCATTAATAGTAAAATTATCGATCTTTTTTTTTTCTGTTTTGAATGCAGTAAAAAATGATGAGAATGATTTTGGATATTTGGATTTTTTTTTATTTTTTTTTAAAGAAACATGGCATGTGAGGCAGTGAGTTGGCTTTATTTAGTGGGTGTTAGTTTGAGAGATATTTCAAAGGAAAATGACAATTTCATTCTGCAGAAAATGAATCCAAAAGAGTTGTTACATCATATCAGATAAGAAGTAAATGGCCAATAACTTCAACAGCAACTTCCTTTTATTTAGGTGAAGTAGTACCTGAATTGAACCCATGTCCTATGATTTCAAGTAGTTTTATATTGGCTCTGTGGGTAGCTCTCTCTCCTCCAGGAGTTCGATGATGGAGCAGAGCAGAATATATTAGTAGTGAATCGTAAAATAGATACGATTACTAGTTAATTTCTAATAAAAAAAGAAATTGGTCTGACTAACGTTGTTGATATTTGGAGGCTGTGTTGACCGGTTTGAAAAAAACTGTTGTAAGTATACTATAATTGTGGTTCTCACATTAGAAAAAAGTCGAACTACTAACTTCATTTCTTTTTATATATACTTTTTACATTGGTATTAAGTATTATTGTCTCAACTAATCCGGTTGAAATTTAGAGAACTCTTTCATTGATTTAGAAAAAATTCTGCAAATATACAATAATTATTACTCTTCTACACTTAACAACAAACATACTCAAATTTTCAACCGTTGAAACTTGAGAGACCTCAACCCTTACCACTATAAATTACGAGAGAACGTTGTGCTGAGTTTACATCAATGTCTGCTACAAAAATCACTTCTGTAATGGAGGTTTGAACTGGGTTTTTTGTATTTTTATTGGTTGGGGGGTGGGGGGGGGGTGATGGGGACAAAAGCTTTCATAGTCGTAACAAAGGGCAGCTATTCCTTTATAGTACTTTCTCACTTCACTGGTAAGAAAACATCAAGATAATTAAATTTCAAGTAGTAAAAAAACACTAATCCCAACTAATAATCATTCAAAATTTGAACAAGAAGCTAAACAAAGAAAAAAATGACAATCACAGTGAAAATGTTATCAAAGTAAAGAACCCTTTTTACTTTTTATTTTCCATGTCCCCTTCTCCGGACCTTAATAATGCGGGAGCCTTTTATGCTCGTTAAAATACATATATATTCATCAATCAATAATAATAGGCCCCATTTTTTCTCCCCATTTCTTCCGGAATCCTGTAAGAAAACCCTCAGCCCACCTCTTTAAGTTCTTTTCCCACCATCAAACATGGCTGAAAACAAACCAGTAACAAAGTCAGAAATCAAAGATTTCAGAATTTTAGTCTCGGAAAATAAAGAATCTGATGATCCAAGAAGCAAGAAACAATTAGTAAAAAGGAGTTCAAATAAAGATAGACACAAAAAAGTTGATGGAAGAGGAAGAAGAATAAGGATGCCAGCTCTTTGTGCTGCTAGAATTTTTCAATTGACAAGAGAATTAGGTCATAAAACTGATGGTGAAACTATTCAATGGCTATTACAACAAGCTGAGCCTTCTCTTATCGCCGCCACGGGTACCGGAACTATCCCGGCGTCTGCTCTTTCGGCTTTCGAGACCTCTGTTTCTGAACATGGAAATTCTGTTTTTACAGGTTCGCATTCTTTTTCTTTATCCCCCTCCCCCCAACCAACCCAAAAAAAAAGAACAATAGTAATTTTTTACTTAAAAAACGTCTTACAACTTGAACTGCACTTCTAAAAAAAAAGATAGTGAATTTTTACTTAAAAAGCGCTTTACTGCTTGAACTGATTTGCTATCTGACAGGTTTGCAACATTCAAAATTTGATGAGGTGGGAATTAGAATGAATTGGACTATGATGGGTGGTAGATCTCAAGTGACCCCAAGTGGGGGGATTTGGCCTAATGTGGGTGGTGGTTTTGGTTCTGGATTTCCGCAAAATTCGGGAACCCATAACTTGAATTCTTCTTCTATGCCTAAATTTGGGTTTCATCATGGAGGAGTGGAGTTTGGAAATTCTACAAGTTTTGGTGGTCAGCATCATCTTATTCCAGGTTTGGAACTTGGACTTTCTCAAGAAGGTCTTAATTTTCAAGCACTACAACAATTTTATCAGCAATTGGGGCAAGGGCAAAGTGGTCCAAATAATAATGATGAGCAGCAAAATCATGCTGATGGAAATGGTGATTCTCAAGGATCAAGACAATAAAAAAGGCTTCTTATTAGAATTTGGGTGTTTCTTGAAATATTTGAGTAGCATTAGAAGAAGCAAAGTGAGTGATCTCTTCTAGAATGTTCTTAAAGTGGAATTCATTCTCACACATGAATCTTGGAATGGAGTTTGAGTTTTGAATTTTGGTTTCAGACTTTTCATAAACTGGATTGTTTTTGAAAAGGAATGTGGGGTCAAATCTGAAATCTGAATTCTCGAATGTTGTCCAAATGCACCATACTTTTATGGAAGTGACTCCAAGAACAAAGGTGACATTAAAAGGTTGCTTGTGATTTTTGTCATATAAATTTGAGGTGTGTTATATTTTTAAATTGTAAAATTGAAGAGTTTCTTGATCAGACAACAAAAATGCTAGAATATACATGTCAGGAAAGAACTATATGTAGAATTATTGGTGTTTTCTTTCGGATAGGTCTGATCTGAAATAGGTCTATTGGATCATATGATTCAGAACTAGCCACATCACTACAAAGTGAGGAGAGAGACAATTTTATAATGACGTGGCTAATTCTGAATCACAAGATCCATGTAAACCTGTTCCATATCATAAAAACCCTTTTCTTTAAGTTTTGGTTTAATTGGAAGTGGCAATACTTCGAAGTTATGGTAAAAACACCATGCAGAAATTGTGTTGCTCAAGGTAGTAAAAGTCTTTTCTTGCCTTTGTTTGGATGATCTTTTTGCTTAAATATTTCATGTCCCAATGCATTCCATTCCATAATTCTTTGTATTTTTTAATGAAATATACCTGATGAAACTGAATTATGAAGGGTTCTTTTTTTTTTTTTGCCCACATTGAGTAGTGATCCTTGTTCATCATGCCATTAGTGGAACTAGATCATGAATCTTGTTTACCCCTTGGTATTTACATTTTGAATCTAGTATTGAACACCTTTCTGGTCAGCATGTGATACATTATCAGCCATCTGGTTAGTTTGATATGACGTTTTTTGAGTTTTAAATAGATGAATAGCTATTTACTTTTTTCTCAACCGTTAAATTGAGAATCAACAATTATTGTGTTAGTATATATTGACTAAAAATGTGTTCAGCACAGGAGCTGGACCGTAGTATTTTGGCACAGCCTGTTTGCCTTCAAAAGATGCACTGGAAATGTGCACTATATTTGGATTGGTTTTTTGTTTGAGAATATTTATGTAAGAAATCGTAAAAATTAGAGAATGCTTAAATTACAAAGATTTTTGTATTAGAAAATATACATTAGTAATTCTGAAAGTTAATTGATTATAGTGAAGGCAAGACTGCCATGGATTTTTCTTGCAATATAGTAAGACCTATATATGAATTGAAAAGCTAGAGCAGGTTAATTAAACTCATTTTTTTTACAGAAGGAGAAGCTTATTATATGATCATAGAGGAACGAAATCTCAGAAATCCCAAAATGGTTGAACAATAAAAAATATTCGTGCTGATATTTCCAGCTTTCATTTACTTATCATTTTCCTGATGTCCTTGTACTGAACTGACCGACAACACTACATGTAAACTGGTGGGGCCTTGTCCTGAGTTTGTCATTGCGACAAGGGCAAATAATTTTGTATACATATGTATTTCAATATTTTTCTGTACGAAATTAACCGTCGACATTTTTATTAAAAAGGAAAAAAACAATAAAGAAAATTGGTATATCACTAGGGAAATGGAGTATTGTTAATATTTTTCATATGAGATATGTTTAACATTGAAAATTGATATAAGTCAAGGAAAGTTAGTGTAGTTGGCTTAATACTTCTGACACGAAATAATAAGTCTCCGGTTTGACAACCCTATGTCTCAAGTATAATCAAATTAAAAATAATAATATAAAATAATGAGCCTAAATATTTTATGACCATTTTAAAATATTCATTTTGACATAACTAAGACGGTTCCCAAATAATTAATCTTAAACACTGCCAAATTTATGAATCGTGCTCTCGAGCACAGGCATGCCAATATCATTTTCTAACCCTTTGCAAGGCAACATTCTGTTACTAATAAATAAGGAAAGTTGATAAACATCCTTTTTATTAATTGCCTTCACATGATATCAAGAATGTGTGATAGAATCATCATCCTACCTACCACCATACCAGAACCTAATCAATATAAGAATAATTAGCATGAAGGCAGCTGGGAAAGAGGTCCACACATATAGTCTTTCATCAATATATTGTTGACACTTGAAATTTTTTGGCAGCTCGACTATTCAGAAAATAAGTGTAACGGTTCATTGGAGGTCCAATCAGAATGTCAATAAAAAACAGTTAGCACGAGAAATATGGAACGACTATAAACAAACGGTCGGAATCAGTTAGGACCTAGAAGTTTGAAATAGCCATAAACAAACGACCGGAAGTAGTTAGGGAGTAGAAGTCTGAAACGGCCAAAGAGTATTACTGTCTGAAACGGGCCAACGGAACTCCTAGGCATCAAAAGTCAGATTTTCAACTCCTTTAACTCAATCTTATGTCTTATCCATTCGTTAACCACCACGATCTCTATAAGGAAAAGTGAGATTCGGCCAATAAATTTGTTAAGCATGCATGGACAGCTGAACATGTCAAAAAAAGAGAAAAATGCGCAGCTAGCACTCAGTCGAAGCGGGAGGAGTTTGCCCATATTCTTCATCACGGACATAACTTATTCCTTTTCCATTTTTTAATTTATTCCTAATATCCAAATAGGCTGATGCTGTTAACCAACTGCTGCAGGTAAGGCCCGAAGGATCTTTTGGGCTATTATTATTGGGCCAAGGGTAGACTCCTCAAGTAACTTCTGTTTGTATGATGTCTATTTCCAGTTCCTTCTGGAAAGAAAAGCCCAAGTACTTGGTCCCATCTCGGCCTATAAATAGCCACAAAGTCAAAAGTGTATACTTGTTCAAGCGTGATAGAGAGTTCGCCCAAGATATGAAGGCGATAATTTCATAGGACTAAATGAAATTGAAAAACCCATATACCTCTTCCCCCACTCCCCCCTCCCTTTATTTAGGGGTGAAAATCGTCTGTCACCAATTATATTCCCAACCAATCAGAATTTATTATATAATTATTTTTTTCAATTATATATACACATGCTGAATTATGATTGGTTGGGAACACACACGGAAACAGAGAATTTTTTGGCTTTATTTGGTATACGCAATATTTGATTTAGTTAAGAGAGTACTGAAAAAACTCATATAATCCTATAAACCATTTGATGGCCTTCGGCCCAACAAAAGCTTATTTTTCAGTGACGGATGCAGTAGCTCGTCATTCAAGTTATGTGTTCCCAATAAAAATTTGTAATAAATTTTGTGTATTTTTTTTTATTTAGACGATATTTTCATAAATAACTCACACAAATAATGTAAATTGACGATTGTCCCCACTACTATCCGATTCTGGATCCGCCACGACTCTTTTTCCTTTAATAATTATGGAATCAATCAAGATGTCTTGACTTTGATATACCATATGCTCATTTTCTTTTCTTTTTGTAATATGCTCATTTTCTTTTCTTTTTGTAATTTTAAAAATATTTTAAGACACCAAAATAAGTTGGCTCAGATTATAAGAATTTCATATTTTCTCACAGAGGTTATGTGGTTGAATTTACGTGAAGGAATTGTTGGTGGGCGATTTACAAGAACTCTTAAACGATCTATGGTCCCCAATAACATATCCTAAATTGTAGTGGTGATCGATTTCCAAACCCACACAAACTTTTTCTTAAAAAAAAAAAATAAATCTTTCGAGAGAAAGGAGGGAATTAATGTGTTATGGTTCTCTACTCCATAGTACCCTTCAAATAAAAGAAAAACTTGTTTCATGGAAGACTTCTTGGTACCATCATTTCATGTTAAGATTTTTCCATATACTGCTACTAGTTATTTCATTTTTCCAAAAAGAAATAATAGTTATTTATCCCCAAAGAAGACAAAAAGATGTACAGTACCACATAGAATAGAGAAGAGACGTGAATAAGGAGATTATTGCGGTTGTTAGTATTATCCAATCAATCAAAATTTTGACCACTATAGTTAGAATATTCTGATTTCATATCTCTACACAGATGGGTCCCAAAATTCTATACTTTTTTGGTAAGAGATAATCACTATTTTTGCCCCTGAGCTATCTTTCAAAAGTAACTGTTACCTCTAAGAAATATATCGTGCCATTTGTATCCCCAACAAGTTTCGGGGTGCCATTTATGCCCAAAAGTGGCGGAATCCGGCGAGAGGGGGCGGCGTTCCACATGTGTGGACTGCACATGCGAAATCAGAGGGGCAAAATCGTCATTCACCCTCTCTCCTCCGCCATCTCCTCTACCACTCACCCCTCCCTCTCCTCCACCACTCATCCCTCCCTCTCCTCCACCATCTCCTCTACCACTCACCCTCCCTCTCCTCCACCACTCATCCCTCCCTCCCTCCGCATCTCCTCCGCCACTCACCTCTCTTTAAATGCTATTTTGAAGGATTTATTGGTGGTTGAAACTTTGAAGATGAAGATGAAGCTTTGAAGTTGATTTTGCTTCCATTAATGGATATGAAAAGCTTTGAAGTTGATTTTGGAAGATGCTATTTTGAAGGATTTATTGGTGATTGAAACTTTGAAGATGAAGATGAAGCTTTGAAGTTGATTTTGCTTCCATTAATGGATATGAAAAGCTTTGAAGTTGATTTTGGAAGAATGGGTTTTGGAGGAAGAAGATGAAGAGAGGGTAGTGGTGGGTGTTTTGATTTTGGAGGAAGAAGATGAAGAGAGGGTGGGTGGTGGAGATTTTGGGGGAAGTTTTGATTTTGGAGGAAGAAGATGAAGAGATGGTGGTGGTGGGTGATTGGTGGCGGGTGGGTGGTAGAGATTTTGGAGGGAAGTTTTGATTTTGGAGAAAGAATTGACGAAATTGCCCCTGAAAATATGCATGTGCGGTCCGCACATGTGGAACGCCGCCCCCTCTCGCCGGATTCCGCCACTTTTGGGCATAAATGGCACCCCGAAACTTGTTGGGGATACAAATGGCACGATATATTCCTTAGGGGTAACAATTGCTTTTGAAAGATAGCTCAGGGGCAAAAATAGTGATTATCTCTTTTGGTAATGAAAAGGATGTTGGAGAAATTGGTTTTTTTCAAAGAATTTAAGTGTAATGAAAGTGTCGTGAGAATATTTTTGAGCCAATATTATTATGTGTTACACCGCTCGATTTTGAATGTTATTGATATTATCATGAAGTGGGTTGCGCAAGCTTCACGATGAAATATAATATATGAGAAAACCAATTCATTGTGTGAATGATAAATTGGTGTAAAGTGAGGTTGTTGAAATGTGGTAAATGGGTGTTTAAACCCACATCCCACATGAGAAACCTATGGAAGTGAAATTCACTTTATAAGGAAAAGTTGTTCACATGGGTTTAAATATTTTACCAAAATTATGCCTCATGCAAGAACCTCGTGCGCAACCGCGTAGGGGGTGCAAATCGAGTATCCGTCGGTACTAAAATAACTCGAACTTGTGTGCAGGCGCGACCTTTTGTTTACTGTTTTACCTTTATTTTCTTGTAGCAGAAAATCTGTATATTTTTCTGTATCAGTACTGCTTTTATTTCTGGAAATTGAAGTGTACTATTTTTTGGTTTTCTGTCTTCTAATTATGCACTGTTTTGATTTATTCTATTCTAATTTAAAATTAAAAACAGTAGCAAACATATTTCAGTAGTATCAGAAAAATATTCCAACAAAGGATTTTTAGAAAATTAACAAAAGAATAATACCTTTTCTCCTTTCTCTTTAATGAAATAGCACACATTTCTTTTGCCACTCCATTTTTTTTATAACTTTATATGGCTTTTTTAACGAGAACTCAGAGAGACGTGTTAATTCATATAAGGTAAATTACATATGGTTATTTAAGTATATCAAAATATAAAATTTTATAAAAAATGACAACTTTAAAATAATAGAAAACTTAAACTATTAAGTTATACTGTATTATTAAGTTATATTAACATGTGTTCGAAGTACGCATTACAAAAATCCCTCCTTGTATATATGCATCTCATCCACTCTGCTCAAGATCATGCAGATTCCACGCATTAAAGAGTGGACTGATCTCCATAACTGATAATTTAATTAATAGGAGAATATAGACAAAGTAAGAATCTTATATAAAATATTAATCAATAAACTGACTAGATTGGGGTGCCCCAAGATCTTGCAATTTGCATAAGGACAAGTAGTACAAAATGGACTTTGATTCAATGTCATTCACTTCTTTTTCTATACCCATAAAGATGCAAATTGCATTAGGGTAGATGATATTGCCAAAGCGACTCTCTTCCTGCCAAGGTAATTTTGTAGGAAATGACAAATTTATCCTTAAAAAATGTGAATTCTTTAATTTTCGACTCATTTGCTAAAGTTAAGGATTGAACCCTAATCAATTCATTATTCTCTTCTCAAATCAAATAAAATTTTGCCCTTTTGTGGTCTTTTATTTCTAAGGACAATTTATATATCTTCTTTATCTTCTAACTACTCTCCTCCCATCAGGAATTTTCAGAAAAAAGTTTCAGAAAGTCCATAAAAAATAAAGTTTATGTAAGGCATACAGTTCTGCAATTGTAATTACTGATGTCCCTATTCACGGGAAATATCCAAGGTAAATAAATAAAAAGGAAATCACTACTAAAATAATGTTTAGCAGCCAATTGCACCTGTTGGCGCAAAAAAACTGGATTGGGCCTAAATTTTTCTTAGATCAATGCCTTCATTGTCTTTCGTTCCACCTGTATCATTTTTTTTTCTCCATCACCGGAAGTTTTCTTTTACTCAACAAAAAGTTAGATATCATATCCAACCATTGCCAGGCCAACCAAAATCAATCCATAGTCTCTTTTAAACATCAATTCTTCAATTATATAAGATAAAATTTTGCGGAGTTTTGGATCGGGAACTTGAAGATTCTAGCAGCCAAAAAGAGAGAAAGAACAGTAGTGGCTGGTAAGGGTGAAAAGAAGACGGAGAGAGTTGGGCAGTTGGTTGGGGAAAAAGGAGATTTGAAGTATTTTTAGGCAAATTGGTGAATTTCGTTCCTTAACAATTTGCGATTGGTAGTTTTGGTCCCTAATTTTTTTTTTGAGTGAATTACCCAAATTAACCCCGGTGTCTTGAAGAGTTTTTTTTTTTAAAAACAAAATTAATTATTTTCATCATAGTTGTGGACCGAAGAATCGTTGTCAGCAAATGAAATTTATTTAAGGTTCTAAAAACAAAACAAAAAATAGAACAGTAATTAAAATCACCAATTACATATTGTTAAATGACGAAATTTACCAATCTGCCAAATTTAAATCATAAGAATGAATTATTCATATTTTACCAATTACATTAACTTCCTTTTGTCTTTATATGTCAAATAAACAACAACAACAACAACAACAACAACAACAATTCGCTTTAGTTCAAGCAAATTGGAATCAATCGTGTAAATATAAACAAAATTACGTGTACTTATCAATATATGCATTTTATTATTTGTTTTTATTTAAAACAATACATTCATTTAAATCTATCAAAATCATATTACTATTTCTTAATTTCGTCCAAAAAAAAATATACATCAAATGAGGAAAAAGAAATGATAATTCTGATATGGAACATATTCATTAGATTATATGATGCAAAACTGACTACATCATTACAAAATGAGAAAATACACAATTATGTGATAATGTGACTAATTTTAAATCACAAAGTTTATATATACCTGATTCATATCAGAAAAATCAAAAAAAAAAAAAATACTCTAATTTAAATCTATCAAAAGCATATTACTGTTTATTAATTTCGTCCAAAATTTTTTGTCTATCAAATGAGGGGAAAAAACAGTAAATAAATGTTAATGGGCCCTCTATGCTTGGACTGTCTGATAATAACAGTAAAAAGGAAACCATGGATGGGCTCCCGGCCGCATGGATGGATTAAAAACCACAGAATCTTAAAGGAAAGGGGACACAACAGTATTCTGAAATGACTTCAACATATAAAAAGGTGTCATCTACTTGTTGGATCACATGTCTAGTGCCCCCTTTCTGCTCACGGCTCCTATGCGTAACGGCCAAATGTCCCTCACATGCGGGAATATCCCAGATGTCGGATGAGATTTTTTAAAGGTTCAGATTTGGAGAGAGAATTTTTTTTATTTTTTAAGTCAACCGCAATTTTTTTCTCTCCAGATTTGACCTGTTCAAAATCTCATCCGACGGCTCTAATTATTCCGCAGGTGTGAAAAAAAGACTGTTCTGCATAGGAACCGGACGGCCCCTTTGTTTGTTACGGTGCGTATCAAGTGTTAACTTATAACAGTTGAATTGAAAAATTAACGATTAAAATATTTGGAGTGTACGTCAATTTAATTTTTTTTTTGAGACACCTATTATAAACAATACATAGTATTAAGAGATAAATGCATATTATATATTTTTGTAACAATTTTTATATAAGAGGTGTTCTAAAAAAAAAGTTCAGTAAAAATATTCACTCAATTGTAATTTTTTTTATCTGAATTCTGAAGGCCATAATTTGTTCTATAAATACATAACCAAAAGATGATTAGCAAAGTGGTCATTGATCTTATTATACATGCGGATATTTCCACTCACCCTTTGTCCCCTCTTATCTCTGATTGCAAGGCTTTGATCCGACAGGTACCGATCATTAGTTTTTCACATATCTACAGGGAGGCCAACACTTGCGCGGATGGTCTCGCCAAAGCTGGAGGACTCGCTTCATCCTTCGATCTTGATGTTTTTGACTCCTTACCCCCATTTGTTAGCCATTTGTTAGCAGGGGATGCCCTGATGCAGCTTTTGCATAGGCCTATTTCGATACCTCAATCCATACCCATCATTTTGTTAGCTCTTTATAGTGGCAGTAGTATGGGACACGAGTGCCTTACTAGATAGACTTAATCAGAATAACTTTCAGACCTTATTCTACGAGATAAGTTTTTTATATATATAGACGCTTCTTTTTTTACCAAAAAAAAAAAGATGATTAGCACGACTTAGCAAAAAAAAAAAAAAGATGATTAGCACTGATGTGATATTTTTGAGAGATCCATTTTAAGGAGTAAAAACATTATTATGAGTTTATGACCGTGACGGCTATGGTAAAAAAAACATTGAGCCGCCTATTTTTGCCCCTACATTACAATGTCTACAATAACTAGAGCAATAGTAACAAACCCTGGATATAGACAGACACCTATAGGTGGAACTTGGAAGGTTGAAAGGGGCAGGCCAAAATAAGAGGCAAGCCGTATCCGATGTGAAACCAATTTATTTTTCACATGTGGATATGCTAAAATATGGAGAATAATTATTGTTTGATTTGTATGTACAAAAAAAATATGCGAAAAGAGGGTCATATTTGGAGGCATAACAGTTTGATACGTCTACAGTATATTAGGTGTCTTACATAATAAAAGTATATAAGATAGTATTTGTATTTGTATTTGTAGTATTTTGTTAGCAATTGCGAATCTAGAACTTGGCCATTGGAAGGTGAAATATAATTCTAGAAAAATTAAAAAAAAAAAAAAAAGTTGGCAAATTGTAATTTTTGAAAAAGATTTTTCAGTAAAAATAAAAAATTTCTATAAAAAAATTAGACGTTTTAAAAGGTATTGAAGACGACTGGCACCCCTATCACGAGTAGTACTTAGTCTACCTTATTGTGTATATGATATTTCATTTGGAGCCAACACAGTAACTTAGTTAGTAAAGACTACTTACCATATTGAGTGGTCTAGGATTCAATACTCATATCTCTATCTCATTTCCTTTCCTCTAGAGTCACAAAAAAATACTTCCTCATTCGTATTTGAATGTCCCGTTTACCTTATTATGATGTTCAAAATTGAATGTTTCATTTTAAATTTAGATAAAATTTCAATTCAATTTTCCAATTGTATACAAGTCAAAGAAAATCCTTAACTTTTAACGTATGCCAAAATGGAACATTTAAATCCGGACGGGAGTTAAAAATAGTACTCATATAGTGGAAAAAATATATATGCATTAAGTAGTATATATACCTACTAGATTCACGTAACCACACCAATAGTATATTATTCACACTATTTAATGTATTCCTTTATTACTCTCTTCGTCCAAAATTAAATGTACAATTTGTTATTTATTATTACTCACTCTGTCTTAAATTAATTGTCACATTTCTATTTTTTGTTTGTTCTAATTTTAATTGTCAATGGTCTAAATAAAATATGCATTAATTTAATTTTTCCATCATTCCAATAACTTATTCAATTAGTTAAAACTACTACCCCTTCCCAAAATAATTGCTCCATTTGATAAATTCGTGGGGTACTAAGATTTTGATTATTTAGATGGTGAAACATAAGGAAAAGTCTAAAATATCAATTAATAATAATTTTCAACCAATCAATTATTTCTTGACTTGTAGTGAAAAGTGTTATTTTTAATTAGTTAGGGTATTAAATGGGTAGTTGGAGGTAAGGGTAGAATTGTAAAGCTAGACATAAATAGTTACTTTATAAAGAAATAGAACAAATCAAAAAGAAAATTAAGACAATTAATCTGTGACATAGTAAGTATAACTTTGTAATACATAATTAAGAGATGATTGTATGTGTTATAAGAGGAAGAGAAAGATGAGAGAGAAACTGATTAAATTTAAATGAGAATAATAAATTTGAGAGATATTTTAAATTTTTACTTATATTATATCATTTAATTCATCAAAATTTTAATACTTGTGCTTCTATTTAGGTAGACAATTAATTTGAAATGTGAAAAATACTCTCTC
This sequence comes from Vinca minor, assembly GCA_026122235.1. Lineage (NCBI taxonomy): Eukaryota > Viridiplantae > Streptophyta > Magnoliopsida > Gentianales > Apocynaceae > Vinca > Vinca minor. The sequence goes on along the minus strand of JAOCZM010000100.1, from coordinate 2,779,222 downwards.
CGATCAAAATATAAGTTTTTTTAGGAGTTATTTTTTGTTGTAAAATATAAGTCTTTTGACAAAAAATGTGTATTTATTGACTAATTTACCCCTATATCATTTTCTTTATATATTCATTTTGATCAAAATGTGTAGTTCGTATGCAACTTTCTATTACTTTCTTTGTTATTTGGAGTATTAATTAGGGTACTTTAATTATTCTTATCAGTATTTTAGTGTAAAAACTTTTAAAATGACTTATATTTTGAATCTATAAAGTACTCCCTCCATTCCTAAATATAAGACTCTTTAGACAATTTGAAAAAATTAATGAAGTTGTCATTTTCACCTAAACTTCCAATATTATCCCCCACCCTCCCTCTCTCTTTCTTCTTTGTCATAAAGAAAGGAAAATGTTGAGGGTATAATTGGAAAAATTGTTGACAACTAATAAAATAACCTTAAACGACAATTAATTTGGATACCTAGATATCTCCTAAACGACAATTAATAGGGAATGAAGGGAGTATTATTTAAGAAAATAAACTTTTAATTTGAAACGTCAACATAGTTAGGGATTCGGAGTATATTTGTGGGTCCTGTTGAACACATATTAGAGGTGTGATTAACAAGTCAGCGGTAGCTCTTTAAATTCCAATTTCCTATTGTGGGAGAATTTGGAAATGGTTAATGTTCTAATACTAGCGTATGTATTATGATCTGTCTCCCCAACTATGGTCCTAGAAAACTCTTGGTACAGCTCAAGAGCCACTCTCACTCACGACTCATGGCATCACAAATAAGCATACTGCTTGTATTTTAAAGAAGGGCTGCGCCTAAATTGGACCCTTTCTTCTTGCTAGAATCAATAGTACTACTAGAGCTAGAGAGAGAAATCCCTTGAGAGAGAGAGAGAAGAAGAGGAATTGGAAGTTGAAAATCCAAGAAAGCAAGAATCTTTGTTAATAATAATGGATTACTGGTCAACTTCTGTGGCTGTTGATGATGAATTTGAGAAGCTTGTAATTAGAATGAATCCCCCAATGTATGTACTTCTTCTCAAATTCAAGAACCCTCTTTTTCTTTAATTTGTTTCAATTGTGTTTTTAGTTTTCATTTCTTGATATGGAGTGTTTTCAATTTTTGTGGGATTTTAGAATTCTGCAATTTTCTTGATTAATTTGGATGAGAACCCTTTTCAATTGTTGTGTTTAACTTTCATTTATTGATATGGAGTGTTTTCCATTTGTGAGATTTTTAAATTCTGCAATTTTCTTGATAAATTTGGATTATTTTGATATATGTTTATTCCTGAATGTCTCAAGAACCCTTATGTTTATTTGTTTTGTGTTCAATTTTCTTCTGTTTTCATTTCTAGATATTGAGTGTTCTATTTGTGAGATTTTGAAATTCTGATAAATTTGTATGATTTGATATAATTTATGTTTTTTCTGATGATTGATTTGTTTTGTATATGTACTTCTTTTAGAGTTACAGTTGATAATGAATCAGACAAGAAAGCAACTTTGATCAAGGTACTGACTGAGATTTTTTTTTTCATTTCATAAATGTGGGTTTTACCTTTCCCTGCTGACATTTACTTGCATTGGAAATTCAGAAGAATTGTACTTTTTTATAATTAAAAAAAAACATTTATTATCGAGTACAGGATTCCAACTCGGGACGTATTATTTCGAGTCAAGTCAGAAATGTTTGATGAAAAGTTTGGTTCTTTGTAATTTGTAGGTGGATAGTGCAAATAAGCGTGGAAGCTTATTGGAAGTGGTACAAGTTCTTACTGATTTGAGCTTGATAATAAAAAGGGCTTACATTTCTTCAGATGGGGAATGGTTCATGGATGGCGAGTTTCTTTTATACTCTTTTAATGTTTCTGTTACTGTTTTACTTTGATTAATTCACAGTTCCACTAAAGAATTGCCATTTTCTCATGTGCCGATTTGTGTATTTTGCAGTGTTCCATGTTACTGATCAAAATGGAAATAAGCTATCTCAGATTGATGTTGCAGAGCACATTCAGCAGGTAGATTTTGCATAGAACTGCTATTAGATTTTCTGCATTGCTTTAGATGAAGTAGAATCGAGTAATCGTGGAATGGGAGATAATTTATTTTGATTTTGCCTTATTTAAGATATGGAAGCATTTGGTAATAATGGAAAGAATCTTTATTTCGATTGACTTCGTAATTTGGATGCTTTTATTACCTACTCGGCTACTTCCTCTGTCCCAAATTGAATACAGGAAAGTGGGCATTCAATTTGAGACCTAGGGACAATCATTTTTTGCCTTAACTTGAACTGTTGGAAGTTACTAGTTAAGTCTCTGCAAATAGTGATGATTTCCATTTTGAAGGAATTTTTGCCAAGTCGGCCAAAGTTCCATCCCGATCCCTACCGGACTAGTTGGGCCAATAATGCCTGGACACCAGTATATATAAAAATAAATAAATTAGAAAAAGAAGCTTCCGAACACAATGTTTTTGCATTTCCAAAGGAAAAGGATTAAATAATCTGTCTTCTCTACTATAAATGATGTCGTAGTCTTCGTCTTCGTCTTGTTTTTGGATGTGATGAATGAAGTGAGTTCTCTAACCATCTGCAATTTAACTTTGATTTATGCATTGACAAATCAGTTGCTTAGAAGGGAAAAATGATTTTTCTATGGCTATTATATGACTTAACTTAAACTCTATAAAGTACTATGAATTCTCCTTATGTTTAAAGATGATCTTGCAGTCTTTAGGGCCAAGGGGCCGAAGCTTCCGGTCCATGAGAAGATCTGTTGGCGTCCAATCAGCATTGGAGCATACAACCATAGAATTGACGGGTAGGGACCGACCTGGCTTGCTTTCCGATGTCTTTGCCGTTCTTGCAGACCTGAAGTGTAATGTAGTAGCCGCTGAAGTGTGGACTCATAACTCAAGAATGGCTTCTGTGGTTTACATAACTGATGAAGAAAATGGATCAGCGATAGATGATCCTGAAAGACTAGCTAAGATCAAACAGCTTCTATTGTATGTTTTAAAAGGGAATAGAGACAGGAAGGGCGCGAATACTGCCGTTTCTGTTGGCTCAACCCATACAGAACGGAGACTTCATCAAATGATGTATGCTGATCGCGACTATGATAACAACATGGATTGCGGAGCAACAAATGACCGTGGCAAACCCCTTGTAACAGTAGAAAATTGCACAGATAAAGGCTACACTTTAGTGAACTTAAGGTCTCCAGATAGGCCTAAGCTGCTCTTTGATGCAGTTTGCACGCTGACGGATATGCAATATGTTGTGTATCATGCTACCATAATCGCTGATGGACCCGAGGCTCATCAGGTATTCTTCTTCAACCCCGAATATGGTAGAAAACCTCTTCTTAGCAAATAAAAGGGCATTTCAAGCATAGATAGAACTACGACTCTGCATTTCGGGTTTGGGGGGGGGGTGGGGAGAATTTAGAAAACAAGTGCTTAAAAGCGTGTATATAAAGCAGTTTTGGAAAATGTTGCCCTCCACCCCCTGCCCCTGATCCGTCTTTGATTACAATAAGAAACATCGATTGGAAAAATGTCTATCCAGGTCCTTGGCCATTAATGTAACATTTAATTTAGTTCGAATTTATTAATAAGCTCATTCGTTTTTTTCGTTCTTTGCATAGGAATACTATATCAGACATATGGATGGATACCCCATTAGTTCCGAGGCTGAGAGACAACGCCTAATTCATTGCTTGGAGGCTGCTGTTAAAAGGAGAACATCTGAGGTAAAAAATTAAATGATCGATCTCTCTTGTGATTCAGTTTCCTGATATACCAATTCATTTCCATTTTTACGAGTACATATCCGTTTTCTTGCAGGGAATAAGACTCGAATTATGTATTGAAGACAGGGTCGGTCTTCTCTCTGATGTTACTCGCATATTCAGAGAGAATGGCCTCTCAGTTATTCGCGCTGAGGTTACGACTAGAGGGTCTCAAGCTTTCAATGTTTTCTATGTGTCTGATGCATCAGGGTACCCCGTAAAAAATGAGACGATTGAGGCAGTTCGCAATCAAATTGGATCGACTGTACTTTCCGTAAAGGATGATGTGAACTCAAATTCACCACCCCAGGAGGCTGGAAAATTCTCATTGGGGAATTTATTCAGATCAAGATCAGAAAGGGTTCTTTACCATTTGGGTCTAATAAGGTCATGTTCTTAAACATTGTACCATCATTGATTAAACTAGATGCTGCCAGATTCTTCCTTAGGTTTAAGGATACAGTTCGGAAGAGGTGCTCCGTCCACACGTGGAACTTAGATGAGTTGGTCTGATATCTAAGTTTTTCTTTTCTTTTTAAGGAGACAACAGCTGTTGTAAATACACCTTAGCTGCCAGATCAACTCATCCAACGGCGCACATGCAGACACAACACATGTTTCGTATTTATTAGTGATTTGTACAAATAGGATTTAGCTAGGGAGATTTAAAGCAGCAAAATTATATTAGTTCAACTCCCTGTTGATCATAGTTTTAAGGCCTTCTTCAAAGTGTGCATTCTCTTTTAAGACTTGTAAAGTTTCATATGATCTGTATATATACCTTCTGCTTTCTCCTTCCCTTTAAGAGGGCACTGTAAATACTACATTTCAAGTACATTACATGGAATCATCTTTTCATGCCTTACCATCAGAAGACCAACCTATTTAGTGTAATGTCTAGCATATGGATAAAATTGCTTCACATAGCTACATTATTGGACTAAAGGAAGTTGGATTTAGACTACTTTGTCTAACTTTACGTGTAATAATTTAATTAGTATATGATGCGTTCTGAATAATGAGCTAGGATACTCCGAATTACCTGAGTAAAAAAACGCGTAAGAGAGGTGGAGGGTTGTTTGGTGGACCTGTTTTGATGTTTAAGTTAATAAATCGGATATGAATAAAGAATAAAAGAGAATAGCAAGTATTTAATGCCCGTCAAGAGTGCTATAATTTAGTGGGGTTGGCCTCTGCCTACTACCATGAGATCGCGGGGTTTGATACCCTCCCCTACGTGGGGCTAAATAATTTCCACTTTCTTCCTGTGAGGTCATAAAAAAAAAAGTATTTAATGCCCTTAAAGGCAAGTGTATCTCTTTTATATTATGAGAATACTGAAAATATCTCGTTATTCCACGCGGGATCGTGAAAGATCTTGTGGTGTTTTACCTTTATACCCCTACTCATTTATGGGACTTTTGAGTTCGGTCTGATTTCGTTTTTCGGCCTGAACCCATATGGGCTCGGTCCAATTCTGCCCAACAAATAAAGTGCTGGCATGTATCCACCAGTATACTAGAGTGTAGACAATTATACTAGAAGATTAGGTTATAGACTCGTGCGTTGCAAGAATTATTTTAATATATTAAAAAATAATTATGCATTCTCTATAATTAAATAATTATTTTAAATCTATATCTTAGAAAATCAATATGCATTCTCTATAATTCCCCTTAATTTTCTATATACATATTTTTATCATATAAAGATAATAACTTCATTCCCAATAAAAAAAAGAATTTTTATCCAGTAATTTTAGATAAAATATTAAAATTACCTCACAAGATCAGCTTCGAAAATCTTCGAGGGCTTGCAAGATGGCTGCAGGTTAATATATGGAAATGTACGATATTCATTTTTTTTATTCCTCCGCAATTCAGCCAAAATCATGATTTAAATGAAAAAAATATTGTAATTCATGTCTCTTTAATTTCCTGCATCTTTTTGAATTTATTTATTTATTTTTTGGCGGAGTGCCTTTTCGTATGCTTTTTGCTTGAGTTAAAGCTGGACAAACCTTTGCACTCCCATTTTATTTTTGTTTTTTTTATTTCTCTACAATATCATTTAATTTGTTCTACCTTTTGGTCATCTATGTATTGTAAAAATATTTATAACTAATGTCTATAGCTCCATATATATAGAAGAAAGTCTATTAGAATTCATTAGCTATATTATAGATTTATTAGCTATATTTAATTCATAAAATGATACATATTTCATATGTTTATCATATTAAGAAAAATTCATCACTATACATCGTTAATTGAGATTCATATATGAAGAGAATGTGAAGAAAATTAGTAATATTTGTTATAATAGTTTTATTAACATAGCTAAAAAAATTACTTAAGATTTTATCTACATAGCTATTTTGAATTTAGTTTTGATAAATTATTATTGAAGATACATGTATCATGTAGAATACTTATTTTTATTATTTATTGTTGATAATTCTAAAAGATATTTATAACATCATAGGATTTTAAAATGTGATCAATATTAATGAGTTAAAAATGTTATGAAGTCTAAGAGTTTAGAATAATATTAAATAGTTAAAGATATTTATAACATCATATGATCTTAAAAGGTGATAAAAAATAATGAGTTAAATTTGTTATGAAGTCTAAAAGTTTCATAATGAGTACATAACCATAGTCTATTCCAATTCTCTAAAATTAATAGCATTAACTAAAGTTATTTACTTGATCTCTTAGAATAGCTATATATATAGCTCATGAGTAATAGCTAAACTACTATAACTAAATATTGAGTTTCATAACTATCTAAAGCTTCAATTTATGTTATTAGCTAATGGGCATTGCATTTTAGAGAGTATCAACACTTACATTGCCACATGTAAGTTTTCCATTGGACCATGAATATATAGAATGCCATATATCATCACCACAACATTCTACCCCAACTTTGCTAACTTTATATATTATAGATTTGACAAGCGGCTTTGCTTATCTAGTCTCGCTTCTAATCTCCAAAGGTATGTTCATGGCAAGATTAAGAGTTCGAAGCACTAAAAAACTGACCTAATATTGCATGTAAGGTTTGTTTTGCAGACATTCGAACCATATTAGTCGAGTAACTCCCGGATATTGATTCACCAAAAAATACTAGAAGATTTAGAGTTTTATTTAAAATGATGATGAGTAGATGAGCAAGCTCAGCTCTCTCGCATCTGATCTGTATGGCGTACAATAGTAAAGTTCAAAGTTCAAGTCACTTGAAAAATAATATAATATCGTATGGTCATATTTATCTTGCAAATATTTCAATCGAATTAGTCGGGTTATGCGGATACTGATTCGCCAAAAGGATGATGGACCAGATAGCAAAGGTGGTCAACATGAGCAGAAGGTTTTGAGTGGGAGAAATGAGGAGTCATAATAATAGACTTTGGTGGGATGTGAATTATCATGTGATTGAATTTGTTAAAAATGACCTTCACGTCGTCATTGTTAGGTTGAAAGAACAATATATACATGTGCACTAACTACTTCCATGGCCTTTGAATCTTCCAACTCCATTATACTCTCTCCGTTCCCATTTAATTGTCGTTTAGGGATATATATATATATATATATATATATATATATATTCAAATTAATTGTCATTTACATGTCTTTTATTAGGTGTGTCAATAATTTATTCCAATTATATCCTCAACATATCTTTTATTGGAAAAGTGAAAGAGAATGAGGAAGGAAGAGGCATTATTGAAATTGTGGTGGAAAGATTATTATTTGTTTGAGTTTCTTAATTTTTTTCAAAGTGTCCTAAACGAATTATATTAAGGAATGGAGGGAATGTATGATAAAGAACAAAGATACTGTGCTTCTTTTTTATAAGTGACCTTACCCAACAAGACCATTGGAGAAGCCCCCACCCCACCTAGGATAGATACCATTTCATTTCATTTCATTATGCTGAGTACTCCTATAGTCCTATTCATATAATGATTTGAGAGATGACTATTCTTCCTTTTCTAGTTTTGGCTTTTTCTTCGGATGACGCTCTGTACATGTAATGATCAATACCTCAGCTTGTTGAGTATTGTCAACCATGTAATTCACGAGATGTGCATGAAGTATAGAGTAATTAAAAGATAATATGTAAAATGACGTGACTGACTTCTACATATATGGGAGGAGAATATTCCTTTACTCCTTTTGGACAAAGCTCCTCAATTACTCCATATATGCAAATAATATCATTTTCCAAATTTTCGTCTCACTTTCTATTTTCAGGACTTATCTAAGAAAAAAATACGGATTTAAGTTATTAAAGGAGCAACTTAATGTTACATTGTCAAGTTTATCGTGTCCATAAGAATCAAATCTTAACGATTAGTTGGATTGATATTGAATTTTGATTTTCTCTATGGTAAGGTTTATATATATATATATATATATATATATATATATATATATATATATATATATATATATATATATTTGCCTCTGGATGAGTGATTCATTTACACTCTTCGCGTATATGAAATGTCATTAAAACCATTTTAAAAAAAAGAGCAATTTGCATTAAAAGGCCACTAATTATTTACGTATTTTTCTTTCTGACTAAATACATTAATTTTAGTGGTTTCTAGCCATCAACAAATTACGATTATTTACGTATTTTTCTTTCTGACTAAATACATTAATTTTAGTGGTTTCTAGCCATCAACAAATTACGACCTGCAAATTTTAGATCCAGCGTACTTTTTCGGTAATTTTTTTTAAGAAACATGTGTCTGGCACGTGATGGGCATTTTCGTCCAAAAACATTTGCTTTTCAATTTGTCACGACCCATTTGCACTCCCACATTCTTCCCAAAAATCAACCACCAAAATAAGCTAAAGTTGGTGGTTTTCTTCATCTCCAACCACCACTAAAAAAGACCCACCACCTCCAAAAATCAAAAACCAACTGCAAATTCATCCATTTCTAATCATTTCCATTTCCTATTTACAAAATTTTCAATTTTAGTGGTGGATGAAGAACTAGTGGTCTTGATTTTCAGCCCTTGCTCCGGCGGAAGTAGAGTGGGCTGATTTTTTTGGCTTCCATTTTATGATTCTTCATATTCCTTGTTTCAGATTCTTGTCAATTTTTTTGAAATTGCAGGTCATTCTTTAAATTAGGGCGAGCAAAGTATCAAAATGTTCTTTGTAATTGTTACCCTTTTGGGCATTGTAGATGGGGATGACAATGGGGCAGATCGGGATGGATATCTCAAATGCCTTACCTGCTCTGCGACTGTGAAGCCCTGACCCGCCCCGTTCCGTCCCGTGATCCGTTGCGGATCAATTTTTTTGCCCCGTGATCTGCTCCGTGCGGGGCGGATCTGACCAGCCTCGCCCCATGTATTTTTTAAAAATTTTTTTTTATAGAATTTCTTGCTCAATTCAATAACAGATACAGATTTACAGTTTTCAAATGAGAAATATTTTCAGATATATTGCAAGAAACTACTGAAAAATTATGGAGAAATGGCAAAGACCAAAGTTTTTCTGAGATTATCCCTCCAAGGTCTTGATTATTAGACAAATTCAAGTACTGAAGCTTTGAAGCTTGAAGGGCTATATCTTTGGGAATTCCTACTGTGAACCTATTTCTAGAGAGATCAACATATGTTATATGTTATATTAGAAAGATTATTGAAAATCAAAGATATTTCACATGAAAAATGAATTATCTTGGACTCGAATTCGAACAAGAGTTGAACAATTAGAGAGAGATGGATAAAGCTCCCTAGTAAAATTGTTTGAGAAAAGAATCAATCTTTCCAACATCCCACCTAAACAAATATTGGGAGGAATCGGTGGCGGAAGAAATTGAAAAAAGCAAAGCAACAGGAAAGAGAAAGGGGGCGGGTTGGGTAGTGTATGAGGGAATTAGGGTTAGTAATAATAATATTATATGGGATGGGCTGGGCTGGGTGGGGCGGGACAGACACAAATACCATTCCTGATTTGCCCCATTCTCTCTACGGGGCGGGGCGGGTCTGGTTTGTCCCAAAAGACTTTGGGGCAGGGCGGGTCACAGATCAAATTGACATCCCTAATTATAGCTGCTACTGGCTGTAGAAATTATTGGACATTTACAAAAACCCATTATTGAACCAATTTCAGAAAACTATGGAGAACTGTTAGAATTATTAAATCAAGCTCGTTATTATTTAAGAGTATATTTAGTTTTGGTAATTACTAGTTTGATTGTATTAGGTTTGCTTTAATAGTTTCCTAGTCGGTTTATATTTTCTAGATATTTTGGAGATTTTATTAGGTTTGACTCCTATATAAATAGGAGAGTGGTCTACGTATTCTTTGTGTCTTTGAGTGTGGTCTAGAGTAGAATTGTGGTTTGATTAGGATTATTTATCCTTATAAATTTGAGAGTCGATGCATAGAATATTGTATGCTCCTCTCTGTAGTATTGTTGTGAGATTTGATCTTTGTGTTTGTACTCCACCACTCACCACCAAATTATTTATTTAAATATATGTGTTTCTGCTCGCATTAAAAAATTCTACACTTGGTATCAGAGCTAGTGTTATGTGATGGATCCTTGAGCTTTGAGTGTTTGTCCAGTTTTTATCTTTGATGGCAAAAATTATTTTGATATTTGGCGAAAACATATGAAAATTTATTTTGAAAGTCTTCAGGTTTGGAATATTATAGAAGAATGTTTTGAAATATCTCCTGCCAACAAAAAATTGACTGATGAAGAGAAGAAGAAAAGGTGATAAATTTTCTTTGTAAGGTACCACCTTAGTACTAAGGTATCATTAGATGTTGCAAGACAATTTCTCTATGTTGAATCGGCAAAGGAGATTTTGACTCATTTGATTACTCGTTATGGAGATAATATTTATTTTAAAAATATTGTTGGAAAATAAAAAGTTAAAAAAGATGAATTGTTTGGATGTGAAATAATTGATGAGAAAATGATTATTAATGAGGAGAAGATTAAGAGTTTATCTTCTTGATATGAAGAAAAATATTTTGAAAATATTGAAGATGAAATTGAATATTTGGATTTGGATTTCTCATATTTGATATGTAGTTCTTTCGTTGAGTTGGAAGAAAATATTGATTTGGATGATTGTGAAAATAATAATTCGATAGATTCCTCTCAAGATAATATTAATATAACTTATTTGTTGAGTGCTACATTTGATGATGAATCGTTGATTCAAGATTCTATGGAAAATGTTGATTTTTTATATAATTGTGATACTCTTGGAGTTGAAAAGTTGTTCGAAGAAAAATATTCAAGGGGAATTTGATTATATATATTTTGAGAACTCTGGTTCGATTGATTTGGAAAATATTGATTTATCTAAAATTTCTCCAATTGTGTAGAAAGAAAATATTGATTGAAGCGGTTGTGGAATTTTTAATTCCCTAAGTCCATTATGTTCGGATGAGGAAAGAGAAATAGTTTTTGTTGAATGTGACGATTGCCAAGAACACGTAATTCAGATGTAAAGAGATGAGGAGATAACATGATGGGTTTACAAGTTATTGAAAATCAAGAGAAGTTTTATTTCATTGAATTCAGTGGTCAGTATCATCTCAACAAAGGAATGTTTTATGATACTCTAAATTATGATGAAGATTCATGTGTCGGTCAACGGAATGGAAAATCTTCCATTATTGCAGAAGCTTTGAGTATTTAAGATCCTCTGAAACATAATGGTGTGATGAAAACTTTTGATAGTAGTGAAGTTGAAATTTTATTTGATGGAAAAGATGAATATTTTATAGATTTTGTTGGAGTCGAAAATTTATTCTCAAAGAGTAAGATCAACATTTTGAATTCTTCAAAAAAAAAAAAAAAAAGATCAACATTTTGAAATTTTTTTGGGAAGTAGAATCTGAATGGGTATATATGATTGACTTCTTTGATAAATAGGAGTTAGTAATGAAGTTGTTTGCAACGTACAAGATTTGGTCATCTCCTCATGTGAAAAAAAATGTTAATTATAAATTGTTATTACACAGATTGTTACAGTGAAAAAAATTGCAATGGAGATTTTTGCTCGCGATGGAATTGTACCGGATTTATTGCCGACCTTGATTTAAGGGAGGCAGTGTTGGAATTATTAAATCAAGCTTATTATTATTTAGGAGAATATTTAGTATTGGTAATTATTTGTTTGATTGCATTAGGTTTTCTTTAATAGTTTCCTAGTCGGTTTCAGTGTTGTCAAGGCGCGCGCCTGAGGCGCGCCTCAGGCGAGAGGCGCAGAGGCGAAGATGAAATCGCCTTAGAATTTGAGGCGCGCCTGAATTTCTTGAGGCGGTCGCCTTTCGGGAAAGGCGAGATGCGAGGCGAGATGCGAGAAGAAAGGCGCTGCTGAGTGTTTTTTTATTAAAAAAAAAAAAAAAAAAGAAAAGACGTTGAAGAGAGTTAAAAGGGGATATTATTAGGGTAAAAAAAAAGTTGAAAAGTTTTACAGCTAAAAGGCAAGACGTACCTTTCAAGCAACTCAAAGCGTCAAACCCTGTCTTTCATCATTCTTGCTCTTCTCTGCTCTTCCAAGGTCTCTTCCTCTCGCTTTGCTCTCCGTTGGGTCTGCTGTCCCTTTGCCGACCACTCGCCCTCCGACGGTGCTTTCGGTCACTTGCTCTTCCGAGGTAAGTTCTATTTTTTTTTTTTTTTAACATCTTGATCTTCTTCTTCTTCTACTTCTTCTTCTTCTTCTTCTGGGTTAGGACAATCTTTTTCTGATTTTTTTTTTTTTTTTTGAAGAAACTTTGAGAACCTTCATTGTTCTCTGATATGTTGTTGAAGAGAAACATTGAGAAACGAAAAGAAGGTGTGATGTCACTGTTTTTTTTTTTAATGAGATTTTTTTTTCTTATTTTTGAGGAGAAGAAAAGTGTTGTGATGTCACTGTGTGGTCACTGTTTTTTTTTAATGAGATTTTTTTTTTTTTTTAACGAAAAGTGTTGTGATATATATACTGTAACTAATATCTGTAAAATCAGTTTTTTTAATGAATAAATAATTTACTTTGGTTATCAATTTTTTACTATATCTGTGTATTCTGTATTTGTTCTTCTTGTAACTGTATTTTATCATTGTTACTGTATTTGCTCTTCTATTGTCTCCTTCTACTAAAATAAATAATCTAAATTATTTTTTCATATATTGCAGATTATGGATACTAATGAAAAGAAATCATTAAAGGGAAAAGATCCTGCTTGGAATTATTGTGAAACAGTTGATGAAAGTGGTAAAAACAAAAATGATTTGAAGTGCGTTTTTTGTTTGAAAGTTATAAAAGGAGGTGTATTTAGAATGAAACAACACTTGAGTGGGGGATTTAGGAATGTAGTAAAGTGTACACGTGTGCCCCAAGTGGTGAGTGATGAAATGAAAGATTATTTGAATAAGAAGAAAGAAGAAAAAGAATTGTTAAGAATGGATAGGCCTCTGAATATGGATGATTTTGATTTTGGTGAAGAAGAAGAAGTTGAAATTGGTGAACTAGGACAGAAAAGAAAAATAAAAAGTGGAAGTGTTGGAGTTTCTCAAAGGAGTATAAGAGGACCTATGGATATGTTCTTTGCAAAGGCTTCAACAAAAGGAGGTGTTTCTAAACAAATGACTTTTAATAACCTTTATTATTTTGTTTGCAGCTACATTCAAAGAAAAGAAACCGACTTGATCAAAAGAGGCTCAACGACTTAGTCTTTGTCAAGTACAATAGAGCGTTACTTCGTCGGCGCACATTGAAGGATGAGATAGATCCTATCTCATTAAATGATATTGACGATTGTAATGAGTGGTTGGTTGGAGAGTTAGAAAATGAGGATTTAGTGTTTGATGATTCAGATTTGCTTTGGGCGGAGGTTTCGAGTGCAGCTGAAGTAAATGAACCACGCTACCCATCTAGGTCAAAAGGAGCTAGTACTTCTCATTCTCAACCTTTGCCTAAGGATTTAAGACAATTTTCTTCGTATATGCCTAATTTTGATGAGAATAATGAGGATGAGGAAGAAGAAGAAACTCCATTGGATAAAGAGAATCAAGTTGAAGTTGAAGACGAAGAAGAAGATTATGACGATTATGATGATTAGCTTTTTATTTGTTTTACTCTATTTGAAGCTAAGTAATGTTTAAGGAACTTTATTATTATGATTATTTATTATTATTATGTTTTGCGTAAAATTACATGCTCCTAGTATATATAATAATATTTATTCAAGGTGCGCCTTTTTTACAAAGGCGTGCGCCTTTTTTGCGCCTTGCGCCTCAAGGCACCAAGCCCCCTTTGCGCCTTGGTGCGCCTCACCGCCTTGACAACACTGGTCGGTTTATATTTCCTAGATATCTTAGAGTTGTCTACGTATTCTTTGTGGCTTTGAGGGTGGTCTGTAGTAGAATTGTGGTGTGGTTAGGATTATTGATTCTTATGAATTTGAGAGTTGATGCATATAATATTGTCTTCTCCTCTCCGAAATATTGTTCTGAGATTTGATATATGTGTTTGTACTCCACCACTCACCACCAAATTATTTATTTAAATATATGTATTTTCGTTCACATTAAAAAATTCTACAAGAACTCATTTCATAGTGCAGATGTATTTGGATTAGATTGATGACGGACATGTGAGGAATAAGGGTTATGAGAACGACAGAGATGGTGGAGGTGGAGTCAACGAGGGCGACGAATGTAGATAGGCGAGGGAAGATGATAGTGGTGTTGGCCGGTGGTGGAAGTCGGCGGAGATGAAGATTGGTCGGAGAACTTCAATGAATCCAACAGCAATGAAGAATCCCATCTGCAGAGATGAAGATTGCTTCAATAATGAGAAATTTCATTCTGGAATTTGCTTCTAGTATGGGCAATGGCTGTTTTGGAATGAGGGTGGTGCAATGGTAGTGATGGATTTGCAGTGGCGGTGAAGTTCGCCGGAGAGGGTAGGTTCAATTGGGGCGGGCGGGTAGATTTCATTTGGGTAAGGCGGGTCGTGCTATTTCGGGTAGATTAGTTCTAATGAGGGATATTTTGGTCTTTTACATTTTCAGGCCAAAAAAATGAAAAAGTTGCCGAAATCCAGCACCGGTGCTAAGACATGTAGGTTGTAATTTGTTGATTGTTAGAAACCACTAAAATTAATGTATCTGGTCAGAAAGAGAAATACGTAAATAGTTGGTGGCCATTTAGTGCAAATTGCTCTAAAAAATGTCTTTAAAATCAATAAAAGTTTTAAGGGAAAAAAGCTAGCATGTTCATTTTTAATAGAAAGAAATTGAAGAAAAGCCCTGTCAATGGGCTTTGCTCTTCAGCCCAAGCCTAAGGGAAATCATAATGAGGCACATACACTTTTTCTTCTTATTCTTGGCCTTTGCCATTAGGCCCATTACCCAAAAGAAGCTTTCAGATCAGATTAGTAACAAGCTAACAGAAGGACACAACCGCAGTAGAACAGAACAATTCATAGTTGGATTCAGTCACTGCATTTTGTGGTAAACCTAAGGGAGTTGCTGTAATTCGTAGGCAATCTGAACTGATGATGCATCACTTTTGCCAGTAGATTCTAATCTAAAGTAATGGTTCCACACAAAATACAGCAAAAATTGCCATAATCCTCTGTCAAAAGGGCCTTGATAGTAAGTACAAAAGCCGAAAGAGAGACTTGGTTTAGATTTAAACAAGTCGTACAGTCCTCTATATCAAAGAAAGTAGCCAGTGTCCAAAGTTTTGGAATGATGGGCATTCTTTGTCTTTGGACCAGAGGGAGTTCACCACAATCACTAATAGTCACCTTCTTGGTAGGACGATCACCTCTATCAGTCTCTAACCCCTCGATCATCCGAACAACGTCCATGCCCTCCAAAACTTGCCCAAATACAACACGTCGATTGTTCAGCCATTGAGTCTGTAATTTGTTCAATAGAAACATGCAAGTTTTGTATGTAAGAAAAGCTTTATAACCAAATTGATATACAGTTACTACCAAACGAGCATTCACATAAAACAACCTGGTTACAAATACATGATTTTCCTGCCATACCCACCCTCCCCACCCTACCACCACCACCACCACCATAATGGTAGATTGCCCTTCATCAGACATTATCAAATAAAATTGCTTGAATGAGAACTAGAAAACATAACAAGGATGAAGTTTGCCCCAAATAGGAGTATGTTTCCAGAATACTCCAATTAAACAATTATATTGCAGGACCAAACTTATGATATTTTTTAGTAAATTAGTATAGAGTGGCCAAATGGAGGGACATGAAAGTGAAGGTACAGCTGAAGATTGAGAAGGTCCACATGAGAACCCCTTAGACTCCCCACCATCTGATTTGACCGTACTTGAATCACAAACTTGCCCCAAATAATCAGAGTAGTTTACGGTGGGGGACCATGTGCCAAAGGAACTCATATCCTTTACTGAACCAAGTTAGTGGTTGAAGTTTTAGAGGAAAAGTATATTTATTTTAAGAAAGTGAACATTCTTTTTTGTGATGCAGGTTGTAATTAACAACACACAAAGAATTTCAAACGAAAACAAATATTTCTATATCATAAATTTTTCTTCTTAAATATTACACCATTTGAGCTTATAAACTTATTAGGGGTTTGCATTAGATTGACACTGATTTAGCAGAAAGCACAAAATATGGCACTGAAATTTTTTGGGACAACATTTTTGTCCGACTTCCGTTCCGGGACCGAAACGGAAGTTGAAATTCCGTCCCGGCTGACGTGGCAAGACTCCCACGGAAGTGGGAATTCCGTTCCCAAACCGTACAAACCCTAACCAACCCGTGAATTGGGGACGGAATTGCAACTTCCGTCCCCAAATTCCTGCATTTTTGTAGTGTCCAGTCTTTTCTCACTTTCCTTTTTTGACCCCCACTTATTTTTGAACGTAAATATCTGAACTCTTTGGTATTTACGTTAAAATTTTTGACCGATTTCTAAAGACTTGTCGAAAACGTACATTATATTTTAATTTTTTTTGTCAAATTCCATCTATAAATAACCTCACCACAATCAACAACATTGGCAACTCTCAAACATAAATTTTCCTTACCCTCTACCAAATTTCCAAATTTCTTCCCCTCTACCAAATTTACTTCCCCTCCCAAAAAATATTTGTTCCAAATGACAAACTTTCCAGTATTTGTTGAAAAAGAAATTGTTACAAAATTCATGGATGTTTTTACCAATGAGTGGCCTTCAGATTATGAACACGCGTTGATATAAATTCTATTTGATTTTAATACAAAAGGTTACAACGATGGAAAAAGTTGGGCCGATTTGTATAACGAAATTGTCTACGCCATGAACTCAGTGACTGGCGATTTTTTCACAACAGAGATGATCGATGCAAGGGATGGCGAAACTGCGAAGGCGATTTTGGGATTTTGATGGACTTTTGAACCAACGATGGTTCACATACGACGGTAGAACCAACAATGTTGATGTGAGTGGTGTTGAAACACAGTGAAACGAATATGTTGCGATAAGTTACCAGTCATTTCAGCAAACATTTAAAATATAATATTTGATACCTTACATTTCGTGGTATTTTAACTTTGCATTAGGCTCATCCAAGGACTAAGCGGTATAGGAGGAAAGGCGAATTTTGGCATAACCTACTTTGTTATATTTTTGGGTATGAAGGAAGAGCAAATGTGGACGGAGCCGGGTATCTTTCAAAATTCCATGAAGATGTTACTCTTGAGGCTCCCCCTGACTACCCGGTGTCGAAACATCTCCAGCAGCACTTCTGTTTGGGAACGGTTTGCGCCCAAATTTCGAAATAATTAGGGTTTTTATGTAACTTGGGTGTAATTGTTTATCCAATGTAACTTTGTTTTTATCTATTGAATTGGGTGTTAATTATTTCGTGCCAAATTCACATTTGTAGTTTGTTTGTTAGTTCAAAACTGTTGAAATTTAAACAAAAAAATTGACAACACAACAAAAAAAATGGACATGTAGGGAAAACCCTCTGCCCCTTAGAAACGGAAGTTGAACTTCCGTTCCCGCATTGGGGACGGAAGTTCCACTTCCGTTTCCAAGGGGCAGAGGGTTTTCCCCTTGAGACATTTCTGGCCTGATTTTCAGGGATAGAAATCCTATCCCTTCACCACAAAAAATGTCTATATATTCCAACTACCTTTCCTCCACATTTATCCCTACAACCAACATCCTACCTTTTTTTTGTTCCCACCAAACCCATCTTACCTCAAATTACTATATTTTGTGTTAAAAAATAATGTCTCTTGAATGTCCGATGAGATTGTATCTACATTTCGACCATAATGTTGTGTACGAAAATGGTGGTTTCCCCCGATTTCAAGAGCCAAGCGAAAAAACCATGGAAGTTATATAAAAATTTTCATTCCGGCAACTTTGCCACAAAATTTCTCGGCGCAAAGGAGTCGATTTTTCGAGTGTCACTGTTAGGCTGTTAATGATTCGTCTATTCTTCATGCTGACGTACAACATGGTGATGTACGACATTGTTCATCTTAACGACGATGAAGATTTAGCTGAACTACAAAGGATTCATGTTGGTGCTTTGTTTGAACCTCTTGAGAGACCTGTTGATAGTTTTGTAATCCCGACAACAGAATTTGCCCCACAATCAAAATATGTTCCGGAATCATATTTTCCGGAGTCTAATCCGATTCCAACCATGCCCCCAACTTCTAGTTACGAACCTATTATAGATAATTCGGTAATGGATTCCTTGGGTCCAATATCTGACATTGACGATGTTCCGGAAATGGAAGACGACTTTGCAGACGATAGTGATGGAAAACACGAGGACGACGGGGTCGAGGAAAATGTAGAGGCAGAAGCGGAAGTTGCAAACCCTGCATGCCAACGACAAACTGCTGGACCAAGTAATGAAGAGACAGGCGAAGAGCCTGAACCAACACCATCTACCTCCACCCCAGTTATTCCACAATGGAATATGTCAACATACATCAACTATCATAATTTTGCCTGTTGAAATGATATGGGTTCCATGGAACCTGTTCCTGAACTGACATACAAGGGAAAAAACAATTAAACTATGGAATCCCGATTTCCCCAAAATGTGTTTAGGAATGGACTTCAAGGATAAACGAGAAGCAATGTTTGCAGTTAACGTGTGACATGACAATATGTCCTTGAGGAGTGGAAAAGAGACAGGAGCAACAAACAGTAGTTCAGCGGGGTTTGTAGAAACTCAACAGAAAATAGCCATTGCAGTTGGTACATTCGCGTTAACAACAACAGGGTGGATGGAACGTGGAAGGTTACCAAGCTTAACGAGTCACACTATTGCTTGATGGTCCAGAACAAAAAACGCAACATGTCCTCCACCTACATTGGGGTAAAGATTCTATACTTTGTACAGGTTGATCCCCGAAATTTACATTAAATTAATTAGAAAGTTGCATGTGTGAATAATATGAGTTTGAGTTGCACTCGTAGAAAAGCTTGGTATGCACTGCAGACACGCTATCGAAACACTTTTTGGTACTTGAAATTAACGTTCCAAGTCATCGCCACGATACATGCGGGCACTACGAGATTCTAACCCACAGTGTTATAGTCAAATTTGTTTACCACCCACGACCGGATGTTGATGCCCCTAAGGTGTTCAAGGCAATGTTCGGACATTTAAACCGTTAGTTGATGATTTACTAAGTGGTGCCGGCTCATAATTTCAATTGATGGCACACATCTTGGGGGAATTATAAAGGGGGTACTTTTGGTGGCAAGCACTCGGGATGCCAACAATCAAATTTTACCCCAGGGCGTTTGCATTGGTCGAATCAGAGGCAATTTCTACTTGATCTTGGTTCCTTAAAAACTTAAGGGAACAAGTTGTGAAAGAATTACAAGTTTGCCTTATCAGCGATCGCCATGCCGGCATTCTTAGTGTCGTGGCTAGCGTCCCAGGCTGGCAACCCCCAATGGCAGTGCAACGGTATTGCCTTAGGCATTTCAGGTCCAATTTCCACACTCATTCGAAAAACAAAGTATTGAAAGATTATGTGTGGGCTGCTGTAACACAAAAGAAAAACAATAAGTGTGATTTTTTTTCTTGAACGAATTAAACACATAGATGAGAATGCATTTAACTGGTTGATGCAGCATCCCAAAGAGCTGTGGACTTTGGCATACGATGGGGGTAAGCGCTTCGGTTGCATGGCAACTAACATGTTAGAGGCGCTTAACAGCGTTTTGAAACAGTCTAGGGCGCTGCCTTTAAAATCTCTTGTTGAGATGATATTTTTCAAGCTTGTACATTATTTTGACACACACTGGGAAGACGCGAATAGTTGTCAAACACTTTTCCCTAAGAGGATATGGGAGCAGTACTTCGCGTACAACAAAAAGCAACGAGTTTGACTGTGCAACAACACTACAGAGACCAGGGTATCTATAGGGTCACGTCCCAACATAGAGGACCTAGCGAAGGTGCTAAAATATACACGGTCAACCTATCAGCTTGTGCGTGTAATTGTGATAAGTGGTCTACTTATTCAACTCCATGTTCCCATGTCATTGTTGTGTCCAAATCGATCATGGAGGATGCTTCTAAGTATATCCACCCTGTCTATTCTCTTGATCATTATAGGAATACGTACAAGTCCATTTTATAGCCTGTACTTGATCTCGTTCATTGGAGACCTCCTCCTTTTGATATGACACATCACCCTCCTAACATGAAAGGTACGCAGGTGGGTCGACCTCAAAGGCGGAGATTTCAAATGCCTATGGACACGAAGAACAGGGGTATTCAAAGAGCTAAGAAGTGCGGCCACTGTAAACTGGTCGGCCACAACCGGAAGACTTGCCCCATGTTAGCATATCTTGCCCAACCACCACCTCCACAATGAATGTATTTAAATTTTACAATTTTGTAATAGTTTAGAATGTATATATTATCAATTTTGTAATAGTTATTTTTAATGTATTTATTTTTTTTTCCCATTCAATTTTGTAATAGTTATTTTTAATGTATTCGAAAAACTTGACACATTACCAAATCAAAATATTACCGTTTTTCTATCGGTTTGATATCCGACGGAAATTCTAAATTGGTGTCTGAAATACTCTTCGAAGGCGGGATCCATTTCACTATTCATTATCATATTGTATTAGGGGAGAAAGGTGTTTAGGGAAATAAATTAGTAGAAGAGATTGAATGAGTACAAATGAGATGAAGTTTTTGGGAATTTTGGTGGAGAATGGTTAGGATTTATAAGCCCCAAATAATTGCACAAAAATGACTTACGGTGGATAAAAGTCTCGGCCACTTGGGGGCGAAAGTTGGATTTTCGTCCCCAGTGGAGGTCAAAAAAGCAAAGTGAGAAAAGACTGGACACTGCAAAAATGCAGGAATTTGGGGACGGAAGTTCCAATTCCGTCCTCAAGTCACGGGTTGGCTAGGGTTGGTTAGGGTTTGTACGGTTTGGGAACGGAATTCCCACTTCCATTTTGGTCCCATGAATGGAAGTCGAACTTCCGGTGGAGAGAACGGTGAGAATCTGTATATTTTTTTGGCTTTGGACAATTATACCCCTCACGTGCCGGCCACTTGAGGGCTGACTTAGTCAAAATTGACGGAATTTTCGCCGGAATTTAAATTCCGCATACTTTAATTTTTTGATGGCTAAATCCCGCATAAATAATTATTTTTTGCCGTAATTCAAAATAGTGAATAGCAGGTGGCCATTTAGTGCATTTAACCCAATAATATATGAATTTTAACTAAAAAAACGTAGAAAAACGAAGGATTTTGATGCTTACGAATGCTGCATAAGGAACCGCCATAGCCAAGAACTGGAAAAACTTCTCTGAGAGAGAAAATGTGGAGAGAGAAGTAGACGAAGGAGAGAGAGGTAGTGGACATACGGAGAGGACGATTGAGCTATTGCTGAAATGACCGAAATAGGATTTGGTTTGTACTAAAATGACAAAAACGGCCTCGTGAAAATATTTGTGAGAATTTGGGGTTCAGGATAAATTTTGGGAAATTGATGGTGAAGGGGTAAAATAGTAAAAAAAGTACGAAACATAATATGGCGTCGCCGGGCTCGAACCGGAGACCTTCAGTGTGTTAGACTGACGTGACAACCAACCACACCACGACACCAGTTGATGATTCTGACTGGAAGAAGGCACTACTAACATAAAATGGATAAGTTTGGCTCAATTCACCAAATCTTGGCTACATTGTAACCCGGCTCTGATGCAGAACAGTTATTTTTTCGCACTTTGCGAAAATTTAACTACGAATACTATGGGATATGTATTCTCAACCGCCAGATCTTTGATCAGATGAGAAACATATATTTGTCACAATGCAAAACAATACGTGTTCCGCACTTGAGTCAAAATTCAATGTCACTTGGTCCAAGAATTGACTACTTGCCCATTCAGTAATTTTGAGCTCTTTTGTATCCAACGCACAGGGAGTACATTTCTTCCAGAGTGTCGAATAAAGAATAAAATGGAGAAGAATTGCAAGCAAAAGCAGCTCAGACCTTTTCACGCACTAAAACGAAAAGTTAAAAGATGAAAAATTCTTCATATTCAGGGTATAATTGGTATAGCCTTTTGTCTCGAAATAGAACACAGCGTTTCAAGTTCAGGTTTGCATTGCCTCTGGCAACACTGAGCTTCTTCTACAAAATACAAAAATCCAGAACGTTTCGTTCAAAATCGAATAATATCCAACCAACCCCACAATATCCACACCAAGCACATTGCTTCCTGATTATTTCAGATTTCTCCATCACAGACGAGGCCAGAAAGAATGAAAACAAACTTTGAGACCGACGATAAGAAAACTAAACTAAAGAAATATACCAACTTAAGCTATACAGGTATTTATCAGACATCCTGTTTGTACAAGCTCTAAAAGAATTAACTCTCAAACTAAATTAGCTCTAATGTCAAAACAAGAAAAGGATTTGGGTAAAAAAAAGCGGGGGGAAAACTTAAAATTCTCTACCTATGTCAAAAAACCTAACACAGGAGGACTAATCTATCTAATCTGTACAAATACTATAAAAAAAAAAAAAATGACAAATGTTACAGGATACACTCAATCTTCTATTCGCTGAATCTCACCCATCATTATTCTATTGCTCGTAACCTTGAATCCAAGTAAAGCAGGATCGATCTGTCTACCTTTCTTCCCCTTCTTTTTGCCACTTCGGCCTTGTGGATCGAACTGTTCACCAGCTGACGTCGAATTACTTTCTTGAGGAGCTGGCTTCTTGGTATTGCTCTTGAGCATGTCACTAAATGATGTCTCGGAAACATCTGCATCACCTAAAGATGCAGTCCGTCGGAAACGCATATCCTTTTTTGCAGCTGCCTGAGTATCGGAGCTTTGATTTACAGGGTTGCCACCACCATCCCTTCTTCCTCCTAACAATATCAAGTGAATGTTAGTCACAACAAGAAACTGGCGACAAAGTTATGTCATACACAGAGGGGAAGTTTAAATAGCTGGGAAAAAACCCATCAATTGACTGAAAACGCGGCGAGCAGAAGACCAGCCTATCTTTTTTTTTCCCTCTTGAATTTTGAGACCAGTTCAGGAGTGATCATTGGCATGCAAATGCAATGCATCTTAATAGACTAGTAAAATTGTAAATTGAATTTCAGCCAACACTAGTGAATCACATAAGTTAGTTCCAATAATCAGAATATACAGAAAACATTCACCATCCACACCTTCGGTAGGTACAGCAATTGATGGATTTTTCACTCTCATAGCAGCGTCAGAATTCATGTCAGATATGCCATCCTGAGATGCTGAAGCTCTTGAGACAGGTGGGCGTTTCAACAATTCCGGTCTATTTGCTATGGTCTCCAAGGCCCTGATAAAACAATAAAAGGTAACACATAGAAGGACAACATAACAAGAAGTATAAAGAGAAACCCAAAATAAAAGTAAGACATGGAAGAAAACTTGGGAAGCTAAAAGTATATAGAAAGAGCTCTTCCAAATAGAACATCCTTCAGTATTGTTGCAGTTAATCTATTTTATAACACTTCTCAGAACACTTTTTCTTCCCTCAACTATTTCCCCAAAAGAATCAGTTTCCTAATTTATATCTACAAATGATACTTTCTCCAGCAACTACACAGAGCAAGACTTCAATATCTTTATGATCATTTTCTATTTTTATGAAAATCAGCAGTGTATAACTTCCAGTAGCATAGCAGTAAGAGACGCAAATACAATATAATTACCGATCCTTAGCAACTTCATCTGGAAATGATTCAACTGGTCTAATCTTGCCAGTATATAAACCCGAACTGCCACCTGGAAGTGATTGAGAGATGTATTAACAAAATGATAAAGCAAAAGGTTAAATAAGAAAATATGGCAGAAGAAAATACCTCCACTACTAAAAGATGAATGCCTGCTGAGAACATTAGTAGGCATTTCTCCTCGATCCACAGAAGCCAAACATACTTGCTCAATCATGGCTTCTCGAACTTCTGTTTCTGTTGGATAGGCCACCTCAGTGGCTAGACGATCTTCTTGTTGCCCAGCTGAATTCGGAATATAATGCCCTGCAGCAAATGACTGAATCATACTTGCTTCTTGATCTGAGAGAAGAACAAAGGGATGATTCGAAGAGCTAGTTCCAGAATACGGAGCAGGAGCAGGCCTTCTCTCTGAGGAAACTCCATTTATTAAGTCCATCGGCTCAGTTGACTGTTGGCCAGATTTCTGATGAAGCAATTCCATAAGCAATCGCTTTGAACTGTCATCGTTTGTTCCCGCTGACATCCATAAACTTGGGTCCTCAGAAACCCGTGTGACCTCTACATCTCTTCTATGCCTCTCACTATTAAGATGCAGTTGTTGCATTCGTGAATCAACCCACTCATTTGGCAGCTGACCATTGCTTTCGGACCAGTGGCCCTCCATTGGATCTGAATTTAAAGAACGAAACTGATTGGAAGACAGAGATTGCTGGGCATGATGAGGATAGACACCAGCGGAAAATCCTCCTGCCTGACCACCAGGGTGCATTCTTGCACTCAATTCCTGCATATCTAAACCTTGTGCACGAGCTATAGAATTAATAACGTCCAGATTTGCTCCTGGTGCACCACCAGGCATCGACATTGAACGTTCCAACTGCAAAATACCAGGGTCATAATGCCCTTGCTGAAGTCTCTCTTGGAAAGAAAGATTTCGCTCAAGATGACCAAGATGCTCCTCAGGAGATGGAATTTGTTGCTGGTGAAAAAGATCTAACGGGCCAAATCCAGAAGCGTTACCTCGATGAGAAACTGCAGGATTCCTAAGGAATTGCCTTGTTTCCTCAACAGGCCAGAGAGAACCAACTCCTCTATCTTCTTCCATCTCAAGTCGCTGCCTCAAACCAGTCGGTAACTGCCTCCCCTGCAACTGCTCCTGCTGAAGGATCTGATGCTCCAAAGGATGCAACTGCCCATGTTTTGCACGTGATAAAAGATCCAACAGATCATTTTGATGTGTTTGGGGAGGCAATTGACCAAATTTCGCTTGGATAAGATGCTCAATGGATGGTTCTGGATGCCTAGGAGGAATATGGGAACGCTGCTGGAGTTCACTTAAAATCTGCTGCTTCAATAATACCTGTTCAAGGGCACTATTGGATCTAATAGCATCAGCACGTGACTGTCCATGGATGGGATCACACATCTGATTCTGAATCACATGTTCAAGCAGCATTTGCCGAGCATGAGCCTGTTGTTGCTCTTTCAGTAGTATCTGCTGTTGATGAAACTGCTGCTGTTGCTGCAATTGCTGTTGCTGTTGCTGTTGTTGCTGTTGCTGTTGAAGCTGCAGTAGCCTCTGTTGTTGCTGCTGGAGTGCTAAAAAGTGTTCCAGCTCTGCTTGATCATGGTGCAACAAATTCTGACTGGGTGCCCTCTCCAGCAATGATTCATCCTGGTGCGGATTGTGAGAAGGCATTAAGCCATGCTGCTGGGGAAATTGCGGAAATTGATGGGATAAAAGCTTCTCTGCAACATCATAATGGTTGCTTTCCTGGTCCAAACGAGACAAAAGTTGGGCATCCATCAGATCTTGATACATATTGGGTTCAGAGAGAGCGTGTCTTCTGTACATGTCAGGCCATGTCTCAGTAGCATGAGCTGATTCAACAGTAGCACCAAAAGGAGCATTCCCCCCAGCTAGAGGGTGGTTGACAGGTTGATCCCCGGCACCTCCACCAAATGAACTATTTGGTGTCTGAACATTCCTGGTATGGGCACCCTCAAGCTCAGACCACAATAACCCAAAAGGATGCAGTTTATCATTTTGCTTCGGCGGTCCAGGCTCAACAGATTCATTTGGAAAACCAGTATAGGAAAGAGTACTCGAAGCAGAATCACCAGGACACCTTGATATCTTCCCAAGTGTACTGCTACCACTACCGGGCCTTCCTGGAAATACAATTTCTGCCCAAAAGAAAATATATAGAAATAAGTACTTGACAAACTCATATACATTTCGAGGTAATTGACCACCAAACGAATCTAAATAAATAAATAAATAATAACCTTCATCCTGGGCAACGAAATCCTGGAAATCTCGACTCTGGGTAAATGAAAGTTGTGATGCATCTTGGTGTTCAGTCTTTTTCAAGTTAACATGTTGAGCCGAGATGCCATCAAAATGGGATAATTGCCAGTTGGGACCATCTAAAGCAGCATTAGGGAAAAACTCAGAATGAGGAGCAGATGTGCGTAGACTAGCGTCCAACTTCCCCTCCAGAGATCCAGATTGCTGTAGCTCGGAATCTATATTTGTGCTGCTAGAATATTCGTTTCCTGCTCTCAGATGTGGCATAACATCACCTAATTCAACAAAAGGGGATCCTTCAGGGAGCATCTACCAAGCGCACTGGCAAATCCGTCCCAAAAAATCCTTGTTCAAACCAAGAAATAATATCAACCCCAATGAATGGTCCTTGGACTTCACCTTGAGGATCACGATACAATAAGCATAACTCTTCTGGTGGAATACCCTTCTCCAAATGATTTCCGCTAATTCTATCCCCAAAGCTGTGCATATTTCCATCCCAATACTGATCCGAAGATTGCATTGCTAACAGAGAGCTTGTATCATTGACATCAAAAGACCCACTAGGATAGACACCACCTAAGACAGGGTGTCCACTCACAGCAGTATCTATATCTTTGATCTGAGAATCGTCAAAGTGATGACTACTTACAGATTTTACCACAGTTAATCCGACTTCATTAATATCTTTTTGGAAAAGAGCCTCGGCAACTCTTCGTTTCTCTTGGCAAGTGATATCTGTATCTGAAATCAAGCCTAAATGGTTTAATAAGTTATCAAATAAAAGATTTTGCTGAAAAACGTTTAGATTTATTTCCCTTACCATCTAATAAACCCTTTGTAGGACCATTACTATATGAGATGCTATCTGTACTGATCTTGTTAACATCTTTATTGGAACCTGTTGGATGATTATCCACAATATCTTCATTGTTATCTGAAGAGAGGACAACCTGCTTCTCATTGGTACCCTCAGCCGCTTCTAGAAAATTATCACAATATTTAAGAGTTAGAGACCACACCAAGAAAGAATCCAAATATACTACAACCACCAACCAACCTCAAATAAATAAATAAATCAAATAAATAAATAAATAAGAAAACATGAATGGAAAATTAGTCTATCCAGTGTTTAGACCAAGGAGCCTAGCTATTAATTACCTGCAACATCATCAGTAGACCGGCCCTTTCTGAAAGAATTGTATGTCACCCCACTACTGGTGATTCTACCCTTTGATATATCATTAAGGATTGCCTACAGATGGGAAATGAACATGCAATTTAAAATCCACTTATGGCAAATAACAATTCAGAACTAAAAGCCAGCGAAAATCACAGAGAAATTCATATCAACTGGTATAGCTCACCTCCTCTTCAGGATCAGGACCAACAAAAGCTAACGGCTCAATTACAGGTAATTGTGTTATGGGTGGTATTTCCCCCATCTTATCAGGCATGCCAGCAAAACATGCATCTTCTTTCTGCCTACGGTAAATGTCAAGGAGTTTCCCCCTTGGATAGCAAAATGAGTTGTCTGACGAATGCAGTTTTCCAGGGAAACTTTGGCCAGATGTACGCCTTGGAATAGCCCCACCACTTCGGCCGCGTCCAACAGCAAACCCTCTACTTGAACCCTCCACCCGTCCCCTCTCCGGTCCAAATCCAGGAGCAGCACGATAGGAACCTGCCCCACCAGAAGCTCCCTCCATTCTGTGGCGAGGGCCTCCACTTATCACGCGAATCTGGCTCACGCTCCGAAACAGAACGACTAATAATAGCAGAGGGTTGGCTCTCATTCTGAGGATCTTCCTTCTCCACTTCTGTCTTCTTCTCAGTCCAAGCTTCCTTATCTTTGTCGTCAGGTCCCCACCTAGAAGACCACTTGCTATCACGCCTTGCCTCGTGCCCAGAATTGCGATTACTTACATCATGCCATCTCTCAGTTGCCGGCAAAGGCCTATTTTCAATTGTTTCTCTACCAGAAGCATTTTCCGGACGACGATCTGGTTTCCTAAGCCCTCTTCTGCCAAGCAAGCCAGTTTCCCTTTCTTCTTCACGCCAGCGACGACCGCCATCAGTCTCTGTAGAAATTTTCCTCCAATCCTTTTTATCCTCAGCTGTTTCTGTGCGCCAGCCCTCCTTCTGATTTGTTTCAGACGAACTTCCAAGAGACAGAGAACTTGGTCCGCGTGCTTCCTGTTAAACATGAGAGGTAAAGATGGTAAGAGCACAAGAATACTATAAGCAATGTGCAAGCCCAAACGGAAAAGAAAAGTGGGAACAAAGTACAACACAGTGATCCTATCTCACACAAAATGTGCCAAAATTCAAAAGTATAGAATCTTTTGACATTCAGAATGAAATTGTAAAACAAACTTCAACTAAAAAGCCAAGGAAACTGATCCAGGAGAAAGGGAACAACTGTTTGTCTACAGAAATGGTAAAAGTTGCTGAATTCCAAAAATATTTTCAAGGTAAGCTTTAAAGAGCCAAGACAGTAAACAACATCCAATGCAACCTTTCTCACAATAAAGAAATCAACAAGATTGTTTATTCCACAAGGGGTCAGAAGCTGCCCAGGAACAAGCAAAAGAAAAATTCAAACATATATCTATTTTGCTTGTTTACAAAATGGAAGTCTGGTTTTAAAAATAACATATTTCTGATATAAATTTCCAACAGTAGCCTCGAATGAAATTTAAGAGTATAAATGTCAGACCATATCGCTCTATGGCCTATATAAATCATTTTAAGTGAGGCATTCAAATGAATTTTCATATGAATTGGTCAAAAATATTCCCCCTAAATCTTTCTGCCGAGTTAATTGGATATTCAAGATAGGATTGGAAGGAGAGGTGCCCAGTAGTGAAGTGTGATAAGCTAATCAAATATGTTATGTGAGAGAGGAGAGGATAGGACGCCATAGAACTACATTGCAATAAATCAAGTTACATAGTATTCAGTAAATCACAGTCATTATATACCAGCAAGCAAAAGTGAAATAACAGTTAAAGTTCCATGTCTCATGTTGTATGGGTTAAAAAAGGAGAAGCAGAGGTGTAGATCACACAATTTACCAAGAACTTACCATTTTAGATTCAGATGGTCTAGCATAGAGCCATTGTGGAGATAAGGGAATGCTTTCTGTAGAAGCTTGATCTGTTGCAAAGCAAAATCAGAAGGTATGAGACAAAATGCATAGTTTCATCCTCTTTTCTTTTTTCTCAAAAAGCATAAGAAGGGAGAAAGAGAGTTACTCAAATGCCTATAGTACAGTAAAGTCCAAAAAAGAAACCGTAATTACCCTTTGACTCATCAAGCAACCCCATCAGACCTTTTTCCTCATCATTCCCTGTAGAAGTTTTACAGAACAAATAATTATATATCGCAGTCTTCACTTGTATAGAAACATTATTCATTTACGCACTTACGGCATAAATGACCAACATTAGAATGTGCAATGTATATTCAGGATCAACAGGTTAATAACTTGGGACACCGTGATATTTAAGCTCACAAGAAATATTCATAATGTCAAATCACCATTCTCAGCACCCTATGGATGAAAGAACAATAGAGTGAAGAAAATCTATCATTGTTTCACAGGAAACACTGACCAAACGTTTTGGTAATTATACCTCGAGCCGAAAGTCTAACTTAAACCTTAGACGCCAAGAATAAAAGTTCAAGCTAAAACAAAATTGAAGAATCCTAATTATTTCTCCGCCGATAACCAATGCCCCCACATGTATTGAATACAAAACAACCACACCAATCAACTCACTCTTTTAAAACAGTCCAGATAAATAAAATGAGAGTACAACTAGTAGTTAAAATGTGAACACCTCAACACCCCGTTCATTTCCCCAAGGTAGTGAACGAACCAAACCTCGATAAAATAAATAAATAAATAAGCAAGTACAACAAATCTGTCCGTATTTTACATCGACTTCCACAACTAAGTGAAATTACAGTAATCGCCTACACTACTCTCTATCGGAAATTACTTGATCTGAAACCCTAGAATTCAAATTAAACTCAATTACAACAAAAATCACTCAGATCAATAAACCCTAACATAACATTCGTACCGAATCAATCAAATCCGATTAAGTAACCAAATCAGATGCTCAAAATCTAAACAAATTTTGTTGAATTTCGAGTATATACCTTTCGGAGTCCAAGACTGATGATCAGAAGATGAAATCTTCGACGAGAGGAGATCGTCAGGGAGATCGAGTTTCCGTTCCGCCATATCGATATCGAGCAATCGATTGAATAACAAGATCGAAGAACAAAAATTGAACCGCGAAAATCGGAACGGAAGAACAACGGAGGCGTAGGAGGATGATTCTAGAGAGAGAAAATGGAACCGAAGAAGGAAGGAAGAGATGGTTATTGTGAATGGCGTTGTAGAGAGAGAAAGCGGTGCAGAGTTTTGAAGGAGAGTATTTGTTTTTGCAGAGAGATGAAAGAGAGGAAGTAGAGGTAGAGGGTGAGGGTGAGGGTGAGGGGAGGAAGGGGGTTGGGTGGTCAGGACAAGCCAAATCAATTAATATTAGGGTGTGTTCGTTTTCCATTAAATTGGAGTTTTGGAATTAGAATTGAAATTGGATTTGATTTTTCAATTTCAATTTTTTTGTTTTGCAATCAACTCAATCATTGAATTAAACTTGTCTTGTTTTTTTTTAATGGGGAATTGGGAGTTTAGTGCAGTGGTAAAGCTTTCCGAACACGGCATGGAGGTCCCCATGTTCGATTCCTTAGGCTTATCTTCCCTCCTCAATCTTCCCTATCTAGGGTACTCTCCGCTCTTTCCCTTCGGGGGCAATCGCCTTCGGGCGCTCAAAAAAAAAAATTGTCTTGTTTTTAAAAAAAAATAATAATAATATCATTAATTAATAGGTTCCAATAGGTACAATGTTCTATGACCGCGCAAAAAGACTCAAAAAAGACAAAAGCAAACCCGAGGTAAAGTAGCAAACCAGAAGCCTTCCACACTTGCATGAGCTCTTGACTGCAAACTTTCATAACCTATAAAAATAGGAGGGAGAGATGAGCTGAAACCAGCGTAGGATAGTTGGTCAGCGACCATGCCATATAGGAATAAAACGTCCGCTCCTAATCCTCCATTCAAAATCATGTTGCAACAAAACTCTATCTTGATGGATGTATCTCCAAGTTTGACATGGTCACCTCCGTTTATTGCTTACAAAAAAACTTGATATAAATCCTATTTTAAGACAAAGAAAAAAATTCAATACTATCATGATATTAATTATGAGGTTAACATGCGGCTTTATTATGAAAAACAAAAGACTACTAGATTTGTGCGCCATATAGAAGCACACTAGGTCTTGAATTGTCCAGTTGTTACTAAGTCCTGGACAAATCCCGAATAAGTGACTCGTGGACTTTGGTGGGCCCGACTTGTGGCCTCCACTTTACCCTGATTGAGGTTATGACCCCCGTAAAATGCGTATAATAAAGATTAAACAAATCATCAACTATAAAATCAGTAAAGACATTATAGATTGAAGGGGCTACAACAAAAGGTTTGGAGAAAGAAAAAAAGCCCGTTTGGTTTGGCCCAAGCAAGATTCACCCAAGTTTAGGCCATCACCATTCAACTTAGATCTAAAAAAAGGACCTGCCAGCATCAAAGGTCCATAACTCAGGCTCAGACATAAGTTTAGGAAAAAATGGGGCAGTCCCCTTTGACCCAAACACATTAAAAAAATTTCCATCAAAGAAATTAATAAATATGGCCCATGATCCTGGCCCAAAGCTTTGGCCATCCTATTGTTGCCCTGATCAGCCAGGTCCCCTAATGTTATATGTCCCCACGTCTGAAACGGACGATCATTGGTCGTCTTTCCCGTCTCCGGCGAAGCTCCCTTCTTCCACCCTTTAACTGGAAAACTCCCCCTTATACAGCCACCCCCAATCTAGCAATTTACTTTTCCCATTTTTTTCTGAAGCAAATTCGAACTCCTCATTCCCCTGAGCTCCCCAATCCGATACAATAGTCTGGTGACCCAATAAATAACCAGTAAATATCAAGCTCTGTTAATGTAGAAATGGCAGCTACGCAAAATCGATGTCATAAAAACGATGTATAAACCAAAATTTATGGTGAAAATTGGTGATATCGAGAAGTAAAGATCCAAGCAGATGATAGAAATCATCGTTCCACTGAGAGACACGCGCCACGTCGGCGTAGAAATTCCTAGTAGTATAGGGAAATTGTCCGACATAATCGGAGCATATTCACTGTAGAGACCGTTTTTTCCCTTTTCTTTGTTAATTAAAAAAAATGTCTTGTTTGAATCTCAATAAAATTTTAATTCCAATCTCTCAATTCCATTTTATAATCAAGAAATTTCAATTTCAATTTTACAATATTTTTTTCTTTTAAATTTTTTAAGACTATTTTTTTTAAAAAATAATAAAGGAATCAATATTATCACTACGAATTTTTGTCGTACATCACTCAATCATCGTTTATTCACTTATAAGATTAATTTCACTATATAAATATTATTGAACTAAAAGTAGAATTCATTTGTTTAAACTAAATACGTCAAATAATTTCATTAGTGTATATTTAGGAAAAAAATCATTAGTATTTATACTATATATAATATACCAAAAGAGATATTAGATGGTCTATACAAATAATTAAATAAGTTTTTATTTTAAATTTGTTGGGACAATTTTTTTTCTAAAAAGAAAAAATGGGAGAAATATGATCTAAAGCTTCTAGTACTTTCATTAAAATAAAATTGATTTACTTGTAATAATATTATTAAACTGATCACATTACTAAATATAAGTATAATAGACGATTTATTAGAGATCTGAAGACGACAAATACTATATCACTTATAGAAATTGAAGAAATGTTAGGATAAATGGGTTTTTTTTTTAAAAACACTTGGTAGAAAGAGCTCTTTTATCATCTTTCAAAATGAGTATATTCTTCCTTTTCTATTTATCATTCCTATGTATTTTAATTAATTTATGTTGAAGGTTTTTTAATCTTATATTTTTAAGAGTAAATTATTTTGAGAAAGACATGGTTTATTGTCCAAAATAAGAATTTGTGACGTAGAGTTAATGAGTTCAAATTTCTCCCGCGCTCCTTAAATCTCCTATTTATTGCAATAGGTAAGTCCCTCCCCGATCAAAAATATTTTTTAAAAATATTTTCCAGCTAAAATAAAAGGTAAAATTCAATTTGGTCCCTATGTTTGGTCTCAAATGTCAATTTGATCTATCATTTTACAAATGTATCGAATTAGTCCCGACAAGTGTTCGTACATTGTCAATGTGGTCCCTCATTTTATAAAAGTGTCAACTTCGTCCCCTAAAAGTGGTCGGGTGTTGTCAACTTCGTCCCTCATTTTACAAAAGTGTTAATTTGATCCATATGCTCACATCACTCCGTGAGGCTAACATACAGATCGTAGGTAATACACTTGTTATTAGAGGGTGGATGACATAGTGGTATCAAAGCAATGATTTATTTTGTGTTTATTTACTTGTCTGAATTATGGAATCGAATACTATGAGGATGATTAGTTTGAATGGTTACAATTACCATAAATTGAAAGGTAAAATGAAAGATTTGTTATTCATTAAAATAAATCATTTACCTATTTTTGGTTATAAGATTTGTTCCGAATATTCAGTGCGGAAGCGAACGCGATAATTTTTCAGAGCTGATAAAGTGGACAAGAACTGAACTACCTTTGGAGATGTAGCATATTCGGCTGTTTATTCTGGTGATGGAGCGGTGGTTGTTCAGAAAAGTAGACTGAGATTCCGCATATGGTGATTGGATGGACAAAGGAACAAGACCAGAAAATGGATTCCGGTGATGGAGCGGTGGTTGTTCAAAATAGTAGAGTGGGATTTCTCATAGTGTGATGAGATGGACAAAGGAACAAAACCAGAAATGGATTATCCATATCCATGCATGGATTGAAAGAGCTCAACAATTTTCGCGACAACGAGGAATATTAGTCACGACTGCAATCTGTAAACACTTTAATCTTGACAAAACACGAGAAATTAGTCACTGCTAACAACAGTGAGCATTATGTTTTCGATCAAAAGCGAGTCAAATTAATCACTTATAAAAATAGAGGGGTTTCGCCTTGTTTTTTTGACAAAAAATGAGAGAAATCAGTCGATAAGGTTAGTCACATATAACAGATAACAAACGTGAGCAATTAGTGACTAATAAAAATCGAGAGAAAATTAATCACTAACGACTGTGAATATTCTAGTTTAGGAGGGGATAAAGCTGAATTGATTGCATGAGAAAATTGATGGAATTGGGGAAAGTTTTTTTATTGATAGATCGATGAGAGAAATCTGGATTGAAAAAGGCTTGAGGTGAATTGGGATTATTTATAGAGAGGGGATGGAGGGAAATGGGAAATTTGAATTTCAAAAAGTGTGTGGATATCTTTTTTAAAGCTTCTATATATAGTGAAGAAGTTATTTGGCTTAATGGGCTTTGCGTTCCAGGAAAAATTCTAATATATGACCGGCCTTATGGGATTGGCCCCACAGCCTTCTCACATGAGTTGTGGCGGGACCTACTTTGCAGGTAGGCTCCACTCCAACTCATGTGAGATGGCTGTGGGGTCAGTCCCATAAGGCCGGATCCATGCCAAAGTGACCCCGCGTTCTAGATGCTCGTGGAGTGTTCTTTCCATCGACGTGCATGTTGATGTTTGGACTTGGTGGCAGAAATTCTAGACATTAAGATGCTCGTGGGCACTCACGTCAATTTACATTCAGGGTTATTTCTTCTTCTTCTTTTGGGGTTAATTGCATTTTACTACTCTTAAGTTAAAAAATGTATACATTTTAATGATGGCGATTTGACCCGTGATCCGTCGACCCGCCCTGTCCTAACGTCTTTTGGGGCAGACTCGCCCCCGTAGAGAGAACGGGGCAGATCAAACCCACCCCCGAAAGGTGCAGATCGGGTATGGTATTCACGTTTCCACGCCCCGCCCCGACCATGTAAATTATTATAATAATATTCTTACTAACCCTAAATACCTAATTCCCTTATTCTCTCAAACTATCTCGATTCTTGACCGCTGCGGCACATCTTATTCCTTCTCACGCTGCCGACTTCCCTCATTCTCTTAGACTATCTTCCTCTCCACTCTCTCTCAGCTTAGCGAACTTCGCCGATCTGCCGCCGACTCCTTCCTTCTCACGTCGCCGACTCCCTCCTTCTCACCATTGAGTTTCTTCACATCTTTGCACACACAGATTTCACCATTAGTGCATAAAAATGATTACTGATTGATTAAGAAATTTCTACTGAGAAATTTAATTGATTTGTTTCCTATCTACATTTCCATTATGAGTCTTTACATTGTACTTTGAAAAGGGCTCTAAAATTGAGTTGTTGTTGCAGGAGATGAAAATGATGCCATTGTTGTTAATCAAATTTTGGTCTATAAATTTCTTAATGCCAAAGTCGAAAAATGAATTTTAATTATTATTTCACTAAACACTTCAAAGCTCAAAATACTTTTTGAGATGATTACTTGGAAGAGATTGCGGCGGGTCAGATCACAGGGCAGAAATAACTGATTTGGGACGGATCACGGGGCGGGGCAGGCCTTCACAGTCGCGGGGCATGTATGGTATTTGAGATATCCGCCCCGATCTGCCCCATTGCCATCCCTAATACATTTGCCCATATATTCGTAATAATGCAATAGCAGTCCAGTAACCTGCAGAACATGCATTTTTTCAAATGCACAAAAACATCACGATCGTTGATTTCTTTTCGATCGAATGATAAAAAAAAATACTCCATCTTTAATAGACTCAAATAACTCGATCCAATGCGGCGGAACACGCATTTTTGCACACCTAAAAAAACATCTCTACCGTTAAAAAATTTATTCAATGATTGAAGAAAAAATAAACACTTTTTTTTTATAGATTGAACGATTATTCAATTATTTAAAAAATAAGTATTTGTTTTATTTAAAATCTCAACAATCGAATCAAGTGATTAGAAAATTATGATCGTGTTCAGTATGTAACACTGTTATATATTAAATCTAAAATCACAATATTCCATTCCAATATTCCTGAAAAAATAAGAAAAAAATAAGGGAACTTTTCAAGATTTGTAAACAAATTGTATGCATCTAGCACAACAATCAAATCTCTTCTTACCAAAACAAAAGATAAAATGAAAATAGAGAGCACTACGTGTTTTAAAGCGGGGATAATAGCCGCAATGTGCAAGTGCAAAGTTAAACATTGATACAACTGAAGAATATTGTAAAGATTTGTTGAACTATACACTATTTAATGAATTTGGCAACATTTCGGATTTTGGGTTTTAAATTTAGACATTTCCTCTCACAAATAGTTCAGTCTCTAAACACAAACTGATGAGGGACCATCCAAGGGGCTGCCCTATTCAAAGGATCCATTAGTCAACCTTCAAGGGCTTATGACAAGAGCAAGGGCAAAGAAGACTCTAGAATGAATTGCAACATTGATCCGAAATGTAAAGACTAAAGAGGAAGCCAAACTTCAACTAGAAGATAATATCCAAGTCAACCTCTTAACTTTACAAAGTGTACAATTCGGCCCTATCAAGCAAAGTGGCTAAGAAGGGACATTTTAGTAATCTTGTAAATTAAATTCTATTCTAGACTTTAATTAGTTTTTGACTTTATTTACTTTAATTAGACGTGTGATAGACACATTATCTATTAGTGCTTGCTATAATAAATGACATGTTGTCCATGTTTTAGATAGTGGTTAAATGTTAGTTATCTAGTAGTTGTAGAGTCCTAATTATTCAAGGACTCTTCTATGTAAGGCTAGCTTAGCCGAAATCCTACTCTATTTAAGAGGGATTCCGCCACCATTGTAATTACGTTAGATATATGCTATTTGGTAAGGTTGTTATTCCTTAGATCCTCGTGAATTGAACTTCTGTTAGAACTTCATTCATCTTTGAGTTACTGTATCAACAAGTTAGTTTCACTTGTTGTGGTGTTTCAGCCTCCATCGATACTTAGCCTTCTTTATAGTTGCGTTGAGTATATTCCCATTGAAACTAATTCAAGAATAGAGAAAGATCTAAATTAACAACTTAGTGTCGAATCTTTGATACTTGTTATCAAGGTTTATGATCAGGTGATATCAGAGCAAAAAGTTCATCTCATTCTTGGTGTACCTTTAATCGTTTTCTTGATAAATTTTTCTTGTTTGCTTGAGGGAAAAAAAAAGAAAAGAAAAAAGGCATCGGCATAATAAAAAAAATTCCAACCGAGAGTAAAAGACAAAAGTGAGCATACCAAAAGCAAACTTTTTGATTCCTAGTACATCCGAATACTCGTTTCAAGAATTGGTAAGTGTTCACCCATTTCTTCTTGTTTGCCGTGATATTACATCCATAAATCAAGAATTGTTTTTTATACCATTCGGCCAAGAAAATGGTAAGTCAAAAAAAGAAAAAGAAAGAAAAGAATTCAAGAAACAAGAATCAAGAACGAAAAGATTGAGATTTGCTTTTCCTAAATACAAAAGGATACCCTTAAAAAATATCTATTTTCTTGATTAGGTCTAGGATTTTTCAAGATTGATTACTCTTTTATTCTTTCTTTAACTTTTCGTGTAGGTCAAGATAAGACTTCTTTCCATTGTTTTTTAGCTTTGTCTCAACGCAACAAGTTAGGAACCTTTAATTCATGTAGAGTTGAAGTTCTTTTACGAGTATTGTTGGAATAAATAGTGAATTTTTTTTCTTATAGCTAACAGTTTGAGTGTTTCTAGAAAGTTAAAAATGTCTCAACAAGGAAATTCATCAAAGCAAACCGAAGCCGAATCAGCCCCAAATTTTATCTACTGTTTTGCCGAGCCAAATTAAAGGAAAAGAGGCTCAAAGTGTGACAAAATCAGCCACGACTTCAATCGGGGCATCCAAGTCATCTACTACAACCGGTTCATCAAATTCGAGGGTAAATTCGACTCCTAATCTTGCTAGAGAATGTTTTAAATGTAGAGGCAAGGGGCACATTGCTAGAGATTGCCCAAACAAAAGTGTTATGATCATGTTGGATGATGGAACGTGGGTTAGTGATGAGAAAATCGATGGGGCTTATTTGGAGGAGGAAACCGAGACCTTGGAAGAACTTCCGGAAGATGGAAATCAACTTTTGGTTACGATGAAGCTTCTTCATTCACAACCATTGGATGATGTTCATCAACAAAGGAGTAACATATTCCAAACTAAGTGCAACGTTAAAGGCAAGCTTTGTTTATTAATTATTGATAATGGGAGTTGTACTAACGTTGCTTCTTATGATATGGTTACCGCGCTTGATTTACCTTGTAAGGCACATCCTATGCCTTATAATCTCTCTTGGTTGAATAATAGTGGTGAAATCAATGTGGATAAGTAAGTAGAGATTGAGTTTGGAATTGGAAGGTTCAAGGATAAGGTTATTTGTGATGTTGTGCCCATGACCACAAGTCACATTATTTTGGGAGGTCATGGCAATATGATAGGTGAGCGGATCATATTGGAAGAAAGAATGTGTACCAAGTTACTATGGATAATATTCGTTTTACTTTACATCCTTTAACACCTAGTCAAGCTTGTGAGGTACATAAACAAATGGCCGAGAATAGAGAGAAAAAAATGAGTGTGAGTTGAAAAAGAAGAGTGATCCTACCCATGAGGTAAAATCCGAGGTAAAAATCAAAGAAAAAGCCGAGCCTAATGTGAGACAAAAGGTAAGTGCTCTAAAAGTGAGAAAAGAGTGTTTGTTTATCAATCTAGGAAAGGTAGATAGGGCAATTCGAGCAAAACAAGTCATTGTTTTGTTAGTTTTCAAAGGAGCCGAAAGGTCTCTTTCTACTAATACTTTTTCTTTTGATCTAACTTCTTCTTCTTTACCTAGTCTTGTTGTTAATCTTTTGCAGGCATTCAAAGATGTGTTCCCTAAGGAGTTGCCGAAAGTTTTGCTTCCAATTAGAGGAATTGAGCATCAAATCGACTTCATTCTAGGATCTAGCCTTCCAAACCATGCGTCTTATAGAGCAAATTCGGATGAAACTCGAGAAATTTAAAGGCAAGTTGATTTACTTCTTGAGAAGGAGCATGTAAGAAAATCTTTAAGTCCTTGTGCTAGTCCGGTAATTTTAGTACCAAAGAAAGAAGGGATTTTTATATTATGTACGGATTATCGCGATATTAATAAGATAACTATTAAGTATATAACACAATAAAAATACAAGACAAAAGTAGTTAGGGGCATAAACGTTGAGGACTAAAATGGTAAATTATCCAAATTTTGTGTTTGAACATGTCTGTTCAATGGGCCAATACATACCCACGATGATCTTAATTCATATGGAACTGTCTAAAAATTATGTCTCAATGACAGAGCTTGGCCCAAAGTACTTTCTAATAAACTTTTTTTTTTTCCCTTTGTTTTGTTTTAGATAACACGCAACTTTACCGACTCGCCTCTAGAATTTTGATGGAGGAGTAAATCACGGAATATGCTTCTCAGTTGATCAAAGTCAAGAGTGCTACAATCCAGTGGGACTGGCCTTTACCCACGACCGTGAGATCGCGTATTCGACACCCTCCCCTACATGAGACCAAATAATTCTCCTTTCTTAGGACGTCTACCTCCTTCTATATATATATCCTCCTCTGGTGAGGTTGGAAAAAAAAAAATCCTATTTAAGCAGGATTCAAATTCTTAGTGGTTAAATAAATTGCGAAATATACCTCAATGCATCAAAGTTCCCAAATGTGCTTGTACATTGAAGCACACAAAGGTTCAATCCCAACTCTTCAAGTAGAATTAAATCCTCACACGAAAACTACTCTCTCTTTTGTCCTTTTAAAGAGGCAGTAAACATTTTCTTTGAGAAAAACTACTATTATTTCTTAATAATTATTTTTGCTTTTGTCATTTCATATTTGCGTTTGTGACAACTATTTTTG
The DNA here is from genome assembly GCA_026122235.1 of Vinca minor. Taxonomy (NCBI): domain Eukaryota; kingdom Viridiplantae; phylum Streptophyta; class Magnoliopsida; order Gentianales; family Apocynaceae; genus Vinca; species Vinca minor. The sequence continues at coordinate 2,738,788 of JAOCZM010000100.1, read as the reverse complement.
GATCTCGCGGCAAAACCCCACGGTGTTAAATGGGATTTTCTTGCAGGATTCTGTTGTTAAATTCAAAATTTAGCACATTCACATGACAAAAATAGTTTATGGTCATGAGAGTATGAAAATGGATTTTGAACAAAAAAATTACTTTTCAAACGAATTGCATTTTCAATCTTAAACTTTCATGAATGAGAGCTGTTAACAGATATGAACAGGAGATGGACATAATTAGATGGCAAAAAATCCTCTGTCCCCGTCAGTGTATGTCTCCGTGTCCCCAGCCAATCACAATTCACCATGTGTATATATAATTAAAACAAATATTTATATAGTAAATTCTAATTGGTTAGGGACACGGGGGCATACACAAACGGGGACAGAGGATTTTCACCCTAATTAAATGGGACAACAAGCAAAATTGCTCCCATTTCAAAAGTGGATACGTTAATTTGTTTTTTTTTTTTCCATTTTAAATTGTTAGAGTTGATTCATGATTTCTTGAACTATAAATGAGGTACTCAGTCGCTAGAACCCAAGTACTGTGGTGTGACCGACCACATTACTTTTTTTTCTAAGTTGTTAGAGTTTGATTCATAATCTCTTAAACTACAAATTAGGCAATTCATCAAAACAAAAAAAACAAAAAACTACAAATCAGTCACTCGATCACCAATCTATTATCGGAGAATTGTGACGTAGCTAAATTAATTTTTTTCTAAGTTGTCAGTTTGATTTATGGTCTCTTCAACTACAAACCAGACATTTGATAACCAAATTATTACTTGAGTGTATAATAACTACATTAATTTTTTTTGAGTTGTTAGAATTTAATTAATGATCTCAAGAGATTGGCAGCTCCAGTGGGGGAGCACTTTGCTTGGGACTGTGAGGTCTCAGGTTCGACACCCCCCTCCCCGAATAAAAAGAAAAAATAAAAAATTAATAATCTCTTAAATTACAAATCAGACATTCGATTACCAGATCATTGCCCGAGTGTGGCGTGGCTACATTATTTGTTTTCGTATTGCTTTATATGTTTATTCTTGTCTAATCAGTATTATCTGGTTAATTCTTCAAATGAGTTGACACCTTTAAAGTCTCATCAACATCATCAAATGAGCTAATGGAAATTTTTTTTGACGAGAAATAGTAGTTTCCCTGGGGGAAAATGTCCAGAATATTGGTATATGGATATTTGCCCAAAAGGAAAAAAAGAAAAATTCTTCTCTTTGCTCATTCTTTTTTAAGGGTACATTGTACCATCTATCAATCATTCTCCAAAGAGCATAATTAAGAAAAATTGGGGTTTGTGGGGGTGTTAGCAATAGGACGAATCTAAAACTTAAAAAATTGAGGATGAATTACCAAAAGACGTGTTATAGTAAATTTATTATTTTTTTAAAAAACAACTTGAGTGATTAATGTAAATATTATTATAAAAAAAATCATAATAGTTGATTTTACGTTTTAGAAAAAGTTGGATCGCCAGCAGCCAACCCTAGTCTACTATTTAATATTAACTCCATTCCTAAATATAAGATTTCCATTATATTGTTGCGAAAATTAAGAAAGTATAAATTAAAATGTTTTTGTAATTAAAATATCAATATTACTCTCTTAAATAAAATTAGTGATATACAAGTATTATTTAAGAGAGTAATATTGGTATTTTGATTACAAAAATATCGTAATTTATGTTTTTTTTAATTTTCGAAATATGTAATGGAAGTCTTATTTAGGAATTGAGGGAGTAGTAAAAGACCAGGCAAGGGTTCCAGAGTCTGGTTTGAGTATATATTATGCATGATTTGTTAACAAAATTCATATGAGATAAATGTTTGAAAGGTTTAATTGGTATATAAGTACGACTTTAATTTAATGATTATTTTGGGATATTTATTTTCACACAACGAATTTAATTGTTAAGTAAATGACTGTATGTGCTTTCAGACTCATTAGTCGTGTTTCGGAGTGCAAGCAAGGACTTGGTATGATTACAACAATTTGTTATTTATTATTATTATTTTTTACTTGGCTACAAATGAAGGAGTCTCGGTGTTACGTTTCCTACAGCCTAGTGGCTGGATTTCTATTTCCAGCACGATGTTCTAGTTTAGGTGAGGCGTAGGTGTTTTTACCAAGTAAAATTTATATATCATCCGAATCACCATTACAAAGAGTGCCACCCCTATCACACACGATTAAGGGGTATATTGATAGGAGCAATATAACCAATTACATCATTATATTTTGCCCAAGAAGCAAGATTATGAGTTGAGGTATTACATGATCTATTAACACAGTTGAATTTCCAACTACCCTCTAGACTAAGTAGCTCTTTACCCTTGTTAATAAAGTCCATATCTCTTCATTCATCCGCAGACGAAATACCATATGGACTTGAATTAATTGCCAATTTGGTACTCAACATAGTTTCGGGCTGCCTATTTCATCCTATTTCATTTTTTTAACTTTTGACATCCCCAAATAATTTTCAAACAGCCGAATTGATCCTTCCGTCCAATAAAACTCAAAAAATCGTCCAAAATGGACATGTGGGCTAACAGACTGAATTTGAAGAGGAATCTTAGAAGGGCATTTTAGTCATAGCTCCATGTATAGAAGGTATATTTAGCACCACATAAATCATCTTCTCCAAATGGCCCAGACTTCACTTCTGAAAACCCTAATTTGCCATTCAAAAAATTGAGCCGATCTCTTATCATCTGAGCAGTCCATTTTCGAAAGCAAAGGTACTGGAGATGAGGTACTATGAAAACCCGACACAAGAAAAACCCAAAAAAAACACTAGGTCCTAAATTTAAAAATCTTGAGTTTGAGTTCGGTGTCATCGATGCTGATTTTACTCCAAGAAAAGACATTTCTTGCAGCAGCAGCAGTGTGAGAGCTAACGAATTGGGCACAAAAATGTTCTACAAAAGAACCAATACAAGCCCAGATTTTGAAGGTATGTGTTATTCCAATTAAAAAAAATTCTGTTAAAATCGATATATTTTGTAAGTAGAATGTTTAATATTTTTAATTTGTTTAGGTTGATGAAGTTGAGATTAACCCCTGTCCCAACTGTCAAAGAAAGACGAAAATGAGTGAAGAAAGTAGCAATGGTGTTATCGCAGTTCTTCGGCGAAAGTTGGAAAGAGAGAGGCGACATGTACGAAATCAAGCTCTGATGATTAAAGTTATGGTTATTGTGATTGTTTTCCTGTTTGGGATTGTAGTAACAAAAAGAGGGTTAATTTGAATAGTTATTATGTTTTTGGTTTGATTTAATCCCATGGTATTTGCCTTTAATAGTGTTGTGTGATTTGTTGTTTTGGTTGTCCTGTAAAAAAGAATCTGTGCAAATGGAATGAGAAAAGTGCAAATGATTAAGCAAAACATCCAGTTCATCATTAATTGACCACCAAAAGAAGGGCATTTACACAAAAAATTGAGGCTTGATCCTCAAATGTATATGTTAGTCATAAGATTCCACATTATATTTCAATGTTGGTTACATTAATTACAGAACAAATAATTGTTCTCAAAAAATTGGTCATTAGGCTAACTACACACTATTTAGTCAGTCCAAAAATCACCACTTCGCTTCAATCCAAGCAGCGAATTACGGATAGTAATTGTGCAAGTGGTTTTGTTGTGGCCAAATTGACGACAATTTCCACACTTGGTCTGTTTTCTTGACGTTGAATTGGTGGGCTGCAAACAATAATACGACAAATATTAAGATATTTGAAACATGAGCTGTTTTTTTTAAAAGGAGGTTTAAATAATAAAAAAAAATATACCACCTCTTCATTATGTACATTCACAACAGCAACATGTGTTGGAATTTCAACTTGAAACTGGTTGGAGTTTGCTTAGTAGAAAAGTACCATCAAGACCATGTTATATAGCAGTAATATATATATAACAAGAGAGAAGCAGACAAGTACCTCATTTAGTTCATTTTGAACATGCTCATCAGTTTGGGTGCAAAGATCCCCAATTTCTGGGATGTCTTGTGCATTTGGTAAATATGAAAGTGAAATATCAGGTGCAGTTTGACTAGATTGTCCACTACTTGAACTCTTTGGAAATACTGGGCAAGTCCTAGCATTGTGAGCAACTCCTTGGCATTTTCCACATTTGTTGAATGTTTCATGGTATCGATCATCTCCAACTTCTAAAGCTGCCTCTTTGCTCGGACAGGTTCTAGAGTTGTGACCAGTTTGGGAACAACTGCTGCATTTGCTAACCCAGATTCCATTTCTTGCTACTCTCTGTTTTTTGTTGGCGGTTGGTGGTGGGACTGGAGCAAGTGTCTCAGCTTCTTTTAGTGACTCCTTCCGCTTTTTTGCCGGCCTGCCAAACATCCTTAAATTAAAAGGAGCTGTGAGTGGGGATTTGTTACTCTTTGGCCAATTGTTAGGGCCATTTGCTGGATTGACTATTGGCTCATAAGCTCTGCTATAGGCAGCCAATGAGTAACATTCCTCCACAAAATCTTCTGGCACTTTTCCCTCCTTGCCAATTGCTGCACAAGCATGAGAACATGGTATCCCACTAAGCTCCCAAGCCCTACAAGTACAGATGCGTGCAATTGCATCTACACTAAATTGATCTTCCCCTTTTTTAACCTGAAACTTTGATCCTCCTGAATATGAAGCATACCAATACTTAGCTTGCCTCTTAATCATTTCCAAATTCTTACAGATCCTTGGGCAGTTTTCACCTTTTTGTCGACTAAGCCACTCTCTCCTTGATTGAAGTCTTAGCATGATGTACACCCTTACTCTTTCCAGAGTTGCAAGAATAGGTTTATTTCTGGCAGATAATATGCACTTGTTAAAGACCTCCGAGTGATTATTAAGTAAAATATCAGAGCTTGTTGTAGTCCTAAAGTGTGCCCTGCTCCAATGTTTGGGATTTGTTGTAGTTTTTAACCAAACATACGCTTGATCATTCAATGCTTTCAAGGCCTCCATTTCTCTATCAAACTGGTTCTTATAAGTTGATTTTGCACACTTCCAAAACTTTTCCTTCAATTCATCTCCAGGATGCAACCTCTTCATGTTGTTGTGCAAGTGTCTAGCACAGAACCTATGCTCTACTTCAGGTAGTTCAGTTTCTACTGCCGGTACCAGTCCCTGCAAACATCATCCAAAGATAGGTTTTACAAGCAGCCAAATAAGATACGCTATGACAGGTTTTAATATCAAAATACATACCTTTTGCCTATCTGAAATAATACACCACTCCGCTGGAAATTCAATATTAAGATTTGTCTTCAATGCCTTTATAAACCAAGACCAAGAGGACTTGTTCTTTGACTCCACCACAGCATAAGCAGTTGGATATATGCCATCATTGGCATCAATTCCAACTGCAGAAATAAGAATACCTTTGTGAGCCCCTTTTAGAAAGGTTCCATCTAGACCTATAACTTTTCTACAACCAGCAATAAACCCTTCCTTCACTGCACAAGACAAACATAAATCCTTAAAAAGACTTCAGCACCAGAATGCAAATCTGTGTCAGCACATATCTGAACATTTGTACCAGGATTGGTTAGCTTCAACTCTTCTTCATAGTTTTTAAGTAAAGTATATTGATCCTTATATTTTCCCTCAATGATTTTCTTTGCAAGTGCTCTTACCTTATATACCTTGTTTAGGGAAATGTCTGCATTCAATTCGGTTTGTACCTTGTCTTTGAAATCTGAGCAATTCATCTGATTCTCTGCCCTAAATACATCTATGTACCTGTTTGCTATGTAACTTGCAGTTGCCTTTTTGGTGTTTAGGCCAGTAGGACATAAGTGCTTAGATACAAGTGTTCTTATTTGGAACAAACCTTGTGTTCCAACCTTCCTTGCATATAATTCCCAATCACAGTTCTTGCCCTGGCAAATTGCTTTTACCCTAATCAAATCATTATAGGTAAACTCTATGTTCTTACCCCACTTCATCAAATGCTCAGTTATAGCTTGGATTAGCTCTTTCTTGTGTGTGAACAGCAAACCAACCACAAACTGGGGATCTGCCATGTCAGTAAGTTGGGTTAAACCGAGGAAACCCTTTCAATTCTTTTGCAATTTCTTCTTCATCTTCCGACTCTACAATCTTTTTATAAAAATGCTTGTCTTCATCACCATTGTCTGATTCATTTCCAATTACAACTACTTCCCCAAAGAACAAATCTGCTTGAGGTACAAATGTAGACTTCCCTTTTGACAACAGCTTCATCTGCTTGGGATTTTCTGTTTCAGGTTCACCCATACTCTCCTCTGGATCAGCAGTGTTGATTTGAGGTTGAGATTCACTTGCAGTTGCAGTTGCTATTTCAGACTGGAGTTCTTCTACAGCAGCTTCAGGACCTGCAGTAGGTATCTCATAGTGAAGTGCATCTTCAAACGACCTTCGAGACTGCAGCTGCCATTTTAGCCTCATTCGTTTCGGGTTCGCAGCTTTCGAGACTGCAGATTGCAGTTGGCATTTCAGGCTCATTAGTTTCAACAGCAGCTTCAACACCATTTGTATTTCCACCATCAATTCCTATATTTTCAGATTCTGGCAGTATTGTATCAACAATTGGATCTGCAGATACAGTAGGATTTTGCTGTTCAGGCAGATTAATCTTAACTTCAGCTTCATTACCAGTAGGCTCATCAGTGCTCTCATCACCATCAAAGCAGAATTTGTTAAACAAATCAGTTAATCCTTCACTTTCATCACTATTTGGTAAATCATTAAAGAATTCAAAGTCAGACTGAGATTCTTGTGCTCCCTCTTCTAAAAACTGCGATTTACCCTTCTTTTTTCCTCTATTCCTGCTTTTCTTTTTTGCTTTGGTTTTTTGAACTTGTTCATCAAATACAGGTCCATATTGTACAGGTATCTCTGATTCATTGGGGAGATGCCTAATGAAATGCATCTCAAGGCCATCCTCATCATGACTCAAGAAATTTTTTAATTTTCTCCTCTTAGCAGCATTCACACACAGTTGTTCAATATCTTTATCGGTAGACAGAAACTTCCAAATTGTAGCTCTGTTAACACATGGCAAATTCCACCAAAATCCAGCATATTCACAGTATCCTAGTTTAAACACCATTTTATCAAGTACCACTACAGACATCTCATCACGGGTGCAGTAGTCAAAGATATCCGTACACCCTCCCTCATAGAACTTATTGTTTTGCGTCTTTACAAATTTACCTCTGTGCCTCACAATAAGGGAGAAGAAAGGTGAATTATTTTTCTCTGACACTGCATTTCAATTAAAGAATACAACCATATTAATACCTACAATAAAGTATTCTGCAAAAAAAGGTACTGGTGGCCCAAGCAACAATTAATGGGGGACCAGTTTGAAAAAGTCCTCACTTTTTTAAAACTTTACTCAAGATTTCAAAGGGATATCCATTAAAGTAAGAAACATAGCTGTATAAAATTCTCATATAATCAGCCGTCCTATTTAAATAATAGTCCTCACAACTTCAAACTTTACTCAAGATTCCAAAGGGATCTCCATTAAAGTAAGAAAATAGCTGCATAAAAATTCTCATATATTCAGCAGTCCTAATTCAATAATAGCCTACTATTAAAATAACCTATATTCAATAATACTTCTAAGAAATCAACAGAAAAATGCTGAAAACTGCAGAATAAAAAAGATACAAAAGAGAAACTTTACACTTACAGTATTTTGGGGTTTTGTCATTAGGTTGCCTATGAATCGGCCTGAAATTCATCACTGATCTTGATGTCTATAAGGAACAACTTCTCTTTTTAGTGATCTTGTACAATTCGAATCACTTTAAACGAAACCCTAGAATTGGAATTTCACTGAAGAACTTTGGGATTTTTCTGAATGATTGGTTTATGGCAAAACGCCGAGTTAGGTAGGGATAGTATACATGGGGTTATGACTAAAATGCCCTTCTAAGATTCCTCTTCAAATTCAGTCCGTTAGCCCACATGTCCATTTTGGACGATTTTTTGAGTTTTATTGGACGGAAGGATTAATTCGGCTGTTCGAAAATTATTTGGGAATGTCAAAAGTTAAAAAAAATGAAAAAGGATGAAATAGGCAGCCCGAAACTATGTTGAGTACCAAATTGGCAATTAATTCATTTAGACTTCTAATCACATTTAAACAATCTCCTTCTATGATGACCTTGTGAATTTTCTTGATTTGTAGTTGTTCCAAAACCATAATGACCGCTTTTGCTTCCGCTTCAAAAGGCGTTCTTTTTGGGCCTCTCTCAACCCACGCTCTCATCACCACTCCTGCTTCATTCCTGATAATGACGACACTGATTACTACACCAGTTTGTACCTAAAAAGTAGAATCGAAGTTAGCTTTAAACCAAAATTTTGGAGGAGGATTCCATACCTGATTGTTTGCACCATCCTGACATTTAGTCTTCCTTCTTAGACATGATTCCCAGTAGGCCGTTGCCAATTTTATCAATGCTAGCAAAGGTTTGGTCCCATTCTTTGACTTCTTTTCCATGAAGGATGTCATTTCTTGTTCTCCAGATCACCTCCATTGCTACTGTTGCATAGTTTAGCAGCTCTTCATTCTTCACTCTCGGCCAATAAGGACCATGAGATGCTGAGGCGGATTCAAGGGGTGGTCAAAGTATGTCCAGGACCACCCAAGATCAAAGAAACAAGTTTAATTTTCACCCTAAATTGTTGAAGGACCACCCTAAATTTCAATCATAAATTGTCTAATATGCAACGAAATTTGTAAATTTCCCCCTGAATTGTTGAGGGGCCATCCTAAATTTCAATCCTGAATCCGCCCCTGATGAGATGGTTTAACAATCTGCTTCACCCAACTTGAAATGTTCCAAGCTTGAAAAACTTCCATCCTAATAGCCATTTCGATGAACCCCACATAGCCTTAGTGAAGGGACATTTTAGAAATATGTGTTTCAAAGTTTCCCTTTCCCCATTACAAATAACACATCTATCATTATTGATGGGAAAACAAATACTCAATCTCTCTCTAGTAGGAAGCGAACTTGAAATAATTCTCCACAAGAAAAGCTTATGGCGATTATGTAAGTTAGAGTGTTGTTTGTATCATAATGTCCCTGATTTATTTTATTTCTTTTTCTTTTACAAGATACGTACGTAATCTTAATTCTCAGAAGACAAATTGGTGAATTTCGTCCTATAATATTATTAGATTGGAAATAATGGTCCCTGTTCTTTTTTTTTTTTGTTTTATTTTTAAAAATATAAACAATTTGCGTTTGACGATAATGGTCCTTCCGTCCACCAAAGTTTACGGTAAAAATTATTATTTTTTAAAATCCCTTTAATATACCGGTGCTAATTTGGGAATTTCACCCCAAAATTAACCCCAGAAGAATCGTTTTACCCTCTTACTATCGATTCACCTCTTTCATCTTCCCCCATTTCCCCCATTTGAGAAAAACCTAGGTGGTTTTACCGCGATTCCAATCCATAATCGGAGATGGTTCTAAGGTCATCCGGACGGCGTAATGGTGAGGAAAATGAAGGGTTTTCAATATTGAGTGGGTTACTAAACTCAGACGCAGTGAAAACATATAAGGTATGTTTTAATTGAATATTGAGTGTTGTTTCAATATTGGTTGGGGATAGGGATGGGGGTAGAGAATTTTCACCATTGGGACGAAATTCACCACTTTGCCTTCTCAAAATCATAGTGACTAAATTTCGATAGTTCATGAAGTACATAATTTGACTGTCGAGTTAATAGTTCAAATTTGATGTTTACAATCTAAAATTGAACTCCATAATATGTAGTGAAATTATTTATCGCGAGACGTATATCAACAACAACAACAACAAAAAGCATCCGAGCAGTTCTGTAGTATTAATTAATTTAAATAGAAACGTAAATAAATATTTAGTGGCAAACCAAAAATTATCTAATGGTTACAATACAAATAATCTATAGTTCAAATTAACTTTCAATTATAATGATTGATTATAGCTCAAGTGCAATAATATGAATCCCAAAACCTTATAAATTTTTCTTTTTGGTTGAATTAAAAGAAAAGCCTCATATACATTTTGTTTTGGTCAATGAAAAAACTTGTATACATGACTTGCTCCAACTCTTTCCTAATTTTGTTTTTGTTCTAGCAGCTCGCACAATAAGACGAGAAAACAGCCTTTTTCGAGATTTGTTTTCGTTGGTTCTCTCCTTTAGGGGTGAATTCAAAATTTATGGGACATGATGCAAAATTAATAAATTGTACAATATTTTGGGTTGAGATGTAAATATTTAAAAAGTTTTTTAAGATAGAGAAGATGAAGAATTAAGGAGCTTTTTCTATGGCATGTCACCGTGGCAGGCAAAAATATGGATTTGCATGGCACATTCTTGTGTGGCTTTGCTTGTCGTTTATTTTGATACATAGTGAATAATTGATCTAATTTCATGACTATTATTTCCAGTTTATATTGATCGTTGCTGCAAGCTCAGTTGGGGAGGAGCTATTTTACCGTGCAGCTGTTCAGGTCGAAAAATTATCCTTATTGCATGGTTGGAAGATTTTATTTTGCTTGTAAAATCTCAGTCTATTGGCCCTAAATTGTTAGTTTTAACTGACGAAATAAATTTGTGCCATATCCGAAGTTAAGACTAACGATGACCAGGAATTTTTTTCTTATGTGCTCAATTACATATTTATCTTCTAAAGAAAGTTCTCGGATGGCTGTGAGTATTAGTTGGTGTATAGTTTTATGGCCTCTTCCTTATGAACTTAACTTGAAGCCTGGCTCTAATTTCTGCTCAAAATTATTGTTTACATGATTTGCAAAAAGAATAGATAACTTTTATATATTTGGATTCTTCCAGAGGCATGTAATGTCTTATTGTAGCATGAATCTTTTTTGCGATTAATCTTGTTCTCGTTCACTAAAGTTCTCTCGACTTTATAGGGAGCATTGACTGATATTTTTCTGAGAGGCACTGATTTGGTAGCAGATGCTCGTGGAATGGCATCGCTGGTATAATTTGCTTTTCGTTAGCTTTCAACAGAAATGTTCTTTGAATCTTTTCCAATTTCTGATCCGTTATTTGATCAAATGTAGACCGGTGTCCTGCCTCCGTTTGTCCCATTTGCTCAGGCATTTGCTGCTGTCATAACAGCTGCACTTACTGGTTCTCTATATTATGTTGCTGCATCTCCGAAAGGTATAGTTAATTCCCATGAAAACAACCTTCCCCAAGCTTCCTCATATGTTTAGCACTCATTTACATGGAGAATCCACTTGTTTCAGATCCCACTTATGTAGTTGCACCAGTTTTACGATCTCATTCTGGCCGTCAAGATCTGAAAAAGCTCTTTGCAGGTAAAAGTCTTCCCGTTAAAAGTCCACTATTATTGTGGTTTTCAGAAACTAATACTGAATTTTGAACAGCCTGGTATGAGAGGAGGCAAATGAAAAAGATATATTCGCCTCTGTTAGAGGCAGTTCTAGCTCTTTACCTTGGATTTGAATGTATCCAGGTGAGATATTTTCAATGTTTTACCGCTTCTTCCATTATTTTCCTTGGGCAGAAGCTATTTCTCGCCTAATTCCGTTGATTGTTTATAAATGTTACAGACGAGCAATATTTTGGCCCCAATTATCACACACGGCATTTACTCTGCCGTTGTTCTGGGTCATGGCCTATGGAAGATACATGATCATCGTCGAAGATTACGCCAGAGAGTGCAACAGCTCAAGCAGGATGGGGAAACTACAAAGAGATTATGAGGCTTTGTGGCGTCCTCTACTTGAGAACATATTGTTAAGGTTCCACACGATCGAAGGGGACAGTGAATGAAGAGCTAGCCAATCTAAGGGGGCAGTGAACGAAGAGCCAGGTACGGCGGAAACTTGTATATTGCTTATTGGAGTTTATGCAACATCTTCCTCATAAATGTATTACTAAAAGCTATATAGATGAATACTAGTATAAGTATAGATGAAAGAGTATAGAGTATTATATGTAAATTACAGTTGTACATGCTTATTTTGTACCTTACAAGGAGATGAACTGATTGTAACCGAACAAGGAAATCTACATCCCTCTGAAGAGAAAACCTTAACATGTTGCTGAAATGAAAGAGAAGAACAATTGGATCAATCAGCAGATAAAGGAAGACAAGGCAACTTTTTTATTTTTATTTTATCAGCATGATCTACGGTTGTTGAACTTTCAACATAATCCAAAAGGGGTTGCGTTTATGATAAATCTTCAAGCTGTGAAATGATACTGTATATGACAATTTTGAAAAATATTGGGGTTGTCTGCCTCGCCCTCCTCTAAATCTAAATCTGCCACATCCCTTAAATCTATTTCACCCATGTTTTTTGTTCAATTTAAAATTATATCTAATAAAAAAACATCTAAAACGGTGAGAGTTATGCATTCAAACTTTTCCCATTTATTTTTAAATTTTTATTTAAAGAAAACGGCCTTTCGATATTCTAATAGAATGGGGTTTGAATGTATAAAACGGCCATGAAAGAAGATTGAGAGAGGCGAAACTTAAAAAATATACATATATTTTTCTTCTTAAACAAATTAAAGATTCCTTAACTTCTCTTCAACATGACATTTTCGTAATGGATTAATATATGTACAAGGTACAAGGTAGTACACGGAAGCTGATAAGTTCAATGCAAATAGCTACGAGGGAATAATAATTAAATTGCGAGATTAGCTACTGTCACACCCTGTGTTCGGATTATCCCTACAATTATAAATATAACTAATGGTGTTATTATAGTATAAATTAAAAAAAAAAAATCTTATTCACAAGTTGTTTGATGTCATAATCATGTATTCTTAAAAAAAATCTAAGGCCATTGATTGAAATGGAAGAACCACCATTACTTTTGCGTGCTTGAGACTAATCAACATGACGGGGACCTAACCAAGGACGGATTTAGAGGGCAGGGGTAGCGGTGTGACGCGCGCATGCGCTCGATAATTTAAAAATTGTATTTTTACTTTTATAAATTTTTGAAAATTTAAAAAATATTATTAACAAAATTTATCTTTCAATACGCATGTTGTAGTTAATTTTTGTTTCTAACATTAAAATTTTAGTTTCATCTCTAAACCTATCTAAAAAAAGACACTTTATTGATTGTTTTTTAAACAACTCGAATAATCTATATATTCATAATTAAAAAAGAAAAAGAAACAGCTCCAATCATGACCTTCGTCCATTTGTCAAGAAGAACTATGCCCTTTTCCCTCTCTTTTTTCTTCCTCCGTTGCTTTATAAAAGGTCCGGCCATACCTTGTTTCATTTCTGCGCATAGACATAAATTATAGATATTTGACGAATTAAATTAAATGTTCACTTTTATAAATAGTTTCAAAAAATTAGTGTATATCTTTTGTATAGTTTCAAAGGGGTCTCATCATCACGCACATCCGGAAATAATAATAATAATAATTTTCTAAGAGCTAATCAAGAGCCAAAGAAGAAGAAACCCGGCAAAAGAAATCATGGGTTTGACATGGTGGTACCTTCTCTCATGGGACCTTTTTATTTTATTTTTTTTATAAGATCGTCAAACCAAGAATTTAATGTCTCAAGTTGAGGAAACTTAATCATATATGTGACATTTTGGTTTTAAGTCTAGTTGTTCTCTTAAGCGCAAAAGTCTTTCACTAATAAGTAGAGTTGCAAAAAACATTTGAAAAATTATGAAGACAGCAGGACTAACATGTCAAGTCTTAGATATAATTTTTTCAGTAGTCATGCACTAAAGCACAATAGAAAGAATAAACTATAATATAATTGAACCTCAAAAAGCTCTACCATGTTGAGACGACAATTGCTAACTGGAAATGGAAGGGAATATGGGCAGTTATCAGTTATGGGACTTGAACTGGATACAAAAGATTTAGCCATAAATCCTTTCCAAACAAGTATGAAAGTGTCTTACAAAAGATAAACAGATAATAATAATACTACACATTAATTTGTATTGCTAATTAATGACCATAAACAATATATTAAAACTTATTATTGAGGGAAAGCAATCTTGGGGGAAGTTAATAGATGATAGGAACTATAAGTCTTTCTAAAACTGCACCTTGGAGGATTAATTTCATCACAATCCATTTCCATTAACACTTTGACAAAAAGATCCACTTCACATGGAAGTTCAAGAGGTCCTTCACTTTTATACCCATATTCTGATTCAGCTTCTTCAAGCAACATCTTGAACAAAGGATGATTCAAACACTGTGTTCTTATCACAAACCTTTCTTTCTCTGGTCCCACATAAACTGAAAAGCACCCTTCTGGCACGGCTACGCCGGTGTGGGCCCCACCGGACCGCGGCCATGACTTGCTCTTGAGCTTTAGTCCTCCTGCAACATGTCTGCCTCCTCCTCCTCTTCCCAAAGTTCTGCATCTCTCCCAAGTCTTGATGATTAAACCCTTCTTACTTTTCTTCCCCTTAATAACAAAATCCATTTTTCTTTTTCAAGGAAAATTCAAGAAACTGTTTTTTTTTTCTTTCAAAAAAAATACTAAATATAGAGATTGGCCAAGAAACAGGAAACAAGAAAAGGAAAGAAAATTTTCTAACCTCTGTCATAGACCAAATTAAACATGACTTTCATCCTTGGCCTCATAGTGTTACTCATGTTATGGAAAATGAAGTGAACTAAAATGAAACATTCAAATAAAATTGACTTAGAAAAGTTGAAGAAAAAGAATGATCTATGTAGGAGTATGAGAGGCAAGCTAGAGAGTGATGATAAAAAAGGATGGAAACAGTGGAGAACCCTTCAAGGGATAATATGCTCTCAAAGTGATTATTGCTTCTGTGGTAGGTTAGGGTTAACCAAACTAGAGGTTCTTTGTGGTCCTTTATATACAAAAATATGATATCATGAGTCATGACCAAACTAGAGGTTCAGCTTGAGGCAGTTTGTAAGCAAAATGTCAAAGCAATGTCACATATTTGATTTCTTTTTGCGGCACTATATTAGAAAAGAGAGTTCAGACATATATTCTCAGTAAAAATTTACGAGTGTAATTTAAATTGAGACTGGGTTAGTGTTACCAAATGTAAGTTATGTAACTATAAAATATTAAAAAAATGTCACGTATTCGACTTCTATTTGCAACACTATATTAGAAGAGCTATATGGTAGACATTCTCCTGAGTAATATTAAGGGGGGTGTATTCAATGTAGAATCTATATGATTTTTAAAGAGTTTTAAAGTCCATAGGTATTCAATTTGGATTTTAAAAAGTCCAATGAAATCTAGAGGTATTCAATTTAGATTTTAAAAAGTCCATTAAAATCTAGAGGTATTCAAAACTCTATAGATTCTCATAGATTTCATTAAAGGTAGGATTTTGATGGATTTCATAGGTTTAAATGTGTATGGTGAAATCTCTTCTTTTTTTTTCAAGATTTTGATTTTCTCTCATTAATATTAAAATTAAAGTGTCTTTGATAATTTTATCTTAGATTACAATTTTTTTAGTAATCTCATTTCTATAAAATTATAAGAAAAACAAAGAAATATTTCAAACTACAAAAAAAAAATGAGATTTTTTTTAACATCGTTAGAAAACTCAATATAAAATGTTTATTTCCCAAAAAGAAGTCATAATATCCAAACAATTTTCTTCTTGATCATCTTCAAATAGAAATTAAAGAAAGCAAACAATTTCCTCTCTATTTAACCACAAATTTCTATTTTTCAAACATGAATTTCATTTTCCTGAAAGAGAAAAAAAAGTTCAAACAAAACTTATCACAAAACATATCTTAATTAAACCAAAGAAAAAAAATATCAGTAAGTAAATTATACAAACCTTGAACAAATAAATAAAAAAAGCTGCAGTTACGTAATCTAAAAAAAATCAAAGACTATTGCCAAACTTTTTAAATTTTTAACAAAATGATTTAATTCCAAAAAAAAGATTGATAAACATATGTTGACTTTGGAAATTCAACACCTTTGGATCTGTATAATACACCACTGAATCAGTCTTTTCTTTATTTTTTGGTGCTATTTAAATAATCTATAGACTTTATAAATCAAAAGAAATCCTGATAAATCAATCTAATAAAATCTGATAGACTCTGTGCAGACTCTGCATAGAGTTAAAACAATCCATAAAGTCAGCAGAATCCATAGACTTTTGAAAATCAGTTAAAATCTTTTAAAATCCGGATTGAATACACCCCCCTAAGACTCTATGAGTACAACTTAGATCAATGCCGAATTAGTTTTACCTAATATAACGATATCAGGAAGAAAAAAATTAATCAAGGGATTTAGATTATAGTAGCTAATTTCCTGCAGACAACCCAAAACTACTAAAATACAAAAAAAAAAAAAAAAAACTAAGATCTTACCTAAGAATGTATAACAAAATTAATGAGCTCAAAGTAATTGGTAACGATGTAATGAGTGATGTTATCCAAAATCTAGTGTGAATTAGTCTTTACTTTTAATAAGGTTAATGATTATTGGTAAGAAAGTTATCATTGTCAAACATCAAATTGCATAAAGAAATTAATGAACTCAAAGTAATTGGTAACGATGTAATGAGTGATGTTATCCAAAATCTAGTGTGAATTAGTCTTTACTTTTAATAAGGTTAATGATTATTAGTAAGAAAGTCAGCATTGTCAAACAGCAAATTGCATCAAGAAATTACAATTTGTTAAAGATTGTCCGATTAATTGGTTAAGACTATATGGGTGCATGGGTAACGAGAGGTGAAATTGGCTTATTGGGTTGGGTTCGCACCCACACAAAAATATATAACCGCATGCTACTTATAAAAGTTTACATAACTTTTTACTAGTAAATTCGTAATTATAATTTTATGTGTAGAAACTAGAAAGTGAGATCAAATTCTATAGAGAAAAGTACTACTTATACCCATTAAGTATATTTGAAAAGCAAGTTATGACCCTTAAGTTTTATAGGTGCCAAAATTACACCTGATAATTTACGATGTGCTATTTCTAGACAAAATCGGCGGAATCCGATGAGAGGGGGCGGCGTTCCACATGTGCGGCCCGCACATACGAAATGTCAGGGTTAATTTCGTCCAACCAAATTTCTAATTCAACTCTCCCCTTCACCTACATCCCTCTGCCATCTCCACCACCACTCACCCCTTCACCTCCAAATCCCCCAACCCTACCACCACCACCAAAGTCGCCGCCTCCTCCTCCACCACCAAAGCCGCCTCATCCTCCTCTTCCTCCTCCAGCAGCGACCAAAGCATCCGCCTCCGAAGTTGATTTATTGGTGGTTGAAACTTTGAAGTTGATTTTGCTTCCATTAATGGATATGAAATGGGTTTTGATGAAGAATAATGAATTTTTCTTTAATGGATATGAAATGGGTTTTGATAAAGATGAGGTTTTGATTAAATGGATTTATTGGTGGTTGAAGCTTTGAAGGAAGAAGATGAAGAGAGGGTGGTGGTGGTGGGTGAGTGGAGATTTTGGGGGAAGTTTTGGTTTTGAAGGAAGGAGATGAAGAGAGGGTGGTGGTGGGTGGGTGTTTTGATTTTGGAGGAAGAAGATGAAGAGAGAGTGGTGGTGGGTGAGTGGTGGCGGATGGGTGGTGGGTGGTGGAGATTTTGGGGGAAGTTTTGATTTTAGAAGAAGAAGATGAAGAGAGAGTGGTGGAGATTTTTGGGGAAAGCTTTGATTTTGAAGGAAGAAGATGAAGAGAGGGTGGTGGTGGGTGAGGGGTGGCGAGTGGGTCGTGCAGATTTGGGGGAAGTTTTGATTTTGAAGGAAGAAGATGAAGAGAGGGTAGTGGTGGGTGAGGGGTGTTTTGATTTTGGAAGAAGAAGATGAAGAGAGGTGGTGGTGGTGGTGGGTGAGTGGTGGCGGGTGAGTGGTGGAGATTTTGGGGGAAGTTTTGATTTTGGAAGAAGAAGATGAAGAGAGGGTGGTGGAGATTTTTGGGGATTTTTTTATTTCAGATTTTCTTTTCTTTTTTTGGAAAAGAATTATGGGAAAATTGACTATTATACCCCTCAAAATGTACGTGTGCGGGCCGCACATGTGGAACGCCGCCCCCTCTCATCGGATTCCGCCGATTTTGTCTGTAAATAAGACATCAGTAAATTATCGAGTGCGATTTTGCGACCTATAAAAATTAAGGGTCATAACTTGCTTTTCAAAGATACTTAATGGGTATAAGTAGTACTTTTCTCAATTCTATAATACAGTTTGACATTCTATTTTTCATAAATGCTATCGCCATTCACAAGGACTATACCTTTCAAGTCCGAATTGAAATAGTAACTATTTATTAATAATTTCTATTATCCGATAAGTAAATTTGTAATTTTCATGTTTGCGGTCCCTTATGTTTAAAAAGAAAAAAAGGAAAAGAAATAAATCCCGCAAGGAACAAACTGGGGAAAAGATGCAAAATATATTTTTATGCAAATTGTTGTATTAGGACCGAAGAACATCTTTCAATCATAAATAAATAAATAAATTTTATTTTGTCCAGTTCCTCAGGTTTCAATTCAGAGAAACTGGCCTCTTCAAGTCATTATTAATGTATAAGGAATTAAGGATACAGGATTAACAGAAACAACAATAGTGCAATTAAAGAAGTCAATAACAATATAAACGATCTCAAATTTTAAACCACATGATGTTATGGCAGCCTACGATTGATAAAACAAAAGATTAATAACCTAAGTTCATCAATCTTCACTAAAATTTTCGAGGTTGACATTACAATTTAAAATAGTTGAGTCATCGATCTACAGCACTAAAGACAGTGGTTTAATTTGAGAAATATGGCTCTTGATAATTATCTATAAATAAATATAATAAATATAGAGTATGAGGCAGGAAATAAAATGAAATAAAATAAAATATTTTAGTAAGTATTATGCATTATAAAATGGCTTTGACGGACGGCGGGATATAAAATGATCTCAAACTTTAATGCATATTATCCAGAACAAAACCACATGAAGATGGCAGTCTACAATTGATCAAACAAAACATTCATTTTTCGATGTTCATTAATCTTCTCTAAAATTTTCGACGTTGACATAGTAGCAGTTGACATTAGAATTTGAAATAGTTGAGTCACCTACTACACTATGTATAATTAAGTACTTCGATTTTTCTATAATCTATGGATGTGAAGGCTTGTTTGATAAGGTCATACCTCCTCTTTCTTTTCTTTTTTTTTCTTCTTTTTGTAATAAAAAGTTTGGTTTGGTTCGACTCTAATAATCACCGCGGACTAGGGTATGCCCTCGAAATCATAAGTCTCTTATAAAGATTTTTATAGATTGCCCACTAATTACTGCTCTCACGTTAGCAATATGATATGAACACATAACATTTGTAAAAACATTGTTAATTTTTTATCAATTGAATCAATTTGTGTTGGTAGGTCAGACCTTCTCTGCTCGTTACATTTGTAGTGGGTTGACTTTGGTAAAGCTTATGAAAATGCTTAATTGAAAATCAAAACTAGCAATAATTCAGTAGATAGTAAAAATTGATTATAAGAATACACATAACTTGTAAATAGAGATTTTTTATTTATTTATTGGGTGAAGGGACCTATTTATTACAAAAAATAGAGGAATTTAAGAAGCGAGGAGAGGATTCAAACTCATTTATTCTACGTCATGAGACCTCAGCCTTAGCCACTCGACCAATCCACATTTGACCATGTAAATAGAGATTAACTAAGCAAATACAATGCTGATGCACGTCCGTTTGTTATATAGATTTAGTTGTGGCACCTAATGCTTATTCATTATCAAATTATTCTCTCATACACGTGTTGCAATGTGAAGAAAAATAAACTCAAAATCTGGGTTTTTTATTTTTATTTTAAAATGTTTGATTATCGAGTAGTTCTATTATGGTCAGTAGTTAATACATCCCAAAAATTACATACCAACTAATAAATGTCATACACTTGTGTAAAAGAACCTACATATGGTAATTCATTATTTTGTATGTTAATTATCTTCTTTAATGAGTTGATCTTTTCACTCAAATATAGTATATTCATTGGACAATGTTTAAATATGTTGGCTTAATTTAGAACCTTCAATCTCGACAGATAAAGATCATAAGGTATTGCATTGTCCGATTTATTATATTCATATCTAAATCAGATTAGTAGGGTCGATACCCAAACACCACCGACCATTGGTCAGCGAGTAATTTTTTAGATAACCATACAATTTGGTTTGGAAGTAAAGTCCTACGTAAAAATTAAGTTATTTTCGAATTAAAAAAAAAAATATTATTTGTGAGTTCTACACGCGGATGCTTTGAATTTGGTTTGGAGGTAAAACCAATCCAAATGCATATGGAGAGAGCTGGGCCATGGGCCCAAAATATAAACAACGAAAAAGCCCAACCCAATAATAACTCCCGAGAAAAGTGCCCCCACCCACCATGACCCCACGTTATTACTTCGGTTACGAAACGTATAAAAACTAACTGAACCGTAATCTTCGTGCCCATCAAATTTAGAGCTTCCAACCGAAGAGAGGAGTCTCTTTCTTTTCTCAAAATTCCCCTAAAGAATAAAAAAAAAACCCTAGCTTTTGCTTTTTCCGATTCCCCTCCTTGGTGATTGAGTGTCTGTGGGTGATCTGATTCGCAGTTCAGAAGATTAGAGATCAAAACTCTTACAAATTATCTCATCTTTGAATAATCATGGGTATGATGATTAAGAAAGAGTTAATTAATCCAT
This sequence comes from Vinca minor, assembly GCA_026122235.1. Lineage (NCBI taxonomy): Eukaryota > Viridiplantae > Streptophyta > Magnoliopsida > Gentianales > Apocynaceae > Vinca > Vinca minor. Next base: position 2,718,021 of record JAOCZM010000100.1, on the reverse strand, counting down.
CGGAGGAGTTGTTGCAGCTGCCGATGCCGATGCCGCAAAGTAATAGTAATATTACTCGAACTGGTCGGACTACTGATAAGAAGAAGAATAATATTAATAATGATGATATTATTATTTCAATTTCAGACAGCGGTAGCGATTTCGATTCTGATTCCGATGATTATTCGAGTATAATAAGAGGAAGTCCGATGAAGAGACAAAAAATTGAAGCTATTTTGCCGGTTGGATTTTTGGATCCTTTGCCTCCTGAAGAACGCTTGGCAATGCAACAACAACTGGCCAGTAGTTCGAAGTTTAAAACGACGCCGTCGAAAGATGATGGTGGTGAGAAGTTGGCGATGCCGGCGAAGGGAGGAAGAAGAGTGGCGGCGCCGCAAGTTGATGGGGGTGATATTTGTATTAAGAGCGCATATAAACAATTTTGGAAAGCTGGAGATTATGACGGCACTGTCAGCAATGCTGCTGAGTCACGAGCGGGTAAAATCACTATTTGCACTTACTTAAATGCATACACGGAATCTCAATATTGAATTTCGATAATTACTAGTTAAAGACATAGGCGGAACTTGAATATTGAATTATATTGAATCGTTCAAGAGTCACTAGTTAAATGCATAAACATTGAATTTTGAAAATTGTTTGAGAATCACTAGTTAAATGCATAGACATAATCTAAACATTAAATTTTGAAAATCACTAGTTAAATGTATAGACAGAGCCTGAACATTGAATTTCGGGAATCACTAGTTAAATACTCCTAGTTAAATGCATAGACAAACTTGAACATTGAATTTTGAGAATCTTTAAAGTAATTTTTTTCATAAAATTACTGGAGGAGGGAATTTAAAGAAAAATTAGAAATCTAAAACATCAATAATTATAAAGCAATTTTAAAAGATATTTGTACATGCCCTAACCACTTGGTTCTGTCTATGATTATATATTTATTTCGCTCTTTATCGTGTGATGTTATGTGAACTCTAGAACATAAGGTATATATGTTTGGGGACATGCATGGCAGAACGAAAAGTCTTCTTTCTACTTTGTCTTTTCTTTTATTTTTCAGTTCAACTTTCTTCTTCCATTTGATTAATTGTGATGCCAGTACATATATACATAAATTATTTACAGTTCTCTTAGTAATATTCTATTTTCATGTATCATATATTTTCGAAAGGCATACTCAAAACTCGCCGGAAACCATCATCTAAACACTGACAAAATAGCCGCTCAAAAATAGTTTAGGTATAGGATACACCTAAGATATCTTTGAAAAGCATGCTCAAAACACACCGAAAACCACTTCGTAGAGACTAATTTGATAAGTAGCTCGAAAATTCTTTAGGTATAGATAGTAGGATAGCTAGTAAATAGTCTAGGTACATGATGGATTAAAATAAAAGTTTAGTGATAAAAGAAAAGTATAAATATTATTTAGTATATATAGCGTTTTTCTTTATTTATATTTGAGCAGCTAATTTACTGTGATATAGGATTGTGTCCAGAACCAATTTTCTTATAATTAACACTGATTTGTACTTCTAAACATGTGCAGTTGGCATGGATCATCTTAGGGTTCATCCAAGATTCTTGCACTCAAATGCCACCAGCCATAAATGGGCCTTAGGCGGTAAATAATGTTTTCAAATAGTATTCTTTTGATATTTTCCTCCAGAAAATAAAATTATTTTTTATCTGATTTTTTTCCTTCAAATGTTTGATTATTGTTGATGTTGTGCCTTCCAGCTTTTGCTGAGCTCCTGGACAATGCTTTAGATGAGGTACTTGCATTCCAAGATTTTCTTATAATTAGACTCTGAATCTTATACTTCCCTGTCTAGTTCATCAATAATATTGTGCAACATGTATCAACATCATTAAGTAAGAGTGAATTCATGAAACTGGACAAATCGCATCATTCACATGCGATAATATCTTTAGTGAATGATGCGATAATATCTTTAGTTTACTCGACGGTGTACTAGAAGACGTACTAGAAAATCCAAAGTATTCTAATTATTTCCAGTAATTATGGACCGACTATCGATTTTATGCATTATTTTTCTCTTTTTACTTGTAAATTTGGGTATGGTTGTGGTCATCATCAGGTCTCCAATGGGGCTACTTATGTCCATGTAGACATGGTACAAACCAAGAAGGATAAGAGTGCAATGCTGGTGATTGAAGGTATACACTCTCATATTTATTTTTCTTAATAGAGGTGTAGTTTCTGAAATTACTCTTTAGTTTTTTTTACTCAATAATTTATGTATCTTTACTCAGTAATAATTCTAATCAATAATGTGGAGTGCAGATAATGGCGGTGGAATGACTCCTGACAAAATCCGGCAATGCATGTCTCTTGGATATTCGGAGAAAAGCAAGTTGACAAACACTATTGGTCAATGTAAGCTACTCCAATAATATTCAAGAAAGAATATATATACTAATTACATGTTTTATTTGAATGGTTTTGCAAATCTTATGCAAGATGGAATACAGAGTTCGAACACTTGAGTCTTATTTTTTTCCAATTGTTATGATTTATCAGATGGAAATGGTTTTAAGACAAGTACGATGAGACTTGGGGCAGATGTAATTGTATTCACACGCTGTCAAGGGAAGGATAAGAAAAGGTAGTTACTTCATCGTTCATGTGGTGTGGGATTTCAGCTTCATTTTCACTGCAGCTCTTGAAATGATATTATATTACTAGCTATTGGAATAACGAAAGTGATATTTTGTTCTCTTTCTGTAGTGCCACTCAAAGTATTGGGATGTTGTCGTATACTTTCCTAAGAAAAACGGGGAAAGAGGATATTGTGGTTCCCATGGTATGATTTCCTATCCATCTAGACTTGCAACCATATGAGTATAATGTCAATTGTGTTTTTCTCAGTTATGTTTACATATGATAACTCACATGCGAGGGAATTATTTACCACCTCAGGTCCTCAGGACTCCTTCTAGATTGAAGGAATTCTGGTGTCCATAGTGTTGTTTCTACTTTGTAACTGTTTTTATCAAGAGGGTGGAGGGAGGAAGGAAAAGAAAAGAAAAGGAAGAGTGAATAAAGAACTGGAGAATGCATATTTTAGCAGTGTACCTTCCACGTGTGCTTTGTATGATGTCATAAACTCCTGTGGATATAGTTGATAAATATTTGATGCTTGCTTTTATATTTTCTGCAGCATGAATGGTGCTTTTCTTCTTACAATTGTTTTTTTTCTTGAAAAACTGGAAGATTGATTATGAGAAACGAGGTAAAACCTGGAGCTCCATGCCACGATCCACCTTCGATGACTGGAAAAGAAATCTAGAAACCATAGTGCAGTGGACCCCATACGAGGGTGAAGAAGATCTTCTTGAGCAGGTATTTTTCATAACTTCCTATAGTGTTTTACAATTTGAAACCTTCAGCAGCACGTAGGCCAGGGAAAATTTTAACTAACTTCTCGAAAAGGATCAATTCCCTTTTCTCTTTTTTTTTCTCATTTACATGACATATTCTTCTTTTTTTTGTTTGTTTTTGTTTTGTTTTTGGCAGTTTGATTACCTTAAAGAGCAAGGTACACGCATTGTGATCTATAACCTCTGGGAGGATGACCAGGGACAACCTGAACTTGATTTCGTCTCTGATCAATATGTATGCTATGAATGTTCTTAAGCTTTTTTGGCTTTTCTTTTTTCTTTCCTCATAACATATTCCTTTTGTGAATTCATGGAAGACCCGAAGCATGTAACGTTATGTTTTATTTTCCCATTCATCTTTTTTCAGGACATGCAAATTAGAGGTGTCAACAGAGATGAGAAGAAGATAGCAATGGCAAAAGATTATCCAAATTCCAGGCATTTCCTAACATATCGGCATTCTTTGAGGGTATATTACTATTTCTAACTTTTTGTTGCTAGGATGAAGACTTCACTTGAACTCCTTTTTATGCTGAGCTGTTTTTAGTATCTTTTATTGATAACTAATTTGGCTTCATTTTGTCTTCAGAATTATGCCTCAATTTTGTATCTAAGGCTTCCACCTGGCTTTAGAATTATTCTAAGAGGGAAAGATGTTGAGCATCATAACATAGTCAATGATATGATGCACTCTAAGGAGATCACATATAGGCCAATACCCGTCCCTGATGAAGCACCCAAGGATCCAAATGTACTGTTTGATAATTGTAGCCCTTTTACTTCGGTTGTCTCATAACATTCATTTTCACACATATTAACTTTTCATATGTTTCCTTGTCCAACAGATGTTTGCTCTTCTAACACTCGGGTTCGTAAAAGATGCAACCCATCACATAGATGTCCAAGGTTTCAATGTGTACCACAAGAATCGGCTCATTAAGGTTCGTTTTTCTTCTTTGTATCGTCCTTTTGAATCTTGTACTTTTAAGTAAACGCTGAAGATCATATTTTTTTCCTAATGACTGGAACTTTACAAATTTTGGTTTGATAGAATTCAACCAGTTTGATGTTTTATTTTAAGTATTTTAAACTCTTAAAGGGTTTTGCTTATTTTAAAATTCTTTTACTTTTCAGCCCTTTTGGAGGGTATGGAATGCTGCTGGAAGTGATGGTCGTGGGGTTATAGGTAATAATCAGCAGCAGTAAGTTTAATGGATAATGATATTGTTTATGTTCTGTTAACACTTATTATACTTCCCTTTGTGCAATAGGTGTATTAGAAGCAAATTTTGTTGAACCAGCTCATGATAAACAGAGCTTTGAGCGCACAATTGTATTTTCAAGACTAGAGGCACGCTTAATTCATATCCAGAAAAATTACTGGTTTGTTCTGTTCTATTCTATTCATCTGTTCACTTAACTGTCTTATTATGCTTTTGTAAGATTATTTTCTCTTCAAACATTTTACTATAGGTCTACAAACTGCCATTTAATTGGTTATGCCAAGCGGCGTAATAAGAACTCCATTTCTCCTGAGAGAAAAGCCACAGCTTCTGTCAGTGATCAACCACATTCCCATTCAAATTCACAGGAGCACGTTCAGGACCGTGTTGGACCTAATATTCATAAGTCGTCTACTGAGAATGCAAAAAGAAACGAGACTGGGACAGTTCATGATCCAAAACAACTAAGAAGTGATTGCAAAGGACTTTCTGTTTCTGGAAAAGCACAGCCTAATAGGTTCTCAGCTGTAAAGGTTAGCTCCATTCATATTTTTTATGTTTGAGTTGTTATGTTGAGACAAGTATGAAAAGTCGCTAGTTCAATCTTCTGTTTCTTTTACTCATGGATTTATTCCTATTCTCTAGTTTAATCTCTATTTTCTTCTCCTGAATAACAGTTGGAGAAGGCCAGCAGACATGATCTTCAATTGGTTAATGCGGACTCAGATTTGGTGGTTAAGTTGAGGGAAGAGAATCAGGAACTTAAAGACGGGTAATTTAGTCAGTCTTGTTGAACTGAACTTTTTAATAACTGAATCCATCAGGACCATTTTACCTTGCTGCTGACTATCACTTTTTTAAATTCCGTTTCTGTCTGCAGCTTAGAAGATATATTGCATGATTTACAGTCTGAAAGAGATAGAAACAGATTACTCGAAAACCAGGTAAGTACTTGTTAAATCATACTGTGTATAGGTCTTTAGTTTGGCACATTATAACTAAATTAAGATTTTTTTGCAATTTAGCTTGAGGAGAAAGAGAATATTATCGCCAGTCTTCTACAAGAAAGGAGTCGACGAGAAACTGAAGAAGAGACTTTGAGGAACAAGTTAAAGGTAATCATTTTTCCTTCGTTTATACAACAGAAGCATTTTCCATTTATGATCATTTTCCTTCGTTTATACGACAGAAGCACTTTCAATTTATAACTTTTCAAAACCATTATTTGTATTGCCTCTGAATCGTGTTTTTTCATCGCAGGGTGCGGCTGATACAATTGAGGATTTATGCAACAAAGTGAAGCAGTTACAACAAAGTAACAGGGCTTTTCACAAATGCAAGAGTGAAAAGTAATGATGAAGAGTGCGATCAAGGCTTGCTTCATTTTCTTCTCTTCCCTGGATAGGCTATACTTTTTTTAGTTATTTCTCCATATTGTAAATGCCTTGGCGAAATAGGAACTGCTGTTGAAAATATAGTTTGTGAAACGGTAATTTACTGCATGATTGCATTATCCCAGTACATACTAGGTTCTCATGTAATCAATTCCAGTTAATTGATCGTAATCTAGAATTGTCGGGAGTTTCCATTTTCTACCACGTTTGAGCTTAAGTTATCTGCAATTATTATACAGATTGAAGAGAACATATAGTTCTTGTTTCTTTTGTCTTCATGAAAGAAAAATGATAAGTTCATCACTCTTTTTGTCTGCACAATGTCCAAGTGACATATAAATATGTAATTTAATATCTTCTATTGTAATTCTAGTAGTATTACAGAAGACTTCAAACAATTTCCTTTTCGTTGTTTTGAAGTCAGTTTAAACTATACATAGGTAATATCACGATTGTTTATATAATTAATTATCCTTGAATTGTATGTGAAGTTATGTGTCTTGGATGATCCACATCTCAGGGTCAGGCGCTGATGAGCACATTGAACTATCTATGTGGCTGAGAGCCCTCACAGCCCAGGCACAACGACGCAATTATCAGGGGCGCGCTCTACCACTGAGCTAAAGTTCCATAGAATACGACACAATTGTTTATATAATTAATTATCCTTGAATTGTATGTGAAGTTTGAGATAAAGATGGAACTTCTAAGGATTTTGCTGTTGAGTTGCAGTAGGTGGTGCTGGAGAGTAATTTGGTAACCATGTTCTCGGATCTCCAAGATTAAATGCTGGTAGATGTGGATGAGAGCTGGAAGGATAATTCGGTACCCAAGTTCTAGGATCACCTAGGATTATATCCAAGTGAAAATGGTGGAGAAAGCACAGGTATTGGAGGAAATGGGGGAAAGGAGGATATGTGGAGGATGAAGATGGCGGTGGTCTTGGAACTGTCGCTGGAGGAAAAGGAAAATGCGGTAGAGATGGTAGCGGGGGGTAGTGGAGGCAGATATGGGTAATGGTGGCAAGGGAGAGAAAGGAAAAGAAAGAAATGGCGGTAGCCGAGGGAAAGGTTCGTGAAGGTAAAGGAGGAAATTGAGGCAAATGAGGCCAATATAGTAAGGAGGAAAATTAGGAAGAAACAGTTTTAGTTTTTTATTTATTTTTGCCTCAAAGCCAAGAACTAAATATGATGAAAACTAAAATATGGTGAATAAATTGGCGAAGAAGAAAATTATGGGGACTAAATAAGATGAAAATATTGTGACAAAATTGGCGAAGAGGAAAACTTCGGGGACTTAATAGGATTAAAACTAAAATATTGTGACTAAATCGGAAAAAGGAAAACTCTGGGACCAAATAGGATGAAAACAAAAATATGGTGACCAAATTAGCGAAGAGGAAAACTATAGGGACTAAATAAGATGAAAACTAAAATACGGTGACCAAATTAGCGAAGATCAAAACCACGGGGACTAAATAAGATGTAAACTAAAATACGGTGACCAAATTGGTAAAGATGAAAACTTTGGGGAATATATAAGAAAATTATGGTGACCAAATTGGCGAAGAGGAAAACTATGAGGACTAAATAAGATGAAAACTAAGATATTGTGACTAAATTGGCGAAGAAGAAAACTCTGGGGACTTAAGAGGATTAAAACTAAAATGTTGTGACTAAATTTAAAAAAATAAAAACTCCGGGGACTATATATATGATGAAAACAAAAGTGTAGTGACCAAATTGGAAAAGAGGAAAACTATATGGATTACATATGATTAATACTAAAATATTGTGACTAAATCGGCAAAGGGAAAATGCCAGGGATTAAATAGGATGAGAACTAAAATATGGTGACAAAATCAGTAAAGAAGAAACTTCGGAGAAAAAATAAGATGAAAAATAAAGTATCGTGACTAAATTGGCGAAGAGGAAACTATAGGGACTAAATAGGATTAACTAAATATGCAAAATAAAAACTTTGGAGATTAAAAAGTATAAAATCTAAAATATTGTGACTAAATTGGCGAAAAGAAAATTTCTGGGGACTTAATAGGATGAAAACAAAAATATTGTGACAAAATTAACGAAGAGGAAACTCCGAGGAGTTAATAGTAACACTAAATATTGGTTAAAAAATGGATGAGGAAAAAACTACGGGGACTACACCGGATGAAAAATAAAATATGGTGAATAGAAAAACTTCGTGGAATACATATGATGACAAATAAATGTTTAGGACTAAATCGACAAATGAAAAAAACTTCGGGGACTACATAAGATGCAAACTAAAATATGGTGACTAAATCTGAAAATAGGAAAACTTCGGGACTCAATATGATGAAAACTGAAATTTACTGACTAAATTGGAAAATAGGAAAGGTCCGGGACGTAATATTATGACAACTGTAATTTGGTGATTAAATCGGACAAGGGAAAACGACATGGACTAAATAGGATGAAGTTTATAATTTGATGACTAAATAGATAAAGAAAAAACTCTGGGGACTCAATATGATGACAACTAAAATATTGTGATTAAATTGGCGAAGAGGAAAACTACGGGGACCTAATAGGATTAAAACTAAAGTATTGTGACTACATTGGTGAAGAGGACAACTACGGGGACTAAATAGGATTAAACCTACAATATGGTAACTAAATTGGAAAAATGAAAACTCCAGGGATTACAAACGATGCATACTAAAATATGGTGACTAAATCGGCAAATAGAAAAACTAAGGGGACTAATGTGGATGAAAACTAAAATGTGATGACTAAATTGGAGAAGAGGGAAATCAGGGGACCTAATAGGTTTAATTCTAAACTTTGGTGACTAAATCGGAAAATGGAAAAGGACAGGGACTAATAGGATGAAAACTAAAATACGGTGACTAAATCGGCAAATGGTCCCCGTAGTTTTCCCCTCATTCAATTTTGTCACAAGTTTTTAGTTTTCATCCTATTAAGGGCCCAGGAGTTTCCTCTTCGTTAATTTAGTCTCCTGAGTTTTCCTCTTCGACAATTTAGTCATAATAGTTTAACTTTCATCCTATTTAATTCCCAGAGTTTTCCTTTTCACAGACTTAGTCACCATATTTTATCTTTCGTCCTATTTAATCCCCAGAGTTTTCCTTTTCGCTAATTTAGTCCCAATAGTTTGGCTTTCATCCTATTTAATCCCAAGAGTTTTCCTCTTTGCTGATTTAGTCACAATAGTTTAGTTTTTATAGTTAAAAGCACTCAATAAGATAACATGTCATAATTGTATCCAATATATTATAGTAGGATCCTATTAACTGCATATTAATTGTTCAAGGAACATAGCAGCAATAAAAACGCTTAATAGAGTATAGTACTTTAGGAACAATTAAGGAGTAATTATGGAGTAATTGAGGATTTCAGGTTCTTCTTCGCCCTTGAACTTCTTCAACAACAAGTGATCAAGATTTAGGGAGAGAAAGAAGAGAATAAATGCTGAATTCTATAGAATCGAGTCGGCCGGGTGTCTCTCTGTCCTTGTTGTGGGGTATAATGCGCATGTTTGTCTTCCTTCCCGATTACATACGTGTTTTTTCGAATATTTAATTTGATTAATCTGAAAATTTTGTATAAAGACCTACCAAATAATATTATTTTCATTTAATAATATAAATCATTTATAACCTGTAGTGAAAATTAATGAAACAAAAGGCAAAATATTTTGTTGGGTAAAATATCATTAAATAGAACTTTTATACCACAAATTTCTACTTCCTCCATTCCTAAATATAAGACTTCCATTACATATTACTCTTTTAATTTTTTTTTTTTTTTTGAAAAACAAATCAGCATATTGGTTTCAATATGAAGACATTAGTAAAATGTTGGGTTTTTTTGTTGTTGTTGTTGCAGTTCTTGGTCTAGCCTCCAAAATATTGCGACTGTTCTTGAAGACTTGGATGCTCTTCTCTTGGAATTTACTTCTTCAAGTAGATATGCATAGGTGTATGGCCAATTTTGGTGTTCTTGCCTGGTAATTTTCCTAAATTAATAGATTATGACTGAATTTAGGGTTTTCTTGCATAACTGGGTTACTCTCACTAATTTGCGTTTTCTGATTTATTCTTTATGAATTAGAAGCTCAAACTTTACATAAATCTTCTTCTTTAAAATGTGAACAAGACCATATGTTTGGATTTCGGGTTAATGGTCTCTAAAGACTGGATTTTTGCTGGAAAAAACTCTATTTTTCATGATTATTTTCTGGCAGAAACTTTGTTCTTCCTCTTTTTGCGATTTCTGGGAGATTAAATGAAGAAGTGGGTTTTGGAGGATGTGAGGAAATGTTGGATTTTGCCTGCCTGAGACGGATATTGATGGTGGTGGTGGAAGTGGAGGAGGTCGCGGTGGTTCTAAAATGGTGGTTGGCAGTGGTGGAGGAAAGAGGGAAGAGGATGAAGATGAAGATGGAGAAGATGGGTTTAGAATTTTTTTTTATTAGTTTAAATTGGGTATTCATATTTATTTTGTTTAACAATTGAGTACCCAAGTTTTTCTTGTGAGAAATATATTGAAATGTCTTAAATACCCTTAAAAATTACTTCACATGTGAGGCACATGCCTCTGTTTATGGAAAATAACAGAAAATTGGACGGAAGTCCCTTATTGGCAGGTCGTAAATATCAGTTGGACGTTATTTGACGAAATTAAACATGTTGGACCTTATCCTCGATGGCAAAATACATAATGTACGAACTGGGATGTTTTGTCTTTTTTTTAAATGAGTTTTACTATTTTTTAAAGTTATATATATTTTTTAAAAAAAATTGACACTTGACACGATATTATTAAAGGAATAGAAAATGAGACACCAATTCGAGACAGAAAATCTTTTTTTGGTAACAGATGGTCAAAATAGTAAAAAGAAGTGAAGGCACAAGCGCGGTGCATTAGGCAGAGATTAAGCCCCCATAGAGAAAAATGGTCAGAGAAGAAAGGATAACAGGCATATGGAGTTGAGTGAGTCAATGGTACCCTAAATCACACAGAAAAATTATGTATGAAAATTATCTAATGGACCTTATAATTTAAAATTCACTATCTTATAACATTGTAAAGAGGAAGGAATTTCATTGATATTGCTTATATTTCATTGACAATGATGGTTTTTAATGTGAACCAAGTATTGGTTTAGTGATAAAGAGTCAAAGACTAATATTTCAAGACGGCACCTAAAGATTAGAGATCAACCAATAATTAGTTGACATGTGGAAAAATAATTACCTGTAATAGTAATTTATTTTATAAAAATAGTAAATGTGGTGAAAAATTAAATTTACTATTTAAAAATGAAATTTATCAATTAAATTATAATTTTACCATTTTATCTCAATTTTAACGAATTGATAAAATGGTAAGTTTAGTGACAAATTCGGTAATTTTATTTACTTTGTTTGTAACTTTTTGTAAATAATAAAAATCACTATATAAATATCCAAATGCAAACAAATCTTACCATTTTAGGTTGAATTTTAATATGTTATAAATTGGTAAATTTTATAAATAATTTAGTAGTTTAAAAATATATAAATATAGATTTTATGAACTAGTTGGAGTATTATAATACTTTATTTAATTGATTATTTTGCATAATTGTGTAACTTCTAAACTTCATAACCATGAGAGATCAAAATCATGAGGAAGAGCAAAAGAAGCCAATTCTAAAAAGGTACGAATACGAGACGAATAAGGCAGAAGATTATATAGTGGATGGGAAGCATATGAAAACAATAGTGGTGTCAACGGGTTCGCCTCGGTCTGAATCCGACTCACATACCTCGAAAAAATGTGAGCTTAAGTTTAAGTGCGGTGAGTGTGAACTGAGTACAAGCTCAATATTCAAGCTCGAATTTTATGTGAGCCGAGCGTGAGCTTGACCCCTCTCAACATGTACCTGAATAAGAAATAATATAATTATAAATATTAGATATATACAGTCAAATGAATAAAAACTCAAATTGACCTTTCAAAAAGACAAGTATACCATTTTATATATTTCACTGATTTTGTCATATATTCTATTTTTTAATATTTCAACTACTATACATATTCTACCTACTCTACATGGATACCTAATAGCACTGAATTTTCTGACATCCTTTTACCAACTAACATAAACCTTCCTAGCATCATTTTACCAAGTAGTACTAAATTTACTGCCATTTTTCCCGAATCTCTTTCCAAACTCCTAAATCTTTACAGTCCAAGAATGAAAAACATCATTTTCATAACACAACAAGCATTTTACATTCTAGGAATGAACTTTTTTGAACTCCAGTGGCAAGTCAACAAGCATCCATGAACAAAGTTCTTTTTGGAATTCATTCCAACTATGCTGCAAAATCACAGTAGTATAATATCCTTCATTTAACAAAATTATATCCATTAACAAATTGGATGAAAAAATGTACATAACATGTTGGTGTACTTGGCTTTTCTTTAGAACATAAGTTATAAGAATGGTATTGGTTCAATTCTCTTATGAGCATTTTTGTTTTTTTTTTGTTTACTTTTTTATTATAGAAATTAATAACATGTTTAATATTTTACTTTTACTAAATAATATGTTTAATATACTCACAAATAATTTATAATACTTTTGAATAAATATTTGTCAATGCTATGTATTTTAATTACAAAATAACTAACAAACTCCCAAATTAGTGCATGTTATCAGTTTGTAAAGAGAATGAATGGACAAAAAATAACTGAAGAAAAAATTGTGATAAATAGTGTAGAGATCGACATATATGGAAATAAAATAATGATGCTTTTATTATTTAATTTTCGAATTACAATAGATAGATCTAACAAACGAAACTTGTTTTAAAAAAAAAAAAAACATGATTGCTTTTGAGAATACATCAGAAAGAGAAAAAAATACAACAGCTATATTTTAAGTAGTATATAAATCAGAAAATATTAATTAACTAAGATTATATATATTAGAAAAAACTAATTAATAGATTATTACTAATACGGTACCGTTGTAAGTATGTCCTAATGTTACAAGTCATCTATACTACGTTTTTTTAAGTAATTATACACTACTTAGTATATATTAAGTATCCTGTTAAAAAAAAGTATATTGAGTATCATTATTATATTAATTATATTCGTTTACCTTTTAACCGGTGTTTTACATGACTATGTGTTATAGTACTTTGTGTTCTAACAAGCATTAATTTTAATTTTGTATTAACAATTAATCTAATAATTGTTATAATATTTGTATTTGTTCTTCATTTAACATATGTTATATGTTAACAAATAATCTAATCTAAATAATATTTATATAACTATAAAATACTTAGTATATTGAGAGTTATTGTTATAGTAATTCAATTTTCTTTTAACCGGTTTTTTGTAAGACTAATACTATGTGTTTTAACAAAAATCTAATTATAATTTTATACTAACAAGTAATTTAATCATTGTTATAGTAGTTAGATTCGTTATTCCTTTAACATGTGTTATATGTTAACAATTAATTCAATCTACATAATGTTTAAGTAACTCTACAATACTTAGAATATTGAGGATCATTATTTCTATTGCATATGTTCATTTTTTTGTAACCAGTGTTTTATAAGTCTCTGTGTTACATTACGTTGTGTTATAACAAGCACAAGTTCTAATTTTATACAAACAAGTAATCTAATATTGTTATAGTATTTAGTATTAATTATTTTATACCACATAATGTTTAGTCTAAGTATAGTGGTCTAACAAACACTAATTTTAATTTGGCCACAAAATAAAAATTTTGGGGTAAATTGATAATTTCAAAAATATATATATCAGAAGAAATTGTTTAAGTATATATTTCAAAAAATTTGGGGTAAATTGATAATTTCAAAAATATATAATGTTTAAGTAATCTACAATACTTAGAATATTGAGGATAATTATTTCTATTGCATATGTTCGTTTTTTTTGTAACCTGTGTTTTATAAGTCTATGTGTTATAGTACGTTGTGTTATAACAAACACAAGTTCTAATTGTATACTAACAAGTAATCTAATTATTGTTATAGTATTTAGTGTTAATTATTTTATACCACATAATGTTTAGACTAATTGTTATAATAGTTAGTGGTCTAACAAACACTAATTTTAATTTGGCTACAAAATAAAAAATTTGGGGTAAATTGATAATTTCAAAAATATATATCAGAAGAAATTGTTCAATTTATAAATTATTAAAATTATCTGGGTCAATTTGTTAAAAATAAATAATGTTGGGATCAACATAATATTTTATAGGGATTTTAGGGTAATCAATTCACAACCCTAGAGGCACTTAGGGTAAGCAATTAACAAAATATATAGGGATTTTCTGTGAAATTAATGAATAAATAGGTACCTAAAATAAATAAAATATAAAATTTGCTACAATTCATCAGTCCGGTTATAGAGCGGAACACCAAATGTTCCGCACCATTAGTAGTCGTCAAAACAAGAATCGGATGGCTGAGATCATTTGATTAAAATATCTATTATTCATAATAGCAAAATGATCTCAGTCGTTCGCTTCTTGATCGGACGTCCAATAATTGTTCCGCACTATGCGAAACATTTTGTGTTCTGCACTGTAATCTTTGTACACATGTTTAGAAGTTACGCAATTAGGCAAAATAGTCAATTAAATAAAGTATTATAATACTCCAATTAGTTCATAAAATATATACTTTTATTTTTAAAAACTAAAATATTTATAAAATTTACCAATTTATAAAATACAAAAATTCAACCTAAAATGGTAAGATTTGTTTGTATTTGGATATTTATATAGTGATTTTTATTCTTTACAAAAGTTTCTAATTGTTTAACAAAAGTTACAAATAAAGTAAATAAAATTCGTTAAAATTGAGATAAAAATGGTAAAATTAATTTTTAAATAATAAATTTTATTTTTCATCACATTTACCATTTTTATAAAATAAATTACTATCTTTGTCATGAAAAATCACCATTATTGCATCTAAATTTACTATTTTATAGAGTATAAATATTAATGATAAAAACAGTAAGTTTCAAATTAAAAATGGTAAGATTATAATATACTAGCTAGTTATTACAATTTACCAAATTTTGTTTTAATTTACCATTAAAAATATAAAAGTTACTTGTGGAAAAAAAATATGGTCAACAAAAGTGCATTGATCGGTTTGACAGGTAAGTGACATGGCAAACTCTAATTCTTCCATGTCGTTTAGTTAATTTTATTTTTAACAAAAAACACGATAACCTGTTGTTGTAGGTTAATTTTTTTTCACGTGTCAATTAATCATTAATTGATCTCTACTCTTTAGGTGCCGAAAATTTATCTTTTCGGCATCACAACACATCTCTTTGAAAAAATGATAAATTTTGAAACACAATATTTATGTGTACAAATATTGAAGGTCTATATATATATATATATCGTGATTTCCTAAAATAAGAATTTAATAATCAAATTAATTTATCTAACTGTTAGTAAGTATTTTACTCGTACCGAAAAAACACATAAGCATAATAGCTGTTTCCCAGCCAAACACGTGGTAAAAAACAGTGAAAAAGTGAAATCAGGAGCGTGATGCATTAATCAGAGATTAAGCCCCAGAAAGAAAAAGCGTCAAAGAGGAAATCTGCTGATATCAAGGTGACTCTGCTTAGTTGGGAGGGTGGGAATGGGATGGGGGGGGGGATGGGGGTTGAAAGGTGAAAGCACAAGTTTGCTTGTTTTAGATGAATCATGGGAACATGACATCAGTTAGGTACATCAGAGATTAAAAATGAAATCTATGTGAATGTCCTATCTGTTCTCAGCTACAATATTGAACAACAAATATTTCATATACATGAAACACCTAATAGTTAATTCCAAGAAAAATTGATCATCTATTTTATAACATTTGTTATAATTTGTAAAAAAATTAATCCGTTAAAATTTTAAATCACTAGCTGACCGATATTACATATGTATGATTTTTTTTTTTTTTTTTTTGAATTGTGCACTTTAAGAGAATTGGTCCTCTCTCTTCTCTTTTCATAAGTTGTTTGGTCAACCCAGTTTGAAGACATCCAGGCATGCTTTTGTACTTATAACACACTAAGAAAAAGCAAAGAAGAGAGGAACAGAAAAGGAAAGGGACAAGAAAAGCAGAGACAATGGAATTAAACATTTCTTATTACCTTTATATATGGTCGGAACGTCGTTAACATTCGCCAGTATTCGCCGCATCCGTACTTGATCCGCCGCCCGACTCAAGAAGTTAAGGAGGCTTAAGAAGAGCATGCACGCCTAACCTTAGCTTTATTACCTAGGAACTACCACATATGTCCCTTCTTTAGGTGGACAAACCATTTACTCCCATGCTCCCATTACAAAACTGTTATGAAATTTTTATCCCCGTTCAGTGTCTCATTTCTCATTCTCATTAATAAAAAAATATTATTTGTTAATTCTTAATTAAAAAAATAGTAAAATTCGTAATAAAAAAGTGAATACGTAGGAACAAAGTACGAGACACAAAATAAAAATATATAATTTTATGCCTTACTTAAAAACAGGTGAAAATCCTATGTCCTCATCCCTGTCCCCAACCAATCAAAATTTACTATATAAATATTTTTTCTAATTATATATATACATAGAGTGAATTGTGATTGATTGAGGATAAAAATGAGGATAGGAACGGGGATAGAAAATTTTTTGCCCTTAAAAACTATATAAAAACCGTAACTATATATCAGCAGCTTTCCTCTTTGACTCTTTTTCTTTTTGGGGCTTGGTCTCTGTCTAATGCATCACGCTTATGTTTCCCTTCACTTTCTTTTTACCACGTATTTTACTGCTATAGATCAAGAAAAGTGTCACACATGTACATCCACAAAATGGGATGATTCTCCTCATATGCCCAACTCAAAACATTTATTCATCTACACTTAAATGTTTGCATGTAAGAACCAGTATATTATATATATTATAATTTTTATTCAGCAAAAATAAATATATATATATATATATATATATATATATATATATATATATATTATTACTGTGAGTGGGGGTGTGAGAGAGATCAGGACAAATAGGTCATCCACCCCACAGTAACCTAGGACAGATCCAGAACTTTGTTGACGGGGCAAAATATAATTCTAATAAATTTCACTTTTTTTCGTTGGGGGAAATGTAGATTTTTAAAGGAATTCTCATGGGGTTTTTACTTTATCACGGAACTATTGATTCTATATGATTTATTACTAACCTTTATATACCGCACATATTATAAATGACTTGTATTATTAAATGAAAATAGTACTATTTGGCATGTCTTTATATATAATTTTTAGATTAATCAAATCAAATCAAATAGACGAAGAAACTTCAATTACTCAACAATTAATCTAAGCACCGACAAACGTGATGGCCAAGTGGTTCCAATCTTATTTCAAGTGGTTTGGTCCCGAGGTCATGAGTTCGAATCTTTGTTGGTGCTTCCGGCTTCTAAAAATTATACTTGCCCCTTGTTGGTGTTACTTTGATGGGGTGGTCAGTGCTTGAGCTGGTTGTTCAGTTAAGTCTGATATATTAGCTGATGAACAAGAAAGCCTGAACATGAGATAGCGGGAGGTGTTGGTCAACATCATTTGCACCTTCTTATTTTATTCATAAAAAGTAATCTAAGCAGGAATAATGGGGAAGACGGAGCTTAGAGCTCATTTCTTCTCACAACTGTTAAATATATTAAAACTCTGGTCATACTTTAAACAAATTGTAAGGAGGTGCGATTTAGGATCAATAGATGAAGTTCAACTCCTAATTTTCGTGTAAATAACCTTAATGTTCTTAAAGTATAATGCTCAATACAATAAGAGTTTTAGAAATATTTTACTGCTGTTACTATCCTAGAACAATTAATTTGCAGTTAATAAATGTTGGGGCAGCGGAAGCAAACACGCGGATAATATGGAGAGAAAAAGAAAAATAAATAAATCAACACGAAAGAACACCAATATTTTTAACGTGGTTCGGTCTCAACGCAGACTTACATCCACGACCCCGAAAGGTACAAACTTTCACTATGTAATTTTTGGACGGAACAAAATTACAAACCCTCTCGCAAATCAAACTCAGGAAACTCACCATCTGAGTTGGTGGTATCCAACGCGGCACACACAAATAATACTAAACTAAAAGATCCTTATTTATAAGGTTTTCCTCCTTCCTAGTTTCCTAACACAACCGATGTAGAATATTGAGAGAATCCCAACAATAAACTCCTACCATATAATGTTGGATACAATTATGACATGTTATCATGACATCTTATTGAGTGCATTTAAATTGAAGTGACAAAAAAAAAAAAAATTCTTATCATACTCACGTAATACTTAATAACAAAATAGGTCATTTTCTCTATTAAATTTTTTTTCGGGTTGACACATTCACTACAGTCCGATCCTATGCGAAACAGTTTTTTTCAGTAAATATAAATATGGTTCAGAATATATTTTTTGAGATTAAAAAAAATGTGTTTTGAGATTAAAAAACAGGTGTTCAGAACAAGTGTTTTTTTTAAATCAATTTTAACCGTCAAATTTTTAATCCAACGGACGAGAAAAGTTATGCACGTACGGAACTTACCTCGTTCCGCACTGGAGCCGCGGCACACTCACTAGGGTATCGACCATATAGCCGTCTTACCCACCAGGGACGAAGTCAGGAATTGTCTGTTGGGAAAAAAAACTACAACAGTATACTGACATACCTATAAAAATTACAAAAAAAGAAAAAAAATTGAGGGGAGAATTTGATAAAAATTTCTGAACTACACATAAAAATTACTAATATCTAATAATATTTTTAAAAATCTCGGGGCGACTCCTCCCTTACCCACCTGAGCTGACAGGCTTTGTAAAGCCATTTCTGGATACTCCATGTCTTGTGCTGTCCACTGTCCCAAAGTTCATACAATTTACCGGCAAAAAATTCGTCAATCCTCGTTCTGTGTTCCTACGAATAGATATTTGTCACGTGTATATTTTTTCCTTGTAAATTTTACTATTTATTTTAGGTTATAATTTTTTAATTAAAAATTTAATACATGTCATTTTTTTATTGGTGCGACAGAGAAAGGGATAGCGAATGAGAACAAGAATTCCTAAACTAATTTACCTATCCTTTTAAAGCAAAAACTTCCTATATATTTCCTTAGCACGCCTTCCGACAATATCAGACAACCCTCCCTTTATTCACCAAAATGCCCCTCCCTCACATCCCTCACCCCCCAAAGTACAGTATAAATATCCTCATCCTTTCCCCACATCATCCACTTGAAACAATTCCTCGTATTCACATTCACAAAACTCCCCAACACAACACTTATTGAAAAAAAATTAAACTTGAAAAAATAATGTATTATCAGACGACGAATCAGTCATGGGGTTATTATACCCAAATGAGGCATAGCGTGGTGGGACCGGACCCATTGGAGCGAGTGGTGAGGTTGGCATCCGGAAGTGCGGTGGTAATATTTAGTATAAGTTCATGTTGCATGTGCCATGCAGTGAAGAGGCTATTTTGTGGAATGGGAGTTAATCCGACGGTGTACGAGCTCGATGAAGATCCAAATGGTAAAGAGATAGAAAGGGCTCTAATGAGGATTAATCTTGGGAACTCATCACCGGCTGTACCGGTTGTGTTTGTTGGAGGGAAGTTATTGGGTGGTATGGATAGAGTTATGGGTTCACATATTAATGGCTCTTTGGTTCCCCTCCTTAAGGAAGCTGGTGCTCTTTGGCTCTGATCATATTATTATAACTTTCTTGTGTAATAATGTCTGGGTATAACTTTAAAATAGGACACAAGGTTAACAAGGGAGAATTTGGTCTTTTACTTTATATAAATGACCAATTCTTCCATTTTGAAGACGCTTTGTTTCCTATGTTCTCTTTTTCGCGATTTGTTAATCAGTAGTAGTTATTGAAGTTAATTTAGAGTAAAGTAGTATGAAAATTACAAAGAGATGCGATGTATTTGAACCATCCTCTGTAAAGATAAAATAGAACTATCTATTTCCTCTTTTTTTTTACTTACATTAATTTTTTTTTGTCTCGTTTTTTTTGAAGACTAAAATTTTATGTTGTATTTAAACGAGGTTTATGTGAAACACAACAAAATAATTTCATTATTCTTTCACAAAGAATTTACTTATTACAATAAAAATGCAAACAAAAATAGAAACAAAAGCAGAAACAGAACGTAATCCAATCGAGCTCCGCTCTCAAAGTTTCTTGCTAGGTTGATGGTAGGATGATGAATGAGTGCGTGAACATGCAGAAGAAAAACATGCACTTACGGTCTCAGGGAATGTTATGTTTATAACGGGGACTGTCTTTTCAGAAAAATAAACTGGATAAAAGTAGGTGAGGTGTGAAGAGGTGAAAATCCTCTGTCCTCATTCATCTCCCTAATCATGTCCCAACCAATTAGAATTTACTATATAAACAATTTTTTCAATTATATATACACATGTTGAATTGTGATTGGTTGGGGATACACACAAAGACACACAAGGGGACAGGATTTTTTGCCGGTGTTTGGAGTCCTCAAGATCATGACCTCACTATTAATTCATTACACAAATTTCTTGTAACCTTCCAGTCAATCCGGCATTTTTAGACTAATTCGCTTCCCGGATGATTAGAATCATTAACCTTGAAATGCACACGCCCTTTAGGCTCACAGGTAAAATCACCTAAAGCTATACTTGTTTGTCATAATTTTTGTTACTTTGACTATCACGTCTTCACTCACAAAATAATCTTGGGTAGTGTTAGACTTAGATGACTAAATTTTATCTAATTAATTGATTAAAATTGGGGTAAAAGTGTAAAATCCGTAAAATTCCTTCTACCAACAAAGTGTGAATACTATTTTAATTTCAATTTTCAGCTAATTTTAATTAATTTTATTTAACAAAAACCATTACGCAATAATCTTTTCATCAAAGTAAACAGAAGTTTCTGGCCCTTTGGACTTTTGCTATTACTTGGGCCTTGACCATGTGCTGAAACAGCTGAACGAAAATTTGTTAATGTGGGGCCTCTATTATGAATAAGGCGGGACTTGGACATTGAAAGAGACCATGTTCCATCTACATAATTGGTTACTAACTTCAATTTCCTATTAAACTGACCACAAATGCTCCTCACTTTTTTTTTCTCTCTCTTTCCTCCCTCTTGAAGCTTCTTCATTTTTTTGCTTTCATGGCTAGATCCAAGATTCAAGACTCATATGCAAGATCTACTTCAGATCTTTTCAAATTTGGAGTTTCCCTTTAAACTCGGAGTTGTTCTGGGCCCTTCCTCAGTTTTCTTCATCTTTCCGAGACAATCTATGGGACGGTTGATACGGTCATGGTCTCGTAGATTGTTGATTTCTAAGAAAGGTGTTGGAACTGAGCTTACTGCTGCTGTTCAAAGATTTTGGAGAAGATGTTGCGAATTTTTTTATTATGTATTTATTTTGTCTACAGTTTGTAGTATGTACCTAGTCCGGGGTGTAGACTTTTATCTGTTATCATGGTAGTTTACACCATTGTATAATTTTTATTTTCTTGTATTTTTTTTTTTATCTTTTGATTGTAATAACTTCAGTTATTTTATGATTAATGGATAATTTCTTGTTTAGCAAAAAAAAAAAAAAAAAACTTCAATTTCCTATTTTCCATTGGCCTAAATCAGCTGGTCAAACTAGACATGAAATGTCATCCCGTCCTATAACATTTGCAATTTCCCATTAATGGTATAAAACTACACAAATACTCACTCCGACCAATTAAATGTCCCATTTTTTAAATAAAATGGATAAAATATGAGACATTCAATTTTCGATCGAAAAAATACATACTAGAAGGAAAATTTGCACCTAGGACTTGTGTAATGCATCACCTACTCATGATTTATTGTGAACTCCTGTATTTAGAAGCAGAGCTCACACCAAAATATGAGAAGAAATGCATTACACAAGTCTTAGAACCAAATTACCAATACCAGAATGTTTGCAGAAGGGAGATATCATATTCATGGAGAGGAAAATTTTCTTTGATATATACAAACCAAACTACTAATACATCAAGAATTAAATTATTACAACAAAACAAAATTGTAAAAGCGGAAAGAGAAAAGATATTCCAATTACGTTTCCCTTGAACTCTTTAGCCTAGTAAATATAACACAGAAATTAAGTTCTCCTCCTAGCCATTGAAGAGTAATTACCTTCAAAAAGTCCTTCAATCAACGTCTCAATATCATCAGGCTGATACTTAATGTACTTCTCTACGTTCTTTGAAGATTCTAAATATTGTTTAAATCTCCCTAAAAACGAACGATATGCAGGGATGACCACTGCTGATATCGCGACTTGGAGCTCCGATTTAAGCTGCTCATCACTAACCACCCAAGTACTCTGAGTCTTGTGTATCTCTTCAAGCATTGTATTGAAATGCTTGAATCTCTCTTTCAAGAGTGGCTTATTCACTTTCCCTCCATTTACCGTTATACCCTCATGACTCAATGTGTGTAACAATCTCACCCATGTCTCTCTTTGGTAATTCTTATGAAACTGCCTTACCACCGTCGATCTTCTTCTATACCACGTGTCACCCATCACCTGGTGAATCTCAGTGGACCCCTTTACCTTTTGTAAAATGTATCTACCATTATTCATTAAAAATACATAACCCAATGAAATGTCTCTGTAAAGCTTTGATTTGGCTTCTAAATTTGAATCCAATAGGTCCATAACTAACACCAGCTGCTTCGGAAACGACGTCGTTCCCGCGTCCGAGTTACTATGATTATAATGATAATGGTGGGGACTCTCGCCTTCGCTCTCACCGAAATGCGGCGAGAGTTTCGAGGTTGGAGTTCCGCTAACGTATCCCACGTCAACAGATTGCTCCAATTTCTCGTACTGTTCGAAGATTTGTTCCAAAGTTTCCTTATATTCGCAAGCATATTTCATGTAATTCATCACGTAACGTGTTAACGGATGTACAGCTCCTCCAGGGACTGGATTTTTAGCGTGATCGCTCTTGATTGAATTCTCGAGATCACAGAAAATGTTAACGGCGGCTTTACCGATTCGATCACAAGAAGATGAGATCTCCAATTTGATTTCCTCATCCCAATCGTTTGAACACGAATCAGAAATTACTGGAATTAACAACCTTAAAGCTTCGTGCATATCGAGGAATTTGAAGAGTTTCTCCGCAGCTCGTTTCGTCATAGAAACGGCTCCAGGGAAATCGAGGAGCCGAATCACCTCGATTCGAGCTAAATTAGTGAAAAGTCCGCGACAAAGTCGTTCGTCAGCTGAAAATACGGATTGGATTAACCGTTTTTCGGCGGGAAAAATTGTGGTTGAACATGCCCTAACTACTTTTATCCATCTCTTGATTTCTCCTTCCAATGTATCCCAATTCATCTTCCAAATGTCATCCATGTTAATTTTCTCGTATTCTAGTTTTTTTAATTGATCATGTAACGCATCTCTTCGAGAAATCGTATAAACTTGACAGCATTCTTTCTCGTATCCAGCTGCGATCATGGCGGAAACGATTCGACTCATTTTCGTAACGACGTCGTTTGAGTATCCTGGATAATCATCCTCGGAAGAAATATCCGTCGGAGATTCATCGTTCTGATGATGATCTGACGGTTCAGATTTCTTCGCAGCGTTGAATGATGAAAACTTGAAAAACTTTTGATCGTTGTGAACAATAGAATCTTCTAGAAGGCCACGCAATTCTTCTTCTAAGAAAGTCATGGCTCTTTGGAGAACAAGGCTGATTCGGTTTAGTGATTGAGAAGTAGATGAATTGGCGGGAAATTCACTAATGGCATTATTTAATTTGGATATTCGCATAACGGCTTCTATGAAAAATGAATCTTCTTCCGTCATTTTACCCGACCTGCTCCGCGTTACGCCCCCAGAATTGTATTTCGATATTCTAGTTTCGATGATCTTTGAGAATGTCTCGACCGTGTCTGGAACCTCGGGCGGGGTGGACTTGTCTTCGGTAGTAGCTAGGACATCGGTGATTTTATCGATGTCTTGTGAGACACGACGAATGTGAGAGGATGAGAATTCGTGATCATGATCTTGAGTGTCTCTTTGATCAAATGTGCTATGAATGTTATGATGATCTGGAGGAGTCGAAGGATCGTTTGAACATTGCTGAATTTGGGGTTCTTGGACTAGCATTGGCATCAATCAATCCATTTTTGTCTGGTGGATGGTTTTCAGCCATTTTAATCCGAAAAAATTACGAGTTGTACTTTAATGATTTTTTCGTGTTGAGAATTGAAAAGAGGAGAGGGACGGGGAAGGAGCGAATTAGAATGAAATGGAATGGAATGGAATAAGAGCGAAGAAGAAGGAGAAGGGAAATGATTAGAAATGGATGATGGATAATTTGGCCATAGAAGTAGAAAATAACAAGTTTGTTCGTTTTGAGTTTTCTTTGCTTTTTTGTGGGAGTTTGGAAGGTGGTAGTTGACCGTTGACCACGTTTGAAGATGTTAGTAGTATATGCTTCCCACGATTTCTATTATTTTCTTTGGTTCACCATTTCATGCAACCAACGATGCATTATAAATATATTTATTAACAGGTGTGTATTGAATAAGACTTCATTGACATCAGGCCAACCTAAATATGAACGTCGGGTCGAGCTATACAGCTCAGATACTATACAGCTCTTCTACTCTATCATATGATGTGCTGTTTCTCCAAAACCACAAGGAGAAGATAGT
This sequence comes from Vinca minor, assembly GCA_026122235.1. Lineage (NCBI taxonomy): Eukaryota > Viridiplantae > Streptophyta > Magnoliopsida > Gentianales > Apocynaceae > Vinca > Vinca minor. Next base: position 2,693,142 of record JAOCZM010000100.1, on the reverse strand, counting down.
CTCCATGTTATGAATACTAGCTATGGAACAGTTGAATGACCAAAAAATCTGCAATGCCACTTTGTAGGTGACTGTACTAAAAGGTTGCTTGGCGCCACGGCTATAATGCTGAACGCTTTAAATTTAATACATATGAGATACTTTTTTGGACATATATTAAATCTCATGTGTTCTCTTCTTATAAACACATGTCCTCCTAATGATGCAACAAGTGTTTTACCCTGATGAACACGTGTGTTAAAGAATGTAACACATGTCGTATGTAACAAGTATATGAAAATCACAACACGTGAAATAATCTTGGATCGTTGAAATAATCACAACAGAAGTCTAAAAATCACACATATATTTATCCCCGTAAAATAATTTTGGACTGTTGAATTTTTTAACCAACAACAAAAATTGCTAAAATTGTTGAATATATACTGAATTTTGTCCGTTCCACACCATAACTTGACCGGGTCATTTGGAAGCTAAGGATTGGACACGAAGGTAAAACTATTAGACGGCAAGGGTCTAACGAGAAGGATTCCCTTTAAAAGTCATCTTATCCTATCCAGATAGGAGTTGTAATAGTCGAGTTCATAATTTAGCATATTGCGCTAAATCAAAATTCGGGGGTTGTCTTGGATTGGCCATGGTTTGACATAATGGATTAACCATGACAATCTTTTTTTTTTTGAAGAAATATTTTTTGTGAGAACGGATTGGGAAAATCCGTTCTCGGCTTATGTGGAAATTTCATACGCGCTTCGTCACGTCAGCCGAGAACGGAATTTGGCCCGACTTACCCTAAATCAGTCGAACAACCTTCTTCTTCCTCCATTCTCCTTCTCCTTCTCCTTCCTTGCGTTTTCAGCCAAGAGAACCCCCCCCACCACTTAGTTACCTTCCTCCCTGACCTTCAAAAACTACGACTGCCACCCTTACCGCCTACAAGGAATGCCGCTGCCACCACCACCTCATCCTTTTCATCTCTCAAACAAAAGATATAGGGTATAATCATTTTTTTAATTTTTTTTTATTTTGGAGATTTAAACTTTTTGAATTATTTGTAATTGTATAAATTTGGGTAATATTTGTTAATTTGAATGTTAAATTTTTGGAATAGTTGTTAAGTTGAATGTTAAATTTTTGGAATATTTGTTAAGTTAAATGTTGAAATTTAATTGGGTAATATTTGTTAATTTGAGTGTTAAATTTTTGGGAGTGTATGTAATTTTTGTTAAATTGGGAATTTATGTTAATTTGAATTTTAATTATGTTAGTTTTATGTTAATTTTGTGAATACATGTTAATTTGATGTTAAAGAATGCATGTGTATTTTTCTGATAAAATATCGATTTATTTATTTTTTTGTATAGATGTCTACACCCGCTATATTCATCACGGTCCTTTAGATCGGATTGTTTTAACCTAACAGTCACATCATAGATCATTAAGAATATGACATGGTATGGACAAACTAGATATCCCTTTGGCTGTTATTCGCAGTGACAATCAATTTTATAACCAATATAATAGAGAAACTAACCAGTCCCTAATTAACCTTATATACGATGTAGGTTTTGGAGGAGTTTGTAGGATTGGATTCATCAAGGTAGATCACGCTTTAGTGACTGTCTTAATTTAGAGATTACCTTACGGAGAGGCGAGACGTAGGATGTCTTCTTGGACTACCTACCAGAGGAAGTGTGGTGACGTGACATGATGAATATAATTTTAGCGTAGGGCAGTGGTCTGGTATTGTACTGACATCTTTAGGTTTACAATCTAGTACAAATTCTATTAAGGGAAACCGTATCAACCTTTCAGAAATTTATGCCCACATTAGTCACCCACTACGCCAGGATGCTATTCCGTTGGAGGTTGAGCAGAGGGCGAGGTCTTTGATTTTTATTTTGATGGGTAGTTTACCGTTCGCCGATAAGTCGGCTTTCCGAGTGCAATGCATTATCTCCTCATACTCGAGGATCTGGAGAATGATACCATTTCTTGGGCTAGCGGTGTCCTAGCATATTTGTACCGACAGATGTGCATTTCATGCAAGACTGATTCAAATGACATCGCCGGCTGTTGTTTGCTCATTCAAGTAATTTTAATGTTTATTAATTCAATTTTTATAAAATATTATGTTTTCAATTTTTTTTTAATAATTCGTACATTTTTTTGAACAACTTTGGTATGGGAGCATATTTCATGTCTCTGTCCGGAGAACAGAGGCGAAGTTTCAGATGGAATCCCCGCCGGTGATGCTTTCGGGGCAAGATGGCATGTAGCTCGGAGCTTCCGTAACACTCCAAAAAATCATTTGCTGGTGTTTCGTGATCAACTGGACGGGATGAACGAGACACAAGGGGTAAGTTTTAAGTTAAATGTTCTCGTACATTTTTATTTAATTATATAATTTGTTTTTCTTTAAATTAAATGTTAATTTATGTTAATTTACAAGTTATGGAGAGAAAGTAGCAAGGGATCGGGATTTCATTCAAACTGTGCGTGACCTGTTGAGGCAGGGATGCACATGATAGTTGCGGGTAAGGACATCCACACAGTCAGAGGTCTCCCAAACAAGAAATGGAGAATGTGCATAAGGATTATATAAAGTTATGGGATGATCGCTTCGAGAGAATCGTGGATGGTGCTCCAGTTGTAGGTAGTGTGTTTGTACATGGACTGGTACAAGAACATTATCGTCCTCCTTATTAGCAACCCAAAAAATAAGGACACTTCGCACCTTCCAATGGATTTTCAGCCTAACGCCACAGTGGAACAATTTTTTGTAAGTATTTAGTGCTTTTCGTTTTTAAATACTATTGTTTTCATTTATTTCCTCATTTTTTGATTGATTGCTATTTTTTATTACAAGTTGCGTCTAATAAAAGAATGATGGATACCTTCCAAAAATCTTCAACTACATACCATTCTGTTAGCCAGTACAAGAGTATGATAAGTTGGGCTACCAAAATCATCACAGATACCTTCGAGGCGGCTGGAAAGGCAATATCGTGCAGAACGCGCTCTATCAACATTTCAGAGGTGGCAATTGAACGACCATTGACACAACCTATACATCATGTTGAGGGTAGGATTCAGCCAAGGAGGCGGGGCGGGATCTCGCCGGGGTACACAAGAGCATTACGAGACGATACAGCACACGCGTCCCGACGGAGATATCGGAGCTCCTCCACCACCTGAGGATCAGACACAGTCGGAAGTTTCGTTAGCTTTATCTGAAATTGGCGACCAATGGCTTTTGGAGTTGCCCAACAACTTCAGCTGGTCACCGGGAAATGTAGCTCAAGGCGTGGGCATACTTGTGCGTCTACATCTGGACAGCAGGGTGATCAATTTGCTTCGGGCCCCTCGTACATCCTAGGACTTGATGATACACATACTCAGCAAGAGGATCCACAGTCACCTGAGGAGCCTGTACATATCGACCTCGAAGACATGAAGTTCATAAAAACCGCCCAAGGTAGTGCCATAAGAACGAGATATGGGCACACGTACTATCTGAGAAAGAAGTCGAGAAAGAAGGTTGTATATACACCGGGGGATCAATAGAGAAGACATTGATTTTATTATGTATTGTTTATTTTAAGTTACATTTGATTTTTACGTTGTTTAATATTATTATTCAAGTTAATATTTTTCGATTGATATTATACTATTAGTACACTCTTTTCAGTTAATGAAATTCATTTGGAAAAACCTTAACGGCTAAGCAAAATTGGCTATAATTGGCTAAAAATCCCAAATTAAACACTATTCATCCCCTGTTGGTATAAGGGATTCACCCAACTATTTACCATTTTGCCACCAATTTAGCCAATTAATTGGCTAAATTTTAGCTCCCTAGCAATGTCCAATTCATTTTTAGCATTTTGCATCTTGTTGTACAAAGTTGGACTTTACAAATTTTAGGCAAAAAACAAGAAGTATCAATTTTAATTTTGAATGGTCTCTGCCAATATATAACGGATTCCCCAAAGCCGTTATGGATTTGAGAATTTTTTAAAAGTGTTTTTGACAAAGCTACTGCCGAGTGAGAACGGATTCCTCAAATCCGTTGACGTGGCGAGGTGCGTTTGGAATTGCTACATCAGCCGAGAACGGATTCCCTCATCAGCGCGTTTTAAAATTTCAATTTGACAAGCGATAATATGTTCCGCACTGAAGCCGCAACGTTATGCTGCCTCCATTCCTAAATATAAGACTCTTTAGACAATTTTAGAAAATTAAGGAATTTGTCATTTTCACCTAAAGTTCCAATATTACCCCCCTCTCTCACTTCTATAGCATAAGAAAAGAAATAAAAAAATAGGGATGGCAGAGGCCGCAAATAAAAGAAATGTCGAGAGTATAATTGGAATAAATTGTTGACAACTAATAAAAGAGCCTTAAACGACAATTAATTTGGATACATATACATCTTCTAAACGACAATTAAATAGGAATGGAGGGAGTACTTGTTAGGGGTGATACTCTTTCAAACTCGGACCTTTTGTGGATAATTTCGATGGTTAATAACAATTTACTCGGGAAAAAATATTTCAAACTCACCGTGGTTATATGTAGGGGTGTGCATTCGGTACAAAATTTCGGAATTCGGTTCGGTTTTTTAACGTTTTTATGAAAACCGAACCGAAACAAAATTTTATAAAAAACGTATACCGAAATTATTTCAGTATGGTTCGGTTCGGTTTGTACCGAATTTTTTTTTCTTGTGGAGCTCAACTTAATAAAAAATAGACAACGATAAAATTATAATGCACAATTAAATAAAAACAATAAATTAAGAATTAAGAATAAAAATACAAACTTTACAACAATAATATAACTCATTAAGTCCCCAATCATTCTGGGGTATTGGCCACATTTGACAATAATTATACAAAGTATCTACTCCCCGAATGTCACTGAAATAGATGGATTGAAGACATATCTAAGTAATATTAATAATACGTATAAGTATAATACATTTTTTAATAATAATTGGTCTATTCAATATTTCGGTAATTCGGTTTTTAAAATTTGAAAATCGAATTATTTTTGATTTTTTTCAAAACCAAACTGAATAAACCAAATCATATAGTATAATTCGATTTGATTCGGTTCGAAATTTCGGTTTAACCGAATATTGAACACCCCTAGCTATATGCACAAGAAAAGTTTGATAATCATCATGGACAAAGGAATCTTAACCTTAAAAAATAACTCATATAAAAAATGGGATAGAAAAAAGAACAATGGGCTCTTGGGCTTTATTAAAACCTATTCATAAATCCAGCTAGTGACGTTTTGGGCTTTAAAGGTTTAAACCAAACAGAAATTCGCGCAGATTGGTCCATCTTCAAATATTCACCAAAAAAAAGTACATTAATGCAAGCTCAATCTTAGAGATTTCTTTTTCTTTTCCTTTTTTTGTTTTCATGTGTAATATATATGGTGAATATGTTGAATTCAAAACATATTGCTCCTCCAGGCAAAAGTTCTATTTCAACCATGTTAGTCTTACTTGATTTACTGAGATCACTTTAAAGCCCTTAATGAACTCTTTAATTGTCTTAAATAACGTAACATTACATTTGATTTTTTGTCAAAAAACTAACTGAACACTTTTAAACGTCTCTTTGATTCTTTTTCACTTTTTTAATGATTAAACATTATCTCAAACTTTGTTCAATGTAAAGAAAGACACATTTTTAACTTACCAAATTATAGGAAAGAAATGTATTAACCCTATCTTTTGAGTTAATAACTCTAAGATGATGAAATATTTAAATCGTAATTCAGATTTTTTTTATATTTTTTTACTGGAAAGCTCCATAGGTCTACCAGTTATGTACGATTCATTAAGATATTGATTGCCTGAGGACAACAAGTAGTGTTCCCTTTGCCCTCAACAATTTTTATCCCTGCCATAGCTGTCTCTGCTTACACCAAACTTTGCAGAGGAGTCCAATGACCACATGCTTATGAATCGAAAAAGTTAACAGTTCAAGTCTATTTTTTTCAATGTTGTATTATCAATTGCGTTATTAATTTAATACACTGGTTAAGTATTAAAATTACCATAATAATTATTTTGTTTAACTATTAGATCAAAATTAACAATTGAGAGTATTTCATCATCGGCTCATCAAGAACCAACGAAAAAAAATTGATTTATTGAATAGATGAATGGGGAGACCTTCAAATCTGATCCAAACTGGAACGATTGATGGTTCCACAACGTATTGAAATAAAATTGCCACTTGAAGACCCTCATCAGCGAGCCTCCAAAGTTCCAAACACCTCGCCGACAAAAGCGGCAATAGTAGTCCTCTTCTTGTTCAAATCGTATGATGATGTGTTTCGAGTCTATCCACCCGATCCAAAATCCGCCCTTAAACTGCAACCTAGTCAAGTCCTTACAGAGGATTTCGAGCGGCGGTGTGCGGCGGAAAAACTTGCCCACAAGAGCTAGTTTCTATGGAGCCTCCAATGCCGCGAGTTCGTCTTCGTCAATGGTGATAGCGAGTTCTCCCTTAAAAGAACCAAGTTGTTTGATAGGAATAGATTATGTCGCGGAGGATCTCGAAGAGAAAAGATCCGCAGATGATTTTTTCGGCCGGCCGGCCAACATAGATCAGTGCGAGCAATGTTTATTGTGCATAGGAGTCTTTAGGTTTAAGGTTATTCAACTCCTTGGTCTCTCTTGATCAGCTAAAAGCCCACTGAGTTATGTCTCAGTGTACCTCAATTATTCATTCCGTGCATTGTGGCCAAGCTGATCACTTCACTCTCTATCAGCTCTTAGCTTTTGCCTTCATAGAATGGACCACAACAGCCATATATGATTGCAAAAAAACAAACAACTTCTTTAAATTAGCCTACACAAACAACTGTCCCATGCCACCTTTCTTCAACCGTACAAAAATTGTACGTTTGAAACAAACAGTGACCAAAAACATTAGTAATATATTAGATTCATGACTTTGCCAAATATATCACCAACAAATAATAGTCACGTGACTCGTTCCCTACTGCTCTTTGATTACACCAATGTTTCTATCTATTTCTCCGTATAAGCAAGTGTGCAGTGATAAGACTTATTATTACTATGTCATACTTTTATCACCAATTGCAAAATTACCATAGTCGGTCGAATTGCATTGAAAGTTTTACCGCAGTGGAAAGGGGCAGGGACGAAGCCAGAAATTTGGTATTGGGGGGCGAAATTGACAAATTCTTGGGGGCAATAAAAAAGGCAAAAACAAACTTTTGGGGGGCGAAACTGATAAAATTTTCCAAATTTTTTCAAAATACACATAAAATTTCGATAAATAGTAGTTTTTTTTAAAAAAGCGCCCCCTGTCTTCGCCCCTGGAAAGGGGTCATGCGCAGGAGTACCGTGCTAGTTAACACCGGGTCCAAGGTTGTTTAGTGCTCCCCGGCTATGGCTTAAAAGGCATTTCTCAATAAGTGTAAGACCTATTTTTCCTGTGTAGAATAAGTGTTGTTAATTTGGTTAATCCTGATGAAAATACCGGTGCGATAACACATGTTTTATGCAAACATAAAAAACAAGAACAATTGTTAGCCCGTTGAGAATACCTATGCGATAAAACCGATTTTACACAACCAACAACAACAATTGTCCGTTTCTGTTGAGAAAAACCGCTCACCCTTATTGACAACATCTATTGCACACATAAAAAATTGGTGTCAACAACTGCAAAAATCACAAAATATATTTTATTGTACGAGCGAGAATCGAACTCCCGTCATCATAATTAAGGAATAAGGTGAGTAACCGTATCACACCTTTGTGACTAGAACTTTATACTTTTAGCTTTAAAGGAAGGCCTCATATATAGATGCTAATAATTCTCTAGAAAGGCACCGCCAAAATCATTGTCAAAGAGAGCATAGGCTTCCATTCTTTGCAAAATGGACCACAGAGGTGATTGTCTTCTTGCTTGGGAGGTGGGAGTCTGTTTCAGAGGGCACCTCTTTGGGTTGGGGGGGGGGTGCTTGGTTAGGACCTTAAATAGGAGAAAAGGGAACTTGTGTGGTTTGTCGGCTAAGGCATTTCATTTGAATTTAGATGTGGCACATTCTAGGATCATCCTTGTCGACACCTCATATGTATGAGATGATTGGTTCTTCCTTATTTAGAAATCTTTATAAGTAAAAAAAAAAAAATCATTTGCACATTTCTTTTTCCTTAGAGACTTGGGGTTCCTAATATCAACAAGATTAATCCAATCGGTTCAGGTAATATCTGTAGAGTTTGATACTCACCACTTGAGTAACGAGTTTAATTTTAACATAATGTCACAAGTATGAGTTGAACATTAAAAGTATCTTTGAATTGAATCTGGATTGGAGATCGACTGACTTGAAATTAGGACTCGGGACCTAAATCAGCTTTGGATAATTGAATCCGAATATCTATAATGGGCAAACCATTAGTTCAATTAATGGGTCATCAAAATCTGACACGTCTCAATTTGAGGCAACTTAGGCCATTACCTCAGGCCCTCATAAAATAAAAGCTCCAATTTTTATTTATTTTAACTAAAACTTCACTTCAAACAAAACAAAACAAAAAGAATTTAGAGGCCTCATATAATTACATCACATACATTGCCCACTAAATATAGGTCTAACCTAAGCCCATCGAGACTCACTTTCAGAGTATAAAAACTTAGTGGCTTTCTATCTTACATCATTAAAAAAGTTTAGAGTATTTTATTCTCTTTACTTTACGCTCAATATAAACAAATTCCTGAAGTATTGTAAACAAATAAAATAAGAAATAATAGATCTCTACTAAAAAAAAATTTCAAAATTAAAACTAATAAAATCTTATTTAAGATCAACTATGTTACAAGATAGATTAAATTGATTAGATATATTATCTTTTGAAAATAATTTATTAAAACATCTTGAATATGAAATTTTAATAAGTAATTTTACATCCGAAAAATGAAGAAAAATAAAAAAAATCTTTAATTTTTTCAAATTTTTTTTTTTATATAAGTCTCTGATAAAATTTTATTTCAAACCCTATGTTCATTCATACTGCGCTGCCCCAACAAGAAAAGAAAAAATAGATTCATATTGTACGACATCTAATCCACTCAATTGAAGTATTTTCTTGGACAATTGACAAATCGTTTCATATTGTTAACGGATGTGCATGGATTAATTGTTGCATTGTTTTTTTTTGGGTTCTAGACCACAAGTGTTCAAATCCAACATATTTGACTAATTTGGACAGGTGTTGTATAGGTCAATAAGGGGGCGATCCTTCCAACATCAATAACTCCGCGCAAATGTTATGGTCGCAGTTCAAATTCTATCATTCTTAAATGAGAATGAGCCCTCATCCATTCCACCACATGCTGGTGTTAGTATTAATTGTTGCATTGTTGCATGTAAAGAAACTAACGTATTTGATCAAACACTTCCTACTCAAGATATAAATTCTTAGGGGAAACATTTTCTTTAGAACGGTACTATTGGGTCCTTCTCTCACAGTGTGAAACAATTATGGACCGTCGGATATAAACTCTGACGGCTTAGATTATTTAGTTAATGCCTTCTTCATAGTATGTATTGAGGTCCAAATGATCTCACTCATCAACAATTGATATTCCGCACTATACCCGGCTCGGTGAAGGAGGGGTCTAATAGTACTGTCATATATTCTCCCCCTTTTGTTAGCCATTTAGTGGAAGGGATGCCCGTGAGACTTTTTTTTGCAAGATTGGTCATGTAATGATGTTAACAGTTTGTCCTGACTTTTCTTTTGATTTATATATTATGTCCTGTTTAACCACAAAAAAAATATATATTTTGTCCCGCTAGACAAAAAAGAAAAATATTTACCCAATATTGTTGCAGTCTTCTCTAGATAAGGCATGTTTTGCAAATTTAGGGTTTGTGTGTTTAATAAAAATTCCTTGGGATAGTAAGAAGGGGCACCCAATATAGAATCAATTTGTTGCTAGTCAAGATCGATCTAATGATTTCTTAGGTATTATTCTCATTCCACAAAGATGCTAAACATTATTTCTGTATTTCTCCCCTTTTTCCCTTCTTCCTTTTCTGTCTTTTCTCAGATTCAAAATTCAGAATATGGTCTCTTCTCCACTAAATGGAGAATAATACGAAGAATTTCAGTGGTAAATTGTTAGGTATACCGTATAATTTTTTTGAGAAGTAAATGCGAAAATTTATTATGAAAGATAAACGTCTACTTTAACGGGTAGTAGCAGACCAGATACATGGTGAAAATTCTCAAAACTAATAAATTGATTCACTAAATTTCTCACAAAGGTGTATTTGGACTAGATTTAATCTAGGGTTTGACTGGATAATTTTGAAATTCAGACTAATTTCCAATTTCTTTTGATTTGAATTTGAAAATAAAATCCTAAGCATTGATGATCACTAGGATGTCAGTCGAATTATGTGAGTCGAGCTTGGCGTAGAGCTTTAACTGGGTTGAGCGGGATCAAGCTCACGCTCACATAAAATTTGAGTTTGAATATTACGCTAACGCTCAACTCACTTAAACTCACGCTCATATATTTTTGAGTTATATCCGAACCCTAATAATCACTTAGAAAAACTAATTTTAATATATATGAGACTAGTGTATAAAATTGAGACAAAAAATGACAACTTAGTCAATCCATTCAGATCCTTTAACTCGGAAAGAAAAATTGGAAAAAGTAGGATTCATAAACTAACGATCTTCGAGGATATTGCACGGAATAAGACAAATAAAATAAAATCCCCAGCACGTTGCATGAGTGATATTTTGCAGTCCGCCTCCTATGCAGAATAAGTTTTTTTCTATACATGCAGAACATTTTGTTTTGCCTTGAGTACAGATAATAGGTGTTCTGAAATCAGAACATGTGTTTATTTTAAATTTTTTAATTAATCTCAATCGTTAAAATTTTAATTCAATAAGTGAGAATCCATTCCGCACGTGCGGAACAAAACCTATTCCGCATAGGAGCCTTGGTGGATATTCTGAGTGTCCGCATTGGACCGTCTATCAAGTTGACAATGAATAAAAAGGTTAAAATAATCACGACCTATGTTAAAAGTATCATCGTAAGGAACCAAAACAAATGTAACCTTAAACCTTCAAAATTAATGTTCTTCTACAATCTTCAAAAGTAAAAAATATATGTCAAGTGATAGCGGCGTGCTAACTTTATAACAATATAAGAGTTCGAATATTCTTGATGAAATTAGTCTCTTATATTAAATAGTTAATGTCATATTAAAAAGGTCCGAATCAAGTTCTATTTCTGAGTAAAAATCAAAGTTTGTGAGCGCTCCGCATATCAGATTTTTGTTAAAATATAAAATCTCACATAATCTATCTAAGAAAAATCATGTTACTTATAAGTGAGATGTTTTTCTTAATTATTTGATGTAGTACTTTATATTTCAACGCTCTCTTTATATTGATGTGAAATTAATTTAACATTCTCCTCACTGCAAAGTGGAATTTAATTCAAATTTCGCCGCCATACTTGAATCAGATTAATCTATGAACTAATGTACAACCAAGGTTAAAAGAAGAAAAAGAATATAAAAATAATAATTGCGTATACGAGTAAGCATCCGTGTATGGCTTTCAACTTGTGAGACACGGCCGTTTGACGATCCGTTTTCTTTTTCCATTCCTCTAACCAACTTGCTACCAACTGTCCATCTACTGGAACTTGCATTTTTTCCAATACATAATTTTAAGATAAATTATACTTCTAAATTATAACCAAGTTAATCGTTTGATTATTTATCAATTTAATTTCTTATACAAAATGAATGTATAATTCCGGATGAAAAAGTAAAATAAACTTCTAAGTATTAGTATAATAGTAATTGGATATATATGGGCAATTAGAACACACAATTTGCAAGTATTTTATTATAAAATTTACCGTACTTAATAAACATAGTGGAAGTTTGATTTATGTCAAAGGTATTAAATTGGATCAATTGTGTGGTAATGTTGTACATATAGTTTGTAGTAAGTTTCTACTAAGGCACATTTCGTGATTTAAATAATTTATTAACTAAGAACGAAAATGTGAGGCTCCTTATCGTAGATGTTAAATACTTTTTAGAATTTGATCCTTAGAGAGTAAAAATAAGGAAAGAGAGAAATTAATTTAATCTTTCATTCTTTAATTTTGGTAATTAATCTTTAACCTTTAACAAAAGAAGAAGGTGAATCTTTGTTATTACTAATTAACATTCCGACGGAGATTTCCATTCTGTGATTAAAATACCATCGCCAATTCGGCATGAATAAATTTACATTCCTGGCCGTGATAAATATCAGCCTTTCAATAAATTAAAATTAATTTTTTATTAAATCATTGGCATTTTAGGAAGCATAAATTCCATTTAGAATTAAAAAGTTTCCAATGTTTTAACGTATTGAAATAAGTAGATCTCGAGTCGACGAATGTTCACACACTCATTCTCGTTATCTTTCTAATAAATTTCCTTTGTTTGGACAAATTATGCTAATTCGTTACTTCTAAATACGCGTGTTCATGATTGTTGAAGCCCAACTGGGCGTACACTCCATGAGGGAGAGTAGCACCTCACAAGAGGAGGAAGAGATAACCCTAGAAAGGGAGACAATTTAAAACATACCCCATGCGCGGGGAGGGTATCGTGGGCAGGCCGTTGCCCCACTGGGCAAAGGGCCTTGTGATTCATGATTGGTTTGGTACAGTTTTAACAATTTTAAAATCAAATAAATATTTTTCATTTTAAGAAATTTATAAATCAATCTAAATCATTCAAAACTCCAAAGTGATACATTCGGTTTGCATTAATTTAGTGTGATTTAGTTTGATTTCATCGATTTTATGAGATAAAAAATATTTGGATTACAATAATGTTCATGAATAACATAATACATATAGTGTGGGAATCAGGCTGCCCCAGTGGAAAAGGTAGCCATAATCCTGGCTTCGGCCCAGGTTCGATTCCCACACCCCCGCCCCGTAAAAAAAATAATACATATAGTAAATTAATAAAATCAATAAATCATTATAATAATTAATCTTTTAGCCATTAGGCACACACACTGAGTGAGAAATAAGAAAAAAGATGTTTATGTCATAGATATGATACATAAGGTTCAGAATGACCCACGTCATTATAAAATATGGAGAGAAATAATTTGCTTAATTATTTAATTTTAATAATGAATTTTAAACCATAAAATTTGTATAAGATTTTTCTTAAAAGGAAATATATATTTGTTCTTTATTTTTTCCTCTAGTTTTCATTAATTAATAGGGGTTTAAGAGTTTGTTTGGGATTCTTTGAGATCAGAAATTCTATTTGCATGTGCAGAACTCTTACTTAATGTTGGATAAATTAATTTAATAGTTAAATTTTATTTAAAAACTAAATAAATTATTCTTAGAGTCAAAACAGCTTCTCATTCTTCTTAAGTAAAATTTAGCGGTCAAATTAATTCATCCAACGATATGAATAAATATTTCTTTTGCAAACGGAAGACCTGTTCCGCTGGATTATGAGTTTAATAGGAAAGTAAATGTAAGGCAAATTGGTAGATTTTGTCCCTAAATAATTTATAGTCATGCATAAGATATCTAAAGATTAATTCTGGACATTAAAATAACTAAACAATTTATTATTGGTATACAAAGTCCTTCAGTACAAAACGTTACAGTCAACCTGAATTTGAGAATTTTTTTTTTAGTCAAAGCAACAATTTGAAAGGGTAATTATGGTACTTTGCACAACTACCTCTTCTTTTTCAACACCACCCCGATTGATTCTGTCGTGATCTTGGGCCACCAAGTGGTCATGACCGGACCACTTGGTCCACATTCAACCACATCACAGTTTTGATTAAAATAATAAAAACAGGTGGGGCCTTATAAGAATTTTTTTTTTAATCAAAATAGGTGATGTGGTTAATTCTGAACCAAGTGGTCCACAACCCACATATAACCCAGGTCTATTATCAGAATTTTCCCACCACCCCACCCCTTCCCCTTCCCCTTCCCCTTCCAAAAAGTGCAAAAAATAAAGCAAAAATGAGGATTATGGTGTTGAGGATTTCAGATTTGGCAAATTCAATGTAATCTATTAGAACATTGGCATCAATAACTACAATTCATCATCCAAAATCCACCATTAATGAACCACGAGAATATTGCAAATTAGAATTGTTAAGATCCTTTCTTTATACCAAATTCAACAATTGTTAAGTAAAAATCGAATATTAAAATTCAATTTTTCTGAAGGCAGATTCCTGTCAAGAGGATTATATGTGTCTCTTGACATGGAAGAAGCGACCTTTCTGTCACCACCTGGAAGCGAAGAAATACTGTCAATTCACATGGCATGGTTGAGACACAAAAAAAGAGAAAGGTTCACTTGGTGGTAGATTTTCAGGCGAAAACCCTTGGACTCAAAGAGATTGGGTCTCTAATGGTAAAGGGCATCATTTTCTTAGAAGAAAGCTTTTACTGCTTTAGAATGGAGGAGAAGGAAGGGGGTTAAGTGGGGGTGAAAATCCTCTGTCATTTGTGTAGTATACATGTCATCAACCAATCAAAATTTACCATATAAATATTTGTTTTCAATTATATATACACATGGTGAATTGTGATTGGTTGAGACTCATGACACACTAAACGTGACGAGAATTTTCTTTGTTAAGTGGTGGGGGTGCATTTGAGCGACCCGGCTAGGGTCAGCACGCGCGGAACATGGGTAATAACCACTAGATTTTATATGCTTCAGATCCAACGGATCAGAAAAAAATGCGCCCCATCAGTACCTAAAAAAGGCTGTCACATTGGATCAAAAGCTCTTTAACCCAAAATCCAGGTCGCCGTCTTCTCTCAAAACGCGGTCAAATTAATTTTTTCCCAAATTTTAAACCCTAACCCACGATAACTTGTTTACACCATAACTGTAATCCACGATTCCCACCAATTTCACTTTCATCTTCCTCCATAATTATTACATGTGATTTGCCCACCACGGTTTTCACCATTAAACCATCTCATATTTCTCCAATTTGAGATTTTTATCATTTTTCCACCGTTAAACCATCTTAGATTTCTCCAATTTGAGATTTCTGATAGGTTGTTCTTGGTGGGTTTCTTCTGATAAGGATAAGGACAGAATTTTTTTAAGAAAAATTGAGTTTTAATTTTTAATTTTTTTTTTGTGGTGGTTGGAAAGTTATGTTTACCCGTGGTGGTAGTGGAGGAGTAGGCTAATAGCTATTAGATATGATGTTTACAATTTTAATCATTAACAGTTGTGAAGTTTATTAACAATTTTAATGTTAGTATGCCATTAGTCTCTGCTAACAACACAACATAACAAAGAAACACTTTTCTTCCAACAATAAAATTTATAATAGCTATTAGCTTGACATATAATAGGTATAAGACAAATTTATAATAGCTATAAGACAAATTCATAATAGGTATAAGACAATTCATAATAACTGTAACCAATATACTCCCTCCATTCCTAAATATGAGACTCTTTAGACAATTTGAGAAAATTAAGGAAGTTGTCCATTCCACCTAAACTTCCAATACTACCCCATGCTCCCTCTCTTTCTCTCTCACTTCTATATTATAAAGAAAGGAAAATGTTGAGGGTATAATTGAAATGAATTGTTGACACCTAACAAAAGAACCTTAAACGACAATTAATTTGGACTCCTAGATTTCTCCTAAACGACAATTAATAAGGAATGGAGAGAATACAATTTAAAATATTATAATTAAAATTATACAACTGGAATGAATTGATTTACAAGTTCATAATCACAAAAACTTATCTTGCTTCCTTTGTCTTCAAGAATTTTTTTTTCTTTTATTTTAATGAAATTTGCAATAATCTTTTCATCATCTTTGGTGGAGAAAATTAAGGAATTTTAAAAAAAATCCCAATCTGAGATGGAGAAAATTTGGAGACTGGGTAAATATCTATAAATATATGGGAATTTTTTTAGAGATTTGGTAAATATCTACAAGATATGAGTGAAAATGTGGTAAGAGGTCGAAATTAATGGGGAAAATCGCGATTGATGGGTAGAAAGTTAAGGAATTTTTGTGGAATTAGCGTAAAAAAGTATCTGGGCGGGAAGCCTGCAATTTTGATGTCTACTGATTTAGCGTGAACGGCTTCATGGATAAACAAATGACTAATAGCCATTGGATCTAATTGTATCGCATACAACGGCTATAAAGTTGTTCAACAACTACTGAAATTGGTGCAGTTCAGCACTTTAGCCAAATGCGCATTTGAGAAGGGATTGGATGGGGTAATTTCAATGTGATATACCTGAAATGCTCTTTTAAACCAGTTGACTAACATTTTTTTTACGAAGGGACTTTATATACCAATAATAAATTGTTTAAGGATTTTAATGTCTATAATTAATCTTTTGAGACCTTACATCTTAGTTATAAATTGTTTAGGGAAAATAATGACCTGCCTAAATGTAAATGCATGCTTCAAAGAATGTAAATGGCGTTCTTGGTCAAGGGGTAAGAAAGAAGTGGATTTTGAATAGTTTAAAAAAAATGTTTAAATCTTACAGTTAGGAGAAATATATATATAAAGAGATGTTCACGCTCTAGAGAGAGAAAGAATCAAGAAATCCTACAGTGAATGTAAAACCGAAGACAAAGCCGGCAAATTATCTCTTTTAAGTTATTTTTTTTTTAAAACTTTCTTTTACCCTTCAGCCAAAGCAATTCAATTCCAACTTGTTTTCAACTTATTTGGCTTTGTTATCTTTTTTTTATTATCTGATTATAACTGTTTTTTGTTATAGTTTATGAGATAAATTGATTAAAGAAAAGTTAAGACCCAAGTTTTGGATTTGTTTTATGTAGGTGGGTTTGAGGTTTAGGTTCAAGATATAAAAATTTGATTGATTTTAAGAGAAGGATTTTCAGAAAGTTTTGATATTTTTTTTTAAGATAGACCCAAGCTTTGGGATTTGTATTATGTTGGTTGGGTTTGAGGTTTAGGTTCAAGAATATGAAAGTTTGATTGATTTTTTGGGTTTTGGATTGAATCAAGAAAGGGGTTTTTTCAGAAAGTTTTGATATTTTCAAATGGGTTGTTTTCCTTGTTTTGATTCAAGGGAGGAAGAAAAATTGAATCCTCAAAATGAAAGAGATGGTGGTAAAGAAGTCCACCTTGCTGTTCCTTCCAACATTTCAAGATTATCTTCTGGTTAGTGATTATATATATGCTTTATTTTGATTGATCTGATCTGGGCTTTTGATTTCTTGACTTTGATTGACTTCATTTCATCAGATTTATTTGGATTTTGTTGTTATTTTCCAGTTTTTGTACAGACCCTTTAATAATGCTGAATATGAAATCAAGAAAGAATCTTCCTTTTCTTGTTTCGAATTTGTGGTTAATTGGGATCTCAATTGAAATAATTACTACTGAAGTTGAGTTAGATTCATACTCTTTGTAGCTGAAAGCTCAATCTTGTAAATATTGGATGCGTATCTTAAGGCCTTGTGAGTTCTTTGTTATGGTAATTTAGATATTATTTCACACCAAAAAGGGAAAAAAAAAAGATTTAGATATTGAAGTGTTTTTTTTTTTGCTGAATTATATATTGAAGTGTTGACATAAATTATATAGGCGTGTATGTGAGAACTTTGTTGCAGCTATGGAGTTCGTCAGTTTAATCTCGCCTAGATTCCGAGTACATGATGTCTTAAAGTAAATGATTTTTATGCGGAACTATAGAGGGTTTTGTTGTTTTATCGAGTGTCCAATGATTACTGGGATACCTTGCAGGAGCTGATAGATTGAAAGCAAGAAACACCGCTGGGTCAAAGAAGGAAGAATCTGGGTTAAATTTTGCCGGTGTTCAGATTGCTGCACAAACCTTCACTTTCCGGGATCTTGCAGCTGCTACAAACAATTTCAGGCCAGAGTCATTTCTAGGTGAAGGAGGATTTGGACGTGTATACAAAGGGCGGCTTCCATCAGGGCAGGTAAATTAGCGGTTAATTTGTATGTTTAGTTATTCTATTTCCCTTGCAAAATGCTTACCTTAGGCTGCAAATACAGATTTAAGTCGTTTGCTTTTTGTCGAATTATAAAGGACTTTAACATGCAACTTTAGGCCTTATAATTTGCCAGGAAAATAAACATACTTTTGTAGTGAGAAATTTTATTGTTTTGTTTGTTTGAGGTCCTAACAGAAACTGGGTGCTCAGGCACACTTTGAAGAATTATTCGTCTTAATGATAATCTTGCTTGTTTACAAATAGGTTGTTGCTGTTAAACAATTAGATCGAAATGGGCTTCAGGGTAACAGAGAATTTTTGGTCGAGGTGCTAATGCTGAGCCTTTTACACCATCCTAATCTTGTGAATTTAATTGGTTACTGTGCTGATGGCGATCAGAGGCTACTGGTCTATGAATTCATGCCCTCGGGATCATTGGAAGATCATCTACACGGTATAGTTTCCATGCCTTCTGATCATGAACTGCTTTGAGTTCTTGCATTATATTTGATAACTATGACTTTTGCAAGAGTTAACAATGCTTTTTTTTTTTTAATAATTCTGAGTAGTTAATAAATGATGCTCTTTGTTGTTTCTCGAAGAATTGTTACTGTTGCCAATTGAATAAGAAATTGACTTGATATTGAAGACTGGGCTTAATTATTTTTTTTGTTTTGATTTAAAAGATTTAGGATACACGAAACAAGGCAATTTCTGAGTAGAAAAACCAGTAACCTGCTTTTGAGGTAGACTCATGAGTCATTGAGCTTGTGTCTTTGGTGCATAGTTGAACCTTCTCGGCTGCCTCCCACTGCCTCCAGCCTCTCTTTCCTGTTCATATTTCTCTTCCCCTGCTTGTTATGCTTTCTGAAATTTGAGATTGTCCACCTAACAGCCTCTATTTACCATCACAAGAAGGGAAAGAAAGAGCTTATAGCGCAAGAAGCACTAGTGAATAATTACAGAATAATTCATGTAAGAGGAAAGCCATGGTCTGTCTGATTGGCTCAGGCAGTGGATGGCATTATGACCGGCAATGGGACAGGGCACTCCTGCTTTATGACTGGCATGGTTAAGATTATAATGCAGTCGAACTAGATACTTTATTGTGTTTCAGAGTCACCTGTAGCATAGTCTTGCGAGGTGATCATCAGCAGTGTCCGTGTGTAGTAATTTGGTACTTTAGCTAGAGGGTCGTGGAATGTTGTATGCTGCTCACTCTGTGCTTGCTTTCAATCCGTTCTAGTGTTCTGCTCATGAGTTTTCTTTACGGTTGTGCCGTTATTGCATGATCGACATTAAATCCTTGTTTTCCATTCTGCCTAATATTCATATTGCTCACACACATGTTCTGTTTTCTACCTACTGTTTGCCATTCATAATGAAGATGGATTCTTTTCCTTTGCATTGATTAATTTGTTATCTTGCATAGTTAAGATTCTGCCGGAGTCGAACTAGATATTTTGTTGTGTTTCAGTCACCCGCAGCAGAATCTTGCTACTGGTGATCATTAGCAGTGTCCGGGTGTAGTTATTTGGTATTTTAGCTAGAGGGTTGTGGAATGTTGTAGTGCAGCTGTCTATGTGCTTGTTTTCTACCCATTTGAGTGTGTTATTGCATAACCGACATCAAATCCTTGTTTGCTATCCTGCCTGTTCTGTAAATTGGTCATCAAGAACTGATTGTAGCCCTTCATGTAAAACACACTTGGATAAATTACTTTTTGCAGATCTTCCACCCGATAAAGAGCCATTAGATTGGAATACTAGAATGAAGATAGCTGCAGGGTCAGCAAAAGGTTTGGAGTATCTTCATGACAAGGCAAACCCGCCAGTTATATATAGAGATTTTAAGTCCTCGAACATCCTACTCGATGAAGGGTTTGTTCCAAAGCTTTCCGACTTCGGGCTGGCGAAGCTTGGACCTACTGGGGACAAGTCACATGTATCCACAAGGGTGATGGGAACTTACGGTTATTGTGCACCTGAGTATGCTATGACTGGCCAATTGACTGTAAAATCCGATGTCTATAGTTTTGGAGTTGTCTTCCTAGAGCTTATAACTGGGCGTAAAGCTATTGACAGCACTCAACCTCACGGAGAACAAAATCTTGTTACATGGGTAAGCTGCACGAATTTTTTTTTAAATGTCTTGTTTTCGAGGATTTTATGTTTCTGCTAGAACTTTTCAAGTATATATTGGTTTAATGTTTAATTGCAGGCTCGGCCTTTATTCAATGACCGGAGAAAGTTCGCCAAGTTAGCAGATCCGCGGTTAAAGGGTCAATATCCAATGCGGGGTCTTTACCAAGCTTTAGCAGTAGCATCCATGTGTATCCAAGAACAGGCTGCTGCTCGCCCTCTCATAGGGGATGTAGTTACTGCCCTCTCCTATCTGGCGAATCAGGCATATGATCCTCCTGGACAGAGTTACAAGATTGCTGGAGATGATAAGAGAAATAAAGACGAGAAAGGTGCAAGAATATCTCAAAACGAAGAGGGTGGAGGCTCCGGACGCAAATTGGATTTGGATGGATCTGAAAAGGAAGACTCTCCTAGAGAGACCGCGAGGATGTTAAACCGGGATTTGGAAAGGGAACGAGCTGTTGCTGAGGCCAAAATGTGGGGTGAAAATTGGCGCGAGAAAAGAAGGCAAAGTGCTCAAGGCAGTTTTGATGGTAGTAACGGATAGCACCTTTACATAGGGGAACTGTATCCCAGATGCTGATCCATTGGTCCTGATCCACGCTCCTCTTCTAAGTAGAGCGGTCAGTAACATGTGAGGAATGTGTGGGGCCAGGATCATAGATCGCATCTAGGATACAATTTCCCTTTACATGTCTCCCCTATCTTCCACCTTGGTTCATATCCAGTTTGCTTTGCCAAGGGAGTGAAGGCGAATACAAGTCCAAACATGAGTGTCCAGAGCTAGAGCAGAGGTGGCACAGGGGACCGGATTCTTTTTCGGTTTTATTTTTCTACCTTTGGTTTTCCTTTTTAACTTTGTTTGAAATCAAAGAAGAAGAAGAATGCAAGGAAAAGAGAAGAAGAGCTTGGATAAGTGTAGGGGCATATTAAGAAATTTTGGACTTTAGGTTACTCTTATTAACTGGCTTGTGATATACAAACAATCTACTTTCTGGAATCTTCTTCTGTAACATGTTAACAGCAGCTGATTGATGCCTCACAGAGTTTATATAATTCCTATATTTTAAGTATTGGAGACGTTAGATTCACGCCCATTTTTAACATGGTACCAGAACTACTTATAAATGATAATCAAGCAATAACTTATAGAGAGGGTAACAGGCCAGCCATAAATTGTTAAATTCCTTTTTAATGTGTGCAACTCCTGATTCCATTCTCTAGAATTCTCTATCATTTAATATGAGTTGCACACATTAAATAGGAATTTAACAACCACCAACCAGCATAAGTAGGATAGTTTTGATATTGACCAGTTCATTGGACTATGTGGTTCAGAACTGATCACATTACTACATAATAAGTAGAAAGACAATTATGTTATGAAGTGGTTAATTCTAGACCACAAGGTCCATGTAGACATGGTCCATATCAGAAAAATTGTAGCCTCTTTCATGGCCAGTGGCGGAGGATAGTGAGGGCAGGAGGGGGCATGGCCAAGATTTTTGAAGTTTACATATTAGTATTTTATTTTTTGTAGAAATAAGTCCTTATAATATAAAATTTCTTTGTCCCCTAAAAATGTAAATATTAGGGTGATATATTTAGCCAAAAAATAGCTGAGTGACAAAACCGCAAAACGTAAATAGTTTAGTGACCAAAATAGCTATTAACTCTTCTCTAAAAATATAAATACATTTAATCAAATAATAATTTTTTTATAACTTTCTCATATTATTTTGAAGTATGGTCTGTGACAATAACATCTGCAAATTAGTCGCTTTTTCTTCAAATTTTTAAAAATTTTGGCCAATTTTTTAAATTAGTTTATGTCTCTTTTTGAAGATAAGTTTAAATTTAGATCTTCTAATACAAATATATATTTCTATCTCAAAAATATCGTTTTACACCGTGAACGAGTTCGGCAACCCCTAAATTTAAATCTTGGCTCCACTACTGTTCATGGCCATAGAAGAATAAGTTTCGTTTACGTGAATTTGGTGAAGGGACTAATTATGATGCTAAGAGTTGTTTTCATCGACACGAATTGATGAATCTTAACTATTGATTTTTTAAACGGTGAAAAAGTAGTTTTTTCCTTCTTTGGAATGAATAGCTATTGTTTCTTTAAAAAATGGAAAAAAATTGTCTGTCTCCATCCCTATCCCTAACCATTCACAATTTACCACGTGTATATAAAATTTAAAAGAAATGTAAACATAACGAATTCTGAATGGTTAAAAATGTATAAATACAGATAAGAAGACAGTCAATTTTCATATTTTAAATTAGCTATTTTATTTCAAAAGTGGCTATTTTTACGAAATAGCTATATTATGCTCTTCTCATTCTCATTCTCATTCTCATGGTTGAATCGACTAAATCCGACGACTAATAATTAATTCGGTGACAAAAAACCCCACTCAACCTTTTAACTTTAAGCATGAGAAACTGAAAAGCTTATACAGGAAGTTAAACATAGAGAATCTGCTAATAACGACAACAAAAAACAAACTTCATAGTATATGATTTCTTGTTTTTCATTACAAAATCAAATTACATTGAGATAAAAGACAGAAACAGAGAGATATATAAAATTACAATGGAGACAGAGAGAAAAAAGAAAAGCAAGAGAAAATGAATACATTTTTTTAAAAAAGTACCCAAAAAAATAAAATAAAATTTAAGCTTTACAGACAGCTAGTACTGGAGGAGGTTCAATTTGAACAGTGACTTTGTCGTGGCACCAAGGTTCATCTGGAACGGCGGCAGCCGCCAAATGTTGCTCGGTTGTTTCTTCATCGGCTTTCTTTTCATCGCCATTAACTTCATCAACATCAGCTTCCATGTCGCAGCTGCTACTACTACTTTGAGAATCAATCGGATGAACTTCATTTGAGTTTCCTAAAACGACTATATTTATCACCGCCGCCTCCGGCATCTTCTTCTCCTCGTCCTCCACCACAATCGGCTTCGCGTTCCGGTAAATGCCGTACAACAACATCTGAATCACTCCCAACAAAAATCCTAGTACGTTTGGGACCTGAAAAATCAAGAATAGAATCAGAAAATTTATATTAAAGACGATGTTATAAAGAAACATGTATCAAAGAACTATATTTAAAAAAAATTTATTTTTGACTGTTTTTAAAATAATATACTATATAGGAATGAAATATATAAATTTTGAAGGAGGGACAGAAATACTCACCGCAACACATATGTCATGGATCAATAGACCATAAGTAAACCACAACACTGCACTAATGGTGAGGGTCAATGTCAAAGCGAATGGCATGAACTCTACGCTTCGTGTTCTGACGACTTGGAACTGTCAAATAGAAATTAATTCAAATAGAAATTAGTAAAACGTCGAAAATTTGTTAAGAAAAATCCGTTTCTATCCTATCAATAGGGAGATAGAAAATCGAACATGTTCTTACAACAATACTAAGTGGAGCTGCAAACACAGAAACTGAAAACGCAACGCAGATCCATCCAACAACTGCGAGGCGCATCTTCGGGTCTTTTAGGGCAAAGTTTGTGAAAAGGAAAATAGCACAAAAGATCCCAACGTTTAAAATAGCCAATAGTCTCGTAGTGAATTTCTGCAATAAAAAAAAAATAATAATAAATGAATATCACTGAAAGAGTCATGTCAAAGGAAGATTAGCGCAGTTTTAAAAAAAGAAAAGAAAAATAGATATAAAAATGGTTGCATACCCTAGCTTCTTTGGCTGCATAAAGAAGGTAAATGAAGATGTAAATAGTCTCGATGACTAATCCAATGGAGTTGATTGTTATGAGAGCAAACGCATGTTTCATAAGCGCGTAATACATCCAGAGCATGGCAGAGAAGAGCGCGACAACATAGGGTACGGATTGGTACCCCATTGTTGATTTCTCTTTGCAGATTCGTATAAACGTTGGCCTAAAAGAACAACAAAAATCGAAGAAATTCCCATTAAGAAATGTGTCACCAAGAAAACTAAAAGTTGTTAAGTTATAGATAGACAATTAGAATTATTGTAACTTACAATGGAGAAAGGAACACAGCGATGGAAATTAAGTTTCCTGCAAGAATCATCAAACCCCAAAAGGGAAAAAAACTGTTAATAATTGAATATCAAAAGAGAAAACTGTAAAAAAACGTAAAACAGACACGGATATCAGTAAGTGACAGAAGGTTGATCGTGTACAAAATATGTTCTAAAGTAGTAAAGAATAATTAAATAAATTGAGCACCTCTAAACTTTACCTTAGGTTGTTAAAAGGAATTTAACATGAAATTTAAAAGGAAATAGATATTTACCTAAGATTCCAAATGCAAAAACCAAAGGAGTATCCATTTGAAATAGAGCCATTCCTCTTTAATTTGAAAGACAAAATTGGAAAATTTTCACTCTTTTCTTTGTATGATCTCTCTCTCTCTCTCTCTAAAAAGGGGTTCTTTGAAACCCTAATTAGCTTAGAATGATCTCTTCCAAATGTGTTTGAAGGATGATGAAAAGAAGAGTAGAAATGAAGAGTATTTATAGTAGAAGACTTCGTATAGAAGTGAGTCTCCACAGCTATGCTCATTATTATTATTATTGCATGACAAGTGGAAATCCTAGTAGGTGCGTATCCCAAAATCATTTGCAAAACGGCAAAATATTAGCCTTTCATATTTCAGTATTATCAAACAGGCCCTTATAATTATGTACAATTATTTTATTTTTGTGTTTTGCACTTTGTATCTTCTTTCATTTTCACATTAATGCACCCAATACAAAATATGATTTTTCGGGTCTTTCTTAGCTAAAAAACAAATGTGGGGCGGATCCTAAATATGAAAGAGAACCCATTATATATTGAAGTGTCACAATATAATAATTTTGAAATTTTAAAGGGGCAAAACAAAATTTTAATAGAATATAAGAATAAATTTAGGAGTACCTAGACCATGTTATAAGGGCAAAAATTGTAACGAAATATAAGATGTGATAGAGAATGTGACAGAAGATCTGAACGATTGTTTTGATTTAGCTAAAAATGTTTGGAGCCATCTTGAGAGAGGATTTGATTGATAGAGTTGTCCCATTCTAGAAGTTTTGCTATAGCACCAAATTATTAAGTCCCCTGAAATTCTCCAGACAATTCTGAATTTTTCAGGACTCTACTATCGGCCTAAGAAAGAAACTTCAAATATTTATGTTAGAGAAATTTGTTTTTATTAAGGATTTTTATGTGTCAACAACTCACGCAAACTATACGGCTGGCAAAAAAAGAATGATGATGATAATTTACGTTACACTATCACAAAAAACACTTGTGCTTTTCTTTTCTGTTTTGTTCGAGACATGGTTGTCCTACTGTCAATAGTAGTGATTAATTCCTTTCGTCACGGGAGTTTTTCGAAAATATAAATGACTGGACATATAATATACTCAATTCTCATAAGAAAGAATCAAACGCCAATCTTATAATTAAATGACGAGGTGGATTACAACCACGCCAAATGTGATGGCTATGCTTTCCTAAAGCAGTCATCATTTCACGTGAAATTCTCTACAAGTAAATATAAAAAACTTTTTGCCTTTTCTTCTTTGAGGCAGAAAATAAGGGCCAAGCCTAGCTAGAAATAGAATAATTTCCTTTCATTTTGCTGCTTTGTCTTCTATTGCACCGTTATGATCTTCTCTTATCCTTCATACACCTACCCCTATACTATATAAAGTTTTGCATGTTAGTTGTTTCTTTTTCGATTTTATTTATGTGGTCAAGAAAATGATTTGGATTCTCGCCAGTATAGTTATACTTTGGTGTAAATTTGAGGTATAAATGTAAAATATTATGTTATTTAAGTAATAGAGTTTTATCATAACAGTAAGTTTTCACAAAAATAGCATCGCTTTTAGTGTAAAATTGATGTATAAATATAAAATATTATGTTATTTAAGTAATAGAGTTTTATCATAATAGTAACTTTTCACAAAAATAACATCACGTGTTAGTTGATAAAACCTCAAAAAACTTTTATTGTAGACTTTCTAACACTTTCCTCACATATTTTTTTTTTTTTTGGATCCTACTCGCACAAGGAGGACTAGTACTTTTCCAAATGTGTGAGGAGTAATGAGTCATACATAAAATAGAGATTCCCAAATCTGTTGCCTTAGATTTCATTAGTAGACCAAAGGCGGTCAAATAACTTTATGTTGAAGGTCTAATTGTATAAGAACATATATCTAAGGACTACATAAAAGAAAAAAAATCAATAATTTTTGGAAGCAAAGAAACTTAATATTTTGAAAAAAAAAAAAAAAAAAATCCGTTTAAGGGTGAAATATACAATTTTTAAAATTGGGCGTCCCTGCCCCTCCAGATCCGTTATTGAAAATTGGCAAAAAAAATCGTCTGTCTCCGTTCTGTGTCTCCAGGAGTAGATATTTGCCACGTGTATATTTTTTCCTTATGGGTTCCACTATTTCTTTTAGGTTATAATTTTTTAATTAAAAATTTAATACATGTCATTTTCTTATTGGTGGGACAGAGAAGGGGACACTGAATGGGGATAGATGATTCTTATCCTTGAAAATTCTCTAGTATTTTTAAGCACATGCGAAAACCCAAGCCTAAAAATAGTTTTTTTCCCCTTTTTTTGGGTTGTAAACATTAATCTTCTTTTTGAAGTCGAATGTTGAGCAAGCATTTTGACAAAAAGAAACTAATAATAATACAAATAATGAGGCATACGCATTATCAGTAACATGTCGTTACTTATTGTTCTTACACGAAGTTTGGCACCTTAGTACGAATGCTTGCTAGGTGGAGCTTTTCTATCGAAGGAAATGGTTTTTTTTTTTTTTTTTTGGTTATATGTACATTTCGATCATTTAATTATGTATTTATCAAAGGTCTTAAAATGGTTAAAAAGAGATAAAGAAGCATTATATCCTTAGCAGCAAATACTTCTAAAAATTGTCTAGTTAGTTAATTTTTACTTGCCTACATATATAGAAAAATTTACCATTTCTTTTCATTAGTAGTTTATTATATGTCATTTCCATTGTTGGATTAAAACAAATGGAGTGAAGTCTAAGCTAATATCCTTGCTTAGATATGATAACTTATCTTTTTGAATGCGTACAAGGAATTTATTTATAATGTTTTTTTGCTAAATAATTTATTTATGATGTCGATAAGTTAAATTTTTTAATTTTTTATCTGAATGTTGAGAATTTTTTAGTCGGTCGAGCATTCGAGAAACTAATTAAGTGCCAATAAATTTATGTTGGCGTCCAAAGTTTCGTGAACCTTGGGGCATTTGAACACCCTATAGGTGCCAGGAACTCTAGGGCATAGACAAGCCTTATCCTTATCCTTATTTTATTTTTTGGCTGGATAACTAACCTAATTCTAAGTATTATCTAGATTAATCTAGAAATTATAACGGTCATTCACCATTCTAACAAAATAAGTAAATTTTAAATTCTTATTTATTATAAACGCAATAAATTGTAACTTTAGTTATAATGTTGACTAAAGTTATGCAGTAAGAACGTATAAAAAGGTGTGTGGGCAATTTCTTAAGGTTGTAGTATCCCAATCAAAAACCTAAAATATAATCTTATGACATTCGATTGAAGCATCAGCATCATGAAAATAATTGAGAATTCTATCTTGATAAGTTTGCATGCATGATTAATTGGAGCTCTTACATTCAATAATGTATATCAGTGGCTGATATTTCTTTTTTTGTGTGATGAACGGGAAATGAAGGAGACTTAAGGTGGAGCCCAATTTATTGGGACACTAGACACTTGGCTAAATTAGCTATGGAGCTTATTTGGTTACCATTCCTCCTCAAAAAATATATATTTTCATACCAAAAACAAGAATCAATGATATCGAGTCAATTAGGCATTGCATAGGGTATAGACGAGTTGGTAAGGCTTGGGGTAATGTGGAAAGATTCCGCAATGTAAATTTGAATTTCGTAGGGAGTAGATTCTTTTTAAAATGTTGTAGGAGTTTGTTTTGAGGTTTGTGCACCACTAACTCTTTCTCAGGTCCTTACCACTCAGTACATTCCTTGATTTAAAATTTGCTTGGTCGAAAAGTCTTTGACAGAGGCGAGAGGTTCCGTTTCCGGGCCTTTCTCCTTCTTAAAAGAGCCAATCATACCTTATCCTAATGGTAAGAGATATGACTTCTGACATCTGGATGATGCAAGTATAGTTCGTGTCTTGTATACAAAATGACAATTGTAATATGTTTATAAGAATTTCTTACATGAAAGGATCGGAATACCTTCTAAATTTTAAACGGATTAATCGGTCATGAACACCAAAATTATTAAAAAAAAAAAAAAAAAAATCAATGATAAGAGATATTGCTTTCCCTTAAAGTAGTATTAGACGAACACAATAAACTCTGAAAAAATCGTCATTTGTCACTTCAAAAATGAATGATCCCCGTGCGGGATTTCGGGTTGTACGGATCACTTAAACCCAATATGGCCACAAATGGGAGACCATCGGAAGCAAATACTCCCTCCATTCCCTATTAATTGTCGTTTAGGAGATATCTAGGTATCCAAATTAATTGTCGTTTAAGGTTGTTTTATTAGTTGTCAATAATTTATTCCAATTATACCCTCAATATTTTCCTTTCTTTATGACAAAGAAGTGAGAGAGAGGGAGGGTGGGGGATAATATTGGAAGTTTACGTGAAAATGACAATTTCCTTAATTTTCTCAAATTGTCTAAAGAGTCTTATATTTAGGAATGGAGGGAGTAATGAGGAGTTTATGGGAAATTCGGAAAATTCAAGTCATTTACGTCTCTAAGCAATTAAGAGTCTTAGTTGAATATTATTTGATTTTGCAGCGAAATGTTTGATGTTGGTTCCGTACCTAATAAAATACTATGCAATCAGGTCGCAGCTCAGTGGGGCAAGTTCGACTCGTGAGTGAGAGGTCTCGAGTTCGACACCCTCTCCATACATGGCGTAAGCTTAAAAATGTCTCCCTTTCTAGGGTATCTCCTCCTCTTGTGAGACAGTTCTCTCCCCCCTTCATGGGGCAATCGTCCAGCCGGACTTAAACAAAAAAAAAAAGACTTGAAAAACTAACGCAGGGACGAATGAACTTCTCTATTAGTGGAACTCTTAGCTTACGTGGGAGTAAAGAAAACGAAGCTATCCCCCTCCCATATTTTGCATCCCTGTATGGATAGAAATTGTTTATGAAATGAGTTTGAAAGGGGAGAGAAAGATGAAATCATTACTCAAACTAGAATCAAGTTATTGAATACATATACAATAATAGGTCTTGGACCGTTGAAATTTAACCATATTAATTATTAGGGACGAAGTCAGAAATTTTCGATTGGGGCGAAAAACTGTAACAACACAAAATGTTTGGGGCGAATTTGATCAAATATTTCGAACTACATATAAAATTTACTATATCTAATAGTATTTTTAAAAATCTTGAGGGCAACGTCCCCACCTGCCCCTGTCTTCATCACTGTTAATCATCATGGTTTTAACGTGGTTAATTTATACAAAGCAAAAGCAAAAGCAAATGAAGCTATCAAGAACTCCATGAATGCTTGACAAAGATGGATTTAGTAAAATGTCAACAGGTAAAAAAGTTGCATTATTTAGCCAAAGTTTGACTAATAAGGTAATTAGTGTTGTCCCTGGGGTATATTTTTTACAAAGTAAATTAACTTCAAAAGAATTAAACAAAAACAACAATGCATGTTGGTTGATTTTCAATGGTCAAATAAACGTTTCAAAAATGAATAATAACTATTTTTAAGAGTAACAATTTTTTATATAAAAAAAGAAGATAGTTTTAACTGTTGATTAAAAAATTACGATTAAAATCTATACTAAAATAACATGTCTCGGTACTGTAATGAGCTACAACCTCTCATTCACAGCTACTTATATATCAATTGAATGCAATACCTTACAAAACTCATGAATACTTTAAGGATAAACAATGAATTGAACTTGAAAGTGCATTTTTGTGATATAAATTTATTATGTATTTCTCCTAATAATTAGAGTTTTGTCAACTCAATTGCTAATTTGTATGTTGTAACATACATTTTTTCTCTTTTCTAATAATTATAGCATGTTTTTTCTCTAAATATTCCACGTGTGATTGGCTTTATGTACACGTTACTAATCATTGAATGCCTTGTAATATATAGAATGATGTCAGTCGAGATATGTTACAATTGAAGACGATTGCTACAACTTACAGGGGGGCCTTGTTCAATGAATATACATTTGTTTGATGATTTACACTTCAAAAGTATATTTGTTCTATTCTTATTGAGCCTCCAATATTCCCTCACCTTTCAAATGATTAATTCCCTTATTTATTGTCATTTCCATGCATAAATTATCCCAATTCAAGCCTTTGGTGGTGGAAAAATCAGTTAATTTTTCAGGAGAAATTTGATATTTTGATCTCTCTACACAAGATCAAGACAATTCTAACACGTGTCTGAGGAGTACTTGATTGATAAGAAAGAGGCCGAGAGTGATAATAGATAGTAAAAAATAAACAAATACTTGGTTCTAATCAATCTTTAATTGTTAGCTTCATTGTAACTAACTATAATTTGATTCTAATTAGTTGATTTGATTGCCATGAGTTTTACATTGATTAAATAAATGATTGTCAATTGATTGGATTTGATTAGGTTCTTCCTACATAATCTTCTTGCTTAACTTGATATGTGGATGTGCCATTTGGTTATAAGTTGTGACATTGATCCACTTGGGATGAAAACTTGATCAGCCAACTGAGAGCACTCTGAATGTACGGTCTACTATACCAATTACATTATCACGCACACGAAATGATGTGATTAGTGAAAACTAATAAATTCACTCTGGTCAATGATGTTATAACTACATATGGAACAATATAATCAGTATATTAGACAATATGCTAGAAAATATGGTAAAAAATCAAAATCAATTAAGATTCCAGCCCCTTGAATATTGTTGACAACACATAAATTACAGGATGTGCATAGCTAGCCAGGAACCAAAGATGTGGCACTGATATGATCTTATCCAAGTTTAATGTACAAATTTCAACCCCTTATTTAAAAAGATACAATAATCTCCTTCATCCCCTTCTCCTTTAACCTACATTTATCAATGTGGATTTGATTGCAAGTTTTGATAGTTAGTCCACTTGGAAATGAAGTTCTCATCTTAATTGTAACTAATTGTAATTTGATTCTTGATCGATTGATCTTAATGAGTAATAGAATGGTTAGATTTTGTTAGGCCAGGTTAACTTTCTATCTTGTAAACACATTTTTCATTTAATTTATTTATTAAATATAATTAGTTTGCAATCTTCTATCATTGGTTAGGTGTCAAGGAATGTTCATGCACACCTTTTGGCCCAACTAGGGTTGCAACAATCTATACATTTATTGGACTTTTAGGTAACATCAAGTGTAGTATAACTCAATATCTGATACATATTATTAATGAAAGATTTCAGTGTGTAGCGTTTTATTCGGACTCTCAAGCATATTATTCGTTACACTACAATTTAGGTCTGACACACCCTACCTAAGAAAGAAAAAGCTGCAATAATCTAACGCTTCGTCTTGGATAGATAGTGCACCTTCCTGCCAACTTAATAAAATCTTCATTTTCCTCTAAAAATATTCTGCTATCGATCATTAAGAAAAATGCAACATTCTCCTTGGTTATGACATGATTTATGGATGTAGCATTTGATTATAAGTTGTAACAATTAGTCCATTAGCAAAGGAAAAGATGATTATTAGTCCGAGAATGACGGTCATTTAAGTGTTGGATACACGTAATTTATAAGAATTATTTGTTCAACTTTTTGGCAACTTTTATTATAAAGTACTAAACGACATATAGGTGCATCCATTTGGAAAATCTAGGTCTATCCTTTCAGAAATATGTTTGGTAATGAAATACAATTTGGGGATATTGGGCTGATATTAGATTATAATAATAATAATTTGATTTGAAAAGACTAAGAGTGTGTGATTAGGTTATGATAATAATTTGATTCGAACCTCCACCCTTTGAATATGGGCGAGACGAACTACTACATTTTTTTAAAAAAAAAAATTATTTACTGGGGGAGGGGACCTATATATTATAAGAAATATGAGATTCAAGAAGGGAGGTAATTCAAACTCATGACATCTACGTCATGAGACCTCAGCCTTTGCCACTAAACAAATGCCTTATTGGCAACTGCTACTGTTTCATAGTGAGCTTGTCCACTGAAATATGCCTCAAGGAACATAATGAATGCTTTATCAAATAAACCATTAATGTCCAATTAACAGTTAATCAAATAATATCTAATTGTAAGCTTACTATATAATGTTCATACTTGGATGGTAAAAAGTTTGAAATGAATCCCTCCAGCAAGAGGTTAAGCTAATATAGTTCTTTACAAATTTGACATTTTCCATTTCACTCTCTGCATTTTGTTTTTGAAGGTTGAATGGGACGACGCGATTAAATACAAATTGGTCGAAACTATATCTTCATTGCTGACATCAGTTACTAATTCTCGTATCGTGTTGTGGGTGCTCTTTAAAAACATAGACGGTTAGCTATGAAATTTTCTTGTCACGGGTCACTTCTTTCAAAACTTAAGCGGACCGTAATGCCTTGTAACTTTGACTCTGAACTCCCAAATTACTAAGGGCTTACACACTTCATAAAAACGAGACGAAAATTTAAGACTTTTGAAAACTAAAGCAATTAAAATGACACCGAACATTTGTGTAAAAATCGCTTTTTATTAATCGAAGACAAAATTGCATGTGAAAGAAGAGTGTACAAAAAAAGAGTGTACATCAATAAGTCCAACACAGTTGGTAAACAATAGGGGATCTCTGACCTCATGGTTAACAGTTTTGATTACTTAATTACTATTAAATTCCAACAGTATCCTCTGGTTCTATGGTGTAGTGGTTAGCACTCTGGACTTTGAATCCAGCGACCTGGGTTCGACTCCCGGTAGGACCTTCGAATGTTTTTTTTAACAATTTTCCCAATTTTTTTTTCTTCACTTGATTCATCGGAAACTACGAAAATTATTATGCAGTTCGCATGTTTTACACCAGAATCGGACTGTCAACGACCCTTATCCAAAAAAAAATCTTCCTTTTTTTTCTTTTTCAGCTACAATTGTCTTAGAAGAAGCAACAATGGAGGAAGAATACAAATACAAATCTCTGAAAATCATCAAAATTTCTCCAAACCCTCAATCGCCCTTCTCACCGAATTCCCCAAAGCTTTATCATCTCTCGATCAAAACCCTAACGTTTCCGTCATCATCCTCACCTGCGCCGGAATCGATCTCCAAATCCTCAATTCAACCCACCTTCTCTTCCTCCAGCGAGATATAAAGTTCTTACAGGGAGCGGTTAATTGCTATAGAACGGTGTCGTAAGGTGGTAATTGTTGGGGTCCACGGGGGAATGTATAGGTGGGGGAGTTGATATAAGGTTTTTGTACGGTGGACGCGTTTTTTGAGGTGAAGGAAGAACATTTAGCGATTGTTGCGTTTCTAGGTACTACCCTTCAAAGACTTCCTGGAATTGTTGGGTTTGGTAATGCTATGGAATTGTGCTTAACGGGTCGGAGGCTAAGGAAATGGGTTTTGGTTTCAAGGGCTTTTTCGGATAAGGAAGGTTTGAAGCAAGGGATTAGAGATGTTGCTGAGGGTAATGTTTCCTTTTTTATAATTTCCGACTTTTCAGTGACTGCTACTAGTAATTTCTAGGAGTAAAATCATATTTGAGAGTGTAGTAGATTCTTCCTGATTGAGTTATCTATCTTGTGATTGTAGCTGTTTGATAGTTACATGCCCTATTGGCCATAATAGTAAGTGCTGACAAGTTTATTTTCCAGAACTATAGCTTCACTCTGTCCATTTCCATGGTGAATCTTGCAACAACAAAAAAAAACTGCTAGCAGCTTGTGTTTTACACACCACATATTCTTTTTTCCTTTTGTCTTTTTTCAATAATTTCATCCACATCATGGGAACAGAGGGAGGGGCCAGGATATCTGATAGATACTTAATGTGGATTGTGGCCCTTCAAATTAGATTGGTACGTTAAAGTTTCGTTAACTTACCCTACATCCATGAACCCTTTTTCCCTTGCGTTTTGTTGTAACATCTTGGCTGGTATCTAATTGGAAATATGTGAGGAAATTAGATGCTTGTGCTGTCTAATTTCTATCTTAAGATTAAGCACGTCTTGAACTATTGAGGATTCATTCACACGCAGTATCATGTCGGCAAATATGCAAGGACACTACATATTTGTGCTGCCTAATTTAGGTATCTTAAGATGGAGCACATTTTTAACGCTTAAGAACTACACATGCTTTTTCTATAGCATTGTTTCTGGTATACACATGAGGTCTGTAGATGCTTTTGCTGTCTAATTTTTTAGTCTTAATATTGAGCACGTTTTTAACGCTTAAGAAGTACAATAGCTTTTGCTGTAGCATCGTTGCTTGTATGATGTTATCCACCCTAGATGCTGGTGTTGCTGAATTACGAGTCTTAACATCGAGTACATGCTAAACGATTAAGAATTCACATGCTTGTGTTGCAGCATTTTGGCTGGTATCTCATTGGAAACTTGTAAGGACACTAGATGCTTGTGATGCCTAATTTATGAGTCTCGGATCAAGTACTGAATGATTAAGAATTTACACGCTTGTGCTGTTGCATCAGTTCTAGTACCTTATTGGAAACTTGTGACGACACTGGGATGCTTATGCTGCCCTATCATGTGAGTCTTGATACCGAGCACATGCTTATTAAGATGACGGACAGTTCATTGTGGAGTCTGTGTTGGCAATGTGAATTTGAAGCGAGACAGGAAGAAAGTAAAATTTGTAAAGTTCACAATAAGTGCATTTTACATCGTGAAGAAAAGGGTCAGATGAATACAGAACCTTTATTTTGTGTAGTGCTGGTGTCTGTTCTCAGCATCATCTGCTTTACTCTAGAGCTAACTTTTGCATGCTCCTATTGCTCTTTTGAAGGATTGACATTGATTAGGATGCTTTAGAATCTTGAAATGTTTGTGATGGAAAAGAAATTGGATATCTTTACTCTGCTTAAATTTGTCTCTATTTGTTCAATTCCAACCTTTCTCTGCTCAGTTCTCCCCACCCAAACCAAAAAGAGAAAAAGGGAAAAAAGAAAAGAAAAGATACATTTGGCTGACAGTTTGCTGACTGAATTCATACGTAAGCGGAAGGATTTGGGGCCGCTTGTACACCAAACGGCGTATAAGTACATTCAATAGTATAGAAGTACTATGCAATGTATAGTGCATACGGTACACTATTTCTGTATAGAATGTTAGTACATCATATGAATATACCTTATAGATATGTTGAAATATAAAGTTCCACATCGAGTGTCTAAGGAAGATCCAAATAACTCATAAGCTCATGGATTAACACCTCTCCTTGCCAATTGTTTTTGAGAGGGTATGGAGGTACATGAGCTAATTTTCACATGGTATCAGAGCATGCCTTTAGGCGGGATGTGTGGGCTCTTTGTCCCCGTTTAGCCCAAGTAGAGCGTCGGACCTTGAATTTGACTCCCACCTCGATATGAGGGGGGAGTGTTGAAATATAAAGTCCCACAGCGAGTGCCTAAGAAAGATCCGAATAACTTATAAGCTCATGGGTCTATTAAGTACAATTATTTTACATAGTACAAGCATACACTAATATTGTACCACTATACTATATGATGCAATTCTAAGCCATCGATGCAATTAGTACACTAAACAGTGTACAACCGTCCTCAACGGTAGAAGACCCAACTGTTTCGTGTGTAACTAGCCATCACAATGGTCCGGTCCAAATTTCCTCTTACAAAAATTCACTCCAGCGCTAAGGTGGTAATGCGGGTCCTGCTTGGGATGAATTTTTTGTGATAGGGAAGTGGAACCGGACTCATTGGAATGGTTCCATCCTCCAATCTTCCCTGTTTCGGCCCCGTTCTCCCTTAAGTTGACTTGACTTTGGTTCGACTCTTGTAATCTTTATTAGACTGATTAATGGGCTTCTACAGCTAAAGCACAAGTAATTGAAAGAAGTGAATTAAGGACTTTACTTGATCCAAACTTATTGATCCGAAATGTCTGCAGGAATTTGCTGCAAAATCTGCTCTTACTGTGATAGGAACGAAGGTTGTGTTGCTGAAAAGTAGGGACTTAACTTTGGATCAAAAGCAAAGGAGGAAACCTTCATTTGCCAAATTTGCAGTCCTTGTTTTCGGAGTGAAAACGTAAAGATTTCATTTATTATCTGCTAAAACAGAGCGAGTAGGAATGGGCTGCCTTACTTACATAAAGCATTAGAATTTTTTATGTTGTATGCAACTTATCATCATGTAATAACCAAGCTCTTCAAACAGCAAAATCATGACATAGCTATCTTACTTCTTTACTAGTATTTTATTTATTTATTATCTTTCTAAGGCATTTTTTAATCAATTGCGATTTAGAAAATATGTTGTCTATCTAACATGAATCCTACAAACATGCGACAAATGTTGACGTGAGTCATAAAATTGACCACCAACTTCGAGTTACATCTAATACAAAACAACACAAGAAACGTTTTCGTGATCTTCCATGCATGTTTATGGCTTCTACAACAATCTAGTCCAGAACAAAAATTCAATCTTATTTCTAATTTTTGGTTGGACCGCGTGACAAATGCTACCATGACTTGATTGTGTAATTTTTATTTAAATGTCAAACTTGATTAATTATTTATTTTTGCATGCTTTTTCTAGAATACTCTGCCATACACGTCCAGCGAATTTCACTCACTAGTATTTTGTGCATCTCCCAAACTTTGGTTGGTTCTGCCATCTTTTCGATCTTTTTTTTTTTGTTCTTCCATTCAAGAAACTACTAGTATTTCCATCATTTTAATTTTTTTGTAAGAAAAAAAATTCTATCCTCGACTTGTCTTGAATTATAGGCAAGTCTTCTCTCAAAAAAATTGAGAAAAGAATTACAGAACTCACTTCAGACGAGTTTCTTTCTTATGGACCTCAGAAAGATTCATTAAAGGTATTAATTTAATCCCTCCATTCCATAGTATATCTAGTTGGTAACATTAAAAATTCATATTACCAACGACTTATATTATGGGATGGAGGGAGTACTGTTAAATTGAAAATTTTGTACTAATCTCAATTCAGACCATATGCTACTTATCCTTAATTCAAACCAAAATACTAGGTTGAAAAGCCCTTATTGAGGAAAACAAATGATGGTCAAATATTTGAGTGGAAGGTTGAAGTGGATGATCATTTATGCACCTTAGAAGAGGCTTTTCAAGAGGTGATTAATCATTCATTAGGTTTCAACAT
The DNA here is from genome assembly GCA_026122235.1 of Vinca minor. NCBI lineage: Eukaryota > Viridiplantae > Streptophyta > Magnoliopsida > Gentianales > Apocynaceae > Vinca > Vinca minor. The sequence continues at coordinate 2,655,451 of JAOCZM010000100.1, read as the reverse complement.
TGAACTCAAGTTTGATGACAAAGTATATTACGAGGAAGATGTCTTAGCTCATCTTCTTCAATTAGTCCTCCAGGTATAAATATAAGGGTAACTTTGTCCTATACCATCCTGATGGATCATGACCCACCTCTTATAATTATAAGCTCAGTCCCGATCCCACTTGTAGTGAAATTATAAGCTCAGTCCCTGTCCCACTTGTAGAAGCTAATTTCACGTCTGCAAGTAGAGTCAGGGCTGAATTTGTGAATGTAGAGGTGGGTCAGGACCCATTGGAATGGTACTAGGATTTTTTATTTTTCATAAATATACTTGCATTTTAGATATACAATTTTCTCTATATTCTTAATGTTTGGGATATCAAAATTTTGATGATCTCATGGACCAGGTAGTGAATAGATATGCAAAAGATAGACCTATCATCTTCTCAAGTTTCCATCCTGATGCTGCAGTCTTGATGAGGAAACTTCAGACTCCCTATCCTGTAAGAACCCTCTCCTTAATTTTATCAATTCAGTAGAAGAAATACTTGCATGTGCATGTTATGATGATTGTGAGTCCCCCATTCTACGTGAGATAAGTGCAAGAAGCGTGACTGACATATAAGTATGGATATAAATACTTATGTTCACATTAAGATATTCATTTTGATATATCAATAACGAATGTCAAGTAGTTAGTTGTTGGTATTGTCAGGTTTATAAGTCACATTTTTGTTGGCTCACTAGCACGGGGCGTGACAATATGGAGAAACATTGCTTTCTACTCATGAAATGAAGCTAGATATTGAAATCACTGATCTTTATGATAAGCAGATAGTAGTTACTATGATTAAACAAAGAATTTGAAGAAAATAAAACTTGATTTGATTTTGGTGTTTCCTAATTTAGGTATTCTTCATCACCAAAGGAGGTATTGAAATATTTAGTGACATAAGAAGAAACTCTTTGGATGAGGCCATGAAGTTGTGTTTGGAAGGCAGTTTGCAAGGCATTGTTTCTGAAGCTAAAGCAATCATAACAAATCCAAATGTAGTGACCAAAATCAAAGAATCACAGCTTCTCTTACTAACTTATGGCCAGCTAAAGTAAGTTTTCTTTGTGATCAATTATTATCCTGTCCAGGGGCAGATACAGGACTTTTTCATTGTGGGCGAATTTTTACTGAAAATGTTTTGAGCAGACGGCATAATATAATATTTACAAGAAAAATTTACAAAAATTAAAAATTTCACTATAGAAAAGTTTTCGTTTCTAAAAGTGTTAGGGGTGATCGCTATCTTTGTCCCTGGAGTACTGAAATAAATGTACATACTATCAAACCAATAAATCATGCTCAGGGTTAGCAGGCGCGGGACATGACATCAATACATAAATTGGCGGAGCTAGCTAGGGGCAAGGGAGCCACAACCCCCCCCACACACACACACACACACACAAATTTTCGTAAAAAAATTTGTATTAGTATGTATTTTTCATGTGCATATTTATAAAAAAAAAAATTAATACATGAAAATTGATAATAAAGTACTCATTAAATTGCAATATGCAATTTTAAAATATAAAAATTGCTCAACTACTTACAGTCCGTTATGATAAAAATGTATAGTTAATTAAGCAATCATTCCGTTCCAAATTAAATATCTATTTTTTAATTTAGTTTATTCTAAAATGATTGTTTTTCTTTTTTTTTTTTTTTTTTTGCTGAATAAAGAAATTTTTCATTAATCACAAAATAGCCGAAGCCATTACAATCAAAGGAAAATCGGAAAATACAAGAAAATAAAAGTTATACAATGATTTAGAAAATCATGATAACAGACAAAAAACACACCCAAGAAAACTTGGGTAATTAGGAAATACTTAGAATAAATGATTGTTCATTTTCTTAGAATGAATGTATTTTCTCTCTAAACTACCATAACTAACATTCTATATTTAAGAAAATAGTTTTAATTTGAATTCCAATAGTAGTCTCATTTAATTATAAAATTTTCTCTACATTTAATGAAATAATTTATTTTTTTATAATTTTCTCATGCTATTTTGAAATATGGTCTGTGACACTAGACTCTACAAACTAGTCGGTTTTTCTTCATTTTTTAAAATTATTCTTTGTCTAATTTCTTTCTTTGTTTGGTCTCATTTTGAAGATAAATATCATTTGAATTCAGATTTCTAATAAAAATATATCATTCTACCCAAATATTATGTCTTACACCGTGAGCGAATTAATTTTAGTTCGGCCTCCCTAAATTCAATTCATGACTCTGCCACTGAATACATACTTAAAACATGAACAGCAGCAAGATTTTACAATAAGTTGTGACTATAACATGAAAAGATATTTGGTTTTGCAGTAATGTGGCAGAGATGGTATGTATGCAGAGGTTACTGGGCACTGATGGAGTCATAGTTGACTTAGTTAAAGAAATAACAGACGCAGTTTCAGAATTCATTGGAAAATTTGAGGATGGAAGAAGGGAAGAGGAATTACTTTCATTATCTAAGAAAGTTTTAGAGATTGATGCTGCCTTCAAATTGTAACATATGGTTGTATTATACATTCTTTGGCCATTATTCTCCATTTGAAGGAGGAGAGATGGGAAATATGTAAATTTTATTATGGTCCAAAACTTTGGCTTACCAAGTCATAAAATCTTCATCCAACAATGCTTTAATCTTAAACAATTAAGATCGGTATTATAAATTAATGTAAGAATTTTGTATGGATATTGAAATTGAAATTAAAAAAAAATGTCATAAAAAGTGATCGTGACAGGTATATTGTTGTTACACAACAATTCATGGAGAAAATGAGAGGTGAGGTAGTCTGAATAATCATATCCCTGCTTCTTCAAAACACTATGAACTAGCCACGACTGAATTGCAGCAACTCCTGGAGGAAAAGCTTATTGAACCCACTTCATCATCATGGGCGTTAGAAACTGTTTATGTCAACAAGAGATCTGAACAAGTGTGCGGAAAGTTGAGATTAGTCATCAATTATCAATCTTTGAATAAATTTTTAAAAGATGACAGGTTCCCCCTCCCCAGGAAAAATTAGCTTTTTCAGTATCTATCAGAGGCTAAAATATTTTCCAAATTTGATCTTAAAGCAGGATTTTGGCAACTCGGAATTTCAGATACAAAACAGCTTTTTGCATCCCAAATCACCATTATCAAGGGACGGTTATGCCTTTCGGTCTAAAAGTTGCTCCCTCTTATTTTCAAAAGGCTATGACCAAATTTTTTCAATCCCTGATTCCAAATGCCATGATTTATATAGATGAAATTCTTTTATTTTCAAATGATTTCGAATCTCATCTTGTTTTGCTGAACAAATTTCATCAGTTGGTAAAAGATTTTGGTATAATGCATTCAGAAAAGAAAATGGTTTTGGGCACTCCCTTCATAATGGCAATTACATTCCACAACCACATATTGCTGAAAAATTGCAAGAATTTCCCGATGAAATCCTTTCGACGCAACAATTACAACAGTTCCTTGGTGTTGTTAATTATATCAGAAATTTCATTCACCAGATTGCCAAATCCCGATCAGCTCTCACTCATAGGCTTAAAAAGAATCCTCCTCCTTGGACGTCCAAACACACTGAGGCAGTCAAAAAACTCAAAGATCTGGCAGCCAAGGTTCCACCGTTACAAATTCCTTCCTCTGGAGTCCGAATACTTCAGACAGATGCATCTGATGAATTTTAGGGAGCAGTTCTTTTGGAAGATTGGAATGGTAAAATGAGAGTGTGTGCTTACCAAAGCGGCCAGTTGAAGGAATCGGAAAGACATTCTCATTCTACATTTAAAGAGATTTTGGTCATAAAACGTGGTATTGAAAAGTTTGAATTCTTTTTGGTAAGTCACAGATTCGTCGTTGAAATGGATATGTCTGCTTTTCCGAGAATGCTACACTTCAAACAAAAGACAATTCCGGATGCACAGTTGTTACGTTGGCAACAATGGTTTTCTCAGTATACATTTGAAGTTAAGCATATTTCTGGCAAATCTAATATTCTTGCAAATTTTCTCAGTCGAACTCCAAAGACAAAACCTCCAGATTGGTGTCTACAATAATCTCATGCATTGCCACACTTGATTGTCAGTAAATTCTTCAGTTTCGGCACAAATTAACAACTCCGGTTATGATTCCGAGGCAGAAGATCATAAAAGTCCTTAAATTATTATTTGAGTCTGTAAATTATTATTTTATGACTTCTAATTTCGTTGTGTGATTTTTGGAAAAAAAAATTAAAAAAAGCCAAAAAAACAAAAAACGTGGGCAAACTCATATTTCAGATTTTTCTCATCTTCTAACTACTTATTCTAGTAGTTTTAATGGCTATCTTAGGTCAACTGTTGTTCAATAGTAATATTTGTCTTATAAAGACAAAAATGTCAATTTGGATAGCTTTTAATCATTTTAGAGTCCGGATTTCAAGTCCGAAACGTGTCATGTACTGTTAATAGTATTTTTTTCGAGTACGGATTTCAAGTCAGAAACCTGTCATGTAATTATTAGTTGTATTGTATATTAGTTTGTTTTTCGAGTCCGGATTTCAAGTCCGACATGTGTCATGTAATTATTAGTTATACTGTACATTAGTTTGCTTTTCGAGTCCGGATTTCAAGCCTGCTTTGTAATGTTTGCCTATAAAAGGCAGTGTAATCTCTTCTTGTTTCCTCAGAAGTTGATGAGAGGAAAAGTTAGTGAAATAAAGAGTTTGTTCCACAATTCTCTCTCTTGTTTTCTTCCCCTTTGTTTTCATATGATCTTCAAACTTTCTTAGTTTTCCCGTAGAGTTTTCAAGTCTTCTTTCTTCTTCCTCTTTTGTTTTCAAAGTAGTAGTAGTAGTAGTAGTTCATGTTTTAAAACATAACTAGTATCTTATTTTAAATATTAGTCTCTTAGTTTAAAGATTTCTACTACTAGCATGTCTTTTGGTATATTTACACGTTCGATTTGCCTGAATTTCAAAGAAAAATTTATGGAGGGAGATAGAATTAGGACAATTAAGGGCTAAGAATCCTCTATCCTCATTCAGTATCCTATTGACATGTATTAAATTTTCAATTAAAAAATTATAACCTAAAAGAAATAGTGGTACCTACAGGGGGAAAATATGCACGTGGAAAATATCTATTCGTGGGGACATAGAAGTGGACAGACAATTTTTTACCGACAATTAGGATTGCCCCAACCAGATTCAATTATGGCGGGGAGGACCTGACTCTGGCTGCTTTTTTACATGGAGCCCTACCACCGCGGGAAAATCCCACGAGAGTCGGTGTCCACCGTGGGAATCGAACCCTCATCAACGGTGAGGCATGTGACAATTTCAACCAGTTGCCCCACATTTCAGAATTTTTTTTTTTTTAAACACATATTTTCACTGAGAAAGACAGCCTTCTTTTACCAGCTCCAATAATTCAGGCCGAAATCGGGTTTGGCAAGGTTCGGCTGAAACAGACCAATTAATACCCCTAATTGGGTTGGGCTAGGGATGGCAATTTCACCCGTGACCCGTCGCCCCGCCCTGCCCCCAACGACTTTTGGGGCAGATCGGGGCATGGTATTTGTGTCCGCCCCGCCCCGATCGGCCCCGCCCCGTTTAGCTCAGCCCATATAATAATATTATTATTTCTTGGTATTATTAGGCCCAAGTACTTGAAGCCCACCTAGACCTAGCCCAATTAAATGTTTGGAGCTTATAGACTACCCAGCCCAACCCATCCTAGCCCGTCTTATCCTATATAATATTATTATACTAAATACTAACCCTAAATCCTAATTCTCTCATATCACTACCCAGCCCCAGCCCCACCCACTCGTTGTCTTTTCTTTCCTTTTTCCCCTCATCTGCACCCTTCTTCTTCTCTTTTCTTTTTTCCCCCTCGTTTGAAACCTTCTTCTTTTTTTCTTTTCCCCTCTCTTCTTCTGCTTTTCTTTTTTTAACAGCAGAAACACCTAATCGCCAATCGAAAAGATAAAATGGAAGAAAAAGGTTTGATTTTTGTTTGAATCTTTGAAAAAATAAGAAGAAAAATATTTGATTTTTGTTTCGATCTTTGAAAAGGAAGAAAAAAATGGATAAATATGGTAATATTAGTGATCTTTGTTTGATTTTTGTTTGAAATTTTGAAAAAGAAGAAGAAAAATGGAGGGTTGAGGTTAATCTTTGAAAAAAGAAGAAGAAGAATTTCACTAAAACCCAGAAAGAACAAAGGAAAAAAAAATTGAATGGGGCGGGGCGGGGCGCGGGTAAAAAATATCTGATCCGGGACGGATCACGGGGCGGGGCGGGGCAAGGTTTCATAGTCGCGGGGAAGGTATGGTATTTGCGATACCTGCCCCGATCTGCCCCATTGCCATCCCTAGGTTGGGCTATACAATGATTTTTTTAAAGAAAAAAGAGTTTAATATATTGATTGGGCCTCAATGTGTAAGAGTGCATTTGTACATCACTTTTATAGAATATTCAAAAGAAAATTTTACTTTTGAGTCCTATTACATCTCTCAGTAAAATTTCACATTGTTTAGTTTCTAAAAAGAATTCTCAAAGGAAAGCAATCCAAATACTCTCTCTCTCTCTCAGAGTATATAAAAACAACTTTTTTTTAAGTAAATTGGTGTCCGGAATATCAACCTGACTAATCCAATAATAAATGTGAAAAATAAATCTAATCATACATTATAAAATCGCTCAAATTTGTGGCTAAACTATAAGCTAAGTAATTAAGAATCAGCTGAGCTAACCCACTTTTGATACAAAACACCTTTAATAGTAACTGCAATATTGTCGGTATAAATGGGCCTAAAACATGGGCCTCAATAGACATATGAACTAAATCACAATCATAGTCCGACCCAATTTATTTTGTAATTGGGCCATATAAGTCGTCCCAGAGGGTGCCCAAAATTGAATTCGCCAACTTCTTCAAACACTCACGGTCGTCAAGAGGAGGAGGAGGAGGAGAGAGATGGCGTGGGGGGCATTTTGGGGAACTAGAGCACTGGAGATAGTGAAGAAGCATGATTCTGGAGGCCTTGTTTGGAAGAGAATAAAACTCACCACCACTCGCAAAGCCAATGCCAAGAAACGTCTCCGCCGTATTTGGCAGGTTCCTCCTCCTACAACTTTTTCTTTCTTTTTTATTTTATTTAATGTTTTCTGATGCTTTATTTCATCTTAATTGCTAGTATTTATTATTATTATTATTATTATTATTACACTCTTCATACTAAATCGAATTTTAACATTTGATTTGCAGTAGAACAATTTGACCATAAATAAATTACTACTATCTCGGTCGTCCCATATAGATGGTGGTTGATTTCATTTTTCTCCCTTCCCATAAAGTTATTGATTAACTACTACTTAAATATTTTGAATAGAAATAACTTCGTAGGTTGGGAAAATTCTGGTAAGTATGTCCAATTTGCAACTCGAGTGTACTAACCAATAAGAAAGATCATAGGTGTCCTAGCCAAGTGGGGCAAGCGCCTGCCCACGATCTCAATCGTGGGTTCGATAATCTCCGCCTGCGTGCGACAAGCTTTAATCTCCCTTTCTAGGCTATCTTCTCCTCGTCTGAGGCAGTTATCTCTCCCCTATATGGGGCAACCGCCCAATCGGGCTTCAAAAAAAAATCAATAAGAAAGAAAGAAAGAGATAAAAGGTAGTGATTATTGGATAAAAACTTTACCGGCTGGTTGATCCAAAAAATCTACCTATGGGTCACTGGGTTTTTTCTTTCCTGATCCTAAAAGAAATTAGTTGCCTTCAATGGGCTATTTTCTTTCTTTTACAACTAGTTCATGTTTTTAGCTATTATTTTCTTACAATAAATTATGGGACTTTTATTTTGCGAAAGAATGTTTTAAGCGACATGAACTGTAGTTTATTTTTCCCTTTTCCTACGACGAATTGTGCGTGCTTGCTTGTGTATTTAGCTGAATGGAAGGGGCAGGAGTGGGCATCTGCTTCCCTCTATGATGCATATAAACTCTTTATTGAGTTTAAGCTTAGGCCATACGACCATAAGACAGTTCCTTGATGCCTCATGGACATGTTAGACACTCGTCCTGTGTATATGAGTAATTCAGTACTAGTTTGAATACTGCGTTTGAGTTTCTAATCATTTCTAAATCCTACATGACCCATCTTTAGATTTTTACACCTGTTGTTTTAGTAATGAGTTCTACACGATGAATATTAAAACACCTATAGCGTAATGTCAAGTTTTTCACTTTATACCTTCAAAAAATTCTCACTACTGAAAGTTTATTTCTTGTAGGATGTAATGCTACATTTCCCATGTTCTCATTAACTTTGTGTAATTTCCCAATTGAAATCTAGAATCTGTGGGTTCCTTACATCTAAAGAGCAAATCTGCTCCTAAGGCCAACACGAGTGATTACGAATAAATTATGGATTTTATTTTCTATTTTTATCAAACGTCCTTGCTTTCTGAGTTTATCTTTCCTTTAGTTTTGTCACTTGGGTATCCCAAATCTTTCTCTTTTAGTAAGTTTCTGGTTATCTGAAGTGGGGTGAATATGTTTTGTAGAATGAAGCTGTCCTGAGGGCTTGTTCAGAGCAGCAGCCTCCTGCAATAAGTTCATCAGTTGATTCTGGAACTAGTGCTGTGGAGAGCACAAGATGAGTATGATATTTTAACAAGGCTTAGTGGAATACTACCGTGAAATGTCCGATCCTTTTGGTTTCTTTAGTTGTAGAATAAGATAATTAGTAGAAAATGTATTTGACTACATCCATGGTAATCTTTATATCTCCAACAATATATGCTAAAACAATTATGGGCATTATCCTGGTTTTCTCTTTTGCATGTGTACGAGGCAGACGTACTTAATTGGTTGTACTTCATTGATCTTATAAATTTTAAAATGTTGAGCTGATTAATGTTCATAACTTTTTTATTGACTTTTCTTATGGTCCCTTCCCTTCTCCAATCACTATAGTCTATGGTAATTTGCGACTTTAATCAGTCTTCAACCGAAATCATGATTTGGCATTTTCTTGTGTCTTTTGAATTCCTTAATTGAAACAAGTTGCCAGAAACTTGATCATCTTTAATTGTGTGCTGAAAAGGCCAGTGATATTGATCAATGGGTTTTAGATGGTTACTGAAAGGAACATATTCTGCTGTATAAATTACAAACCATACTGGGATGATAGTGAATCTTGTGAGTGGATAATGTGGTCCAATCTGGGAAAATGTAGATATGTAAAAAGTTTGTGGAAATGAAGACCATACAATGATATTGCCTTTGAGTTACTTTCTAAATCTACAAGATTGATCTTGACATGGATGATATTATCTCGTTTCCGGTTCTTCTAATACATTGCCGATTTCATTATTGAAACATTCAACAGTATCATTAGACTAAAAAACGTTAAAAGAGTTCAGGTTAATCACATTGTTTTGTTCAGAATAATTTCATTGTTGTAGTAGACAACGTACTACTCGGTTTATTAGAAGATCCATAGCCATATTATATCTCATATCTCATAGTTTCTCCTTTCGATGCTTCCTGTTTCTTGTATATTGATCATTCAGTTCTTTTTTTATTTTTTATATAGACATTAGAGCCTTTAGAATTGTCTTTTATCATCCAAATAATTATTGCTTGTGAGTTACTCCCTTATTATAAGTCGGTGGTAATATAGAAAATCAATGTTATCTACAACTTATATTATGTAACGGAGGAATTAGTAGATTGTCTGGTACAAAGATAAGTGATGATGGGTTTGTTGGTAGATGTGTACGGTTGCACAAAGGATGTACTTTGCTTTTAGTTTTAGGCACCCGGAAAACAGCAGAATTCTAGTTTCTTTCGTCATATAGTCAGTCATTACCCATGGAGTTTGTTGCTTGATCCCTCATGCGTGCCATTCCATGGCTTACCTCTAAAGTACAGTTGGATCATGGCATTCTTAGTCTGGGATTTTTTGTCTCGTTTCCATTCACATTCTGTATCGCACTCATAAAAATTGTTATGTGATTTATTTTTCCGAGTTTCAACTTTTCCTTTAGATTTTAAATTGTTTTGAAGAAATTATTGACATGTGGCGGTTTTATAATAAAATGACAGAGAATATAACACAGAATAAAACAGTTAATTTTTGGGGGCAAGTCTCTATTCTCCTCTAGCACACAAGCAACACCCTTAAATTCCTGCTTTCCACCAAAGTCATCAAACCTTTGTTGACTCGGACCCCCCATTCTCCTGGTAGAGTGACTTCATCTGAAATCTTTTTGTGTTTCTTGAATCCTTTCCCAAATGATTTCTCTCTTCTGCTTCTTCTTTTGTATTCACATTGTATTTTCTTATGGCAACCTTAGCTGAAATTTTAGTGATTACCCATGAAAGCTTTTTAATTATTTTTGGGGTTTGATTGGATTGGATCTAGTCTGAGATAGTGAGATTTTTAGTCTTAGTCTCAAAACAGTCTTGAAACCAAAATCAGATTCTAGATGCCAAATGCTCGAGGTTTATACCAAGACTCAATCTCTAAAAGAGTTTTGAGTTTCAAAACAAACTAAATCCAATATAGATTCAATCCAAGTACACCATTTTGACACGTAAGAATAAATCAGAGAATCTCGTACCATGAGCCGAACGGGAGTTTCTAGATTGACAGCAAGAAATTCTTGAATTATAACAGTTGGTAAAGAACTAGATGGTCTAGATGATGAGAACCCAGAAGTCCTCTTGTTCACATGAAGTGAGTGGCCTACAACATTTGAGTTTTCGTCTGGCTGTATTCATACTGGGATGAGAATAAGTCCATGACAGTACTTATTCAATGTGTAGCTAAAACAAATGTTAGATGTCACTGTTGCAGAGATTCTAAGCAACCAAAAAATATTTACATTTTGTCAGAAAATTAAAAACTTTTATAAAGGGTTTGGTTTTAGAACTGGTCAACCTGCATTATAATTATTAAGTAGTCTAGGATTTCAAAATTGGCTCTTCTACTCAGAAAATGAAAGTTTGTGTTAAGAAAGAATATCAAGTTTTACCAAATTAAGCTGTAAAAATCAATGTTTTGAAACCCGGACCGGACATCGACCCGGAAAAGTGACTGGGTCACGGGTCACTGGTCGGACCGTCATCGACACGTTCATCAACCCGGTGACGTCATAAATATTAAAAAATATATAATATATACTTATTAATAAAAAATGTTGTTAATGTAAAAAATTTCAAATAAACATCTCGTTGATATAAAGCTAGTTCACATATATTTTATCTTAATTATTCCCTTAAATATCTCCTTTAATTTTAATGTCCAACTAGATGTTGAAAATAGACTTTTTAGGACTTGTTTGTACTATAATTATTTTTTAGGGTTTATGTGATAATATTTTAATTGCCATTTTAGTCCTAGATATATAAAGTCTCTTATCCAACCCTAGAGGAAGAAAACTCTATCATTTCCTTCTCCTCTTTTCTCCAGCGGCACCTTCCTCTTTTCTCCTTCTACGGCGCGGCTTTGCCGCCGCTCATTCTCTTCTCTTCCTCTCCTTCTCTCTGCCGCGAACCGCCACCGCCACCTCCCTCTCTCTTTTTTTATTCTCCTCTCCGTTCCCCTCTGCCGTGAACCGCCACCGCCCCGCCACCTCTCTCTCTATTTTTCTTCTTCTTCCCTTTTTTTATACAGAAAAATTAAAAAAAAAGTATTTTGTGACCCGGACGGTTTTTCCAAAATCGTTCCAGTTTACGGTTCGGTCTGTCCGACCGGCCGGTCAACTGGGTCAATGAAATTAGAGCGGTTTTGTAAGAAAACGGGTTTTGACTCCTAACCGGACCGCCCAGGAGGTCCGATCGACGGTCTGACCTGGTCCGAGTTTCAAAACCTTGTAGGACACAACAACACAGTAGATTGTTTACACAGTTCGGACAACAAACCTACGTATGTAAGGTTAGTCTAGGATTCAATCTACTAATTGCATACTTCTCGAGTTTATAAATGTTATAATTTTTACCGTGCGCACAATCATGCGCCTAATCCCATTAATGAATTACAACGATAAGACAACATGGTACTGCAGATTGAACTCCTTTAATCCTTCAGCAGTGATTCAATGCGACAAGTCAATACAAATATTGTTGACAAGAAAAACGTCTAACATTCCTTGGAAGTATTTAGGCTATAACAACCAGAAGATTGAACAATAGTCACGGTCTTTGTCAATCAGTGCAACTTAACAACAATTAGTAATGATAAAATAATAATATTTTACAATGAAACTCATTCATGATTAGTTCAGTGTAAAATGGAACCAGTAAAGAGGACCCCACCCACGTGATTGAAAATAGGAAGGCACAAGTTAGACTAATCAATCCATTCTTCCTTCCTTATGTGGCTATGGTCCTTTGGTTTTTTGGTAATGAAAATGAGACACACCCAAAGCCACAGACAAGAAGAAAGAAGAAGTGACGTAAACAACAACAACAGCAGCAGCCTTAGAAGAAGAAGAAAAAGGATTTATGATTCTAAGTCACTGTCACAAGAAATCCTGGTCGGCAATTTTTAATCTTAATAAAGAAACTCTTGTTTATTAATCTCAAAATCAAAGTATTTATTTAAAATACTTACTATTTCGTTTTGGAATTGCATTATTAGCTTATAATAATACTAATACTATACAAATCAGACGTTTAATCCTATAGTAAAATTAAAATATGCCGTCCATTATAGCTTTTGCAAACACTTGGCAATTTTTTGCAGTGAGCTTGGAACCCCCACCTTGTAAAATCATTGTCTTATCTACGCCATCATTAATTATATCATTAACCCTAAGCAGCACGGCAGCCTGCAGTAATGAAATTTTGATTTACGAAAACGATTATCAAGTAGTTAATTATAGAGAATGTTTGCGCGATCTTTCTTTCTCTAGCCTAGAAGCATTTATAATGCACTCAAAATAAGATAATGTAGTGATTTGATGAATAATTTCTTCCATCGTGTCAATTTTATGTAGCACATGCGTGAAGAATGTAAGCTCGATTGGGTCAGTTCTACATATAGGGAGAGAGAAGCTGCCCTGAGACGAGGAGGAGATAGCCCTAGAAAGGGAGATTAAAGCTTGACGCACATGCATGAAGAATTATTGATTGTATATAAAATGTGAAGATATATATATATATATATATATATATATTTGAATAAGGTTGATATATGTTTTTGCTAAATTAGGTGAATACATGGTAAAAGTAGTTGGTAACAGATGAAGGAAGAATCTCTAGGCTAATTTGCTACCTGTTATCCAACAAATTATGAATTGGAATGTGCAAAGTATTATTGTTTGTGGGCTGGAGGGGTCTACTTCTTCTTCCTCCTTAGACAATCATAGGAATCAAAATGGACTTTTGGGGATAAATTTGGCCCCATATAACCTAGCTTTTCTTCATTTTATGGCCAATTAGGTATTATACATTTCCCTAACTTGCAAAAGGATACATTAAATGTGATCCACTCTCGTACTTAAAACTACTAGAGAGGTCTCCAGTGTAATTTCGGAGTTGATGAGATAATGAAATTCTATCGACATTATTTCTATAATCTATTTTGTACGGAAAAATTAATTGTACCGAAGAGTATTTAGTTCATATATTTTCCTTCAAGATTGCAGGCTCTCCACCTACACCTACCAGTCTTCTAAATTTCCAAATTTTAGTTAACTCTGTTTCCCCCAAGAAAACCTTTTCAATGATTTTTTTTGTCTTTGCTTGTGGGTTTTTCCTTTCTTTATTTATTATTTTCCTTTTTAGTAAGAGAACTTTGTGACAAAATGACAATTTTATTCCTTATCAAAGATTCAATAGAGACTTGATAAGGGTATCAGGGAACTAGATTCCTTATGGTAAAAATAAATATGCCTTTTGCACAAGAGCTACTAATATTGAGAACCTAATGCAAAGTTTATTTGCAAAAGATTATGTTCTTATATTCTTTGTTCTTCCAAAAAAAGGAATACACTTTTGAATACACTTTAGTTCTACACCCAAGGAAGAAAGATAGAGGAAATCAATTACAGTATCTGTTCTTATCAATTGTTCTTGTCAATTGAATATTTTATAGTGAGGCATCGACTCTCAAGATATTAACTCCAGATTCTCTCGTGTCGGCTAGATGTTGTGCTTGACACAGTCCCCCGAGGTGAAAAGGAAATACAAAATAAATAATAATGGAAAATGCCTGGTTGAATATTGAATTTTGGTTAGATTATGCACCGGAACAAGAGGTTTCTTAACTTTGAACTCATAACCAAAAGATGAGACATTACTAATGCAGAATTCTTGATTTTACATAGTGCTCTTTCTTGGATCTTCTTCAACTCTCCAACCTACATTTAGTTTTTGCTTGCCGATTTATAAGTCTTCCATAATTAAGTATCGAAGAAGAGCCAAACCCGCGAAACTGTGTTGCCAAAAGTTAAATATTTTTTTTTATAAAGAAAGGCTCTAAATTGGTTATTCTTACGAGGGGTTCTAAATTAAATTAAAGCCAAGGTTTTCTTCTAACTGAGCTGCTAAAACTATTGCAACTGCTACTTTCTTCATGATCATCTGGTCCATTAGTAGTGGTAGTAGTAATCTCTGTGATGCCACTGGAACCCGAAGATGAAGAAACTGGAGCTAGATTTAAGTCCTTGCCCATGAAATCATAGTAAACAATCCCATATTTCATCCCCTGCTGGCTCAAGTTTGATCTATTGCAATTTTGCACTCCCATTTCTTCATCATTTTTCCCAGTTCTTTTCTTCAAAAAGATACGACAGAGAACCCAATTATCCTAAACAAAATCAATAAAAATAGTCAGGGAGAGATCAATTTCAAATACTCATCCATCCCAAATTGAAATACTCATTTTCATGACTCTCTAATTTTTTTTTTTACCATTTTCAATTTGTGACGGGGAGAGTTGGAAAGTCAGGTTTGTTTTAACTACTCCTACCATCCCAAATTGAATGCCAGCTTTCCTGACTCTCTTAACTCTATTTTGGGACGGAGGGAGTTGGAGAATCAGAAAAGCGGACAGGGTGTCAACTACTTATTCGTACCAAATTGAATGTTCACTTTCCTCCTCTCGACTCTTTATTTCTTTTACTCTTTCCAATTTGGGATGGAGGGAGTGCTAGAGTAAGGAAAGCGGACAGGTGGCAAATCAAATTTAGATGGTATATCTTACCTGGGGTAAGTTGTTGGGTTGTGGGGGATTGGCAGGGGCGAGCGATTTTTGGACATTAACAAGGCGATATTCATGCATGATCCAATCAGTTCTGGTCCCATTGGGTGGTTTTCCTCTGTAGAAAACAAGAGTTTTTTTCATTCCGACCACTTGACGGCTCCGAGATGTTAGAATTTGCTTGTCTATACCTGTTGCCTTCCAGTAACCAGAGCCAGTTGCTCTGTTTGATCTCTTACCATTTGGATACTTCACCTCCTTAGTGCTGAAAAAGTACCTCTCTTGCTCCCAATCACCTTTACATAAAAAAAAATAAAATAAAATAAATAAAATAAAAAAATTTAGCATCAACTATGATGTTCTGAAATTGACACATTTTCTCAAAATTTTGTTTGCGAAAACTGTATTTTAAATCTAACCTAATCTGTTTCTGGTCTTGGCCTAAAAAAATTGTTTCCCAAAGCACAGTATACTAGACTTGACCTATTAGTACGACTCCAAATCTTCCTAACAGATTGTGGGTCACTCAGGCCTGAAAAGCTTTTGTGAAATTGATCTTACAGTCCTCTCACAAGAATTATGATGGAACCTATTTGTAAGTAGACCCCGTCACAACTCACGTGAGAAGTGGTCAGTCTTATAAAAAGCGGGTCTATCTTTGAATTTTACTCATTGAAATAATAAACAAAAACATGTGAGAAATGCGCCAGTCAAAACGAATAGGCCAGGTTTAGGATAAATTTTCTATTTCCTGACTAGTAAAGCTTAAGAAATTAAAACTAAAAATGTATAATAAAGAAGAAAATTGAAGAAAAAACCTGGCAAATCCCAAGGATCAGATTTGGAAACATCAAGTTCTGGGATAATTGAAGCTGGCAAAGGGCAAGAAAGGACCTTACGGCTCAAGTACTGAACAACAAGTTCTTCATCAGTTGGATGAAACCTAAATCCAGGTGGCAATCTTAGCACACCATTCTTCACAAAGTTCAATTTTTTCTCCATTATCCCACGAAATAAAACTCCAATTTTTTTGAATAAAAGAAATGGGGGAGGAGGAGAGAGAGTAGTGGGAGAGAAGTGGGTACGTGTGGGAAGGATAGGAAAGTGAGGCTTCTTTTTTATAGTAATAATGGCTATGGATTTTGGAATATAATAAGGTTCGACACTTGGCGTGAACAATACTCAATTTCCTTTTGCTTTGACGGATTTTTTTTTAAAAAAAAGAAAAAAAAAGAGTTTTAAGGTTATAAATTAGTATCACAAGAGTCGATCAGTTGCATCGTAGATGAGCGCTCTTAAGTGGGACATCTGCAACACTGATCACGTTCAAGTAGCATCACGAGTTTTAATTAAAATAATAAAAATATTCCCCCTTTTGGTGCATTGTTTGAGGCATTTTTATTATTTTTTAATTAAAAGAGAGGATGTGGTTGATTGTTGACCAAGTGGTCTATATCCCCACTTGTAGGCCATGTCTATATCAGAATTTTTCCACAAGGTCCTTAGCCCAATAGGGTAACGATCTGCCCACGATCTTGAGGATGTGGGTTCGATACCTCTCCGCTCATGGGGCATACTTTAAATTGTCTCTCTTTCTAAAGTTATCACCTCCTCCTCTTGTGAGATGCTACTCTCCCCTTTAGGTGTACGCCCTGTCTGGGCTTAAAAAAAATGGTTATAAATTAGCTTTTGTTTTTCCATTGAATAATACTTTTTTTTAAATGGAGGATGTAAATTACGGAATATTATTTTATTGGGTAGATTTTATTATGAATGTCAATTACGAAATACATAATGGGATGATTTTTTTTTGCCACTCAAACCATATGCCTCCTATACTTGAGATTTTAGATGCATATGATATAGGGACAACAAAATGGTAGAATTTAGAAGTTTTTGTGATATATTGTTAACTTCTTTTCTAGTAGTATTTCATTTTAAACGTTTCAACTTTGAAAATTAAACTCCATTGCGTATGGGTAAATTAAAGAAAGAAATGAATGATGGGAGGTGAAGGAGGCATTTGGAAGCGGTCTGGTGAAGAACACAAAAAATTTAGTATATACTCGTATATTTTTTGCTTTTTGTATATTATCGGATAAAAAAATTGACGGTTCAAATTTTTTAAAGTGAACAACTGTTGTGATTTTCATAACGTTCTATTGTGTAAAATAAACCTTACATGCTTTAGAACATTATTGTATAAAACTGCAACATTTGTTAAAAATATACATTTGTAACACAATATTAATTATGTACAAATATATTTTTTATTCTGCATCATAGCAGCATTCATTTGGAAGAAGAGTTTAGTGGTTGTGGAACATGAAATTGCAGAATGGTCAATTGGCAAGAAGAGTAAAAGTAGAGCCCACCAGCAGAGAGGACCCCAAAAGAGAGAAAGGGTGTTACTCTTTGTTCATCAGTTGCGGGGAAGTCATCTTATGTCACGCTTACAGCCTAGCAGAGTTTCTCTTCTCAGTTTGGTTTTGGTCCTTTCGGTTTAAAAAATGGATAACATTAATAGATATTTTCAACTAAAGAATCGTTTAAAATACATTAACAACATATCTCAACACCGTATTCGAATATAAATGTAAGAACTTTTTAAAGTACCACACCTTTTAACTTCGAATCTTTTGTTTCATTTTATAGTACACTATATACTCATGTTTTGAATCATCTGGTTTATTTCATTTTCTCCTTCGTCTCCTTTGTAGTTTGTAGACAACAAATAATGTCCCCTTTTGCCTTCAGATTTCACTATTTTCTTGTGGGTTAAAGATTTTAAGAAGAAAAAAAGTACTGACACATTACAGCTTATAAATATTGGGATAAGAAATTTTTTTTTTTTTAATGGAAAACATTAAGAAGAGAAAGGAAGAAATCTGAAATGATATTTTATTATTTTTAAACTGACGCATCTTGATATTCTTTCAGGAAACAAAATAGATACGTTGTAAAAATAAAATAAATTTAAATGAAAATGTGTGATATTTAACAGTGGTTTCAAATAATAATGAAAAAAAAGTAGGAGAAAGTCATTAGAAGGAAGTGATGGTGTTTGGTTTTGGTTTTGCGGTGTGTTACCGCAACCACAACACCTCACGGAATTGCTTTTACCTAAGCTGGCAAATTCGTGTCCAACTCTTACTAACACCCCTTGGGGGATCCAATTCTATATGGGAAATAAATATACAACTCAATAGATTACAACAACTTTTCTTCTGTAGTAGGTATCAGAAATTTGATCCGATTAATGTTGGAGAATTAATTTATTATGTATTGATCAAATTTAATTGTCTGTTTCACCGCTTAGTTTTAAAGTGTTTGGAATTCATCGCGTAGTGATTTACGCAAGATTCGCGATGATATATAACATGTCAGGAAACTAATTCTCGGTGTGAATGATAAATTTGGTTAAAGTGAAGAAGTTATTAATGGAGGTGTGATTTTATCCACATCAGCTGTGAGAAACGCTTAAAAGTAGTTTATAAGACACTAGCTAATTAAGTAGTGATCTTAAACAAATGGGAAAGGGGTTACCCCTCGCGCAGTCTCCGTCTTGTCTCGACGTGTCGCCATCTCGTCTCGACGCGTCGTGTCTCTATCGGCAGTAACATCTTTTTGGATAAAATTACCGTAATAGTCCCTTGACTATTGAGTAACTGCAGAAGAGTCACATAACGTTTGTGTAATTGCATAATGGTCCTTACACGATTCTCCATCATTTTTTGACTAACTGCACATTACGCCACTAAGAGTTGTGGGAGTTACCCACGTTCTCCACTACGAGGTGAGGGAATGGGGTGAAACTGCAGTTTCCGACTGTTATAAAATGCAGTCTCCCCCCACATAATCATTTGCTACGAATTACATCTTCCTTCTTCATTTCTGCATTGTCATATTAGTTCATAGAGAGTTCTACAAAGAAGGTTCAAAGTACTGCTTCTCCACATTTCTGGTAAGCAATGTGATTGGACGTTGTACCTTGGGAACTCATTGCTCTTGTAGGCCTGAAGCAATAAGGAGAGCAAATTGAGTTTAAGGGCAAGTGGTTTACTACTGCCTCGTCCACGATTTAATCCGAATTGGTTTCCATTTATATATTATGCTTCTGTTTTATTTTTCATTTTAGTAACAGAAGAACTACAACTAATTCAGTTAGAATTTTGAAGGATAAGTATGTGAAATATATATGATATACTTAATGTGCATTGTGGACAATATTGCACTGAATATTATCTGGAACGGTCGAAAGTGAAGTGAGTGAGTTTGCCAAATATATCACTGCTTGTTACCAACACAAGTTGATAAGGATTTAACACGTTCTTACAAAGGTCAATTATTCAATTTCCATTCTCGACGTGAGAAACTATGTTGGTGGGCGATCTGTACGTACTCTTATAAGTGACCTATTATCTATATGGTTTGCCCTATCCCATAACAATGATCGAAGCCGAACTCATACAAACTTTCTATTATTAAAAAAAAATACCACTGCTTGTCAAGATTTGCAACTATTTTTAGGACTCTGACATCATGATTTGTTTTCTCTAGGCTTTTGGTTTTGTTATGTTATTATGTTATGTTGGCCTTTTTGTGTCTCCAAGAGTTGTACCTCTCACTTTCCTATTTTAAGAATGCACTGTCAACCTAAATCACCATTATTATTATTATTTTCCTCTTACTTTCGTTACAATGTAATTCTTTTTTTGGGTCAGGGGATTAGTAGTTTGGTCATTATAGGCCGGTATCAAATTCAGGATCGCTCGATCATGAGCGAAGGGAAAGCGCTACTGGACTACAACCTTCTTGACTCGTCACAATGTATTTGAATTGTAGTTAGATGCCTATCTGCTGCTTACCTTAATATAGAAATTATAACCTGTTCATTTATTAGTACTACTTTGGATAAGTCAATATTTGGTCGGTGTTTCAGAATAATTTTTTCTTACAAATAATTTAGCGATTATGATATGAAAGAAAAAAAAATCATAGGGTTTTTTTATTGATTATTTTTCATTATTTGTGGAGTTGCTTGATTGACTTTTTTTTATATTTATTCCGCGAGTAGAGTTTAGGTGAGGTGATCAGGCTTCCCAGGTTCAAGGTTAGGAAATTGTTGCATACCTCAATGAGGATTTACATTGGATTTGCGGATTGCCCACCTTCAGAGATTGTTAGCAGTGAGATTCGAACATTGTTCTTACTAATGAAGTTAAACGAATCTTGTCAACTCAATTAACCCTTGGTTGCAAGACAGTCAAATTCGCGAGTTGACTCGTAGGACGATTCTATGAGCCTTAAGGGATCTTACGTGTTAGATCATACGTAGGATCGGTGATCAAGTAGGATCAGGGTAAACTCGTAGGATCGGACTCGGAAACGTAGAATCGTACGATCCTACGAATCAACTCCGAGTTAGCTATTTTATCTTTCGGGTCGGATTTTGAGCTCAACCCGACCCGAATGTTTAAAAAAAAATCATTTTAGATTAAAACAATTCTCATATCAGCCCGTGGCTTATTCAATTTCTCAAACCTCTCAAATCTTCAATTACCGGCCAATTTCTTCTCTTTCTCGATCAATACTAATTTCTTTTTTTTTTGTCTCCGAGCTCTTTTTGTGCCATCGCCTACAACAACGAAAATGTAATTTGAAACCCTAAACTCTAATTTGATCGATTAAGTTATTTAGTCAAATAATCAATGTTATTGAATTTAGATGGCTCCAATTGGCCGAGGCCCGAGTAGATTTTTTTTCTATTTCTTGCCGGTAAAATTTTTGATAGTAAAAATTAAGTTTCATAATTCTGAGACACGGAACATAATATCATTTTCTTATGACTATTTCATATGATGAATATTTGTTTAATACTAGCAAATATCATAAGATTCTAGAAAATTTTAGATTTCATGTAGAAGAATTATGAGAGTACTGAATTAATTAATATTTTTAAAATTAAGTAGAATCTACGATCCGAGTTACGATTCTATAATACTACGATCCTTCTACACCCTTTCAATCCTACATAGAAACTCGAATTTGACTGCTCGCTTGGTTGGCCTTCTTCTATTTTAACAAGGAGTTGTACACTCCAAGTAATTTATTGAATGCCATATTTTTAGAAAGACAAAATGGTTACTCAATTCCTAGAAATAGTGTAATTTCTCAAATTGATAAATTTACACTCTTTAAGCGTAGATACAGAATCAAATTGGATTTGTTTATGATCATATATAGATTCTTCCCTTGGACATAATAACATTATCAACACGTAGATGGATTATTATTTTTTTTGTTGGAAAAAATGTAGAAAATTATTCAAATGAGGGTTACATCACGTGGCATTTTCTTCCCAACAAAAGAAGAGATTAGTTAGTGGGCATGCAAGACGGATGGAGAGGAGAGCAACGCAAGGCAATTGCATCATCATCACTTACTTATGAAAAGAATTAATATTGGCGTTTCAATTTCTGCAAATAAGTCGTTTAGATAACAGTTTAACAGTTAAGTGTCTGACTCGTACAGTTTAGGAGATCGAGAGTGAAACCTGACAACGTAATAAAATTAAGATTTCTTCAACTGCTGATCAAAGATGCTCTGATCATCATCTTATGGAATCAGATTGGAAGCAGAAGCAGATTTCTAAATCAGCTGATTCCATATAGCTAAGATGCTTCTGTTTCCTTTAGCTCTAGTAGAAGTATACTATTTTCATTTCCCACCACTCATTATAAAGTATTACATATATATAGAAAGGTCCTTGTATGTACCTAAGAACCCACCCACAAAAATTGATATTCCAAATGAGCAAAGTGGTAATGAGTATCATCAATATTAATATTTCACCATGGGTGCACGCCATGGTTAACCAAAGAAAGAATGCTTTTGGGTACAAATACTGACAATGGACAAGACAACTCTCCAACAGGACCAAACCGAAACCAAAAAATCGGTTTTAGTTTAGTACAAACCGAAACTAATTTCAATGAACCGTTAAAATTGAAAAATTAGTTTGGATTGATTTTATTCGATTTGGATTGGTCAATTTCGTTTAATGAACACCTCTAACTCTTATAATACTTGATCTGGTGAAGTTGGGTTTTATTCACTTGTTTGTGAACCATTTTGTTGTGAACCTGACCTACTCGACTATGTAGTTCAAAATTGGTTACATTACTACAAAATTGTCTCTCTTCCCCATTTTGCAGTTATGTGACCAATTTTATACCATATTCTCTATATGAATCAGGTCTATATCAGAAAAAATTATTGTTTGTCGTCGAGATTGTTGTGATTAGTTAAACTCAGTCGCACAAAATTATAATGAAAGGAACATTTTACAGTGATAAAGGGGAAGTAGGGGTATGAGTCGGACCAAATGGTCTTGACCCGATGCTCTAGTCACAAAAGCACCTAGACTGCTGCTCTGTGGACCCTCATTTACATGTAGGGCTTGCAGATATATTTAGTGTGACGTGAACCAAAATTATTAGGACAGATTTACAGTAAAACCTCTATATAAGAATACTTTATATAATAATAATTTTCTTATAGTAATAAAAAATTATGGTCTCAACTCGAAATCAGTTATAAATGAGAATAAACTTCACATCGTAATATTTCATGTTTTTTTAGGATAATTTTTAAGAAATTTATCTCCATATCATACTCTTTTTTTCGTCTAAATGAGAAATCCCTTTTCTGCCATTTCAAAAAAAAAAACTCCACTCTCTGGTAATGTTTTTGAAAAATGAACTTCATTGATTGATTCAGAACACCTCCTCCTTGACAGTATTTATCCGAACTTTCATTTCAAAGTTAGAAGAAAGAGGGCTATTTTGCCGAGTTCCTTAGAGAGAGTTGTCTCGCGCCCCTAGGTATTCTCTACCTACCCACCTGTGTCGGTTTCGGGTACAGGTACCTTTTTGCTTACAGTCCTTCGAGCTTTTCCTGGGAGTATGGCATGGGTTACTTCAGCGCCGTAGAATTCTGTCTATCAATATGTATAGTCTTGGATCATTAATAACGCTTTTCCTTTAGAATTCGGCTATTTGATAGATCCACTGACTTCTATTATGTCAATATTAATCACTACCGTTGGAATTCTGGTTCTTATTTATAGTGATATCCTATGGACGAAGAGATGGTTTCTCTAGATCCCATTGAATTTCATTCGGAGGAGGAACCTTATAAAGATCGTATTGATTCTTATCAAAGAAAGACAGGATTAACCGAGGCTGTTCAAACAGGCATAGGACAACTAAACGGCATTCCCGTAGCAGTTGCAAATAATTCTCGATGTGAAAACACATAGCCAGGGTGCTGATCTTTGAATAGGAAAAAGAGTGGATCTGCAGGGTCCCAAATGAATTGGCTTATTCGAAAAAGGCCTTGTTCTTTGGAAGATCTATCTTGATTTGAATCATCACTTTTTTACTCTTGTTCTTTCTTTATCTGCTAGCAGCCCCCCACCCAAATCAAAATAAACAAACAGGTATGGAAGCTATAATTGTAAACCGCGATCGAATCTATGGAAGCACTGGTTTATACACGATGTACATGCATGATGTACGTACATTTATTTTTTTATTTTTAATTCGTGAATCTTATATATTTTTTAATTCATGTACATGCATGATGTACGTACATTTATTTTTTTATTTTTAATTCGTGAATCTTATATATTTTTTAATTCATGTTTTTAAAATATTAAGAGAGACATTTCCAAGTGTCGTATAATGTATATTAGTTATTTTTTTTAAATTATAATTTTTATATGTAAACCTCTATTTAAGAATAACCTCCTTATACTAATATTTTTTTTCCGGTTCCGAAAGTAAAACTGTATAGAGGTTTTACTGTATCTACATTTTCCCTTGATTAACGTAGCCATAGCAAGAATTAACCCGAGACAACTTTATTTTTCCCACCACGATAGGGTGAATTTCATTTTGATCCATGTAAATGGCTCAAAGTGTCAAGCTTGTCCCTAAAATTTCAAAAATGTTAATATCGCCCCTAAAAATGATTTGCAGTGTCAAGTTCGTCCCTGAAATTACAAAAATGTCAACCTCGTCCCTAGAAATGGTTCGCAGTGTCAAATTCGTCCCTGAAATTTCAGAAATGTCAACTTCCATACCAAGTGATGTTGAGATCGATAGAAGTTTTTTTTTATATAATTTTGCAGTTTGAATTTTTATTTATTTATCGGGGGAGTGAGGACCTATCTATTACAAAAAGTAAAGGGGATTCAAGAAGTGGGAAGGGGATTCGAACTCATGACCTCTACCTCATAAGGCCTCAGCCTTGGCCACTAGACCAATACCTCATTGGCTTTTGCAGTTTGATTATGGTTTCATTATAATCGGTTTTGAATTTTGTTTATGGGAATTTTCAATTTTCACTTAGTCTTTGTTAGCATAGAGTTAGTTAACGACAAAAATATTTTTTTGGAACAGGAGGGCCATTTTCAGGGACGAGGTTGACATTCTGAATTTTCAGGGACGAACTTGCCATTGAGAGCCATTTCTATGGACGATATTGACATTTTTGAAATTTTAGGGACGAACTTGATATTGCGAGCCATTTATGAAGACCAAAATGAAATTCACTCACCACGATATTAAAAAAAAACTCACAAATACTTGCGAAGTATATATAACATGCAATACAAGTGGTAATACAAAGATTTAATGCAAGAGAATAAGTATTTTTCTGAATTAAATAAGAAGAGGCATACTTGGTTTTTTTTTTTTTTGGGATGAATAAGAGGCATACTTGGTTGAGTAAAGGGGAGAGGAGTCTTTTGAAATGGACATTTTGCTAGATATTCTTCCAAAAGAACAATTGGGCATCTCTATTATAATTCTATACCATTTCCTTATGGGGTGGAAAATCCCATATTTATCTTTGTCTTTTTATTTACTTCTTTTCTAATTTTATCCTCTTTTATTTATTTTTGGAATTCAATAAATTAGAGGTAGAGGGTCCTACTTGCTCCCAAAACGACTTTTACACCCGTCGTACTGAAAAAACTAAAGGACAAATTCCCTAAATTATTAATCACAAGAGAATCTTTAGGACAAAATCTTTAGGACAATATCTTAATGAATCATCCGATCTAAAAAGACGAATATGACCCTCAATTCAACTACTCGGGAGAGTTGGTGTTTCTCCATTTCTGGCATAAAAACTTGTCCTCTCAAACTCATATTATTTTGATTCATTAAGTTATATAATAAGGATCTTGCTAGGCTCCTATAATTATTGGCTAAAACATTGACTAAAATATTTTTTCGGACTATTTTACCCTTTTCAACAGTAATTGCCCTTTCCAATTTAAAAAAAAATTCAAAAATCAAACTTAGAATTTAATGCAGCATAGTACTTTCACCCTATTTTATCTCTCTATAAAACTCTCACCTCTCTTTAATGCATTATTTTCCAATTTTTCAGTTCATGGGAGCAATGTTTTCCAGTTTTTCAAACAAACTCCGGTGAACGATGAACTCTAGAAATGACTCCCAGTGAATGATATTATTATTATTTTTTTTTACGAAAAACTTTTTCTTTTATAAAATTTTGTTACAAATATATTGAGTTTTTTTGTTGTTTAGCCTTGGAAACCATTTTTTGCTATCAATATTCAGTCCATTTTTTTTTATCAAAAATCATGAACCCAACAGAGCCCAAAAACCAAGAACTCAAACAAGAAATTAAAATTAAAAAATGGTAATTTTTTTTTTAAAACATGCAAAAGAAAGGAAGGGAAAAAAACTATACTTTTACTCCAGTCAAACTTGATTATGCTTGGTTTGTTGGAGAAGACGATGAATAGTAACTTCATTTGTCTTGAATTTGTGTTGCAGGGATGTTGATCATTTGAAATTGTTAGATCCAGTGCGGAATATTAATTGTGCTGCACCATGCAAAACCATTCGCACCGTTGGATCTAAAATCTAACGGTTGAGATCATTTGATTTAACAACTTCTTGTGTTCAGAACGCATGTTCTTGTATTCTGAACACTTGTTCTTGTGTTCTAAACACATGTTTTTGTGTTTTGACAATCCTAAACACATGTACTAATCAGCATTGCCTGTAAAAAAAAATGTGTTCAGTAGACAAAAACAAGTGTTCTTGGTAAGAGAACATGTGTTCAGTAGACAAAAATACGTGTTCATGTTAACATAACATGTGTTCTTGGCAAGAGAACATGTGTTCTGATTAACAGTATTTTTTTTTTTTTTTTTTTTTGCGAAAAACTTTTGCTTTTATAAAATTTCGTTGCAAATATATTGGGTTGTTTTTGTCGGGTGCAGGAAGAATTAATATATTTACTATAGCAGCCTAGTACAACTTGGTCCTTTGGAAGATTTATTTGTACAACTTGGCTCTTTGGAAGATTTATTTGTTCTTCAATGTTTCTTTGATGTAGAGGAAAAGCATATCAAATATTCCTCTGTACGAAATGAACAAAAAATTGAACATTTATTTTCGGACATATTAGTTAGATTAAATAGTCAAATACTACCAAACAACAAATATTTTCTCTTTCTCATTTTTTTCTACTTTTTTCTGGTAAATATTTACTGAGATTGGGAAAGAAAATGTGAGAGAGAGTATGAAAGAAGAAGAAAAATGGCAGCAAATGAGTGAATGAAGTGATTGAAAATTGTAGCCTATAAAAGAGTCTACCCTATACATGTTTTAATGCTCCTATATAACTTTTTCAAGTGAAAGTTAATGCTTCTCTAAAAAAGTACAAGCACTTATGGTTCTCATCTACATTTTTTCCAAACCTGTTACAGCGCGGAACACCAACTATTTCGCACGGTGTGAAATATTTGATGACCGTCAGATAAGAAAGCGGACGGCTGAGATCATTTGACTTTACATTTTTTCATGATAAGTATTGAGACCAAAATGATCTCTCGACGTTAGTTTCTTCATCCAGATGGGCCATTAAATATTTTCGCACGCTGCGTAACATTTGGTGTTCCGCACTTTAGCCGGATTGGCATTTTCCATCACTATTTTCGAATTCTTACAAAGAAATGTCATTATCACACTTTCGATGACATATTTATTCACTAATTGCACGTAAAATCCCTATATCTTTTTGTTAAATGCTTACCCTAAATCCCTCTAGGGTTGTGAATTGATTACCCTAAAGTCCCTATAAAATATTATTTTGATCCCAAATTTTTTTTTAACAAATTGACCTCTGGGATCAATTTTTTATAATTTTATAAATTGAACCATTTATTCTCGATGTATATTTTTTTAATTTTAAAAAATTTAACCCCAATTTTTTTTTATTTTGTAGCCAAATTAAAATTAGTGTTTGTTAGAACACTAAAACATTATGTGTTCTGAAATTATTAACACTAAATACTATAACGATTACTTGTTATAGTATAAAATTAGATTTTGTGTTTATTATAACACAATGACTTATAAAACACCGCTTAAAATGAAAATCGAATATATGCAATAGAACAATGATCCTCATTATACTAAGTATTGTAGAGTTACTTAAACACCTATTATGATTAGATTACTTTTTAATATATAACATTTGTGAAATGAAGAACGAATCACAACGCCATAAAAATGATTATCAATACTATAACATTATGTAGCTTAGTGTTAGTTAGAACATGAAGTAACACATAGTCACTTCTAGAGTTAATTAAACATTATGTAGATTCAATTACTTGTTAACATATAACACATGTTAAAGGAAGAACGTATAATCTTATAAAACACCGCTTAAAAGGAAAATGAATATAATTACTATAACAATGATACTTAATATACTAAGTAATGTATAGTTACTTAACCAAATGTAATCATCTATTTACAACGATTTCATAATATTAATAATCTATAAACAGTAGTGGTTATTATCATTATAATATTATATAATTTAACTATTAACATTATAATATTACTTAAGTAAGATTTGAGTGACTTATATGTTCTCTCACCAAGAAGGCATTTGTCTTACGAAGAACACATGTTCTCTTACCAAGAACACATGTTTTTGTCTACTGAACACACGTTCTCTTACCAAGAACACATATTTTTGTCTACTGAACACATTTTTTTTTACAGGAAATGCTGACTAGTACATGTGTTTAGAACTCTCAAAACACAAGAACATGTGTTTAGAACACAAGAACAAGTGTTCAGAATACAAGAACATTCGTTCTGAACACAAGAAGTTGTTAAATCAAATGATCTCAGCGTTAGATTTTAGATCCAACGGTGTGTAATAGTTTTGCATGGTGCAATTAATATTCTGCACTGGATTAACAATTTCAAATTCCCAACATCCCTGCAACACAAATTCAAGACAAATGAAGTTACTATTCATCGTCTTCTCCAACAAACCAAGCATAATCGAGTTTGACTGGAGTAAAAGTATAGTTTTTTTTCCCTTCCTTTCTTTTGCACGTTTTCAAAAAAAAAAAAATTACCATTTTTTAATTTTAACTTCTCGTTTGGGTTCTTGATTTTTGATAAAAAAAGAACGAATCTTAACAGAAAAAAACAGTTTTCTAGGCTAAACAACAAAAAACCCAATATATTTGCAACGAAATTTTATAAAAGCAAAAAGTTTTTCGCAAAAAAAAAAAAAATTACTGTTCACCGAAGTTACTATTCACCGAACCTGTTTGATCGGAATAACTGTTCATCGTCTTCTCTGAAAAAATTTGGGAAACTCTTGAGCTTCTTTATGAGAATGAAGAAGGAAGAAGGAGAGAGATGATATAGTATAATATGTTGGTAGAGTAGAGCATTTAAAAATAAAGATAAATTAAATTTAATGTTCCAAATCACTGAAAGGTTAAGATAGTCATTTGACACTCTCAATTTGAGGATTTAGGGTTTCTACCCAATATTTTTTAGGAGTAAATCATTTTCCATATAATAATTAGGTCGAATCCTACCAAATAAATATTACTTTTAATAACAAGAAAGCTAAAATGAAAAGAAAAGACCATTAATATAATAATATATTTTTGTCCACCTAGAGATGTTTGATGTCCCTTAATCATTACTCCCTCCATTCCTATTTAATTATCATTTAGAAAATATATATATATTCAAATTAATTGTCATTTACATATTTTTTATTAAGTGTCAACAATTTATTCTCATTATACCATTAATATATATTTTATTGAAAAAATGAAAGAGAGAGGAAGAAATATTATTAGAAATATTTGTTTGAGTTCCTTAATTTTTTTTAAATGTCATAAACGTCCTTTATTGAGGAATGAAAGGAGTACGTATGGGTCCCTTTTATTAGTCCTACAAGATTAAAGTTGCTTAATGGCCATGAAATCAGCTACGACAAAACTCGAAAAAACTATAATCTATACATTAGATCCAATTACTCTCGACTCATATTTAATATATTTAATAGACACGGTGGCGGTTAATAGAAAATTTTATAAATTTGCATGATTAGCTACTTCGGAGAGAACAATTGTATAATCCAGTAACATTTTTTTTGAAAGTAATAGTAAAAACACATTAAGATTTTTTAATACATTTTTAAAAAATTGATATTTTCGCACAATTATTTAATTTCGTAACTTTTTTTTCATTATTAATTAATTTACAACTAAATTAACTGAAAATTTAAAAAAAAATCAATTTTTTTTTATTTAGTCTTATTCTTTCAATTTTAATAATAAGAAAATAAAAATTTTGAGTTTTTAATGTTTTTTTAAAAAAATTAGTTAATTTTGGTTGCGCATTAGATAAGCATGAGAATATATGTTGTGCAATTAAATAATTTTGTGCACAAAAAATCAAATTTTAAAAGTATATCAAAAAATAAATAAAAAAAGCGTAGAAAAGATTCGAACACGTAAAAAAATGAATGTTTCAATACGTGAAGAAGTCGGAGGGAGGTTTCATAATATTAATACAAAGGAAAATAAATTAATAGCTAGGGATATTTTTTATTTTATTTATTTTTGTAGATATTAGTAAACAGAAGAAATGGGGGAAGCACGATGGTGATGCCGTGACTGCAACAACTTAAAGGGAACAGTTGAGACATAAAATAAATGAAAATAAAAAGCGAAGGTGGAGGTAACGTGGGACAGTTGGGATTTAGTTAAACTGTGGTCTCAAACATTGACAATTTCTTTGATTCCGTAGAGGGAAGGACAACCTTTTTCCTCACAATTTTTTTTGTTTTTTTTGTTTTGAGGGATTAACTCTAAAAATTTATCTTGAAATTAATGTATATGATAGAAAAATACTTGATCTTTTATTTTGGTCCCTTAACTAAAGGTTACGAATTTGAATTCTGAAAATAAAAATTGTATTGTTAAAAAAAAGTATTCTGCTTAAATGAATCCATGAAGTACTTAATTCAGATATGTCGATCCAAAAATGAATCGGACACCGAAGTGCAACACCAAATAAATCTTCTATGGATACATGTCAGATTTTTTAATTCTACAACTTTTTGGATAATATAAAATCTATTCTCAAGCCAGTAATTTTAAACATTGCTTGGGATAATCTTGACATTTAAATGTTTAAAAGAGCTACATTGGTCAATATTTAATATATATTTTTGTTAAATTTGGTCAATATTTAAAATGCCTCTAGTAGTTTTTTGACGCAATTCTTTCTTAGAAGTCTATTTAACTCAAACTGCAGATCGTGTATTTATTTATTATAAACCCTTAAGTTCAAGATAGTTTTTAAAGTCAATTCGAGTTGGCTTACTTAATAAGATAGATGTGATTTAAAATTTTCAATTACGAATTTATCTTCTCTTGTGATATACTCAGTGTTTACTTTCGAATAACAACTACGGATAATATATAATAAAACAATTTTAAAAAAAGTGTTTAAGAATTAACGCTCTTCTATTTTCATTTTCAAAAAACCTAGCAAAATATCCTTATTCCCGTCATACCACACACGATGGAAAAGGTATCAAACAGGAGACACTCAACATGTATGTAATAGCCGAAAGGTTATATACTCCCTACCATTCAAAATATAAATATTTTTACAAATTTTCACACTAATCAAGATGATTAAATAACTACTAATTAATACTATAAAGAATAAATAAATTAATAAAGAGTTGCATGTGAACTACACATTTTAATCAAAATAAATATATAGAAAAAAATAATGTAATGGTAAATGAGTGAATAAACGCACAATTCTTATAAAAAGAGATATATTTTGCAACAAAAAATAACTTTTAAAAAGACTTATATTTTGAATCGAAATGAGTAATAAATGTTCTTAGTTTCCGTTCACAATTATCTCTTACTTTAATACAGTGTGTTTGAATTTAATAGACATTCTTATCCTTCAATCAATACAATCATATTGGAAAATTTTAAATTAGTTATCGACTGAATTAATGAAAGGTAAGTGCAAATTTGAAAAAAATATTTAAAATTCTCTTTGTTATTTAAAATTATTGATAATTAAAAAACTGATAAAGTATATTTAGACGACGATAATTATTAACGGAGAGAGTAATTCTTTAATTTAATTTTATATGTAAAAAAAAAGGAGCAACGATCATTTATAGAAACGAGGTCATATTTGATATTAATAACGGTGTGGAACAATTGATATTTCGCACAGGAGCATAGTGAATGTACAAGTGAATAAGGTAGGACCGGATCAGTTGGACCGGTTTCTCCCATTTTTCCAGAAGGTGATTCTGATTCCCCAGGAGAAATGCTTTCGATTCAACTTGCTTTTCCAGAAAATTTGTTTTGTTTTTCCTTTCTTTTGTTGCGGCTGTGATTTCACTTTCTTGTGTTCTCTTTATCGAAATGTGCATTTTTATTTTATTTTATAGGTTGCGAGTCAAAGGAGATTGCGTGTGGGTATTGAATTCAAGAGGGTTTTATTGAGAAAAACGTCAAATGATGCAATTATTGTGTTTAGACCAGACAAATAATTGTTTTTTTTTTTCTAAGTAAATAATTAAGAATTAAAAAGCTCCTCAAGAGGATCAAAGTCACAAAAAGTTCCACCCCTATCACATAAGACATTAGGAGGGATATCAGAAAGCTGAATACAACCTATCAATAGATTCGATTTGGCCCATACAACTAAGTTATGAGCATGAAAATTTGCTTCTCTATTAACGAAAAGAGCTTTCCAATCTTTAAATCTACCAAGATAGTCTATACCAGAATTCACCAAATCCAAACCAGTCCAGAGGATATTCTGGGAATGTCCTAGCAGTCCCTTGATGACATTAAGACAATCCCCTTCCAAGATCGCTTTGTGGATATTCCTAGACTGTAAATGTGCCATGGCTATAACAGCAGCTTGAGCTTCCGCTTCAAAGGGTGATCTCGCCTAAAACCTATTAATCCACACCCCCTGAACCTCCCTTTGTTCAATGGAACATTTCCTTTTAAGCACTTCCTTACATTAATAATCTAATTAAATCTCTAATGAATTAATAATATTTCTGGTCTTAAGCTGCTTTAATGGTTCTCCTAATTGTTATGAATAATCACACTCCCTCCTCCGTTCCTAAATGTAATTACATGTTTCAAAAATTAAAAAAAGTTAAAATTAATATATTTTTTTAATTAAAATATCAACAGTACTCTCTTAAATATAATTTATATATTATTAATTTTATTTAAGAGATCAATATTAATATTTTAATTATAAATTTTTTTTAATATTTACAAAATGTACCTCGACGTGGCACTGTACACGTAGCTCAGTAACAGAGCTAGTCACTGGCTAGAGGAATGAAGGTACTACTATATAGTATAAAATCTTCATCAACTTCCTTGATCAATCATATTTCTCCAGCCCACATGTGTGTCCTTCGTTGTTGGGTAACTTTTAATTTGCAACCATTTTATGTCCTACATAGTATTAAGGGTATGGGTAGATTGAATCTAATTTAGAGTTTTGAAACCATTCTTATATTAATTTTAGATTCAAATAATATTTTTAGATTTATTTTGTTTGAGAGTTTCATATTAAAATTCAATCCAAATAACGTTTCAAATCTCAGTTTGAGTTTCAAATTTAAATTAGACTCAATCTAAATACATCATTTTAGCTCTTCACCAAGTTCAATTCTCCCACTCGACATAAACAATAAATGGAAAATAAAATAAAAAACTCTTTCTATTTCATTATATGAGGCATTCTAGCCATTTTCCCCATCCCCTTCTCAAAATATTAGACATTTTGCCAAATTTAATAGTTATTTTTTTTAAAAAATAACCTTCATCCGTAAATATAATTTAAGAATTATGTTACTGAAATCAATTAAACTTCACAAAAAAGTGTCAAAAGGCCATACCTTACGAAATGGATGGAGTAACAGGTTCATAACCGGATGGAGTATAGGTTATAAAACAAGTAATCGCTATCTCTTGGTTTAGCGTCATTTTATCAAACTAAAAAATATATATATATATAAATTAAACATGAATTATATTAGAAAATAGTGCTGACGTCCCCTAATTAACTTGTGTAAAATTTTATATATTAAAAAAAAAAAGAATTATTGATTAGGGGCAATTATTAAGTGCAAAAGAGTTCCAATCAAAAGTGAAAATGATTGTTTTAGAATATAAGTGTTCTTACTCTAATGTCAATTTGTCAAAAACATTGTATTCAATCTAGATTCTATAGAATTTTTAAGGAGTTTTAAACTTTATAGGTATTCAATTTTGATTTTAAAAAGTCCAATGAAATTTAGAGGTATTCAATTTGGATTTTAAAAAGTCCATTTAAAATCTAGAGGTATTGAAAACTCTATAGATTCGCATAGATTTCATTAAATGTAGAATTTTGATGGATTTCTTAGGTTTAAATGTGTATTGTGAAATCTCTTCTTTTTCCTCAAGATTTTGATTTTCTCTCATTAATATTAAAATTAAATGTCTTTGATTACAAATTTTTTAGTGATCTCATTTCTTTAAAATTATAAGAAAAATAAAGAAATAACCAAACTAAAAAAAATGAGAATCTTTTTAACATCGTTAGAAAACTCAATATGAAATGTTTTTTCACAAAAACAAGATATATTGTCATAATATTCAAACAATTTTCTTCTTGATCATCTTCAAATAGAAATTAAAGAAAGCAAACAGTTTCTTCTCTATTTAACCACAAATTTCTATTTTTCAAACATGGATTTCATTTCCCTGAAAGACAAAATCAAAGGGAAAAAAGAGTTCAAACAAAACCCATCACAAAACATATCTTAATTAAGCCAAAGAAAAAAAATATCAGTAAGTAAATTATTCAAACCTTGATCAAACAAATAAATAAATAAATAAACCGCAGTTACGTGATCTCAAAAAAAAAAAAAATCAAAGACCATCACCAAACTTTTTAAATTTTTAACAAAATGATTTAATTAAAAAAAAAAGGATTGGTAAACATATGTTGACTTTGAAATTCAACACCGCTGGATCTGTATAATACACTACCGAATCAGTATTTTCTTTATTTTTTGATGTTATTCAAATAATCTATAGACTTTATAAATAAAAAGAAATCCTAGAATCTGCGTAGACTCTGCATAAAGTTAAAACAATCCATTTCAGCAGAATCCATAGACTTTTGAAAATCATTTAAAATCTTTTAAAATCCGAATTGAACACACCCCCTACATTTAGTTTCTTTTCTTTAACTTGTTTAATTTATGTTACATACGATTTGTTTTTTACGTTGTTCATTTTTATTAATATAGCAACTTTTGTCTAAATAATTTTTGTACACATTTTTTGATAAATGTTCTGTTTTAGTAATTTTTTTTGTTGTAAAATAACAACTGAAAATTTTGTAGGCAAAAAACAAAACTCAAAGTGTTTCTGGCACAAATTTGGGAAATCCGTTCTGAAATTGGATGAAAGAAATCTAAGTGTTTTTGACAATGCTACTGGGATAGGAGAACAGAATTGCCAATTCTGTGCTGGGGGAGAACGGAATTGGCTGGCGTGGCACGGCGCGTCTGGAATGTGCCACGTCAGCCGAGAACGAAATTGGCAATTTCATTCTGGACATAATTGTTGATAAAAAAAAAGACTGTCATGATTGACCATT
This sequence comes from Vinca minor, assembly GCA_026122235.1. Taxonomy (NCBI): domain Eukaryota; kingdom Viridiplantae; phylum Streptophyta; class Magnoliopsida; order Gentianales; family Apocynaceae; genus Vinca; species Vinca minor. The sequence goes on along the minus strand of JAOCZM010000100.1, from coordinate 2,620,109 downwards.
TATACCAAACTATGGCCAATGAAATCCCTAAATTGTATGCATAAACAAGTAGAAGTAAACGATTACTTAATTTTAATAAAAATTTCTAGAAGAAAAACGCGTGAATTCAACAATCTTAATGAATTTCAAAGTTGACTCTCCAAAAGACAGACATGCCTTTGAGGAATATATTTATATGGACATAGATATAGATTTCCATTTTGTGTCGAAAATTAAAAGCCACATTTCTTAAATTTAAAGCAAATAATTTTGTATCTCACAAACATACACCTAAACAAGTACATTTCTATCTACTAATAAAAGAATATAGAAAAGGTCGAGTCGCTACCTTTCTTCATTGAGAGGCAACCTTAAAAGTCTACGAATATTATCATTAAAATTAGAAGCAAAATCAGCACTATATTATGGACTTTTAGTTTACCCAGTTGACAATTGAGTTTAATTTAGCTGGTTTCAAATTTAAACGTTAAAAAATTGCTTATTATTATTATTTTTTTAAATTGGAGTCACTCAAAAGTAATTTTATATTTCATTGTCAAATTATTTTGCAAAAATTCCTATTAAATTAGTCGTGTTGATATCTAATATATTGGACATCAATTTACATAGAGGCTATTAAAATTGTTGTTGTTGGCTTGTTGCTTTCTTTAGCTGCTTATGCGATTTGATTGAATCAGAACGGCGCCTACTTCTCAATTTGTGACGTGGACACCAACTAATTTGGTTTCGGCATGGCTGTATTACGTAACTGTACAAGTTATTAAAGGGTACATGCCTATTCGATTTCTAATCGCAATTTAAATAGTACATGTTTCACCGTTGAAATATGTTAAGTTGTCTTAAATTTGTGTAAATGGTAACATATGTAGTTTATTGCGCTATGAAATATTTGGCTTTTTTCGGCATTTGATAAATACCACGAAAAGTTATTTAACTGTCACAAAATCACTTGTACACCACTTTTTAAAAGTAACCTCACAAGTGGTGTCGTTTTTTTTGCAGCACTAATGAAGTAATAAATAAATTGGCGGCACAATTTTTGGCACTTTTTAAATGCCACAAATACATTGAAAATATGACATATTTTGCGGCATTTTTTTAGTAAATGCCGCAAAAATAATTTAATGCTTTAAAATAAAAATTAAATGAAATAACTATTGTTTTATTTAAAAAGAAAAATGATAAACTAGAGAGGAAAGGTCCTTGAGCGTTATCCATATTCACATGTTATTTACAATTTAATATTTGCATTTCGTGAGATTCAAACTCTCGTTGTAACTTGTAAACACTGACACTCTAACAATGCATCACAAGGACTTTTATTTTAACTTTAACAAAATTTATTAATGTATATTAACAACAACTAATTAGAAATAAAACTCTTTTAAAACAAAAATTGTGTAAAAATAATACTAAATGAAAATTAGATACAAATTTTAATCTTAACATCATACGAATTATAGAATAAGTTATAAACTATTAAGTTTATTTACTATATATATATATATATATATATTGTTAATAGAATAATTTTTTAAATTTGATAACATGAAACAATAACTAATTATTTGCCATTTCTTTTTTCAAAATTAAAAATTTATATAAGAAACGTAGAATATAAAATATATGAAATTTCGTGCAATGTAAATTTTTTTTTGTATTTCATCTAAAAGAATTTGTTTAATAATTTTAAAATGAAAAAATTAATTATTTTCCTAGTCAATTATTTATTATCATTAATATCTTATTATTTTTTAAAATTGAAACACTCAAATATAAATATAAATATTTTTTCTTTAAATTACTTTTAATATAAATTTCATTTATAATGTTTCATTTACATTTATGAAATTAACTGGTTAAATATCTAATGTAATATTATGTGACACTTTTACTGTAAATGCCACAAATTTTAAGGTACTAGTTTAAAAATGTCACTAAAATATGACATTTTGATATATTGTCATAAATTAAGTGACACTTTATGTGGCAATTGAACAAATGCCACAATTCTTTGTGGCACTTGTTAAAAAGTGTCACGAAAATGTGATATTTTTCTCAAAATTGCCATAATTACACGGCACTTCATGACGTAATAGAAAAAATGCTATAATTTAAAATATGATATTTTGACATAAATGTCGTAAATAAATGACATATATTATAAGTGCTACAAGCTAAACGCTACCAAAACTCAATTTTGTCATAGTGTTGGAGTTTGTATTTTATCATTCTATCAACTATATAACGGTTTTTATTAAATAAGAAAATTTGTCCATCTATTCGTGAAAGTAAGTCACACTGACCATAAATCTTATGTATTGTCTTCTTTTTTATGTTCTCTTATATAATTTTTATTTCCAAACAAAAGTAATCAAAAGTTTTATTTAAACACTAACAATTAAGGTACTCGATCATAAGATTGTAGTTTACAAGATCTCAATAATTTGATTTAAAGATTGTGTATTATACGAAATGAATGTATAATAAGCGGAATATATTCGTTTGACGATGGCATTGAAATGAAAAGACAATGACTGTTTATTCAAATTTAAATGTTCATTTTTTTTTCTCGCAACATGTGTTTTTTCAAAATTTATGCGTGTACGCGTACAAAAGAGATATAATCTGTACGTAGAAACGTACTTATAGTACTACTTTTTCCCCCCTCATATAAGTAGAAGTAATATACAGATCTAGCCAAAGATGGTTAGTAATGTGTAGAGTGTGAATGAAGCAAAAGCTTTTGAAGAAGAAACTTCTTAAGAAGGGAATGGAATCTCATGCAGGCATAACAACAAAAGGAAGAACTCTTTGGGCATATGTCAAAGAAAAAGCTTCAATTCCTCACATCAAAAGAGTGTTCGATGCTCTCTCTATTATCTCTTTTCTTTTTCTTCTTCACTTTTTCCTTATTAATCTAGACTTAGTCTGCAAAGTGTATGCAAAATTTGATCTTTTTCTCTTCTTTAATTTAAACTTAGTTTACGAAGTGTCTGTAGAGACTGACTCTTACTCACGAATAAGATCTGATATCTTTGAGCATATGTGAAAAAGCTTTCAATTCATCACATCAAAAGAGTGTTCGATGCTCAAATTCTCTCTTTCTTTTTTTCGTTTCTTCTTCACTTTTTTCCATTTCTCGTCTAGAATTGCATGCCTTTCACTTTTATGATTTTGCATGCATGTGACACTCCCCCCCTTTCTTACATTACCTAAGAAAAGTGTTTTGCAACATATAAAGGAGAATGCCTTCTATGTATATGTGAGGACTTTCACCAGTTAATATAGGAAACTTCATTTGCATTTTTAAGAAATGAGTATCTCTCTTTATCTTTTTTCAGTGCACCACGACTAAGATCTAAAATTTATAGGTTGGTGGACGCATTACAAAGAGAAATACATTAAAGTTCAAAATATGTGAGGAGAGACGAAAAGTAAAATTTATAAAAAATCAATAAAATAATTATTTTTAGAAAACATGATGATATAAAAATATTGGGGCTATCACCACTTTCCAACCCCCTAGATCCTTCCTAACATAAAGATCAATATTGAAACTTACCCGAATCTAATTAAGAAACTTAGAGGAGAGAGAAAATATATATATATATATTGGTAAAATGGAGCACATAAGCATTTTACTTCTGCATTTGGGAACATTTGCTTACCCGGACACGGCAAAAAATCCTCTTTCCTTGTTTCTGTCCCCATTCATGTACCTAATCAATCACAATTCACTCCTGTGTATTTATAATTAAAAAAAATATTTATATAGTAAATTCTAATTGGGTGAGGGCAGGAATATGGACAGGAATGGGACAGAGAATTTTCACCCCAACACCACCCTTTTTATCACAATTTCTTTCTTCTTCTTTTTCCCGATTTCAGTTGTCGGTTGACCATTTATGCTCTTAAAATGTCTTAAATTCACAATCATATCTACCTTGAAAGTTACCAATGTAACTTACGTTATGATTATTTGACCGCAATTTGATTTTAGTTTGACAGTTAGATGAACAAATTTCCGTCCCACAAAATTTCTCTAATCCTTCTTTTTTCCCCCGGTTTTGAGGGGAGAGGGGAAGATTGGCCTTATTCAAATCTTTGGAGAGTTCTTGGATCATGGTAGTAGGCAGAAAATATGGGCTTGGCCCCTTGGGTATAGTCTATTAATTGCAAGCCCATAGTAGGTTTGGTAGTACACCATTAGGCTTTAGGTCCATTAAGCTTTTGGCCCATTAGGCTCTGGCTGAAAAGAAGTCCAATACAAGCATTGAGAAGTGCAATAAAACCTTTATATAATAATACTCTTGGGACCGGAGAAAAATACTACTATAGACATGTTATTCTTAAATAGAGGCTTATATATAAAAATTATCATTTTAAAAAATTAACTAATATACATTATATAACACTTGAAAATGCGTCCCTTCATATTTTAAAAATACAAATTTAAAATATATATAATATTCATGAGTTTGAAAAAAATAAATGTACGTACATTATGCATGTACATTGTGTATATATTAGATTTGGAAGATTCATTCATATACTTACAGTATCTAGAAAATATATAAAAAAAATATGTACATCATGTATGCATTTAAAATATTTACTCATGTATATTACTATGAATGTGCAAGTTAAAAGATTCGGCCATCTGATTTCAGACCGATTAGCTTATGTAACGTGCTCTATAAATTGGTGGCAAAGGTGTTGGCAAACAGATTGAAAAAAGTTTTGTCCACGGTTGTTAGTGAGGAACAGAGTGCATTTATCCCAAATCGGCTGATTACAGATAATATTATGGTGGGATTTGAAGCTTTCCATAGTCTCCAACAATCTGGTGGAGCGAGAGAAAAGATGATGGCAGTCAAGCTTGATATGAGTAAAGCTTATGACCGGGTCGAGTGGCAGTTTCTGCGAAGTATGATGATGCAGTTTGGCTTTCCTAATTCTTTTATTTATGCTATCATGGATTGTGTTCAAAGTGTATCATTCCGTGTTTTGGTGAATGGTATCCCATCTCAATGTTTTTCGCCTACCCGAGGTATCCGTCGAGGGGATCCGCTTTCGCCTTTTTTGTTCCTTATTTGTGCGGAGGGCCTTTCAGCGCTGATTCATACAGATCAGCAAATGGGACAGTGACCTGGGTTAAAAATGGGAAGGTTGGGACCAGCTTTGACACATTTATTATTCGCGGAAGATAGTCTCCTTTTTACTCATGCTACGGTGCAAGATGCGAGAAAAATTAAAGATTTCCTCCAGCAATATGAAATCGTGTTGGGTCAGCAGGTAAACTTTCTTAAATTATCGATTATGTTAGATAAAAGAGTGGATGATGAGGAGAAAATATTTATCTCTAATACTATGGGGATTAGGGTGGTTGAAGCTAGTGGCAAGTACCTTGGTCTACCTTTTCTTATAGGGGCGGTCTAAGATTGAAATTTTCCAGTATATAAAATACCGGATTTGGAAGAAAATAAGTGGATAGAAAGAATTTTTTTTGTCACAGGAGGGCAGGGAGATTCTTTTGAAATCAGTTATTCAATCTATTTCGGTTTATGCAATGTCATGTTTTATTTTTTCGATTACTTTTGCTAAAAGATATAACAACTATGATGCGAAAATTTTGGTAGTATCATGGGAACCATAATAGTGGGATATGTTGGCGTAAATGGGAGTATATGTGTCGTGCCAAGATCGATGGCGGGATGGGTTTTCGTAATCTGGAGGCATTCAACTTTGCCTTGCTAGCGAAACAAGCATGGAGACTAATACAATTGCCTGATTCTTTGATGTCTAAAGTTATGAAAGCCAAATATTTTGCTAATGATGAATTTATGAGAGCCAATCTGGGACAGAGACCATCATATTTATGGCGAAGTATATGGGAAAGTCGAGGGCTGCTCAAGCTTGGCGTGAGGAAGCGGGTGGGTAATGGGGTGAATATTAATGTTTGAAAAGATCCTTGGCTACCAGAGTCGTACAATTATCCCTCGATTACAAGGAATTTGAATTATTCACTGGAGTTGAGGGTCAGCGATTTGATTTTACAACAGCCTCGTAGATGGAATGTGAATGCTCTTACATCAATTTTCCACTCCAGGGATATAGATATTATAACACAAATCCCTTTATGTCAAAGGCCTTTGGAGGACAGATGGATATGGCATTTTACTAAAGATGGACGGTTTACAGTTAACTCAGCATATAATGTGGCAATGGATTTTCAAAAAATGTAGGAAGGACATCAGCCGACATCCATATCATCAGGCCAACGAGGTTATGCATGGAAAAAAACTTTGGTGTTTAGACATTCCTCCTAAAGTACGTTTGTGAGTTTGGAGATGGTGCAATAAGGCTATGGCTGTTCGTGATTTGCTAAAGTGAAGACTCCAATTGACAGAGGTTAATTGCCCGAGATGCGGGTTCATTGTGGAATTAGATATACATGTACTCTTCCATTGCAGTTTTGCTCGTGAAATCTGGAAGAAATGTGGAATAAATATGGAATGGACATGGGCGGATGGGTCTTCGATGTTAGAAATTTGGGAGAGATTGGTAATCTCTGCTACAACTTACCAATTGCAAGTTGTTGCTATGATGTGGTGGGCAATTTGGGGGGGCGAGGGGGCGAGAAATACGTTGATTTTTTAAGGTTGTACAAAGAAGGCTCGAGATGTGGTGGATGGAGCTTTAGCTTTTTGTGACCAATATCAACAAGCTCATGGGGTGCATATTGAGAGCAGTCAAATGGTAAATCAAAGTTGCAATGTTAATCACAGATGGAGGCCTCCTCATCAAGGTTTTTATAAAATAAATGTAGATGGAGCGGTTAAATGTGCAAAAGCTGGACTAGGTGCGATGGTAAGAAATGAAGCTGGAGAACCAATGGCTTCTTTAATGATGCCGATTCAACAACCTTACAGTATTCTACATTTAGAAGCTTTAGCGGCGATCATTAGTATTCAACTTGCAATGGATTCTATGGGAACAAGAGTGCCCCAGTGGAAACGGCATCTTATCCCAGGGGTAACACCCTGGGATCGATTCCCATATCCCCCCCATTAAAAAAAAAAAAAAAACTTGCAATGGATTCTGGACTGTGACCGTGTATTCTAGAGACAGATTGCCTTTCTCTTGTTTATCATGTACATGATGATAATGATGATCTTGCGATGAAAGGTGAATTTATTCACCAGGTTAGGCACTTTATGAAATTCGGTTTTTGTTCCGCGCTCTATCATATTAAGCGCAACGGTAACAATGTAACCCATCGGTTAGTTCGCATGGGTTGTGATGTAAACACTGTTAAAGTGTGGATGGAAGATATTTCTCCCCCAAGTTCAGACTCTAGTAAGTTTGGAAATAATGGTATAATATACAATACAGTTTGCTATGAAAAAAAAAAAAAGATCGAGAAATGAATCATGTTAAAATAGAACGTGAAATCACCATTCATCATAGGCAATTAACACTTGGCTTTTGCATGTCAAGAAGGGCCACGTCTATACTTTGACGTGTCTGCTTTAGGAGTAATTCACATCCAGAATTCCAGTTTAGTTGTCCGGTCGTAGTTGGTAGAGGCTATGTATAGGCTTTATTAGATTTTCAGTTGTTGCTAAGCTCTATTTTTCTCAACACGTGTTAATATATTATTAATTATTAAATAAAATATTTTAAGTGTTAAGTATTTAATTATGTAAATAATTATTTTAAATTATCGAATCAAGAATTACTGTCAAATTTATATTTGTATGTGCTAAAAAAAATGGGAACATTCGAGTATGGGATCGAGGGTAGTAGGTAGAGCCGCAGTACGTATGTTAGAATGTCTATCGTCGCGCTCTCTCTTCCCAAAAAAATTTTTTTTCTCTGATCATGATTAAAATACAAAAAATATAGTCTGCAGTATGAGCACGATTAAAAGTAAAAAAATTTCTCTCTCCTCATTTTATAGTGATGTGACAAGTTTGTACAATTTTTTTACTTTTTACTGTGTCCATATCAGGACTATCTTTTTTGTATTTTAACTGTGACTGAGAGAAAAAAATTTTTTTTTTTTTTTTTTGGGAAGAGAGGGCGCCACGTGGACAGCTACCAGCCACATGGACCAGGGCCCTACCCATGGCCCTGGTCCATATCAGAATTTTCCAAAAAAATGTGTCTCAAAACGGCAATAGACCATAGTTGCGGAGCAATGCAGGGCGTGTAAGAGTCTCACGTGATGTATCCTTGAACGGAATACTGATTCTTCCAATATTTTATTGACCAACTTGACCTTTTCAACCTTATCAAATTTAGGGTTCTCACGTATTATGTGCACCGTTTTTTTGCGAAGTATAAAAGTATATATAAAGACTAAAGAGCAAACCCTAGTTCTAAGAGACTTATCCACAGTTGTTATATATGAGCAGAGGTAGCAAGAGTGTTGTCCATGGAAGCAAAGTGAAAGAGCAGCTCTTTTAGACGCCTACAGCTTGGCTCCATCTTATATAGAATATGACGGTGCCACGCTGTGTGCGTCTCAAAGACTTCGCTCACCTTCACACTGCATAAGGAAATATCCCTATGGTTAGATTAGCAGAGACAGATCTAGCAACTTTGTGTTAGATAGAGAGCGATAAAGCATAAATTTATATCAAAGTACCCTATAATGTTTTTCAATAATTTTTAAGCTGAAATTTAATATTTTAAAGTTGAATATTTCGCCCCTTAGATCCGCTACTATATGATCATCATATCCTTGTTTGGTTGTTTTGATGAAGATTCCTCCTCCTTTTGTTTGGTTTTCTGGCGAAATATTATACAAATTTCATGGTTTCTTGAAATATCTTGATCGTTTCTTCACCCCTCCTAATGTCAAAATCTGTTGGTCAATTGCTGTTCTGCCTATATTTCGTATTTGTGATTTGTTTACAAGTTATTTGATATTCACTCTGCTGAATTTTTCTGTTGAATTTCTTTGAAAATCAAGAGTATATACTAAGGTTTTTCTTGTTGCTTCTTTTTTTATTGGTACGTGCATGCAAGCATGTTCATCCCATTGAATTATCAACTACAAAAATTATTATTTACCCCATACCCTATCATTATTTGTGTTTTGGTCCCCTAAAATTTCAATTTTTTTGCTAGATTATATATTCCGCTATTCAATCTTCAAATATTGTTCATATTCTTGCTGCAGATTATGCATGGTTACAAGAAAACTATCTCATCTGAAGAATCAATTTTTTGAGGTATGGTCTTTAAAGACGGATCAAGGAGGCAGGGTTGGAGTGAGGAAGGTGTCAACATATTTATTTTTTATTTTTGTTAGCCTCACCAGAGGAGGAGGATCGCCCTAGGAAGGGAGTATTTATTTGCCCTATGTAGGGGAGAGGCATCGAACCCTCGACCTGGGACTATGAACCTCTTGACTGTGTCAACATCTTTTAAATTGCCTTAAGAGTTACTAATTTTTTTAATTATTTTTTTTCAATACGCTTTCTAATATTTTTTTTAAGAACTCCTTTATAACTTCTAGCTTTGTGTCTCGATGACTTTTTGTATGTATTTGTAAATCTTATTTTATATATACATGTGCATGTGTCCATGCTTGATGAGAAGCTGGCGGATGTAATATCGGGGTCATCAGGGTCACGTGGCCCGATGAATTTTTTTTTAATAAATCTTGCTTGTATATGATAAGTACAGAAGTGATCTCCTACAAATAAAATGAATTGACAGGTAACTTTACTCTTTTCAGGTATCACTATTAATAAGAAGTCGTTTTCAGTCTATCTAATCAATAAGTTCTCTCCGACCTTTTGTATCTTCTTCTTCTCCAGATTCTTGAGCTTTGAAACTCTCTCTGCTTCCACTTTTGACACCTAAAACTTTTTTTATTCTTTTTTCCTAAAAACTACTATGTTCTCTTTTTTGTGCTGTTCTTGGAGATTCAAAAAGGTACAAGGAAGGTTTTGCAATCAATCTTTAAAGAAATCGTTCTAATCAAGGTTGTTAAAAACGCGAGTGAACACGTAGAAACGTACGATTCTACGGAGGCAAAATTTTTTGAATCGTGAGTAGAATCGCAATCTGGTAGAAACGGGGTAGAAACGTTGACTCGGATCGTAAAAACGTAGAAAACGAATGTTTCTACCGATTCTACCAATAAGTATGATGGGTCGGGTTAGGTTATTAAATTCGGGCTGGGTCACCTATTTTTTGTTTTTTTAAAGAAAGGTCACCTAATTAAGTTCTCTAAATAAAAAAAAAGACCAAAAATAGCTGGGAGAAGGAAGAAGGTGACGGGAGTCGGGGACAGAGAATCCAATCTTCTCTATCACCGTTCACGAACTCACGATTCAAGATCAAGTAATTTGTTTTCCATAAACAAGTTAGTTCATGAATCATTGATTTTCATTTTTTTGAAATTTATTCTTTTGAAATTTTGGGTTCTAGGGCTGGAAAAAATCAATTGAATTGAAAATGGAATTAACAAAATTAAAAAATTAAAATAAATGGATGCCTGTAAAACGTTGTGGACTTGCAGTCTTCTGTGGCATCTCCTCGTCACGAGGTTAAAAAGAGCCTGTGATAGTGATGGTGGTTTGAAATTCAAATATTTGAATGATTTGTTCGATTAGATTTTGATCTTTTGAAATATTTATAAGTTAAGAATTATGTTTTGTTGCGTTTTTATATTTTGAAAGACTTGCAAGTTTTTTTATTGTGAACTTTGGTGCGTTATTGTCTTTTCAAAAAACTTGTGAAACTATATTTTATGAATTTTCGCATATTCTTAGACCATATGATATGATTTATATGTTAATTATTGTTATTTATATATAAAATATATATTTTAATTTTTCGGTACGTTTTTACGATTTTTTACGATTCACGAGTTTACGATTTTTCACCCTTCCACCGAGTCTACGTAGAATCGCGAGTTTAACAACCTTGGTTCTAATAAATGGCCCTTCTCGTCTTATCAACGTTTTCATGGGCGATCTTGAAGGCCCCCTTATATGCACTGGCGGAGCTATTAAGGGCCCCCCAACATTTTCAGAAACGACGAATTTTTTATGAGAATTTTTTTTTGGTGATATTTTCTTATAAATGTGTTATTTGGCCTCCCCTAAAAAATTTCAATAAGAAATTCGCCCCCTATGACAAATTTTTGACTCTGTCACTGCTTATATGAATAATGAAAATATTTGCTCTAATGACAACTTTTTTTCTTTTACTCACATTTGTACAATAATGAAAATCTTTGCTCTTCTTTGTCAACAGTACCTGGGAATTTGTGAGTTTGAACCATTTTTAATCATTCTTATTTTATAAGGGGGGGAAAATGTGACGATTTGGCATTTTCTATTTGATATCTTCTTCACTGAAAATTTGAAAATTAATATACGGAACCATGCAATTTATTTTAAAGAGAAATAGAAAAAGTGATATTATAAGTAGATGCAACCAGATATATGTCAAGGAAAAAATAGTAAAGAGAAGTCAATCTCACGCAAGGACCACAAAGAGAGAAAAAAAATAAAAACGAAAACAATGGTAACACAAAAATCGGTAAGACTCGATTGCCATTATATATATATATATATATATACTGTATTATCAATAAGTTATAAATAATAGTGATTATTATATTAAAAAATTAGAATCAATTCAGATCCGTTTCAAACAATATTGAAGTTTTGTATTAGTTATTAAAGTTAAACTCCTAATTTTTTAAAAATAATATTAATTATAAAAAGTGTCAAAATATAATTATAAACTTAAGTTTCAAGAGTGTGAATAATAACAATATTTGTTTTGATTGATGCACCCGTATTCGAAATGATACAACATGGTGTAAGTATGAGATCTTCAACAAAGGTGGTTAAAAAATATTGGATACTTTAAAATATACTAGATTCATCTGTATTCACGTACTCGTGTCCGAATTTCAAGAAGTGTCACCGTGTACTTACGTTTAGAGATATAAACACCTGACACTTACATATGCATCTGCATTCGAAACTCGTACCCTAATTTATATAACAAAAATATTAAGTGATTTTAAAATTTTCGGGCCCTCAAAATAAGAGGCCCGGTTCTATATGTCACTTTGGACATGGAGATAGCCGGATCAATGAGGAATAATATTATATCAAATTTTTACAATCATTTTCATTTTTATACTCTTTGAACCTTTTTTTATCCAACAATCGTTATTGTAAAAATAATGAGGATGTGTGGTCAACGAGTAACTCAAACCCTCTCAAATAAATTGAGTGGAGCTCACATCTATAGCAGGGCCCGATCCTGACATTTCGGGGGCCCTGTGCGAAAACTAAAAATGGAGCCTTTCGTATGAACATTAACATTTTCAACTTGTTACAATTTTTAAAATAAATGAAATAAACTTGAAAATTGAAATATATTAAATCTGCACATTGGACTATTGGAGTAATGGACATGAATGGCTACATGGTAGCTTGTATATTTGGGCTGGACTTAACATATAAAGAGTTATACTTGAAAATTTTGGGGCCCCCCTCTGTGCGGTTGCACCACCTCACAGGTAGCTCGGACCGACCCTAATTTATAGGTAGGTCTTGCACAATTAATATGATAAGCTGAAAGACCAGTACTATAAAGATGGTTATACGATTAAAATTTCTAAAAGATAGGACTCAATTATGTTTTTTAATTTATAAATATAAATAAGGAATACAAATTTATATAGTGCAAGATTTGGAAACACGGTGTAGAAAACGTTTATGGGATTTTATAGCAGAAATTCGCAATCCAGAAGTTCAAAAAATGCTATTATTCTTAGTCTTTTTCGTTTAGTTTTTAATGATTGATTTTGTCAATAACGTAGACAGTGACGTTTTCTTCTATCCAACAACAACCTTAGCACACTGTTCTGACTTCTAAGTTTTTTTTTGATGAATAAATTCTGACTTCTAAGTCGATAAAAGGTGTGAAAGAAAGAATAGGAGACGAAAGGATCAAATGTTTTTTTTGTGTTTTGAATTGAATTTTCATAAAAGAAAAAGAAAAGAGAGGGCAAAAAATCCTCTACCCAGCCAATCACAATTCACTCTGTGTATATATAATTGGAAAAAATATTTATATAGTAAATTCTGATTGGTTGGGGACAGGGATGTGAGATAGGAATGGGGACAGAGGATTTTCACCCAAAAGAGAGAGATCAGAGATCCCATAACCATAACATGGAAAAATGATGCAGTTAATATGAGTAATTTTAAGTCTTTATTTTATTTTTTTGTAAATTTAAATTCCTATCTAGAAATTATTGATCTAGTTAATATGATTATTGGTGATTAGTTTTTATTTTGGTCATCTCTAAACACTTTATAATTTTACAAATAAATTATTTATTAATTAGTGCAATAAATGTGAGTAACAAAATATTATGGATCGAGGTGTGGAAGTTTGTTCCCTCTTAACCATAATAAAATGTTGTATTGTTGAGAAAGTCACCATTTAATGAATCTAGGTAACATTTAACTATGATTAAGTCGGTCTGTAAAATGCAAACTGAACACTAGGAGTCCAAGATTAGAAAAACACATTAGTGAACTGAGGCGTTTGAGGATGATCTTGTTAATCATAATTAAGATTGCTTTTAATGGCTCCTGTTATAATTGACTTGAATTAGTCTGTCAATAAAATGCAGATATAACATTAGAGTCAAAGACAAAAAAAAATACATAAAAATCGAGTGAGTAAAAAAAAATCAACTTATACCATCTCTTGTGTGAGTTGATTTTTTTTTTTTTTTCGCCTAATTGATGAATGACTAATTTTGATGATAATAAGTTATGTGCGACTATAAAAGAATTATTTCGAATTTGATTGAGATCTAGATGATATTTTGACGAATTTGGAAAAAAAAAAACCTCTAAAATACAATAATTACACTTTTAACTTGACCAATCCAATTAAAATTAGAATGGTATTGAAACATTTGATTGGTATCTAAATAGGCTGTATAGGAATGTTTGTGCACCGTTTTAGGCGCAAATTTTAACATTTTTTTTTTTTACTTTGGTCCCCCACGTCTCTCTCTCTTTCTCTTTCTCATTAACATTCACTTTTTTAGTTCCTATACAAGATTTCTCAAACACCAAAAATCGATTCACGTACACTTTACACCATTTCCTCACATTTTTTTACACAAAATTTTCACTTTTATCTCTCTCATTGTATAAATATTATGATTGAGAAATGTCATCATGACTAATAGACCAGTCCATTCCTAGGGCTGTGTCTAGAGAATTGGGGGCTCTAGGTGAAATTTGTAGGACGAGGCCTAATTGTTGTATTTTTTATTATTATACCAAAGTAGGGAGCGATAAATCTGAGACCTATTGTTCTAAGTAGGAAAGCACTTGTCAACCAGTTAGCTTTCCTTGACAAGGATGCCTAATTGTTTTTGGATCAAAATTAAGCTGTCAGCCGCTGACAACAATGACTAATCCCAAAAGTGCCCAATTGACTATAAAATATACTCCATTATTTGACGAGAATGCCTTGATAACTATTTATCATATGTTTCTAACATTTTTAATAGCGATATCATTTATTACAAATATAATAATCAAAATATTCTAACAATTTAATCTCAATTGGTAATATTGTTAATCAATCTCAAATATCATGGCATAATTATTTAAATACAATCATTTTTTTGAGACCTTATAGTCTTAAACGACCGCCTCGCTCCTTATAAACCTATCCACTCCTTACCCTCCCCAACCCCCAACCCCCAACTTTCCTCAAAATAAGAAGTAATTAACTTTTAAAATAAATTCAGATTCCTTTTCATGTCTAAATTGTCAAACTAAGATTGAAGTGATTCCCCCCGAGTCTCAAAGTCTGTTATAGTTATATTTATACAATGCTGTGTTGTTGAACGAAGACCACTCTTCTCATTTGACCACTGACCACACCCCATCACACCCTTCCCCACCCCACACACCCCTCTTTTGCCTCTTCTCAAGATTTCTTGGATCACCATATTTGGAAAATTATAATATTTCTCCCTCACAATCACATTTCCTTCTGTATATATATACATATATAAATTCTTCTTCCCCTTACCCTTCTTTAGTATTGTTCTCTTCAGTGTATTTTGTTTTTTTGGGCATTTTTTTTCTGTTTGTTTTGTCCAAACCTTATTTTTTCCGAAAAGCGGTGGCGGAGGTGAAGATGAAGACGTCGTTGAAGAAGCTAAGAGGAGCGTTAAGAAATGAAAGAAAAGATCACTGTAATCCTAATCATAAAAGTCGGAATCATCTTGATGAACTCGATCAAGCTACTCAGGTCTTTTTTATTAAAAAAAAATTTTTAATGATTTTTTTTAACCTAATGGGATCTTGGTTCTTGATTTTATATTCTTGTTGTGTTTTCTTAATTTATTTTGGTGACCCGCTTTTATTTATGATGAAAGAAGAAAATGGCTTTTATAAAAATAAAAACTTTTTATTGGGGGGTGGGTTGGGGTGGGTTTGGTCAATGTAGCTTGTTCTGGGGACAATTAAAGTGAAGTAGAAGTTCAATTATGAATCTGAGTTTGTTGAATTTTCCCTTTAGAAGAAAAGGGATATTCTAAAAATCGGAACTTTGTTTTGTTTTGTTTTTTGGGTCAATGTACCTTGTTTTGGGCACAATTGAAGTTGAGTAGATGTTCAATTATGAATCTGAGATGTTGAATTTTACATTAAGCTTAGTTATGTGGAACTATTAATGGTATCAAGAAGTACATTCACAGTTATAGCTGTGTTGTGTATAACCGTATAGAAATGTTTGTGGTTATGGTGGTGAATTAGGGCAACTCTAGTTTGGATAAGTGGAACTTTTGTTAAGAAGTACAGTCACTATCGTAGATCTTGCAATAGTTGGTTGTGTATAGAAATGTTTGTGGTGTAATTATGGACAGAAGCAGCCACATTTATTATGCGCAAGTAACCAAATCCGTTTTTGACGGTTACAAAGTTCATATTGCGCAAGTAACCATGCAGCTTACTGACCTTACGTACTAGCCATTCGTCAAAATGTCATTGACACTTCTATGGATGAATGATCTAGTCTTTAAAAATGGTAAATCAGGTTTGATGTGAAGCAGAACATATAGGTTTTAACTAAAAATTACTTAAAAGAAGGAACTTTGGCCTTGACGAGCATGAACAGTTTTGAGGTTTTCAATGCTGTTATGTAAAGATGCTTCCTTTTGGGACTGTAAGATCTATAGATGCAGGGATCAAAATGAAGGTGTAAGTAATTGTGTTTCTTGTGCATGGAAATGATGGTATCTATGTATAGGGGAATACTATCTACTAACTTTTTTAAATAAATAAATTTCGATTTTCCTTTTCTGTTCCTAGCTTGCCACTCAGTCGAACATTATATTCATTTAGAGAAGGCAGATGTTGACACCGAGGTTTGTGGTTTGATAAAAGCAACTCGTTCATTTGCATGCAGTGGATATAGGCAGTAATAGATCGGCATGCACTTTTTGTCGCCTTTTCAGTCGAGAATTGACCAGTTTTCCTATATCCAGCTTCTCAGAATCTCCTTCTAACTCAATTATCTTATGAATCATATTATCAATGAAATATTTACTTCTAGTCCTATGTATACCATACAATTCATTTATTCGTTCTCAACACTTTTGTTAATGCTAACAATACAATTATGTAAGTGTTATATGTTCCAGTGTTTCTTGCTATTCTTTGCTGGGGGATCTCCATTTCATTTTGATTATAATTTTATTATAATTTGTTCAGGACATGAAAGACATGAGAGACTGTTATGATAGATTACTCTCTGCTGCAGCAGCTACAGGAAATAGTGTTTACGGTAATTTCTTGACCATTTCTAATAGTATATATATGTGTGTGTGTGTGAGATTTAGATAACTTCATGAAGCCTGTTATACTAGAACTATAGCCTGTGGCATATCAAGTAATGAGGAAACTGATAATTTACTAATTCTGTCTAGAAAAGTAAAATATTATTTTTACCTTTAGAGTTACATATAATATCTCCTAATTGATTTTGTTTTTCTCTCATCGCGTAACTTGGTATTATCATCTCATCTTACCTTTTCTAGGTTTTTGCTTCTGTCTTTATTCACTTATCTGTCTATGCCCTCCGGTACAGTTTATGAAATGTCACTAATCAAAGCCGTTTGATTTCAGAGTTTTCAGAATCATTGGGGGAAATGGGTGACTGCCTTCTTGAGAAAACAGCATTGAGCGATGATGAAGAAACTGGTGAGAAATAATTCTCTTATAGGACTACACTGACCATTTCTGGTTAATTGACTTCCATACTGGAACTCGAAGTCATACATCATAGTCACACAAGTTCTTCCGGAATGAAATATTTATTTCCTTTTCAAGATGTCCCCAATGGAGCGTCCACGTTCCTAAAATAAACATAATTTTCATTTAAACTTATATAACTAACCTCTTGATTCAGGGAAATGAGTTAGAATGACACATAGTACCACCACTAACCTCCTCAAGTTATGAGGCAAAGATGGTAACTTGCTTGGGGTCAAGTGCTCTCCTAAATCTTTGTGTCAAGACAAAGTAGAACATTAAATTCTGGACAGAGCAAGTAGTTAATTCTTTTTGTTCCTTAGTTGTATATTATTGTGGACAGTTAGGTCTTGTTTTACTTTTCCCTTTTCCTTCTCCTTAGTTTGTTGTGGCCTAGTTTGAAGTAGGCGGTGGCGTGGGGGGAGAGGGGGGGGCATATTAGGTGGAGTGAAGATGGGATTTGGAGGATGCTTTGAGATAAGATAGATGGTGTATCCAGCTGATCAAAGGTCACAAAGGCTCTCTTACTCGGACTCTCCGTTTACCCATGCCGTACCGGTGTCGACAGAACACGACGTTGGTATGGGTATGGAATATGTACCTGACATGGTCAACTGCAAATGGGTACTTTGACCAACTCTTGAAAGCTCATCACCGCCATCGTTGAGACACTCATTGCTGCCGTCACTGTGAAATCAAAGGTACGACAATCAGAGATTGAAGTTTGGGCGGATGAAGGAGTTTGAACAAAATTCAAACAATAAGTGAAGGGAAGATGGAATAGAGAAGGGTATAAAAGTCGAACAAGGCATGAAATTGGCTGGTGATTTGAATCTGTACCGGCTGCAAATTGATGGGAAGAGGAAGAGAAGAAATTAGTGTTTGGGAGAGGGAATTGACGATGGGGAGAGAATGATGGGAGACATCTGTATTTTTTTAAACTATTAATTAGCACATGGGGAGAGAATAATGGGAGACGGTTGGAAATTATTGTCGTATCCCCGTACCAGTGTCTGAATTTGGGAAAGTGTCCCCGTATCCTTTATTTTAAATGTTTAAATACCTGACACCTAAATACATACCCGTACCCTAGTCTGAGTAACATAGCACATAGGTTAAGAAATTAACGAATAAATAGAAAACATCATGACTCTTCTTAACTTAAATTATTAACTGCGTATATTGAGACTTGAGAGTTGATAGTAGTTGGATATAAACTACAGTCCTTCAGCGTTACCTGAAATGGGTACTTCCATATGTTTTAATTTTATAAAGCAAAATGAAGACTGATCCCGTGCCATGTTATTTCGTAAGGAGGAATTCTCTTTCCTGGACTTTCAACCATTGTTGCACTTCTGGGTGCAGTACGTTAGATTGTAATATGATAATTGTTGTAATAAATAACTAGTTTTGCATAGCTGTGTAGGTATGGTATTGTTGATGCTAGGGAAAGTGCAGCTGGAACTTCAGAAACTTGTTGATGGCTACGTAAGCACTTAACTTATATAGATATCTTGTTACGGAAGTTTCCTTGAGTATGAATGTAACTTATATACTTTGTCTTTTAGCGATCCCATATATTCCAGACAATTACAGTTCCGTCAGAGTCCCATTCTTAATGAGCTCCGCATAGTTGAGGTGTGTAGTGTATTCAGTATTTGCTACCTATTCCTTTTAAATATTGTGTGTGTAACTTCTTTTGATTTTGATTTCTTGGTAAAGAGTGCTGCTGCATATTTTCATGTACAACGTAAAACTTCTTCATTCTCTGGCTGCCGGATTTTCTAGCTTACTGCTTGTTTCTTTCAATTCATCTCTACGGTTTTCCTAGGGATATATTAAGTGTCGCATGGCTCTTCATTGTTGCATAGAAATCATGGGTTTTTTCCTTCTCTCTGTAGGAGATGAAGAGATGCTGCGATGAGAAAAGGTTCAAACTTGTCTATCTGTTTGGTCATTTATCTGAATATGTTTTCACAACACATATCTTGACAAAGTTTTCTTTTCCACTGATCATTGATTTCCAGAGAAACATATGACCTCTTGAGGAAGTCAAGAGAGAAAGGGAAGTTGAGAAGTAGCAAGGGCGAGTGTTTTTCTTCTCACCAGCTGCAAGAAGCTCGTAATGAATATGATGAGGAGACAAATGCTTTTGTATTTCGTATGAAATCTCTGAGGCAAGGTCAATCCCGTAGTCTTCTAACGCAAGCAGCTCGACATCATGCTGCTCAGGTCTTATTCTAGAAAATGTTGTCTCATGCTCCCGTGATTTCATAATGAACTATTATTGACGGTCTCTGTTTCATTCTTGAAAACAGTTATCTTTCTTCAGAAAGGCTCTCAAATCTCTTGAGGCAATTGAACCGCATGTCAAGTTAGTTGCCTTAGAGCAACATATTGATTACAATTTCAGTGAACTTGAAGAAGATGATAATGTTGATGATGATGGTGATGATGGTGATGATGATGATGATGATGATGGTGACGATTATGAGGACGCTGATGACTTTAAATCACAGAATGAGAGTGAGTTGAGTTTTGACTGTGGACCAAATACCCGAGGGCCCAACTTTCCTGCATCAAGAACCTCGATGGAGGTATGTATTTAAGTTTAAGACATTAAAGTAGGCAACCTCCGAAAGTTATTTCTTGAAGATCATGTTAAAATACATTGGTTACTAGGAGAATATTGTAAAAGAAAATTGAGTCTCAGTTTTTTATCCTTATCGTTTTAATTCTATTAGTATAGTTTGCACTTAATCCAATTTTTAAATATATGTCTTGAAACCAAACTAAATATGAAATACTTTATGCAGGTGGATAAAACAGATGTTACGTTCCCTCATGCTGTCACAACGGGTGCAGCAAAGGTAAACAGCATGCTCCGTCTTGTTTCTCTATTTGCTTTATAAACTTTAAAAACCAAAAAAAGTTTCATCGTCATTGTGGTTCTTTCTTCTAACCCTTAGCCCTCTATCCCTACCCTCTCCCATCCCAATGCACCAACAAGCAAGAACTAGTAGACCTGCTAATTAGCCTTTCTTTATTGAATGCCGTCAATTGTCATCAGTTGGAGTCATTCTTTTCTTTATACATGTGTACAGGAAACTCTAGAGAGGATTCCAAGTACAAATCCTTTTCCATTTCCCAAAGGACTACAGGGGAATTAGCAGATCAGGGCCTCTCTATTTTGACAAGAGATTTGATCCTGCTGAGCGCCTTGCACAAATGCGGCAGACACCCTCACAAAAGTTCAGTTCATATGTACTACCAACTCCACAGGAGACAAAGGCTTCAATTCCTGCAAAAGCTGATGATGATGTTCCTCAAGCTAGGCTGTCTAGTCCGGGTAATACCACGTCTAACCTGTGGCATTCATCTCCTTTGCAAAGGAACAAGTATGAAAAGATCATGGCAAATTCCTCTGAACCTATAAGGGTTAATACACAGTCAGTTCTCAAAGAGAGCAATGACAACACACGACCCAGTAGGTTACCGTCTCCAGTAACAGAAGGCCTCTCCCCACCACGGCAAGATCCACGGAGTATATATGACTACAAAAAACCAAAAAGGCAAGCATATTCAGGCCCGTTAACAGGCAAGCCATTGCCGCATAAGCCCTTATCTGCCAGCGGTCCTATAGCCCCGAGTGGTTATTCCCAGCAATCTTCTGGGCCTCCCTTGCAGAACACAATGCCTCGGCCAGCATCAGCCCCTAAATTATCTTCACGGGTCTCCCCTACTTTCGTCTCATCACCCAAAATAAGTGAGCTTCATGAGCTACCTAGGCCACCATCTCATTTGGGAAGACCTCCGCATCTTATTGCTCGTTCTGGTCCTTTGGTGTCCAACCTTGCTGCTACAAGCAAAACAATTACTGCGTCTGCACTTCCAGTGCCTTTTAAGACTGTTCCTCGCAGTTATTCCATCCCAACCAGAAGTCAAATAGAGGAAACATCGCATGCATCCAAGCCATTGGAAACTCCTGACACTTCGAGAATGGCTGAAAATAGTTCCAGCACTTCTTCTTAGATTGCTCTACAAGCCAGTGAAAGAGGAGGTAACTGAAAACTCAATATGTTATTCTCTAATATTTTGAAGAATCTGAATCAACCAGTGGATATATTGTGATTGTTTGATATGGCACAAGTATGAAAGTTCTTCTGTCTTTGGGATTTGAAGCTATTCGTTCCCCCCCCCCCCTCCCCTCCCCGTTTGATAAGTGGATTTGGAACTATTCAATGGAGCTAGGACCGTAATTTGTTACACGTCATTTTGCCTATTCGCTTTCTTCTTGGCATCTGTGCACCACATTGAACTTGCATTTCCATTTTTATCAGAACATTCATAATAGCTTGAGATGATATAGTTTGAAACATATCTACGCACCTATATCTGAAATTTCACGGAGACTATAATTTGTAACATAAGAGTTAGATAAGGTTTTCCTTAGTTAAGACTTGGGGCCGCCTATGCCATGACGTAAAAGCATATTTATGTTTGATGCATTAGCTAAACAGCCGTGCACTTTTAAGATGATGCATATTTTTTTAACAATCATAGCATTTGCATTTCATATCTGTATATGGTTTTGAGTTTCATGTAATAGAGACATTCACACATTTGCAATTTATCGCACTTTTAAGATGATACGTAGTCGGGAACAATTGCAATTTATGACATTGAGTTTCTTTCCATTTCCAGATAAGTTTTTAATGCTTATCATGTCGTTGTTTTTCAGGACAAAGATTTAGGTTGGTGGAATAGCTTCTGGAATTAATTCCGTCTCCAACTTCTTGAATAAGATGATAATCTGTGAAGCTTTCAGGTCACCTGCTAAAGGAATGCTGAAAATTGTAAATATCTTCCTCTTTCTTTCGTAATAGCTAGTTGCAGAATAGAATTATGTACATATAATCCAAAATTTTGTTCTATTCAAATCTAAGAAATTTTTGTAATCGACTTGGAGGATTTCAGAATAAATTTTTTAGAAATGTTGTACTAACTGCGGTAGACTTTTTGATAAGAAATTTCAGTTTGTTAGTATGTTGTTAACAAGAAAAAAAAAAACTAGTAATTAGAAACTTTTGCATTGCATCATTGGTTTGCATACAAATGCAGGATTAGGTGAGCAAAAAGAAAATGTGGAGAGAGATTCTCCACCCCTTATATTCTTGTTTTTGTCTCTCTTCTTCAATATAGTATTTAACAAGACAAGAAAACAATGAAAAAAAACATGGCCCTCAGCTTCAATTGCAGTCTCCAACATCATATCTAACAAATCCCATCAGCTCTGGCCCTTCTAATCTTGGGTTATTCATGAAACTGCAAACATAAACACACCCAAAACATCACCATTTTTAGGGTCAATGTAATTTTTTCTTATATTTGAGGAAGAAAATATAAACTGCTAAACAAGAGTTCTTGTGTTTCCTTATAGATGAACACATAGGTACAAGATCAAGTGATGTTTGTCTTGGGGAAAATTATCCATCCGAGATCATAAGTCTTGGCTTGGATACTCGGGAGTGATAATTATCGCATGTTTGCAGAAAGTTCTGTCAAGACTATCACATTACCCACCATATCCCAATTTAAATAGTCGGACCAAAATGCGACACCGTATTAAACAAAAAAATAAATAAAATACATAGGGGGAAGGATTCAGTTACCTTTCTTCTGTGAACTTAGAGAAAGAACCAGCAGTTGGAATTGTACCGCAGAGATCATTGTTGGTCACATCCCTAAAACAAATTTGCAGATTTGCATTAGCTAATAAAAAAATAGGTAAGATTTTTTTTTTTTAGCATTTATTAAAATGGGTTTTTATTGTTCTTACAGAATCTTGAGGTTTCCTAACTTGGTAAGCTGTCTTGGTATTCTTCCCCTCAGTTTGTTACTGTTCAGACGCCTGTAGAGAATTGCCATTTCTTGAGTCAATAATAGTAGTAGTTATCATTTGTACGGACTTAAAATTGCATCTTTTGCTTGTGAACAAAATCAAGATTTCATCAACTCTTCTGTTAATGAAGTGATCATCCTTTGAATGGGTCAAATAATGCTATTTCTCCGGTTCCGGTGCAGAGAAGGTTATTTGTTATAGTACAATGCAAAAATATTTTTATAGTCATATCACTTGATTAGACAGTCGAAAAATTACATCCGTTTTGAAAAAGTGAATCTAGAACAACTGTAGTATCGACCATCTGATCAAGCGATCATACATTTGAAATGTATCTACACGGTATTGAAAGAAATGGATTATGCACTGGAACCAATTTGTTGTTTTGCTGTTTAGACCACCATTCTAGACCAATGGCGGATCTTGGGGCACCCCAACATTTTTCAAAATATCGTATTTTCTGTAATAAAAAAAATTATTTTTTTCTGAAGAATCTTTTAAAGTATTGCATAATGGCCCCCAAATTTTTCAAATTTTCTAATTTCGCCCCTCAACTTACAAATTTTAGTTTTGCCCTGTTCTAAATCAAATAGGGGAATAGAATTTTATTACTCAACAACCGTCCACGTTTTGCCAAGATATCGATATCTTAATATGACTATAGACACTTAAACTCATGGTTATACATCATTCAATAACTCCAAATAATTCACATATGCGACCGATTCATTGAATGTATCAGTAGGAGGAAGATGCTTACAGGAATCTGAGATTGGAGAGCTTGGAAAGTGATGGAGGGATAGGACCAGTAAGGTTATTATGGTAAAGATCAAGGCTAACAAGACTCTTGAGACCTCCAAGTTCAGCTGGAATTGGGCCCACCAGATTGTTCATGTATAGTTCCCTGCATAGTGTTCATTACCAACAACCAAATTAATTATGAAATTCAACACTTAGATCTAGTTTGGATTGGGTCTCAAATTGAGATAATGGTCTCAATCTCAAATTACAGTCTTAAACCCAAATCAAATTATAAATAATTTAATGTTTCATATTTTATTTACAGAATCAATACAAAAGACAGTTTGAACCTCCCCAACCCAACCCAACCCAATCCAAAAAAAAACACTTTGCAAAAAAATTAAAAAATTAAATTCTGGAATTGAACAGTAGGTCTGAAACACTCATAAAGACTCCCTCAGTCCTAGACTTCATCATTTTCTTATTCCTGACTGAAAAGTCTATTTACATTAGGTGACATTTCATCATAAATTTCTGGTCACATCTCTAATTAAAGAATCAACAGATTCTGCACCCCACTTGGAAAAAAACATCAAGAAATCATTTTTGAGTAAGAAAATTATGATTCGCTTCTGATGCAGATAGTGCTATTGCCGAATCACTTGATCAGACAGTCTCGATATTACAATTATTCTTGATTAATTGTTCCCGACTATTTAATAAAAAACAACTGCAATCTCAGCCGATCAAGCGACAAAAGTAGAAATCTATCTATACGGTGCTAAAAGATATGGATTCTGGACCATAGCTAAATTGCCAAGAAATGAACTTCTCATCGAGAAAATATTCTAAGAAAATGGTAACTTTCCATATTTATACCACCAGAAAGGCAGAAATGAATAATGGAACCTGAAATTTTTACTTACAGATATTGAAGCCTCTCGAGCTTTCCCAGCCCAGGAACTAATTTCCCAGATAGCTTTGCATTTCCAAGGTCACTGAAAAAAGAAAGGGACAGTTTTTAATGAATCAGCATAGGAATTTTCTTAGCATAAAGTTTATGCAAAACTGTAACCAAAAGAGCAAAAACTCGAAAAATACTGTCCAGTTCCGGTGCTAACGTTCGTGTTAAACCAATCTTAGCTGGCAAGACGTGTAATTCGATAATTGAAATAGTTGTTCATGAAAAATCACAGAGTTATTCCTGAATCGCTATCTCAATTGACAAATCAAATCCCTCAGCAGTTGTCAAGATTAATTTAGCAAAGCGAGTAGGACGAAGTCAGAGACTCCCAGTTGGGGTGAAGACTAATTTTTTTACTAATTCTTAGGAGTGAAAGGTAATTTTGTTAATAATCTTTTTAAATTTTCAAAAAAATTAAAGGAGAAAAAATATAAATTTAAAAATCTTAGGGTGGGTCACCCCTGCCCGGTCTCCGTCCTTCACGGTTAGGACAAAATGTCTACAGCAGAATAGTTGTCACTACTAAAACTAAATTGCAAGAACAAAAGAAACCAGTGGCGGAGCTAAGGGCGGCGGGATCGACGATTTTTCTATAGAAAAAAATTATTTTTTGATATTTTATTATAAATGTTGTATTTCGCCTCCCAAAAAAGATTTCAGTACCCGACAAATTTCTACAAGCCCAAGAACTCAATTGAATTCTTAGAATCCGAGGCACGAGTTTGTTGGCTCAACACTTCTAACTCGAAAGCATATGCCAGAAGAATCATGTAAATTTGAAAAGCATAAGCCAAACTATTAAGAATCCAGCCCAAAGGGGAAAAAACAGGAAACAATCAAGTTCAGCTCTATAAAAAATAAGAGTGGAGAAGGAGAAGAAGAAGAAGAGGGGCAGAGTTGGAATTATACTTACAGTCTAGTGACTCTATTATCAGCATCACAAGTAACATGAAACCAAGTACAAGGATCCACTAAAGTTGGATCCCAGCTTTGCAAGACATTATCAGGGTCTTTCACAGCTCTCCTCAATGCATAAAGTGCATCACCTGCTAATATTCCAAAACCATAGGAAAAAAATAATGTTAGTGATTTTAAGACACAATAAATTATACATTAAGTATAATTCAGGACGAAATATAAGTAGACATATTATAGTAAACTTTCTTTTGAAAAAAGATCGGGAGACCACAAATATAAATTTTTAAAGGATTTTATTTTTTTCAGCCAAAAAATATGCCGTTTTAAAAAATGTTTAGGGAGCCGTCAACCCAATCCCTTTGAATCCACCGGTGGACACAAGTTTATGTTGTAAGAAATTAATCAAGATCTTTGATGAAAAAATAGAGGACCTTCTTGGTTTGCATTTGTTGGGGATAATAGATGATGAAGGAAGAAAATATGGAAAAGAAATAAGATTGTCATTTGAGAAGTGTGAGTGGTTTTAGAGAGGAGAGGAAGAAATTGTGATATGAGAAAAAGTGGTCAATTCAAGGAGGCAAATAATATATGCCCCCCATATTGTTACAAGGCCTTTATTTATAGAGCCCATCAAGACTTTGAAAGGGGGGTTGGTTGACTAGTGTCACCACTTTGGTTCAATTTATTTATTTATTTATTTAGCCTCACCATAGGAGGAGAACTGAATTAGAAATGAAATATTTATTTGTTTCATTTAGGGGAGAAGTGTCGAACTTTCGACATCACGGTCGTGGACAGACCACAGCTCCACTGGGCTATGGATCTCTTGACCCACTTTGGTTCAATTAAAATACACAATGCCTAAGATTTGACTACACTTTTCTATTTAAAATGAATAAACATTGAAAGTTTAACCGTAAGTGCAAAAATATGAATATTCATTTCGAGTCTAATTTTATAAGGGAATGTGTTATTCCTTTTTATTTTTCATTTTGTGGACAAAGAAATTTATAATTATTATTTAAATGTGCGCACTGAATAAATCTTGTCATATATAATAGTTTATAAATCACACAAAAAAATATGTTAACTAGACAAGTTTTGTGTGACAGATTCATATATTTGGAAAAAAAAATTGAATTCTCATTAGTGTTATTACTACAAGAAAGTAAAGTGTTTGAAAGACGACAGAGGGACAACCTTGAAGAAAGAAAGAAAGAAATAAAGAAAAATGTGGTATGATGGCATGTGACTGATAGATACTATACTAAGACTTTGTGCTAATTTATATATTGTCGAGACCACCATTGCTGTTTCCCTTTCTTCTGTCTCATTTTTCTTGGCATAACTCCATTGTTGTTCACTCTCACTCCAGTCTGGATCCAGAGTGGGACGAGCAAGGATGAAATTAGACATTTCATGTAGAAGAAAAATAATTAAAATTTACATAATAAATAGAGGGTGGGAGGTAATTTTATTATTATTTTTAAAAAAAATTAAATTCTCCAAAAGTAAGAAATTACAATTTTAAAAATTTTGGAGGCGACTTCACTTCTATCTCCGACTAGATTTGTTCTTGGAGTTGAGACAGATTATTTGCGAAACACGTGATGGATAAGTATGCATCACGGGAGTAGATATCTTTCTATGAATAGTTATTTAATCCCGTGATTAATACATATTCATCACGTATTCCGCGGATAGACAAAAATCTGATTAGGCGCTATATCCATGTCGCTCTTACTCAATGAATAGGCGAACCCACTATATAGAATATAGTAATTCTTGAAAAATTAAGAAATACTCCATTCATTCTCATTTAATTGTAGTTTAGAAAATTTATAGGTATCTAAATTAACTGTCATTTAAAGCTCTTTTATTAGTTGTCAACAATTTATTCCAATTATACCCTCAACATTTCTTTTATTTGCTGCCTCTGTCATCCCTATTTTTTCCTTTCTTTTCTTATGTTATAGACGTGAGAGATGGACAATATTGGAATTTTCAGTGAAAATGACAAATTCTTTCATTTTTTAAAATTGTCTAAAGAATCTTATATTTAGGAATAGAGGGAGTATAAAAGAAGAACCTTAACCTCAATGACAATTTTTCAAAAGTTTAATAAGAAGTTAGATTTTCTTTTTCATGCACTGAGAAAGGAGAATGGAATAAGCAGAAATGAATGGAATCAGGAATCAGGACTCGTCTATTCATGTTTCAGCGGCGTTCTCGATTGTCTGGGTGTCCAGTAAAATCCAAAGACACGAGAATAATTGAAACCTGGGATACTGTACTAAAATAATACTAATTCCTTTGGAAATATGACGTCTTTTCCAATACCAGCGTCTTCATTTAGTGCACCTCCTTAAAATTTTAGTGGAAGAATAAACATCGAGAAATATATTTTGGTGGATTGATAATTATATTAGTGCGCACAAATTATCGAATATTAACTTACATATTTATTAGGATTTGAATTTTCATATCGCAGCTGCTAGTGAAATTTACCTTTAATTAATCTACTATTAAGTTATGCTCGAAGGACTTTCGACTATTTTCTTCATTTTCAAAATGTTTGCTCTTTTATTAACTATAAGAATTACTTTTATTTAAGTTACCCATTATAAATATAATTCTTTAATTCTCTATTATATTAGCAGAAACTAGCTAAAGGCATAATAGGAAACCATTTTTTTCTTCTTTAACCTATGCAAAAGAAGAAAAATACCCTATATTGTAAAATTACGGTGGAAGTAATTTTTTTCTTCTTATAAAAACGGTAAATTACGTAGGAAAACATATATACTTCGTATTTGGATAAGTCTTTGTCTGAAAATTTAATGAAATTTGTATATTTTAACCTTACATCTACTTTGATAAATTTTTATAAAAATTAAAACAAATTTATCAAATTAAAATTCTATTTCACATTCTAGCATACCGTGGTGTTTGTATTAGAGAGTTAAAAAAATTGGAGACATGGACAAGTCGGCAGAACAAACATCTTAGGAGACTACAATATCATGGAAATATGCAGTGGTCGGGCATGCCTTTTCATGCTAGTATTTGCTTATCTTAATAAGTAATTAACCTTAAAATACATATTCTTTTCTTATTTTATCACATTATAATTAAGAACCTAGTAAATCTTTTAAACTGGGAATCTGACAAACTGAAATTTCTTTAACTCATGTAAGTGTTTTCTTTTTTATAAATTAAGTGGGATTTGGGAGGTTCAATGTCTTTTTTTCTTTTTGATGAAGGGTTTTAATGTCTTTATATATGTGCATTTTCTATCATATTCAATAATGCAAATAAATCTGCTACAGTCCATTTCATGTCTCGGATAAGTAAGTTATTTTATCGACAACTGAAATAAGTGTTTAGCAAGAGTCATGGACGGAGCTGGAGGTGCCCGCCACCCGTTTTTTATATTTGCATTTCTTTCCTTTATAAAATTTGATTATAAATAAAATTACCTTTCGTCGTTTCTAAAAATTATGTAAAAGTTATCTCTCGATTCTCCAAAAGATGTTTTTGCTTTCGTCCTTCCTAATGTCTCAAAATAATTTAGCAGCAATGACAAAAATGATATCAATGCCAAAACTCAAATTAAGTCAAGAAGGTCGTATTCCAGTGGGGCTCCCCTTCGCTCACGACCGAAAGGTCCTGAGTTCGACACCGGACCACAGCGCCCAGACTACTAACCCCCTAACCCCAAATTTTTTTTTTTTTTTTTAACTCAAATTAATGTTTAACCAGTTTTGATGCTTGCCTTGGTTGTCAAAGTAAATGTGGCCAAGTGGGTCTAAAAGCCTCGTCATTTTGAGGCATTATTATGAGAATTTCAATTTGTATCTCTAATAAATTCTTCCTTTTAAGTTGATTCTCCATTATCAGAGTCAATATATACTCAACTAATGAAATTTTATTCGAATGCTACAATTTAGTAATGTCTTCTAATCCAATGTTTATTATTCTTTTTGATGAAAACAATTCAGCCATTAACAGTTGCACCATTACACACACCCGGATCCATTACATCACCAAACTTACTAGAATCCTATGTAAATGGCGTGGGGGATAAAAAACATCACAAGGAAGAGAGGTTTGGGGGATAAAACCTATTCTACCTGAAGATTTAGCCCACTTAGCAAGATTATGTGCCGCAAAATTACAATTTCTAGGCATCGAGAAAAATTTACAATTACTTTTATCTACAAGTTGACGACACTGTTCAATAACAGTTCTACCCTGCCATTCTAAAGCTTCCTTATGCCCTTTGAGAAAAAAAATTACATTCAAAGCGTCCCCTTCAAAGATAGTGTAATCAAGCTTAAAATAAGAAACCAGATTAATAGCCAATGTTTATTATTTGCTCACACTAGTTAATGTCTTTCGAGTTAAGTTAATGACCGGTCAATGAAAGAAGCGGCATTTTATAATAAAAATCATCATATAATAAGTCTTTAAAACAGGGATGGTTTTAACTTAACCAATGGATATTTTTCCAAATAATTTTACTAGGATCTGATGCTTAGATAAATTAAGTGAAGCCATTGATGCAGATTTTTCAAAAACTCACTACTGGAAAGGGGGAAAGCATTAGACTGGCTGTGTTTTTGCATAAAGGAGAAAACATGGCACTGAAAAGTTGAGGGGCAACATTTCTGGCCAGGACGTCCCGAGGCCAAGACGGAAGTCCCCTGGATGACGTGGCAGCCAACACAGCATTTTTTGCCACGTCATCCAGGACGGATGTCCCACTTCCGTCTTGGCCCCCGAGGCCCAAGCCAAAAAAATCAAACTGAACTTTTTCCATTAAGGGCAGAATAACCCGAGTGAAAAATCCGTTTTCGTTGTAATAGTTGAATCTTTTAAGCATAATAATAACCAAATTAAGTGTAAAATAATACTTTTGACGAAACCGACTTCAATAATAAGAATAGGGCAGGAAAAAAAAAATGGAATCGTGTATGTAATAAGTAAAACTATTTGTAAGCTCACGAACGAATAAAACAAATGTATTAAATACAAAGCAAAACCTATCTCTTTGCTCAGAAGGGAGTGTATACGTGGGTCCTCCGCGGGTTAGTCCGGAGATAGTAAGTGTTGCCGTCCCTGGTTCGCACCGCACTACCATGCTCCGTTTCGAAGAATTCTGCACCTTCGTAGTCGATTCGTATCGCTTCCTCAGGGGAATCTGGCTGGATCTACGGTGTCTGCAGAAGCGTCTGTGTCTGGTCCAGGTCCCGACTGTACGAGGGCGTCGCACCAAAATACACGTCCGGCTGTCCCGACGACGAAGTCCCCACACCAGGATGTCCCCCGTTTGAAAACCGGGAGAATAAGTGCCGAGGCTGAGAAATTGGTATTCAAATTCAAGGTATACATCTGGCTGAGTCCCGAACTGAGCAGTAGACTGAGTCGGTTGCTCCTGCGGCTGGGACGGACCCGCCTCAACGCCACGCTGCCTCAGGCGCCGCGCTACAAGCTGCTCATGTGTTGCTTGTCGATTCCGATGAGTACCCTGCCTCCCAACCGCAGCCCTACCAACAATATGCTCCCTCGGCTGTGTGGAAAGTTGCAGAATGGCAGCTTCTACAGCATCAACAGCCCGCGATCGGCATGTCACCAACTTTCCTACAGCGGCGAAGGCATCCTTAATCGTTTTGGCGGCCCAGGTGATGAGTGACTTGTACTGCGCATTTGTTCGAGTGGCAGGCTTCTCGAACTCTTCCAACATCACTCTGGACGACTCCTCTTGTAACATAATATTAAAATTAGTAAATTCAGAAATTAAATATGAACAAATAAATAAGTACACGAATAAAACTTACCAAAATATCCTCTGCTGTAGCGGTTGGTTGAATTCCCATTGCGAGTGGCCTTTGGTCCCGGTTTTGGGGGATTGTTATGCGGTGAACCGTAATGCGATTGTACCAATCCATGTACTCGCGGGTTGGTGCAATAACATTACTAATGGCGGGAGCAGCGGCCTCCAGTGCATCGACGCGATGGGCCCACATATCTATGTAAATGGCGTGGACGGTCTCCCATTTGTTTGTGGCTAACGCCGTCACTGCGTGGAGGTCTCGACCCTCAACTGTGCCCTCTGTGCCTGCCGGGATTAGTACCACTTGGTGGAAGCCAAATTGATGTATTACCCTGTCGGGCAGGTGGTACTCAACCATCTCGAAGCAGATGAGTGGCGTACGGGATCAACACGTCATAAAAAAGTCTACATCCCTTGCCGCCCTCCCTGCATATACCGCATCTGGGTACGGCCTCCACATGAACTGTCAAAAAAAAATTGTTACAGTAAAACAAATAAGTTAATGAAAAAAAAAACCAAGAACAATCAAATTGACTCACCCCCTTTGTCTCGGTCATCAAATCGAGCTGCTCGCGAAACACCAACAGCTGCGATTTCGGAGCGTTGCGGAAACTCCGGGGGGCATTCCACCTAGCTCCGTGCGCTCTACCGTCGGCGGGGATCTCATCCGAAATGTTACCTCGGTTCTCTGGGCGGAGAAATGAAATACGCTCCCACGCCCACAGCTGGTCAAAACAAACAAAATCGATTATTAAATATTTAAATCACAAAATCACATTTAAATTTAAAGGCATTGGACAAACCTGAATCAGCAAGCAACACCCCGCTAATGTACTTGGAATCAGTCATGCACGAGATGCACATCTGGCGGTACAAATGTGCGAGAACACCGTTGGCCCAGGAATGCGTGTCATGCTCAAGGGGACCACCGAGGGTTAGAAGATAACGCATGTTGGCCCAGGACCCTGAATTATCCGGGAAAAGAAAAGTACCCACCAGGATGAAAATCAATGCCCTAGCCATCTGCTCTACTTGGAGGTGGGTAGCATCATTTGCTAAGGGCTCACTAATATGGGCATACACCTCTACCAGCTGCAAAGTGTTCCCCCTGATTGCAGCCTCACTGGGTCTAAATCCTAAAAGATTGTAGGCGTGATCAACCCATTGACCCTTGGTGTAATTGTAGCTGTGATTCAACGATACTACCCGACCCCTGGTGGGTAGTCCTAGAAGACAGCCTAAGTCCTCTAGTGTGATGGTCGCCTCACCGCAACGGAGGTGGAACGTGTGGGTCTCCAGGCGCCATCTCTCAACTAATGCAGTTACGAGAGCGTGATCTACATTCATATTACCTAACCTACAGCAACATCCTAAACCTACCCGGTCTATTACCCTAGGGTTGGTTTCTCTACTATAGGCCGCATAAAAGTTTTCCGAACTGGTAATAACATTTAAAGGTTCGCTGAGTGTCTCATCTCCTAGCCATATATTCTTAAAGATCTATGGGATGGTTGTTTGTTCAAGACGGTCAGATAGAAAGGACCGAGCTGAAGATGAGCGGGTACGACCATCTATAAAAAAAATATATACATACAAATTATCAGGAAAAACACAGGTTATTTCAACAAATCTACTAGTGACATAGATTCACAAATCACAAATTAGCAAAAAATCAATTTCAAATGTTCACTAATTCCCTAAAATCACAAATGCTATAAATGTAAATTCGCACATTCACAACATCTCCGTTGACATTTTCACAAGTCTACATGCATAGATACACAAATTACCTAATTCACAAAAATCCTAAATTCAAGATAGCCCCAATTCACAAAAGCCCTAATTTCAAAATTGGCCTAACTTCAAAATTGCCCTTATTTCAAAATTACCCAAAATTCACAAAAGTCTAATATAATTCACAATATCAACAATTTGTTACCAATTTCATAAACAATATACAATGCTAAAGTTTAATATTTAACAAAAAAAAATTGAAATTCAAATGTAATTTTACCTTAAACTTTAGAGATGAAGGGTAATCAATTGACAGAGAAAGGTGGCCGGCAGCGGCGGCGAGCAGAGGCGGTGGGGAGGGGAGCGGGATTGTTTTTTTTGGTTTTTGTCTTGGGGGTAAAAAACGCGATAAAAGGAAGGGGAAGAGGAAATGGGTAAAAACGCTGGTGGTTCAGGACGGAAGTCCTGGCCAGAAATGTTGTCCCTCAACTTTTCAGTGCCATATTTTGTCCTTTATGCAAAAACACAGCCAGTCTGATGTTTTCCCCACTGAAAAGACTCCCATGCTGACTACAACTCAATGAACGTGCCCGGCCCTGTGGCGTCGCCGCCCCCTACTGGGGAAGCGTGGCCCCTAAAGTCTTTTGCTGATTTGGTGAAGCCGCCGGTTTCATCCTCTACAATTCTATGGCGGTCCCTACAGGCTTAACAAGGCCACCGCCGGTTCAGAATAGGGAGAAATCACTACTATAAATATAGATTTTTGTGTCGAGACTGTTTGCGTCGGGCGTGTACCATCACAAATAATTGTCATTTGCGTCAGGATTGACACACCAATGCAAATAACGGTACGACGTCGTTTGGTGATATGCATTTACGACCGCTAATTAGTATTTGTGTCAGCAAATTAATTTCGTCGCGAAAAATGAATTATTTGCGATGGGCTTCAATCGACAGAAGAAGTTTTGCCGCAAATAATCACAATTTGCGATGAGATTCTCCTGCGCATAGGAAGTCTATGCAAATGACCATATTTGCGACGGCTTCATTCGACGCAAAATGTTTCGCCCCAAATAATCAAAATTTGTGATGGGATTCTCCCGTCGTATAGAAAGCAGATGCAAATGACCAAATTTTTAGTATTAGTTTGGTGGTGGAATTTCCCTCCCTAAGATAATTATGTTTTTAATATAAAAAATTTGTTACTCTTTGGTGAGATTTGAACACAACCCTTCTCATTTGAAAATCAAATTTTCTAACCAATATACCACAAGAACTTTCATCATAAATTTTAACTATATATTTATATAACATAACTATATTTATTTATATAACTAATTATTTGACAATGTTGTTTTATAAAATTCGAAAACATTATCAATTTGATATACGAAATTTGAAAACATAATGGATTTTATATAATATAGTACAATGCATTTTTTAATTTAAAATAAATTATTTTTAATGAAAGATAAAATTTAATTATTCACAGTCACTTGATTACAATTAGTCATGATCATTAATAGATATATCTTAATAAATTTAATAACTAAAATAGTCCAGCAGTCATATCATCAAGATATTTTTCTTTAAGTTATTTAACTTTAACTTTCATTTTTAATATTGTTTTTATAAATTTGTCATATATATATAATGTCACGAGGCACTTTTACGTATATGCCAAAAAATTGGGGTACTTATTAGAATGAATTTAGATGAATATTATAAAGTAAAGTTTAATCAATATTATGATTTAATAACATATGTAATAGAATGGATTTAAATTTTTTTAATGTATCAAGATATTTTAATTAAATATTCCATTGGAAATATATGAAGTTATTGGTTACTAATTAACAATCTTTTTTTTTTGAATTTTTTAAATATTTATTGAGATTATTTAATAATAATTTGAGGATAAATATAAATTAGAAAGTGGAATCACAATTAATTTTTGCACAAAAAACATTTAATTTGACCCAAAATTCCTTAAAGCTAAAAAATATAAAAATAAATTGCAATACTTTTTTGCATACAACTCTTTGATATGATAATTTTCCACCAATAGTGAATATAATTTTATTTTTTATATTTGTTTATTAATACATTAAATTTATTGCCAAAAAAAAATATACATATATAATAATTTTATTCATATTTTGATAACAATTTCATACACAAATACATAGATTATCTTTCTGAAATATATTTTTAAAGAAAACTTAAATTTATTTAAAATTTAACGAGAATGTATTAATTTTAATTTGATTCGTAAAGAAAAGGATATCAAAACACAGAGAAATTTAAATAAGTAAATGATCAAAATAAAACAACAATTATAATAAATATAATAGGAGAAATAACAATTAACAAATAATAGGAGCTGCGTTTGGCTCACATCAGAGGCTTTATTGTTGTTATGGTCCTCTCGGACTTCAATTTTTTGGTGGAGGCAATTCGGCGGAAGCCGATAGCTTCTTGGGCTTTAGATGCGGTCTTTCAACAAGGCTTGCGATTATTGGTTAATTTTAGAGTAGCGCATGGCGAATAAAATTGTATATTCTCTTGCGAATATGGCATGTGATTCAAGATGCTCCACAACGTTTTCCAGTTTCAATGAACTCCCCACGATCCTAAGGGGGTTGTGCAACCTACATGGGCAGAGAGTCCCATATCTTCGTTAATGTAGCAACAATATGCATGTTTGTTCCTCACCGTGAGGAATTCTGGGCGGCCTACAATGTATTCGTGGCCATTTTGGCAAATCAATAAAATACCGCAAATTTTGAAGGAAAAAAAATGTCTTTCAAGTTAGTAACTTTTTTTTATTTTTTTTAGTAACGTGTCATTTTTTCTCTAAAAAAAATTCTCTCTAAACATGAAAAAAGGGAGAGAGAGATTGAAGAAAATTTAAAAGGTTGGTAGATACTAATAGTTTTAATTTTATTTCCCTCTCACCTAATTTATAGCTTTAATAGACCAATTACATACATCTCATTTTATATGTATGTAACATATAGTTACTCTAAATGGAAAAATATTTTCATGAATTTGTTCAAGTTAGTAATTGTGTGAATTGACTAAACTAACTCTTCAATACTTGAAAACAAATAACCACAAATAAAAATTGATTCTAGAATCATCCATTTTCTTCTTTTCTTTCTCAACTCTTAATCTCAAACAATAAAAAGTATAAATCATTTCTATTCTTTTCAAAACTTTAAAACAACACAATTCAACATTTCTCTTCCCTTCTCCCTGATTTTTTATTTCCCTTATAAATTCGCAAATTAGCCCTAATTAGTGATGGCTAGGGGAGGAGTACAAGGTAGTGGCCATAAGGGGCCCGTGGGAACAAGAAATAATGAGTCAAATTAAAGTGCAACAACGAGTGTTGGAGTACTACCTCCATTCCTAAATATAAATTTTCCATTACATATTGCGATAATTAAGATGTTTTTATAATAAAAATATTAATATTAATCTCTTAAATAGAATTAGTGGTATACAAATCATAATTAAGAGAATAATATTAGTATTTTAATTACAAAAACATCTTAATTTTTTCTTGCTTAATTTTCGCAACTTGTAAAAAAAGTTTTATATTTAGGAATAAAAGAAGTATATCAGAGAATATGAGACTCGTCTTCTAGCATAGTTCAGTGAAATACCTGTCCACAAATATTATTATAAGAGTCTTGTCTCTACTCACAGAGTGGGAATTTAGTTTCTAATAAATGCATGAAATTGAATTTTTTATATGATAGTGGTACATAAGTAGCTTATAGTAAACTTTTATTAAGACGCGTCTTTAAATTTAGATCTTCAACCAACCCTAAGAGCGAGAAGTTGGGGACACTAAAGTTGGAGGTCAATGAGAGACTTGTCTTTTTAACATTCATTCTATTATTATCTTCCTTTTCTGCATGACCATTTTCAAAATCAAGCAGATCAGATTTGTGCATGTACTTAACCACCCACCATGGTCCATGGGGCCTAGACGAGACACGTTGGGTGAAATTTGCTTATCATTATGTTAAGACATCCTTTTTTCTTAAAAGAAGTTACATTTGACTAATGCTAAGCTTTGCTTTTGAAAAAGGTTTTGCTTTTTAATGGCAATGACCATGGGATTGAAAAGGAGCCAAAGTAAAACCATTTCAAAGTGAAAAAGTTAGGGCGTTGAAGATTGTATTTCTGTATGTTCTAATGCATTATTAATTAGTCGTTCAATCAATTTAATCTGATGGATTACTATTAAATATGTAAATAACTTCCATATATTAGGTTAATTTCTATTTCCCAACTTTGCATTATGAATTAACTATTAAAATTGCATCAGTATGTATGTATGGAGAAAAATAAAATTTGTTGGATCATTTTTTTTATGAATCGGTGTCAGGGCAAAACTAACTAATCCAGTGAGATATGGTGCAAGTACTCTTTCAATACCCTCAACATGAAGCAGACAATGTGTTTATTTGAACTCAAAACCTTGTCCTTGCATATTCTGAGAGAATCAAGCGAGGTGAGCGTCGGCCAACTGCGTTACTGGTAACTTGAACATTTTAAAGGTCATTCTTCTTCTACAGATCATGTAGATAGATAAAAAGGGGCTTTCCATTACCGACAAGATCATCAGGTTCAATCACCTCTGTGCGATCCTAATTTGGGATGGACCAGCTTTAACACTTTTTTTTTCATTTTTTAGGTAAGATTGACATTTCTCTTTTCATCTGCTCAACTCCAAAAGCTATAGTTGGCGGGTCTCAATTGGCCCACCGCCATTGTAGCAACATAAAGTTTTTACAAGTAGTTCTGTTGTTGGAAGAAGAGAGAGATTATAAGTAAGTTCAATTCAACTAGTTTTATCCTTAATTCTAAGAGTTAAGAGCTATAAATTTGAATCACTTAGAAAGTAATTTTATATCGTATAATAAAATTTTATCCTACACATATATCAATTAAATTAGTCGGATAATTCAGATCACCAGTCTACCCAAAAAAAGAAGAAGAGAAAGATCACTTGTTGGATGCATTATTAACTTATTAAAGGAACA
Source organism: Vinca minor (assembly GCA_026122235.1). NCBI lineage: Eukaryota > Viridiplantae > Streptophyta > Magnoliopsida > Gentianales > Apocynaceae > Vinca > Vinca minor. The sequence goes on along the minus strand of JAOCZM010000100.1, from coordinate 2,581,609 downwards.
CACAACCCACTTCTCTCTTCTTCTCAAAAGTAAGTTGAAGATGACCATTTTTTAGTCAAAAGGAGTCTTTTTTTTTAGTTTTTACAATAATTGATTGATCCACATCTTTAAACTAAAGGAAAGTACCCTTGTTCCCGCTGCTTGAATTTGACCTCTTCTTCTTCTTCCCCCCCAAAAAAAAATTAATGGGAAGATCATTTTTTATATTACTGTATATTAAGATTTTTATGGACAAGGTATCAATGTGGTGAACCTCCTATTTGCATGCACATCATACAATGGTTTAAAGTTTATAATTTGTAACCCCACCTTGGGTGAGTGACAGCGGTTCACCAATACTATACCGGAATCATAACTCGAATTTTCTTGATAAGATTAACCTTTCATTTCTACTCTTAATAGCTAGTGTCATATTCGAGAGCTTCAGAAGTCGAGTCCTATTCTAAATAACTGAATAAGAGTCAGACTTTTAAACTGCATGCTGAGAATTAGTTTCATCCGTCAGGGACAAAGATAAGGGGGGGCGGGGGTGGCAGTCCCCCCTCGAGATTTCTAAAAATACTACTAGATATAGTAAATTTTAAATGTAGTTTGTAATATTTGATCAAATTCGCCCCCAACAATGTTTTTGCAGTTTTTATATGTAATTCGACATATTGTTGTAGTTTTCGCCCCCAACACCAAATTCTTGGCTTCGTCCCTTTCTATCCGTGAACATTATATTTCATATAAATTTAATTGTCGCTTCGATTGTAAAAGCGGAGTCTATATCTACTTATAAGATAATAGATTTATGTAAGAAAATAGTGAATCCGGAATACAATATAACGGATCTAGGAGAAAGTTACCCATTAGTGAGTGCTCTGCAGGGTGAAAATCATTTGTATCTATGTATGTTCCTATTCCTGTGCCCAACAACTCAGAATCTGCCATGTGGATATTTATTCTAATTATATATACACATAGTAAATTGTGAATGGTTAGACATAAGAATAAAAAAAATATACTGGTACAGACGATTACTTGCGTGCTCTGCATGGCGGGAAGAGAGAGAGAGAGAGAGAGAGAGAGAGAGAGAGAGAGAGAGAAACACACATACATGGACTTCACTATTAGATCCAATAACTCAATGCCACACTCGTTAAAGGGGGCTTTGCATGGGCCTGGCCCACTTTTTCTCAATCGGTCATGACATGGCACCCAATTTTAGGGGACAAACATTTTTGGCAAGGACGGAAGTCCCACTTCACTTCCGCCCCGAGGCCAAGACGGAAGTGGGACTTCCGTCCTGATTGACGTGGCAGCCACCGCAGGTTTTTTTGCCACGTCCGTCTTGGCCTCGGGATGGAAGTGGGACTTCCGTCCTCCACCACCCGAGAGTCAAGACAAAAAATTGCAATCCCCTATTTTTCCATTAATGGCAGAAATATCCGTTTTCGTTGGAATAGTTGATTTTTTTTTTAGCATACATTAACCAAATTAAGTGTAAAATAAGACTTTTGACGAACCGGACTTCAATAATAATAATATGGCAGAAAAAATAATGGAATCGTATATTAAATAAATAAAACTGTTTGTATTAAAAACTTGACGAATATAACGAATGTATTAAATACAAAGCAAAAACAATCTACGGCTGCGAAGGGGTGTATCTGTGGGTCCTCCGCGGGTTAGTCCGGAGATAGTAGGTGTCGCCGGCCCTGGTTCGCACCGCACTACCATGCTCCGTCTCGAAGAATTCGGCACCGTCGTGGTCGATTCGTATCGTCTCCTCAGGGGAGTTTGGCTGGATCTCGTGAGTCTCGCTGAAGCGTCGTGGGCTGGTCCAGTCCCGATCGTATCGAGGGCGTTGCAGACAAAATACATGTCCCATTGTCCCCGACGACGAAGTCCCCGCACCAGGATGGCCCCCCGTTTGAAAACCGGGAGAATCAGTGACTTGGCTGGCGAATTGGTATTGAAATTGAAGGGGTACATCTAGCTGAGTCCCGTACTGAGCAGTAGATTGAGTCGGTTTCTCCTGCGGCTGGGACGGACCCGCCTCACATCCACGCTGCCTCTGGCGCCGCGCTGCAAGGTGCTCTTGTGTTGCCTATCGATTCCGACGAGTACCCCGCCTCCCAACCTCAGCCCTCTACCAAAGCAACACGCTCCCTCGAGCGTGTGGAAGGTTGCGAACCCAGCAGCATCTAAAACATCGGCGCCCGTGATCGGCATGACACCGACTTTCCTACGGCGGCGAAGGCATCCTTAATCGCTTTTGGCGGCCCGGGTGATGAGTGACTTGTAATCCTCATTTGTTCGAGTGGCGGGCTTCTCGAACTCTTCCAGAGATCACCCTCGGACGACTCCTCCCTGCAATGTAATATTAAATTTAGTAAATTCAAAAATTAAATATGAAAAAAGGAATAAGTACACAAATAAAAACTTACCAAAATGTCCTCAGCTGTAGCGGTGGGTTGAATTCCCATCGCGAATGGCCTCGGGTCCTGATTTTGGGGGTTTGTTATGCAGTGAACCGTAATGCGATTGTACCAATCCATGTACTCGGGGGTTGGTGCAATCACATTACCAATGAGCGGAGCAGCGCCTCCAGAGTGCATCGACGTGTTGGGCCCACAAAGTTATGTAACCTGGGAGTGGACGGTCTCCCATTTGTTTGTGGCCGACGCCGTCACCGTGTGGAGGTCTCGACCCTCATCTGTGCCCTCTGTGCATGCCGGGATTGGTACCACCTGCTGGAAGCCAAATTGACGTATTACCCTGTCGGGCAGGTGGTACTTAACCATCTCGAAGCAGACGAGTGGCGTACGGGATCGACACGTCTTAAAGAAGTCAAAATCCCGAGCCACCCTATCTGCATATACTGCATCTGGGTACGGCCTCCACATGAACTGTAAAAAAAAAAATTAATTGTTACTTTACTGTCAAACAAATAATTTAACGGAAAAACAAAAACATAAACAATGAAATTGACTCACCCCTCGTCTCGGTCATCAAATCGAGTCGCTCGCTGAAACACCAACACATGCGATTTCGGAGCGTCATGGAAACTCCGGGGGGGCATTCCACCTAGCCCTCGTGCGGTCTACCGTCGGCGGGGATCTCATCCGAATGTCGCCTCGGTTTTCGCGGCGAAGAAAAATGAAATACGCTCCCACGCCCACAGCTGGTCAAAACAAACAAAATCGATTATTAAATATTTACATCACAAAATCACATTTACATTTAAAGGTAGAGGACAAACTCGAATCGACAAGCAACACCCGCTAATGTCCTTGGGAATCGGGACATGCACGAGATGCACATCCCAGCGGTACAAATGCACGAGAACACCGCTGGCCCAGAATGCGTGTCATGCTCCGAGTTACCATCCGGGGTTAGAAGATAACGCATGTTGGCTGGGACCCCGACTTATCCGGGAAAAGAAAAGTACCCAACAGGGATGAAGATCAATGCCCTAGCTCTCGATGTACTCAGCGGTCGGTAGCATCATTTCGTAAGGGCTTACTAATATGGGCATACACTCTACCAGCTGCAAAGTGTTCCCCCCGATTGCATCCCTGATCGGGTCTAAATCCTAAAAGATTGTAGGCGTGATCAACCCATTGACCCTTGGTGTAATTGTAGTCGTGACTCAACGACACTACCCGGCCCCCGGTGGGTAGTCCTAGAAGACGACCTACGTCCCCTATAGTGTGATGGTCGTCTCACCGCAACGGAGGTGGAACGTGTGGGTCTCCCGGGCGCCACCGCTCAACTAATGCGATCACGAGAGCGTGATCTACATTCATTTTACCTAACCTACAAACGAACCTCCCTAAACCTACCCGGTCTATTAGGTCTATTACCCCCGGGGTTGGTTTCTCTCTCGTAGGCGGCGTAAAAGTTCCCGAACTTTTAATAACCTTTAAAGGTTCGTTCATTGTCGCATCTCCCTAGCCGATTCTTAAGGATCTATGGGATGGTTGTTTGTTCAAGACTGGATCGAATCGAAAGGACTCGGGTCGAAGATGAGCTGAGTACGGCCATCTATACAAAAAAGAATATGCATACAAATTATCAGGAAAAACACAGGTGATTTCAACAAATATACTAGTGACATCGATTCACAAATCACAAATTACCAAAAAAACAATTTCAAATGTTGTCTAATTCCCTAAAATCACAAATTCTTTACATTTAATTTTGCACATTCACAACATCTCCGCATTTTCACAAGTCTACATGCATAGATACACAAATTACCTAATTCACAAAACCCTAAATTCAAAGATATATCCAATTCACAAAACCCCTAATTTCAAAATTTGTCATAATTTCAAAATTATCCAAATTCACAATATCAACATTTCACAATATCAACTATTTAAATTCACATTCGTACACAAAACAAGATTCAATGCTAAAGTATCAATTTGAATTTGAATTTGAAAAAAAAAAAAAATTACCTCCCAATTGAGAGAGCTTAAGGGAGATGAAGGTTGAATCAAGGAGGGGGCGGTGGTTGGCGGCAGCAGACAGCATCGCGAGCGGCGGCCTGCGTCGGAGGCGGTGGAGGAGGGATAGGGGAGGGGGGTAGCGGCGGCGAGTGGGTGGTTTTGGGGGGGAATTTTTTTTTACCTAGGGTAATAAGTCGACAAGGGGAAGAGGAAAATGGGTAAAAACTCGGGTAGTGCGGGAGACTGAAGTCCCCACTCAGTCCCCGAGGCTAAGACGGAGTGGGACTTTCCGTCCCAGTCGATGTGGCAAAAAAACCTGCGGTGGCTGCCACGTCGACCAGGACGGAAGTCCCTTGCCAAAAATGTTTGTCCCCCAAAATTGGGTGTCATGTCATGACCGATTGAGAAAAAGTGGGCCAGACCCATGCAAAGCCCCTCGTTAAAGTTGCGGTTTTGGTCCAAAATAATTTGGGCCTATACTCCACGACGTACCTATCAGGGCCCATATTTTGGAGGCTAACACACCAGTTCTTTTAACTGTGCTGAGGGCTTCTGACCGACGAACCAAAAGGAAGGAGTAATTAACTGGACTCTGGAAAGCTACTAACCGCCGACCCAAAAGGAAAAAGAAAAAAGAAAAAAAACTATTGCAATGTAAGAAACTAGGGATGGCAATGGGGCAGATCGGGGCGGATATCTCAATACCCAATCTTGCTTCACGCAGGTGATCCATCGCACCGCCCTGTCCCGTGACCCCTTGCAGATCAAGAAATCTCGCCCCTCCCCGCCCCGCCCCGCCTTACTTTTTATTTTTTTAAAATCATTAATATTAGCATAAAGATAGAGCCTCCAACAAATATAATTAATACATTTTATCTTAAATCAATCCTCAAACAAGTACAATTAGTATATTAAAGAGAAAATTAAACATGATTATGTATAATAATAAAATATTATAATAATATAATATGGATGGGGCAGAATGAGGTGGGGCAAGGCGAGGCGGGGCTCACACGAAATCCATCCCCGATCTGCCCCGTTCGCGGGGCGAGTATGATTTTGCCCCATTCTCTCCACAGGGCGGGGCGGGTCTGCCCCAAAAGGCGTTGGGATAAGGCGGATCAACGGGTCACGGGTCAAATTGCCATCCCTATAAAAAATCCCCACTAAAATCATCAAAATAAGTAAATAAATCAATATCTACTAAAAAATATTACTATACATATTATTTTTTTGCAAAATTAAATGTTTACTTTTCTTATTCATTTGTATAGGAAAATAGATATTCAATTTTAATAAAATGAGACATACACTATTACCCTTCATTGCTAGAGGCAATCATTCTTAAAGCCCATATTGCACTGAATGTCAATTGACTAGAGATCATGTCACAAACCCAAACTAGAGATCATGTCAATTGACTCCTCAGTTAATTCTTCATTGCAAATTCAATAAGTAAAGATAATGTCAAACGGTGATAAAGTCTCAATATGATAATAACTTTCACCACGGACTATTGGTTGACAAAATCTATCCCTTAAATTTAATTAGAAAGATCCTCTAACATATTTAAGCACTGAAGAACAAAACTCCCCCCGTTTCTATTGAAAGCGGTGCATCGGCCAACCAACTTCTTCGTTAGAACAACGATGATCAACTTTTATTGGCTTCATAACATAGTATCCAGCTGTTGAACAAGAACCCCTCCCTCCTTCCTCCTTTCCAACCAAATCATTCCATAACGTAGGAATTCTGGGTCCGCCTCTGCTCCTTAGATGTTGTTTCTTAATAGCAGCAGCACTCAGCCCACTTTTGTCCAAGCTTCTATGATATCTTCCCACAGGTATAGGCATGGCTTCAAGCCGCATCAGTTTTCCAACCACCCCAGGTCTACACCACACCACATTCTCCCCTCCTAATGTTGCCGGCAACTGTCTAATCCTCCACGATACATCTAAATCAGAATCCTTATTCCGAAATCCTTTCCTTAATCCCGGGTTGTTGTTCATAGTATTCCGGAATGAAGATCGATACATTGCATCTTTTCCATCAAGAGAAAACCTAGGATACTGATTCAAAGCGTTTCTTGCACTTCTTAGAATGTCTGAACTATTAACACACGACATTCTGTGTCGAATTTCCCCATATGAGTCGTCGAGTTTTGCTCTTCTTGCTGCTTTTTCTTCTAGCTCTAATTGCAGGATCATCTCCTCCAAGGTCGGTTGGCTTCCCCTTAAAGGGGAACTACTAACCATTGATCTTGCACCCGTGCAGGTTGAACCCTGCTCGGTTCTTTGCTGGTTATTCACCGTGGAAGTCGAATCATCGCCATTGCAGGCGTTTCTAAGCCCTTTCTTCATCTTAGCTCCAAGAGCATTCTTGAGTAGAAAGAAGGATAGATCTTTCATTGTTTCAGCAGCGATTCGAGAACCCTGAAATGCTTGAAGGAGAGCTTAAAAGTGGGTGAAAGAAACATACTGCGTGAACAGAATCAATAGGGAGCGGTGTGAGTTTTATTTAGATATGGCTTTGATTGCTTTCACATGAAAGTAGATAAAGGCTTCACGAGTTTGGCTTTCTGGAGTTACCTGCCAAGACTATGAATTTAGAGGCTCATCTCAACTTTATTTTTTGTTTGACCTTAAAATTTTCAAATGTTACATCAAATTTTCGTGCACTCGTTAGTATTTTTAAGACGATGAAAATGGAAATAGGGTGCATTTGGACAATGTTTTGCATTTGAGACTTCATATTTGACCTGACATCTTTTCATAGGCATCCTCAAAGCTCATAGATAGGGACATAAATATAAAAAAGACGTATATTCCAGTAGACTTTAAAAATTATTCCGGGGGATAAAATGCAAAGTTTTAAAAGATTTCTAAAAGAAAGAAAAAAAAGAACTTTTCCTGTAGAAAATCTAGCGTCTCACAATGCTACTGCATCTTTTTCTTACAAACAACTTTGCGTTTGTAAGACCAAAAACGAAAATCCAAAACTTAAACTCTAACATAACAATAGTGACTAATTTATTGCTCCAAAAGTTGCATATCACCAACTATTGCCATATACAGAAATCTATCGATTCATTATAGATTAGACTATAAGAGCAGCTAGAACCAGAAATTGATACAAAATTGTAATAAATCCGCTTGAAATTTCTTGCTTCTGGTAGTTCCAGAGATGAACTTCAGTCCCTGCCTCTTCAATGAATTTGTTCTGCCAGAATCATTTTCGTCTTTTAATGAAAAACCAAGAAAAGGGATTCAGCCAGAAAATAGAAAGAAGAAAGAAAAACCAAGCAAAGGGGAGACAGATGAAAAGAAATAGGAGGGGACCGGGAGGAAAAAGAGTTTTGAGGACAAGAGTTTCTTTTATGGAGTTGTTGTATCCAGAAAAGAGATGTGGTCCCAGGGCTTCTGATGAACCCCCTTGATGAAGGTGTCGGAGATGCACCGGACAGTTTTGGTCTGATGGATGTGGGGTCGGAAAGAGAGGTGAAAAAGATGATACTACACTACATAGCTATGCCATGGCTAGGACGGGTAACAGAACTGCAAAACGTACAAACTCCAGGCTATTAACGTAGTTATGTATAGAAGGATGGAGAGAGAGAGAGAGATCAAAAGGAAATGACGCGATGGAAGCAAAACGGCTACATGAAATTATATTTACATACAAAAACAGACTGATACTAACGCTCAGTAAATCACTCACCAATCGATTATCCATCTGGTGCATCATTAGCCTTGACAAAACGACCATTAACTCTCTTTCTGGTGTCGGCTCTTGCTTTCCTTGATTCATATCGAATCTGCTTATCATATCTGGTAAAACAAAATGACAAATTTATAGCAAGGCAGATTTGATGCTCGTCTTCTTGACAGAGAAAACTATAAGATGTTAAAAGCAAAATGCGAGAGATAAGCTACCTTCTTGTTTTCTTTTTTTCCTTGTAGCGTTGCATGGCATTGCCTCTGTTCTTTGCAAGTAGCTCCATATCAGCATTGGTTATCACAGTCGAGGTATTTTCGCTCTTCACCAGAACACTTTGGTCCATAAGTTGATAATCTTTCAAAACGCCATAGCATTTTCGTTTACCATTAATACCAGAACCTGATGCTGGTCTTCCTGCTGGTAAATTGTTGCTCCCTGAAGTTGCTAGACCCTGGCTTCCTGATGGATTATTGGAGTTCTGCAATTCAATGAGTCAAACAATTTCAGCTCCAAGGACAAGAGTATAGCATCAGACGAAAAGAGCGTGTAGAGAAATAAACTACATACAAGTGTTGCTTTAGCAAACCGAATCTAATGCTCGTCGCAAAATGACACCCTCTACCTAAACTTAAAAGGTTCTTTTTTATTTATTTATTTATTTAAGCAAGTAAAATCACTTACATTAAATCCTACCATATCCTCGTGTACAATTGAGCAGTTCAATCCAGTGATTTCCACTCCTCTTGGCAAGGATACTTCCTTAAGAAGTTCTCCATAACTTTTCATCATGTATCCTACATCACCGCCACTGTATTCCAGACCATCCAATTCATCATGATCCCGCAACTGGCCTAGATTAAAATCCCATATCTGCAAAAGTAAATTTGGGATAGTTATAAGAACAGCACAAGCTCACAAATCCCTAATGATGCAGAATAACATAAACATCATTCGCATAGCTCAGTGAAGTTCGGGTATTTTTCAATAAAAAGGCGCCTAAGGAAGAAGTTTTACTAGATGATCACTATGGACGTTTTACCTGACCATTTATCTAATTCAGCTGGGTTAACCATGCTGAAATAGAAGTACATATTAACAGCTAAGAATAGCAAGGTAGCTAGTTGGACCACCGTCCAAGAACCATAAGACGATGAGAAAAGAACTGAAAACTAAATTTCACGGACTTCATCATACAGAATTTGACTATAAAATGTACAAAAGCAAAAAGGAAGAAAGAGCAAATACTACTATGAGAATATAACAAAGACAAGTCACGTTGCCCATTCCCATATATCTCTTGGCAACATTATGCACAAGCCCACATTTATAATGATAAAAAAAGTGGCATTTTCCTAACATCTAAAAATTAAGGTTTCAGAATATTTCTCAATCAGAAAATTCATTTACTTGTTACAAAAAATTAAGGTTTCAGAATAAATCATAATCAGAAAAGAGCCACAAAAACAAGCATAAGTCCCCCCCCTTCTCCCTGCTTGATTCCCAGCCCCCCTATGCAAAATAGCTAGACAATCTAATAAGATTGGAAGGCGTTACAAGTAACTTGAGTCGTGTAAATACTGTCCTAACCAACTATTTTGTGGCAATTGAAATATACCACTACGATTTAACAATGCAGTAAATTAGAAAGCGTGATCTTTGAACAAGCTAACCATAAGGAAAAAAAATGTATAAATTATTAGGCTATGAAAAATATTATTCGAGGGAAAGAATAAAAACCTGAGTAGCCTGAGGGCCCTGATCACAGGGATTGCTATTCCATAACATGTTCCCCTCAACCATCCTATCATTCTCCTTCCGATTAGTTGCCGGTGTCTGCATCATAAGCAGTGACATAAACGGAGCATTCTGCTGCTGCTGCTGCTGCTGAAACTGCTGATTCACAATGCCGAAAACGCCCTCACCTCCGCCGTCTCCCAATTCACACACACCAGCTTCCTCATTTCCATGCAAAACCCCACCACCACCTCCGCCACTCCCATTTGGCGTATCAGGCCCCAGATCCTCACCACCGCCTCCTCCTCCATCCACTAAATCCCTCTCTAGTAAGCTGACAAGCTGCTTCATTATCATCTGCTTCTGTTTCCCACAATTAGGGCTCTGGCTTTGCTTCTTCATCATCGATTCTCCTCCACAATTCGAATAATTAACACCATCCGGATTGTAATGATTCGGCACAATTAAGTCACTGCCACCGCCGGTCATCCAAGAATTCAACAACCCACTCCCCCAATTTGGGCCTAAACTTGCCTGTTAGAAAATTCGCCAATTAAACACGAGAAATTAAAAGAGACCAGACAAAGGATTTACGTGGTTTCAGTCAATGTGACCTACATCCACATTATAGAGCAAGTGTTCTTATTTCTTAAGAACTGTTACAAAGTGAATTACAATTCTCTAATTCTAGTAGCTCCAGAAAACCTTATCCCACTAGCTTCGGAAAATCTGAAGTAATTAGTACTCCGCTCATTCTGTACATTCCATAATATAAGTCTTTGTAAGAATAGAATAGACCATTCTACCACTAGCGGATATAGAGGGGTGTGACGATCGCCCCCAACATTTTTTGAAATTTCATATTTTCTATAGATTTTTTTTCTCTGAAGAACCCTTTAAAATATTGCATCCCCCTCCCAAAATGTTTTTTGAAATTTTCAAGTTTCGCTCTCCCAACGCATAAGTTCCAGATACGCCCGCCACTGCATTCTACACATGACTTATATTATCCATTCTACCAACTTACTTATATTTATCCCACTAGCTTCGTAAAATCTGAACTAATTAATAACACCTCCATGATCATTCTACCAACTACGTATATTATCAAATGGAGTGAGTACAAAATTAATTAAGAAATCTTAATTCAATACAACATTAACATTACCGAAGGCAGCAAATTGGGTTTCTTATCTTCAATTTCCAAACCCCAAGCTGAAGCTAACTCAAGAGCAGAAGGACACCCAGAAAACCCATCAACTGGGTTACGATCGTGAGTGGCTGAGACAGAGCAGTTACCATGAGCATCCCAATCACAATCCTGACAAAGTAGTAGGTTGTCGGTGGAACATCGTACGGAAACGGGTTCGGAACCACAATTATCGCAGATCTGAGAACGTAAATGCTTCTTGGAAAGGGCATTGGCCGAATGAACGTGTTGGTCACAGAGTAAACAGAGCTTAGCTGAGTCGGCTCGGCAGTAAAGAATCGCGATTTGTTCATTGCAGAAATCGCAGGGAACTGTTTCCCTGGATTTCGGACTCACCATTGAAGAAACCTTGAGCACGGTTTTTTTTTCTCCTGCAGATTAAGAAATTAAGAAAATGTGGGGAGCAGTGGAATAAACACAAACACAATATAAAGAACATTTTTTTTTAAGCCCAGATGGGCGGTTGCCCATAAGGGGAGAGAGAGAAGCGCCTCAAATAATGAGAAGATATCCTAGAAAGGAAGACAATTAAAGTTTACCCATTGCATAGGGAGGGTATCGAACCCACGAAAAAACATTAGAATTTATAGTGATTAAGATTAAGATTATTCATAAAAAATAAAAATTTAAGATTACAATCGCGCAAAATCCTGAATTGAAATTCCACGTGCATTTCACCAATAATTTTAATTTAAAGTGACTAAGATTGCATTCGCGCACAATCTCTAGAGAAAAATTCTGAATTGAGGGACAATTTAAATTGAATCTTATTTGAATTTGAAACTCTAACACTCTTTAGATTGAGTTTGAGGAATCAAAACTTAAACACTAATTCATCGAAAAAAAATAAAAAATTTGATTCGATTTTTCAATAGACTTACCTCGAAGATCTTAAAATGGAAAAGTCCACTAAGAATGAGCAAAGAGGGGACTGGATTTAGTGCTGAAATGGTGGGAAAGAGAGAGGGGGAATGAAGGGAGACTGAGAGAAGTGAAGAGAGATGAAGAAGTTTTGATGGAGTTGAAGTGGTTGTGCTGTTAATGTATTTTTTTTTTTTTTTTGATGAATATATTGTTGGTAATATGGTACTATTCGAAAGGTATTTGTTTAATTTCTGTGGGGCCAGTCCCTTCAAAAAAATATGTTGATGGGCCATGATTTGTAAAAATATCTTTGACTTTTTTTGCTGAGTTGGCGCAATGAACATATCTTTAATGATTCTCATCCTCACTAATTTTAGGGGTATTCAATATATAATCTATAGGATTTTTAAAATTTATACGTATTCAATTTGGATTTTAAAAAGTCCAATGAAATCTAGAGGTTATAGAATTTCATAGATTTCATTAAATGTAGGATTTTGATAAATTTCCTAGATTTAAATGTGTATTGTGAAATCTCTTCTAATTCCTTAATATTTTGATTTTCTCTCATTAATATTAAAATTAAATGTATTTGATTACAATTTTTTTTAGTGATCTCATTTCTTTAAAATTATAAGAAAAATAAAGAAATATCCAAACTAAAAAAAATGAGAATTTTTTAACATCGTTAGAAAACTCAATATGAAATGTTTATTTCCCAAAAAAAACAAGATTTATTGTCATAATATCCAAACAATTTTCTTCTTAATCATCTTCAAATAGAAATTAAAGAAAGCAAACAATTTCTTCTCTATTTAACAACAAATTTCTATTTTCAAACATGGATTTCATTTCCTCTCGAATAGAAAATCAAAGGAAAAAAGAGTTGAAACAAAACCCATCACAAAACATATCTTAATTAAACTAAAGAAAAAAATATCAGTAAGTAAATTATACAAACATTGAACAAATAAATAAAAAAAAGTCGCAGTTACGTGATCTAACAAAAATCAAAGACAACACCAAACTTTTTAAATTTTTAACAAAATGATTTAATTAAAAAAAAAAAGGATTGATAATCATATGTTGACTTTGGATGTTCAACACCGCTGGATCTGTATAATACACCGCTGGATCAGTATTTTCTTTATTTCTTGGTAGTATTCAAATAATTTATAGACTTTATAAATCAAAAGAAATCCTGATAAATCAATATAATAAAATTTGATAGACTCTGCGTAAAGTTAAAAAAAATCCATAAAGTCAACAGAATCCATAGACTTTTGAAAATCAGTTAAAATCAGTTAAAATCTATTAACATTACTCTTTACTCTTTAGTGCTAAACTTTGGGGATCCAATCAAAACCCCTCTTTCGCATATTAATTCCTCCAACACTCCCTACCCTTTTAGATTGACCGCCACCTCGCCCCTCTATATCTGAACATAAGGAGAGTGATGATTGTGATTTGTAAAAAAAATTTACATGTATCCTGTAATTTTTACAGTATTGATAATTGAAGATGATGCACTCAAAATTTTTCTGACCAAAATAAAAAAGATAAATATTTTGTCAGGAGTGATAGTTTAAGTCCACATTCAACATCACCTTTCAGCAATAAAGGACGAGTAAGGATAAACTCAATGGGAAAGAAAGAGATTGCTTGACAATGTAGTTGACTTAACAAGCCATGCTCAAAGACTTTTCATTATTAGAACTAGTTCCATCAAATTCAATCTAACCCCCACCCCTTACCAAGTACTGTCAAAATGGGTATGCCCACCAGCTTCGTCATGGGCATGTCTTAAATGGGGATGGGCGGGCATGCCCACTTTTTTCACGGGCCATCAAAAGGAATGTCCGTACCTGCCCGCCGAATGTCTGTGAGCAAATGGGCATGCACGCAACCCTTATTATTAATTTTTTTTTTTTAAAAAAAAAAAAATAGATTAAATCCAAAAAATTCAACAAAATTTATTTCTTTCTCATTCTCTTGCAGTTTATAGTTCTATAAAGGGTAAATAAATTTCCAAAATAGTTCAAGAACAATAAAATAAAAGTCCACAATATTCAAAATAGTTATAAAAAACAATCAAAGTCCATAATTTCAAAAATAATTCAAGATCAACTATCCAAAATTAACAAACATATTGATGAAGTCAAAGCAACAAAAAATAGATAGTTTTTTTTTTAATATCATCTATCTATTGTTCTAGATCTTGAACACTAGAAGTATTATTTGAATCCACCTTAGATAATTTTGATTCCTTCTCATCATCTCCACACATAAAAACACACAACTTGAGAAGTTAGAACTTAAAACATTATAAATGATAAATGATAAATGATAAATTTTAAGTTAGAACATAATTTAGTTACCTTCAGAAATGAAGCTGTTAATATTTGGTAATAGAAGTATAGAACGGCTTCAAGGGGCTTTATCCAAGATATATAGCACGGTTCAACTTTTATCTTGGGCTTTTAGGGGTTTTTTTCTTCTTTTTTGGCTCTCAAGTCTCAACTGTGAAAATTAATCCATATCCAAAATTTAAAAAAAAAAAAAAAAAAAAAAGCGGACATGCCCGGTTGCAACCCGCCCATACCCGCATTTCCCGTTACCCGAACGGGTATGCCCATTAATACCCGCATTTAAATGGGCATGGAATTCATAATCCCATACCCGCCCATTAAGCTCACAGGGCGGGCATGTTCGTGGGCATATGCCCATTTTGACAGCTCTACCCTTACCCCCTAAAGTATAAAACACATTTTTTATTTGGAGAATGTAATTAAGATGTCTGTCTTTAAAAATCATCAAATTTTATTAATTATGACCGATTAACAATGTAGATATTTAAAGATGTAAGACGATAATGATGTCTTATCTAAATAATTAAAGTTAAGATTTTTCAATTAAAAATTAAGAGTTTGATTTTTGTCAATGTGGGAGCGACAATATGTCGTGCACTTGTAAGATCCAAAGTGCTATTGAAATTTAACGAGATTAGTTAGTCTAAATATTAACTCTCACACTTATTAGAGAGAAAAAGGTATAAGACTCACATATCTATCATCATAAACAGTGATGAAGCATTTAAACAAACAACTTACTAAATTTCTAATCATGATCTTTGTGCTTTTTTACCTAAAGATCAAGTATATTGAAACGATTTATACAAGTTTTTTAGGGCATACTTTCGAAATTAGCTCATGAAACTTCATATTCTTTTAAAATTCGGTTGACAATGAGAGGTGTTAACCCATGAATTTATAAGTTATTTGGATTTTTCTTAGTCACTCGATGTGGGACTTCATATTTTAACACTCTCCCTCACATCGAGGTGGGAGTCAAATTCAAGGTCTGCCGTCCTTATTGGGTTACGCGGGACAAATGAAGGTTCGTTACCTTACTTGGGTCGTACAGTACAATTAGAGCTCTCACTATGGGCATTATGAGTTCACACATTTTTCAACTCTGATACCATGTGAAAATTAGCTCATTAACCAGTATATCCTCTCAAAACCAATTGAAAATAAAAAGATGTTAACCATGAGCTTATAAGTTATTTGAATCTTATTTATTCATTTGATGTGAGACTTTATATTTCAACTGATACTAATATAAAAATGTATAATTTCTTAATATTAATCAAGATATGGATGGAAAGTTTTTTTTTTTTTAATAAAAGTATAAAAGTCGTAGTTTTAAGTATTGGTAGGGCACGTTAATGTGTTAGGGCGTATTATAGTATATTGTGCAAATAATGTCTGAAAATGACCTGAAAAGTGTTTAATAATTAAAGATGGGGTCAAAGCCCCTAAAATGATCAGAGGATGGACCATCCCCTTTCTGTATCCCAAAAACAAATGAAGAAGGGTAATGCTAGACGGCTAAAACAAATTGATAAATTTAATTAAGTTGTAAATTATAAAAAAATGTGTAAAAAATTATAATTAATCTATTGAAAAATTGAGAAATTCAGTGTTTAGAATAATATTGATGAACGATTGGTAAGAATTCATATAACATTTATGATTTCAAAATCATGTATTGACAATAGTGACCGAAATCGAAGTCATCCAAATATTTTTTATAACAGAAAAGATAAAGACAAAAGAAAAAGATTAAAATCGCGTGTGAGAAGGTGTCGATCGACGGAAGAACAAATCCAGCTCTTACTTGGATTTTCTAGTCATTTTTGCGGCTTCCAATGCCTTAATTCATCACCTATGACGTAATTCCCATTATTCTTTTGTATTTTTCCCACTGGTCCCCTCTATTTTCTATTCTTTTTGTTTAAAAAAATACGATGAAAAAAACCGGTTACTTAAAAACTTTTTTTTATTATGAATATTGTGGATGTCTCTTTACATTTTCATAAGATTCAAATCATCTTCTTTATTGTATTGAATGTCTAGACTTTTGGCTTTTCACATGGCATAACATTCATTGGATGTTATGTATTTCCTAACCTATAAATAGGCATGTATATTTGTTAAGAAGTGGCCACAAGTAATACAATTCTCCTCCTCCTCTTAATCTATTGAGTTTTGTTCAATCTTATTATATATTAGTAGTTTCTATTTGAAGTTTCAAAACACGTTATCAGCACGAAACTCTACCCAGCTAATTGAATCCGTTCAGAGCTACACATTTCTAAATAAGCCAAAGGATTGAGGTACACTTTATATTGAATGAAATTTATATTTATACATGTATATCTTAATTGTTTAGTGTTATTGTTTTGGAAATATGTTGATTAACAATCATATACACAAAATCTCATTTTATATTAGCAAACCAGAAAAACTAAACCATGGCTTGTCATATTATTAAGTCTATCATTTATGGAAATCATCCAAAAGTTTTCGAGGAAATTAAGTAACACAAATGTTTGAATGCTAAATAAAGTTTAATTCATTTGACATGTACATATAGTACTTGGGAGGGACAGTGATGTTGTAAAATATCTTTTGCTTAATTTCTTTGGCGTATTAATGGGAAAGCATGTCAGATATAGTTTTATATGTCCTCCAATTGCTGGCATAGCTATTTTGGTATTTGAACAATTTTTTTAGTATACATCTGGGCATGATGCTTCTGTAATCTATTAATTTTGGCACTTGAGGTCAATAAGCGACTAAGATAAAAGGAACTTTGTTACTAATATTAATTGTTGGTGGATAGATAATGGTTGGAGCAAGATGAGAAAAAGGAAAATCTCATGTTTATTCATGTTTTTGTTATATACTAAATTAACAGCTGTTAAATTTGAAACTAACAGTTGTTAAATGTGAAACTTATAGTTGTTATATATTAAATTAACAGTTGTTAAATCTAAAACTTACAATTGTTATATATTGAAGTAACAGTTATTAATCTGAAACTTAAAGTTGTTATATATTGAATTAACAGTTGTTAATTTGAAACTTACCGTTGTTATATTTTTGGCTATGCATATTTTAAATTCATGCATATATATTTCACAACATGTATATGTATCTCGGTATTTATATCATATATTCTCATTAACATATTGGAAGATCGAAAACAATATATAAATAATATATGGCAACCAAATATAAATTTGTAAATTTTCTTATAATTTGATATATTCCTTTGTATAGTTAATAATGTCGAAACTCGCAAAACTTGAATTTGTTATATGGTTAGTTCTTGTTGTAAAATTGTCTACTAATAGATTAGTAATGACTTGAGTTTCTTGACAATAGAACTTGGATTAAAACATATTATCATCTAAAGGATTGAGGTTTATTTAGTAATAATATTTAGGCTTGAGCCTACTAGAGAAACTTGCAGATTCCCTTTAATCCATGTTGATTGAGATAAAATGAAAGTGTCTCGATGCTTTCTGTAACTACCATGTTACAAGTATTATTCTTAGTAGTGAATATAAGGTTGTTGACCCTCATTGTATCAACTCTTAATATGGAAAACAGCTTGTTCCTAAATGCTAGTGTGAATTTCTATTTGTAAAAATGTTTAATGTTTTTACATAATTCTTTTCATGGCTGAGTTGTAAGTTGAAAGATTATGAAGTTTTCTTGTAAATAGCTATTATCTAATATGTTCTTAACAAAGAAAAGAAAATAAATTAGAAGTCAAACATGTCAGAAAAGCAGAGTTTGGACTATTTAATGCTTAGTCCGCTAGAAATGTTCTTTATAATCCATTAGATATATGATAAGCGCTGTATAAAATGATGGAATATGTTTTAGACGCATACATGAGGAGTTTTCTTAGTGAATCTATTCATCTTAAAGAGCAAGACAAATACATAGTTTTATCATTGACTGAATAAATGTTGATATAACAGAAATAAGCATGATATTCTGGAAAGTGTTACATTTATATTTCATAAGAATCAAGGGTAACCAGAACCAAAATGCTTGATATCTACTGAATTTTGACATAATATATATATTCGTGACTCAACTGTATATGTCATAGATTTATTTCTGAATTACTTGGTCGTACTATGCAATATTATATCATTTATGAGACCTTTTAATATTTCTTGTGACATTTATTTCTATTTGTGAAGAATATGAATATCTCTCCAGTTCAGTTAACAACAACTGGTGAAGATTTATGTCTGGCAGACAGTGTAACTACTCATACGATACTTAAAGATAAGAAATATTTTTCTCGATTGATAATGAAAAAGACTAGGGTGAGTACAATATCGGGTAGTACAAAAATTATAGAAGGCTCCGGAAGAGCACATGTATTGTTGCCTTGGGGAACGAAACTTGAAATAATTGATGCATTATACTCTCCAAAGTCTCAAAAAAATTTGTTGAGTTTTAAGGATATTCGTCATAATGGATATCACATTGAGACAACCAATGAAGGAGATGATGAATACCTTCAAATCACGAGCATATCCCAAGGCACTAAATGCACTTTGGAGAAATTGTGTGCATTCTCCACTGGTTTGTACTACACTAAAATTAATTCAATTGAGTCACATGCTATAGTAAACCAGAAGTTTACTGATAACTTCATAGTTTGGCACAACCGGTTGGGCCATCCCGGTTCTATAATGATGCGAAAAATAATGGAAAATTCATGTGGACATTCATTGAAAAGGCAACAGATTACTTCTAAGAATTTTTCATGTGCCGCTTGCTCGCAAGGCAAGTTGATTATTCGCCAACCACCAGTCAAGATAAATTTTGAATCTATCAATTTTCTAGAACGTATACAAGGAGATATATGTGGGCCAATCCAACCCCATGTGGACCGTTCAGATATTTTATGGTTTTAATAGATGCATCGACTAGATGGTCACATGTATCCTTGTTATCAACCCGCAACCTGGCGTTTGCGAGGTTACTTGCTCAGTTGATAAGATGGCGAGCACATTTTCCAGATTTTCATATCAAGAATATTCGTCTGGATAATGCTGGTGAATTCACTTCTCAAGCCTTCAATGATTATTGCATGTCCATTGGAATAAATGTTGAACATCCTGTAGCACATGTTCATACACAAAACGGCCTTGCCGAATCGTTAATTAAACGCCTTCAATTGATTGCTAGACCGTTGCTTATGAAGTCCAAACTACCCATTTCTGCTTGGGGATATGCTATATTACATGCAGAATCACTAATTCGCATAAGGCCAACGAGTTATCATAAGTTCTCCCCATCACAAATGGTTTTTGGTCAGGAACCAAATATTTCCCATATAAAAGTTTTTGGATGTGTAGTATATATGCCGATTGCTCCACCACAGCGATCTAAGATGGGTCCTCAAAGGAGGTTGGGAATATATGTTGGATATGAGTCCTCGTCAATAATTAAATATTTAGAACCATCTACGGGGAATTTGTTTACGGCTCGTTTTGCTGATTGTCATTTTAATGAGTCAGATTTTCCAACATTAGGGGAGAAAATAAAGAGCTGGGAAAAGAAATTACTTGGAATGAATTATCATTGCCTCAGTTTGATCCTCGTACTAAACAATGTGAACTAGAAGTTCAAAAGATAATTCATTTACAAAGTTTAGCAAATCAATTGCCAGATGCATTTACTGACCCGAAAAGAGTAACTAAGTCACATATCCCAGCTATAAATGCTCCAATTAAAATTGATGTCCCAGAAGGACAAACTCAAGTTGCTGATGAGTCTAACGTACGATTGAAACGTGGTAGACCAATCGGTTCCAAAGATAAGAATCCTCGGAAAAGAAAAGGAGCAATAATTGGTAATGGCCAAATCGAGGAAGCAACAACTTCTGAAAGATCTCCAGAAGAGATTTTTGAAGGATCTCCGGAAGAGACCTTAAACATGACAAAAGAAAATATTCAGGTACCTGAGAATGATGAGATCTCAACAAATTATGTCATGTCTGGAATAAAATGAACCGAAAGCAAATCGACGTCGATGATAATTTTGCATGCAATGTAGCGCTTGATATTATGAATAATAATGAGGATCATGAACCAAAATCTATTGAAGAATGTCGACAAAGAACTGATTGGCCTAAATGGAAAGAGGCAATTGAGGCAGAATTGAAATCTCTTATAAAAAGAGAAGTATTTGGACCTGTAGTCCGTACACCCGAGGGTGTAAAACCAGTGGGATATAAATGGGTTTTTGTGCGAAAGCAAAATGAAAAGGGAGAGATTTTGAGATACAAAGCATGATTAGTTGCACAGGGGTTCTCACAGAGACCTGATATTGATTATGAAGAGACATATTCTCCTGTGGTGGATGCAACTACTTTTAGATTCTTAATGAGTCCGGCAATAAGAGAATGACTTGACTTACGCCTAATGGATGTAGTCACAGCCTATTTGTATGGCCCACTGGACAACAACATTTATATGAAACTCCCATAAGCAGCAAATTCAAGTTCTCGAGAACATTACTCAATTAAATTAAATAGATCTCTTTATGGATTGAATCAATCTGGGCGCATGTGGTATAATCGCCTTAGTGAGTACTTATTAAGAGAAGGTTACAAGAATGATCCAATTTGCCCATGCATTTTTATAAAAAGATTTGGGTCAGGATTTGTAATAATTGCAGTGTATGTTGATGATTTAAATATCATTGGGACTCCTAAAGAGATTTTGGCAACAATGGCATACTTGAAGAAAGAATTTGAGATGAAAGACCTTGGAAAGACAAAATTTTGTCTAGGGTTGCAAATTGAGCACATAAAGAATGGGATACTTGTACATCAAGAATTGTACACAGAAAAGGTACTTGAAAGATTTTACATGGACAAAGCACATCCATTGAGCACCCCAATGGTTGTAAGGTCACTTGATGTGAACAAAGACCCTTTCCGTCCTCGGGAAAATGATGAAGAAATTCTTGGTCCTGAAGTGCCATACTTGAGTGCAATTGGAGCACTAATGTATCTTGCTAGTCATACACGACCCGACATATCATTTTCTGTCAACCTATTAGCAAGGTTTAGCTCATGTCCTACCCGAAGGCATTGGAACGGAATTAAACATGTATTTCGCTACCTACAAGGTACAAGAGATAAAGGTTTGTTCTTTACTAACCTATCCAAAGAAAATTTAATTGGTTTTGCAGATGCAGGGTACTTATCTGATCCTCATAATGCTCGATCACAAACTGGATATGTATTCACATATGGTGGAACTGCTATTTCTTGGCGTTCTATGAAACAAACTATTGTAGCAACTTCTTCTAATCATGCTGAAATTTTGGCAATCCATGAGGCTAGTCGTGAATGTGTCTGGTTAAAGTCTGTAATTCAGCACATACGAGAAGATTGTGGTCTATCATCTGGAAAAGAAGCTCCGATAGTTTTGTATGAGGATAATACAGCATGCATTGCACAACTCAAAGATGGATATATCAAAGGTGATAAAACAAAACATATCTCACCAAAGTTTTTCTTCACTCATAAACTTCAGAGAAATGGCGATATAAGTGTTCTACAAATTCGTTCAAGTGAAAATTTGGCAGATTTGTTTATTAAGGCGCTCCCAACTGCTACATTTGAGAAATTAGTTCACAACATTGGCATGCGTCGACTCAAAGATATCAATTGATGTAATCATGAGGGGGAGTAAATGCGCGCTGTACTCGTTTTCCCTTAATCGTGGTTTTTCCCACTGGGTTTTCCTGGTAAAGTTTATAATGAGGCAGCATCTCATGCGCATTATGAAAATTGTTCCAAATAATGGACATCCAAGGGGGAGTATTATGAATATTGTGGATGTCTCTTTACATTTCCATAAGATTCATATCATCTCCTTTATTGTATTGAATGTCTAGACTTTTGGCTTTTCACATGGCATAACATTCATGGGATGTTATGTATCTCTAGCCTATAAATAGGCATGTATATTTGTTAAGAAGTAGACACAAGTAATACAATTCTCCTCCTCCTCTTAATCTATTGAGTTTTGTTCAATCTTATTATATATTAGTAGTTTCTATTTGAAGTTTCAAAACATTTTTTTATTTTTTCTCCTAAAAGTGGAACACATTTTATGACACATCGAATCCTTTGTAAAACTCACTATTATATTTCATGACATCCTTAATTATAGGTCATATTTACATGTAGAGTTTATTAATTCACTCTTAAAGTTTAATTACGAATGAAAATTTTTGTAATCTAGTCAGACCCACTAATAATGGTGTCTAAAGTGCTCGACGGAACAAGGCTTCAAAAAATTGGAAGCCTCAATTTTTTATTATCTATATATACACGTGTATATTTTTTTTTGGAGAATGGTAAGAATTTGTTCATCACTTACTCAGTATAAACAACTCTCCGACCGAAGTTGCAGAACAAAAACGATGGAGGAAGGGGTGCGGGATGTTTTGGGAAAAATCATTTAGATTCAACTGTAAAACTAGATCAAATAGATAAAGAAAAATCATGACTACTGCTATTTTATTCGATTTTGAAAATTAGAAAATTCGAAAATCGTAATATATTTTGACACTTTTTTATAATTTATATTTTTAAAAAACATTTAGGGGCATAACTTTGATAACTAATATAGGACCTCAATATTTTTCGAGACGAGACCGAATATGGTCAAGAGTTCACAATTATAACTTTCTTGGATTTCATGAACACAAAGCTCTCAATATGCTAATAGAAGAAGATAACTTTTAGGTGGTCTTAAAATCCACATTCCTGAATGGTTAAGGAACCAGACTTGGGAGCATTTATTGTTTCTAAGGGAGCAGCAGTTGATCAAAATGGCATAAAACATTTGCACAAGATTATATCAACTACAGAACAATTCATTATTAACCCACAAACTCAATTGTACAAATAGGCTAAAACAATATATATATCATATTTTACCCAAATGAAGTATTTTGTACAGAATCTTAATACAGAGGTTTGAAAAAAGTATATTGTGATGAAACTTCTCATAAATCTTCATTCAGTTATAATGAATCAGACAAGAAACTGCATACAGATAGATACTGGAAAGTAACAACAAACCACAGTGCTAGTTTTTTGTGTAGGAGTTATTTACTTATCAAGTTCAGGCAGGCAAAGCAAAACTCTGCTGCATCCATTGAGGTGGATCCATCACCAAACAGGGATCGGACTTTTCAAAATCAGCAACCTGCAGCCCAAGACAAAGCAAATGTTGAATGTCAAATTAATTATTTTTTGGTGGGGGAACGCCAGACCTTGGCTGTTGTTCAAAGGCGACTCGCAAGAGCCTCATTAGCAAGATAACTATTAGAGCATCTACGATGTTAGCATAAAGTTTGGAGCATTTTTTGTGGAGCCCAAAATGCCACATCAGATTTTGAAGCGATACTAAATTTACGCTCCAATACTTAAATAACTCATTGAAACAAAAAAGACGAAGAAGTTAAGTTGGCAACTCCAAGCATCGAGCATCATGCCTAGTCGAGGCATAACGCCCCTGCCCCAGGCAGCATGCCACATCCGTGAGGCATAATGCCACCACGAAGCATTAGAGATGCTCTTAGACTTTCCCCCTTGAGTTAATATCAAGTGAACCGATAAACCACATATCATATATTAATCTGATAAGAATAGATACTACACTGATCTTAGTCAAAAGGCGGGGAGAAAGGTATAGTGTCAAATTAATTATCTATCAGAAAGTTAGCTGATATATTCAGACAAAGAATGCAGCGCACAAAGATTCATTCTATATACCTTCTCGCCACAGCTGGGGCAATAATGATATTTGTGCCAGAGACAATCCGTTGCAGGGCAAAGAAAGCAAATTCCAAGCATCATTGGCATCATACAACCCACAACGGCTGCAAGACTGGGTTTTGATCTGAATTACACATATGGGAAAATAAGTAATTACATCACTAATCTCCATCCACATCCAAGAAAACAATTTACGTAATCCAAACAAATGGTATATACTTATTGCCTAGGTATTGTTTCAATTAACACAATAGTAAGATTGTATTCATTTCCCTAAGCATACAATTAATATCAATTTTCTACTACCATAATTGTTTAGAACCGTTGTTAGACCGACACTGTTATATGACATAGAATATTGGGCAACTAAGAGTGTCATATTCAGAAAATGCATGCAGCTGAGATGATTATGTTAATATGGATGTGTGGGCATATGAGAATGGATAGAGTGGGGAATGAGACTATTCAGAAGAAGGTAGGTGTATCACCTATTGAAGACAATATGAGAGAACCGTTTGCGTTGGTTTGGGCACATTAAAAGAAGGCCAAGTGATGCTCCAGTTAGAAGAATTGAAGGATTATGTAATATTGTGGGCGTAAGAGGTAGAGGGAGACCGAGGAAGACTTGGCCAGAAGTTATCAAAGGGGATATGAATTTGCTAGAATTAGATGAGAGTTTTGTTTGGGATCGAAAGAAATTGAGAGAATGCATCCACATGACCGACCCCAATCTTTTGGGATTAAGGCTTGGTTGTTGTTGTTGTATAAGACTCATACAAGCTTTCCACTACAAATTAGAAACTACTATCTCTGTCTGTCCAATTTCTATTTTATTTTGTTCCAAAATAAATGTTGATGATGCATAAAGGTTTTTACTTTTATTAATATACTCTGTCCGTCTATCCCAAATTAAATGTTCTATTTCTATTTTTATTTGTTGCAAAGTGAACGTCCACATTATTAAAATGACTAGCTTTCCTCCTCCAAACTCCCCTAACTAATGCAAGCTCCATTAACATGTGAGTCTTACCACTAATAACAATTACTCCCCCATATCTCAATAGAGTTCTTTTTAATTTCTTCATCTTTTACCCAAATATATATCTTTCTTAAAATTTTAAATAACACCGCCCTTACTGTAAAAAGAGGAAAGGGGTTGTTGAAAATAACCTCAATTATGTAAGAGTATAATAGTAAAGACATCTATTGCCTCTCATTTCCTTAATCTATACTAAATTATACTCCCTCCATTCCTAAATATAAGACTCTTTAGACAATTTGAGAAAATTAAGGAAGTTGTCATTTTCACCTAAACTTCCAATATTATCCCCCACCCTCCTCTCTCTCACTTCTTTGTCATAAAAAAAGGAAAATGTTGAGGGTATAATTGGAATAAATTGTTGACAACTAATAAAACAACCTTAAACGACAATTAATTTGGATACCCAGATATCTCCTAAACGACAATTAATAGGGAATGGAGGGAGTACTAAATTACATGGAATCACCTCTGCTAAAACAGAGGGAGTAATAAGTATAATGTGTAATTCATTTATGATCAAACTTCTCTTCTTAAAAGTTAAATATTATTAGTTAATTATGAAAATTTAATTTGATAAGGAGAGAGTAACATACAAGCTTTCCACATCCAAATATTTAGAAATTAATAAAAAACAAAAATTAGAAAAGTTGAAAAGAAATAATTACTTGACGGAGGTAACACCAGAACTGCCACAGTAAAGGCAATTGAAAGGGGCAGGGGTATCACGGTAAATAGTCTGTTGAATTGGAATCCTTTTAGGGTCTCCAACGACGGCGTTTGGAGGAATGGCACCAGCCTGGTAAGGGTTTTCACCGACATAGTATTGGTGGTGGTTAATTTGTTGTTGTGGCATCGGTGCTTGGCTGTAATTGTAGGCCGCGTTATAGGGGATTCCCATCGCCGGGGGCGGCTGCTGCTGATCGGTCTTCGACATTATTAAGGATGTTGTCGGGTTTTCCGATCACGATCAGATGGTAAAGGTTGATGAATTGTCTGTGTTTTTTTCTTTCCTCGTTTCTTATTCTTTTACGCGTTCGATATTTGCAAGTCTATTTATGGATATACTTAGCAAAAAAAAAAAAAAAAAAAGTCTATTTATGGATTTTTTTTTTTTTTGGTTAAAAAGGATAATTATATTAATCAAACCTAGACCATAGGAAGAAAAAGGTAGAACAAATAATAATATATATATATATATATATATATATATATATATATATATTTTTTTTTGATGATAATAAGCTTATTTATTCATAGTACCATCATCACAAACTTCGAGATAACATCGGACAAAGCCCGAAGTATCCAAATCGCAAAAAGCAACAAGCAGGTAAACTACCTAGGGGGTATATTCCCATTTTTTAAAATATGTTTTACCCCAATCAGCCACATTATGTGCAGCTCTATTACAATCTCTTTGCACAAATTTTTTTTTAAAGTTTTCCACTGCTCTCGACTGCAACTTACACTTTGCTCTCGAATAGGTCGACTCCCGCCATTCATCTTTTTCACCATAACCCCGAAGTGAAGAGATCACATTTGTTGCATCCCCCTCGAATATAACTTTGTTCCACTGGCCACAGTAGCCATTGTAATGGCGATGAGAGCGACTCTCGCCTCAAGACAGAAATGCATCGAGAACCATTCCCGAACTAGTCTCAGCTGAGTGATTTCCCCTTTGTTATTCCCCTGCTACTGCAAATTTCGCTGTATAATCTCCATCAAGATAGGTTGCATCAAAATTGATCTTTATCCAGTTTGGGGGAGGTCTTTTCCAGCACTTAGATGCATAGATAACCTGTTTCTGCATATTTCTTCTCACACTAGCATCAGAATATGAAATAGCCAAAGTATTAACCTCCTTACTAATTTCTTCCCATTTCCTTTCATTTTTCTCCCATAGAATTTCATTTCTAGATTTCCAAATCTGCTCAATCATCAGCACAGCAAAGTTAGTAAAAAAGATTTTTTCCTTGCATTCCAAAGGGAATACTGAATCTGGTTGTAGAATAGTATCAACCCATTTATCAATATCCCAGTCATTAAAAGCCTCCATTCTTATGTTCCACATAGACCTCCACCAGATAAATTTAACCAAATCACAGTGCATGAAGATATGTTCCAGAGATTCAGACTTCTTTTTACAGTGAAGGCAAAGCATATTACCTGTGTCTATAAGGAAATTGATCCTATCTCTTGTTGGCAATAGGTTGGATAGCACTCTCCATAGAAGATGTTTGTGCCTTGGATGAATTTGGGCTTGCCATACTTTCTTCCACCTCTTCCTAGAGACTTGAGTACCAATGTTGTATCTCCATTGTTGGTTTACTCTATAGGCAGAACCTACAGAGAATTTCCCCGACTTGGAGGGAGCCCAAACAATGGTATTTTGTTCCACATTGAATGGAATTTGAATTCTCAGAATGGCAGAAGCTTCATGTTCAGGAAAAATGTCTCTAACCATGTTCATCTTCCAAGTACATGTATCATTATTGATAAGCTCATTGACCCAAAGTGGATCACCTTCAGTCCTTTCTTGTTGTGCAGTTTTATACCCTTCCACTCCAGGTATCCATGGATCTTTCCATATTCGTAGCATGGGAAAACTACCTATCTTGTAACAAAAACCTTGCTTCAGATTATTTCTACTGTTCCACAGAGCTTGCCAAACCCAAGAACTTGCACCTTTAATCTTCACTGCATCCATCAAATGAACAGATCCCAAATACTTGTCTTGGAGAATTCTCACCCATGTTTTACTATTGTCAGTACAAAGAATCCAAGCCAATTTGGTATTGAATGCCTGGTTAATGTCAGAAATTCTTCTAAAGCCATATATATATAGTTTGCTTTTTATTTTATATTTGTAGTTATTTTCCTCTTTTCCTATTGGTATACGCGTTTGGTATCTTTATGGATTGTCTTTCCACGGAAAATTCTAATAAGGGCCGGTCATTTGGGACCGGTTCCACAGCCCTCTTATATGAATTGTGGCGAGAAACAGGTAGGCTTCACTCCAACTCATGTAAGAGGGTCGTGAAGTTAATCCCAAAAGGTCGGATCTATACCAAAGTGACCCGTCTTTCCACACCCCATAGGAGGAAGAATAATTGAAAAACAAAGACACGGGATATAACTCAACTAGAAATTCACCACGAGTAATATTGTACTAGCTTCGTTTTCACTGATAGATGTTTAGTATACTAGATCGAAATGAAATAAAATAACTTTTCCAACATCTCTTTAAATTTTAGTGTTTTGTTGGTCAAATATATGTTGAAAAGTAGGAAAGACATCAAAATCTGTGAAATGACTTTTTCAAGAGAAATTGAGATCGTCAATCAATAATAAATGATTATTATTTTATTTTTTAATTAATACGGGCCTTGCATTGAAGTTCTAGAGTTATTATGGGTTTTAATTTGAACATTATTGACGCTACTGATGCTTCTGCCTTCTACATTTTTGCTAAGCAGCCTTCTAGATTTCTTTGAACAGTCAAAGAAAGTAATTGCAATTGAATAGCTGAGGCTTCAGTGTTGAACCTTTTTTTTAGTATGTGAGAAATTTAATTTGGTCTGTCGAATTGAAATTTTGACGGTCAAAATTGATTTAAAATGAACACTTATCTTATTTGTTTTGCCTAAAAAATGTTCTGCACGTATTGAAAAAAGGCGTTCCGCATAGGATCCGGACTTAATGAATAGACATTGTTACACAAAAAAGGCCTAATAGTTAGGTTAGAGTTTGGATAGATGCAATTCAATCGGGTTTTGCATGGGCCTGACCCACCTTTTCCATTTCGGTCATGACATGGCACCCAAAAGTTGGGGAGAAACATTTTTGTCCAGAACGGAAGTCCCACTTCCTTCTTGGGGGACGGAAGTCCCACTTCCGTCATGGCTGACGTGGCTGCCTCTCACACGCGCCTTGCCACGTCGGCCAGGACGGAAGTCCGGAAGTGGGACTTCCGTCTTGGCCCCAGGACTGAAGTCCGGAAGTGGGACTTCCGTCTTGGCCCCAGGACTGAAGTCCCACTTCCGTCCTCAACTGGCAGTTTTTTTTAAAAAAAAAAACCCGTCCTCACCTCCCCACCGCGACCAAAACCCTCCCTTGAGCAAAAAAAAAAAAAAAAAAAACCGCACCCCCTCCCGCAACCACCCCTCTCCCACTGCTGCCGCCGCTGCCTCCCTTGCCCGCTGCCGAGCCGAGCCGAGCCGCCATTTGCCCCACCACAAATTTCTCTCTCCCAAATTTTTGAAATTTGGAGGTATAATTTTTGTTTTTTTCCCCCAAATTTTGCACTTCAATTGTCATTTAAAAATGTATGTATTTTGTTGTTTTTTATTTTGCAAATTGTCATTTAAAAATGTATGTATTTTGTTGTTTTTTATTGCAAATTGTTGTTTCTTTTTTTGTGAATTGTTATTTTATGCATTTTGAATTGTGCTTATGTATATTTGTGAATTGCGCGATATGATTATGTGTAGTTTTTGCTAAAATCCCATGTTTTTTTATAGATGTCTGTTCCGGCCCACCTTATGCCCGGTCCCTACGATCCCAGTGTGTTAAACAAACACACATCACATAGAGCACTTAGGATTTGGGGCGGGGATGTAGGCCTAGATAGGGGTTTGAAGGTCATTAGCTATGACGGGAGTTTTTTTTAGGCCAACCAACGCGAGGGCCACCCCAGAGTGCTAGAGCTCATTGACCGTATAGATTTCGAGGGTTGTTGTAGGATAGGAAAGATTAAGATAGACCACGCACTGGTCACCGCATTAGTAGAGCGATGGCGCCCCGAGACGCACTCCTTCCATCTGCGATGCGGTGAGGTCACCATCACCCTAGAGGACGTAGGATGCCTCCTAGGACTGCCCACCGCGGGTAACGTGGTGACGTGGAACGAGGACTACAACATGACCAAGAGGCAGTGGATTGAGCGCGTCCACGTGAGCCTATGATTCAGCCACCCCCATCGGGTCAATTAGGGGTAACGCCATCGAGCTTGCAGAGGTGTATGCCCATATTTCTGAGCCCCTAGGCGAGGATGCCACGTCCGACGCGGTTGACCAGCGGGCCCGGGCCCTGATTTTTCTCTGCATCACCACTTTCCTTTTCCCGAATAAATCCTGGTCGCGCGGGAACATGCGCTATCTCCTGCTCATCAGCGACGGAGACCTCGCCCTCGACCATCATTCCTGGGCCAACAGCGTCTTGTCCTGCCTGTACCGCCAGATGTGCATCTCTGCACAGGCCATCTCTAAGGACATAGCTGGGTGTTGTCTTTTGATCCAGGTTTGTGTAATTTTTAATGCGTTTTTATTGGTTCCCTGCATTTTTTTTAATATTTGATTATTAATCCGTGTTTGTTTGTACCAGTTGTGGGCGTGGGAGCGCATATCTTTTCTCCTGCCGGAGAACCGGGGAGTGATTATGCATGATATTCTCGCGGACGGCCAAGCGTACGGGGCGCGGTGGAATACCGCCCGGAGTTTCAAGAACGCGCCGAAATCTTAGGTTACTGTGTTTCGCGACCAGTTGGACCGACTGACGGATGCTCAGGGGGTAAGGATTATCGTAAATTTTGTATTTTCATTTTTTTAATTAGCGCAATTAATTTATGCTAATGTACAATTTTTTTTTACAGTTCATGTGGAGGCTGTACCCCGATTGGGTTATTGCCGACCGGGCCGCTCGCGATGTCGGCTTCCTGTCCACTTGTTGGGCCCGTACGCCACTCGTATGTTTCGAGTTGGTTGAGTTTCACATGCCGGACCGGGTTGCTAGGCAATTCGGGTTCCAGCAGGTGATACCAACCCCATCGGTGGCGGAGGGTACGACAGAGGGCCAGAACGTCCACACCCGCACGACGGGAGCGAATATGAACTGGGAGGACGAGCACAAAGCCTACATAGCCATGTGGGATAAGCGAGTGGATGCTCTGGCGGACGTTGTCCCGGTCCCCGGTAATGTGATCTTTCCAACTCGTGAGTACATGGATTGGTACAATCGCATTACCGTGCACCTCCTTACAAACCCACACAACAGGGATGCCGGTCCACTCCCGATGGGAATTCAACCCATCGCGCCTTCCGAGGACATTATTGTAAGTTTTTTCTTTTTGTTTGTCTACATTGTTTTTCCTTGTTTATAATATACTGACACGAGAATTGATGTTGCAGGCGGATGCCAACAGACTGATAATCACGGAACTCGATAAGCCGGCCTCCAACTCAATCGGCCACTACAGGTCCCTTGTCACCTGGGCTTCAAAGACGCGTTCGTGGCGGCCGGGAAGTCCCTGTCCTGCAGATTGCGAGCTGCGGATGTGGCAGAGTCTGCTGTTCTGGAACCGGTGACGTAGCCGAGAGAGCCTGTTCCGGCCCGGTCCCAGGTAGGGAGGCAAGGTACGCGGAGAAACCGGGAGGCCGCGCGGGAGGACTTGGCGGCGAGGCGACTACGGCAGCGCAGCGGCCCACCGGAGCCAGCTCCACCGGCGACAGATCCGGCACAGTCTTCGACACAGGTTCCCAGTCCGGCCGACATACCCACCCGTTTTTAATACCATTTTCCATCACTCGGTACTTATTCACCGGGTATTTAGACGGGAGGGGATCCTGGTGAAGGGCCCTCTACATCTGCACAGCCGGGCTTCTACTCGGGAGGGTCGCCTTCGTACAGCCTGCACATCCATAAAACGCAGCTTCAGACTCCGTTGCCGTTGCCGCTTTACCCCGAGAAGCCAATTTACATCGACTCCGAAGGCGCGGAAGTCATCGCAACCGATATTGGTAGCGCCGTGCGTGTCAGAGATGGCCGCATTTACTTCCTACGACCGGACCCGAGAAGACCCGAGCGATACACACCTTCGCTCCCGTAGATAGATTTTCATTTACGTTGTTTACGTTTCATTCATTGTAGTTACGAACAATGTAACTTTTTTTTCGTTATAAAATATTATTCCGATTATTCCGTTGTTTGTTTATATATTAATATACAATTTATTGAATTTTTTTTAGCAATGTGTTTTGGGAATATTTTTTTTGTTGTTGCAATACAAACACCTGATAAAAATAACCACTAAAAACTGCAGGCCCCTAAAAAAAAACTAAGTGTTTTTTTTTAAAAACTGCCAGTTGAGGACGGAAGTGGGACTTCCGTTCTGGACAAAACTATTTCTCCCCAACTTTTGGGTGCCATGTCATGACCGAAATGGAAAAGTTGGGCCAGGCCCATGCAAAGCCCCCAATTCAATCCAGCTTCCGAAGATTCCTTCTTCATAGTGGAGCCCGGCCCAAACGTTCTTGCAAGACGGCCCACATTACAGTCAAAGCCTGTTTCATGAGTCCATAAGAAGATCTTGTTTTTGTTGCAAGTAAATTTTGGACATTTCGGACAAAGAAAGCTCGGGGTGATGTTTAACATACGACTATGAATACTTGCATAAAATAAAATAAAATAAAATAGAGACTATGAGAACGAAATCAGAAAGGCATCAAACGAGGAAAAAACACAAAAAGAGAGTCAAACTTGCAGTTGGTTGTAGGTTGTTAATACTACATTGTTGTTGAGGATTCGAATTTTCCTAATAAAATTTTAATCCTTAATAGTCTAAGTTATTAACGCCGTGTAAGAGTTTTATAATTAAACTATACTTTCGAGTAACAGTCAAATTCGGATTCATGCAATGTTGAATCCTCTTAGTGGAAATTTAATTATTAATAAGCATTCTCAGAGCCGATAAGAACACTAGACATCATTACAAAAAAGAGAAGGAATAGTTACTCACTCATCTCCTCTAAAAAAAAATGAAAATAAAATGATCCATTAATATTAGTATCAAGTTCAGTACACCGGCCTACCCCACTTTCCCTCATCTCTTGTCCCTAAATTTTCAATCTAAAACCACTTTTTTACATTAACCAAGTGCCAACGTGGCATCAATTAAATGGACTGTCTGACATTACAATTGTATAATAAAGAAAAGAAGGGAATGTTTGACCAACACCAACCAACACAATCCAAAACAAAATAAAAAATTACGGATCGATTAGAGAGACACTTAGTATAGCATGTTCCTTTATTACTCCTTTAATCAAGAAAGCCCCCGGCTGGCCTTTTGTTTATAAATTATGTAATACTTCTTTTTGCCCGTAATTAGCGTCTATCGTGCAATGCACTAGAGAGGGAATGAATCTTTAATCCCTCGCATTATTACAGTATTTATATTTGCATGCTTACACTCATTTGGCTAGAAATTCTCTCTCTCTCTCTCTCTCTCTCTCTCTCTTAACCACTCAAAAATTATCATAGGTATATTATATAGAATTGAATAATCACCACTATAGTTAATCTTCCAATGCAAATTATATAGATGACGGAGATATTGTCAATTAGTGATATAACTTCACAATATAAGTAATTTTTAACCTGAAGTCTAAGTTAGACTAAATCTTAACTCCTTGAATTGCAACCGAAACGTTTCCAGTATTTTAAGTAAGGAAATTACCCTTTTTAGTCCCCCGGGAATTTTTGGTTAGCCTTTATAGTCCCCAATGTTTAATTTCAGCCTAGTTAGTCCCCCAGGAATTTTCGTTCAGCCTATAAAGTCCCCAATGTTTAATTTCAGCCTGTAAAGTCCCCTAAGAATTTTCGTTCAGCTTGTAAAGTCCCTTATCTAGTCCCATATTTTTTGTATTTTGTAAATTTTATAGATTGAAACTAACCATTATCCCCCCCCCCGGCTCATTAAGCACGGGGATGACATGAATTTGGGGTTGCCCTAATTCCGCCGCAGAAGAGGCGGTGGAACCTCTATATGCAACCTGTAAATAGATAGGGGACTTTACAGGCTGAAATTAAATAGGTAAGGGACTTTACAGGCTGACTGAAAATTTCTGGGGGACTTTACAGGCTAACCGAAATTTTTTGGGGGACTAAACAGGCTGATTTCCCTTTTAAGTATTGAGAAGAACCAAACCTATATTCATCGATCACTGTTGCAAGATTTCTGGTGCAGTAATGTTTGGAGAAACAGAAGGTTTAAATTATTAGGAAATGATCCGATAAAAGAGAATAATATATGGTGGGGGAGGTGGGGGGGGGGTACATTGTCCAATGGTGTACAAGAGAGACTAGACATAGCACAATGAGGAGTGAGGAGAGGAAATGTCCGAAACAAAAGGGTAGAGAAACATGGGTGTCAGAAGAGGACTACTGTAATAAGTTCAGATTAGATTCCAACTTTCAGGAAAAGCAGTCCGGCTCTTATGCGGAACAAAGCTTTTTTTCAGCATGTACGGAATATTTTTTTTCTTTGAAAATAGGTATTTTTTTAAAAAAAATAGGTGTTTGGCGAACATGTAATTTTAAAAAATAAGTGTTTTTTTTAAAAATAAATCTCACTCGTCAAAATTTTAATCCAACGAAAAAAAATTATTTCGCACATACGGAACATTTCCCGTTCCGCACTGAAACCGTGGTGCAGGAAAAGATACCGACTGCAATAGTCCTTTTGGTAACCCCAATCCAATCCAATCCAATCCCCCCATCAAAAACCCTCTCGTGAACCCTCTCTACTCTCCCCATACCCTTTTCTTTGTGGATCTGTCTACATTTTTATTCTCCTCACCTCACTCATGGCTCTAACCCCAATACCTTGTCCTTCTTTTGAATTTGATCTTTCGAACTTTGAATGGGATAATAGTAATTTTGAAAAGTTCATATGGATTGAATTGTTTATAAGATACTCCCTCCATTCTTAAATATAAGACTCTTTAGACAATTTGAGAAAATTAAGGAAGTTGTCATTTTTACCTAAACTTCCAATATTACCCAACTCTCCCTCTCTTTCACTTATACATCATAAAGAAAAGAAAGGAATATGTAGAGGGTATAATTGGAATAAATTGTTGACAACTAATAAAAGAACCTTAAACGACAATTAATTTGGATACCTAGATATCTCCTAAACGACAATTAATAGGGAATGGAGGGAGTATAAGTATGTTTACTGTCTGAAATTTTGTATTTTGTTTAGGCACAAAATATTAATCAAATTGAAATGTTATGTCATAGGCTCGGTGCAACGAACCTTGAGGTATATATCATCATATGTTAGGAGGAAATTGTACTCTATTATTCCTTGAGAAACACCTTCCTCATTTATTTTTAGTGGCTTGATAAGGAAAATTTTTTACAATGTAAGAAGAGCGTGAGTCCAGAATAAATAAGTCAGGTCTTTAATTTTTCTATTTTAGAGGGTGAGGAATTTTTTTTATCAAATTTATTATCGATGGTTTGTGAATATAAAGTTCAAATACAATAAAAAATCAAGTAAGTAATCTTAAATGATGTCAGACTCTATAGTGGCATGCTCGCAGAAATGCTAATCAAACTCATCTTAGTTCTTACGAGCTAAACTACTAGTAGTGAATTTGTCTTTTCCCTTTGTGCATTTTTCTTCTATTCCACCCACCTGGAAAAAGAGAAAGTTACTAGTATATATCCTCTTGATGTTCTACTCTTTAACACAATGAACATGATCCTGGTAATGATGATAGTAGACTCTTGGACAAGTTACCAACATTTTTTGAATTATTACTGCAACTTTCTTTCTTGTAATTATTTTAAAAATAGAATCTTTATACTGTCATTCTAGAGAATTTTCCAGCTGGAGGCAATAATGTAAACTTTCTCCTTCCTAGAACAAAAACAACAGCAGTACTGGAGGAGATATGACCATTTCTTCCTAAACCATCTTAATTACCTTAACAAGCAGTGACGGATCTAGTCACCTGTCACTGGGGTCATGTCACTGAGGTCAAATGACCTCAATAAATTATATTTCTGAATCCGTCACTGTTAACAAGCAACATTATATTTATATGTTCCCTATTATTTGATCTATTTACATTCATAGTGGGTAACATAATCTGCAGGAACCAAGAGTCTAGATGTTTTCCCTTTATGTTTCGTGGGGTACGTTAGGTCAAGGCAATAGAATAATGCCAAGGTAACGCTTGAAAGCCTTGACACTCGTGATAGTAATTAGTTGTGACAATGGCTCTCCAATTAAAAAAATAAAGTTAATATCATCCAAGCTGATGACTCACGTACTATATATTAAATTGAAGAGATTCGATAAAAATCTACATGTATCTCAAGAACATAAAAGTAAAATCCTTTTTTCATGTTCTCACAATTCATATTTTCATATTTATATTTATATGAAATGAATAGAAAAAGTGATCATTTAAATTTGGATGAAGTAGTATATTTTAATCCGATAAGAATTTGAATGACTTTTTAACAATTCAACAGAAATTCTCTCTCAAAAACAATTCAACAGAAATTGCGTTCAATATGCGACATTTTATCATTTTCTTACACTTAAAAAGATTCAAACTCGCAATCTTTGATTGAGGCCTTAGATGTAAAATGCAGTTTTGATGATATAACTTCTCACGGATCCAGCTTTCTGGATATAGCTTCTTATTTCCTAATTACAATTTCTCTGGTCTCCTTCGTGAGATCATCAACTCACGCGTGAGGAAAATACTTGTTTGAACAGTTCCAACAGCTGATTGCATATTTCCAAACAAAAAGTTACCAAATCTTGTTCTGGCAAATAGAGTTTGGATTCTAAATGTCTTCAAATCTTCTAACACATCTTTTAATACATTGTCTAGTGCATTAATTATAATGAAATTACCACACGCAGAACATTGTAATTAGTCGAATTCATAATTTTTCTTTAATCTAATAATGTTGTTATACGTATAGTAATTTTATTAATGTATGGGGGCGATGTATCAAAATATACATTATATAAAAGAATCTAGTCTTCCAAATTAAGGTAGACATCTTTATTTTGTTTCTTATTGAGTATGATATTAAGGTCCACTGATTTGCCAATTATAATATACTAATAATAGATGTACCCTCCCCAACCATAATGTCATCAAACTAGCTAATTTCAAAGGTTGGAATAGGACAAAGTCCATCATAGAATCATCTCATTTGGACAAAAGAAAATCATCAAGAAAAAAAATTCCAATTATTAAGATATCATGGAAGTTGATTTCTTCAACTAGGAAACAAAAGGAAGAAAAAAGAAGGTAGTATAGTACAAGAGTTGCTATTTATATTTAAAGAAATGAGTTGGACCCAACATTAATTTACTTAAAATTTTACATTAGGTTAAATATTTTCAGGTCAATTCTCATATTTTAGTTGAAATCCCATATGTCATTTATAGACGTTTGTATAGTCTGAATAACTTTTTATTTTCTGCTAAAAAATAACTAAATTATCAATGTATTATTTATTTTCTCCAAATTACTTCCTCCATTTTCATTTAATTGTCGTTTAGGAGATTTATAAGTATCCAAATTGATTGTCATTTAAGCCTCTTTTATTAGTTGTCAACAATTTATTCTAATTATACCCTCGACATTTCTTTTATTTGTCGCCTCTGCCATTCTTATTTTTTCCTTTCTTTTCTTATACTATAGAAGTGAGAGAGAGGGGTAATATTGGAATTTTCAGTGAAAATGACAAGTTTCCTTAATTTTCTAAAATTATCTAATATTTAGGAATAGAGGGAGTATTGCTCTTAAAAAATTATACTAAATCACCTTATTCGATAAAATCAAGTCTTAAACTTAATTAAATACTATCTTCTTAGGTTCTTTTATAGTTTATTGCATGTTCAATTCTAAAGTTTCAAGTTGATCGGCGAATTATATAAATATATAAATTTTAATTTTTTTTAAAAAAAATTATAAATAAAAAAAGTGTCGATTATCATAAAATGTTAGGAGTCGCGCCATCCACCGCCCATGGATTGTTGATTTGCTTCTTCTTCAATTCAATTCAATTCAATCCACAACCTTAAAGGCTTTGGTCACCTTTACGGATTATGGCATGCTATTGAAATCGTAGATTGCGTTATAAGAATTTGCATTGCCCACTAACATTATTCTTATATGCACAATAGAATTCGATTATATGATCTTTTCGTAGTAAATTTTTTACTATATAACAGAGTTAACTTGTGTTGGCATATTAAAAGAATTTGAATATCTACTTCTACTCTAAAAGAAAAATAATATCTACTATTTTATTTATTCTATATAAAAATATTAAATTTATTTCTGAATGGAGGAGTGAAAAAAGAAAATGGTCTAGTCCATGGAAAATTCCGAAAACATTCTTAGGTCTCCCAAAAACAATGAAAATGGTGTTAAAGAAAGAGCCGGCATTCTTTTTGGTAATGAGGTTTACCAAATCTCAAAGTAAGAATCAATCCTTCTGCTGTCTCTCACGCTCGAAGTATTCTACATAATCTCGGAGGCTCTAACCCCAACCTGTCACGCCCCTGTCTGCAGGCCCACAACGCAACACATGAATCTAACAGTACTTATGATCATTTACTTGACAACCGAATTTGATATGATAAAAGGATATCCCGAAATGATAATGAGTATTTAGTCCCATATTTATATACCAGTCAAAACTTTTATTTTTATCTAATATGAAACCTTTTTTCATATGGGATTGGGTTTCACACCGCCCATTGTTTCTTCCTTCCTGCAAATCCCATTCTTCAATATTCCTACAAAGAATAATCATAAAATATCTCCCGAGTCGCTATTTTATTTGGACAAATACTTGGTGGAGAAAAAGAGAGGTAAAAGTGTATAATTACTTTTGGTAAAATCGAGTTATTAAATCAAATTTTTACCATGCTGTCGGTTTTATTTAAAAAATAATAATAGTTATAATCTTTTGAGAACATGTATTTTATATCTCAAGAAAAGAATATATGTTCTTCCCTATTTGAAAATAAAATAAAATTAATCGTCTAATATTTAGATACAAAGTTCAGAATTTATTCCGAAGACAAAAACATGGCAAAGTGAGTGTAGGTAGGAACTAGGAAGGGGTCTGTTTTCTAGTGGAGCGGGACACCACTGGTCCCACATGATTCGTTTTTTAAAGATTCCCTACTCCCCCACGACAAATAATCGTTGGTATCGATCTGTGTATCAATTTTTTTGTTCAATCAATCACAATTCATCATATATATATATAAATAAAAAAAATAATTGCATGATAAATTCTTATTGATTTGATACAAAAATTAATACACAGACAGACGGGTATGGACAATTTTCACCCCACCACTCCCCTTCCTATCTTTTCTCTCTTCCAACCAAACTCCCACTCCCACTCCAATTCCATTTTCTCCATTCCTATTTTGACCAATTCTTCTCCTTTCATCTCCAACTCAATATCCCACATCTATAGAGTTTTTTTATTAACTGAATCTTCCACTTCTTTATTATCTGACTTGTTCTTATTTCACATCCAGAGTTTTAAAAAGAAGTTATCTAAATCTTTTGCATCCTCATCAACTAAGAGAGTTTTAGAAAGAAGATTTCGTAATCTCCCACTTCATCATCATCATCTTATTTATTGTTTGATTCTGATTAACGGTGGTGATCTTCTGGAATTAGTATTAAAGAGGTTGTTGATGAAGAAGAAATGAATGGTCCAAACATGGGCACAATCACTGCTTCCATAGAAAGATCTCTTCAAAACTGTACTCTCAACAACTCCCATCAGAATACTACTAGTAGTAGTAGTAGCAACGGTTCAGATTTGCCGGAAAATCTTCATCTCTCCAACGATTCTTCGATAGAGCTTAATTCAGAAGTCCCTCTTCCTTACTATTGGGAACAATGCCTCGATTTGAAGGTACTTTTTTTTCCTTACCTTAACAGATCTCCCATTTATTAATGCTATTTTCTCCCTTCAATACTTATTGATATACCCTCCAAGATATCTTCTCTTGTAGCCCATAAATGGGATGTTATAATATTTTCTTTTTTTTTTTTTTTGAAAAAAGTTCTTTGTAATTATAATCAGAGTAAGGTGTCGGAACTCAAAATTTATCTGCGTTAAAAATGTTAAGTCCACCATTGTTAACTTCCTTATGAACCTCAAAATGGGTTATTATGCAAAACAGAGAAACACTAAAAGAAGCTTGTTTCCTTCCTCCCTTCTTTGTTCTTTCACCATATATTTACTCGAGCAAAGAAAAAAGAAAATAACCCTCTTAGCACATGAATGTCTAAGTGTTAATGATTTTTTATTTTTTTTAGAAAAAAAATTAAGGGGGTGAATAGTAGTGTTTTCAACAGTGAAGAAGACGGGCGCCCCTAATTTTTAAAAATGCTATTAAATATAGTAAATTTTATATGTAATTTGGAATATTTGGTCAAATTTGCCTCAACATTTTGTACGGTATACTGTTGCAGTTTATCGCCCCAACCTAAAAGTTGTGCCTTGGTCCTGATTTTCAATAACTTCCAGTAAAAAAAATAATTGTTTCCTCTAAAAAAAATTAACGTTTTAAAAAATGTTGGAGTGTCTGGACATATAAATTTTGGGTAGAAAGTGCTCACTAGCCTTCACTAGTGTTAATCATAGCTTCCATCAAAATTCAAGGAAAATAAAGTATAGTGTCAAGAAAATAAATGTATCATCTGCGTTTGTAACATTGGAAGTGGTTTTTTTTTTTCAGACTGGGGAGGTTTATTACATAAATTGGAGGACAGGAATGAAATCGAAAGAGGATCCAAGGACAATAAATAATAATGAAGATATAAATTGTGGGTTTTATAATTCGGAAGATGATAGTTCATATGATAGTGAAGGATCATCTTCTGAATCATCTCCATCATCATCGTCAAGAGATCAACAGCAACAACAACAATACCAATACAATGCTGCGACCGCGGCGGCAGCGGCAGAGAGCAACCAAAGAGCACAAGTGCTGGTGGCAGCTGGTTGCAAGAGCTGTTTAATGTATTTCATGGTTCCTAAACAAGCTGAAGATTGCCCCAAATGCTTTGGTCAACTTGTTCATTTTGATCCACCCGCAAATGGCTCTTCCTGAATTATTTGTTCTCTTTCTTTTTTCTTTTTTCTTTTTGGGTTCGAGAACATAAATTTTGTAGTCGAGAATATGAAAGAATCGATCTACTCATGTGGAATTTCTTGGATTATTATTGTTATTAGACAGAAAGTTTAATTTAATTGTTGTGAATTTGTTATTTGTTGAATTCTAATTGATACTTGTTTTTCTTTTTTCTTTTTTTTTCTTTTTTTTTTTTTTTATCATGTGGAGGGCCATTTAAGGGTCATTTTATACCCTAGAAAAACAAAAAAATAATCATTAGAGGTGGTTTCCTATTGTTTTAAAACTAAAGCTAATTTTTCGCTCTCTCCCCTATTCATTTCCGTTCTTTTACAAAAAAAAAAAAAATCAATCCGAACACCAAAAATTTAATCCATCCGTCTCCTATCTTTTACTTTCGGTTCCCTCAACTCTTTCTTTATGTTCTATTTGACTTACCGATATGTATTATGATTTATGAGCATGTAATGTCTATATGTACCTTACCCTACGGGGTAATATG
Organism: Vinca minor; assembly: GCA_026122235.1. Taxonomy (NCBI): domain Eukaryota; kingdom Viridiplantae; phylum Streptophyta; class Magnoliopsida; order Gentianales; family Apocynaceae; genus Vinca; species Vinca minor. The sequence goes on along the minus strand of JAOCZM010000100.1, from coordinate 2,539,924 downwards.
TTATGCAAATTTCTAATTTCCCAAATATATATATATATATATATATAAAAATATAAAAGAGGTCAACTTCATCATGTTCCCTTAACATTTTTCCTTTCTTTTCGTTTGGGTGCGTGGAAAATGTTCGACATACAGATAGGATTTGTCTCTGGGACGGTTTTATCGTGGATAAACTTTCCAGAATCATTTTTCATTTCCACTTTTTAAATGGATTTATTATAAGGAATTTATTCAACACTTATCGTAATAAAATAAGATAATTGCAGATCTAAAAGATGGATTAACCTTCTCTTCAATATCAATATCGATCTCCATTCGTTCAATACACTTTTATATTGATGAACCTTTAAAAAGAAAAGGTGATACGTGACATATAACTTTTAAAATCAGGGACACTTATTACAATGTTAGGTATTTATTGACCAAATGGAGAGGAATTATATTGAAGAAGATTATATTCTCAAAAAAGGTAGCAACCTAATCCATCTCTAAGATTAATTACGATGATTATCATAGGGATTAATTAATGGTCCTTATCCTAATGAGTATCATGTACTTAAAATCTACTAAACTTTTGAGTCTCGTTTTGAACGGTGGACAAAGGGACAGCTTCTCATTTGAGTTCCCCGTGAGTAGCATACCACGAAAAGATTCGAATTGCAGAAAAAATTAACAGTGAAAGATCGAAGGACGTTTCAATTAAAGAAAAGAGCGAATATGAAATGAGAGGAAATGGTCCACACCTGAGTTGGTAGAGACCGGAGACAGAAACGAGAAAAGTCTACAAGTATTGTTGTGTCAGTCTTACTATCTCTCTACTTATAGAGTGAGATTTCGATTCCTGTCAAAAGTAAAGAATTTAATCAATTGCATTTTAATAGTGTAAATGTAACTTGTAGTAAACGTCTACAGAACTATATTACACAATTTAAATTATATAGGAACCTTAGGTCGGGCTCCACCTTTTGCGAAACGGAAGAAGGGTTAGGCTAGGTGGAGAGAGAATTACAAAGGACCTTTCTTCCTTTTTATACTTGCATGGCAGAAAGGAATCTATGCAGAAAAGCCCTAACAAAGACTAATACTGCTCAATTCATCACCATAGAAAGGGACTGATAAAATGTGTTTGGTAACATCTACCAATGAAAATAGAGTAACGTCCTTCTCATGCAAGGTTATCTTTTATCTTGTCCATTTCATGCATGTGGGTATATCTGTCTCATTCTTTGTACTTTCATCAACAAATTGTCATATTCATGTTTTCTTTTATAAAAACAATTTATAACCTAAACAGTAAACTGTAAAAAGCGATATACATACTATAATTTGACATCAAATTGGACGGATAATAACCATAAGGTACGATATAATAGTTGTTCACCTCATCCTTCACAATGAGATCGAGAGTTCGATCCCTATCTATAAAAAGTAAGCACATTTTATGGTCCAATAGTTTATCTCTTCGGGGAGCATGTGTAAGACTATGATAAAGGGGATTAATTATCGTTATCGACACTAAAAACCTTAGACATAAAAAAAAGACAGACAATTCGAAATCAGTTTTCATCTCAAGTCCCACCCCACCCTTTCAAAGGTTTAGATAATGAATACGAATCACACAATGTCAATAACCGATAACACAATAATGTAAAACGCAAGATTGAATAGTGATTAATTTAATATTTTTGTTTTAAGTTCGTAAAAATAAAATTATTTGTAAAAATAAAATGTGATAAAAAAGTTTAAATTATGTATTTTAATTTGAGATGAAATACGGTCCAATTTCAGTCTTAGGGAGGAAGTGTGCATTATGCTTCTACAGTGGAACATTTTGAATTTTTCGTGTGTTGCACATTTTATCATCTTTCGATTTAGAAGGTTGCAAGAAGAGAATCTCTGTCTCTCTTGTTGTCTGGTTTCTTTTCTTTTCTGCAATGGATTATTTGGAGGCTAAGAATGTTAAAAATGGACTCGGGTCTAACTCATTCTCTCAAAAGGTACCTTAAGAGGGATAGGATTGCTCAATCCTTATATATTACAAAAATACTCAAAAACTAACCGATGTGGGATTCTCAACACACCCCTCACGCCCAGAGCTGGACATCTGGAGCGTGAACATAAATAGGGCCCGAACATCGGACTAGATGACTCTAATACTATGTTAAAAATGGACTCAAACCTAACTCATTCTCTCAAAAGGTACCTCAAGAGGGGGAGGATTGCACAATACTTATATATTACAAATACGCTCACAAGCTAGCCAATGTGAGGTTTTCAACAAAGAATGAGTCCTTTGCACCGAGGTGTTGATTGGGGATGCTTTTTTCAAGAGACTATAAGTAACTATTTGATATTGGCGAAATAAAGTTTTACACAATAAGAACACTGTTGTATCACTGCCACATCAAATTGTGCATCTCATTAAAGTCTGGAGTATCGAGTGAATGAAATCGAGGAAGGATAGGAATTTAAGAGCTAATTATGTACGTACTTTTTGCCAAGTAAGTTTTGTGCATATATTTGAGGCCTTCTATGGGAGGGCACGATGTAATTCCTTTGTAACTCTTTTTTCATAGATACGAATGAATAGATCCCATCAAGAATTTGAGGTTGAACTTAATAATTCACTAATGCATTGATGCGATTGCAGCGATAGTAGTAAGTTCAACTTCGACCAGGATTAAACTTTTGCCGATGAGCATGTTTGTCGCATATTTGAAGTAAATTTTTTTTGTTGGATAAACTGGTAATTAGGCTACCATTCGATTAATTCAACAGGATATAAACTTCATAATTCAATATGAAATCACTCTCCGAATGATTTGAACTTGTAAACTTGTGATCTTATCATGGATTAAAACTTAAAAATGAAAAGTGAAGTCAATTGAACTAATCACATCGTTTAGAATCAAATCAATTCAGGTTCCATTGGGCTTCAATCATTTATCATAAATCAAGCCCAAACCTTACTTGAGCATATTATCGGACCCAGTTAAGTAGCGGCCTTTCAATCGTATTCGCACTAAACAAAACTAGAGCAGAAGGTTAGAAGCCCTTCAGGCCCACATAAAAGTTAGTGGGCCTACTTGTCTCTATCAGCGTCATGTCTAGTTACGGTATTAAAATGCGTTTTCTTAAAGGACAGTGCTAGGTGTAGGGGTGTTCATTATTTGGTATAACCGAATTTTCGAACCGAAATTTGTTATTTAGTTTGGTATTTTTTATTTATTCGGGTTAATCAGTTCGGTTTATAATTCTTTTAAAAATTTCGGTTTGGTATTCGGTTTTTTATTTTTAAAAATCGAATTATAAATATAAGTATTTCAGAATAAATTTTATACATTAATTATTTTATTTTAAAAATAAATTACTATGCAATAGGATTTTTATCTTTTGTCAACTTTTCCTATTCTTTACTTAGCAAAACTTTTCATATTCTCTAAAAAGAAAAATTGCAATGACTCCTCCATGGCTCCATCACGTCTCCACCTCCATTCCACCCCATGTCACCATCTCTCCAGTTGAAAAGTCTCTTTTTACTAATGAGTACGAGCTCTATTTTGAAATTATTACCTTGTGTGAATTGTTTGTTTTAATTTATATTTGTTGTGTATTTTAAGTTGAGCCACTAATTGTTTGAAATGTCAGGGAAAATTTGGATTGAAATATGAATTCGTTATTTCGGTTTTTTACCGAAAACGTATCGAATCGAATCGAAATTATTTTGGTTTGGTAATTTCGGTATTCACGCTAATATGGTTCGGTTCGGGTTGACAAAAAAATTACCAAACCGAATTTCATCCCAAAATTTTGTGCAGAATATCGAACCGTATACCGAATGCACACCCCTAGCTAGGTGGCTAAGGCTTAGCCAATTAATTGGCTAAAAATCCAAATTGAAGAGTGCAAATGTCTAATATACCCTTCTATCTATACATAATATTTTTTTTTTTATATATTTTTAAATAGATAAGTAGCCTTTCCCCCCTATCCCATTGGGAAGTACCCCGACGCATCCCCCCACCCCCTCCGTCACCTTCATCTGCAACCGCCGGTCAGAACCCAGGCACCACCATCACCGACCACCCAACACCACCACCATCAAATCTGACTAATTAAAAGAAAAAAGCCAGCCAAAAATTCATTGTTAAAGTCCACAAAAAAGTTGAAACCATAGAGAGAAATAAACCATATATACTACTAATAATGTAACAATATTAGTATAGTGATTGATATTATCAATATGAAAGAGTTATAAGTACTATTATTATTTTAGAAATAATTTTATATATTACTTAATAATATAATGATCATTATCAAGGGTAACATTATTTACGAATTTTTGGGGTCGAATTATAATTTTTGTATAGTTAATTACAAACTTTTGGGTTCAATTCACAAATTTCAAATAGTAATATAAGCAATTTGAGGTCAATTTGTAATTAAAAACATTAAACTCGGAGTCACTATACAAGTTTTATAACTTTTGGGGATTGAAAAATAATTTATTTAAGAGACTTTAGGGTTGCAAATTTACTTTATATAGGGACATATGGTTGCAAATTGACTACAATTATATATGTCATCGATCCGGACAAATCCTAGAAGATTATCCGGACCGTCAATGACATATTCATCCATCCAATGACCAACAGTCCTTCACATTCACAATTTTTTAGTCAAAAGTAATAATGATTGATGAGACATTTTTCCCATTCAAAAAGCATTTATGGGCACCTGCCAATTCTCAAAAAACGTGTGAAGACTTTATGTCTTCAGTTTGGGCTTTTTTCGATTTAAAAAAAAAAAGACTTTAGGGGTTATTTTGTCCAATTGATCCAAATTTGACTAACTTAACCGATTTTGAATAAATTGAATTTTGCCAAAGATCATTTTCCTTTCTTAAATTAATAAAATTTAACCGTTAATTTTCAAAACCAACTATAGAAAAGACACACATTTGCTATTATGTTGTCCTAATATGAATAATTAATCAGTATGTACAAAGAAAAACAGTCATCAACATTTTAAGTTCAGGTGGCTAATTTGCAAATAATTCTCAATATGAAAACACAGAGTTAGAAGTTAATATTTAAATAGAAAAATAGTGAATTTACCGGGTTCCAAATAAATTGGGTTATTCAAAAGAGGCGATATTTTTAAATGTCTAGAAATCAGAAGAATGGCCGCTCACCGTACAGTAACCGAATTTCCCGCGGAAAATGTAACTGGACTGGTAGTTTACTCACCTTTCTCCCTCAATCAAAATTGACCTTTTGGTACCCTTTTTTTTTTCTCCTTATAATAATTACTCCCTTCCTGCTTTCTTTCTTCTTACAACTTCAAATTTTAGTATTTTAAGAAGCAAAATATTTGATCAGAGAGCTTAGCAATGAGTTACGAGAGGGTTACTGTAATTGAAGAAACTCCATATCCATATCCTCCACCAGGCAAGTCTCTGAAATTATTGCTTCATAAATAACCTAATTATGGCCATGGGCGGATCTAGTAACTGTCATTTCAGAACAATTGTATCAAGTGATTAACGACCTCATCCCTCAACTTCTCTCTTTTTTCTTTTTGTTTTTAGATAAAAGGATATTTATTATAATACATGTATTTATGTAATCCGCCACCAATTTGATATTCCAGATTTGCCCTTGCTAATTCATACTTGATTTGTTTGATGATCTATTTAAATGTACATTTTTCTCAGGTTATTCACCTCCACCTCCAAGCTATCAAGGTTACTTTAGTCCTCCTCCTCCTCCTCCCACCACCACCACCTCCAGTCGACCAAGAGTCTGATGATTGTTGTTCATTTCTAAAAGGCTGGTAATGTTTTCATTATCCAAGTTAATTAAATTTGCATTTTTAAATTATTATTATTATTATTATTATTATTATTATTATTATCGGAATATGACAATTATCATTACGAGCTCGAAGTGCTAAGAGCATCTTCAATAGTAGTAGGATTAATGCTTGAAGCATTTTTGTGTGACCCAAAATGACATCAAATTTTGAAGTGAGGCTAAATATGGCAGCTAACTCCTCTAACCCTAAAAAAAATAAAAAAAATTAGAGAATGACCCACTTGAAACAAAAAACAAAAAAAGGAAAAAAAGGAAAAAAACTGAGTCGGCAATGCTAAACAATATGCCTTGCTGAGGCATAATGTCTAGTGAAACATAACACTCCAATACGATTCTACCCCAAAAATAATGCCACATCTGCAAGGCATAATGCCACTTGTATGCATTAGAAATGCTCTAAGACAACTACAATAATCTTTCTTAACATTCAAATTTGCTTGTTTTATAATTAATTTAACATATATGTGAATCTGTTTCAGCTTGGCGACTCTCTGCTGTTGCTGTGCTTTGGAGGAATGCTGTGGAGTCTGCTTCTGAGCAATCAATGGCTGGAAATGCCTTTAATTTAAGTTTCCAGATAATGGATCTAAGTTTCAAGAAAGTGAAAGAAAGATTGTTGTTATTTAATTTTTTGGAAAATTATAATTTTATTAAAGAATGATGATATCTGTAGTCTTATAATTTCTCTATATAGTTATAAATGTTTCCTTCTCACTAAAAAAAATTGTTTCCTTTCTCTCTTTTTTCTAATAAAATCACTTTTTTGGTCAAGCTATTTGGCTTGCTAATTGTTTCTCTAGTGAGAAAATTTAATGGTGGATCCATGGTAATGCATCATATATTATTCTCTCATATAAATCTAACTCCTCTTGTTAGCATTCCGCTTTTATAAGTAAGACCAAAATAAAATTTATGTAAAAAGAGAGTGAGTCAAAATTAATTGTCACTGGTCTATCTCCTAATTACACTCTTTAAAGGGGCAAAAAAATCGCATGTCCCTATATATGTCTTTATATCTGTACTCAATTACTTATAATTCGTCATGTGTATATGAAATTAAAAAAATATGCATTTGACGAATTCTGAATAGTGAAGAAATATACGAAAATATGTACGGGTACTAAGATTTTCCCTATTAGTGGGGGAAAGTCATTGGGTCCGCCCCTACACTCCTCTCATTGGGTCTGCCCCTACACTCCTCTCACATAATTTTAGACAAGACCCACCTCAGGATAAATTCCGCAGACCTTCATGTATCACAGGTACCCACAAGGATCGTCCATAGCGAATGTTTCCCTATTAGTGGTGTCAAAATAGCTTGATACTTAGATTGCTTCATTGGGCCTTTCCCACTATTTGACATGGGAATGACTCTCCTTGCCTCCCAATACTCTACTTGAAGCCCACTCCCTTCACATCAACTCCATTTTACACAGGCCTTGATGGTGTTACTTTGTTGAATGTTTTTTTTTTGTTGGTAATTTACTTTGTTGAATGTTGAAATAACATTTGTAATTTAAATGAAAATTAATATAATTTTTTTAACAAGTGCTCCAATCATATATTAATATGAATTAAGCTATTTATATAATAATTTAAATTTTCTATTCTTCTAAGATTTTCCTATTTTTTTTTATAGGATTTTAGATTTTGATATACTTAAATTTTCATATATAATACTCCCTCCATTCCTAAATATAAGACTCTTTAGATAAATTGAGAAAATTAAGGAAGTTGTCATTTCCACCTAAACTTCCAATATTACCCCACCCTCCCTCTCTCTCACTTCTACGTCATAAAGAAAAGAAAGGAAAATATTTAGGGTATAATTGGAATAAATTGTTGACAACTAATAAAAGAACCTTAAACGACAATTAATTTGGATACCTAGATATCTCCTAAACGACAATTAATAGGGAATGGAGGGAGTATATCCTATCTAAATTAACATGTCTTTCGGAATACCCGTTAAAAAGACCCAAATAATATTTTAATTTAATGAGTGTTGTAGATAATGAACTAGACCAGTGTTTACCCAAAAAAAACTAGACGATTTAATTTAAGAAAAACTCGTAGGTGGTTATAAAAAGAGGAAAGCACTATTTATGCCCATTCAATTATTTTGAAAAGCAAGTTATGCCCCTTTTTGATTTTACGTGCCCTTTATACCCTCAACTATTTACGGGGTGCTAAAAATACTCAAAATGGGCGGAATCCGGCGAGTCAAGGCGGGCTTGCACATGTGTGGTCCACATGGTCGAAATTGCAAGGGCAAAATCGTCAAAATTCACCAACTTCATCTTCTTCAAACCCAAACCCCTTCTTCAACACCTCTTCACCAATCCCCTTCTTCAATTCATCTTCTTCCCTAACTTCTCTTCAATTCATCTATATAATAAGCTTTATTGGGAACCCATTTGCTTCAAAATAAAATTAGAAAGAAACTCATCTCCTAAAACTAAAAAAGATTCAAAATTTTCCATAAAAATACCAATCAAACAAAAATATCTCAAGAGCCCCATTGCTTCGAATTTGTTAATAATGGAGGTCCAAAATTAGTATTTCTTGAAGACCTATTTTGGGATTTTGGAAGAAGGTGTTGAGGAAGGTGATTGGGGAAGAAGATGAAGTGGGGGAATTTATGGACAATTTTGCCCCTGCAATTTCGACCATGTGGACCACACATGTGCAAGGCCGCCTTGACTCGCCGGATTCCGCCCATTTTGGGTATTTTTAGCACCCCGTAAATAGTTGAGGGTATAAAGGGCACGTAAAATCAAAAAGGGGCATAACTTGCTTTTCAAAATAGTTGAATGGGCATAAATAGTGATTAACTCTTATAAAAATGATTAATTGATCGAAAACCAAACGTTTTAATAAGTAGGAATAAAAAGACCATACTCCCTCCATTCCTTAATATAGATCGTTTATGACATTTTAAAAAAATTAAGGAACTCAAACAAACAATAATCTTTTCACCACAATTTTAATAATACCCCTTCCTTTCTCCTTCTCTTTCACTTTTTCAATAAAAGATATGTTGAGGGTATAATTAGAATAAATTATTGACACCTAATAAAAGACATGTAAATAATAATTAATTCGAATACATATATATATTTATTAAACGATAATTAAATGAGAATGGAGTGAGTACATTATAAAACTTTGGAATAAAAGTTGTAATAGACAAAGGCTGAGCCCAATTGGACCTATAGGTGGGCCGGTTTTTCCAACGATATTAACGTTTACTTCGATATGGACTATAATTCGAATCTTCTCCATTGCCGCCAAAAAGTATAAATTTAAAGTTGACCGCTCCACATGATCATAAATCTCCGCCACAGAGCTCTGCCATGGCTGAATTCTTGCACCCAACCAAAATCCCTTTTCTGCACTTCTTGGAAATGCGAATTCTCGTCTACGGCAGCTTCCACTATAAGCTACACTGTGCCCCCGCCACCAATTTCAGAATTTGGAAGTATGCTTCAGAATTGCATAAAGAACAGCCAATACCCAATTGGGAAAACACTTCACTGTCAAATTCTGAAGCGAGGTGACTGTTTAGACTTGTTTACGCATAACATTCTGTTGAATTTTTATGTAAAGTCCGAATCTTTATGTGATGCACGTAAACTGTTTGATGAAATGCGTGAGAGAAATATGGTTTCATTTGTTACTTTAATTCAAGGGTATTTGATATGGGAAAATTTTATTGAGGCTGTTGAACTGTTTATTAGATTACATAGAGAAGGTCATGAGCTTAATCCTTTTGTATTTACTACGATTCTGAAGTTGCTCGTGGATATGGGGTGGGAGGCCATTGCGAGTAGCGTTCACGCTTGTATTTGTAAGGTTGGGTTAGATGAGAATGCTTTTATTGGAACGGCTTTGATTGACGCTTATTCTGCATCCGGGTTTGTCAATATGGCTAGACGAGTGTTTGATGGTGTTGTTAACAAGGACATGGTTTCATGGACTGGGATGGTCGCGTGCTATGCCGAAAATGATTGTTTTGTGGAAGCGTTGGGGTTGTTCTCTGAGATGAGGATGGAAGGATTGACGCCGAATAATTTTACCTTTGTGAGTACTTTAAAAGCCTCTCTTGGATTAGAGGCCATTGATGTTGGGAAGAGTATTCACGGCTGTGTTATAAAGTGTCGCTATGAGATGGATCCTTATGTTGGTATTTCTTTACTTGAGTTATACACTGCTGTTGGAGACGTTGAAGTTGCTAGGAGGGTTTTTGAGGATTTACCCAAAGATGATGTAATTCCTTGGAGTTTCATGATTGCACGTTACTCGCAGAGTGACTACTGTGAAGAGGCGTTAGGATTATTTAGTCAAATGAGAAAAACTTTTGTTGTTCCTAACCAGTTTACTTTTGCTAGCGTGCTGCAAGCATGTGCCAAGTCTGAAGCTTTTGATTTGGGGAGGCAAATTCATGGCCATGTGTTGAAGCTTAGTCTTGTTCTGGATGTATTTGTTTCAAATGCCCTCATGGACGTGTATGTTAAATGTGGAAAGATAGAGAATTCAGTTGACTTGTTTGTGGAGGCAATAAGTAAGAATGAGGTATCTTGGAACACCATTATTGTCGGCTATGTCCAGTTGGGAGAAGGGGAGAAGGCACTACATTTATTTTTGACCATGCTTGAGAACCAAGTACTAGCAACTGAAGTTACCTACTCAACTGTGTTGCGTGCTTGTGCCAGCTTAGCGGCATTTAATACTGGAATCCAGATACATCCATTAACTATTAAAACTACCTATGATCAAGATACCCTTGTTGGTAATTCTCTAATAGATATGTATGCCAAGTGTGGAAAAATTAGAGATGCTCGCTTGGTTTTTGACACAATGATTAAGTGGGACGTAGTTTCATGGAATACAATGGTCTCTGCATACTCCATGCATGGTCTTGGTGGTGAGGCTCTACAGGTCTTTGAGAGGATGCAGAAAACAGACACTAAACCAAATCAATTAACTTTTGTTGGTGTGCTTTCAGCATGTAGCAACACAGGGTCATCGGCTCAAGGACAGAAGTATTTCACCTCAATGCTTCAGAAGTATGGTATTGAACCTTGCGTAGAGCACTATACTTGTATGGTGTCTCTCTTTGGGAAATTGGGCCATCTTGACAAGGCAATGAAGTTGATTGAAGAAATTCCATTTGAGCCCAGTGTTATGGTATGGCGTGCTCTGCTTGGAGCCTGTTCTATTCACAATGATACTGAGATTGGTAGAATATCTGCAGAGCGTGTACTGGAAATGGACCCACAAGATGACGCAGCCTATGTATTGTTATCAAATATATATGCAACTGCGAAAAGGTGGGATAGTGTGTCTTCGGTTAGGAAATCTATGAAAAAGAAACGAGTTAAGAAAGAACCCGGGCTTAGTTGGATAGAGCATCAAGGAATAGTGCATTATTTTACAGTTGGAGATATTTCACACCCCGATATAAAGTTAATTAACGGGATGCTGGAGTGGTTAAACATGAAAAGCCGTGCAGCAGGCTATATTCCTAATTATGGTGTTATTTTGCTTGATGTGGAAGAAGATGAAAAGCCACGCCTCTTATGGGTGCACAGCGAGAGAATAGCTCTAGCTTTTGCTCTTATAAGAACACCATCAGGAAGCCCTATTTGTATTATGAAGAATCTCCGGATATGTTTAGACTGTCATGCTGTAATGAAGTTCATATCAAGTTTCACAAAGAGAGAAATAGTTATTAGGGATATAAACCGGTTTCATCACTTCCAGGATGGCATTTGCTCTTGTGGTGATTACTGGTGAAATACACCATAAAAAATGCCACCTCTAGCTTTTTTAAGGTCTTTGTTGGAGGGTTGTTTGTCTCTTTGCTTCTTCTACACTCCTCGATAAAGACAACGGAAAAAGTTTCATACAAGTGCAGATGAAGGCAGTTCATGATGTCTTGAGTAGCCAGGAAGTCCTAGCAGTACTTGCATGAAGTCCCTATAGATTGCTGCTATTTGGACAGAATCTCGGCATAGCAAAGTTCGTTTGTCAAGCTTATCATTGATTTATACTAGCTGTACTCATTGCTTTGAAGTGTGAACTCTTCCCCTGACTATCGGTATTCACATCCTTGATAGATCACGTCCCATGTTTTTGATGGTCAGGTATCACTTGCCTCCTCAATGAAGGCAAAAAATCTACACTTAGAACTATCATACACTCAGTAGATACTGCTTAGAACTATCTCGTAGATTACCGAATTAAACACACTGCTTACACCATGATTGAAATGCGGTTAATATTTTATCGTCCCAACTGTGTTAGTATACTAGTTAGTTTCTGGAAACATTTTCAAGATGTCAAATATCCATAGGTTTCATGAAATGACAGATTACTTCTCAGAATCAGTTGTGTAAGATAACTAATCTTCTTGAACATCAAGAAGTATGCATGCATATATTTACTAGATGCACACTCTTTTCTGCAACATTTTATCATATGTTGATTGTTTTGCTCACACGTACAGATATCGCAGTGACAACCTTGGTACGATTTGCCCGAGAAGGGGTCCTGCTAAAGATTACTACTTTTATATAGATGGGTAATTCTTAAGCTTTGTAGAACCTAATTTGCCAAGGTTAGATCTCACCTCTGTTTAGCTTCTCAATTGAGACTTAACTCATCTTATTGGCATTCTAGTCTCTTAGCTGCCATATAATTTTCCTTCTTTTCTTTTGATGTCATTGTGGTTACTCATTCTGGTTCTGTATACTTCTTGCAACGATTCTATAGATGACTCCTTGTGATAGATGTAGATGAACAATACACCCCCTCTATAAACGTATGGGAAATTTTTTCCTCGTACGGCTCAAGAAAAAAAAATTGGATCTGAACAAACCTATGTTGACCAGAATGATTTTGAATTCCTTGTTCCAGAAATATTTTATCGCATAGACGTCGCAGAGAGTTGAGAATTGTAATTTCTTTAGTTCAAAGAATAGGAATAAAAACACAATATTTTGAAACTGAGAACAACTGCAGTTTTGCTTACATATATCTTTACAATATAACTTTTTACCTCTGCTTATTTTCTCTTTATGCTAGGAACTGTATTAAAGTAAAGTTTGCTTCATTTGGTTTGAGTTTTATTAATTTGATTTAGCTTACGGAATTCCTCTGATATTTCTCCAAAATTCTTCTGCTGTGGGAAAGCTATTTTGATCTCAGAACTTTTTAGTATTACAAAATATATGGTGCTTTAGATTAGCAGATCTATAGGCATCCCCAATTCTGGAACCTCCAGTCCTACTATTCCGAAACCTTGGTGTTCCCATGACGATATTGTCAGGTGATTTTTTTCACAGTATATCTACTATCATCAGGATTTAGACCCTAGCATTCTAAAAATTTAGCATTTCTTGACAAGGCCTTATGTTAGACATATCTTAGTAAGGATTTAGAGTCTGATCTCCAGGAAAAAGAAAATATCAGTTGAACTTATCTCAAAGGTTTTGAATAAGATATCTGCCTTGAAATAATTGGAAGATATCTTGGAATTCTGTGGCACCAAATGGAATATGAAAACATATTTTGAATAAGTAGCTTTCACAATGTCAGGCTTCAGAGGTAACGTGACGTTTCTTTCTTCTTCCAGGACTTAGTCTTGCCAAATAATCATGATTATGGCGATCTTAATGTTAGCATGACTTGAAGCTGAGGTGAACCTCCCACTAACACCAGGCGAGATATCCGCCTATCAAAAATTGAATTATGGAAAGAGGTTCAATCAAATGCAAATCTAGATTGCTTGGATTTTCAAAGATATTGTTTGGTTGCTAGGCTGACGTCAACGATCACTAATGGTGAATACCGACACTTTTAACCAGTCATAAATTATTTTCTATTAAGTTCGTGAAGAGTAACATGTTAACCAAATCTTTGTACATACGTAGTATCATGGATGTCTGCTAATTGTTTCAATGACTTATTTTTTCCGGGGGTATAGAATTAGGTTTCTTAATTACATTCTGCAGTAAACAATCATGATACCTCAGTATATTTTTGCTTTCTGAAAGCAACTCTTTACCTTGCTTATAAGGAATATGGTTTACAGTTATTGTCATGCTGTAAAATAGAATTGACAAACCAACTACATAATTCTTTTTCACTCCAATTCTAACATTTTATGCCATATCAAGTTTGCTAAAATTACAATATTGAAATTATACAATCTGTTTATAGTATTGGGGTATATATGATGCCTTGGCCTAAGGTTGATAAAAGTGGTAATCTTTTGTTGTCGAGGAAATTTATTATCTTTGGAACAGTTGATCTTTTATAGGTTCTATGTTTGTCCTGGTAGTTTGCTTGCAGAAATTGATGAATGATAGATATATTGAGTACCTATTTATTTGGAGAAATAATAATTGATGTGTGACTCATTTCGGAGTGAAACTAATGCATGTTAACAAGAAATTATGCCCCTAGAACAAAATTTTACTCAAAAGAAGATTTGTAACAGAAATTTTTAGCCGTTTACTCATTAGTGGTCTGGATTTTTCATATTGCTTAAAGGAACTTAAGAAAGAAAGGCTTATATATGAGTGGCTCAGGCCTGGCCCTCTTAATGCTTCAGATTGAAGGTTTGCTCTTTTCTTTAGCTTTTGTTGGATGTTTATGCTCTTATCATAATGCTGAAGATCTTTGTCATATCCTTGAAATAGTTCTGTCGTAACTTTCTATTTCAATGATTTAAGATCGAGGATACTTGTAAGGCATGCAGTGATTAGGGAGAGCTATATTCTGCCACAATATTTCGATATTCTTTCCGTCCTTAATTGAATAATCTATTTTTCTGTTAAAATGAATAGGAAAGTAGAAACGGAGGGAGTACTTAATTATTCTCAGTATTTAAACCAGTCAGATTTATGCAACTCAACTCAAATTGGTCTGAAGATGGTTTGCTTCTATGTTGAAATGAAAAGTAATGCATATAAGAAGAATATAATCGGCCACTAATCTTGGTTTGTTACCTTTATATTTGGCTATTGCATCATCAGTTGTAGGACATGTTCTAAACTTGATGTCTTTTGGGTGATACATTTGGATTTCTATCTTGAAATCTTATGTTTTTTTTTTCAATACCTCTCCATCATTATTGAAAAATCTGTAAGTCTCAAGAAGTGGAGACCCATCAAAGTCGGAAAACAAGGCCCAAACATCTCTCACTCCTTATTTGCCGATGATGTCATTCTGTTCGGTTTAGCAGATGACTGCACTATCGCTGAGATGAAGAGGGTACTTGATGATTTTAGCCTTAGATCTAGTCAAAGGATTAATCTCAATAAGTCTAAGTTCATTGTTTCAGCAAACATATCCCCCCAAAGATTACAGGATATTGAGAACCACCTGCAGATTCAACACACATTGAACCTGGATAAATATATGGGATTCCCCTATTTTTCAAAAGAGACTGGTTAACTCAGACTTTCAATTCATTTGGGATAAAGTAAGGAACAAGCTTTCAGGCTGGAAAGCTAATCTTCTATCCATAGCTGGCTGGCGCACTATCATTCAGTCATCCTCTTCCCAGATCCTATCATACTACTCTCAATGTTTACCTTCTGAGAGAATGTGTTACGGCTCGACAACTATGGCAGCGCATGAATCTCTTTCAACATATCTCAAGTTTACACAACATCACCTTCGAAAAGTGGTTAAAGAGATGCGCAGAAGCAAACATTGCTTCAGGTTTTTACGATGTACCTTGGGGGACTATATTTGCTTACGGATGCTAGGCTCTATGGATTTATAGAAACAACAAACTGGTCTCCCCGGGAAAACCTTGTACCTCCCCATTTCTTGACGCAATAACTAAATCAACTGAATTCCATGCTTTGGGAGCTAATGCAAGGGGTTCACGAAAGTCAAGAATTATCCCAGTAACTTGGACTAAAACGCCTAATGGATGGCTTAAGCTAAATGTTGATGGCTCATCGTTTGGTAACCCGGGCAAGGGTGGTGGGGGTGGGTTGATTAACAATGTCGATGGAGAATGGGTATTAGGCTTTCATAGGAGCATCGGTACATGTACCAACAATGTGGCTGAACTATGGGCTCTTAGAGACGGTCTTAAGCTAGCTACCAGTATTGATGCCCAGAAGTTAGCTATTGAAATGGACGCTAGAGTAGTGATAGATCTTATTCTGCATTCCGATGTTTCTATTCACCCATTATTCTCGCTTATTTCTGATTGCAGGGCACTGCTCAGGCGACTACCGGAGTTTAGTCTCTCTCATATCTACAGGGAAGCCAACGGATGTGTTGATTGGCTTGCTAAAGCTGGAGGACTTCTGACGTCCTCCGGTTTATTTATCTTTCACTCATTATCCCCATTTGTCAGCCACCTAGTGGCGGGGATGCCCGTGGGGCCTTTTTTGCTAGGACTATTTCAGATACCTCTATCCATGTCAATCCTTTTGTTAGCATTATAGTGGCAGGATATGGACAGGAGGTATCACTAGATAGGCCTAACTGTAACAACTTTGTTCCTTACCCTACGGGCTAGGGATCCTTTATTATTTATATATATTTCCTTTTAAATAAAAAAAAAAGTGCAAGTGATTGTGACTAACACCCTTACTACTCCATATTTGGCATTTCGTGTTCAATAGCGAACACATCAGATTAACTGAACAACCAGTGCAATCACTGATCCCGTCAAAATAACATCATGAAGGAACAAGTATATTACCTAGAAGACATCAACATCAATAAAGATTCGATCTCATGACCTCGACTTACCAAATAATTTGAAAGTAAATTTGGAACCACTTGACCATCACCCTCGGTAGTCCATTCATTCTTTCAAAAGAAATACTACCACATACTTTATGGAGACCTTACAAAAAAAAATTGAAAATTTTCAAAATAAAAACCAATCCATGTACGGGGACATGAAGACTCGTCATCCAAATCAAAGATAGTAAGCACAGCTTAATCTTGTTTGTTATTTTGATTAGATTAAGGTTCAAGATTTAGGTCCTCTTTAGGTTCTAATCTAGAAGGTTTGAAAGGGAGGGGATGTCACGTTCATAATCCTTTCTTCTTATTATTATAGCTCTATGGCAACCAACATCATCAGTTGTGGTAGAGTGTATGAGGGCTCCTCCTTCCTTAAGAATAACTAGGGTTAGAACCGCGACCATACATTTGTATGGAGTTATTGATGTTGGGAGGGTCGCATCCTTTTTGGGTCTCTGCAGTACCCGATCCAGATTAATCAGGTATGTCGAACTTAGACAATGGATGAGAAATCAAAAAATACTCTCTGGCAAAGAATCTGAAACCATAAGCTGCAAAAATAATAATGCAAAAGCTGTTGAAAGCTGTTTGGGGTTAGGCCATATCACGTTTTGTGATTGCAGGGAAATGACAAATCACAACCCTGTCTCAAGTCAACCATGAGAATCACAATAATTTAATTAAGTTTTTATAACAACCATTTAAAAAAAAAAAAAAAAAAAATCCACTAAAGTTAGTCTAATTGGAATGAGTTTCTTTTGTCACTTAGCAATATTTCGATTTTGAACTTTGTATATCAAACTCTTTTTGGGTTCCGCTCTCGTAAGGGATACGACATTAAGAACATATCGAATTAATCGTGATAAAAATACGTGAATACTAATAGTTCAAATCTTTCAATAACAATTGAAAATAAGACTCATCGAAAGGGATTGATTCAGAACTTACACATGCAAGGATGAAATTTTGTAAAAACAATTTCAGGAAGAGTAAAATGTTTCATAGAAAATATATCGTTTTAAAAAATGTTGAGGGGCGACTTCTATCAACCACTACCATTGGATCTGCCATTGCCATCGAGCATGTTGTCTTGAACTCGATATCCGAAAATAAAAATAAGAGTATATGTACACATTAATCAAAGTGTTACTTAGGTTTTAACTGAATTAATCGAATCAATAAAGGAAGACAAAAAATCTTAGAAATGGGACCCACAAGCACGAAGAGCAGCAAAGTCCAGAAAGATACAGAAGTGGATTTTTATTAGCTATAAAAGTTTTCCATACAAGAAAAGGAAAAAAATAAAAAAGAAGCTCGAAAAGGTCTTATTATGGCAAAGAGTTTAATAATAACTGTGATTAAATAATTATCTATAATGAAGATTATTAGTAAAAAATTCAAAGTTAATGATGATTAAATTAGAATAATAGTGTCAAGAGGTCCATAGCCCAGTGGAGCTATGGCCTACCTACGACCGTGAGGTCATGGGTTCGACACCTCTCCTCTACATGGGGCAAATAAATACTATTTTCCTAGGGTGGTCCTCCTCCTCTGGTGAGGCTAAAATAAAAAAAATAAAAAAAAAAAAAAATAAATAATAGCATAGGAGGAGAGGGAGGAAGAAGGGGGGAGAGTAGTACGTGTGTTGTGGGCCACCAGCGAAGGAAGAGCCCATGAGCTCCGGCTTTGCACGCGTAGTCAGGAATATGGCCCACTCCCCTTCCCGTAATAAACAATTTTTTTTTTAGTAAAGTGTAAATACTTAACAGCTGTAGGGATGACAATGTGGCAGATCGGAACAGGTATTTCAATACTCAATCTCGTCCTGCGCAGATGACTCATCGCCCTGTCATATCTCGTGACCCGTCGCAGATCAAGAAATCTCGCCCCATCCTATGCGGGCCGGGTTAGAAGAAATCTCGACAAAATAGTCGGGGCGGGTCTCATCTGCGGGGCGGACCTCATTTGCCCCATTCTCTTTCTTGGACGGGTCTGATCTGCCCCAAAAAATGCTAGACATGACGGGTCAACGAATCATGCGTCAAATTGTCATCCTTATTAACAGATATCCGTATTTATCTAACAGTCAACAATTAATTTAGTTGGTCTGCTTAAATGGTAAAATCTTATCAAAGGGAGGAGCTACTAATAATATATATATTTTTATTTATAAAATTCGAACTCGATGCTTTTTTTTTTAAAGAAACATTAAATTTCTTATATTTTTTGTGCACAATAAATATAAGAATTGGTTTCTGGTTTCAGCGAGGCAGCGCGGAGCAGTGAGCCCACGCACTTCCATGCACCAATATGACCAAACAAATGCCTGGAATTTTATGCCCCTGTTACCCTTGTCGGGTATTTTAAGGTTCGTGGCTGTTACTTGGTTGGATCCTCTATAGTAGTAATACTTAAAAATACTTGAAAATCTTCTAATAAAATTTAAAAGAAAAGATTTTGTTAATTAACATTTTGTACTATTTTTGTATAGAAGTTACTATTGTCGTGAAATTTGGAACTGAATTTTCTTTAGTGCAAATTAAATGATAGAGATGTCACTTGTGATAAGAGTTCTACTAGACTCTAAGATAATGATTTAAAAAAATCTCCACACTTAAATTGGATGGAGATTCCTCTAATATTTTATGTGTCTGAGGACTGAGGAGCCCAACAACATGTGAGAGACTCACTAATTTCAGAAGAATTATATAAGTTTTAATAAATTTGCTGACTAGATAGTTTTCCTTGGAACCAGGTATGTGTGTGTATAGAGAGAAAGAAAGGTGGGGAAGAAAAAGGTGGGATTCACAAGTCAATTCGAGTCTAATTACTAGTACTCTGCGTGGTGGTGAAGAATAATGATTCGCAGGTAGATAAAATAATGATAAAAAGTAGGAAAGTTTTGTAAAGAAATCAATTAGAAATGAAGCAGCCGGCCATAGAAAAAGCGTACTTCATGAAAAACCATATAATTATTGCAAGGAAAAAAAAAAGGAAGATAAAAATTATGCAAATGCAAACATGGAGTTGGAAATGATGAGGTCGTGTAATGATGTCGATCCAGTGGGGTCTAAGTTGCAGTGAAATGAAGGATGATTTAAAATGTTAGGAAAAGAAGGGAATATTTGGGACCAAGTGACATGCAAAGACTTATCATAATGTTGTTAATATTAACATTATACATTACAAAATTAGTAGGTCGAGAATTTGAGTAAATGAAAGTGAGAAATTACTATCAATCTTCTTGAGTAGGGTGTACATACTATGAGAAACGTTAAGTCCTCTATCTCTCTGTTTCTAGGGTTGGTGGATGTTTTAATTTGCGGAACGTTCCTTAATAGAAGTCCACCAACCATAAGTTGTTTGTGCAACACTATCAAATAATGAATCTAATTTCATGCATTTAGTAGGAATCGAATCTTTACTCTTCAAGTAGAAGTAAGACAGTTACAATAACACTGACAAACAAGTCTTTCACTGGCCTATCTCTAATGTTTTTTTCTTGACTTATATCTTTTTTTTTTTGAAGCCCAGACGGGCGTACACGCTAAAGGGGAGAGTAGCATCTCATAAGAGGAGGATGAGATAACCTTAGAAAGGGAAACAATTTAAAGCATGCCCATGAGGAGAGTAGCACTTCACAAGAGGAGGAGGAGATAACCCTAGAAAGGGAGACAATTTAAAGCATTCTCCATGCGCAGGGAGAGTATCGAACCCACGACCTCAAAGTTGTGGGCATGCCGTTGCCCCACTGGGCTAATGACCTTGTGATTCTTGACTTATATCTATAATAAAAAAAATGCCTCTAAATTCGATACGTCCCATGCATGTGTACTTGATCGGGCGTGCCTGTCTTTCCTTGGATGAAAGAACAAACCAGTCAGTGAAACCACACTCTGATGCTTCTCACTTTTTATATTTCTTGGGGTACTACATATATAACGGTTTTTGTTCCCCTTTTACTGCTGTATATAATTTGATATTATATCTCGATTCCATTAGTTTATAAATCGGATTAATTGCATCTTACAATAAATAAGTTAGGGATATAGTATTTTAATTCATAAAGTTTTAATTAATACATTAAAGGTTCATTTCGTTAAATTCCATTAAATCTCCGTTAAAAATGGTAGCAAAATAATTTTGTTATTCTTGTTCATATTTTTAAATTTCACTACTATCAATTTGAGATATTTTTCAATTTAGTCTCTTCAGTAAATAAATTAATTAATTCTTTTTTTTTGTGAATGAATAAATACCTCAAATTGATAGTAGTGAGGTATTTATTCACAAAATAAATTAATTCATTCACATTTTCAGTTTTAAATTTAAAATTTTTAGAGGAACAAAAATAAAAGTAAAAAAGCTTCTTCAAGTGTTTTTTTTCTTTAGTTTATTTCATCTTCTACTTCTTTAAAAATTCTAATTATTATCATCCTAATTGTCAGTATACTATATAAAGTAACATGCAAATATTATTACTGATATCTCCTTAACTGCAAAGGTTTAATGGACGGTAATAATGGCAAATGAAAGATCTTCAAATTTAAATTAGATGGCAGTCACACAGTAATGGGGCTGTGAAAATCGAGGTAAAAAATTTCAGCGATTGAGTTTAAATTTAAATTAGATGGCAGTCACACAGTGATGAAGTCTAGGGTTTGAGTTTAAGTTTCTATCTTTGAGAGTAATTTTTTAAAATAACAAAAGATTAGGGACAATAATGTCATTTTATACTAAAAATACAGGACATCCACTTTCTTAGCGATTGGCTGACAGTCAATGACCCCTAATGTATTAATTGGAACTTCGAACTAAAGTGTCATAACCTAACTTAATAATAATAAAGTGCGATTAACCCTTATAAATCACACAAAACAAATTTTGTAGGTTAATTAGCTCGATTATGGCAAACAAAGATGAATAATTCTAATCAGAGTTCAAACTTTTTAAAAAAAACACAAGTCAGTTGCACAAAATTTGTCTTATGTCTAATGTGGCTTATCTTCGTGTAGTTGATGGGCCATTGTGTGAAATGATGAGTTACCTTGCACATCTTCAAGCAGCGATTATGGGTTAATTTTTTTTGTTTAAAAAAAAAACATAGTTCCATGGGGTTTTGAAAAGCTTTGTGTATTTATATTGCAGCTCATAAAAAAGTGAGAAATAAGTGAAATTAAATTCGGGTTGAGTTACAATCCAGATACAAAAATGTTTTTACTTTTTATTATAAAGAAGGCTATGGTGTACATTGATCATGATAATGTAAAATTTAATTAGTGTTTTTGTAGTCGTAGATTTTGGTAAGGGTGGGAAGAGAGTAATAAATTTGTGTCGTTTTTTTTCCCTGGAAATAATACCCCACCACTAATATTAATGTGTGCGTCTAAATTACTTTATGGCCCAAAAATAGGCTGATATATATTTGCATATTCTATCGTTGCTCAATTTCAAAGATAATTTTGATATGGCCCCTTGCGATTTAAAATTAGTCACATTACCACCAAATAAGAAGAGATACAACTTTCTAATAATGTGATAAATTTTAAATTACAAAATCTACATGAACCTTTTCCATATTAGAATTTTTCCAATTTCAAAAACATACATGCAATGCAAAAGAGAAAAAGAGGGTAGGTTGGCGGGGGGGAGGGGGGGGGGGTGTTGGGGGGTTTCAGGAAAAGTTGGCCCGCTTTTGTGTCTTTTTTTAACAGTGGAATTATCACCTCCACAGTCCACTATATATGTATGAGCATGAACAGAGCCAACAGTTGGTTGACAATTTGCTTCATTTAGGCATACTCAGAATAAAATCTTGAGTTCGAATTATTATTAATACAATTATATATATTAATCTTGATCATCAAATGTTCAAATTCGATAGATTTAACTAATTTTGACTGAGTACTGCAGAAGTCCAAGAAGTGAACGACCTTCCAACATTAATAACTTCATACAAATATAATGGAGGAGGTTCGAACCTGATCATTTTTAAGGGAGGAAGAATCCCCTCATTTACTCCACCACAATTGATGTTGGTGACAATTTCATATCACTTTATATTATAGATATATCTATATAGATTCTACTAAATTAATCGTGTCAAATATCCAAACACAATAAAATATAACTGGAAAAGGTACTAATTCCTAGTAGGCAATAGTTAACTGGCGGGTTGTCTCACTCTCCATCCTTCATCCTTCAAGTTTAAATTACTAAAGGGGTAATTTCATTATCTCTACGACTCAAATTATCTGTCTATATTTCTACTTTAATTTGTCTCAAATTAATTGTACACTTTCTAAAAAATAATTCATTAATTGTATTTTTCCAATCGTACACCTTATATTAAATGTTGGAGAGAGATTAATAGAAAGAAAAGATGTAGAATTAAGTTGGAAGTAAAATTAAATAAGATTATATCTGATATTTTACCATTTTTTTGTTGTCTCCGAATAAAGTACGCAAAATATAGTTTTCGAATTTGCAACTTAATTCGACTTTCATCGAATGGAACCTTATGTTAAAATTGCACAAAAGTCGGTACATTACCAACCGTCATATGCCAATTTTCAACATTTTTACTATGTAATTTGGTGATACTTTAATACCCGTACAAAACACATAGTTGACAGATAATTTAGAACGGAGAAAATATTACATATCTAGCAAAAACCTCTGCACGAATTCCACTAAATTAGTTAAACCAAATACTCGGGAAAAAAAAGAAAACATATTTGAAAATGTATTAATTTTTTTCTACTTCAGTCCCATGTTAGATAGATTCCGGCCGCTCTCTCTTGCAAGACTAGTCTCTATCAACAGGTTATGAAAATAAACTATCGAAACCCACATTATATGTCGTCTCCTTTGCATGCGCAGTGTGTTTTTATACTTTAGGCTGTTCCTATATTGGTATGTGGAGCCAACAATCCCTATATCTTTTTTTTTGCTAAGTAACTTTTTTTTTCTCATTTAGTGGTCCCCACAAAGCGTTATACCTAGGGATGGCAATTTGACCCGTGACCCGCCGATCCGCCCTGCCCCGATGCCTTTTGGGGCAGCCCCGCCCCGCTCCGTAGAGAGAACGGGGCAGATCGGGGCATGGTATGTATTTCCGCCCCGCCCCGCCCCATTTATATTAAATTATTATAATATTGTTATTATTAAACATAATCATGTTTAATTTTCATTTTAATATACTAATTGTACTTGTTTGAGAATTGATTTGGGATAAAATTAATTATTTTTAAAAAAAATTAAATATTTTTAAAAAAATTAATTATTTTTATGATAAAATTAATATTTTTTGGATAAAATTAATGATTTTTAAAAAAATTAATTATTTTTATGATAAAATTAATGATTTTTATAATTTAAAAAAAATAGAATGGGGCGGGGCGGGTCAGATCTGCCCCGTGCAGGGCGGGGCGCGGGGCAGAATTTTTTGATCTGGGGCGGGGCGGGGCAGGGCGTGGTATTTCAGATACCCGCCCCGATCTGCCCCATTGCCATTCCTAGTTATACCACTTAAAATGTACTTTGTTGTCTTTTGTTAAATAACTATTTCATCTATCATAAGGTCCATAGTTCACTAGGGCTATGGCCTACCCGTAACCTTGAGGTTCTGGGTTCGATACCCCCCTCACCTCCTCACACAAGGGGAATGATTTAATTGTCATTTTTTGGGTTCCCTTGTGTGAGTCTTCTACTCCCCTTCATGAGACACCCGCTTATCGGGCTTCTAGTTCTCCTCCTATGAGAGGCACTTCTACTCCCCCTCATGGGGCACCCGCTCAGCCGGGCTTCTACCCCCCTCACACAGGGGGAATGATTTAATTGTCATTTCTTGGGTTCTCTTGTGTGGGTCCGCTAGCCGGACTTCTATTCTCCTCCTATGAGAGGCGCTTCTGTTCCCCCTATTGGGGCACCCGCTTAGTCGGGCTTCTATCCCGCCCTACATGGGCTAAAAAAAAAACTATTTCATCTTTACTACTACTAATATATCAATCCCGTTCCTATATATCTTTTCTGAGAAATTCTAATATAGGACCACTTTTGTGTGACTAATCCCACAACCTTCTCACATGAGTTGTGGATCCAATCCCACAAAACTGGATACATGCCAGAGTGACCCATCATTTCTCTACTTTTTTTTAGAGGAAAGCCGAATCTTCAAACATTAAACAATTATACAAATTTTAATATGTTTTCACCCTTCACTTGATTGCCAATCACCATATTAATTACACGAGTTTTCTTCATGAAATCATTTGGTATTACGAGAGAGAAAGAATTGATATACATTTGATCAGCAGATTTCCTATCATTTGTCTCACTATGATCAGCCGTATGTCAACTTCCCATTTCTCATTTTCTGAATTAATATTCTGTTTTTTAGGGGGGAAAAAATCATCACGTGACACCTCTGACTATAATCTGAGTCGTCTAATTTTTAAATAATCGGACAATTCAGATCTCTCTACAATTTACTACTAAAATGGCACTATCTGCACTATGGCCATATTAGATTCGGAAGACACAAACTTAGTAGACATTACCATTGAACCAATTTATAAATATTATGTAATATATAACTGTGCTTAGAGTTCATTTTCAAAGGGTTTAAATGGGAAAAGAGAAAAAATGAATAGCTGACAAATTTCAGACTCACGCCTTGTCCCAATTTTCCCAAATCTCACTTGTATTTTTATCTTCTTCATCCCTTTGAACGCACCCCCCCCGACCTTCGACCGTCACATGCATGGACTGACATTACTACTCATTAGACCACATGCACATGCAAAATTAATCCTTCCGAGTCCTCGATCAGAGGCTTGGAATATTTTTGCATCTCTTTACATACTCCAAATATTTTAATACATCTATTAATATAATAACAAATATATCAATAATATTATTATATACGAAATAATATTATTGAATTAAAGTGAACTTATTTATAAACTTGTACGTCTAATCACAACACTTTACGTATGATAAGTGTACAAGACGTAGAAGATTTGGAGTCCTCTTCACCCCATCACAGAAAATATTGGGATATAGACCTGACTTCGATACTTCTCTCATTTATATTTCATGTTTTTCTCAAGTTTTACTTGTATAAGTAATACAAGTAAATAAAAATCTTTAATTGTTAAAAGAGAAATATGAGTCCTAAGAGATTCATATTTCAACTTCTCCTTTTTTAAAAATTTTTTTTAGAAAAAAGTATTAAATTTTACCTTTCGAAAATTATTAAATTATTATTATATAATTATCTAATATATATTTATATAATTCTCCCTTCAATTCCTTCCCTGGCACCCGTGCGTGTAAAACACATAAAAATGAAGGAAATGAAGACTCCAAGCAAAAGAGACATTCTTTTTTATTATATTGATTTGTCAAATGAGTACAATATAAAACTATCCATATTAATTTGTTTGGATCGCACTTTGGCTTAAATTCATGAAAACGGGGAAGAGTCATGATGATGTTATTGATGATGATATGATGACGAGATTAAAAAGAGCTCTTCCCTTTTTCATTTTCAACTATTAGCACACACAGTGGATTGTGGGGGCTTGGGCTTCTCTGTAATGGAAGCTTTCACTTTGAGAGAGAAGCCATGATATTTTGGTCCCTCTTCCCTCATTTGGATTTTTTTTTGGGTCTAATTTCTTATTTCCATCATTTATCCTATTTCGTAAATGAATGTCAAATTTTATATTTTCTTTCAGGATCTATTATTATCTTTAAGTTTTAAATATTTTTAAAATAAAAACTGGCAATTAATAATTTTTTTTTAATAAAATAGAAAATAAGACATAAAAATATGACAAAAGTTTTTGAATGCTTCTCTGCTCTTCTTTTATTGTATTACGATTAGGTTTTAGTTAGGGATGAAGAGATGGGAGCGGAGGGTCGCGGTCACACTAAGATTTTAAAATTTGTATTTAAATTTTAAAAACAATATTACGAAAATTATCTTTCATATCTCAATTATTTTAATAAAATTTACTCTTACCTCCCAACTAAAATTTTCTGGCTTCGTCCTAATTTTAGTAGAGTGCATGATGGAGTGGTGGAGTCAAGTGCATGCAATTCGTTCTCCTCTACACTGCTTCACAAGAACTTTCGTTCATGAAAAATGGAAAGCATCCCATGCATTATGATTACGTGTGATATACTTGATGGCATCTCTGAGTTTGTTTTCTTTCTCTTTTGAATTTTTTTTTTTTTTGAGTGTGAAAGGGAAGTTTACGGACGTTGAGGTTTCTCTCTGCTTCTTTTACAGATGATTACTGATTAGAATTGCAGTTAAACCTAATGGGACCAACCCCTCTTCCCCCCTTATCATCATATATTCCAAGTTTACTTTGCACCCCACCAACAACTCAAAACTCCGAGATATCAAATCCGTGGTATACATACATTTCTATATACATACATTTTGGTATAATAAGGGAATCAGTTGTCCAGCTATAATATATATAGAACATGTGTTGTCTTTGCAAGTGCGGAATCTATGTGAATGAGTTGATCTGGCCATTTGGTTTTTTTTTAAAAGCAATTGTTAAAAAAGTCGGTTGCCGTTAGATTAACTCATATGACGGCAAACAAGTATTTCGCATGTATAGATACAACACATGTTTTGCATAAGAGACAATTCATTAAAGTTCTGGTTATGCAATAGGTTTGTAATCACATGAGAAAGTAAATTGGATTAGATAAACCTTAGCGCGAAAGTTACGAACTTATGCCTTGGAGAGACATCTTAACCCTAGTTTGATTTGGGGTTGCTGAAACTTCAAGGGGGAATTTTTTGGGTAGAAAAATATCCCCGTCAAGGGTGAATGGGTCATATTTTTATGCTTTTATTCCCAGCTTAGGCCATTCCATGCCCATGCACTGTCCCCTATGGCCACGCCTCCTCGTCCCTCTTTTGTCATGTTTTTCCTCCTTTATTTAGTATGCAACTTACTAAATGTCGAAAAAATGGAAAGTAAACTTGCTCTATTGTTTCCAGTCTTATATTTCACTTACATATTTTTTGTTACATATTTTTGAGGTCGTGTATATAAATAGAGAGCTTAAAAATTAGTGGAAGATGAGATTAAGAATCAATAGAATGGGTCAACCCACCACTTTCCCATCAATGTCACATCTTCCCATCGTGAAATTGAGGAAGTTTTTGTTTAAAAAAAATTATCTTGAATTTAATGAAATAAATATTTTTTATTTTTTATTTTTGTAAGAAAAGAGGCGTAGATGAAGTAAAAAATAATCATCAGCTTGAAATAAAAACCTTCTCCAAAATATACCTTGAATTTCTTTACTATAACTTAAGTTGTTAGATCGAATTCTACTTCTGCACTCAGCACTAAGTTTACCACAAATTAGTCTTCAATTCTTCTTTCAAAAGAGAAAACAATGAATCTAATCAAATTTGAACATTTACAAGAGACTCCATCTAGTTTTTTTTGGATTTGAATACTCTCCAATGTTGTTAATCTATTGTAAATTAAATAGTGAAAATATGTCGTTATGATAAAGTTTTATTATAATAGTAATTTAATAGTATCAATAACTTTCGACTTCGACTCTCATTTGAAAAATCTCCCCATAGATAACATTGTAAACCTCACCGTGTATTTTAATTACGGAATAGGAGTCAAACTCATATTTTTTTTCTTCAAGAAATTCCTTGTATTGGAGCATCTAGTTTACGAAAAAATGGAGTGGACCGCTTTCAATAGATTATGGCACACTCTGTAGACTTTTTTAATACACGGAAACATATATATTATATTGAATAAAAAATTAGGTAGTGAGTGTATGGAGTACGAACACACAGATATCAAATCTCACAAATAGGAAATATAATCTGACTAGGATATTACTAAAAAAACATATTACAATAAAACTAGTAATTATCAAAACTAAATATTCTCCTAAATAATAATAAGTTTGATTTAATAATTTCAACACACTCTTCTCACGTAAACTCAACATCTTGTTGATAAATATAGCTCACTTATATACGTAGAATCAAAATTAAATTTATATGAGAGAGAGTTCGAATTCATTGTGTGAAAATTAGCTCATAGGCCTCCATATCCTCTCAAAACAATTGGTAAGGAGAGGTGTTAACCCATAGCTTATATATTATTTGGATCTTACTTAGGCACTTGATGTTGGACTTCATATTTCAACACATTGTAACCGGTAACATCCCTAGTTTATAACCCATCTCTGAATTGCATTACATTCACCATTTCAGGTTAGAATAAACAATCGCGGGGTGGTGACCCCATCTCCAGTGTCCCCCTCAACCTCTCCCTCCCCTTTCTGCTATTTATATACATATATGTATTTAACTGTATATATAATTCAACAAAGCGAGCAGGCTAGAGATATAAGATTATTGAAGTCGGATAGATGGGCTGGAAATGGGGTTGGCATGGTTCAGCTTTTCAGCAAAGATAATTTTTATTTTTAAAATATAGTGTATTCTTGTTATATTTAGATAATATGATTATAAGTTACTCCACACAAATAAGGTAAATCGGCGAGTGACTACACTAATCTCAAGTGATGAATCTGCCACTAACGAAGACTATTAAAAATAAACTTTAATCTAACTCAATCATACCTCAAGGGGAAAGGATTGCCCAAACATTATATATTACAAAGGGTAAAAAGTGCCCACGCCCCCTAAATTATCTCGAATTTTGGTTTTTGACCCTCAACTAAAAAATGTCAATTGGTTGACCTTGAACTTTTTAAAAGTATCAATGGTTCCCCTTCCATCCAATTTCTCTGTTAAATAATAACGGAAGGTACCTATATGATGACACTCACATGATAAAAATGGGGCAAATTTGACAAAAATTAATTAATATTTTTAAAAAATAATTAAAAAATGGAAAACCTCCCAAATCTTTTGAACCCGCCCTAATTTTTTTAACATCCTAAAATTTAAAAAATCCTAAATCCTTGAAAAGAAAATGTGATCTTGATAAATGAGTAAATAGTATTTTCAATTTCTGGTAATTTTTTATTTATAAAAGTCATACTTAGGTTGTTATGGCATACGATGAAGACATTGAATATCTTTTTTTGCTCAAAACTAAGTTAAAAAACTATGTATAATTAGTTACAGCTTTCATGGAGTTTAACATAATTTCATGGAAGTCATCTTTAAGTTATTTAGCAAAAAAAAAAATGCTTAAATTGTTACTGGGGAATTTGCAAGATTTTCATTTCCGAAAGAAGTGAGATTTCACTAGACATGAAATAAAAAAGAAATTAGGGAGAGATTTATGGCTAACCTCAATTTTCTAATTTCTTTTTTATGGTTAATTTATTTTTGCCCAATATGCCACCATTTTTATCATGTGAGTGTCAAATGGGCACCTTCCGTTATTATTTAACGGAGAAATTGGATGGAAGGGGAAGTATTGATACTCCAAGAAAGTTCAGGGTCAAGCACTTGACGTTTTTTAATTGAGAGTCAAAAACCAAAATTCAAGATAATTTAGGAGGTGTGGACACTTTTTACCCCATTACAAATATGCTCACAAATTAGCCGATGTGAGATTCTCAACAAAACAAGGCTTCAGCATTTTAATATCATGCACGTCTCTGATTCCGAAGCCAAGTTTTAAGCACTGAAAATTCCAAGTGTTGAATTGCAGAAAGAAGAAGGGAATAATGGCAGTGAGGGCCGTACAGAGAGTTGCAGGGGAAGGTGGGAATCACATGCCCTCTAATTCCTTTGCTAACCAATGGTTTTTCTCTTCAAGACCACGTCCCTCTGTTCTTCTTCTTGGGTTTAGAGGAAACACAATCATGCATTGGCAGACTGTTTTTTTTTTCTTTCATTTCTTTATAATTAGTTGAATATCAAAGTGATCCTCTAATTGAGTTTGTGATATTTATTTGTACATAAGAACGTACGGTTTTCCATAAAAAAAATATATGAACGTACTGTTGTCAAGTAGTTAATTGAAAGTGCTATCAGATTCACAAATCACAATTTGAGCCCACTAACATACGCGGCAAGATGTCTTGGGAGTGATAATATATTATATTTGCATAATTTTCTGTCGACAGAACATTGTATCAATTTGATCTCAATCGGATTAGTAGGACAAATACACGAATACCGATCACCAAAAAGAAATAAAGTAAATCAAAAAATTTATTATTCATTATTGTGCATATTATTTTATTTTATTTTTGAAATAATCCCTACAAATTATGGCTTTGAATTATCAGTCTCACTTCTTACTAGGGATGGTAATGGGGCCGGGTGGAGCCGGGTACCATGATCTCCAGCCCCAGATCCGCCTCTTCCATCGTATCCTCAACCCCATCACTGGAATGGATGGGCATCCCATCCCCATTTCAGGTGGAGGCCCCACCCCCAACTGGGGAAAATCGGGGAATTTTTTCTCCAAATTTACACTTTCGTCTCAGAGGAGGCTCAACCTCGACTAGAAAAAAATAGTGATTTTTTTTAATAAAAATCCCCAAATAGAACCTTGAAAAAAAATGATATAGAATTGTAAAATAAAATATTTAATGCCTGTAAAATGAAACAACATAATCTAAATTGATATTAGTTTGCTTACTAAATGATACTAGTTTGTAGACACCGCTCATTTGCTGCCCAACAACATAATATATATCACTTTGCAAGACATGTGACCTCTTCCTAAGAACCAAAGATTGAGAAGTCAAGAAACTTGTTGGTCTATTTGGTTGCTTCTCATTTTTTGACTTGTACTCATTAAACAAATTAATGCAAGACTTTTAACTTTCTTAATCCTATTAGGAGATTCAACATCACCATATATTTTAGGAGGAGAAGTCCCGAAAAGAATTTGGTTCACGCGATCTTCTCCAAATTAGACGTCTATTTCATTTTATAGGTATTTTATGCTCTTACTATTTAGTATTTTAGACGGGTCATACGAGGCGAGGCGAGGCGGGGCGGGGATATTATTTCACCCGCGGGGGCGGGGCCAAATTCATCCCCACCACCACCCCCAACTTAAACCAGGGAATCCCCGGCCCAATCAAATTGGGACGGTCCGGATCTCTAATTCCCCCACCCCCATTGCCATCCCTACTTCTTAGCTCATCATCTTATCTCATATATAAAAAATTATCACGTGTTCTATTTTTTTCTTTAGAATTTTATATTTTCATTTAGGTTCTAAAATTTTCGAAAAGAAAGAAAAAAAAAACTGATATGTGGTAGCTTAACAGCAGAAAATCACAAACAACAAATAAAGTCATGCTTCTCACTCCGCATTTGGAAAATTTAAATCATAAAAATACTGCATTAGCTTTCATTTATTCCTAAGCTATATGTTGTTGATTAAATACCTACCTAAAAGTAAATTAATCTTTAATTATTAGTGATTATACACATAATAGATCATGCAAATCATGAGAAACCTTATTATTTGACATCAATTATTTGTTAACCCAAATAATGAGGAACCATATCTTTGTGGATCAAATTGTAATGGTTTTCTCAAATGTATAGGTACAAGTGTATTTTTTTTTTGCCTTCATAAATCATTAGGAAAGAGAAACCTTAATGGTCAACCCGAAGGCTCATGGAATTGTTTTATTATCCAAAATTATTTTATATGTAGCTTGTCAAAAGAATTATTGACATATATAAACAAATGTGGATTTTATTTTATTTTTGCATTATATATCTCAACCGACCAAATTATTTTTTAACTTTATTTTATCTATAAATTGATTTTTTTGAAAAAAAATTATATTATTACAAAGGGAAAGAAAAAGTAAACACTATGAAGGGAAACTATTTGCCTCAAGTTCGAATTTACCCCTTCTTTTTTGTGTGTGGCGAACTTTTTACTGAAAAAATCTTGTAGGGCAGAATATAATATTTATAAAAAAAGATTAAAAAAAATTCCTAAAAAGTTAAGAAATCGCCTCCGTCAGTGCAAAAGGAGTAGATGGTATGTCAATGTCAATATTATTTATATTAACAAAATGTTTTTTAGTAAAAATTTCATTATTTGGATTATTGTTTTTCTAAAAAATCCAACCATGCAATGGAACAGAGCACTTATAAAAAATATCAGTTAAATGAGAAAAATAATTTGGTCAATTTGAGAATTTATGAAAAGCACAAACTGACATGAAGAATTTGATTGAAAAGTCATATTCAAGAGCAAGATGCATTTAGTACTTTGTGTTATTATCTTAATTCCCTGTCTTAGCTCTTTCTCTCTGGCGATGCAAAGCAGCTAAAAGGGACCTTTTTGGGTTTTCTGAAAAAGAGGGAAACTTTTATGGTAATTTGGTACTCACTTAAATTTGAAGAAAGTTGTTAGGTCCAAATGTCTGTAAAATTGGGCAAAAAATCGTCCGTCCCCTTCTGTATTCCCCACAAATAGATATTTGCAACGTGTATATTTTTTCTCTTGTGGGTTCCACTATTTATTTTACGTTATAATTTTTTAATTAAAAATTTAATACATGTCATTTTCTTATTGGTGGGACAGGGAAGGGACACTAAATGGGGACAGAGGATTTCTAGCCTAAATATAGTGACCTATTGATCCTGCTTATATATCCGAAGGGGTAACTGTTTGTCTATAAACTTAAAGTATGCTCCATACTCATTGAAAATAATTAAATTTCTGACCTCATTGTTAAGTAACGAGATGAGTACTTACCACAAAAACACACCTTATCAATATTATATTTATTGATAAGTAATTAACATTTAAATATTAATAATTTAAGAAATGACTATAATAAAACTACTCGACTCACCTATCTTCTTACAAACCATTCAACGCAGGAAACAAAATTTAAGGAAAGTCTGGCATGGGTCCGGCCCCACACTGCTCTCACATAATTTTAGACAGGACTCATCTGCAGGGTAGGTCCCCGCAAACCTTCATGTCTCACAAGTACCCATAAGGACCGTCTCATAGCGAATTTTTCCCAAAATTTACATCACCAAATGGGGATAAGAGATTGTTAGCCCTTCAAACCAGGTGGAAAATGTAGCAGCAGCAGTAATTTTTCTTTTCTTTTTCTTCCTGATAAAGTCAAAAATATTCTTTACTACTGTTCAATCACCATAATAATAATATCATCCCTGAAAAACAAAAAGAGTATATAAATAAATAAATCCGGCATAAGTGACTGACCACCATCTACCTCTGCAACTATTTCATGCCCTCACAAACTTCCAAACTTAGAGAATTAATAGACAGAGATTTCCAAAAAATCCCCCCCACTCTCATATTAATTCCTCTTCTCACATATCAGTTCGATTCGAATCTTCTGTAATACTAAGGTATATCTAGTCAATGGGTATCTGTATCTTTGTTGATTCCTCTCCACCGCCAAAACATGTCTCTAATTCTTCTTCTTCTTCTTCTTCATGTTTGTATTAATTCCAATTTCAAGTATTCATCTCCTCATGGCAGCGGGGTATAATCTGGTAGGGTTGTCAATATGACCATGATTCCTGTAGCTGAAAATATACCCAAACAGCATTGCTATTACGGTGTTGGTGGTGGTTATGGTTCTGTTGCTTCGAGTATTATTATGAGTCGATTAGAAGGATATGGTTGTAGCGAAGCTTGTTTAGGATCTGATCCGATGACTGAAAATGAATCAAGAACGGAAAGTATTAACGAAGAAGCAGGTTCGAGTTGTAAGGATAGACAAGAAGAAGTAGATGATCCCGGATGGCTTCAACTCAGCATTGGACCAGCCCAAACAATTCATAACAATAACAAAAACTCTAGAAGAACACAATCAGAAGGTCATCATGGGTTAGTGGAGCTTGATCTATTACCTCAGGCGGGACTAATTAGTAGTAGTACTAGTTCGGAAGAATTAAGGTTATTACCACCAACACATATGATTGGTCATGTCCCCGAAATTCCCGCTCCTACGCCGCCGCCTCCACTTTTTTGGCAAAATCCAGGAGGAGGAGGAAATATTTCTAGTTTTCCTCAACAACAACAACAACATCAAGAGATAAACTGGGCATTTAGGCCATATTTTCAAAGGAATATGGTAGCTGCCTCTCCTTCTCCTTCGTCTTCGTCTTTAGGGCCGGGACGTTCTTATTTTGCCAGACCATTTCAAGTACTACAAACCGGACTAGGTCATGTACCTAGGCCAGTTATTGATTTTAGAGTGATTGATCCTCCTCCTCGTAGACCACATTCTGGGATTTGGTTTATGTTACAGGCCTCGCAAAATCAGTAAGTACCTATCACTATCACTACTACAAGAAAACAGCCTATTTCGAAACATTTATGTACCTAAGTCAAAAAACCCCAAAAATATATTCTTCCTCTTTCCCTTTTATCTTCATCTTTTTTTGTTTCTTCGCCCCGTTCTTTTAATGTATTGTTTCATCTGTTACAAATTAAATGTATACTTTTCTGAGGCGATTTGGTACTATAATTCATGCGTCCCTAACATTCTACTCCTATTTATTTTCTTTATCCTTTGCAGAGCTAAGGAACCATTTTTGCCCCAGATACCCAAGAGCTTTCTCAGGACCAGGTAAATATTTTCTCTTTTATTTTGTTTGTCTTAAATTTAATGTTCACTTTTTTTATTCATCATTTCTTGAATACAAAAGTGAACATTTAATTTGAGACGGATGGGATATATATATATATATATGTGTGTGTGTGTGTGAAACATATTTTGCTCAATTAGTTATTCAAATCTTCTTATGAGGATTCTGGAATTGTTTAGGGATGGAAGAATGACGATTCGATTAGTGAACAAGTATCTGGTTAATAAGCTAAAACTCGAAAGCGAATCAGAGGTATGTTATAAGTACTGTTAATCTTATATATATATATATATATATATATATATATATATATATATATATATATATATTCCTTAGAGAAATGTTATATTAGGACATGTCGCAGGATTACCTGATAAATCTTTCCATGCATATATATATTTTCATGATTAATTTGTCCTTAATATTTCCAAGTAGGATTAACGAGCAATTTAATGATCAACCAAAATGGAAACGAGTAGATTATCCCTAAAATAGATTAACCCGATCGGTCATGCTCATGCCGGTTGGTGTAAGGGAACATATATGAAAGACACAGGAGAACTAAAGGGTTCTTTCATGGGGGGATGTTTATTGGTATTTCAGACAACATCAGAATTCGGTACCAAGTTTATTTCTAGGTAGATATTCCATCTTCCCTTTTTGTTTTATTCTCTTGAGTCTTAACCATTCTCTAGCAAGACTGCCGCGGATCGAGTTGAAACAAATTTAAAAAAAAACATAAATCTCAATATCGCATTTCTTAGAAGAAAAATAAAAGTTGTGTTATTTTTTAACGACAATTAATACTAACTGACTCAAGAGACCTGAATTCATGTCGGTATTATACAATTACTTAGCTCAATTAGGCACCATAGAACAGGCATGAGAAAATTCATGCCTGTATGGCTTGGTCGAGGTTGATTAATAAGATGTAGGGCATAAGTAAAGAAATGTAGAGAAGAAACCTACATGTCACCTTATGAACCCCCCAAAACGTGAATAAATAATTTCGTTTCCTTAATATGATAGTAACTTTTTGATGTTGTAGCGTAAAACTACTTGGTATGATAATATTCAATTCATCGATCGGATTGCATAGCCTACGGATTAATTTGCTTGCTTTTCCCACCCTATAAATTTTGATTAGGATTTCAGTAACATCGGTGGTAAAAATACATATAATTTCCTTGGTTTAATCATGCTTCATTTGATGTGCCGCGATCTTCCTAATTATTTTTCTTTATAAAAAAAAATGAATATTGTTCATTTTACACATCAAGTGAACCTCAAGGTTTTTGTTGTGTGAATTTAAAAATAAAGAAATCCTGATATTTTCAATTTCTCTGTGTTAGAAAAGGTATGTGTGTCAACAAAAGACATCCAAAAACAAATCTTGCTAAAGACCATAGGGTAAGATGTTACTATGTGGACAAAGATGAATTTTTGGCTTTGATTCTGATTTCAAAGATCATACCTTTTTATGACTTGGGTAATTAGAAAGATCGTAACTAGGGGCTTTCCATAAGCTTAGAATAAAGCAGCTAGAAGTCTAGTACTTTCAAAAAAAAATTAATATCGGAGTAGGAATATCAAACTCGAGACTTATTATTTGAAGCCAAAAGTGTTATGCCAATTGCTCTACTTAGATCGAGTACTTTAAATTGTGAAATTTAACAAGGATTCTCTTCTTTCAATGAACTAATCATCTTCTTTCCATGTCCTTGCAAGAAGAATCTTCAATTAGAATGTGTCTCTGGTTTGTTTTTTCAGGAATAGTTGACTGATTTCATTTTTTGACATATGAATCTTAGTTTTGCGTCTAGAGCCAGAGAACTTTAATTTGCATGCATGTAGATATAATCTGGAAGGAAATTCTCCAAACCCTTCTCTAAAGTTCAACTAGAATGTCTAGCTTTTTTCCTTTTTCTTTTTGGGGCTAATTAAGTACTAGAATGTCCATAGCCCAGTGGGGCTATGGCCTGCCCATGACCGTGAGGTCGTGGGTTCGATGCCCTCCTCACACAAGGGGCATGCTTTAATTTTCTTTTCTTGGGTTCTCTCTTTGTGAGGCACTTATATTCCCTACATGGGTCTTCTAATCTTCCTCCTCTGTGAGACACTTATATTCTCCCCCATGGGGCAACCGGCCTACCGGTCTTCTAATTTACCTCATTTGTGAGGCTCTTCCGCCCTACATGGGCTCCCTCCTCTGGTGAGGTCCAAAAAAAAATCTAGCTATGTAATTACGAAGAAATTTTTATATAAAAAAATTATTTTTAATGATACGTGTCAAACTCTAAATCTTAACTTTAACCATTAGACCAAATGCCTCATTGGCCCGTACCAATTTTACTTAACAATTAACAAGAAATGAAATGAAGAGGCGGAATATATATAAGTGACCTTAATATCTCACTACAAGAAATATATTTAAAAACCTAATATCATTCTTTGCCTCATAGGATGCATGTCATAAAACATTCCCTTCTCTTTATTTTAAATGAAAATCTCTTTGATAATTGGTGTAAAATGTCAACCCTTTGCAATTTTGTTGTTTTCTTGAACTCGATCGTAGTTGATAACATGAAGCAAAGGGAATGAGAATATGTAAACCAATCATATATATATAAAAATTAATATTTGTATGCAACAACCAAGAATCATTCTCTAACCTAATATGATAACATTTAAAAATAATATATTATATATATGTAATTTTATTCCTTTCTTCCTCAGGAACTGCTCAAGAAGAATTCTTTCTTTAATAAATTATAATACTATTTGAAGATTTTAATAAAAAAAACTAATTTAATTAAGAGCCGACTAGTTTAGGACGAATGAAATCCACGTAACATTCCTTTTGCTTGTCTCTAGCTGGTTTCGTGTACGAAGTAGTAGTTGTTGTAGCACATTATGTTAGGTCAACCTTGGCCAAAGCTTATTTGGCTTAATATTTTTTTTGCTAAATTTATCTCACTAATTCGTCTCTACCTAGTTGACTAATTTAAAATTATCTATCTCACTTTTTATTTCTTGTATCGTAATACTATAAAATTATCGTGCATATTATAAAAGGTTACATTCACGTGACAATTTGATAATAAGAAGTCAAAGATGAAATAAAAAGTCAGGTACACGATATAAATTCGAGTTGACTTGAGTTCCCCTAGCTACCGGACCGTGTAAATATATGCGTTCGGAACTTGCTTCTTTCGGTCCAACTGTCAAGAGCCCTGCTGCATGCAATGCAACTAAGAGTTACCAAATCATTGCTATCATTATAGAATGTCCAAAACAAAACAATTGCCAACGTTGGATCATTAGTTTGTCTTGGTAATAATTTTCTTGCGTTCGCTCAAAATTAATCTTCACTCTTCTTCTCTCTCCTCGCACGTATGCAAAAGACGTACATGAGAATGATGCAAGAGGTATAAATTAATACAGTCCGCCTCCTGTGCGGAACGGCCAAAGTTCCGTACGTGCGGGACACATTGGGAGCCGTTGATTTCATTTTTAAAATAGATCGACGGCTATGATTTAAAAGAGGGTTAAAAGGGTACATATGTAATTCCACAAATAAATAATAATGATAACAACAAAAAGTAACACGCAACCGTCACATCGATTGGATTACCGAGGAGAGAGAAAAGTTGCGGCTGAACAAGAACACATGTTCTTCTTAAGAGAACACATGTTCTTGTATATTGAGGAGAGAGAAAAGTTGCGAGTTGCGGCTGAAAAGTAACTTTTCTCTCTCCTTAATATACAAGAATATGTATTCTCTAAAGAAGAACATGTGTTCTTGTATATTGAGGAGAGAGAAAAGTTACTTTTCAGCCGCAACTTTTCTCTCTCCTCAATATACAAGAACATGTGTTCTCTAACGAAGAACATGCGTTATTGTAGAAATGTAAAAATACCTAAATACCCTTTTTTGATACAGCCGTTGGATCAAAAAGTACAAAATTCAACGGCTGACAGCTTGTTCCGAACGTACTGAATTTAGACTGTTCAGCATAGGAGACGTGATGAAATTAATATTGAACATGATTCGGTGTCAAATCATAGGGATATTTCACATCTTTGCATTCATTAGCTTTCTTTACTTATGTTCAAACCGATCAGGCAAATATATTGGAAAATAGAAGCAAAAGTAACTTAATTATCCGTCTCTACCGGTAATGATTAGTTAGGAAGAAATTGGGTTGGGCTGGATTTGGGTAGACGTGCCTATAGATGGATCTAAGGGGTGGAGATAACTGAAACCGAGTCACTCAATTCCAATACTATTTTTTAAGATTAGTCTTACAATCTCCTCAAATAAATTAAGTGAAGTCCACATATGCAGGGAATTCATGTAAGAGATTTTGAAGTCAGTCCCATACGGACGATTATAGAATTGTGACACCCGATATTTTTTTAAAAAATTCTTTAGAAATTGTTGCCCCTAAACACAAAATTTTAGTCTTAACTCTTAGGCAAAAGAATGGTGGATGGAGAAAAGTAAAAGATGGAGCAGTGAGGTGTCATTTTTTCATTTATTTTTCTATGATGGTGTATAAATGCATCGACTTTAATAGTAGGGAATAAGAAAACTTTTCAAGTTGGAATTAGCAAGAAAAAAGTAGATAATTATAAGTCAATGGAGATTATGATACTTAGAGGGGGTTGGAGAAAATCACACGTGGACCCTGTCCTTCTCAAACCTACATTTATAATAAAAATCATGTGGATGCTGGAATTGGATTATATCGTCATGCTTTCGCTTGCTTCAGCTCATTCCTTTATACAGAAAAAATCATTACTCACTATGTTACAAATTGATCACGTATTTATTTAAATATAATGTAAAATTTAGACATATAATTATTTGTTATTCAGTCGAGTGTCTGAATTATAATTTGGTAACTTAAAAACAAAAACATTTGTTGTTGGTTCTATAGATTCTTTCACGACGTAGTAACACATATATTATGCCCAGCCCTCAGAAAATTATATGTATTTTGTTTCTTTAGTTACGTGGGGAAAAAGTCATGCATGAGACGGGGCAGAGAAAATCCTAAGCAGAATCATTTGCTTAATAATATTCTAAAGTAATAATTCAGTTTATGCGAGAATAATGGGATGCACCATATATACCATTATTCCCCTTCTTCTTGTTGTTGGTTGAAGTAACAATAAACTAGTTATTATGGGATTCCTGCTTGGCTTTATTTGGTTTTTACTAACCGAAGTTTAATTCTTGATTATTAGTATTAAGACAAGATAATGGTTAAAAGAAGGTGATATATCAGGAAAAAAATATTATGTCTCGAATTCTTGTCCTATTAATAGATTATTATCGCGTATTTTTTTAGGTTGGAGATATTTTAACAAAAAAATTGATACATAACAACTTTTTATTAATAGAATATAGAATGAGATAGAAAAAAAAATACTCACCAGATATATCATGAGGAGGAATATTGACCTTAGAGTTAGGGGTTTTGTTTCGATGATCATGGCGAGAAAGCAAAGTGAATGCGACGTGCATGGAATTGGTATACATTATGTATAGGAAAACTACAATCGGTATACATGTATACATCCTACATACATATATATATAATTATAGATGTAGTTGAATAATCAATTAGGTAATGGAAAACTACAATAGAGGAAAATAAACCAAGAAAAATAAGATAGTGCCTATTCCACGCCGTACTTTTTGGATCCGCCACCATTTTCTTTTCTTTCTAATGGGAAATAATTTCCTTCTCATTTTTTTTTTTTTACTTTATCTGTCCGAATTTGAATATTTCATTTTAATTTGATTAAATTATAATGATTGTATATGACTTAGAATACACTTGAAATCTTTCTTTAAAATTTTAGTTAAATTTAAAAATGCGATATTCAATTCCAAACATATTAATAAAACAAATGAAACAATCAAATTCGGACGGAGAATATCTTGCAAATATATATACAATTACAATATGATGACGTTACTTGTGAATTTGCAAGCATAAGAAGTGCATGCATAAAATCACACAAATATAGTTATGCTAGGTGCGGTTTCTTAAAGCATTAATTGACGGATATCTTTGTATGGTTTTCTTAACCGATTTAGTTAGTTCAAATATTTGGAAACGGGAAGATATCCTATTAGCATATACTATCAGGAATTATTAAGTGAAGGGAATTTGATTTCTCTCAAGTAATTAGGTCTTGAAAAGTTCATTCCGATAAAAATTTCACTCCCAGATCAAATTAATCGTAAATTGTAAAAAGGCATCGAGTTTAATGCGAAAAAATTATCAGCTGAACAATTATCTTGGTAAAGCTTGCACTTTAAATAGTGGTATATTTGAAAAGGAATGTATTAAGATTAAAATAAAGTCAAAAGTATAATGATTTTAGCTTGAAAACAAAGAATACATGGGTCCTTAGGATGATTAAAAGGTAGGCCAAGTTTCAATCGTGAGGTGGGCGGCAGTGATAGCATCCTCTTATTGCCTCTAATTTCTACTGCTAATTATACTTTGATTGCTTTGTCTATATCTCTATATTTGTATAATATGATGAAACTTCTATCCATGTTCTGGTCGGGTGAAAATCCTTTGTCCCCGTTTGTGTATATCCCTGTATCCCTAACCAATCAGAATTTACTATATAAATATTTGTTTTAATTATATATACACATGGTGAATTGTGATTGGCTGGGGACACGGGGACATACACTGACGGGGACAGAGGATTTTTTGCCGTTCTGGTCTTTTTTATTTTTAGGATTTTCTTGAAGGAAAGAAAAATAGGAAAAAAGTAAGAATGGGATGGGATAGAGACCCTGTATCGTGGGATAAAGGGT
This sequence comes from Vinca minor, assembly GCA_026122235.1. Taxonomy (NCBI): domain Eukaryota; kingdom Viridiplantae; phylum Streptophyta; class Magnoliopsida; order Gentianales; family Apocynaceae; genus Vinca; species Vinca minor. The sequence goes on along the minus strand of JAOCZM010000100.1, from coordinate 2,497,794 downwards.
CGTAGAAAAGAGTTGAATTAGACGTTACACATGAAATAGATATTTTTTTTTAAAAGATTGCATAATAATAGTAGTATTCTTTTTGTAAGTGAATATGATTGATAGTAAATAAAAATAGAGAAGACGTAAGCTTCTACCAAAGCATGACTTCAACCCCCACTTCATATATTTCTTCCCCCAATTAACTGCGTATCATCTGTGGCACTCCATATAACATTTTCTACAATTTTTCTAATTTTGTTCTTGTTCACACTTAAATTTATTTTATTTAGTTCAAGATATATGAATGCATAAAAATTTTCACAATTATAGCGTTACTTACATAAAAAGTGTCACAAAATATTTGAATTGCCCAATTAACATGACATTCTCATGCAATGTCTTTTTTTTCTTCGAATTCTCATGCAATTAACTATAGAAAATAACATCAATTTTGTTGATGCTTATGTCTTTACTTGGTGGAATTTTTTTATTTTTTTTTAAGACTTTATGATTTACAAATGACTTTTAGTGAATCTATTTGTGTGATGAATTTGGAAAAATCCAGGTAGAGATAAGATGTAGAGGGCAACATATTCTACCTTTCTTGACGTTGCAGCACGTAAGAGACAGCATTTGGAATCCCAGGGACGCTTTGGTAACTTTACTTCCCTCCCACGATTCAACATCAGCCTCCGATCATGTCATGGTGCTACATTATGGCTGGAGCCCTTGATAATTATTTCAAGGTCAAACCTTTCACCTGCGTTAGAGACTCTTGACTAGATAAATTTTTAAATTAAGAGATATATACAGGTGGAAGAGGCCCGAGGGAGAACTAACAAGACGGACCCATTACAAACCCTCACAATTTTATAAGTTATAAAATTCTATCTTTTTGCCTTGGGTTTTTTGTCCAATGGATTTATTTTTAAAAGTTTCTTTGGCCCCTCATAATTACCTTTTTGGGATATTTATTTATTGATATAAGGATTAATGTAGTTTGGAGAATCCCCAAACATTAGTGTATATGGCTTTGGGGTTTGCCTTATTAACCTATACATTGGATATTGGCCTTATATTATTTTGATTTAATTAGTTGACCTGATTTGAGATTTCTTTTTCTTTCTCCTTATTGTCAAAGACTTGATTGAAGCTTATGATTGTATTTCATATTTAATTTTTCTCCTAACTTTTTTTTTTTTATTTGTTACCCTATCAACCGTCTGGTGTTTTCATTATTGATGAGACTAATTTAGACTCTATCTCTAATAGTGAATTGTCTTCGATTTCCATTCCTCTTTCTTTTCTTTTTTTGATGTGATTTTGGTTCCCCATTTTGAAAAGGAAGGGCCAAATTGTTTTTCAATCTAGATTTTGACCATTAACATTGCACTAAAGAAAATAAAAAGGAAAAGGAAATGTTCGACTATCAATATGAGAAATAGCGAGAGTTTAATAATGTATGCATACCCCTAAAATAAGTGAGAGTTTAATGTATACTTTTATATACAAATTAAACAGAACAATAAATATTCAATCACAAGTGAAAGTAATAGATTATGAGTAACAATATTTGAATTAGTCAAACGCTCATTTCACCTTGATCATCGGAAACAAAACAAAAGAAGTTGCTTCTATTGCTCCTCACGGAGCACCCGCTCAGCCGTACTTCTATCCGCCCTACACTATGACAAAATTGGACTTTGGTGACACTTGGCTTGTGGCACTTATGATATATGTCATTTACTTACGGCACTTATGTGAAAATGCCATTTTTTTCACAAAATTTATGACATTTTTTTAATTGCCTCGTGAAGTGCCACAAAATTGTGTCAATTTTGAGAAAATGTCGCATTTTCGTGGCACTTTTTAACAAGTGCCACAAAACATTGTGGCATTTGTTCAATTGTCACATAAAGTGCCACAAAAGTTATGGCCTTTTTTTTTAATTGCCTCATGAATTGCCACAAAATTATGACAAATTTGAGAAAATTTCACGTTTTCGTGGAACTCTTTAACAAGTGCTACAAAAAAATTGTGACATTTGTTCAATTGCCAAAAAATTTATGACAATATATCAAAATGTTATATTTTAGTGGTATTTTTAAAACAGTACCTTAAAATTTGTGGCATTTACAGTAAAATTGTCACATAATATTCCATTAGATATTTAATGAGTTAATTTCATAAATGCAAATTAAACGTTATAAATGAAATTTATATTAAAAGTAATTTAAAGAAAAATCATTGATATTACTATTTGAGTATTTCAATGTTAAAAGTTAATAAGATATATGTTTATTAAGGATAATAAATAATTATAATTAATTGAAAATTTAATTAATTAATTTTTCATTTTAAAATTATTAAAAAATCTTTTAGATGAAATACAAAAAAAAAACTCACATTGCACAAAATTCATATATTCTATATTCTACATTTCTTATATCAATTTTATAACATTTTCATTATTTAAAAAAGAAATGACTAATAATTAGTTATTGAATTTCATTTATCAAATTCTAAAAAACATTATATTAAAAATAATATATATAACTAGAAAATATAGTAAATAAACTTATTAGTTTATAACTTAGCTATAATTCGTATGATGTTAAGATTAAAATTTGTACCTAATTTTCATTTAAATTATTTCTACTCAGCTTTTTTTTAAATGAGTTTAATTTCTAATTGGTTGTTGTTAATATACAGTAATAAATATAAATATCAAACTCAAAAGTACTTAAATGAAATTTATTGTTATGTTATATAAATAAATTTGGTTAAAATTAAAACAAGTCATTGTGGTGCATTGTTAAAACATTAGTGTTTGCAAAGAGAGGTTAATGGTTCAAATCTCAATGAACACAAATATTAAATAGTTGTTAACGTGTGACTGTGGATAATGTTTAATGATCCTTCTTCGATTATTATTATTATTTTAAATAAGATAATTTTTATTTCAATTACTTTTTTAAAAAAATAATTAAATTATTTTCGCGGCATTTACCAAAAAGTGCCGCAAAATGTGTCATATTTTCAATGTGTTTTATTTATGGCACTTCATTAGTGCCGCGAAAAAAAACACTTGTGGGGGCACTTTCAAAAAGTGCCGCAGAAGTGCCATAAAACCACTTTTGTGGCACTTGAACATTTTTTTGTGGCATTTATCCAATGTCACCAAAAGTCAAATATGCCATAGTGCTACATGGGCTCCTCCTCTGGTGAGGTCCAAAAAAAAAAAAAGTTGAATAGCTGAGTCATTGAAAATTATATCCTAGACTTTCTTCATAGGCTGGATGAATAATTCCTTAACTATCATTTAAATCCAAAGAGTTGACATCAGAGTTTGGTAAAACTCCCATGGAGCTTGTACCTTGATCCAAGCCTAATCTATTACAAGGAAGCCCAATCGACAGGGGAGATAGATCTTGGGGGAATATACCATACAAATCTATTACATTTAGCTCAACTGACCAGATTGTGTGCAAAAGTATTGCATTTTCTAGGTATAAAGGCCATTTTCCACTTGTCATGTTTCTTCAAGAAATCCCACCCTTTAAGGATAGAAGTTTTGCTTTTTCAACATTCCATACTCTTGTTGCCAAGAAATGTCTGGATTGCAAAAAGAGCATCCCCTTCGATAATAAGCTTGTTGCATCCAATTTCCTCACATATTGCAAAGCAAAAGTTGGCTGCTTCAGATTCAGCCGCAAAAGATGATGCTTCAATGGATCTTTTGGTCCACGCTCCCAGAGTTCTACCGTCATCATTTGTCAAAATACAACCTAAATAGGAATGTTCATTTTGATCCCAGGTTGCATCAAAATTAAATTTACAAAAACCTCAATGTGGCAAAGACCACTTACTATTACAAACTTGTTTACAAAAAATTGATTTCCTTTGAACAGAAGCATTCCATTAGGTAGAAGCCTTGTCCTCAAACATGGATGGAAGGGCAGGCCAATCTGAAATTGGCTTATCATGTAACAGTTGATTTCGCAGCATCCAGATATTCTCCATCATAACAGCTCCAAAGTTCAAAAACATTTCATTTGCTTCCTTGGACAGAAGAAAACTATCATTAGTATTTAGTAATTTAGATATCCAATAGTATATAGATATATTCATAAAAGGTTCAATTCTAAAGTTTCAAGAGGAGTAAAACCAAATGAACTTAACAATTGGACATTTTATAAAGATATGTTCTATAGACTCTATTTCTAGATTACAAAAAAGACAAAAATCCTCCCTTTTGAAGACGGGTTGAAGTCTCTTACTTGTGGGAAGAATGTTATGCAAACACTTCCAAAGAAAAAGTTTATGCCTACCATGGAGATTAGATTTCCACAAGATATTCCAAGTCTGAGTGGGCATATTAGGAGTAATAAATTTGTTCCTATTATTAAATAAGTATGTAGATTTAACAGAATAGGCCCCTGTCGTGGAGGGACCCCAAACCAGCATGTCATGTTCCTCTAGATGAGGTAATTTGATTTTAATGATCTCTTGAACTACATTGTTTGGGAAGATATTTCTAATTAAGTTAACTTTCCAAGTGTGCAAATCATTGTCAATGAGATCAGCCCCCTTACTAGGTCCATCATGAATATGCAATTTAATATCAGGCCTAAAATTCGGTAAACCAGGTAGCCAAGGATCAGTCCAAATATTAACACCACTACCATTACCAATCTGATAACAAATCCCATCTTTCAAAACATCTCTACCTTCCCAAAGACTTTTCCAAATCCAAGAAGTCCCAGAATAACTAAAATCAATATCTAAAAATGATTTACCTTTTAAGTATTTAGACTTAATGAGATTTACCCAAGGTTTGGAAGAAGTACTTAACAATTGCCAAGAAAGTTTTCCAATTAAAGCTCTATTAAAATCACCAAATTTCCTTACACCTAAACCCCCCACCACTTTAGGTTTACAGATAGAGTCCCAAGACTTTAAATAGAGATGAAGACCGCTCTTTTCTTTATAACCCCCCAAAAAATCTCTAATTAAAGAATCAAGATTAGCAGTAATGGAAACAGGTAAAAGAAAAGATTGCATGATATGTAGGGGAACAGATTGGGTAACAGCTTTAATAAGGACAGTTCTACCAGCTTGGGACAAACTATGCATTTTCCATCCAACAAGTCTAGATCTAAGTTTTTCAATAATATCATAAAAAGCTTCTTTTTTAGATCTAATTTTGCAGAAAAGAAGTCCAAGATATTTAACATTGTGAGTACATTCATCAATATCCAAAATATTACCTAGATAGATCTTTAAATCAGCATCAACATTTTTGCTATAGTGAATGAGGGACTTATCAAAATTGATAGATTGACCCGACCAACCACAAAAAGTTTTAAGACAGTTATTTACAGAATTAGCATTAACCACCGTAGCCCGACAAAAAAAAGTAAGATCATCCGCAAACATAAAATGAGAGAAAGAAGAGCTCTCTCTAGAGACTTTAATACCATGGATATGCTTACCATTTTCAGCTCTTGTAATCAACCTAGACAGAATATCAAACTAAATCGTAAAAAGTGCCAGGACATTGGATCCCCCTGTCTAAGGCATCTCTCGGGATTAAAATGACCATAAGAAGAACCATTGATAAGAATAGAATAAGATGCAGTAGAAATGCAATTATTGATGAGGGAAAAAGCTTTGCTACTGAAACCGTGATTTTTAAGAATGCAAGCAAGGAAATTCCATTCAACCTTAGTATAAGCTTTAGCCATATCAATTTTTAGGGCCATCAAACCTATTCTACCTTTCTTATTATTCAAAGGGTATTTAGCTCATTTTGGACAATAACAATTTTTGCTTTTCGGATTTTGGACACAAAAAATGTTTTTGTACATTTTTAGACTATAACTATTTACGGGCTGCTGCGATTGGAATTTTTACACTATTCCGGCAAAAAAATAGCATGTGCCGAGCACATGCTGATATGTGTGGGGGTATTTTTGTCAAATTACCAAATTAAACTAGGGTATATAGCTCATTTTGGACGATAACAATTTATGTTTTTCGGATTTTGGGAAGTGGGATGGATCAAAATATGCTTGGCACATGCTATTTTTTTGTCGGAATAGTGTAAAAATTCCAATCGCAGTAGCCCGTAAATAGTTTTATTCTAAAAATGTACAAAAAAAAATTGTTTGTGTCCAAAATTCGAAAAGCATAAATTGTTATCGTCCAAAATGAGCTATATACCCTAGTTTAATTTGGTAATTTGACAAAAATACCCCCACACATATCAGCATGTGCTCGGCACATGCTATTTTTTTGCCGGAATAGTGTAAAAATTCCAATCGCAGCAGCCCGTAAATAGTTATAGTCTAAAAATGTACAAAAACATTTTTTGTGTCCAAAATCCGAAAAGCAAAAATTGTTATTGTCCAAAATGAGCTAAATACCCTTATTCAAATGATGCACGATCTCATGTGAAATAATAACATTATCATTCATAAATCTATTGGGAATAAAAGCAGCTTGAGCAGGACAAATGATATTATCAAGCAAAGGTTTAAGCCTGGATGCAATGATTTTAGTAATGACTTTGTAAATCAGATTGCAAAGGGCAATAGGTCTAAAATGGTCAACTTTATGAGCATTAGAGTTCTTAGGAATAAGTGCAATAAAATTATGATCAAGACTCCTAAGAATATGACCATGCTCAAAGAAATGTTTAACAGAATTAATGACTTTCTCAAAAATAATATGCCAATAAGTTTTATAGAAAACAACAGACATACCATCTAGACCAGGGCTCTTACCTTTTTTCATCGAAAAGACCATCTCCTTGATAGTGATAGCACAAGGAATGTTACAAAAAGTATCATTCTGCAGATCAGTAATGGTATGAAGAACAAGCCCTCTTCATAGCCTCACTTCACTCTCTCCTCATATAATTTTGCCGTAGAGTAAACTACTTCTACAATTGTGAAAATATCGCGTTACCAAAACTAATAGGATAGTTCTAGGGATTAAGTTTTTCTTTCTAAAAAAAAATCAATACCAAAGGTTGCAATTTGCTTATACAATGGCAATTAGTTAGTCCGGCCCAAACTATGGTTTTTGAAAACAGGCTGAAATGAAGAACATGGAAGGAGTTGGGGCCAACTAAAGAAACAGCTAAAATGATGGTACTACTATAATCATCTCAAGAAGAGCCCACCATATTTTAGCATTGTTCTTACCCTATTTGGGTATGCAACGCAATACGCAAGGGGGCAGAGTATCGGGTAAATATCCCATCCCTGATAAAGAATGATTTAGATTAAGCACCTACAACATCAAAGTACTTTAGCTTCCCTTTCCGACTTATAGGTTGAAAGTGAGCACCAGTACTAAAGAGTGAAGAGGATGGCAATCCTATCTCTGATGTCTATTTCAGATGTGGCAAGAAAATGACCATTCCAAGTACATATACGAATAAGTTGGGGCATGTTTTGGTGAAACATAATACCATAAAACATTTGAAGTTTAGACTATATACTATCCAACTAATAAGAAGAGACGAAATCAACCTCAACAACAGAAATTTTTAGCAACCTATTAAATTTGTTCATTCTCCCCCCAAGATAAAAAAACATATGGTAAAAGCTTCCAGCGGCTTTAACATTTGGCAATCCCTGTATGCAATACAAACACTTGAGCAGCAAAATAGGTTGCTAAATCAATTGCTTTGGAGAATATGCACATAACACCAAGTATGTCTAGAAGAACAAGTATCAAGCTACAACGCTAGTAGCATAAATAGAAAGTACTTGAGCAGCAAAATAAATAGCATTAGCAATTCTTAAGATATTCAGACCATAACAGTCGTACTATTTTTAATTGCCAAGAAAACAAAATCTTAATATTAGGACATGAGCCGAGAAACAAACTACAGCTACTGCAGATAGCTAACATCATGCTAGTAACTTAATGCTGAACAAGAGCAATAATAAGAGGTCTAATCAAGACTGAATTTTGATAACTTTCTTGTTTCTGAAGTTAGAAAATTCTTCACCTGAGCAGTTTAGAGGCTTTGATGTAAAAACTTCAGTAAACCAGTCAAATGATATTCTTTCTTTATCATATCCTTCTCTATATCAACAATTATATTTCATCACAACTACAATGTAACAACACATCTAAAAGCAAAATTAAAGAAAGAAAATCTAACTCCAAAAACAAATTAGCACATACTCAGAACATTATATCCTACCATCATTATTTTTTTAAGTAAGAAGGCGGTATTTAAAACAAGAAAAAGTCAAAAGTCAACATGAAGAACAAAAAGAACTCAAACCATCTCAGACCGGGTGCTCCGAGTTATAGTCAATTTTCTCAGTCTAATCACGAAAATCCTTTTCGCATCTTTAGAATTGCATTGTACATTTTCCTCCTAGAACCCACGGCATTTATCCCCATATCTTTAAGATCTTCCAAGGTTAACATTGGAAGAACATCATCATCTACTTCATGTATCTCGAAAACCGGCGCATATCTCCCTAACCCTAATCCAATTAACCAATCTCTCACCCCTCCGCCGCTCCTATTCTCTTCCCCCGAATGAATTCCATTCACATTATTATTCATCATGTTACGGTCTCCCAAACTCTCGGAACTCTGGGAAAGCCGTGATCGCATTGCCCTCCTATCCCAAAACTGAAGTCCCATGCTCTGATTCTCTCCCGAATTAACCGGACTTTGCTTCTCCCTTAACGGACTATCGGACCCGCCCTCTGCCTGGAGCTCTCGAAAATCATCATCATTCTCACGATTCTCCTCCTCATCTCTAAAAGTTCCGCCATCATTTTCAATTATTCCATTGGAAGCTGCTGCTGTCGTTTCGGATTTTCCCCAATTAGTCCTTGCTCTTTTAGTCGGCTGCTTCTTCGATTTCCCCCTTTTACTCCCCAAATCAAACCCTAACCCTAAGTTTCTATTCTCGAGGGACAACTCGTGATGGAATTGACCATCCCTGGCCCCACCACCACCGGAAGAATTCACTAAATTGGTTAAAGGTCGAGTCTTTGAGTTTTTGGCGGCAAAATTAGGGTCTTTATGGAACCGCCAAGCTTTAGGGCGACGAGAATGATCAAAGGATTGGTCTCCAATTTCACCTAATCGAACGCTGGGTCGACGTTGTCGTTTCGGTGGGCCCTGATTAACGACTGCGGTCGGGTTGCTAATATTGGCGGGAATTTCAGGCGGAGGCTGCGGAACTTGTGGTGGTTGGGGAGCGGTGGATGTGGTGGCGATAGCGGTGGTTGACGGTGGTAGGTCAGCGAAAATTGAGGCGTCCAAAGGCTGAAGCTCGGCCATACGGGTGTCGTTTTGCCAGACCAAAAGGGAAGCTTTTTTACTCTGGTGGAGAAGAGGGAATCTATTAGGTGCGGTTGCAGGGAGCTTTTGCGGTGGTCTGATAAGACTGTGTCATTTCAAGGTGGTTTCAAGGGTTGGGGGATTTTTGGGGAAGACAAACAGATGTGGGCGTAGATTATTACACCGGGTTGAGGAATAAAATTGGGCTTTTGTAATTAAAAAAAAAAAAAGAAGAAGAAAAGATGGATAAACGTGGGCCAAGTAGAAAAGGGCTTTTGCATTGGGTATTTTCTTGGGCATTGCTTCTTTGGGTAGTAGTACTATTTAATCCATTTTCTTGGGCATTACTTTTTTTTTTTTTTTTTTTAGTATAACTCGACTAATCTAATTAATATAAACTTGATAATATGATATAAAAACACTCAAATTCAAATATGTGACTTTATCATGTATAAACCCTTAAGAATTAAAAGTGAATAATTAAACTAAACTGAGTTAAAAGAGTACCAAGGGGCGTATGATATGATAAAGTAGTCCACACTCCACACTAAACCATTTGGTGCTTCTTCCATGTATATTTCTCTTTTTTATTATTTTTTAAAAGTAAATACACGAATATCCCTCTGAATTTCATTGGATTATCCGACAGCAAAAATGTTTGGACCATCTTCCTAAACAGATTTTTTTTTTTTTTTTGTCGAGACTGAGGGTGTCCACCGCCGACAGCAGTGACTAATTCCCTCGTTGCGGGAGCTCTCCGAATAAGTAAATTGTTGGTCATGAAATGCGCTTCATTCTCATGGGTAGGAATCGAACTCCTGGCCTCATGGTTAGGGGACGAGGCGAGCACCATGACGCCACACCTCATGGTTTCTTCCTAAACAGATTGATCATTGTGAAACAATTGTTGTGTTGTTAAATAAGTTGATTTGACAATTGAAACTTGTTTGGATAGAACGTTACACAATCGTCAAATTAAGAATAACCATTCAATCTTTTCATTCAATCTTTTCAATTGTCAAATCAACTTATTCAACGATACACAATGTTTCGTGTGTGGGGGACTGAACTGAGCAACTATTCTACACATAATTCAAAACCTATTTTCTTTTAATTTTTATTTATCTACTCGTCTCAAATCCACTATCTACCTTCTATTTTAATTCATTCCAATCTATTTATTTTCATTTATCTCAAAATAAATATTTACTTTCTTAAAAATTAACATATTTTCTCTCTAACCCGTATAGTTATTAGTTAATCTGCTATATTTAGGAGACACGATTTCATTAACAAATAAGTCCACCTATATTTAAGATGTTATGATAATTGGTCCGGCTATACTATTTATATGGGTGTTTATAAATACATCTTCATGGAAGTGAGTCGTGAATGATTTCCTTGATGATAGATTAAAAGTGAGTTCACAAAAATTATTTATGAATAATAATTTATTTTTTATAAAAAATATGTGGAATCGCTTTTAATTTAGTGTTTAGTTCTATATTACAATTCAAGGGTTGAAGGCAAAAGTTCTCTTATACAGTATTGCAACAATTACACCCCAACACGTAAAGGCTCTTTTTTCCAACAAAAAAAAACAGAATATACCACAATATACCTGTGTTCGAGTTCTTCCGATCTTCAATAACATTGGCCTAATTAATTTCCAATTATAACCATTTCACTTTGAGATTTACTAGTTACAGTTTAAGTTATAAAAAAATATATATTATTATTAAATTGTTACACGAGTAGTATAGAGAATCGAAATTGTTGCGACTCTCCTGGGTGACTTTCAAACATGTAAACGCTCTAATACACTGTGCAGTGTACTCTCTCAATTCCTAAATATAAAACTTTCAATACATGTTACGAAAATTAAGATATTTTTATAATTAAAATATCAATATTACTCTCTTGAATATGACTTTTATACCAATAATTTTATTTAAGAGAGTAATATTGATATTTTAACTAAAAAAAATCTTAATATTTGTTTCCTTAATTTTCGCAACATGTAATGAAAGTCGGTAATATCAATCTTCGCAACAATTGGAATCCATCCGTTGCACAGCCCAAATCCATCTTAAGGCGATGATTCTCTCTGTATTAAGTAAGCATGCTATATTGTGGGAGTCTTCTGGCCACAGTGGAAACGGCTGTGGACGCAGGACACACAAGTAAGCATGCTATTAATTCCCATAATGAAAGCTTTTTATGGCAGCAAATTTCTCCAGAAAGTGACCTTACATTACACAACTGAGAGGCTGGCAGGGAATGTAATCAAGAAGTTAACATGATCAATTCCCATATACAGTGTGAGCTCAGAAAGGTGTAGCAGAAACAAATGGCATTTCTTAAAGTCACCAGTAATCACCACAAGAACATTTTCCATCTCTGAAGTGATGGAATCTATTTGCATCCCTGACAGTAATTTCACGCTCTGTGATCAACGACACATGTTTAGCAAACTCATGACAATCTTTACAAGCACGGAGATTCTTGAAAACTAAAACAGTAGCATTATTTGGCGTAGCAATGAGCCCGAATGCTATTGCAAGTCTCTCACTGTGGTCGAGAAGTTGTTCCTTTCGCTGTGGCAAATCATTCGATACATCCGTTAGTAGGATCACATCCTCGTTATCTTTAGGATATTTCAGCTCCTCCAGCTTTAGGTATATCTCTTCGGTTTGAGGATGGTGTCTGTCACCCACAATAAATCGATGAACTTTGCCCTTGACTATAGTCCAGCTGCAGCCGACTTCCTTTTTAAGATCTCTCTCGGACATCATCCTTCTAATAGTAGCAGCTTCATCCCATTTACCACACGAAGCATGCAAGTTAAACATGAGTATATATGCAGCAGTGTCCTGGGGATCCAGCTGAAGGAGTTTCTCAGCTGCAATTTTTCCAAGTTCAAAATTCCGATGAATTGAGCACCCACCTAATAAGCTTTTCCAGCTCATTGCATCAGGTTCAAATGGCATTGTTTGAATCAAGTCGAGTGCCTGAGTTAGTTGCCCTGCTCGAGCATATAAATCAATCATGCAATCGTAATGATCAATAGTTGGGGCAAGACCATACTTAGAGCTCATTAATTCAAGGTACTGCTTGGCTTCTTTGATTAACCCAGAGTGGCTACAGGCCGTGAGAATTGCTATAAATGTAACTTCATTTGGCCTCACGCCAGAAGTCTGCATCCTCCTGAAAAAACATAGAGCTCCAGAAGCATGGCCATGATAAGCACAAGTGGCAATTACGGAAGTCCAGGCCACAGTATCCGGTTCAATCATGGATTCAAATACTTGAAATGCATAATCAATTTGGCCACACTTCCCGTACATGGTAATCATGGCACTCTCACCATGGAGATAGGAAACCAGACCTCGTTTAACTGCATCTCCATGAGCTTGAGTTCCCAAATTCAGGTCCGCGAGTGCAGAGCACGCCTGGAAAATGCTAGTGTAAATGAATTCATTTAAAGCAACACCTTCCCTCCTTAATGATTTAAAAACTTCAAAGCACTTCTCAAAATCACCTATTTGGTTATAACCACAAATTATTGCACTCCACGAAACATCACTTGGCTCTGATATGCTCTCAAAGGCTTGATTAGCAGAATCTATATTTCCACATTTGACATAAAAATCCACAAGAGCGCTGCCCACAGAAGCTAGGCTCTCCAACCCAATTTTCACGAGCAAACCATGAACTTGCTGCCCCAGTATCATATCCCTCAATCCAGCACATGCCTTAAGAGTAATAGAGAACACGAAGTCATCCAATTCTACGTCTTCACTCACCATTCTATGAAACAATCTCAAAGCATCTTCTTCCCTCTCTGCTTGGGTAAGCCCCACCATCAACCCAGTCCAAGTGATCATATTCTTTTCCTCCATATTCTCGAATGCCCACTCTGCACTCTCTAAACAACCACACTTGATATACATATTACACACAGCTGTATCCATACTTACATTTCCATGAAACCCAGACTTAATCACCTGAGAATGCAACTGTTTCCCAACCTCTAACAACGAAGAATCAACCAAAACCTTCAAAAGGCTTATATAAATTCCAGCACTCGCATTAATACCCAACTCCTTCATCTTCAAAAACATCCCAAACACCTTCTCCCTCCATCCCACATCAGCAAAACCCGAAATCATAATCCCCCACGAACCCAAATTTCTCTCCGGCATTTCATCGAACACCTTCTCTGCATCCAACATACTCCCACATTCACAATACATTTTCAACACACAATTCTGAAGAAACCCAGGTGGGCTTTCTTGGAATTTATTCCTTATTACATCATGAATTAATTTCCCATGATGTAAAGACTGTAACTTTCCACATGTTTGAAGCAAACGTTGGTAAGTTTGAGGTGAAACTAGGACGTCCGCAGAGTCTAACTCTTCAAGAAAATGATGGGCTTCATTTAGTTTACCTTGTTCTGAAAGAGAAATTAAGTGAATGTTTTCGATTTTTGAATTCTGGGGTGGTGAATTTTGGTTGGATTTGAGTGAAAGGGATGAAGGAATTCTTGTGAAATTTGCAGTTAAGATTTTGTTGTTTAAATGTAAGTATGGATTTGGATTTGGCGGCAAAGCCATTAGAATTGTTTGCATTGCTGATGGGAAAGTTAAAAAATGGAAGAATCCTTTTAAGAGACCAAAGACCTAGTTTCTTATTTCCTTGGCCCAATCAATTTGTAACTCATTTAATTCTTTAGTGCCATTAATTTTAGCGGTCCAAACTTAACAAAATCTTTTTAAAAAAAAAATTACCGCTACATTAACTTTTCGGATTGATTGCAAAATTGAAACCTCATCAACGGGTCACTTTGGCATGAGAGCGACCCTTGTGGAACTGACACCACAACTATCTCACCTGAGTTGAGGTAAAATCTATCTGTAAAATAGATCCCGCATACATAAAAAGTTTTAAGGACAATTTTTCAAAATTCCACTTCACTTGTAAAAATGAACTAGCCTGACCGCATCAGTTGTGCTTCTTTTTTTTCTTTTTTTTTGGTTAATAATCTTTTAACCGCTTTGCATAAGGAAAAAAAAATAAACCTCTCAAATAAATAAGGAAAAATTTGTAAGTTAAAGATATTGGATCTCCTTGGCTCCATCTTTGCCCTCCAAAATATTTGAAAGTTCGATAATATTAAGGTGGGAGGATGGAATTTTTGTGTCTTAAGGACGGTACAGCTCATGGAAATGTTTGTAAGCTAACAGAATATGCACCTCTCTACATTCTAATCTAAACATTTTTTTGACATTTTTCCATAACTAACAATTGATTTTTTATGTTTATGTTAGAGACTAAATAGTAGTAGGCACTTCAGAATTTCATATTTCTGGTACTTAATGTGGACAACAACGGCTCTATAACAAACCGTGGAACGCGGCTGTATCCAAAAGGGTAGCTTTGATTTGGTCTTGATGAAGAAGCTCCATACCTCCATTGGATTTCTGCAACATAATGCAAACCATAATCTATTTTGTAAAAACACATCTCAAATGTACTATATCTCAAGTTATCGCGGGAATAAAAAACATCCAATCAAGGGATTTTGGAAATGAACGGGATGATACATTTCTATAGGCGACTCTGTATGCAGGTGAGTGCGCGTGTGTGCTGTTTAAAATCGTGTATGTATGTATTCTCATTGTCAATTCCCAGAATTGAGGAAGCTGTAGGAAAAGAGAATAAGAGCTTTGTTATATTATGCTTCCCTAACATACGAAGAACCAAGAAATCGATATATTCCCAAAATTGTGCACCTTTTCTATAACTAGTGAATATGTGAATCTTGAAACCCCTTTCCCTTCCCGCGCTTTTGTTTCGTGAGTAGCTCTCAAACATTTCATGCAACTTATGACCCATTAAATTATAGATTGGTTCGCTCCTCAGACAGTCTAACATTAACATCAACCCATTCCATGGGCATTATTACCAGCACTTGCACATTAATAACAAATAATACATACCTCAGCTCTGAAAATGTCCAAAGCAAATCCATTGAAACAGCTAATAACTGCTTGCTGAATATCTAGGCCGAGACTATCTAAGGCCCTGATAGTGGAGAGCAAAAGACCAGGTCTGCGGGTGCAAAACATATGGATATTGAAAGCATTTTCTTCTCTGACCTCAACATGTACCTAAATATCAGACAAAAGAATGCTATCATAATTCTAAAAAAAAACATTATATAAAATTACCAAGGCGGAAAAGAAAACATACATTCTAAAGACTAAAAACTTGTGAAATTCCACGAGTCTAAATTTGGTTAATAAAATATAAAGACGATTATCTTATTAGAAGACTTTTCAATTACCATTGGAGGCTGATTAATTGCATTAGGTGGTGAGTTTTTGCAAACTTCTTCCTTTAAAGGATAGGACCGGGAAGGGCCAGCAGAAGTTGTTTGAAGAGGGCTCGGGTGAGTTTGCTGCGGAGGAGTTACAGGCATTGACTGCAGTTCATCATTGAGAACCTTGATATTGTGCAAAAGCTCCCTCAGGTATTCAATTGCATCTGCAAGGATGGAGGCTCTATCCATCTATTTTCACAAGAACAAGTCAATTCCTCATGCGCATCATTTCTTTAATAAACAAGTAAACCTAATGTAAGAAAGTGAGAGTATTCTCATACTTTCATTCAAATGATATACGCAATCAAATCCCTCATTTTCTATATTTTGGAAATATCTTCACATGTTGATCATCTCCCTATTAACAGGTTATCAACTTCCCTAATTTACACAAATCAAGAAACTACTTCAAAAGCTAAATGCAGAACTAAACTCAATTTCTATTTCATTAATTGCGTGGTTAGCAAACAAGTGAAACAACAAACATTATAGAAAGATTACTAGTAAGAGAAACACTTCAATTAGCTAAACAAAAATACCAAACATTTAAAATTAATTTGTCCTTCCTAAATTAAACAAATCAAGAAGCTACTACTTCCGCAAATGCTACTGCTAAATGCTAAATGCTAAATGCTAAATGCTAAATGCTAAATGCAGAACTAAATTCAAATGCTAAGTTAGTAATTGCGCGGTTAGCAAACATTATAGAAATATTACTAGCATGAGAGAGACTTAAATTAGCCAAACAAAAAGTATCAAAAACAGATGAAATTAAATTGACCTTGCTAATCTTGGGGACAACAGAACGCAACATGTAAAGCCTATCATTCAGCTTCTTTCTCCTCCTCCTTTCCGCCATAAGATTTTTCGCCGGAAGTCTCCCCTTCTTGCCTCTCTCATCTCCATTAACCACTGACGAACCATTATTAGCATTAGAAAACATCTCCAACCCACCATGACTACTTGCATTTTCTCCAACAAAGTAGTTCTCTATTTGCTCATCAGAATCATTACAATCATCAACAAAACCTGACCCCTTCTTCACTTCCTCCAACTCAGTCTTTTGTTCTTCATCTGCTAACCCTTTTCCCTTATCAAGATTAAATCCAATAGGCACATGAAAAACATTTTCTTCAATTTGATTCCCAAACTTTCCATTCTTTTCTAATCTTCTCTGGAAAAGCGTATTCGGGTCAATCTCAAGAGGCCTAAAAGGGGCCTTTGCTCTATTTAGAAACAAGGGATGATTTCCATAACCATCAAAACAGAAGGGATGAAATTCTCCTCCATCATCAGCCAAGGGAGGAAGAAGAAGGGGCCCAGAATTTTGTGAAACAAAGCCTAAATCAGAATCAACCGGTCGCGAAACCCGTGAGTTCATATCATTAACACCAGCAAATACTGGGGAAACCAGAGCTGCTTGGCCTTCCTGCTGTAGCAAAATTTAACATTAATAGAAAACACGAAATACTAAAGAACAATTTTGTGGCAATCAAAATGTTAAATTAGTACTCCCTCCATTCCATAATATAAGTCATTTAAAATATGTAGCGAAAATTAAGGAAGGAAAAAGAAATGTACTTTGTTAGTCAAAATATTAATATTACTCTTTTAAATAAGACTTGCATATCACTAATTTTATTTTAAAAAGTAATATTGATATTTTGACTAGCAAAATACCTCACTTTTTTGCTTCCTTAATTTTAATTTTCGGTACATGTTCTAAACGACTTATTTTATATGAAGGTAATGTAAAACAAACCCTTGTCAAATAATCGAGGTAAACAGAAACAGAATCACTTACCACCATTTCAAGACTAGTGTCAAAAGGGTAGTTATAAATAGCGTTGAGAAACGAAGCTGGCAAGGAAGAAGGCTTAGCCGGAAACGACGACTGTACTGCGTCAGGAGGAGCATAAACTGAGTCAGAAGAAGATTCCATTGGATCTCCTAAGGTTAAACAATGACCTCTTGTTAACAATTCTCCATTGTTGCTTTGTGAGCTCTGAAACTGGTCAAAGTGAAACCATGTTAGAAATGCAGTTTATTGTACAAATTTAACACGCACAGTAACTATCCAAAAGCAAATGCTGTTCGGAGCTATCTGACAAATTAAACAGAATTTAACAGGCGAACTTATTCCCAATCAGGACTAATAAAAGATAGTATTTATATGTAACAAACATGGTCGGAGGGAAACAAGCATGACACTCCGGCTAGAGTCACTCTGGCATGTAGCGGCCCTTATGCACGGACCCCACATCCCTCTCCCTCTCACATGAGTTGGATAGGCCTACTTACAACTCAGTCACAATTCATGTGAGAGGGTTATGGGGGCAATCCCAAAAGGCGACTCTACCATAGAATTTTCCCTCCGGCTCCCTAAGAGGGTGTATAACGCAAATTTAACACGCCAACTTATTTCCAATCATGGCTACTAAGTACTAACAAGGCCGAGCTAGGAATTTGTCATCAAAATTTTATTATTGGAGGCTATTTTTACTTTTAAAAAAATTTTGAGATACACTATTTATAAGAAAAAATTTACGAAAATAAAATTGTTTTATAAAAAATTGGTTGTTTCTGAAAATATTGCAGGGTGGTCGCCTCATAGTTCCACCACCGGCCACTAATAACAGAAGATAGTAATTGTCAGTAACAAATATGCCAGCAGGGCATAATAATATCAAAGCAAATACCTGGTGGGAGTGAAATAAGGATGATGGGACATCATCATAATTATTATTATTATTATTATTGAGTCCATGCAAAGCTTTAAAATTGAAAAAAGGATCAATTTCTCGCATGCTTAGGCCTTCTCTGTTGATGGGTTCTTGAATATCTGTTTCTTGTTGCATCAAAACCAGGTTGCAAGAAGTGGACCGCATTATTTGCTAAAACTGAAAAGGGACTCTGAATTTTTCCTGATTTTGTTTGAACAAACTACTAGAAGTTTTGGGATGAAGTGTGTGTGAAGAAGGGATTTGTGGATGTGGCGGTGGGATTCAGAGGAAGAAGAGTTTTTAGGCTTTGGTAATCGGACTCTGATATTACTTTTTGGCGGTTCTGGTGTCCCTTTGGGTTTAGGGCCTCTATATGTTCTACTTGACAGAACTTCGGGGACACTACCTGCTAAATTTAATCCTAGATCCGCCCTTGTGAATTAGTTACTAATTCCTCTCAAATGAATTAAATAAGACTTATTTGTAAATGTGAACTCCTCCCAATTTATGTGAGGAGCTATGAGATCAGTCATAAAATGACAGTTCTAGAATCTAGTATTTAGTGACATCACTATCCCTTCTAAAAGAGGTGAAAATCTTCTGTCCCCATTCCTGTCTCCAACCAATCAGAATTTACTATATAAATATTTTTTTCAATTATATATAAATATGTTAAATTATAATTGGTTGAGGAGAGAAATGAGAATAGTAACGGGAACAAAATATTATTTGCCTTCTAAAAGTCCCTTATAAATTCTTATAATATGTAGTGCTCCGATATGAGGTACTAGCACAGCGGTTGCAAGTCTTCTCGCTTTTCATTTTTAATACATATTAAGAGTAAAGTTAAGAGTGGGGCATTTGAGATGCAGTGTGACGTCGTTTTTAACTATAGAATATCTATGTGCGAATCAATTCATCAAAACAATCGGGTCAATACTCACACAATACCAATTAACTAAATAGCTAGTGATCTCATCGGATTTTTGTAATCAAATTTGAATTTTATTTTAAAGTTCAAATCGAATATTGTATAAGTTTAATTGGATTATCTTAAAGTTGAGCTCGACTCAACTAGTAGTAAATAGTTGTGAGAAACTAAGGATTGCTAACGAATCTAAAATCTAGAGGTTTGAGTGAATTACTAAACTTAAGAAATCACCTTTTTCTAAAAATATCAGGCTGTCACCATTCGTCATAATGATGATGTTTATTTTCTTCATCATGTAATGATGTATTATTAATTACTATTATTACAATTTGAATAGATAATTAAATAGGTTATTAGGTAAATAGTTATTCAAAGTAGTTAAATAGCTACTTTCAGACGTGAAATAAAAATTAATAATCAAAATTATGTAACATAAGTAAACTAAGAAAGCCCCAAGATCGTTTAAATGTATTGACATTATTATTTATCAAGAATAACTTTTTAAATATATTGATTATAAAATATTTTTTATTATCCTTGTGGGGCGCTTGGTGTTCTCACCAGTGATAAGATTAATTTACAACCTACGAATGCGGCAGAGCCCTATAACCTCAATTTGGAGCACTTTAACGTAGCACTAATCACCCAAAGTAAAAATGAGAGACTAATCGCATAAAGGGATTCAAGCTTTGATTATGATATAGTATTAGCAAGCCACTACAGTCTAAATTGCGGGTTCTCGATTATAAAATTTATAAATAAATGGCTTCAACTCTAGAAAATAGAAGAATAATATAAAAAAGTTATTAAATTAAATATCCTCACAAAATTTCGCACGTGGCCACAAATTTTCATTACCTTTGAAGTTTGAATATTATTTGGAATGAAATAGAGCCGACATATACACGGGGTAAGGTTGAGGTGGTCATGGACAAATTTGTAATAGTGCATTATTAGAAAAGTTTGTCTAATAATAATAATGCAATGAAAACGGCTTTATGAAGGTACCATGGCTGCTTTGGACTGTAGAACCATCCTTCCACATCTAGTAATAGTTACCACACTTTGTTTTACTCTAGAAGAGGACATATTCATCACAAATTTAAGAAATCTCCTATTAACAAGCTGTGGTCCCATCTCACATTAGATCGTAAAAATGTGACAGATAGATATATAAATATATAAATGTAAGTCTAATTATTAATAATCACTTTAGGTTGTTAATTCTGGTATAGAAAATGAAGTTGTCAAGTAGATTGTCGTATATATTGGTAAATTTATGAGTTACACTTTAGCTTGTGGGCGGGCACCAGACATGTCACAAAGGACTCCAGGGTGTAAGTAGATTTGGTTTGGTTTGGAACCAAACTCATCGAGTTATGTAAAAATTGAATTGTTTGTGTAAAGAGAGTTGGCCTCACAAGTGAGAATTTTATAGTCAAATTCAATTCAAGTACATACCGAATCTTGTAGTATACTGTCTAAGTTACTAATATTGCTTCACATATAGCAATATCATTAAATTAAAAAGAATTCATTTATTTAGACTAATCAATTTGCTCTATACTCAATGATTTTATTAATGTATTAAACATTATGCCAAAAGATGTATTAAAAAATTCAGAACAAGCGCAAAGTCTATATGTTTGACCATCATTTTTATTGTCCTAAATTAGTAGAAGGGAATAAGAGAATTATAAATTTGAAAATTAATTCAAATATGATGTGGTGTAGGCAAGGAACAAACATCCTATGACCGAGGGAAACCAAAAGCAAAGGGCAAAAGACTAGTAAAAGAGAAGTGTAGATGGATAATTATTAACTTCCTTTTTTAGTCAAATGATTATAAGGTAGGTGTAATAATGTGTGAAGTTAGAGTTTGGCAAATTGAGAATAAATTTGACCATTCTTTCCCATCCATAACCCAAGTTTCTCGTGAACTTTCACTGTCTCACCGCAATGGCAATGCAAACTCAAATTCAAGGTAACTTCATACTTCCTACTCTTTACATCCTCATTTAATTGTCGTTTAGTGTGTGTATATATATATATATATCCAAATTAAGTATCATTTACATGTCTTTTATTAGGTATCAATCATTTATTCCAATTATACTCTCAACATATTTTTTATTAGAAAAGTAAAAGAGAATGAGGAAAGAAGGGGTATTATTAAAATTGTGGTAAAAATATTATTATTTATTTGAGTTTCTTAATTTTTTAAAAGTGTCATAAACTATCTATATTTATATTGAGGGAGTACTATACATTGATGGTTTAATTAGCCTTTTGTGGAGCTCTATGGCCACCACTTGCCCAATTCATCAACTCTCTTTATATAGTACTCCCTCCATTCCTAAATATAAGACTCTTTAGACAATTTGAGAAAATTAAGGAAGTTGTCATTTTCACCTAAACTTCCAATATTACCCCACCTTCCCTCTCTCTCACTAATACATCATAAAGAAAAGAAAGGAAAATGTTGAGGGTATAATTGAAATAAATTGTTGACAACTAATAAAACAACCTTAAACGACAATTAATTTGGATACCTAGATATCTCCTAAACGACAATTAATTTGGATACCTAGATATCTCCTAAACGACAATTAATAGGGAATGGAGGGAGTACTACCATATTCTTTCATTAAAAAAAAACAATTGAGTCCAACCCTAAAGCCCACATTTTTTTCTCTTAGGGTTATATACCATTTAAATTGCAGAATGTATATCAATAATTTATCACAAACTATTTGTACACCATTACTATACAAAAAGATATAATTCCATGTCTTTGTGGTTCTCTACAAGGCCACCACTCGCCCAATCGATATAGTACTACAGCAATTAAGTGCAATTCAAGCGGTAAGGCGTTTCGCTCTTGGTGGTAATCGGGAGTTCAAGTCATTTTGAAAGAGAAGTGTGGAACCATTATTAATCCTTCTGGGAATGAGGGATTTTAAAAATAAATAAACAAAAAAAAGATATATTCTTTCATGCATTTGTTATCTCTTCACTAAATTCAAATGAAGTCATTGAAATGCCCATTTGTAGCCGATGCTAAAACTAGACCTCTCCCCATTCTAAAACAATATTGATCCCCAGTCTTTAAGCTCCACTTTTCCTTGCAGCAAGTAGATGAGTAAAATTGAGAAATACTTATTCATCCCAACCGTTAAATAATTTTATCTAATGATTTAACATTTATTTTACACATACAAAATAACAAAATAACAGTTGTTCGAGATTGTAGCCAGTTCGGTCTCCTCGGGGAATCAACAAAGAGAGGCTAGTCCACTTTCAAATGGATACTGAAATAAGTATAAACCGTAACCCAATTGGGCCAAGGAAATGGAAGAGTAATGATTTAATCTATTGAAAGAATTCTTCTTTTGTCAAATTAGGTTAAGGCTACTTTTGTCAAATTAGGTTAAGGCTAATGCTTTCCAGCAACTTATTGCCGACCTTACAAACTTAAGTTGACAAAAATGCTCTTAAAGCCGGTAACACGTGCTTGTATCAAACACGTTATCAAAAGTGGTCCAAAACCACTAGCCGTACACTAATAATTTAGGGACAAACGGTATTTATTGATAAAAAAAGAAAAAAGCGAAAATAATTTAGGTACATATATAGAGCGGCTTTCTCAAACTATGAAAAGCTGATACAAACCAGAGAGTGGAAAAGTAAGAGAGGCATAAGATGGTGGGTGAGCAAATTTGGTTGGTCCTACGGCATATATCCCAGAAAGTAACTTAGATAACTTAGCCGTTGGAGCAACCAAGAGCTCTAAAACTAACAACAAAATTTCCAGACTTTAATGGAAGCCTTAGATTTCCAAAACATTTTTCAGAAACTATTTAACTTAGTAAGCATAGAAACCAGTTCATCGCTGGAAGGACGATCAGCAGGCAAGTCGGAAAGGCAGACTACAGCAATTCTAATAGCCATTAGCATTTCATCTTCTTCGACTTCTTCTCCAATAATGCTCTTATCTAGAGCTTCCCGTGCCTCCCCCGCTTGCTGCAAGTGTCGTAACCACTGTCCTAGACTTCCTCCGGTTGATGATTCACCAAAGTATGGATCCATTGGACTTTTTCCCGTCAATAGGACTCCCAATATTACCCCAAAGCTGTAGACATCGCTCTTATCAGTGTACCTATTACATAATTGCCAGATATTATCGACAGCCCAAGTTTTTGATTAGTGAATAGAAAAGTGCACATACAATTTCAAATGGAGGGAGTATTATTATAGGGCATGCATGCCAAACAAGAATACAAAATGATATACTATAACATCACAGTTCATCACTGAGATTTTCCCTTAGCATTCATAGGTTCTAATAATCTCAGAATTTATAAATTGCTCTCCTAATTATCAGAAAGTTCTTATTATTGTACAATGACCACATGTTTAATCTTAAGTCACTTGATCATTGCAACCAACTAAATACAAAAATTTGTTTATCCCAATATCCGGGTACTTGACATGACTAATCCGGTTAGAGAAGATGTGCAAAAATATTCACTAGTTGTCATGGTATGAAACCGCTCCCAACATGACTTGAACTCGTAACCTTGCCATAGACATGCCCTGGGGTGAGGTCGGCGACAACCAACTGTGCCACTGCCTCTTGTCACTAAATTCAAAACTTTAAACTAACTTACAGCATTGGCATACTCAAGATTTCAAATCTCCCCCACAATACGCAAATTTCTTTCAAAATTTAAGAAATTTTGATAATTTATCTGCAGAACCACTAAAGAAATCAGTTTTAAGGACTTATCTACATAGTGACGATTAGAGAGTTAAAAAAAGTAGCTATGGAGAATCTTATCACTATGACTAGGCACTGTAAAGGAAGGATAACGCAGTTGTTGCAGCACTACTAACTCGTGACAATATGTCACGAGTTCGACAACCCGGTATTAATAAACAAATTAAAAATATATAATACTATGACTTAGGCATTGAAACTAGTAAATAACTTTCAATATCATGTGAAAATTATTAAGCAATTCATTCAATTAAAGGGAGTGCAAAAACTGGAAGTACCTGCAGTTCTGGAAAAACTCAGGAACATTGTAGCCAGATGAAGCTCTATCAAAATTGGAAACAATTTTAGCCAAACCACAATCTGCTAACTTTGGTTCAAAATCTTTATCCAGCATGACATTGGTTGGTTTCAAATTATAATGCAAGATTCTGGGATTACAAGTAAAATGAAGATACTGTAATCCCTTAACAATCCCAATAGCAATCCTAAGTCGAATTTCCCAACTTAGTTCTAACTGATTTTCCCTCACTCTCCCCATTGCATCATCAAGACTCCCATTAGGGACATAATCATAAACCAAACAAAAGTTATTATTCGATTCGCGAACATAAGCCCTTAAACTCATTAAATTCCTGTGTCTTAAACCAGCAAGCATTTCAAGTTCTTGTTGCATTTTTCTCTTTAAAGACTTACTTTGAGTCTCAGCTTCAAAGGGTTCGAGCCTTTTGACAGCAACAGTTAGGCCATTATCAAGAACAGTCTTGTAATACTTTCCATTAGGGCTTGAACCAAGTAATTGAGTTTCATTTCTAAGGGCTAATTGGAGTGTTTTGGCAGGAATTTTAGGTGAAAAAACTACAGGGCCTTTGAGAATTGGGGTTCTATTTATAAACCTCACAAACCATCCAACTAACAAAGCAAAAAGAAAGGAAAATACTAATCCTGTTATGATTCCAAACAAAATGCTCAAAATGGTCCTTAAAAACCTGTTCTTGAAAGCTGATTTTGCATCCCTAATTGTACTTTCTTGACCTTTCACATAGCTGATTCCTAAGCAGCAGATGAACAAGAAGAGAAGAACTAGCTTCAAGGCCTTCTGCTCCATAAAAGCAAACAACTTTATGGATTATTAAGTGCTAAAAAGGCAGAAAATGAGCATTGAAGCATTCTTAGAAGAGAGCAAATAGCATTTGGACTCATTTTCTGAACATTCTCCAAAACAAAATTCTCAGATTGGACCCCACAACTCAATCACAAACAATCTATCTTTTTAAGTGTCAAGAGATAGAAACTCTCAAAAAAAATAACCAATCTAATTAAAACAAAGGAAACCCCTTCAAGAACTTGAACAAACTAGAGAGAAAAAGTAATCAACAACAGGAAGTAGTCTTAGACTAGACTAATCATGGAGCTCCAACGAGAGTCCAAATTAGTTCAAGAAAATGCCCTCAAAGAAGCCAACTTTGCAACAAAAAAAAACACTTTTAACTTGACAAATAGTATATGGAAAAAGAAATCAAGAATGACATCATGAAATCTTCTCAGTGAAGGCAAGAAAGAATCATGTCAAAACAGTCTTTCCAATATTGTATTATATTCCAAAAGAATCAAAATCCAAAATCTTAGAAAAAGATTCTGATTCTCCCTCCCTCCCTCCCTCCCTCAGCTTGAAATTACTTGTAAATTTGAGATTCAATGAAGCATTATCTTTATTTTTTTAGAAAGATAAACCCAAAAAAAGAAGAGGGGCCGGGCAATGGCGGATTGAATCACTACTGAGTGTTGGTTAGGAAATACTCTTTTGAATTATAAAGAATGATTCATTGGTGTGGAAGGATAGGTAAAAGAATGATTCTGGAGTAAAAACTACATTTAGCAGAGTGAGCAATCACTCAATAAATTTACCACAAGGAATATATAACAGATCGTCTTCTATACACCTAATAATATATAGGGGGTTTTATTATCGTCAAATGCAGTAATTAATTAATTTTAAACTGTTAGTTAACTATACAATCTTCTTACTAAAATACAATTTATTTATGTATTTTAAATCATATTAATTATTATTATTAAAAATGATTGAAACATAAGAATTAAAAGTGTAATTTGAATTCAGCATTTATCAGCACATCTAGCAATTTACATCTAGCAATTTGCTAGGAGCATGAATTTGGAGACATAAAGCTAGATCGCCATTTGAAGCGGAAGCATGTGGAGCTCTTTTGATTATGGAACAACTCAAAGCTAGACGCCAGTGTAGAGTGATTATCGAGAGTGACTGTTTAAATGTCATTAGGAGTTTAAGTGGTCATACTATTGCAGATGAATGGATGGGTATGGATCAGATTATTAGAGGTAAGGAGATGCTTAGGAGTTTCGTTTCTTGGAAACTAAAGTTTGTTTATAGATCTTGTAACTCTAATGCCCATAATCTCGCTGAATGGGCGAAATCGAATGATGTATCTGTCTATATAGCTCCACCAAATATCCCTCCCTCAATCTTCTGTGATAGGGGAGGCACTCTTTATAATACGAATCCTATTTCGGATGGTTTATATATTTGAATGTTACCTAGCAAAAAAAAAAAAAAAAACCATAGAGACTGGGTGGTAAAAAACTATAGAGAATAAGACTAATTCCTATAGCAGTCAATGAGTAATCTTTGATTGGGTTGTATAATCATCTATACCAAAAGAAAAGGAATTTTGTTTTTATCAAATGGCAGTGTTCTTGCATAGATGTATGTGATATTGTCAAGGCAACTTACCTTCAAATAACTAAGTTACCCTTTTGGTCAATATTTTCTTTTCTAATATATTACACTAAATCTCTAATTTTTTCTCTATTATCTCAAAATTAGCTCATGATTTCTCTAATATTTTATTGTCTACTCTATTTACGCACAATCTCTGATTTTCTCTTTCTTACAGTGCTAGAAGTTCACCCAAAAAAACTAAACAAACAAACACTGTAAATTCTTCTGTTACTTTAATATTTTTGACATACTTATACATTGATCTCTTTTTCACAAATGAAGTAAATAAGATAATCAAAGTCGTATTTCTCAAACACTATAAATTTACAAATTTTTTCTTACTTATTAGTTGTAATGAATGAAAACCTTAGACCATGAATTTCTTTTGATTTATGTGTGAACTTCTAGCATTATAAGAGAGAGAAAATAGAGATTGAGTGTGGATATATTAAGGAATAAAAATATTGGAAAGATCGTTGACTAATTTTTTGAATAAGAGAAATAAAAATAGATATTGAGTGTAAATAGATTAGGGAAGAAAATATTGAAAAATAAATTAATTAAGAAAGATTAATATTGACCAAACGGGTAACTTGCCTGATGAAGAACCGTGAGGCACTAAGTACCAAAAGGTTCGACAATTTTGATTGTGCCAGATCTTTCTCTAATTTTCAAACTAGTTTATAGGGAAATATTTAATCAACGCAACGCTAAGAAAGACTAATTAACAATGGAGGCTGAAACACCACAACAAGAGAAACTAAACTTGTTGATACAGTAACTCAAATATGAATGAATTCTTAAAAGAAGTTCAAACACGAGAAGCTAAGTAATAACCTTACCAAAACATCAATATATCTAACGTAAATAATATGTAGGCCAAAACATCTCTTAAATGGAGAGTTTTCGGTTCCCAACAACAAATAAAAGAAGTCCT
The DNA here is from genome assembly GCA_026122235.1 of Vinca minor. Lineage (NCBI taxonomy): Eukaryota > Viridiplantae > Streptophyta > Magnoliopsida > Gentianales > Apocynaceae > Vinca > Vinca minor. Next base: position 2,469,968 of record JAOCZM010000100.1, on the reverse strand, counting down.
TGAAGAAGTAGGACTCTTGGAAAACAACTTGCTATCAAGTAAACTACCTAAACAAGATAATGGACAACATGTCATATTCTATTGGTTATAGGCAGCAATAACAACTAACAAAGTAGAAATTAAACTAACTGTGTGAAGAGTCTTAGTAGATGTGGGACTCTTAACAACTAGATAACCAACTATGGACAACATGTCCTTTATTATAGCAACTACTTGCTATACACGCCTAAATACTCTAAATAAAGTAAATAACAAAGCTGGAAAATAATTAAAGTTTAGCATAGACTTTAATTGTACAAAGACTAAAATGCCCTTTAATTTCGTCCCAATTATGGACAGATTGTTGGATCAGGTTGCGCGACGGTTTCGGACACCAAGCTGGCAGAATCTAATCTTGTGGTTTTCATAGAAGTTGTAGATCTGTCTCTTATCTTTAATATGCAATTGGAATCAGGTCCATTGGATACATATATCGAAAGTTGTGATCATTATACCAAACTGTCGCAAAGCTGTCCATCGGCTTGTAAGATTACTAAAATGCCCTTATTAGCCTCTTTGCTTGATAGGGCCTAATTGTACACTTGCGAAACTTAAGAGGTTGACTTGTACAACATTCCTAGATGTAACTTAGCATCCTCTTTATACTTTAGAACTCGGGTCAATGATGTAGATAGTTGCTTCACGTCCCTTGTTCTAATCCTCGTTATTAGTCTATGTATGCACTCCTTTGACTTAGGCAGCCTCGAGGTTGGTACCGTATCATTGGTCATTTAAAGACAAATTGCCTTGGCAGGAGAAAATCTATCTTGACAATATCACTAGCCTTGCATAAATGTCCACACATAATATTATTTTTGTTGAGAGAATATTTTTGGTAAAAATTTGTCCTCAAGTTAAAGACGAATTCAAGTAATCTGATTTTAATTGATGTAAACATAAATGAATCTGTACATGACTTAATAACGGATTATGAGAATCCGTCCTTCGTACCCTAAAACCTTTCTGTCTTCTTTCCCAAACATTTCCGCTGCCCGCCGCTGCTGCTCGAGGGAGTCGCCACTGCAGCTGCTTTTGTCACATAAAGTAATATTATTGCAATTGTACCCCTAGCTTTGTCACATCATCTGGTACAACTCAAGAAGATTATTGCAATTGTACCCATAAAGTAAATATTTTCTTCTTCTTTTTTGAGGTACCATAAATAAAAGGATGAACCTTTGAAATTCATTTTAAAAAATAAAGCTTCGATTATTATCAATAAATAAATAAAGCTCCACATTTCTATACCATGAAAGATCGGGGCTATTGACGGAACTAGAATCTCTAAGTTAGATGCAAAATTCAAATTTTATCCTTAAAGGAGCGAAAGTATATTTCATAATGACATCTAAAAAATTTGATATTTATAAGAAAAAAAATATTTTTAAAATTTTGGTTAGCATAAGGGAAAACAAGAGCAAGAATTAGTTATTTTTCTCTCAATTGTTTGGTTATCGTCAAGAAAACGATTAAGGGCACATTACAATCTCAAATCTTAAGTTTTTAAATTGATCTCACATTTTCTTTTACAAGTAAATTAGCTTTTGTAAAACTTAGAACGAGAGTTCAAAATTATAACTATAATCCTATCAAATACCAATGTATCAATTTCTGACAAGATTTTAGTCGAGTATATTACACCTACTGCATCGCGCTTTATTTAGAGCTTTTTCTCCCACTTGTTTACATGTGTGAATGACTATTTGACGAGTAGTAGTATTCTCTTCCTTTCTGCCCTTGTCTGGGCTAACTAGATCCTAGAATGTTATCATTGCATCCCTCTCTAACAAAATTATCCTAAATTTTATGCAGAGGTTACATATAAATGCAGAAACCTGCAATTATATTGTGAGATGAGCATAAATGGTACTACTACCTTCTTTCCTAAATAATTAATATATATCATTTTTGTGCATGTTTCAAATTATTTGATACATTTCAAAATTTGATGAATATTTGTCACTTTTCTTCCAATTTTACCATTAGTCAACTTTACTTAATACTTTGGTGTTTCTAACAATTTCACGCTTACCCATACATACATATCAAACCATACTTTAATTAGGGGTAATTTAAACTTTTTTTTGTAATTATTGTCTTCTAATTATTTTATTGATCTTTATGAAAATGTAAAATGTATCAATTATTTAGGAATAGAGATAGTATTTCTCTAAGAATTCTCTCGACTGAGAATTCTTTCCTCTCTCGAGTTCCTTTTGGGCTATTCTCCAAAGTGAATCTTGAGTTTATTTCTCTAAGGATATGCAAATATCCTCATGATAATCATATGGAAGGACAATATGAATAGAAATATAAAAGAATCTCAAGAATATTTCCTAAAGAATATGACAATAATAAGAGTTTCTCTCCAATTACACCGGAGTATTGTTCTGGGATTTCTAAAGTTCCTAGGTTATTCGCGGCGTCAGTCGTATTATAAACGCAATTTTAGGGTGTTCAAGAAAAATCGAAACCGACTAATCGAAACCGAACCAAACCAATCCAAACTAATTTTTCAGTTTGCGCGGTGCAATGGACCGGTTTCGGTTTGGACTAAATTAAAACCGAACTTTTGGTTTGGTTTAAAATAATTTATAATTCAAATCGACCCAAACCGAACACACACACACACACACACACACACACACACACACACATATATATATATATATATATATATATATATATATATATATATATATATATATTATGACTCTTTTGCAATAAAAGATATTTAACTTCTTATTTGACAAATAAGTTCTTCAAATGCTAAGTAAGAGATTGAAGATCCATTATGTGATTTTTGATTCACCTAAAACTTTTGTTTTATTTTGAACTAATAATAGTATAATTTTTTTAATTTTTGTTTTTTCTTGTATGATAATTTTGTAGTAATTTATTTGGATCAAGAATTAAGATTAAGAACTTATGTTTCATTAACTTGTGAAAACAATAGAAATATTTATTTATATTTTTAGCATCTAAGTAATTATATAAAGAAAATTTCGTTTTATTTTTACTTTATAATCAATATATTTTGTATCTCACAAAAACCGAACAATCGAAACAAACCGAAATCCTCAATTTGAGATCTTGAATGATTTGGATTGGTTTCAAAAAATTTAAATCAAATTTTTTCGGTTTGATTTGAAAAATGTGTAAAACCAACCATGATCACCCCTACGTAATTTTATATTGCTCTCTCTTCATACCATAATTAACGAAGGCTTTTTACCTATATCTTTTCTTCTTCTCCAGCAAACAAAAATCCCAACGGCAAACGTGACCGAACTTGTTTCGCGTATGAAAAACATCACTCTTAGGGGTGCTGAAAAGTACACTACGGTGTTTGACAAGGCTGATATTCAGGGTGGACTAACTGGTGTCAGGGCATCGCTGGTGGGGCGATTCATTCAAATCAGCGATCACCTACTACGTTATTTCAATAATGTTAGTGCGCTCTTGGCTGCCTAACTCAAAAACTCTTCACACTATTAATTTTAGTAAGGGTTTACCAATCCAGATTGTCGATGATAAGGCCATTGTTCCATATAAGGGAACTGCTGGACATGATGCGGATTTGGGCAATGCTAAAGTCCGCCGGGCTGAGGAGAAAGAGGAAGAACGTAGGAGGAATGGGAATGGTAAGGTAGCGGAGTCGTTGTCAGCAGTGAGGTAACCCGTCAAAAGAATATTAGGTTTCAGAGGTGAGAAGAAGTTGATGGCGGCGGCTATGGCGCCCGCCGGCCGGCTGATAACCGCGGAGAACAGGATGTTTTTGGCTCGGGTTGGGTCGGCGGTACGTATAGGAGGAAAGGAACAAGGCAGACGGGTTTGAGAAATGGTCGAAGGAAGACGGTAGCCGAAGGGGGTAAAGAGGAGCTCGCCAGAATCGAAGAAACAGGAGAATGACCAGAGGGAGCCCGCCTGGAGGAGGCGCGATGGCGGCAGTTCAGTGGGTGACCGGAATGTTTTGAGAAAGAAGGAAAAATAAATGGCTGCGCAGGCTCTAGGTTTCTCTATGGCTTCGCAAGGGGCTGGGCCAGTTAGCCAAATAAGTGGGCTTGATAGATCTGGGCCGACTAAGGCCACTGTCACTCAAAAATGTGGGCCCAAAGAAACTGGGCTGATCAAAGCTTCTGCATATGATGGCTGTGAGCTAGGTGACGGGCTTGTCCCAGTGACTTTTGCTCCACTTAATTCTGGGCCAGGCTGCATCGGCCCAAACACAATAGAGATGGACAATATTGACTTTTAAGTTGGGCCTTATATTTCCGAAACAAAAGATGAGGACCCAGATTTCTCCTCAAATTGGGAACATAAGTCCACGCAGGTGGATGATGATTTTGATGACTTGTTCATAGCCGATGATTTATTTACTTTAGAAGAATTGTTTCATATGGTGGCTCCTGCCGATAAACAAGGTAAGATGGAGGTCGCATGTCGGCCCTACCAAGGTCCATGAGTTGTTTGATCTGGAATTGTCCGAACTTAACAACTCTTGGACAATTCAAGACTTAGCGCCTCATAATGACTCGCTTTTTTAGTTGTTTTTTCTTTTTCATAATAAAATTAGTTACCGTCTTCATGATATATATCATGCTAGTATTAGGTTTTATTTCATGTTACCCCCAACATTTGTTTTGCAGTTTTTATATGCAGTTTGACATACTTTTGCAGTTTTCGTCCCTCAACGCCAAATTTCTGGCTTCGTCCCTGCATGTTATAAATTAGGATTTATTTCAAGTTTTTATGTAAACAAACAATGGGGTCTACCATCTCAAACTTGGAGAAGCATCCATCTCAAAGAAATTTGTTGCAACATGGCTTCGAATAGAGGATCGGGAGCGGGCGTTCTGTTTGTATCTGGCGTGGTTGCTGGCTCATTACACAGTGCAATTTTTATTTGATATCCCCTCCTATTTTTATGGTTTTAAAAGTTTACAGATAAGAACTTTGACACTTGTGGAAGACATCTGGTTTGAATGTGACCCCGGTTTTATTTTTTGGGTTATAGAGTGTTTGTGAGGGCATAGTATTGCGTATCTTAGTAAATATTTTTTTTAGAATTTGCTATACCCATAAGCCAAGCGATGATCTGGCTTCTTTTCAAAGGGTAGAGAATTCATCAGAATTTCACATCCCTAATGTAATTATTAATATCGATTAATAATATTATTTTTTTTTTTTCAAAAAAAGAAAAAGGAAGTGAGATAGTATCGTCTTAAGAATAAGTTTTTTTTTTTGGCCTGTTCACGAATGTGGACCCCACCGACACGTAGACAATAGACAGCAGTGGGAAGCTGAGTAAGGCGGGAGGAGGCACTGCTGCTAGCTGGCGTCGCTATCTCGAAGCCGAAAGTGAACATCGAACCGTGTGCTTGAAGGAAGAATAGGATGATCTACACCGTCGGCTTTGTCCAGATGAAAATTGGGCCATTGGATTTGGGGACACTGGAACTCGAGCTTTATGTAAAAGAAACAAAAACAAATTGCGGTAAATATCCAATCTGGGTAGGGATTATTAGTTTAAAGTTTCTTTCAATAATTACCCTTCTTTTTCTTTTATCCCGACCTCCCGTCTAACTGTCTGTTCACACGAGGTCTCTTTGAATCAGATTAATCACTGCTCGCATTAAGCCGGTCTATTTAACAGTCCATTTAAATGTCTGGTCTTTTATAAAAACAATCCTGCAAAAGAAGCACTCATAGCTGTGGTCTTTGTTACCAGTATTATGCGTCGACACAAAATTAGTATGACATACTTACCAGGGATCTTATCAACACCGATCAGACAATTTATTTTAAATGTTTAAATATCAAACACCTAAATACATATATGTACCCGACACCCGTATCCAAGTCCAAGTAGCATAGACAGTTATAACTTTTTTATAATTTTTTATTGTAGTTTGAAAATACGACAATAAAATTTGAATGTTGTGAAAAAGTTAAAGATAGAAATCTACGTTGATTTAAATTTCAAGAAAAAAAAAACTGAAGTATACAAAGGTTACATTGCAGCAAAAAATTCCATTCCAACAAAAAATACACAAACACACAAATACCACAAATAAATTACAATATTCCCCACCCCGAAAGCATCCCATTTCACTAATTTCTTTGCTAAATTCACACTTACAATACTAATAAATACACAATTTTGCATCAAACAAAAAAGGAAACAAATGCGCGACGAACCTCATATGGGATGATTGGACGGAAATGATGAACTCTACAAGAAAATAATTACAAGACACTAGAATCTCAATATCTTAAAAAGTAAAAACAAAAGGCTAGACTATCCGAGTTCATGACATTTTTCCAGATTCATCTTCCGTATGAGTCCGATAGCATAGCAAGAACCTCATTGTCTTCAAAATTTGATTCTACTGCAAGCTCATGAGGGCTTTTACCTTCCCCATTTATAGCGTGTGGATCAGCTCCTCTGCACATACATATATACATAACCATGTATTCCGTTAACAAGAGACGTAAACTTGGTCAGCTTATCAAGGAAACGACTATAATCAAACACCATGCTGAAACAAACGATCAAAACAAAAGCAAATACCGTGCATAGTAGTACTAGTTAGAAAGATGTTATTTATAAGGTCATTCTGTTTGCTGTTTCTTCAAAACCAACCGTTGCTTTGGACAATCACATTTACTTTGTTAATTACAATTTACCCCAGAAAGGTAATGATTAGTCCATTCCTCAGAATCGTTAACCAGATAACAAGAACAGTGATAGAAGATTACCTTGTAAGCAAAAATTTAGCAAATGCAGCTTTGCCTCTCAAAATACAACGGTGAAGTGGCATCTGACCTCTTGCATCTACTGCATTTACGTTTGCTCCATACTGCAAAAGAAGCTCCAGCATTCCAATGTCTGCAGTCTCACACGCAACATGAAGTATCGAGCAACCATCAATGTCCTCAACTGTATGACCTTCACTTGTATTCGCTATGTTAGTACTTGGGGATTTGGGCGTAGAATGAGCTTCTGAGCAGCCAGAGTTGTGATGATTCAAGCCGGTCTGTTCTTGCAATAGCATTACGTTGGCAAGCGTTAGAGAAGAATTACTACAGGTTGTTTGGCCATCATAAACGGCGTTTACGTCTGCATCGGAGCAGACAATGAGACGGTATACTGATTTCTTGTCATTTATTCGAATTGCCTCCCGCATCTGTTGTGCCACTGAATGACTATCCCTAAACTTCCGTACAAATATTTTATCTGCATACTGTAACATTAAGAAAATATACTTAGCAACCCAAAGAAAAAGATAGGATCGGGTCTGAATATCATAACCTATATATCTGTTTGAAAACATTAGATTCCGAATACCTTAGCATGGATAAATTTCTCTTTTGTGGAGATGGAGTCAGAAGGATTTGGCTTGTTAATGTATGTTACTTGCAGTTTATCTGACTTGTAGAACCTTCATATGCAAATAATGGCGTTAATCAGAGTAACTTTTAAAAAAAAATAAATAAATAAGAGCAGGTAGAGAAATTTCAGTTCGATAAGCTAAATACCCAGTTGGACCAAGATCAAACTGAAAGCTGCCTCTAGACTGCAATAAATCCTCCCAGATGGAATTTGCGAAGGTATTGCCCAACGACTGAAACAAATTCAAAACAGAAGGCTCCCAAACTTTTACATCGAGAGTCAACGATCTCACCTTCAATAGTCAATGACAAACAAGAAAGAGATCAATACTTTTGAACAAACCATGTCATGCCAAGTGACAACTTGTAAGAATATTCAACGACTTTAACTAGTACTTCATCTACTGTAAGTTCACAGCAAAAATCTTAACGAAAGGAGCTACTTAACGAACTAAATTTATTAAATAAGCCGAAAGCACTTTTCATTAGATACGACAAAGTTCTAGCATATTTTCATCCTACCAAAAAGCATATAAACATCACCTCGAGCGGATATAAAGTGTAAGAAAGAAATTATATTTATTCTGGCCTAACATGCAAACTAGTCCGGTAGTCCCAAGCTTACTTAAGAAAGAACTCCCTTCAACATCAAACAGATGCATAAAAGGCTACAAAAGAGGTTTGCCCAAATGAAAGAGTATACCTTGGATATGTGCACGCCAAGATTGCGATGAACACCTGAACACTCGATACAGACAAGAACACCCAGATTTAAGGATGCCCAATCTGGCTCAGAGGCACCACAATCAGCGCATATATCATTTCCACAAACTTTCCGCAACACATCTATTGGGTTTTCTCTTTTCACACAAGATCGCAGTTGTTGTGAATTCCTACTTGGTCTTTCGAGATGTGATGAGGCAAGCCTCTCAGCTGTGTAATCCTCAACTGCCACATGATCAAAATCAGAACTCTCAAACGAACTACTCTCACTGGCAGAATGATGGTGGCCGCTACCCATGGGACTAGCAGTTAAACACTGAAAATATAGCAATTGTTAGGATATGATAAGAAGCCACGAAAGAACAAACAATGATAGGTTACCCTCTCAGGAGCCTGCGAACTGAGCAACGAAGCAATGACTCCGGTTATTTTCTCAATCCAGTCCATTTGATCCAGGGCACTTTCTGCCTGCACCAAGCAAAAATGGAATATTGATCTTACATAAATAGGAACCACCAATAGGAATTCACTGGTGAATTAGGAAAACAAAGTCTGATAATCAAATTTAGATACTAGGAAGTATCCTTACGTTCTTATACAAAATCAATTAACTTTTACCTGCAATGTGTAGTTCTTTGTTGGTGAAATAATTCTGAAGCAAAACCTCAGATCTGATTGATCAGCATCGACTTTTATTGTTGAAGTCAACAGATTCACAGTGTGATGAGCAACAGATTTCTCATCATGAACTCCGCCATGATAATGGGAAGAAAGCCACCGACCAAGTAAACCAGAACCAAGTTCAGAACTGTTCCTCTGACCAGAATGTTGACTGCTGGAGCCCTAACAATGTAAATTGAACATTCATTGGAAAAGCCAAGTTCAAACATCTTCAGATAAAATGTATGATACTTGTGAATCCTAATTAGTTCCAGAATGTACTCACAGATGGCTTGCTGCTGCTTTGTTTACGATAATAATACAGCATTCCTCGACTATCAAGAACAAAAAACCTTCTTTTCCAATCACCTCTCAAGTTCGATGAACGCTTTGAGAGATAACCTTGTCTAATCGTTTGAACCTGAAAGTTGACACAGGGTTACCAACTTCATTTGAACTAATAAAATACTACTATTGAGCTGAAGATTGTAATCTGGAAACAATTAGAAGTGCTTCAAAGTTCTAACCTTTCCCCTTGATGCAGATTGCATGACTGCCTCAATCATCTTGTGAGAACTTCTACCAATGGTGTGTATACCATCTCCTCCATTAGGAGATCCATTTGAACCATTTGAAGACCATCTGCTTTCTCGATCAACCTGTCTTTTGTAATCTTGCATTCTTTCATTTAGAGCAGCCTGCTCATAGTTTGAACGCTCTCGTGATTGTTGTGCATATGTCAACACCTGATGAAAAAAGGTTCAACTTGGTTAGTATTTCTGGTCTAACAATAAAAAAAAAAGGAATAAACAAATATTGAACAGTCCCAAGATATCAAACTGATTAGATCTGTTGCCAGCCAAACCAAATATAAGCTTGCCACCGGATTTCTTACTCGAGAATACCCTCCCTGCACCAACCCCCCCCACACACACAAAAAGAGAGAAAAAGATATGAACATATCCTGCTACAGATTATAAGTCTGACAAGACAACCTCAAAAAGTAAACATTAGTAACTATTGATGGCCTTGTATTGTACATTTTCTGTTTCACTTTCACCAGTGCAAGAAGGTTCAGGAAAAAGAATAAGAAAAAGAATAAAATAAACACTATTACGTAGACAAAGTTTTGAGGAGAGAACTAGCCTTCAATCAAATACCTCTCAACTCATTTAAAAAAAAAGGTAAAAGGGTACCTCTCAACTAGGACTGTCAATTGAGCCTATTGAGTCTAAAACATTGGGTCCAGACTCAGGGCCACTAAATTAACACTCAAGTTTGATTTCTGTTGAATTGAGTCTAGATCTTTTAATATTTTTTAAATAAAATAAATAACGATTATTAGCAAAATATTTTGTGAAAAAAATAAGCATCGTTCATTAACATTAGCATCATATCCTTCGGTTCTTATAAAACAAATCAAAAAATAATCTTAATTGGGTCTTTAGGTCCTTGGGTCTCTTGAGTTTATACAATTATAATTTAGACTCACAACTCTTGGGTCCCATACTTGGCTTGAATCCTACACATATGAGTCCAGACCCAATCTAAATCTGAGCATAGAAAAGTCTATCTAGATCCAAATTGGTTCTTACGAGTCTGGATCTGGATCTGGGCTCTTGAGTCCAATCAGTATAGATATTTCTTAATATATCTGATCATTGGGCATTAGAACTGATGTCCATTAAAGTGGAATGCTTATCTACTTGTGTGAAAGAAAATCAACTTATTTAGAAACAGAAACTGAAACTTAAAAGAAGGTAAAGAAGACCTGGTTGATATATGGCTCCATCTGATGCAGCAGCTCATACCCCTACATGAAGAAAAGTTTCACATACAATGCTTAAAAGCAAAGTTAGATCAAAACCCAAAAAAAAAAAAGGATAGTGTGAGAAATTACCAACCTGTTTGAAGTAACGAAGATGAGCATCCATTGTGCCACTAACTGCTTCCAAGAATTCAAACCTCTTTTTTGCTTCAACGGTTGATAGAGTAGTTACCTGGCGGTTTGACATTGTTAGAATGATACAAATACTTCCAGAATCAGAAATCTAATGAAATTCTAGTGATGGCTAATAAAGAAAAATACACGTACGAGATTGAAGCGAGCCTGCTCAAAAGTGGACCTTGCATTATGAAGTTCCTGAATATATTCATTGAAAGTCGTATTAGCTTCTCAAGCACGAAAAATTTATACGATACGGCAATATTTCATTTCCACATGGTTGAGTTTGTTTCTTCATGTTCCGAGTGCAACCATACCTCCTCCAAAAGAGCAGCTACATCACTCTTTGTACCTTTCTTCAGTGATAGAAACTTCTCGCGAACCTGTGGCAAGGAAAATGCATAACGGTTATAACGCAAATAAATGGTATCCATCAACTTCTGATCCATCAAAGATTCTCCAGGTACAAATAAAACTATATGATTTCCTTGCCAGGTCAAAGCTTAATACTGTTATTGAAATTATAGGGGCTGATGCTATAAAGATAGAGATTAGCAAACTAACTCTGTTCATCAAGCATATAGCTTTTGAAGCTTGGTATATTTGAATATTCAATTATCTCAAACACAAGGACATTGAAACAGATGAATTATGGCATTTAAAGGCGAAGACTGGAGATATAAGCTGACATTTGACTTTAGATAGGTTTAAATTAAGAACCAAATTGTGCTTATATGCTCAAGCCCTAGAGGCAAACATGTATTCAAACAGCAAAGAGTTGAATGACCTGATCATAAGTAAGGCTAGCCTTGTCAAAGCGCTTCCGTGCTTCCTACATTTGAATAAATATAATTAAGCAAAACTTTGAGAAACAATTGCATATATAATAAATTATCAAAATCTCACATGTAGCCTATGAGTTGACCTTTTAAAATGTTCATCCCAAAAAATAAGCAGCCGAAAGAAGTACTTAGTACCTTGACATCATGTGAATCTATATTAACAAACTGCAGCAATCGATCATTTAGCATGTGTTCAACCTGGAAGTATGAAGCAAAATGGGAGACAATAAATCAGTCCCAAAGAAACAAGCGTGGATTACAAAATTTCTCCATTTTCTTGTTCCCTTCTATTTCTCTCTCTCTCTCTATCCAGGAGCTTGGAATAAAAAAGAATAAAAGGCAAGAGTAAATCACAAGGATATTAAGATGTACATTTTATACAATCTTACGATATGAGCGAGAATGGATGTTAATAATTAAATTGAAATCAACCAAATAACAAGAGATGATTACAGCATTAATTTATTCCACAGATAACAGTGGGAATTAAATAATGAATCTCGACTTCATCATCACTGAATATGATTTATGAATCTTTGGTTTATCCACGTAGATTACACTATTTAGACAAAAGATAAAAACAGATATTCGAGTGGAGAAGAAGAATCAATAGCTAAAAAGTACTCGAAGTGCCACATAGAAGTAACAATTGTTTCCCCCCAGATGAAAACGTTTAAGTAACAATAACACGAGTAAAACACAATATATAACTCCATATAAAGAAAAAAGCATCAGTGAAGTGTTACCCTAAATTATTATGGACGGAAGAAAACAAGAAATTGTTCACAACTCTTGTTTAAGCAGCAATACTTCACTTAAGACTGTAAATGACCTTCAAACATCCTTACATCAGGAAATTTCTTAAAGCAATCACAAGGGGAAGTCCAACAAACTCTATGGAATAAAGAACTACCTGCGACCGAAGGACTTCTTTGTATGTACCAATCTCCCTTAATGCGATAGTGAACTTTGTCATGACAGGGCCTGCAAGTATGGAAATTTCGGTGAACACATCAACATTACAGATATTTGCAAATGCCTAATATAGGCATTCCAAAACATAGAGAACCATTTGCTTCATCGAAAGACAGCAATAAGACTAAATTATATCCACTTATGCCCTGGATCTTCTTTTACTGTTTTATTTCTTCTTTTTCATTTTTTTACAGAAACTTTAGTCATGTAAAGAGAGTCCTTTCAGGTTTCATATAGTAGGCTAGTAGCAAAAGTAAACAAAAATCTATGTCAGCAACAAGAGAAAACTTTAATGTAACTAGGTTCAGCTTGTCAGTAATCATAAAAGAATGAGAAAATGTTCTCAAATTATCACAGCGAGTCGAAGAAAATTTAACTGCATCAGGTCGAAAGAATTAAATAACGAAATCACAGTTTAAAAAATTGGAAGAGCCAACTATCAAAATGAGGTAAGGAACCATGCAGAATCATATGGATCAAGCACATGAATATTTATATTTATAAGAGCGAATCAATATCGGGATAATAATAGTGTGTGACGCACCTCCAAAAGCAACACTGATGGGATCATTATGTCCCCCGACCAAAAGTTTCCAGGGCACTTGCAAAAGCAATGTCCCCATCATATCCTTCTCCAAGTCCTTCACTGCGAATTCAAACAGAAAAGTTAGTCGAAAGATAAATGGTTAATAGATGAATCCAAATGCCTTTGTTCCCTCCACTAAAAAAATGCTTAATGAAATGGATTGTCATGCTAAAGCCACAGTTAGAATAAGCTAAAGTGATGCAAAATTACTAAATCCTAAATAGAACTAGGGTGGATATTGTTGCAGTAGTCACAAAAACGATTGATCTATTATTTATCTAAATTCCAATACCTTCAATAAGGTCTCGACAATGCCTAAACCAATTTGAAGGAAAAAAACAGCATCTCGCCAAATCAAAACAGCGGAATCAAATACAGATTGAATAGAACTATGGCAAGTTTGGAGCATCTTGGAAAAATTAACAAAAATAGAGCTTGATTTCACTAAGCAGTCAAAATCAAAAGAGGGAGAAGAAAACTAGTATACTTACGTGTATTTTCGACATCCTTTATAGAATTTCAAACATCGTTCCCTCAAAGATTCAGAGCTTTCCTCCAAGGATTGCATCTAATACACATGCCAGAGGAAGGACAGGGGAAAAAACAATTACTCCAGAAAGCTATGACATTGATGAATTTATAACAAAGCTTACATACTCATAAAAAGATGCAACGCTTCCTACATTTAGCTCAAGAACAGAATGAATCAAGCAGAATACATGAATAAAACTAAAAGAAAGACGACTAATACTTCGCATTTCCACAGACCAATGAAAAGGAGGAGCAATTGATCGAAAGATGGCCAAATTTCTTCGTCCCAAATTCATTTTGTGTAGAAAAGGTGGACAGTCAATTTGGGAAGGGGGAGTAACAAAGAACACATCTAATGATTCAAAACTCAAATGGCAGGTTCAGTAAGAATTTAATTATCAGAATCTAACAATTAGTAAAAATGAGGCGACTTTCAACTAAATTTATCATGATTTTAACTAGCATTTACATGTAAAATCCATATAGAATTAGCAAAATAAAGAATCGAGCTTGAATAATACAGAATTGGCCAGCTCAAAAGTAGGGGGAAAAAAAGAGGAAAAAATTCACCTGCTTCCGGAACATAGGAGAGTCATCCAGCTTGGTGAAATGCATGTTTGCAGTAGCAAAACACCAAAATTCCCTCTTTGCCCTCCTCCTAGTCTTTGTTTATCCCAACAAGTTCAAGTAATTCTTGATCAACTATAACATTCTTGATCAAATAATAAAGCAAATGTACTCGATCTTGGCCACTCCAGTGCCGCAAAAGATCCCTGAATTTGGCTAGTCCGATCTCAAATTAGTATCTAGATAAAAATAGATTATAATAATACTAATATTATTTTCCTGCTGAAATTTAAAGAAAATGAGGAAGAAAAGAAAAGAGCTTTGGAAGGACTAAAGTAAAGTGATATATGTTGTTGGTTCAGAACCCCATAAGAACACCTCAAAACCCTAGAAGAGAAGGGACAATGGGGGCATAAGCATAAGAAAAAACCCCAAAAAACAAAAACAAAAACAAAAAAAGAAAGAAGGGTTCTTGGGGATTGAATTAGTGAATGACTAAGATTAAATCTTTTTATGATTTGGGATTAAGGGTTAATCAAGATTGTTCATGAGAAATCAGTAGACAGTGGGTTTTAGTGTATATAATCAAGAAAGAAACTGAAAATGTTTGTTGACAACAATGTGAGTATGTAATGGAATGGAAGAGAGAGAGACAAGAGACAGACAGCACTTTTATTAAAGACAGCTCCTTTAATCTCACTTTTTCCATTTTTCCAACCCTGTTTTCCTAATTTTCCTAATTTTTTACTCTTTTCTTTTCTTTTTTCACATGAGAGATACTTTCCATTTTCTTTTCTGCATAAACGTTTTTTTATTTTATTTTTTATTGGAGAAAAGTCCCGAAAGTTAAAGCCCAAGCCCTCTTGACTAAGCGTGAGAACGAATTAATTCGCCAATTCGATTTTTTCAATTTTTTAGAACAAAAAAATTAACCTAATTCGAATTTGAATGGACTAAATTATCAAATTCAGAATTCGATTTTTATTGAATTGGCCGATTTCACAAGAAACCAAAATGAACACCAAGACAAATCAAACAATAAATTCAAAATTAATAATATAAACAATAAATTCGTCATCGTTTGATTCAACCATCTTTACACTGAAAAAATTAATAGCAAAATCGACAAAATGATAATTTGTATAGTCTATTTACTTTATATAATCACTATATAATAAAATTATTAAATTATTAAAAAAATGAATTCGAAATCAGTCAAGCCGAATTCAATAATAGATCTACCGATTTTGTTCCATTTTCGACCAAATCGAATTCGGTTTTTACCGAATTCACACTGAG
Organism: Vinca minor; assembly: GCA_026122235.1. Classification (NCBI taxonomy): domain Eukaryota; kingdom Viridiplantae; phylum Streptophyta; class Magnoliopsida; order Gentianales; family Apocynaceae; genus Vinca; species Vinca minor. The sequence continues at coordinate 2,454,406 of JAOCZM010000100.1, read as the reverse complement.
TTACTGAATTCGAATTCCCGAATTGAATTCGAATTCGATCGGTAATTTGGTTAAAATAGAATTTGCTCACCCCTACCCTTGACCGGCAAATTGTAAATCAAGGAATGTGCAAAATGGCAGGAATCTGAGAGAGAAAGTTAATAAGACGATCTTAGAAATTTCGATCAAGAGATAGATAAATAGACACATCACATTACACTGATCGGGGGCGTTCATAGTGATTGAGGGGGTCGAAAACCAAGAAGTGAGCAACGAGTGTATTAGGAGAGTCAGAGTCGAAAAGAGAATTTCTCACTTCTTTCCCTGATTAAAAAACTTGCATGACACTTTCATCTCACACATCTCCTAAGTGATAAAAAGAAAGAATATGTCACAATCGAGATTCGAACATGTATTGCTAAAGAATTTGTTTGAACATTACCTTGTACTTTATCAACGCGTCTATGTCTCTGGATAAGCGGTGCACTTGGATTGATTTTTTATAACTATTATGTCTCAAGGATTGAAAAGGTCAATTGTTTTGCAAGACATAGTAGAAGTCAAATTGAGAATATTGTATTAAAGTAAATGAAGAAATTGTTCACAAATGTTTTATTATTCAACTACAATCTTTATCCTCTCATAAAAGAAAAAAAGAAAAGAAAGGGAAATTATAATGTTTACACTATGGTACTTTTAGAGAAAATCGTTATATATGTACATCAATTATTATTATTTTTTTTTAAATAGCATAAACTTTAAATTAAGCCCTAAATAGTACAACCTTTTTACGCGGCTGCTCTGTTTGTCAAATTAGCGTTTCAGGCGAAAACTCAGGCTAAAAAAGTCATGTGCAAGGCACATGGCTTCGAGGTGTGGGGTTAAAATGTCATTTTCAAATCAGCACCTCTCCCAACCTTAAAAGAAAAGAAAAAAACATATTATTCATCTTTTTCATCATTTTTTCCATAATTTCTTCAAATCTTTATGTCCAAAAATTGTTTTTCTTCCTAATTAGTTTTACCAATCATGCATATTTAGTTAATGGACGTGCGGTTGGGATTGCGGTTTGCGATTTTAAAAATTTGAAGAAATTATGGAAAAATGGATGAACAATAGGATTTTTTCTTATTTTTGAAGGTTAGAGAATATGCTGATTTGAAAATAACATTTTTACCCCACACCTCGGAGCCATGTGGCTTTTTTAGCCTGATTTTTCGCCTGAAACGCTAATTTGACAAACAGAGCAGCCGCGTAAAAAGATTGTGCTATTTAGGGCTAAATTTAAAGTTTATGCTATTTAGAGAAAAGAATAAATAATTGGTGTACATATATAGCGATTTTCTCGGTACTTTTATAATGTTTACACAATTTGAGTTTTTAAATAATTGTTTCAAGAAGACAACAACAAAAATAAATTTGAAATAGTAGAAACAAGCAGAAAGACATTCAGAAGTAAGAGCTTGGTAATATTTAGTATTTGTTTTCTGCTCAAATTTATTATAGTAGTTTTATATAAAATCGAACTAATAGAAAATTTATTTTAGCAGTTGAATTTAACTCAGAAAAAATATTTCGGATTATTTTTCAGAGGAACATAACATTTATTCATTAAAAAGATCAGACAACGCTTTAAAGAGTGCATTAGAAAGACCACTGTCATTCTATAACATGAGACATGATAAGATTAAACTCAATTGAGATAAGAGATGCGCTATCACATTACATTAGCGTCCTCTGAAATATAATTTTGCCTCTGCAAAGGCAAATAATTCACTCCTAATTAGGAAAATATTCCTATTTGTTAACCACACTAAATAGAATAAGTCTAATTAGCAACTGTCTATCCTTTTATTCCTCGACATGAATCTACTTTCAACTAAAGAACTAAGTTTACTATTAAAAATCTAATTAAATTTACTATTAAAAATTTATTTCGAGTCAAAAGTGTCAAGACAACTACTTTAGTTTTTTTTGAACAAGGTGCAATATGTTTGTTTGTTTTAAGGAATAGTAATATATTTGTTAAGTTATGGTTAATTTTTTTTATGAATATTAAGGGGATAGATTGTAGTTTGATTAATCAGGAAAAAAATTGCACTGTCAATTTGATTAATTAAATAGGGAGGGGGGACAATTGGATGAGTGGACAGCCACTTGAGATGGACAATAATGGTTATCTAACTTAATTGCTCTTTCACAGTACTTCCATTTACTTATTATTAAGACCATCACCCATCATCTCTCTAGATCAATCTTGGCTCTTTTAGAATTCTACACATTCTAAAATGTTTTTTTTTTTTTTTTGAGTTAGGGGTTAGTAGTCTGGGCGTTGTGGCCCGGTGTCGAACTCATGACCTCTCAGTCGTGAGCGAAGGGGAACTCCACTGGGCTACGACCTTCTTGACATTCTAAAATGTGATAAGCCTATCTCTTGCGTAATCTAAATCTAATTTTGGCTAAATGTAGTATCTGTTTGTATTGTGCCTCAAACTGAAATTTTAGACTCAACTTTAAATTTATTTCAAAATTAAATCAAAAATTTGAAATTTTGATTATTTAATTCTTTCTGGTTTCATTTTCAAATTTAATTCAAAGATAATTTTGAATTTCAGTTTGATTTTTTTTTTAACCAAATCAAACTCAATCCAAATACACTTGTAGTACTTTCTCTGTTCGAAATTGAATGTTTACATTTCTATATAAAATAAATAGGAAAGTGGATATTCAATTCCTAACTAAGAGAGTATTAACTTTGATACGGAAAAAAAAATAGGACAATGCTAGGGAGCTAAAATTTAGCCAATTAATTGACTAAATTGGTGGCTAAATGGTAAATAATTGGGCGAATCCCTTATACCAACAAAAAATGAATAATGTTTAATTTGGATTTTTAGCCAATTTTACTTAACCGTTTATCATTTCCCAAGAAAATATATAATTGATTCAAATTGTCAACACATTTCACATTATAGCTTTTGAATTTTACAAAGAAGTATACATGCCCATTTATGAGGGCAACAAATGTTGAGGATGACTTCCATTGAAATTTAGGGCCTTTTAGCAAAATCTTCTAATTTAGAGAAATTCGCTATTTACAACACGTGATTATTTTCATATTTTAATTTTTAACACAAATTTTTTATTAAGCTATTTACAGCATGATCTTTTAAGGCAAATTGGTGAATTTCGTCCTTTAACAATTTGCGATTGGTGGTTTTGGTCCCTGATCTATATTTTTTGTTTTTAGAACCTTAAACAATTTGCATTTAGTGATAACGGTCCTTCCGTCCACAACTGTTATAGTCAACCGTCATTCAACAAAAAATTAAATGAAAAACACAAAAATTGAAGGGTATTTTGGGGGGGAAATCTTGGCAAATTGGTGAATTTCGTCCTTTAACAATTTTCGATTGGTGGTTTTGGTCCCTAATCTATATTTTTTGATTTTAGAACCTTAAACAATTTGCATTTGGTGATAACGGTCATTCTATCCACAACTGTTATAGTCGCCTAATTTTGACAAACTCAAATATCATAAAAAAAAATTATCCCCAATCAGGTGTGGTTGCGCTACTAGTACAACCCCATGTGCTGATGTTATCTTCTTTCAGTGTTTTTTGATGAAGAATGTCCAATATGGTGCAACTCACCCTTTTGTACACCCGCAATAGATGGCACTGTATGCGATGTATGAACAGGTCGGGGGTTGCGTTCTGGTGTGGCAACACACTTGGTACAACCGCTTGAGGTGAAATCACTGCCTGCGTCACATTGTTGTATGTGATCCTATGTTGCTGCTTCTTCAGTACAACATGTTTAGCAGCCAATTGCACTTGTTGGCGCAATACACTGGATTGGGCCTCAATTTTCCCCATATCAATGCCTTCATTGTCTTTAGTTCCACTTGTATCGGGGTTTTTTTCTTCATCACCGGAAGCTTTCTTGTACTCAACAAAGAGTTAGATACCATATCCAACCATTGTCAGGCCAACCAAAGTCAATTTCTAGTCTCTGCTAAACATCAATTCTTCAATCATTTAAGAGAAAAAATTTGTGGAGTTTTGGATCGGGTGCTTGAAGATTTTGGCAGCCGAAAAGAGAGAAAAAACGACTCGTGGCCGGTAAGGGTGAAAAACAGAGGGAGAGAGTTGGGCAGTTCAGTTGGGTTGGGGAAAAGGAGATTTGGAGTATTTTTAGGCAAATTGGTGAATTTCGTCCCTTAACAATTTGCGATTGGTGATTTCGGTCCATGATCTATATTTTTTGGGTGAATTACCCAAATTAACCCCAGTGTCTTGAAGAGTTTTTAAAACAAAAAACAAAATTAATTATTTCCGTCACAGTTCTGGACGGAAGGACCGTTGTCACCAAACGAAAATTGTTTAAGGTTCTAAAAACAAAACAAAAAAAAATAGAACAAGGACCAAAATCACCAATCGCATATTGTTAAAGGACGAAATTTACCAATCTGCCATCTTTTAATGACTACTCCCTCCAATTCACAAGATAGGTCTTTTTAGGGGTTTTTTTTTGTTGCATAATATAAGTCTTTTTTTACAAAAGTTTTGCATTTGTGGACTAATATACCCCTACACAATTTAATCCTACATCATTTAATGTGTAATTTTCAAGTACTATTTATTACTCCATTATCAAGTCTTTGTTATTGGGACTTATACCTCTATTATCAAGTCTTAAGATTATTAATTTATATATGTGGCAAAAGAGACATAAACCACTATTCCAAAATCATGGATAACATGAGTCTCCTCAATCGACTCCATTGATAAAAAAGTAGAATGCATCTAATTTTAGTTAGTACTCCTTTTAAATACACGTGTTGAAGAAAAAAAATTAGTTTAGGCTCCATGAATTGTTTTTTGATTATTTGGCCAAATTCAAATTTTAATTTTGCTACCAAAACTAAAAAAAAATTGGCTGTGATTTATTACTCCATGGATTTGGATGTTTTCATACTACTCCATGAGTATGTTTTTAGCTAAGCGGCTACTTGGAATCATACATAATTAGTCAAAATTAAGATAAATATTAAATGTATCAAATGATAGTTACAAGAGGGAGATGGAACCTTTTTTGGAGATGTTGATTGTGAGGAGAGATTTAATGTTATTTGGTGTATTAATTAGGGTTATTTTAGTTAATTAGATTAGTATCTTAATTTGTGTGAAACTCCTACAAAGACCTATATTTTGAATCGGAGGGAGTATTAGTTTTGTCAAATTAGTGAATCCAGCACAATTTTAAGCCAAAAAAAGTCACACGCCCCCGCACATGACTCCGGCATTAAGGGCAAAATAGTCTTTTTAAAGATGGATATGACAGAATGGCTGAAGGGCTTACCATTTCTTTCCCAGAATCCTATCGCCTTGGAACGAATCGCATTTGTTGCTCCAGAAAAATTAAACTCAAGGAAGACTCTGTAGAAGCTTATAAGGAAAAAGGCGTCTGTGGATAACTTCTCATCCGAATCCATTTCGGAAAAAGGCAAAGAGGATGCAGATGCTGCAGCTGATCATATTTCCACTGAAATTTTTCCGATTAACATAGCTTGCAGCTATGAGTCTAAAATTGCAGAAGATCAGTGTTTGATATCCATATCGAAAAGGAAAACCAATGGGAAGAATGAAGAAGCAATTGAGTATGTAAGACAGGTCAGCTTCGACCATCTAGGCTCGTAACAAACATTTCGATGGGGCATCAAACGAAACCAAGAATACAGGATGTCATGTTCGACGTAGCCTGTAAAGGTGCAAAGAAGCATCAAGGTCTGAAATCCACTGCAGAAAGAAATTTAGGCGCGAAGAAGAATCAGGCAGAGACTTCCAAATTTAGATCCAAAATGCCTGTCAGCTTTGGTTCAACACTAGCAAGAGTGATTGCAGACTTCCAAACAAAGAAAAGAAGGTTCTTCATCTACCTTGGTTGAGAAAAGCTTAGGAAAAGGACTACCCTTCCAAGTACATAAATTTTCAGCTCAGAGTCATCAAAATAGCTTTAAAGGAAACTCTGGAACAAGAAATGGGTTTGAGGATGGATTGCTTAAGAGAGTCAAAATCGATCTCTGATTTGAAGCAATCACAATTACGAACGACCAACCATACAAAATCACCAAGGAAATAAGAACCTTAAACTTCGCATCACCTTTGCAAATTGTAATAACAAGAATGATCCAAAAAGATTGCAGCTTCACATATCATTTGCAAGTACCTATGTAATCTTTACGCCAGTGGGGGGAAAAAAGAAAGAAGAACTTCTAGTAGAAAACTATATAGACACAAAGAATATACCTCATTCTCAACATCAATTGTATATATTTTTTAACCAATTTATTCAGCCCCGGCAGCAGACTATTCAAAATTTCTTGACACGGTAAAAATGATCCGAGGGCTGCTGATCACTATAACTTATCAGCAATTCGTCCCAATGCATCTGCAAGTTTGTTAAGAACCGAAATCAAGCTATTCACGTGGTCTTTCCTCTGTTCCCTTTCCAACTGCAGGTGAATATTCTGAGATTCAAGTTGGGAGCTCAGCAAACTTCCATTCCGTTCCAAAGCTTCAACCAACTGATCTTTGAGGTTTCTTGTTTCGTCTTCCTTCTCTACTTCTTCTACAGTGTTCCTCTTTCGTTTCTTTCCTTCCTGATTTCTTCCTGTCTCTGGATCCAACGTAGGCTGCTTCTCATAACTCGTTCCTGCCAGAAAACTCAAATTAAATTAAACAAGCATTGAGTATCTCATTTTGCATTCAACAAATCAGAAATAGATTTCTAATATTATTTTCTTAGGGGTAAAAAAGATTTCATTAGTCCCCTTCCTTTTGTTAATCCCGGAAGCAAATTGGTTGAACTTTGATCGATCAGCCGGTTTAACATCCAAAAAAGTAGACAAACTCAAAGAACAGTATCAGGATTTGCTCATACAAAATGCAACTTATTCCTTAATAAAGATTTGAATTTGTCGAAAATTGGAATTCAGGAGGAGGTACCTTGACCAGGAGGATGCTCTTGAGAGAATGTTTGATACTGCTGCTCTGCAAATTTTTAACACATTAAGACGAAAATCATCAAACAGCTCAACAAATAGCAGAATTAGCAGAGAATTCGAAATAGAAAGAAAATAAAATACAGAAAGCAATAGGAGCTATTTTACTTGGACCCGGGTACGGTTATGTATTTAGGTATCAGGTACTTAAACATATAAAAGAAAGTGCTAATCGGTGTTGACCAGATACGGTAAGTATCCCACAGCCATAACCATACCCATACACATGTCGTGTTATGTCGACACGGTAGGCATAAAAGAAGGGCCCGAGTAACATAGAATTGTAGTAGGTTTTCATCTTAGTAGCTAAAAACATATTCTGGCATAAGAAGGCATCTGGCATTTCTACTTGAAGCTAAAATGAGAAGACAAACATATGATTTAAGTAGTATAAACAAACAAAAAATCTGGAGGATTAAAAAAATGGTTGCTTTATTCTCTCTGTCTGCATTTTCTTTCCTTCCATATTTATCTAAACAAAGGGCTAAAACAATCATGTGATGGTGTAATAACAGAGCACAAAAAGAAACAAACATCTCAAAGAAGCTGCTTAATTCATCTGATTAGTCAAATAGAAAACACAAAAGACAGAATCTTTTACTCAATTTCTATTCTTGCAAGTGTACAAAGACATTACAGTATCAGAGCAGTTCACCAATTGGTCATTGGCGGATATAAGTGAGGTGGGACTGCTGGTCGCTCTTACATTTTCAAAACGCCAAATTTTCTATTTTTTCTGAGTAATCTTTTAAAATTTTATTTCATCCCCTCAATTTATATTTCGTCTCCCAATGTATAAGTTATGGATCCGTCCATGTCGCTAGGAGCCAACTCTGAAATCTCATGCCCCTTGGTCCTAGTTATGTATTCTCGCTTGGAGAGTCTCGAGAGCCCCAATGAGGGTGAATATGATACTAGTAAACTAAAGTCGAACAATGATTAAATACTATGCAAAATAATTCTACGATGATCTAGTATATATATCAGCCTTAAATTTAAAGGTTCAATTCCAATTCAATCTATGGTGATCACAAATGATTATGAGTGAATGCTTCATGCACGTAACATGTTTGTAAAAATACCTGAAATAGGAGTAGGAGCCACCGGAACCACAACAACAGGAGTTTCCTTCCCCTTATCATCTGGGCTTCTTCTCTCAAACCCAACCCCAACCCCAACCCCAACCCCAACACCACCCTCCTCCTGATCCCCTAAACCCGACTGCTCAAAATCCGAAAACAATCCATCGTCCGCCGCCGCACTCCTCCCACTATCAAACACCGGCCCCACCCCTAATCCCAAAGCCAATCCTCCTTCTTCTTCTTCCTCTCCTCCTCCTCCTCCTCCATTATCACCGCCGCCACCATCAAGAATATCATAAACTTCTCTATCAAAAAACCCGGGAAGCTTTCTTTCCCGCCGTAAATCATTCCTCATAACCCAAAACGACTCCGTTTGATGATCTTCCTTCTTTATCGAAGACTCCCATTCTTTAATCTTCTTAAAATCACCTGCTAAATTACTCCATCTTTTCCGACACTGAACTGGCCCGCGATTAACTCCATGTCTTTTACAGTAAGATGAAACCGATGCCCATTTTGGCTCCACCTGACCCGACGACCCGAAAGCTAACCCACCCGTCCGGCCGCCTCTCCGTACTCGGTTTTCTGCGACTTTCTTACCTTGTATTAGTACGAGGATTTCTTGCCGAGTCCACCGTGGCAGCCGTGGAACTTTGGCGGCGTCATCCGGAATAACGTCGAGGAGATTGGTGGATTGACGGTCGTTAACGGCGACGGCAGAAGATGTTGTTTCGGGCTGGGCCGGAGCGTCAACGGGCTGCCCTGCTGGAGAAAGGCTCAATTGCTCAAACGCCATGTGGCAAAAATCAAAGGTTTTATTGGTTAAAGTAAAAAAAAAAAGGTTTTTGTGAGCAGCACGTGACTTCAAACGGGTTTAGGGTAACGGCGTTTTAGTTTTTCAAAAGACTTTGTAGACTGTGAAGGGCCAGAAGAAGAATCATTGTTGTTGTTCCTTCTTTTCTAGGGATTAGAGAAAATAATGGAGAGAGAAAGAGACCAAAGGAAGAAGGACTTTTGATTTTGAGAGATTAGGCTTTGGGCTTTTTTGGTGATTGTGGTGATTAAGAGGGATTTGTTTTTTGCCATTTGGAGGTACTAAAATGCCCTTCTAAAATATTGTGATCTTTCGTGAGTTTGAGGAGGAAATTGACATTTTGTTACTTTTGGATGGATGTTAAGGTAGAGGTGAGAGAGAATCTTATCTCTTAATCTTGATCTGTTCTAATAGGAAAGTATTGTTAAGTCTTATTAATGGTTCAAGATTTTGGTGTATAACAAATTTCAGCTGTCGAATACGAAATTTGATGGCTAAAATTCTCTTTAGGAAAAAACATATATTTTTTTTAGAACCGTCTATTTTTCATTGAGAACACCATTTTTCAAAGATAGTGAATAAGTTAAATAAACAAGTGTTATTTCTCAAAATATTTTAACCGTCAAATGTAATTTGACGATTAAGATTTGTTTGCGGAACAAAACGCATTCTGCATCATAATTCGACTGTGTATTAATGATATTATTTATTTTGATAGCATAACATAATTGGAGATTACTCTCTAAGTTTGAAGATTGAAGGTGAGTGCAATGTGTATATGTGTTTAGGGCACCTTATTAGTGGATGAAATCATTTCATATATATTTGTTTAGGTCACTTTTCCTATCATATATAGTATTAGGGTGAAAATCCTCTGTCTCTATTTGTGTGTGTCCCCGTGTCCCCAACCAATCAGAATTTACTATATAAATATTTGTTTCAATTATATATACACATGGTGAATTGTGATTGGTTGGGGACACGGGGACACACACAAATGGGGACAGAGGATTTTTTGCCATAGTATTATGGTCTGTTTGTCTACGCGCTTTAGTCGGCAACAAAACCTTTTTTTTTGTTATATAGCTTCTAGTTAAATTATACAATCAAAGGTATCCTACTCCAGTGGGGTATGCGTCTGCCAACGAACTTAAGATCGTGGGTTTGATACCAAGCTTTAATCTCTCTCTCTTTAGGGCTATCTCCTCCTCGTCTGAGACAATTCTCTCTCCCTTATATGCACAACTGCCAAATCGAACTTCAAAAAAAAAATCCAATTTGATCAATCTGTCTTCTACAATTAAAATATGTTTATTATTGTACTTTTTGCCTAATCTCTTTTGGTCAAAAGTACACTTTATCAATTTAATTTTATATCTAAATACCATAGGAAATAAGAAACCAAAGGAAAGATTAGAGATTCAAAGAAATAAAACTTGTCCTATTTGATCTTTATTATATATGCCTGCTACTAGTACTAGTATGTAGATGTAGGATACATAGATATTTGGTGCTAATCTAGTTTAAGAAAGAAATAACCGATATAGGGAGAAAGAAATAAAATATTCCTTATCCTAGCACCAAAAAAAATAAAATTATGTTTGAAATCTTGTCCACTTTTGTTCTCCACCTTTAGTACTTTTTTTTAATATATTTTTTTTTAGTGAATTGATATCCGAGTTTTACAGACTAATTCTGATTACAAAATAAGTTTGAACATTTGAAATTATGTGACTTCTCGAGTGACTTGAATTCTTAACCTTGCCATGGACATGTCATTGAGGGTTAAAGACGAGGCCACATTAGGTCGCTTCTTGAGCAATGGCGGATTTAAAGGAAGGTATCGGTCGTCCTCAATATTTTTCGAAATGTCATATTTTCAACTAAAATTTTATTTTTTCTAAAGAACCTTTTAAAATATTACATCTCGCTCTCAAATATATATATATTTTTGGAAATTTTATACTTTTTCCCTCCCAACACATAAGTTCTTAATATGTCTCCTAAAAAAAGTTATTAATCTTTCTTTATTCTCAATGACTAAAACTCTTAACTTTGCCATGAATATATTAGTGGAGATTAGAGATGAAATCAGTTGAAGTAAGCTTGCTAGTCAGCTTTGGTAACTTTGGAAGAGGAGGAGGGGGAGGGGGGATTGGCTAGTGATATTGCCAAGGCAATTATCATCCTGCCAAAGCAATTTTCACATAAAAGACAACATTGCCCCTCTAGTCAATTAGTTATTCACATTAAATATTTCATATCCTCAATCATCTCTCTCAAATCCATCACTCAACTCTCTCTCCAAGCATCTCTATCCTCATTTAACAAATCATATACTCCATCTCCCATTCTCTCTCCTCCCTCTTATCTTCACTCCCCTGCGCTTATACGTTAATTCATGAAAATCTTAAGGGGGGTGTATTCAATCCGGATTTTAAAAGTTTTTAACTGATTTTCAAAAGTTTATGGATTCTGCTGACTTTATGGATTGTTTTAACTCTATGCAGAGTCTGCGTAGAGTCTATTTTATTAGATTGATTTATCAAGATTTCTTTTGATTTATAAATTCTATAGATTATTTGAATAGCACCAAAAAATAAAGAAAAGACTGATTCAGTGGTATTTTTGGAATTACATCAATTTGTTAAAAATTTAAAAAGTTTGGCGATAGTCTTTGATTTTTTTTAGATCACATAACTGCGGCTTTTTTGATTTATTTGTTCAAGGTTTGTATAATTTACTTAGTGGTATTTTTTTCTTTGGTTTAATTAAGATATGTTTTGTGATAAGTTTTGTTTGAACTTTTTTTTCTCTTTGATTTTCTCTTTCAGGAAAATGAAATTCAAGTTTGAAAAATAGAAATTTGTGGTTAAATAGAGAAGAAAATTGTTTGGATATTATGACTTCTTTTTGGGAAATAAACATTTCATATTGAGTTTTCTAACGATGTTAAAAAAAAATCTGTAGTTTGAAATATTTCTTTGTTTTTCTTATAATTTTATAGAAATGAGATTACTAAAAAAATTGTAATCTAAGATAAAATTATAAAAGACATTTTAATTTTAATATTAATGAGAGAAAATCAAAATCTTGAGAAAAAAGAAGAGATTTTACCATACACATTTAAACCTATAAAATCCATCAAAATCCTACCTTTAATGAAATCTATGAGAATCTATAGAGTTTTGAATACCTCTAGATTTTAATGGACTTTTTAAAATCTAAATTGAATACCTCTAGATTTCATTGGACTTTTTAAAATCCAAATTGAATACCTATAAACTTTAAAACTACTTAAAAATCCTATAAAATCTATGTTGAATACACCCCCTAAAGCTCCTTTCTCTCCTTTTTATTTTTGAAAAAGAAGAAGAAGAAAAATCAAAGCTCCCTTCTCTATTAATTTTCATTATTATCTGCCAAATGTTGATACTTTTACATCAAAGGAACATTAATCATTTGCTATTTCATGGTACTTTGGTACTACTCTATCAATGAAAAGCTTGAAATGGGTTTGGAAATGGCAATACTTTGCTCTTCAGTAATCTCTCTTCGCCATGGTGTAAATGATTTATCATTCTAAATGAATATATCAAAAGCTTCAAAATTGAACTACAATTGACATGAAAATCTTGCTCTTAAAGATTACTCCCATATAATATAATCAACTAAGAGGGTTTTACATTAATAACACATGAGGAATCTGCTATCCATTTTGGTGTTCTAATATTAGTTGGACGAAACTGATTGCAAAAGATTAAAAAAAAGGCCAACACGTCAGGCTAGAGAGAAAAAATGGTGAAGATAGGAGGATACCAGCAGAGGCGGATCTACATGGAGATCAAAGAAACAAGTTTAATTTTCACCATAAATTGTTGAGGGACCACCATAAATTTCAATCCTAAATTGTCTAATATGTAACGAAATTTGTAGGTTCCCCCTAAATTATTGAGGGACCACCCTAAATTTCAATCCTGGATCCGCCCCTGATACCAGACCAGGAATTCATTTTGTTCGGAGGGGAGCGAGAGAGAGGGGGAGAGAGATAAAGTTGAGGGATTGATTCGAAGAGAGAAGATTTAACGGGAATAACTAATAAATTAGAGGGCAATCTTGTCTTTAGATTGAAAATTGCCTTGGCATGATGGAATTTGCCTTGGCAATATCATCACCCGGGGAATTCGGTACACACAATCTTATTACTTAATGCTTATTAGTGGACCCTCCATAAAAAGTGCCACTATCTACTTAAACGGGTGTGATTTATTAGGAATTAGAATTAGTGCACGATTGTCCTTCTCCCAACCAGTAATTCCTCATTGTTAATTATCTCTAATTGAAATCTTTGAAATTGCTTTTCCTCTAATAATTTCAATCCTAATCAAACACCATAATTATGGAAAGATTGTAATCCTTAAACGGAAGATTATAGATATAAGTGGTGGGGTAGAGGCATTGGTATCACTTGGTCCCATGGATCCCTTTCTTTGGGTCTTCTAACATCAGCTACTCGACTACTAAATTATTATACTTATCTGTATGATTTCTTTTTTCGAAACTTTTAATCTCAACCACTAAACTATTATAATAAAATTAAGTCACATTCTTTTCAGAAAAAAAAAAAAAAAAGTTAAGTCACATTCTTTTACTTCCTTTAACTCCGCTTATCTCTTAAATATTTAACTTGACTAATTAATCTTTTTTAGATATTTATCCACGCATTACAAAAGCGAAACTAATCAAATCCAAATGGAAAACAGTAACGGGCCTTATTGCCCAGTTGGTCTCTTACCAAGTCCGGACGGTCATCCTTGGGCTGAATATATGTTTCCCCAAGTCCAAACAAGACTTGTTGGCTCAAGGTTCTTCTTGTATCCTTAAGCAAGTTTAACTTAATTGGCCTCGCCTATAGTGAGGTTAAGGGTTCGAGTCACCCAGAAAAAGAATCTAATAAGTATACTCAAGTATGTCCAGCATATTTCTTAATCGGAATAGTCGGGAACCCGGATACCGATTTACCGAAATGCAAATTCATAAATATTCAACCAAAAGACAAGAGAAGAATGCATCTCAATAATCAATTCTTTGGACCCTATCAAGTCTCAGCTGTCCAAAATGGAGTTGTAGGCAACTGAAAATTGTTCAATGAATGAAAAAGTATTCTATAAAATCCGCCCGACGAATAAAAATAATGTACACAATTTTTTTTCTTCCAATTATACAGAGAGGAGTCATCTTCATCCTCACTACTGCTAAGCTGCATCAGTGGCGGAGCAAGGTCCCAAGAATTTTCAATTTTTTTTATATACTAGGTATATATATTCAACGGTTCAGAATAAAAGAGATTTTTTTTCTACTACACCCCCTCCCCCTAAACTTAAATGCATCATCATCATCAGACTAATATAAACGCTTACGGCAAGTTGTTGCTCCACAGAAACAATGCTTCTCTTTAACTATACCATCAGGGCCAGCAACACTATCCAGTGGATAACCGTAATCATAAGTAAGTTCCTGAATTTTAAACATTTTTGTTACCATATTCTAGATATATTAAAAAATATCTGAAGATATCTAGGAAACAAGTAAAAACATGTTACCTGAAATGGAACAATGTCTTCTGAAGCAAATAGAACAATTCGAGCGAGTCTGGGATCCAGGTGTGCACTTAAGACGCACTGAACAAAGAGATTAGGCTCACAGCTGTGGTTGATAAATCTAGAAACACTACCAATTGATTTTGCATCTACGCAAAATTCTGGAGTTTCCTCTAAATACATATCATCTATTTTCTTCAAATAATTACGTAGAGGTGCAGATACAGCTCCTAATCGTTTCTGGAAGAATAAATATATTGAATCTTACATTAAGTGTTTCCGAAGATTTCAGGAGACATAAAAGGAACAAAACGGATTTTCGATTTGTTAAGGGGTATACCTCTCTTCCTTCAACCTCCTTGATTGTATGCAAGCAATCAATTTCAAAAATATATTCGTTATCATCCACATTATCTAACTCGTCCGTCCGCCTAAGAACTCCTACATATTCACACACAGGTGCGCCAGAAGGAATGAAGTCTCTCGACCTAACAGCCCACCCTCTATCTGTTGTGCGAAAAACCTATCCAGAAAATAAATTGATTATCAAGTACATCAAACAATGTGGACGGATTTAGTCAATTATTATGGTGAGGTCACCTCAAGTTGATATTTAATTCCGTGTTGAGAAATGCGGTTGATGCAATCAGGTCCGCAACCACAGTTTGGTCCACACTCAAATACGACATCCCTTGCTCTAGTCAATCTGGTTTTGTTGTTTAAAAGAAAACATAAGATCCAAAGCCAAGGGAAAAACCAACAAAGACAACAACATAGGAAAAAGGAAAGAAGAAAAGCACTAGGCATCACTAAGCTCTTCTTCTACCCCCAGTTTAGTTTGACAAATTATAAAAGGCATCTGAAATACTAGTTGTTTCATGTTCTTTTATTTCTTATGGGAGTCTTATTTCGTGCTGGTTGATGTCTAAGGTGTACCAGATGCAACAATACCAAACAAATACGTGTGTCGTTCAAATCTCACCTGCCTCCATTATGTCGTACATAAGGAAATTTGGAACCATTTAGAGAAGCACAAGCACATCTCTTTGGATTCTTATCACAAGTTCCTTTACACTTGCATCCATCAGCATTAGGAGGTAGGCCCACACTTTCTGCGACTTTGATATTCTTCGAGTATGTAAATCCTGTACAATTCCAATTGACTCTTTGATTCTCCCCTTCATAAATCTCTCCTTTTGAACTTATTATTAAACAGTTTCTTTAAATGATCTCACCAATTACCTAAAAAAATACGGTCCAATAAAGGCCAGACAGGGCTCTTAGTTCAAAGTAAATTTACCTGTTGGTTCAAAGGGACTATCATCAATTAAGTTGACAAGGGGAATAGGTATTTCTTCTTCACCACCAGAGATATCCATGGAAACCAGCCTGCAGGAATACTCAAAGTTGATTTATGAATGTATGTTTAGTGCGAGGATGACGTTTAACATGGCTACTAGTGACAGGCAATCTTACCCAGGTGTTGTGCAAGGAGCACAAGGGGAATGTGTCTCATTGAGATGAACCTGTAAAAACAAATTGCGAAAATTCAAAAGATAAATTCCAAATATGTAGCTACCATTTATGGAGCCCTTTTGACGTTTTAATTGAGAAGCATTATTTTTCTTATACAACTAGAGTTTCTCGTAATTAAACAAGCAGAATAAATATTCTGCATTAAGACCAGGAAGTAGGAAAATTGAGAACCTGATTCATCGTCAGCTTGGGCTGCCCTTCAACCCGTCTCAATCGAGACTTATAGGCAAGACAACCAGATTTATCTTCATGGGCCCAACGCTCAATGACCTACAGAAAAAACACCAAATTGATTAGACGAAAAATCTTTACAAGTGCTTAGTTTATATGAATTTTAAGGGTTTTATGTTTCCAAAACCCAAAATGAAAGGATGAGCTCCTCGTAGAAGCCAATGTTCACACCTCCCAACCCCTACACTTTCGGAGGAATGGCGATGTGAAGTGCTCCTCTACTTATTTACTTCTCTCCCTGTTTCCATCTTAAGCAAATGACATAAATGGCATGTTTACTCTCTACATTTGCTTACCCTCCATTTTTACTTCCATATTTCACCTCAACTAAAGAATGCCTAATACTGCAACAAAAATTGGAGTACGTTTATCTTTCACTTTTTAAGGAAATGAAATACTATGTTCCCCTTAAATGTAAGCGTTGTCAGTTGCATAAACTGTCCTTACCAAACAATGCATACTGCATCAACATTGCGAAAAGGAAGAAATCAAAGAACAAAGCATCGGATAGGAACTATACACATACCTAAAATTCAAAAGTCCATAAGCAGGTTTGCACTGAGAATAAGATGCATACCTTGTACAAGCCATCATATGTATAAACTTGATTGAAGTAACTAGTGCTGGATTTATTCCCTCGGACAATTCTAATAGGAATTGATTGATCCAGATTGTTCTGCAAGCAAGCAAAAGGAATTAACATCAAAGGTCAGTGACAACAACTCGAAAATACTAATGCAACAATAAATGTTTTCTTTGTGCCTATTCCCTCAATGGATGGTGAGAAAAAGAAAACTAATTAGATGGCTCCTTGTTAGAGTAATTCTAAGATATTCCAATAACGAAAAGTGTGTTTCAGCCATCAACGCTATCATCTGTCAGAGAGCCATCGTGGCTATCAGAAGTCGAGAAACATACTTAACATCGCATCAAGGATCTTATATTGCCATTTGCCACTAACAAGCTGATCCTATGATGGTCTTCTAGCAAAGATATTTAATGAATTTTGATTATTGAGCTTCAATATGCATGAAAAAACAAACTGACTTGAAAAAATCAATATAGCTTCCTCTCTCTAAGAATAATTTCAAATTATCAAAGCACTCACCTTAAGTGAGTGATTACCATAACACATGGTTGGATTCTGCAGTTGAAGTGGCTTAACTATCTGGTTATTTCCACATAGAATAGTATAAATGATATCATCTGAATTAAGCTCATTATGCCCATCCTCAACAGACAACACAATTGCCACGGCAAGAGGAAAGGTGTAATCTTTGTACTCCTCCTGGAATTTTGTCACGAATTATAGTATAAGATATTGATACGGAATAACAATGGATAACCTATCTAAAAGAATATTTATGGTGATAACAGAAAAACATTAGAGAGCAGTAGAAATAAATAACTTGAACACGTTATAATTACATCAGACCAACCAAACATAAGAAAATACAATAGAGAACAGCTGAAACACATATAATGGTTTCAATAACTTCATCAACCGTATAACAACAAAAGTACTCAATCCAATACCATTTCACTGTAAGCGTTTCCCATGGAATCAATATCGTGGAGCCATTCATGATGAAAACCCAGAGCAACCATTTCAGCTCGTGAATGAAACTGATAACCAACATCAATACCTGTACCAGTAAGGTAAAAGATGAAAATAGACTTCTGAAAAAAAAAACATGGAAAATGACTATTTCAACCAAGAAGCTATTAGATATCATCCCCCGTCCCAGCTTTCTCATATGGAATTGAAGTCTACACTGAAATGACTAGCAAAGACCGTTGTGAGAATCTTCCAGGACAAAATACTTAAATAAATCAACTACCAGAAACAAACAAATAAATAACAATGGTCAGGTAAAACGATACTATAGCAGATCAATAAACAAAGTTTAGAATTCAATACCAGGAAGATGACCAAAGCGTTTCCTAGGGTACATTATTGCATCAGTTGCATACATCTACAAACAAGGAGAAAGAAGAATCAGTAAAATTTGAATATGTGTAGTTCCGTTGTCATTTAGCAATTATCGGACTCACTGCAGTGTTCAAGTAATGCATCATTATCTACCATGAAGGTTAATTAAACTGTGTTAATATTCAATATGAGCTCTACAAAAAAGTCAAATGGTGTAGAATATAATTATTCTCATGCAAGCACAACATCCTATTCAGGTCAATCAATTTAATAGCTACATGTTAGCAGACCTAGAATATAATTAATATGCGGTGAAGAAAATCATGTATGCTAGATAAAAACTACAGTGCTTTCCAAGTACATTAACAAACTGTGTTAGAAGCTGGAGAACTACTCACCTTGGATAGAGCCTTTATGTCAAGTTGCATGGATGCCTTGACATGCTTCTCAACAGAATTGTTCTCTCGCTACGCAGTATAAAGGAAATAACTTAAATTATTATTTCTTTTTAAAAAAAGGCATAATATACCGTTAAAAATTCAGTGCATATACCAGTAATTAAGACTTGAGGTCCTATCAATAATATAAAACTTTTCAGTGTACTCCGACACATCTTGCTGCATCAAGTGCTAACTTTTCTGTCTTCATCGAGCAACTTAAATAAATAGTATTTGGCTGAATGGCCATCGACCTTCCTACCAGATAGCCTTCTTGGACGAAGAAGAAGGGCGGCTTCTTTGATTTAGATTCTGGCCAGCCCTTACTTTCCTGGTAAAACATATGCTCCAGGTTTCTTAACACAATCTAGTAAAAATGGCTTTCCTATAGTAAACTTCGATAAATCATATTTCGGATTTTTACCTTTCTAAATTCATCATAACTGATTCACTCTCAGGCAACAATGCCAACTATTGATTTAAAGGCCATTATTATATCTAAGTTTTATATTTCATTCAGTTAACTTTTTTGTATCTAAACTTGTATGCAACTTTTTTTTTGCGGACTACTCGTTCTCATGCAAGACAAAAGGTTTGCTACACCCACCCACCTAACCCAAATAAAAAATAAATACAAACTATATAAACTGCAAAGACCATCAACAAAAAGAACAATACTCACATGGAAGCAAATAAATATGCACACTAAATGCATATAAATATCATAGAGATAGCAAAATAAGAAGTTTATACAAGGCATACTAGGTACAAAACTTACTTTACGTTTTAAATCTTCAGAATTTCCCTGAATGTCATCCTCCTCTTTCTTGTGTAACGTCTGTTTTTCCTTGAGGAAAACACAGCAAGTTTAGGATAACAGTTGCTTGTCAAACCATGAAAGAAAGAAATACTATGAGATAAAATCACAACAGAACCATATGATATGATAACCTAATCTTGTGTGGGCCAAGATAATGTATACAATTAGGACAGGAAAAGATGAAATATGACGACTATATGAGAAACGATGCAAAAGCTACTAGGAAGCCAGTGGGATTTATGCTATAACGAGAGAGCACTAAGCTGCCGTAGCTAATATAGAAGCGAGAAGAGATCATTTCTTTGTATGCCAAAATTTAAAACAAGTTCGGGCTAATTAAATAGGAAAACTGCTGCTTCATTGACTAGTTACCACAAACAATATGTTTATACTAAGATTCAGTCTAAAGTGGAATAGTTGATTCCTCTTAAGCGTATGAAACATCCAACTTTTCAAAGCTAGAGTATCCAAGGAAGTTGTATGAAGTTATAGTAGTATATTAGCAAGGAAAACGCCAGTCTCAACCTATCTTGTACTTGCCAAAGTCCCAAAACCGCAACTTCAACACAATTTTTATCTTAAGGGTGAAAGAAACCATGATAAGCATACAATATTGATCACCTGAACATATTGAAGGTAAAGTCTGCTGAAAGTTCTTATTGTCTCTTTCACAGTTGCATATGCACTCTTTCTTCCAGCACCACCAGACAACGAACTACACCTTGTGATCAACCGTTTGTTATTGGATGCCTCTAAGTCAATATCCCGGCCATCACAACCACCCTCATTGGCGGCAATAAAAGAAGTATCAATGCTAGTTAAAATTGAATTACTTGCATTCCCTCGTTTAGCTGCATATGTTTTTCCAGTGTTCCCATTTCGCAAAACTTTTTTCAGTTTAAAAGAATCAAATTCATATCTTAATTCTACATCTACCAGACTTTTATCATCATCATTCAACACCATATCTTCATTATGTCTCATTATTTGATGGATCTTATTATCATAATTTACAACACAAGCAATTTGTTTTTCCTGTTGTACCGTCGTTTTCAAGGAAGTTCCATAACAAGGTATTTTATTGTTGTTTAACTCCATCCTGCAAGTCATCTTCTGTGCAAAAAACCTCTCTGGCAAAGAGTCTTCCCTTAGAATTCCTCAATCTGTCAAAGATCAGCCACAATCCATTTAAATCTGCAGAAGATTTTATCTAAACAAAGCCAAATTAATAAAAATGGAAAGTTTAGGAATACTTCTATCATGGACCCCCTCCACGTCATGAAAGAGACGTTTTTTCATATTTCTTTTTTAATTCAATTGTGAATTCTGAACTACAAAGTCCATATCAAAATTTTCCGAAATTCTGGTGCAAACAGAACAACAACTATACATGTGAATGTGCTAAAAATCAGGACTTTAGTGGAATTTGAAATGCAGGAAAATGAAAGGGAAAAAAAACCTCAATTAAACACAAAGACTATAAATTTACGGATTAAACCTCAGATTTTCGGTGTGATTAACGGCTTGCGAGTAAAATTCAGCAGAAAACATTTGAGGATTTGTTTCTTTTTTTGATATAGAACAATCAGGAAAAGTAAGTGATCATTAAAACTCCAATCAAAACAGCGGAAAATCATAAAAGTACCAACAAAAGAGAGGGAAAAACAAACACTAGAACAAATGCAGATAAGTAAGAGGAATTGAAATTATAAAGAACTTCGTGTTAGACCCTACTCCAAGAACAAAAGGCTGCTACAAGAACTGTCACTGTTGGAACCTCTTCTTCTTCCCTCGCTCGTTGGCTGTACTTATATATACGTCGTTGCGGTACGAGGTTGTCTTTTTTTTTTTTTAAATTTAAAGAAGTAAGTAGGTGTTGTTAATATATTTATGGAAAATTTTGATATGTAATAGGTCCACATGAATCTCGTGATCCAGACCAGGTTCACATGAATCTTGTGTTCCAGAATTAACCAATTAATTCAAGAATTGTCCCTCCTCATTATGTAGTGTTGTGGTTATTTTTAAACTACAAGTTTCAATGAATCTGATCTATATCAGAACTATCATATAAATATGGGTCATTTATAAACACGTGCTTATATAATCTTTACCCTGCATATTAAAAATATGTTGTACACCTACAAATACCATTTGTGAAACGATAACTATTATTATATAAAATTATTTTTAATTTGTAACGTCAGATTAAAGCGATGAATCTATTATTATATATGACGGATTTTAATTTAAGACGTCGAATCAAGTAATTTAACAATTTAGATCTATAATCACCATACTTAAAATAAAATAAAAAACTTTAAGCTTTGTAGCTAAATTGGATAAAGATTGATGGCTATGGTAATTTGGTCCACGTTGGGAATGTAGTATATGAGAAGTGGGATACTTGGGTCTGAAAATTAATTATCTACTTTTTTTTTAGGAAACACAAATTAGGACTATTTTCAAACTGGGCATATTAACCTTATATACTCAAAATAGGTAGATTTCTAATGGTTTGTAAATTGTATGGTACTATATACACATGTATTTATTACTTATATACACTATTTAATATATTTTTAGTTTACCATATATATTATAATGTATACTAATTAATCATATAAGTTCATAATATACTACAAGCATTTGCGAGCTTTTAAAGTATACCTATCTGCTACTATACTTGTGTACAAACTATTTCAGCGCGCCCTAAATGCATATTTATGCACTATCATTGTAAAATATTAATACGTTTTTTGAAAGTATATATTTTATGTATATGATACAACCATCTAAAAATTTTGGTCGACATATCTTATTATAAATTCGTTATCTAAATTGGACATAATACCATTTATAGTCACTAAAAGAACAATGTCATGAATATGATACTTTTATTTTATTTTAAAAAATGCATATGATACTTGGATACTTGAAATTTTTTGTTCTTCTTGGACCTTTTCATTTTTGTTCTTCTTTGTCTTATGTTGTTGAACTTTCTGTGCTGTCACATTTCTAAATGATGAATCCATTGACAAATTGTGTTAATTTTCTTTGCTCATTCTCAACTAATGATATTTTATAGGTAATTGTCAATTCCAAATGTTGTCAAATGATTGAGTTGGATTTTGTGATTTGTAAGTTACTTATCTTGTATATCTTTTTGTTCGATGAGCTTATTTAGTGGACGAGTCTCTTAATATATCCTGTTTGTTTATGTAATTTGTGAATAAAAAATTCTTTTTTAATACATTTGATAAAATAGTATATAGTATACTACTTTCGTCTTAACTTATTTGTAACGTTTCAGTTTTTGAGACATTTAAATTATTTGTCACGTTTCAAAAATTAATGTATCTTTGTTGAGATATTATTTGTTGTTGATTAAAAATTATATCTCACTTTCTTCTAATATATGATACTACCTTCATTCAGGGACGAAGACAGGGAGCGGGGGTGGCAGTCCTCCCCCCTCGAGATTTCTAAAAATATTATTACATATAGTAAATTTTATATTTAGTTCGGAATATTTTATCAAATTCGCCCCCAACACTTTTTTTTATTTAGTTTTTATACGCAGTTCAACATACTGTTAATGTTTTCGCCCCTCCAACGCTAAATTCCTGGCTTCGTGTCACACCCCGTATCCCAAGGGTGACCGGGCAGTGACATATACGTCGATGGGACACCAAACCCTCAAACAGAAATGTTAAACTTCCAAAATAATTCAAACTTAAAAGGAAACGGAAAGGTTCTTACATAAATGAAATACTCAAAATACAACGATGTTCTTACAAAGGGAACTAAACATTAACGGAAAAGAAATGAACAGTTATAACTATTACAAAAGCTTCAATAATCTTCTTCGATACCATCAATCTGAACATCTGCAAAAGAAAAATAATAGGAATAACTGAGCTACTAACCTAGCCCAGTAAGCATCAACCCCCTTGGGATGAAGCATCGAACACAACTCAAAATGGTTCCCAACTTTCCCAAAACATGTGTGAAATCAATGCAAGACTTACTTGAAATACTTTAAAAATGTACAAAATACATATGCAAAATACTCAGGACCACTGACAAACTAAACTCGAAAAAAATGAACGAAACAGAAAATCAGACTGACTAAACAGAGTTCCGATTGACCAACCAGGGGTTCGGTTGACCAAAATGGTCCCCCAGAATCCGGAAAGAAGCACTGTCCACAATCCGGTCGACCAACAGAGCTAGACGGTCGACCAAAATCGAAGCAGTAGCTAAATTAGAAATCCCGGATGACCTACACATATGTCCAGTCGACCGCACCAATCGACCGAAATACAATGCAGAAAAAAAACAGTACAAAATGTGAAGGAAAACATCATTTTGGAAATCCCTATTTTCCCAATCCAAAAAAGTACATTTTAGACCAATACCACATAGCAAATAAGACCAAAACATAAGCAACAAAATCTATAAACCATACTCTTCATATCTTAACACTTATACAACATAATCATGCTACAAGCACCATGAATTACTTATAACAAACCAGGCAGACGTACAGTTTGTTAGACACTACGAGTATGGTTTCAGTTATGACACACAATCCCACAATTGAGTTTAATCATCTTTAAATAACTTTAAGCAAAACTACTAACGATCTCTGACTTATAACCAAACCAGGAAATGCCCTGAAAGTACTCATGGGGTTCAATACGACCCCTGAACAACTGGTCTCAACTGATTTATGTTTAAGGAATCATTCAGTTATGTCATCGCCCACCGAAGTGAACTCCACAACAACCGTTAGTAGCCCCTAATTATCGGCCAACTAGGGAAGCCTGACTGAATTCAAACGGACCAGTTTATCGAATGACTCCTGACAAAGTCGTTCTTACACAAAAGCTCAAGACCGGGGCGACACAACCAACAACAACCATGGTTACGACATCAAATAGACGAACTTAACCATATAATGAATTCAACAAAGACCAACAATCACAAATATGGGCAGCCATAAATACAATTAAATTACAGGACAATAACATAGCAAATTCAACAATCGATCACATAGAATGCAAACAAATCAACGCTTAATCCATTTTATGCAATTCAAAACATGTGCAAACCTTTATAAACAGTTGCATAACGCAAATATACTGTTTTTTATGCTTTTAGGACTGAAAATAACACGGGAAAATCCTTACCTCAAAAGCTTAACAAAATCATACAAAGAACACCAATTTCCGAATTCCAAGAAAACAGCCTACTCCCGAACGCTATAACTTTCTGTACAGGTCTCGAAATATCAATCCGCCAATTCCCACTCGTAGCTATTTCAATTATCTACAAGATTCATATATTATGCGCCCAAGTCCGACGAAGTTAGTCCCTCCAAAAGGTCAATCTCCCACCGACTATCAAACTGCCAGATTTTCCTTTTCTCTCCTCTTCCTCTTTTCTTTTTCTTGTAACCTCCACCCAAATCCTGCACTAATTACCCTCAATTATTGCACTAACTCCTAGGGGTGAGCAAATTCGGTAAAAACCGATTTACCGACCGAATTCGATTTGAATTTGGTAAATCGAATTCGGTAATTCGGTATGTACTCGAATTAAAACTTCAATTCGATTCGAATTCGGTTTATGATTTTAGTGAATTCGGTATACCGAATTCGAATTCAATTTCGTATTATAATATTATTTAAATATATATATATATATATATATATATATATATATTTATATTTATATTAGCTAATTATATATAAAATAATATTCAATAGCCAATAATATTTAATAGAAAGGAAAAAAACCTCCAAATCGGTCAAATCGGTAGAAACCGAATTCCGAATTCGCCAATTCGGTGAATTCGAATTCGGTAAATCGGTTACGAATTCGAAATAGGTCGGTATTTTAAAAAAAAAAAATACCGAAAAAACCGATTTCAAACTACCGATTTCGAAATCGATGCTCACCCCTACTAACTCCTCCATTAACTCCCCTAACAAAAAGGCCCCTTAACTTACTAACAAATCCACCCAAGTCCCTCGACTAACCAACACATCCACTACGCCCCTCAACTTAAAAAAAACACCAATGTAACGCATAAACATGTTAAAACATATAATTAAAATCAACTCAAATCCACGTCACGTAGATACGTAAGTAGAAAAGTTCCGGGTATCACACTTCGTCCCTGCCTTCATTCCTAAATATAAGACTTTTCGGACAAGTAACGAAAATTAAAAAAAGCAAAATCTAAGGTGTTTTGTTAATCAAAATATTAATATATTTTTTTTATCTTAAATAGAATTTGTATGCCTCTAATTTTATTTAAGATAATAATAATAATAATAATAATAATTTATTTAACAATATATATATATATTAATATTTTCTTTCTTAATTTTTGTTATTTATCATGAAAGTCTTATATTTAGAAATGGAGTACTTAGCCAAAAAAAAAAAATGGAGTGAATAATTTTTTTTTTGAAACCCGGATGGGCGGTTGCCCCATAAGGGGAAAAGAGAGCACCTCACTAGAGGAGAAGAAAGTCCTAAAAAAAGAGATAATTAAAATTTATCCATACATAAGGAGAGTATCGAACTCACGACTAAAAGGTCATAGACAGACCCTTATCCCAATGAGGGACCTTTGATGGAGTGAATAATTGATAGGGGAGAAAGAACAAAAAAGCGTGAATAGAAACGACAAATTGCGTGGGACATCTCTATTACCTTTTTTTCACACAAGGAAAAAGAAAAGAAAAGAATATACTGGTGAAATGCGGGAGGACATTTGTTGAACCAACTACAAGAGTACAAACAAACAAAGCCCTTAGTGACCAAAGTACTACGTGTGGGGGCTCTTTTAACCATAGTTTACAATTATACAAATGATTGATTTTATAATAAGAGAAAATCGTTATCTGTATACACCAATTTTTTTTTATTTTTTTTAGATAATATTAACTTTTATAAAAAGTATAAATATTTTAACTATTTTACGTTTGTGCTCCGTTTATCAAATTAAGAAATTTGGCAAAAAATCAGGTTAAAATAGTCATGTACAATGCACATATGACCCATTTTAAAGGGAAAATCGTTTAAATTTTTTTCCCCCCTGAACAGAGAGAAAGAAAGGGTTGAACGGCTCCCGCCACCATCTCTACTCCAACTTCGCCGCCACCAGAGCTTCTCCATCTCTTCTCCTCCTTTCTCTCTCCAAACCCACTTTCACTTTCTCCTTCAGAGTCACCTGTGAAACCTCACAAAGTCCCTTAGGATTGGAAATGGTTTCAATCTGAGGCAAAAGCTTCAAATCCTTAAACTGATAAACATAATTAACATGTATGATGAAGATTATTCCAAGAACTATTCAGACCAAATCCATCACCACCACCACTAAATCCATAGGATTCATCAAGATTGTCCAAACAACCACCACCATTGTTGTTGTTAGCATTGAGGAAAACGATGATTTCATTAATACTCTGTAATCTCTGTCCTAACTCATTCACCTGAGCCCTCAGAATCGAATTTTCAGCTTCAACATTTAAATAATTATGTGTAGTAAAATTAAGGGTTGTAATAATTTTATTATTTTCTTTCCTTCCTTGAAAATAAAGTTGTATATGAAGATATTTATTTATTTATATAGATAATATTTTAGTACTTAATAAATTGATTGATCAGAAAGGAAAGAAAATCATGAAATGAAATAAAACCAGTAAAGGAAAACAACTGAGAAGGATTGAACTAAATGGGTCCTGCGCCTATATGCGGAATTTATCATAAAACCCAAAACCAAAAGTTCACTCAGAATTGCATACATGAATTTCAAATATTATGAACAATAAATTGGGCATTTATAAGATAAATCTTTTGAAAACGGATGAAAATTTCTGAGAGAAGAGAATCAATCGCCCCTAGCCAGATTTTTTCCAAAAGGGTTGAAGAAAAAAGAGAATTTTTGAAGATTTGAACAGAAGAATATTTGGGGTTAAGAACCCTGGACACTGAAAAGGGGCAGAGTGATGCTAAAATACTGAGAGAGAGTGAAGGTTGAGGGAGAGGGAATGGAGGAGAAAGGGGGTTTCTTCAACATGGACAACGTGTCAATTGGGGGTGTATAGCAGGTGGCTTGTGGTGGTTGCGGTGGAGGATGAAGGAGATGTAGTGAGAAAGGTGGTGGTGGGGTGGGGTGAGGGGAGCTTGCAGGACGGAGGGGTGGTGTGGGGAAGTCGGAGAATAAGGAAGGGGTGTGGTATAATGGGTCGGGTCATCTCGAAAAATACCATTTTATGAGGGAATTTTTTTTTGACGCTTTTGCCCTCAAAATTGTTCACATTTGTCTTGCACGTGACCATTTTGGCCTGATTTTTTGCCGGAATCCTCAATTTGACAATTAGAGCAAAATCGTAAAATTGTTAGGTTATTTAAAATTTATTAAGAAGTTAATACTATTTAGAGAAAAGGAAAAAAAAATTGGTATATACATGTAACGATTTTCTCTTTACAATAAAGTGGAATGGAATTAGCAAGGACAAATAAGTCATTGTAAAAATTTCGCGTTAGAAAGTTAATAAGCAAATTTGTTATTTATATAGCTGGTGTGATTCTCTTTTATCAAAATACTTTTGAAAATTGGAAATTAGATACAAGTTCAACTTTTTAATATGTTATGCCTAGAGTATAAATACGGTAAAACCCCGTTTTGTATCTCCTTCCGTGTCTCTATAAATAGATATTTGTCACGTGTATATTTTTCTCTGCAGATTCTGCTATTTATTTTAAGTTATAATTTTTAATTAAAAATTTAATACATATTATTTTTGTTATTGGTGGGACAGGAAAGAGAATATCGAATGGGACAGAGGATTCCTAACCTATAAATACATGTATTAAAATTTCCACATTAACTAGTTAATGATTAAATGCTTTTTTATGATTTGGAGCGTCCTCCTCCACTCGAATTACTTTTTGGAGGTTTGGAATTAAGAGCAAATCTAGCGTTTAGCACTCATGTTTTGTTTGTTTTGCACCGGTAACTTGCTTTTTTTTTGTGGTCAAAATAAGATGTACTTTTCCTTTTTTTTAAGGAATATTTAGACGGGGTTAGTTGTTGCGATAGGAAAAAATGTGACTAGTCATTAATAAATTGACTTTTTTAAAAAAAGAAATAGAAATAATGGGTTTGCAACGGCAAAATGAACCAATCCAAAGCGCAACTCAGATAGTTTGTGATGGAAATAGTTTCGGCTAGTTTTAAGAGGGGTGTTAATTAAATTATATGAGTTGAACTTAAAAATTATAATGCTGAGTTTACGTTTAGTCTGAATAAAAATTGAAATTATAAATTGAGCTCACGCACATTTAAAGTTCAGGTAACATTTTTTCGAATTGAGTGTATCAACCGGAACAGATGACACCCCTATCTGCGAGTAAAGTTTTATTGTTAGCTGCAAGCCTGCAAGAATTGGGCAAGGATCATAATGGTAAGCAAAAGCTTTTAAGACCAAACCTAAAAGTTTAGGCACCAAATAAATCAATTTCCCAAATAAGAATCTCCCTTACAAGCTTTTTTTTTTTTGCTGTCTCATAACCTTCCCTTTTCACTCTCACAAGATATATTTATTTATTTATTTGGTAAGTTCTAAGACTCACTTTATTCATGTACATTTTACGGTTCACGACTAATACAATTTACTTTTATGGTTGAACTCCTTTTTTAGAATAAAACTCTGAACAAAAAAATTTCATTCACAATGTTCAAACTTAAAATATTGTTCTAAGGTCATTAAACTTCTCTCACTTGGGCCAGAAGATATATTTTTATTTATACAACTGCTTAGTTACAGAATAAATAAGTAGTAGTAAGTACTTTAGGGTCAGTCCGGATCTTACGCGGAATAATTTTTTTTAATACATACGAAACGTTTCAAAATAGGTGTTCCGCACGTTAAAAATAGAACATGTGTTCTGAGATTCAGAACAAGTGTTCGTTTTAAAATCAATCTTAACTGTCAAAATTTTAATTCAACGAACAAAAAAAATTTATACGTGTAAAATTATCTCGTTCCGCGCGAGCTAGCTTCTTTGGGTAGTCCATTCTCATCATGGTATGTAAAAGAAAAAAGAGAAATTAGCTATTTCTAACATATATCTATTTACGGATTTCTATTATTGTTTTTATCTTTTTATTAGGCTAAAAATAGCCCTATCTTTTTACGGGCCGCCAAAAGTGACCAATTAGTGAATCCGGTAACGTTTCAGGCCAAAATTTCAAACGTGCCACACACACGTGTTTTACCTGAGGGTATTTTCGACTTTTACACAGAGGACATCCGGGGCAACCCATTATTTCATCTCCAATTCTAACCTAGCCTGCCCGAATACTAAACATCACTGAAACCCTCATCACTCATTATTGAGAGTTCTTCATTTCCGGTGGAGAAATTCTCCAAAAAAGAACCCCAAAGGGCGATTACCTCAAAATCGACCAAATTAGAGCTAGCGATTAAGAACCACTAGCTAAACTCTAAAGCCGATTTACGAAGATTAACACAGAAGGGGTTAACCAAAATGCATATTCGTAGACCTGAAATGCCAGTCCCAAAATACGGTAAAGATTCTTGAGTTTTAGGCTTATAATATGATTTCTTTTTGTAGTTTAGTTTGTTAAATAAAAAAGATTCATGTTTTCGATATGTTTTGGTTGTAAATTTGTTTAGGGTTTTGTAGTATTTTAATATTCTCCTGTGAATATGATGGTTTATTACATTTTCTGTGAAGTATGTTGAAAAGTGAACTACTTTTAATCATTTATGCTTTATGTGGTCCCTGGTCCTTTTTGTAGAAATGTTTTTGTTATTTATTTGCATTGAATTCTTTTTTAATGTTGTATTGTTGGGTTTTGTTAATGCCATGTGGTCCTTCATGTCTGTGTTGTGTCTCCCAGCTTTCTGTTTGTTTAATTTGTATTTGTGTGGTCCCAGTCCCATAAAATGAGGTTTAATGATCTAATTTTGTATTTTTTTTTTCAGTCAATCAGTCTGACTGCTTTACACTAAAGGTTTACCATGGGGGTCAATTTATAGTAAATGCAGAAGGTGAGAAGGAATATGCAGGTGGGTCCATAGACTTCTTTGATTATTGTCATCCTTCCCAAATGAAATTCGAAACTATAAAATATATGTGTGACAAGTTAGGTCACAGGAGGGGGGCACAGTGTTTTTATAATGTTTACTTTGAGGGTGATAAACCATTTGTCATGGCTATAATGGCTGATATAGACCTATCATTGATTGGTGATTATGGTTCAATGAAAGGGGAGACAGAGTTGTATCGTTTGTTAGTGGCGGTGGCAGTGTAGGTAAAAGTACTAATTCAAGGTTTAGGAAGCCAACTAAGAAGCCAGATTCTGATAAGGGGAAGCAGATTGAGGGTGGGGAAGAGGATTTTGTAAAGGAAGTTGAAAGAACTGAAAAAGGTAAAAAAAGGAAAGGTAAAGAAATTTTATCAGATTGTGGGCAGATTAAGGGTGGGGAAGAGGATTTTGTGGCAGGGGTTGGGCAGAATGAGGGTGGGGAAATAGATATTGGGGATGGTGTTGTTAGGAATCTCCAAACCCAATTTGATGAAGTATACAATTCGAACTCATCTGTGATTATGTTCCCAGTGGGTCAGAAAGTAGTGATGTTGCATCCTTTGATGAGTCAGATTATGAAGATCTTGCTGATGACCACAGAATTGTGGCAGAAATTGAGAAGAATAGGGGTGAAGTTAGCAGAAAAATGGGTGATATAGCTAAGAAGCAGCAAAATAAAGGCAATGGCAGTCAAGAAGTAAACAAGGGAAAGCAGCCCGTTGAAGCTGAAGATGATTATGTTAGTGACCAGTCGGTTAATTATGATTCAGAGGAATTAGTTAGCCATAGTTCATCTGAGGAAATTGATGATTCAGAGAAGACAGAAAAAATTGTTAGATTCAATCCTATTTTGGACATGAAGAATCCTGGTTTCAAACTAGGAATGATATTCAGTAGCAAACAAGAGTTGAAAGAGGCAGTAAAAAATCATAAAGTGGCAAAGGGTAAAAATGTGAGGGTGATTAGGTCAAAGCAGTGAAGCAGTTCCAAGCAACATGTCTCTGGAACAAAGAGGAGTTGTAGATGGGAGTTATTTGCTACAAGGCTTTAGGTGGAGGAACCCGATTGGCAAATCGGGAAATTGTCCAGAATTCATAGGTGTACTAGATGTATTAAGCTCTAGGTCAGTTGGTCCCACTTTTTTTGGGCAAAAAAGGTACCTTGAAGAATTTAGGAACAACAAGGGAATGAAGGCTGCAGA
The DNA here is from genome assembly GCA_026122235.1 of Vinca minor. Lineage (NCBI taxonomy): Eukaryota > Viridiplantae > Streptophyta > Magnoliopsida > Gentianales > Apocynaceae > Vinca > Vinca minor. The sequence goes on along the minus strand of JAOCZM010000100.1, from coordinate 2,422,567 downwards.
TTTTATTAAGAAGGTTCAAAGAGAGCTAAAATTTAATATTTATGAACACACTGTGTATAGAACAAAGAAGATAGCAATAGGAATGATACAAGGTAAGTATGCTGAACAGTATGCCAAACTTTGGGATTATGTGGAGGAGTTGAGAGGCTGCAGATCCTAACAATTCGCTGGGTCTAAAAGTGGAAACAATTTGGGAGTAATGAAATATTTCTCAGGTTCTATCTCTGTCTTGGGGGTCATCAAAGAAGGATTTTTTAATGGGTGTAGAAAGGTGTTAGGAGTTGATGGTACTCATTTAAGGGGACCCCACCCTGGTATACTTCTAACAGCTGTTGGCATTAATGCCAACAACTCCTTGTACCCTCTTGCATTTGGAGTGGTGGAACAAGAGACAAAGGACACATGGTTGTGGTTCTTAGAAATGTTAAAAATTGATTTAAGGATTGAGGGAGATTGTGAAAATTGGACAATAATCACAGATAGGCAGAAGGTAAAATATTATTATACATTTTAGACTTGAAAAATTTTGTTTTATTCGTACTTTTTTAGCTTTAATGTAACATTAATGATGATGTAGGGCCTTTTGCAAGCAATACATGAGCAACTACCGAGGGATTGAGGAAAGGCACCGTGTCGGACATATTCACCAGAATTTGAGACAAAGTTTTCCAGGGAATTCATTAAAGGACCAAATTTGTGGAAGTGTGCCAAAGCTACTCACCCAAACAAGTTCCTAGACAACATGGAAAAAATGAAGGTACTTGACCTTAATGCATATGAATGGCTAGTGAAGAATTGTCCCCCACCAACCTGGTCAAGGGCATATTTTAAAAACATAACCAAATGTGATTTGTTGTTGAACAACTTGTGTGAAAGTTTCAACTCTGTCATTTTGCATACTAGGAAACAGCCCATTTTACATTTGCTAGAAGATATTAGGTGTTATTTGATGAAAAGACATGAGAGTAAGAGAGCTTGGATTTTGAAACAAACTGGTCTTATTTCACCTAGGATTGACAAATACTTGGACAATATGACTGAATTGGCTGCTGAATTCATTGTAAATGGGGCTGGAGGGATGAAATATGAAATAGAGGGCCCCTGGGGGGACAAGTATGCTGTGAACCTTGATATAAGAACATGTGTTTGTAGGAAATGGGAACTTAGTGGGATTCCCTGTGTTCATGCTTTAAGTGCAATATTGGCTAGGAATGAAGATCCTGATTTTTATGTTAGTGAAGTGTATCATTTAACAACTCTTATGAAATGTTACTCACCGGTCATTAACCCTATTAGTGGGCCTGATCTTTGGCCTAGAACAGGGAGAAATGGCCCTTTACCCCCTAGAAAGTTGGTACTACCAGGTAGGCCAAAAAAACTTAGGAGGTCTCAAGTTGAAGTTGCGGATAAGTCTAAGAAAGGTAGACTAGATATTCCGAGAAAGTTAACTAGGGTGGGTATGTTTGGAAAGTGCAAGGGTTGTTTTCAAGTTGGGCACAACATCAGAAAATGTCCCAATAAAGCAGCTACCAATGAAGTGACTGATCACCAAGCAGCAAGCTTTAATAAATGTGGACATTGCAAAGATGTAGGACATAACAAGAGAACATGTCCTGTAGCAAAAAGGCAAGCTGAAATTGAGGTAATTTATAAACTTTATTGTAAATTTTTTGTTCTTTATTCAAATCCTTTTTGACTTTTTTAAATTGTTGCTGTAGTTTATTGAGGAGGTACAAGAAGCTGAGGGAAGTGATTTTTTGTCTGAAGAAGAAGCTGCTATACAAGGTGAAGTTGAAGAATCTGGACCTGAAGATGCACAAGTTGAGGATGACCCATTCTTTGAAGATGATCCAGTTTGTAGATCAAATGGGAACTTGTCCAGTTTCTCAAGTGGATCAGGCTGACAATGTTGCAGAACCAAGCAACATTCAAAACCAGAATAACGCCAGAACATGCAAGATCTGCAAAAAAATCAGGCCATAATCAGAGAACATGCACCTCTGAAAGGGGCATTTGGATCAGGAACAATGTTTCATATTTTTAGACTTTGTGGATGTGATCTTCTTTTGAACCAAACTTGTGTTAATTTTTTGTCTTCATGATACTATAACAATGGATCAGGTTGATGACTTTTGGTATAGTTTCCGATGTCTTTTGGTATAGTTTCCGATGTCTTTTTGTATACTTTCGGATGTTTTCTGGTAACTCTATTCGAATCTGATGAATATGTTATGGTCAAGATTGTCTTTTTTCCCAGATTTGTTACAGTTCTATTTGGGAAGTGCATACAACTACTGAATTTACTTAACTTCATACCACAACTCAAACCAAAACATCACAAATTGTGGAAGGTTCAAAAACTTTTACATTAACAACCAAAATGGTTCATTTCCAACAAAAGAACAAAAGAAGAGGGCCTTTTAACAGATTTAAACCAACTGATTTGCACAGCATAGTACAACCGCAATACACAGTAGAATTTTGCACAACAATGCCAATCTTGACAGCTTCTTTTCCATTTTGCCTAATTCTCTTTCTTTCTTCTTCAACAATGTGACTAAACCAACAATCTCTTCATTCTTTTTTTTAAGATTCGACATTAAAGCTTCCCGACCTACACTCTCCTTCTCCAAACGTTCGAGCTTGTTCAACAGTCCAGGAATTACTTGCTTCGATCGTGGACATATTGGCTCATCGACCCATTCAAAATACTTACAACCACCATTCTACAACATTTTTGAATAACAAAAAGTTATTCCAATAAAAATTGTAAACAAAAATGAAAAGTACATGTTGAAATTAGACAAACAATACCAAAGAATCAATGCAATTGATGAACCTTCTACCCGGATTATCGTTTGTCCACGAAGTTCGAATTGCTACCGGCTTTCGCATTTGGCAAGAGCAAAACTTTGTTTCAATGTTGGATATTTTAACACTTCTTGAGCCTCTTGAACTTGTAGAAGACATTTGATTCCAAGAACTTGATTATCCAAAGTATCTCAAGGGCTAGAATTTCGGAAAGAACCGAAGAAATTAGAGCATTCTTCTCTAGGGTTTGTGAAGAAATGATAATTGGGATATTTTAAATGGGTTTTATGGTAGGGATGAAGTTCAAATGGGTATTCAGGCAGGCTAGGTTAGAATTGGAGATGAAATAATGGGTTGCCCCGGATGTCCTCTGTGTAAAAGTCGAAAATACCCTCAGGTAAAACACGTGTGTGTGGCACGTTTGAAATTTTGGCTCAAACGTCACCGATTCACTAATTGGTCACTTTTGGCGGCCCGTAAAAAGATAGGGCTATTTTTAGCCTAATAAAAAGATAAAAACAATAATAGAAATCCGTAAATAGATATATGTTAGAAATAGCTAATTTCTCAAGAAAAAAATATCATGAGACAACAAAAGCCTTGACCACTCCGAAATTGAAACGTATGCAATTCCTTCTTCCTGTCCAAAGCCACAAATTTGAAACTCATGACTTCGTCCATCACCATCTCTCATTACTCTTCCCTCGTAAAAGTAAAAGGAGGTGAGAGTTGTGTTGGTGGGTGATCTGTAAATACTTTTGTAAGCGACTTATGATTCCTAGAGCCTGTCATAATCCGTGGTGGTGATCGGAGTCGAAACCACCCAAACTTTTAATTAACCAAAAAAAAAAGTTTATCAGATATAATAAATATTGAAAAATAAACGTTATTTCCTTTTACTCAAAATTAGAACATGATTTTTCATCTCAACTTTAATGTATTTTGATGGGGTTGAATGTTGGACAATAGATGGTTCTAGTCAGTTAAATGGATTTTGATTGGATTGATTTTAATGTGAAATTTATAATCTCAATTTCAAATCAAAATTAATCTTTATTTTATATGACCAATGTATAAGGTTTCATTTACATACTCAATGTGAAGAGGTTCAAACAAGACTAACTTTAATCTAGACTCAATACAAAGAGAATTTAGTTTCAGTCGTAATTTCAAGTCAAATCAAACTGAAACTAGACTCAACCATTATTAGTTTAAAGAGTTTTGTTAAATTTTAAAGAGATAATCACTATTTATACTCATTATCTAACTTTGAAAAGCAAGTTATACCCTTTATCTTTTTTGTGTGCCATAAATAGCCAGTATAATTTTTGAGGTGCCATTTATACCCAAACTAGGCGAAATTGGATGATAAGTGCGACGAATCGGACGACGAGATTCGAGGGCGTGAGTAAGCACCTCGGTGAAATCCGATCTGCGTCTTCCTCGGTTGGAATGATTTCATCTCCAAAGCAAAGCGTAGAGACGATTTATCGCTTTCTACGACACGACGTAATCCTCATTTTGGGTATAAATGGCACCTCAAAAAATTATACTTGCTATTTACAGCACGCAAAAAAAAGATAAAGGGTATAACTTGCTTTTCAAAGTTAAATAATGGGTATAAATAGTGATTATCTCAATTTTAAAAAAGTGAATTATTTATAAAAGAACGAACTCGAGTTTAATTCCGTTAAAATCTTAAACATTTTTTTTTGCTAAATAAATTTGTAAGACACTTGCTGATCTGAATTATTGCAAAAACATACCGCTGCCCTGCACTAACATTAGAGAAGATGTCAATTTTTATCGCCAAAAGTCCAAAACAGCGCTTCATTGTCATAAAAAAATAAAAAAAAAATAAAAAAAAAGATAAGAGGGAAATACCAACAGCGAGAATATAGTCTATTACAATTAATCACTTCTTAACTTATATTGAGAAGGACAAATTTTAATTAATTGGGAATAAGAAATTGGTGGCAGGAGATTACTACCTTACATTAGTAGTTCAATAGTAAGAACGAAATGTTATACCCTTGCGTTATCTTCATTATTAGGATAATCATTATGGGTATGTGTTAATGGGTATGTCCTAGCTGTATGAGCCTTAATGAGTATTCCCTCCATTTCTAAATATAAAACTTTTATTACATATTACAAAAATTAAAGAAGTAAAAATTAAATATTTTTTATAATTAAAATTCTAATATTATTCTCTTAAATATGACTTATATACCATTAATTTTATTTAAAATAGCAATATTGATAATTTAATTACAAAATATTTTAATTTTTACTTTATTAATTTGCGCAACATGTAATGAAAGTCTAAATGTAGTATTATATATGTGCATGTATACGGAGTAATTGAAAGAAATATTGTACAACCCCCTCTGTGGGGGTCCACTCAAAATAATATAGGAGTCATGAATTTAGTTAGGAACGCCTGTTTGTTCTTCACATGTAGAATAAATATGACATTCAAATTTGTCATTTAACGATTGAATTTTTTTTGAGAAAGAACACTTGTTTTTTGAATCGAGAGTGTTTTCGAAAATAAGTGTTCATTTTCTTTTCAACCGTCAGATCAATAATACGACGACTATCATTTGTTTTGCAATCATGTATAAACAAATATTTGTTTCGTAAAGTTGGACTGTGTGCACATATCTCTACCGTGGAATGGGAAGAAATATTGTTCAGTGTACTATCTCTGGTGAGGAATTTTTTTTCCATATAATACTACACTCTCCTCTCATATAAAACTAACATTCTCGCAATTAGATATAGATCGCACTTCTATAAATAAAATCAAAAATTAAAGTTATACGATACGATACGATACGATAATTAGTTATTCTGCTATGTACGGAACTTAAAAATAATAAGTTTATCCTGACAAAAGGTCAGGGGTGGGTCCACTCGAAACAATATACAGAGGTGATGGCCCAAAACGAAACCTAATACCAAAACCGAAATGAAAATGTTGTACCTAAACCGGCATCTAATTGCCTAACTTTTATCCACATTGTCTTTGTGTGCTCTTGAAACCCAAAAGGTAATGTAACCGTTTCTACTCTTTCTTAAATGATTTCATTTTAATCATGCAATCCCTTTTCTAGCCTAACTTTGTGACTATTTAGTATTTAGGCAATGTTTTTTTTTGGCTAAGTAGACTATTTAGGCAATGTTTCATCTTCAAACAAATTTCAACCACATATGTGGCGTGATAGTAATTCACCTCGTACTTAATTATGAAGTTGGAGTTGAATCTTAACTTATAAAAATGAAGCATATTTTTTAGTCGTTTTCCTTTTCAAAGAGTACTCACGACGAAGAAATTTATCACTGTAAACCATAAATTCCTGATTTTGAAAAAAAAATCAATCAAATTCAAATATCCTTACACAAATAATTAACTGTTTATGTAACTCAAACGAAATTATATCTAATCACATCTATATTTGTTATACTTATTCTATCTATTAAGAATTTTTTTTTTTTAGAATTCATGTTTCTTCTTTTGATAATTCTTCTTTTGAAAACGTAAATGTTTGTAAAAGATTTTCGAAAATCAATCCAAATGCATTACATATGAGAAAATGTTAAAGTTTGGAAGTTCATTAATTTAGCATGCATACTCAATATTCTCTTTTATGGCTTTTAAATTCTTTAAACTTTTACAATTACCTTCATTGAAATTGAGAGATTTGAGTTCCACAAATGCATATACTTCACTATTAATAAGTGATGGATAATAAACTTATCTATAACCAAATACTCTTCATAGATATTTATTATTTATATTACATTCAATTTTAGGTGAAACATGTATTTTAAACCAAAGTTGAAATTCATTCCATTTTTGCCCTTGAGTCGTACCATGAAAAGGCTGAAATGGAGTTCAAATTATTATCTTCTAATACCAATAATAACTACATGTTCACAAAATTAAAATTTCATACCAAGTCAGTTAAAGTATCGTAAATTCTAAGTAGTCAACTAATATTACACTAAACATTGAATCAAATAACAAGGTTAAAATGAAAAAAATTGTTAAAGCGAATACAATTAAATTAGTAACGGTTTTACAAAGTGTATTAACGGAGAGTATGTCCACGCCCCCATTGCCCATATCTTCCTATCCCTTCCATACTCTCTTCATGAATCATGATGTATGGTTGTAAAAAATATACATATAGTTGTCCCTAATTCATATCTTATCATCCGTTCCGAATTCTCATTCTATCAAATACTTTTATTAATAAATAATTGTAACGTGATCATTTTTTCATATGAATTTTTACCACTTCTTTTAAATTTTTCATTTAGCAATCTAATAATAAAATATTTTATTAATATAAAATAAATTTCAGCGAACAACCTTAAATGGTGAAAGTGGTTAAAATTGAAATTTTAATTGAAAAAACGTTACATTAAATGTTATAAATAATATTGCCGTGCTAAAAGAGATAAGGTAACACAAATTAAGACAGAAGATGGATTGGATGATCATATGATCTGCCCCTCTCTCCTCATTTTCACTTCTCCGTCTAATGTTGATCTCTCTCTCTCACCCCTTGGTCGGAATTTCAATGGTCTGCTCAATTTCTGTCCCTTAAACCAAGGAAAATGGAAATTTGAGGTCCAATTTCCTTGAATTTCTGTTCAATTCTCTTTCTATTCAAAGCAAATTTCACCTAGTCCAAACAAGATTATTCCGATCTGAGAGTAATTTTCGCTCTCTCTCTCTCTCCAATTCCTCCTTCAAATTCAGTTTTTTTGTAGTATTTAAAATTTCCCTTTCTTCATTTTTCATTTTTCATTTTTCATTTCGAGAAGCAAAGGATCTTGGAAATCCCCGTCGTTGTTCGTCGGAGACTTCCATAGATTCCGGTCAGAGAGGAGAGAGGAGAGGAGCTTTTAGCTGGTGTGAGAAGGAAAACACAAACTGGAATTTAATTTCGAATAAAATAACCAGAGAAATTCACATGTGGTTAACGTGTAATGCAGGAAAGAAGAAGGAAGGAATCGAAGAAGTTTTTGCACGGCACAGATACCTAGATCTCTTCTTCAATTAATCCCTTTCCTTTTTCCCTAATTTATGCTTTTTTTTTCCCTTATTAAATCCATCATTTTTCTGGTTGTTTTTCGCTGTCTCTGTAGTTTGAGAGCATCTTCTCACCCTCTCTCTTCTCCTCTCTCTCTCTCTAGAGCTTCTATTTTGTTTTTTTTTTGAATTCCCGAAGAATTCGGGCTTTTTTTTTGTCGTGGCCACGGATTACTTGATTTGAGAGGTTAGTTTTTCATTTTTGTGCTGAATTTTGCTATATTATGGATAATTTAGGTCGAATTTGTTGAATTGTGTTCAAAGATTGCTCCTTTTTCTGTGATCGATGCTCAAATTGCAGCTTTCAGTTCCGATTTCGTTCGATCTGTTCAAAAGTATTAACTTTCTACCTATTTTGATTCTTCTTAAATTTCTTTCTGGAAGAGGATTTGGGTCTCAAAATTCTATCTTTTAGCAGATGTTGCATTTGAAAAAGGTTGTCTTTTTGATTTGTATTTGACCTAACTTAATGATTGGGTAACTGAATACTCCAAAATTCCCCTTTGTTCACCCTTTCTCTGAAATTAGGTTTTCAATGCCATAACCTTCGGTATTTTTTTGGTTAGATTCATTTAAATGGTCTTTATCTGGGTCTAAATATCTTTGTCCATAAAGCCTGCTAGTGTTTTTGGATTCCCGTCTGTTAAATTTGCCGAGGAAATGAATGATCTTATGGTTTCATTCACAGATTTTCCAAGATCACAACATGCCTTCTGAAAGGACGGACTCACTAGGTCTGTCCCCTTCGTCTTTCTTCTCAGAGGAGTTGCATTTCCCAGACGAGGTACTGCTTCCTGTTTAATCTTTTTCTTACAAATTTGTGCAGCAATTCTGAATATATAACTTGTACTTGGAATGTAATTTTAGGTTCTATTTCTTTAAGCTTGAAAAAGAAAACTGTTTAGCACCCATTGTTTCGTCATGCTATAAATTGACCTCTTCTGCTTGTTTATGTGGCAGAGGCGTGTGGGGTTTTGGAAGACCGATACAATGCCCAAATACTATGGTGAGTAGCAGCTACATTCTCAGCCGTTGCATGCTGTGTTCCTTCTGCAATGCATTTTTTAAATGAAATTGCAAGTACAGGAAGAGTATAGCATTTTTTTGCTGTCCTTTTTTCCTACTTCGAAAGAGATAAGCATTACAATTCTTAATCTGACAAACTTTTTTTTCCTGCTGATGTTATTAAATTCTGTCTCGTCTTTGCATAGGTTTAAAAGTAGATGAAGCATTTCAAGGAGCAGGTGTTGCTTCATCACCCCTTGAGAAACAGATGGCACTGGATTCTCATATGCCTAAGCCTTCTGGACTAGCTGATCCTTATCTCAAGCGAGACCTAAGATCTAATCCTTTCATGGAGAAGCATGTGACTGGAGTAGCAGGTCCAGCCAGTCGCTCCTTACCCAGATCTCTTGATCACGATTTGGGTGCAAGATCTAATTTCAGTTTGGAGCCATCTTATTTTATGGAAGGAAACAAGATGAGTTTAATGGGTGCTCAAGGGGAGAATGGCCTCTTTTCAAGCTCATTGTCGGAACTATTCAGTAGAAAATGTATGCTCTTTCTCTGCCCAATTAATTGTTGATGTCTGGTGGCTACTTATTTTTTTGTGATGTATATTAGTTTTATTAATGCTGAACTTCTATTTGCAGTGAGACTGTCATCATCAAATAATCTTCCGTTTGGTCATTCTGTTGGTGCTGCGGCCTCTCACTATGAGGAAGAGGAACCATTTGAGTCCCTTGAAGAACTTGAAGCTCAAACCATTGGAAATCTTCTCCCCGATGATGATGACCTGCTTTCTGGGGTGACTGATGGGATAGACTATATCAATCCACCAAATGGAGATGATATAGAGGATTTGGATGTGTTTAGCAGTGTCGGGGGAATGGACTTGGGAGATGATGGTTTGCCATCAACACAAATTAATTCCAACGGTCAGTTGGGGCCTTCTGTTGGAGGTGAACACCCTTTTGGTGAACACCCATCTAGGACACTCTTTGTGAGAAATATAAATAGCAATGTTGAGGATGCTGAATTAAGAACTCTTTTTGAGGTGGGCGGCTTAAGTTCTAGTTATCCTCCTCTTTTACTTTTGTACTGCTTTGGAGTCTGAACAATATTAGTCCTTATATACAAATCCTTGATGCAGCAATTCGGAGATATCCGCACTCTGTATACAGCTTGCAAGCATCGGGGTTTTGTGATGATATCATACTATGATATAAGAGCAGCCAGAAATGCTATGAAAGCCCTCCAGAATAAGCCGTTAAGGCGTAGGAAGCTTGACATACATTTTTCAATACCAAAGGTGTACTAACTTTCTTTCTTTTGTCACGGTGTTATGTTGTCAAATTTATCTTCTTTCATGATTAGTTTTCTGTTATCTTTTTGGTGTGCAATAACCCCCTGCCGCTCACATTTTTCTAGGACAATCCGTCGGAGAAAGATATTAATCAGGGAACTCTTGTGGTTTTTAACCTTGACTCATCTGTTTCGAATGAAGAACTCCGTCAAATTTTTGGTGTTTATGGAGAGATTAAGGAGGTTAGATTTTATGCCATCAAAGCAATCATATACACATCGTTGATAGTATATAACTTTACTTTTCTTGTTTCTGGAATGCAGATTCGTGAGACACCACATAGAAGTCATCACAAATTTATTGAATTTTATGATGTTAGAGCTGCAGAAGCTGCTCTTCGTGCATTGAATAGAAGTGACATTGCAGGGAAGCGGATTAAACTTGAACCAAGTCGACCTGGTGGTGCCAGACGGTCAGATCTTATAGCATTATCCTTCAAAGCTTTTTTTTTTCTTTTAATTTTTTTCCTCTCTTGAGATTTATTTATTTCATTTTTTTAAAACTTCCTCTTGCTTTTTATTTGTTTGTACTTTTTGTTCCTCGGGGGTGTGGGGGCGGATATATGTGTGTTGAGGGGAGGGGTTGGTTGTGATCCAAACTTTTATATGCTGAGCCTAGTATAGGTGAAAAAATCTATTAGTAGGAACAGGTTGAGAATAAATATGGACATTGATATTATTTTCTTCTGAACTTCTGAAAGTTGATCTTGGTTGACATAAATTTGCCATTGCAGATTAGCGCAGCCATTTACTTCAGAATTGGAAGACGAATATGGTCTTTTCCTGCAACAAACTTGTCCCCCAAGTAGTGTAACTGCTGGAGTTTCTGGTATCTGTACTTTCCATCAGATATACTGTTCATCTTCTTTAAATTTTGAAGAAAGCAGTATGCTTATCTTGCCTCTTAATGATAACAGGAACAGTTCCTCATGGTGGGATTTCATCGGGTATGGACAACGGAACTATCTTTGGGTCACACTCTGCCAATGGAACCACTGTAACTCCACTCTTCGATGGTGGCTTTCATCACGGAGTATCTTCTAGTGTCCCTAACAGCTTACCTTCGCTGACAAGGGTGGGATCCGCTGGCAATCAGTCCACTATTAGCGAGTCTGGGCCATCACATGGTGAAATGAAGTTTGATTTCCATGGCATTGCAAGTTTGCATCCTCATTCACTTCCAGATTATCATGATAGGCTTATTAATGGGACTTCTAGCCATTCTCCAGGCCACATGGCTACTAGTATGAGTGCAAGAGCATCGGAAATCATTGAGAACCATAAACTCAATGAAGGGGGTAAGTATACTTGTATATTTCACGTTTTGTTCAGTTCTTGTCATTTACAGTTTACTAGCGTCAAACTAAGGATCATGAAATTAATTGGGAAACTTTATGTGAGTTTGTATTGTAAGTACCATATGGTTTAGATGTCAATGGGTTTCGGTATACATTTACGAGGAATCAGCCTTTATTTTAACAGAATGTATATAATGAATTTCATGTTTTAACTTGTTTTTCTCTCATTTCAGTGTTTGCCTCTGGTAATGGGAGCTGTCCACCTCCTGGACGTCATTATATGTGGAGTAACACGCACCATCCTCAACCTCAAAGCACGATATGGCAAAACCCACCTTCCTTTATTAACGGGATTTGCGCCCCTCACCCCCAACAAATGCATGTGGTACCCAGAGCACCAAACCAGTTGATGAATCCACTTCTCCCAATAAGCAATCACCATGTAGGTTCAGCACCATCGGTGAATCATTCTCTTTGGGATAGAGGGCATGCTTATGCTGGGGAATCTCCCGGTGCTTCAGTTTTCCACCCTGGTTCTCTTGGAAATATTAGGGGTTTGGGGAGTTCGCCACATTCATTGGAATTTGTTTCCCGTAATATTTTTCCTGGTGCTGGTGGAAACTGTATGGACCTGCCAGTGTCTTCAAAAAGTCTTGGATTCAACTCACATCCTCAGCATCTAATGTTTCCGGCAAGAGGTCAAATGATACCTATGATGAACGTGTTTGACTCATCAAATGAGAGGGCTCGAAACCGTAGTAGGAATGAAAGTAGTTCGAGTCAGTCCGACAACAAAAAACAATTTGACCTTGACTTAGACCGAATTATGCGAGGAGAAGATAAACGGACTACACTTATGATAAAGAACATTCCTAACAAGTACGTAGCTCTGCCACAAAAGCTTTTTCGAAAACGAATTTTCTTTCTGCAGCTCTCTTGAGATGTGAGAGTAATAATTTTCTAGTTTTGGGAGCAAAAACCCAATCACGTGATTTTTATTTTTTTTTAAATTGATACTCTGTTAAGCTTGACATGGATTTTGGTAGATATGATCATTTCTGAAGGTTTATGCAATTGTATACTAATCAAATAGTGGCTCACCCTTTTATGTGTGGTTCCAACTGCAGGTACACGTCAAAGATGCTTTTGGCTGCCATTGATGAACGTCATCGTGGAACATATGATTTTATCTACTTACCCATTGATTTCAAGGCAAGTGCATGTTTCCTTGTAGCCGGTGGATAATCCAATTTTCTTAGCTTTGTTTCTTGGCCCAACTTAATGGTGATTATATTTATATCCATTTTCTTGCAGAACAAATGCAATGTGGGTTATGCCTTCATCAATATGACTGATCCATCCTCAATCATCCCATTTTATCAGGTATTACATATCATATTAATACCTTTTTCTTGCAACCTCTTGCTTAAGTTGGACTAGAGCTAAAGTGCAAATTGACTCCTTATATGGCAGGCATTAAATGGAAAGAAGTGGGAAAAATTTAATAGTGAAAAGGTGGCCACTCTGGCATATGCTCGCATACAGGGAAAAGTTGCTCTCGTTGCCCACTTCCAGAATTCGAGCTTGATGAATGAAGACAAGCGGTGCCGTCCCATACTCTTCCATACTGATGGCCCTAATGCTGGTGATCAGGTATAATTAGTGGCATCTCTTTATATGCTATGGCAATGTAGATGTAAGATCACATGGTCTACTTTGGTCTATGATAAATAAGGTTCTGTTTCAGTTCAGAAACTAACCTAGGTTAGTTAGCTGAGCCTAATCTGAGAAAAGTAGGCCTAGCTGTCGTGCTCCCTTAGGTTAAGGGGTTGGGTCATTCTTGAAGTTCCTCGATTGGTATGGGGGTAGAGGTGTAGCAAGTTTCTGATACGCGTGCCTGTTGAACATTCAACTTAATTGTCACTTGCAATATTTGGCACGACCCGAACTGACTTCTTGTCCCATCTTAGTAAAAAGAGTATGATAAGTAAGGCTCTTATGTTGAACTTCCTTATCTGCAGGTGCCTTTTCCCATGGGTGGTAATGTTCGACCGAGACCTGGAAAAAATCGAGCAAGCAACAGCGAGGACAGCATCCAAGACTTCTCACAGATTTTGTCAAATGGGGAGTTACCTTCCAATAGAGAAGAGACTTCAGTTTCTTTCAAGGACACTGATTCGAGCTAAGCTGCCGCCGCTAGCTTTATGTCCCTACTAACTTTGTAGGATTTGAGTGACTTTCAATAGAACCACCCAAATTTTACTAATATATATTGGGGTGGTTTAAATGAAGAGGCAGGGAAAAAAAGACTTCTACTTTCAATTTTGTGTTATTCAAATACTCCTCAAATAGAAGTAATGCTTTTCTGGAAGCAGTGCAATACCCCTGCAGTTGGCTTATTTTAATACAGAGGCTATCCGGAAAGGAGCAACGATGGAAGCTTTGAAAATTTTGAAATTCAGGATGTTAATTTCTATGTAGCTCTGTTATAGTGTTCAGTCTGGAGCGATAGCAGGGTCATTTGCTGCACAGGAGGCTTATCTTGGAAGAGTTTTGTTTTTCTTTTTGCTGTTCTGCTGCTCCGTTTTGGCTTTGGAGAAATCAGAGGGCATTTTGGAAACATTTTTGACATGTTAAGTCTGAATTCTTGTACCATTAACGGAGCATCTGTGGGTTTACCATGGCAGTCTCCTTTGTCCATAATCTGTGCTTTGTGTTGTTGATTCTAATCAAATGTATAACGTTGACACGACAAATTGTTGAAGATTACCATTTCTTGGTTTTGAGAACTGCTGTGCTCTTTTTCGTAGCCCACTTTTTGAATGTTTTCCTTTTGGCTGTTCATGTTCTCGTCTCTCGTCTTCTTCAAGTAAAAAGCCATTCTGCAGGGCCGGTTTTTGTCGCTTTCAAGGTGTAAAAAACAGTGCAACTGTCAATTTTTTTACCCCCTTACCAGCATCAATAGTAGTACTTAACTCGGATAGTCGGATCCCGATCTATCGAATAGTGGGGAGTTGCCTTGAACTGCGCTTCTTTGTCAATTGCAAGTATCATGTTCATAGTTTCCTTGCGCACATGCGTCTAAATTGTAAATCCTTACAATCTAGAGGGCATTTTGACAATCTTGGCAAAACTTTCTATAAACATACAACGATTATTTCTCTTCAAGTCGAGCTCCCAACTTTTGATCCTGACGAGGCCTCATCGACACATAAACTACTTCATTATAGGAAACAGACGATTTAGAATTGGCAAACATTATACATTCACAAAGCAAAGAGTTTCAGGCCTTGTAGAGCTGCTTTTGTTTCTTGAATGGATATTTCAGTTGCCATTATACAACATGTATCTAGTTTTTGCATAAAAAATCAAGCAGCCCTAAACATAAAGAGGCCTTGGGCAATCAAGTTATTATTAGTCAAAGAATCATTCTGAAATGACAAAAAGAAAAGAGGAACATTTTGTTCCAACAAGAAGCCCCTTAGTTGAAAGCGAAAGTCACTTGGGGTACAGAATGTCATAATGCCCTGGCCGGTATAGCAAGGTAATGAATGGATCTACTGCCTCAGAACCACTGCCGCTGCTATTACTACCGGTGACTGGAGTAAAATCATGATGATTTACACTGGCACTGCCGTTATCACATGAACTGCGGTCGAGATATACGACTCGAATTGCAACCCCCAGAGCATCTGATAGTGCAGTAATATGGACATGGTCACTTTCCTCACCCATTGGTTCCACAGCTGTCTTGCAAAACTATTATAAAAAAACAGAAAATCAGAAGAAAAGTGGAGGAATGCAGAGATCTTGAAACTCAGAGATAACAAATCTAATCTCGGGCTATAAGGCCAGGAATGTTCTGATTCACATGCCAAAACATATGATCTACCAAGGGTTTATAGTAGTAATAGGTAACTTAAGGTTACTTGAATTGAAGTGTAACAAACAAGAAAAATGTCCACGAACGAACCTGCTCCACGGAGGCGTTAGCTAAACCTTGAATAAAAGGTTCAAAGAACTCTGATCGTTTCCGTATTTCACCAGAGGTAACAAATCTGAAGAACATCACAACTAAACAAGGAGGAGTATTAAGATACAGAAAAAGAAAATGAATTAGATAGCCCGTGCTTTAAATATGTGTTTCCCCAATGACACCCACCATAGTCAGACACTGACTGATCCCGACTTCTCTTTACAAGTTCTTCATGACTGCAACAACACAAAATCAAAAAAGTTTCCCTTTTATGTTTGTTTGCACACAAAAAAACTAGAAATAAACAAGAAAAGAGCACCTTATATGTCAAGTTTCGTTTACCAATAAATACGTGAAGCTCAAAAAAACAAATAAGGCATTAACCTTATTGAAGCTTCACTGCCCTGAATAACACTTTCAAGCTGCTCAAGGAATAACTGCAAAGTTACAGAAACATTTTAGAACCTCCAACATCATGGAACTTCCAGAAGACCATGCGGAAAAATTAGATATCAAATAAACATGATGGGTCAAAGTAAAAGAGTTGCCCCCTTTTGTCTCTAATACATTAAGACACACAAGCCTTTATCAATTAATATATTGGCCAAGGAGCATATGCAACATGCAAAGGACATTACAGACTGTAATACATCAGTTGGTCCTGCCGCATGTTTATCTTGCCAAACAATAAGTTTCAGAAGATTTTGGTTTTGTCAATAGGATATCATGAAAAGTGCCATTAATATAGCACAATGGAAATATAGCAAAATGATTAAGCTTGAGGCCACTGACTCCAGAAATTTATACATTCTCCCTCGCAGAGGACCATTCATGTTTTTGTTATGAGATAATTGCTCAATATGACATTATACACCAAACTTAGCTGTTTGTGTGTGGGGTGGGGGGGTGGGGGTGGGGGGCACTAAGTGTGGACATTGCCTGCAAAAAGTGAGTAAAACAGAAAAACATGATACCCCAAAAAAATCTTCAAAAGTAAATTCTGGATAGCCCAATTTCTGAAGTGTCTTCCTGCATTCTTCCACATTAGCTGTTACACGACCGACCTCTCCTCGGTCTTGTGATAGCAAAATATGTTCCTAAATTTGGAAATAGAGAATCTTTTAGAAGGCCATTTATGAATCACGTATATTTAATAAAAAAATCGTGCACGTGTATAAATTCTTGATGTCAAGACGTACAAGGTAAGCAAACATGAAACTTCGGAAAAAACAATTCCCATCACCCCGTGTTCGCCTTATGGCAGCATATTGTTCGCTTAGTATCTGAACAAAAATTAACAAGTATTAGTGGCTGCACAGAAGCATCAACGAGAACAATAAAAATCGGGATAGAAGAACCTTTATTTTCCCGAGCAAAATTGGACTACCTCCGGCCTTATATTCAGCTTCTAATGAAGAGAGAGGCTCCTGCGGTCGTGTAGTACTACATCATCTTAGTCAATAAGTATTACAAAAAAAGTAGGTGCATAAATGTTATTAAGTGGTTAAGAATACAAGCACCAGTAGACAGTATAACTGAAGAGTTTTTATGTAAAGCCCAAAGGTTTCTACTCAAAGTGACATTACAAATTTACAATACTTGCCTTGTCACCAAGGAATGGAATTTTTTCGGCTTCCTCCGCTTGGATACCGGACTGTTGTTGCATTACATCATCATCCCTATAATTTTCCCACTCATCAGCTTGAGAAGCCTGGCTAGCAGAAGAGTTCTCCTTTTCAGCATCTACCACAAGCTCTTCCGGATTCTGCATTTTTCCTATTCAGCAAAAGGAATGACAAGCTTTTAATAGATTGATAGGAATAGAGAGCACTCTGTATACTGTTGCCTAATCTCTAAACAAGTTCTGTAGAAAACAGGAACAAGTTTTAAGGACAAAGTGACATCAGTTTTTTTTCTTCATCTGTATGGACAAGTGCTATAACTTGAACAATCAACGGAGTACAGAAATTTATAAAGGTGCGTTTATACTTTAGCATTCTTGCCTCATGCTTAGCATTTTCTTGAAATATATTCAAAAAAGAAGAAAAGGCAAACCTAAAAAGGAAAGAAATATACAAGAACATTGGAATACTTTATATTGCTGCACGAGCAAATACGGAAAGAATTACTGATACAGGTGGAAACACTAGAAGAAGAAGCCAGCTTTGGACTAAAAAGTATGGGGGAAAAGAAAAAAACATCTTCTACTACTCTCTCTAGTAAACCACCAATGATATTATCATTACTCCATATGTAGCAACATCGTTGGTCCAGAGTGAATTGATAAACTTGGACTAATTGCACGTGTAATAATATCATTGGTGACTTAGGGAGTGTAACGGAGAGTGTACTTAAAGATGTACTAGAAAATCCGGAATCCTATCAGTATGTGAATAGAAAAAAGCTAAAGTCCTTGGACTGCTGCAGAATCGCAATTCAGAAACTAATATCAAGATAACTAATCACTCCATCATTTGACAAGTAAAAACAATTGCATAAATAAATACATCCAGCCATAGCTAAAGATACAAACTTTATTGTTCATTATCAATTCAGAACATATATTTTTTTCATGGAATTCAATTACAGGATTGAATGAAGGAAAAATCAGAAAAATCAAACAAAAAAAAAAGATGATTTTTATTATATCCAAAAAGACAAGAAAAAACAAGAATTACAGAAAGAAAAAGCCAGAGAATAGGAAAGAGAACTGACCAATAAAGAGAATTAAACCTGTGAATTATGATCGGAGACTGCGGCGGAATTTCGGCGAAGGCCGTAAGAATCCACTACCAGTGCTCCTCCGCCTCGGTTTTCCAATCTCACGGCAGCAGAAAAGAAACTGTTTAACTATGTCTGAACCATTATTATTATTAGGCATACATACGGGGCCGGCCCGTATCCTAAAAACTGTAGGATCCAAATATCCGTATTTGTATTTGGATTTGTTTAAGAGTAATAAAATTGATACGAATACGGAAAATCAATCGTTGCAAATGCAGTCAAACTCGTGAGTTGTCTCGTATGATTGTACGATTCTATGAGTTTTATAGGATCTTACGTGTTAGATCCTACATAGGATTGGTAATCATGTAGTATCGGGGTAAATTCGTGGGATATAGGAAACGTAGGATCGTACCATCCTACGAATTAACTCCGAGTTAGCTATTTCCTCTTTCGGGCCGGGTTTTAACTCAACCCGACCCAAATGTTAAAAAAATATTTTAGATAAAAAGAATTCTATGTTCAACTATGTGGCTTATTCAACCTTCTCAAGTCTCTCCAATCTTCAACCGGCAACCAATTTCTTATCTTCCTTTATCGATACAAAATTCCTTTTTTCCCTCCGAGCTCTTCCTATGCCATCGCCTAGAAGTAGAACAGCGAAAATATAATTCGAAACCCTAAACTCTAATTTGATAAATTAAGTTATTTAGTCAAATAATCAATGTTAGTATCAATGTTATTGAATTTATATTGCTCCAATTAGCCGAGACCCGAGTATATTTTTTCTATTTTTTCGGTAAAAATTTTGATAGTAGAAATTAAATTTTATAATTATGAGACACAGAACATAATGTCATTTTCTTATGGCTCTTTCATGTGATAAATATTTGTTTAATACTAGAAAATATCGTAAGATTTTGGAAAATTTCATATTTCACCTAGAAAAATTAGGAGAGTACTGAATTAATTAATATTTTTTGAATTAAATAGGATCTACGATACGAGTTACGAACCTACAATTCTTCTACACCCTTTCGATCCTACGTAGAAACTCGAGTTTGACTGTTTTAGTTGGAATCATTAGACCGTATTTGTTTTCATCTCTTATTGTTTATCAAATATATAGTTTATTTTTTAACTATGGGATGATCTATTATTTAAAGTTTTTTATATTCGTTAGAGCAAACATACGTGTCTTATTATCTGAAAATAATAGGTTTAGATTTTTTAAAACTAGTATATCTAATTCTATACTCAGATATAGAAACTAGAGAAATCCGATGTATGTTACATTAACTATTTATGTTTTTATATAAATAGAAAATAGAAAATAATAAACTCGAAATATCATGACAATTTTACGAGACTGTTTACTTTGTCAAATTAGTGATTCCGGCATATTTTCAAGTCAAAGAATGCACGTATAGAGCAGGAACAGATCTAGTTACTTGTGACTGAGGTCATTGAAAAAAATAAATTAATCTTAATTATATATGATATATTTTACTTCATTTAGATAATAAATGCATAAATGACCCCATTAAATTTTTGTGTATATTAAAAGACCCCATTAAATTATATTTCTGGATCCATCACTGGTACGGAGCACCCATGCACTTTTTCAAGGGCAATTTGGTCCGATTATTCACTTCCCTCCAACCCGAAAAACGATACCCGAGCCCTACCAGTTTCCGATAATATACGATCTTTCATCTCTTGCTCGAATTTATGGAGCTCTTCTGATTGAATTATGGTGTCGGAGACAGCATAATTCTTTGCTTCTGTTGGTGGAGGCGTAAAAGGAGGAGGAGGAAGTAGAGGGGTGGAGGGAGAGAGAAGCAGTGAGGGCTTCTTGGAAAGCGAGGTCTAAGTCGGACTCGAGGGCTATTGCCACCATGAGTTCACGGCGTTTCTCGGTGGCGAGTGCGCGGAGGTCGTCGGCACCTCCTCCTGCTGGGCCTAAAGACATTGTTGGAGTATAAAGGGGAAATGGAATTCAGTTAACATCGTTTGATTTAGACAACCGACAACCGATCATCCATTTCCGGCGAATCGAATCAAATTCCTTCAAGTTTCGATTGTTCGAGGAAAGTATGAACTTTGTGTCATTTGATTCAGACAACCGACAACCGATCATCCATTTCCGGCGAATCGAATCTGAATCCTAATTCGATACAAGCTTTGAGTTCTTCCACGTCATCATCCGTCAGCTCTTGCTCCGACGATGGGAGGTGGGGAGATTTGGCTGGGAGCTCAATGGCGGCTCCGGAGGTTTTTTTTTTTTTGAGAGAGTGAATTGGGTACATCAAGAAAGGGGTGGGGGATTATTTTTAGGTTTTCCCAATTAAATATTTGTAGGTTCTTTCAATTTTAATTCATGGAAGCTTGATTCAAGTTTCATCCAAGGACTCGGAAAAGGAAATGTTTTTAAGGACGCCGACGGGCAGAGAGAGAGAGAGGAGAAAGTGCTGGTGGTGGTGTGGGAAAAGGAAACGAGGAGCTGGGGGGTTGTGCGATAAAAGGACGATTTTGCCTTCTATTGCGATGACATGTGCTCCACACGTGCATTTTTTTGCCTGAAAATACACCAAAATCGATAATTTAACAAAATTAACAGTCCCATAAAATTATCATTCTATTTCGAGTTTATTATTTTCAATTTACTATTTATAGTAAAGCAGAAATAGTTGATGTACACAGAGGATTTCTCTCAGAAACTATGACTGGATATGAACAATCCGGACCCAGTCATATTTGAATACCGATATTATAACAAATTGGAAAATAAATACCGTATACACTATTCCGTGTCCTTTTGTAAGTGTTTTCGGACCTAGTTATTATTATAGGGATTTGCATGGGCTTGGCCCAGTATTCCCATTTCAGTCATAACATGACATCCGGAAAAGTGGGACAAACATTTTTGTCCATAACGGAAGTCCCACTTAGTCTCGAGCCATAACTGAAGTGGGACTTCAGTTATTGGATGACATGGCACTTCCCGGGCACGCGCCGCTGAGTCACCGGTGAACTGAAGTCGCCACTCAGTTTCGAGATGAGAACGGAAGTGGGACTTCCGTTCTCACCCTGAATTTTTTTTTTTCCGCGAACTTTTTGATACATATGCTATCTTGTCTCACTCTCCTAGGTTTTGTCTTTTTCTTTCTCTTTCTCTTTTTCTTTTTTCTTTTTCTTTTGTTTTCTTTTTTCTTAAGGTTTTATATATATATATATATATATATATATATATATATATATATATATATATATATATATATATATATATATATGTATTAGTTTTCTACAATTACGAGTCGAAAAAAACTCTAAATCCTTTTAGACATTATTTAATGTAGTAATATGATTATTTTAAACACATTAATTGATTTTACTCCAATAGCACTAATACATTAACTTATTCATCTACGTGATTTACAACTACACCCCGATTACGATACGCCAGTGAAACGCCCATCAACAAAACGTTAATCAAATATAGCACGTAATACGTGATGAAAAAATAAATTGTTCAAAATCTCATATCGAGCAAAATAAATTCAAGTCAATGTAACAAGTTGTGAAAAAAATTAATTACATATATTAACACGTTTAGGTGATGTAATCCTTGGAATTAAAATAAATCGTTCAAAATCACATATCAAGCAAAATAAATTCAAGTCAATGTAACAAGTCGTGAAAAAAAAATGGTTCAAAATCACGACTCTCTTATATGAGTTGTGACTGGGACCTACTTTGCTAAACACTAAACCTAAACCCCTAATTCATCCCCCCGCAATAGTATTTGCAGAGCCATCTAGAACAATATTTTATTTTTTAAAAAAATAATAATTAGGGGGCCTAGATCTAATAACTAGTACATTTTTACACATGTGGGTTCCACTATTTTTTTTAGGTTTTCTTAGGATTTTTGCACATGCATGTAGTCTAAGTCTATATCACACAGATATTCAGTCTAATTTCTTATTTTGTTATAACAATTTTGCAATTGTTTGAGTTGATTAGGGGTTGTTAGGGTTAATATTGTATGTTAGGGTTAATAGAGGTTTACAAGTTTTTAATGGTTAATAGGGTTTGTTAGGGTTTTTTATATTAAAACTAATAAAACCACCTTATTTTCATCAATGCTATAACTATTACATGGAGGGCACACATTACATGTCATGGGGACTAAAAGAAGGCAGTGTACTCTTTCTTGCGAATTTGACATCAAGACTAAAAGGTTGTTAGGGTTAGTAGGGGTTGTTAGTGTTATTAGGGTTTGTTAGGGTTATCAGGATTATAATTTATACTCATAAGTAGTTAATTTGGAGTCAATAGGAACATGTTTTAATGACAGTGTACTCTCTCTTGTGAGATTAACATCAAGACTAAAAGGGTTTTAGGGTTATTAGGGTTTGTTAGGGTTAGTAGGGGTTGTTAGTGTTATTAGGGTTTGTTAGGTTTAGTAGGGGTTGTTAGTGTTATTAGGGTTTGTTAGGGTTATCAGGATTAGAATTTATACTCA
Source organism: Vinca minor (assembly GCA_026122235.1). Lineage (NCBI taxonomy): Eukaryota > Viridiplantae > Streptophyta > Magnoliopsida > Gentianales > Apocynaceae > Vinca > Vinca minor. Next base: position 2,399,759 of record JAOCZM010000100.1, on the reverse strand, counting down.
TAAGTAGTTAATTTGGAGTCAATGGGAACATGTTTTAATGACAGTGTACTCTCTCTTGTGAGATTAACATCAAGACTAAAAGGGTTTTAGGGTTATTAGGGTTTGTTAGGGTTAGTAGGGGTTGTTAGTGTTATTAGGGTTATCAGGGTTAGAATTTATACTCTTAAGTAGTTAATTTGGAGTCAATGGGAACATGTTTTAATGAGGGGTTGTTAGTGTTATTAGGGTTTGTTAGGGTTATCAGGGTTAGAATTTATACTCTTAAGTAGTTAATTTGGAGTCAATGGGAACATGTTTTAATGACAACGTACTCTCTCTTGCGAGTTTGACATCAAGACTAGTAGGCACCTCCTGTAATTTCTCCACACTCTACTAATAAACAATTTTTGACAGTCCCAATGGGACTCGTATAACCTGAATTGAGGAGGGGCCTACCCTATAGGTGGATCATGCATCAAAATATGTGAGAGAATGTGTGAGCCATGTCCCATGCACTAGGAGCATGCCATCCCTTCCCCTGTGCCTGTATGAAAAGCACTTGTGATACTCGTAAGTTTTCGCTCACGTGTTAATATATGTAATTAATTTTTTCCACGACTTGTTACATTGACTTGAATTTATTTTGCTCGATATGAGATTTTGAACAATTTATTTTTTCATCACGTATTACGTGCTATATTTGATTAACGTTTTGTTGATGAGCGTTTCACTAACGTATCGTAATCGGGGGTGTAGTTGTAAATCACGTAGATGAATAAGTTAATTAGATTTGGGATTGGTATTAGAATTAATTAGGAATTTTATTTGGATTAGGAAAGTTAGTATAATATAAATAATATATATAGAAAATCACATCAATTTAATAAGGAATTAAATAGAGGTTACTTAATAAAATAATATAAGAAATAAAGTAGAAAATTAAAAAGGAAATGAACAGTGGATATGACTCAATTTTTTTTTCCTTTAAAATGTCAATCTCATTTAAGTGTATACTAGAAAACATTATCTAATATATTATTAAAATTATTGTATATATAGTAGTGCTATTGGAGTAAAATCAATTAATGTGTTTAAAATAATCATATTACTACATTAAATAATGTCTAAAGGATTTAGAGTTTTTTCGACTCGTAATTGTAGAAAACTAATATATATATATATATATATAACCTTAAGAAAAAAGAAAACAAAAGAAAAAGAAAAAAGAAAAAGAGAAAGAAAAAGACAAAACCTAGGAGAGTGAGACAAGATAGCATATGTATCAAAAAGTTAGCGGAAAAAAAAAATTCAGGGTGAGAACGGAAGTCCCACTTCCGTTCTCATCTCAGAACGGAAGTGGGACTTCCGTTCTCAGCTGACTTGGCGAGGCGCGTCTGGGAAGTGCCATGTCATCCAATAACGGAAGTCCCACTTCCGTTATGGCCCCGGGACGGAAGTGGGACTTCCGTTATGGACAAAAATGTTTGTCCCACTTTTCCGGGTGCCATGTTATGACTGAAATGGAAATACTGGGCCAAGCCCATGCAAATCCCATTATTATAACGGGTAAGGTCTGCTAATATTTTCAATTTGTTTTTTAGGAAAATCTTAAAAGCCCAACTTCGCCTTTTGAGGGGTCCAGTTTAGGCATTGGTTGAAACTGGAATGGGCTTTTGGATTGAATAATGAAACTTTATTTGTAATATTGTACTACTTTTCGTAGCCCAAGTTGGGGCGGGTGGCTCGGGCATGGAACCGCTCTAGTAGACTGGCCGCACATCCCTCTCACATACATTGGAGTGGGGTCTACTTTAATTCTACCTAAAATAGACCCGTCCCAACTCATGTGAGAGGGTTGTGGGGCCAGCCCCACAAAGCGGATCAATTGCATCTCTACCAAACTTTCATCACCTAAATCATCGCATTTTTCAGGTTTTCCATATGGAAATTACAATTACGCCTATCAAATAAAACATTTTGTCCATATCCTACCGTTATAAGGCTAACAAAAAGGTTGGATATGAATAGAGGTACCGGAAATAGACTTATCATGCGGGCTAGGTTTTTTTATCTTTATATATATTTGCTAATTAACCCAAAAAAAAAATATGGAAATTAGTTTCATTTTTTTCTATATATTTCACCATCCGACATTATTATCCCCATTTTCTTTCTCACTTAACTTTGACCAAACATTTGCCGCTTTTAGAAGTTTTATCATGGAAATTCTTTAGGGTGAAATTCAGCAAACCGAAGAAATATTAATATGTATGTAAAACTATAAGTTGGCAAAATGTTCACCCTAAAATTTACATTGGAAATTTCCGTTTTTAAGTATCATCATATTATAAGAATTTTTGCTACGTGCATTTCATTTTACATTATTGTAAAATACTTGTCACGTTATAAGAATTTTCGCCACACATTATGGTTTGTATTATTGTAAAACATATATCACACTATAAGTATTTTTACCACGTGCATTATCGTTTTACAATACGTGATCATGCATGTGATTCATTTGTGTGTGTATATATATAGTAAAGAAAGCATATGTTATGCTAGATATATTTCTAATAAGATATAGGGTAAAAGGTGTCCATATCCCCTAAATTATTTGAGTTTTTGGTTTTTGACCCTCAATTAAAAAAAGTCAAGTTTTGCCCCCTAAATTGTTCAGACGTGTCAAACGTGACCCTTCTATCCATTGTTTCCGTTACATCGTGACGGAAGTTCAAACAAATAACGGCATTTTAGACAAACCATATTAAATTGTTACAATTTAATAAAATATTACAAATTTATTAAATTGTCAAAATGAAGATTGAAACAAGTAGTCATTTAAGTCATGGACAGCAATTGAAGTTGTCGGAGCTTCAAAGGTGGTTAGTGAGTTATAAAGATGATCGGAATGGTATGTCAGGTTTGCCGTTGTCGGCAGAGAATTATATTTTCTGGGTTGTTTTGATTTTTTATTTTTTTTTAGGATTTAAAATGGTTTGCCCAAAATGCCCTCATTTATTTTAACATCCGCCACAATATAATGGAAAAAATTGACGGAAGGGTCACATTTGACATGTCTGAACAGTTTAGGGGGCACAACTTGACCTTTTTTTAATTAAGGGTCAAAAACCAAAAACCCAAATAGTTTAGGGGGTGTGGGCACCTTTTACCCTAAGATATAATAATGTGTGACCATTGTGAAGGAAGTAGAAAGACATGTTGGAGGAAATTTGTTTACTCAATGAATTAAAGTGTAATTAAAGTGTCGTGAGGATATTTTGAGCCAATATTATTATATGTTACACCGCTCGGTTTTGAATATTATTGAGATTATCACGAAGTGGGTTGCGTAAACTTCGCGATGATATATAGCATGTGAGAAAACCAATTAATGGTATGAATGATAAATTGGTATAAAGTAGGGGGTTGAAATGTGATAAATGGGTTTGAAATCCACATCCCACATAGGAAACGCATGAGGGTGAAAATCACTTTATAAGTTAAAGTGGTTCACTCAGTTTTAAAATGCCTTGCCACTATTATGCCCCATGTGTGAATTAGTTTAAACTTGTGTGCAGATGCAACGTGTGTACACGAATGCTAGACAAAAACTCGCGTACCTGATTAACCACGTTTTTGCTACTGGTTTGAATTTTATTTTGGATAGTTCAGATTGTAACTTATCAGTAACATTTTCTGTTTCTGTTTTAGCAGGTTATTCAATAATCTGTTTACATTAACTATATCTGTTCAAATGTTATAAAACAGTGTAACACTATTTTTCAATGATCCAGAAAAATTCTAACAAGAAACACAATAGAGGGGTAAGACAAAGGCCGTGGGGAAAATGGACAGCTGAAATACGTGACTGTCGTGACCCAAAGAAAGCAACAAGAGTATGGCTTGGAACATTCGATACAGGTGAGGATGCAGCACTTGCATACGATGAAGCTGCCCTTAACTTCAAAGGTAATAAAGCTAACCTCAATTTCCCCGAAAGGGTTGCTATTCCAATCCCAATTGACCACGACCTATAGTATTACTGTAAGGACCCACTATTGGGCGGACCTTAGCTAGGAGTGAAATCATATCATTTAATGTTCCACAGGTGCAATGCTACATGTAAACATGCTAGCATTATATAAATGAATTACAGGTAGACATTGCATTTGGCATTGCATTTGGGACACAGAGATAATAATTCACTCTTAGATAAGACTGTTTAGAAATGGCTCGTTACGATTACAAACAAAAGTAAAAGAAATGAATGTGCATACACTCTCGATGAACATCAAACTTAAGTAATTTGATTTGGCACAGTGAGAAGTCCAAAGTTCAAAAATAGTGGACATCCGATCAATAAGTTTCAGTACAAATATTCTTCATTCTGGCATAGATTTTATTTGTATAAAAAAAGACTATCAATAAGAGTGGTCATCACATCAATTCTCTCTCACTAATAGATATATATTGAATGTTCACATTTTCTTTTGTAGGTTCCACCATTTTTTTTTAAAATTTAGATTTTTAATAATAAAAGAATTGGCACGAGACATTTTTATATTAATGCAACAAAAAATAAAAGAGACCAAATGTGACAAAACATCTTTATCGATATTGAAGCTTTGTTTACTTACACAAACAAGCAACGGTCTCACAGTTGAAGACACTAAATGCTGGAGACTGGAGCTATGATCTATAAAAGGGTTTCAGAAAATATTTTGAAGATGTCAATTAAGAAAACGAGTGACAAAAAATTTAGAAAATATCCCATAAAAAAAAAGACTAAAAATTTAGAAAATCATTATATATAAATCAGTTTTGGAAAACGTTGGAGCGCTTTCCCTTTATATATGTTCCTGATATAGGGTTTAGCTCATTTCCACAATTCATGGGACTAAAATACTTAAAACAAAATCTCCAGCATATACAAAAATTCACAACATTTTTCCTGAATCAGGAGACAATATTTCATTTCGACTTAAATCAGTACAAGTTTTGCACCAATTACATGTCACGAAAGGCATTGCAAGAAATGTGCAAAAGTCTGCAGACAATAATCTCAACAATCTTTAACAGGCTCCATAATTATACTCTCTGCTCGGAATGAATATCTCAATTCTCTATACAAAATGTATAGAAAATAGGACTTCAGTTCCAGACGAAGGGAGTAGATATGGTATTTTCTCAAAATGCACCTTCCTCCTGTCTGCGCATCTGCATAACCAACAGGTCTAAACTTGAGGTGAGGCGGCAGTCAACAAAGAACAAACATCATCAGCAACGGTATCTTTGGCTATTTTAATTGGGTTCTTCACATCAGCGTCTGAATCACCTACAGAATCGCTAGCTCTCTTGCGCTTCTGGGATTTGTCGCCATTGGTTAAAGATTCCGCAAAATCACCTTTTGTATTCTTAACTTCCTCTAGACTTCCAGAATTTATATCACAATTCTCTTTATCTCCAGCAAGCATGTCGGAATTTTCATCATTCGCGTCAGCTTCGTCTTTCAACCCTGATCCTGAATCTGCTGCATCCTCATTCTCAGTTTCTTTTTGAGATTCTAAATTCTCCTTCTCAATTTCACGTTGTAGTGATTCAATGACATTCATCACCTCCCGATTGACCTGCCAGAAAAGTAATTTTTGATGAGTAAATGTAACCATGAAAGCCCCTGAAAACACTACCAGTCACCAGTGCACCACTATAAGCATCACTTGGACAAATGAATGGACAAGATACTAGTTCAGTTTAAAGCCTTGTTAAGGTGTTCTAATACCAGGGTGGTTAAAGCACCACATGGAAACACAAAAGAACTAGTGTATAACCTGTGGATTCCGAACGAAATCAGTTATGTCATGATCTTTACAGGATGGGCATTTCATGATAATCTTTTGGGGACGTAAAGTCCGTTTGCCTTCGCATGTCCGCTGTCTTGTGAAGGATTGATCTGCAAATGCACCTATCAAGCACTCCTTACAGAAATTGTGACCACATGGTGTAGTAACTGGCTGAGCCATCACGTCCCGACATATAAGGCAGCTAAACTCTGCAAATTTGTTCAATATCTCAACATTTTGGAATAGTAATGTTAAAAAAAATCAGGCAATTTCATCTCAAACACAGTTACGCAGATGGAGTTCCTCAGACCACCCAGATGCACCTTTCAAGAGATTTAAATAAGAAACCCACCTTTCAAAAGCTTTTCTTTCACAGGCAATGTTTTGACACGTTTCACTCTTCTGGTTCCATCATTCGATTCACCTACAACTTGAATCCTACTTTCTGGTGGAGGTGTTTTCCAGAACCAACCTTTCTCCTTCTGCATGACAAAGATCAAAGTCTACATGAACCCACACACCAATCATAACTACTGATAAAGCACTGGAAATGGAAATGACCAAGGAAATTGCAAATATAGGAAAACTAAAAACCAAAAAATGGAGCAGAAAAACATGCAAAAGACAGATCAGCCACACAAGGATAAAAACATCCACAGACAAAAGGATAAGGAACAAAACATGGCCAGTTACTCACCTCATAGTCCCATGCTGGAGTTCCCTTTCTTTCAGTGACATTTTTTGCACCCTTCAACTCCTTAATTTCAGGCAGAGGCCCCGGGATATCGCCATGAGTGTCACTGTAGAATTCTTACAGATGAGAGTAAACAAAAACAATCACATGAAAATGATGAAGTGGTTGAACAAACAAATAGCAAACCTTGTCCATGGGGAGGGCTCATTATCACAACGCACAAATAAGTATCGGCAAACCAAGAAACCCTACAAGAGAATAATATCAGGGTAGGTTCAGGAAGAATCTAGGAAAGTAAATACTTGACGGAAAAATCTTACTTGCATTCCATCTTTTCTCCAACATTTCTCAATCCTGTAAATACCATCATATCTTACACCTTTCTCAGGTGCATAAGACGAACGCTTCTCCTTATGTGACCTATTCAATTAGAAAAAGGATGGTTGTTAGGCAAGAAAGAATGTGGCTACCAACCTTCCTCTTGATGAAGCATCCTTTTATGCATAAGAGGAATGGTTCTGTTAAGTTCATGTACTCTAAGATTGAGATTCAAGAAATCCATATGTAATAGGCGAGAATTTCTCAAGAACACACACCACAAGTGCACGCAACCCTCTCTTCTACATCATATTTTCTTGAGCACTTGCACAAGCCATACAATCTCTTAATACTATTGCATACATTGAGTACTACTATAAAAGCTCACCTCACAACTCGAACAGGATAGCCTTTGAGACAGCTGACCCGTAAAGCTTCATTCTGCTTCTCAAACTTCTGGTCAAATGACTGTTCCTTGTTTGTCCTTTTATTGCCACTGAGGTCTCTTCCACCACTATCCGCAAAAAAATAATAATAATAATAATAATCAAGCAGTAACAAAAAGATGAACAGAAAAAATGTATTGCAACTTGTGAGATCTAAAAGATTAAAAGAACACTGACTCATGTAGTACAAAAATCTTTTTTTTGTATGGATATGTAGTACAAAAATCATATGAATGAGATATGAATCATATGATTGAGAGCTAATGGAACCATTACTATACCTTCCAGTGTAGAGAAACCATTCACCATGGTCTTCATCGTCTTCATAGCCTCCAGAAAGTGCAACAGACTGAGCTCCGTGTTCAGATTGTCCTGAAATTCCAGCAACATGAGGAAAGTGAGCACCCCACTGCCGGCATTCCATTCTATCCTCCCAAGTTTCCCCAACCAACACCCCCTGTTTTCTTCCCGGATCATTTTCTGGTGGAATTGGTCCAAAATGATCAAGAGGAATGGTGACGAATATCTTTCCGCTACAAGCATTAGCTTTTCCAGTCTTTTTTGCTCGCTCAGTAGTAAATGCCTTGTCAGGTCGATTTTGATTGTGAATGAACTGTATTGCCTTTGATGGCCCTCCAGAAGCACCAGTTCTCAACAGATTGGCTGTTCGAATGGCAAAGACAAGTGCAGAATTGATTCTGGGCTCCCTAGCCATCTTGGATGGAATTGGTTGGCGGCAAAGCGGACAATTGTGCTTCTGCTGACCAACCGATTTCTGGAAGCACTTCAAGCAAAAATTGTGGCCACATGGTGTCTGAAAGAAGAATTCAAATGTTAGTCGATACAAATTAACATTCTTGAAACTTAAACATATCAAGGGAAACCATGCTTCTTATTTAGTAACAAAGCCTCAAACAGTGTGACTGGTGTTGATATATCATTAGGGATAGTTTTGATATGGACCAAGTCCATTAGACCATGTGGTCCAGAATTGGCCACATCAATAAAGAATGAGGAGAGAGACAATCATGTGATAAAGTAGATAATTTTGGACCACAAAGTCCATGTGGACCTGGTCCATATCAGGAAAAATCCTAACATTAGAAGGTTTCCATCATGAATGAAAATAAACATAAAGTAAGCAATGCTATTCAGTTGTTCTGGAATGTGGGATTTCTTTGTAGATCCAGAATATCCCCAGCTATCCTCCCATTATTCATGCCCTTTTTCAAGTAAGGAGTTTAAAGCTGTTTGTCAAGTCAAACTTGGAAACCATACAATCTGTACAAAACAAACCACCACTAAAATCCATATAAATAAGAAGATATGCTCAAAAAACAGGGATGGGAAAACCCCCAACAAAATGATGTAATCATCCCCTAGCTAAATTGTACCTTCCGCAAACACTTATATTCGAGTTCTTAACAAAAGAGAATATACATTCCAGAAACTATACAAGTTTAGACGCCACAAAGTAAATGTGGATGAGCAAATTATCCAAGATTTTTCTAATAACGAGTACTTCAGTAAAAGGAAAAATTCGCATATACTGCGATTTAGCACATCTAGACCAGTAAACAATAAATCCTCATCAAAACTCTCACTCCAATCAGATAGAAAGGTATAAATATCACTCTAAACAGAATAGTTAAGCAATCATCTAAGACCAAACAATCCAGGATTAAAACGACGCCGCTTTTGGCAAACAAACTGGTCTAAGCGAATCCAAGAGGACTAAAGACGGAAAATTTTGACTCAAATGGAGCGATTCAGCATCGCGAACATAGAAAATGAAATGACAAGTGACAACAAAAAATAACACCGATTAAGATTAAAACATTCAGATACGTATAGAATTACAGATCAGAATAGATTCTCACCGAAACAGGTCTATCGAGGACGTGCATGCAAATGGAACAGTATAGCGACTTATCGAGAAGATCCAGAACCTCATTCCTCCTTCCGGAATCTTCATGACCATCGCCATCGCCAGATGACTGACTTCCAGCGCCGCCGCTTAACAGCTCCTGACGCCGCTTAGCCTTCTCCTGGTCAGTTAACGAAGCATCAGCTTCGATCGCTCGAATCGAAGCAATCAATTCACCAGACTGAGAGTTCTGGGCCGCAACAACCACCGCCGGCTTGGCGGCGGCGTCGACGAGAGGAGGACAACAGTCAGGACATTCCCAATCGGCGGCGGCGGACATGGATTCAGGCTTAACAGAAAGACAGTCGACATGCCAAGGAGTGACGCAAGTCTTACACGTCAGCGTTGTTTCCGGCGGAGGCTTGACTTTACAAACCATACATTCGCCGTCGCCGTCGCAAGGGAGGTGGAGGTTGCTGCTGCTGCTAACGTGCGCCATTGGGGTGCAGGATAGAGAAGAGGAGTGTTTCAGTACTTCAGTTGGTGAAAAGAAGCGTCGAATGACGTTAAAGCATCGGGTATTTAAATAGGCGAAGAAATCGGGACAGCTGGACCAAAGAAGGCTTCGTTTGGAGAGTTGTTGAATATTGAAAAAAATGGCGGATTTTTAAATTATTTCGTGTTTTTCGGACTTTTTGAAATTTTCGGAGTTCCCTCTCTGCTTCTCTATGCTTTTTTTCACTATGAAAATTTTAGGAAAATAATAGAATATTGAAAAATCCTGACATTCTGATAGTGACTGGAAATATTAATATATTCATAAAAAAACTGGAAATATTAATACGGTAATTGACAAAAGGGTGAAGAACCTTTGAAGAACAAAAGAAGAAGGTTGATAATTCTCCATAAATTAGTGGGAAGGTTGATGTGATTAACTATCATGGCGTGTATTGTGATAATGATAATGATTTTATTTTATTTTTCGATAATTTTGTCCGGCATGTTAATTGAAAAAAATTCTTTTTTTTTTTTCAGAGTTCAATCGTCGGTCGGATGATATGTAGTTGAATTTATATAGTTCGTCGGACGTTAACTGCAAATTTTGTTTACTTTTTTCATAGTTTAGTTAGTCGGTCAGACTATAGGTAGTTGATTTTTTTACATTTTATCTAACGTTAACTGTATTTTTTATTTTTTGTAGATGTCAATCCGTCGGTCGGATGGTACGTAGTTGGTTTTCTGCAGTTCGTCTGACGTTAACTGAAATTTTTTCCTACTTATTTTGCAGAGTTTAGTTCGTCGAACGGGCAGTACATCATAGTTGATTTTCTACTAAAGTTCACCTGATGTAGACGAATTGAAAATCTGGTGTATATATGGATGGATGACTTTCCTTGTGTTAATAGATCTTCAACCGGACGAAGGCTCTGACACTAATCGATGATATGTTATTCACCTAACTTTAAAATTTAAACGTCGGTAGTAAATTGTTCTTCAAGTAAGTAAGGTTTCTACGCTTGCATGATTATTGTTACTCAATAATTTAAATTTAAATTCCTATACTTATATGATGACACGATAATATAATTTTAAGATTTTTTTTTTAACTAGTGGTCAATTGCAGGTATGATTTTGTGTCAATACTCCTCAATTATTATTGTTCGTGTCATAATATTAATTTTCCTATCAAAACAGTTAGGCATACTAGATTCGACGAAAACCTGAATAGAGAGATTTTTTAAATAAACAAATTTTGTGTACATTTTTTCTAATTGCTTCCTTATATTGACTTTTGATTATTTTGGTATTTATTCCTTAATATTCACTAACCTTGTTTTAGTTCACTATATTTTATCTCTACATATTCCTTGGACATAGATCTCCTGTTTTATTTCCAATAACTCATTATTATTGATATCGATATTAATGTACATTAAGAAGTAAAATTGGAATATAATTTCACTAATTCAACAAATTAATTTATATTGATATTTCTTGTTTTTTTAAGGTAACAAACATATTGTGTACACTTTTGCCAATTGCTTCCTTAGTTTGACTCTCGCTTATTTTGGTATTCTTCTTTAATATCCACTGACCTTGTCTTAATTCATTATATATTTTTTCCTACGGGTGTGCTTGGACAATGTTTAGTTTGGGTTTGAGTTTAATTTGGTCTCACTTTTGGCGGGAAATGCTCAAAATTTGGCCTCTAAAATAGGCGGGAGCAATTCAAATTCAAATTTTTTCCTTCAAACAGTCGTTCAATTCCAAATTTTGAATTTCAAAATTGTCGTGAGAGATTCAAATTCTAAATTTTTCAGGTCAAAATTTGGAATTGGACGATTATTTGAAGAAAAAAAATTTGAATTTCTCCCGCCTATTTTAGAGGCCAAATTTTGAGCATTTCCCGCAAAAAATGAGACCAAACCAAACTCAAACCCAAACCAAACCTTACCCAAGCACACATATGTTTTGGATATAAATCTCCTGTTTTTCCCCCAATATATCATATAATTTCACTAATTCAACCAATTCCTTTATATCGATGTTTCTTGTTTTTTTTAGGTAGCAAATGCTTTATGCTATATACAATTCAAATTAACATTCACTGCCTGCGACTGAGAGGTCCAGGTTCGATTGTTTATAACCCCACCTAACCCCCGAAAAAAAAACCCATCTAATTTATTTATACTGTGTGTGATTGTTTATATATATATCAAAGATTAAAGAGTAGAAAAGATAGCACGTGTATGCTCATCTCAAATAAAATAATATAACTATCTATTGTCATTTCAATTAAACCCGAAGTGTCATTTGCAACACGATAACAGTATTGGGCAATGTTTCACTTTCTATGATGATTGATCTTGCTGAGACCTCGTGTCACGCCTTGTATCCGCGTATCCAAAACGTAACATATTACATATGAGTCTGATAATATTTACTACTATTTATTTAGCAATCGAACTTTTAATGTCAAAAAGAATATATCGAGATGATAATAGGGTACTTAGGCTCACCTTATATATCAATCACAACTTTCATTCTTATCTAATATGAGACTTTTTTCCATATGAGACTGAAATTTCACACCTTAAATAGTAGAGGTTATGTGTTAAAATTTCCTCACACTTTTTAAATCTTATATGTTTGTCTTGCCCATAAATAAATTTTAAAAAATGATGATTATTCTTGGGAGATAATATATTTGCACTTCTTAAAAAGTCTCTTGCAATCTTCTCCCTTTCTTTTATAAATGAAACGACTTTAATATCTATAACTATAAAATTGACTCCAAAGAAATGCATTTGCCTTTTGATAGGTTTTCAAATTTATATAACAATGAAATATGTTTTGTGTATTTTTTCCCGATAGAAATATGTTCAATGTTTAAAACACCTTTTGTACATTTGGAATATTGAAAAGAATATCCTCCATAAGCAGTAGCGAATGCAGAAATTTGTTATATGAGGCAAATTTCTTAATGAAAATTTTTAGGGGACAAAATATAACATTTATAATAAAATATCACAAAAAAATTCTTATAAAAAATTTGTCGTTTTTAAAAATTTTGGGAGTCGTAACCCCCTCCTACCCTCATAAAGCTCCGCCACTATCCATAAGTTCAAGAAATAATAATAATAAGAAAAGTGATATAAACCTATTTCAAATTGGTTTTATAACAATGAGAACAAACGTAATTTCATTCATAAAAGATAGAAAGATGAGTGCAAGCGGCTTCTTAAGACGTGCAAATAGGGATGACAATTTGACCGGTGATCTCTTGACCCAATAGTTTTTGGGGCAAATCAGATCTGTCCCAACCGTTCCGCGAACAGAGCAAATCAAATTCGGTATTCACCCCCCGCCCTGATCCGCCCCGCACATATATAATAGTAAGAGTATAATAATATAATAATAAGGTAAAACATAAAACTTAAAAAATATCTACTTTCTTAGTCCCCAGTCCCACCCTCTCCCCCGAACCCTTACTCTACCGCCCTCCCCACTACCGCTCTAAGACTCTACAATATCCGGCCACCACCATCGAGCGAAAAGTAACCCGGTCTGAGAAAGCTATCTCTGACGGCCTCTGACGCCTTCCCCTGCCTTGCTCGTCTCCATCTCCGGCCACCACCACCGAGCGAAAAGAAACCCGCTCCTTCGAAGCCATTTCCTCCACCTGAACGCCGTCATCGCCTCCACCTTAACACGACAAATGTGAGGTTTGATACACTTTTATATGGTCCTCAAGAACTTTGAATTTTGGATGTCTTTCATTTATCATATTTTGTGATTTTCTATGATTAATTAGTTTTTTTGCAAAGATGATATGGTTTATAATTTGCTCTAAAAAAAAAAAGAGATAGTTATCTATTAGTATTAGAGAAGGAAGTTGGGAAATACAAGTTTTTGGCTTCCAAATTAATTTCAGCAGCCAGCCAAATTGTTCAACCATACATCTGTTAAAAAAAAATTGCATGGGGCAGATCGAATCAACTCCGGACGGAGCAATAAAATCTGATACGAGACAAATCACGGATCGAATTGGATCGGCCATTTTCAATCGCATAACAAATCTGGTATTTTAGATACCCGCCCCGATCTGCCACGTTATTATCCTTACGTGCAAATGTCATCGTTCTCATTTTTCATTTATTTGTTGAGTCTCACGTTATCATAAAGATTCTCTTACTTTTCGATAGAGTTCAGTAGAGTTTTTTAAATGAGTGTTATGCTCTTATACGATGAACTATCTATTGCTCAGTTGAATAATTTAATAATACGAGTGTACTATTTTTTTTCGTGCGTAAATTGCGAATAGTAATATTGACTGTATTGTTTATGTTGATTTTGTGGGGAGACGTGATGCGATAATGACTACTCCCTCCATTCCAAAATAATATTAACATTTTAATTTTCAAATCGATTAAGAAATTTACTAAAAATAATGAGAGTCAAAGGCAAAAGATTAATATATCCTCATTAATTACTTATTGAAAATGGAAACTATGGTTAAAAGAAAAGTAAAAAGAGGGTAAAAATTGCCAAAATTTATTAAATGTTCATTAATAATTCAAATATTAATTTTATTTTAGAAAAATTTTGAAATTTAAATGTTAATCTTATTTTGAAATGGAGGCAGTATCCATTAGAGATCGCGTGATGTGATAATAAATTTCTTTTTTTATTTGTCTCGTGCATTAACTCAAAGTCTTTCTTACTTTTTTGCATAGTTGGTCGGTTAGACGGTAGTTGATTTTTACACTTCAACTGATGTAGACGAATCGAGAATCAATTATATTGTATTTAATTGGGCCAAGTTAAATCATTGAAGATAAAACAATAAATATTTATTATTATATACAAACTTAATTTGATAATCCCGCAACGCTAATATTATTTTAAGAAAGGGAGGTGTTATATGGCTAAAAATTAGCTAATTGATTGGCTAAAAATTCAAATTAAAGAGTTGAAATGTTTAATATACCCTTTTATCAATATATGGATATACTTTTTTTATTTATTTAAAAAACTAGCATTTTCCTACCTATCCATCTAACCTACCTGACCTCATACGTCCCTTATACCCTACATTCACATAATCACCAAAGCTTCTTTTCCTTTATAGTTCAACACTTCAAGTGCTCATCCAAATTCAAAATGTTCCCAGAACAAAAAAACACAAACAACTTCCGCAAAACTTATCCAAATTCAAGATGTTCCATAAAAATAAAATAAAAAATGTTGGTTCAAGAACAAAAAAAATAACAACCAAATCATACTTTAGTTCATTCATAAAGGGAAAAATACATATTGATTGTTATTGTATTAAAATGATTTGTTAAGATTTTTGGATATGAAAATAGTCATCGGCAAGCTACTCTTCTCCGACTCAGACGGGCTCCGATATGAAAATAATTCCTCCGAGTATTTTTTTTCAGATTTAAACCTTAGTTCATGTCTGCTCTCAAATCGCTACGCTATCTCCGAAAATCACTCAAATTCACGAAAAGCAAGCTAAGACCAACCAATAAATAAGAATCTTTAACTAGATCTGATTATAAAACTCACATCTAACTGAGATGGGCCATTAAAGTCAAGCTAGAAATAAAAATATGGGGTTTGGAAGAAGCAAGGTTGTCAAGATCGTAATTTTGACTCGGAACGAAAGAGGTCTCAAAAATCGTAAAGATGAGGATCGTAACACGGATCGGAAGATTCGATAAAATTATTAAAAAAATATTTCATGATAAATTTAAACCAATAGAACTAAAAAGTTAAAATTAAAAAAATATTTCATGAGAAATTTTAAAAAATATCTCAAATATATTTTATTTTAAATCATTCCCTTAAATATCTCATTTTGTTTAATATCCAATTATATACTGAAAATACAAAGTAAATAGTTTAAGACTTGTTTCAGTATAATTATTTTATAAGGTTTTATACATGCTAATATTTTAATTGCACTTTTAGCCCTGACTATATATAACCTCTTAAGAAGAGCACCCTAACCCTAACCCTAAAATTTGTTATTTCCTTATCTCCCAGCCGCAAGAGCCCCTCCCTTCTCTATTTCTTTTGTCGTAGCGGTTCACCAGTCCCGACCACCACCATTTTCCTCCCCCCCATCCTTCATTTTCCACTTTTTCTCTTCCTCTCATTTCCTTATCTCTTGTCCTTTTTTTTTCTTCCTTCCTCGGTGCCTCCCCGCCTATACGCCGCTCTTCTTCCGCCACTCCATCACCGCCGCCGTCTCCTTTCTCCGTCGCCGCCTGGAGCCGTCTCCCATTTTATTCTTCTTCTTATTCTTCACAGTCCCATTTGAAAAAGAGAAAATGTTGGATCGTTATGGATCGTCCGATCCTACGATCTTACGATCTGGATCGACGATCCATTACGATCCAAGATTCCTATGATTTTTAACCCGATCCAACTCGATTTATGGTCTTAGGATTTTACGATCCAACTCGCGATTTTGACAACATTGAAGAAGGTGCCATGGACCTCTGCAAGAATTGGATAAATTAGGAAGAATTGATAGGTCCTGCGCCACCGAAGATCTCAAGAGCTTCGACATCATCGACGTATCCATGGCTACAATGGTGTTGCTTTTGGGTATTTGGTTTTAAGAGTAGTGGTGATGAAGATTTGGTTGTTGATGATAATTTTTGTCCTTGTGCTTGATTAATTATTGAAATAAAATGAAAAACTTGGATTTGGATTTTTCTGTGGTTTGATTATAATTATAAACTTTTGAATCTGTTTCTTGATTTGATTTGTTCTTGGATTTAGGGTTGGGGATGATAAAGATGGATGGAGGAGTGGTGGAGGTAGGGCGGCGTTCTGTGTGGGGATGGAATGATGAAGACGGACGGAGTGGGGGTGGGGATGGAATGATGAAGATAGACCGATCTCGTGATTCATGATCATGTATTACTTTTTGAGAATTTTTTGTTCTGTCCAAGTAAATTTGGTTATCTATAATATTCCAGTATTAAAGATTAATATTATGAATAAAGTAAGCGTGTAATGTTCGTTATAATTTATATAAGGCGATCAATTGCTAATATTATGAAATTGTTAAAGTAAACATGTAAAGTTCGTTATAATTCTATATAAGGCGATCACTTCCTAATACTATGGAATTGTTAAAGTAAACATGTAAAGTTCGTTATAATTTTATATAGGGCGATCACTTATTAGTACTATAAATTTGTTAGAGTAAACATATAAAATTCGTTATAGTTATATATAAGGCGATCACTTATTAGTACTATAAATTTGTTAAAGTAAACCTGTAAAGTTCGTTATAGTTCTATATAAGGCGATAACTTATTAGTACTATAAATTCATTATAATTCTTAACAACAATAACCCATTTTCATTTTCAATTGATGATATTTGATGAAAAACTCAAATTAAACCTCCATAAATTAAGAATAATCATGTTCCCAAAATCCATAAACCATAAATTCGTTAAAGTAAATCAATTAAAGTTTGTTATACTACTATATACGTCAATCACTTATTAGTAAACTTCCAAGGTTATATATATATATATATATATATATATATATATTTATTATATGATGATCACTATAAATATGTTATTAGTTAGGGGTTTAATTATAATTTCTAAAAAGTCAGTTTCATGATTTTTGGGTCAAATTGTGAATTTAAAAGATTTAATTAGAAATTTATGGGTCAATCTGTGAATGGAAATATACTATGCGGGTTTAATTTTTAAAATTTTATAACATTAGGGACCTAAAAGTAATATAATTTATGTACTTATAGTTGCAAATAATATTTTTATAGGGACTTAGAGTATATAAATATGTATAATATGTGGATTTAGGGTATATAAATATGTCACAAATATTTTTGGCCACGTCAGCGTTCCGCCACCGTACGAAACAAATTGTGACCGTCGGATAAAGAATCTGACGACTGAGATCATTTGGGATTGTGGGATTTAAAATATTTTTTTAATAATCTCACCCAAATAATCTCATATGTTAGATTTTTAATCCGACGGTCACTATTTATTCTGCACGGTGCAGAACATTTAATGTTCCACACCGTAGCCGAAGTCCTCCTTTATTGCCCCTGACAGTGCCTCAAAAGGAGCGAAGAATTATGGCAGTTTTTTTTACTTTTGGTGTTTTTTTAAAAAAAAAAAAAAGTATTTCGGGGGAATTTTTGTCTTATTGACCAATTTAACTAATTTTTAGCCAATTGAAATTAACCAAAAAAGGCAATTGTCAGTATAATTTCATAGCAACAATCATTGTATCGGGCCAACTTATCAAGGAAATAGAAAACCTCAAATGTCGAAAGAAGAAAAAACAAAAGAAAAAGAAAAAGAAAGAGAAGAACATAAAGATAGTGAAGGAGAAGATTTATTTTTGGTTTCGAAAAGGTAAATGAATGACCATAAAATTCGTTCTATTCCAATGGGTAGGAATCGAACTTCTAATCTCATTAAGAAGACTTTAACTGTGTGGAACATGTCTTTATTTGTACCGTACAAAAAAATTGATTCGCCAAATAAAAAATATAACGGGTTTCGAATATCTCTTTATAAACAAGTATTTTGAAAATTAAAATTAAAAACTCCTTTTAAAAAAATATTCAAAACCGTTAAATATTTAATTAGATGACGATAGAATAAATAAAAATTAAAAAATACATGTTCGAAAATATATATTCAGTGCCATTAAATAATTAATTAGATGACGATAGATATTTTGTTACGTCCAAACAAAAACCCCGCACGGGAAGGTGACGAGGAAAAGAAAAGGAAACCATTGAATTGTGCTGGGTTGGGCCACTACTACATAAAGTATAATCTTTGAGATTTTAGCCATTGTAGACCCAACCGGACTGGGTCTCTCTAAAACCCTAAATAAGAATTCCTACTATTAAGAGAAAAAAAAAAAAGAAAGGAAAAAGAACACTCAGTCCAGTCGTCTTCTTCGTTGGAGCGGTTACTATTAGTGCTCTGAAGGTGTTTGATAAAATGTCTTAAAGAACCGAAACCGCCATTTCTGCATGCGTTGGCTTTCTTTACTATCTTCTCTCATTTCCAAAACCAATAATCGATCTTTACCCATCTCCCGCCGCAGAGTCTTCATGGCTGCCCCTAAGGAGGACTCACTCCGCAAAGAATTAGCCCAAAAGCAATCCACAATTGAAACCCAAGCCAATTCAGTTCGACAATTGAAAGCATCTAATGCTTCAAAGCCTGATATCGATGCAGCAATTAAAGCCCTAAATTCTTTAAAGCTCGAGAAAGCTTCGATCGAGACTCAGCTCCAAGCCGCCATTGTCTCATGTGGTGGGTCCGTTGTTAATCGGGATGCTTTTAGGCAAGCGCTTGTGAATACTCTTGAACGAAGGTTGTTTTATATTCCTTCTTTTAAGATATATGGAGGTGTTGCTGGTCTTTATGATTATGGACCTCCTGGTTGTTCTATTAAGTCCAATGTCCTTGGGTTCTGGCGTCAGGTATAAGCTCCATTTCATGTTTATCTTGTCATTAGTTTCTTCCAAAGTTAGTAACTTTCTGAATACTCAACTACTTTTGATCATTTGTATTTGGTGTCTTTAGTTAATTCTGTCATTTTACTTCCATTTAGATTACCAAGTGTGTCTTTAATATGTATTGTTTGTAGGAGAAAAACGCTATATATATTATATACCTAAACTATTTTCACATTTCCCTTTATGTGTGTCAACTTTTATCTTAGCTATTTTGTCCCTAAATTATTTTCTGTCTGTTGCTTTTGTCAAATTTGCGGTTTTCAGCCACTTTTAATAACATGTTCTGCACATGTCTATGGCCTTAAGGAGTTAAACTGACAGAAATTCCCTGTAAGACTGACGACATGTGAAGAAACACATGGTAAAAAGTGACTGCTGCTTTACAATGATTTGACAAAATCAGCAGCCCGAAATAATTTAGATATAACAAAAATGCTAAAATAAAAGTTTACTCACAGAAAGAGAAAGGAGAAAATAGTTAATGTACATAGAGTTTTTCTGACCGAATATTTGATAGCTTATCTACTTGATGGTTTTGGATTTAATATGCATTGTGCATTACTCTTTGCACGATTGGTGAAAACTAATTGTAAGCCTCCTTTTTGTCTAAGAAAGGGACATAATAGTTAGGATAAAAACTGTACTGTCTTATATGTATTAGGCCACCTAGTTTTCTGCAAATACTTCATTGGGCATTTGATTCTTATATGCGTTGTTCTGTTTCAGCATTTTGTTTTAGAGGAGAATATGTTGGAAGTTGATTGCCCATCTGTTACACCTGAAGTTGTCCTGAAGGCGTCTGGGCATGTTGAGAAGTTCACCGATCTTATGGTTAAGGATGAGAAGACCGGGACATGTTATCGAGCTGATCATTTGCTCAAGGATTATTGCAAAGAGAAGCTTGAGAAGGATTTAACTTTAAGTGCAGAAAAGGCTGCGGAGCTTAAACATGTTCTTGCAGTTCTAGATGATCTATCTTCTGAAGAGCTAGGTGTAAAGATCAAGGAGTACGGAATAACTGCACCAGATACTAAAAATTCACTTTCAGATCCTTATCCATTCAATCTCATGTTCCAGACATCAATTGGCCCCTCTGGCTTGATCCCCGGGTGAGTCTTAAGTTTTCTTAATTCTTTTATAGTTTCAAAGTTTGACATGATGTTCAGTTCGTTTGGCCCTGATACACGTAAATTTTGTATCTTAAGACTTTATATATAAACGCTTAAGAGTTAAGTTTTGTGTTCAAGTTGTGAAAGATTAAAAACTTGGAGTACATGCGTACTTGAATATGAGAAGCTGTTTTTGGGCTTCAAACCAAGAGCCTTTAATCTTGTGTATATGCAAATGGCTGATATCTTCCAGAGCAGTAGATGCTAATTCATATGCTTCTTTTCAGCTATCTGCTTTTACATAAAAGTAGTAATGAAGTTGTAGTTATTTCTTCTCCGATATCATGCAGGTACATGCGTCCTGAAACAGCACAGGGAATATTTGTGAATTTCAAAGAACTGTACTATTACAATGGAAACAAGCTTCCTTTTGCAGCTGCTCAGATCGGTCAGGCTTTCAGAAATGAGGTTTTATTCTGCCTTTAATCTTTCTATACACTTCTTTATTGCCGTGCATCAATGGCTCTGATCATCCCTCTTCCCAACCTCAAACACATGCACAAGAAAAAAGAAAATGAAAGAGATTCTACTTGTTGGAGTGTTGCGAATATGAGATTTTACAAAGCTTGATATATCTTTCCATGCTTTCCAGATATCTCCTCGACAAGGCCTTCTGAGAGTCCGTGAATTTACATTAGCAGAAATTGAGCACTTTGTTGACCCTGAGGACAAATCTCACCCAAATTTTTCTGAAGTTGCAAACTTGGAGTTCCTAATGTTTCCAAGGGAAGAACAAATGACTGAGCAATCTGCAAAGCTATTTCAGATCGGTGAAGCAGTTTCAAAGGTTGGTTTCTGATGATTGAGCTACCTGGTTACTCTTCCTTCTTTCCCCCTTGCACCTACTCTTCTTTGTCTTTCTGATCTTTGGGTTCGTTTTTTAATCTTTAGTTAAGACTTAAGAGGACTGTTTATTGTGAAGATATACCTCTATCCGTTGTTTAGTAAAATTAGATATTCCTGTCTTACAAGAGAAGGTACATGTTCAAACTGTATCCCTAGAGGGCTTAACCCATATTCTCCAGGGCATTGTCAACAATGAAACACTTGGTTACTTTATCGGCAGAGTGTATCTGTTTCTAATGCGGCTTGGAATAGACAAAGAACGTTTACGCTTTAGGCAACACCTTGCAAATGAGATGGCTCACTATGCTGCTGATTGTTGGGATGCTGAAATTGAATGTTCGTATGGCTGGATTGAGTGTGTCGGAATTGCAGACAGATCTGCATATGACTTGCGTGCTCACTCGGTAAGAAGCTATTGCTTCTTTACTACAAGATTTTTCCATCCCAGATTACGGATGATTTTGAAATTTAATGTACTGGAAGAATTGTAATAAATTAGCGCTTGCGGATCATCACTAATGAGAGAATTCGTTTTCACACTTTTATTCTGTTATAAGCTTCATATGCACATGCAGGAGGACAGATTATTTCGCCTCTATTTGCTCATAGAATGTTGGGATTTGGTTTGACAGGACAAAAGTGATGTTTCACTTGTAGCTCGTGAGAAATATTCAGAACCCAGAGAAGTTGAGGTAACTAACTATTTACTATCTCACTAATTGTAGCATTTTCTCTTCTTATTCAGCTTTGCAAGAGATTACTGACCGGAAATTGGATATTAGAAATTAGTTATAGCTCCAGTGAAAAAGGAACTCGGCATGGCATTCAAAGGGAGCCAAAAGATGGTTACTGAGGCTCTGGAGGTAATCCTTTTGCTTCTTTTTCCATATTTTGAAAATGTGAAGACATCTGAGGATCAAATGTCTAAAGAAGTAACTAGGGGAAAGGACTATTCTCAAATTATTTACCTTCGGGCTGTACAGTATGTTCTTATATTGTTTCAGTTTCGTTATTACATCTGTGAACAAAGTAATCTGAACCAATAAGGAAAATAATGTTGTTCTGATACTTTTTAACTGCACGTTGAGAATGATGCCATTTAGTGATGCATATATTTTCAATCTTTTCCCATTCATTACCTAATTCTTCACTTTCCTCTAAATCTTTAATAGGCAATGGATGAAAAAGTAGCTCTTGAGATGAAGGCTGATCTTGAATCAAAAGGAGAGGTGGAATTCCATGTTTGCACTCTCGGGAAGAATGTAACAATTAAGAAAAACATGGTCTCAATTTCCAAGGAAAAAAAGAAAGAACATCAAAGAGTTTTCACACCTTCTGTGATTGAACCCTCATTTGGGATTGGGCGCATTATCTATTGTCTCTTTGAGCACGCTTTCTACACAAGGCCAAGTAAAGCTGGGGACGAGCAGCTAAATGTGTTCCGTTTCCCTCCTCTTGTGGCACCCATCAAATGCACCGTGTTCCCACTTGTTCAGAGTCAGCAATATGAAGAAGTAGCAAAACTCATCTCCAAGTCGCTGACTGGTGCTGGAATCTCACACAAGATTGACATAACAGGTATGCAGCTTAACAACATTAAACACTCATAGTAAACAGAGATTATTATAGCCTAGCATTTTGGGAGCCATTGGATTCAATAGATAACTGAATACATGATTACTTGGCTGGTCCACTCCCCTAGAGTAGTATTATCTTGATCTTGCGAGTTGGTTGGTTGTTTTTTTCCCTTTCTTTTTTCCTTTGATTGGTCCACGTCATTATATATTATTGTTGAAGGGGAATTACGCTTGTTTTTTAGCACAAGTAACTACATGATTTGCTACGACTTCTTACTTTCGTCCGACTGTTACTGAAGCTTTTGCTTCTGTTCAATACACAATGACTGAAGCCAACTTTAGTTGGTTAATCCAATCAGTTCATAGATGGTTGGCAAATATGATGGTCCCCAGTCCCCACCTGTATTGCATCCATTAGCGTATTGGTAACTTATATGATGATTAGTTCGTCCAAACCAAGATAAAACTACTGCTCTCCTGAGAAGCCATGGCGGATCTAATGGGGGAGGTCACCCCCCCCCCCAAACATTTCCAAACGCCAGATTTTCTATAGGAAAAAATATTTTTTTCTGAGCAATCTTTTAAATTTTTATCTCGCCTTCTCAAAAGTTTATATTTTGCCCCCCAATGTATAAGTTCTGGATCCGCCCGACTGTGACAGGGATGGATGTTCTTGAAAGATTCACATTTAGTAGTATTATTTCAGATTATTTAGCCGTGATTACCTACTGCCTAAATGAACTGTTTACCTGTGTTTGCTATTTCTACAGGGACTTCGATAGGGAAAAGGTACGCTAGAACAGATGAGCTGGGTGTACCCTTCGCTATCACTGTGGATTCAACGTCGTCAGTGACAATTAGGGAGAGAGACAGCAAAGATCAAGTTCGAGTTGATGTTGAAAAAGTGGCATCAGTTGTGAAGGAGGTGACTGATGGAAGAAGCGCCTGGGAAGATGTAGTCAAGAACTACCCTCTACATTCTTCAGAGGAGTGACATTTGATTTTTGGCACCTTTTTTGTCTTTAGACCCCCGGTATCCAACCTGCATTTTGCGAACTGACAAATCCAGGTCGGGTACCCAGGACCCTTTTGGGGGTGACACTTGATTTTTGGCACCTTTAATAACCATAGTTTAGTAATTTGGTGATTTGCTGAAATATTTCTTCTTGAACATTTCTCGTTACCTTGTTAAGATTAACTAGTTGCAGTCTCTTGAAGGCAATTAATAGGATTGAAAATATTCAAAAAAATTGGCCGACATAATTTGGTTACTTGGACTAGTTCCCAAAATGATTATTCTTTTTCGTGTTTTCTGTATGCAAATTCTATTCTTTGAATCATTTTTCAACTCTTAAAAATGTCATTCATCTCCAAGTTACCACTTGAAGAAAATAATTTAGATTAAGCTTATATATACACACAACTCAAGGTGAAAAAAATAAAAGAAAAGGTAACCGTATAGAAGAAAAAATTCCATGAGAGGGATGTATAAAAGTTTTTTTTTTCTTTTAAAAAGAAAAACAAACTATCAGGAATTAATAATTACTTGGACAATTCAAGGCTTAGTGTGCCTAAATATAATTCACTATTCTAATAATAATTTTCTTTTCATAATAAAGTCGTATATATACTTCATATTCTATATTATCGTAGTATTATATTTTTTTTTCATGTTTTAATTTAGGATTTACTTTAAGTTTTAATGTAAGTAAACAATTGGGGCGACCGTCTCAAATTTGGAGAAGCATTCCTCAAGTTAGATATTTACTCAAGTTAGACATTTTGTTCGTATCTGGCGTGGTCGCTTTCAAACTACCAATAGCAGTTTTAAGTTGATCTCCCCTATTAATTTTAAGTGTTTTGAAAGTGTGCAAACAAGAACTCTCGCACCTGTGGAAGGTCTCTGGTTTAAACGTGACCCTGATTTTGCTTTTTTGGTTTAGAGTCTGTTTGTAAGGGTATAATAATGCGTATCTTATGAAATATGTTCTTTATTTTTTTCTATACCCTCCGATCATGTAATGCTCTGGCTCACTTTTTGGTTAGATATCCTCTGAGGCTTAGCGCCTTATTTCAAGGGTAGGAGATCTCTTAGAATTCCACCTCCCTCATAGAATTTCTGATATCGATTAATGATATTACTTTTTCCTTAAAAAAAAAAAAAAAAAAACTTATGTATACATGTTATGGTTCTAAAAGTTTCTTATTCCCATTAATGTTATGTGATGATTCTAGAAGTTTCTTCTTCTCATTACCGTCCTTGAATGATTTATGTGTAGACAACAAAATCTCGCCATAACGTGTTAAGACACACTCCGGCTCCTACGTGGAATAGGAAAAGTTTTGCACGGTGCAGAACAATCTGAGCCGTCGGATGATAGCTTTGGACGGTACAGATTTGGAGAGAGAAATTTTTTTATTTTTTTATTTTTTAAGTCCAGCAACTTTTCTCTCTTCAAATTTGGGCCGTTAAAACTATCATGCGATGACCCAGATTATTCCGTACAGTGCGGAATTTTTCCTATTCCGCATAGGAGCCGGATTGGTTAAGACATTAATTACCAAAATGATAGCCTTGTTACATAAGTTATTAGAGGACCACATTAAGATAGAAAAGAAAGTCCTAAGACCATAACGTATTGTGCACATATTTTAAGGACTAAATATGCAATTTTCATTTTCCTTCTCCTTTGATAGGAAAATCTGTAAAAATAAAATGATAGATAATAAAAGGAAAAAATGATGGGGGAGAAATACAAATGTGAAGCCCACTTGGTGTCATTACTTGTGTTGGGAGATGACTGACGATGGATGGAACACTACAAGTTGTGTTAGTAGATGATTTATATAAATTCTTATAAATTATAAGCGATTTATGTTCTAAAAATATATTTTTGAACTTATTTAAATTTTTTCTCACCCAAAAAAGAGAAAAAACCGAAAAAAGGAGGGGGGAGTATACAATTACAACCATTTGGCGCCGGGTGAGGGGGGGGGGCGGGGGGCGGGGGTGTGTGAAGAAAAAATAATAGAAATAATAAAGAGAGAAATAGTCTCTCGCGCTTTTCTTCTTCTTCCCTGTAAACCAAATTCCCCAATTTCTTCGAGAACCGAAACCCTAAAAAACTCAGAAGAGGTTGAAGAAGATGCTGAGAATAGCTGGGAGAAGGCTCTCTTCTTCTATCTCATGGAGGACGCCTCCGTCACAGGCCTCTTCGGCCTTCATCTCCACCACCAACAATCCATTCCACGCATCCGATTCCGAATCATCGGATTCATCAATCGTCTCACCGCCTCCTCTATCATTTCCTCTTGCTTCCGCCTTTCTCCCTCATAGCAGAGGTTATTACTTTTTAGGGCTATTTCTGGTCAAATTTCGTGGTTTCAGTTGATGTAGATCCTTTCTGTGCAGTTTTTTTTTGGAATTTAATTTGTTTGATTTATTTTAGGTTTAATTGTTTTTATCATAATTTGGAGAGTTGGACAAAAATTTAGTCTTTCCCTCAGATCAGAGGTCTGACTTTCGCCATCCAAATCTTATTGATTTACTGTTTAGGGCTATTCCTGGTCGAATTTCGTGGTTTCAGTCGATGTAGATCTTTTCTGTGCAGTTTGTTTTTCAGAATTTAATATTTGTTTGATTTATTTTATGTTTAATTATTTTGATCAAATTTTGGTAAGTTTCCGCTGGGAGATGAATAAAATTTCGTTCTTACTTTTGAGGGGTTGAATCTATCTATGTTTTATGTGATTGGTGATAGTGACCCGAAGGAATAGATATAATCCAAGATAATATTCATGGTTCTTGAATGCTTGAATGCAGCTTCGAGCCTCCGACACATTTGGAATTCTTGTACTTTCTGGGTTTATGTGTAATGTTTTGTTAATTTATTTGGTTCTAGACTGCCTGTCCTCAGTGGAGTCACCCATGAGCACATTAGATGGCTGCTGGCATGACAAAATAAGACACTCCTTAGGAAAAATGATAGCTTGTTTAAGATGAGAAATGTGAATTTTTTTATGTGGTAAAGGCATGAATTGTATTTTTCTGCATCTACTATGTCTAATATAAAATTATATGATTATACACTTCCTCTCTTGTTCTTCAACCGAAGAATATGAACTATCTCTTGTAGAGTTGTAGTTAGAATTGTTTCCCAAATTGGAAACTTTTCATTTCAGGGTCAATATTTTCATTCTGTGCTATCGTTTAATGTGCATACTCAGTCTTGTTGAAAAATGCCTAAAGAAATAGTTAATTACCCCCAGCCTTATTGGCTGAAAGTAACCATGGCGAAGGTAGCTTTTCTTGATGATTATCTAACTATAGAGTTAGAAAACCTGCTGAAGTTGTCAGATATGCATGCCTTAGTAGTCTCTAAAAGGTTTGCTGGACTGCCCCTTCTTTAAGTGGGCGATTCACTACTTGACCAGAATAAAAGTTTAGTACAAGAAACGATGGTACCATGCTATAGCCTATTGCCAACCAAAACGGACCCCCCCCACACACACACACCCACACCCCTGTGTGTGTGAGAGAGACATATTCTCAAGCTGATATAGTTTCTTAGTTTGTTGTAATATTTTCTTGCACTCCGCAAGACTATACTGCTTTTTTTACCAGTTCTTTTCGGCCATTTACTCAGGGATTTCTTGGGGGCTAAATGATCAAGTTGTTTCTCAGGTTGGGTTACCTATCTTACGTAGCTGATTTACATATCTGAATAATGGGATAAAAAATAATTTTACCGAAAAAACTGGTGTGCGCGTGCGTGCGTCAGAGAGAAATGTTCAAGTTGTTTCTCAGGTTGGGTTGCCTACGTAGCTGATTTACATATCTGAATAATGGGATAAAAAATAATTTTATCTAAAAAAAACTGGTTTGCTTCTGTTACTTTGGGGAAAAAGAAAGAAGAAAGGATATCGTGTATTCTCTGTGTCTCAATTTGAAGTTGTAGTGTTAGGTGGTCTGTGTCTGTTACTTTTAACCAAAGTGTGGTTAGGCAAGGAAGGATTTCTGTATGAGCATGTGGATGGCTGAAGTTGAATTACACTGTAGGAAATCGGCTGTCAAATTGGTTCTGTGCCTGCTTCTATTTACTATACTTATTGAGCTGCTAGAAGACGTAATAAAACAGACAGACATTTTGTTGTGATAGCTGAAACAGTAGTTTTTAACTAATTAATATTTGCATACGACTGCTAAAACAAGTTTGAAATTGTCTTGTACTTTGGTTGATTTAGGATTAGATGATTGGGTTTTTGGTTCTGTTCTTTGCTCGTTTATCGTTAAATAACAGTTCGATGAATGTATTACATGCTTTATTAATGTTTATTAGTCAATTCCTCCAGGATTTTCCTCACAGTCTCTTGCCCCAGCAAATGAGTTGGGTTTAGTTCACGACCTGCCAGCTACAGTTGCAGCTATTAAGAATCCAAGCTCAAAAATTGTCTATGATGATAGCAACCATGAGCGTTATCCTCCTGGTGACCCCAGCAAACGTGCATTCGCTTACTTTGTCTTAACTGGAGGCAGATTTGTGTATGCTTCATTGATCCGTCTCTTGGTTCTTAAGTTTGTGCTCAGCATGTCTGCCAGCAAAGATGTTCTTGCACTTGCTTCTGTTGAGGTAGATCTATCCAACATTGAGCCTGGAACAACTGTGACAGTCAAGTGGCGTGGAAAGCCGGTTTTCATTAGGCGTCGAACTGAGGATGACATCAAACTGGCAAACAGTGTCGATCTTGGCTCCCTTCGCGATCCACAGGAGGATGCTGTTAGAGTGAAGAACCCTGAGTGGCTTGTGGTTATTGGGGTATGCACCCACTTGGGATGCATCCCGTTGCCAAATGCTGGTGATTTTGGCGGTTGGTTTTGCCCTTGCCACGGTTCTCACTATGACATCTCTGGTAGGATTCGTAAAGGACCTGCACCATACAATTTGGAAGTGCCTACATACACCTTCTTGGAAGATACCAAGTTACTTGTCGGTTGAGGATTTATGACGACAAAGTTGTAACTGCTGGTGTTATTATTAATCTTATTCCAGATAAGAGGAAACTACCACCTTTTTTGCTTCTTTCAATTTTTTTTAAATGTCTCTTTTACTTGTTACAGACCAGGTTCCTCCCCTTGATTCATATACAGTAATATGGATTTTGTAATACCTTGATGGATCGGGCAGGGTCTTGCCCCCTTATTGAATAATTTCGATGTCCTTATGTTTGGAATATGCCTTTTTGAATAAACTAGTTTATGCCTGTCTACGCTAATGGGGTTTGGCATGTTCTGTTGAAATCTATCGACAAGTTGTAAAGTATGATAGTATATGATTTCTTTCTGTCCAGATTGAAGGTGACGAGTATCGCATTCAAGGGATGTTTTATTCCCCTGAAGTGATTTATATGCATAGATAACTTCTCAAAGGGCAACCTACCTTTATTATGTAATTGGCAAAACCATTTATATCCGGCAGAAGTGGTACTCGTAATTCATTAGGTTTAAAGTTCATCCCTATCATATAAAGGAAGAAAGAACTGATCATCATTTGGTAAAATTGCTGAAGGAGGCTTCTTTCGCTTGCATTGTAACAGGTTTGGATTAAGGCCATGAAACGCTCTTTAAGAATTTTAGCTTTAGCTGGTCGTGACCAAGAAACCAGGTGAACTCCTTTCTATATACCACCATAACCAGGAAATGGACTCTAATCATGTTTGCAAAGATGCTAATTCTACAATTTTTTTCTAAAAAGCCATTGCGAAAGCTACGTAATTCCTTTGTATATTTGATAAAAAGAAGAAGATAAGCATACTCAAGACTAATGTCATTGTAAGTCATTCATTAGGTATACATGTATGATTACATGAAAGATGAAACAAATTGAATGGTGAAGTTCTACATCTGAGACAAGCATCATCTCCTCTCAAATTGGGACAAAGGATCCTTGATTCCGAGTAACATGATCATCGATATGCTTTGATCTATCCGATGATTAAATAGCTGGTAGGCGAGTGTCTCATCTTTCACATTTAGCAGCTTTAGTATAGTAGTGATAAAGTTCAACTATGGCAGTATAGCAAAGAAGAAAAGCACTTGGGTTATAACACGAGTTGATCGACATTCAGCAGTCCTGGATGGGAACTAGTGATAGTTTGCCCCCATATGTTTCTGGAAGTTGACTCTCATCAATATCATTCAGCAAAGTCGGTGTAAGCTTTTTATCTTCAACAAAAATAATCTGCACGAGATATGATCGGATAAACAGTCACTTCATGATGATCATCACATAATTTTTTGTTGCAGCAAGTATCCTATGCCCCGAAACATGAACAAATTTTGTACTTGTGCCATAGGGATTCTTTACGAGAAAGAGAAAAATCCTATATATACATAAACTATTTTCGATCTGCTACTGTTGTCAAATTAATGTAAGGCTGGATTCACAAGTTTTTTTTTCTTTCTAATTTAACAGAAGTAGTACTACCTTCTTCTTTGTTTTGCTGTCAATGAATGGATACACAGCTTTCCATGCCGTCATGAATATGGAAGGCACATTGACCATGAATAACTTTCCCTAGCCTTTCTGGGTAGCAGTCCTGTCACCGATATAATCAAAGTATTAGTAAGCTTGTTAATCTATAGTAGCACATTGAATGCGCGTTGCTGATATGGTAGAAACGTGAACCTGCAAAATTGTTAGAGCTGCCAAGTATCCACGAATATCAATGTTGCTATATCCCCAGTGATCAACGTCAGCTATAGCAACAAACTTCTCCTGTCCACTCGACATTCTGCAAACGCGCAAGTCATAATGAAGAAAATCTTTCTATCTTTGCAGTTCTTTGTTGTTATATCTATTACATAAATTATGCAAAATATTTTGCTAGGTACTGTACGAAGGAACATTGCCTGCTTTTCTACCTCCACGGAGGCATATATATTCTACTTTTATCAAATTTAACAGAAGGGAAATACTACAGTATGTGTTAAGAAGGGTCCTGCAACACCCGAACAAATGCATTAGCTTAATGATTTACCTCGAACATATTTTGTCAAGACAGAAAGTAACATAACCTGCAAAAGAGAAAGAAAAAGATCGCAACCAGTATAAACATTGAAACAAGAAAACAATTGTCTAGAAACTGATATGTAGTTAGTGCATACGCTTGAACTCTTCGAGACTGCCTTGTTTGTGGCGTCCACCAAAAACCACCACAATGGGGCGACCTAACTTATCATGTCCTTGCATAAAGAATTTATTCTGAGCAAGGTCATTTGCAATCTCTGATGGAGATATGGTGCCATTTGGAACAAATTCTTTCCTCCATTTGAGATATTTGAGAAATAGATTAGAGGCCTTTTCAACATCTAGATCCCGAGCCCTCAGAAATCTCCTGATCATAAAATCATCCACATCCTACAATTACCACAAAAAGACCTTCAAGATATTGAACAAACTAGGAAATAGGAAAATATGAAGTTTGCAAACCAAATTACCATTTCCAAAAACGATCGAATCCTTACCCTAAGGGATCCCCCACCTCCCGTCTCTAGAGCTACTGGAGTATTTAAATTGCGGGATATGCCTCAGTAGGAGGCTACCACAAGCAGCATATACGTATATCACTACTGCACAAGGGATCCAATTACATGCCTTTGGCAGGAATCGAACCTCCACTCTGTGGTTAGAGACAAGACTGCTACAATAGTACTTGTAGACAAGTCTCCCACTGAGTTGTGCCCGATGATCAAACTACCATTTCCAATTTCAGTATTTATCAGTGTAATGTGACCTTGAGTCTGCTAAAAGTCTACTTTGGCATCTCCTTCTGGACACATTCAACTCACCATCTAGTGTCCTTATTTCAACAATCAAGAAATTGCTCAAAAGGGAAGGGCAATATAATTGAAATACAAAAGCTACTTACTTTAGAAGCCCAATTACTGGAATTGCATACTCCCTCAAGTTTTCTATTCATTTTGTATATAAAAGTGTACATTCAATTCCGGACAAGAGGTAGTATTAGTATTATTTTAGGTGGATCTCAGTTATGGTACAAAATGTCAAACAATCTAACAAAGTTTCAACTAATGATTAGTTGAAAAAAGACAACATCTTGACAGCAAAGATTGGATCTTTGAAGCAAAAAGGGAGTGTGCTTTTTTATGCTGTTACCTTGGAGGAAGGATTTTCTTTTTCGACAAGGGCTCTCATAATCTTGATTTTGCTGCATTCAATTTCATCGTTGTTCAAAGTCTCCTGTTGCTGCCCAGTTTCTTTGTCCGATGATGATTCAGCTTCTGTTGTTGATGAGAAAGAAAACTTAGAAGTAGTAAATTGGAATTTCTTCAGATATGAACTCATTCTTGACTCCATGTATCCTCAACCTTTGTTGAGGAAAATAAGGTAAGAAATGT
This sequence comes from Vinca minor, assembly GCA_026122235.1. Taxonomy (NCBI): domain Eukaryota; kingdom Viridiplantae; phylum Streptophyta; class Magnoliopsida; order Gentianales; family Apocynaceae; genus Vinca; species Vinca minor. The sequence goes on along the minus strand of JAOCZM010000100.1, from coordinate 2,367,549 downwards.
TATTAGGTAAGGTTAAGGTGTGGAGTAGAATCATTACTGATTAGTCCATTAAAGACATTTGTTGGGCAACAAGAAGTCGGTAGATGGAATCATCAAAGGAAGGAACTAAATTTCTACTTTTCTCCATAGTTGAGTTGAGTGGACCATGGACCGAACGGTTCTGTTGTGGGACTGAGAGCTCATCAAGTGGTCGCTAGACCACTGATCTATATTCAAACTACATCACGCTTTTGATTAAAATAATAAAAAGCAAAGTGGGTCTCTATGAAGAATAATGAAAAGAGGTGATGTGGTTGATTGTGACTAAGTGGTCACAACCCCTGCATATACTCTGCGATCCCTATATCAGAATTTTCCCCATGGACCATCCAAGGGGCTGACCTACAAAGATTCTTTATCCAAGTTTCACGGACCAATGACTAAACAAAGTGTTAAGATGGTGAATCAACTAATATCAAGATTGGTCTGGGACTACAAAGTTAAAGAGGAAGTTAAACTTCAATTAGAAAGATGATGACAAAGTCAACCTCTTAACTTTTCAAGGCATTCAAATAAGCCTAAACAAGTAAAGTGGCTAAAAATGGCATTTTAATCTTTTGTACAATTAAATTCTATTTTAGACTTTAATTATTTTTAGCATTGTTATTTACTTTATTTAGACTTATTTAGGCGTGTATAGCAAGTAGTTGCTATAATAAATGACATGTTGTCCAAGTGGTTGATTAGTTAGTTATCTAGTAGTTGAGAGTCCCACGTCTTTAAGGACTCTTCACATGTTTTTTAATTTTCAGCCATGTTTGGCCCCGCCTATATGCAAGATAATAGTACATGCTGTCCATTATCTTGTTTAGTGGTTTACTTGATAGCAAGTTGTTGTTCAAGAGTCCTACTTCTTCAAGGACTCTTCCTATTTTAGGGCTAGTAGCCGAAATCACCTCTATTTAAGAGAGATTTCGGCCACCATTGTAATGGCGTTAGATATATTGATATTTTGGTAAGGTTATTCCTTAGCTACCTGTGTTTGAACTTCTTTATAGAATTCATTCATTCTTGAGTTACTGTATCAACAAGTTTAGTTTACGCTTGTTGTGGTGTTTCAACCTTCATCGATTCTTAGCATTCTTTAGAGTTGCATTGAGAAAATCCCCCATTAAACTAGTTCAAGAATATAAAAAGATCCGATTAAATTCAATTGTCGAATTCTTGGTACTTTATACCTCGATTCTTCATCACCTGTCCTCTCTCCAACTTTGATATTTTCAACATGTGTTGTGAGTTTAAGAGTACAAGTGTACAACTATGATGCAAAACACACTTTTTCATTATGTAGGAACCATTTCGCTCTTTTGGGATGTTAGATAAAAAATTCAATAGTTCAATATTTTTTTTCAGATTTGTTGTGAATTTCATACATTTGTTACGTATATTTAAAGACAATTATTTATATCAAGAGGGCGTTTGTGGCAGTTTTATGATAAGTATCTGTAACGAGAGAGCACCTCTTATATGAGATTTAACATTTGTTCAAAAATATCAATGCATGTTCGAAAAAAATATTTAGCGCTATAACCTTTAAGCTACATCTAATTACATGGTCCGTAGTAGATAGTTTAGGACCAAAGGTTAGGACTTGCAGGTGGTAGGCGGCTTTTAGCGTTTATCAGTACGGCCATATGCAATTATGCACCTTCAACAATACCCATAGACAATGCCTAAATAGTTTGGTTAGAAGAGTTTGAGAGAGGGGGGAGAAGAGTTCGGATTCAGTGCGGGACGAGCTATTTATTTTTATTCATCTTGTATTTTGTATATGCAAATAAAACCTCGTTTTATAATTTTATGTGTGTATGCATAGGGATGTTAATAGGATTCAAAGGCCCAAATCTAAACTCACATTTACTAGACTCAAATCAAATATGATATAATATTTTTTGGATCCAACCCTAATTAGCCCCAACACAAAATAAAAAAACTAATATGAATCTAATAAGATCTATATTGGCTCAATAGACTCGAGAGATCCAACAAACCCACATATAAAAAAATCTGGACTCAAGTTAAGCTTGTTTTTTGCCCTTTGTTCAAATATGAACAACCAGTGTACATAAGGTGACTATGCAGTTGTAAATTCTTCACAATATAAGGCTTTAAGTTATATAGGTCATGTTCTCTTCTAGTTATGCTTTGTAAAAAAAGGAAAATCTGTGTACAGAACTTAAATTCTAATTTATGAAACCGACTGATCTAAACCAATTCAAGCGATGCAAACTGAGTTTTCTTTAGGCTTGTTTTATGCCCTTTGTTCAAATTTGAGCGTTCATTTGGAGAAAAAAATTATATTATTTTATATAGTGGTGTGCATTCGGTATACAGTTCGATTTTTCAAAACAAAATTTTGGTATTCGATTCACTTTTATATTTTTTTTATGAAAACTGTAATCGAACCAAAATTATATGGAAACTAAATACAGACTATCGAAATTATATGGAAACCAAATATCGAATACCGAAATTATTTCATCATTAATTATTTTTAATTTTTTTAAAAGAGAAACTGACATTGTACAAGTTTTTATTGTCGAAACAAAAAAATGAGAGAATAAAATAGAACATAATATTTGACTTAAGATCCTTCCGTGAGGACCTTGGGTAGATATGAATGCAGCACTATAAAAAAATAACACTGCTAGCACTATATATATACACACACACACACACACTTTCACATTGTAAAGTTTTCTACAAACATTTTAATCTTACAATATAAGGAAACAACAATGACATCATAAATATATATAGTTATATACACTTTCACATTGCAAAAGTTTTCTACAGACATTTTAGTATACAAATGTTTATTATATAGATTCATACTCATTTAGACCCAACATAGTTGGATTTGAACCTTAAGTGAAAAGATCCAGACCCAACATAGTAGAATTTGGATCCAAATAATTTTTTAGTGAGTCTGGATCTAAACCCAATATTATGAGTTCGATAGACTCAATTGACACCCCAATGTATGCACGCTTTCCACGCCAATTCTTAGCAATTGCGCAACCCATCACTTGTGATTATCAATAATGCAATCTCGAATTCCATTAAAATTATCATCATTAACTTGGTTAAGGTATTAATACCAATTTAGTCCCCAGACATTCTTCAATTAAAAATGTGTTAGTTAGTACTCCCCCCCGCCCCCCCAAAAAATATCTATTCAAACTAGTTTATTACCTCGTGCTCTGCGCGGGTATACCTTTAAAATTTATTTTAGTTAAAAAAAATTCATTATACGTATTAGATGTACATATTTAATTTTTATGTACATAAGTATTCGTGTGTATATGTTATCCATTTATAATACAATAGAAAAGAAATATAGACACATAATTCTTTAATATAAGAGAAAATGAACCACCAAAATTCATGATATTTAAAATAAAATGTCTTATCTTAAAAATACATTGTAATTTTTTCCAATGAGAAGTAAAAACAAAAAGTTTATAAATTATTCTAATTCTCTTTAATTCTTCCGCAATCGAGATCTTAAATACTTTCGTTATCAATGTACATATATAGTATCCTCTTTCTCTCTTATCAATCTCCTGCAAACAATGATAAAGGAAGATGATTTTCTTTTCTTTTATTTTGATAATTGTATGAGATTTATCAAATTTAAATAATCTCTCTTATGTCTCCTACTATGAACTAAAAGTTATAGATATCATAGACTATGCAAAAATTATTTGTGCCTATCAAATAGTGATTTATTATTTAGTGTTCCAAAGTTCATGATAGATGGTTACTTACCATCTTGTTTGCCGAACATTTAATCCTCCAAAAGTGTTCGCTGTCACCAAAGAGGCCTAAAGAAGAATAATATTTTCATTTTTTTGTACGTGTGTAAATAAGGAATATATGGAATAAAGTCCTAATTAAAACAACGAAACAAAGATAGAGACTCACCTTTATTATTCTTCTTCAGCCGAATTACGGTAGCCTTAATTGCATCTTGAGAAGTCCATACAATATAAAGTTAATTAGATTAGAAGTTCAACTTCTGATTAAGAAATAAGCCAAATAATTAATCCGCTCAATAGAAAGTATGTAACATAACAATATAAAATCCAATCATGAAAATAGTAAATGATAAAATTATGTTATAAAGCAATATAACATCAACAACAAAAAGGGAAAAAATGCATAATCATCATGTAAGGAAAAAAGAGCTAAAAGAAGAAAAGAGTGAGCCACATTTATGAATTGGGAAAATAATCTCAATAATCCTTATATTATTATCGAAGAAATAGTTAGGTCCCCGAAGTATTTAAATTTCTTGTTAGGTCCTAGAACAATAATCGCGACTTTTAAATGGTCCTACCACCAGTTTGACCGGTTGTTTCCGGCAAAAAATTCTCACGGGCTTAGCACATGACTGATCATCAGGGGCAAAATGGTCTAAAAAATTGAGTTTTTTTATCCCACGTTCATGTCACGTTTAAACATAACCTAAATATCTCAAATCACTTATTCTTCAGCCGCGTTATTCCCAAATCCAAACTCTAATTTATGATCATTCCCTTTAATCCCCTTAAACATAGTTGTTCTTTCCTCAAATTTTTGCAACAAACGTCCGATTCTGGCATCGAAGTATGTTATCCAAAAAAGAAGAAGACATTTTCGAGATGGGGAATATCCCTAAATCGAGAAGAAGAAGACATTTTTAGAGTGAAGATGGGGAGATGCAGTTTATTAGGTCATTTTTCTTTTTATATGGGGTTGGGTTGGGCACTGTGATGAGAATATACCATTTTGCCCCGGGTAATCGATTAGCCACCTGATAAGCTCGTGACAATTTTTGGTCGGAAAAAACCAACCAAATTGGTGGTGGGACCATTTAAAAGTCGCAATTATTGTTACAGGACCTAACAAGAAGTCGAAATACTTTGGGGACCTAATTATATATTCGATAATAGTTTAAGGATTATTGAGGTAATTTTCCCTTATGAGTTTAAAAGTTTTTTTGAAAGTTATGTTTATTGTGTAGTTATTATGGCTTTTATGTTTTGAACACAAAGAGCCATTTCTTAGAGAAATTTGTTTTTTGGAAGGATTTTTTTTTATATACTTAAATAGTCATTACATTTGTTGTTTAGAATATGAAAAGTCCTTTCTTTGAAAATATGAATGGTTTTTTGAAATCTATATTTTTTAAATTTTAACTTTTAGAGTTTACTGTTATAGAATTTCAATAGGAAAATAATCAATTATTAGGAAATAATTTGTTTTTTTATTTGATTAAATCCATTTTTTCTTTTTTCAAGTTTCATTTTCTTTTAGTTACTTATATATAATTATAACATATACATACACTATAATTATTTATGTATTTAAGATATGAATTCTCATATTTTTCATAATATTTCTCCATAAAGAATATTATTTTTCTTCTTCATCACGTTTATTAAATAATCATTAAATTGTTTTACATTCTCTTTCACTTTCTTATGCATCCATGTTAGCGTGTAATCATGATAAAAAAAAATTGACTTCTCTTCCACAAATTAACTTTATGTAGGAAAATTTATTGTATATATAATCTTAGAGACTAAGAAAAAAACTCTATATAAAGAGGTAAATATTATAACCATTAGCTATTCTACTATAACTATAGGTAACATGAACTATTTTGCTTAATAGTTTAACTTCATAGTTACCTAAAAATTATATTTATGTCATTAGCTAATGAGGTACAATGTCCTAGGAAATAATCAATGCTCCAAATGTCACGTGTAAGCTTCACATTGAATGATAGCCTACAATATACCACGTGTCGACGTCACAAGCTTCTGTCCAACTTTATTTTAAGTAAAGAGTTCATTAATGATGATTTTCCAATTTTACCCTTACATTGAATGTTGGAGAGAGAATAATAGAAAGAGAAAAGAATGTAAAATTAAATTGAAAGTAAGATTAAATATAATCGTATTTGACATTTTATCATATCTTATTATAGTATTTAATGAAATCTTAATTATCGTATAAAATTTGAAGTGTACAGCTAATTTAGGAATGAGGGAGTAGTAGGTAACAAAGGCCAGTGACTTCATATGAGAATAATCGCACAATCTTAATGGCCTTTCAAGATTCAAAAGAGGCAGCTGTAGAAGAGAAGTGAAGTTCAACCTTCCAGGATGTAGATACATTTTTTTTTTTTTTTTTTGCTAAGTGGATGTAGATACATTTCAACCTCTTCTTATAATACTACCTACTATAGCAGTAGCAGCTGCCTCTTCTTATTATTGGACAATTTGTTTTAAAACAGACTACATCACTATAAAATGAGGAGAGAGACAATTATGTTATTACTTGACTAATTTTGGACCTAGTTCATTTCAGAAAAATCATTCTTATAATAGGGAGAAAGACACCTATTTCACACTTTAATTGAATCACATACCAGTCTAACATATATCTCAACTAAATTATTGAGGTCACCTGGTTCAACTATGGTGCAGTCAATTACTTCCTCCGATTTAAAATATAACTCTTTTTAAAAGTTATTTTTTGTTGTAAAATATAAATCTTTTTACAAAACATGTACATTCATTAATTAATTTACCCCTCTATATTATTTTTTTTCTCTACATTCATTTTGGTCAAAATGTGTAGTTCCTATACAAGTGTCTATTAATTTCTTTATTATTTGGAGTATTGATTAGGGGTACTTTAGTAATTCTGATTAGTATATTAATTTGTGTGAAAACTTCTAAAAATACTTATATTTTGAATCAAAGGGAGTATAATTTTGACTGTTTTAGACGATTGAATAAAAAATTATAATGGTTAAAGATATTTTTTGTGGGATACTTGTTATAATATTTCATACACTTGTTATTGCGTAAGACAAGTATTATATGCCTAAGTACATGTGTTAATCAATATAAAATATATATCATAGCCGTATAATAGATATTCTAAGAAGATAACACTTATTTTAATGAGATTTAACAATGTCGAAAAATATACAATATTTATAATATTAAAGATATTACGGAAATTTAAAACGTTCACCACTCTACTCCATTCATTCACCCACCCACCCACCGGGGCTGGTCAACCGAAAAGAGCCTTTCACCCCTAAAATACTCTTCTCTCTCTGTCTCTTTCTGACCAAATCACCTCCATTTTGTCAATTATTATTTCTATTATATTTACCCTAAACAACCTCTTTCTTTCTTGTTCATATCGTACTCCTCTTCCTTCTATCCTCCATCACGATCCATCCATGGCGTCCATATCCAAGATCTCTCCTTCCACCCCTTCTTTCACCATCATCCTTCCCCCGATCATCATCATCATCTTCCCACCAACCCCAGTTATTGTTTCTTCCAAGGAACTCCTATGGAAACGCCAGATTTGTCTCTTCTAGCCTCTCCGTTCGGGGTAACCGATCTCTCGGAGGCTCCTTAGTGTAATGTTTCCTATTTCTTTTTCATTAGGGTCTTATTAATTTTTGACTTATTTCTGATAAGTGCATGTAACATTTCCTGTTACCTTTGCATATGTTTATTCTGTCCATATCAAACAATTTCTTATCATATGATTTGGATAATAAATACTCTATTTTTGGATTGAAAAAAAAACCCTTTTTGTTTGATGTGGTGAAAGTGGCAAGCTTCAGCAAAATAAATAATTAATTTAAAAAATCTTGATTTACGTATTGATCATCCTTTATTAGATCTTCGTGTTGTATTCGAGTTCAAGGAATGATCTTGATTTACTTGGGAATCCTTTCTTTAGGTCAGGTGGTTGTCTTAAAAGTTAATGTCTTTGGTATTGGGGATAGCTGATGATTGGGAAAGAATCTCAAGAAAGCTCCATTTTTTATTAGCTCACACATTTTATTTGCTTGCTTCTTGTATTTTAATGTCCAAGTTTCGGTCTTTAATTAATGTAAAGCTGCTTGTATATTCTTGCTGAAGAAAATTATATTGGGAATATTACATTACTCTTGGTCAAATATTGATCTGAAGCACAGGTTTCACCCTTTTGCATGCTAATTGTAACCTATTCTCTTTGGGTAACACAAGTTGGGACTATTATCTTAGTATTATAAGATAATGATGTTAGTGACTTATAATGAAGTTGGTTGGAGTGTTTCGTGAATGGGGGTGTCGATCTCTTGTAAACTTCTCTATATTCTCTAGAAAGATAAAAGACAAGAATACAACGAGCCTAAAACATGGGGGCTAAAAGAGAGAAAGGTGGTTTAACTCTTTTTTTTCCCTTAGGGCGTGGGCTGGTTGCAACTATCACACTGAATTTCAGTAGGTTTCTATGATTTTCCTACACAGGACTTGTTGCTTTTGTTTTTATCCTCGCTGCTATACAATTTGCTTCTATAGTGTTTATGTAGTCCTTAATAAAGTTCTCTGCAGTGTCAAATGCTCCCAAGTTGATGGAAATGGAAGCCATATCAAGAAGACCACTCTTCATGATCTCTATGAGAAGCAGGGTCAAAGTCCTTGGTATGATAACCTGTGCCGTCCTGTTACAGATCTGCTTCCTTTGATTGAAAGTGGTGTCAGAGGTGTCACTAGCAATCCGGCGGTGAGATATCATCTTTTCTTTTCTTGTCTTGATAAATTTTCGACCTTGAACCAAAAAAGGAAATTATTCGAATGCTTATGTTTTTACCTAATGTATGATGTTTTCGGCTGCAGATCTTCCAGAAGGCAATATCAACTTCAAATGCTTACAACGACCAATTCAGGTGATATGAGTGACACAGCCTCTGTTGTCATCTTCTTTTTTAACTTTTATTCCCTCTCTTTTGTAGTTTTCTGTTCCTGACGTTGTTACTTGTTCATTCTCTTGTTTTCAATTATTTTTTCATGAGAAAATTTCTTGTGCTTGTCTTCCCAGTTAATAGCCATTAGTCAGTCCTCTTAGATAAAGCTGAAAGAAAACCGTAGTATTTTGCTCTCTCTCTCTCTCCCCCCACTGCTCCCCCTTCTGCAATGCATGTATAAAAAATTTATTTGCGTGGTGGATTTTTATGTTTTCTGATGTAGCCAAACTCATAATCGTTAGTATTGTTCATTTTTCTCTATTTGTGGCCTGTTAATCAATTTCGGGTTCAAAGAATGGCAGCTGCTTGAAATTTATTGTCTTATGAGTTATGATGACACTGAGATCAGATTAATTATTTTGCTTTCTTTTCAAATTAAGCACACGGGATGCTTCCCTGGTTTCAGCCTCAATTTATTCAAGTATTTGAAATTTGTTTCCATCATATAATTTTTTTTGCAGGGAACTGGTTCAAGCTGGAAAAGACATTGAAAGTGCTTACTGGGAACTTGTGGTGAAGGATATTCAAGATGCTTGCAAACTTTTTGAACAAATTTATAACCAAACAGACGCTGCTGACGGATATGTTTCTGTTGAAGTTTCACCAAGACTTGCAGATGATACTCAGGGGACTATAAAAGATGCCAAGTATCTTCACAAAAAGGTTGACCGTTCCAATGTATATATAAAAATTCCTGCAACAGCTCCCTGTATCCCTTCAATCAAGGAAGTGATTGCATCTGGAATAAGTGTGAATGTCACGGTATGTGGTTATTCAATATGCTAAGGTTCAATTAAAAATGGAGACATATATGATAATTGCCTTGGACTAGTTTGCATTACTGATCTTGGTTTTGGAGTTTAACAAAATTAACGTAGCCAAAAAGATGCCAAGTTTTTCTTTGTTCATTCGAATATTGCATCGGTATGACATGCAAGATGGTATTTTTGAAGTTAAATAATAATATGAGGGACTTTCTCATAGGATGGTGGAACTACAGTTACAGATATGACACTTGTAAGGATAGGTTGTTGACTTTGCCAAAATTCCTTGCTAATAGCACTTGCTAAAAGAGCAAAACAAACTCTGTGGACTGGCCATGGCGTCAATCTAGAAATGCTTCAAACTTGATAGCTGTGTTATTATAGTGAAACCATCCCCAGAAGAAGGGTGACCCTTGTCATGCTTTGCTTGAGTAAACCAAATTTATATGGGAAAGTGATTCATCGGAAAAGTAAAGAAAAATATCTTCTTTGTTTGAAATGAAAATACTTGGGAACGTTTTGAACTAGTTATTGATGTTATTTTAAAACTTCCTTTAGTATCACACAAAATTGTATACGACACAAAATGCTGGAAAATCAAAATTTCCAAGTATATTGCTCAACTTTTCTATGCTTCCCTTTATTTTCAGTTATAAATCCAAATGGTATTTGCAGTTGGAGGTTGATTAACAGTATTTTTGTTTTGGAAGAACAGCTCATATTCTCTATCGCTAGATATGAAGCAGTCATTGATGCTTACCTTGATGGCCTTGAGGCATCTGGGCTAAGCGACCTCTCTAGAGTTACAAGTGTGGCGTCCTTCTTTGTAAGTCGAGTAGACACCCTTGTCGACAAGATGCTTGAAAAAATTGGAACTCCAGAGGCTCTTGATCTCCGCGGAAAGGTACGTAGTAGGGTTGGTTAAAATAAAGGCCATCTTTTTTCCCCCGAGAGCCTATGAACTTGCAAAAAATGAAATCAATCTTTTTTCTCTTCCAGGCTGCAAATGCCCAAGCAGCTCTAGCTTACCAGCTCTACCAGAAAAAGTTCTCTGGTCCGAGATGGGATGCCTTGGTGAAGAAGGGTGCAAAGAAGCAGAGGCTGCTATGGGCCTCAACTAGTGTCAAGAATCCAGCCTACTCTGATACCTTATATGTGGCTCCTCTCATTGGACCTGACACGGTATGCTATCCTATTCTTATCATATACATGTTGGTTCTTGTCTTTTCCTGCACTTGTGGTCCAAGTGAAGATATTGATTGGATGCCATATTGGAAGTGGTAAATGTTATTTTAGTATTTTTGTCGTCGTTCATTTGTTATTATTATGATTGAAAATATAGGTTTCAACCATGCCTGATCAAGCTCTTCAAGCATTTCTTGACCATGGTACCGTCTCAAGAACAATCGATGCAAATGTTTCGGAAGCAGAAGGTATTTATAGTGCACTTGAGAAGTTGGGTATCGACTGGGGCTACGTTGGCACTCAACTTGAGGTTGAAGGAGTGGATTCTTTCAAGAAGAGTTTCGATAGCTTGTTGGACAGTCTGCAAGAGAAGGCGAATTCTCTCAAGTTAGTTAACCTGTAAACCCAAAATTAGCTGATAAAACAATGAGTGAGAAATAAAGGGATTAAGGGTTTCATTTCATCCCCCCTCTGGTGTAGAGGTTGTTTGATGATATTTTTGTTTGTTTGTTTGTTTGTTTGTTTGTTTGTAAGACTATAATTAGGGATCTTTCATTGTCTTATGGGAATTTTGATTTGGAGTAAAACTGATTTTTCTTTTGGTGAACGGTATCTGGGTTCTTGATTAATCTGGTCAGGATATTTGCAAGACAAGCCTGAGTATGCAACATTAGACTGTTTTTGTTTTTTCGGGTGAATTGAACATTTGACATTGTCATGGACATACACTTGAAGTCAGATGCGAGTCTTATTTAAAAACTTTACCCCAAAAGTTTTAGCACCACAAACAAGAGTCTTAATACATTCTTATTTACTTTTATCATTAACAATTTGGTTATCAACCACCACTGCAAGTTATTGCTTTAGTCTTGAACTTCTTAGGTCCTATGGTTGTGTGGGAATTCCTTTTTCTATTGTTGTTGCAATTCAGGAAGGAAAAGAAAAGACAAGATGTCATAACGCAGTTTGTTAACAGTTCTACTCATTTTATATTCATAAACACCGATATTAAGGGTGTGACAAAAAAATATTATTAAAAATACAATATTTATAAAGAAACTTAATAAAAAAATAAAATAAATATAAAAAATTCGTCTTTTTTTTTAAAAATTAAGGAAGTTGCTCCTAAGAAAGAAAAAAAAAAGGAAAAGGCCGAAACTTGTCTACCTAGAACATCCAAGAACCATATGAAGTGCGAGGGTAGAAAGGTCAATTAAACGTTTCAGACACGGTTGGACAAGACAAGGATGAGGCCGTTTCTAGAAACCTATTTTACTAAGGAGCAAAATCTTGAATGAATGGAAATGGCGTCTATTTCAGCTGTCGGATTTCTTTCAGAATGCTGTGACTCCCCACCATCTTATCTTCTTCTTCGTGCTCCTAAACTATGTTCTTCTCCCTCCTCATCATCGTCGGTATGGATTGTATTATTCTCTCTTTTCCATAATATAAGTAGTTGGTAATACGAATTTGTGTTGAAATTTTCCCTTACCATTTCAGTGCTGGCAAATTCTGACTCCCAGAGCCTTATTAAGACAGCCTCTGAGAGCTTCCAAGAATGCCTCAGCAGCCTCTTGTGGTAATGGATAGAGTTTGTATTATGTAACATGTAGTTAAAAGTAAGGACGAAAAAACAAGGTACTTTGTTAGTAAAAGTATCAATATTACTCTGTTAAATAGAACTTGTATACCATTAATTCTATTTAAGAGAGTAATATTGATATTTTGATTAAAAAAAAAAATTACTTCTTTAATTTTCGATACATGTCATAAATACTTATATTAAGGAATGGAGGGATAAATTCTTGATCTTTTTTGGGTCCCCTTTTTTTGTTTTCATGACAATGTAGAGTGGCACTAAAAGAATTTGATCCCTGTTTCTTTTTATTTACAGTGGTATGTTCACTTGGTGAAGATGAAACTGAGAGCCTAACTTGTGGAAGACTAGTTGATCGACGGAAAGTTGTCAATATTTTCATTGGAATGTCGATTGCCACATGTTTGGATGGAGCTGCCATGGCTGCTCAATTCGCTGACAGTAATTTTAATACTACTTCTTGTTTCCCTTATTCAAATTTGCTCTGATTGACTTAGTTGATGCCATTGCCATGATATTTGAGTGATTTTTTATCCAGGCAAACTGGGTTTTCCTACTTCTATGTACTATTGTACTTCCCCATCCAACATGGAAAAGTACGAGAAGTTTAATTGGTAATAGGCCTATAGTACTCATTGTCACCTTTGGATATTCTTTTTGGCATAGCGAGTCAAGTTGTTGAGTAGGTAGCCGTGAGCATGGGGGCGTGACAGTCTAAGCTTCAAAGTTTGCGCCTTTTTTTTTATGACTAGTACCTACCATAGTTTCCTAAATACCATTACTTGCTGCAAGATATTTATAGCTTCAATTTCGTCGATCTATTTGAAGATTTTCTTGGTTTGCCCCTTTAGTTACTGGAATTGCATTCCTCGGCTTTATCTGCTAAATGTGCAATTGGTTGACCATGATCCCGAAACAAGTCCAGTGGCAAAAGTTTTGGTCATCTTGTTTCATTTTCTCATTTTTCTTTCGGTTGTAGACTATTCAAGACATTTGGGTTTATGCATAATTGGACTATTAATATGTGCAGCACTACACGAAGTTGGAAGGGTATAATGACTAGTGAGATAATATTATCCAGATAATACTGGGTGGCATCTTTAAAGGTTAACAAGAATTACAAATAACAGCATCATCATCAAATATAGCATCAGTCAAGAGTGCAGAAAGTTTGGTTACCATGTTTCATTTTCTCATTTTCTTCATGTTGTGCAGATTATTCAGAATGTTTGGTTTTATACATAATTAGCCTATTAATATGTGCAACATCTTGTAGCTCTGAAGACTAATTATCAGCTCCTTTTTGAGCATACAGTGCCAGCATTGAGGGGGAAGGACTACGGCAAGTCAAAGATGAGCTATCCTGATTACAATGAGACAAGCTCCGGTCTTCAATATAAGGCAATCCATCATGCGACTTTCTTCCGTTCCGTGTCTTGAATTGATGCACCTATTGGTGTTTTGACTAATGACTGACAAAGAATGCAGGATCTGCGAGTTGGAGAAGGGCCAACACCAAAGATGGGAGAAACTGTCGTGGTAATCTAATGGTTCTGTCCACAGTTTTCGTTCTTTTTGAGGTCTCGGTGCACCTATACCAAAAGGAGATTATATCTACATCATAATTATGAACTATCAAACTTGGAAACTTGAATTCTATTATGCTTGCCTTTCTCAAGATCTGATGGATCAAGTTGTTTGGCTAAAATTTTGGAAAAATCTTCGAAGAGCTTTATCTTTCAGCTGAAATATTTGAGACATAAGATACGCATCTATCTCGATTCTATGCAGACATTTGATCCGTGTCTTTTAAGTTTAGATAAACTTTTGTACTTGTTACTTAAGGATATGTTTTAGGTTGATTGGGCTGGTTACACCATTGGATATTACGGCCGCATATTTGAAGCTCGCAACAAAACAAAGGGTGGCTCCTTTGAGGTATGAAATAAATATCATGTTATAGGCGAGATGTAATTTTGGAGATGATACATTTCTTCCTGTTTTATGGATGTTCAGGGGGGTGATAAGGACTTCTACAGATTCAAAATTGGATCTCAACAGGTAAGAAGTTTCTTATAAGTAAAAAAACTTTAGCACACTTGTGGCCGTAAAGACGGTATATAAAGAAAGGACAAAGGAAGTATGTTTTTCTATCCATTTGAATGGGCATTTGAAGTTCGACCGTTTTTTTTTTGTGATGGTTTGTAACATGACGACCTTTTCTGTTTATTTCTTATGTCACATACTCGCATTATAATAACTTCAACTGCACAATCACAAATACGGTTATATATATCATGTCACAAATATGGTTTCTTGATGATGGTGCTGGTTTGTGGATATATTAGGTCATACCTGCCTTTGAGGAAGCGGTAACAGGAATGGCTCTTGGTGGTATTAGAAGGTACTTATCCTGAGTAATACTAAAAGGCTCTTTTATTCTCACCTACGGGTCATTTTCCTTTTATACGGAATGACTGGCAATTTTCAGTACATGTGTTATGTAAAGTTCACTACACTGGACTTGCTGAGTTTGAAAATCATCGGTTAAATACTTGTCCTAGTCCTTCACATCTACTGTCGTGCTACGGGACTGGTAATGATTAGTTTAGAGCAGAAACAAACTCTTGATTTTCCAGATTATAGTTATTGTGCATAAATGACCTTAAATGTATTCGTAAGCAATAATATGGTTCAAGTTTTTCAAAAGCTGTTTTGAAGCTTATTGCCTTGTCATCCCCATTTTCTGATTAAACATTTCGAAAGATTCTCGAGTCATTTTCACCATTAGATCCTTGTAGTGCAGCCACATCCATTATCTATGACTCATGTATGCCCTGCACTGCAATGGTAATGGAGCAGAAAAGGGTTTCCATCACAAGGCCTCAAATGAGGGTAGCTTATTAGTGTTCTGTTCACACCGAGGTATTGTTCTTCGTGTGTATGACTTTCTTCTTGAAACATTGCAGGATTATTGTTCCTCCAGAATTGGGATATCCTGAAAATGATTTCAATAAGCAGGGTCCTAGACCAACTACATTTTCGGTAAATCTTTATATCTTGTATCACATTCATTTAGAAGATTGTTATCTTCTGTGATTAATGTCTTAATCTTAATGTGAATGCAGGGCCAAAGAGCATTAGATTTTGTGTTGAGAAACCAGGGTTTGATAGATAAAACTCTCTTATTCGACATTGAGCTTCTGAAAATAATTCCAAATTGAGCCCTGCTATATTCAGATGTCTGTTGGTTTCTTGACCGGCAAACATATACTTGATGTACTTGAGCAATTGCTTGTGCTTGCTGGTTCTTTCATCCGGAAACACGAAGATATCAAATTGTAAAGAGGAATACTTGTATAACGCTGTAAAAACGTAGATGATATTGAGTTGATTGGGAATTTTATATTTACTTTTCATCTTTCCATCTGGAAACTATATTACAATGCCAAAGATGCGAGTATACAACAACAACAACCAAGCCTTAATCCCAAAAGATTGGGGTCGGATACATTAACCAAATCAAGAATCACGTAAGGTCATCCGCATGGATGCATTCTCTCCATCTCTTTCGATCACAAACAAAACTCTCATTTAATTCTAGCAACTTCATATCCCCTTTTATCACTTCCGTCCAAGTATTCCTCGGTCTCCCTCTACCTCTTACGCCCTCAATATTACATAATCCTTCAATTCTCCTCACGGAGCATCACTTGGCCTTCTTTTAATGTGCCCGAACCAACGCAGACGGTTCTCTCTCATCTTGTCTTCAATCGGTGCTACACTTACCTCTTCTGAATAGTCTCGTTCCTCACCCTATCCATTCTCGTATGCCCACACATCCATCTTAACATACGCATCTCCTCTACATGCATTTTCTGAATATGACACCTCTTAGTTACCCAACATTCTGTTCCATATAATAATGCCGATCTAACAGCGATTCTGTAAAACTTTCACTTCAATCTCAGTGGTACAATACGATCACACAAAACACCAGTTGCACTCTTCCATTTCAACCAACCAGCTTTGACTAGATGCACCACATCTCCGTCAAACTCTCCGTTCTTTTGAATAATAGAATCAAGATATCGAAATTACTCGCTCTCTAGAATATTTTTGTCACCCAAACTTACTACAGTTTGATCTGTAGTTCTACTAGTACTAAACTTACACGCCATAGATGGGAGTATAAATATGCCAATTAAGTTGCCATATAAATTGGATTATCGGGCTCTAAATAAACTTCAGTAGCAAGGTCAAGGCGCCTTGCTATCATGGCCAGTGAAAGGGGTCAGCTACATGATTCTGTGTAACAATATAAGAATTCCGTGTGGTCGTTAACATGATGCACCCTGAGATATAGTCAATTAGTAATGTACAGCTCAGAGTTGGATTATCACATATCAATATGAGCAAAATATGCAACAAATCATGTCCCAGCAGCACACAAAGTTAACTATCATGAAGAGAAAGATCAATCCAGAACTACATATTCAAACCATGACAAAACTGAAATCCCCATTTCCTTAAACAGGAAAACAACTAGAGGTGAAGTAGACAGTCGAATGAATTACGAAATCGATGCATTTAAATAGAGACTGCGCAACCTAAGTGAAAGGTGCTTTAATCAACAGGGAGCTGTCGGCGTTTGTACCGGACCATGACTTTTCCTTTGACACCAACAACCATGGCATTCCAATCTATCTCAGGGAAAGGTGAGATCAGCTCGAATTCAAAATTCCGTAGTAAATGGCTCCATATGGCTTTTATTTGCAAATATGCAAATGGCTCCCCAAGACACCCATGCCTGCCACCACCGAAAGATATATACGAGAATGCTCCTGCCGCCTTGTCTTCATCTCTTCCGGGTGCAAATCTATCAGGGTCATAAGTGTCGGGATCCTTGTAAATGTGTGGTAGCCGGTTGGCAAAAGCAGGCGATGTGGCAACAATGTGACCCTTGGGAATGTCGTATTCTTTACCTTCTTTGGTAGTCACACTGAAGTCACTGTGTGAACTACGCAGGAGCATTATCAGCGGAGGGTGAAGCCTTAGGGCTTCTTTTATGCATCGGTAAAGGACTTCCATCTCAGACAATATATCATGGTCGACCTTATCTCCGTGCCTTTTCATCAAATTCTTCTGCTCATCCGCGGCCTGTGACATATATTTATTGTTGCAGAGGAGGTAAGCCCCAGTCCACGTAGAGGTGATGGAACTGGTGTGCTGGCCAGCAAAAAGGGCAGCAATGAGCAGGCCAGTGACCTCAGACTCAGTCGTTGGTCGCCCATCTTTGTATTTGGAGTCCATGAAACACTGTAACATATCATTCTCTGCCTTCCCACTTTGTCTCCGGGAAGAAATGATGTTTGCGAAAATCTGAGAAAGCTTCTTCCGGGCCTGGTCACGTCGACGATGAGCTGGTATGGGAAGATATGGAAATATGACACTGATTGGGAGCATACCATTGTCAAGGTCATGGAATAGAGCAGAGACATCCTCGAAGAGCTTGTTCCGGACCTCTTCGCCCAAAAGGCATCTACTTGCTGTCAGTATAATAAGATGTTCCAGTTCATATTTTAAGTCCACTTCTCCACTCTCACCCCATTTTGAGAAATAATCCTTCATAGATCACACAGAAAGATAAATCAACACAAATTCATCTCTGAAATAGTAAAATCAAACAGAATAATCGAAACCCAAAAAAAATGCCTAGTTAATCAATAATCTTCTACTTTGTGAAGTTAAGATCTTAGCTTTTCGCTCCCCCGCAAGTCAGACTCTGAATCTTCTAGTACACCTTCTAGAATACTAAAAAATTACTCCACATCCAGCAAGATCATTCGACTAAATAAAATTCAAATGTTTAAACTAATGCCAATTTCATTAATCATTAGTGTACTAGAAGATCTCGAATCAAGCAAGTCATAATTGAACTTTAATAGGTCCCTTATTTGACACTGCTAGAATAAAAATTCAAATTAAAAAATTCAAATCAAGAAAGAAGAACAATAACCTGAGCCTCAACAATCATCTGATCAACATAAGCCTTCAATTTAGTAACTCTGAGTGCTTCCGTAAAGAACCTAAACTGTTCTTGCCTAATCGAATAATCCACATCGAAAACAACGCCAGGTCCAAAAGTGGGAACATTGAATTGATAAACCTCTTGTTGACTAAGATCAGATTCAGGGGCTTTAAAGAAATGAGCAGAAACATGAGGGCCAATAAAGAAGGTGATTTTCTTGTTGAGTAAATTGAGTGTAAATACGGACCCAAGTTTTGGGTATTCTTGTTTGAGCATTATAACAGGGCCTTTCATGAATCTGATTAGTCCTCCTATGAAAGGGGGCATGGCTTTGATTGTTGGTGGTAAACGTTTCTTGGATCTGGGGATGATTAAGGCTGATATGAGCTTTGCGACGATTAGGGTGGCGATTAGAAGGAGACCCACATTGATGAATTTGTTAGAAATCACTTCTTCCATTGTTGTTGCTGAATGAATTCTTCTTCTTTTTTGCAAGAAAAATAAAGAATTAATAGTTGGAAGAAGAAGAATGGTGATGGCTATGGCTATGGCTATGGGTGGGAAGATTCAGATGGGAGAGTGGTATTTATTTAAGGGATAATTTTGATATGGACCAGGGCCATAGGTAGGGCTGCATGTGACTTGGCCTCAGTGGCATCATGCCGCCCTCTCCAATTTTTTTTTCTCGATTCATGATTAAAATACAAAAAAAGATTGTTACGATATGGGACACGAGTTAAAAGTAAAAAAAATTGCACAAATTTGTCACATCACTATAAAATGAGGAGAGAGACAATTTTTTTACTTTTAACGCTATGTCCCATATCAAAACAATTTTTTTTTGTATTTTAACCGTGATCGATAGAAAATGGGAGAGCGACGTGCTAATTGCAAAGCAAAGTCGACTGAGCCTCTACCATGGCTCTCGTCCATATCGAATTTTTCCTTATTTAAGGGTAGGGGTGGAAATGAGTTGAGCTGACTCAGTGAGTAGTTTCACGATTCGATTCGATATTTGGGCTCAACGAGCTCATTTCATAAGCTAAATGAGCGATACATGAGCCCAGTGTTTTTGGCTCATCTAAATTATGAGTCGAAAGCTTGAAAGCTAAGTAGAGTTTCGACTTTCATTTGTCTCATGTAGTTGCTCAATATATATATATATATATATATATATATATATATATATATATATAACATGGAGTGGATTGTAAAAAATGAAGTAACCCATAAAAGTTTCTATACAACAAAACTCTAGCTGCACATAACATTTTATAACATTAAGTATCTTTGTAAAAAAATCAAGTAAAGCACATAAAAAAGTTCGCACATGACATCTTCTCAAGTCAAGACAAAACAAATAACCAAAACCCTACAAATTTTTGGAGTATTGATATATTATAATTAGTAGAGACATATTAAACTTCTATTATATATTATTGTGCTAAGAAAATCTCTTGATTTATTTTGTATTGGTTTGATATTAAACTCATATTATAAGTCATCGTTTTAAAAAAAAATTGTAGATAAATGAGTTGAAAGTTGCTCGTGAGCTACTCGATGAGTTGAGATTTGCTCGTGAGATCTACTGATGAGTTGAGCTCGAGCTGAGAAAATTAGCTCACATCAAATATGAGCTGGGCAAAATTAGTGTGAGCTGAGCCTGAGCTAGCTTCGACTCAGCTCATTTCCACCCCTATTTAAGGGGTTTAATTAGAGAATAGTTTTATCTTGGTTAATGAATAAATTTACATCTAGGGGTGTAAATGAGATGAGCTAAGCTAGTTCAGACTCATCTCACATTAATTTTGTCCAACTCATAACTCGACTCATATTTGATGTGAGCTAATTTTCTCACCTCAAGCTCGGTCATCAGTAGCTCACGAGCAGCTTAGCTCATTTATCAACAAATATTTTAGAAAAAATATAGTGACTTATAATATGAGTTTAATACTTAACATATACAAAATAAATCAAGAGATTTTCTTAACACAATAAAATATAATTAAAGTTTTATATCTCTACTAAATATAATATGTAAAGACTCCGGGAAAAAAATCTTAACAAAATATAAAACTAAACCAATATAAATTAACAAACGCCTAGCTACCAAAATTTCAAATCATTATTAATAAATAGTTAAAAACTCTAAAACCTTCTTATATAAGCAATTTCATTTATGTGGCTGTTAGCCCTAAGGGCAAAGTTACTCTATGATGTTTTTGATGATAACAAACCATTGAGAGTTCTAATGTTTGTGTGAGCAATGTTCTTTATTATAGGATCCTTAGCACTCACATCGAAATTGATGAAAATGGTAAGTTAGCTTCTTGTGTAAACTAAGGTATGTATAATACACACAAGAAAGCTACTTGATGGAAGGAAGGAGGCAAGGAGGTTGGTTGGGTAAAGGGGCTCTTCAAAGAGTCCCTTATGAATATGGCAAAAGAAGTAATCCTAACTAATGCTTTTAGCTTCTATGTTTACTTGGTTTTATATTCTAAGCATTAGTCGTTGCACTTACTTGTTCTTATATCCTTTTGCCATGCTTCCTTGTTCTTAATATTGTCCATATCCTATCTAATTGCATCAAAGTTTGACATAATCAAAAAGGGGGAGATTGTTAGCCACAAGGGGCGATCGACTCGGTTTTTGATCATGGACAAACTAGTGATGTTGTGTCTAATGTTTCATCTATGTGATAGAATATTGGAATTCTATATGGAAGCTCTAAGTACTTCAATCAAGCCTTGATCAAGCTTCAAAGATATCATTCAAGACACATTCGTCAAGCTTGAAGATTGAAGACTTAGGTTGGTTAGATTAGCTTTATCTTTAATGGTCTTTATCCTTAAGCTCTAGCGATGCTCAAATGAACATAAGCTCTTCACTCTAGTCTTGCATACATGATTTCATAAACACGTTTTCAAAAGGCAAAAGTTTCAAATGTGTTCTTATCCAAAAAGCCTTTGATTTCAAGTATAAGTCTTTTAGAAAAGTTTTCCAAGTGTTCTTATGTGTTACCTTTTGGGAAAACCTTTTAGACTTCAAATGATTTGAAAACAAGTGTTTAATCAACTTCTCTGAAAGCCCCAGAAAGTCGGTCGGCCCGAGATTTTCTCGGATCAACCGAACAAAATCTTGAGAGTTGAGTTGTCTTGGTTCGGTCGACCGAGATGACCAAGGTCGGTCGACCGAGGTCCCAAGTCGGTCGACGAGTTTTCCTTCGGTCCACCGAGGCTTGTGTTCGGTCAGCCGAGGTGCTGCTATTACTAGCCGTTATTTGACCGTTCAGTCGTTTTTTAGCGAGATTTCAAATGGTATAAATACTCCAAAGCTTTAGAATGACTCCAACACTAACAATAGACTTTGACAAACATTCTCATTGAAATCTTATCAAGTCTAAACACCTTGAAAGCAAATGCACTTCATTGTCATGATCTAAATGCATTCAAAGGTGAATTTGCAAAGCAAGACAAAGAGTGAGCTTATTATGTTCAAAGAGCCAACAAGATGAGCTTCAAATGTAATTATCTTTCACTTAGAAGAGTGAACAACATTGTGCTTAATCATTCATCTTATTCCCTTTCTTAGTGATAGGGTTGTTGTTGTAAAAGTCCTACTTTGTGTGGGCAATTGTATAAGTCCTACTTAGTGTAGGCAATTGACTCTTAGTGAGTTTGTTTAGTGGTTGTTGTGTAAAACTCTTAGTGAGTTAGCCACTAGTGTAAAGTCCTACTTAGTGTGGGCACATTCTTCTTAGTGAAGTTGGCAAAATCCTTGGGTGCGGCTCAAGGTAGTGGAGGTAGATTCTTAGTGAATCGAACCACTCTAAATCTCTTGTCTTGTGATTTGCATTGGGTTTTGCTTTAGCTTTTGTTAAACTTGCATTTACCTAGAAAAGATTGGAAATAGTTTGCAAGATTTATATAAACCCAATTCACCCCCCTCTTGGGTTTCCTCAGTGGCATCGTCTTCCACCTTAAAAATTGAAAATATATATAAAAAAAATTGTAGACTAATAATTAATTATCATCAGTAATATATTTTAGGTTTATTCTTAATGTCATAAGTGACTTAATGCTTGAACTGTTTTTAGCCAAAAAAGTTCGATGTGGATCAATAACTCTTCCACTTTGAGAAAATGAGAATATTATAAGAGATTTCTAGGATTTTCTTGGTTTATTTTCCTTGAGCAGATATGCGGCAACTTATTTTTAGTAGTATGAGACTATTTGTTATATATATATATATATATATATATATATATATATATATATATATATGACTCATATTTTAGATGAGTTAAAAAGCTTAGCTCATGTATCGTTTATTTAGCTCATTAATTGGGCTCGTCGAGCCGAATAACGAATCGAATCGTGAGCTCAACTCACTTCCACCCTTATTTTACATCCACACTAATAAATACAATTCACGTAAGCCAATATAAAATTTCTCTTAATTAGAGTGAAGCATGCTAGTATTAGGTTTGGACTTTTTTTAATGGTTTAAACCCGTGGGAGAACCTGGTTTCATTAACGTGATTTGTCATAGGACCACTAATTACATTTTATACGTATGAATCGGAGACTACACTAACTTCTGAAAATAAAATACATAAAGTGGTACTCACAAAATATCACTGAAATAATTTTCTTATAATTTTTTTAAAAAAAAAAAAGTTTAGGTGAATTCAACTCTGGTCAGGACAAGTCTTAAAGATCATAACTCGCTTACATATAATTTTTTCGTAGTCACATTTATTATATAATTAAGCCTTCAAATCAAAGACAAAAAGACATACTCAAGGACAGTTTAATTTATGTGCAAATCAAAATTATTAGAGTTTGTCGAACGGAAACATATAGTTATGAATAAAAAGTATTAAAACTATTACATTGGTATTATATCCTTCCCCTCTTCACTAACAATGACGAAGACAGGGGCCGATTTTTAAAAATGCTACTATTTATCGAAATTTTATGTGTATTTTAGAAATTTTATCAGTTTTGCCCCCCAAGAATTTTTTGTTGCCATTGCCATTTTTATCGCCCCCAAGAATTTTTTGCAAGTTCGCCCCCCAACACCAACTTCCTGGCTTCGTCCCTGTTCACTAATCAACAGTAAGTGGGAGGAAAGAAACCAAATTTTGGATCTCATAAAACAACACTAATATATATTTTTTGATTATTTAAAAAGGAATCTCAACAGACAAATTTGGGGGTTTTACTTGGAATGGACCATTTTTTGTACCATTGCACTGAACTAGACACATTTTTTTTGGACGTTCTTAAAATAGGCAGAACGCATTGTGGTAATGCGTTGCGGGATGAAGAACGCATTATGTGAATGCGTTGTACAGAAGAACGCATAATGCGTATGCGTTGTTGACCAGAAGAACGCATAACTATTATGCGTTGTTACCTTTTCCATTTCAAGGCGTCCATTTCATGCAAGCCAAACATTGGATGCTTTCATCCTTTTTGAATTGGCAAAAAATAAGGGATGCCTTTCTTTCATATTTTTTCAATTCAAAGCAAAAACTCCTCCATCCCTTTTTTTTTAAGTTAGGTTGTTAAAAAAAAAAAAAAAATTATGTTGCCATAGAAATTCATCTGCTATTCCATTTTAAAACCCTAAGAAACCCTAAACCTATAGTAGTTGCAATAAAGTTAACATACTACAATTTTTTAGTCTATTATTTTGTGTAATATATTTATATTGAGAATAAAAATATTAGAGAAAAGACTAAATTTGTTAAAATAAAAATGTTAATATAAATGCAATAATTTAGAATTACGAAAATCTTTACAAAAATCTTACAAGCTAATAATAATTAATAAAATCTAAGAGTGACTTGGTCCGGCATGGTTTTGGCAATTTCTTGAGTTATGACCAGGCATATTACAATTGCTACAAAGGTGAATAGTTCCCGGTTCACGATAATCCATATCGCTACGTATCCTAGTGGTTTGAACGCGACCTCTTTTGTTTTTCATATTCGGACCGTAATACGTCATATAAAAGGGTGCATCCAGCCATAAACTCTGGTCTGCAATAGGATTGAATGAAGCCTCATATGTTTTTTGATAATTTACGTTGGTGTAAATATCCAATACCATTTCCACCGGGTTCCATCCCTTATTGTTACAAACTGCCATTGCATGAGAGCATGGGTAACCCATAAGTGATCCATTTACCACAAGTGCAGGAATTGTCGGCCATATGTAGTGTATACGTTGTATTTCCTCTCCCATTTCCACGCGCACGAGATTTGACACTGTATAATCCCGTCTGATTATTGAATTGGACAACCCGGTGGCGTCGACACTTTTGTTGGTTTTGAACGAAGTTATCCCAAATTCGCGAGGTAATGGGTGAATCTTTGTTGGTTGCCTCTTGCCGATGTTCATCAAAATATTGGACCATCTTACTAAAAACCATCTCCCAAAAGAGCCTTTAAGGGAAGAGCCCTTGCTTTCTTCAACACACTATTTAGTGACTCGGAGAGGTTTGTCGTCATTATTCCATGTCTGTAACCACCATCATGCACAAGTGTCCTTTGGTCATACCTTATTTGGTTTAGCCAATTGTAAGCTTCGACATTTCTGGTTTGAATTTCTTGCATAAAATGGTTGAACTTGTGCAATTTTGTTGTGGTTCCCGCAAGCCACATTGAAGATTTCAACTCCTTATTTTTGAACCTTTTGTTGAAATTTGCTCTGATGTGTCTTAGACAGAATCTGTGATGGGCATATGGTGGCTGCCAGAATTCTTGTTCAGTGACTGCATTGAGGATTCCGTTGTGACGATCGGAAATTACACAAACGGACCTTTGTTTGACAACATGTTCTTGTAGGTTTTGAAGGAACCAATTCCAACTCTCTGATGACTCTTTGTCAACAATGGCAAATCCTAGTGGGAAAACGTGGTTGTTTGCATCCCATGTGCTAGCAATCAATAACACTCCCTTGTAAACACCGCGTAAATGAGTCCCGTCAATTGATATAACAGGACGACAGCTTGTAAAACCGGTTATAGAAGGTTGAAAAGTCCAAAACAAAAAATTGAAGACTTTTACAGCTCGGGAGCTAGTATCATGATGCATCCACCGAACAATTGTTCCGGTATTTGCGTGCTCTATTGCCCGAGTGTATTGAGGAAGTAGGGTAAATGTGGATTCCCAATTTCCAAATAACAACTCAATGGCACCCTTCCTAGCATACCACCCTTTCTTGTAAGAGCAACCAACTACAAATATTTCCAAAACCTCATCTATAATGAGTTTGACCGGCGACTCTGGATCTACCTGCACAATATGGGTGACACGTTCGGCAATAATTTTGGATGAGAGGTTACGGTGATAGTTGTTAGCTCTTGTAACAATGCAAGTGTGCGTTGAATTGTAAATAGTTGCCTGCCATTTGCCATGTGTGGATTTTTTCCTTATGTTTATGTACGAGGACACTTATTAGTCGGGGTTGAATTTGCACACTTGGCGAGACCACACCGTTGTATTGCTCCTACTCACCCTTTAAACTCGACTTTATTACGAACACACCAAGTTCTAGCGCGACAAAACTTCTTTTTTGTCACGAAATCGCATATTGTTTTTTAGGTGCTTTGTCTCGGGAGTCCGAGTCATCCATGGTAACGTCCGCATCTTCCTGTAAATCATCAATTTGGGCACGGAACCAAAATCTCGAAAACATGTGTATGCGGTGAAATCGGTATGCGCTCTCGATGGACCTTTGCCGTGTTACGTCGAGTCATCGCCATTTGGACCTTGATTCGGGATCACCGTCCACATCGAAGTCGGACCTAAAGAAGTCGCAGCGGCGAGTCCATTAACCATTCGTTCGGCGAGATGTAACTACAAGTGTGGCCAGGGGTTACATGTAGTCTTGGGTGAGAGTATTGCACCGGTTCTGGCGTATAGTTAGGCATACTTGCATTTGGTGAATATTGCAAGTTAGGTAATGACATTGAACCAAAGAAACTTTGACTATTCAGATTAGTGTTTAAGTCAAAATCATCGTTGGCTATTGTTTGGAAAGATATTTGCACAAATTCAATAAGAATGTGTACACCCGAGGCACTAAACTGTGGATTAATATCCCAAAGAGCATTCATTTCCTCATCACTGTTCATATCAATAGCCGAGTAAAAGAATCGTTGCCACTCCGGTGAGTAAAATGGCCACCTAAGGGTCATTCGTAGTTGATACTCTGTTGGATTTAACTCTTTGAGGGCTATTATTCTTTGAACCATCTCTGCATATGCAACCTTGCGCCTAAGCGTCCAAGATTTCTTTGCATGGCCAGTAAAGTAGTGGCCTTCCTGATCTCGTTGTATTTCACTATCCCAGTACAAAAATAGTTTAATGGGATGTTGCAATGTAGTGACCATCTTATGGTTAAAAATAATAAACAATGAGAGTGGATTTAGAAAATTATGAATATTTGATGGTTTTAGTCGGTGAACGGGAGTTGACATATATATAGGGTAGAAAAATCTTATCGTTTGCAGCTTTTTGCACGTGAAGAAAACTCAAAAATCTTATCTTCTTTCAGAACAACGCATTTTGGGACATGCACCATTATTTTGAAAAAGCCGAAAAATTTGGAAAATCTTATCGTTTGCAGCTTTTTCCACGTGAAGAAAACTAAAAAATCTTATCATCTTTCAGAACAACGCATTCACTAGAGGACATGCACCATTATTTTGAAAAAGCCGAAAAATTTGGAAAATCTTATCGTTTGCAGCTTTTTCCACGTGAAGAAAACTCAAAAATCTTATCATCTTTCAGAACAACGCATTTTGGAAATGCGTTGTTTACTAGAGGACATGCACCATTATTTTGAAAAAGCCGAAAAATCTTATCATCTTTCCCTGTATAAATACTAACCCACAGCGCCATATCAATGCATATAAATTTCCCTCTTACTCCCAATTTTCCTTAAAAACACAAGTTTTTTGAAATGAATAGCGATATGGATCCACCACTTGTTCAATATTTGAATAATAATTTTGAAATTGTAGCCGGATATCGACGGAATGGTAGAATGGTAATATCTTAGATACGTGGTTTTTATTTATTTTAATTTTAATTGATTACCTAACTCGAATTACATTGTGCAGCCCATACCATCGTCATTCACAACCTGGTTGGAGGTAAATGGTGTCGGGGTACCACATTACTTCTACCTCCACGACAAATTTGGTAATGAGTGGTGTATCTCTGTAACCAATGACAATGGCATTTATTATTTTGAATGCGGGTTGGAAGAATTTGTGCTTGAAAACTTTCTTGGTCTAGAGGAAATTATACATTTTCAATCGATCACCTAATAACATAATAGATGTATATTTCAAGACAGGGAGGCGTGTGGGTTGCGTGTTTGCCCAGGCATCGACCATTTGAGGGTGAAAGATCATATCCATCATATGGAGCTTTTTATCGCTGAGTATTTTAGAATATATGTGAACCATAACCCAAAAATGGAGAAACGCGGTATGTCAGGGTTGTCTATATCTAATTTCAAAAAATTATGTCATGCCTTAAATTTATTTTATTTAATTTTATTCGTTCATGTTTACGAGATAGGTCGTAGGTACATAAAATGGCGTGTTGATATGGGGTTTGGAATCCCGCGGGTATTGCACATGCGAGATAAGACCGGGTCACATAATGTCACTCCCCAGTGAGTCACAGGACTATGAAGGTGATTACCTTTTCTTTGAGGTGGTTGGAGTTTGTTGCTTTTTACGATATGGGACATGGTGGCAACGAAGAATTTCTACATATTCATCCAGCTCCTAACGACATCCTCGATTGGGCGGTTGGAACGCATGTTCAAGGAACTCAAATTTGGTTAAATTTTTTGTAATTTTTATTTTGTTATTAATGTTATGAAATAAAAAAATGAATAAGAAGCTATTTACTATTTTTATTCTCAATATAAATATATTACACAAAATAAATGACTAACAAATTGTAGTATATTTACTTTATTGCAACTTCTAGGTTTAGGGTTTCTTAGAGTTTAAAAATGGATGAAGGGAAAATTTCCTATGGCAAAATAATTTTTTTTTAACACCCGAACTTAAAATAAAAAGGGAGTTTTTTTTTGCTTTGTGAAGGAATGGATGAAAACTTTGTGGATTATTTTTTGCCAATTGAAAAAGGAAGGATGAAAGAAAGGCATGCAATGGACAAGGCATGAAATGGATAACAACGCAAATGTAATGGACTAGGAAACAACGCATTCTTCTAATGCGTTCTTGTCTGACAACAACGCATTCCTATAATGCGTTCTTACATCTGTAGCATTTCGATATGCGTTCTGCTGTCATGATAGCATGCTTAGTAATGCGTTGTGCTTACTTTTAGAACGTCCAAAAAAAAGGTGTCTACTTTAGTGTTTTTGTACAAAAATATGCCTATTCCAAGTAAAAGCCCGACAAATTTGTTTCAACCACATGATCTCATCTTGATTCTATTGTCTTAAAGGACTCGTGGTTAAGATTGATGGGCCAAAAGGCAGTTACAAACTGATGGAAAACATTCAAAATGCTTCCAACTATTGAATGGTGCTAGTATACTAGAAAATACATAAAGAGGTTTATTTTTTGTCAAGGAGTCTGAGTATCCTTGCGGCGGAGCTCCTCCCTCCTGTAATGAGAGTTGGCTCTTAGCTGGATCTTTAGTGGGGTCTTCCTTGAAAGTTCCAGTCGCGATTAGTGCATCGTGGGCCCAGGAAGCTTTCTGAGTGGGGGCGTAGGCACAACTTAGTCGCGTTTAAGCAGCATCACGAGTTTTGATTAAAATAATAAAAATATTCCCCAACAGTGCATTATTTGAGCGTTTTTATTGTTTTTTAATCAAAAGAGGGGATGTGGGTGATTGTGGGCCAAGTGGTCATGCATCATTTCATAAGCCGAGTCTATATCAGAATTTTTCCCAATTCACTATTATCTCACAAATAATAAATTCTTTTAAGATCTTACGAAAATTTAATCTTAATACTATTTGGTATTATAATCTCTCACGTGAATTGAGCGGAATCATACATATACAGGTAAGTCACACTCAATTTATGTGAGAAACTCTGCGGTTAGTTTCACAAGATCGGTTGTAAAATTAAGTGACACATATCTTATTAATTAGTATATTAACTGGGCAAAATCCCCGCGCATTGCGCACAATAATTAACTAGTATATAAAAAATCAATCCGGATCCTATGCGGAACATCATTTAATCCGCACGTGCGGGACATGGATCTAGCCGTTGATTCAATTTTTTTTGAATCGACGGCTACGATTTAAATGATGGCTAAAAGGGCAGATAAGTAATTTAATAAGTAATTTTTTTTTAAAAAGGGAATACCCAAACAATCTCATCAGTAACTATGTCCCCAATGTATCTAAAAAGTCAAAAGTGACACATTTTTATCTTCTTCTTCCTCAAAACCCTATTCTCCTTTCTCATCATTCTTCATCTTCCATAACAATTATTTCTCTATGGTTATTCTTCAGTGTCTGCAACTTTGTACCAAAGCCAAAATCATCATTCCTTACTCATCCGAAAGATTACATCTTCTTCATTTTAAAAAATTTATGAATCAGAATAAAACTTTCGGGTCTTCATGAATATTGTTTAAAATTTTAAATCAAGAACTATGATGCATCTGAAAGATGTATAAATCTTTTATATGGAAGAAAAATAACAATTTTAGGTGTTCATTACCGAAGAATGAATATTTTGGATTTCAATTATGTTTATTGTGGTAATAGACTATAGTTTTTTGGTTGTTTACTGGTTTGTGATTTTTGGTTATTTTATGAATTATGTAGTGTTTTGAAAAATATACAAGTTGGTAATTTTAAAACAGGTGTTCACAAAAAAAAAATAGGTGTTCACAATAAAAAAACAGGTGTTCACACCCAAAGAACAGTTGTTCACACTAATAAAACATGTTTACATTACAAAAAAAAAAAAAAAAGAGATCACAAAATTAAAACAAGTGATCGTAGACTTAAAAAAGTACGTTGTTTTATTATAACCAAAACAATAGTTATTCATAACCAATACATAATGTGTTCATAATTATAGAACAGGTATGCACACTCAAAAAATATGTGTTCACACTCAAAGAACATGTGTTCATACTCAAAGAACACGCGTTCACACTCCAAGAACAGGTGTTTCAAATCAAAGAACAAGTGTTCAATATCATAGAACGTGTGAATTGAACAACTGAATTTGCCCCAAAAAATAACTAGTCTAATAATGCTTAAGGTGTTCAAGACCAACAAGCTACATATTTAAGATATCTAATGCTCAAAGTCTGAGATGAATATTTTCTTCATCTAGGTAGGAAGTGTATTCTGCCTCTTTTACTCGTTATCTAATATGTTTGGCCCTTGCCTGCTGCATTTTTAACTCAACAACTCTCTTTAATCTCTTCCTTGACTTGTTTAAATCGCTCCTCCTTTTCAGCTATAGCCGGGGTGGTGGAACTCCATTTTTCACCATCAGGGGTGTAATATTTGAATACGAAATAGATATAAAAAAAAGTTAAGGTGTTTGGACACGAGAAAACAGGTGTTCAATATCATTGAACATGTGTTCAATATCAAATAACAAGGTGTTTGGACAGAACATGTGTTGCTAGACTTAAAAAACCAATACAAAAGGCGTTCCTAACCCATACAAATGGCGTTCATAACCAATAGAATATGTGTTCACACTAAAAAAAAGGTGTTCATACTAAAAAACATGTGTTCACACTCAAAAAATAGGTGTTCACAAAAAAATAGGCTTTCAATATCATAGAACAAGTGCATTGAACAACTGAATTTGCCCAAAAAAATAACTGGTCTAATGTTTAAGGTGTTCAACACCACCAAGGTTCAAATTTAAGATACATAAATAACTAGTCTAATGTTTTCTTCATCTTGGTAGGAAGGGTATTCTGCCTCTTTTTTACGCTTGACCCTTGTCTGCTGCCTTTTTAACTCAACCACCATCTTTAACCTTTTCCTTGATCTGTTTGGATCGCTCATCTTGTTCTAGCAAGGGGTGGTGGAACTTTATTTTCACCATCGAGGGTGTAATATCTAAATTCAAAATAGATAAAAAAAAAAAAAAAAAAAGAAGTTAAAGTATGCTGGTAATATAACCACATTAATATAACATCTATCAAGACTGAGACATGTTCTTTTAACACATACATGTATTTTTTCCAACAGATCATGTGTTCTGACATACGTAATAGATTTTCTGTCATAGAACACCTGTTCTGTCAGATGCCTTACCAATATTCTCGTCGTGTTCATCTTCCAATCTCATGAAACTTCACATAATAGGAATAAATAACACGAGAAACAACATAAATAACAGTGTCATTTATAAAAAGACTAACCATTTTCTGATTCATCACAAAAAATGAACTGTTTGCTTCGATATTTTAGCCGTCCTAGTATCATCATTATCGCTCTGATGACTGTCATAATGGATAAACGGTGAATCAATTGATGATATCAATAACAATATTAGTAACCAATGTCCAAAGGTAAGAACCACTTACTGAAATCACATCGGCTGGCATTTCCTTTTGCCTAGGTTTCCAAATAAACAATTATCTTGAAGCGAACTTGTGTGGTCTCGCAATGGACACCGTTCTTGTCAAGAAAATCACTGAATCTTTTTCATTCATCGCTATTTGCATCTTCTACCACCGTTACTTTATAATTTTTCAATGAATAAATCAGTTCTCTAACAAAATAAATAAATAAAACGAAATAGAGAAGAAGAAAGATGATGAACCAGTGAGAGAAGGAAAGAGATGAGAATGGAGAGATTCTAGGGATTTAAAATTATCGTTTACCATTCAAAAATAAAAGAGAGAAAAAATGGTATTCAAATTTCATTTTTCCCGCCTAAAATGACAGCCAAACTATTATATCCTTTAATACCCCTGCTTTTGATCCAGCATAGAGCGGCCCACACATACTGAACAAAGTCTGTTCAGCATAGGAGACGGGGTGATAAAATACATAAGAATTCTCCAACGCAAAATGTGTGATTTGTCCATAAATATGTAACACACTTATCAACCATGATTTATTTTTTGTATATGTAATACCTTTAATAACTGTATATAACACAAATGTTCTCAAACGTTAGATAAAAATAAAAGAGTGAATGACTCTTTTTGAACTTTAACAAAATTTTCTTTTCTCTTTTTAGACACAAACTTTTTTTTTTTTGTACTTTCTTAAACTTAAACAATTTACGGGCCTTTAGTTATAGAAAAAATTAAGAATTCCGGCAAAAAATTGGCACGTGATCAAAACGTGCCATTTTAAGTAGGGGTAAAATAGTTCATGCACTAACTAAATGTCTGATCCATAACCATGGGCACCTATTTATGACCCGAACAACCCAAACTCATCATCATAATCATCGTCTTCATCATCATAATCACCGTCCTCATCGCTTAAATCCTCATCCTCAGGAGGAAAATTGAACTTCACAACTTATGATATTTTCCAAAATTGAACTTCACAACTTATGATCTTTTCCTCCATTGCCCCACCATCAAATTGAGGCATTTTAAGGTCCTTCATTTTGAGGCAACTTCATACCATCTTGCAATGCTTTCAAATGAGCAAGTTGTTGTGGTTATTACCAAGGTTGTCAAAATCGCGAGTTGGATCGTACGATCTATGATATTAAGTGTATAAATTGAGTTAAATCGTACTAAAAATCGTTGGAGGATAGAATTGTACGGGATCGTCGATCTGGATCGTAAAATCTTAGGATCGCACGATCTGGTACGATTCAATCTTAACTCTCTTCAACCAGGTCGGTATCGGTTTCTCTCAAATCAAAGAAATATTCGGTTGTATTCAATTCAACCTCTCAATTCTCTCAAGTCTCATCCTATCAACTTCATCGTTCATCCTCTCATCTCTCGATTTTCAATCAAGAATCAATATTGGTTAGCTCTCTTATTTCTAATCCCCTTATGAAAGTTAATGCATCCAATGACATGGAGATTCGAGCATTGATAATGAACTCGATGTAAGTGGAGATGGAGATGGAGATTACATGGAGGATAATGACAATGCCTTGAATGATTTGCTAGATTACAACATTACAAAGATATACATGTTGTTATAAAACTTGTTAGATTAAAAGAGATTATGGATTGTTGGTTTGCTTTGGAAGTTTATCACTTGGTAGTTTGTAGTTTAATTTCAATTTTTTAGTTTTATTGGCATTCTTATTTTTTCCCGTTGAAGTATTGTTATATTTTTTTTTTCTCATTAGCATATATAATGATGACTTTATTGATATAAATGTATCATGAAATATTATTTTAATAGTTTTATCGGATCTTTCGATCTGTGCTACGATCCTCATGATTACGATTTGGACCCCTTCTATTCCGAGTCAAATTTGCGATTTTGACAACCTTGGTTATTACTATTATTGTTCGCCTTTGGAGGAAAAATGCGAGGGTGGAGCAGTCTAATGGGGACCCAGCCCCACTCCCTCTCACATAAAAGATGGAGGACCCACTTTGAATGAGCTTGTTGAATGACTGCGGGGACCCTACCCTGTAAGTGGGTCCTGTTTAATTTTATGTGAGAGGGGAGTGGGGCCGGTCCCATTGGGTCCGCCCCATGTCAGACTTACCCCTTTGGAGGATCACCCCAGATTTTTATATGTTTCCCACTCTTTGCTAGCTTCTGAATCAAAGTGTCCATGTCTACATTTCTGGACACCATAACTTTCCTTTGTTCTGAATCAATTTGAGTAGTATAAACCCCTACAAGAAATCCCAACAAGATTTTAACAGAAATTGAGATAATTTTGAAGCAATTTAGGAATTAGATTTTAGCACTACTTTTGATTAATTTCTAGAATAAATAAAAATTGAGTCTTTGAAAGAGGAAAAGTACCATTAAGAGTAGTCAATACCCTCTTTGATAGCTACAATGGCTTCTTTTGGGCTGTGATGATTGGAAGAAAAAAAAATCACTATCAAGTTTAATCGGGCATCAAGATGACTTGGCTTGTATCTTGGCGGGGCAACTAGATGTCCATTTCGAAAATGGGGTCTTGGGTTTGCATCCATGGCTGTGAAAGCTCTTTGTATTGCCTGAGTATATCACAGATCTGAGCCTTTTTTGTCCCTTTCTTCATGAAGCTGGAACTGCAAAATTTCATTACTTTTTGAGACTTTGAAGGGGTATGTGTTGTTGTTCAAGCTTTTATCTTTGCATGTTTTTTGTCTAATTCGTCTTAGTATGGTTAATATTTTGTCTTTGTTTAGATTTGGAGAAAATCAAATGGAGTTGGTGGCTATTTCGTCGGAAAAGATGGAGAGGAGGATATGGTGGCTATTTCGCCGGAAATGATGGGGAGATGGAGATGGGGTCGGGTCGGGTTAAACCGGTCGGGTCGTATAATATGGATTGGAAAGAATGGTTTGAAATGACAATTATATCCCTAGTCAAATTGGCACATTTTGATCACATGCCAAGTTTTTGCCGGAATTCTTGATTTTTTCTATAACTAAAGGCCCGTAAGTTATTTAACTTCAGAAAAGTATTAAAAAAATTGTGTCTAAAAAAAGAGCAAAAATTATTAAAGTACAAAAAGAGAGCCATTCACTCAAATTAAAATTAAAGGGCCAAACAAATACTCATACCTCGCATGTTGAAAAATACTAGTTCTGACACTAATTAGAATTTTAAAGGATTATTTTGGGATAAATAAGTCTTGTGGTATTCAATTAAGACTTTTAGGTAATTTAAATAAGTCATGTGTTATTCAATAAGGACTATTAGGATTTTTTAAAGATGGTGTCCAAATCTAGTGGTATTCAATCAGGACTTTAAGCAAGTAACAAAAAGTCTTTTGGTATTCAAAAAACTTGCAAATTTTGATGGATTTTTTTTTTTTTTTTAATTAGGATTTTGTGGAATTTTTTAGTGAAAAATATAAATATCAAACCCTTTAAAAAATCTCACCCTAACCCATAAGACTTTTTAGTGGGATTTTCATGATTTGTTTCTTTGTTATCTTTTTCATTAACTCTTGTAACTTTGAATGTTTGCTTTTATTTATTGTTTCATTCTATTTGATCCCGTTTATGTTATTGTTAATTCAACCATATTTGCACAAAAAATTAATAGAAATAACAATTTTTAGGGTCTATTTACTTTATATATTAACTATATAATAAAATTAAAAAATGAATTCGAATTCGGTCAGGCCGAATTCAATTATAGTCAAACTGATTTCGTCCTATTTTCGACCAAATCGTATTCGGATGTAACCAAATTACCGAATTCACACTGAATTATCGAATTCGAATTGTCGAATTGAATTCGAATTCGGTCGGTAATTTAGTAAAAACCGAATTTGTTCACCTCTATATGCAAGTGTCCACAACTTTAAACCATTGACTTTTATTGGCTTTATATTTAGGGTAAATGGTGTATTTAGTCCTGAAACAATTTTTCGCTTGGCAAGTTTGGTCCCTAAAGATTGTTTGCACCTTTTTAGATCCTCAAACAATTTTCGCTTGGCAAGGTTGGTCCTAAACGATTGTTTGCATCTTTTTAGGTCCTTTTGTATTTGTTAGTCAAGTGTACATTGGTATAATAGGAATTTCACATATTTTTTAGATAACTAATATCATTTGTACTCAAATGTAAATATAATAAAATATAAATACCTAATTATAAAACTAAAAAATAAAACCATCATTCAATTCCGGCCAAATTTCAAGGGAGGAGCAGCAGAGGGAGAATGAGGGAGGAGGGAAAAGAAGGGAGGAGGCGGCTGGAGGGAAAAGAAGGGATGAGGGGGCTGGAGGGAGGAGGAAGAAGGGAGGAGGGAGGAGGGAGAAGAGGAGGCGGCGACTGGAAGAAGGGGGAGGAGGCGGCTGGAGGGATGAGGAAGAATGGGGGAGGCGGCTGGAAGGAGGAGGGAGAGGAGGCGGCGGCTGGAGGGGGGAGAGAGGAGGAAGAAGGAGGGAGGAAGAAGAAGGAGGAGGAGGAGAAATTTTTTAATTTTGCAATTAGGTATTTAATTTTAATTATCTTTACAATTAAGTCCATATGATATTAATTATCTAAAAAAATGTGAAGTTCCAATTTTGCCCACATCACTTGTTGACTAACATTCAATATTTCAAAAAAAGAGTCAAAAGGACCAATTCCTGGCCCATAACTTGATTGGGGATCTAAAAAGCTGCAAACAATCTTTAGGGACCAACCATTGCAAGCGAAAATTGTTTCAGGACTAAATACACCATTTGGCCTTATATTTATGATTTCATTCCATTATTTGAACCAAGTGTTCGCAACTTAGTAACCTTATACCTATCATAAAACCTTTGGGAAGGATAAATTCCACCATCATTTGAAAAACTTGGTTTGTAAAGGTTGTTCCTGAAAAATTCGTGCATCATTGAACTAGACATTGTTCATCATCCAACTAAGTTTTTTGATTAGCATAGTACAAATAAAAGTCCTTGTGGTCCATTCAAATCTTAAAAATTCTTATAATATAAATACTTAAAATTCGAACATAAGAATTCTGAGTATAAAAAATCTTTAAATTTTTTTTATATGTCATTAGATTCTTTTAAAATCTTAGATAATTTTTTAAAATTTACTAGAATTTATTTATTTATAAATAGTATTTTAAAATTCTAATTGAATACACCCCTCAAACTATATTGTTCACTCCAAAGGAGTAGATATTTGATAACTCAGAGTCGATCAATTACTGCAATGGGACTGAAAGCTCTACAAGTCATATCGACCACTTGATCAGCATTCAATGCATCACAGTTTTGATTAAAATAATAAAAATATTCCCCCTTTTGGTGCATTATTTGAGGCGTTTTTATTATTTTTTAATCAAAAGAGGGGATGTGGTTGATTGTGGACCAAGTGATCTATATCCCCACTTGTATGCCAGGTCTATATCAGAATTTTTCCCCAGAGTCCCATTAGGACTTTACCACGAATAATAATATTTTCATTATCTAATTTGTAACGGAGGAATAATTGTAGCTACAGGATCATATTCCTCCAAAAGAGAGAGGGGAAAAGGAAACGGCTTTGACGTCACG
Source organism: Vinca minor (assembly GCA_026122235.1). NCBI lineage: Eukaryota > Viridiplantae > Streptophyta > Magnoliopsida > Gentianales > Apocynaceae > Vinca > Vinca minor. Next base: position 2,329,951 of record JAOCZM010000100.1, on the reverse strand, counting down.
CATAATTCCTCCCTCTCACCGAAGCAAAGAAGAGTGAGAGAGAGAGAGAGAGAGCACTGAGGAAGAGAGAAAGCAAATTCATTTTCCTCAAATCTCCAGAATTGGTGGTTCTTGATTGAGGGGGAAGAAGATGGACTTGGGGAGAGTACAGAAAGAGCTACAAGAATGCAACAGGGACTTTGGGGTATCAGGAATCCGAGTTAGCCCTAAAGCCGACTCACTCACTCACTTGATCGGTTCAATTCCAGGTCCTACGGGTACTCCTTATGAAGGCGGCACTTTCAACATCGACATCACTCTCCCCGGTAACTAATATATTCTTGATTGATTGCCTATAGTGGTGTTGGGGCGTTTGAGAATTTTTTTGCTAGAAGAAACGGAAAATTTCCCTTTAATTTTTGTTTTATTTTGAAGGATTTTATGTGGGTTTCTTTTATCAGTGTGAACGTTTTGATCTTTTTGTTAATTGCTGCATTTGGATTGAATTAAAGATGGAGTGTTTTAGAAGTTTTGAGGAGCTTATTCCTTTGCTTATGAGGTTTATTTTTGTTTAATTTTGAAGGGCTTTATGTGGGTTTATTTGTTTATTGCCTTGTTTGGGTCAGCAGTGTGAAATTTCTGATCTTTTGTTAATTGCTGCATTTGGACTGAATTAAAGATGAAGTCTTTTAGAAGTTTTGAGGGGCTTATACCATTGATTATTATTAGTCTTTGGGAGGTGGGCTGGGGATGGGGCAGAAAACTATAACTGACTTATTGAACTTTTTGAAACTTGGAACTGTATATTACCATGAATGAGCTTGAATATATGCCAATGTCTGTGCTATTAGTTGTTGTATTTGATAGTGTTTATCATTTGCTTTGAGATTGAGATGTGGCAAGCAGGGGCGGATCCATAACTAGTACATTGGGTGAGGCAAGATATAAGAAGACATATATCTGGTAGAATTTGAACAAGAAAATTGGGAGAGCAAGATATAAATTTTTAAAGGATTTCTCCCAAAAAATGATTTTTTCCTATAGAAAATCTAGCATTTTCCAAAATGTTTGTTTATTTTTTTTTGGGGGGCGCTTGAATCTGCCATTGGTGGCAAGAGGACTTGAGGTTGCAGAAAATGATATTGGTTTCTGGCTATCAAATCATATATATATATATATATATATATATATATATATATATTATATTACAAACAATATTTTCTCTTTGCGACCCAAAAGGAAATGTTTGTAGGCGTATGCAATTTGCAGATAGATACAAAATCTGGATATTTTGGTCCCCAATGACGTTTCTTTTTTAATTGCAGATGGATACCCTTTTGAGCCTCCCAAAATGCGATTCGTCACAAAAGTTTGGTAAGAGGATATTTTTGTGGCTATGACTGCCTTTCATTTGGTCTTCACATGTAGTTGTTTCTTTTAATCCCTCCATTTGAATGTCTGCATTTCTTTGTGTTGTTGGAAATGTTTAATTTTCCAAAATATAAATTTCCACCATCAACTTAATTAAAAGAAAATGACGGATGTGGGATCGCTATCACACATGGAGACAATATCCATTCATTAAGGGTGCTTTGTTGTTGTGCTGAGCCAATGTGGAAGTTCAAGTTCTGGAGGGGTACTAAGGAGAGCCGTATAATACCACACACATTTTCATGTTTGTTTGTTTCACTATGGCAAAAGGGCTAACAAAATTCTGAAACCTCCATTCCCGGGCCGAATCGTTTGTGACTGTTATTTGCTAGATCAATATTTAACTCAGGGTTGATATTGGTTTCATTATTTGCTTCACAATTATGTGCATAGAACCAAGTTTCCCAATGGAGTAGCTTCAAATTTAGAATCCTATCCGATTTCCTTGTGAGGCAAGCAGCTTCAATGGAAGGTTATCCAATTTGTGCCATTTCAGTGATCTAAAGCAGGCCATAGCCTATGACGTATGCAAAATGCTAGGATAAAAAGCAAGAAGCTCATATGGATAACAAGAGGCTTTTGTTTTCTGTTCTTCTAGAGAAACTGAACAGGTGCTTCTTTATCCAGAACAAAGACCGGTGGACTCAGCGGAAATCCCACTACATAGCCTGGTTTCATGTGTTCAATTCCAGAATCCTTACTAAAGAGTTCATGGCCGCAGTACCTGCATCAGCGTTCTTTCCTCTTCCATTCTTCCAAAATCTCCTAATTGAATAAAAGACAGAGAGATATGTATCATTGAGTCACTTTTATGCAGCTAATTTATATCACATAGCTTTTAATGGTTGTTAGCTTTCTCCTAGGAAAGCTCTAAAGAAGATTGCTGCGTTGCTTTTGTTGCTTAGGCATAGAAGACTCAGAACTGATCTTCTGGTTTGAAAGTTTCTGTGCCAGATGGTTGTGATATCTAATCTTCCTTATAACTACAAGTCAGAAGTTTGATTGTGTTTTGAAGATGGATGGCATAGCTGAAGTTCTATACATATTTGGAAACGTTAGTAGTTTAATGAAATGTGTACTAAAAGTAAGCAAATGTCTAATAAGCTGTGGTTTAGGATATTTAGTAAGAAAACTGCAAGAGCAAATAACTTTGTTTCAGCTGGAAAAGTATCTTTCTTTATTCAAATTTCTTTTATTAAGTTGCGCTGCGAAAGTTTGAAAGCTTAATGGAATTGCTGTGATATTGAGAAAATCATATTTAGTTGCTTTTCTGCTTTTTATTTTACTGTAAGAGCATCTGTCGTTAGTATTGAAATTCCCTAAAACTGAAAGAATATGCTTCCTAAGAAAAACCATGTATTTAACATTTGGTTTTGGATTACTGCTGAAGGCACCCAAATATAAGCAGCCAGAGTGGAGCTATTTGCTTGGACATCCTGAAGGACCAGTGGAGCCCAGCCCTCACTCTCAAAACAGCGCTGCTTTCTATACAGGCATTGCTCTCTGCACCTGAACCTGATGATCCGCAAGATGCCGTGGTCGCAAAACAGGTGTAGCTCACTGCTAACCTGTTCCTATCCTTCGTTTTGGACATTTCATTTCTCTTACTGAACATATCTGTTTTCCAATGATTATTTAGGAACTTGAAAAATATTCAGTGTCTCCGTAGACTAGAGTTTTTGCACTTAAGCCACTTTTCCTGGCTCTTTTTCTCGTTGGGGCGTTTCACTATTATGTAAATTAATCAGTTACCTCTATGATCCAGTATATTAAGGACCACCCGACATTTTTGGGCACAGCTCGTTATTGGACAGAAGCTTTTGCAAAAGCATCATCTCTTGGTGTTGAGGAGAAGGTTTGTGGATTTCCTCTCGTATTTTTCTGCCTCTCTCTGGTTTCAAATATTTCACTGTATTTTGTGAGAATGCTTTTCGAAATAAACTTTTAGAAAAAACACACACACGCATACTTAAACTTCTATGCTTTTCTCTTTATGTCAGTAATCTTTTATTTTACGTATTTCTGTCTCTAAACTATCTTCGGGCGGTTGCTTTTGTCAAATTAGTCTAAACTCGGAGGTTTCCTGCCACTTTGGCCACATGTCGCTGTTCATAAGGGCATTTTTGTCAATTTACGTAATTTCCAGACCCTTAAGGCGGTGAAATGTACAGAACACGTGATAAAGCGTGGGCCAAAAACCACCAACTTTACACTAATTTGACAAAAACAGCACTCCGAACATAGTTCTCGGACAAAAAAAGCTAAAATAAGAGTTTACTGCCAGAAATAGAAAAAAAATAAGTGTTTTTCTCTGGACTTTTAATGAAAAGATGATGGGAGAAATTTTATATGAATCAACAGCGTTTTCTGAACACAGGCAATGCTTTTGATTTGTACAGGTCCAGAAACTGGTGGAGATGGGATTCCCCGAAGATATAGTGAGGAGTACTTTGGAAGCTGTAGGTGGTGATGAAAATGCAGCCCTTGAGAAGCTTTGCTCTGGTTAGGACAGACATCTTTTGCTGCTGTTGAAACTTTGATTTTTTGTCGTCGTGACTGCCATGAGGGACAAATATATTATAAAAAGTTGAAAAGAGAAATCTGGATATGGGCATAGTTTTTTGTATCTCTTCTCTGCCCGTGATTGTCTGCTGATATTATTCTGTTAACATCGTTTCAATGAGATTGCATGTTGATGCTTCTGTGTCTTGGAGCTCTGTTATAAAATAGCTGTTCTAGTGTGATTTCGTTGCCGATAAGTGGTATCTTTCCTAAGTCATGGATCCCCTGGGAGAAAATTAGTAGGTAGGACCAATACCACACAAAAATACATTTTCGGCCCTGCTGGCAGAAGTGTGGCCAAAGGCGTAATTTTTTGTATGGGAGTGAGAACAAACTCATTAAGTCGGTTCCACTCCTACTTACCCGATCACGAGGGCTCTAATTCTGGTCCCTTATTTGTGCAAATCCTGGGATCACCTTTTAACTTGTGCAGCTATGTTCATGTGGTTATTTTCTTGGTGTTGTAGCAGCAAGTCCATTTGTCAATTGTTTTTTTAAGTCCACAGTGGGTTTCGTTCTCAAAGATCTGATTAGGATCTAACTTCCCCATGTTCTCCAATTCACATCAGCATAGCAAAACTGCTTCTCTTTTCTTCTTTTTTTTCTTGGGATCATATCTCGTTGTTTCTCTCTCAGGTTTCTACTAGCTTATGGCACAACCCTCAATTTAAATCTCACCTGGCTAAGGGCCGAGGGAGTCTCGCCTTCACTGACCTTATTCTTTTCAAAAGTAGCAAATAGTTCAGTAGGAAGGAACTGTCTTCGTACTTCCACAAAAGGAACCAACGAAGAAGAGAAGGAAGTGAATTGAATTTCTTACTCTTCTCTTTTTATGCAAAATCTAAAATAAAAAAGTAAAAGCATATGAACCATATTAGTCGCAACCTTAACGATCCTCTATCAATACAATGCTCAACGATAAATCATATGATCCTTCATGCAGTGTGACTTGTGATGGTGCAGTTCAAAAGTTATTGCCAAAAAAAATTGCTAATCACAAAAGTTTAATTCATTTAATAATGGTCGAAAAGGCAGGAGCAAGAGGTGATATTCAAAGGGCGGCATTTAGAAGAATACTTCTAATATGAACCAAGTCCAATGGAGATATGGTTCAAAATTTTCTATATAAGGAGATAGACATATTATTTTAAAAAATCCAAAATTATTTTTACATTAATGAGTTTTAAATCATCCTGATTATTAACCTAACAAATCTACATAGAATGGTTAGCTTTTAAATGCACTTTTTACCTTTTTGGCAAGTGATAATCTTTTTTGAGATTTTTTAAACAATAATTTTTTATAGTAAGATTTTTTTTTATAAATTATATTTTGCCCTTCAAAATCTTTTAAGTATATAATTTATTAGCTTTAAATTTGCCCCTGAATGCAAGACACATGGTCTCGGGTGGGTGACTAGAAAAGTAGGCGAATGACCCTTTATAACCGACATCACTTGATGCCACTTGTTATTCCCCAGTATTCAATGCGAGACCCTTGGTGGGTTTTTTTTTTTTTTTTTTTAAACTGTTGTCACCTTTAAGTAATTACCTTGAGTTAACCATTATGGATTTAGAGTTATTGTGATTGGATTTTTCAATACCACCGGTGACTAATCTCACATAATCATGTAGAAGTATGCTATGTAACTCATAGTTTGCATAACACTATTAGAATAGATAAGTGTCGGGACACTACGACTCTGGTGTCGACCAACACACCATTAAAATATATACTACCTCCATTTCCAAATAAGGTTAACATTTGAACTTCAAATTTTTTTTCAAAATAATGTTAACATTTGGACTATCAATAAAAATTTAATGAACTTTTACCATTTTTACCCTCCTTTTACTTTTCTTTTAACTACAATTTTAATTTCTAATAAGTAGTTAATGTCATAATGCGGATATATTGGTCTTTTAGCTTTTATTATTTTTAGGAATTTCTTAATTTATGTGAAAAATTCAAATGTTAAACTTATTTTGGGATGGAGGGAGTAATTGTTAGGATGCTTCACAGTTCAATCCAATTCTGATGGGAAATAAGTGTTTGTTCAACCTGTGCGAAAGAAATTTCTATGTACTCTATGGAATAGTACATAGGAATAGGATACAAACATGCACCAATAAGTATACTGCATAGACTACATAGTGTACTTCACCATCACGTATGCTTAAAACTCCCCAATATGACCGCGCCAAAAAAAACAAATTCCAACTGCTGCATTCATAGTCTATTGTCTTCGGAAAATCCATTGAAGCAATTCAATATATTTCTCAAGAGGTGTTTGAAAATTCAGTTTCGTATATAATTGTATTTGACCTTTTTCATTTGCAATTCTAACTTCTGGGGTACAAAAACTCATTAGCAGTTATCTACAACTTCCATGTCACTCTGCCGTGTCCATCCATTATCTTTCCCCGTTGCATAGACCCCGGAAAACACTACCTATGTTAAATGCTTCATCAAAAGCTTTTAACCTGTGAATTCATACAAAATTGCTAAAAAGTATTCTGAAAAGGGTAAGAGGGGTGGGGTGGGGGGGGGGTGCAGAAATGAATCTCTTTGGAAACCCATTCAAGCGTCGATGCAGCACCAGGCATAGCGTTCCATGATTTTAGCACCGCTGTGTCCAAATTTCGCTGGACTGCAGTAGCGTCTTACAACCATTATCAAACGAAAGTACGTAACCCAGCTCAACTGTCCAAGGGTTGTAATAACTAATCGAAACAAAGAAAATAAAAGGGGCGTCGAGAAAACTTCATACCACCATTGGAGAATTGCTCATAAACTATTGTACAATGTGTGCCTTTCTGTCTAAATGTACTTCAAGCCTGACATATATTGTTGCCTGGAAATTAGATACTGGACCAAGGAGTATATGATCCCCATAAGCCCTAATATCCTAATCTTGATGATGTCTGTTATTAGTATAGAAGGCACATTAAGGGGTAAAGTGAGAATTGGGCTTGAGCCGGTCTGTTTTGAGTAGCTCCAAACAAAGCGATTAAACAGGATATGGCTCGGGAATGTGAGAATGAGGAGGGCCAGATTCTTGACGGCAAAGAACCAATCTAGTCGTCCTATTTCTATGCCCCATCCCGTATTACCATGCCAGATATCTTCCCATATGCTGTAGAGTGCTGTCAAGACTAAGTAAGCCGAGATGACTACTGTAACCGGGAAGTACCTTTGCTTGTCCCCAAACCCAGCAACAAAATCGGAGTCTTGATTAAGTAGCAGTAGGATAGGCGCCAAGAAAAATATGGCACGATTTGAGCCACCCATAAGATTGACATTCAATATCAGGCATATTGCAAAACACATGATGGTGGCAACGTTACCAACTGCAGGCATCCATGCCCCCTCGGAAGCCATTCTCTGAATTGTAAAAGTTGGCACAGCGGAAGCTCTGCGCTGGTTCATGAATCTTAACCTTGGAGGGACAACAGCAGAGCTACTTTGACCAGACTGAATGTGCCTAAGTCCACCCCTTCCTGAGACATTTTCTCGTAGAAGTGAAGCCAACTCAAACTTTATCTCAAGTGCAATAAGCATGAAGATTGCAGCATACAGACCAAGGAGAGATGTCCTCGCTCCTTCAACAGCCAGCAATGTAGCAAGTTTGCTGTCTTCCTCTCCGAAATCTTCAACTCTTTCATATCCCAGAATGCTTTTATTGTTTCTCACCTGACCCTCTAACAGATACGTCACAGGGAAGAGAGCAACAAGCAGTGCAAATACCCACGGCAGAAGCTTTGTGCTAGAGGCGGACGGGAAATGGGTGAAGACCACGAATACTGAGGTGCAGACCATGGTAACAACAATTAGAAAATGAAGGACTGCTGTCTGCAAGAAATACTCGGCAGAAATGTATATTCCAAGCGCAACTCCTATCGCAATGGAGTATAATGTCCTCAACTCAACAATGTATTTGATTGGAATGATGGAGGTAATGGCCGCAAGAGTGAGAAGGATTGCAGCAATAAGCAGCCACGAAGGCCATGTAGGCTTGGATGCCATGAAGCCATATATGGAGATGTCATCAGAAGACTGTCGAGCAGCTCTGATTACATCAGAGTGATAGGTCCATGAAAGGGGTACCGGTGGTTGCATAAGGATAAACAACACACCTGTTGCTACAACCAACAGCAAACATCTCTTTGCAGACTGCACATTAAAAAAAACAAGGTGCGCCATATTAGTTACTTGCACACACACATATAATATATATATATACACACACACACACACTTAAGAATTTGATCAATCCCAGTAATAGCAAGGCAATAATTTTCATAACAAGCCTACTCATTCCAAGAAGTATCCTCAATGGCAAGAGGATGACTAATCATTACTCAATTCAGGGTAAGAGGGGAATAAGAGTAAGAAATATACTATTTCTATACAGGATATACAACTAAAATGTAATAACAAACATAAAAACTTTTCGCACAATTTGTAATAAAGCGAGCACAAATTTTAGAAAACATAAACACGAATAATAGAGAAGAAAAACTATAGTACCATCACATGCGAGAAGTGTAGCACAACTATTGGTAAACATCCGAACCCAGTAAAAAGAATGCAGGACCCTAATAGTAACCCATCAGATGGAGATCTACCATTCCACCACTGAAGAGCTTCAAAAATTGTCTCTCGACAAAACCACACCGATAAAGCAACCACACCCGCATGCGCATAACCCTGCCACGGTTTCATCTTTGAGGTTTTTCTTGATTTGTCTCTGAAAATTTAGATGAGTAAAGACTTTGTCATGTAACGTCATTAGAAAACCAATCGTGACACAAATTACAGAAATTAAAAAGTAGAAAAGGTTCAGCATATACTTGTATAGAAGCAGTGGTGGAGAAATCGCCAGCAGAAGAATAGCTGACACCCACATAACAGCCTTTGATGCCATGAAAAGCATAGCTAGCTTCGAAAAATATAGGCAAGTTAGTATCCAAACTGCCTTTGGCTCGATTCTGTTATCCACAGAAAGTCTTCTCAGAAGAGCCAAACCCAAGAAAGTAGTCATGATAACCATGTAACTTGGATACATCACATCATCCTCCAACCCATAGTAATATACATTGGAGTAATTAAAGAAGCGGTTTTCAATGTAGCATAGGAGTAACGTATGACCAACTAAACAAGCCTCGGTCAGAAAATGAAACTTTGGTGGAAGGAGGGCTAAACCAGGGATAACCATTGCTAGAATAACACTACCAACAATCAGCTTGCAGAATGATCTTAAAGACATGCCTGCCATCCAAATGTTCAAATCCCAATAATTATGCATCACGAACCAGGTAACCATCAGACTACCAAGCGCAACAAAGGCAAAGTAAGATGGCAGACTTTTTCTTGTGAAAAAACGAGCCAAATAAAATCCAGCTACTGATGGAAGGGGAATGAACTGCAAAAGCACACGAAGGAAACCTCAGAAGGCACATAACCATATATTATGTAAAAGCAAAATCAAAAGCACATACAACCAGAATAAAGGTGCACTTCTACGGTCTCTAGCTTCAACCTTACATCAAGACTAAGAAACAAGAAGAACCATGGCCAAAAAAAAATATTTTGCTCAATAAAGGATTAGCAGTAACATTTTGAGTTACAGCCGCGTGACTTCCATTAACAATTTCTCGGGATGAATAACTTTCTATTACATGGTAAATGTTATATTCATGATCAACCTGGAGCATGGCCCTTTTGCAGGTACCATAAAATACATGTAACAGTGTACATAGTGAAGAACTGATCTAATTATTCTCATCCAATGATAAGATGAAAGCTAAGCATCTTGAATTCAAATCCTAACAGTCAATTCAGACCCATAAGAAATCACCTTAAGGTTTGTGAAGAAAAAACAAAAATAATGAACTCAGACCAAAAAAATGAAATTGGACACTATCAAACAAAACATACATTTTTTAGATTGAAACTTACCTGCTCAATTGGTTCCACCTTCAATCTAACTAGAGATACAAAAGAGAAAAAATTTATCCAAAAACTACAAAATCCCTTGGAGTCGTTTTCTCTCTGTTAGTTTTTCTGATATTGGAGCTAATGAACTCGATTGGCTCACAATTAAATCTTAAAAAAAGATTCCAGAGCGAAACAGAACAAAATAATACACTCATTCCAATGAAGCCTCTTATTTCCTAAAGATTTATTTTGGTTTCAAATCTAGCAAGCCAAATAACCTAAGGTCCAAAAATCCAGAATTAATAATTGTTTCCCATTAGTATGGAAGAAGGTGAGGAATTCTTGGATGAAGATGTCAGAGAAGGAAGCTTTTCAGTAAGGATCATATAAAAGGTATCATATAAAAGGATTTGACCTATGCAAATTATATCTACAGATCCATATTCTGATCAGTGTCAAAAGACTACAGGATAAATATACTTATGTTGGCCAAGCAGTTGATCGAAATGGCCAAGACAAAAAGCTATGTTGTTTATGCTACCATATATTAACAATAACTTCTTTTGGGAAAGCAATATCTAATCAAGTAGAATACTAACCAACAAGGGAAATCCAATAACAATCGCGCCAGTAGCACTAACAATGACAGCCAAAGCAGTGAAAATCAGAGAGCTAAAAGCATCAGAAACCACGCCAAGTGCATATGACCCAGCTGCAGCTGCCCCTCCAAGCATAGTAATGGTAACAAGTAGAAAATTGAAAGGAGGTGGAACCTGAATGTATCGCCCGAAAGAATGGAAAACAACTCTGATTTCTAAGCAAAGGACAACAACAGTCAAAGCCACTGCACCATTCACCAAGCGAATGCTGTGCAGCTGTGCCTCATTCTTCGTGAGCCACCAGAGTGCTCCTCTCGTGGAGGCATACAGTTGAAACAAAAATGGAACAAAGAACAGCAGAAATAAATCACAAACAGAAGCACCAGACGAAAATGCTATTCCATAATGCGACGCAATATGGAATAGCAATGGAAAAAACAAGAGATTCAACGTATGAATACAACTTTCGAGCTGCCCGAGGATTAAACTCTCATCAGGAACCTCTCCTCCGTGGTAACTAACATCTTGTTTCGTTTTGAATGACGAAACACGGGGAATCGAAAACAGCCAATAGAAAACACAGTTAAATATCATTAAATAATATGCAGCATTATGCATTCCAATAGCTAAAACCGTCGCCCAAGTGAAAATCGAAGATGCGATTAAAGGAACCGATGCAAATAATAGCCTCTCCAAAGCCAACACAATCGCAGGATACTCGATCTGAATCCATTTAAACTGAAGAGATACCCAAACTCCTATCAGGAAATTTGAAATTGCACATAAGAAAGTGGCGAGGAGAGCTAGGGTCATTGAATTGAATACGAGAATTAAGGAAGAGGTGAAGAAAAAGGCGATCTGAGCTGCGATTAACGAGAACCAAACGGTGAAGAACGAGCCAGGCTTGAAATTGAGCGAATCGAGGATGTAAGCGATCATTAGACCTAAAGTCAATGTAGCGACCACCGGAGTTCCGCCTAGGTCAAGGAGGAAGGCGGCGGAAGGAACCAGCGCCACCGCGATTCTAGCGTTGTGAATGAAAGTAGAAGACGGTGAGAATCGTGAGTTCTTATTAAGAGATCTATCTGAGGAGCTTCGGCGGCCGCCACCACTTCCGCCGATGCCGGTGTTAGTTCTGGCGTAGAATGAAGAGGAAGTGGTGGTGGTGGTAGGGCTAGGGCTAGGGCTAGGGTTACGGTTTGTGGCGGCGGCGTCAGGGGTGTAGGGACCATCGTTATTGTTGAAGGAAGTGGAGGAGAAGGAAGGATCACTGATAGAGGTGGAGATGTAAGGACGAGGTTGCCTGGGTCGATGAAGCTCTTGCGGCAGCATTTTCGAACTTGGACAACGACGACGACCTCCCTAGGATTTAGAGTTTTTTTGGAGTTACGAGTCGGGCCGGGGTTAAAAGGGAATGACGTGTTAGATAGTATGGGTGCCGTTAGATCGTCATTGCAGATGAAAATGAAGGATTTTGATTGGTTCTTTGTCCTGCATGGGGTTAACCGGGTCGGGGTGAATTTTAATGGTGGCTTGCTGTGGTAGTAGCACGGGTTGACAGATCCAGATGTTTTATCCTTTTTTTAATTTTAATATCAATATTAAATCATTTCTCTATTAAATATCAATATTACTCTATTAAATAAAATTAATGACATACAATTCTAATTAAGTTATAATAATATTATTATTTTAATTAAAAAATATACTCATTACACACTCTATTCAAATAAGCCTAAGATAATAAAATCTTTTTTTTTAAAGGAAAAGGTAATATCATTAATATATATCAGAAATTACATGAGAAGGGTGAAATTCTCAGAGATCCACTACCCTTTGAAATGAGACGTTAATCCTCAGAAGATATCTAGCCAACAAGTGGGTCAGAGCATTACATGACCGGAGGCCATAGAAAAAACTAAAGAACATATTTCTTATTATACGCATTACTATACCCTTACAAATAGACTCTATAACCAAAAAAGCAAAAACAGTGTCACGTTCAAACAGAGGCCTTTCACAGTTGTTAGAGTTGTTGTCTGCATACTTTCAAAACACTTAAAATTAGGAGGGGAGATCAGCTTAAAACTGCATTTGGTAGTTTGCCCGCGACCACGCCAGATACGAACAGAACGTCCGCTCTCAATCCTCCATTCGAAACCATGTTGCAGCCAATCTCTACCTTGAGGGAAACTTCTCCAATTTTGAGACGGTCGTCCCAATTGATTGCTTACATGAAAACTTGAATGAAATCCTAATTTAAAACATGAAATAAAATATAATACTACTACAATCATTAAAACAGTGAAGTCTCTAAACGAGTTTATTATGAGTGTGAGACATTATGAGGCACACTAAATCTTGAATTGTCCATAAATTATGAAGTCCCGGATAATTCATAGTCAAGCAACTCATGGTCCTTTGCGGGGCAGACCCGCGGCCTCCGTGCAATCTTCATCGTTAAGTTTTTTTCTTCCACCAATCTAGCACATTGGTTGTTCCATTTTCATCATTTGTAGCAAAAATATGTTTCCAAATTGGATAGCCAATTACATCTTGGCCTGCAAAAACAATGTAATCAATGACCGGTCCAGCATGGACAGGGCCAAAAATAATTATATCAACACACACCATGCATGTCCCAGCTAGCCAAATACAAATCAGCCTAGAAACAAACACTACATGGCCCATTATAGGTCAGCCCAGAAGCATTTCTAGCCCGTTACCCGTTTGGACCCTTCGCGGAGCCCCCAAACCCTTCCGGGTCAAACAGATTCTCCCCAACCCGACATCCCCAATCCGGTAACCGTCGATCAAAAACCTCCATCTTCGTCACCGGCGACCTGCGCACCCTGCCCTTAGCCATACCCTTTCTCTCCACTTTTGTCCCACTCAAACCCACACCCATATATCCCTTTAGTGGCTTGACTCGGTTTTGATCTTTCCACATCATTTCCTCCATCGCCTTTAAACTGAGGCATAGTCTCAGTCGCCGACCAGACTTCCTAACCGACGACAGCGATTTTCCATCCTTTCCATTATTCTGTTCCACTTTTTCCCTGTGTTCCACATTTTCTCCATTTTTTGAGCACCCCGCACAACAAAAACAGGCACATTCATACCCGTCACCACCGCCTGAATTTCTATAACACTGCTCATAACTGACCACACAACTACAGAATGAGGAGAGACAATGGTGTGTCGATGTGCCTAATTATGGACCACAAATTTTATTTGAAACTGATTCATATAAGAACTATTCTATTTTTTACTGCAACGATGAGTTGTCTTTTACTTTTGATCGTCAACTATATTTAGTCATTTTTTTTCCCTTTTTTTGGTCAAATAAAAGGTTATTCATTGTTACTAAAATCGTCATAGTCATTTATAATTAAAATATAGAAAATTACGTTATATGTATACAATAATTTATTTATTTTTTTTGTTTTTCTCTAAATAGTAACTAATTTTTTTGTTTTTCTCTAAATAGCAATAATTTAAATTTATGTTACTTGTAACCAAACTAATTCACGGATATGATCTGTTTATCAAACTAGCGAATCTGGCCAAAAGAACATACCAAAAAAAAATAAAAAAAAATGCTACGTGTCTTGCGAACGATTATAAAGACATTAATTGTCTGAATCTTCGTTTTCCTCTAACTCATTAAATGATGCGCTCAAACCCGTCCGACCCAATATATATAAACAAAATGACATCCAGAAACTCACTCGTAACAGAATTTTCTGCGCAATTTTTGGCCACTTTTTCACTTGATTTTGAGTAGTTTAGGGGAACAATGCAAGACCAATCAACAATGTAACGTATAAGCATGATTTTGCGTCAAACAACTTACAAAACGTGAAGAATTCAACCACTTTTGATGGGAAACAAAACAGCCCCTGTTTTCTGAGTAGTTTTATCTTGGTAGGTTACTAACTTATAACTTACATCCAGCCAATCAGTACAGTATACGTAGGAGAGAGAAATGAACTTACATCAATTCTCTATCATATGTGTACTGCACTCATTGGGTTGAATGTAACTTATCAAACTTAGTAGCCTACCAAAATAAAATTTCTCCTATTTTCTCTTCTTTGTTCTCCAACTTCAAGAAAATGGGTTTCAAGATTTCACAACTTCCAGCCAATGCAACCTCATACCAAATGATAAGAATCAACCTATATAGATGTAAAATTTATGGAATTGAAGATCCGAAACCCAAAATTCACCAGTTAAGCAAAAATACAAACCCCTAATTCAAGACCCCAAAGAACCCTATGAGAACTAAGCTGCCTAGAACCCGAAGAGGATAGCTAGAATTAGCTCCTCCGAAGTCCTAAGCTACCTAGGGTTCATTTTAAGAAGTTGGAAGAGGGAAGGGGAAGGTAGTTAGTTGTTGTTGTTTTCATTTTGAAGAGAATTCAATTTCGAAACAATTATATCCTTAAAATGAAGGTTCGGATTGGTTTGGTTTGGATTATAAAAAAAAATTAAACCAAATCGAAAGTTCGATTTTAATTTAGTAACTTACAGATTGTACACAAGTAGCAAATAAGTCGTAGATAAATATATTATTAGTGGGCTATAATAAAATAATTTACTTGAAATCTTCAGTATATTTGTCTCATTCTTATAGATTACATGGCTACTTATGTACAATCTATAATTTACTAATCACATATAATAAAGTTTATATTCTTTCTATTCTTTATAAATCAACTATTTAGATGACTACGAAATTATCAATAATCTTAAAAATCGTATAAAAAATAGTTAGAAATGCGATAGAGGTCCATATATATAATTTGATAGGTATATCTCTCCAAAGAAAAAGGAAACAATAATGCTAGATCGCCAAATAATTCACTCCAAAAAATCTTAAATTTTGATGCAAAATAAAAAAGAGAAAGCTCATCATAATTCGCGAGTAAAGTATTGCTAGATCCAGCATGGCAAGAACCACGAGCAGACCCAAACTATATATATATTTTTTTAGAGAGAACCAACTATATAATAATTAACTATTTAAAAATATTTATTATTATGGTTGGAATAATTATTATTATTTTAACATGTCCGATTAAACTAATCTTACAATTAATAATAAATCAGTATTGAACAAAATATGCATAAATATACTAGTTTTAACCGAGTTAGGGAGCTTTCAATATTTTTTCCTCTTAACAATTTTTTTTATTTTTTTTACTTATTAACCTAGTTATAGTCCAAACTAAGACGGACCAAGAAGTACATCACATGAGTTCAGTTTCGCCCCCTGAACGAACGGGTTCACGCTTTAAAGACTTATCCTATATTGTATCATCATCAAACACCTTGGACTCCACAAAACCGTTACCGTCCCAATGATTTTCCCTCATCAGGTGAAGGTCCAGGAAGTACTACACATTTCACATGATCTCCCGGGATCAACACATTCACGTTTTCACGTTTATATAGTTCGAACGAGTCTTGTCATTTAGTAGATCCTAGACACGAGCTCAAAATGGGGTGACGACTCGGTCAACCAATACCAAATAAACGACGACGACAATACCAATTAGACATCGACTCCAACGATATCAATAGTCAAATATAACCAATGAAAAAGACCAAAGCGATAAACAACGAGCAAGTTCAACAATAGCCAATTAGCAAAACAAAATAGTAGGTGACAAGTTAACTGGAGCTCTCAAAAAGATCCTCTCATCGAGTGACTCCGACTATGTCGAAAATTCTCCCTAGAATTTTAAGATTTTATCCTTTACTGCTGTGCGCGTATACTAGTCAGATGATGGGTTCTCTCATCTATCAGACTAATGATCCTCTGGCATCACTATTAAAGTGGCTTAGTTCCTACACTAATAATCTGCGATTTGCACCAGTCTTGGATGTTGAATTAAAATGGGGGATGGGAGAATTTGAAAATGCTACTAAAAAATATGGACAATGGAACGTGCTGCAATCGGGACGGGTAAATCAGGTGGGGATGCTTGTTAAACATGGAATGGGTTTTGGAGATGATGTGACATTGGTGTCCGGCCGGCGACATGATTTTGTTCAGACCGGGAAGGTTGACAGGGGATGGCCAAGAAGATCGCCGGCTGTGAAAGAGCGGGGGTTTAGGTCGGAGCTGGATCTTGGGCCAAGGGGTTATGAAACAGACCCATAATGGCTATTTTTGGACCACGTTGTTGGGCCACAATCTTCAGACTATGTGTCAGGTCCGAAATTGACTATCTCATGGATTTTTTGTATTTTTCTTGATTCGGTTGTTTTGGTATTTTTTGGCTGGACTGATTGAGGTAGGTCTGACATTGAATATCAATGTTGGCTATGACGGTAAAGGAAAAAAATATGTTACATCTTCCATCAGGACGTTGGACTGATTTAGCTTCGATTCAAACCGTGACACCGGTTTTGGATGCAAAGGGGGGACCCCATATGCAAAATCGTCAATTTTGATGCAATTGCTTGGCGACAATGACAATATGGAGGCCGCAAGTTAGCCCCGCCAATGCCCATGAGTTATCTGGTTTGAAATTGATTAGAACTTAATAATTCTTGGACAATTCAAGACTTAGTGAACCTTAAAACGACTCACAATTCTAGTAGTCTTTTCCTATTTATAATAAAGTCGTTTGCAGACTTTATGATCAATATCATGGTAGTATTATGTTTTATTTCATTTTTTAAATTATGATTTATTTCAATTTTTTATATAAGCAAACAATGTAGGCGGCCGTCTCAAATTTGGAGAAGCATTACTCAAAGTAGAGATTTGTTGCAATATGGTTTCTAATAGAGGACCAGGAGAGAACGTTTTGTTCGTATCTGGCGTGGTCACTGATTAACTACCAAATGCAGTTTTCAACTGATCTCCCCTCATAATTTTATGTGTTTTAAAAGTTTGCAAACAAGAACTCCAGCAATCGTGAAAGGCCTCTGGTTTAGAACGTGACTCCAGTTTTGCTTTTTTAGTTATAGAGTCTATTTGTAAGGACATAGTAGTATGTATCTTAGGGAATATGTTCTTTATAATTTTTCATGCCCACAAGTCAATTAATGTTCTTGCTCGCTTGTTAGCTAGACATCCTCTGAGGCTCAACGTCTCGTTTCAAAGGGTAAGGGTCAATCAGAATTTCACCTCCCTTGTATAATTTTTGATATCAATTAATTATATTATATTTTCCTTCGAAAAAAAAAGTGATAAGTGGTCATATTAAAAAAAAAAAAAAATGGACACAAATACCGGGCTTTGCATTAGACTGGCATCGTTTTTGTAGAAAGCCCAAAACATGGCATAAAAAAAAAGTTGGACCAACATTTCTGGCCAGAACGGAAGTCCCAATTCCGTTCCCGGTTCGAAACGGAAGTGGGACTTCCGTTCCCGATGACATGGCACTTAAACGCTGGCTGACGTGGAACAAAATGGGAACGGAAGTGGGACTTCCGTTTTGGATCGGGGACGAAAGTTCCACTTCCGTTTTGGTCCGAGAACGGAAGTTTCCCATAGGCCAGTGTGTTTGAAGAAAAAGTGATTTTTTCCCTCCGGGCAGAAATTACCAAGTGACACTTCCGTTTTGACCAAGCTGGATGTTTTTGCCTGAGACACATGAGTATTTACAACAAAATAATGAGTTTTGCCAGAATATTAACCAAAATACGTGCACGCAAAATTACTCTGGAAAAACCGAATGTATTAATAGAATAAGAACAATGAATAAAGTAAACGGATCGTGTATGTCATAAATATATTGTTTACAAGAATTAAATAAAGCATATCCTATCTAAGGATTTGAAGGAGTGTATCTACGTGGGCTTCTCCGGTTAACCCGGAGATAGTATTTGTGACCGGTCCTTGTTCGCACAACACTACTATGCTCCGTCTCAACGAATACTGCCCCCTCGGTGTCGATCAGTAACACCTCCTCTGGGGAATCTGCCTGGAGTTGTGGAGTCTGCTTCTGCGTCTGTGTCTAGTCCAGGCCCAGGCTGTACGAGGGCGTTGCACCTAAGAATACGTCTCCCTGCCCGATTGAAGAGGGCCCAGCACCAGGATGACCTCCAAATTGAGTACCAGGAGTATATGTGCCAACGCTCGGATATAGGTAATCAAAATCAGTGGGGACATCAGGCTGAGTCTCGAATGGAGTAGGAGCCGTAGCAGGATGCTCGGACTGAGGAGAGGGATGTGTCGCTTGCTCGAACTGAGTCGCTTCTTGCTGTGTTTGCGACGTTCCCGCCTCACCGCCACGCTGTCTCTGGAGCCTAGCGACAATGTGCTCCTGAGTAGCCTGGCGATTCCTGCGAGTGCCCTGTCTCCCAACCATAGCCCTACCCGGAACACGCTCCCTCGGCCGTATGGAATGTTGCAGGACGACAGATGCAGCCACATCGACAGCCCGCTATCTCCAAGACACCGACTTCCCAGCCGCTGCGAAGGCATCCCTGATCGTTTGTGCAGCCCAGGTGATGAGTGACTTGTACTGCGCAATAGTTCGAGGGGCAGGCTTCTCGAACTCTTCCAGCATCAACCTATTCGACTCCTCATTCAACATAATATTAAAATTAGTATATTCAGGATAAAAAATTATTTACGAGGAAAACGAAACGAATAAAACTTACCAAAATGTTGTCTGTTGTAGCGGCGGATTGAATACCCATCGGGAGTGACTTGGGATCCCGAGTTTGGGGGTTCGTGATACGCTGAACGGTAATGCGATTGTACCAATCCATGTACTTGCGGGTTGGTGCAATAACATTACCGATGGCGGGAGCAGCGCCAGCCAGGCCATCCACACGTAAATCCCACAATGCAATATAATCGGCGTGGACTTTCTCCCAATTCCTTGAGCTATCGCCTTCAACCTGTGGAGGTCTTGACCCTCTTTAGTGCCCTCTGTCCCTGCTGGGATTGGTACCACCCGCTGGAACCCAAATTGACGCATTACCCTGTCGGGCAGGTGGCACTCAACCATCTCGAAGCATACGAGGGTGGTACGGGCTCGGCAATTCATTAAGAAGTCTTCATCCCTAGACGCCCTCTCTGCGTAGACGGAATCAGGATACGGCCTCCACATGAACTGTAAAAAATATAATTGTCAATATAGAACAATTTAGATAATAATAAAAAAAACAAGAAAATCGAATTTAACTCATCCCCTATGTCTCCGTCATCAAATCAAGCTGTTTGCGAAACACGAACAGCTGCGCTTTGGGGGCATTGCGGAAACTCCGGGGGACATTCCACCTAGCCCCGTGCGGTCTACCGTCGACGGGGATCTCATCTGGTATTTGGCCTCGGTTCGCCGGACGGAGAAATGAAATACGCTTCCACGCCCACAACTGATAAAAACAATATAATTCGATTATTAAATATTTAAATCACAAATTCACATTACAATTTAATTAAAATTTAAATAAATTGGACAAACCTAAATAAGCAAGCAACACCCGACGATGTCCTGCGAGTCAGTCATGCACGAGATGCATATCTGGCAGTACAAATGTGCGAGTACACCGCTGGCCCATGAATTCCCGTCAAGCTCTAGGGAGTCACTAAGGAGGAGTAGATATCACAAATTCACCCGGGAGCCCGACTTATCGGGGAAAAGGAAACTACCCATCAATATGAATATCAGAGCCCTAACCCTCTCATCTACCTGGCGGTCGGTAGCATCATCACCTAGAGGCTCACTAATGTGGGCAAAAACCTCCAAAAGCTGCAAACTGTTTCCCTTGATTGCCGCCTCGGTGGGTCGAAATCCTAAAAGATCGAACACGCGTTCAATCCAACGACACTACGTGGCCCCTGGTAGGTAGTCCTAGAAGACATCCTACGTTCTCTAGTGTGATGGTCGCCTCCCCGCAACATAGGTGGAACGTGTGGGTCTCCGGGCGCCATCTCTCAACTAATGCAGTCACGAGAGCGTGATCTACATTTATATTACCTAATCTACAGCATCCCCCAAACCCATTAGGTCGATTAGGTTTAACACTCTACGGTTGGTTTATCTATTATAGGCAGCGTAAAAGTTACCCGAACTCGTAATCACCTTTAACGGGTCGTTTAGGGTCTCTTCCCCGTGCCATATTCCTAAAGATCTATGGGACGGTTGTTTGTTCAAAATTGAGGGATCAAAATGATCGGGATGAAGATGAGCGGGAATGGCCATCTATAAAAAAAACAATACACATACAATTTATCAGAAAAAATAAATGTAATATCTCCAGTTCTACTATTGCCTTAAATTCACACAATGCACAAAATTACCAAATTGACAATTTTACAAGTTAACAAATGCCCTAAAATCACAAATGCTCTAAGTGTAATTCCACACAATCAAAACTTCACAAATTCCAAATTCAAAATTCATAAATTACCCAATCAACAAAAATACCCTAAATTCAAAAATACCCAAATTCAACAAAATCCCCAAATAATTCACAAAATCATCAAATTACTTTGATTTCCTAAACATAATTAGTGTATTCATAGTTAAACTCAACAAATAATTTACTATTTTTCCAAAAAAAATTCAAATTCAAATTTGATTTTTTACCTCACAAATTGAGAGTTGAAAGAGTAAGAAGTTGATGGAGTAGGAGGAGCAGCAGCGGCTGACGGCGGTCGTCTGGGGTCGGCGGGCGGAGGGACATCAAGGGATTCTAGGGGGTGGGGTTTTTTTTTCTTTGTAAAAAGTGACGGGAGGAAAGAAAAGAATGGGATTTAAATCGGCTAAATGGTCCGAGCAAAACAGAAGTCCCACTTCCGTTCCCAATCAAATCCACGTTAGTCAGCGTTTAAGTGCTATGTCATCGGGAACGGAAAGTCACCCACTGTTTCGAGCAGAAGCGGAATTGGGACTTAGTTCGATCGAAATGTTGATCAGAACTTTTTTAAATCGCAGTATTTTGAAACTTTCTACAAAAATATTGTCAATCTAATGCAAACCCCCACAAATACCCTGGATGGTAATGACTAAAGAGCTGAGCTTGGGTCCGGAAGATCCAACGGTCGAGATGAAGGGCCTGGTCTATATATAATCATCGCAAATAAACCCTAAGCCCTATTTCTCTCTTTTCATTTGTCAGTGCCGCTCTTTCTCTCCTTCCAATCTCTGGTCGATTCCGTTCATCAATTTGAATTCAATTTGAAAAGATGGTAAGCAATTTTTTAATATCATAACAATTTAATTATTTTCCCATGTTTTATGAGAAAATCCTAGGGTTTAAGTTTCAAATTACTTCTTTTAATTATATATTTTTTGATTTATTGTTTTGAAGGTTCTTCCCAACGATATCGATTTGCTTAATCCTCCTGCTGATCTGGAGAAGAGGAAGCATAAGCTCAAGCGTCTTGTACCTTCCCCCAACTCCTTCTTCATGGTACGTACTAGACATTTTTACTGTTATATTATTAAAAAATTATTTTATCGCCATTAATTTTAGACATATATAATTAAAAGTTGGAAAATACGTATTCTGTGAAGAGACAAAGAGCCTGAAAAGATTTATTATGATTTCGAATTGTTAGTTATCGGATTTAAAAATTTATTTGATTATAGCGTATATGATGTTCGGAATTTATTGTTATACTCCTAATTACTTTAGAATTTAGAGACTCAGACATTTTTCTATTATATTATTAATCCTTTTTGAGTTTTGAAATATATGTTAATAGTTGAAAAATCTCATTGATTATGTAATAGAGGGTAACATATTAGAATTTTTAATTGTTAGTTATTTTGGATAAGGAATATCATTTGATTATAGAGTTTCTGATGTTTGGACTTTATTGTTATTGTAGGATGTCAAGTGTCAAGGTTGCTTCAACATGTAAGTAGCAAATTTTAATTTTATTTATTTAGAGCTGTTTTAAGTTGTGTTTTCTAATTGATATTTTTGATCAAATACTTGTGGTGCAGAACAACTGTGTTCAGCCATTCTCAAACAGTGGTGGTGTGTGGAAACTGCCAGACCGTGCTGTGCCAGCCTACTGGTGGGCGTGCCAGACTCACTGAGGGCTGCTCTTTCAGGAGAAAGGGTGATTGATGATTAAGTTCAACAATTTAAATTGCTAAAGTTAAAACTTTGCTGTTTAGAGATGTTTTTCGAAAGTGACTATGAGAGAATTTTGTAGTGAATTATTTTGGCAGTTGTTTCTTTTGGTTTAATATGTTGTAGGTCCGTCAAGAACAAGTTTTTGGACCTATAATTTCTTTTATATGCTATGCTACTCTGTTTAAATGTGTCTTGGTCACACGCAGCTTGTTGATCATCTCTTTTTGTCGTTTAAACCTATTGCCTGCATTCTTGTTGTGTTTGTGCCTTTACCTCTCCCTTATTTAGTTTAATGTCAATGTTATATTGTATGTTGATTTATCATTGGCCTGATCACAGCTGTGGCTGATTATTCCTGCAACACAATGTAGTTTTGGTATGAATTCACATGATCTCGGTGCTGCAAGTCGTTCATACTTGTACACAAAATATGGTAGTGGGGTGGTTAAGGTAGCTTGCTTTATATTGAAAAGCGTCTGTGTATTGTGGTTATAGCAGTTCAATGTCAGTCGACCTTAGTTATTCTCATTAGTAGTTTGATTGGTGATCTCTCATCTCATCAATGTGTCTTCTTAGTCACCTGCAGCTTGTTAATTGTCAATAGGCAGCTTGTGTTCACGAATCTAAAGATTCTTTAATTTTTTTTGACTCTAGTACTTTGCTATTGTCTTTATCAGTTTCAGGGGTCCTTTTCCATAATTTGGACAACCAAATAGGGAGTTTGGCACCTTATTCCTTAACCCATCTTTCTATAATTGTTTTTGCTTTTGCTTTTGCTTTTGCTTTTGCCATTTTCAATACCATTCTCAAATAGCCTTTTAGGTTATCTTACTGCAACTATTTGTTTATGTCCTCTGCGGTATAGTTTTCTTTAGGCATCAAATTGGAATTGGTGAAATCTCGGGTCTTGGCCTTAACTTTTCAGACCATGTCCCCCTTGGTCTCAAGGGAGAGGATGTGTGGGGTTAACTTATTATCATGAATAACTGCTATTTGTAAGGGCGATATGCTTTAGCTTTCCTTCATTGGCCTTGAGCTTGAGTTTCAAACTAGATATGGTTACTATTGCTGCACTTCTTTTCTACCATTAGAATTTGTATAATCTGTTTACAAGGTTAATAGTGTACGTCACAATGTTTTCTGACTTCTGACATTTTTTCACACAAGTTCATGTAGTAATATAAAGGGAAAACTTTCAAAATTTCATCTAATCATGTAGCAGATTTGGCTTAAAGGTGGTCGGTCGCAACCAAAGAATATGCGTTTCTGGTATGTATTATACAATATGAGTGGCCTGGTCAGTTAGTTGAGGTTCATTTTTTAGCACAGGAACTTGTGGGAAGATATTTCGAAAACAATTGATTATTACTGAATTTATGATAAAGAAATTTCCAACCAATCAAATAAATGCTAGTTGGAATAAGCAAGAGAAATTGGCAAGCTGGCTGAAGGCTTTTGGCCAAAAAAAAAAAAAAAAAGAGAAGTTGCAGATAAACTTTGACTTCAACTGGGTTAAAAGGGAAATATATATATAAAAAACATAAAAAGAAGACTCCCTAGCCTGTAGGGTAGGGCACGAAGTTATTACAATTTGGCCTATCTATTAATACCATTTGTCAATACCCTGCCACTATAAGGCTAACAAAAGGATGGGTATGGATAGAAGTGTCAGAAATAGACCTAAAATAAGAAGCTCCACGGGTATCTCTGCCACTAACTGGCTAACAAGAGGGGATAAAGAGTGCAAAAGAACAAGATCGGAGTAAGAAGATCTTTGACTACAACTTGGTAACTTCCCCCTCTCCATGGAATCATGGAAAGGAAGTTGGTCTTTTCATTTACGCAACTTTTCCTAGCCAAGTTAAAAGAGTGACGATGATGGTATACTCCAGTTGAACTGATGCTTGGGGTTCGATGTTGCAGAGAGGGTGAGACTGGATAGAGCGTTTATTTGATGATGTTTTTTTTTAAAGTGCGCAAATGATAAATTGTTAATTGATTTGAAGGGCAATAGATTCCCTTAGGCATTCAATTTATGGATTAGATAGAGTGGAATGTGTATGCAGTTGAGGAGATGTATTATTGCAAAACAGAGTTGTGTCCGCCATGAGGCAACTTAACCCATTATCTCAAGTCCCTACAAAGTAAAGGCCCCAATTTTTTTTATTTTTTCTGTAAAACTAAAACTTCACTTAAAACAAAAAACAAAAAAATTAGAGGTCCCGTATAATTACATCACATTCATTACCCACTAAACATAAGTCTAGCCTAACCCCATTTAGACTCACTTTAAGAGCATAAAAAATCGGTGGTTTTCTATCTTCAATCATTTTCATCCCTAAAATTTGGGAGTCTTTTATTTTATTTACTCTAACTCTAAACAAATTTCTGAAGTCATTATGGTAAACAAATAAAAGAAGAAACCATATAGTATCTTTTTGGATTTTGATACGCGCTGCTTGAGGGAAAGTCCCTACAGCTTCATCACCTCTCAAATCCCTCGCAATTCTAAATCTATCTCATTCACTAATATTTTAGTTATATAAATTGCATGTTCCATCTTTCTAGTTTCTATCTCTTTAATTTTTTTTTATTTGAATATATATTTTTAATTTCATTATCATTTACTATATTTTTGTTTTATTTGTATTTGTTATTGATTTATTATTTTTTGCATTGTATTTTTTATTTGTTTGAAAGTTTTAGTGAAAATATGAAATTGGATATCTTATTTAATTTACATTAAAAGTACAACAATTTATACAATTTTATTAACCATATATGTGACAGTTGCTTCTGTTTTTCAGAAGGGTGAATTTCATTTTGATCCCTATAAATGGCTCACAGTGTCAAGTTCGTCCCTGGAATTTCAGAAATGTCAATATCGTCCCTAGAAATGGCTCACAATGTCAAGTTCGTCCCTAAAAATAGCTTGCAGTTTCAAGTTCGTCCTTCAAATTACATAGAAGTCAACCTCGTCCCTTGAAATGGCTCGCAATGTCAAGCTCGTCCTTGAAATTTCTGAAATATCAACCTCCATACCAAGTGATGTTGTGATCTTTAAAAGTTTTTATATATATATGCAATTTGATTCTAGTTTCATTATAATCGGTTTTGAATTTCGTTTACGGAAATTTTCAATTTTCTAGATTTCTTTAAGCTCCAAATTAGTATCTAGAAGATGTGATAAAAAACAATGATTTCAAAAATTGTGAAAAATTGGCCTCATTTCTCAAGAATATAATAGAGCGTAAAAATATATATATACAAACACTTCTATATATCGCAACATCACTTGGTATAGAGGTTGATATTTTCGAAATTTCGAGGGACGAACTTGACACTGAGAGCCATTTCTAAGGATGAGGTTGACATTTCTGTAATTTCAGGGACGAACTTGAAACTACAAGCTATTTTCAGGGACGAATTTGAAACTGTAAGCCATTTCTAGGGATGAGGTTGACATTTCTGTAATTTTAGGGATGAATTTGACATTACGAGCCATTTACAGGGATCAAAATGAAATTTATCCTTTTAAGAATTAAAAGTGTTGATGAACTAGACTATCTTATTTTTTATTGGATTGATGGATTTGATTTATTTTCAAAAGTAAAAGTGTTGAAAGAAACTCTTAAGGTAAAAATTATATTAAAAAATTATATTCTTTTCCAAATGCATGTATTATTTATAGAATTTTATTAACCATACATGTGACATTTTTTTCAAAATTAAAACTAATAAAATCTTATTTAAGATCAACTATGTAACAAGGTAAATTAAATGGATTAGGTATATTATCTATTGAAAATAATTTATTAGAACATCTTGAATAAAAAACTTTAATAAGTAATTTTACAGTCGAAAAATCAAGAAAAATAAAATAATTCTTTAAACTTTTCAAAATATTTTTCTAATATGAATCTCTGATAAAATTTTGCCTCAAACCTCGTGTTCCATTCACACGGTCCCTGATTGCAAAAGTGTAGTGGTGTTTCTTTTCTTACTATGCCTCTCTGGTTTGAACATTCTATCTATCTATGTTTATATATCTGGCTTAGTCAAAGAAGAAAATAAACTATACTCTATTTGTATTAACCCGACTTTTAATGAAACATTTCCACCAAAATTCCTGGTCTCTGCTTCATAGACTCATTGACTCCCCCATAATTCTCAAGAAGAAAATAAAGAATGATCAAAGATGACAATGGTATCATTGTTTCACTAAGCAAAACTTTGACTTGCTTTCATTTCATTCCTCCTCAAAACTGGGTCATGATTCATTCCTTTGGTTGAATTCAAATTATACATTACCAAGAAATGCTTCAGATTTTTAGGGCAACTTTATGACTCACTCAGTATATCTGATGATAATAGACCTACCTGAAAAGGAGATAAAAGTTACTAAATTTATGAAAATGTATAATATCATAAAGAAAGACAAACTAACATGTACATGGATAAGACTATATAGGTTAGGGGGTGGATTAATGGTGTAAGCTAAGTAGGAAAAGTTAAAAAAAAAGTATGAATGAGCGGAAACTTTGAATGTGGACTCTCATGAATCCAATCAACTCAGAAAGGCTCAGAATCTCAAGAATTTAGTACATTATTAGCACTAAGTATTTAATTTTTTTTTAATGACCCAAAAAACATGGATGAGATCAGACCTTAATTCTTGAAAATGGGTTTTGGGGCTATTGTGGTAGGTGCAAAGTAGTGTCCCCCTCTTCACATGCAACCACAATTTCTTCCCTCCATCCCTCCTTTCTATGTTATTAGGGGTGGAACCGTTCCATTGAGACTGATCTCATATTCCATACACAAAAATACATCATCATCGACCTCTAATTCTTTCAATAAAAAGCCGAAAATGTATATTTGTATTGTATGTAGAAGGTAGGAGCCAGTTCTATTTTTCCTTCTTATTCTCATGGTATATATATATTGCCACCTCCGATCCTAAGGAAAAATTAATTAAAATTAACAAAAAAATTAAGGGAAGGAAAAAAGTCTTTAGCAATGTGTAAAAAGAAAGAGGAATTTTGGTATTGGGAAAAGGTGGGAGACTTGTGGAACATATGATTGAATTTAATTTTGGGCTCAAAAAATGGGTGCACATGCCTTCTCATTATTCATTCTACACTAACAAGGCCCCATTTTTTGCACGTTCCTCTCTTTGCTCTTTTATGGTCTTTATTAACATTTTTGTATTCTATTATAATTAGCCACAACAATAACAATAAGTTTTTATTTTTTTATTTTTTTGATTATATGAACAAATAACATCCATTCTTGTGTTCAGCAATCTGCATGGAGTTTGGGTAGTTCATACTAGTTATAGGGAGGGAGAGTTAATTAACAAAACCAGTAACCATTAATATGAAACCAAGATATATATAAATAGCATATGAACCCCCCCAAAAAATTACTAGTAGTGTATGGCATTGTTTAATGGAGGCATGAAGCTCTAATTAATGGTGTAACGAACCCCCAATGATTGCATGCTTATGATCATCTCCAATATTCCTCATATATATATATTGAGCAATCATGAGATGCAGCCTTATGTAGAGTTTTTTTTTGGGTACTAGGATATTGTAGTATTTTGAAAGATATTCTTTAGATTTAAGGGTGCATATGTATTTATGGCCCTATCATTTGTTGGGGGAATGCCGGTGGTCAGACACAAATTCCATGATTGGTATGATAGTATCTAAGTCAAAGGTTTTTTTTTTAAAGTTAATTTTGGTTGTTATAACTTTATATAGCGCAGTTCACATTATATGTTGTAAACGAATTAGACACCAGGTTGAAAAAATGAGAAAAAGGGGAAAAATCATACAATAGAGGTTCAAAAACTGCTAAGAGGTTGAATTTTTTTTTTGGAAATCAGAATTGATTCCATTGTGTGATAGGTGTAAATGGAAAATAAATAGAGGTTATTATTATTGGAAAGAAGGTTTAGAGATGATGGATTAATGATAGGGAGAGAATATGAAACTTCCGAAACTGTCATATGATCTCTAATGATTCGCAAGTTATGAAATGAGTGTTCAGTCAGGGCCTTTAAGATTTGGTATACAATCAATACAATAACATGCACAACAGAACTCACCAAAAGGGAAAGAAAGAAAGAAAAACAAAAAATAATACTCCCTTCTTTTTTTAATATAATGTTATTTTCTAACTTTTAAAATTGTTTTTAAACATTGTGTGCATTTGTTACGAGAGAGAGAGAGAGAGAGAAATTCAATTATAGGAGCGTCCTTGTGGGACTAGCCCCATAAACTCTTCAGATGAATTGTGTGGGGCCAGTCCTAAAAGGACGGTCCTAAAATTGAGTGACCTAAGAGAAAGTGGAGGAGTTGGTGTTTGAGAATAAACTAAATGAACTAAGTATATAATGGAACTGATGTAGTTGTGAGCCCCAATATTCCGAATGAGATATGTTTGAAAGGTTTGACTGTTTGAAAGGCGAGTCACTTCTCAAATATCCATTTTGTCACATTAAGTTTAGTTGCCAAGTATGTGATCGTGAATGGTATCAAACTCATGTAAAAGAATAGTATTAATCTCTACTCTTAAATCTGAAACTACTACTTTTTGGTAGAAAAAAGTGAGAGGGGGTGGTCTACTTATGAGAAGATGGCTCCCATTATTTAAGCCCCCAGCCAGTAATGCTCAAATCACAAACCAATCCTTCTCTTCTATCTCTCCCATTCACTAGTCACTCTAATAAGATCATGGATGTTATAAGTAAGCCCCCAAACTCATCCCCTTCCAAGTCCAAAAGTAAGAAGAATAATAGTAATAATCAGCAACAAAATGAGGAGTCCACAAGCATAATAAAGTATCTTGGTGTGAGGAGAAGACCATGGGGACGATATGCAGCTGAAATTAGAGACCCTACAACCAAAGAAAGGCATTGGTTAGGTACATTTGACACTGCTGAAGAAGCTGCCTTAGCCTATGATCGTGCTGCCAGGTCAATGCGCGGTTCCAGAGCTCGTACTAATTTCGTCTACTCTGACATGCCCCCCGGTTCATCAGTCACTTCCATCATTTCCCCTGATGAATCCCATTCCCATCATCTCTTATTCCCACATCAAACCCCTGATCAAGATCACCTCTTGTTCTTTGGTAATTCCGGAGATGTTAATATGACTAGTGCTGGCAGCTGCTTTCCTGTTACTGGCAGTAGCAGTAGTAACTATGGTGTGATGCAACAAGTGGCAGACGACCAAGTACGAGGTGGCTGTCGGGGATGGGGAAATGAGGCTGAATTGCCGCCATTACCACCTGACATTACAAGCAGCTGTTGCTTGGAGGGTGGTGAGCCACCATTGCTATCAGATATGGGTAGAGGAGTGTTGAATGATATGAGTTCTCTAGAATTGTCTGAGACGCCTAATATGAGCATGTCTCATTTGGCCGGATTTGAACACTCGACCTTCTTCATGCACCAACAACAACAACAACCTCAACCTCAACCTACCTTGGATAATTATGATTCATCGTCATACCCCAATAGCTTCTCAAGCTTTGGATGGTTCTCTTGATTCTCTGGTGACCAGTGAACATTGAACTCGAGGCCTTTCAATCTGATAAAGAGTAGTTAATACTACCTTGGCCTTTGCTCAACAACTGATTTTGTTGTTTTTCCATTTACTTATATTTGGGTTTTTTTCGTTTATTTTGCCTTTTTCACATTTATTCCCTTTCTAGGAGGAAGGGAATGAAAGCATATGCTTACAATATTGCCATGCACTCTCTTGCTTGTGCAATCCAGTTTGCGTTTTTTTACTTCTTCAGTTAAAATATATTTACCGTTACGTACGATTGGAATTTACAAACTACATTTGAGCTTATCTATTTTTTTTTTTTTTTAAGGCTATTTTTGAATTTATAGAAAGGAGAGGAAGTACTGAAATAATAATAAAATGGAAATGAGAGGGAGAAATTAATAAGAGAACTGAGCATTTAGGGTGTTCAAATATTTAACAAAGAGAAAATGCGGATCAAATATTTTGCCACATTTTGTGTTACATTTCTTGTTTTATTAATAATAAATGTCAATTATTAATTTTTTTCTCTTTTAAATTTTAAAACCTAAACAAAATTGATAAGAAAAAGGTGTAACATTTGATAATTATTTATAAATGCTACAAATAGAATAAACGAAGAGAGACACGAAAGGACATAAGATCCAAAGTGGAGAAAATGAAAGATAGATTGTTGATCAAATATTCAACCTTATTTTTGAGTTAATTATATTTACTTCCCCGAAGTTTAACAAAACTACCCACGAATCCTTGAAGTTTTGTCAAACAACATTCTCCTCCCTTGACTAAAATTTGATCAACCAACAATAGTGAGACGACAAACTTAAATGACTATGGCATTCAAAGATTTTGCATTTATATGACAACACAATCAAAATTCATTCAAGTTGATTTTTTCTTCTTCTTTTTCATCTTGGACAAAAATAAAATTCATATTTTAAAACCAAAACTAATATATTTATTCTTCTTCTCATATTACTTTCATTTTCTTTCCTTCCTATTCAAACCTTTAACATCTCCTCTCTTCTCCTTCATTCTCCCTCAATTCAAACAATACCAAAATATAGGTAAGAAATCAGGTATCATGTGCTCAAGGCACAAGTAAAATATGCCTAAAATTGAAGAACACTTCTAATTAGGCCAGGTCCATCGGACCTTATGATCCAGATCTGTCTACGTCTTGAGAGACAGTTTTTATGAATTGTTCATTTTTAAGGAAAAATCTGAACCACAAGGTCATATAGATCAGGTCCATATCAGAAATTTCCAAAATTGAAGTAGGGAAATGGTGTGTGCATGTTTTTTGAACATTTTCAAAAGAAAATTGGGTGTTGCGTATTTCCCAGTATCCATATGCAATCAATCAAAAGAACATTGAGGGAATGCACAAACAGAATGACCCCTCCACCAAAACCAACAAACAAAGATGAGATCTTATTATCGTCAAATTCTAATACTACACCTATAACTACACCTAGCAGTTGCTTGACATAAAATTACAATTCACCACAATCAGCAAGGAAGCTGCGCATCACTTGGGGAAGCTGGCGGCAATCATACAATAACGTACCACTCATACAATGCCTCATGTCATCAACGCAAGGCTCTACCTTGTAACAGTTAGTTGAGACAAAGGAATAGAGTACATTTTTTCATACTGCAGGGTCAGGTTCCTCCGATTTCACGGGTGCACAAGAAGATGCTGCTGAGCTTCCATTTTGAAGGTATAGACTGTTGGCGACAAGAGAGTCACTAACCAAGCCAACGTTGACGTCATCAAAATTCAACGCACCTCTAAGCTTCCGTGTACTGAAAATTTCAGTGATTTCAGTTGAAGTATATAGGTAGATCAATTCCTAGGTAAAAATATGTAAGCGAAATCATACATACCCATTCAGACGATTATTGATGACTGTCAAGTCTTTTGAAGGGCTTTGGTATGCATGAGTGCTTTCTCCAACGCAGGCATAATAGCTTTTTGAGCTCTGGGAAATCCGAGCATCCATCTGTAAGCATGATCCAAATGCATGTTATAACACATGAGCCAGCAAAAACTGATGCGAAGTAATTTCATGTAAATTCATCGAGAATTTTAAAATTAGTCCTCCATTAACAAGCTTCGAAATCTACAACTCGTACTACTGAGAACATTGGTGCATTTTCTAAGGACAGAACCATATTTTTGGCCATTTTAGTTTAATGCAGGAAAAAAAATATCACCTTCGATGATCGCAGTGGAGAAACATATACATTATGAGCTTGGGAGACTTTCTTGGGAGACATATCTGGTAGACTTGGGAAGGGAGATGTCTTCGGAGATGCAAGGCATTGACCTGATAAACATACGAAGGTACACAAATATTACTGAGATACCTTGCAACTTTCTTAATGTAGAAGAAATGAGGCTAAGCAGAAAATACTATAACGATGACATACCAACATTGTTATTGCTAGCTTCAGCGACCAGGTTATCTTTTTTACCTGTTCCCATAGGAGTGAGCTCAACCAGAAGAGGCTTCGCAGCAGGAATAAACACTTCATTGTAAAATGTGATAATGTCGACATGATCAGGCCCAGTTTTCTGTTTCAAAACCATTCCAGGCTTAGTATTATTCACAATTGGAAATCAGGACAAAAGAATGAAACCTGCAAGTTACCCCACTGCAGCGTGCTGATGCCCAATCAATGTAAACACTACGAAAGACTTGTGGTTTGCAATGAGGTTGCTTTCTATAGTTGTAAATAATTTCTTTAAAAGTCAGGCTCAGTTGAGAAATCTGCAGGTCAAAGTTCAAGCATATTAGAAAAAGGCATTTTTTCTTTTTTCCTATCATTTCATCCTTCATTCACCATTGATAATAAGACAAACCTTGGCAACTCCATAAAAACAGCATAGAATAACTTGATCAATGTGGCGGTTGAAGAAAAGGGTTGTCCGCTGACTAAGAATCTTCTGGAAGAAACAGTAAACGGTCTCTCTCATCTGCTGAGACAGCTGCAGCCGTTCAACCATGCCATTGATTCTGACAGCGGCCAACTTTACAATCTGAGCATCACAATTGATATAACATTTTAGCATTCAATCAGTTGGCTAGAATCACCGAGCTTAAATTCATTCTTCTTACAAAAATATACTATAGGTTGCAAGAGTATTATATTCATACAATCCTTCGCAAACTACATGCCAATTAGAACTTTCAAGTTCTCTTACCTCTTAAACAATAAACAGATAACAATTTCCACCCCCAACCTTCGGCCCCAGGAAAAAAACAAAAAAAAATAGTAAAATCGTTACAGGGCTTCTCTAGATGGTAATACCTTGCCAAAAAATACAGTTATTGCAGTTTCTGCACAGGTTTCTCCTCCCCCACCTGGACTGGGCCTTGTTGGACTGCAGGGAATAATAAAAGCATGATCAATGGACTAAAGGGTATTATCTGGTGATTGAGGTATTATGATAACAGTACCTGGCAAATGCAGATTGCAAAGCAGGTGGAGGAAGTTTAGGTTTCAGATTGTTGAGGGCCAAGAAGCGATCTTTTACCGGTGATGTGAAGGAATTCCTCTCTACCAGAACACTTCTATATTCACTACACAATCTTTTTGGTGACATGATATTCCCATTCTGAACTGGAAGTATTAGTACAATAGGTCATTCAGAGGACAATCAATATTAAAGTCTGACAAGTAAAAATCACGAAATGATTCTGGATTTAGGGCAGAGACCACTAAAAGCTCAAAATCCACAAGAAAATAAGTTTTCCATCCTGAAGAACTAATCCATCACGTTTTTAAATAACATACATCACCATTATTATTATCAAGAGAATTACGCAGCTGAAAGGAGCAGATTATTACCAGGGGAAGATTCATGCTTCTGCATCAATGATGCACAAGACATATTAACGTGCATGGCAATTGCATCCAAAGATGGCATCGGTTCAGCCAACAATCCAAGACGGTTTATTTCCACAGAAAGAGCTGGCCTTGCAACAGTGAGAGAGTTGTACATTGAAGAGCCCTTTTCCCACACCATGCTCTCCAACAGTCGTTCTTCAAGCGAATTTAGATGCCGTCTCAATTCCCTAGGAAGGCTTTCTTCATGTCTAACAAAGCTCTCTATAACCTTGCTAAGGTCAAAAGCTGTAATACCAGTCCTCTCTAACACTGCTGGAAATAACATCGTCACTGTCTTATGTGTGGCAAGAACTAGTTCTGCAGAACAAGCAAGCATGCATCTATGGAACCTCTCATTTGTTAGCAAAGGAGTCAAATTGTTGGCATGCAAAATTTGGGATTCTGCTATGCACATAGCACGAAGAACTCTATAGTATAACTTCAGTGCCTCAAGTCTACGCTGTTCTGCCCACACGTTATCCATCAAGCTTGTAGTTTGCAAGCTTCCAGCTGCATAATACTCCCCTGGGCCACAACTCGGAAATATTGCCTCCAGCATTATCTGAGCTCTCCTTACCACATCAGCAGTTACGTCTCTGTCACATGATGAAAGGAATCTCTCCAGCTCGGCTGAAGGTTTTGATGGAAGTGGAGCAATTATTGTTCGAAGCCACTTTGCCGTGGTCATTGCGGTGGTAACAGGAGTAGCGGCTATCCTTGCGTTGCCACCACTAGGAACATTATTTGACAGAGATACACCAGGAGAGCGGTATGGGGAGAGTTGACTTGTAATTGTTTTTGCTGGAGATGTCATCAGATCGAATTTCCTCTAAAGCAAACAGAAAACAATAATGTAAGACCTAAAATCCTTATGCAACTACACATCCCTGCTAACTTTAAAAAAACTGGAAGTTTATCAGGAAACAAACCTTGGCACCATTCATATTCACTGCGCCACCAGACAAGCTCCCTGTTCCAAGTAAACTATCCTCCTCATTTACAAATATCCTCTCATCCAGTTCACCTTTGTTTTGCAATACATCATCATAATCTTTCTCCAGCATTTTTATACTGGATGAAAAGGATGACTCCTCCATCAAGCCTTCAAAATAAACCAGCCCATCTGCATTCAGTCAGTGTGGACATCAGAGATGCTCTTTTAGAAATGCAGCACACAAATGTTGGGAGTACTGAGATTTACCTGTGTCAATGTACTCCATGTTTTCTTCTCTGCACTCTGAGGCCGGGCAAGATTGTTTGTTCAGTAGATCTGCTATTAACTTGTTAGCTTTTTCCATAATCTTCTTCAAATCATCTTCTGAGGTCTCATATATTTTGCAAAGTGATGCAATTATGTCCACTTTGTCATTTTTCTTGACTGAACAGATATCAAATGAGAAAGTCACTAGTTGAATTTTCTTGAAAACTGAATAAGAGGAAAAGGAACAAAAAAATGACAGTGGAGAGACACTCACCAAAGCGCGCAGAGTCGTTGATATTGAAATTTCTGAAGCGTATAGGAACATGTATAATCAATATAGCCTGCCACCAGTTTCATTGAGAATTAGTTAGACAGGAAATAAATTTAAATTTCCCAATAAATGCCTTTGAAAAGGTCATCAAAGATTTTTTGAAAAGAAGTAAGGGGCAGGGAAATAAAATCAGCAACTTATAAATTCGAAAAGATGGGAAAGAACTGACCAAAATCGAAACCAGGCCATTAGTGCTGGTCACTAAGTCCTTAAAGCGACTGAACACATGGACCCGAAGTGCTAGGAATAGCAACCATCCAAAACGATGATAGTCCAATGTGCCACCTGAACTATTGGCAACATCCAAATGCTTCTCAGCAGCTTCACTTGTCAAGAAAAATTCGCCATAGGAACGTTTGTAATACCTTGCATCACATAGAAATTAGAGATATCCCATACATTCCATAACTTTAAAATAAATATGGAAAAGAAAAGATCAAACAATCAAATGCAGTAACATAATGTAAACAAGCAACTTCCTCTAAAAATAATTCAACAAACAAACTCAAGGCAAATCGTAATAATTGACAGTGTATGACAATATTAAAAAATAAAAAATCTAGTATCATGCTTTTATAGTCTAGGAAAGCAGTTGAAGTTGCCAAGATTGTTTTTGTCAGATGCAAGTTCTATAGGCATAGTGAAAGAAATACTATGCATCCAAAGTTACTTTGCCCCAGTCCCCTCTTCAAGAAAGAAAGAAGGTTCTCCTGGTTTAATTAGTCTTTGCACATATAGCTGAAAAGTAAACCAGAATACTTACTTGCTCAGAAGGCTCAAGTGTACAAAGTTGGCTTGCAATTCCTTTGCCTGGTGGACAGATGGAGAATGTGAACAAAAAATAAAGCAAAATAACAGAGCAGAAACTCAGAAATGGAAAGATGAAGTTAAAAAAAGAAAAGATAAGATATACACATGATTTGGTGAATTAATGTTATAACATGTGCTTAATACTTGAAAATATCAATACCTCCAGTCTCTTTCCCCAATCTACTCCATAATGTTTACTTAAAATAGGGCCAGCCTTGGCAACAAACTGGGGAAGCTCCTTGAAAAAGTCAACAAGACTGCAAAACAAAGAAGGAGACAGAACATTATTATCAGGAAAAAATATAAATACAATGAAATAGATAGAAAATAGTCAAATAGAGAACAAACTTGAGCTTCGTCAATCTTAATATCTGGCATAGTGTAAACCCATTTGCATCAGCCCCTAAATTTGAAGCGTCCGCTTCCTTCGCACTCAACCTTTTGAGGGAGAACAGAACAAACGCAAACCAGTATCTTTCTGCTTCTTCTGGCTGTTCAACAAATCAAATCTATCGATCATTTGCGTAAAAAAATTGACATTGAATTAATTTCCAAGGGATGCAGAAAAATGATGGGTTGTGGATGGCTTGGCGATGGAGGCGGTCGCCTAAGGCCCCAAGCAGCTGGAAGGCCTCCAAAAAGTTTACATATGTTTAAGTAATTAAACTTTCAATAAAATTTAAGGAAACTTTATTTGATCTCTTAAGATAGATAGAGTAAACTAAAAAGTCTTGAGAAAGACAATAATAACATAACCCATTAAGCCCCAATAATTAGGGTATGGGCGGGGATGGATAGGAGATATGTCTAACATTTGACAATAAATACACAAAGTGGCTCAAAGAATATCAATAAAACAGATTAAATAATTTTTTCTTAAGAACAAATAAAAGAATTTTTTTTGTAAAATATTTAATGTCGGAGAGGCCTGCCCTAGTGGAGGCAAAGGCCGTTAAGCTTGGGTTCGACACCGGCCGTTAAGCTTGGGTTCGACACCGGCCGCAGGCAGTTAAAAAATCACACCCCCCCCATACATATTAAAAAACAAACTGTTGCTAATCTCTTTCAAGTCCATCATTTTCATTCTTCGTCGGGTATAACGGTCAGCTCATTTCATTCTAAATAATGTCGTTGCTTAAAAAGCTAAAACAAAAATTGCCTCCTAATCTCTAAAGACGGCCCCGGACAAAAGATGCATAAATAAGCAATTAATGATTATCTGAAATGACGATAAGAGAATAGGAAAGTTTGATGAACTCACCGTGCCATTTCCAATGGCAGAAACATTAGCCAGTAAAATATGTTTGCTTTCGCCGAACAGCTGCGCCGCTTGCTTAGAAGTGTTATCATCCATTGACAATCCCTTTTTTAACCAGGAAAAAAACTATCCGTGTTAATCATTTATCCTTTTCCAAAAGTAGCAAATAAATAACTAACTCTCTCTTCGGCGAAAAAACACATAGAATCATGAGATATACAACGGCATAGTAATTGAAAATGAAAAAAAAATTAAATAATCCAGGAAAAAAAGTTACGCCTGAAGAAAATAAGTAAAAGATATAGAAATTAGAAAGACCTGGCAGAAATCGGTGAATCGAGCGTCAGGAGTGGATGATTTGTTCACGGCGGCATCCAACGTCTCCGTCTCCATTTCTAAATTCAAATTCAAGCAGCAGATCAATTAAATTGAAACCCTAACTACACAAATTCGCAGTCGGAAAGGCTTCTGAGTGAATTGAGAGGTTGAGACCTTGAATTCAACTATGGAAGAATGAAGAAGAATCAAAACCGCCAAATTCCATTAACCAGTAATTTTCCCTCGCTTTTTTCTCTCTCCTTGTTTAAAGCAATCGACCTTATCTTCTCCTTCTGCACTCTCCCTCTCTCTCTGATACTACTAAAAGATCCCTATTTTCTCTCCTCTAGCCAACGCCTGTTCGACACGTAGCTTAGGGTTTTGCTCCTTTTACCGCCAAATCAGCCGCGGGAAAGATTCTTTCTTTACTCTTATTAATAATTCCTTTTTACATGGCTAACGGGATGGGCTGCTGACCTGCAAACATATAGCCCATTGTTGGCCCAATATTTGCAAAGCAAATGAATAGACTTATACAAGATTGGGCTTATGAGCCCACAGTCATGGCCCATTTACGGCTCAATAGTGTACGACATTATTTGGGCCATGTTTCAAATTTTGGGTTAAAGGTAGATTTAGGAATGGAAAATAACGGTTTATCCGGATACCACTGATAAACAACGAACTAACCAAAGTTGGTAGATATAGATGGTTCGGCAGTTCGCTCCTTAAGAGAAGTCAGATAATCGATTCTCACTCACGTATGGAGCAATCACTTTGGTTAGCACTTTACCATTTTGTGAGCCAATTTAGTACGAGTGGAGATTAATTTGGTATGATCTCTCAAAGATCGAAGTCAGGTAAAACACATTGTGACAAGACCAAAAGAAGAACGGTCTCCAAATGAGATGGAGAGGATAGGAAAAGGAAGAAAATGATTCACGTTTTATTGCATATCCTCGTAAGGCTTGTGGTTTCAGTGCAAAACGAATTTTATTTCGCATGACAACCATCAGATGAATGAACTGACTTAGGGGAGAGAAAATGAAGAAAATGATTTGCGTATCATGTATGTGTTCGTAAAGCTCGCAAGTTTAGTACGTAACGAGTTTATTTTGCACGCACATAAACAAATGACAAGCATCATATGATATTAGAACATTTGTCCTCAAACACCTATTCTAATAAAACGAAACATGTGTTTTCAAACTATTTTTAACTATCAAATTATTCATTTAACAACTTTTCTCAACCATCAAATTAATTCATTCGACGACTTTATTGTAAACGAACCAGCTGTTCGCGGCTCCTATGCGGAACAGCTTTTTGTTCCGCACTACGGGACACGATTTCAGTCGTTGGATGAGATTTTTTAACGGTCCAGATCTGGAGAGAGAATTAAGTCCAGCCGCAACTTTTCTCTTTCCAGATTTGGACCGTTCAAAATCTCATCCGACGGCTGAGTTTGTTCTGCACGTGTAGAAAAAAAGTTATTCCGCATAGGAGCCGGACTGGAACCAGCTAGTTTGTGAGTGCTGAAGTTACAACGTGTCCATCAATCAGCAAATATCAGATCCTCATCACTCTGGGAAAGTCAAATCGCTCCCCTCATCAAATAAGAATTAAAAGGCCAACTCGCATAGGATTGGAGAAGTGGAATTTTGGCTTCAAGCCAAACCAAGGAGTGCCTTGACTTTGTAACCCCCAATAATTGTAGTATTTTATTTTGCAAATGCTCGAAGTTTCAACTCCATCATCTCTATCAATAGTGATGATGGAAAAAACATGGAGTTGGAGATTAAAACTTAATCATAAAGTATTACAATAATTGATGTCAATTGTCATTTAAAATCTAAGAATTGATTATAAAGTATACTATATGGTGGTATAATGAATACGAAAAGTCCACTATGCAGTTTTGTTGCTTCAATAATTACGATTAAAATTATGCTAATAATTCAAAGACTTTTTGGGGTTTGCATTAGTCTGGCACTGATTTTGCATAAAACACAAAATATAGCATTGAAAAGTTGAGGGGCAACATTTTTGTTTGAAAAGGAAGTCCCAATTCCGTCCCCGATGACGTGGCATGAGACAGGTTGGCTGACGCGAAATTTTTTGGGAACGGAAGTCCCACTTCCGTTTCGGCCCGGGAACGGAAGCAAGCCTTATTTTTTTCTTTTTCATTTTCAATGTCCTCTTTTGTAAGCCCAAGTCCAAGCCTTGTTTTTTTTTCATTTTCAATGTCCTCTTTTGTAAGGTAATAATTACTAATATACATTATAATTTTGTAAGGATAATAATTACTAATTACTTATTATTATTATTATTAATTATTAAGAGTTAATAGCTATTTATAGCACTAAACTATTTACGAATTTCTCTTTATAGTACTAAACTATTTTTTTATCTAAATATGTCACTCAACTATTTATGTTTATCAAAAAATCTACAACCACCCATTTTTTGGGTGTTTTCCGGCCAGCGATGTCACGTGAGTTGCTTCAGAACATGAACAAAGGCGAAAAGGAAAAGAAATATTGGAAATGTCGGGCCATAACTGCTTAATTTGACAGACTCGTTTGCCCTCGCAACAACAAATTAGCGGGCTTTATCGCCCGACGTTTCCAAGATTTCTTTTCCTTTTCGTCGTTGTTCATGTTCCGAAGCAACTCACGTGACATCGCTGGCCGGAAAACACCCAAAAAATGGGTGGTTGTATATTTTTTGATAAACATAAATAGTTTAGTGACATATTTAGATAAAAAAAAAAATAGTTTAGTACTATAAAGAGAAATTCGTAAATAGTTTAGTGCTATAAATAGTTATTAACTCTAATTATTAATTACTATTTATTATTGGTCAAATTTAATACTCACTTTCTTATATAAAATTAATAAGAAATATGACATTTTATTTGAAATGAAGGGAATAATAGTTTAAAAATAAAAAAAAATAAAAAAAATAAAAAATGATTTTTTTCCAATAACTTGGATGAGATGATAAAAATTACTTTTAAAACTAAGAAAACTCACTTTTTATTATAATTATGTAAATATTCTTAATCATTTAGAATGGTGGAGTGAATCAATGACCAACTATAGAAATTCAAATGCTTCAAGATTAGTTCTAATCATATATTACTATAATTTTTAAAAATAGATCATCCGATCGTTTCAGGATATTAATGCATAGGTGATGATATGTTAAGTTAAAATCTCTATATACGGTAATACTTTTGCAACCAGATAAATATATTATTATAGAGAGATTATTTTTATTAGAGGATAACATATAAAAATTTATAATTTTTTAAAAATAAATAATATACATTATACGACACTTGGAAATGTGCCCCTTCATATTTTAAAAACATTAATTTAAAAGATATATAAGATTAATTAGCTAAAAATAAATAAATGTACGTAAATTATGCATGTACATTGTGTATATATTAGATTTAGAAGATTCATTCATGTACATACAATATTTAGGAAATGTAAAAAATGTATATGTACTAAAAGCTTTTGATCTCATTCAGTATACTCCTTCTATCTGGATTTGAATGTCAATTTTAAATTAAGCTACAATGTAAAGATTGTCTTTGATTTGAGATACATTTGAAAATATGTATTAAAAATTTAGTTAAAATTTAGAAATTAAACATTCGATTATTGATATCCCAATAAGCTAAATGAGACATTCAAATCTGGACGAACTGAGTATTTTTTAATCTATAGCTAAAAATGAGACATTCAAAACCCGCAAAAAACGGTTAAGGAACTGACACCACATATTGAGTAACTCATAATTTGACCAATAATAAATAGTAATTAATAATTAATAATAATAACAAGTAATTAGTAATTATTACCCTTACAAAATTATAATGTATATTAGTAATTATTACCCTTACAAAATAGGACATTGAAAATGGAAAAAAAAAAAAAAAAAGGCTTGGGGACGGAAGTCCCAACATTTTCCACGTCAGCCAACTCGCTTCATGTCACGTCATCGGGGACGGAATTGGGACTTCCGTTCCGGACAAAAATATTGCCCCCCAAATTTTCAATGTCATATTTTGTGCTTTATGCAAAATCAGTGTCAGTCTAATACAAACCCCAGACTTTTTGTTAGTTGATGATTGGTTGGGGTAACATGATACTGCTTGAATTCCCTTGATTCAGTTTTCTTCTACTCATCTAGACTTGATTAGGGAAATGGTTAAAAATTGACTTGGACTTGGACTATTCACTATTGGTTAATTAATGTGTAATTTTCAACACACTTCCTTGCGTTCAAAGTTAGAAATTAGGAGCGTGAATATTAATGAGAGCTTAATATTGAAGTTGTAGAATTCTCAACACACCCCTTACGTCTAGAGTTGGATATCATGAGCGTGAACTTATGAGAGCTTAACATTGAATTATGTGACTCTTACTCTAATACCATATTAAAAATGAATTTGGACTTAACTTCAACTCCAAAAAGCACACCAAAAAAAGAGGATAGTCCGAATCATAAAGATTAAACATATTCACTATGTAGCTAATGTGAAATTCAGAATAGAAACCCAATCAAAATCAAAGTGCATAAAGAAGTCTTAGCTCTGCTCTACAATGTGTTGCCAATCAAATTGCAAAGAGCTCCTAATATAAGTACGATCACACACGCAACATTTCAAAAAAACGTCACTTTTTTTATGAATATTTTATCGAAAACTCATGTGAAAAAAAGAGAGAAAATTTCTTATTTTTTTCTTTTTTAAATGAAAAAAGAAAAAGAAATAGGAGACTGGAAATGAAAGTCTCTTTTTTGCATCCATTTTCTATCGCACTGTCACAACAAAAATATAGGATGCAAAATATTTGACACATGAAGCCATGGTCTGGTAGATATACATCCAAATATATTTATTTAGATATAAAGTAATCTTTATCTCTAATTAAAGAGAATAGAGATAGTAGAAATGGTCCTCATGTTATGACTTGCAATAAACCTTTCTCTGTGGCGTAACGGAATAATAATATATTTCTATATATTTATTTTACTTCCCCAACATTTTTAAAAATCTATTACATTGCCTCTAAACCGCCATTCTTGAATTCCATGGCTGAAATGTGTTGCCAATCAAATTTCAAACCGTACTTAACATAAGTACCTTTTTTGCAGTCTATAATCTGAGGAGAGGAAACAGATTTTTTTTCTTCTCTAAGTAATCTAGAATAACAAGGTACCAAGTACACGTTTTGGACGCTGCACACCTTATTGGCTTATTATTATTATTTGTTTATCCTAGGTAATGCATCAAACTAATTAATATTCCTCATTATTCCGAGGAATCATAAATAAATAAATAAATAAATAAAATTAGAAAGAGCTGACCTTTTCGCCTTTGGGAGTTTGTTTGTACTATAAATATTCTAGTACTCCTAGGTAACACTTCGAATGCACTACCTGCTTGTGTAAACAATTAATTCAAAGAAGAAATGGAAACAAATGATGCAGAAATCCATAGCCAAATAGGAGATGAAACAGAAAAGGCCAGCGCGGCCGGGGAGACCCATCTCAAAGACCGGAAAGTATCATGGGCCAGGCTGCGACGTGTCGACTCCCTCAATTTGGAGGCTGGAAGAATTTCCTTAGCCACCGGACATGCGGCCTCCCAGGTTTAATTTGCTCCATCTCCCCTCCTATATTTTAGTTATAGACTTATACTACCTGCACTGCTGCTTCTTTACCATATATATATATGGGATACTGGAGTGTGAACAGTGACGGATCCAGGAAAAAATTTCACTGGGGTCATTTAATATACACAATAATTGACTGCGGTTATTTATATATTTATTATCTAAATAGAGTAAAATATATCATATATAATTAAAAAAATCACTGGGTCATTTGATATATACAATAATTTACTGGGGTCATTTATACATTTATTATCTAAATGGAGTAAAATACATCATATATAATTAAAAAAAAAATTTTTTTTTTTTGA
The DNA here is from genome assembly GCA_026122235.1 of Vinca minor. Classification (NCBI taxonomy): domain Eukaryota; kingdom Viridiplantae; phylum Streptophyta; class Magnoliopsida; order Gentianales; family Apocynaceae; genus Vinca; species Vinca minor. The sequence goes on along the minus strand of JAOCZM010000100.1, from coordinate 2,285,993 downwards.
GTGGGGTCATTTGACCCCACTCAGCCTGCCTTGCATCCGTCACTGAGTGTGAAATCTGACTATTGGATCTGGTACCATCTCCAAAACACAAATAATTTACTTTGACCCTACTTATAGATGTGGAAATCACATTTGCCACCAGGCCAATGGTGAATTGTTTGTGTCTTGGAAATGAGATCGGATCCAACGGGCTGGTTCCACACCCCATATTTCCCTGTATATATAGTACTCTTTTCACCTCAAAAATAAGGTTAACATTTAATTTTTTTCACATAGATTAAGAAATTTCTAAAAAAAAATATAAGTTAAAAGGAAAAATATTAATATATCATCATTAAGTACTTCTTGGAAATTGAAATTGTAGTTAAAAGAAAAGTAAAAGGAGGGTAAAAATGGTAAAATTTTATTGATAGTCCAAATGTTAACATTATTTTGGAAATTATTGAAATCCAAATGTTGAATTTATTTGGGGATGGAAGTAGTACTTCCTTCATTCCATGGACGAATGAGGCGGAGTGATGGCAGCCCCAAGATTTTTAAATTTACAATTTTTACTCCTATAAAAATTTGAAATGATTACGAACAAATTTATCCCTCCCTCCTCCAAGGATTATGTAAAAATTTACTTTTCGCCCTTCTACAAAAAATATTCTAACTTCACCCTGCTCTATACAATAATATAAGTCCTCGTATTACTAACGACTTATATTAGTATGGAATGTAAGGAATAGTAAATATAGTTAGCACGTGAGAGCAATATATGTAAGTATATATTATTAAGTTGAAGGGTTGATTAATTAAATTTGAAAATGAACAGGGAAACTGGAAGAGGACGTTGAGTTTGGCATTTCAGAGCATAGGGGTTATATATGGAGATATAGGGACATCTCCTCTGTACGTGTTTGCTAGTTCATTCCCAGACGGTGTCCAAAATCGAAACGACATCCTTGGGGTGCTTTCTCTCATTATCTACACCCTAATTCTTGTCCCTTTAATCAAGTATGTCTTCATTGTCTTGAGGGCCAACGACAATGGTGACGGTGCGTTTTTCTTGACTCTTATCAAACGCTTGTTCAATTTGCTAGCTGGTTGACTGTTTTTCATTACTCTTAGTAGTACGTATTTACTATTGCTCTTTGCCAAATTATATGCATGGAAGGAATACATTAGTTAATTAGAGGCGGCAGGAAAAAAAAATGTTCCTACAGATTCATGAACGGCACGATAAGATTATGTTTGGCGGTGTCTATTAGATCGAGTCTTTATCTGACTGTGTTTAGTGCAACAAGAAACCTTATCGTGCAGGGCAGGGCATGTGTCAAGAATTCCTGAATAGCATGACCCAATAGTCCATTAAGTGACATTTTTTTTATTTTTTAAAAATAAAATTTCTACTTTTATTTGGTATAATTTTACAAGTGGGTGTTTTGCATTGCAGGTGGGACATTTGCACTGTATTCGTTAATATGCAGATATGCGAAGGTTGGACTGATACCAAACGACCAACCAGAGGACAGGGAGGTATCAAACTACAAGCTGGATACACCATCCCACCAGTTGAGAAGAGCCCAGAAGATCAAAGATAAGCTCGAAAGCAGCAAATATATTAAATTCACTCTTTTCCTCCTCACCATCCTTGGTACTTCCATGGTCATTGGTGATGGTGTTCTAACTCCTAGCATTTCAGGTCACTCTCTACTCTTTTACTGCTAGTGTAATACTATGAGTCTGTTCTCAATGGCTTAAAAGCGGTTAATTATTGTTGAGAATCCCACACGACTAGTTAGTGTTCTTTAAGAGCCACCTAGTTCGATGTTGGACCCCATTTATGTTTACGCTCCAGATGTCCAGCCGTGGGTGTGAGGGTGTGTTAAGAATCACACATCGACCAAGATTGTTCTCTATAAGGATTGGACAATCCTCCCCTCTTGAGGTACCTTTTGAAGGATTTGAGTTAACTTATAACTTAAAATAAGCAACAACAAAAAATAATTTGGAAAAGGGGTGTTTTATAGAATTGCTTTTGCTGAAATTATTATTTTTACTTAAAAATTACGATAAATACAAAATAATCATAAAAATATATTCTCATTTTTTTTTATTTCTCCATCGATTAGATTACGGAAATAGATTTATTTAGTTTTTCAGTAAACGAGAGCAACTCAATTTATACAGAAAAATAAGTTTTCACAAAAATAACTTTTGTTAACAACTTAAAAAAGATTTTAGCAACACTATTCATGTCTTCTTCTATATCTGAATTTGTGATGACTTTGCAGTTCTTTCAGCGGTTGGTGGGATCAAGTCACTTCATGAAGGTAACAACCTATATAAGTCGTATAGATGATCTGCAATCATCTGCTTACTTTCTTCATTATATAATATAAGTCGTTTGTGACAAAATAGATGATTAACTGAACTGAAAATATGGTTTGTCGGACAGATGCAACAGTGGGCGTATCAATAGCAATATTGCTGGTATTCTTTTGTGTTCAGAGATTCGGAACAGACAAGATTGGATTTGCATTTGCACCAGCCATTTCCTTGTGGTTTTTGTTGATAGCTGGTACTGGTCTCTTCAACCTATTCAAACATGACCTTGGTGTTCTTCGGGCATTCAATCCAAAATATGCAATTGATTACTTCAAAAGAAATGGAAAAGAAGGATGGATATCCTTGGGTGGTGTTGTCCTCTGTATCACTGGTACTGAAGCCATGTTTGCTGATTTGGGTCACTTCAGCGTCCGTGCTGTTCAAGTAAGTATTACTATGAGGTCTGGAGTTCGAATTCTGCCCCCATTAGAAATGCCTTAATTAACTATTGAAATGGCATCGCAGATTAGTTTTTCTTTCGTGGTATTCCCTTCTTTACTGGCTGCATATATTGGGCAAGCTGCATACCTCATGAAGTTCTCTAATCATGTTTCCAACACTTTCTACGCTTCTGTTCCAGGCAAGTTCTTCAACCATTTTTTCAGTTCAGCAGATCTAAAATCTTATTAACTGGTTCCTAATTATGATGTACACAGATCCAATATATTGGCCGACGTTCATAATAGCTATAGCTGCAGCTATTATTGCGAGTCAAGCAATGATATCAGGAGCCTTTGCAATTATATCTCAGTCACTAAGCCTAGGCTGTTTCCCAAGGGTCAAGGTTGTTCATACTTCTGCCAAGTATGAGGGACAAGTTTACATTCCTGAGATCAACTACCTTCTCATGATTGCTTGTGTCGCAGTTACTGGGGGCTTTAAAACTACTGAAAAGATTGGTCATGCCTATGGTCAGCTCATATTCCTACACTAAATTCATCTCAGTTCGGTACTCGTGCGGAATAAATTTCGACCGCCAAATGAAAATTTTGACAGTTGTGATATTTTGATTTGGCAATTACAATACATGTTGTAAGATTGAGGATCCAGAAGGACCGTAACAATTGTTGTGGCCTCGTGGGTTCTCAAGCCCACAACAGGTGTTCAGAGGTCAAAAAAAATTCTTAACCGTCAGATTTTTTATTCGGCGGTCAAGATTTTGTCTTCCAGTACAAATCAATGGACTTCTTTCTACCGGTTTTGAACACGTGTGTGGATATGTATTCGGCTTAAGGACTTAAATGGATAAAAATACCCTTAAGACCGATTACATGTGCAGAATACGTGATCAAAAGTGGTAGAAATTCACTAATTTTACACTAATTTAACAAAAGCAACAACCTGCATATAGTTTAGAGACAAAAAAAAAAGTTGAAATAAAAATTTATTGATAACATGTATGGTGAATTGCTGTTAATTTCATCATGTACAATAACATAGTCACATTGATATATGCAGGGATTGCTGTTGTTGCTGTAATGGTTATAACAACATGTATGGTGACATTAATTATGCTTGTTATTTGGAAGACGAGCATATGGTGGATTGCCCTTTTCTTTATCGTCTTCATTTCTATTGATCTGACATATCTATCGTCGGTCCTCTACAAATTCCAGCAAGGTGGATATCTCCCTCTGGCTTTTTCTCTAGTCCTGATGCTCGTAATGGTGATATGGCATTATGTCCACAAAGAGAGATACTTGTTCGAGCTCAACAACAAGGTCTCTAGTGATTATGTCAGAGACTTGGCTAAGAACCCTGAGATCAAACGGATTCCTGGAATCGGTCTTCTATATTCTGAACTCGTTCAAGGTATTCCACCAATCTTTTCACATTTCATTTCTAATATTCCGTCTCTTCACTCGGTTATAGTGTTGGTCTCCATCAAATCTATTCCTATAAGCAAAGTGGCATTGGGGGAACGGTATCTGTTTAGACAAGTTGAGCCTAGAGAGTATAGAGTGTTCCGTTGTGTGGTGAGATACGGGTACAAGGATAAAATTGAGGAGCCTCAGGTATTCGAGAACCAAATGGTGGAGCACTTAAAGGAGTTCATCAGGCACGAGCATTTCATTATCGAAAATGCACCAACAACGGAAGAACACGATTCCAACATTCAGCATTCGGGTTTATTGGTATCAAGTGGAGGAAAGGCTCGAGGATCGACAGTTCACATTGAGGATTCACTGCCCCCAATAGCCCCTCGTGTTTCATCCGGATCCATCCAATCTTTCAATGCAGCAAGATCAACCAATTCCTCTAACCGAATGGCTGCAGGAGCAGTGGTCCATGCCTCGGAAGAAGCATTGCTAGAGGTGCAGAAATCCTTGGAGCAAGGTGTGTTTTACCTGATAGGCGAAGGAGAAGTGGTGGCGAAACCAAATTCTTCCCTAATCAAAAAATTTGTGATCAACAATGCCTACAATTTTCTAAGGAAGAACTTCAGGGAAGGGGATAAATTATTGGCTATTCCTCGGAACAGGCTTCTCAAGGTTGGAATGGTTTATGAAATCTGATGAACTAAGACTAAGAGTAGTACTCTACTCTTTAATCACTAAATATACGCTTGGCGTGGCGTGGTGCGGCGGTTATGTTGTATTTTTAAAAGGGTTATTGCGGTTGTGTTGTGTGGTACTGTATAGATATTAATTTCTTTTTCTTTGGTTCAGCTTTCCCCTAAAAATCAACAAGGAAAATGATCTTTGGCTAAGCTCAATTAGCTAAATATAAATATGGTGTCCCTTCTCTTAATTTTTGTAAAAGCATATATTATTGAAAAATACAAGTCCTGTATAATAACAGGAATGAAAAACTCATTTTGCAAATATAAATAAAACAAACTCATTAACCTTTTAATTATTTTGATTCTCCATTCTCAATGGTCCATTAAGATTAGTCCCACCTCTTCTTATCCACAAAAACAAAAATATATTAAATGCTCGACTTGCAGAAGTGTGGGAGGTGAAACTCAGTACTTATAAACAAATTCGACCCCCTATTTTTTTCACAAATTGCTTAATTAGACTACCAAAGACACAAAATGCACCAATTATAGTATTATTTCAGAGTTGAATCCACAATTTGCATAATAAAACTAATACAATTCAGCCACTTCAAAATTCTCCTTTTCATTTTTCTTTCTTTTTTATTATTTGTATGTCTCAGTGTTTGTTTCTATTGGAAGACATTGAGGGTGTATTCGATATAGGGTGTATTCAATGTAGAATTTATAAAAATTTTAAGAATTTTTAAAGTCCATAGGTATTGAATTTGAAATTTAAAAAATTCAATGAAATCTAGAGGAATTCAATTTAGATTTTAAAAAGTCTATTAAAGTCTAAAAGTATTCAAAACTCTATAGATTTCATTAAATGTAAAATTTTGATGGATTTCCTAAGTTTAAATGTGTATTGTGAAATCTCTTCTAATTTCTCAAAATTTTAATTTTCTCTCATTAATATTAAAATTAAATGTATTTAATTATAAGTTTTTTAGTGATATAAAGAAATATCCAAATAGTTATAAAACTCTATATTAAATATTTATTTCTCAAAAAATAAAATTTATTGTCATAATATACAAACAATTTTCTTCTTAATCATCTTCAAATAGAAATTAAAGAAAGCAAACAATGTCTTCTCTATTTAAGAGCAAATTTCTATTTTCAAATATGAACTTCATTTCCTCTTAAATAAAAAATCAAAGGAAAAAAAGAGTTGAAACAAAACTCATCACAAAACATATTTTAATTAAACTAAAGAAAAAAAATATCAGTAACTAAATTATACAAACTTTCAACAAATAAATCAAAAAAAATCGCAGCTACGTGATCTAAAAAACAAATTAAAGCCAATCACCAAACTTTTTAAATTTAACAAAATAATTTAATTAAAAAAAATTAATAAACATAAACTTTTGAAAATCAATTAAAATCTTTTAAAATCCAAATTGAATACACCCGAGTTTCTGGTTAGTCAAAGAAGAATTATGTTAGGATATGAGGATTTTTCCAGCAAAGACAAAAGAGATTCTCTTCTCTTTGTATATATTTTTCCTTTCAACAACTGTAATTCAGAGTTTATCCAGAAGATTCGGAAAAAAAAAACAAAATTACTCCGGAAATAAAATTAATGATGGAAAATAAAAAAGATGTTTCAGAAAAAAAAGAAAAAAAAATAAGGCTCCCTCAGATGAACAAAGTAATTCTCATCAGTGAAATATTCAGACAAGGCTGAAACTTATTTATATCTGATTCAATCACTGGGAGTAATACCACTAATTAAAAAATGAACACAAATCTAATCTAAGAAGCCATATTAAGAACAGGAGGAAGGAAGGATGGAAAGATATAACCTTTGGCGACTCGTTCTATTAAAGAGAAGGGGAGCACATTTTGATTTTATAGGAGAGCCGGGTGCGGCCAGACTTCGAAAACCCTAAACCTAATAGAAATGGAGTTGCCATACGCGGTACATTTTTCATTTTTTATTTACATAATTTCCCACTGTATTATGTGGTTTATATTTATTCACATCAGAGCAGAGAAATTTTTTAATGTAGACAAATTAGAAATAAATAATCAATTGAACCATATTCATGTGATTTATATTTGTACACATCAGTACAGAGAAGTTTGTTTATGTAGATAAATGAGGACCACATAATCAATTGGACAATGTTCCATGTTGAATTAATTGTCATTTTGGTCATCAACATAGTTTCGCGCAGCCAATTTCATCATTTTTCTTTTTTCTTTTTAACTTTTTTGGTTATCAATTTATTTTCAAACAGCCACTTTCATCCCCAACTGTTTTACGAGCAGTCATTTTGGTCATCAAATTATTTTCTAGCAACCACTTTCATCATTAAATAAGTATTTTTAGAAAGGATGAAAATGGCTGCTAGAAAATAATTTGATGACCAAAATGGTTGCTAGAAAATAATTGGATGACCAAAATGGTTACTCGTAAAATAGTTGGGGATGAAAGTGGCTGAAAAAAGTTAAAAATGATGAAAGTGGCTGAAAAAAGTTAAAAGGGATGAAAGTGGCTGTTTGAAAATAAATTGATGACCAAAAAAATTTAAAAAGAAAAAGGATGAAATTGGATGCGCGAACTATGTTGATGAACAAAATGACAATTAATTCGTTCCATGTTAGAAATTTCTTTTATTTATTTTTAGTTAATTACATTAAATTACTATAAGAGCTCTGCCCGAAAGCACTTCATTCATTAGTATCTACTACCAGTTGTTTAAAAAATAAAAGAAAATATACCTATAACTTCTTCCATTTAATATTTGCCGCTTCAATTGAAGCAGATAATTTACCAACTTCTTTTATCTTTTGAGGAATAATTTACCAACTCGATTAAAAATATTCTGATTAAGGATTTCAAACTAGTTAAGAAAGGAAAAAGATTGGAGGTGGACTTGAAAGCAAAAGATAAGCGGGATAAGTTTATATTGGGTTCTTTTCCCTTGTAGAATTTCAATGAGAAATTAATGAAAGTTAATAAGATAAAAGTTTGCCATGATTAACTACACTAATCTTGTTAATTTAAAAAGTAATTAGTAAGACTTAAATTTGAATCCCTGTTTTCATAAATAATTCATAATTTACAAATTTAAAAACAAAATTATCCAACAAAGACTCCAATAGGAGAGGAAAGAAGGGAAGCAAGAAGGAAAGACAATGCATTCAAGAGTGTTAATGAAACTATAACCAAAATGAAACTATAACCAAAAGGAGAGAAGGAAAAGAGACTAAGCATTCAATTTCAGATATATCATCTTGTAAGCCGATGTCTTATGACACCTCGTGTCTCGTCCAACTCGAAGTTAGCTCTAGAGAATGCGGTGCTAGTAAAGAATGGCTTTAGATCAGTGATACCATAATCAAGCGCCTGCATAAAAGAAAATATTAACTCTTAAGCCTCAAATTTTTTATCAAAAAATACAATGACTGAAATAATTGAAAGTTTAGTATTACCTTGCTCTGAAGCTCTTCAACTTTAATATCAATATGTGATGCATTTGTTGTAGATCCAGACAATATTTCTTCAAAGTACAACGCGTCCTTTACAAGCCCTCGTAGAAGATGTAGGACAATAGCATTGAAATCCTTTTTGAATGTCATGTACTTCTTGAAACTCTGAGACTCCAAATTCCAACGTCAATTTTCCACGAAATAAATATATACTACTTACTGAAATACTCTACTTTCTTCCAAAAAAAATAAAAATAACAAAACAAATTCTCTTGATTTGAATCTAAGTACAGAATCGCATATAGGTTAAAACGTAGATTGATTGGATACTACCGTGAAATTCAAAGGATTCTAGAAACTGATGTAGCATCATGTATATGGAAGGACCACCAAATATTAAGAGGAGAAAACCAATTAGAAGCCCAATATGGCAATGGGGCTATATTTTTGTAGGTGATTTCAATAACTTCATCTTATGCGAGCAGTAGTTTTGCGAAAAAGTTAACAATTATTCTTGATGCGTTTTCTCTAAAAGTTCTGAATGGTTCTATGAAAATCAAATTTTCTGGATTGGCAATATTAGCATACTGGAAGACAAAATCTAAAAGTACTCCGAGGAGAAGGCCTAATGATATTAGAGTTGCAAAAAGCAAAAATAAAATGAAGCCATTAAATAAATGGAGAAAGGTGAGAGAGCCTTGTTACCTTTTGCAAAGCTTTTTGAACTCCAAACTTTTGTGTTGATATAAACGAGTCCAGCAGCACCCGGATTGCCATGTCCACATCTTCTTGGGTGACATGCTGCCTCAGGTGCATCCTCGCATGAGCTTCGGACATCCTTATCATAGATTCTATGTGCCTCACTGCTATTGGAATTCCTTGTCCATGCTACAAATGGGCAGAGATAATAAAGGGTGTTAATTATAATCAGGAGAGAAAAATGAGTTCTCATATTTTCAAGGAAAACATGTATAGAGTTACTCACGGAGGACTCTCTGCGCAATTCAGCATATACTTGAGTAAGCTTGTCTAAGTCTGCGTCATGCAATCTTGGAAACACATTCAGCTTTGCATAGATTATGTACTTCTTTAGCAACTCTTGAGAAATTATCTACACAGTAAGTGATCTTATATCAAAACAAGATGAGCTGAAGACTTTTCAACTAACTAATAGCAAATACATAGACTCCAAAGAAAGAACCTCAGGATCATTGGGAACTGCAGAAGCTTGATCATCTTCTTCTGAATTGATCATAGACCTATAATCTAAATTAGCACCTTTTGGCTGTGACTTGAAATGACTATCAACTACAAATGTTGCTAACATCTCATCAGTGACGGGATCAACCACATCCTGCACAATAAGTTTCCCACCCGGTCAAAAACGGTACATGAAGCAGCTTTTAGCAGTGACAGATTTTCAAGTAGAAACAAGATAAATGACCTTAACAACACAAAGAATGTCAAAACGAGAAATGATTGGATCAGTTAATTCCACATTTTGCGAGAAAGTTTTTGAGGAATCATATCTGCAAAAGAGAATTAGTTATTAAAAGTCAGAAATAAAAAAAATGCAGAAGATATGGAAGTACAAGATATAAAACCTTAGGGACTGCAGCAAAGGACCAAACTAAATGCAAAATGAAGGTCTACCATCCACATCACTTGAGTTCTTAAATTCAACCAGAGGAAAAGGGAAAGAATCGAGTGTCCTTGAATTATTTCCCAATAGTTCTATAAAAGTAAACTAGGTTTTTGCTTTAGTACATAATAATACACTAGCTAATAGGAAAATTCAACACAAGAAAATATAAGCAAGGCAGATTAAGATCAGTTTGTTAATTAATATGTCGAAAACTGCAGACTGCACAGATAATAGATATACATGCTTAGGTGCCGAAAACCAGGCCTTATTCGTTTGCATATTCTCAGGTCACTTCATATACCTTCCTCCAATTGGATTTGCAGCAGCAATGACAGAACAGCGAGCCTGAAGAGATGTCACAATCCCAGCCTTCGATATACTGATGCTCTGCTGCTCCATCGCTTCATGAATGCTTACTCTGGATAAAGAGAAATGATAATAATATTAAAAAATAGAAATAACAATAATAACGACCTTATAAACATAGATACAATATGCACATGCTTACCTGTCCTGGTCATTCATCTTATCAAATTCATCAATAAGGCATATCCCTCTATCAGCGAGAACAAGAGCCCCTCCTTCTAGGGTCCACTCTCTTGTGACCGGGTCTTTGTGCAGCAGATGCACCTTTGCCAGTAGTATAAACAGCTCTTTGTCCAGTCTTCTCAACATATCTGAAAATTTGCAGCTGGTAAATAAAAGCTCAAGCATTACAAGAAAGAAAGCAATCTGGGTACAGACATACTTAAGGAACTGTGACTTGGCAGTGCCAGGATCACCCATCAGGAGTACATTAATGTCACCCCTCAATCGGTGTTTTCCTTGAACATTTTTCTCTTGGCCCCCAAACATCGCAAGAGAAATTGCAGTCTTTATATCTTCATGACCATATATTGATGGTGCAATTGATTTGACAATCTGATTTGAAGAAGAAAACAAAAAACCACACAAAACAATTGGCATGAGAAGACAAATTAGATATTCTAGAAATATAAAGAGAATGTTTATTTGACATCGAGAGAGGGAATTTATAAGAAGTATGCAGTAACAGACCCGTTCACCAATCCTTGGGTCTTTGGCCAACTTCTCTATTTCTTCCTTGTCCTCCTGGGTAAGTTTGTAAGCTGAAAAGAGGTCATGCTTTTTTGTGACATGATTTGCTTCAATTACAGTTGCAAAAACAGGAAATCCATTCTTTGTGTTGAGAGACAGGTCAAAATTATTTGTGTAAATTCCTGTCACCTCCTGAAAATTGGAGGAAATATTAGAATAATGGCACACCTTTTATAACAGTTATATGGAATTTCACTATTTGAATAAACACCAAAGAAGAATTAAACTCAAATGATAAAGGGCCTACAATCTCTTCTCCAGGCCTGGCACAATCAATCAGATCATTTAACAGTATAACTTCCTTGTATCTTGGTAGTCTACCAGCTGGTACAATTCCTGGGCTCTCTTGGAGAGTAAGTTTCTGGTAGTTCCTATATATTGTCTGCATAATCTCAAGATGGTTAGATTACCAAATTGCCTATCATCCTTCAATTAAGGAAAAAAAGGATAATTCACCTGCTCAATATTGACTGTAAATGGCCCTTTCGATTGACACTCTGGGCAGGAACCAACCTTGACCTCGGAATATGAGTTCTGGAAGAAAGGTCCTAAAATTGTTCCACATTTGTTGCAATCATATTTAACTTGTTGTAACTGAGGAAAGACGCCAGAACGTCTGGTCACAACTCCCCCAATACGAATCATGGTGTTTAGGTGGATCTGCCTACGAAAGCACAGGGACAGAGATATCACTGTTAGTTTGACATCAAAGATGAGTAACAGTAAACAGGACGTTGACTATCAAACTTCACCTTATGTTGCGTATCTGATCATAAACAGGCAAGTTGGTAATACGAACATAAATTTTCTTATGAATCTGCTTGTAGTTCGGGTGCAAATCAAACACAACTTTGTTTGCAACTTCTTCCATGACCTCAAGGACTGAATGTGGTGCATCAGCCAGCCAGATGGCAATATTTGGGTGAATATAGATGAACTGTTTGTAATCAATCTCAAGGCTACATCTATTAACTGCATAGATAATTGATCGAGTACGACAAAGAATAGAAGTATTAAGAAATATTGGTTTCGTGACTGAAGGACAGATTGAATGCATTACAAATATACCATTGGTAATGAAACAGGGGCTAGAACTCAGAAAACCCTTTACCTGACACCATCTCGTTGATCTGCCGGAGGTACTCAAAGTCCCCATGTTCATTCTTCGGATTCACATATGTGAACAAAAAATCCTTGAACTTCTTTGCAATGAAACGCCGCACTTCATCTCTGGTAACCCATTCGCGAAGAGTTCCCTGGACCCTGTACATTTCAAACTCACCCTCTTCATTGTCATCATCCTACAAGCAAATCCAAAATATCAATAAACCAGTTTGGGAGACAGGATTGCTGATGTTATATGCTAGCTATGAGAAAGAACTCTATACCTCATAAGGATCGTCGTCAGTTGGGTCAGTCATTGGCACGTCATCTTTAGAGTGTCCCCTTTGTGATCTACCAGGTGAACTCTGCATTGCATCGGTATCATCAAGATTTCTTGGAGCGGTTGGAGGCTTGAAGTCAGGTCGGGTTCGTTTTGAGGGTCTATAGTTGTCATCATCAGTATCTGCAGTTAAAAAGCAGAAACATATAATAATTATAGCTTAAGCAAGCGCCACGAGTCATTAAACTCGAGCCTTTGTAATTCACATGTGCCAAATTGTAGATAGAAATCCAATTCCAGTTTTACTTAGAGACTAGACTATATGAGAAAATCATGTTGACATTGAAACAAAATGGAACCATATACCATCAAGTTGGAATGAAGGACTGTTAATAATAATCGTACCAGCAGCACCACCTCACCTCAAAATTGTTGGTTTCAAAAGCTTCCCAAATATATATAGATGCATAGGTTGATGTATAAAATCATGAATATAGGGCAGCCAATTTATAATACTTTAGCATAGATTAAGACATGATTTACCCACACTGCCACACTAATCCTGCATCAGTTAAGACTTAAGTGATCCAAGAAGCAGCTATGTGCTCCAATTGTATGTGTCTCAGTTACTACTGTAACAAGAGAAGTTAACAACATAACTAAAGTTGAATTACTCCCTCTGTCCCAAATTAGAGGCAAAAAATCATATGTCCAGGTACAAGTCCACATGTGCCTTGCCATGTGTATATGGAATTGGAAGAAATGTACATGTGGTGAATTTTTAGTGGTGGAGACATGTACGGAGACAGACAATTTCTAGCCCATATTACATGTCCCAAAACATATTTTTTCATGTCCTTTCATGAATTCAAGACATTCATTCTTTTTTTCCAATATTACCCTCTCATTCAATGAAACCCAAAATTTATTGTATTCGAAGTCTAGACATGGTTTTTTGGTCATTTGACTCAACAAACTAACCTAACTAACAATTTGTGAAAAATGATTTGGGACATCTAATTTCTGCAATAAGCCAAATTTCTTAATCTGCAGCTTTTTTAACCCTTTATTTTATGTTCTACAGAAACAGTACCGAAAGCAATACGAAACAAATAGAACATGGAGAAGGAGGAGGACCTTGATCATGGAGAAGTTGGGGAAGCTTGCGCTGAGAGGAGGGGCCCACACGAGCATCTCTTGTATCAAGTTCAACCTCAGCAGCTCTACGATCGGCCATGATCTGATCTAAATCCCTCTCATCCTCCATCGACTCGTCAAGTCCCAATGATTCGTACTGGTCGTGTTCTTCCATTCTTCGATAATCCTCCATGTAATTATCATTGAATAGATCCTCTCCTTCTTCTTCTTCAATTTGTTCTTCCGCATCGTCATCATCTCTGATGATTTCGGGATCCACGGAGGCCTCGTCATCTTCGTCGGAATAGTTCTGGCTCGTGTTTATAGGTAGTTGATCTGTGTTAAACCCTACCGATGTTGGCGAATCTGGCGTTGACGGCGTTGGAATTATTCCGTTCTCCGGCGAGGATGATGGAACGTCGTCGTTTTGCTGCTGCTGGCTCCGATGACCTTCTCCGTCTGGGGTTCCTGACATTTTTTCTTTAGCACAATCCTTAGATATTTTTCCCACCAAAATATTATTACAGAATTTCTTTGTCAAATAAAGGAGTCTTGGCTTTTGGCGGCAAACTTTGGCGCCAAAACCGTCTAGGTGCACAAAGCGGTAAAGCACATGCGATCCGCAATGATAGCTCTGACAGATTGTGTAGAAGGACGCATGATCTATTCTTGTCAAGCTGTAATGTGAAAGTTTTAACCATTCAATTTAGCGGTGGCTTTTTGTGGGTACCAAGTTAAAAGTCCTCAGCTTCTAGGAGAAGCCTTTCAACCCGGACTTGATCTGGCCCTTTATCAACTTTCTACATCTTTCCGAGGCAATTTGTAAGACGGTTGATACGTCCATGGTCATATAAATTGTCGATCCTTAAGTAAGATGTTAAAACTGATCTTCTCTTATGTCTGTAGTTCAAGAATTATGACAGAGATGCTGCGGAGAAGAATATGATGTATTTGTTTATTTTATTAGTTTTAATATTAGTATCTCATGTGGATCTAAGTTTTCTTGGGTGTGGCTTTTGTCTGTTATCATGGTTCTCTGAACTATTGTATAACTTTTATTTTCTGTATTTTCAGATTTTCCTTTAATTGTAATGGCCTCGGCTATTTTGTGATTAATGGAAAAAAAAAATTATTCAGCAAAAAAAAAGAAGTTAAAAGTCCTCACACCTATTCGGGCTGCTTGATTTACATCCTCCAACTACTCTATCGGATCGGAGTGTGGGGGCCCTGGGGACATGGGTATGGCCTTTTACTTGTGTCCGAAATTTTTGCCGGAAACCAAAAGCTGCAACCCGTAACATTTTGATGGCCAAAAGGCGCGGAAATAATTGTTTTAGATCGTAATTCGAAATAGTGAAATAACAGATGTTCATTTAACCCTATAATATATTTTCCACAAATTACAAGCTATAAAACCAAAAATACACATGGATTCATCAAAAGATACACAAGTAATTTATCGAGTTTAAGTTTAATGCCATCTTTTTTCTTTAACTTGTGTCAGCACTTATATATGATATGCACATCACTATTTTTAAATGCATTCTTGAAAAACAATGAGAAAATTTCGAATTATTAGCCACTTTGATCATCAACGTTTTTTCGCCTAGTCACCTTTGTCAAAAATCAACTTTTTTAACTTATTTGATCATCAAACAATTTACGAACAACTAAATTGGTCATTCCGTTAGAAACTTTGAAATTAGACGTAAAAAATGATGACGTGTCTAACGGAAAGTCTACATTTCTCTCTCCTCTGAGGGTAAAATTGGAAGAATTTTTTTTGTCCCCTCTTCATCTTCATCATCACCAGTTCACCACCACCTTCATCTTCATCCTTTTCTTCATCACTATTAACACTTGCAAACATGATTTAACACCTAGAAAGTTGAATCTTCCAAAAAATTAGATCAAAAGCTGAAAAAAATTCCCTCTTCCACCAAGAACACATCAAGAAATCATCAAAAAACTGCCCACAAACTATGAACAACAGGTCTGCCAGAAAACAGCAATGAAGAACTGAGTTTATCTGAAGGAAAATCCCCTCTCTACACACCATTAATCTGAAATCTAAACATAAGTTCTAGATCACAGTTAAAATACGAAACTTTCTGTAAATTTAGAGCAAGAAATTCATAACAGAACACCCAGAAAGCACCTCCAAACTAAAAACACCAAATCTGCCAGTAAAATAATCCGAAAAACAGAGGTTTTTCCACAAATAACCTAATCACTACATATAAAAACACTCAAATCCAGTTATAGGTTCTTATTCTCAGTTAAAAGACGAATCTTTCTGCAAAGTTTGAGCCTCAAACTCATAACGGATCAACCAAAAATCGACTAAAACCTAAGAACAACAGTTATGCCAGAAAAACAGTTACGAAAAACTGAGTACTCCAAATAAAAAGCCTAGTCTCTACAACCATTAAACTGAAATTCAATCATATGTTCTTGTTCACAGTTAAAGTACGAATATTTCTGTAAAGTTTGAGCAAGAATCTCTTATCGAATCAACGGGAAATCGCAAAAATGTGCGCGAGACACAATTCTGCCAGAAAACCAAAAATCCGTAATTCTTGTTCTAAACTCGCAAAAACCAGCAAATAATTCCAAAATCGACCTATGTAACCTCATCCCAACATCATAAAGAAGTTTAATCCATGATGAGAGCTTCCAAATCTTCAAATAACTCCAAAATCGACCTATGTAACCCCATCTTTCCGAAAATACCCTCCTAGGAGAGAGAGTAAATTATGTGTTGTTAGACACGTCATCATTTTTTACGTCTAATTTTAAAGTTTCTAACGGAATGACCAATTTGACTGTTCGTAAATTGTTTGATGATCAAATAAGTTAAAAAAGTTGATTTTTGACAAAAGTGACTAGGCGAAAAATACGTTCATGATCAAAGTGGCTAATAATTCGAAAATTTCAAAGAAGAAAAATAATAGATAATTCATTATCACGTCAACTAGCACGACAAGAGATTTTCTACTTAGAAATTAGTGTAAATGCAAACAATTAATAACCCCTACTCTTTATTGGTCTTTCGATAAACTTTATTTACTACCGTTCAAGTCACCAAAGCACGAATACCAACTTTACTTGTTTCTATCTCCCTCTTCACCGAATAAAGATAATCTACTCCGCAAAAAAAAAGTACTACTAACATCTTCATCAACGGTGAAATGAAATTCGACCACTATTCACCAAATAAGACAATTATAAGTATGTCTATTTCTCTCATTATTGTTTTCTTCATTATAGGTCAATGTGCTCGATCGAATTGAACCGAATTACATGCATATAAGGGGTGTAATGTAAGTTATGTAACTACACATTTTGAATTACTCATTGTATAGTGGTGTATTTTGGAAAACGTAACAAGTCTGAGGACTGACTTATAAATCAATAAAGAAGAGAAACCTAATCACAGGAATATAAAAATCCATCGTTCTGTTTAACAAGAAATACACCGCCGAATAGTTGATACCGCCGCATCTTCTCCATCACTATCCGGCAGCTACCATCACCACCGCCGCTATCTTCCCTCTTCTACTCATTTTACTTCTTCCTCTTCGTTTCCTTGTAATATATCGTCTCCCTCTTCCGATACGAGGAAAGGGATAATCAAAGTAATGTTGCGATTGAAGTTGGTATTATTAACAGTAGCAGCAGTAGGATTGTTACTGCTGTTGGTGGTGACTGCTTCTGATGAATCAGAAGCAGTAAGAAACGAGTCGTCAGCAGGTCTATATTGGTCAAACGCGAAAGATGGAGCGGATCTCGATACCAGTTCCGACGGTGGCTTCTCTTCCCTCGACGGGATGCTACACTGGGCAATAGGTACCTTAATTACCTACTCACTTCAGCTCTTTATCCATTTAGTTGGACTCAGTGGCGGATGCTAGTAGCCCGTCACCGGGATCACGTGTCCCTCACAAATTAAAAAATTGTAGGAAATAGAGTGTATTCTTGCTCCAGTTAAATGATATTTTCGTAAGTGACTCCACACCAAAATATGGTAAATCGACCAGTGTCCCACTTCTATTAGATTCTGTATTCGCCACTGATTATGATGACAGTTCTTGTGTTAACTGATTGCTGTATGTGTGATATAATTTGGTTCCCTTTTTCTTTAATTTCTTTGTTCATAGGCTCCTCCGACCCTACTAAGTTAAAGGAAACAGCGGAAGATGTAAAACTCTTGTCTCCTGAAGAGCTGAAACAACGTCAAGCGGAAATTAAGGTAAGGTTAATTGTTTCATGTCCTTGAATCTTTTAGCTATAAGTCGCCAAGCTCATATGTGGCTCTGTTTGTCTTTGTACAGGAACTACTGGAAACGTTGAAAATGCCATCAGATACACAATTGTTGCAAATTGCAATAGATGACTTAAATAATTCCACTCTGTCATTGGATGATCATCTTCGTGCATTGCAACAACTTTTGATACTTGTTGAGCCAATAGACAATGCAAATGGTGGGTGCAATTTTCATGCATCTGCTCTTAAAATGCTTCTTTGTAGGAAGGTTTGGAGCCTCCCAGCTGTCTATGTGAATCTAGAAGGATTTGATTGTCGAAGTAGAGTCAATTTAAGTCGCTCTTGATTTGTGTCATTGTGTGTTAAGAAATGAATATCTTATTTCACACTAGTATTAGTATTTGGATGAGAGGTCAGAGGTGTATAGTGATCTCGCTCTTTCCTTTAAAAAAACGGGATATTCGGTGATTGTAGGGAGTATAATCAAGCTAAGTTATAAGGCCCATATCTGTTGTATTAAAATTAACTTATCTACATACAAATGTTGTATTGACCCCATCAAACCTCTGCTATTTTCTTGCTGGAATCTACTGTACCGTAACTTGCATGAGCATGAATAGAATCTCTAGATGAGAAATCTTTGCTAGTTCAGTACATCCTGCATTATGCACTATTGATTGCTCTGTGTTTTTTTTAACTAGGCCCAAGCAATTTTGCAGTTTGTAATAAAGGTAGAATTATTGTGGTAGATAGTATAGCCGTTTCATGTTGTATTTGCCCAGAAGTATTTCCGCATACTGATCTTTTGCAGTTCAAACAGCATGCATAATGTGATTTTCCATTTTATTTTTTCATCAGACATGCAGAAACTTGGAGGTTTTACTGTAGTTATAAGAAGCTTAAATCATCCTGACCCACAAATTAGGACCTCTTCTGCATGGGTTCTCGGCAAAGCTTGTCAGAACAACCAAGTTGTCCAAAAGCAGGTATAAGTGCAGACATCATTTCTATGTGAAAATGCTGGAGCAAGTTTCATTTGTTTTTATGTTTTGAATGTGGTACTAAAAAGTTGAAATGAGGATTACAGTTACTGCAACATGGTACCTTGACAAAGCTGATGAAGATGGTAAGATCTGATTTTGCTGAAGAAGCCATCAAGGCATTATATGCTGTTTCAGCTTTGATTAGAAATAACTTGGAAGGGCAAGAGCTCTTCTATAGAGAAGCAGGAGAGTTGATGCTTCAGGTGATTCAAGCTGAAACTATTTTTGGAACTTTTGCAGACTTCAATGATGTCTTAAGGACTAGTTTTATTTGATTTTATGTTGCAGGAGATCCTAAGCAACTCAGGTATTGATATCAGATTGCGCAGGAAAGCTGTGTTTCTTGTGTCTGATCTGGTCGAGTGTGAATTAGAAAATGAAAATAAACTGGAGCCACCTTATTTCAGCAATCAATTCCTTTGGAAGGCTGTAGTTGACCTACTTTCATCTGCAGACCTTGATCTCCAAGAAAAGGTATCCCTTCAGCTTTGAATCATTCCCTAATTCGTTCAAGATAATTGGAAGTTTTATACTCAAAATGTGTAAAACATAAAAGCGAAATATGGTTTCCAGATATAATTTGGTAATTATTTACTTTCTCTATACTAATCTTTATTTGTGCTTGCGTGCATTTGTATTACAGGCTCTCTATGCCATCAAAAACCTTTTACTGTTAAGATCAACTGAAGCATTAGTCTTCAAGGAATTTTGTGAATTGGATGAGGCCTTGGAGAAGTTGGGTCAGCAGTTGCAGCTGTTATTAACTGAAGAAAGTCACGGAGAGTATGCATCGGATATAGAAAGCCTTCGAAGAGAAGTTTTGCAAATTTTTCTTGAAAACCTAGATAATAAGGTACGAAAAGAATTGTAAATCTGGTACGGTCCCACACAAAGAACAAAACACAAAGTAGACGCGAGACTAGAAGTAGTAGAAGTGCTGCTATTATTATTTCATATGTATTGATTTAAAACCCTCTATTTATAGTGATGACGAACTTGTAATTCCTCTATCGATGGAGAGGTAGTAGATTCATCGAGTGAAGGGGTTATGTAATCTTAAGGACTTCATCCTTGTAGAGATCAATATAGTAATGTGACAGAGAAAAGCTAAATACATTTCTGATTGATCCAATAGATAATCCTTCCTTTTGGTACTCTTTTTTTCTTTTCATCTTCTGGTGATCATAACCAAAGCCATTATTAACACAATTAAAAGCTCGATTGAGATCAAAACCCGGTGCTAATTAATCTTCCTTTAAATCAATATGGTATTCATTTAACCATTTTTGAATAATCTCAACTTCTTGCTTCCTTTGGTTGATGAGCCAAGCTGGATCATCTATTGAAGCAGCTCTGAAATCAGCATGGTGAGCCCCTATTCCAACAATGAATCACCAAATGTTATTAAATAATGTGTCTTTTCCCTTCAAACTAAGGTACTAATGTAATTAGTAAATGCTTTTTTTTTACCTTTCTCAGAGACTAATGCTACAATGCTGGATGATAGATTCTTCAGCACACTGTAAAAAAACAAGAAGAAAATCCTAAGCCATCACTTATCGCATGCCATATTTACGCGTTACAAGAAGCTTATATAGGCTGATTATTTTAGAGGTCTGATAGAATTAAAAAGGAGGCGGTAACTATGAATTGAATGTTAAAAAAACACTGTTAATTTTATGATCTTGCACTGTAAGGTTTAAAAAAATTCAGTTTTTTTTTGGGTACAGACCTGCCTCTGCTCCATGGATCTTGCATCCCACTAGAGAAAATGATATTACTGCCAAATCTCTTCAGAACCTGCTTGATCCTCTAAAAACCAGCCAGCCAGGTAAAAAACAAAATAAAATTTAACACCTTCAAACTTTTTTTTACTAGCAGCAACTATTTTTGGATGAAAATTCATGAACTGAAAATGGAACTCACCTTGCCACCGAATTCAGTAGTGATCCAATGCTCTCGAGGCCTTACTCCGTATGTTTTCATACAATTATCTGAAAACTCTTTGTAACTGAAGGAAGATGGAATAAACATGCTCTCGTTCGAACAAGTCATTGGCATCACCATCTCTGTACATGCCTAAACAATAATCATTTTGAAAACAGAATTTTACCATCGTGGGGAACTACCCCGGACTGCACGAATAAACCTTGTAAACATTTACATATTTGAACAAAAATAATATCTAGTTTGCCCTTGTTATCGCGTACCTGCCAGTCCCAACCAGAAAGGCCATGATCATCACTACCATTTTCCAAGTTGAAGCATTTTTCAGTCTCTGAGTAGTTATAATAAAGACTTGCTGCTGCAAAAGCCTTCCTGAGCTTTTTTACTCCAGGAGGAAGTCCATCTATAATCTTGCACATCTTTATCAAACAAATTAACACAGCTTTTGTAAGTGAAAAAAGATAGATTTTTTAAGGAGCTCGAAAAACTTTTAAATCGAATCTTGCACCTCCTTTACAGGATAGGCAGGTAATGGCTTCATGAAATTGGCTTCTGTTGCATAATTCACCATAGCTGTGTAAACAAACGCTGACCATAACCAATCGCGAGCTGAATAGATGGAACGGACAGTCCTGCATTTTAAGCAGAACTCGCAAATTAATAACTGTTGAACCAGTAAATAAATTAAAAAAGAACACGTTCCCAAAGTTATTATTTCAACATGGTATTAGCTTATTGATCAAGATTTTCTTCATTTCTCTACTTATACCAAACCGCAAACAGAATATTATCGCGATTTCCAGTAAAATAGCCCGATGATCTCTGACCATTAGTATCCTTTCTTGAGATAACTTACTTGCAAGCTCTGAAGTCCTTGCTGAGCTTATCTAATGATCTTTTACTTGATGATACAGCTTCCAATTCTGTCCAACTTCCCTTTATCACCTCATAACAGTTCAAACTTGCATCCTGCTCATGACCGGAACTTGAAATATGTATATATCGGAACGAGAGGCCGAGAAAAAAAAGAAGACAATGTCATAGCAGCTAGTTTAAGTTATAGTTTCATTGGATTCTACAAACCTTAAAATCTTGGGAAACAGCATCATAGAAGCTAGACCAAGGAGTTATGTTATCAAACTGTAAAATAGGGGCTGAAGATGCCACTGCTCCAATAGCAATGTGTGGATACTTGAGTCTAAACCAAGCAGCCAACACTGAAATAAACAATAATGAATCAACAAGATTAGTACTTTAAAAGTATAATTTGGTGAAAGCTAACAGATGGGAACTTAATAGTATAGAAGTCCGTTCCGCCATATTATATAAGTTCAACTTAGTTACTACTCCCTCGGTCGCCTAGACATACTTTATCAGTTTTTTAATTATCTATCACTTTATGAAAACAAGAGAGTATTAAATGTATTTTTTCCAAACTTACCCTTGTCTTTCATTAATTTAGTCAACAACTAATTTGAATTGTCCAAATATAAATGTATTAATTAAAGGTTAAAAGTGTCTACACATCTTTAAAATAATGTATGCCGATCATTTTCTTAATTCGAGTGCATTATTTTAAAACAGACAGATAAATGGGAACGGAGGGAGTACAACCCTACCGTACTAAATACTCTCTCCGTTCCCATTTATTAGTCGCTTTAAGACATTGCACACGAATTAAGAAAATGATTGAGATACATTAATTAAAAGAAAGATAGATTGACATTTTTACCCTTTAATTAATACATTTATGTTGGGACAATTAAAATTAGGTGTTGATTGAATTAATTAAATGTAAGGTTAAGTTTGGAAAAAAACACATTTAATACTCTCTTGGTTTCTTAAAGTGACAGATAATTAGAAACCGATACTTTATGTGACAGATAATTGGGAACGGAGGGAGTATTATCGAATAGAACCAAGTCAACACTCTTACATAAGTGGCAGATTCTACATTCTCGATGATTTAATCTTGATTGCTTAATTGCTAGACTACCATTATGGAAACTTATGCTAAAAAGATTGTCCCACATCCATTTATGTGTCCTTGGTCACATGAAGATTAACAGAGACCACATAAGAAGAAGGGAATCTACGACTTTTTTTTTCTACGACTTACTTCCTCCATAGGACCCACCAAAGACAACAACTGGAGATGCCTCAGATGATAGGTTTTGCTTCAAACTCCTTATCAAAACTGCATAATCAGCCAGTGCTTGCTGTGAAGTCAAGTACCCTAATGTTTCTGCAGATTTTG
This sequence comes from Vinca minor, assembly GCA_026122235.1. Classification (NCBI taxonomy): domain Eukaryota; kingdom Viridiplantae; phylum Streptophyta; class Magnoliopsida; order Gentianales; family Apocynaceae; genus Vinca; species Vinca minor. Next base: position 2,262,838 of record JAOCZM010000100.1, on the reverse strand, counting down.
TAGATTTCTTTCCAAAGGGAAGTGATTTCCCATAAAACCTGTGCTGATAAATTTTACCAAAAATCCCTTTATTAATCTTCTATATCCATTACAATCAGTAACTTGTTTTCAAAAAATAAAAGAAGATTCAAGAAGGCATTGCAGGTGTTTTTGAAGAAGATTTCTATCCGAAATTCAATGATTTTTTTGGCTTGGCCCCATTTTTTGTATCTCAAACTATTCAACTTTTACGAAATTCAGACAAACACAAAGGAAACTCTATCCAATCCCATATTTTATATCACAAACTATTCAATTTTTACGAAACTCAACGCAGAAAAACAGAGGGAAACTCTATACAATCCCACGTTTTATATAAAAAAACTATTCAACTTTTACGAAACTCAACACAGAAAAGCTCGAAGGGGGAACTCTATCCAAATCCAATCCCACATAGTTTAGGAGAACTTTTACGAAATTAAAGATGAAAACAGAGAGAATTGAGAATAAAATTACTTCAATGAAGACAATAAGAGCATGAAATTTGGGAGCAATATCAAGCAAGAAACCAGTATTAGCAGCAAACCAATCAATATCTCCCTCATTCCCCGTATACACAAAAATTGGACCTCCTTTTCTCCAATACTTGCTGTTCATAAGATATTTCTGATAGAAAATTCTATAACTTTTGGGGTTGAAATTGAAATGGTCAAGAATCTGAGGGAAGTATTGAACTTTATATGGAATCTTCTTGTTCTCATGAACATCCTTGACTAATAAATTCTTCTTGAGTGAAGCTTGGTAAGAACCAGGTACAAAAACTGGAATAGATTCTATTAAAGAAACTGCAAATACTAGAATCAAGAAAAACAATGAAAATGATGAAGAGGAACCCATGTGGGATTTTTCTTCCAAGATTGATAAAGAAAAGGTGGAGAAATTTTCTGGAAGATATTGAGAGTTTTTGGATAATATTATAGCTTGGAATGAATGATTAGACTAGGGAGCTGCTAGTTGTCATGTAAGGTTCCGTATAATTAGTATTTTGTCTACACATATCGGTTACTATTTTTTAATATAACTATTTATTTTTTATAAATAAGATTCAGTCACTAAACCAACTCATTCTACGATGAACATGTTGAACCAGTAGGATCAAAACTGGTAGTGACAGCTCAATTGGTAATGGTGGGCGTTGTGAGACTGAATTGTCAATATGGGGAAAAAGCTGTTTTTTGAGTAGAGACAAGGAAGCTTAAAACAGAAAATGGACCAAGAAAAAGTTACCATGGAGAGGGAAAAATCTGGGGTGGAACGGTCCCAATGGGTCCGGCCCCACTCCCCTCTCACATAAAAGAGGGAGGACCCACCTGAATGACCTGCTGAATGACCTGCGGGACCTACTTTGTAAGTGGGTCCTGTCCAATTTTATGTGAGAGGAGTGTGGGGCCGTACCCATTGGGTCCGCCCCATGCCAGACTTACCCCATGGAGAGGGATGAAAAGATAGTTTTTCTGCATATTATTGTACATGAGAGCACATGTCCTAGTTGGATGTTTCAGGGTCGGGTTTGGACTTCCATCGTGACCTTCCCTACAAGGGACGGTACTAAGCTCCTGTTTTTTCTCGAGAACTCTACTCCACTTTAAGGGAGAAAATGGAAATGGATCGATTTATTTGTCTCGATCTTACACTTACTTACATATCTAACTTCTACGTATAAATTGATTGCACGCTAATAATAAATGTTCAGTAGAGAATGAGATTAGGATCATTGAAGATGTCTCATATCCCACATTATTCCTACAGTAAGATGCTATATATGTTTCTTCAATTAATGGCTAATTCATATCACTATGTCAATGGGTTCGGGCTGACCCGCTCAATTCGAAGCGTGAGCGTAGCTGAATTGAACACGAACTCAATATTAAAACATGATTCTTATGTGAGACCCCGCTCAACCAATATATATATATATATATATTTCAAAAGCTATAATTTCATTTCATTTGTACCAGACTATATGATTTTTTTTTGCCTAATATTAATTTAGCTCACGAAATTAGTTCAATCTGAGCTCACAATAAAATGTAAGATGGGTGTGAATTGAAGGTTTGTGAGTTTACTTGGGCTGAGTTTGAGCTAAACTTTCTAATTTCTTAGCGGTTGAACGTAAGTTATGCTAAATTCGATTCACATAAGTCGATTGACACCAAATTTATCAAGTAATAGATTAGTTTAATGCAAAGACTAGCTATTTTCTAATATTATTTTCAATTATTAGGTATTAGAAAATTGGAAAATGATTTACTCCTACAATTTTGGGGATAGAACCCCTAAACCCCTAAATTGAAGGTGTTAAATGACTATCTTACCCCCTGCTGGTATAAAGAATTCACCCAACTATAAGAGCAAAAAGGTCCGAAAAACTATTTTAATCAATTTTTTAGCCAATAATTCTAGTAGCCTAGCAAGGTCCTAGAGAATTTTCTTTTAAAAAGAACGAGGAAAATATAACTTGGCCGATACCGACTAAGCCCAGCTTAAGACCCGCAATCCAGGGGAGTGGTCCTCCAGACCAAGCTAAAGCCCAGGACTAGTTTATTTCAGATTGTATAAGGAGCCAGCCTGTTAGGCCTAGGCTTACTTCTAAGCCCAGCCCATGGGTAGACAGGCTAATCCAGTTGATTTCTACGGTTGTGACTTGTGAGTTGTGATCTTTAAAACTATTTTTTTCAATCAATATAAAGTTTTTTTGCCATTTTTTTGTGTGTTTTTTAAATATTTTTTTTATTGCTAAACTAAAAAATTCACTACAAATGGCTACTACGCTTTTAACCCATATCATGGAGTATTTAATTAGAAAAATAAAATAACCTATATAATGAGCTTTTAACCTTATTAACGATGCAAAAAAACTCAAATCGGAACACTTCCATTTTTGGTCAGTTCATATACACTTTGGTGCCATCCGATTGACAGTCATACTCCATGCCAAGAAAGGTCTCCCGATAGTTTCACAAATTTTTTTTATTAGTCAAAATAGTCATAAGGATCACATTATCATAGAAAAATAAGTTAATTCAAATAGAAATGAAAGAGGTTTTTTTTCTTCTAAATTTTTTAACTCGTAGCCACTATTTAAAATCAATGCATAAAAATTGAATTTTTGTTGTCAACGAAGAATTACGTCCATCTTACTAAGTAGGCAATTCAACCACTTATATAACGCGATTTAATTTCATATTGTATTATCATTTTTATTCGGCATATATTACTAATTTTTTCCCGAAGAAAATGAAAATAGTATGTGGGTCCCAATGGGAAACCAAATCCCAGTGTGTTGGTTTGTCGTAACACTGTAAACAGTTATGCAAAAACTGTACAACCACTTTGTATTTTAGCCTCAGAAAAGACATCTCTTTTATGCATCCCACTTATTATTATTTATTGCTTCTTCTTCACTTCCTTTCCCTATCTGATCCCTTTGGCAGATATATACAGCTGTTTCTCTTTTATTAATATTATTAAGATTCTTTCTAGATAATTATTACTGGAAAGAAATGTGATCTGGGGTTATTCAACTAGTACCATATCTTAATTGGAATTTTCAAGTTGGGGGCTTTGATTTACTGTTCAGTATTTCCCCCAAAAAGGTGTTTCAGAGATTAATGGCTACTGGTAATGAGGTTAACCTCAATGATTCCAAGGTATTTCACTTCATTTACATGTAAAAATGGGTTTTTTTTTTCTCCTTTTCTTTAGCTCTTTTCTTTTGATTTTTGGCATTTTGTGATCAATTATTGCTGTTTTTACTGGTTTAGTCTAATTTGGTAAATTTGAGGTTCTGGGCATTTCTTATTTTTTGTGGATATTGTATTTTTTTTGCCTTTTCTTGAAGTTTGTATGAATATAAGTCTTGTAATTTCCTTGGTTTGTTTGATAGAAAAGTGGATGATTTAGGGATCTTGTGTAGATGTTGTTGCCCTATTATTTTTATTCATTGAAATTCTGCGTCAGTAGGGTCTGGGTCTGGGTAAGGTCCTGATGTACGCGGTCATACCTTTATTTTTTCATAAAGAGATTGTTTTCAGGTTACGATCTTTATTGAAATTGGATTTCTGCCATACTTCTCCTGTTTGTGATTTTTATGTATTTATATAGTTAATTTTACCCTTTCTAAACAAGACTGGAATCTGGAAAACTTGATATGGTTGTTATCTTTTAGTTAAAGGAATCACCTGGAGGAAATATGCGAATACAAGATTAAATGATATGAAGGTTTATGTTTAACATCAAATTCTAGACAATATTTTAGGAAAAGGTTTCATAAAGCAGAGTAAAAAGGGATGGACAATTTACTCCATACAAACGAGGTTTCCCCGTAGTTTCAAATTTCTCTATTAAGTTTCTGCCTCGTTTGCGGAACAAAAATTTACTGAAGTTTCTTCTTGTTTAACGTGTTTCCATTCACTAGAAAGTTTACCTGATCCGTCCGTGCCCTTTTGATGTTTAGTCTTACTTGCATATAATAACCGAAAGAGTAGTTTTACAGCATCTCAGTTCTTTCACATATTCTCCTCATTTGTACAGTTTCCATGTTAATTGGAGATAGATCAAGAATATTGTGTGGAGTTTATTATGATTCTATTAGTACATTAAAATTTATAATTTCTTAAAAATTCTGACTTGTTGTCTTTATAGCGGGTGGTTCCTCTGAATACCTGGGTACTCATCTCAAACTTCAAGTTGGCATACAATCTTCTTCGCCGTCCAGATGGGACTTTCAACCGCCACTTAGCGGAGTTCCTTGACCGCAAAGTCCCTGCCAATGCAAATCCAGTGGAGGGAGTTTACTCTTTTGATGTCGTTATTGACCGTGAAATTGGCCTGCTCAGTCGAGTCTATCGACCAGTGGAGGATGGCGAAGGTTCGCCATCATTAGCTGAACTTGAAAAGCCTGTGACTTATGAGGTTGTCCCTGTTATAGTTTTCTTCCATGGTGGAAGCTTTGCACATTCCTCTGCCAATAGTGCCATCTATGATACTCTTTGCCGCCGGTTTGTAGGCATTTGTAAGGCAGTCGTGATTTCAGTGAATTACCGGCGTGCACCTGAAAACCGTTATCCTTGTGCTTATGATGATTGCTGGAATGCTGTGAAGTGGGCCAACTCGAGAAAATGGTTGCGAAGCAAAAAAGACTCTAAAGTTCATATATTCTTGTGTGGTGATAGTTCTGGTGGAAATATTGTTCACAATGTTGCTTTGAGGGCTACTGAATCGGATATTCATATCTTGGGTAACATATTGCTAAACCCACTGTTTGGTGGAGAAAAGCGAACTGAGTCAGAAGTACGATTGGATGGAAAATACTTTGTCAAAATCCAAGACCGTGATTGGTATTGGAGAGCATACCTTCCTGAAAGTGCAGACCGCGACCATCCTGCTTGTAACCCTTTCGGTCCAAATGGTATAAAACTTAAAGGCGTCAAGTTTCCTAGGAGTGTTGTAGTGGTGGCTGGTTTGGACCTTGTTCAGGACTGGCAGCTAGCCTATGTTGATGGCCTCAAGAATGCTGGCCAAGACGTGAACCTGATTTATTTGGAGCAGGCAACGATAGGATTCTACTTTATGCCTAATAACGACCACTTTTACACTGTGATGGATGCGATAAGTGAATTTGTTTGTCCCAAGGAGTCAGTTGATCTAATTGAATGTAGAGGTGCTTAAGAAGCTCGACACTTCCTCCAGGTTTATTTCATTTACTATGTTTAGCTATCGTTTGTAATATTGAGTCGCACCCAAAGTTATGGTCCTTTCGACCATACTTTTGACTAGATCCCGGCTCCAACGGCTGAAATTAGTTGTTGGGTGCAGAGGGATTTCGCGATCCAGCTATAAAGGTGTGGTTTAGTTTGATTTGATAAGTTGTGTTTGCAAAAAAAGCCATCTAACTGTATCTAGCAGGTAAGCTGATACAAGATTGTGAACTTTTTCCACTTTTAGCGGCAGGTGCCTGCTAATGTTTTATAGTTAGTCATACTAATATATACTATTGCACGTGTCGGAAAAAATCCATAATTGTAAATATTATAAATTGCATATACAAGTGTTCTAGATTTACTTGAAGTCTGTTTTGTTTTCATGTATTGTTTAGTGATATCGCGGTCCATTTGCATGCAGGGCTGCAGTTCTTGAATGTGATTGTGATACTGTTGTAAGCATCAAGGAACAGCGACTTCTTGAATTACTAGAAAGAAAGTTGCAAAAAAACAGCCCAAAATTGGGTTGCCTTCATGTGTTAAACACTATTATGCTACTAATTGTTAAGAACTTAGAAATCTTCATTGGCAATAATAAGCTAAAGAAGCCAAGGAAGCAAAGAAAGTTTTTTAATCAATGACCTCTAGCAAGATAAGCAAGTGAAATAGCTGCAAAAAGTGTTGTAGCAGATGAAACAACAGTCCAGAAACTCTTCTTCTTGTGTTCTTTTCAGCAACGCAATTCTTCAAAAACTCAACTTGTTTCTTCATTTCCTCAACTTTCTTCTCTGTACTTCTAAATGCATTCTTGATTTCTTCTTCTATATATCTCGCGGTTTTCCCATTCATCTGTTTATCAGTTGATTCAACCTTTTTCTCCTCGTTTGAACAAACGGATTCAGCAGTGCCCTTCAATGCTTGAAGAAGTAGTTCTGAACTGGAATCAGCAGCTACCACTTTTTCTTGCATAACATCTAAAACCTTTCGCTCCTCCGCGAGATCATTCTCGAGAGAAGCTATCTCCTTTTTCAACATATTGCAATGGCTTTCCAAGACTTGTTTTTCACAAGTTATGTTCAAGTTTTCGGACTTGAATTTCTCGACCAATTCAAGAGTTTCTTTAATATTCTTCTCCATTTCAGTAATCTTCTGTTTCAGGCTTACACCATTCTGTTTCTCCTCATCAAATTCCTTTCTAGCCAGTTCCCTCTCTGTTGTAACTTGCTTAAGGGCACCAATATAATGGTTTACTTGAGATTCCGAGTTCACAATTTTCTCCTTTTGAACCTTGGAGGAGTCCTCAATCCTAGCAATAGCATCCCTCAATTCAAAAACTTTCTTTTCCAGTCCAACAATTTCATTTTCCTTTCTAAGCTTATCCTCAGCAATCTGGCTTTTCTCGTTGACAATTTGCTCCATTTTTCGTTTATCTTCATCCAATCGCTTCAATGTCTCCTCCAAATCCATTTCCAGTGAATCCTTTTCTTCGATAAACTTTTCAAGCTTCCTTGCATTCTCATTCTTCTCTTTTACCAATTCATCAATCCTTCTATCCATCTCTTTTTCCTTCTCTAGACCATCAACACCCCTCTTCTCCAACTCAGCCACATAATCGTGCAACTTTTCCTCCTCATTTCTGAAATTTACCACCAATTCATTAAGCCCACTCACTTCGTTTTCCAACTCGTTCCTTTTCATTGCCTCTGCATTCTTCTCCTCCTTGATCTCCTCTTTCTCCCTAAGAACCATCTCAATTTCCTCCTCCATTTCCTCAATCGTCTTATTCGACAGAACCAAACTTTCCTCCATCTCATTCTGGTCCCTAGCAATCAATTCAATCTGCCTTTCCCTCTCTTCTTTTTCCTCCACCACAGCTCTGTATTCACCACTCAATTTCTCAAACACTTGTTGAATCTTTTCTGCTTCACCCAACTTCACCTTCAACTCATTTGCCTCTGCTATTTGAGTATCAAGTTTAAGGTCCGTTTCATGCTTATCGCAAATAACCTTATTGGAAAACTCTTTAGCATTGCGAATCTCAACCAAAAGATCATTCAATCTCTTATTCAACAACTCAATCTCTCCCTCCTTTTCACTCTTCACCTTCTCAATCTCACTTTTCTCCCACACGATCTCTCTAATCTCACCTTCTAAACCCTTCAAACTCATCTCAATCATCTCCTTCTCCTTCTTAAAACCATTCCTCTCCTTCTCAACCAACTCCACTCGCTGAGCAGCCTGCAAAGCAACAAAAACAATCACCACATTCCTCTCCAAGTCCGCCATAACAGCCCTCTCGCTCAACGGGTCCAACTCAGACATCAACGCATCTTTCTCCGAGTTAGAGCGAGTTAGCTCCGATTCCAAAGACCCTTTAGACTGTAGAAGTGAGTCCACCTGTTGTCGTCGCTCAACCGTCTCCTTAAGAAGCATAGCGTTGAGCGATTTCAAGTTCTCAATCTTCTCAGCAGTCTCCTCCATGGCTTCCTTTTGTTGGGTCTTTGCGACTTTCTCTTCTTGGGGGTGGGTCATCTTCTTCTTGGCCATTGATGCAGAGTCCAAATGATTATGAAAATCGGAAGATTTTTTGGGTGGCTACGGAAACGGAAAATGGGGAAAATTGGGGATTGGAAATGAGAGGTCTAGGGTTTTTACGGCAGAAAATCAGTGGTTTATAGATTTATTAATTTATTTATTTTTTGTTTTGGGATTTTGAGATTTTGAATTCAAATTTAGGAGGGCATATTTCACGAGGAATCTTAAGTGGGGGTAACTGGTGAGGGGTAAGGTGTGTGTCACGTGACTTTTGCTTATTGTGGACGTCGTACGATGTCAGAAATACTTTAGATACTGGATATACCTAACTGGCTTAATTTCAAATAATCTTGCAAGGATACAAACGAATACGAAATTATTTATTTTGAATCTATATCAATTTTTTAATTTTTTTTACCAAATTTGAACCCGATCGAATCCATAATATGTGTTATAAAATCCATTCATTCGGATCCGAATACGAATTTGGTAAAACTCGTTTAAAAAAGTTCAATCCTACTCTTTTTTGTTTTTCTATTTTGACTAATTAAAAAACATAAATGTTTAATATAATCATCTTATGAATAAGATGCCACTTCACTTCAATTATTAGGGGTGAGCAAATTTGGTTTTTGTCGAATTTCGACCGAATTCGAATTGGTCGAATTTGGGACGAATTCGGTTTAACTATTTTTGAATTTGGTGTGCCGAATTCGAATTCGAATTTTTTAATAATTAAATATTATTATTGAATTTTTAATAATTAAATATTATATAATAAAAAATATACCCAATTGGTCGAAACCGAATTCACCAATTCTAATTCGGTTTCGAATTCGGTCGGTTTTTTGAGGTAGGAAAAAATGAAAAACCGAATTCAAATAGCCGAATTGGCCAATTTGAATTCGGTGCTCACCCGTATCAATTATACTACAATCCACAGATAATTCTACGAACTAGAATACAATTCATAAATATAATATTTTTCGAAATCGAGTCGGTACGGGTCTAAACCCGACCCCTTTGCAGGCCTAATTTCAAACCAACCAAATGCTTTTTTTTTTATTTTTTGAAATTTTTGGTGGCTTTTTTAAAAATAAAAGAAAGAAAAAAAATATTATGTGGCAGTTGGCAATTGTAATTTTGGGCAAACAATCATCTGTAAACATTCATGTACCCAACCAATTACAATTCGTCATGTATATATATAATTGGAATAAAAGACCACATAGCGAATTCTGATTGGTTGGGTACAGGAATAGAGACAGACGAATTTTACCCTAATTTTGGAGACTCTAAAATGCATTATAATTTGGCTTTTTATAAATTTTATTTCTTTTCACAGACGATTTCAATGTAAATTGAGTTGTGCAAAATTATCTTTAAGGATACAATTAAGCGTTTTGATTGAAAGTATTTAGAGATTTTTATTTTTATTTTTGAATTTATGGAAGCTTTACAGACTAAAGGTGGCTACTTGGACGTTATAGGAGACCTAGCTTTTACAAGACCATCTCGTCTAATCTCATGTTACCTTCACTCCTCTGCTCATCTAGACTAGTTTTTTTTTATTATTTATTAAATGATCTTGTATTATTATAAATAGAGAAAATTTATAAGTCGGGATCAAGGTCTTTGGGCCACCATGGTAGCTTCATATATCTCCTGTACACTGACAAAATACTATCAACTCTATTACGAGGGGTGGTAGTTGGAACTCTTGTTCAAATAATATTGAGTTCGTCCACCACCAAACCTCATCTACATTTAGGGTGGAAATTAGCTGAGTTAATATTAGCTTAACCTCAACTCACATTAATTTTACTTAACTCATAGCTCAACTCATATTTAATGTGAGCTAATTTTGCTAGCTCATGCTCATCTCATCAGTAGCTCACGCGAAGCTCAGCTCATTTATCTACAAATATTTAAAAAAAAATACGGTGACTTATAATATGAGTTTAATATCCAATTTATACAAAATAAATCAATAGATTTTATTAGCACAATGACATATAATATAAGTTTTATATCTCTAAACTAATTATAATATGTAAAGACTGCGGTAAAAAAAAAGAAAAAAAGCTTAGCAAAATATAAAATTAAACCAGTGTAAACCAATAAAAGTTTAGCTACCAAATATTCTAATCCTTATTAAATGACAAAAGTCTTCTTATATAAGCAATTTGATTTTGTGGCATGTTTTTCCATCTAAAAAGATAAAAAGATAAAAATATTGTATTGTCATAAAAATAGTATTTTGTAGACTAATAATTAATTATCATCAGCAATAAAAGACAAGTAGTAATACACTTTGACTTTCTCTTAATGTCATAAGTGACTCGAGTTAATCTCCTTCACAACTCAATGCTTGAATTGCTTTCGGACAAAGAAGATAGATATGAATCAATAACTCTTCCACTTTGATAAGATGAGAAGATTATAAGAGATTTATAGGGTTTTCTTTATTTATTTTACTTGAGAAGATGTGTGGCTACTTTTTTAAAGGATATGTGAGGCTATTTTGTTTTATATATGTATATATATATATATTGAGCCAGCTAATGATTTAAATGAGTCGAACTATATCTAATTCAATCTCGACTCATATTTTAGATAAGCAAAAAATCTCAGCTCATGTATCTACAATGAATAGAAAGGCGCGTAGTAGACCATAGCACATGTATTTCTTTTTGCTATGAAGAAGGAAAAACGCACTTTCTTTTGGACGCACGGCCATGGTAGGCTAAGGAATTTTGATATATAGTGTATATATTTAGGGCAGAAATATTCCATTTTGGATTTGTAAGCCCAAGTCGAAGAGAAATTAAAACCCATTTTAATTCTTAAACCTGATAGAGTTAAATATGCCCATTTGTTTGATAGAGTGAAACAATAGCATGCCTAAGCTTGCATCAAAGCTATAAAGTTATGTTTTAATAAATAAAGACTCCAAAAGTTTCATTTCTTATTAAAGTGAATTCGTGTTTAAATATAAATTCTCACAACTTGAAACCCAACTTTCAAACTAATTCAATATGAATTATCATCACATAATTGTCTTCTACCAAAATTATATCCACTCTCTATCATGCCAATAAAAAAATTCAATTGTTATTTCAAATTAACTTTCTGCATTTACAAAGTTATTTAGCCTCAAACTAGTCACTTCCAACATAATTTGCATCTTTGTACTCAATCATGTGTTTCTCATCGCATTTAACAAGAATTAAATAACTCTAATATGTAACATGTAATTCATAATCAGACACATCATATAAGATTTTCCATTTTTTTTGAAGTCCGACTAGGCGGTTGTCCCATGTAGGGGAGAGAGATACCTCACATGAGGAGGATGATAGCCCTAGAAAGGGAGATTTTAAAACTTGCATCACGAAGGAGGAGGATATCGAACTCGCGACCTCACGGTCGTGGGCAGGTGCCCGCCCCACTGGGTTAGGACACCTTAGATAAGATTTTCCATTTAAGAAAAGGAATCCTCGCACTAGACAGAGCAATGGAACTCCGAAAATAACAATTATTTTTCTTGCCAAAATAAAGTATCTTCAAAGTGATGATATGTACCCAAAAAAAACTTCTAATAATATTAGTATGTCCATGCACTTGCGCAGCTATTATAAGGATGCTTATTTCTGGCCTTACTTTGTAAATCACATTACCAGCAGACCAAGAAATATTCGGTTGGAATTATTAAATCAAAATTATTATTATTTAGGAGAATATTTAGTTTTGGTAATTACTAATTTTATTGTATTAGATTTGTTTTAATAATTTTCTAGTCAGATTATATTTCCTATATATCTTTGAGATTCTATTAGGTTTGACTCCTATATAAATAGAAGAGTTTGTCTACATATTCTGTGTGACTTTGTGTGTGTTTTGGAGTAGAGTTATGGTGTGGTTAGCATTATTGATCCTTATGAATTTGAGAGTTTATAGTTGATGAATAAAATATTGTCTTCTCTTCTCTGTAATTTTGTGAAATTTGATCTTTGTATTTATATTACTCTACCACCAAAATATTTATTAAATATATATGTTTTCGTCACACTTTTAAATAATTCTTCACATCCTACCCTACCCTAATTACTAACATTTGACCTTTACGAAGCTAACACATTCAATGAATACAAAATCGAGATTAATAAAATCCATTAATTGCCAACTTATAAAGAACAATTAATCTTGAAAAAAAACAAAGGAGATCACATGTTTTTCTATTAATAAATTCGAGATTGCAATCTTATATGTATTGGGCTGTTGGCCATTGGCCGGTGCTACAGATCAAACATGACTGTACAATCTTTTTATATTTACTCACATGGCCTCCAACCTTGTAGAATTATAATATGGAAATGTAAGGATAGAGCCAAAGCAATCTCAGACTTTTTCCAAATTGTCTGAGTTTGAACTCTTAAATTACAAGTTAAAGTTAAATATTCGATTGTTATATTGAATCGAATTGGACAAATTTTGATTCTCAGATTTCTTAGAGCACGATGTTTAGACAAGCATGTCTGACATCAGATAAACATATTGTAAACTTGAGTCCCTGATAAGAATAAAAGATTTGACTAATATATAAGTATAAACCTAGGTATTCACTATCATCTCGGATATTTCTTTTGGCATAGCGAGTTCAATTGACAAGTAGATGGTGGTAGATGCTGCCAATCCCCATTCATTCCAATGCAAATGTTGAAATCAACCAACTTCTTCGCCATATTACCAAATATAATTATTTTTTGTTCTTTTGTTAATAAATAGCAAATTCTAATAAACCTATGTCCATATCAAAGCCAAATTTTACAACACCCTTGGAACTATGGTAAAAGCCAGAAGTCATACACTTAATAAGCATATCTAAAAGAAGTAATGAGAGTGGTTGTCCCAGTGGGGGAGCACTTCGACACCCCCCTCCCCTCCCCGAATAGAAAAAAAAAGCATGTCTAAAAGAAAAAAAAGGTGCAAGAACTACAAATAATCATAATATTATGACTGGGAATACCAAAGCAAGGTTTAAAATAATTAATCTTTTAGGAAAAAAATCACATGCAAAAGGTCCATTTTGCATTTGCTTACATTGCTCATAATAATAATAATAATACAAAACAAAGCTCAGAACATATTTCATCAGAGACTTCTTTTAGTAAATTGACAGCATTTTCAGTGCAGAGGAATTGATCCACCAGCAGCCAATACTTGTTTCTCCAACTGAAAATTTATTAATTTATGCAGATTTTTAGGACCACTTCATTTTACAATTCAGATATAAAGAATAATGAACAAGGTTGAAGATAAGTTATTATTTTCACCTTGAACATAGTCTCAAGCCTGTTCTTCACTAGGGTGTACTCATTATTTAGTAGTTGCAGACATTTTAAGCACCTGTCATGTCCCAAATTTTCCAAGTAAATGTACTAAAACTCGTACAAAATAGATAGTCTTAATCTATGTAAATCTAACTACACTACAATAGGGAAATTCGTATGTCCTTTCGACATCAAGACGGAACTAAAAACTTCATATCAGAGGACAAAAAGCTCTAAAGAAATACATAAGAATAGCAATGTAACCAATTCCTAGACCCAAGAAGTGGGGATAAGGGCTTGCAGTTCCTCTCATGGGATTTGTCTGGGGACAAAGGTTCAGTGAGGAGTCTGAGGAGAGTGAACTGACAGAAATATGTATTCACCATTTTGTAACTGAGGTGGCAGAGGGAGATTGAAGGCATGGTTTTTGATTCGATATGCATCTGGTAGTGAAGGGTTGCCATATATGTGTTCTCTAAAGTCTTGGGGCAAAAAGTCAAATTTTTTAATGACGTTACTAAAGGTTCTTATCCAACACAAAAAAAAACAGAGCTTTTAAAATTTTGAGGCCGACACCACCCTGTCCCTATAGATAGTCCCCTTATAGTATTGAATATGGATGAGTAGAAATATGATGATATTTTTGAAGGTCCAATCAAACAAGACTAAGAAAGGGGTTTAAGATTGAAGTTTAGCAGAGGAAACATACCCATCAATGTTCTGTTCTTCACAATAATTTCTGAAGGCAATGCATACTTTTTGAACCCTTTGAGCACCAATGCTGTTAAAAATCCAAACAATTTTCTTCCATCAGTCAAATGATTTTTTTTTTTTTTAAAATAAAAATGTTTCTGCCTTAAAACTTAAAAGGCAGAAATTACCTGGAGCTGCTTCCCTTCAACTGATGAACATGAGCATCCATTTTCTTGTAATCCATAATCTGTTGGCTCCTAATAACAGAGAAGCAAATTCTCAAAAGATTAGCCCATTTGATTTTTTTTAAAGGTTATCCGGTGCAAAAGGCTACTGCATAAAGAAGCGGTTCCCAGCTGTTTATGGGATGTACGCAGTTTTACCCTGATTTTTTAAGAAAAAAGCTGTGTTTCCAGGTTGAACCAGTGACTATCGCGACAAACACGAACTTCCCCATTTGAAAAAATTTTATTTAGAAAAAAAATGAATCAAGAACCATTTGACAAAAAGACACACAAGAAATATGATACTTACAAAGTTTTGGCAAGTTCATTGATAAGCCTCTGAGAATCCTCAAAGAAAAGATAAACTACCTCAACCACAAAATCTGGGTTACTTTCATCTTGCAGTTGCTGAAGTTGTTTGAATTGATCATCAAGAAATCCCTTCAAAGACCCAACAACAAATCAAAATCACAACAAAAAATTTCAACCAAAGACAAATCTAAGATTAAAGCCCATCTAACCTCTTTGTAAAGAGAGGTCGTGTAGTCAGATAATTGTCTCTGCAATTGAAGAACACTATCCATTTGGTCTCTCTCTCTCTCTCTGAAGTTTGTTTTGGAATCTCTTTAATATAGAATCAGTTGTTCATATGCCACAGCTTATTTTTTGATGGTTTCTTGGAGAAGTTGAAGAAAGGAGATTTGTTGAATTCAATGAACTGAGTACATAAGATACTATGTTGTCTCTCTTTTTCACTCTGACGGATTTTGTCTTCTCTTCTTCTCTTTCCTCTCTGTCTCAACTCATTATGTTTTGGCAGCTACACAACTCTTTTACATCAAAGCTGTTGTAAGATCCAAAATTTATTGCCTATGTAAACACCCCCTTACCCCTACCCCCACCCCATAATTTACCGTCTGATTTTGGGGCGAATAATTATTTCAATTAGTGTTGTGATGAATTAATTTTGATCATCCACCATTTAATTTGAAGATTAAGATAACTGTCCGAATAATTATTCAGTCGTCGAATCAAAAGTTTCAGATTATTATTAAAAAGAAAATAATTGTCGACAAAGCAAAATTGGTTAAAACTTAAACTTAAACATTATTTACCCTTGTTGGTATAATGGATTCACCCAATTATTTACCATTTTACCACCAATTTAGTCAATTAATTAACTAAAACTTAGCCACCCAACACTACTCTTATTAAAATTTGTTATATATTAGAATAGCCTCTTGGAAATTAGCATGGGATAGAGAGTTGTTTTTTATTATTCACTTGCGTTGAATATGACAACAAATAATGTATCTTGGATTTTCCAAATACATTTATTAGTGAGATTATTCATTGAAACATGTGTTTTTTTGAGTTTTTTTTTATGAATAATTACTCAGTTGTCATTAATAATATCAGAATTGACAATTAGAAGTTCGTATTACTCCTTCAAAGCTTGTGTTTCAATGTATGTAAAGATGATACATGTATCTAGGTTATATGAATTTAGTTGACAAGAATTTTCTAAAAGTAAATTTAGAATTCCGAGATAACTTAATGTCATTTATAAACATTCCATTTCACCTAGTCTATAAATATAAAACTCCTATTCTGTTTTCGCCACGAAAAAATGTGCATCTTCTTCCCCTACTATTCTAAGTTCTAAATATTTTATCGTGTTACTATTTAGTTTGTTCTAAGTTCGATGAGGGGAGTTTTCGGTGCTAAACTATTTCTTCGTATTCGTTGTATGTTGGAAGACAAACGTCCATACAACCTATAGATTTGTTTTCGTTACCTTAATTCTTATTCTACTTAGGGGTGTTCAAGAAAAAACGAACCCGACCAATCCAAACCGATCTAAACCAATCCAAATCGATTTTTCGATTTGAGCGGTGCATTAGACTGATTTCGGTTTGGACTAAATTAAAACCGAACTTTCAGTTTGGTTTAGGAAATGTTATAATCCAAACCGAAATCAGATGTTTTATTGCAAAAGAGTCACATATATATATATATATATATATATATATATATATGACTCTTTAGCAATAAAACATACTCCCTCCATTTTAAAATAATGTTAAACATTTTTACTCTAAATGTTTTCCCCAAAATAATGTTAACATTTGCAATATCAATGAATATTTAATAAACTTTTATCATTTTTACCTCTCTTCTTACTTTTCTTCTAACTACTATTCCAATATCCAATGAATAGTTAATTAGGATATATTAGTCTTTTCGACTTTTACTCTTATTTTTTTTAGGAATGTCTTAATCTATGTGAAAAATCTAAATGTTAAAATTATTTTGAGATGAAGTGAGTATTTTAACTTCTTTTTTATATCCATGACAAGCAGGTTCTTCAAGTATTAAAGAAAGAGATTGAAGGGTTATTTATATGTGATTTTAGATTCGCCTACGACTTTTGCTTTATTGTGCAATAAGAATGATGTATTTTTTGCATTGTTTTTGCTTTTTTCTTCTTTCTTGTAGCATGTTTTTGAAGTTTAAAAATTAAGATAAAAATGTATGTTTCGTTATTTTGTTTTTATTGTGTTTAACTTGGGAAAACCATAAACCTATTTCTTTATATTTTAGCAACTATGTAATTATATAAAGAATGTTTTGTTTTTTTTACTTTATAATTAAAATATTTTGTATCTCACAAAAATTGATACAAAGCGAATGTATCAGTTTGAAATTTTAAATGGTTTGTATTGGTTTAAAAAATATCAAACCGAACATTTCGATTTGGTTTGAAAAATGTATAAGACCGAACTAAAGCGAACCATGAACACTCTTAATTCTGCCTATGGTGAATAATTATTTTGTTCATTATGTATTATTATTTTATTATAGTTGAATAATTATTCAGTTGCGCTTGATTTATTATATTATCATACTAAATATTTATTTACAATCATAGCATAAGAAACCCGAACTGAAATATATATTTTATAACTTCTCTCCTCAGTAAATTCAGGACATGCATTGCACCTTTTAGTTTACTTTACCATTTACTTTTGAACATTGCTTCCTTTTTTAAACTAGTGCAATCACCCAAATTCATAAGCAAGTGGGATTATTATAAAGAAAGAGTTAATAGTTATTTATAATACTAAATTATTTACGAATTTTTCTTTAGAGTACTCAACTATTTTTTTTATCTAAATATCTCACTCAACTATTTACGTTTATCAAAAAATATACAACCACCCATTTTTTGAGTGTTTTTTGACCAGCGATGTCACGTGAGTTGCTTCAGATCATGAACAAAGGCGAAAAAGAAAAGAAATATTGGAAACGTCGGGCCATAACTGCTTAATTTGACAGACCCGTTTGCCCTTGCAACAACAAATTAAGCAGTTATCGCTCGACGTTTCCAATATTTCTTTTCCTTTTCGTCGTTGTTCATGTTCCGAAGCAACTCACGTGACATCGTTGACCGGAAAACACCCAAAAAATGGGTGGTTGTATATTTTTTGATAAACATAAATAGTTGAGTGACATATTTAGATAAAAAAATAGTTTAGTACTATAAAGACAAATTCGTAAATAGTTTAGTGCTATAAATAGTTATTAACTCTATAAAGAAAATATAGTCATCAATTATATGTGGTGTATCATCTTGTGCTATAATAAATCCATGGAAATTGTTCTGTCCATGCTTGTATTGCTTTTCTGTGAACCTTCATTCCCATTATTTACATTTATTAAGGTTTCAGTTAGACAACATCTTAAATTTTAAATTTGAGTTATAGTTCACATCTCTTTTCATAATTTTTTTTTTTTGTGAAATTTAAAATAAAATTTCAAAATTCAGGTGCTATCCAATGTCAACTACTAAGAACTCATTGTTACAGTCCAATATTATATTTTATGATGATATAGGTATAGTTCATAAAATGTTTAGTCATAATGTCTTTATAGAAATACATCCTACTTAGTGATGAACATGTTATATAGTATGAAGAATTGCATATATTCTTCGTTACATGAACGTGTTGTGGATTGAATATAGTTTTAGTTTGGTCTTATTTCACACTTAAATCGAGATCCAAACTATTTTTATATTAAGTTTAAGTATGAAACATCAAAAATTAATTATCTAAACAGACTTGTAGTCTATTCAAGTTTAAGACTAATATGAAATACAATTCAATTCTGACCCAATTTTTATTTTTATACATGAAATGTTTTGTTTGCTGCCAAAAACAAATTTAGTAATTCATTATATATACATGTCTTGATAATCATATATGCATACATTGGGAGGGAAACCAATTTCCCCCTCTAAATTATACAACGAGGGTTTTAGAACGTTATATCTTGGAATGGACTAATTAAATGTAGTATATCTGTAATACCAACTTTTAAGTTTGGTTAACAATGAAGGACTTTTTTAATCTTCTGAATAAGAGGGAAAAAAATACACTCCTACCTAGCCAATAATTGGTTAGATCAGTTGGACGTGAGGTTGATCTCCTCAATTAGAGATTATTAATTTAAATCTTGAAAATAAAACGTTTATTGTTGAAAAAGTCGTCTTAAAATGATCACTGCAATACCTGAACATGGAATATTCTATAGTACACATTTAAAAAAAAAATACACTCCTCAACTTTATGGGGTCAAATCTGAACAGTACAGATGAGGTGTGTGTGACGAAATGGAAATGGAAATGGAAATGGAACCGGTAGTGATGGTGGGGTGGAAGAGAGGTTGATGAAGAAGAAGATAGATATATTGTAAATGAGGGGAAAATTGAATAAAGAAAAACAATTTATACACTCAATTGATACAATAAAATAATTTTGGGTGTCATTTAGAATTAATTATGATTTTATCTTTGTTTTGACTAAATTACCCATCAGCATCGCCTTATAATTGTCGAAATTCACTGATTTTGAGCAGATTTGGTATTTGTAAATAGCGTGAGCATAATGCAATCACAAATTTTTTTTTGGGCAAGATCAGAAATTTGTAAATAGTGCATGGGCAAAAAAGACTAATTCCTCTATCTATTATATACCTGCTTGTCTTTTAAATTGATTTATTTAGTATACATGAAAGCTAACACTAATCATGACATTTACTTTACAAGGTACTCTTAACCTTTAATGAATGTATACCGATGAGAAATTTTATCTTGGTTAGCGAGTAAATTTAAAACTTATATCTAGACTAATAAATGCAAATACAAGTAGGATAAAAGATCAATTCTCTTTCCTGTGAAGTGGTACTTTTGGCCTACGCGTATTACGTTTATGAGTTTGGATGTAATTTTTAAACTTACTCACCACCCAATATAAACTACTCATATACAAATGAGTTGAGATTTAACAAACAATATGCAACAAGTAGAGTTGTCAAAATGGGCGTATGTCCGCGGGCATGCTCGCCCCGTGAGATTAATGGGCGGGTATGAGACTATGAATTTCATGCCCATTTAAATGCGGGTATCAACGAGCATACCCGTACGGGTAGCGGGTCATGCAGGTATGAGCGGGTTGCAACTTGGCATGCCCGCTTTATTTATTTATTTATTTTTTAATTTTGGATAGGGATTAATAAGGCTATGCAAACTTCTCCAAAATGAACAAGAGTCTTGTATATCCACTATCTTCTTGCACGAGTTCTTACCAAATATAGGAGTCATCTTCTTCCTAGAAATGTACAAGCTCAAATATGTATACGCAGTTGAATTCATTTTTTCATCTATGAAAGTAACTAAATTATATTCTAACTTTTCATTTTTCATTTATAATGTTTTAACTTCGTAAGATGTGTGTTTTATATGTGAAGATGATGAGAATGAATCAACATTATCTACAATGAATTCAAATAATACTTCTAGTGTTCATGATCTAGATCAATAGATTGACTTCAATAATATGTTTGTTAATTTTGGACAGTTCATCTTGAATTATTCTTAAAATTGTGGATTTTGATTTGATTATTGTTTTTTATAACTATTTTGGATATTGTGGAATTTGATTTGATTGTTCTTGAACTATTTTGGATTTTTATTTCCCCTTCATATGACTGTAAATTGTACGTGAATGAGAAATAACTGCATTTTGTTGATTTTTTCGGATTTGATCTATTTTTTTTTCAAAAAAAGAGAAATTAATAATAATTGTAGCTGGCATGCACATCTGCCCACAAGCATTCGGCGAGCGGATACAGGCATCAATTTTTATGACCCGTTAAAAAAGCGGGCATGCCCGCCCATCCGCGTTTAAGGTATGCCCATGACGGGACGGGGCAGGATGGGCTACCCGTTTTGATAGTACTAGCAACAAGTAACAATTCATGACAAGATATTAACTCATTGATCGTAATTTCTCTTACTGAATAATACTTCCTCCATTCCTAAATATAAGACTTTCAGAGTAATTAGCGAAAATTAATGAAGTAAAAAATTAAGGTGTTTTTTAAACAAAATATCAATATTACTCTCTTAAATAGAATTAGTAGCATATAAGTTCTATTTAAAATAATAATATTAGTATTTTGATTACAAAATACTTTGAATTTTACTTCTTTAATTTTTACTACTTGTTCTGAAAGTCTTATATTTAGAAATGGAAGTAGTACATTCTGATTTTAATTTTAAAAATTAATACTTTAAAAAAAAAATCAAAGAACAAGCATGCTGTCATCCATACTGTCTATCTGCAACTAGCTAGTGAGACCAAAATCCATGTTTTAATCTGCCTATTGAAACATTTTTTTTTGTTGCTAAATCTGCCTATTGAAACATGACCATGATAAAACTTTGTATTTTTTTTTCAAAAAAATAGGAAAAATAGGAGAAAGAGATTCAATCAAGTAACATTTGAGTTGACACCACATTACTGACCACTTGAGAACATGAAAATACTTTATAGACCAATTACCAAACTTACACTGTGATGACGCATATCAATGACGAATGACATCTATATCTTCAATGAGATAATCACTATTTATACCCATTATCTAACTTTAAAAAGCAAGTTATACCCATTATCTTTTTTGTGTGCCATATATAGCCAGTATAATTTTTGAGGTGCCATTTATACCCAAAATGAGGATTCCGATCTTGCTAGTAGAAAGCAATTAATCGTCTCTCTGGTTTGCAGGAGATGAAATCATTCCAAGCGAGGAAGACGCGAGATCGGCTTTCACCGAGGTGCTTACTCACGCCTCTGAATCCTGCTGTCCGATTCATCCTCTTATCATCCGATTCCGCCTGTTTGGGTATAAATGACACCTAGAAAATTGTATTGGCTATATATGGCACACAAAAAAGATAAAGGGTATAACTTGCTTTTCAAAGTTAGATAATGGGTATAAATAGTGATTATTTCTATCTTCAATATTTCTATTTCAGATTCTGTCTTTGCATCACAATTCTTGTGCACAACATGTAAAATCAAGGTGACTCAGAAAATGTGACTCAGTGACTCGATTAAATTGGAGGACTTGTCTTACCCACTACAAAAAATCACCCCATATTGAAGGGTTGAAATTTTCATAATGCGACTGCCAATATTCGATCTTTCGTCCTTGTGTAAAATCTACCACTCCATAATCAAATAGGCTGCCTTTGCGGACTTTGCATCACAATTCTATTACAACTACTAGTGAGGTCCTGTCACAATGAATTCTTTGATTTTTGAAACTATAGTATTCCTAGTTAAATTTCACATCATGTTCACAAGAATAATGAGATTCCTATGTCCACTTTCTTCTTGATTAATGATTCTAGATTGATTTTCATCATTTATATATGGATAATATCATATGGGTCATCACTTTCATGTTTAATTGACAAATTTAAATATCAAACATAAGTTTTAGTTTGAATCCTCTCATCTTCTCTCCCACTCTTATAGAGATATTATATGAAACAAATTTTTTTAAAGAAAAAAATATACAGAATTGTTACAAAAAAAATATAAAAACTCCAAATTTTTTTTTGAAGTCACATGAGTAAATGAGGCAATCTCAAAAGAGTGGGAAAACTGAATAAATTTAATTAAAACATCATTTTCACTTAGGTTTTTATGTGTGAAAATCATCTGTCCCCATTCCTATCCCCAACCAATCAGAATTTACTATATAAATATTTTTTTCAATTATATATACATATGGTGAATTGTGATTGGCTGGAGAGAGGGATGGGGACAGAGAATTTTTTGCTGTTTTTTATATAAGATAAAATTTCGTATAAAACAGTACTTATAGTTAATTTACACAATTACATGTTAAGACAATATTGATAACGATTTGAGTTTCTCCTAAATAATTTAGATAATTCAATATGTTACTAAGAAGCAAGAAAGTTGATCACACATCATTTTCCTCAAAGTAGGTTAGATTACTAATTGAGACATAAAACCACTCTTTCTTATCTTAATCCTTTGATACTTCACATCTATGCATTTGAAAACTAACAACATATAATGCTTTTTCTGTACACAAAAAGCGATATTCACGCCCCCAGGGTCCCCACCACCTGATCCGACAGGCATTGTAGAGTATTTAAATCAAGGTGACCCAGCGGTTCAATTGGTGGGAGGCCTTGTCTTAGCCCACCGCAAGAAGCCACCCCCACATTGGAGGGTTGAAACTTCCACACTGCGACTGCCAAGATTCGAACATGCGCCCTTATATATCTACCACCCTCAAATCAAGTGGGCTACCCTTGCGGATCATATAATGCTTTTTCTGGTTTCTAATATATGTGGTTGTAGCTGCTGTTGTTTTATGATTGGTTTAAATTACTATCTTGAAAGTGACTTTTGGCTATATTATCTGTCCAACTACCCTACTTGTAGTAGCTTTTTGGCTTTGGCTTGACACTTCCAAACATTTTTTTTTATTTTATTTATCGAGACATTTATTACAAAAACATTAAGCATTTAAGAAGCAGAGAAGAGGGTCGAACTCATACCATTTACGTTATTAATTAAATTTCAGTTTTGATCACTAGACTAACACATCTTCGCCAAACAGGTTGTTTAAAATATTTATTAAAAAAAACAAAAAATCAATTTCAAGGTAGTATTTGATTAGTTGTTTGTCATTTAATGTCCTGATGTTCAAAATTTCATCTATACATTGTGATGATTTTCACTTGTCAGAAACTGCAAAACGTGTCTATCATTCAAAGCATCAAAGTAGGTGACAAAATATTATGCTCTCTTCTGAGTTCTGTTCTTTTTCTTCACTCTTTTTTGTTTGGATTCAAAGGGGAATAATGAAAGCAAATTCTTGATTGGGTAATCTCAAGATTTAGCAAACAAATCCCTCAAAACCTGCTGATTATTGAACTAAGTTACTGATATGGTCTTATTTTAAATAGGATCTGCATTGTATTTTAGAGTGGAGAATCTTCTTAGGAAATTTACCAAATCGAACTTTGTGGAATAGATGTGGGTCTACTTGGATTGAGTTTGATTTGGGATTGGTTTGAGTTTTGGTCTCAAACTCAGACCCAAACCAGCTTTGGATTGAGTCTGGGATTGAGACTGGAGATGATTTAACACTTCAGATCTCAATCCCAAACTCAATCCAAAGCTGATTTGGGTCTGGGTTTGAGCAATCTGTCTCTTTCGTAAATATTGTTTAGTATCATGATACACCGTTACTTATATGTGTAACTTCTTACAACAACAACAACATAGTCTTAATCCCACGTAATTAGAGTTGACTACATTAATTAATATAAATTTTATGTGTGGTCGTTCGTATGAATACATTCCCTTCATTTATTTATTTTTATTAAGTAAAAATGTCATCAAGAATGATATGAATTTGTCAAACTTGGATGAGGATAAAAAACTCCAACTAAAATAAATAATAAAAAATCAATCAATTTTTTTTCCTGCAAAGCTCTTCAAGATTCATCAACATAATATTAGAAAAAAAAATCAACATTTGTTTGAGGGTGATTCTTTAATTTCAAGAAACCTATTAGAATATAGAAGTTACTATTTAGGAGTTACCTAAACTTTAAATTTGATTTCTCCTCAGAATGTCCCACTTCGACAGTCCACACGAGACACTCAACGTTCTGTTCGGCTTCGCGATTATGTTTGCAACATTGTTGTCCCCTCGGCTCACCCTTCTCAAACGACTTCTTCAAGTATGGTCTATCCACTATATAATTATTTATCTTTATGAGAATTTTTCTACTTCCCATAAATGTTACTTGGTTTCTCTTTCCCGATATATCGAGCCTCGCAACTATGCAGAAACAACTCGTTCATCTATGTAGCGGGACTCTATGGCAGCCGAAATACGCGCCCTTGAGAGTAACAACACTTGGGGTATATGCTCGATTACCTCCTGTAAAGAAGTCCGTTTTCAACCGTTTGGCCTATAAATTGAAGTTTCGAGCTGATGATTATCTAGAACGCCCTACATCTCGCGTGATGGCTAAAGGTTACTCTCAAGTAGAGGGGAAGGATTTCACTGAGACTTTTGCTCCAGTTGCCAAAATGACCACAGTTCGATGTCTTTTGCTTTGACAGTTTCCAAATCTTCCAATTAGATGTCAACAATGCATTCCTTCATGGTGATCTTGCAGAGGATATTTACATGGAACCACCAAATGAATTTTCGCCACTTAGGCCAAATATGTATTGCAAGCTCAAGAAGTACATATATGGGTTTGAACAAGCAGGAAGGAAACTTGTTTGGTAAGCTCACCACAGAGCTTTCCAAACTTGTCTTTAGTCAGACTGTAACAGAACCTACCTTATTCATCTATCGGAGACCTAATATTTTTATTGTGATCCTAGTTTATGTTGATGACATCATTCTCAAAAGAAACGGCATCAAAACATGCCAAGAAGTAAAAGGGTACTTGGGCTTTAAATTTACAATCAAAGACCTTGGAGTTCTCAAGTACTTATTGGGCATAGAAGTAGCACATTCACCAAAATGTTTATTTCTGTGTCAAAGAAAGTATGATGTTGACATTCTAACATAATGTGGTTTATACTGGTTCACGACCATGTTCTACACCAATGGAGACACAACTCAAGTTGACAACTGAGGATGATAGTGGAAAGTTAATCAGAGATTCAGGACAATATAGGCGATTAGTGGGGCGATTACTTTATCTCACCATAAAGAGGCTCAACATCACTTATGCAGTCCATAATCTTAGCCAGTTCATGCAAAATCAAAGGGAAAGACATTGGGATGCTGCAATTCGACTTGTTCGCTATATTAAGGGCAATCCCGAAAGAGGAATTTTTCTGTCTTGAAACAATCCCAATGCATGACTAGTGGCTTATTGTGATTTTGATTGGGTTGTTTGTCCAACAACTAGGAGGTCCTTTACGAGGTACTTTATTCAATTAGGAAACGCTCATATTTCTTGGCGATCCAAAAAGTAACAAGTTGTATCTCGATCTTTAGTTGAAGCCGAATACAGAGTTATGTCCAATGCAACAAGTGAACTAGTTTGGTTAAGAGAGCTGTTCAAATCTCTTGGAGTCACTTTAGGACCCACTAAATTATATTGTGACAGTCAATCAGCGCTCCACATTGCGGCCAATCCAGTCTTTCATGAAAGAACTAAGCATATCGAGATCAATTGTCATTTCGTTCGAGAAAATGTTCAAGATGGAACACTTGTTACTTGTCATGTGAGAACAAAGGAACAACTCGCCGATGTGTTAACCAAAGCTTTGGGTCAATGGATTATCTGGTTAGCAAGTTGGGTGTTCTCGATGTCCACACTCTAACTTAAGAGGGAGTATTAAAATATAGAAGTTACTATTTAGGAGTTAACTAATAAATTAGGAAAATACCTAATCCAAGTTTAATTAATTAGGTCATATGTTATATTGATTTCTTCCCAATGTATAGTAATTGGCTAAATATTGTGTAGTGTGAAGTAATTAGTAGTTGATTAATATAGTGTAGGCACACATGTATAAATACCAATGTACTAATTCTTTATTTTGCAAGAGTAAAATATATATTTTCCCTTCAAATCTTTTAAAACCTCATATAATTTTTCCACAAATGAACCAAGTAATTTTGTTGAGAGAGTTTGAGAGGCAGCGGTTGGAGTGTGAGATATTGTTTGAGAGAAATCAAGAAAAAATTGAATAAAAAATACCCTTGAAAAGTTTAAATTGTAGAATGAATAAAATTTGTCTATCCAACGGCCATGGTACGTTTCGCACATGCGAAAAACTGTATATTCCGCAATATAACCGAACATAGAACATCAATACATATCCAAAAGAGTGACTTTAGAAAAAAGGAATTTAGGGACCACTTTTAATGTTAACTCTAATTCTTGATAGGGTATGAGGAGCATCTAATGGGTCAGTATATAAAAAAGATAGCTTTGAGTTTTTTTTTGGTTCAGGATCATCCGGTGTTCAACCCGACCGACCTAACTAATATGGACAGAGTGTTGCAGAAATTTGGATTACCCCAACATCAATAATTCCATATAATTGATATCACCGCGGATAGCTTTGGGTTAATGCAGTCATGCCACTCCAAGCCAAAATATTAAGATTTGTGTAGGTATCCAAAGCATTCAATAAAAAACATACAAGTCATAGACTTTGATGGATGTTCCATATGAGAACAAACTTGTACAGCACATTTGGCTGTTCATTTCGCATGCGTTCCCAAAATAATACAAATCTTTAAGGTTGCATTAAAAAAAAGACCTACTAAGCTACTAGAATTATTGGCTAAAAAATTGACTAAAATAGTTTTTTAGACATTTTTACCCTTATAGTTGGGTGAATCCCTTATACCAGTAGGGGGTAAGATAGTCATTTAACACCATCAATTTGGGGAGTTTAGAGTTTCTATCCCCAAAATTCTAGGAGTAAATCATTTTCCTAAAAAAAATACAAATCTTTAAGGTATTTTTGTTTTTCGCTCCTGTTCCGCTACTGACACCTATTATGTGTGCCGACTAATATGGATCATTGGTAGTTTAATTCAGCATTGGGAAATAACCAATCACAGTTCTCTCAGCTATTGAATTACTCTCTCCCTCCTAAATTATTTATTCATATATTTTTTTTAATTTGTCTAAAATTAATTATCCACTTGCTAGTTAAATGGTTCATTAATGATGTTTTTTTCCACTCATACCTCTTACATATAATATTGGAGAGAGAAGAGTAGATAGAGAAAATTATGTATAATTAAATTGAGAGTAAAATTAAATAAAATCATGTTTGACATTTTACCATATCATGCTATAAAATTTGATAGATAATTTGAGACAAATGGAGTAAATAACCGGCGATCAAGATTGATTTATGTTGTGACATAATAATTTTGGACTTTTGCATCACTCAATAACTAAATTACCATAGAAAATAGAATTTTGGGAGGGGGCAACTTTTGCATAACTTGTGTTCTAGTCCTAAGCAATTGTGAAATTCTTTTGTTGGATATATGCAAGTTGCAAACATACAAAACCATTACTTACCAAAAAACAGTCTAAAAAGAACATGACAAATTCTAAGTTCTAACCTTCATATGGAACTCTGTAAAACCAGTCCATGGCATTCTAACCCATCAAAGTACCTGTCATAAATTACCAATACATGTTTTCGGGAGATTCTATGCTGTTACAAATAAAGAGATTATCATATATTAAATGAAATGTACCACCAAAAAAAAAAGTATCTCTTTCATTTTATTTTATTTTACCATTTTCTTTTCTTTAAAGAACAAATATTGTTACACAGGAAAGTAAAAGATTATCCACATATTGCACCATCAATTCTAATATACATGTACATGATTACATGCAGAGGAGAAACCAGGAATTTTTGCGCTCTTTCTTGCAAACACAGGGATGCGCCAAGAATATACAAGTCATTACTTCACATCAATTGGTTAGTAGCATTTCTCGCGAGGTATGCGGGGCCCACATCATCCATTCAGCTTCAAACCATCCAACATATTGGATCATGACACAAGGCTGACATAGTAATGTATTAGCCTGCAGAAGCAGAATTTTTTTCATAAGCTTGGCAGTTAACAATATTCAGTGGCAATAAATTTTGGGAATAAAAATTAGAACTGTTTCCTTTCGAGCTGAACCAAAACAAGAGCTTGGTATAATGATAATGGATTTGGGCAAGTAATAAAACTATAATGGCTGTAACATGTTAAATTTTGCATAGAGATTGTGTACCTTCCTCAGAAAAGGCAAATACACCTCCAAGCATACCATCACTTTCACCATCTTCCTCAGTTTTCTCTCTGTCACGAGGAGGACTATTACTGCTATCAATATCAGTAACCGTTTCTGTTAATTCATGCGATTGGTCATTAGCTGATTTACAATAACCCTCCTGGAAATACGGCCCAAAATCTACAGGGTCACGCATATCTTCATGCTCTGGCCCTTCGTCGATAAGTTTCATGCTAATGTCAGATCGACTGGAACTAGTATTTGAGTGTTCCCCAGCGATGGCACTGTTTAAAGAATGAATCTCCCTAGCAATAGCTCCTTTAGTAGAAAGGGAGGCCGCTCTTTGGAGAGGATGGACTATTTACAATGTAACTTTCTTCAAGAGAACGCATGATATTTGCAGATGATTCGGGAAATGTCGAAGACCTTTGGATAGGAGGAAGAGAACCAGATCTTCTTACTCCATCCACATCTAGTTTTCGATGAACACCAGAATAGGACATAAATGTGTCCATTACATTTAAGCTGTGCATAACTGCTGGGGTTCTAGCGGAATCTGAAGAAAATTTATGCAACATGTGTTTCATCAGTAAACATATGGTAGTTAAAATTAAGAGAAAAAAAAAATTAATCAGACAATTTGAGAAATAAATATGTACCAGAAGCTCGCTTATCAACAGATCCCTGTAAACCTGACTTGGAATTAGAGACTACACTATCTTCGAACTTCTCTTTACTACTACGGGAGTCAAAGGAGCCAAAACGCAACCTGCCAAAGAAGGAAGCAGAACTGCACATTACAAATTCAGACTAGAGAGAAAGAATGACTGCCATTGATGATGCAAAAGACAGATGCAAACCATGGTATAAAAAGGACATCTATTTGCTAACAAAAATGTAACTGGCCTCAGGCACCAATGATTTCAAGCAACATAGCCCTTAACGATCCTACGAATAAGCAAATTAAAAGCAGAAATACAACTCAGAATTAGGAGACAACGGGTAAATAAAGCTAAAAAAAGAAAGGGGAGCTGATAAACATAAAAGCATTGGCATATCATCTTTACTGCTTTCCCAAGTGTCCAGCCCTCAAAATCATATATGCTTCTCTATAATAAGCAAGATCCATACCTGTCCATGAATACAGGAGCTCCTTATTTTTTGTTCTAATTGAACTTTTTGGATTCATTTTCTAAAAAAACTCCCAGTTTTCCAGTACCTTATTTATTGCAGTAATACCCTTGTGATTTCCTTAACCTAACCAGAATAGGAAAAAGATACATCTTTCCCCCTCCTTAACCCAGAGTTACATTTCCACATAAAGTGGAATAATTTGCAATAAAAAACACCAGTAGGAAGAAATAAAGTCAAACATGTGATCTAATCAGAGAAGCTAGTATAAATAATAAACTGAAGAATAACATGCACTTGGAAACTTCCTCAATGGAGAATTAGATTTATCATGTGACATTTTATTCCTGAATTGAATCCATTAGCAGTTTCCTCAAAAGTTTTACTAAGTCGATCATTTCATCAGTATCAAGATAGGTTCCAAATCTACCTAAATAAATTTTCAACATCTCGTGAGCTTCAAGTTTCTTAACCAATATTATAGTCTATTTTAAATAACTCACCAGAACCAACCTTCCCTAACGAATTTCAAAGTTCAATTAGATGGATACCAGAACACCCAACTTACCAAACCTCGAAATCAACCTCCAAAGTTCCAAGTTAAACTTTTCTAGCAAGTTCCATAAGAAGAGATGAGATGACTACTCTCCACTCAGAAAGATTCACTTCATTACCTGTCATCATTCCAATCATTTTGGATTCTGTGGAAATTGTCAAATACAGGAAGCAACTCACGGTGCCTTATTTCAACTTCATGGACAGGAATATTCTCTATCTCAGTTTCTCCAGAAGTACCATCTTCCCTGTATTTATGCTCTTCATACTCATGAAGACTCATGGTGTAGAAGTATATCTGAAACATGGAGATTCATAAGCATACATGTTTAATTGCAAACTTACAACAATTGCAAGACTAAATAAAGTACCTTTGACTTTTGCCAAATTGCTATTCTCCCAGACCATCTTGACTGCACCTCTGCATTGGAAAGATAAAAATGGGTTCGTTCATGTGCTTTCACAACATCCTTTTCCCCAAAGTCATTATCTTCAACAGAAGATGTATCAATTACGGTCTCTGCAGTTTCCCGTCGACCAAGGGTAGTTCCCTCTGTATATTCCTCTCTTTCGGGCCAATCTGCTCTTCGACAAACATCCCACCACTGGACAGGTTCAACCTTCACCCCAAGGTCATCCTCTTGCACCTGGACCAATGGACTAGTCCCATTTTTCAAAGTCAAATCATTCTGTTCAGCGCCAACAGAGGCCACCAATTCGTACTGGATAAGATGACCCGAGGGAGAATAAGCTAAAAGGTGCTCTAAAGCCTTGGCATTTGAAGGAGAATATTGAGTTTTATGGCAAAGAGAACTGTGGAAGACAGCAGCAACCACCCCAGAAGGCACAGCTACCTTTCCTGCTGCAGAAGATGCAGCATTGGTTACTGCGTGCAGCCAATTTCCACTTTTTATCCTACAAACAACAGATAGAGTGATGGGTGCAGGTGGTGGTGGAGATGTCTGCCCATTTGTCACAAATGATGATGAAGACCACCATGGGATGGAATGAACTAGTGACAGGGTGGGCCCATCAACACGAGAATGCAGTAACTGAAGACCAGTCTCACCACCAAACGGTGAGAGAACAAATATGTGACAGGTTCCCCTGGATGATGTAATTGCAACCCATTGACTATAGTGACTAAAACAAATGCCTTGTATTACCTGTTAATGAAACCAGAAGAAAAGAAAAGAAAAGGAGTTGCATAAATCAACAATATGCCATCAATGAGAAAGACTGTCCTAGCTACCATGTAATGAATGTAATATTTAGTCATTCGGGAGAAAATATTAACAGCAATAACAGATACCCACAGCTGAAGTCATGCCACGATGGAGCTTGTAGAGATGAACGTGAGATGAACTCCAATCATACATTTGAGAGCCCGACCCATTTTGTAATCTAGCAGGCATGATACGGAAGATGTTTATGTTGTTTCCATGTACAGAGGCAGTAACTAGAAGCGTGCCGCTAGAATCAAAACAAAGTGCAGAAATAGGACTACTGTGCCCCTTGAACTGCGAAATAATTGCTCTGGATGAAAAATCTTTTATGACAATCTGCAAACCGAAATTCGACAACCATCAATTTCCTAATTTCAAGAAAATGAGAAACGTGCTTTGATGACAAAACCATTATGTGATGCTAATTATGAAGCATAGTTTTTAATACGATAAAATTGGATTTAGTCTCATACCGAACTGCTAAATCTTCCTTTGTTCCAAACCTCACCTTTAGTATATGTGTACTAGTATGTTGGATAGCAAGAGGCAAGAAGAGTTTAAATCCAATATAAAGCTGTACAGGAAGGAGACTGGATATGACATCTCTAAATGGAAGGAACATATTTCTTTCCGAATTTATAGCATTTCATTACTGAACTGCTATGGTATTAACTAGGGGAAAATGCTGGAAGTATTCTAAATTTGTAAAAGGTTTACCGTCCCGGCAGCATCTGTTTCAGAGGAATGTGCTGCAGCCTTTCCAACTTTCCAGCTACCATTCGATGTCACAGGTGAACTTGAACCATCAGGAATAATTTCGTGACAATACTTGGACAATGTTTTGTAGCCCATGTCACCTAAATTGATTAATCCAGCTGCCAACTGCTTACTTGACTCCATGGCATAACGGGCAACCTGATTTCCACTACTAGGTGATGTGGAAGGGCTAACGCCCAGAGATGGGCTAAGACTTTGAGGACTTAATCGGCCAGTATTTGACAGCAACGGATTATTGGAAGCATAAGCCAACCACCTCGGGCCTACAGCCATTGGACCATATCCAATGTTTAACCCAATAATACCCTGACCTCCCAACTGAGGGACAGGATAGGTTAACACGCTGAACTTATTCTCTAGAGTAAGTGCATCGAAACAATATATCTGCCAAAAGAAAGAAAACAAAATTCCTTTAAGACAACTGCATTTGAAGATATTGCATTGCACCCCTGATCTAAAATGATTTAATATATCTTTGAATGAGAGAGCCAAGTCCAGAAAAGATGAAATCAGGCAGTCAGCAATTCTCTGAAATATTATCTCATTCATATAAACCATATGAGTTTATTTGGGCAAGTTTTCCTACATATTAATAACAAAAATAGTACCAACTTTGATAGACCGTAGAAATTGAAGCTTACTTGTGATGCAAGACCAACCGCTACTATTTGCGGACTGCATCTAACCATGTATACTGTTGATCGGAATCTTAGAACCTGTACATAATTGTGAGATTTTAAGGAATAAAAACGAACAGCTGTAGGAGAATTTAAAAGGTTTCCTGCTTGAGGTTCAACAAGTCCATCTCTTCCACTATGCATTGCACCTGGAAAACTCGCTTCATCACTTGCCACAACCAAAAGCATGGGGTGTGATGCCCTGTAGCCTTCTTCACTTTCATCAGATTTTGCAGGTAACGGTTGCATCTGCAGAAACGTAACTGGATCATCACGCTTAGAAACCAGTTCACTAACACTTGAAGCATCATCAACATCAAGCACTTGAAAACCATTGGAATAACCAATGAGGAGAACACGTCTGACAGAGGAACCAAGTTCAAGTCTGTCAAAGGAAGACCATAAAACCTGGATAGGGACAAACAAAATATTGGTTAAAAAGACTTAACTAAACTTACAGACTTCTTGGAATAAGAAGGTAGATAGTGAAGCAGACTAATACATGTATCTCTAAATAAAAAAATAAAACCATAAGAAAAGACAGTACTGGTACTCGCCAGCAACAAATACTAGACCAAGAAACGTCCTTAGTATCTTAATCCAAATGCAAGGTAATGGATTTTGAAGCATAGTATAGTATAATCACTTTATTTGAACCTATGCCAAACAAAGGTTCAGTATATAGAAAAGGTCTCCTGCTGGTCACAAGGTGATGCACTTGATCCTCCTCATACTTGGATCCGAAGAAGAGACTTGTAAAATAGGTACCAATCACCCTTCCAACTTGCAATGTGAACAATTCACATAGATAAAAGATATTTCAGCCATACTGGTTACGAATTGATTTTTTCTTTTCTTAGCTATACAGTAACAGTAGATGTAAGCAAGACACTTCTTTTGTTGCATCCCGCATTCAATCACTCACTCACATTTGCTTTTGATAGAGTGAGATTAGAATATCTCTAGCTAATACAATGCATGCCAGGTAGGCAATTTGCTAAGAAAATTTAAAACTAAATCACAACCCAAAACTTGTATAATGGTCACAGCAAATAATGCCTAGGGATAGACCATGTGTGCATAAGAACCTTGGTGAAAGATTTTTAAGAGAGAAGAGATATGCACAATATACATCCACCAGATCTATTATCACAACAAAGTAAAAACAGGAAAAATCTCACAAGATTTTTAGACCCAAGTATCTTAAGAAGAAAAAGATAACCAAAATAAAAATTTCCGCTATTTACATGACCAAATAATGAGAAACTAAGTAAGTAGTTGGAACCTTTTCATTTGCAAGGATGTAAACATTCCAGCTGAAGGCCGAAAAAAATATATAAATATAACTTGCAAAAGGATCCACTCAAATATTAACTAGGATCCACTCAAATATTAACTAGTGTCAACGGTCAATGTGTCGTGTTGTATTAGTATGACCACTCATAAGACGTGCTAAACACCTCTTGATTGCCACATATTTGTCGCTACCTCGAAACCATTACTTTATCGGACTCCCAAATTTAATTGTTCCGACAGGCGACAATAAAAAATGAATCAAATTATTGGTTTATTTCCTTTTCCTGACAAAGTTTCACACATACAATCATGATACGGCAATTGTTTTTCTCTCCGAGTGCAACATTTTCACTTGGATCAAGTAATTGAGCTCATTTCCATCTTTTCCAATTATTCAAATAATATGTTCAACAATTCAACAAATGTAACATTTTCATTTAGCAGCTAAAAGAAGTATTTAAAACTCATCAAGATCCAATCTTTGACACCCAATCAATCAGAACATAAGACATAACCAGTCCAAATTAAATCATTAATAAATCCTATAATTCCCTCCAAAATAAACCTCCAGGAAATCTTCCCCAAATCCACCGGAATCCAACTCTATATCACATAAAAACTTAAAACCAATAGAAGACAGATAAAATCAACCAAAAAAACTAAGAAATAAATTAAAAACAACAATAAATTGCAAAATCAAACATATACCTGATCTTTGTGAAGATCATCAGAGGAGTCTCCGGAGATAGAGCCGGCGACAGAGGCACCAGCAGACTTCACATTAGAAGACACCGTCTTGATACAAGACGATATAAACTTGAGAGAATTAGGTAAGAAACCATTCGAATTAACTGTACTCCCATTCCTACCATGATTATTAACCTTAGCACTATTATTTCGATTAAAAGTTGATGTTTTCTTCATAATACGGAATCAACACAAAATCTTCAACCGGTCACCGGCAAATTCACCGGAAAACGAACAAAAAAATCGATTATCGAAAAAACAATAGTTCAACTCCTTCCACTTCCTCTACAAGGCTTCTGCCGCCGCCTCCGCCAAAACCAGCTGTCTTTACCTCCGCCTCCGATTCCGAGAGCTGACGAGGATTGATTATGATCAGATTACTATTATTATCAAGCATTAAAATTGGAGAAAATCAATCAGATAAAGAACAATTGAGAGAAATCCGGCGATGTTGGTGGTTGTTGGTGGCGGTGGGTGGCGGTTTTTGACCTTCAACGGGAGAGATGGAGAGGAGAGGAAAGGACGTGAGAAACGGTTGCTATTCCTTTTCTTTCTTTCAATTTTCTTTTTCTTTTTCTTTTCTTTGTTTCTCTCTCTAAAACCTGGTGGTGGTTTTGTAATTGTAAGACATTAATGAGAGAGAAAGAAAGAAAGAGATAGAGACAGACAGATCTTTATGAAATGATGGAAATGAACTAATACTTCCCCTTATTCTTTGCTTCAACCCCAAAACCCCCTTTTTATATCTTTTCTCTTTGTCTTTTTAAAGGAAGTTTATCTGTTATCGAGTTTTAATCGATCTGGCATTTATGCTATATACTTAAAATTTATCATGATTGTATATGATTTTAATAGTGACTTAAATTATTTTTCTCGTGTTTATATTATGTTGATACATAATATTTTTTTTGTACTTAGATGTATATTCTGTTTGATAATAATAAATTAACAAAATAATTAATTGTATGAGTTGTTATATTTGTTTACGTTGTTATTGATTGTATAATAATGAAGGTTTTGAAATCCGGTCCCCGGATTGGTTGGACCACCGATAGCATGCTTTGCGGTCCGGTTTGCCTCCCAAAATCGATAGAGATAAAAAAAACATGTTTTCTTTGTTTAACCCGGTAAAATTTGACGGTCGGACAATCTAACCCGAAAATTGGAACGGGTTTATTGAAACTGGTCGGGTCAATATGTTGTAAATTGTTTTTTTTAAAAAAGGAAAAAGTTAGTTATTATTGTTGTGATTGTTATTGTCTTATTGGATTGCCTATGATTTATGTTTATTATTTAATATTGTTTGGAGACTTTATTGGTTATTTAGAATTTTATTATAATGACCTATTAGTTTTGTGAATGAATTTACATAACATTTTGTTAATTTTCAAGTTTGTATTAAGCTGATGTTTTAAGCTTTGAATTTGTGCATCTCATATTAGTTGGAAAATTTCACATTTATTTTATTTTAAATAATAATTATATATTATATATTTATTTAAAATATTTATGACGTCACCAGGTCGATAACGGTCTGCCCACCGATCCTACCAGTGACCCGTAACTCGATAACTTTTTCGGGTTGATGACCGGTTCGGGTTTCAAAATCTTGATGATAATGATAAATATTTTCTCATAATGTAAGTTTAAGTAGGTCCAAAAAGTTTTTGCATATTTTTTTTTATCATCATTGTTTGTATTGATAAATTCTACCTATAACATAAAACTAGACTTGTAAAATTTTCCGTTGAATTTCTGATTATTTGATGATTGTTTTAACTATTTTTTAGTTTATAGAACATCAAATAGAAACTTACTTAGCAAAAAAAAACATCAAATAGAAACTCTTATACTACATCAGAATTAAAATCCTCTAAAGATATAGTAAATCAAGTTCTTTATTTCTTTGGAATCAAGAGAATTTTAAGGTAAAAATTACATTTTTTTTCACTCTCAAATATATAATATGGTCTTAATTATTTTCTCATCATTTTTTTTTTTTTATAGATTTTTTCTGATATGAATCATGGTTCAATGAATCCAAATTAGGAGAAAAATTATCTCTTATGATGTTGATGAATCTTGACCACATGTTCCCAGGGACGAAGCTAGGAATTTGACATTGTGTGTGTGTGTGTGTGTGGGGGGGGGAGCGAAAACTACAACAGTATGAAAAACTACATATAAAAATGGCAAAAAAAATCTTGGAGGCGAATTTGATAAAATATTTCGAACTACATATAAAATTTATTATATCTATTAGTATTTTTAAAAATTTCGAGGGTGTCTCCGCATGTTCCATATCAAAATTAACCTTCTTTTTGTACAACTCCATAATGTCTAGTAAGTTTCAAAGTTGAAAACCAAATAATTGCTTAAAATGTTGGGGAGGTTAATGAAATTGACCAAAAAACATAGGGGGCTCAATAATAATAATAATAATAATAATAATTGAAACAGGCCCGTCTCAATGACAATATTTGTTTTGGTTGATGCACCGTGTCGAAATAATACAACATGAGTGTACGTATGAGATCTTCAAAAAATGTGCTTAAAAAATATTAGATACTTTAAAAGATACTAGATTCATTTGTATTCACGTATTCGTGTCCGAATTTCAAGAAATATCCTCGTTTAGAGATATAAACATTTGACACTTAGATATGTATCTGCATTCGAAATTAATCTGTACCCGAATTTCATATAATAAAAATATTAAGTGATTTTAAAAAATTTAGCCCCTCAAAATGAGAGGTCCGGTTCCGTATGTCACTTTGGACATACGGGATAGCCGGACCTGTAGAAAGCGTGAGAAAAATAATATACGTCACGACACAGGCATTGAGAATATCTTTGAATTAGATGCGGAAGCAAACCTGGCATTTTACGGCCATCGATCTCCCTTATGCTTCTACCATACGGATCCTCTGCTATATTCATTCTTAGATTCCTTCATATTTTTTTTGGGAAAATATTCCATGTTTAGATTCAACTACTAAAGGAAACAATATTTATTAATTCTTATTTCGTGAAAAATAAAAGATTGAAGATAATTGATTATAATTAATTAGAATAAATACAAGTACAGTAGTACTTTTTTTTGGTTTTGTAATAGCAGGTTCGGAAAAAAAAAACGAACTACTTTGTAAATTTTAATTTCAGTTCAATTTTTTAGGGTAATTTTAATACAAAATTTTTATTTTTAGAAAAAGTGTAAAATTCCTTTCTAAATTTGATTAGTTAAATGTGGTTTGCTAAAGATATAAACCTCGACTAGCTTTGGGACCTGCTTAATTGCTTTGAAATCACACTGAATCTTCTCTAACTTGTACGACCTTCTGTAACATTTTTAAATATATATGTGCTTATACATTTTTTTTCTTTCTTAAAATTATTTTCTGATCCGTGTCGGCTACCTGAAAGTATGCACAAAGTATGTCACAAGAGAAAATTGACTCCTGATTGATAATATGAGAGTACACTTATCTTACCAATTAAGCCAACTCGTATTTATAGTCGTGCCTACACTTAAGGTTTAACTTGTTTCTAGGTGATAATTCAATAAAATAACCAACATTCTCAGAATTTCTTTTATTCGATTCCAAAATTCTGTAACGCTTCACGTAATATACTTTCCGTATCATTTTTATTTTAAAGTTTTCATTCATATATCCTAAACTAAAGCATTTAACTTTAAACGAATTTCTTGAGTAGTTAAACTTAACAAAGTAAGAGGCTCGCTGGGCTTGAACTAAGCCAACTAGGTTGGTGCAGTCCTACCAAAACACTAATAAGTGGCATGATTAAGCATTATGTGCTGATTATCGTCATCTCAAAATACGCCCATAAAATGGCGAGCTCTACGTCTTCAATGAGATTCAAACTCGTGATATCCATGTGGTGATTATAATCCTAATGATTACGTCACCATGTTGGGTGATATCCTAAATGGTCTTTTCACTTGTTAGCAGTTGAAAACATTGATACAGATGTTTTCAACTGCTAACAAGTGAAAAGACCATTTAGGATATCACCCACATGGTGACGTAATCATTACGATTATAATCACCACATGGATATCACGAGTTCGAATCTCATTGAAGATTATCAGCACATAATGTTTAATCATGTCACTTATTAGTGTTTTGGTAGGACTGCACCAACCTAGTTGGCTTAGTTCAGGCCCAACAAGCCTCTTACTTTGTGGGAGTAAAAAATCAAAGTTTAAGTTTAACTACTCAAGAAATTCTATAAAAATAATTTTACCTTTACAGTTGTTTTTACAGGAATCTTACTCTATCAGCTGAACAGCAGCTATGACAGGTATTTTTTCTCTCAATTTTTGCGTTAGAGCTACACGAACCGTCATCACACCAGCTGCAGGCCCGCTAAGTCGAACTTTGACCACATAATCATTAATCTGAACTAGTTCCAGCTCTCCACCACCGGTGCCAGCAAGATACGGTCTAATCTCCGAAAGGATCTGCATAACCAGGAATCTAACGGCTTAGCAGCTATTATCTCGAGTTTCTTCAATCATAAAAGATAAACCAATTTCCAACATGTAACT
The DNA here is from genome assembly GCA_026122235.1 of Vinca minor. Taxonomy (NCBI): domain Eukaryota; kingdom Viridiplantae; phylum Streptophyta; class Magnoliopsida; order Gentianales; family Apocynaceae; genus Vinca; species Vinca minor. The sequence continues at coordinate 2,223,136 of JAOCZM010000100.1, read as the reverse complement.
TGAGAACACTCGAGACATTTGACACCAATGTTGTATCTGTTTTTATATGAGGAAATCCAATCTAGCAAAAAGAGGATATGAATACAAATGTTTCAGTGTGGCTGAAAAAGTTTTGAGGTTTGGTTAAGGGACAACCTCAACAATGTAACAGAAAGGAGTCTTTCCCCAATAGTTTGATGCAGAGCTCATTCGAGGACTGCAGCATTGGCAGCAGCTGATCACAAACAGCTTTTTCTTTTTTCTTAAAATGATTTGTTTGAACCTATTTGTTAGGCCCACTCCGCAAATAGCCATGCTTTCTGGAGTTGGTTAGAACTAACATGATCGCATTACCACAATGCGTTTCTTTCAGGCAAGAATGCATTATGGTTGCTTTCCTTGTTGACGCATTATAATCATGCATTCTTGCCAGGAAGAACACATCATGGTAATGCAGTCATGTTAGTTATGTCCAATCCCAGAAAACATGATTATTTGTGGAATGGGGGGGGTGTAAAAAATAGGGTCAAACAGGTAAAAAAATCCCTAACATGCATGCATGGATCAAAACTGCATAGCAAATGATGAAATTGCATTTGCCACAAGATGAGTCATCAATGTAAAACAACTGTAATTCTTGAGCAACAAATAAGACATATCCTGCAATCTTATAGACAAGGTAAAGCAGGCTCAAGATGAAGACAAAACTAGTTAAAAAACTCTTGGCTTTTGTTTGCCAAAACTATTGAAGAATGCACAATTTTCTCAGTTTCACAATCAGAGTTAAAAAAATTCTTCCATTTGTGTAAACGAGAAAAGCTAGGTAGCTAAAGAGGTTATCCATACACTAAAATAACCTATCACACAAAGTACATCCTTCAAAGTGAATATTTAGCAGTTACCTTCTCGACGTTTTCCTCATTTAGTTCAAGGCCAGTTTCAGTATCAACAATCTGTTCCACTTCTAGTATTTCTGGAATCTTATCGCGGAGTCGAGTTTCAATTCCCATCTTCAGTGTCATTGTCGAACTGGGACAAGAACCACATGCACCTTGCAGCTTTAGTACTACAACAAGACCATCAATCTCATGTAAAGCTACATTTCCTCCATCAGCCATAAGGCTTGGCCTCACCTCATCCAAAACTTTCTCAACATTCTCCTCAGTAAGCGGAAGCACACACCTTGGTGAAACCACAGTGCCTTCAAAATTCAGCAAATCAAGATTTAAAGTCCCTAATAAAGATATTTCCATTTTGAGAAATCAAAATAGCTCTTTCTCTTTAACTGTTGGTTTATCCACATCCGGAAAAGCTAAAATCAAGATTCCATAAATCGTAAGCAAGAGATAATAACATGATTTCCCTTTTTTTTTTTCTTCATCCCTTATTTGGATCTTACCCATATCTCTTTAGATTGAAAAGTACATCAAAATCGAGAAATCGTCAAAGATGGAACAGCTGATGGACTATAGCAGAAAGTGTAAACATGGACAAGGCAGAGCGACTTGATGCATTCATTACCAATAATGTATAGACAGTACAGAGGGGTTTACAGACAATATGACCTATCCTAATAAGGTAACTTACACAAATAAAGTAACAGAATATATATATATATATATATATAGAGAACATTATACGAAATACTAAATACATATGCTAATAGAAAATCACTTGCCTGTGAACTTTCGATTTGTTCGAGTCGAATTGATACCCAAAAGCTGTTTAATCTTGAATTGACCTCTGAGAAAAGAAGTTTCTTTTGATGAAAATGAACTAGTATCTGAAATGGGACTCTTGATGAGCCAACACAACACAATACAAGAAACAATTATTAATCAATTGATTAGCCATCTTCTTAGTATTTATTCACTAACAAAATCAAATTATATATTTAAAAGAACTCTTCCAAAATAAATAAATAAAAACCTTTGGCTAGTTATTATACCTTGAAGCTAGATAATCGAACAAGCGGGGGCAGCTGGGATGAAGCTGTGGCTAGTTTCAGACAATGGGTTTGAGCAGAAAATGCACCCATTCTTCTCTCTTTTCTGTTATCAGGTTACAGATATAGAAGAGGCCATGTAGCTCAAAGAACAGATACTTCAGAGAATGCAGTACCTTACAAGTTGTCAACCTATTTCATTGTCAACACAAATGCAAAGAACATCAATGTGAGAAATCCCAAATTACATTCCCAAAAAAATAAAAAATAAAAAATTATACTGCCAAAACAAGATGGATTTTCAAGGCATCAAGAATTTTAAATTTAATTTTATTCTATCTGTCTTGTATTAAATATTCATTTTTCTATCCAAGAGGGAATAAAATTAAACCCAAAATTCTTCTCTTGGTTATCTTAAATTACAGAAGCCAAAAGTGGTCGAGCAATATAACAAGAACATGTACAATTATGCAAAAAACAAGAGAGGTAACAAATATCAGAATTCAAATGCCATGAAAATTCCATAAAATATAGCAGAAAATCACAAGAAACAATAACCTGAAAAGGGATAATAATATCGGAATGAGCGGAAGTGGGGAATTGAAAAGGGGTTGGAGGTGAAGGGATTGAAAGATTGTGAGAAGGAAGTGCTGTGGCCTGTGGTGTTAGAGAAGGAAAGTGAGCGGATGTGGTTCGTTTCAGAAATATATACGTGGGTCTTTTTTTTTATATATATATAATATTTTTTGCGATTAAGGATTAAGGTACGTGGCTTTTCTTTTGGTTTAGTTACCATTTTGAAATATATATATATTTTTTTGTTAGATGAGATGTATTTGCAATTTTGTTTCAGCCCCACGAATTTCTACGCTTCAAATATAGTGTGCAATTAGTGGCGGAGGCAGGATTGAAGTTTAGGGGGGGCCGTAGTAGAAAAAATTGAAAATTCTTGAGGGGGCCGTAGTATATAAAAAAAATATTTCCTGAATTGTTAGATATATATACTTAGTATATAAAAAATTAAAAATTTTTGGGGGGCGCTCCGCCTCTGTGTACAACGTCTTAAATTTTGACCTTCAGATAAAAAGTTTAATGATTAAAATGTTTTTGTTTTTTAGAAATCCCAACACTTGTTGTAGGTTTTAAAATTCACTACACCTGTTTTGGTAATGCAAACAGATGTTGGCATGAGATTATTAAATGAATTTCTAAAACATATGCTCCCCTCCGTTTTATGATAAAAGGCCTTTAAGTGTTTCCATGTATGGCCTTTTCCCAATGATACATTGCTTTTGTTTAGATTAGATTGACTTTTCAATTTAATTTGACTTTTGATATTCTAACTACTGTAACACATAGGTAAATTATTTTTTAATGGTTTTTCCCCTTTGATCATATATATACATTTACCATTTGATAAAAAAAAAAAAAAAAAGAGAAAGGGAGAAAGATGGATGGTTTTTTTTTTCTCAGGGTACATTTTCCTCAGCAATGCTGATTCTCCTAGGTGAAAATATTTATATAAGAATATTTACAAGAACATAATTTTCCTAATGCCTTTCAATGGTTTCACTAAGCATTTAAATCAATTACATACAAACTTTTTGGTGATTTCAAAATGCAATTTTAAGAAGAATAAGCAAGAAAAAGGGAAATCCGGTGTACCGGGAAAATTTCAAAATTTCTCCATAAATAAAAACTATGTACAATTGCTCTTTCAGGAAGGGAAAAAAAAAAATATACTTTGGTCTCTCTCTCTCAAGAATTTGAAGAAGTTGAAAGACTAGAAGGACTACCAACAATTGCTTTGAGTTTTTGACTGAGTTCATTTAAATGCTTCGTGGAATTGTACTCATCTGCATCCAGTAGTTCTTCTGAATATGTTCTTTGAAGGAATTTCTTACGATGTTCTATCGAAAGCTCTGAATTGTCGTCATTTCCACCTCTTAGCACTTTTACAACCTGCAACAAAGTGAAATCTTTGTTATGGAAATAATGGGAGGGGAGGGGGCAACAGCATCTTATTGGAAGAAATGAACTTGCCAGGCTCATTCGAGGACGCAAAATTGGATTCTCTTCTATACACATTGAGGCAGCCAAAGCTACACGAGCCAACTCTTCCACATTATAATAATCCTCGAGAGTTTGATCAACCAGTTCCCTGAGATTATTGTCTTTGAGCAAAGGCTTTGCCTGCAATTCAACAGAAACAAGTAAGCAAGAAATTTGACATGAATATATATATTTGAGGGTGTAATAGGAAAAATACTTTACTGGAGACGGACTTACCCAATACACAAGACTAGTTTCTAATTCATTATCAGAGAGGGCTTGTCTTCCTGTTATGATTTCCAAAAGTAATACTCCAAAAGAAAATACGTCAGTTTTCTCGTCCACGATTCCATGCATGAAGTACTCGGGAGCAAAATAACTGTCCATCACGAACAAATGCATAAATGATCGATGAAATGATCAGCACTTTTTTTTTTGAAATTTTAATTAGCAAAATGCTCACGGACCCGAATGTCCCTTCAAACTTTGACACATTATGATGAGTCCACTGATTTGGAAGCCACTTTGCCAGGCCAAAGTCACATATCTGAAGTAAAATTAAGTAGCTTAGTCATTTTGAAGCAAATAAAATGTACTTACAAGACTCCAAAAAAGCTAGAAAGATTGTTTTCTCTAATGATCATGAAGGAGGGTTTCTATCATTTATTTATTTTTAAACTTTATTATCAGGGGAGGAGGGGTGTCGGAAATGCTATGCCAACAAGTCACAAGTATGTGATATTTATGAATCTTTTGTCAACATAAGAGCATGCATGTCTCTGGTAGAAGTAAAGAGATAGCGGGATGTTAATCAGAATTCAGAAGTAAAGAGGGAGGGGATTTCATGTTGACGGGGCTCGAGCATTGAATATGACACCCCAATCGAAATGCATACATTTGTCTCACACACTATGGAGATGGTTGTTATAGGGGATGTAGTTGGGAACTGCCAATGTTCTGGTACAGAAGTTTCTATAAAAACCGGAAATGCCCTACATGACGTAATTGGAAGTAAGCAATGAAGTTTATGATGAAAACCAGAAATTAATCACTGATCCAGTTTGAGTAATTCTAAAGGATCAACCTTATAAATAAAAGCTGAATGAAAAACATGCAAGGGCTATAACAATTGAATATTATCATGCAGATTATTGTTACCTATATATACTGCAAGTTGAGAAGGATTTATGTATTTTTCCCCACAGGTTCAGAAGAACACACGTACCTGAGGCTCGTAATCCTCCGTCAGTAGGATATTATCCGCTTTGATATCTCTGTGAATGATTCGCCTTTGGCAATTTTCATGCAAATAAAGTAAGCCATTGGCTGTCCCCAATATAATCTTGTACCTAATACCCCAAATCAAAGTTTCCTTTGAGCCTGAAAGAATAAACGGAATCAAAAGACTAACCTATATATGATGTTAACCAAAACCAAATACGAAAATGTGAAAACTAACCGCGAAGGATTGATCCTAGACTTCCTAGAGAAGACAACTGAAGAACAAGATATGTCCCTCCTTGAACTCCATAACCAACCATCTTTGCTGTATTAGGATGGTTTACATGTGCTATAATGCCAATCTCAGATAAGAAACTTATTATCTGATCCTCCGAAGTACCTCTGTTGAGGCGTTTAATTGCTACTAGCTTCCCATTAGGCAAACGACCCTTGTAAACCTCAGCATACCCACCTTTACCAATCAAATTTTCTGCATCAAAGAAAATGAAAAAAATGCATAAACCGGGCTGTTAAAACCACCTTCATAAGCAGTACTTTTGGGCAATTGGAATAGGTAAAGAATGGAACATGAACGTAATTCTGTTAACATTTCAGACCTTGGCTAAAGTTTTTGGTAGCAGAGCGGAGCTCCGACAGAGTGAAGTTCTTCCAAGCAGACTTCATGGGGCATGAATTATCGACATGTTCACCTCTTGTGCCAACAGTCTTTCTTTTCGACGTCCTATGCATACCAAGAGGAGGAAAAGAGGGTAACCTTCCTAATTTAGGCCCCTTCCAAAGTTTCCAGATCCTGTTCCAGTGATGAGGTGGCCTTGAATTTGATGTGTGGTTTTCGGTATCAGAGGATTGAGCTATAGGGGAAGCTGGTTGAGTCACCAAACCATTAGTAGATGCATCTAGAACTCCTCTGGGGGAGAACTCATCGTCCTTCTCCTTCTCAACAACGAAACATCTCAAATCTACAAATAAAAAAAAAATAAAAAAAAAGCCAATTGCTATCAACATAATCTACATTGTATATATGACGAGAGAACGAACAAGAAAAAAACGATCTTGAGGGGATTGTGCAGAAAGTGATCTTATCAAGTTACCTTGGAAAGAACCGGAGAAAGGAAAAAGACAAGTTAGTTTCCTGCTTCCTCCCATGGAATCTTCACTTAGTAAGTCTGTATCTGAAATTATGCTCAGACCTCCAGCAGGTCTACACAAGGATCAACAAGTAAATATACCAATTTCAGCTATACTAAAGCGAAACAAGACGTCACCAAATGTAATCAGATAGACAGAGTTGATGCATAACATCTCGGAATGAAGAGCAATAGCACATAAAGAAACGAATTTACTAGCAGTGAACAAAAGAAGAAAATCAGCTTATGTTGAAAATGGTGATAAAAAAAAGACCTCCACAAACAAAACACATAAATCAGATTCATCGCGATATGCAACTAGATCATCTGTAGTGGGCAAACCTTCATCGAATGCTATAATTGAAACGTAAATAATATAAAGACTAAACATGACCTGATGTCCCTATATATCCATTATAGATTGATGGAAAAACATTGTTCAAAATTGCAGAAAATAATAAAGATAAATCATAAAGGACTTCTTTTCTATCAGCAACAAGTTTTTTCCGAGAGACTGCCAAGAATGCGGCAAAGAGGGATGTACCCATTATTACATAGAATTCATAGAAATAATAAAGATATCACAGTAAAGCTAAAAAATGACTAGCTCGTTATTACTCTATACACAGATAAATACCTTATCGATTTATCAACTATACAGATATAGTTGAACATTTAGCATAAATCTGACACCGGGAACTAAAATCTACACCTCCTACATCTATTTTGAGGCAAATAACAATTTCACAAATCAATGTACCATGGATCATGAAAGACTGCCTAATTACAATAAATGTTTGCATTTTTTCACTAATGGACCGTTTCTCAATGCATAACTCTTAAGGTGTGCTTTTATTCAACAAAGATGCATTAATCAAATGAATCTAAACAAACTCATCCTCAATTAAGAAAGAAATTGATCAAGACAGGATCAACAACTTCGGAGAATTCTTGAAAGTGCAGATCATATAAGCCAAGCTGATCTTATAAGGTAAAGGATAAAGAGAACTTTAAAAAAATGAAGGGATCGATGTAAATTTGTTAACCATTTCATAAAAGTGACTCGAACACAGCCGCAGATATCATGATTAACAAGAGAAACAAAAGATTTTAGAATCAGTAATTAACAAAGGACTTAAGCAAATTTCTCTGTCTAGATTTTGACCATAGAAAAAAGATATGGCGATTTAGACGAACACTCCAAAAGGGCTGCAAGAACACTAAAAAACATCAGATTAACACCATAATAAATCTTCTTTTTTTTCTTTTTTCTTATTTAAGGGGAAACCATAAGTAATCCTGAAACTAACTTTTGGTGCCTAAGAATCTATAGAACTCAAATTTTCAGAAAATTGAATTACCAATCTTGAAAGCTCTCTAGAACTCACCCACCTTTTAAGAAATTTTGAATTACCAAAACAACAGAATGATAAGTAATAAGTCAAATTGCATTACTGTCCTAAAACAACCGCTTTGGAATCGAAATTAAATGAGCAACCTCAAAGAGTAGCTAGAAAACAAAGACTAATTACAATGCAACCAAGATACTTCCAAATTACCGCTACTAGCAAATTCAAAAGCATTAACTAAACCAGAACAGATTTTTCAACTCTCTAAAAAAAAAAAAAGGATAACGTATGGCCTATAGAATTACATTACAACAAACAAAAAAATGCAGAAATAAGTCAATAAAACGTAAAACAAACAAATCCCATTTACTTTTTTCTGCTAATTAACAAAATTGCAAGAAAAAAAAAATTAAAAAATCCCATTTACAGAAATGCAAAAAGGAACTTACTTTGGAGGAAGAGGAGGTGGTTCAGGGACTTGATTGATATCCATGATGAAATTGTTGTAAAGAAAAATAGGAGACAAACCACAAAATATGATGATCATATGAAGAAAACAACAAGAAAAAAAAGAAGAAGAAATATTTCAAAGTGAATTCAAGTGAGCGGTTGTGGATTATAAATGTTAGAAACAGGACAGGACCTCATTAATTATTTCAAAAAACTATTTCAACATTGTGCATTAGATAATCTGGAATGACATTACGTAATTCTTTCTTTGTTTCATTTAGCCGACCCCATTCTTTTGGGATTAAAGCTTTGTTGTCGTCGTTGTATTTCAACATTGTTCATAAAAATTTCAACATCAACAAAAAAGGGTTCTTTTTAATTTGTTTGATTGATTCATCAATGCAACTATCATTCAAAATCACTTTCATACGGATTCTTTGGTTTCGATTCTATCTCTCTCACACACACAGACACACAGTAGAAAATGAGACAAAGAAGGAGAAAACATTGGAGTTTTGATTTTAGTACAAAAAATGTGGTCCGTAAAAGGAATGGCAAAAATTCTGAGCTCCGATTTGTACTCTTTGCCCTTGAGCTTCGAATTTTTTTGCTGCTCTTTCTTGAAGGTCCAGAAAGTTAACGTTGGAGTCTTTTAAGCCCGATTGAGAGAACTGCCTCAGACGAAGAGGAGATAATCCTAGAAAGGAAGATTAAAGTTTGTCGCACGCAAGCGGAGAGTATCGAACCCACGAACCTCAAGGTCATTTTATTCAATTTTCGCATGTGTGCTTTTAACCATGTTTTTTTGGCTAATTTCTTTTTAAAGATTCTTAACAGACCTGGACAGGGAAAGTGGTAGATTTCACTTGTAACAAAAATCAATCTTAGGTAAGATGGAAATATCGAGTTTGGAACGAAATCTATTCGTGTGAATCGTGTCTTGAAGACTTCTTTATATCCAAAATTCATCCCGGTACTTTATCAGATTTCTACATTTATAAAATTTTAAAACAGTTGATACACACATTGTCTTTTAAATTAATGATTGGTGACATTGGTCTCTAAAATATATATTTTTTATTTTTAAGTTCTATAACAATTTACGGGTTGCTTCTTAGTCAATTGTTAGTTTTTTAAAAAAATATTTCAGTTAAAAGACCAGGAGTATTTATGGTAATTCACATATTAACTCACCCCTAAACCATACCCAAACTCAAACTCATGCCCCTAACCCGTCCACCCCTACCCCAGTCCCTCTTCTTCTTCCCCCTTGGCACAAGGTGTGAAGTCATATGTGTCAAGTGTGTTTGAGGCCTTAAATGGTTTACAAGTATATTGTGGGTATTGGCAAGCCTCAGAGCACGTCACCTTTGGTTTACCCACCGGAATCATGCGTTCTGAGCAGGGGCGAAGACGGGGGAGGGGCGGCGCCCTCTACATTTTTAAAAATATTATTATTTATCGAAATTTTGTGTGTATTTTAAAAAAATTTTGAAAAATTTTTATTAGTTTCGCCCCCAAAGAAATTTTTTTTTGCCCTTTTTTATTGCCTCCCAAGAATTTTATAAGTTTCGTACCCCCAACATCAAATTTTCTGGCTTCGTCCCTGGTTCTGAGGGCTTCTAACAAGGACGTTAGAAACTTTGTGAAGGCTACCCCAATTCATTAGTTTTTACTATATTGAGTGAATGGCCTTTGTGAATTTTAACAATTTTTGCTTTTTGTTTTTTGGATATGAACTTTTTTTTTGTATCTTTATAGACTCAAACATTTTACGGGTCTTCCGTTATAGAAAAATTTGAATTTTCCGATTAAAAATTCACATGTGAGCAAAACGACGCAGTTTAGAGTGGGGTGTTTTGGGAAATTCAGTTAATTTTTATTTTTATTTTTGTATTTTTTACAACCATCCCCTAATAACCCACCCAGCCCCCATTCTCCTTTACTCCAGCAGCTATTTCTTCCCCATTACTCCCAACAAAGAACCCTAAAAATCCCAAAATCACTCTAAAATTCCAAAGCAATTTCTCCCCAAATAATGACTTCTTCAACTAGCTCAAGCAACTATAAAATGTAACAAATAAAATGAAGAAAGATTACATTTGCCACCCCCCAAAAGATGATGAACTGGCTTCTGATTACATTGTGGGTGCAAGATTTTCTCTAAAGGCCATGAAGCTACAGGTGGGTTCGGAGGATTTGGGGCTGGAATTAATGAAACTGTCGGGTTCAGACGAAAGGGGCTGGGTGGGTTTTTGAGAGAGGGTGGTAGTAAACATAACAAAAAAAAAAAAAATTTAAAAGTGTTTTGCCCAAAATACCTTTTATAAACGATGTTGTTTTGCTCACGGTTGACTTTTTTGCCGGAATTATCGAATTTTTCTATAACGGAAATCTCGTAAAATGTTTAAGTCTAAAAATGTAATAAAAAAAAGTTAATGTCTAAAAAGAGAAAAACAAAAATTGTTAAAGTACAAAAAAGACTATTCACTATTTCATATTTTAACATGTATAATTTTTTATAAATTACGTGTAATGTTCATAGTTACAACATTTAATGAAGGGTAAAAAGTGCCCACGCCCCCTAAATTATCTCGGATTTTGGTTTTTGACCCTCAACTAAAAAACGTCAAGTGCTTAACCCTGAACTTCACCATCCAATTTCTCCGTTAAATAATAACGGAAGGTACCTATGTGACACCCACATGATAAAAATGGGGGCAAATTTGACAAAATAAATTAATCTTTAAAAAAATTGAATAGAAAATGGAAAACCCTCCCTATTTTCTTAACATTCCAAAATTAGAAAACTCTAAATCCTTGAAAAGAAAATGTGAACTCCCATTGGAAATTGATTCAAGAAATCTTGATAAATGAGTAAATAGTATTTTTTTAATTTCTGGCAAAAAGAATTATAGAAGTCATGCTTAGGTTGTTATGGGATATGATGAAGACATTGAATATCTTTTTTGCTCAAAACTAAGTTAAAAAACTCGGTATAATTAGTTACACCTTTCATGGAGTTTTAAATAATTTCATGGAAGTCATCCTTAAGTTATTTAGCAAAAAAAAATTGCTTAAGTTTTTTCTAATTATTTTTTTTTAAAGATTAATGTATTTTGTCAAATTTGCCCCAATTTTTATCATGTTGGTGTCACATAGGTACCTTCCGTTATTATTTAACGGAGAAATTGGATGGAAGGGGAAGCATTGATACTTCAAAAAAGTTCAGGGTCAAGCACTTGACATTTTTTAGTTGACGGTCAAAAACCAAAATTTCAAGATAATTTAGGGGGCGTGGACACTTTTTACCCTTTAATGAATCATGTATAATTGTATAGAATGACGTGGGAGTAGAGATGGCAATGGGGCGGGTGGGGGCCCGACCCCACCTCATCCATCTGATCTTCATCCCCGGTCTAGCTCTGCCATTTGAGGGGGATGTGGATCCCAAACCCGGATCAAGCGGGGCCTATCCCCAACTGAGGAAAAACAGGGATTTTTTTCTTTCCAAAATGGCTTTTGGCCAGCTTCGACTAGAGAAATTAAGTGAATTTTTAACAAAAATATGTAAAATATATACAACATTTTTTAAAAAAAAAGAACATAGAATTGTAAACAAAAGATATGTAATACATGTTTTACGAAATAGCACTACTAAAAATATACTAGTTTGCTCCCTAAAAATATGAGGTTCCTAAAGGTTGAAAAGAGGCATACTGGAGATGGCGGCCCCTGCAACCTAGAGCTGAGAGACGCGGTACAGGTTGTTGGTGTCGATGTCGCGTCGATTGAAGGGGGTGGCGACGGGGACGATGGTGGTGGCCGGAGATGGCGACGGGGAAGGGAGAGGGGACACAGAGTCTTAGAGGCGGGGGGAGGGAATTCGAAGTTAGGGATTTTACACTGTTTGGGAATTTTGCCTTTGGTTTTTTTAAAGAGAATTAAGATAACAAAATGACGCCGTTTTGGACTTAACAACTGAATTCCAAAATGGCGTCGTTAACGTCCGTGGTATTCAGTCGTTAACGGTGTATAAAACGATGTCGCTTTATACATTGTTTTGTAAAATTTAATAAAACGCATAAACGACATCGACGCCGTTATGTATTTCGTCGCTAATCGGTCGTTAACTTCCGTTATGTATTCCGTCGTTAACGTCCGTCGGCATTCGGTCGATAACGGTGTACAAAACGACGTCGTGTTAATTTGGTCAACGAGACCGATATGGCTGACGAAGTAGCGACGAATAGCGAAGGTTAATTTTTCGATTTCCATGCGGTCGGTATTTGGTCGCTATATTGGTGACCGAAATTTTCGGTCGCTAATTTTGATAGCTAAATAACTATTTTTTTGTAGTGGCATGAGTCTTGAAAGAGATTGGAAATTTTCGGCATCTTTCCAATTTTGTCATTTTTTTGTATTTTATGTGTTTTTCTATTTGTATTTAGTATTTTAGATGGGACACACACGACGGACCGAGGCGGGCCAGGGTGAGGTCGGGATATCATCTCTCCCGCCCCCCACAGCGGGGGAAAATTCATCCCCGCCTCTGATTTAAACTGGGGAATCCCTGCCAAATGGGTCGGGACTAGTCGGGCCTCCGACTTAGCTGGGTTCATTGCCATCCCTACGTGGGAGGTATAAATGTATAGTTTTTTTTATTAAATGGTATTTCAAAGTAAAATAAATTTAAAAAGTCTGAAGAACTAACAAAAGGAAAGTATTTAACGATGCAACTGCTAAAAAAACCATAAGATTACATATGAACGAATATTGGGATTGAATCTCATATTTGATAGTTTTTTTCCCAAAGTTATTAGGAGATCGAATGAGGATAAATAAATTTAACGACTTGAACTTAAAATTTGTATAAGCATAAAAGCGAAAGTTTTAATCTTCAAACTTAAAAAAAAGTTTGTTGTTTTAGATCATAACAGCCAGTTTCATCGAGAAGCTCATTTTATTATTCTTCATTCACGTTCTTTTGCTTCATGATCATATTTAGAATTTTGGAACATATGTTACTAAAGGTGGTAGAGTGGGTCGTCTTTATAGATCATATTTGTTCTTTTTCGACTAAATACCATTTTGATTCACATTGGAATATTAATGAATAATGTTAAAAAAAAAAAATATTACTCCCTCCATATCTAAATACCTTTAACATTTTAGTTTTTCACAAAAAATAAGAATTTGATGAAGTCAACAAAAATTAAAACAAAATGACAATTGTACCCTTTATTTATCATATTAAAAAATAATTATCAATTTTCACAACTCTTCAATTTATTATCCTCTTAGTTATCATACTCTATTGGAAATATATAAATTCTCTTGGTTACTAATATTCATTTAATATTACAATTAAGAAAAAGTCCAACAAAAATTCATGGTATTCATTTCAGTTTTGAAATTTGGATAAATTAAACAAGGGAGTTGTGGTTGTAAAAGGACAATCTTGGAAAAAATCATTTTTTTTAACCTCACATGAGGAGGAGCCCAAGAATGGTGGAATTTATTAAGCCTCATGTAGGAGGCTGGTATCGGTCCCTCGACCTCACGGTCGTGGGCAGTGCCAAGCCCGACTGGGATATTAACACTTTGATGGAAAAAAATATTTACTATCTATTGATATTCTAAATATTAGAAGTATTTTGGACAAAAATGAAAAGTGTAAATGTTAAAGTTATTTAGATATGGAGGAGTAATGAATGAGGTACAACATTTAATGTATGAATCAGGTATTCACAAAAACTATACCCTATTTAACTATTTACTCTAGAAATAAAATGATAGAATGACTGCATATATTAAATGACTGCATATTTTAAATGTTAACCATAAATTGCATGTTAACGTGGGAGTATGACGTGGTGTAAAATTTAGTTATGAATTATTTAAAAAACTACTAATGCATAGAGTACAAACATTTGAAGCGTGACATCTACAAAACCGGGTCTAATTATTTATTTTCTCCATAAAACCAGGGTAGAATAATTCCATCCTCAATTTAATGTTTATCTATAAACATTCCTAGAAATAAGGCATTTCTAGAAAGATAGCCATGAAATTGTTGTCCCTTACCAGATAAGATTAAATTTTGCAGCCCCATAAGCATTCTTGAATTGGTAATAAATAAATATTATCTGCTTAGAAAAGATTTGTACATTAAATATATAAGATTATTTATCTTCTTAACCATTATTTTTTGTTGTCTATGAATTTTTTATACATTTTGTTGCAGAATTCTTGAAGAGAAGAAGAAAAGATGAAAAATATGGGTGGGCATGGAGATATGGAGAAAAACCATCATCATCATAGGGATACTGGAAAGGTGCCCCTTCTCGAGAAAAATGATGATTCCAGGCTTTTTTGGGTTTATTTTAGCACATTAATATCCGTTTGTGGATCCTATTCATTTGGAACTTCTGTAAGTTTTTCTGTAATGTTATACATTTATTTTCAGATTATTTTTGGTGTTTTTTTTTATGGGTTGCGTCGATCAGAAGAAGAACTAGACGTTACATGTCAGGACCGCGAATTATGAAAATAAATTAATACGAAAATGTTCTAATTAGTAAAGTTTAAAAAATTTCGAGAGACCAGATGCAATATTGAAAGGCCTTTAAGAAATTTTAAGCGCGGCGACCACCCTAAACACTAGATCCACCTGTGGGGTAATGATGCATGAGTTTTGACCCTAAGATTTTGATGATTGTATGCGTAGATGGGATATTCATCACCAGCACAAGAACCTATTATGGAGGAACTTCATCTATCATATTCTCAGGTACTTGGACTCTTTAATTCCCAGTTTTCTGTTAGGAGCATGCTAAATCAATCTGAACCATATGATCTTTTTGATTTAACGGCTGAGATTGATTCAGTATGCCATAACTATCTATTAGCGCTAGAATCGGATTGGATCGTTCCACTCATTATATATATAAAAAAAATATTCATTTAATGTGATGAGATTTTATCTAATTGGAGGATTCTCATATCTGCAGTTTTCAGTTGTTGGTTCCATAATAACAATTGGAGCCATGCTGGGAGCAATTACTTGTGGCAGAATTGCTGATTACATAGGCAGAAAAGGGGTAAGAGTACAAGCAAATATTTTTCTTTATGGATAATATTGGAGTGTTGAGTGTATACTTATCTAAATAGTAACTTAGGTAATTAATTACACAAAATAGAAAGTTCCAATAAGATAGAGATAAGTTTCATTGAATTTTAATGATGTCATATAGCATCAACGTATGTAAAATTGAAGTTTCTTATTATAGAGATTAACGAAGTTGTCCTCATATCAAAATGGGGTAAGTCTGGCATGGGGGTACATTTAGACAGGATCCACCTGCAGGGTAGGTCCCGCAGGTCAATCAGGTGGGTCCTCCCTAATTTATGTGAGAGGAGTGTGGGACCGTACCCATTGGTCCGTCCCATGCCGAATTTTTCCATCAAAATGACCATTTGTAAGTCATAGTAATTGAAAAGGTACGTAATATATAATTCCTCTCTCAATTCTCATATTGGATGTTCATATTCCTACTTGATAATTAATATAAGAAAGTGAACATTGAGTTTCAGACATAAGAGTAATTTATTAAAAACATTTACCTTTTTTTCTTCTCCTTTTTAATGTTAATTCACAGGCCATGAGACTTTCATCAATAATTTGCACCCTTGGATGGCTGTCTATCTACTATGCTGAGGTTTGTTTTATCTTTATAATTACTTTATTATTCAAAGAGTTTAGACATATAAATAATGTCAATATTATGCTTTTTTTTCTTATTAAGCAATTAATACGATCTAAATCACTCTCTTAAAGGGTGCTGGATTGCTTGATGTTGGTAGATTCCTAACAGGCTACAGCAGTGGCACTCTTTCTTATGTGGTGAGCCCTAATTGCATTTAAAGAATGTATTACAAATTTTAAGTTTGATACTCCCACAGTTCGAAAATAACTGTTCACATTTCCTTTTTAATCTGTCCCAAATTATTTGTCCACTTTCTAAATAAAGTGCTCATTAATTACAGTTTTTCCAATTCTAACCCTTACATTAAATGTTGGAGAGAGAAGGCTATAGAGAGAAGAGGATGTAGAATTAAATTGGAGTAATATTAAATAGGGCCGGTCATGTTTGACATTGTACCATATTCCACTATAGAATTTGATGAAATTTTAATTCCCGTGCAAAATACAAAGTGGACAGATAATTTGAGACGGAGGGATTAATTACAATCGAATCGATATTGTCTAAGAAATTCTTAAGGAATTAATGATGGTGAATTAATCTATGTCAATTGATTGAATTTAGGTTCCGGTGTTCATTGGAGAGATAACGCCAAGCAGACTCCGAGGAGCACTTGCTTCTTTAAATCAGGTAGGAGAATGAGCAAATTAAAACACTATTTATCAAAATACTTTTGCAATTTTTATCTTATTAATTTTATTTGCAGCTATTCATTGTTATTGGGATATCAGTTGCCTATGGTCTTGGCACATTTTTGACATGGAGGGTACTTGCTTTAACTGGTACAGTTAAATTTCTTTTTGATAATTCTACACAAATTGCACGTGTTGTCTTTGTAGATGTACTTACCAAAATACTAGGTTTATAGTATGTGGAGTAAATATAATGTCGCTGGCTTGCGTATTTATTTATATGTCTTAGGATATGTGATAACTCAAACTTAAAAAGAAAATAGGTAATTCATTGAACAATATCATTTTGGATAATTTAACTAAAATAACAATGGTTTTATATATTTGCAGGAATTGTCCCATGTGTGGTTCTATTCCTAGGCACCTTTTTGATCCCTGAATCTCCAAGATGGCTGGTACACTTTTTAAACTTTCGGCAATTATTTACATTTTAAGAAACAGCAAAGTTTCAAATTTAAAATATATGAATAGTTTTTTTTAAAAAGATATAAATAAAAATTTCTATTATTAAATTGTTGCATGGAATATTGCAGAATATTCGAACTGATATTTAATGCGCATAAGATATTTTGAAATTTTATATACATGTATAATAAAATCCAATATTTTGTGAAAGTAACGAACGTATCTTTTGCAGGCTCTTTCTGGACAACCTAGGGAAAGTGAAGCTGCTCTACGAAGATTTCGTGGACCAAATGCTGATATTTCTGAAGAAGTCAATGACATAAAAGTACACATTTTCATTTCATTAATCTTAATCAATTCATGTCAAAGAGGCCGCAATCCAGTAGGCAAGCCTCGAACTCGTGATCCCTCCCCATACATGGGGCAAGCTTAATATGTCTCTCTTTTTAGAGCTTTCTCCTCCTTCAGTGAGGCAGTTCTTTCCCTCCTTAATGGGGCAATCGCCCGGCTGGGCTTCAAAAAAAAAAAAATCTTAATCAATTCATATAAAGTTTTTTTTTCTTTTTCAGAATTTCATCAAAAAAATATAAAGTTTTCAGAACAATGTGGAATTTAATTCTGAAGTATTTTTTTTTTTTTTTTTTAAATGATTAAACAGGAATATATAGTTTCTCAAGCAGAGCAACCCGATGTAACAGTTCTGAGTTTGTTCGATGAATCCAATCGCCCTGCAGTTATCGTAAAGCATCAATCTAGTATTATTTTTTTCAATCATGATATTTTTTTTTTGTATTAAACAATTTCTCTCATAATTCATTCTAATATATGTTTTCGTTTTTTTAATTAAAAAAAAAAAAGATATCCGTGGGATTAATGGCATTTCAACAATTTGTGGGAATCAATGGGATTGTGTTTTATTCAAATAGTATCTTCATGCAAGCAGGTTTGTACATATATCCATCAATATTGTTAAAATAAATAATTTTTATTCCGTATTAGTTTCTTTTTAGATTTTGTTATTATCTGAAAGTGGATGTTGTTCTGAGTCGTAAGTATTGTGCTAACTTCATAAGCTTTTCATAGCCGAAAATTAATTTCTACATAGAGTCAATGAGTAAAAGTATTAATGTACTAATTTTACAATTTTCTTTGTTTTTCTCAATCAGGTTTTGATCCCAAAATTGGTAGTGTAACTTATGCACTTCTACAGGTTTCAACTTGCTCTTGCTATCTCTCACGAATGTTGTGTTTTATATAGGGACATTTTCCACATAATTTTTTTTAAAGATTCAAAAATCGATACGACCTTTCTTCTTTTTTTTTGTTGAGGACCAACAATTTTACTTTAAAAATCCTTGCTTAACCATTTAATGAAATTAATTTTGCATATCTAACACGGTAATTAATATGTACATTGCTTATTCAGGTTGTTGTAACTTTTATTGGGGCCATGATAATCGATAGAAGTGGAAGAAGACCCATTTTAATGGTACATATTGCTATTTCTACAAATTAACTTAATTACACTTGGCTACATATAAAAAATTATCATCAAGAAAGAAGATTTATAAAAATAAATTGAGGACTGAATTTTATTTTATTTTTTGTTTTCTTTTAGACATCTGCTTTTGGATTGCTCCTAGGCAGTATACTAATTGCACTATCCTTCTTTTTTAAGGTATATTATTTTCAAAGAAGTCCTTCCTCTATTTTTTTCCCTCAAATTTTGGCATTAATTAGTTTTATAATTTACAATTCAATTTCGATTTACTCAGGATCATAACATGGCAACCGATGTTTCTCCATACCTTGCTGTGATTGGCGTCCTGGTAACGATTTTATTTGTAGAGGCTAGTCTTATTTTATACCTTAATTAGATGATAATATTGCAACAATTGATATAAAAAAGTAATACATAATATACTTGACCCTAGATAATTTTGTATAACTAATAACTCTACTTTTGAACATAAATTTATATTTTGTGCAGGTTTATATTGGCTCCTTCTCAATAGGGATGGGGGCTGGTCCTTGGGTTATTATGGCTGAGGTGCAATAGATATACATAAATATACCCTACAATTTCCTTTTAGAAATTAAATTATTTGGAGTGAAAGTCTTAATTTCCTTATTAATTCATATATATTTTCTTTTTGTTCCACACAGGTATTTCCTTTGCATGTGAAGGGGTTAGGAGGAGGTCTAGTAACCCTAATGAATTGGTTTGGTTCTTGGGTTGTGTCTTTCTCCTTTAACTTTCTAATGGTGTGGAGCACAAGTGGTAAGTTTATGATCTCAACTTTCTTTCTTTTTTTTTCTTTTTTCTTTCTTAACTTTGTATTTTTTTATCTCGGAAGATCAAGTATTGTGATTACATTAATATCGAATTACTATATGTACCTTTATTTTTTGTCTTTCAGGTACATTTTTCCTTGATGCGACTATATGTGTGCTTGCCATTATTTTCATCTACAAGATGGTTCCCGAGACAAAAGGTCGAACCTTAGAAGAGATTCATGCTTCATTAAGGCCTTCTTAAGACTACAAGATGGCTCGTGAGACAAAAGGTCGAACTCTAGAAGAGAGAGTCATGCTTCTTTGAGGCCTTCTAATTAAGATGAAAATGGGGTTTGATGTGTAACTCAAATCTGATTCCTTTTTGGTTAAGTTTAGTTTGTTATTGAGTACTAAATTTAGATAGAATGAGAAAAATAAAACATTTGTGGCTTGGGAGGAGTCTAGCTAGTAGCACCTCAGATGTACCTGAACCTGAGATGTTGGGTACTCCCTCCGTGTATTAAATTGAATTTTCATTTTTTATTTTACTTTGTTTCAAAATGAATTTTATTTTTTTCAAACAGATAATTTTTCTCTCCAAATTCCCATCAGTAATCTCCTATATTTACGTGATGCAATTTGCAAACTCCACTGACATATAAGTCATCATATAGTTAATGATATCATTTAACTTACTCATCGTCAAACTAAATCTGCCCTATCTTGAGGGATTGACACTTTTCAGCTTCATACCCCTTCTGTAATTCACCAATTCTCCCTCTGAATCAGATTGGGACATGATCTTTGGTTTCCCTCACGCCAAAAGAAATATGGAATCTCTCCAACGCCTTTTTTTTTTAGAGTGTTTGGCATTTTAAATAGAGTATGTGTTGTTTGGAAACCAAAACAACTTTAATTTTAACGTTTTAGATCGTGATTTTTCCATGATTTAACAAAGCTAAAAGTAGTATTTAACGGTAAACTTTCTATAATAGCTCTGGGATTTTAATTCAAGAGTATTCATTTTTTTTTTTAAAAAAAAAATACCATATTTTTTAATATAACTTGATGGTTAAATATCACTATCGTTATTTAACATCTCTAGTTAGTATAAAAATATTTAGTTTTAAAGTATGATGTTCATTTTGCTGATAAAAGTTGATCTTTATTTTTTCATACGATCTTTTTGTTATTAGTATTCAGACAAAATATGATTAATACATAAAATATAAAATAAATATATTATAGTAATATGTTATTAATATGCTTAATTGAAGATTGTTGATCAAAGAATATAAATAATATATATGGAGGATATTTTGGAGATTCAATCACATTGTTATTTTCACTACTAAAAACCGTGGGGTTTCCCACGAACATATCCGTGACTGTTACATGATATTCCAGGGCTAACTCAGTTTTGCAACAGATTTCCCACGAACATAAATTTTTGGTTAAAAATAATGTTGGAAATTGTTAGCCACGAAAAATTTAGGGTTATTTTCGAAACTTAAGCTCAACATTTTTAGGAGAAATTCTCTCAAGTACCGCATATATTCTGGGGCAATATCTTTATTTTTTCGAATTGTAGTACACCTTAACAGAAAAAATTATGAATGTTCAATTAAAGTTGACCTGTTAAACTTTCAACTCTACAGTCAACTAAATTTTTTGTGACAACAATTACTACACAACTTTTTATTTTTTTTAATTTTTTTTAATTTTTGTGTGATAGAATTTGAGAGACTTGTATTGCTTTGCTGCCAGGCCAATATAGTGATTTCGAGTTTCAGCCCCACAAAAGAAAAGCATACAAAAATAAATAAATAAAATAAAAAACCCTCGCAACAGAAATATCAAAGAAAATTCCCTAAGTTCTTCAAAATGCATTGTTCTTAGAATATACTTTCAGCTTCAAGTCACGTCATGTTCAACTGTGCCCACCATAGAAAGTGGAAAGCCCGAACTATAATAGTCAACGCGGACAATGCTTTTTTGGTCAATATAGGATGCCATCCATTGCATATTTACATCAAAAATTTCAATACTAGTACCGTTTTTATGAGATTAACCACACAACTCTCTCAAATAAATTAGGAGAGGGAAGTGTCTACAAAAATACAAAACCAAAATTGACAGGCAAAGCATATAATAGTAGAAGCAAATAGGATTTTATAACCAATACAAGTTGACTCAATTGGTAAGGATTTGACACGTCCTTATAAAGGTCAAGTGTTCAATTCCTGCTGCAGACGGGAGGGCTGTGTTGGTGGGTGGTTTGTAAGACTCTTTATAAGTCGACTCTATTATCCCTAGGGCTCGCTTTCGACCTATGAGTGATGATCTGCACTAAATCCCCCCCAAATTTTTATTTACCAAAAATAAAAGAGGGAAGTGTACTTAGATATGCGGATTTCGTTCAATTCATATGAGATAAATGTGGAATAAATTTCACCAGTACGATTATATGATTGAGTGAACCATTTACATCCATATTGTTTGTTTTCAATAAAATTTTCAAATTGAGCATTATTAAAATTAGTTTCTTACTATTAGGAGATTTATCCAAAGAGAGTGCATGTTAGAAGAAAGTGATGTAATATGGAAGACCTACTTGTTTAAATACAGGGACGGCCTCGTGATGTAAAATTAGAGACTATTATATTTTCAGAGGTTATAATACAAGGACTTTAAAATTTTGAGAGGGCCAAAACACAAATTAATATATTATGTGAGTAAATAAAACAATTTATATATACTAAAAATACCTTATATTTGAAAATTTACATAGATCCGTCCCCGTTTAAATAATAGCTTATTATTTTGAACTGATAAGATAAAATTCTTACTCCCTCCATTTTATACTAGAGGTCATTCTAGGTATAGATTACGTAACGGGAAGACAAGTAGATTTTTTACTATCATACCCTTGAATCTTTATGCACCTAAATTATCTCTCTCTTTCTCTATTTCATATTATAGGAAAAGATAATTTTAGAAAAAAATCCTTAAAAACTGGAAAAATGACCTATATTTCGAAATGAGTATTTTGAAATGAGAATGAGAATCTAAAAATATCTATATTATTTAAATGTAGGAACCTTTTTCCATTCAATTGAATACCACTTTTTTTTATTTATATGGAGTAAAAAACATGTCGAGTAAATGCAAAAGACAGAGACAAAAACAAAAATGTCACTTTTGAAACAGTCTTTTTATATTCTCTCATATCGTCAAAAATCTGTTGAAAACTACATTACAAGAAAATATTTATATTCCTAATCCTTTCAAAATTATTGGTGCCACATATTTCTATATCAATCATGCCAATAATTTGAACGGGTATTCCCAGCTTTCTTTTGATAGAGAAACATTCGTACATATATTGCATGCCAAAGTTGTCTTGGTTTTGACCAGCTTCACCACTCGATTTATTCCATGATGTACCAATTTCAAAACAAAAATAGCACTGTCAATTTTGAATGATTCAACGGGGACCTCAAAATATCATGTCGTGTCTATCAAAGAAGAAAATTATAAAAAGAAATTTAATAGCATGCACATAAAAGAAAGAGTAAATTAACGACTAAATTAAAATATATATATATATATATATATATATATATATATATATATATATATATATATATATATATATAGTTCTGATATGGAACATGTCTATTGAACAATATGGTACAGAACCGATCATATTACTACATAATGAGGAGAGAGACAATTATGTGATAACGTGGATAATTCTGAACCACAATGTTCATATGAACTTGGTACATATAAAAGAAATTAAAAAAAAAAATCGTTAAGAAAATAAAATAATATAACTGTCTTTGATCCATCGACTTTGGGAGAACACTTGATATGGATCGCCCACTCTGACTGACGCGAATCGATTTGGCCACATCACTGCATTTTATTCTCTCTCCTCATTCTGCAGGGATGTGGCCAAATCTGACCACATGGTTCACATGGACCCGGTCCATATCAGAATTTTCCACTTTGGAGTGGCATTAGGAAAATGTCAAACGACAGTATAATATACTTACGGAAATATCTGATATGGATCAGGGTTAGAGGTAGGGCCCTGATCCACTTGGTCCTGGTTTGTCACGTCGGCCCTCCTTTAAAAATATTTTTTTTTTCAAACACAGTTAAAATACAAAAAAGATAGTTCTGATATGGACACAGTTAAAAGTACAAAAAATGTACAAATTTGTCACATCACTATAAAATGAGGAGAGAGATATTTTTTGACTTTTAACTGTATCCATATCAGAACTATCTTTTTTGTATTTTAACTGTGACTGAGAGATGAATTTTTTTATTTTTTTTTAAAAGAGGGATGACGTGGACAAATCAGGATCAAGTGAACCAAGACCCTACCTCTGGCTCTAATCCATATCAGAATATTCCCTTACTTAAAGGATTTAGTTGCTAAAAATAGCAAACTTATCTTCAGAACCCCTTAGAAAGTCGAGTTTGGTCTGATAGATTGTGTCACGTACTTTCCAAGTTCCAACTTAACAAATGTATACGGTTGAGATTTTTTCTAATATGGGGAAGATTTCTTTAATAAAAAAGTCTATAAATTTATTCCACTAAATCACCATTGGCAAAAGAAATGGTATTGCGTAAACAATATACGTACATAGTATAATAGTAAAACGTTCTTTATCAGACTGAAATCATAACGGATACTTATTGAGTGTGTATTTATCTTTTTCCTAAATATATTCTTCTAAATCTGTTAAACCATTGGCAACAGACGGTATTATGTAAACAAATTATATCCTTTTCTAATGGCCTTCCTCTCTTTCAATAAAATGGAAAAGAAAAACAAACAAACAAACAAACATTTTTAATTTAAAAGTTTACAGATAGATGCTACTAATATACGATTTACACCAATGTTACTACTATTAAAACAACAATTATAGTAAAAATTACTCCCTCCATTCCCTATTAATTGTCGTTTAGGAGATATCTAGGTATCCAAATTAGTTGTCGTTTAAGGTTGTTTTATTAGTTGTCAACAATTTATTCCAATTATACCCTCAACATTTTCCATTCTTTATGAAGTAGAAGTAAGAGAGAGAGGAGAGGTGGGGTAATATTGGAAATTTAGGTGTAAATGATAACTTCCTTAATTTTCTCAAATTGTCTAAAGAGTCTTATATTTAGGAATGGAGGGAGTACTAATTATGAGAATTAATTAAGATATATTTATTCAGGAAGGGATTGGATTGTTACTACTTAGGTTCACATCCTAATCTTTTCCTAAGGGGTAAAAAGGCACACAAAACATGAAGAAAAAGATGAGGATGTGAACCTAAGAGTGAGTGAGCTGCTGCTCAACTCTCTCTCTTTCTCTTAACCCCATCTTCTTCGTGGGACCCGTTCACCGATTCTTCACCAAATCATCCAGCTCATTCTCCCCTTTGTCTCGTTGGCACTCTTCCCACCATTCCCCCCTCTACCGGCTCCCCTATCTTTTGTGAGGATATTATTAATACCCTCATCCTCTTCATACTCCCCCTTTCCCCTATATATATACACTATCCTCCCTTCTGTATAATCCCTTGTAAGTCTCTATACAACTGTCTCAATTTTCTTTTTTTATCTGTCTCAAATTATCACATACAAAAAATTGACCAGCTCTTTGCTAGACATTTTCTTGCCATATTTCAATATTACTGCTTTTTACAAATTACGCGTACAAAAAAAATTGTCACGTCATTTTGGCAATAGAAGAACAGTAAAAATGATTAATGTATCGAGGGGTATGGATGGAATATTCTCTAGTACAAAAAGGGATCCAGGTGGAATAGGATCATTTATAGATGGAGTGGGTGGAAATGTTGTTGATGGGCTAATGTCATGTACAGAGAGTTTAGGGTTTGAGAGTTCAGATGAAAGAAGGGTTGATGATAGAAGTATGGATAGTATTGATGAGTTTTTATGTTCATCTAGAAAAGAACGACCAATTATTTATTCTAAATTAAGACAAAGATTAGTTGTTAATAAAGAGGTTAAGAAGTTTCCGCCGCCGTTGTCGTCGTTGACTCAAGATGGACGGCCCACGTTCTTTCTTCGTCCGGTAAGAAGTGATGGAAGGTTGAAGCTTACTGAGGTTAAGATTTGTCGCCCTGAGATTCTCCGCGCTGACCGGACAGATGGACGGCTTAGATTGCATCTCATTCGCGATGAGGTTGAAGATATCCCAGAAGAAGATGATGAAGAGGAAAATGAAATGGAAGCTAATAAAGAAGAGATTGAGAAGGAAAAGATTGAAGAGGAGGAGGAGGAGGAAATTGAAGGGGTTGAGGAGTGGCAGTTACCGGCGAGCGGCGGCGGTGGGGATGGTTTTAGGAGGTGCCATGAGCAGGTGAGCCACCACCCCCACCACCATGGCAACCACCACCAACATGTTTGGAGGCACCATTTTGTGACAATCAGGTGAAAAGTGTATACAAACCAGCAGTTAAAAGACAACAATGCCCCCTTCAAGAAACTACTTTCTGATTTCTGTTAAATTCTGCCACAAGTTTGTATTATCTGTCAGGCTTCCTGTCTCAATATCTATTTAATATTACCGAATTATTATCTATTTATATATTATTTATTTGTTATGTCACATTATTTATTTTAATGTTCAATTTTTTTTAAGTTTTTGAAATTATTCTTTAAAAAAGTAACATTTTACAATTTACTTTAGTCGAACAAGAGATGAAATATAAAATTGTCACAGAAAATTGTTCCTCAAAGAAAACTATGTTATTAATTAAAAAGGGAAAAACAACCTTCATAATAGAGATAAGATTGACAAATTTTACCACCAAATAGTGAATAAAGTAAAATAATAAATGAGACATGAAGTGTTATAGAAAATTTCAAATCAGGTAATAATAAGAGAGAACTATTTAGAGACGAAATTTGAAATTTGATGTTGTGGGGCGAAAATTAAAATAGTGTGTCAAATTACACATAAAAATGACAAAAAAATCTTAGGGAGGGGGGGAAAGGGGGTGGGGTTGTTTTTTTTTCCTGAATTCTTCTATATTTTGGATCTGAAAAAAAAAAAAATAACAGAGCAGTCCCATATCGAAGTATCGAAAAGATAGAAAATGGAGGATTTTGTCTGCAGGCTCTCTCTATGGCCTCCTCTGCAACCTCAAAATTTGTGCGCTAAAGTCTTTTAAACAACAATCATAATATAATTTATTAAATTTTTAATAATTAAGATATGAGCGAGAAATTAATTCGAGACGTATCTAACATTTTGACAATAAATATAGAAAGTAATTACTCATAAAATATCACTAAAATAAATTGATTGTAGACTTAATTACATAACTTTTGACAAATCTTTAATAATAAATGATAAAATAGTTGTTCACATTATACTATTGAAACACTAATCCCTACGAGAAAATCTTTTATGTTATCCCAAAAAAGAAAGTGTGAGAAAGAATAAAATTACTATAAACATATGATGAGTCTATTAATAGTTGTGTTTGCCATATTTAGAAGTTTCAGTTGCAACAAAAGCACACAATATAATGCAATTTTGTTTTTGATGTTCTTTAGCTCAACAATTCTTGTAGGCGAAGGTATTTGGATCCTTGCAGTTGTGTACATGAATAGTGTATGTTTGTACACACAAATTTTTGTTTTGATGAGTTCAATTCAATAACTATGTCGTTCTCGTTTAAATATTTCATGATTTCTTGTACATAATTAGGGGTAGGTACGTGAGCCGAGATTGCCTCAACCCCACTATAATAAAAATATTTTTTTACGACGTTTTTGTACTAACGTTTTTTATTAAACGTCGCTTAAAAAAGAAGAAGTTAAAGCAACACTTTTTGCAAACGTCGCAATATTTGAATTTTTTTACGATGTTTCATAATGTCGATTATAGTAATTGTTGTTCAAAACGACTTTTTGATGTTGGTTAGCGACATTTATATTAAATGTTGTTATAAATTGTTACTTTTTGTGACTCATATAATGACATTTGTATACTATGTCGTTAGATCTTCTGACTTTTCAGACAAACATCGCTAAATTTGAAGTTTTATACGACGTTTCATAGCGTCAGTTATAATAATTGTTGATAAAATCAACATTTTGATTTTAGTTAGCGACGTGTACATTAAATGTTGTTATAAATTGTTACCTTTTGCGACTCATATAACGACATTTATATACAACATCATTAAATCATGTGACATTTCATACAAACGTCGCTATATTTGGATTTTATAACGACAATTATGGTATTTTTTGTTCTTACCGACAATTTGATGTTAGTTAGTGACATTTACATTACATGTTGTTATAAATTGTTACTCTTTGCGACTCATATAGCGACATTTATATATTTTGTCTTTAGGTCTCGTGACATTTTCAGACAAACACAAATACAAAGATTATGTTTCTGAAATATTTTTTTAAAGAAAAATTAAAGAAATTTAATTATTAAAATTTTAATGAGAGTGTATCAATTTTAATTTGATTCATAACAAAATCAAAACACGAAGAGAAATAAAAAGAAGTAAAGTTACAAAATCCAAAATTCTATTATAATAAATATAATAGGAGGAGAAACAAATAACAAATGATCATTTAGCTCAGCGGCGCATTGCACGACATACATGCAGGAGGTCGCGTGTTCAATTCCCATCTTTTTTAGAAGGGACAAAATTTATTATATATTATTCAAAGGTGGCTAAACTCGACGGCTCAGCTTGTCTCTAGGCTCTAGCTTCGATTATACAAAGGTGACTAGGCTCCGACTCGGCTTTGCTCAGCTCGGCCAACCTGGTTTCAAAATTTACGAATGTCGAAATAGATATTTTGTTGCGACTATTTAAAAACGTCGTAATAGCTGCATATTCACGATGTTTACAAACGTCATAATAGACGACTTGTTGCGATTATTTACGAATGTCGGAAAAAGTACCTTTTGATACACTTTAAAATGACGCAACAAACGTCGTAATAGATAGGTACCGGCGCTTGTAACAAATGTTGTAAAAAAACATAACGACACAGGCAAATGCGACGTTTACGCGACATTTGTAATAAATGTTGGTATAGATCTATATCGACATTTTTTTTACCTTATTGCGACATATGACAAACGTCACAAAAGACCTTTTTTGTTGTAGTGCCCACACTCATCTCACATAAAAATTGGAACGCTCATCTTGAAAATGCTCACCAAATATTGAGCTCATGCTCAGCTCACATTTTGATTAGCAAAAAAACAAATATTCTGTAGCAAGAATAGTATAATACAATGACCATTGAAACTAAACTCTAACAAGAATGCAAATATACATAATGTAATGATACTTAATTCTTGAAACGAAATAAACTAATAAAAAGATAACAAAAGATAAATACACAACAAGATCAAAGGTTAAAGGAAAGGATCTACATACAACGTAAATAAAAATCCTTATATAGACTAAAACAAAAGAAACGGAAGTCACATAATTGTAAAAGCCTTATATAGAGAAAACAAGAGAAGCAGAAGTTTCATAATTGTTTGTTATGCTAATAAAATGAGTGTTATTTAAAAAATAATAAGAGAACCCATACACTTAAAAACAAATGATGAAATTGCAAATTGCAATAGAGTGATTTGTGCTTGGACAAGGTTTGGCTTGGTTTGGTTTGGCTTGGTCTCACTTTTTGGGGGGAAATGCCCAAAATTTGACCACTTAAAATAGGCGGGAAACATTCAAATTCAAATTTTTTTCTTCAAATAATCGTTCAATTCCAAATTTTGGCCTCTATAATTGTCGGGAGATGTTCAAATTCTAATTTTTTGGCCTCTATAATTTCATTGTTGATGTCAAATCCAAAAGAAAAAGAAAATATAGGTAAATAAAGTAAAGAAGTTGTGATGAAGAAAAAGTAATTTAGACAAGTAAAATAGAAAAATTAAGTAAAGAATAACCTACAAAAGCATAATCAAACTCTTCCTCATAATCACTCTATTTTGGTAAACTCCTAATTCAAGCTTGACCACAAACTAACCATTAAACTGTATAGGGAAATAGTGAGCCCCCGGTGCTAAAAGCACTCTCAAATGCTACCGAACTTACAGGAATTACTAATACATCTCTTGTCATCATGGACAAAATAAGAATTTTAAAAGCATTTGCTTTCCAATAATTCAAGATAATAAAGTCTTCATCAACACTACCACTCTTTGTTGGGTAAAGTTTTTCCTCCAAATAAACATCTAGTTCACTATTACAATGCATCACTTCTTGCTCTTTGCTAAATTTGAGAAATTCTTCAATGAATGTCAATTTATAGGTCTTTTTCTTTTTAATTAGTACCATTATATTTATATATAATATTTTAATTATACTATTCTTATTCGGGTTCGAACTTTTTTCGGGTTGAGCGGGATCAAACTCACGCTCAACTCACATAAAATTCAAATTTGAATATTGAGCTTTACGCTCACATTTCCGAACCCAGGTGACACCCCTATACATAATAGACTCCAATGGTGAATCACCTTGCAATTTTGAAGATTTTTTTTTGGTGAATACTTTTGAATAATAATCGTGTAAGCAATTTTGAACATGCATTTGCATTGAATAATTAGTCCGGTAATAATGAGTACATGTATATGTCAATGAAAACTAACACAGTAAATACAATATTTTGAACTTAAGACCATACGCACGGATTAATATTCAAACTTATATATATATATATATATATATATATATATATATATATATATATATATATATATATGCATGCGGATCCAGTGATTCAAACACGTGATTCATTTTAATCCTAAAAAAATTCTGCTTGCTCGCGTATTCACTGAGCAGACTGAACCCTAAACCCTCTAGTATGAAAGTTTCAAGATCTATACCATCTCTGCTTATTTTCGATTCGCATGCAGGGTATTCATTGAATACCCTGAAACCCCCTGGATCCGCCCCTGTATATATGTGTGTGTGTGTGTGTGTGTGAGAGAGAGAGAGAGAAGGCCATAATAGTCATGAGATTCTTGTTGGAAAAAAGAACAGGTGGATCATTTTAGTGAACGAATATTTGTTCCAAATCAGCCTTTAGCTTTTGACTGTATTACATGTCAATTGAGTTTAGGGCTTATTGTGGACATGCAGCTATTGAAATTGACATCCAAAAAGAAGTTGAGAAGGACATATTATGAAGTTGACATTACATCATAATAACGTTGGGGTTAGTCACCAAGGTTGGGTCGGTAAATGCCCCATAATTTTATTTTGATTTGGAGAAGCCCAAGGTATAGAAAATCGAGCTTGTAATGGTGTGAGTAGGGTTGTCAACCACCCGAACCCAACTCACATACCTCGAAAAAGTATGAGTTGAGGTGATATGAGCAGTAAAGTTTTCAATATTCAGCGCCACTTTTTATGTGAAATTGAAGCATGAACTTTAACTCACAAATTAAAAAAATTCGAATCCGAATAAGATTAATATAATTAAAATATTATATATATAATAATAATAATTATAATTATAATTATAATAATACTAATTAAAAAAAGACTTATATAAGAATTAAGTATCATTTTATTATCTTTTTATCTTTTTCGTTAATTTAAAAAGATTTAGCTGAGCGTGAACTTGACCCCGTTTATTTTGTTATCTTTTTATTAGTTTATTTTGCTACAAGAATTAAGTATCATTGATTTTATTATTTATATTTGTATTCTTGTCCAAATGTAGTTTTAAGGCTCATTGTATTATACTATTCTTGATACAAGATTTTCGTTTTTTTCGCTAATATAAATGAGCACGGAAATCTCGTGAGCTAAGCTCAGCTCGTGTTAAAATGTGAGCTGAGTGTGAGCTCAAAGTTTATGAACTTTTCCGGACTGAGCGTGAATTGAGCTTTTCAATTTTTATGTGAGCTGAGCGTGAGCTATGCCAAGCTCAGCTCACATAGCTCGTTTGACAGTTTGACACCCCTAGGTGTGCGATTGATATTGACTTCGAAATTCGAGTTCTCGTGTTTAGAGGTGGTGCTAATATGTCTTGATTCACTCAAACATTCCGACTGCACCTCAACCATTCAAGTGTTTTTGCATTCAGTTTGAAACTCGATAAAAAGGGAAAAATATTTTATTTGCATTAAAAGTTCTCGAAAAGCATCTCCATACATTTACTAAAAGATGTTTGAAAATATATGGGTGTACACGTAAATTCACTGGCCTTTCTAACTCACACGAGTTTTTATAACATGTTTTCATACAACTTAAACTAGAAAATTGTCTCAGTAACCTTGTGACATTCTATACTTGCGCTCGAGGAAGCCATGGGTATTAGTAATTTTGAAAACAATTATGTACCACATTCATTTATGTAAATTATGATTTTTCGTAGTTTTCCTTTTAAGACTTTAAACCATATATATATATATATATATATATATATATATATATTATGGTTTTAACGTCTTTACTTTCGAACATTCGAGCATCAATATATGTCAATGTCACAAATACCCTTACTCACTCACAGTTGACCCTATCAGAGGCGTCAAAGTGACATAGCCAAGGTTGGGATGAGTATTGTCTCTCGATCGGGGCGGGAAAATGGGTGGCATTATATCCCCGCCTATTTTTTTTATTTTTTATATTATTATCTTAAATAAAAAATTTCTAAAAATATATTTTTACTATCTTAAAAAAAACACGAGGATCCTCAATTCCTCGTTGGAACAGAGATGGAGATCCAACTTGCTCATCTCCGCCCCCTTGCTAATCCGACCTGAAATTGTCTTTGCTATTCTTTTTTTTTTTTGGTGAATTAAATTGTCTTTGCTATTCAAGCAAATAACGAATGAACCTACTTTTCATCTCAAAATAATACTCCCTCCATTCATTAATATAAGACTTTTTTTTACATGTTGCGAAAATTAAGAAAGAAAAAACAAAATAGTTTGTTAATTAAAATACAAATATTATTCTCTTAAATATAACTTGTATAACACTAATTGTATATAAGAAAGTAATATTGATATTTTGATTAAAAAAAATCTTAATTTTTTATTCCTTAATCAATCAATATAGTTTACTTGGTGGCAGTATGGGCGCAAAACTTAAACCACCAACTGTCTGTCTGGGCGTCGTATACATTTCTTTCATCTGTTCAAAGGTCATCAGATAGATTTGATTTCATCATTCTTCTTCCCCTCCCAAATTCAATTGAGATTCCCCCTCACACAAACCTAACTCTAATAATCAAATCAAAGCAAATCCCTCTCAACAAATTGAAAAACCCACCAAAGATTACACCTCCAAATCCACATTCAAACAAAATTTTGCCCTAATAATCCCAAATCCCCACACATATGATGCAGAAATGCATTTGTACAAATGGTTCAAACAGAAATTTTCCCAAAAGTTAATTACCAATCATCATAATCGTGATAATCCCCAATCCCAATCTCAATCCCAACCCCAACAACAAAACCATCGTCATAATCATAATCGTAATCATATTGTTCAACAACAGCAACAGCAAAATCATCAACAACAGACGACTTCTTCTTCTTCTCCACAGCAAAAGTGTTTACCAAAAAGAATAATACTAGTACGTCACGGCGAAAGCCAAGGTAACAAAGATGATGCAGCATATTCATTAACCCCAGATCACAAAATCCCATTAACTCCATTAGGTATTGAACAAGCCATTCAAGCTGGTTCTAGAATTAGACATGTTGTTTCTGACTTTGGCACTTCTTCTAATTGGAAAGTTTACTTTTATGTTTCCCCTTATGATCGCACTCGCTCCACTCTCCGCGAAATCGGAAAGGCTTTCGCTAGAAGGCGTATCATTGGTGCTCGTGAAGAATGTAGGATTAGAGAACAAGATTTTGGCAATTTTCAAGTTGCTGAAAGAATGAAGCTTATTAAAGAAACTCGAGAACGCTTTGGGAGATTCTTTTATCGCTTCCCTGAAGGTGAATCTGCTGCTGATGTCTATGACAGAGTTTCCAGTAAGTAATCTACTTTCTTGTTAATTCATGTTTTTATTTGCATAAAGTAATTATTTGTTTTGTGGGCTTTGTCATTCTTTTATATAAATTCATGTTTTGAAGTTTGATGGGTTTTTCATGAGTATTTCGCTGATAGGAATTTAAATGAATAACAAAATATGATCTTTGAATTTTTTCATGACTTTGACAAGTGGGCTTAGCTCAACTGTCATCACCTTTGATCCCACAAGGGCTTGCCCATAGTAAGGTCAGGGATTCGAGTCACCTAGGAGCGACTTTATGTCGCATGACCAGGTTTATCATGCACATATCCCACTGGATTAGTCAACACCTATGTTGTCTTACAATGACAAAAGACTAAAAAACAGGAGGTCAAAAGTTCTTTTTTCTTTGTATTTTCCTGTGATAGTGCTAACTGATATATAAAATAGAATAAATAAATAAATGTGGAAGTTTTGTCTAGATTTTAAGTACTAACTGATACTTAAAATAAAGTAATTGTGGAAGCTTTGTTTAGATATTTGTCCTTCATTGGTAATACAGTTTATATTGTCTTGCTGGGAAATATTGTCAATGCATAGATGCTCCTCAAAATTTTGCACTTGTAAGTTAATTTGTATACTAACTAGAACCCTCCTCTCTTCTTATATAAATGGGTAATTAGCTATAATTGTCCTGAAACTTCTTGTAATACCATTTTGGTTCTTGAACTTGCATTGCTTATCATTAACAACTCTGCATGAGCAGACTATAGCTAACAAACTTGTACGTCTAAGGTAGAAAATGACAGGTGTCTCATAGAGTTTAGCCTGATGGTGCTAGAACCCCCCCCGGAAAATATAAAAACCACTGTAGATTTTTGTAATTTTGAGAGAAAAGGGAGGGCAACTTCTCACAATGTTGGTTGTTTATCTGCAATTCATGTTTTTTTTCCCTTTTTTTTCTGGTTACCGCTAACTTAAACATATAATGTGAGGCTATTGTGTAGACGCACTTTCACTGACTCCTGAGTTCTAATCAAATATTCTCTTCACACGCCTCTCATTTCAGTTCTTTTCCATGATTGTGAGGAGGATCAAGAAATCCTGTTGTCACAATATTAGCATATTTGGCCTCTGTGTTTGTGTACTATGTCGCTTCATTTTGTCTTAAAAAATCTTCTTACCATTTGGAGAGATTCAAAATCCATTAAGGTTCTCTAGTTGTACAATAACATCAAATGACTGTTTATAGATAGATATGAGATTAATTTAGGTACTCCTAAAGGTAGACGAATTTACATTTTCAGAAGTTGCAAACTATAAACAGTTATAATAGGCTGTTGGACGGTTATAGGAAAAAGATAAATTGGAAATTCAGATCTGTCATTTTTGCGTGCTTACTTCTCCTTACATGTTTTCATCTTCTGATCCTTATTTATTCAACTACGATGTCATGCATCATAATCTTTAATTCTAATCAGCCTACAGTATACACAAATTCAGAAGCACAGAAGTTAGATTGGAGTTTTAACATGAACTTGGGTATGTTATGCAGTCTATATGAGTTACCATATAATTTAAATATGATATTATCATTTAGAGATGAGCCAGTCAGATCTGTTATCTTTTACAGACCTGTATTCATGAAATAGAATATAACAGTGTGGCTCATAGATTTATGTTGTACTCTATGTATTGCTTCTGGGAGAGAAAAGAAACAGCTATCTGAAACTGTTGCCTTGGTGTCTGGCTCTTTGTGGATATCTTATTCTGCATTCGTTTTCTTCTTTCTGATCTTCTTGGCTTTTATGTTCACATAATGATGTCAACCACTAAATATTGAAATAAATATTATTTTATATATTAGTAGCATGCAAATTTAGGCAAAACATAATAATAAATAATCATAATAATGTAGTTCCCTCCGACGACGACAACAATAACATAACCCATTATGTCCCCAATAATATAGTTCCCTCAACAAAAAAAAAGAAGCCAAAACTAGGCAAAACAAAATAATAAATAACCATAATAATGTAGTTTCCTCCCACAACAATAACAATAACATAACCCATTATGTCCCCAATAATATAGTTCACTCAACCAAAAAAAAGTCAAAACAAATAAAAAGCAAATGCCCCTAATCATCAGAAACATCTTCAAGAGTAATGTCTTCGACTCGATTCTCTTTATCCAAGGGAGTGTCTTCTTCCTCATCTTCATTATTCTCATCAAAGCTAGGGACAAATGAAGAAGATGATGGTTATAAATTAGGAGGCGAAGGTTGAGAATGAGAAGTACTAGCTCCTCTTGATCTAGATGGGTAGCGCGGTTCATTTACTCTAGTTGCCCTAGAAACCTCAGACCAAGGAAAATCTGAATCATCAAATACTCGCTCATCATTTTCTAACTCTCCAAGCAACCATTAATTAGAATCGGATTAATTACACAAAGGCACGCCTGAGATTTTGAGGCGATATCCCTCGAGCCTGGAGCCTGAGGAGCAAAGGCGTGCCTGAGGTGTGAGCCTTAACAACACTGTATGTGACAGATTTCATCAAACAATAGCTTTCTGGCCTTTATCATCTCTGTTCGTCTGTTCACTTATTCTGACTAGCCCTTTCTATAACTGATCTTTCTGTTTGAATTTCCTGTTGTTTTCTGATTCTGATTGTTTCTTCTTTATACTATGGGTATATAGTACCATTACATGATGAGCAACCACTTAAATGTTGTAATGAACTCTTTAAACTTTTTCGTTGTTTATACTTCTGCTTAACTCTCATTTCTTGACCTTCGTAGTAGAGAACCCTGCATAGTTTTGCCATTGGTGTTAATTGAGCATGACGAAGTCATTTCAAAACTTTCTGATGTGCATTGGCTCAGAAGTCATTGGAAGAAATCGTCAGACATGTTACTTTCATTTTCTTGACCTTGGTAGTACTGAGCCCTCTTTAACTAAAGATAACATCAAGATATTATTGCTGATCTTTAGTTTGTCGGCTCTAGTAAATTAAAGTCAATTTTTTTGTTACCTCTTGTCATTGAACAATCTCCTTATTTATCTGAAGTCAGCTGCTAAGATGTCATGCATTTCCTTAAGAAAACAGATGAAATTCTTTCTTACTAAAATGTTCATTACAGAATTCTTCAGCATAAAATATAAAATTTACATTTTGATATTTCAGGTTTCTTGGAGTCTCTATGGCGGGATATAGACATGAACAGACTTCAGAAGAATGCTGCCGATGACTTGAATCTCATAATCATATCCCACGGCCTAGCTATTCGAGTATTTCTGATGAAATGGTTCAAGTGGACAGTAGAGCAGTTTGAATACCTGAACAATTTAGGAAACTGTGAATTTCGAGTTTTGCAATTAGGCTACGGTGGAGAATATAGCTTGGCAGTCCATCACAGCGATCAAGAGATGCTAGAATGGGGGCTTTCCCCTGAAATGATATCGGAACAAAAGTGGCGCGCTCAGGCAATTAAAGGCGGATTGAACGATAAGTGTCCTTGGTACATGGATGCTTTTTTTGATACTTTAGCTGATACAGAGGATGAAATTGATGAAAAACAATGATTCTTTGATTATTTTTGTACTACTACTGTACACGCAAATGATGTATGAAAAGTGGTGTCAGAGAAATATACTACTGATTTTTTTTTGCAATCTTGACTCTTTAATTTAATATGTCTCTTGTAACTTGTGTAGTTTCATATTGTAAAATGTTAGTGTAAGCCCTAAGGGCGAACAAACTCAGTTTTTGATATTGGACAAACTTTTAATGTTGTGTCTAATGATCTTAATATTTGTGATAGAATATCGGAACTCTTTATGGAAGCTCTAAGTACTTCAATCAAGCCATTGAAAGCCATTGGTATCAAGAATCAAAGATATGCAAGGCTCATTTATCAAGATTGAAGATTGAAGACTTAGGTTTGGTTGTTTTAGTTTTGTTGTCATAAGTAGTTATCTTATAAAGCTCTAACCAAAGCTCTCATGAACATAAGCTCTACACTCAAGTCTTGCATGTTTTCATAAACACGTTTTCAAAAGGCTTAGTTTCAAAATGATCCTTACATGTGTTCGTATTTCAAAAAGCCTTTGATTTCAAAGTTTAAGTCTTGTAAAATGGTTTTCTAATGCTCTTACTTATTACATTTTGAGAAAACATTTTAGACTTCAAAAGATTTCAAAACGTGTGAAAAATCAGCTTAGAAGTTCGGTCAACCGAGCTCAAGCTCGGATCAACCGAGCAGATACTGAGAGTTGAACCAACAGAGGTCGGTCGACCAAGGCATAGTTCGGTCGACCAAGGCATGGTTCGGTCGACCGAGCCCTTGAGTGGTCATCCGAGGTTTCCTTTTCGATCTACCGAGGTTCACTGTTACTAGCCGTTATTTGACCGTTGTGGACTCGATTTTCAGCCTATTTTGAAATGTATATATTCTCCAAAGCTAGAGAATCATTCTAAGACTTTGACATACATTTTACATTGATATCTTATCAAGTCTAAACACTTTCAAAGCAAAATACTCTTCATCTTTATGATCTAAATCCTTCAAGAGTATTCTTTCAAAAGCAAGACAAAGAGTGGAATTCATATGTTCAAAAGAGCTTAAACATTCTTGTACTTCAAAGGTATATTTCTCACTTATAAGAGTGATCAACCTTGTTCTTTAAACATTCAATTCCCTTTCTAAGTGATTGGGTAATTCTTGTAAAAGTCCTACTTTGTGTGGGCAATTTGTAAAGTCCTACTTTGTGTGGGCAAGCTCTTAGTGAGTTTCTTTATGTTGTGGTTGTGTTTGTAAAACTCTTAGTGAGTTAGCCACAAGTGTAAAATCTTCTTAGTGAAGTTGTTGCAAATCCTTGGGTGCGGCTCAAGGTAGTGGATGTAGATTCTAAGTGAATCGAACCACTCTAAATCCTTTGTCTTGTTATTGGGTTTTGCTTTAGCTTTTGTTCTTCTTGCTTAAACTTACATTAGCATTGCAAAGATTCGAAAAAGTTATCAAGTTTAGTTAAAACCCAATTCACCCCCCCCTGTGTTTTACAGTTAGAGAACCAAAAGTTGCATAAATCTATGACTTCTGCTATTCTGTTTCCCCTTTGTCAATTTTTCATGAGCTATAAATGTTTTGATATCAAGCTAGGAAGGTTGTCCTTTTGCAAAACACTTATATTTTTTTTATGTTAGATCGGTGTCTGAGTATCGATCCGAGTGATTCAGTTAGGGCATGAACAAAATAAATTTGGAAAATACAATACTAAGTAGTTCCTTGAGTGACTACACAAGCCAGGTGATCGAATGTGGGACACCTTAAATGGCTCTTTTTGCAATGTCTCTTGTTAGCATTAAGAAGCATATGAAAAGTAATGTCTGGGTGTTCCAACAAATTTGCAATGTCTCTTCTCAGATAATTTCAGATATGTAGGAATGTCATTCATGTGAAATAGCTATTATTACTTTCCAAAAAGAGTTTGATAAGGGATTGAAATAGCTATTAGCCATGTATTTTCTTTGTTTCTTAATGAATAAAGTTATCTTTGTTTGAAAGGAAAGAAAAAAAAAAGTGTAGTCGGTGTGTTATATATATATATATATATACTAGCCTAATAATCAGTGCTATGCACGGGATTCCATTTTACTATATAATTAAGAGTATATGAAAATCAAATGGCTATGTGAGCTATTTTTTTTTATAAAAAAAATGGACTATTGGAATGAAAAAGTTGAAAAGCAAATTGAGTTTGTCATTGAATTTAATGGGCTAAATACCAACCCACCAATCCATTCAATTGAAAAGCATGTTCAACCACTTTATTTATAATGTAGTCAAACTCTATTTCGTACATTTTCAATGTAGGAACTTGAATAATATTGAAAATGAAAAAGAAAAAGAAAAATCTAGAAAATTAGAATAGAAGAAAAGAAAATTCTTAAAAATATTAAATTATACAATTTAATTTGAATGGGTTAAAGATGTCAATCAATACTTTTAAAATAATTATAAAAAAATCAAAAAAATTGGAAATTAGATTGAGGATCCAAAACCTCTATAGTGCAGAAAACCTGAAAATGTCTTTGCTGATATCATACATAAATTTTATACACATTAATTTTCTTTTATATATAGTCTTGTCATTTGTCAAGTTTTAAAAATAATAACTATTTTTTTATGTGGGAGTCTTTATTGTTGTTAATTCTCTTATGTGACTTTAGATTAATATTTTTTACTTTTTTATTTTATTAAAAATTACATTTTCTACAAATTAATCTTTTAATTTTAGAGAGTTTAGAAGAAGATTCCACTTGATTTTTGCAGTATAAACGAAGCGATTTTTTTTTTTCATTTTTAAAATATCCATATTTATTTATTTTTTCAAAAGATATTATGAAAATAAAAATGCTGAACAAAAATTAAAAAAAGCAAAAAATGAAAGGTTCAATCGCAATTCAGAAGACCCAGTCATCTGAATTACCCGTTATTTGTTAAAACTTTAACCATTTATATTTATATAAATAAAAAATATAATAAGCAAATAAATGTGTTTCCCCAATTTGATGGGCTGAAATGTCAGCCCAATTTCACACTCAAAACAACATGTGAAGTACTCTCTTTATAGTTTTGTCAAACTAAACAAACAATCTAACTTTTCAATGTGGGATGCATTCTCCTTGTATAAGAGTTCTTAGTCTTCTCCTTTTATTTTAGTAAAACAAATACAGAACTTTAAAAAAATTACACGTACAATTCTAGAGAATGTGATTGGTTAAAAACAAAAACACCTTATGTAATATAAATATGTTAGATTAGATTAGATAGTCTAATAACATGTGTTATGCTCGGGATTCCGAGTATATGAAAAACAATGGCTCTGTAAGTTTTGACTCTATAAAAGAAAAAAAACAAAAAATAAGCATGTTTTCTCGCAGTTTCTACAAAAAATGGCTCTGTGGGCTAATTTACTATTAGAATGAAAAAGTTGAAAATCAAATTGAGTTTGCCACTGAATTTAATGGCTAAATATCAACCCACCAATTCATTCAATTGAAAAATATGCTCAACCCCTTTATTTATAATGTTGTCAAACTCCAAAAATTTCATACACTTTCAATGTGGGATCTTGAATAATATTGAAAAGGAAAAAGAAAAATCTAGAAAATTAGAATAGAAGAAAAGAAAAACTGTAAATATATTAAAACCCATAACTTTAGATTAATATTTTTTACTTATTTTTATTTTATTAATAATAAAAATTAATACTTTAATTTTAGAGAGTTTAGAAAGATATTTACTTGTTTACAGTATAAATGAAGCGAATTGATTTTTATTTATTTTTAAATATCCATATTTATTTATTTTTCAAAAGATATTATGAGAATAAAAATGCTGCATAAGAATAAAAAAACAAAAAATGAAATTGCATTAGTCTAAGTTAAATTGAACTTCATTGTAAGTTCAATCGTAATTCAGAGGACAACGAGGCGTAGCTCAGGTGGTAAGACGCTTCACTGCCAACCGGTAGATTGGAGTTCGAGTCATGCTTGGGGAAGTGGGGAACCACTATAGATACTCCTTTTAAAAAAAAAAATCGTAATTCAGAGGACCCGATAATTCGAATTACCCGTTTTTTGTTAAAACTTTAACTATTTATATTTATATAAATAAAAAATATAAGAAGCAAATAAATGTGTTTCTCTAATTTGAAGGGCATGAAATGTCAGGCCAATTTCTCACTCAAAACAACGTGTGAAGTACTCTCTTTGTAGTTTTGTCAAACTAAACAAATAATATAACTTTTCAATGTGGGATGCATTTACTCCTTTTATTTTATTAAAACAAATACATAACTCTCGAAAATTACACATAAAATTCTAGATAATGTGATTGGTTAAAAACAAAAACACCTTATGTAATATAAATATAGTTAGATTAGATTAGATAACATGTGCTATGCTCGGGATTCCGAGTATATGAAAACAATGGTTTTGTAAGCTTTTTTAGTTTTGACTCTATAAAAGGAAAAAAAATAATAAGCATGTTTTCTCGCAGTTTCTACCAAAAATCAAATGGCTCTGTGAGCTAATTATTATTATTATTTTTTTTTTTTACTATTGGAATGAAAAAGTTGAAAATCAAATTAAGTGTGTCACTGAATTTAATGGGTTAAATATCAACCCACCAATTCATTCAATTGAAAAACATGCTCAACCCCTTTATTTATAATGTTGTCAAACTCCAAAAATTTTATACACATTCAATGTGGGATCTTGAATAATATTGAAAAGGAAAAAAAAATCTAGAAAATTAGAATAGAAGAAAAGAAAAACCATAAACATATTAAAAACCATAACTTTAGATTAATATTTTTTACTTATTTTTATTTTATTAAAAATTAAAATTTCTACAAATTAATACTTTAGTTTTAGAGAGTTTAGAGAGATATTTACTTGTTTGCATAAACGAAGCGAATTGATTTTTATTTATTTTTAAATATCCATATTTATTTATTTTTTAAAAGATATTATAAAAATAAAAATGCTGCATAAGAATAAAAAAACAAAAAATGAACATTGAATTAACCATTTATATTTATATAAATAAAAAATACAAGAAGCAAATAAATGTGTTTCCCTAATTTGATTGGCTAAAATGTTAACCCAATTTCCCACTCAAAACAACATGTGAAAGTACTCTCTTTATAGTGTTGTCAAACTCAACAAACAATCTAACTTTTCAATGTGAGATACTATTATGAGTCAATCAAGATTTTATAACAAAAGTAAAATTTAACCAACAAATCAAAAAAAATTTAAAATAATTAATTGATCTAAAATTCATAGAAATTACACGTAGGATTTAGAAGAATGTGATTGGTTGAAACTGAAAACATGTTTTGTAATATAAATATATAGCGTAATGACCCGTTCTATGCACGGGAACAAATTTAATTGTTAAGAAAAAAATATTAAATAGCATAAAAGATTTAATCAAACCTACCTATATAGAAGAAGAAAAACAAATATAAGAAATTTGTATTTATATGCAAAATATATATAAAAAAAAAAAAAAGATCTGGTAAGAGAAGAATATTCTTTCAATGATTTCTCAAGGTCGGCATTGTAAGTTTTATTGAAAAAAATACAGGTTTAAATGAAACATCCAAAAATAAATAAACTACTTCTCTCCAATTTATTGGGGCAAATTACCACTCATTTAATGACACGATAAGAATTAAATGACTCGATCCGCTAAAGTTTATTTTTTTTAACCTTTTAATGAAAAAAGTTTGGTGAGAAGTTCGCATGCTGGTTCAACAGAAAAAAACTAAATGGTTTAGTAAACTAATTTTCTTTGAAAAAACTTTGACTGTTGAAATAAAAAAGTTAAAAAACAAATTAGATTTTTCAATCAATTTAATAGACTAATCTAAACAGCAAATAAAGTCCGTCTTTCCAATTCATTGGGCATATTCCAACTCAGTTAATGATACAATAACAGCACGTTTGGTACGCTGGAATGGAATCCCTTTCCAGGCAGAATCGGTTTCCACCCAGAATGGCTTCAGAATCCTCTTTCCATTCCAGTGTTTGGAAGGTAAAGCCAGAATGGAATGTCGATTCTTTTTCTGTGTGTGGTAAAACTATATTTTAATGTCAGAATGTAATAGAATTAAATAGAATATGACCTAAATGTCCTTTTAGCATATACTATTGATAAAACCTAGTTAAACCTTAATTACAAAATCTCTTACTTGAATAACATTGACATTATATATCAAATATATATATTGTTGAAACATAATTTTTATTAAAATGTCAACATAGTAATAAAAATATATTTACTTTTAAATTTAAAAATAGATTAAAACCTACTATCAAGAAAAATAAATATTTATAAAATTATTATCTATGGAATTATACTAAGTGAAATAGAATATTTATGACTAAATATGAATATGTTGCAATGTAAAATGAACGTAATAATTAATTAAAAGAAGGGTATAAATGTCAGTTACTATTTATTGATGATTACAGCTTCTCTTGGAAAGGTCATTCCGTAGGTTTTTGTATGGAATACCCTTTCCCACTTCTTCCTGGAATCGTCATTCCCGTGGAATGATCATTCCCACTTCAAATTGTCCAACCAAACGCCGGAATGGAAAGAGGAGTGGGAAAGGCCTTTCCATTCCTTTCCATTCCCGCGTACCAAACACGCTCTAAGAATTAAATGTTCGATCAACTAAATTTTATTTTTTAAAGTTTTGACTCTTTTATGAAAATGGTTTAGTGAGGAGACTCGCTTGTGGGTTTAACATAAAACTAAATGCTTCGTTACACTAATTTAATTCTTATCGTATTTGAATTTGAATAAAAGATGGGAAGCGGAATTTAACTGAAACTACTAATCAATAAATAAACGTGAGATTAATAAAAAAAAAAAAATTAAAAGTGAGGGGTTGGTTATGGATTTGCAAGGAACGTGATAAGAATGCTAGAAATACGGGAGTCCGTGCTAGTAGAGTAATTAATATTTTCTTGATTTATTTCAAACATTTAAAATCTTCTTAACCAATCACAACATTTGAAATTAATTAGAAAAATCTTTAATCTAGAAAATTTAGATTAGATTGGGAGTTTAAAACTGAAAAGTGTGTTCAAGATTATGAGGAAAAATTTAAGATTGTAGAGATATTTGGGTAAGTAATTTGATACTTAAATTTGTTTTAAGATAATAATTAGTTTTGAATTA
Organism: Vinca minor; assembly: GCA_026122235.1. Classification (NCBI taxonomy): domain Eukaryota; kingdom Viridiplantae; phylum Streptophyta; class Magnoliopsida; order Gentianales; family Apocynaceae; genus Vinca; species Vinca minor. Next base: position 2,179,060 of record JAOCZM010000100.1, on the reverse strand, counting down.
ATTTAATTAATCGAAATTTATCTCAACCAATTAACTTTTTGTATAATAATTAAGAGTTAGAAAATTCGAGAAAATTGGGTTAGAGTTTTGAAGATTTTTGATTGGTTAAAACTTGAAAACATGTTATGTAATATAAATATAGATTGATTATGGAAAAATATTTTAAACCAATGAAATTTTTTTATAAAAGAATTTAAAGTGTTGAATTTTTTATAAACTTCTAAAATATAATGATAAAAGAAGAGGTTAAGAGTATGAGATGAGTTTTGAATTTTGAAATTAAGGAAGATAATATATTTAATGTAGATTATTATATCATACCAAAGATAGTGTCAGTTTAGATTTGTCAGATATCGTGAAAAAGTTTACTTAAATTAGCAATACAATAAAAGAATTAAATAAAATCAGTTGTCAAATATCTGCCAGAGTAGCTGGCAATGTGGTGTAGGATTTAACCTGCATGTCGTGAATCGAATCCCCTTCCCCCGATTTAAATACAATAATTCAATTTTTTTGCACCAAATTTTTTTTATAACTAATTAAAAACAAAAAATCCTAGAAAATGACACGTGACATGATATAAGTAAAAATTTGAAAACAATATATGTAATATAAATATAGATTGAAGATTGATATATACACACACACACACACATATATATATATATATAGGCAAAACGTTGGGGCCAAAGTTGACATTACTAAGAATAATCAACAAGGAAAATAATCTGAGGCCTCATAACGTAGATGTTATAAGTTCGAATCTCTTTCTCGCTTTTTAAATCCCCATATTCTTTTTGTAATAGATAAATCTATCTCCCTCAATAAATAAAAAAGAAAAGAAAAAAATCCCATATGGCCAGGGAAGAATTCTCATGGGACTGGACTTTCATGAGTCACTGCAGACATGAGGGCGCTCGCAGCACTCTATCCCTGCCAAGTAAATCCTGTCTAAATTTATGTGAGAGAAGGCATGCAACTAGTCATCATTTCATCCTTTATCTATAAAAAAAAGTCAAATAAAGTAAAATAAAAATGGCGACTTCCTATTACCTTCATATCCAGCTACGACCCTTCCACAACTGAGACAAAACTATATATAAAGCTGCTAGAACCAATGGCCAGATCAAGATCCAGATCCACGGCCACAACCATAACACTATAAATATTAGAAATATTATATCTGGACTCCTCAGCATATCTGTCCAAGTCCAATCCCGGATAACTAAAAAAAAAAAAAAAGAATCAACCATGAGTAACCCTGCCGCTGCCAGCACCACTAGCAACGGTGGTAACATCCCAAAAACTGTCCTGCCAAAGCGTATAATATTGGTCCGGCACGGCCAGAGCCAAGGCAACACAAATGAAAAGATCTACGGCCTAATAGCTGATCACAGAATACCACTAACGCCCCAGGCAAGGACGAAGAATTATATATTTCTCTAAAGTTTATCTCTATAACAAGAAATTTCTGATTCCAGTCTATATTTCACAGGGAATTGAGGAGGCAAAGGAGGCTGGTTCAAAGATCCGAAACATAGTTTCCGAGGATGGAAATTGTGATGACTGGAAGGTTTACTTCTATGTCTCGCCGTACGAGCGAACCAGAGGGACTCTGAAGGAGATCGGTCGGTCATTGCCGAAGAATCGAATCATTGGTGTAAGGGAGGAGTGTAAGGTAAGAGAACAAGATTTTGGGAATTTTCAAGATTATGATAAAATGAGGGACCTGAAAATATTTAGAGACAAGTTTGGGAGGTTTTTCTATAGATTTCCTGAAGGTGAATCTGGAGCTGATGTTTATGATAGGGTCTCAAGTAAGTCTTTTTTTTTCCCCTTAAATTCTTTTTCTCCCTTGTATTATTGGATCTGCACTTTTCTTTCTTTCTTTTATTATTATTAACTTCGTTCCTAACTAATTGATAAATTTTACATTTTTACACGGACAAAAAAAAATGAGTGAAATACAATAATTATGAAAAAAAAATCTAAATTACTCCTAATCGTTAAAGTATTATTATTGCCCGTAACTACTTGTTCCTCACTTTTCTTTTATTTAAAATAATGGAGTTAAGAAAAAAGTCAACGTTCAAAAAGTCGCACTTTTGAAAGTCTGGCAAAAACTTTCCTTTTACTGTATCAAGTTCTCTTTATATTTTATATTTTACGTGTAACAACAACTTTGAACATTTTAATACATTATCTTGTACATTAATAATATTGTTTTACATGTTATAATATTATTAGACTATAGTGAATTTATGGGATTATATAATCACATTGCTCTACCTATAATATTTTCATTAGTATACTATATTTGAAGATGTATTAGAGGATTCAAAATCGGTGAAATCAAATGCGTCAATTATTATATAATTGCTGTAATGAAATGCAGGTTTCCTTGAGTCATTGTGGAGGGACATATACATGAAGAGGCTTTCCAATGATCCTTCAGAGGAAGTGAACATTGTGATAGTATCACACGGATTGACATGTCGATTTTTTCTAATGAAATGGTTTAAGTGGACAGTGGAACAATTTGAAACTTTGAAGAATCCCAAAAATTCAGAAATTAGAGTTATGGAATTGGGAGCAAGTGGTGAATACAGCTTAGCCATTCATCACGATGAGAAAACATTGGAATCATGGGGACTCTCTAATGAAATGATAGAAGATCAAAAGCTCAGAGCCAATGGAGGTGTTTGGAATGAGAAAAGACCATCCTATCTTAATTCTTTCTTCCAAACTTTTGCTGCTGATGATGATTTAGATGCTCATCAAGACGATTCTGAGAAGAGATTATTGTAATTCCTTTCCTTTTTTTCTTTTTTTCTTTTATAGCACCAAGTTAAGATATTATTCATAAATATACAGTATCAATTCAACTTCTGCTAAAGTTTGCATTTTTCCCCTTAAAACTAGGGCTGTTAACGAGCCGAACCGAGCCGGTTTTTGGCCAAATCGGTTCGGATCGTTAAGAAAACCGAATCGATCGTTAATCGGTTCGTTAGTCAACCGATTCGGTTGTTCAATTCGTTAATCGGTTCGAAATAAAATCGTACAAAACCGGTTCGTTAATCGGACCGTATCAAATCGCTCAAAACCGGTTCGCTAATCGGATCGAAAATCGTAATTCGCATTAAATCGTAATTCGGTTCGTTAATCGGATCAAACTGCCATTTTCATCCCCAATATATTTTCAAACATCCACTTTCATCCTTTTTAAAGTGGTTGTTTGAAAATATATTGGGGGATGAAAATGGTAGTTTGAAAATATATTGGGGATGAAAGTGGCTGAAAAAAGTTAAAAAGGATGAAAGTGGTTGTTTGAAAATATATTGGGGATGTGAAAAGTTAAAAAAAAAAAAAGAAAAAGGATGAAAGTGGCTGCCCGAAACTATGTTGAGGACCAACATGGCTATTAATTCGTAATTGGTAGGTAGAGAAAATTATTAACCGGTTTAACGAGCGATTTAAAAAGCGATTTACTGGTACATTTTATCAATCGTGAACTTAGGTTCGTTAACAGTACTGAAAGCGATTTAACGAGCCGGTTTTAACGAACCGATTAACGAGCGATTTGCGATTTGCTCGGCTCGATAACAGCCCTACTTAAAACGGATGCACCCTAAAAACAATATTATCCCAGTTTACTGGATTGAATTCCTCGAGTTCATTGACATTTCTCCTTATATTCTCTTTTACAGACAAAGAAACAACCTTGTATTGCTAAATAATATTAGCTGAACTGAAAGGCACCTTTTTTTCACAAACTTTCTATCACTTAACAAAACAAGTGATCAAATCCATACAAAAGATACAATATCAAAGTAACAAATGTTTAGGAATTGACCTGTGAATTCCTATCACCAACAAGAAGACCATGAAGGGAACACCAAACAAGAGCATCATAACTCATCTTTTGAACCAAATCTGGTTCAATTCTATGAGGATCAAAAATGGGTTTCACCAAATCCTCCTCTTTTTGCACTACTTCCATTTCTTCAATTCTACCACACTTGAAACTCAAAGACAAAGTTGGTAGTGAAATTGAAGTTTTGACTAGTTTCTGAAAATGGGTTTGCAAATTTAATCTTGATTTGTTAGAAAAGGCAGTGACTTTTGATGAATTTGTTGTGGGACTACTAAAGCAAGTGCAATTGGAGGAGTAAAGGGAAGAAGCAGAGGTGGTAGAAGAATATGCAGCCCCCCATGTACTAACCTTTTTCTTGGTGCAAATTACTAAACAAAATGGGTTTTTTATAATTGGGTGTGGAATTTTTGGCTGCTTTCACAAATTTGGGGAATTTTTGATTTGAATTTGGTAACTATTATTTAAATCCTGCCTTTATTTCACAGCCATTCAGATCATTCAATGTAACTATTTTATTCCAATTAGAAAAAGGAAACCTGCTAAGATGATCTGATACGTCTAAGATTCACAAGAAGCAGGTACTAGGAAGGCCTTGGATCAAAAGGCTACTGGCGCTCTTGCGGATGAAGATCAATTAAAAATTTATGGTTAAATATATTTTAGTACCACACACTTGCGGCCAATTGTTAATTAAGTGCCAATTCTTTTCATATTAACAATCAAGTACCAAAATTTTCTCTACTCAAGGAATGTATCAGCTTTTTCGCGAACAGGGAGGGGTGTTATTTCTTGTTGTGCAGCCGTAAAGCCCTTTCTCCCAAGTTGTAAAGTCAGCTGAAAATGGCTAAGGTGATAATTCTGATATGGACCAGGTTCATTGGACTTTGCGGTCCAAAACTGGCCACATCACCACATAATGAGGAGAGAGACAACTCTGTGATGATGTGGTCAGTTTTGGATCACAATGTCCACATGAACCTGGTCCATATCAGAATTTTCCTTGCAGACAGGTCAATATGAAGGTAGGATGGAGATGAGGAACCTGTGGTAAATCCCAGGATTTGGGGAGTTGGTATTCATTTATCCAGAGAGCTTTATAAAAATAAATTAGAATGCTTCTATGAGAAAACAATTGGTACCCCCAAAAAAGAAGCATTCAATGAGAGATTCCAGGCCAGATGAACCTTACATAGTTTTTCAATTTAGCAGAGTTCTCAACATCTGCATTAGTTCATGAACCTTACACATTCTGCAAGTGTCCAAACTAGTTTTCTTACTAACAAAATCTAATCGCCGCACAAAAACAGGGGGATTATTAAACTAAAATACAAGGTAAAAAGTTTACAGATTTTGTGTTTTCACATTGAACAATCTGGCACGGTACTGATTCATCCTGTATGAATTTCCTAGGGGTATAACTTGTCTAAGTATTGATTCGTCCACAAAGACGCCAACATGCACCTGGGTGGAAGAGAGATTTCTCAAAAACCCATAGCTCACGAACAAGGACCTGAGAAGAAGAAAAGAAAAAAAGGAGGGGGGGGTCAGAAAACTGAGAAAAGCAAATTGTCGGTTTCTAAACAAGTAAGGCTCACTAATATAAAGCATGCCATGGATGGTAGTCGAATTGAACAATCGATGTCTGATACTTGCGTAATCTTTACAGAAAATTGGCATCATAAACTTATTCCAGCACTATTAGTCAATATGCACTATACTATGTTTATTTACAAACTCAAATTATTTATTCAGACAAAACGAAACCATACTAACAAGTCTTGCATAGCAGCAACTCTTGAACTTGCATTAGATAATACAAGGAATTTATTTAGTAGAAAAATGAAAGGAAACAAAAAAAAAAGGAAAAGCAAAACTTAAGTGGATATTCAAGATTAGGATAACAGCAGATGGTAGGGAAAGAAGCAATAAGAGGAAAAGCTATTTCGGACATACCTCCTTATCCTTGTTTCCAGCTATAACAGCTCCGCTTGAATCATATGCCTCGAACTTCTGTAAAACCATCAAGGACAGACATATAAAGAATGCACAAACACACACAAGCAAAATATCATACAGCAAAAGGATCTGAAACATGATAAGAAGGAAAACTGCTTCAGGTTATGAAATTTATTAAACCAACTCATTGTTTATGTAAGCATCCATTATCACAACCACAATAGCTATCATATTACAAGATGCCGTAGTAGTCCCATTGCTGAGAAACACATTCTCCCTAAACAGTATTTACCTGTTTGGTCAGAAACTCAAGTGTAAGCTGTACAAATACTTTACTGAGGTCATCACGATCAACCCCAATCTGCCATAAAAAAGGGAAAGTACGTTAAACTCCTAAAAAATGTGAATTATAATGATCTCCAGATCCAATAAAATTGAATTTGCACCATTCACTTAAAAGTTCATCCATTCAACGGCAAATCTGTTCTACGATAGTTCGGAAGAAAATGCTAGTGGTGCCAAAAGGAAAAAAAATATATAACATTGAGGCAAATTCTACGTGTGGTAAATTTGAATTTTTACTGATTAAAAGAAAGATTATATGACACGCACAACTGCCCTTCTCTCCTGTTTAGGAGATGTAATGAATTATAGACTACTGATACGGAATTTTCACAAGAAAATAATGTAGATCTGTTACTCCGTGAAGCATCTCCCAAGTATGCGTTAAAATTAGTTCCATTTCACTAAAGCTGTGTCTCACTGGAGATGTCAATAGCATTCACATAGTGACTAACTAGACTACAATTACACTGACAAAGAGATGCAAAATATGTCCGTCAATGTCCAGGCAACATCAATCCAAGGGGAGAGGAAAAGGAAATAAGAATACTTGAAAATACAATCAATATTCAACTGGATAAAGGTTGTTTTCTTCATTAGTACTTTTAACCACTAGGAGGAGCATCAGAAAAAGACAAAACAAGTTTATCCTATGCTGGCCTGACTCCAAAATGGAGCTAGCAAAAGAAATCAGAAAAGAACCCTCTAAACTAAAGATCCTCAGTTGTATTCTTCAAATTCATCAAACCCCATTGAGAAGATCTCACTCTTTACCTACCGAATGGAAGGTCACCAATGACTAGTTTACGCGTGCAGGCTTCCTAGAACTTATCATTTCTCTAGTTCTTTAGTGTATGTATATCTTTGGTTAGATAAAATGAAATATTGGCAGAGAAAGTTAAACTGAGCAAAAGTTTTGAAAGAGACTTGCCAGTCGTGCACGCATAGTTCGTATCTTAACAATTGGTTCTATTAGTTCCCAATGCATTCTGCTCCATTTTGATTCTCTTTGCTTTATTTCGTTCTTGAGGGCCTATTAATCAATAGAAGGAAGAAATGCGAAATTAGGCTAAAAAGTTTCAAGAACATGAAAGGTCAGTAACTACTTAATAGATCCCAATTATGATGTAGCAGGACAGGTTTACATCTACTTTTATAATCATCTAAATAAAAAAGCTTACCGAATACATTTTTTCTGTAACTAATTTCCTCAATGATGTTTTGTCTCCTTTTGCCATATGAGTGCTTATCTATGACAATGGAAAAGATATACATGACTTATCTGCCGCAACACAAAGATAACTTTGCCAAATTTTAATTGCTATGTAATTTTTCAATAATAGAAAATTAGTAAATAATTAACCTCTTTGTATAGATTGACAGCCTCGCCATAGAACTTCTGTTTATTATAACCAGTTTTCCGTAGCTTATTAATGGCATATGCACTTTTGAGCTGCAAGCATAAATTTATGTGTCAGAACGCAAGGGAATATATTTACTAACCATAAAAAAGGGAAAGAAAAAAAAAAGAGCAAACCTTTATTCCGCACATGGTATTGACATATTAACTCATAAAATCTGTGCTAATTTACTAACTTCCTCAGTCAAGATTAGGAAACTCCAAAGATGGAGATTTTCAAGATTACATCCTCATTTATACATTTATACAAGATGAGAATGACAGATCATATCACCTTAATCCCACCCCAGCAAACAGAAAAGCAATAAGTTTGGTTTAGCAGTGAACAAATATAAAAACTTAATTACCTCCAGGATTACATCCTCTTTTGTTTTTCTCCAACCACTTCTCGTAAACCACCTGGTACAACACAAAATTAAGCATAGCCAAGAAGATGTGCATCCACAACTCATAATGCTGCAGAATGATGAAAGCATACTATAATTGTGCCCCAGCCTCGAGATATGATTCAAACTCTCTGAGACATTAACTGTGTAATTTAGTAGATTTCCTGAAGGTTTAAATAGATACTCTAGAAAGATACATTAGGTAAAATATTATTCATTGTCAAAATGCTCGTCTGGTAACAGGTATGAATTTACTGTGGGGGTAAAGAACCTACATAAGTAATCTAGATACAAGCAGCCGTAGGACTACTTGATGGTAGTTCAGTCTTTTATGTTCTTACTCGACCTCATAATCACAAAGTTAAACATTTCCTTAACTTCGTTTTCCTGGTTTAGGCATAAGAATGAGAAGAAAATGAAAAAGAATGCAAAGTACTTTGAGACACTGACATGATACGAAAACAGGGTAGACCATGGAGCTAAACAAAAATAATATCACTTGAAAACAACAAACTAAAATTGCTATATGAGTACTTGCACATGTATTATATCGGTAGAATATTTCCAGCCAAATATAATGATCCATATCAAAGCTAATTCAACTAAGATTGTGTAATTGGTTAATATAAAAAGGTTTTAAGAGAAGATAGCAGTGTAGGAAGTAGTGCATACCTCTTCCAGAAAGGAATCTTTTCACGAGGGGCATATGGCTCATATACAATGCCAGGACTTGTCATGGATACCTTAAGTGCTCCCTGCATATTTGCAAGTTTGACCAAGTAACAAATCTAGTGCCAGCATATCTATGCTACTGCCTTCAGAGTTCTTCGGCAATTAAAGCAAAACTAAGTAAGAGCTATCTACAAGAGTAGCCGTTACTAATTTACATTAGTTCTTTACCACGTATATCAGTCCAAAACAATAACCACTTACAAAAGAGCTACGATCAATCTTTTATGCCGATCAATTAAAACAATTTTGTCCACCAACTAGTAATTCTCGACAACGTTATTTTTGTTATAAAATATATTGCCATTTGAACTTTCGAAAAGTCTAGAAAGGACTTCGAGTTTATCAAGTAAAAGAAGACAATCAGAAGACCCAAATGAGGTGCTTGATGTACGTTAAACATATAGCTGTTTGATTCCAAGAAAAAAATTATTGGCATATCCCTAGAACTCCTGCTCGGAAAACCTTGAATCTATAAAGTAGCATGATCTCTCTATTCCAGAGGCATGATGATCTTATGTTTTACAAGCACGAGCACTGAGCAAAATGTTGTGTTTCGCGACGAATGCTATGCCAACAACAGGATCTCCATTTAGACATACATTCCTTTAGTCAATAATTTGGACGATAAAGTATCATACCATTTTCCGAGCTCCAGGAGGGGCTTTTGTTTGCGTTGTGACCAGTCTAACATGACCCAAATTTGGGTATTTGGAAGCCTGCAAGAATTTAGATGTTAGTATGGAGAGTATTAGCCGTCAAAATTATTATGAAAGGTTGCATCTAACCAGAATATTCACAATGTTTCATAAAACTGTAATTGATAGAAACATAATGAGAGGCAGAAAACAGAGAGGTTACACTTATAAATAATGAACCCCCAAAAAAAAATTGAGACTAGTCCGCACAGAGATTATCGGAAGAAAACCAGTGTAACGGCTCAGTGTGAACAACTTTTTCTTTCCAACAAACTCACCACTTTGGTTTCAAGTATGTCTTTATCTCCAGAAGTCCAAGGAAGTCCACTAGAATTCTGATTCACAAAAGATGACACGCCTCTGTAAGAATCTTGTGGAACTGACCCCATAAGAGCACAATCAGAAACAAAAAAGATATCAGACCACAATTTCTTACATGCATAAACAATGCCAACAAGAAAAAACAAATCCTAAAGGGTCAAGGACAAAGGTAGTTGAAGAAAAATATGTGGAGTAAGTAAGCCTACATTTACCGCGCCATGGATGCATGACAAGTTCTCTGTACAAGTAAGTTGAATAACTCCAGCATCTTGAATCTGATAAAAAATTGAAAATTAAATTAAAAACTTCAAGTAGACTATGTGAAGGGGTGACTTTAACTCAATATGCATGATAACAGAAAAATAGTTCTGTCCATCATATTATATTCAAACTGAAAATATCCGTGTACTTCACTTCACGGATACTTATCCAAATTGAAATTTCTAAAACGCCACTGTAATCTGTATTATAATTTAGAGCACTATATAAAAAAATTATGCTGAAACGACAAAATACAACGGATCATGCATAACAGGAAATTAAAATGCAAAGATAGTCCATCAATAAAGCAAGAAATATGCCAAGGAATGCTAGCATATCTAGCTTAAAACTTCTGACTCAGAATGGTAGGTCCGGTTTGAAACCCTGCCCCGACAACAATAATAAAACAAAAAAAAGAAGCAATAACTGTGTTTTAAAACATTAAAAACTATTTCAAAGCACGTATCTTTTGAATTATAGAGCAGAACCCATAAGAAATTTTCCACCAATAGGCGAATATAAAAGAAGTTCTATGATCCAGTTCATCTAATAATCTACATTTTAACTAGTTTCAAATAAATAAAGCAAGCCAATCTATTACTAATTCTAAAAAAATACCGTTATTATTTATGAATGATTCAACATTGTTGAGAGTGTATGATTCCCCATTTGAAATGATATTCGAACAGCTTCTTAAAATATCAAACCTGCAAAAACCATCTCAAATATCACTTTCCCGAAAAACCCCAGATTAGCAATTGAAACTCAATCTCATTTTTTATGAATAAAAAACTTTGATGGACTTACAAATTTGAAAGTTTTTGTCGAAGTTCAATTGTTCCATAGAGGTTTCGAATTGCATGTATGCTTCTGAGAGCCATCTATAAGTTTTGATCTCCCGGCAAAGAGAAAGCCAGAGAGAGGTTTTTCAAGGGTTTAAGGTCCTAAAATAATAAATTTAACGAAGAAAACGGCCTTGTAATATAGCGACGCTTTTCGGATGCTCTGAAAGACTAAAAAAATTCAGGGCCCAACGTCATTGGGCAAAAGCGTTTTTAGTAGGACGACTTTTTCTCAGTGACAGGTATTCGTTATTCGACTAGATTAATTCGGTTGGAATTTGATAGACATCGTGACATACTATAAATCGCTTCTGAAATATCTCAAATTGTGATATTTCACCCATCGATCCCTAAGAATCGTTAATGTGAAGAACAAAGTTATGATCAGTTGACTTAGTAGAACAACTTCATTTATTCCAAATAGAGAAAACATTCATCATTTATTAGAAGGATTTAGCCCAACCAAAGAGCCTTCACCTCTTCGTCTCTATGGTTACCGTAGAATTTAAATTGTGGGATGTGTCTTAATAGGAGTCTACCACAAACGTGTATACCACTACCACACAAGAGATTCAATTCTATGCATTTGGCATGAATCGGACCCTTGCTCTGTAGATAGATGCAAAACTGTCACAACAACACTTGTAAGTAGGTCTCTCAATAATGTGGAGTAATTATCATTGGATGAAATTGAATTCATGAACTGGACTAAGCACAACCCTCCATGTGTAAGAAATATTATTTGTGTAATACTAAAAAATCCAAATTTTCCTTTTTTTTTGGGTGCCTTTGAGTGATTGCTATTAGGATCAACTTGATCAATGAGTTCTATGGGATCATAGAGGAGGGACAATGTGATCAAACCAAAGTGACATGTACATTTGGAGTAAAAACATGACAAAGATCCAACCACATTTTCCCTCCATCAGGCTGTAAAAAAATCAACTTTAACAAGTCATTAAGCATGTCAGCAAGGGCAAACAATCGTCTGTATATTTTTCTATTCATATGCTCAATCACTCATAATTTACCATGTGTATATATAATTAGAAAGAAATGTACACATGACGAATTCTGAGTTGTTAGACACATGAATTGGAATATATACGAGTACAGACGATTTTCACCGGTCTGCAAGAACAAAAAAAAACAATCTTATGAAAGTTGTATTTAAGAACAAGTGGATAAAATTTCTGGTAAAAAAGGAGGAACTGAACCCAATTTCAGGTTCTTTCCAAGGAATCAACAGGTACTCTATTCACCAATGCTCTATGATATTAGAATTCGAAACTCATCCTAAACTAAATTCTACTTACAAAAATTTAAAAAGACGTGAAATATCAAATACGTAAATAGCCCAGTAACAAACTGCATGATAACGACAACTTAACTAACAAAATCCGGCAGCTGAAACTTAAACTTGGTTGTCTTTGTCCGCATAAGATGTCCATCTACTTCAATCAAAGTGGCGAAATGTATATCTTGGATCTTCTTAAGAACTCCATTTGAGTGTACAAAATGTTCCAACTGCTACAGCGTTCACTGTAGAGTAAATTTCAGTCTTTAACAAGTAGAACTTGATCTTGTTCGCGCAATAAAGAATAAACCTACTAAATAAACTCCAAGAATCGGATTATACGATTGTAAGTGAGACAGCAGCAGAACGAAGTTTCACACCATCATCCTTCCACTTGTATTGCGGTGCAGTAGCTCCAGCAATAATCACCTATGATATTTGGAAGTGTTAATGAAATTAATATCCATCTTGACTAGTTGAAACAACACACGGTAAAAACTAGAAACAAATTCCACACGCACACTATATATTTCAATAAACGATGCAAGAATTTCAAGAGCCGGTAAATACAAATGAGAATTTAAGTCCATCAGAGCTCTTCTCATACTCAGCCATAAAAGTTCAAGAAGAGCAGTGATTCAACAAGCAAGTGGAACAAGAAATACATACTTTTCCGCTATTAACAGCAGCTACAAGTGCCACATGTTGATCATCTCTACCAAACTCATAGAAGTAGTATGTCCTGCAATAATTAAATCCATGAATCCAAATATGATAAAGTAATAAAGTATTAATAAAGTTAGAAATACTAGGTGATCAGGATCTAAAAGTGATATTATTCTCGTAAACTAAATTTGATCCATACAGATGCTCTTTCCCACCAATCTGCCAAATTGAAGTATTTTCAAATTTGAAATTATTAGACAAAACTTGGACTCAATATTGGATAGCTTTGCATTCACCTTTTCCATGATAATTCTAATATTCTTGTTCAACATAGTACTTCACTACTTTGAAATCTTAATGGAATGGCAGGCAGACCACTGTAGTAGTTGCAATTTCTAACAATATCACTCTCAAAGACTTATTAAAATTTGAGAATGTATATACATACCTAAACCCTTCTTCTTCCTTGATTCTTATTGTTCGTGCTGAATAAAGGGTTGATCCACCTGCGAAGGTCCTTGTAAGAGATTTGACAAGCGATGTGAAGAATGGAGAATGGAGAATTTGAAAACAACAAAAAGAATGAAAGAAACAACAGTAAAACCTATAATAACATTTGAGAGGAATGCTTTGCCGAGGAAATAAAGATTCGACGAAAACTATAATTTCGAAGTACCTGGAACAAATATCTTAGCTGCCTCTTTTAAGGAACCTAAATCAGCAATATCTTGTGCCTGTTCAAATTATTATGAAGCCAATCAAAATAAATGAATAACTAAACACATTTTCTATGAACTAAGAATACTAGAAAACAAAATTGGGCAATCCATTAATCATATGAACCAGATTCTTTCAGCAATCCAAACAATTCGAGCCAGAAAAATAAGCTTGAAAAAGAAGAGTTGAAGTCCGTACAACATTTGTACTTCACAAACCTCTAAGAAGGTGATTTTCAGTTGATTAGATGGACGAATGACAACACTTAGAACTTCATATCTGATCACAGGCCAAATGCTTTAAATTAGTTATTAATAAAGTTAATAGTGCTTAATTACTTAACAAATAAATTGAAATTAGGACTAGAACCATAATGCAGGGCTAGAAGACGAGGAAATTAGAGATTTTCACGGGAAATGTATGTCTATTTTGTGGTAAGATTGCAGCTCTAAAAAAAGGACTTCACAGGATCAAAATGAAAAACCAACAAAAGTAATAGACCGCCAAAGCTCATAACATTAAGTATTAGAATGTTTACCCGTCTGCAGATGCAAATCGGGCAGCAAAAGTCTTCGGTTTCGCCTTATCTCCATACAGAGATAATCCAGCATTATAGTCCTGTTGAGCTCAAGAAGAATTAGATATACATGTGAAACAAATGTAGCCAACTCAGACAACAGGAAAGGAACTGCTATGGAGCATGTAAAACTTGTGAATTATGATATATGTTAGTACTTCTAAGGTATTAATAAATTTCATTACCATCGACCACTAGTAAATACTCCCTCAATTCCTTAATATAAGTCGTTTATGACTCCCGTAGCTGAAATTAAGGAAGCGAAAAGCAAAGTTACTTTATTAGTCAAATATTAATAGACTCTCTTAAACATGACATGTATACCAATAATTCTATTTATGAGAGTAATATTTATATTTTGACTAACAAAGTACCTTATTTTTTGCTTCCTAATTTCCGCTATATGTCCTAAACAACTTATATTATATTATGGAATGGAGATAGTAATATATAATTTAAGAATCAAGATATATTCAGAAGTAATTCACACTGGAATGCATAATACTCCAAAAACTGTGGATAAAATCAGGAAAAAAAAACCCACATAAAAAGTTGGAAATCTTTATCCATTAATTGAAAAAGAAAAAAAATTGGTTCGAAAGAATCAAAGGAAAAAAACCCTCAGGTTCCATGATATCCTGGAATTCAGGAGGGACGCGGATGGAAAACCCATCACCAAAGAATTGAAACCAAGACTTAGTATTCCCAATTCCAGATAGAAAAGATGAAGATGAAGAAGAAGAATCAGCAGCAGAAACAGAAATGGGAATTCCTAATGGCCATTGAAGAAGGGACAAAGAGCTAAGAGAAATGGAGGTAGTTGTGAAAATTAAAAGTCTTCTTGAAGAATTGAAGGGTAAATTTGGAATAATGGGAGGGTTTGAAAAGGGAGTTTTCAGAGGGGTTTGGAGGAGAAAGGGAGTTGAAGAGAGTGATCATGATGGCTATGAAGAGAGCAGAGGTAGGGGGGTGGCATTCATGGCTGATAAATGATAATGATAATGTGGGGGAAATAAGATAATGTGTGGGGGCAATAGGGGAAAATGGCTACTTATCTTCTTTGACAGTGTTGGTAGTTTGTTTGTTTGAATCTAATGGTCATTTCCTAATGATTTTGAAATTCATGAAAATTTGTTTTTGAGAATCAGAATATAATTTCATGGAATTGTATGTTTATAAGAATATCATATTATTATTAATCAATCCGTTTCAAAATAGATGTCATAGTTTCTATTTTTGTATGTTTCAAAATACTTATCTTAATTATATATTGAGCAAAATGTATTAATAGTATCGTAAGTCCGTAATTATTAACTTTTTTGTTCATGTTTCATCCTATTCTATTGTTTTATTTATTTATTTATATATACTCTAACTATTACATATATAATGATTTAGTCTCATATCACTCTCTACTATGGTCACCGACTGAATTCGAAATAAAACAAAACATGACACAATTTAACCAGGGTAAATTAAGTAATTAATGTCTAATCCTACCACCCTCTCTCACGTGAAAAAAAGAAAAGTATTTTTACTGAAAAAGTTGGATTAATAACTCATTTCTGTTGCTATTTTCTGTTTGAAAATCCTGGTTAGGGATAAGTTTTTATTTGTTTTCTACAATATTTAAAGAATGTACTATTTCGTCCCCGGAAAACTGTTGTTAATAGTCCAAAAAGCCCCTAACATTTTCCTTGGCTGTGAGACGTTATCCTCAATTCAAAATCTAGCCAACCCAAATCCCAACCAGAAAAACAGAAAATCTTGAAACTAACAATACTTCCTTCCCCAATGTCCAAATTCTTCTCTCTGATCATATCCTAAAATCTCTATCTTTCTATCTTTCTTTCTTTCTTCTCATGGAAACCATTCTTTCCCCTCCTTTATGTCCCCTTTTCAATATCAAAACTTCCAAACCAAATCCAATCCCACTAACAAAGACCATTTATTGCTCTAACCTCAAAAAACAACAATCTTTTACAAACAGAACCCAGAAATTGGGTTTCCCATGTCCAAAAGGGTATTGCAGCTCTAGCAATTTCCTTAGCACTCAATTACACCCCAATTTTACCTACCCATTCTGCATTAGCATCAGAATTTGATGTAATAAGTGAAGGCCCACCAAAAGAAACATATGTAATTGATGATGCAGGTGTTCTTAGCAGAGTCACTAAGTCTGATTTGAAAAGACTCTTATCTGATCTTGAATTCAGAAAAGGGTACCATATTAATTTTGTTACTGTCAGAAAGCTCACTGTGAGTTTTAATTTTTTTTATGGGTTTTTTTTCTTGATTTAATTAGAAGGGGTTTTTTTTTCTCTCTTGATTCTGAAATTGTTCTTGAATTTTGTTTTTAATAGAGTAAAGCTGATGCCTTTGAGTATGCTGACCAAGTGTTGGAAAAATGGTATCCAACAATTGAAGATGGGAATAATAAGGGTATAGTTGTACTTGTTACTAGCCAAAAGGAAGGGGCAATTACTGGAGGACCCGAATTCGTTAAGGCTGTTGGGGATACTGTTCTTGATTCTGCTGTCTCAGAGAACCTTCCAGGTGATAGATAGCTCCATCAAACGTTGATTCTAGTGTTGTTTCGGTTTTATAATTTCGCCTTTGTGTTTTCTTTACTAGTATGCTTGTGGTTTCTTGATAAATTTTGGTAAAAGCCTGGTGCTTTAACTGAAGAGTCTAGTGCAAACACAAAAATATGTTGTTCTGGACTTTAACAATCAGATTCTCTGAAACAACCAAAAATATAATGTAGTTAAAATTTATCTTGATTAGTAGATAGTAGATACCCAAGTAGGAGGACTTGGAAGGTGTCAAATTAAGGCAAAAAAAAAAAAAAACTTTCTTATTTAGCAGCATGAATTGTGTGCAAGAATATATTCTATCTTGTGAACGCTACGAAACTATGAAACTGCTCTGTGCTTTCATTTTCTTTAATCTCAGATTATTTCATTGGGAAATATACACAATCTTATTTTGTTTTCGTTCGTAACATAGTACGTTGCTAAAGATAAGAGAAAGACAGCAGTTGGTCAAACTATAGTTCATAAATATTAAGGAGTGACAGCGTGGGAGCTGGTTGTGGTGTTGATGATGGAATCCATCATCACTTGTGGAGAAGCCGGTGGCAGAGGAGCAGTGCCAGAGTTAGCAGCAGCATCGCAGTAGCCCATAAGGATATCGCCTTCTTCGTTGTCGATGCCAACAGAACCAAGCATTGAAGGCCAACACTGGTTTTGAATGGTTCTTATGGCTTGGCAACAGTTGGGACCAAGGTATGTTTCTCCATTGAGGAAGAAGAGAACAACTTCACCGGTGCACGATTGGAGCTCAAACAATGAATCCCAGCAAGTTGACGAGCCTTCTTCGTCTAGTTTTAGACGCTCGAATAGTGTTGAGTTCGTGTGGAGGGGCCTAGCCATAGTCATAGCCATGAATGATGAAAAGAAACACAGAAAGAGAACTGATGGGATGTTGGGAGAAGAAGCCATTGTAGAAATTATAAGAAGGGTGTGTGATGGAGAGAATAGTGGGATGGTGTTACATTTATATAGGGAATTTATGGATATATGAAGAGTTTCTTCAAGAATATGATGAGTTTCTTCAACTGATAATCATAAAGACACTGATTATAACTGTTAGTATATTGAATTTAAACTGAGGTCCCTCAAAGGTTTTTTAACTTATTACTGATCATAAAGGTAAAAACACACATTATTACTGGGTTAAGTTGGATAGCAGAAGTTATTGTATTTGGACAGTGTTCCATTTTGGAACCAATGGCAGGATTTCAGGTGTTGGACCGACATCTCCTCTCACATGCAATCTATCTTTTATCCGAATGAAGTTTATATTGGCCTAAATTTCCTAACTTGTGTAGCTTTTCCAAAGGAGCATCTTCGGTCTACTATGTTTGGCTCCATAAATGTGTCATTCTAAGAGGAAAATTCTGCACTTTTGTTAGCTATTATAGAGACGTCGAGAATGGATTTGTTCAAGAATGTTTTAGCCACTAGTAATTACGATATTTTCGTTCTCTTTTACAGTGCTAGCAACCGAAGAAAAGTACAATGAAGCCCTCTACACGACTGCCAAGCGTCTAGTCGCTGCAATTGATGGTCTGCCAGACCCTGGAGGGCCACAATTCAAAGATAACAAAAGGGAATCCAACTTCAAAACCAAGGAAGAGACGGACGAGAAAAGAAGCCAATTCTCACTTGTTGTTGGAGGTTTACTGGTAATTGCCTTTGTTGTTCCTATGGCACAATACTATGCTTATGTCTCCAAGAAATGAAAATGTATTCATATATTCTAAATCTCAATTCTTAAGTTGAGTAAACTGATTAATAAAATTGTACAAATGTTCTAGAAACATCTATTTCATGAGCGAATAGATATGTATTTTTTTGATCGAGTCTTGAATATTACAAGCGATGAGAAGTTGAAGAAACAGGAAAAAGGTAATATAATTAGCAAATTTGATTTTTTTGTTCTCAAAACTTGAGTTTAAGTAAGTAAGGCATCTTATCAGCAAAGGGTGGATCAGAATATTTTCCAGTGAGAATTTGAGAAGAAACATATTTGTTTGCAGCCTCAGAATAATGAATCCCATCCCAATTTATGTATTCACTTGAATCATTGCACCCTTTTGCTGTAATTGAAGAAGTTCCATTCAAAACTTTGGTTTGCCCACAAGAAACTCTGCTATCATAGTTCAATGGAGGTCCTCCATATCCACAGCAAGCCATTGTACTTTCTTCAAATCCATATTTGAAATAATTCGCGATGAGATTCCATTTTATCTCGAAAACATCAACATGGGTAACATTTGCATCTGTATAATTTCCTTGCAACTTCTTGCAAAGTGCATAAAGCTGCAGATTTAGAAGTCTTGAAGCCTGATTGTGAGTGCTCACACATCCAAGTTCATCAAGCTTAGATGGATCACTTCCAAATTTTGCAATATTCTGAGGTAAACAACCTAGAGGTCCTGTATTATGAATCCAAAAATTTCTTGCCCCTTGATCATATATTTCCTGCAAAGTAGAACAATAAGTTCATCAAGCATAAGGACTAATATATCCTCGTGTATTCCTTCTTGGAAACTGAAGTAATGGTTAGAAGAAGGGTTAAGAATGGTACTGAACTCCAAATGTTTCACTTATTATGAAAAAAATATAAAGTGCTGACTAATATTTTAGGACAGAGGGAAATACATTACTCCCTCTTATTCAAAATATAAGTCTTTTTAAGAGTTTTCACACAAATTAAGATACTAATAAAAATAACTAAAATACCCATAATTAATATTCCAAAGAATAAATAAATTAATAAAGAGTTGCATGGGAACTACACATCTTGACCAAAATGAATGTGAGAGAAAATGATGTAGGGGCAAATCAGTCAATAAATGCACATTTTTTTGTAAAAAGACTTATATTTTGCAACAAATAACAACTCCTAAAAAGACTTATATTTTGAATCGGAGGGAGTATAACATAGAAAACTGTTAATAACAACCTTAATTCCATCTTCAAATTCTGCTAAGATGGTTGGAATAGATGCAAGAACTTGATCAAAAGTCTTAGAGTAAAAGGCACCAGCAAGATCATTCTGGCCTATATCAAACATGTAAAGGCCTTTCTGAAAATAATCAGCAGCTGGAAGGTACCTATCATTTCTCTTAGCTGCAAAGAAAACAACAAAATACATTGTTATCAGTTTGTTGAAACTTAAACATCTCCCAGTTCTTCTCTCTCCCCCACCCCACCCACCCCCACCACAACTAAACAATAACCCGTTAAATCCCCAATAATAGGAAAAAAAAGGGAGTGTCTTACATTTAGCGATAAGTTCGAGAACTCGAGCCTTGAATCTGAGGAACTGATCAACTTGTTTCTTGAATGAAAATGGACTAATAGATGAAGCTGTTGCTGGAAGAATAGTGGAAGCAGCAACAGCAAAATTGCAGCCCCTTTTGAAACTTGGTGCGCCAATTGCATCTAAATAGGGGTTAAGAAATGGAAGTTCCATTGCATCCACTACAAAGAAACCAAAAAAACAGCTTAAGAAACAGGATAGCTTTTAGTTCTGCCTTTAGAAATAGTAAGAGATGAAAATGATGAATTCCAGTATTAAGGAGATCTTACTTAGGAAATCAATGATCAAACGTCCGTCGCAAAATCTCCCGTATGGTCTTCGGAAGTAATTCTGGCCATTTGGTGGATCAAGACGGTCTCCGAGCCCGGCTACTAGGCCTCCTGTATCAGAATTTGAATCACCAAAGTTGAAAACTGCAGGATAATTGAAATCTATGGCAATGGCAGCATGAAGGGATATAAAAAATAAGGCGAAAATTCGGAGAATGAAAGGCTTTGGAGACATGTTCATTAGAAGATGCAGCTGGAATGTCTTCTGTATAAACCATCAGTAGGCAGAATATATATATCATACACAAGGAAAAGCTGGTGTGTGCACTAAAGTTACCTTCAAGTATGGGAGAGCCTAAAAATAGAACGATTCCTAAAGTTGAATTACTTGTTTATTCTTTAAGATTTAAATTAATCTTCAAGTTCACCATGGCTATTGTTAAAGGTAGTGATTATTGGATCAATTTTTTTGGATCAAACATGGATTAAGTAGGGGTGTTCATGGTTCGGGTTGGTTCAGTTTTACATATTTTTTAAACCAAATCGAAATATTCGGTTTGAAAATTTTGAAACCAATCCAAACTATTCAAAATCTCAAACCGATGCATTCGGTTTGTATCGGTTCGGTTTGATTTTTCGGTTTTCGGGAGATACAAAATATATTAATTATAAAGTAAAAATAAAACAATTTTTTTATATAATTACTTAACTGCTACGAATATAAAAGAAATAAGACTATTGTTTTCACAAGTTAAACACAATAAAAAATAAAATAATGAAACGTAAATTCTCGATTATTGAACTTCAATGTAAAGTACAAATAAAATAATTTTTTTATATAATTACCTAGCTACTAAAAATATAAAGAAATATGTCTATTGTTTTTTCACCAGTTAAACACAACAAAAAACAAATTAATGAAACATAAATTCTTGATTCTTGAAATTCAAACAAATTATTGAAAAATTATCATACAAGGAAAAAAGAAAAAAAATACAAAAATTACACCATTATTAGTTTCAAAGTAAAACAAAAACTTCAGATGAATCTAGACCACATACAACATATGATTCTTCAATCTCTTACTTTAGCACTTGAAGAAACTTACTTGTCATGGTATAAATAAAAAGTTCAATATCTTTAATTACAAAAGAGTCTTTATATATATATATATATATATATATATTCGGTTTGGATTATAAAAAAAAATTAAACCAAACCGAAAGTTCGGTTTTAATTTAATCAAAACCGAAACCAGTCCAATGCACCGCTCAAACCGAAAAAATCGGTTTTGATTGGTTTGGATCGGCTTGGTTTGGTCGGTTTCGGTTTTTCATGAACACCCCCAGTCCGACTCCTATGCGGAACAGCCTTTAATACGCACGTGCGGAATATGGATCTGGTCGTTGATTCAATTTTTTTTTGAATCGACGGCTGCGATTTAAATGATAGTTAAAAGGGACAGATAAGTAATTTAATAAAGATTTTTTTTTTTAAATAAAAGAATACCCAAACAGTCTCATCCGTAATTATGTTACCAATGTATCCAAAAAACCAAAAGCGATGCCTTTTCATCTTCTTCTTCCTCAAAACTCTATTATTCTTCCTCATCATTTTTCAACTTCCATATCAATTATTTTTCTATGGTTCTTCTTCAATGTCTGCAACTTTGTACCAAAGCCAAAATCATCTTGAAAATTTTTGAATCAGAATTTTGGTGTTTTCCCCAAATAATACTTTCGAGTCTTCATAAAAATGGGTTAAAATTTGTTCACTGCACAAGAACATGTGTTAAGAATACCAGAACATGTGTTCACACTAATAAAACATGTTTACATTACAAAAAAAAAAACAAGAGATCAAAAAATTAAAGCAAGTGTTCGTAGACTTAAAAAAGTACGTTGATTATCATAACCAAAACAATAGGTGTTCATAACCAATACAAAATGTATTCTTAATAATATAACAGGTGTGCACACTAAAAAAACAAGTGTTCACACTCAAAGAACATATGTTCATACTCAAAAAATAGGTGTCCACACTAAAAAAACAAGTGTTCAATATCATAGGACAGAACAATTCTGATATAGACCTGGACTACCAAGTGGTCATGGTCCACATTCAGCCACATCACAGTTTTGATTAAAATAATAAAAATACTCCCCCTTTTGGTGGGCTTTTTGAGGAGTTTTTTTTTTTAATCAAAACAGGTGATGTGGTTGATTGTGGACCAAGTGATCCACAACCCCACATATAACCCAGGTCTATATCAGAATTTTTCCATAGGACAACTTAATTGAACAATGAATTTGCCCAAAAAAATAACTAGTCTAATGCTTAAGGTGTTCAACACCAACAAGCTACATATTTAAGATATCTAATGCTCAAAGTCTGAGATGAATGTTTTATTCATCTAGGTAGGAAGTGTCTTCTGCCTCTTTTACTCGCTGCCTAATATGCTTGGCCCTTGTCTTCTGCATCTTTTTCTCGTTGTTCAATATGCTTGACTCTACTGCCTTTTTAACTTTACAAATCTCTTTAACCTCTTCCTTGAACTCCATTTCCACCATCACGAGTGCAACACCAAATATGCATGATTCTTGGTGATGGTTGAAACCAACAAATAGAGCTGACACCAAGGTAACGTTAATAAACACATGTTCTTTGTCACAGAACACCTGTTTTGCTGTTCTGAGACAAAGAACAGGTGTTCAAAAATAAAATAAAAAACTTGATATCTTGTCAGATATCTTAACGTTCTCCTCAACAGTTAATCAAAAAGGAAAAAACACCAGAAAAGCAAATGATTGACAATTATTTGACATGAATCACTTATCAAAACTTGTCCATAAGTTAGCCTTCCCTTTCATTCATAAAACAAACTACAATTTAAATTTTTCAGGAAAGTCAAATTTTTTATTGTAGAAATCCTTTATATTTCTCTTCTAGACATCTTTTCTGTAGAAGAAATCAACTGGGTTTCTTTTTCAATTTATTCCCATCTGTGTTCAAAGAAAGAGAAAATTTGGTTAAGATTTGAGAGAGAAAATACAAAATTTTTTTTATTGAAAAGTAGTTGAAGAAAAGATTGTTCAAATAATACCTGATAATGCTATGGCTAATCCTTCATATGTATCGTCGAGAAGAAAGAGGTTGAACACGATTAACATGGAGAGAAGAGAATGAAGCCTCAAGAGGAGGAAAGAGATGGAGAGAAGAGAATGAAGCCTCAAGAGGAGGAAATAGATG
The DNA here is from genome assembly GCA_026122235.1 of Vinca minor. Lineage (NCBI taxonomy): Eukaryota > Viridiplantae > Streptophyta > Magnoliopsida > Gentianales > Apocynaceae > Vinca > Vinca minor. Next base: position 2,155,564 of record JAOCZM010000100.1, on the reverse strand, counting down.
AAAATAGAGGGATTGTGGGGATCTGAAAATCTCTTTTACCAATTAAAAGAAAAAGAGAGAAAAAAGGGAATCAAATTTCATTTTTCATACATAAATGGACAACCAAACAATTATATCTTTTAATACCCTACTTTTGATCCAGCCGTTGGATTAAAATTGCTTGATCCAATCGGCTCACAGTGCAGACCCGCACATACTGAACAAAGTCTGTTCAGCATAGGAGTCGGGGTGGAACACCCCTAGGATCAAGAAGACATAAAGTTATATTAAATCCCAACTATCATTATTATTTGGATAATTTCGAGTATGGGACTAGAGCTAGGGGTAGAGGCGTCAGTCAAATCTAATATGTTGTCAACGTCCCACTCACTCTGCAAAAAAAAATAAAAAATAAAAATAAAAATTTCTCAGTCACGGTTAAAATACAAAAAAAGATAGTCACTGATATGGATACGGTTAAAAGTTAAAAAATTATACAAACTCATCACATCACTATAAAATGAGGAAAGAGATTTTTTTTAACTTTTAAATCATGTATTATTTTTTTGTATTTTAACTCGTGATCGAGAATATTTGCGAAAGTGAGGCGACGTGGGACAATTTTCACATGCAGTGAGCTGAAGCCCTACCCTGCTACTCTCATCCATATCAATTTTCCTTATTATTTTATCTCTTTGATTCTGTTTGATCACGAAAATTTTTGATCCAACAATCATTATTGATTGTTAAAATTATATAATAAAAGTGTCATATCTTATTTGTATCTCTTCTCCAAGTCCAAGCCTCTTGTCACTATTTGACAAACAATGTTTTCCTATGGATATGAGCATCTTATCTAGAATCAACTATCACATGCCGAAGAAAACAAAAGTTTTGGAGGGAATTAGTTTTTTTGGACTATTTTGCGCTCTCAACAAGTGCACTTGATTGGGGCGTGCTAATGATTGACCGAAAAACAAATTGGGAGGTGGTGCTGGAACAGGTTTGGAAGCTTGCAAATATTTTCGGAATCATTAGGGAAGTAAAATAAAACTTTAGAAAGCAAATTACGCTTTTTAAAATAAAGTTAAGGACCCAGCATGTCATTTCCCTTTTTGTTTTTCCAAAGACGATAGTAAACAATAAATCATTTTTCTTTTTATTTCTTTTTTTAAGAAAGAAACTGGGACCAATTTTAATTCCATTTTGTAAGCAAATCCAGTGTGTTCTTTTTGCTTCCAAGGTTGGCAAACATTTACTCTTCTTGCTCACGGATGAGGGAAATGCACTGTTCCAAATTCTTCAAGTCACGAGAAAGTAAAAACATTCATCTTCAAGTCACAAGAAGAATGACCATTCCTTCACAAGTGAATAGAAAACCTGTCTGAGTTTTTCTTTTGCTTGCCCGTGCCATACATTATCATTTCCTCAATCTGAAGAAAATAATAATAATAATAATAATAATAATAATAATAATAATAATAATAATAATAATAATAATAATAATACAATTCAAGTTTAACATCAAATTTCTTTTTATGGCTATTCTTTTTTACGTAGGAGGATGTAAGAACAAACCATTTAAAAGTAAGTTATACCCCGTGTCACAATATTTTTTGTATCAACTGCACATCTAAGACTAACCTCTATATTTCGAAAACATTGTACAAAGCAAAACTACGAAATCAACAGACTAAGAAAAGCTTGGAAAAGGCAAACTGATGATACTTTACCATCATCAACAGCTTTTCATTATGCCTATAATTCTCCAACATACACCACGAACAAAGACGTCAACTTCAATCCAAATTCTCAAAGCAAGATGAAAAAATCAGCATGCTTCATTGCCAATCAAGCTAAACTTCTTTATGTCTATAATTTCCTGTCTGTGCCGGAAAGGCATGGAAGTACATTAAGGCCTCAAATCGCTAGCATGAAGCAATTAACATATCAACACTAAATTCTCTGATTTATCAAAGTACTTGACAAAGATGTTGAAAACTTGAAAAAATGTACTATTGCAGTTTTTTATGCTTTTCCAGTCGTGCATATTTCAGAAGATTCTTCACCTGGAATAGACTTCGACTATATTTACAAAATCGTCTGATCAGTAGGTACAGATGTTGGAATTTACCAATGAAGGTATGAACTGATCCAAGAGTCAAGCAGGGTGGTGCTAGGGAATCCAGCTTAGAAAGCTTGTACTTGCTTTTGCCTCTTTCTTTAGCACGTTGGATATTTCAGCAACTTCTAACCTGGCCTTAAGACTCGCGTTCTGTCTTGTAAGCTGTGAAAGAAAATGAAGGAATGTTCAGTACCGAGATGTTATTTGCGGTATTTAATAGTTGAAACTGCGTTAAATATGGCTAAACCGATGTTATGTTCATCTAATTGCTTCCTAAAAATAAATGAGAGAAACAGCAGCAACTGAAGTCCAAGACAATCTAATTCATACCTCCTTCACCTGGATCCACTCAATTCTTCAACAGCATTTTGCAGTGATGAGATTTTTCTTGATGTGATATCTTCATATGCAGATTCCACCTCTTCAACAGAATTAGGATCGAAGAAGATTCCTTCTATTATAAAAAGCTCCTCTAACAACTTAACATCTTCAGCTTTCAAATTCTCCCTTAACTGCATTTATCAGAAAATGTGCTTAAGAGACTAGAATCATAGAAGATAGAGCTAAAGTGCACAGTATTGATAGAACCTTGACAAGTATTCTCTCACGTGACTCCTGTATATTAAGATATGGGGAATCCTTCTTTTTGGTAGACACGTATTCATGGAAGGCAACATTTATGAATGCCTTTATATGCTTTGCTCTGCACAAAAGAATCCTAATCTTTCATTTCGTTTCGGTAATGTGAATACTGAAGAGCAAACGTAAGGAAAGACGCTTAAAACTAAATAAAAACCAAACAATTTCCATAAGTTTCCCATGGAAAAAACACGCAAAATTTCAAAGTGAGAGAGTTACAGACCTTGCGCCAAGACGGAGGGTGGAAAGACTCTCTGAAATGCTTGAAGGGCTTGGTGAGCAGAAACAGAGCAATCCTGTTTGGGAAGTACCACCCTATAAAGTGGAAGCTAGTTGGTCTATAAAAAGAATTGTACATGAAAAATATGTGGCTCAGGGAAGGAAACTAACAAGAGTATCCTGTAGAATCCGAGTGAGCTTAGAGTCTCTATAAGGAATATGATTTGTTTTTCCTTGACTGGAAGTCAAAGCATTTATCACATTCCCAAGTGCCGAAAGGGACTTGTTGATGGTCTTAGCTTCTTCAAGAACTCTACCCTCAGCTCCAGTTTTCTCAACTTTCTCAGAACCCGCAAGTCTACAAGCATTAACTTTCCAAATCTCCCCCTGTTCAGAAAATTCAAGATCTTCAACATCAATCTCTTTGCATACAAAAAAATAAAAAATAAAAGTTATTGAAGATCACTTTTTATCCTTTGCTAGTTTCTGCTGGATGGTGAATATGTAGAGGCAGTGACTTCTGCTACTGGCCATGTTCATTTCTAGAATGTTATACCTAAAGAAAATATTATAAAGGAAAAAAGAAAAAGAAAATGTTCCGCCTGTTTAAGGCCTCGTTTCCATCGAAAAAGAATAAAAGAAAAAGATATTTAGTTAACTGAAAATAAAGAACTCTTGAAAAAGTTAGCTTATGGATACGGGTTTCTCCAACTGCTCTGTTTGCTATCCCACTCTGCTAAGGGAACAGCTTTGTGAAGAATTATAATGTAAGAATAGCTACTGGAGATATGCAAAAATTGGCATCTTACACATAGATTTTGTAATGCTTCTGCAGAGTTGGTAATCTTAATCTGTAAAAGTGAAAAGAGAGAAAAAGAAACTGAATCTCTTGACATCTAAAGATTTTGTAATGCATCTGCAGAGTTAGTAACTAAGATTCCAGAAAGATTGAGCAGAAGTTAAGTAAGATAAAAAAAAAAAAATTACTAAAATTTGAAAATGAAGAAATGATGGTATTGAAAACATTTATGGTAAGATTTGAGGATACTTTTTTGGACCGAGAACTTTGAAGAAGGAAAACGATCTGAGGCTTAATATAAAGGTTTCTTCTTCTATACACATCATGTATCCCATTAGAGTTGCTTTGTCCAACACTATAAAATTCATCCTTCCCCTGAAGGGAATCTAGTGCCGGCAGTATATTAATCTCAGATCTCATTTTTCTGTATGAAAAAGTATCAAAATCTTAAGAGCCAAAGTATGATGTTCAATCTCAAAGCAAGTATCTTACGATTGAATCACAGAAGCAAAGACATAGCAGCCTTTAGAGGTGTTTTCTTTTTCCTATAAATAAATAAATAAGCTGATGTATCTAACATACACTACCAAACTAAATGCACAATGCAACCATTTTACTATTTAACAAGAATCAGGAGTAAGATCAAAGATATAAGCAATATCGAAAACAAAGGGAAAAGAATCAGGAGTAAGATCAAAGATATAAGCAATATCGAAAACAAAGGGAAACGTGGCATACATACCTCCGTAACTCCAGATAGGTTAATGCCATGCAATTTACTCTCCTTCATCTGTATATTATCCTTTGTTAAATCAAAGAGGTCCCTGAAAAAAACAGGAGCAATTATGTTCTATGTTCAAGGATAAAACAGTCAAGAATTAAGGTATGGACTAAGTAATTGTTCAAATAACCCCCCTTATGTTGACCAACCTTACTCTCTCCATGTAGATCTCTACCTGTAAGCATAAGAGTCAATAGGTAAAATGCACGAGTAATATGAAAGCAGATTAACAGAATAGTTTCTAGGTATTTTCCAGGTACCATTGACAGCTTGATCATGTAATTAATCACTTCATCTGAAAGTTTAATAGACTCAAAAAGCCCATTCACCACTCTTGGTAGCAGTCCTCTCTTCTTATCCTCACTGCCAACGATGCCAGGTCCCTGAATTCGAGGAAAACCAATGGCTCTCCTCACTTAATACACAGATAAGTATCCAATTTGCACACAATGAGTACTATTGATTTACCTCCATGGTATATGTCTTCCCTGCTCCTGTCTGGAATGAATTGCACAAAATTTGTCAATTGAACACAGAAAGAAAATATAAGATAACTGTTTTATAAAGAAAGTAAAAGAAAGATGCGAGGTAGCTAGAATTCAGTAATAATCTTGTAGAGATGATAAGTTAATTAGTTAAGTAATGGTCCTTTGCAGAGGAGTGGTAGTTAATCTTCTATCGATCTCAACTAAAGGGAATATCATGTAGATGTCAGTTCTACCAGCCCTATTGCCAAAATACATAAGTGAAGTCTACCTAGAAACTAAAGATTTGATGAACTGTAAATAAAAAGGCCCTACATGAATTTCATCTGGAGAACAACATGAGATCAGTCATAATTATGAATGTGCATTCCACCCGAAATGAAAATTTAGTACTAAAGAGATATTGCATCCTCCTCACCAAAGAAAAAAGAATAGTTATATAAAAACATATTTCGAGATTCATTTGGTCAATTACCAGAGAAGACAGCAACAACTAACTGACTGCAGCAATTACACATCATCCATTTCTTAAACCTTAGATTAGTCTGGATACAGAGATTTTAGCTCCGAAATTAGAATCTATTACCAGTAATCAACTAGTGGCAAATATAATCTCCATAGATATGATACCATAAATTTAAACTAATAATACGGTAACTAATAAGATCATCTTGTTTTGCCATTTGGAAATGCATTTAGCTTGACTAATACATATAGCCGAAATATCTATTTATTAAGAATTTAGAATTCTGCAAAGCTTAGTTGGGTATCACAAAATATTAATACACAAATTATCAAGTAAAGACAAGAATTACTAAATAGTTAAACTGATATATTCCGATTATGAGTCGCGACTAAAGAAAATCATACTAAATTCAAAATATCACGGCACTTCTTATTTTGGTAATTAGAGCACTTGACTTCTCACTAAAACAATGATAAGGAACAAGTAGGTAATATCTGAGTGATAAAACCTGTCCATATGGGAGAATTGCCCCATTTACTCCATTGAGAGCACCTGCTTTTTCCATAAATTTTAATAAGAAGAAATTTAATATGAAAAATAAGAATACAATATTGCTTCTCTCTTATGGTTCAGTAAACATAAAAAAGCAATACATACACAAAAATAGTTACACGAAAATAAGATCTAGATCATAAATCAAATCAAATAATGGATGTTCTTTTTCCAAATCTAATCACTTACTCAGTGCATGAAAAGGAAGAAACACAAAATAAATTTAATCAGAAGAACTGTGACACAAAAGGGGAAAAATTGAAAATAAAACATACTACAATCTTTTACCTTGCAAATTGGCAATGCAAGGAACTCATATACGTCAGCTTGCTCAGAACCTGGATAAAACACTTGATCAAAGCTAAACTCGAACTCCTCTGCTTTCTCATCCTATCACGCATCCAAAACAATCACATTTACTCGTATGAAGATTCAAATTCACTTCAATTAACGTTCCGTACCATATATAAAAATGAATTCAATGCTAAAACACAAAACCAAAATTCTAAACAGATAAGACATATAGTGATTCGTGCTAGATTCGGAAACAAAACTATCAGAATTCAACCTTGAATATAAAGGATTCAGAATCTCCGCGCTGAATGCAGACACTATCTCCATAATCAGCTATTTTCTTCGAATTTAGAGGTCTAAATAGCGCACAGACCTTAATTTTCGCCATTGCTACTGCAGAAACGGATAAAAGCACAAAATCGATATCAAACTGCCGCCTCAAATTTGGCTAAACGAGGTAAACAATTATCTCAATGCAGATGTAAAACTTGACCAGTATGAGCGATGATAAAATATAAATCGAAATCATTTCTACACATAAATGTAGATATACAAGCATAGATATTTTGGTTTATTTATATAAAAAAAAAAAAAAAAAAACAAGCATAGATGAAGATCTACCTTCGAGAAGTAGGCTTAGGGTTCGAATTTTTTTTAAAACTGATGAAGATTTTCGCGCCAAAAGACACGGATTAATGATCACAACGTTGGAGCTCAACAATACAAGAAAATTATATTTGCCTTTGTTGACGGACCGCTACTTTGACGGACCGGTCCGTCTTACCCTGGTTGTTCCGTTAAATCTGATATATTCGCTGATGAATAAAAATACGAACAAATAGCTGGAAATGTTGGTCACAATCACTTACACCTTCATTTATTTATAATAATAAAAAAAACAATACAAGAATTTCGACCTGTTTTTTGCATGCGTAAAAGGGACTTGCTGCTTTCTAACAGTGTACCTGAAACGTTTCCCCTAATTCCATTTATTTTTATTTTCCTTTTTTTAAACTTAATACTTCTTCAATTTTATAATATAAATTATTTAAGACGGCTAACAAAAAATTTAAAAAAAAAAGAAGATATTTTATTATTTAAAATATTAATATTATTCTTTTAAAAAGTTTTACTTATATCACTAATTTTATCTAAGAAAATAATATTAATATTTTGACTAACAAAGTACTTTGTTTTTGTTGCTTTTTTAATTTTTGCTACATACACTAAAAGACTTATATTATGAAATAAATGTACTATCTTCATTCCATAATATAAGTCGTAACGAAAATTAAAAAAATACTTCATTATTTAAAATATCAATATTACTCTCTCAAATAAAAATTATATATCACTAATTTTATTTACAAAAGTAATATTTATATTTTAATTAATAAAATATTTTTATTTTTTTTCTTATGAAGGTTCACTACATTTTTTTTCTTATATATATATATATGATGGAACTGAGGTAGTATATTATTTGGTCTCATTTTCATAATCTCTCTTTACAATAATAATAATAATTAAAAAATGAAATACATAGGATCCGGGTTCAGTTACCCGGTTGGGTTTTAAACCGATATCAAAACTTCCCCGCCACCAACTGCCACAGACAAAAGGTTTTAGGGCTTTAGCGCCTACCAACCAGAAACCTCATTTCAATTCTGTGTAGCTCTAATTCCTCAGATTTTTCACTTGATAAAGCATCTCCAATCTCTTCAAACCTCCCAAGTTTGAATTTTTCTGACATGGGTTTTCCAAAAATCCACTAATTTTTCTGATCCCAATTCTTACTTAAACCAAACAACAATGATAAGATTATTCAGATCACAATCTTGTAATAATCTTTTCTTTTTCCTAAAACCACCAAGAAGAAACTTAACTTCTTGTCCTCTTCCAATAGACCCATCAACTTCAGTTCAATCAACCTTTGCTACTGATAAAAAAGAACTCTGCTTTTCATTAGCAGGTCAGTTAATTGGAAAGGGTTTATTTTCTTTAGCTCAGAAAGTCATTACTAGAATAATTCTTTCACAATGTTCATCACTTTCTGAAGTTATTACGGCATTCGATTTCGCAAGGTGTAGAGGTGTGAAGCTTGATTCTTTTAGTTATGGCTTTTTAATTAGGAAACTTGTTGTTTCCGGTGAACCCCAATTGGCTGAATATTTGTATGTTAATGATGTTTTGAGTAGTGATGGTGAAAGTGTTGTTGAATTGGATGTTCCGTTGTTGGATTCGATGGTTTTTTGTTATTGTGAATTGGGGAAATTAGATGAAGCGAAATCGTGTTTTGAGAAGGTGATTAGGATGAAGTCTGTGCCTTGTGGTGCGGCTTGTAGCGCGTTGATAAAGAAGTTTTGTGTTCAGGGTAGAGAATTGGAGGGGTATGATTGCTTTGTTAGAACCAGTGATTTCAGGGTTTTGCTTAGATTCGGGTGTTACAATAGGCTGATTAAGAATTTGTGTCATAAAGGGTATTTAGATGAGGCCCTGAATGTGTTTGATATCATGTGTGGTAATGGGATCCCGTCGACTGTGAATCTGTGCAAGTCGTTAATATTTGGTTTGTGTAAGAGGGGACGGGTAAAAGAGGCCGAGTTGTTCAGCTTAGAAATGGAATCTTGTGGGTTTTTCCTGGATAAAGTCATCTACACTTCTCTTATTTACGAGTATTGCAGGAAAAAGCAATTGAAAATGGCTTTGAGGTTGCTTCTGAGAATGTTGAAAATGGGTTGTGAGCCAGATAACTATACTTTTAACACATTGATTCACGGATTTGTGAGCTTGGGTTTGTTTGATAAAGGATGGGTGTTGCACAATATGATGGCTGATTCAGGCCTAAAGCCAGATGTAGTTACTTACCAGATCATGATTAGCAAGTACTGTAAGGACAGAAAAGTGGACTGTGGATTGACGCTCTTGAATAACATGATTAAATGTAATATGGCTCCCAATGTACATTGCTACACAGTCATAATAGCTGCACTGTTCAAGGAAAATAGATTACAGGAAATAAGTCGACTATATAAAACGATGTTAGATAATAGGCTTGTTCCGGATGATGTGCTCTCTCTCACCCTTATTAAGAACAATCCAAAAGGATCTGAGATGCAGCTAGCTTTAAATGTTGTTCAGGGGATTGCAGAAAATGGCTGTGGTATAGACCTGCCGATTTACATTTCCCCAGACAGCTCTAAATCTACTGGTGATATAAGGCATGGAATTGAGTATCTGCTTGAGAAAATCGTCAAAGTTGACTCGTCTTTTGCTGAAATGGCTTTTAGCATATATATGATTGCTTTGTGCCATGGAGGAAAACTTGATGCTGCTTTACTCTGCATTGAAAAAATAGTGAATTATGGGTTCTTGCCTTTACTCTCTGCCTATAACTCCTTGATCAAGTGTCTTTATCAGGAAGGGCTGGTTGAGGATGTTAAACCCCTCATTGGAGTTATGCAAGATCAAGGACTCATCCCGGACAGATCAACGTTTTTAATAATGGCAGACGAGCACTGTAAGATGGGAGACTTTCCATCAGCGTTTGACATTCTGGACCAAATGGAAGAAAAGGGAATAAGGCCTGGTGTTGCTATATATGACTCAATCATCAGCCACTTGGGAAGGGAACGTAGAATATCCGAGGCTGAGATATTGTTCGTTAGGATGCAGGAGGCTTATATTGAGCCAGATGAAACTTTCTATGCCACAATGATAAATGCTTATTCGAAAAACGGACAGGCTATTAAAGCTCACAGACTTTTTGAGTACATGTTGGAAAATGGAGTGCAGCCAAGTTCTTATTCTTATAATGCTCTTATAAACGGGTTGATTAAGAAGAATATGACTGAAAAAGGTTGTCAGTACATTGATAGAATGCTGGAAGAGGGTATCCGGCCAAATACTGCTTTGTATACCTCTCTTATCAACCAATTTCTGAGGAAGAGAGAGTTTGAATTTGCCTTTAGGTTGTATGATTTGATGGATAAAAGCCTGATTGGGAAAGATCTGGTTACCTACATCACATTGGTGAGCGGTATTTGTAGAAATGTCAGGTGCACCAAAGGAGAACGATACACTTCACGGAAGTCTGAGAAGGCAAAGGAAAGATTATTCAGTTTACTCCATCAGCAAATCTTACTGCCAGAAGATAAAGAATTGAAAGGTCTAATAGGATCTCAAAAAGAGATGGAACACCGTGCACTGAAATTCATCCAGAAAATTCAACACCTACCATATATGCCGAACTTGTACCTGTACAATTGCCTGATTTCTGGGTTTTGTTGGGCACAGAGGATGCAAGATGCATACAGTCATTTTGACCTTATGCAAATAGAAGGAGTGCTCCCCAATCAGGTGACTTTCACCATTCTTATCGATGGTCATATGCGCTTTGGTGAAACTAATTGGGCTGTTCGGTTGTTTAATGAAATGAATGCAAGTGGTTATGCCCCAGATAGGATCTTGTATAACACGTTAATAAGAGGCCTTTGCAGGTCTGGAAGATTCTTGGATGCTTTATCTGTAGTGCATTTGATGCAGAAAAGAGGTCTTGCTCCTTCTCACAATTCTTATGAAAATCTACTCAGTTGTCTTTGTGCTAATTCTTTGAGTGGCCATGCAATAAAGATGCTTGAAGATATGCTTGGGCGTGGACATACTCCTTGCTACTATAACCTCAATTGGTTGATTTGGTTATTGCGCGAAGAAAATAAACTGCATGAAGCTCGTCTTGTACATGATATATTGCTATTGAAGGAAAGATCTCCACATACACAGAAATTTAGCTGAAGCTGCATCAGACGCTGAGAAAAAAGAAAGTTGGACTGCTCAGTTACTATAAGGACATCAATGTTCTTCGAGCAGAAACATGTCTTCAGGGATTAGTTCCACCTTGGTAAGTTTTCTAAGCAGCATCCATGCTCTCTACTTGCTAGCATTTCATGCCATGCTAAGGCTTTAGCTCGATGCAGACACCTACGTGGCAAAATAATTTGTACGACTCTTTTTCTTGATTTCAGAAACCATATTTCTACGTATTACAGGCACAAGTAAACCTAATTACAGAATTCAGTGAAGAACAATACCTTTCAAGTACATCCGGTTTTGCAAGTTCCTGCTGAATCTGATGGCTTTGGTTTTGTTTTGTGAATTTTCTGACACACTGATTTTTCTTTAAGGGAGGAGAAATCGCAGCATGGATGGTAGAGCTTTTCTATGAGGACAAAGATTGTCCCGAGAAGCCAAGAAAGTATGGTGCCAACGGAAATGAGGGATTCACATTGCTAATTTTTCTCTCATGGTCTCCTTGAGGTAACCTGGTCACTTTTGCTCGATTCTGTTTTAGCTTTACTACAGCTCTTCTGCCTTTTTGGGGTGCTTGTATACTTCTAAATTCATATGCTTCGATTTCTTTATTCATTTTTACGCGTGATAGGAAAGATCGTTAATGATAGCTGAAAATTCATTCTGGTGTGGTCGATTTGGCAGATCGAAGACTTCCTACTCGAAGTAAAACAGGTGTACTCAAAAGCCTTTGAAAAGGTTTAAGCTTAACAGCCATCAGTTCTTCACCTAGTGGCGGATCCAACAGTTTAATTTCGCTGATTTGGAGTTTCTATGGAGCTTGGTCGGAGCTTTGTAAACCGAAATCTCAAGGAAGTTACTGAAGCATGATCTAAAGTGATAGATTGGCAATGGAATACTGTTAGGCTATCGGGGGATAGACGGCGTCTCCCGGTTCCTCCCCAGCTTCAGATGGTTCTATGGGAAATATTCTTCCCCAATGTTTTGCTCTCTCTAAACGAATCAGAGACAATGTAAGATTTAATATTGATATTTTGCTTTGTTCAGAGATTTTTTAATCTTTTTGCAAAGCAAAATAAGGTTGTTAATTTTTTTTATACTCTGTAAGCAAGGCAAAGTATGCAACCTTAAAGGGAAAGAGTATTCTAGTGGATGGCATGGCACCGCGTAGCTTTGTGGGTGATATATACTCCTAACGTCTGCACTGTAATATTTGCCTCATTGGCAGGGGCGTCTTGAATAATATGGAGGTTCTGTACTAGTTATCAAAGTTAGACCCCTATTTTTTTTAAAATATAAATTATAAAAAGTGTTAAAATATAATACGCTTTTTGGATTTCCAAAACCAAAGCAAATCGCATTCGTCCTGATTTTTCTTCATCTATTTGATCTAGTTTTTAATAGGTTAACAAATAATAAATTAACATTATATTAAATAATAATAACATTTAAAACTAAAAAGAAAAGGAACTAAGTGTAATTTTTTTTAGGGCATATAAAATTTTAAACTATTGTTTTCATGTAATTTTTGAATAAAAATAAAAAAGACAATTCATACTTTTAACTTGATGATTTCAAACTTTGAAGAAAATACAAAAGAATTCTTAAATTTCTTCAACAAAATAAATACATATGTACATGTAGATAACAAAAAATTGGGCTCTCAATTTTCGGAGGCCCTGTTCCGTAGGGCGCTTTGAACCCCTCTCCATGATCGGGCCTGCTTATTGAATGTTCGGAATTGAATGTTCATCTCTAAATTTAGCTAAAATTTCAATGCAATTTTTCAATTGTATCCCAAGCCAAAAATAACTTTTAAATTTTAATCCTAATTAAAATAAGACGTTCAATACTGAACCAAAGAAATATGTAGAAACAAGAGGAAAAACACGAATGATCCCTCTATCGCTGCTAAAGTTAGGGTGTTGACTGTGATGATGTTTTTAAATAGTACTCCCTTCATTTCTGTCGTTTATGACATTTTAAAAAAATTAAAAAATTCAAACAAACAATAATCTTTCTACCACAATTCCAATAATACCCCTTTATTCTTCTTTCTCTTTCACTCTTCTAATAAAAGATATGTTGAAGGTAGAATTAGAATAAATTATTGACACCTAATAAAATACATGTAAATGACAATTAATTTGGATACATATATATTTTATAAACGACAATTAAATGGGAATTGAGGGAGTATAATAGTCATTTTTGCAACAAAAAAAAGATTTTTTTAACCATGAAATGGCAAATCAACATTTGAGATTCATCATGCGTGATGAAATACGTACGCAAAGAAAAAAAATAAATCTTTAACACCCTGGGCGAGTTGGCCAACGGATAGTTCTGATATGGATCAAATTTATTGGATTGTGTGGTACATAATTGATCACATCATTGAAAATTAGGAGAGAGGCAATTCCGTGATGACGTGCCTAATTCCGGACCATGAGGTCCATTGTCCATACCAAAAAAAATTAATGGAGAATAGGCATTTTCATGTGCAAGTACAAATATATATTTGGCAAATTGGTATGTTTAATTCCCAAACAATTTATAGCCAGAGGTAAGATTCCTAACGATTAATTTTAGACATTAAAATCCTCAAACAATTTATAATTAGTATATAAAGTCCTTCCGTCCAAAATATGACGGGTCAACATAAATCTTGTGGAAAAATATTGAGTCAAAGTAAAAACTTGAAAATGTAATTTTGGTAATTTACTCACACTGCCCCAGAAGGGGGTGAAAATCCTCTGTCCCCATCTAATCAGAATTTACTATATAAACATTTTTTCTAATTATATATATTGAGGGTGAATTGTGATTGGATGGGGACAGTGATAGGGAAAGGAATAGGGACAAAAGATTTTTTGCCCCCAAAAGGGTAGCTAACCCCGCCTCACCCCACCTCGCTTCTTCTTCTTCAACCCCACCCCATCCCACCCACCACCTTGAGACTCCACCCCCAGTCCCCCTCAACCACCATCGCCGATCACCACCTGCAACACTTCCACCGCCGTCACTGCAACACTCCCTCCTCCTCCTTCTCGACCCGATATCTTTCTTCTTCTTTTTATTTTTTTCATCCACCATCTCCTTCGACCTCTTTCTCCTCATCTCCCTCACATCTCTCTGTCACTGGACTCAAAACCACCACCGTCATCAACTCACTGATTTTCTTCATCATTTATCTATGTTTTTATCCTCATAATTTTCCTTAATCTGTGGTTTCAGAATTTTTATTTGTGCTTTAGCTATGAATTTTGAGATAGTATTATCTGATTTTGTGAATTAGTAGCTCATGTTGTGTTCATTTTTGTTAGATCATTTATTGTTTATTTTGTGAAAATGCTTTGATTCTCTGCAATTTTGTTATTCCTCTAATATATGATGTATTTACATCTCTATTTTTGTCATCGAGGATTGATTGATGAGGTCATGCAATTCACAAGAAAGTTGGTGAATGATAGTTTCATTATTAGAAAGCCAACTAAGATCCACTCCCGATCTCGTGCTCGCCGGATGAAGGAGGCAAAGTGAAAGGGGCGACACTCTGGTTATGGTATGTATGGTCTTTTTTCGTTCTCATGGAATGACAGTTGGACTTATTTGAAGTTCACAACAGGAGATTTATGTTAATATGTTATTAAATCGTGCATATGAATTATAATGTTAAAGGTATTGAGGAGGGTTAATTGTATTGTAAAATACCATTTTTGCCCCTATTAATATTTTCATAGACCCATTCAAAATTTCGATTTCATAACTGACTAACAAATTTTTTTATGGAAGGACTTTATATACCAAAAGTAAATTGATTGGGGATTTTAAAGTTCATAATTACTCTTTAGAGACCTTGCGTGCAATCTGTAAATTGTTTTGGGACTATATTGACCAATTTGCAAATATATTTTGGATTTGAGAATTCCCAATAAGTCCCTTCCCTCTGATGTATTTTGTGACTAGAAAATTGATTGTTTGGCTAGTCAAAATTCTGACTGATTGTAATTCTACTAATTTAAACAAGTAACACTCGTATTTTAAAAAAAAAAAAAAAACAAGTAACACTATTTTCTTTAAAAAAAGGAAAAAGAAGAAAAAAAGCTAAGTTATCTCCGATCTTAAAATTTTAAATTTCTTGCCAATGATTTTCCAAAAGAAAACTCTAAGCCAATAAAATAAAATAAAATGTGCATTTTCTTTTGAAAGAAAAGTCAAAAGAAAAAAATCTGCATTTGAAATTTGGAAGACCGCAACACAGATATGATACTAGAAGTAATTAATTATCCATTTAAAACAAAACAAATACATGTAATTAATAGGAAAAGAAAAGGGCATTGCATTAGACTGACCATGGTTTGGCAAAAAGGGCTAACCATGACATTTTTTTTTTTGGGATAACATTTCTATCCATAACGGAAGTTCCATCCTGTCACTTCCGTCCTTAACCTCCAGAAAATTTTCAAATCTAAAAGCCAAGTGATCTTTTCACAAAGCACTAGTTTATTCCTCATAATTGCAAGGTATTTCTTTATTTATATATATATATATATATATATATAAAACTTCTGATTAAAGTGAAAGTTTGGAAACGTTTGGAAAAAAATCCAACTCAAACGAATTTAATAAAATAATAAAGATAAATGGGAGACAGAGAGGAAAAATTGTAGACATCAAAATGTACGTGGTTCGGCTGTAATTTACATTTATATAAACAAAAATAAAAAGTTGTAGATAAAGTAGACGAAATAAAAAGAGATTGTAAGTTGTAGATAAATTACATTTAATTATCTGTTACTTTAAAAAATCAAGAAATTATTAAATGTATTGTTTCTAAACATACCCTTATCTTTCATTAATTTAGTCAACAACTAATTTTAATTGTCCAACATAAATATACTAATTGAAGGGTAAAAGTGTCTATCTACTTTTAAATTGATGTATCCTAATCATTTTCTTAATTTGAGTGGAAAGTATTAAAGCGACGGATAAATGAAAACGGAGGAAGTAAACTGGTTCTATTTCCATAGATATTCACAAACATTGTTCTAGATGGAACAAAACTATATAGTGCTTTCACAAGAGAAAAAGTCTTGATGATACTTCCTTTTAAAGCAATGTCTGATCAAATCCATGCTAGTAAACTCAAGTTATCCTGGATAATATACTCTTGTTCAAGTGCTGTGAAAGAAAAGTTTGCATATGAAAGCTTAAATTTATTTATGTCTTCTACTTGCCTTTATTTCTCTCCAAATAGAAAATAAAAAACTACTCCATCCTAATATAAGACTTTTAAAATATGTAGCGAAAATTAAAGAAAGCAAAATTCAGTGTATTTTGTTAATCAAAATACTAATATTATTATCTTAAATAGAACTTGCACTACAACAAACATACCTTTTTGCGACATTTTTGTACCAACGCTTTTATCAAACGTCGCTTAAAACCAAAAAGAGTAAGTTAAAGCAACACTTTTTGCAAACGTCGCAATATTTGGATTTTATACGACGTTTCATAGCGTCAATTATAGTAATTGTTGTTCATACCGACGTTTTGATATTGGTTAGCGACATTTACATTAAATGTTGTTATAAATTATTACTTTTTGTGACTCATATAGCGACATTTATATATTATGTCGTTAGATCTTGTGACTTTTTAGACAAACATCGCTAAATTTGAATTTTATACGACGTTTCATAGCGTCGGTTATAATAATTATTGATAAAATCGACGTTTTGATGTTAGTTAGCGACGTGTACATTAAATGCAGTTATAAATTGTTACTTTTTGCGACTCATATAACGACATTTATATACAATAACATTAAATCATGTGACATTTCATACAAATGTCACTATATTTGGATTTTATACGACGTTTCATAAAGGCAGTTATAGTATTTTTTATTCTTACAGACAATTTGATGTTAGTTCGTGACATTTACATTACATGTTATAAATTGTTATTTTTTGCGACTCATATAGCGATATTTATATACAGGGCCGTCTCACAAATAATAGGGCCCTATGCTAAATATAAAATGAGGCCCCTTTTAATAACAATAAAAACAAAGTAATCATATAAAATATAAAAATCGAGAATTTGCAAATTTTTTTGTATCTGTTTGTATCCTTTGCAAAGAAAAATTTCGTCTATTTGTATCCTTACCAAGAATTTTCTGGTCTGTTTGACTGTTTGTATCCTTTGCAAAAAAGATTTTTTTTTAAAGTGGGGCACTGTGCAATAAACCTATTTGCACTATGCTAAAGCCGGCCCTGTTTATATATTATGTCGTTAGATCTCGTTATATTTTCAAACAAACACAAATACAAAGATTATGTTTCTGAAATATATTTTTTAAAGAAAAATTAAAGACATTTAATTATTAAAATTTAATGAGAGTGTATTAATTTTAATTTGATTCATAAAAAATCGAAACACAAAGGTACAAAATTCAAAATTCAAATTCTATTATAATAAATATAATAAAAGGAGAAACAAATAACAAATGATCATTTAGCTCAGCCGAAAATTGCACGACATACATGCAGGAGGTCGCGTGTTCAATTCCCATATCTTTGAATATGAAGAAATTTTATTATATATTATTCAAAGCTAGCTAGACTCGACGACTCGACTTGTCTCCAGGCTCTGGCTCTGATTATTCAAAGATAACTAGACTCAACGACTCGATTTGTCGGGCTCCGACTCGGCCTGGCTCAGTTCAGCCATCCTGGTTTCCAAATTTACGAATATCGGGATACATATTTTGTTGCGACTATTTAAAAATATCGTAAAAACCCATAACGACACAGGCAAATGCGACGTTTATGCGACATTTGTAATAAATGTTGGTATAGATCTATACCGACCTTTTTTTGGCTTATTGCGACATATGACAAACGTCGCAATAGACCTTTTTTGTTGTAGTGTTGTATGCCACTAATTATATTTAAGAAAGTAATATTGATATTTTGTTTAAAAATATTTTAATTTTTCCTTCCTTCATTTTTGCTAATTGTCTTGAAAGTTTTATATTTAGGAATAAAAGTAGTAATAATTTTAGAACTTCACTAAACATTTAGGACAAAACCAACAACTTAACTATAATCAGAAGTTTTATATATATAAATAAAGAAATACCTTGCAATTATGAGAAATAAACTAGTGCTTTGTGAAAAGATCACTTGGCTTCTAGATTTGGAAATTTTCTGGAGGTTGAGGACGGAAGTAGGGGTTGACGTGTCAAGGCGCGTTTGGAACATGTCACGTCAGCTCAGGATGGAAGTGGACAGAAATGTTTAAAAAAAAAAAGTTGTCATGATTAGCTATTTCTGCCAAATAATTATCAGTCTAATGCAATGCCTCAAAGAAAAAGAAACAAGTACGTTAAGTTTGGTGCGTTGAGAAGTCAGGATCCGGTGCAAAATTCACTAAGTTCCGTATATGTGGAACGCATTATGACCGTTAGATGAAAACATTTTGATGGCCAAAAGTTTTTTTCTAACAGGTGTACTTTATTCAACGGAGGTTATTTATTCTGTACATTCTGAACAAAAAGGCTAGCTTGTAGTAACACATAACGCCTCCTTCCGTTTCTGTTTTACGAAGGTAGAAGCCGTAGAGGAGGAGGTCCCTTTTCCTGTTTTCCATCAGCATCCCCACTGAACATCGCCCCCACCCACCCCCTAGTCTCTCTGTAATTCTGCTATTTCAGCTTAGATCGCCGATTCGAATGGCACCGGCGACGAATATGATCTTGCTATCCGTTATTCTTCTTCTCGATTTATTCAGAGGAATTTTGAGTTTAGATGTTTCTCAGCTTGATTTTAATCAAACTTTGATTCTTCCGAGTGGTGAAACCAATCGGAAAACCGCCTTGTTGTTTCCGCTTTTCCGTTCTCCTTCACGGCTCAGCACCAGCCAGTCCTCAGCCGCCGCCGTCGTGGATGATATGCGGCTTTC
The DNA here is from genome assembly GCA_026122235.1 of Vinca minor. Classification (NCBI taxonomy): domain Eukaryota; kingdom Viridiplantae; phylum Streptophyta; class Magnoliopsida; order Gentianales; family Apocynaceae; genus Vinca; species Vinca minor. The sequence goes on along the minus strand of JAOCZM010000100.1, from coordinate 2,136,445 downwards.
GCGTCGACATCTTCAGAGTCGCCCCCTGAATAATTCTCGCATGTCTCTTCATGATGATCTCTTACTCAATGGGTCAGTTTATCCCTTTTTATTTTAATTTCACTGTAGTTGACTTTTTCTAGATTTCATTTCAAGTTTATAATTTATTTAGATATATTGTTGTTGTTTCTGTATATCAGTTTATGTAATTAGGAGTTATAATTGTTTCTGTATATTAGCATATGCAATTTGACAACTAAGAGCAGCTCAAGCCGTACCAGTCATGCTGGACGGGAAGTGGGAACCACTATATAAAGAAAAAATATGTTATGCAATTTAGATATATATTTTTTCAGCTGTATTGATGATTCTGTATATGTAATTGGAAGTGATATTTATGCAGATATTATACAACAAGGTTATGGATCGGGACGCCGCCACAGAGATTTGCATTGATAGTAGACACAGGGAGTACTGTGACGTATGTTCCTTGTTCTAGTTGTGAACAATGCGGCAAGCATCAGGTGAATTTTTTGCTGATTTATCATCTGTATACTTATTTGTAAAGCTGAGTTGTCAGCTGAAAAAGAATGAAAGCTAAGGTTTTTCTTTTGTTCTCAGATTGGTTCTTGATTGCTACACGTTGATTAACTTATGTAATTCATTTTGAGATTTATTTTGTAATAAGCTGTTTATAATGAATCAGTTGGCTTTGATGAGTAGTTAACAAAGTGTTCAATTCTTGTTTTGACATTCCAATCAGTGTTTTAAGATTATTTTTGTTTTTGTGAATGCACATTAGGATCCTAGGTTTGAACCAGAATTATCTAGCAGCTACAAACCAGTGAAATGCAATATCGACTGTACCTGCGACAATGATGGGGATCATTGTACTTATGAGAGGCAATATGCAGAAATGAGTTCCAGCAGCGGAATCCTTGGGGAGGATATAGTGTCTTTTGGTAACCTAAGTGAAGTTACACCTCAACGAGCAGTATTTGGTTGTGAAACTATGGAAACTGGTGATCTCTACAGCCAGCATGCTGATGGTATAATGGGATTGGGTCGTGGAGATCTTAGCATCGTTGATCAACTAGTTGACAAAAAAGTTATAAGTGATTCCTTTTCCTTGTGTTACGGAGGAATGGATATCGGAGGTGGCGCTATGGTCCTTGGTGGAATTTCACCGCCTGAAGACATGGTTTATAGCCGCTCAGATCCTAATCGCAGGTATATATATGTAAATATTAGTCTTAGAATTTCAGAATGTTAGGTGCTTCCTAACAAATTCACTTGTTACATCTCACACATTTACTTTAGTATTGGGATGGCAACAGTCCATACTACAACATTGAGCTAAAGGAGATACGTGTTGCTGGGAAGGCATTGCATTTAGATCACCTGATATTTGATAGAAAGCATGGAACTGTGCTTGATAGCGGCACCACATATGCTTACTTACCTGAAGAAGCATTTTTGGCATTTAAGTCTGCAGTAAGATCTCCTTTTACTTGAATTTTATTATCCATATTTCTGTAGTTTTGCGTTGTCTCTTGTTTGAGGAAAGCAGTGTGTTTCAATTGTCACAGTGCTACTATTATTGAACATAAATGTGAGTAAGTTCTAGAAATTCGTGAATATCAGAATAAAGCGACTTTTGTGTTACCTCTTTGGGGGAAAAGCTTTTGGACTAGCAACCTTTAGCATAATGGTTTTTGCACATTTATGAAGTGCTTCTACGAGTATTATTTTTCTGCATTGAGATTCTTCTTGTAAAACGATTATGTGATAAAGTAAAACCACCTTTGTTCTGCTCAAAAGATCTTATATATATATATATATATATATATATATATATATATATATATATATATATATATATATATATATATATATATACTTGTAGCTTTAGCATTCTGAGAAGCTATTACAACTTTGGGTGCAGATCATGGAAGAACTCGATTCTCTCAAACAAATTCAAGGTCCTGATCCAAGTTTTAGTGACATATGCTTCTCTGGTGCTGGAAGGTATTTTTAAATGGAAAGATCTTACAGTTTCGGCAACTCTTTTGGGCGATGTGTTTAATACCATAGCTTTTTGTTGACCAGTGATGTCTCGGAACTCTCAAAAACATTTCCTTCAGTCGACATGGTATTTGGCGATGGACAGAAGCTGTCACTCTCGCCTGAAAATTATTTGTTTCGGGTAAATACTTGCATGATACTCCATTACGTTTTGCTAACAAGCTTGCTCTTTTCGTGGTTCATGATCTTTCTTTCTTAACTGATTTTCTCCCTCTTTCTGGTTTTGAATTTTTTTTTTGGTTTTTGAAACAAAGCATTCAAAGGTGCGTGGTGCATATTGCTTGGGAATATTTCAGAATGGAAAAGATCCAACCACTCTTCTAGGAGGTATAATTCTCTAGCATATCCTTAGCTCAACAAACGTATGGTATTCTTCCTGTCCTTATTGAAGGTGGATTTTGCCTAAATATTTCTCTATTTCTTTATCGCCTAGTATTCTAAAGCATTTTTTACTTTTTAAACATTTTGACAGGGATTATTGTCCGCAACACTCTTGTAACATATGATCGTGAACATGAGAAGATTGGTTTTTGGAAAACAAATTGTTCCGACTTATGGAACAGACTTCAAACTTCTAGTGCGCCTCCTCCAGTGCCCTCGGGTTTGAATAATACAAACTCTACTGATGTTTTAGCTCCAACATTGGCTCCCAGTGAACCTCCAGTTTTTAATGCTTCAGGTTAGCAGACCTTTTTCCAATTTATTATTCTGTGTAGCCTCTTTGTTCTTGGCTTAGTTAGTGGCATCCCATGAAGTTTGTTCTATTCTAATTTCTAAGGCAGGTAGCACCTGTTCACTTGGGACATTGTTCCTTTATTCCTTGATCCAATTATTCCTTTCCCGGTCTCTTGGAACATTGTTCCTCTGTTCCTTGATCCGTTTATTCCTTTCTCAGTTAAGAATGTTTGAGGTGTTCCAGCATGTAAATTCGAATCAAGAATCTGGCTCTTAGAATATTGTACTTCCATAGAATAGTAAATCTTAGAAAGATTTATTCCTCCTGGACTGCTTTCCTAATCCTGCATCACATGGTGTTGCAGGAAATTATCTTTATCTTTTTGTTTAAGAGATTGCAATCTTTTAGACCAGAGCAAACTTAAAGGACGTGTATCTCATTGTTGATTTTGTTTTGGAGCAGTCGTTACATATTATCTGCCAAAATCATCTTTACCATGAACTTTAGACTCCTCCTTATATGATATTGTCAATTAAATTTTTGCCCAGATTTAGCACGTCTCCCGAATATTTGAATTTTACGGGCATCTTTTTTGTATTTAATATTGGTAAGAACTAAGAAGTTAATGTTTCACTCTCTGATTATCAGTCCTGATCATTTAGTACACTAAGGGGCCGAAATAGTCACGACAATACTCTTCAAAAGAATCTATGAAAAATCTAAAACATCCGCAACAATTGGTTTCGAGTACTGTGAAATGATTTGAAATTAGTCTTTAATTTATCCTTTTTGCATTGTACTATGGCTTCCTTGAGCCATCATAACCGCAATAGATCTTTGGTCACAAACTGTATGAAAGTGCTTACATATTTGGGATGTCCTAAAGTAATAAGTAATGTAGTATTATCCCTTCCTCCAAATTTCGACTGAGTTTGGATGATTATTTTTTTATTTTTGAAGGTTGCACTAGGCAGCTACTGAATGAGCTTTTGATAAGGACGGGCTACATTGCCATATTTTCTTCTAGTTTTCTGCTGGTTTATTTCCTGAAATTCGCCGAGATATAATAGGTGATGACTGTTAAGAAGGAAGTTGAGTTCTAATGAGTTGCATCTTTTGCAGGAGGGACTAGAGTTGGACTCGTCACATTTTACGTGTCACTTAGTGTCAATTACTCTGACTTGAAGCCTCACATCTCAAAACTTTCCGAAGTCATTGCAAAAGAGCTAAACGTCGATATTTCACAGGTTGATCAATTTATAATGATAGGCAACTTTTATGATTTTGATACAGATTTGGGTTAAAACGATATGTTTCTTCACTTTCCTGTCACTTGATTAAGTTTATGTTACTGAGTGAGACTCTGTTTTCTTGGTTATTAACTCTATTATTTTGATGGCGGCTGATTTTATGTGAATGTTGCAGGTTCACTTGATGAACTTTACATCCGAAGGAAATGTTTCCATAACCAAATGGGCAATCTTTCCAGCAGGGTCTGCTGATTTTTTCCCAAATGCAACTGCAATGGTAATTCTGCAGTTTTCATTTTCAAATTATTTGCTGGAAATATTGAAAGTTTGCTTGTCAGTGGTTATTGCTTACTTGTTATGATTGTTTCTGCAGAAAATTATATCCCGGTTAGCTGAAAATGATTTTCATCTTCCTGATACCTTCGGTAGTTACAAAACCTTTGACTGGAAAACTGAGTCATCACCAAGAGGGTAAGTTTCTTTTTGATTACTTGTTTACATGTACTTTGTATACATGCTATTCTTTCAACTTGCAGATTTTCATTTTTTCCTTTATTTTTACTTTTTCTGTATATATTTCTTTGGTTGTGGCCGTTTGGCTCTGGATCGAAATGAAAAGCCATTTTGCGTTAAGGCCTTGCCAATCCTGTAAATCTGTCTTCCTCACTAGCCTTTTCCTCTTTAGGATGATCTCATCAAAATCTTGAGCCCGTTTCTCTTTTTGCACTCTCTTGTTTATGTAGGAGACAATCATCACGCTGAAAATACTTGCAATATTCGGTAACTAGCAAAATAAAATCAATTTGGGATAAAAACCATAATTGGGACGAATTTTCTGTCATCCAAAGTAGTTAAATTAGGATTGACATATTTGTGGCTCATCTTATAGTATATTTTCTCTAAACAGCCAGAAGGGACTTGAGAGCCACAGCCTTCAGCAACTAGACACATTAAGGAAGCTAAATATTAACTTCAAAATGATTCATTCACACAACTGGAAAATCATAACACCCCCCCCAAAAAAAAACAACTTTACGATTGAATAATTGCATCGAAAAACCATATATCGGAATATTTGCAGAAAAGAAAGTAAGTTGTAGATGGATGTAATCCTCTGACTTTCGTCTTTACAAAAACCAGTTCTACATAAGAGGGTTTTTAGGTGTATCCTACTCCATGTATCAATTTCTTCTATAGTTATAGCCTTCAATGGATTCTTTAGTATCAGTTAATCCGTTGTGGACTCAAATATTCTTTCTGTTGACCAACTAGTTATTTTGTCATTTGCATCTCACTACTCTTCTCCCCACCCCCATCGCGACCCCACCCCTCTTGCTCTCTACGTCCAGTTCACAGTCGGGGAGCATTTATGACGTCAAGGAGGCGGATTTCCTGCTTTCTTCTGCTTATGATCACATTGTTTCTTACTTGATGATCAATGATATCAGAATTCTTATTAATAATTGAGATTTACCTAAACTTATTCAGGACATGGTGGCAACAACATTATTTGGTTGTATTGATAGCGTTTCTTATTGCGTTGATAATTGTATTATCGATGTTTGGTGCATTACTTATTTGGAGGAAGCGGGAGCAATCCTCAGTTGTTTCATACAAGCCTGTAGATTCTGCTGTCGCTGAGCAAGAACTCCAACCTCTCAACTGAGAAAAATATTCCGGAAAACCTGAGGCAAAAGCATGGTAGAACATTTTTAACTTTGTATGATGAATATAATCAAGAGAATCAACAAAATTTTGCCAAGAGTATAAAAACTTCATACATAGCAAGAAATGTTAGTCAAAATATCTTAATATTCACCGGACCGGGCGGAAAAAGGGAGGGGGAGGGGGGGGGGGGAGATTATGGGGTCAGATTCTTACCATGTTTAGTTATTGGTTTTATGTGAATAGATTAAGATATCACTTGATGAACAACATCATTAGAAGGTTATTTCTATGCCTCCTTTTCCTTTATTGTACTTGCATTAACAGCCAGGGAGTCAAAGAATGATGATTTGTACTTTGTACAAGGGAAAAGAAAGTATACACAAAATTTACTTTAGTGTATGACGCGTCTTCTCAATGCAAGAATTGTATACAGTATCCCATTTCAAGTGTGCTCTTTGTTTGGAGAGACTGTATTTTGAATTTAAAAAAAAAAAAAGTGAATTTCAAGCAATAAATTAAAACTTGAGAGAGTAAACATTTCATTTCGATGGGAATCGGGTAGCCCAAGTGGTAAGGCTACCCGAACACGGGGCGGAGGTCCCGTGTTCGATTCCTATATCTTCCCATAATGGGGCAAATAATTCTCCTCCTTATGAGGCTTATCTTCCCTCCCCAGGCATGGGGCATGCTTCAATCTTCCCTATTTAGGGTACTCTCCGCTCTTCCCCTTCAGGGGCAATCGCCTTCGGGGCGCTAAAAAAAAAAACCTTTCATTTCAAATTGAGCCTTGTCCAAAAGATTGATAGAGCAATATCATTAAGCCGGAGCAATTTACTTGAATGACAAACTATTCATCTTTTTGTCAACTTTTGATTTGGTCTCTCCTTTATTTTTGTTTTCTTTTTTAGAGAAAAAAAAGCTCTTTAAGTTGGTAAAACATCTACTAAGATATCAGAGTGTACGATTGGGGGGGGGGATAAAATTAATCTGGGCTATGTAATATGTAAGGACAAGATGATCTCTAAACTCTATAATGCCAAGAAACATTCGTTTGGTTTATGCCAAGACATTTTATTTACGTTTAGCATGACTAGTTTGGTTGAACTTGTTTTACAAGGTTTTGTGGCTCGAGCTATTATTAATTTAGTCTTGATAATCAAACTGCATGTTTAAGGATAATTTATAAGATATTTGATAAAATATACATTCTCTGCACGTTTTTTGAAGATATGCTTTTAAATTTGGTTCGAGTTATTATTATTTTGTTCTACTTCACTTGTGAAATAAAAATCTTAATAAACTTCAAAATTATCAAATTACAATTAGTATGCTGAAACTTCATACAAATTTAATCTAGATAGTTCACCTCTCTAAAAGCACATGTAGAACTATTTAATAAAATGAATAAATATAACATTGCATCCACCTATGAACTTTCAAAATTATCAAATTACAATTAGTATGCCCGCTTTTTTCACTGGCCATCAAAAGGGATGTCCGTACCCGCCCGCCCGCCGAATGCCCGTGGGCAAATGGGCATGCCCGCAACCCTTATTATTAATTTTGTTTTTTTTTTAAAATAGATTAAATCCGAAAAATTCAACAAAATTTATTTCTTTCTCATTCACTTGCAGTTTATAGTTCTGTAAAGGGTAAATAAATTTCCAAAATAGTTCAAGAACAATAAAATAAAAGTCCACAATATCCAAAATAATTATTGTTTTTTTTTTATAAAAAAAATAGATTAAATCCGAAAAATTCAACAAAATTTATTTCTTTCTCATTCACTTGCAGTTTATAGTTCTGTAAAGGGTAAATAAATTTCCAAAATAGTTCAAGAACAATAAAATAAAAGTCCACAATATCCAAAATAATTATAAAAAACAATTAAAGTCCATAATTTCAAAAATAATTCAAGATCAACTATCCAAAATTAACAAACATATTGATGAAGTCAAAGCAACAAAAAATATATACGTTTTTTTTAATATCCTCTATCTAGTGATTTAGATCTTGAACACTAGAAGTATTATTTGAATCCACCTTGGATAATTTTGATTCCTTCTCATCATCTCCACATATAAAACACACACAACTTGAGAAGTTAGAACTTAAAACATTATAAATGGTAAATGATAAATGATAAATAATAAGTTAGAACATAATTTAGTTACCTTCGTAGATTTGAAACTCGTTAATATTTGGGTAATAGAAGTATAGAAACTAGCTTGAGGGGCTTTGCCCAAGATATATAGCACGGTTCAACTTTTATCTTGGGCTTTTAAATTTTTTTTTCTTCTTTTGGCTCTCAAGTCTCAACTGTGAAAATTAATCCATATCCAAAATTAAAAAAAAACAAAGCGGGCATGCCCGATTGCAACCCGTCCATACCCGCATTGCCTGTTACCCGAACGGGTATGCCCATTAATACCCGTATTTAAATGGGTATGTAATTCATAACCTCATACCCGCCCATTAACCTCACGGGGCGGTCATATGCCCATTTTGACAGCTCTAGTCAAAATGCTCACAAATCCAATTGAATTAGTCCAACCACTAATAGTTATACTATTAAAGAAATAAAGAAATATTTGAGGATCTTATAAGCAAAACTGAAAAGCCACCAATATTCAACCACATCATCAGTCCCTAATGTACATCAAAATATTATTATTACAAAAAAAACATATTATTAGTTTCCAAAATCTTAGCACTGAGAGTGACGTGGCTAGCCATCCTTATACGACCAAGGAAGCAAAATGTCCACCATAGGAAAATCAATAGAAGCTTACTAATCACGAAATTAAAGCACCCACAACCCGGATTATTTATTTACATTCTTCTTCTTCTTCCGTCTTCCCTCAAGGCCCCCTTCCTCCTTCCTTCCTTTCCCACCTCCCTCATAAATAAACCTTCCTCTTCAACTCCAACTTTATTTTTTTCTTTCACTCCTCCGAAAAAAATCCAACCCCCACCACCATACTCTCTCACTTCAAGAAGATGAAGATCATCACTCCAACAAGTAATCATCACGGAGTTTTCGGAGATCGAAAAATTAATCTTATGTTTTTTCTCCTTCTCGTTTTATCTCCGGCAGTCGAAGCTCAGCCGTCGATTAACAATAACAACAACGGCGGCGGGGGTCCTTATGCGAATTTCAGTCCTTCGATGGCGATTATCATAGTCGTTCTTGTTGCTGCTTTGTTTTTCATGGGATTCTTCTCTATTTATATCCGTCACTGCTCCGGTACCAACGCAAACACCGTCCGTAACGCTTTGTCGATGCACGCGCGGAGGGGGAACGCGGCGGCGCGTGGTCTTGACGCTTCCGCAATCGAAACGTTTCCGACCTTTTCGTACGCGGAGGTTAAAGACCACAAAGTAGGGAAAGGTGCTTTGGAGTGTGCCGTCTGTCTTAATGAGTTTGAAGATGACGAAACGCTGCGTTTAATACCTAAGTGTGATCACGTGTTCCACCCTGAATGTATTGATGCTTGGCTTCAGTCTCACGTGACTTGCCCTGTTTGCAGAGCTGACCTCACTCCGCAACCCGATGATCGGTCTTATCATATCCCGGGCCCGAATCAGGAAACCCTGGAAGACGATAACAATACTGAACAGCCGCCGAGAAACGACGACGTTGCGATCCAAGTTTCCGATGATCAAGCCCTAGGAGGAATCGCAGAAGACGACAAAAACCAGAAGCCGGCGGTAAGGCGGTCTTCGAGTTTGAAGTTTCCGACGCGGCCGTCGAGAACCGAATCAGTAAGGAGAGGAAGAACATTTGGTTTCGGTCGGTTCAGATCACACTCGACCGGGCATTCGTTGGTTCAACCGGGGGAGAATGTGGACCGGTTCACTTTACGGTTGCCGGAAGAACTAAGAAAGGAAATGATGAACCGAGCTTTATTGAACCGGACCAAGAGTTATGCTATGGGTTTGCCGAGAGATACTAGCTCTCGAAGAGGTAACCGAACCGGTGCTAACGACGGAAGCATCAGAGGAGGTTCTATTAGGTCTTACAGTAGAATTGAACGGTCGGACCGGGCTGTGAAATCAGACCGGTGGCTGTTCTTTTCCAGGGCGATTTCGCCAAGAGGTACGGCTGAGAACGGCGAGGGATCGACGTCGTCGAAGAGTGGTAAAACCGCTGTTAAGATGCCATCGTTCAAGTGTTTGGAGCCAAAAAGTAGTGATGAAGCCGTACTAGTGCATTCAGATTCCGTTCGTCCTCCGGTTTAATAATATATGATCGGTTAAATTGAGTTCAGCCGGATTGCCCTCTGCCGAGTCGACGATGAGTTTTGGTTTTCTTACATGAAGCTGAAGAACCGGAAGAATATTTCGGCGGCTAAAAGTATTTGGGTGGACCCCACACTAAAAGTATTGGCCAGTTGGGCCTCACTATCCCAGGCTGCCATGAGAGTTGAGATTCCTAAAATTATTTCTGATATTTTTTTATTTTATTTTTGAAATATTCATTATTTAATTTTGCTAGTAGTAAATTTTTTCTTTTTGAGTGTGTATAAATTATCACAGTTGTAAAGTATGATAGCTACATTATTATTATTATTTTTTTATAAGAATATGATAACTACATTATGGTTGCTTGATACTTAATTCTTTTTGTAATAAGTTGAAATTAATAGATTAAGGTCAATAAAACTTTTCAAAAAATGATTCCAAAATTTTACTTAAAAAGAATATAGCATATTTTTAATCATTTCGTCTAAAAGAAAACGAAAAAAATATCAATTCATTCAAAAGAAAAACATCAGAGAGTTTGTGAATATAGAAAAATTTCACAAATATATATCAGCAACAGAGATAACCACACTAGTTTAGCATTGTTTACATCACCATATACCTAAACTATTGCTTGACACACAAGAAAATTAAAAACATTTGGGTAATAAAGACATACTTATTTTAGTTAGCTATGTTACACATTAATTCAGATAAAATAAATTATATATGTTAATTTAATTATTTTAAAATTTAAAATTATATTAAAAATGGGGAACCAGGAGAATAAAAAGCTACCACATATAATAATTTATATATTAACATTTTGTCATGGAAAACACATGTTATTATTGTTCTGTTATATCTAATTTATTATTATAGCGACATATTTGAACTCAATTTATTCAAATAATATATATATATATATATATATATATATATATATGTTTCTCAAATCCTCAGCTTTATCTTCAAATTTATGCCTATTCTATAACAGCAGCTTTTAAATACAAGAAGAATCATTCAATTGTAGTATTTATTCTCCCACAAGAAACATAGGCAAGGGAACCGTTAATATTAATTGATCCATATGCCGACTGCCTACCATTCAGAATGGCCAAAAAGTACATATTCTTTTACCACACCTTTATAGTACTGACTTGCTAATGGAAAAATAAAAAGGTTTGATTTTGATTCTTCCAATGTGTGAAAACAAAGCGACCTCGCCTTTAAAGTCAATTATAAAACTGGAAAGATCCACCAATAAGTCCAACTCGCAATATTTGTTTTTCGTTTACTTTCTCTTCCGTATGACTTGTAATCTTAATCTCCCGATTAAAAATAAAGTTGTATGAGAAAAGCGTCTTACCGTTTAAGGTGCATTTCGTTGTCAACTGGCAAATTTGAATAAAGAATCAATATAATTTTTTATTTATTTATTTTTAAATTAAAAGCCACCAAAAAATGTCAAATATATATAGTATTTCTTATAGTAAAGCCGTATTGGATTGATCAACATCATTGTAAGAAGAAAGAAATTTTGACATTATTGCAAAGTTTTAGTATAAACTTAAATGTCTCGAGTCATTTGGTCAAACTTATTGACAAATCTCAACCTTCCAACCCGACTCTTATAAAATGCAAGTTCCACATAAATGGCAATTCCACAATATATGTCTAAATTCAAAAGCTTTTAAGATTCTATGCTTAGAACCCTTTTCACATGAATAAGATGCTCGGAAAAAATATTCTTTAATTTCATTGGTTCAATTATTATCAATATTATTTTGGACCAACAAATATCGTAACAATTAAAGAACAATCTTTTTTTTTTATGTCAAAAAAGGAATCGCTTTTTATGAGTGTCTAATCCAAATTAAAAATATGAACATATACTACTGCCATCATTGAATCAGACATTTTGGACTTAATTAAAGAACAATCTAGATCAGTACTATAATTAGGTGTTTCTATTTGACTTCTTGGTTCATCCCAAGCTCCTGGTTCATCTACTAAGCTTTTCAAGAAAATGTATTGATAGGCACCTCCATGCCACTTGTTAGGTACACAATATTATGGAGTGTCTTTTTCAATGCAAAACTAACTAGTCCTAAGTTTAATATAAAGTATGTTTATATACGCCTCACAAGTTAAAAGTTATTTAAAAACTTCGTTGAGAACTCTATTTTTATAAAAAAAAGTTACAATTAGATCAAATTAAACTAATCTTGAATCAAAAAATAAATATGAATAACAATTGAATTTTAAATTTTATTCAAAATAATAATAGAAACAGTTTAAAAAAAGAAAAAGAAAAAAGGAACGAAGCTCAAAGTTGTTGACAAGAACGAAATATTGGAAATGGTCTTTGTCTTGTTTGGTTCGGCAGCATTCATTTAATGATCATGAAAAAGTGACAAATGAAGAAGACTGTGAATCACGACAGTCAAACTCGCAAGTTGACTTGTACGATTGTATGAGATTTAAGGGTTCTTCCGAGTTAGATCCTACGTAGAATCGGTAATTCGATAGGATCGGTGTAAACTCGTAGGATCTGACTCAGAAACGTATGATCGGTACGATCCCACGAGTCACTCAAAACTAAAGTCTTTAATTTTTTTTTTTTTTTGCTGAAACACTTTATATTTTCTATTTTTTTTTATCATTTCTTATATTCAGAACTGATACTTGAAGATGTATACAAATTTATATATCTCAAGAGATATTTGAATCTTAATTAAAAATAAAAATTACGCACATTTTACCAATTAAATTAACTCCGATTGACTTTTTTGCTGAATACTTAGTCATTAAAAATGAAGTTTCGCCATTTGAATCATTTTTCAGCAACAGGTAAATTCTTTACTTTTAAATTATATCTCACTTCTTGTTATTACTAGATTATTTTTTTAATTAATTAATTAATTAATTAACTATTATTATTATTTTGGCTAGATTGGGAACACTAATTTCAATCAGTATATTGCTATCCCTACTTCCAATAAATATCTCCTCATTCCTTCTCCTCCTTCATTATGTGAATTGAATTCTCACATTTTTTTTTTGAAAAATTTAGTTGTTTCACAATAATCTCAGCTAATTTTACAGAATCTTTTTACATTGTCTTTATTTAATTTTGTTAACTTCAAATTAAATTTAATAAACATGTTTAATTTTAGTACATGATATATATTTCTACTTTTATCTTTATAATTAATAAACATGCTAATAACTTGAATGATTTGCTTTGAGTATTTGATTATCTTTTTTTTCTTTAAAACACTTTAAATTTGTGATTGAAATATTTTTCTAAGAGTACATATATATTTTTAAATAATGTTTTAAATTAAGTAGGATCTACGATACGAGTTACGATCTTATATGCCCTACCGATCCTACGTAGTATTGCGAGTTTGACTGCCTTGTTGTGAACCACATGAGTATCGTGGGTGTTGATGGTTGATCACGTTTTTTTTTTAATATTTATTATCGGTTTTGATCGATTTTCTTTTGTTTTTTTCTTTTTCTTCTCAGTATGGGCGAGTGGGTCTGAATTAAATGAATGATGATAATTGTAAAAGACTTTAATTACATGTTACGAAAATTAAGATATTTTTTATTTAAAATATCAATATTAATTTTTAAAATAAAATTAGTGATATACAAGACAAATTTAGAAAGAAAAAAAAATTTATATTTTAACTAATAAGTATTTTATTTTTTACTTACTTAATTTTCGTAAAATATAATGAAAATTTTATATTAAAAAATAGAAGGAATAATATTTATAAAGAAATTATAAGAAAATTACAAAAAATTACTTATGAATTTGAGTCAATCTGAACCCGTTTGACAACCCTAATTTTTACACGTAGAAAGTGGCACTTAGGCAGTATTGTTTAACATTACGTCAAAACAACGTTTCAAGTTTTCTATCATTTTTTTTTGGCTAAATAAGAAATTATGCATTAATCATAAAATAGTCAAAGTCATTACAATCAAAAGATAAAAAGAAAATGCAAGAAAATAAAAGTTATACAATGGTGGAGATAAAAGTTATACCATGATAACACATAAAAATTCACACCCCGAACTAGGTAAACACTACAAACAGTAGAAAAATAAATACATAATAAAATTTTATTCGCAACATGTTCTCCAGAATCTTTGAACAGTAGTAGTAAACTCAGTTCCAACACCTTTATTAAAAATCAATAATCTACGAGACCATGGGCGTATCAACCGTCTCATAGATTGTCTCGGAAAGATGAAGAAAACTGAGGAAGGGCCCAAAACAACTCCGGGTTTAGAGGGAAACTGCAGATCTGGAAGGATCTGAAGTAGATCTTGCATCTTGAAAAAATTCCATCACGATTTACGATAAAAGGAGAGGATGAAGATACTAAAAGTGAAAGAATGATGGCTAAATCCAACTAATAATTGTTGGATTTAATCATGGAATAAAAATAATGAAGAAATTTTAAGAGGAAAAAATAGAGAGAAATAAAGAGAGAAGAGGCCGGAGGTATTTTAGTGATCAAAGTCTTCTATCATGACTAAACCCAAAGTGAAGTCAAGAAAATGCATGTACCCCATTTTTTCTCTTTTTGTAGAAAACTTTTTTTTTTCCTCTTTTATTTTTTATTTTTTTGGTAGTTGTTGACTCAACTCTAAAATTAAGACGTCTTTATCTTAAAAAGATTCTTCTTTCTTAGGTTTTCACACTTGGGATTCTCAATTATGTTTTGCTCTTCGAGATGTTTGACAATTTCTCATTTTTAAAACTCTCACTATGGTTTGAGAAATATTTTCAAATTTCTTGACTTTTCTTTTCAAAAGAAGGAATGATATATGGCTACAGCTCGTACGCAGTGCAAAAGGTTTTCTAGGTTTGAGGAAGGTATTAATTACACAATCTTATTCTTAATTTTCATAAAGAGGTATATGACTAATCACAAGAAATTCAATTCAATTTTTCTTTAAGAAATTTTTCTTGCAAATTTCTTGGACTAACTCGTGAGAATATAGTTATGAGTTCGACATAAACAGTGAAATAATCTACAGTAAGTGATTGCTTTACAGCATTGGGAGGAAGAATTGATTGTTTTATTGCTTTTCTATTTAATGGGAGAGAGGGGTCGGAAGTGTTATGCCAACAACTGCAGTAAAGTATTGAAAGTGCGTGTTAGTTTAGTACCTAGGACTAACTGTAGTGGATCTGAAGGAACCAGAGGGACAAACAAAAGAGAGATTCTTAACCAGAGGGATTAATGATTGGACAACGTCGGTCATTAAAGGACGATAATCTGATTCTGTTTGAACACACATGGCCGCAATAGCAGCTATCTGCAAAAGTCAAAATTTATCTATCAGTACATTCATAATCTCATGCATGAATAATGATGTTTAAGTGAAATAATTAATCCCATTTTTTTTTACCTGGATTAGATCTTTCTTGGAATACTGGCCTTCTAGGATTGGATCAACCATTTCTACTACTTTTTCTCTGTTTGTTAGCCTAGGAAGAGCCTGCAAAAGAAAGAAAAAGAATTATGAGATTTAAATGATTTATGTTTTCGAGAATGCAGTCTTTGTTTAAAATGACTTGTATTATGAAAACGGAGGGAAGTATAGTATCATTTACTGACCCAAGAAACAAGGACATGTTCTCCGGGAGGCCGCTTGGTATCGATCGGTACACGGCCTGTTAGGAGCTCCAGAAGAACCACACCATAGCTATACACATCTGATTTTGTGGTTAGTTTACCAGTTGAAGCATACCTGCAATTTTAAAAGGTTCATAGCCACATTATTTAATTACCACTGTCTTTGAATTTTTTTAGCATTGGAAACTGAAAAAAAAAAATCAAGAATTTGGCATATAGATATATTCATGCAGAAATCAATGATTCAATCAATGCATAACAAAAGGAAGGACCACAACTTGAATTCATCTCTGGAAGATGAATTGTTCCTTTAACCATATCCTTATGAGAAAAAAACAAGAGAAAATGACAATGTAGCAGATAGGAGGGACCTTATAAAACCTTTCCATGTGCATGATGCTTTGCAGCGTGGTTCTGGTGCTGACAGAGTTTTCATCAGCACCGTACTGACACAATTTCAGCCTTTAAACGACAGTCGGAAATAGTTCAAGAATAGATATGCATCTACTAATTGAAATGGAAATGGTATCCTAGAAAAGATTGATGAATGACATATCATTAAAGTACTCACTCTGGGGCCAAATAACCGGTGGTGCCCAACACGCGTGTCGAAATTAGACCGTTGATCTTGTCTGATCCTATCTTGGCCAATCCAAAATCAGAGACTTTGGCTCTGAAATTTTCATCTAAAAGAATGTTACTGCATTTAAAATCCCTATGTATAACTGATGGAGTTGTGTGCTCATGAAGATACTCCAAAGCTCTAGCACAATCAAGAGCCATTCTTAATCTGATTCCCCAATTCAAGTTATTATTAGTAGAAGAATGCAGCAGCTGTTGCAATGAACCATTAGGCATGTACTCAAATATCAAGAGCCTGTGATGTTGATCAGCACAGTAGCCAAGTAGCTCAACCAAGTGAGGCGAATATAGTCTGCTTAGCAAATCTACCTGTACGCAAATATTTTAAATCTACGCGGTTAATATCTCTGTTATTTCTCTTATGCGCTCTTAGGGTGCAATAGATAGAGACTAATTTGAATTGACAAAGGTGAAATTTTTGAAGGAAGATTAAAAAAATTTACCTTTTTTTTGTCTTTATTATTTGACATCCATGTGCCATTGTTTAAGGGTATTAAATACATGCAGGTACATATGGGATAGAATATAGTTAGAGGGAAGAGATAAAGAAAGCATGGACAAGACATGAAAGATAAGGGAGCTTAACATTCCTCACAATTCTCAAGAGGCAAGAAAATAGTAAAAGAAGGGTACCACTCTGTCTTTCTTCTTCCCCCACCCCCACCGGGTCACTCAATTCTAACACCGTTCTTGTGGGATTGATCTAATAGTTCATTCATATGAAGACTATGGGGTCAATTCCACAAAAACGATTTTAGAATTGAATTTTACCACCCATCAAACTACTTAACCCCCAAAAATAAATAAATAAATGATCAAAGTCAACAACTAGAGTTTGAAGTAGGAATAGCTCTTTCACCTGTTTTTTTTTTGCTAAGTAAAAAAAAAGAAGGTGAAATAGCTCTTTCACCTTTGAGTGAACTTAAAATATGCCTTTAGGGATTATAAATCTACATTTTCCTCTTTATTATATCCAAGAAATCCTCTTTCAAGTCAACACTCTAGAGAATAGCTTTTCAAGAATACAATTTTTTTGGTTTTGGGATCATGTGCATTGTGGACTTTTGCATGAAAGTAATGTAGATTAAATGTTTCAAAAAATACTCAAGAATATGTTAAATGTTAAATGAAAATGTTCTTGAGATCCTATAACTCTTTTTTTTATTTTTTAATATAAATAAGAATAAACTAGAAATTTTCAAATTGGAATACGAATAAATAAAGTGAGTAACCTCTAAGCGAAAGGCACGTTCCCCTTGTTTCCCTTGTCTGTGTAACATCTTAATGGCAGCCAGAGTCCCATCACTAAGTATACCTTTGTAAACAACTCCATAACCTCCATTCCCAATCACATTCCTTTCACTAAATTTGTTGGTAGCCATTTCAACTTCTTTGTATGTAAAAACTTGCACTCCTTTCAACTTAGGTGAAGCCATTCTTCCAGAACTTCCTCCATATAAACATCCACCTTTCACATCTGCATAATTGTCAAATAATAATAATTGTAAGGGTCAGCGCGGGCCTAAAGGTGTTTGCAGAGTTTGACTCGTACTCAGAGAAATGTCTGACTTAAAACTCTTACCTGGGCTGTTATTGAACTTGATGGTGGTATGAGCAACAGACATACAATCTTTGGGGGTGACAACATTTCCATTTCTTTTAATATCATGATTGATTTTGTTGGATTGAAGTCTTCTAAGCATTGCTATTAATAAAGAAATTGCAAGAAGCAAAATGAGTATGATTGTAGGGATGATTATCAAGAGAATGGAAGTAGAAGGAAGAGAAGAAGAATGCTTATGGCTAATGTGATCATGATGTTGTTGGCTATGCCCTTCAGCTCTACTATTTTCCATGAATGAAGAGAAAAGAGAGAGAGAGAGAGAGAGAGAGCAAAGATTTTGGCAACTGTGTGTATTGTGTTGGGGGGAGAGAGAGGAATATGAAGTAAAAGAAAAATTGTTTCCTTTCCTAGGAAAGACATTTAACCTTATGAGACCACATGATTGAGATTAAATTGTATTCTCCTCCCAATAAGGTCATACCATGCTGTAATGTATGGCCACCACAATTGATAAGGTTTTTCTCTCTCTAGAGAGGGTATATCTATAAGCATTATGTTGTGTCTCTTTTGTTGGATTGCATGAGGTCTAGTCATTGTCTTAAAGAACAG
Source organism: Vinca minor (assembly GCA_026122235.1). Lineage (NCBI taxonomy): Eukaryota > Viridiplantae > Streptophyta > Magnoliopsida > Gentianales > Apocynaceae > Vinca > Vinca minor. The sequence continues at coordinate 2,118,061 of JAOCZM010000100.1, read as the reverse complement.
AGGATATTGGAAGTTTTTTTTTTTTTTTTTTTTTTTCTTTTTAACTATTTGATGAGCATATAAGAGAATGTGGTGTTTTGACGCAATGATCAATAGTTTATTTGTTATCTGCTAAATCGCGAGTTTAAATTTCTAAAAATTACTTCTTTATAAAAATAAATAAAAATAAAGATAAAAATACGTACATTGAGACATTTCCCTCACCGTTATGATGGGAGAGTCGTTGTGAAATTGACCATTAAGATTAAGACTCAAGAATTCCCTGTGATATACAAGTGTACAACAGTCTATCAGAAATTAATACTAGAAACTGCATGCTTGATGGTGAGCTTTGTCCATATACTAGTCCTGAATAATTTGTTCTGGAAAGTCAAATTCTACCCTGGATTTTAGGGCACTCTAGAGGTGTCCTACATGTGGAGGTAAATTTTTTTTTTAAAAAAAGAATAAATAAATGGATCTAATTTAGAACTAATATCAATCTTGTCAAGTGACAAAACAAGACTAATTGAATACGTAATAGCCACCATGATTTATCATTAATTTTGTAAATCTGTGACATTAGTAGCGTTAAGCCCGAATGAGCGGTTGCTCCAATAAGAGGAGAAGAGAGCGCCTCACAAGAGGAGAAGAAAGCCCTAGAAAGGAAGAAAATTAAAACTTGCCCCATGCATGGGGAGGGTATCAAACCCACGACCTCTTGATCGTGAGCAGACCCTTGCCCCCACTAAACTAAAGAAACCTTTGATCATTAGTAGCTTTCAAGATATCTCGTATCCATAATTTTACTTAAATTTGTGATATTAATCACTTTCAAAAAATTACTAGTATCTATGGGTTAGGAACCCTTTATCCTCATTCGGTGTCTCATCCCTTATCCCACCAATAAAAAATTGACATGTGTTAATTTTTTAATTAAAAAATTTAAAAAAATAATGGAATCCGTAAAAAAAATATACACGTGATAAATATCTATTCGTAAGAAAAGAGGAAGGAGCATAGAAAAGGGGAACATAGGATTTTTTGCCCTATATATGACCTTACTCTAAGCCAAGTCATACGATTAAAAAACAATTGGCAAAAAAGAATTAGGGTTAGAATATACATTATTCAGACTGTTTATTTTTTTTTGAAGCCTAGACGGGTCGTACACCCTCAAAGAGGAGAGTAGCACTTCACAAGAGGAAGAGGAGATAACCCTAAAAATAGAGACAATTTAAAGCATGCTCCAAGTGCGAAGAGGGTATCGAACCCACGACCTCAAGATCGTGGGCAGGCCGTTGCCCTCACTGGGGCTAAGGACCTTGTGATGTTTTGTAAGGCGTTAATTAGCTAACGGAGTATGTGTTCCTGGGTTTCGTTTGCTCCGGACGAGCAAATTCGTTACAAGACCAAAGTAGCCCAACTAAGGCCCGAATCTACTGAACTTTATCTAGGGGCTTGGGTCTAGACCATCCAGTGATCCAGGTTAACTCTTTTTTATTTTGGTTTTTTCATAATTTATGAACAATTATATGAACCACATTTAAATCGTTAGTCGACAGTTTCAAGTGGTGCTGACTTATAATTTCAATGGATGATACACATCTTAGGGGAACTATAAATGTATACTTATGATTACAAACACTTTAGATTCTAACAATCAAATTTTACCCCTTACTTTTGCCTTGGTTGAATCAGAGGTAACTTCTACATAGTTTTGGTTCCTTAGGAACTTAAGAGATCATACTGTTAAAGACTTACAAGTTTTTCTGATTAGTGACCGTCATCCCGGAATTCTTAATGCGGTAGCAAACGTGGAAGGGATGACAACCACTAGAGGCAGTTCATCGATTTTACCTTAGGCATTATAGGTCAAATTTCCACACTCATACAAAAAATAAAGAGTTGAAAGATCTTTTTTTGTGGGTTTCTGCTACATAAAAGAAAAAAATTAAGTGTGATCTTTATCTTGACATTATAAAACACAAGGATCAAAATGCATTTGACTAGTTGATGCAACACATGAAAAGAGTTGTGGACTTTGGCCTACGATGGGGGAAAGTGCTACGCATGCATGGCGACTAACATGTATGAAGCGCTTAACAGTGTGTTGAAAAAAAACACCATTCCCTAATAGAGTTTGGGATTCGTACTTCAATTATGAAGACAAAGCTACAAGACTGACTGTGGAAAGACATCACAAAGAATTGAGAATCTATAGGGTCTTGTCCCGACATAGAGGACCTGGTGAAGGTGAAAAAATATACACAATTAATTTATCTGCCCGTGAATGTAATTGTGATAAATGTTCAACATTTACAACTCCCTACACACATGTCGTTGCATTGTCCAAATCAATCATGAGAAATGCGTCAAAGTATATCCACCCTATGTATTCTATAGAGTACTACAGGAATACCCATATGTCCATTTTATTTTTTGTAGATTTTATTACAAAGTACATTTTCCTCAAAAAAATAAAATAAAATTACAACTACATTGTTTCAAAATAAATTAATAAATTTGCGAGTATAGGTTGCATCATCCTTTTTTTTCTCTCTCTCTCTCTCTCTCTCTCTCTCATTTTTCAGCTAGCATAATACAAAGGCAAAGGAAAGGAGAAAATAGAGGGGAAAAAAGGTTTTCTCCTCCGTACTCCATGGATCTCATCTAATGTTTAGGAACCTAGAAAATAATACACTAACTACTTTGTTCATTTAATAAAAATATAAAAGAAACTAACGGGAAATAATCCTCTGTCCCGATTCACTCCCTCATTCCTGTCCCCAAATGCAATCACAATCTACCCCCGCGTATATATAATTGGAAAAACTATTTATATAAGTAAATTTTTGATTAGTGCAGGATAGGGATGAGAATCGTGAGACAGAGGATTATTTCCCGAAACTAACTACTACCTCCATTTCTAAATATAAGACTTTCAGAAAAATTAGCAAAAATTAAAGAAACAAAATATAAGGTGTTTTGTTAATCAAACTTATATGCCACTAATTCTATACAAATCTTATAGTTAAGAATGGAGTAAGTATTTCATATGTGAAAATTAACTTAATTATAAAATAATCTTAAAATTTTAAATACAAAACAAGTAAAAAAAAATATATGCAATCTTAAATTCGTAAAGTAAATCAACTAATTTGTGACATGAAAAAGTATGTTTAAAATAACTAATAAAACGGATTTCACTAAATGAAGGTTTATACGCACATGGACTTTTAAATTGCTGTCTATGAAAAATGTTGAAATCAAGTGTTTGCTTTTGTGATTCGAGGATAGCGATGAAGATGTAGAGAAAGAATATGTTTTGTGTGTTTATTAGATTACTATTATTACTATTTTTAGTTCATTCCAACCTAGTATTTATGGGATGTGAGCTTATTATTCGTTACCTTGTGTAACTTTTAATGTTTTTTATTGCTCAACTCATCTTTTTTATTGTATTAGATAAAGAGTATGTGAATATTGTAATTGTAATTATCTCGACAATATTGTTATCAATGATTAATCTTTTATTCATGAAAAAAATAAAAAATAAACGGATTTAGTATTCTATTATTAGCTCAGCTATGACAACAACCCACACCATCTTCGGTATGAGAAAAACAAACATAGTAAGAAGTTCCGGCAAAACAAGAGAAGAAAAAAAAAACATACTAAGAATAGAAGAGCTGAGAAGATGGAGTCCCATAAAGTCTGGATCTATTCATTTCTATATTTGATTTTCATCTTTATTTCTCTACATCTACTTTATATCCATCTATTTTCCCATAATCTTCTACTTAATCACCAAAATATTAGGTTCAAGAAACTCCCAGAGCTCCCTTTACGCTTCACCTCTCATGGAACCTTCAAAATCCTCCAGGTTATTATTCCACATACTTTCTATACTGTTTATTTTTTCTGTATCTAAAGTTCTTGTCTATTTTCGACTCGGATCTTATAGTATATTGTTAATACCTTGGAGCCGTGTAATTAATTAGTTCAAGTTTATATAATATTGTTCACTTGTCATAATTTCATTGGTGTATTAGACAGTCTGTTAAAGGATCGGAGTCTTTGTTTTCCTCATTTTCTTGGGAAAATAAATTGTAATTTTTTTAAAAAAAAAATAAACTTGTTTGTTTGTTTGTGGGTTGTGTGTGTAGGTAGCTGATATGCATTATGGGAATGGGATGGTGAGTCGGTGCAGGGATGTATTGGAGGATGAGTTTGAGAACTGTTCCGATCTTAATACGACGGCGTTTCTCAGGAGGATGATTGAGCTTGAAAAGCCTGACTTTGTGGCTTTTACAGGTGTTTGTTGTGTTTATGCAATTTTCAATTTTTCTTTCTTAAACCTACTCTGTGTTGCTATTAAGAAAGAGAATTTGATTTTCAAAGAAGTTACCGTCTTTGCATATTAATGAAAAAGATTTGTTTTGAGATCGCGTGTAAGTAGAGTTAGATTCCTTTAAATAAAAGGAACTAAGGAGGTTAGAAGTGAGACCGAGTGTAAGTCCCCAATTTAGCCTTTGAAGTAGCCAGGAACATTTGGTAGATAATTGTACGAAGAGACGCCGGATAGTCCCTTGCTGGCTTAGGATTATTTAGGAGGTGTGAGGATTGAAGGGTTCCTCAAACATTTGAAAGTTTACCTGGCATTAGAGCTCTTTAGTCTTTACTTACATGGAAACTTGGTTTCTCAGAGTTGTTCTATGCTTGACTTCTGTCTCCATTCTTCCACTTATTAGCAGTCGTTTGCCCTTTTCTATTATTTTGTTAATGCTTATTTTCCTAAGCATTCAACTCTGCAGAATATAAGCCAACGGGGGAAAAAATCTGTGCATGTTTGCACGTCGCGCAAACAAGATCTATCTAGTAGATGTAAGTGGCTGTTATGCAGGCTTTGATGAGACATTCGTGATTCACTAACTCTATGTTGGGTTATGGCAACATTAGAATTTTAATTAATGAGAATATTCATTTCGGGGGGGAAATAAAAACGGTCATTAATTTTGAAGGTGCGCATAGGGCTTATATGTCTTGGGAGAAGTTTGGACTCTAGTTGATGTATGAGATTACACTCATTTTACCAACTAGGCCAACTCCTCTTGACTAGAAGTGTTACCTTACGAATTGTTCTAGAAGTGCGAGTTCTTTTGTCGACTTTTTCTGTCGTGTCTTTTGGCGACAACATCTGCTACTTTTGGGATTTAGCATTGGTAGATTTATGAAGAGATCAGGGGGCTGTATAGGTGTAATTTTTATTTTATTTTCCTGTGATGCCTCGTCTCTTTATTGTACTTCTTCTTTTCACTAACGAAATTTGTTCTTTTGTCAAAATAACTCATGAAGGAGATTCCAGTAACTTCAAGAATTGCTTTCTTTTGTTGTCTTCTTTGTTTCTTCATTTAATTATGTTATCATTTTCCCTTTGTTAATTAGTTTCCATAATAATGATATTCAGGAGATAACATTTTTGGGACAAGTTCGACTGATGCAGCAGAATCGCTATTTGAAGCATTTGGCCCTGTTTTGGAATCTGGACTTCCTTGGGCTGCAGTGTTGGGGAATCATGACCAAGAATCCACTTTGACTCGTGAAGAATTGATGCATTTCCTCTCCCTTATGGATTATTCCTTATCGCAAACCTTTCCATCGGTTGACGCTATTGATTCAACTAACCATCTGCTGTTGGATATTGATGGATTTGGAAACTACGATCTGAGAGTATCGGGTGCTCCAGGTTCTCCTTTTGCTAATAGCTCTGTCCTCAACCTGTATTTTGTTGATTCTGGAGACAGAGCTACTGTAAATGGTTTACGAACTTATGATTGGATCAAGGAATCTCAACTTAATTGGCTTCGCGGTGTTTCTAAGCAGCAGCACGAGGTATACTAACTATTTTAAATGCAAACATATATAGGCACCAACCATCTTAGTTTTGGTAGCCAGATTTATTACTTCATAACATTCCTTAAAGTTGGCGCCAAATTTAGATACTTATTAACATTTTGCAGGCAATACACTAACAGGCACAAAAACAGGTTCCACCTGCTCTGCTGTTCTTCCATATTCCGATTCCAGAAATCCGTCAAGGTCCCATCAAGGATCTTATTGGGACATATCGGGAATATGTAGCATGCTCATCAGTGAATTCCGGAGTATTGGAGACTTTGACTTCAATGGAAGATGTGAAAGCTGTATTTATAGGTCATGATCACACGAACGATTTCTGCGGGAAATTAGATGGTCTGTGGTTTTGTTATGGTGGAGGGATTGGATATCATGGTTATGGGAAGGCTGGATGGCCAAGAAGGGCAAGGGTCATACTGGTAGAACTGGGGAAGGGAGACAAGGACTGGACTGGTGTCGAAAGGATCAAGACATGGAAGCGGCTAGACAATGAGAAGCTGAGCAAGATTGATGAGCAAGTTTTATGGCATATATAGTCATTGAATTCAAAGTTACTTTGCATTTTATTCCACTTCTATTGAGAGTTTTGTTGTAGTTGTTGTGCATTATAGCCACTTTAGTCATCAAAGTATTTGCGCTTAGCCACTTTCATCACTTTTAGAAAAGTTTATCTTTTTTGGTCATCAAAGTTTTTACGGGCGGCGAGTTTGGTCATTCCGTCTAAAACTATGGAAAAAAACGTCAAGTTTGACGACTTGACCAAAAGTTGTCTTAATCCCCTCTATCTTCGAGGGGTTATTTTGGAAACAAAAAAATTTCCTCTTCTTCTCCATTTCTTTAACAATGGTAGCAGCCTCAAGTTGGGTTTTTAAAACTCTGGTTATTTCTCTTGTTCTGGTTGTTATTCTACTATTCCCATCACAAGCTCCAGATTTAATCAAACAAAAAATCATATTTACAACGTTTTTGGAACTTCTTCATATCTTCTTCATTGGAATTGTTGTTTCTGATGGCTTGTTCTGTAGGAAATGTTTGAAAGTTGAGACTGAAAGTGAAAATCAATCTTATGAATTTGATAATAATTCTTCACATTCTAATAATTATTTATCTGGGATTTCAAATGTTTCATTTTTTTTTAAAGATGGGTTTGAGAATTTGGGGGCATTTCTGAGATGGGTTTTCGAGTTTCCCACGTAAACAATAGTAATATTTAGGGGTTTTGGATTTAAGGTATTCAATTCGGATAGTGGTTGAGTTTACTGTATCATGGTGTGGACCTTGCTACTTTATTGCTCCATTTCTGGCAGAGTTGGCAAAGAAGCTACCCACTGTCACCTTCATTAAGGTCGACGTAGATGAGTTGAAGGTAATAATAAGAAGCAGAGTATCTGGTTTGTATATTATCATTGTTGCCTGATGTTTCTTGTTCCTCTTACAGGAAGTTGCTTCGGATTGGGCTGTGGAGGCAATGCCTACCTTCATGTTCCTGAAAGAAGGGAAGACTTTTGATAAGGTTGCTGGGGCCAAGAAAGAGGAGCTGCAGCTGACTATTGCTAAGTGAAGAGGAATGGTGGTTGTTGCTTGTGTGTTATAGGTAGAATTTTAATATGGTGGAGAAGAGGTCATTGATTTGTGGTGGTGGTGGTGGTGGTGGTGGTGGTAAGAAGAAGAGGAATCAGAGATAGGAGTCGCTTATGGGGTTGAGATATTGTGAATTCCCAAAATACCCCTCGAAGATACATGGGATTAAGTCAACTTTTGGTCAAGTCGTTAAACTTGACGTTTTTTCCATAGTTTTAGATGGAATGACCAAGCTGGCCGCCCGTAAAAACTTTGATGACCAAAAAAGATAAATTTTTCTAAAAGTGATGAAAGTGGCTAAATGTAAATACTTCGATGACTAAAGTGGCTATTAATTCTAGTTGTTGTAGTTGCCACTTCTATATAGAGTTTTATTCACTGATCCGGCTAGACATGGGGTCACTCAATCATCAGATTGTCCTTGTGGGATTGGTCACACATCTCTCACATTGATTGAGCGGAGCCTACATATGCATGTAGGCCCTACTCAATTAATGTGTCAATCCAACAAGGACGATTGTAGAATTAAATTTTTCGTTGTTTGGTCAGCCTAGTCAGCTTTACTTGTTTGCCTTGACACTGCTATCTCATATGCACTCTTTCTGACACTGCCAAATCTAATCAGATTATAATCCTTTCATGGTTAAGATTTGGGATGGCAATGGGGGCGGGTGAATTGGAGATCCGGGGATTTCCCGATTTAAGTTGGGGGGTAGGGATGAATTTGGCGGGTGAAATAATATCCTCGGCCCGGCCCGCCTAGTATGGCCCTTCTAAAATACTAAATAGAAAAAGAATCAAATACCTAAAAAATGAAATAGATGTCTAATTTGGAGGAGATCGCGTGAATCAAATTCTTTACGGGATTCCTCCTAAAATATATGGTGACGTTGAATTTTCTAATAGGATTGAGAAAGTTAAAAAGTGTTGCATTAATTTGTTTAATGAGTACAAGTAAAAAAATGAGAAACAGCCAAATATACGAACAAATTTTTCGACTTCTCAATCTTTGGTTATTGGGAAGAGTTAACAAGTCTTGCAAAGTGATCTATATTATGTAATTTATGTTGTTGGGGAGCAAATGAGCGGTGTCTACAAATTAGTATCATTTAGTGAGCAAACTAGTATCAATTTAGATTATACTGTTTCATTTTACAAGCATTAAATATTTATTTACAATTCTATATCATTTTTTTCAAGGTTCTATTTGAGGACTTTTTTTAAAAAAATCACAATTTTTTCTAGTCGAGGTTGAGCCTCCACTGGGACGAAAGTGAGAATTTGGGGAAAAAATTCTCTGATTTTCCTAGTTGGGGATGGGCCTCCACTTGAGGAGGGGATGGGATGTCCATCCATCCCCGGGGGTGGGGCTAGGACGGGGATGGGGATACGATGGAAGAGACGGGGCTGGGGCTGGAGCTGGAGATCATGGTATCCGCCCCCACCCGGCCCCATTGCCATCCCTAGTTAAGATGGCGTAGTCGGTTCATCCGGCTAAGAGTTTTTTTTTGCACAGTTGGTAAAATATTTATTATTAGATCGAGAGGTTTCCTGTTTGATACTCTTGAGCGCGTATGCCCATTGTCGTACCCTTTCTCCAAAAAAGAAAAAAAATATTAAAAAATATATAACAAATGTTCATTAAATTTTAAAATATATCAAATAATTTGAATTCACATGTCTTGCTAGATTAGTTAAATTTAGGCAAATTGGTTCTACAGGTCCAAAAACAATTTTACTTTGGTGATTTTTGTCTAAAATCTATTTTTTTGGTGCAGTGGATCCAAAAACAATTTATGTTTGGTGCAGTAGGTCCTTCTGTAAAAAATTCCGTCAGTCAACTGTTAATTAAATTTTGAATCTGGTCAACCCTAAAACTATCAAGGATATTTTTGAGATTTTACATTAACCCCAAAAAAAACCCACCCCACCCCACACCACGCCCAACCCCTTCTTCATCTTCCCTTCCCGCCTAAGCCCCTCCCCTTCCCCTTAACCACCCCCCTGAAACAGCCCCCGCCCCCTCATCTTCTTCCTCCAAATCGACACCAACCCCCACCCCAACCCCAACCCCTTCTTCATCTTCCAAGGGGTCTAGCTTTTTCTCTTTTTCTTTTTCCTTTTTTTTTTTGAGTGATTTGTGCTTTTCTCTAACTTTCCCTTTAAAAAATTCATGCACATTTTCCATTATTTTTTAAAGAAAGAAAAATTCAAAGAGTATAATGACAAAATAAAAATATATTTTAATTTTGGAGGAAGGGCGGGGTTAAGGAGGAGGGGAGTGATTAGGCGGGAAGGGAAGATGAAAAAAGGGGGTGGGTTTTTTGGTGTTAATGTAAAATCTCAAAAATACCCTTGATAGTTTTAGGGTTGATCAAATTCAAAATTTAATTAACAGTTGACTGACGGAATTTTAGACGGAAGGACCTACTGCACCAAACATAAATTGTTTTTGGATCCACTGCACCAAAAAAATAGATTTTGGACAAAAATCACCAAAGTAAAATTATTTTTGGACCTGTAAAGCCAATTTGCCGTTAAATTTATACCTATCAACCAATTATAGTGTGAATGCATCTCAAGTATTCGAAAGTCAACCAAACTGTTTAGTAAAGGCTAGTGATATTGCCAAGGTAGATTTCCTCCAGCCAATGCAATTTGAGTCTAAATGATCAATTTACCCTTTTGTTAATATTAATCTCTCACAAAATAATTTATCTTTTCAATATTTTCTTTCCTAATCTATTCATACTTAATATTTAATTTTATATCTAATCCAAAAATAAACCCACGACCTCTCCATTTTATTTTTCCATAATCTATTCCACTCAATCTCTAATTTTCTCTCTTATAATAGTAGTAATTCACAAGAAAAATCAAATACACTATAAATTCTTTTTACAGATGAAGTAAGTAGAAAATATAATCTAAGTCGTATTACTCGAGCACTATTATTTTACAAGTTGTTTCTTTCTTATTAGTTGTAATGAATGAAAGCCTTAGATAATGATTTTTTTTTTTTGGTTTATATCATTTGTTTTTTCTTATGAAATTCTAGCACTATAAGAGAGAGAAATAAAAATTGAGTGTGAATAGATTATGAAAGAAAAGATTAGAGAGTGATATTTGAGATATGAGAGAGAAAGTTAGAGATTGATTGTATATAAATTATGGAAGGAAATATTAGATAGAGAAATTAATTGTGAAAGGCTAATAATGATCAAAAGGGTATCTTGGTCATTTGAAGACAAATTGCCTTGGTAGGAGAAAATCTGCTTTAACAATATCACCAGCCTTTAGTAAATACGACCGTTCCAAATTTAATACAAGGAAAAGGATCATTAAAAGACAAATTGGTGTCTTGAGTCCAAAAATAATTTGTTTTTTAAAACAGGATACAAAAATTATATTTTTAATATCTTATATCTTAAAACAATTTACCTTAGTGCACTATGTCATTTCTTCAAAAAAATCTTCCAGTCAACTGTTAATTTAAAATTTGAACTTTGCTATTAATAAAGTTATAAGGATTTCCTGGCCTACTTTGAACTGGCCTCACATTTAAAGTTATAATAATGTTAATAATAAAATTTTAAAAATTGAACTGGTCTCACAGCTATCTCATATGATTTGAGTCGGTACCTACTTTTATAGGTAAGCTTCACCTCAATTCATGTGAGATAACTGTGGGCCAGTCCCCACCAAAACCGGTCCATGTCAAAGTGACCCCGACCAACCCCATCACATCCACCCTACCCCTTACCCCTCTCTTCTTCGGCTCCCTCCTGCAATTGAACAAAAAATCAAGAAACTGTGGTTCTTCCAATGTGAAATTCCGACATCTGAAGCAAGAAGCCTTAATTTACATGAAAAAACTAGTAAGCCTAACAAGGTTAAAACTAATGTTATTTCCGACCTAATTAGAAATAACCTTATTAACAAATGACACTGGATACAAACCTGTGACATAAAACCTCGTCGGCGGCGAACTGGATGCCGCCGGCAAGTGGCAAACTAGAAACTGAGATAATCACTGTAGTAAAAATTGGAAATTATTACTTTTTCAAAAAAATAATGATATTTAATGGAAAACAGAAATAATTTAACATAAAAAATAGAAAAAGAAAAGATTTTGCCAAAAAAAAGAAAAATAGTATGAAAGGGAGAGTAACCTCACGGAGAGGGCAAGAGGGAGAGACGAAATCTGCAAGAGAACGTCGGAAGGGCTGCGAAACGACGCTGTTTCCGACCTAACGTTTCATATATCCCCAAGCAAGGCGTAGGGGTGGCGTGGGGGGCTGTGGTGGGGTCGGGAGTGTGGTGAGGGCTTTTGACGAAAGGATCGAGTGCACCAAATCTAAATTGTTTTAGGATAGTCAGGGACGAAGCCAGGACTTTTAGGTTGGGGCGAAAAACTGCAACAGTAAGTCGCACAAAATGTTGTGGGGGAGGGAGAATTTGATCAAATATTTCGAACTACATATAAAATTTACTATATCTAGTGATATTTTTCAAAATTTTAATGGAGGGAGGCATCTTCCCCCACCCGCCTCTGTCTTCGTTACTGAGGATATAAGAGGTTGAGAATATAGTTTCTGAACCATTGTTCTAAAAAATAAATTATTTTTTAACACAAAAAGTCAATTATTATTTTTTGACACAGGACGCGAAAACATCATTTCTTGAACATGTATTACTTGGGCTTTTTGATCAAGTGCATTATGTGCACTATGAATCTTCCATTACATGTCTTTTAATGATGTTTTTTTTAAAAAAAAAATTTACTCTTACTCATATTATGAAATAGAGAGAAATAGATAATTTGAATGTTTAAGATTTAAGGGTATAATAGTAAAAAAATCTTGTATCTCCCTTCCATCTGATGCTAAAGTATCTAGAAGGATTCTATTATGAAATAGAGAGAGTAGTATTTAGTGTGAAGGGGTAACTAAAAATTATTTTTAACATTCTTTTCAACATAAATTTTTCACTTTCAGTCTTACTATTTTATCCCCCACAAATAACTTCCTTCCACAACCACCAATGCAAAAATTCTCAAATTAAAACTCAATCCAAATACACTATGAATTTTTGGGCAATATTGATCAATAGGTAGGATTCTTGTCTACAGCTGGGTCTACTTGGATTGGATTTGGCTTGGGATTGGTTTGGGTTTTGGTCTCAAACCCAGATCCAAACCAGCTTTGGATTGAGGCTGGGATTGAGACTGGGGATGATTTAACACTTTAGATCTCAATCCCAGACTCAATCCAAAGCTGGTTTGGGTCTGAGTTTGAGACCAAAACCCAAACCAATCCCAAGCCAAACCCAATCCAAGTAGACATCGTCTTCATTTATTTATGTCGTATTCGTGTCGATACGACATGACATGAGTATGGAGATATAATGCTTATTGGATTTGGTCAATACTGATCAGATATTTTATTTTAAATGTTTAAAAATACCCGATACCTAAATACATACTCATACCCATTTGTCTGTAGTAACATAGGTCTACATTGTCATGATCCCATGAAAAGCTACCTCAACTCAAACGCTGAAGCTCGCACAATTATATGTGGGCTCCAATATTTGTTCATCTTTGAGTACTCATTTTGATTGTTTCCACCATTGATGGAACCTAAATCACTGATGCAGTAGTACCATTGTGTTACTGTGCATCACCAAGATTATTAGAGTGGAACAGTCCAATTATGTTTTTTTTTTCCTCTCTCTCTTTCCCCTCTCTTCCTGCTGCGAGCCTTTTCCCCTTTTTTTCTGCTGTCTCTGGCCAGAGCCAATGGTCGAATGTTGGCCAGTTACCTACTTTTATTCACTTTTGATGTCTTCACCCTCTGCTGTAAATCATGATAGAGTTTTTTCAATGCATTTTTATTCAAGATTCAAGACTCAGATGCAAGATCAACTTCATATCCTTCCAGATCTGAAGTTTCTCTCTATACCCGGAGTTGTTCTGGGTCCTTCCTCAATTTTCTTCATCTTTCCGAGACAATCTATGAGACGGTTGATACGCCCATGGTCTCGTAGATTGTTGATTTCTAAGAAAGGTGTTGGAACTGAGCTTGCTACTGCTGTTCAAGGATTTTGGAGAAGATGTTGCGAAGAATTTTATTATGTATTTATTTTTTTTTTCTACTTTTTGTATTGTGAACTTTTATCTGTTATCATGGTGGTCTACACCATTGTATAATTTTTATTTTTCTTGTATGCTCTTTTTATCCTTTAATTGTAATAGCTTCGGCTATTTTATTATTAATGGATAATTCTTATTTAGCAAAAAAAAGAACAGTCCAATTATTATTGCTACTTTGAGCGAATCTAGAATATAACTAGATTGAGGGAAAAGTATATGAAAACATTTATTATAGTAAATTTTTATTTTGGGGTCGAAATCAAAAATATATTTCACCAAAAATAACCTACATAAAATATGGAGCTCGAGAAAATATTGGGGGATTGCCACCATCCCTAGATTTGCTACTATTCTAGTTAGCACAAAAAGCGATTTGCATATTTGGTAAGACCTTTATATCTCTCACTAATATTCATTTTTTTATTGGGAGAGAGAAACCGATCTATTACAAGAAATATGCAAATTTAAGAAATAGGGAGAGAAATTTGGAATTGATGACTTCTACGTCACGAGACTTCAATCTTGGTCACTAGATCAATAACTCATTGATGTGTATCATTCATTAATTAATTAGAAGGTTTCTATTATAGAATTGTCACATAAATAAAAAATCATGAAAAATACCTTAAAGTTAAAAAATAGTAAGACTGAAAGTGAAAAATTTATGTTAAAAAGAATGCTAAAAATAATTTTTAGTTACCCCTTCACACTAAATACCACTCTCTCTATTTCATAATAGAATCATTTTAGATACTTTAGCATCAGATGGAAGGAAGATACAAGATTTTTTTTACTATTATACCCTTAAATCTTAAACATTTAAATTATCTATTTCTCTCTATTTCATAATATGAGTAAGAGTAATTTAAAAAAAAAATAATCATTAAAAGACATGTCATGGAAGATTCATAGTGCACATAATGTACTTGAACAAAAAGCCCAAGTAATACATGTTCAAGAAATGAGTTATGAAAGTTGACATTTCCGTTCTCGGGTCAGAACGGAACAGTTCTGGGTTGACGTGATACGGTGCGTTTGGGACGTGCCACGTCAGCTCAGAACAGAAGTGAGACTTTCGTTTTGGCCAAAAATATTATTCGAAAAAAAAAAAATACTGTCATGGTATGACTATTCTGCCAAAATAGTGTCAGCCTAATGCAAAGCCCAATAGACAACCTCCAATTCAATGCTTCTCCTTTTCTTTTCTATTTATTTTTTTGTTGAAGGAAATCCTTCTCCGTAGTTTTTATTATCTGGCCTAAAAAACGTTTTACTAAGAGTTTTTACTCTTTTTCTCCATCTTGAAATATTTGGACTGGTAATATTTTTCTAAAGTTAATTCCATCTGTAAATCTAATTCTCATTATTTATCATGTTAGTCATGAATATAATTGGATTTTTAAAAATATTTTCTTCTTTTTGTATATGTAAAAAAGAATAAAATCTCACGTATTTTGAAACAAAAGCAGTGTTGTAAAAATATGCCTAGTCGACAAAAAATCGCTAGTTGGCACCTAACTGACTAGTCGGGATAAAAATCGTTTGACCAACTAATCGGTCAAAAATACCAAAATCGGTAAAAATCGATCAAAATCAGTTAAAACGACTTTGATGACTCTTTTTTTTAAACTCAAATTTCTGCCAAAAACTACGTCGTTTGACTATTTTAGTATTTGAACTTGTTATTACTTATTATGGTATTAAATTTAATTATTATGGATGGACTTTGTGTATTTTGATTTGACTAGTATTTAATTGTTAATTTTTTATTGAATTTTTTTTACTAGTATAATATATAGGATAAGAAAATTTTAAAAAATCTATTATAATCTAGGTAAGCCGACTATTTGCTAGTCGCCAGTCTGATGACCAACTAACGACTAGCCACTTCTGCAACATTAAACAAAAGGAGTTCAAGAGAAATAAAAAGATAACAATTGAAATATATGAAGGAAATATATGAAGGAAAAAGGATGAAATATAAGACTGAGATATTAATTTAGTGGTCAAGACTCATGCCTTAAAAAATGTTAATAATTTAGGTTCAAATTCCACATGTGATTCTTAAGTCTCACTTTTTCTTTGTAATAAGAAGAATAATAATTACTTTTAAAAAAAACAGGAATTATTAAAAAATTTACTCAAAAAAATAAAAATAAAAATTATATAAAAGAATCTCGACCGTTGAAACAAGTAAGAACGTTAGACTGAGTGGACCACAGTGGACTAAGTGGCCACACCCAGAATTCAATATAAATAACCCCTGCCGTCCATCAGAAACCTAGGCGTATCAAAAGGAAGTGTTGATTTCGTCTGTAAATTTTATAGGAAAAAAAAAAAAAATCCCAGTGGGCGCGTGCACGCACGCGTTCTCGTGTTCTTTTAATCCTTCAGGTAACAAAAAAATCTCTCCTTTCTTTTGATTCTTTTTGTTTATGATTTTCAATTCCCTTTTTTGGTTTTAAGAAAAGGAAAGATTTTTTTTTGGGGGTGCTTTTTAAAGAATTCTAGCACGTTTTTATTGAAAAAATCATATCTGTGTTCTTCTTTTATTGATTTCACTTTTTGTTCTATTTTTAATTCGATGAATTGATCTTATGTTGATATGTTTAAAGTAGTTTCTTTTGATATGATCATGACAAAAAAGGGATTTTTAAATTGTTCTTTTTTGCCCCCTCTTTTGCTTAAAGATATCTATCTTACATTTTTCTTTGTGCTTGAAATTTAATTTGTTCTTAGAAGGAAAACAAGAATTATAATTCATGCATGGCTTTCTGCTCTGAAGAAGGCGATTTCGCCAAGGCCTAAACTTTTTCTTTATTGAATTACCATGTTTCTGCAAGCCAATTCCTTTGTTCTCTCTCTCTCTCCATCTCTTGTTTTTTGGGTAAAAAAAGAATACAAATTTCTTTCTTGAACTTTTCTGCTTCCTTTTTGTTTTTTTTTAGTGGTGTTTGTGGGGTTGTAATGTAAAACTGCATATTTTAATAGTTGTTTGGAGTTACTTAGGGTGGGACAGTTCTGTCGGGTCGGCCCCACTTTTCTTTCTCAAAATTATCACAACAGTATAGGTTGTAAATTATCAGTCCTACTTTTACAAGTAGACCGGTTGAGGATTTTGAGATAAGAAGGTAGGGCTGGGCCGATGGAGATATCCATCCCTATAGATCTTATGTGTATCTGAATTTCACATGCATAAGGTTAATTAGTAGTAAACTTAAGTTGGATTTTTCCATTGTCATTAGTTTGAAAGGTTAATTAATCACATCACATGTATAAGAACTTAAGCACCTTTTTCTTCCGTGGTTAATTAGATTGTGAAATGAATTAGAGAAATTGTATTCAGGAATCCAAATATTTGCTGCATATACTCAAATTCCCTTGCTTGGTTGAGACCATAATTATGAGAATTTAAACCCAATATTAAATTTCTTTCGACAGATATATTTTTAACAATGTTTTCAATATTTTTCATCTCAGAAGAAACAATTGTCCATCAAAACCCCTTATCATCAATCTGCAACAAATTAACAGAATGGATCAGCAAGGACAAGAAGGACAATTTCTCGAAAATGGGGCGGAACAAACAATAAGAAACCCTAGGCAAGCACCAATGCTGACATCAGCCCTAATTACTCCTCTCCCGGAGATTGAAAGAGCTGGAGTTCCAGTTATTTCTGAACAACCAGTTGCTCACCTACAAATTCAGCAGAATCTCGAGACGAATATGCGCCAAAGGTTTAGAAACTTTTGGAATAATCAAAACAAAGATGTTAAGAATATCAACGAATTCAAGAGTCATTGTCTTCCATTAGCAAGGATCAAGAAGATAATGAGAGCTGATGAAGATGTGAAAATGATATCGACTGAGGCCCCAATTGTTTTCGCTAAGGCTTGCGAAATGTTCATCTTGGATTTGACTTTAAGGTCTTGGTACAATACTGAGGAAAACAAAAGGAGGACTCTTCAAAAGGCTGATGTCACGACAGCTATCACTAGAACTGAGATCTTTGATTTTCTTCTTGATGTTGTACCTAAAGAAGAGGTTAAAAATGAGCCCCTTTATGCCATGCCTAGAAATGCACCACTAGCAGTTGGTGATTCATCACAGGGTTACATTAATTTGCCACCACAACAACAATTAGGACATGATCCAAGGATTCCTGAAGAGAATATAAACTTGAATGTCGTGGATCCTGATCTTTATAGGAGGCATATTCCTTACGAGCCTCCGGTTTTATGGTATCAACAGGCACAGGAACATCAGCTGGAGCAGGAGTCGGGGGAGCAGCAAGAGCTACCTCAATCACGTACAGGTTCTTAGTAGCTGATGCACAATTCTTGGAATGGTATGAGTGCATTATATATAGTTTTTTTTTTGTCTAGGGAAAATCCATTGCTATATTTCTACTCATTTTGATTCTGTCGCAATTTCTATCCCATTTTGCCACATATTGCTTGAAACTAAATTACATACATCATGCTAATATGTATGTGAGTATATTATATATAGATTCTTTGTTTGTAGTTAATTCGAAGCAAATTCGTTGCTGTTTTGTTAGGGATTTGCAACT
Organism: Vinca minor; assembly: GCA_026122235.1. NCBI lineage: Eukaryota > Viridiplantae > Streptophyta > Magnoliopsida > Gentianales > Apocynaceae > Vinca > Vinca minor. Next base: position 2,099,854 of record JAOCZM010000100.1, on the reverse strand, counting down.
CCCTCAATGATTCTGTCAATTTTCTCCACCCCCATTGCCACCCATTTTCGGTCACAATTGTAGCTAATTGTGACGGTTTTTTGCCCTAACGAGTTTTTATTGCAAATCTGGTATTTTCTTGTAGTGTTATCTGTGCTTTAGATTGTTTAGTAGACTCTTAAAATCATCGTAAAATTGGATATTTATCTTGCTTTATACTAATCAAATATCAACATTGTCTTAATTGCAGTGCGCTTTTGGCTATATGATCAGGCACATCAGTCAAAGTGGATTAGCATTTCCATCAGAGGAGGGGAAAAAAAGAATGCAGCTTTTAATTTGTAGGACTTCAGTGTATTAGGCTGATAATTGCTTGTAATGTTGCTGGATTTTATTTAATATTTTTATGGTCTTATATCAGTGTTGTAACTTTAATGACTGCTTGTTTTTTTTTAAATTAATTTGGTTTGTACTCTTTTGACTGATAATTTATCTGGCTTCTCTATAATTATTATTATATATATTTTGAATGTGGAACATCTTAACTAGCTAATTATGCAGAATGCAAAAGGGTCCAAGATTTGGAAAATTGTAAGTCGAGCAATGACCTTAGAATTTAGCTATACTCTCGAAACCCTAGTTTAAGCCAATTTGGAGTCTTTTATTAGATTGTTCTATTTTGAGTATTCTTAGGATTTTACAAAGTTTAAGTAATTTAGGGGGTGTATTAAATTAGGATTTTAATAGATATTTTTTAAGTTTAAAAGTCTAGTGGTATTCAATTATGATTTTTAAGTGATCAATCAAAATCTGATTGTATTCAATTAGGATTTTAAAATCATCAATGCAAGTCTGATGGTATTCATTGAGGATTTTTAAAAGATTAAAAAAGTACGGTGGTATTAAAAAGTAAAAAAAGTTGCTAATTTTGTTGCGAAGCAGATGTAGTAGTTCTGGTTCCTGTGGTATTTAGATCTAAGCGAGTTCCTTTTCTTTCTTTCCGAAAATCTTTTGATATATACTTTAGTACTGGTTGTACTGGTTCCTGTTGTGAAGGATATGATCTTTTGTTACATTTACGATCCATATTTAATAGGGAAAGTAGACTTGTTTGTTACCCATTTCGTTTAATATTTACTAAGATATACTTACCTACAACCCTTAGTTTATTATATTCATGAACATTTCAATAGTTACACCATCGTAGACTTGTTTGTTACCCCTTTAAATTTTTATGACATTGAACTTTTTGTTACCCTTAAAGTTCAATATTTAAAAGATACATATGGCATGTTTATTGTCCTTGGTTTATATTCATGCACATTTCAATTATTACGTCGTCGTAGAATTGTTTGTTACCTTTAAAGTTACAACATATTGAATTCTTTGTTACTCTTTACGTTCAATATTTAATAGGGTAAACTTGCTATGTACTATCCTTTGGTATATATTCATGCACATTTCATGTCAAATCGTTTGTTACTCTTTAATAGTGACGACATGTTGAAGATTGTTTCTTTGGTTTTGTTAGGTATGTGGTCGCTAAAAGTCTGAATAACCGAAACTTTGGCAAGTATGCTATTATGGAAATATGCCAGATTTCTGCCAAGAAAATATGTGACCAATTTGGGGTTTTGAACATTTTTACCAGTTTGTTGAATTGTAATTAGCAGAACTTGAATTTCAATGCAGTAGAAACATCCTCAAGTGTTGAGTGATCCGAGCTTAGTTGGTCGCTCCCGCAATCAACAGGGCTTGCTCAGAATAAAGTCATGTTTTAAACATTTTGGGATCGACTAATATCGCAGATGTTAGAAATTGGTCTTCATGATCATGACCACATAAAATCAACATTTAGTGACTACCCACATGAGTTTTTTTTTTATAAAAAATTCTGAATAGTTAATTGAAGTGAGTTATTGAAGTGAAAAGTTTAGGGGTTCGAACAAAGTTATAACACCCATTTTATGACCAGTATCCCACTACTTCCACTGCATTAGAGTTGATGGAGTTTAAATAATGTGAGTTTTTTTGTTTTGTTTCGTGAGTTACATATGGTTTTTTATGGTTATTTATGAGTGAGTTATTTATGTGCTTATGAGGGAGGGAAAGTTCTAATAACAAGGATTGGCCCCACAGTCATCTCACATGAATTGAGGTGGAACCTACTTGCAAAGTAGGTCCCGCATCAATTCATGTGACATGACTATGGGGCCAGTCTCACAAGGACCGACTCATATTAGAATTTTTCGGGCACTAGGAACTCAATATGAGTCATCGAGTTGTTTGATCTAACGTGAAAATATTTATTCAACAGGTTTCGTTTAGAAGAGTATTTATCAGCTCTGAAAGGGAAACTAAAATGAATTTCAATACATAACTATTTGAAGTTTATGCAAAATCAATATAAATATATCAAGACTTCTCTTAACAAAATTTTGTCATGTGCTTAAATGTATGAAGCTTTTTTAGGCTAGAATCTTCATTACATGTCCAGGGTTATGATACATAACCATAGAATGATTTAGGAAATGATATTCGCACTTCACATTTACTCATTACGCTCAATTTGCTCTTAGTTTATATATGAAAACACCTTGATACTCTCAACTAGGGTTTTTGAAGTGTTAGGTTTGAGGTTAAATATCTGTTGAGTTTGAGATATTTTAGCCTTTTTATTTGTTAAGAAAGGTTAGCATAGTTGAATTAACACTACTATCTTGGAACGATAGGTCTCGGATTCGACATCCTTAGCCCAACAATTTTTTTTATATAAAAAGTATTCCGTTCATAAAATAAGAAGAAAAGAAGAGCAAGAAGCTAAAGCTAAATGTATAGTGCAAATATCATTCTTAGTGATGTGATTTATTGCAACGTATACATTGAAATTTCTCTTCATAAGATGAAACTTATATTGATTTTAAAAAGGACTGAAAAGGTTTAATTATCTACCTAGAGTTTATATATATATATATATATATATATATATATATATATATATATATATATTCTCTTCACGACATTGCAATTTGTGTTTGGGGGGCGTGTGCAGGGTGAGGGGCGCACTGTGGGACGTGCTCACCTCTCCTCTCATATAAATTCATGTAGGGACCCGCATAAAAATATCTTACAGGTGGGTCCTGCAGGAAATTATGTGAGAGGGGAGGTGGGCCATGTCCCATAGGACCGGTCCACCTTGAATTTTTCCTGTGTTTGGATATGTGCTGCAGATGCCACCCCATAAGTGTAGCAGTGGTCTCTTATCTGGTTCGAATCATTTGTAACATTTCATGTAATAATTTAATAATAAAAATATTTATTAATGTAACCTATACTTTAACAAGTAAACTTTAATGGTAAAATGACTACAACTGAAATTAATTAAAAATATTACATAGAGTGTTATGAAAGACCCAAAATGCCCGTATTGCCTGGTTTGCAAAGGTTGGGTTTGGAGTAGCACAAGTGGCATGAGGCCTTGAAGAAAAATTAATAATCATAGAGATGAAACCAAAATATATTCTTTGGTCGTCTGACAGTCAAGAGGGCATGTTGTTGAATCTCTATGAAACAACTTTGTAATCCATGCAGTTGTTTTCTTGATGAAATGCTTACCAATATGGAAAGTAGAGAAGGAGACACACAAGAGGTGAAATTGATAGGTAGACAAGCAATAATTATACTCGCCTGACATTTCTCTCACATCATGGTAGCCCAGTGGGTAAGATCCACTGCCTGTGACCGAGAGGTCCAAGTTCGATACCTCCCTCACACAAGGGGAATGATTTAATTGTCATTTCTTTGGGTTCCCTTGTGTGAGGTCTTATACACCCCTCACGGGGCACCCGCTCAACGGGACTTCTACGACAGCCGCTCAACGGGACTTCTACTACTCCTCACGGGGCACCCGCTCAACGGGACTTCTACGACATCCGCTCAACGAGGTCATCTACTTCTCCCCTCTCGGGGTCTTCTACTTCTCCTCCTCTGGTGAGGTCTTATAATAATAATTGTAATAAAAAAAAAAAAAAAAATTCAACGTGTAAAAGTAATCTCGCTTTGCCAGTAGGTTTAGGTGCTAACAACGGGTTTTGTCATTTCAACGGTTGTAAAATAAGTAGGTAGTTGTTCAATAACGACTTCAAGAACAGTTATCAAAATTTAACCGTCATATTAAACTAACTCAATGATTGAAATTTGTCAACACGGGCTAACAAAAATCAACTTTTGTCAGTATAGAACTAAATTGAACGAGATGCGTGTATATTTTGAGGAGGTGAAACCATACATAATTGAATTCAAAAAGACATTATTTGATTTAGCAAAAAGGCGTTATTTGGTAAAGTAACAAAGAGGAGAAGGAAAGAAAAAAAAATGAACGAAAAGATTGGGCAGAGGATTCTGTGCCGCAAGAAATTTTCTGAAGAATTGCTACCGCCAGATGAAGAGTAGAAATCATCTTCTTCACTAAAACTTTACCAAATTATAAGTTACTGTCAAATTCACCAACTAGTACAGTACTACTTCCATTCCTTTTTTTTTTTTAACAGTAAAATAATTTATATCATTAACCAATAAATTATATCCAGATTTCTTCATACTCAATTCAAAGGTGATCTAGGTTTGAGTTTGAGACCAGATCAAACCAAACCTTATCCAAACACACAATGACGAAGACAGGGGACGCCCCCCAAGATTTTTAAAAATATTACTATTTATCGAAATTTTATGTGTATTTTGGAAAATTTTATCGGCTCGCGCCCCCCACCCCCCCCAAAAAAATTTTGTTGCCATTTTTATCACCCCCCAAGAATTTTTTGCAAGTTCGCCCCCCCAACACCAACTTCCTGGCTTCGTCCCTGCAAACACACCCATCATGTAGTACATTTAGTAGGAGAAATCCCAATGGGTCTCCAAACCATTGATTGAAAGCTCTAAGCTTCATTGCATATTTTGCCAATTTATCAGCAGTATGATTACAAGATTTGTGCGCAAAGACTAAATTGGTTATTCTACCCCCAACAAATTTTAAATTTGACTAACAATATGACCTATCAGGGAAAGATCCTCCTCAAATGGATGGATTTGGTTGACAAGTGATTGACAATCACTTTCAATGACAATGGCATAGTGACAATGTGCTAAAGCGAACCGAATTCCTTCTAGTAGGGCCCTTGCTTCTGTGTATTCAGGGGTGGGAGATTGAGAAATAAACTTTGCAACTCCCCTAAAAATCTGCCTTCATGGTCACGTATGATAATGCCTAGGCCTCCTTCATGATTAGACCAAACTCTATCAACGTTGAGCTTAAGGAGTCCCTCATCAGGGAGATCCCATTTAAAATTTTACGGTTGCTTTGCAGTTGTTGGGGTCTTCTCCTTTTCGAAAGGTGCAAACATTGGTGCTTTCCCTTTTAAAATGTATTTTATTTTGTCAGAGTTGGGTAAAGGCTGGCGAACACATGATGACCTTGAGGATGATAAGTGAATACTACTATATTCAGCAACATTGACTATAGCGAGATTCGCAACTTCCTCTGGAGGCCTACGTGTGCCTTCAAAAACAGTCTTGTTCCGGTTGCACCATATATGCCATGTAATGTAAGCGAAAGGGGTAGAGTATTCCTTGCTATCTTCTAGGATATGCATCAAACTTTATGGAAAGATTTCCTTTTTAATCAGAGCTTGGATGTTGAAACTAATGTGATTCCATACTTTCAAAGCTATTGGGCATGTAAAAAGGGCATGTGCCTTAGTTTCAACCTCGTCTTGATAGATAGGGCATTGCGGGTTTATGGTAATTATCCGCTTTAACAAATTTTTACAAGTAGGTAATATTCCTTGGAAGACCTTCCAGCTAAAGACTTGTAGCTTTGGGGGGATGGATAACTTCCAGATACCCTTTCATATCCAATGTACCTCTTTGGTGATCAATGAGGCTAGAAATTACCATAATTTTTTTTTTTTTTTGAATAGATCCATATCAGTTGGGGCGATGAGTTTAAATGTACTTGGGGTGGTTAACTATTTGTTCCCCCAAACGTTGACCCTTGAACCATTACCAATCCTCCATTTTAAACCAGCTTTAAGGAGGTCCCTTCCTTTTAGAATTTCCTTGCCACACCAATGAGGTTCTTTCTCTAAGCGAAACTGATAGGAATCTATCATATGGGAAGTATTTTGACTGCAGTACTCTGGAGCATAAAGAGAATGGTTGATGTACAATACGTCATCCTTGTTTAGCCACCAAAGCTTTGTTGAAAGCTTCCAGGTCCCAAAAATCGAGCCCTCATTGGTCCTTTGGTTTGCAAAGTGCAATCCAAGCTTTCCAACAGATCTTCCTGTGGTTTTCATCTTCTCGATCCCCAGAGGAAAGTTCTCATCATACTTGTGATGGAGTTAGTTATAGATTTAGGCAAGATGAATCAAGACATTACATACGTGGGAATTGTTTGAATCACGGATTTAATAAGTACTATCCGTGCCGCAAAAGATAGTGTTTTTTTCTTTCCAACTGCTCTATGTAGTAAATATAAGACTTTCATTACATATTACGAAAATTAAAATATCAATATTACTCTCTTAAATAGAATTATTGGTATACATGTTATATTTAAGAGAGTAATATTGGTATTTTAATTATAAAAATATCTTAATTTTTGCTTCCTTAATTTTCACAAATGGAATGAAAGTTATATCTAAGAATGGCTATTTTGCATATGTACTACTCTTACATATAGTAGGGAAGGCATTAGAAAAAAAAAGAAAAAAAAGAAAGAAAGATTGTTTAGGAACTAAATGATAGCTTAACTGATATCCTAAAAAGGGCATCCAAAAAGGGCATTTGTACAAATGGTTCGAATTCTCTATACCACTCTATGCACAAAGATAAATAAGTAGGAGTATTAGTATTACAGGAAGTAATGCATGGAATGTTACAAAGGATCTAGTGACCTGTGCAATCCAAATACTTTTTTCCTAAATGAAAAAAATAAAATAATAATTATAAAAGGAAAACAATTCAAACCTTAGTCAAATGTTAAAGTGTTTTGAGTAGTTAGGTCATTAAGAAAAGTAGTTACTTGTGCCATCTGCAGTCACTATTAGCACATGTCTCAAGTGATAAGTGGAGCCAACATCCAGAAAAATACTTGTTAATGCAGGCTCCTCTATTCAACTGTATTGTACTACTTTCTCACATCTCAGACATCGGTTTTTGTCATTACTTACACAATCTCAGTCATCGGTCATCCTGATCCTCGGCTAAATTCGATAACTATTCTTGACCAGTTAAAATAAATCGATAGTTGTACCTGAATAGCTATTCTTCACTGTTGTAAAAATCGGCAATTAGTCGATAGTCAGCACCACCTAACTGACTAGTCGGATTGAAAAATCAATTGACCAACTTAATCGTCAAAAATCGATCAAAGTCGGTAAAAAAATTGATCAAAATCGGTCAAATCGATTATTTTAGTATTGAAACTTATTATTATTTATTATGGTAATGAATTTAATTATTATGGATGGACTTTATGTATTTTGATTTGACTAGTATTTGATGGTTAATTTTTTATGAAATTTTGTTTGACTAATATAATATATAGGATAAGGAAATTTTAAAAAATCTCTTGTAATCTAGATAAGTCGACTAGCAATTAGCGACTTCTGCAACATTGCTATTCTTAAACAACTATCGACTTATTTCCCAACTGTTGGATTAAATTCATCGGCCAATATTGTGGCATGTTGACAAAACCCCCTATCAACACCTGAATCAACTTGTCAGTATTGTGTTAATGCAACCCCATCTATTCAATAATATTGTACAACTTTCTCACATCAATAGCCAGCAGCATTGTGGTTGGTTTCATTCCAATTCCACCATTGAAAAAGAAAACCAAGATTAATGATCCATCTCAATTTAGAACTCTCAAATCAGAGTACAAAAAGTGTGCAGAGTTCCTGAGAGATGGCTACAATGGGTATGAACAGCTCTAAGCAGGAGATTCCATCACAGGGGATCGATCGGGGTTGAAAAGAATAGCCCCTGTCTGGTTTTTCAACCTGAAGCAAGTGTAAATGCAGAATTCTTGGAAAGAAGAAACAAAAGCTGGTAAAATCAGTTAATTGCTTTCTGTTTATCAATCATCAGTTAGAAAGATCTATCGACTTTTGGACATTTACTATTATCCATGAACAAACAGGTCTGTCAAAGCCATTGATGTTAGTGATTTGATGATTCAAGTTGGAGAAGATGTCTTCTACTTGGATAAGGTGAATTCTTGCAACTTCTTCTTTCTTAATTTTTACTAAGATAAGAAGTTTTTGTTTCAATCTTTGGTTTATTATCAAATTGGTTTTCCTTTTTCAGTTATCTATGGCCTCAAGAAGTGGATATATAAACAGATTATTACTTCAAAGCAATGCAGGAAATAGTACTAGTACTAGTATCAAGATTGATAATCTACCTGGTGGAGCAAAAATGTTTGAGCTGGTAGTGAAATTCTCATATGGAATGAAGATTAATCTTACAGCAGTCAACATTGGCCCTCTATACTGTGCTGCAAACTTCATGGAAATGAGTGATGATCTCAAACCTGGAAATCTCATCTCTGTGACAGAGGCTTTCATAAGTTATGTGATTCTTTCGTCGTGGAAAGGCACGTTTAGGATTTTGAGAAGTTGCGAAACAGTCTCTTCATGGGCCAAAGATCTACAGATCTTGAAACAGTGTGCCGAATCCATTGCCTGGAAAGTCTGCACGGAGAAGAAATCAAGTGATTTTGTAAGTGACGAAATGTTCAAGGAAAAGGAGTTGAGAGAAGATTGGTGGTTTGAAGATGTTTCATGTCTTAGGATAGACCATTTTGATGAAGTGATTTCTGCAGTTAAGAAGAAAAAGATCAAACCTGAGCTTGTGGGATCATGCATAACTCACTGGACAATGAAATGGCTTTCTCAAATCACAATCACAAACAAGAATCTGAATCACAAAAGTCTAGCTATCCGGCTAAATCGCGTAACAGCTGAAAATATAATAAGGATACTACCAGCAGAAGCAAATTCCATTTCCTGCAATTTTCAGCTTCATCTTTACAAGATTGGTCTAATTGTACAAGTTAACTCGGGATTACTAAGCCAACTCGAAAGGAGAATTGCCTTGGGTTTAGAGAGTTGTAAGGCAACTGATCTTCTGATTAGGAATAGCCTTACACTTTTTGATGTTGACATTGTCATTAAGGTTATTCAAACTTATGCTTCTTATGCATCTACCAATCAGCAGTCTAAAATTTCAGTTGTTGGAAGACTAATGGACGAGTATCTCATGCTAGTTGCAAGAGAGGTGAACCTTCCAGCAACAAGTTTCCAGTCACTGATTGAAGCATTGCCTAAAAACGCTCGGTCATGCAACGACAATCTCTATAGAGCCATAGACATGTACCTAAAGGTATGCAGCTTTTGCATTCATCAAAGTCATACAACTGAATCTTTAGCTGAAACTTCTTAGGTCCTGTCAAATGGAACCCGCTCCGCCCCCTCCATTACGCTTTGGATCCTCTGTTAACATCCCCTGACACCCCTTTGTGACATTCCTATTATAGTATTTAGGTGCATAGAGTTTATCTTTTATGGTTTAGGATGTATAATGGAAATTCTATCAGAGAAATGTTACAGAGGAAATATTATAGATGTTACAGAAAATCCGAACTGTCTTCTTTAAATTGAGAAAGAACTATTAAACACGGGCGGGTGACACAGTTCTGGAAGACATTAGGAGGTTCCTTCACTAGAATTGAGTTTTCTAAATGCGATTAGTTTGGTGACAGCTCTCTGTTTAAACTATACAGGCACATCCTAACCTGACAGAAGAGGATAGAAACAACATATGCAGAGGAATTGACCACTACAAACTGTCCCAAGAAGCACGAAAGCACGCCACAAAGAATGATCGTTTGCCATTGCACATGGCAACACAATTCATACTTCTTGAACAAGTAGCAATGACAAGAACACTTACAGCTGTTGGATCAAACTATCAGAGGACCAAATCTCAAGCCATATCGAGACTGAATAAAGTTTCGGGAAAAGAATGGATGAAGTCCAGCAAGGAAGTAGAAGCAATGAAGCATGATGTTGAGAGGTTGAAGTTTCAGCTTGGTGAATTGCAGTTATGCAGGTTGGAGATACGAAAACAAGTGAAGGCACGCTGCATTTAAAAAACAGCATTCGTTCTTAATACTCATCAAAATTGTTTAGCTATCCACAACTTGATTTTTCACGCATTACGATTATGAGATTTATAAGCCTCTTTTACATTGATCAAACATAATGTATATATTTTAATGGGTTTTTGAAATTGGGAGCGACATATTTTCTTAACTATCACAACTGGTCATCATAGCGCCAGTGAGTCGAACCCAAGAACAAGATCCCAGTAAGGGACCAGCACCAAGCTCCTTGCTTGGGATTAGAGTAAATACTCTGAGAAAAGCTCGAATTCAAGTGGGTAAACAAAAGATTATTATAAGCTAACAGGGTTTGAGTACAGCATATACTAGAGTTAAACCATTATCCAATACAAAAGAAGAACCCTGGTTACGTGAACGAGTGTCCAAGTCACCCATAGCTCGAACTCTAGTTCAACTCCTAAATTAATGTGTAAAAGAATGTGAAAGCCATGTCTGAAAAGAATTTACTCTATTTGTTACCTCAAAAAATTTAGTGCTGTAGATTTCGAAGAAGGGTTTAAGCTCACAACGCACGTGGGAGAACCACCTGAACCACCAGGCCTAGCTCCATGCCCAGAGAGAAAAAGCTACAAAATCCAGCTGAGAAGTTACAGTATTACAGATACTGGAAAAGAGATGAGAAAGAATAGCTCTCGTATTTCTTATGGTATGATCAAGAAATTTTACATTAGTTCGTGTAAATCCTCAGGAAATTGAATCCATCAAGTTACAATGAGAAAAAGGTATGGAAAGGTATTTATCTATTTCTAGTCCTTTTCGAGGATAACGTTTGTCTTGCCACACCTAGCACTAATTTCAGAACTAGATTCAAATGCTAGTTTCTTGATCTGTCTTCGTGTTGAATTTCTGACCATAATGACGAGCAATAGAAATAATCTCGAGAAATCTGAGGCTAGCATAGGTGTGGAGATGTGGATTGAAGAGTAGCGCCTCGTAAAGCAGTCATTTCCTTCTTCAGAATCATGACGAGAATTTTGCAATTATAAGGCTTATTACCATGAAAACAACATAGAGGCCAACAAGGCAGAATCCCCAAAATCTTGGAACCCGGAATCTATTCCATGTCACGACCAACAGTGATCCCATCAAGCTCAAAAGCAAGAAGACAAAAGCGACCACTATACTTAATGTGGAAATGGAGCTCATAAGCTTCTGGATAAACATATGCTGTTTGTAGCAGAAGAGCTGTTCCAAGCCCAAAAAGCATGTTAAACATGGGGCAAGCAAAGCATCCAGCCATTGCCATAGCTGGTTGACCAGCTTTTGCGACTGCAACATCAGTAACTAAATCACCAACTGAATTTCCCCATGCTAGCACCGTCAAGCCGAGGAGTGCATGGGGCAATTTCATAAGTATTCCTAGAGCTTCAAGGCAGTTTAGGAGCTCGCCAGCAACAGTCGAGATCCAGAATACACTCATCAAAAAGGCTGCAAGCACTACTGGCACTTGCTCAGTTTTCGGGGGTTCTTTTTCAACTATGAAATGCAGGATTGCCAAAGAGCCGCTTCCACAAAAGACTAATAACCAAAGAGGAATATGGGTGTTAGGGAAAAGGAAAAGAATAGGATGAGTTAATGGCATGAAAGATCGGCATGAATATAGAAGGGCAAGAGGACATAGAGCAATATTGGCATCCAGATAAGATCTACTCCATTCAGAAGGTGAAGTTTGGGGAATGGTGAGTTTCAGAACTACAGAGACGGGAACCTCCCACACTTGCGAGACCTACAGAAAGATAAGCAGAACTTGTAAGGAGAAGTAGATGTATAAGATCAAAAGATGAAGACTGGGGGCAATTTCCAAAATAGATTGCAGGATATAAGCATACATACAAAATATATTTACATACAAAGATACATACAACTCTCTGAAAGAACGGAATTGTTGGTTCTACTATAATTCTCTTCTAACTCTATTTGCTACTAATACAACTCTAGCGCAGCATCCTCCAAACCTGTTTCCAGTAACCCAGTCAAAAAGAATAACATCTATAAAGCTTATGATCTCTTAGGGATCCTCACCAGACACAGAATGCAGGTAACGTAACTAACCATCTTTAAGCTCCAACTATTACAGAAAAACTAACGGAGGAAAAAAAAGCTACCTAATTCCGTGCAATAACTACCAAATACTAATCTAACTAGTTTTGTGTTATCTATGGAATTACTCTATTATCTTCCTGTTCACCTAAATGGAACAAAAAAATATGGAATCCAGATTACCTACTCCTTCCTAGTGATTCAATTGCATGTGACATGTTTTGACATTATTCTACAACACTTTCGTTGTTGAACAAGCATTCTCTACGAAGAAATCTTCTGTGCCGGTAATATGTCAGTGATAGTAATCTTTGTAGCCTATTTCTTCTCAGTTGCTAAGCAATCCTCAAGAAGAAGTGTTAGATGCCTAAGTCGCTCCATGTACATGCATCCTTTTGTTAAATTTGCCCACCTAAATGAATAAAATATAGGTTTTCTTACCCACTATGGATTGGATAACAATACACATCATGCTTCATTAGTTTTTCATCTTCTTTTTGCTGGTTACTAAATGTTTTAACCAACTACCAGTCAAAGATTAAGCCTCCAAATCATGTTCTACAGTAAGCTAGAGTGCAGTGTAGATTAAAACTATGAATCATTCTGGACTCGGAAGCCATCTAACACAAAAATAACACTATCACCCAATTAATGGGGACATGAACAACCAATAAATGAAGGTAAACGTCATATGATAAAACAGGAAACATAAATTAATATCAGGAGCCCAAATAAGTAATTAATCCATCTAAAAACATACCTTTCCAAGACTATGCCAAAACCCCAAACTCTGATTCTTCCCGTCTTCTGATTTCCCTAAAAGTTCACTTCTTTCATAATCCACCTCAATCAACACCTTTAGCTCCTCACCACTATCAACTGTCCTCATATCAGTTCTCCCCTTCCCTTTTCCACTACTCATCCCTAAATCCATCCAAAACACAATCACAACAAAAAACAAATAAAACCCAACAAATCCCACAGCATGCCACAAAAAAATCTCGGCACTCAAATAAACATAAAACAAAAACAAAGCAGCAGTCAAGTAAAACAACACATCCCTAACAAAAGGAGCAGGATCGACAGCGAAAGGGGCTGAATAAATTGCCACAAACCCAACAACAAAAGCAGAAACAAATGTCCCAGCCGAAAGAATAGCCCCAAATCCAGTCCGGGGTTGCCCTCCTCTAACTGCAGCTACAGATGCAAAAACATCAGGTGCACCATTACCTAAAGCCAAAAGGGTCACTGCAGCCATAGAAGGTGAGAGATTTAAGTGAGAAGATAGCTTGGTAACCACCACTGAAAACCTGTCTTGGGCTGTCTTAACAAGAATATAAAACTGTAGGAGCACAAATATTCCAAGAAAAGGGATGGAAACAAATGGGTTTTCCTTAAAAATGCAGGAATGGAAGGAAAAATAGTTAAAGAAGCCGCCATCGGAGTTAGTAAGATTTGAGGCAGAGCAAGAATGGGGGGTTGTATAGAGAAATCTTTTGGGAGATTTAAAAGATTGATCTTGGGAATCAGAAAGCTGATGGGGAAAGTGGAGGAAGAAGAAGAAGAAGAAGGAGAGGGTGGAGAGAATTGATAGTGAAATTAAAGTGGATTTGAGGAATGATGATGAAGTAGTAGATGAGGAAGAGAAGAAGGCCATGCCGCCCATTACAATACAATACAAGGTTTTTGTTTTTCTTTTTTTTATTGACGCGTTTTGCAATCTGTAATTCTATTAAGTATAATAAGTTTGCTTTTTTGGCTTACAATATTACAACAATTGGTTTGAAACTAGTTTTAAAAGGAAGGTAATTTATTCTAGACATATATATATATATATATATATATATATATATATATATATATATATATATATATAACTTCTCCTTCTATATATTGGATCTAAGTAATAAAGAAATATTTAGGGTATATTTGCATTGAGAGACGGTTGGATTATGATGTTGTGTGTCTTCTGATTATAATGTTTTGACGGGGATTTTGATTATTAAGTTATTTGACCAAATAGTCAAGATTAGTTATCTTGAATAACTAATCATAGATAACTAGTCTCGATCGGTTGATCGAATGACTATTAGCATCGTTATTGAAAAAAATAAATTTTAAATCGGAATTCAATTAGTCTTTACATTGATTGTCGGATTGTATAAAAAATACTAGCCATGGGGGAGTTTGCGCAATGCGCGGACAATTTTGATATTTTGATTAAAAAGTAAGCTAATTAGTGTATTACGCCCCTAAATTATTATTTTTGGTGACTAACGTTCCAAATCATTATTTTTGTACATTAACATCGCCAAACAATATACATTTTGTATGCATCATCCTTCCGTAAAAAAATTAGCTAGTCAACTGTTAATTTAAAAAAATTGGGTAGGTCAAAGAAAAATCTTAAGGAGTTTTTATGTACATCTACCTTTAAACTAACCCTCTCACCCACCCGAAGGGGCTTTGCATTAGACTACCCATGGTTTAGCAGAAAGGGCTAACCATGACATTGATTTTTTTGAAGACAACATTTTTGCCCATGACGGAAGTCCCTGGGTCCAAGACGGAAGTCCCACTTATGTCCTAGGTTGACATGGCGTTTCCCAGACGCGCTGTGTCACGTCAGCCCAAGACCAAAGTGTGACTTCCGTCTTGATCCCAGACTTCCGTCCTCAACCTCCAGCCCTAACAACCCATCAACCTCTTCTTTTTCTCATTCACGCGAGTGAAAGAAAAAAAAAACCTAAGGCAAGGAAAAAAAATCCCCCCACTGCCGCCACCGCCTCTCATTTTCGCCGATGCCGCCACCACCAATCTCCACCATCTTATTCTCTCTCTCTCAATCTCTCAATTTGTAAGGTATAAAGCTATATTTTTTTTATGGGGAAAATAACTTTATGAGTTGAAATTAACTATAAATTTTGAGAATTGAGTTTATAAATAATTGTGAATTTGAAAATTTAGAGTAATTTATTGAAATTTTTGAATTTTGGGCATTTGTGAACTTGTGAGTTTGTGAATTGTGAATTTGTGAATTTATGGCATTTGTGAATTTTGTGATATAATAGGTGTTTTTCTGATAAATTGTGTGTATATTGTTTTTTTGTATACATGTCTCTACCTGCTCATCTTCAGCCCGATCATTTTGATGCTAGTGTTTTAAACAAACAGCCGTCACATAGATCTTTAGCAATATGGCATGGGGAAGTGTCACTGAACGAACCTTTAAAGGTTATTAGAATTGCAGGTAATTTTTATGAAGCGTGCCAAAGAGAAACCAACCCTGACTTAATAAACCTAATAGACCAATTAGGTTGTGGGGAATGTTGTAGGCTGGGTCACATGAAGGTAGATCACGCTCTAGTGACTGCCTTAGTAAAGAGATGTCTCTCGTAGACCCATATGTTTCATCTATGTTGCGGTAAGGCGACCATTACACTAGATGACGTAGGATGCCTTCTAGGGCTACCTACTAGTGGCCACGTAGTGTCGTTGGCTACAGGGACTACAATTTGAGGAAACCTTAGTGGGTTAATCACGTGTTCGAGCTGTTAGGATTCCGACCCGATGAGGATTCAATTAGGGGAAACACTCTATAGCTGATCGAGGTTTATGCCCACATTAGTGTACTCATAGGACATGATGTTACTCCGCTCGCGGTAGAGCAGAGGGCTCGGGCTTTGGGTTTCATATTGATGGGTAGTTTCATTTTTCCCGAAAAGTCGGGGTCTCGGGGGAACATGCGTTATCTACTCGCCATCAGTGGTCCCCTCGAGCAAGACACGACTTCTTGTGCTAGCTGTTCCCGCCCTCGGTAATGTTATTGCACCTACCCCGCGAGTACATGGATTGATACAATAACATTACCGTTCATCGTTTGACGAACCCTAAGAAATAGGGATCCCATGTCACTACCGATGGGTATTCAACCCAACGCTACAGCTGAGGATATTTTGGTAAGTTTTATTCGTTTTGTTGTCAACATAAATCTTTTTATTTTGAATATACTAATTTTAATATTTATGTTACAGGAGGAATCTAACAGGATGATGCTGTAAGAATTCGAGAAGCCTGTCCTTCGAAATTGTGAGCCAGTACAAGGGTCTCATCACTGGGCTACCAAAACCATAAAAGATGCCTTCGTAACAGCTGGGAAGTCAGTTGCTTGCGGACCGCGTTCTGTGGACTTAGCAGGAGTTGTCGTTCTGCAACCATCCACACAACCGAGGGAGCCTGTTCAAGGTAGGGCTCCGGTTGGGAGGCAGGGTACTCATCGAACTCGGTAGGGTACTCAGGTGAATTTTGCCGCGCGGCGCCTTCGGCAACGTGGTGATGCGGCGAGACCGTCTCAACCGCCTGAAGATCAGACTCATTTTCCGACTGAGACTGATGTACCCTCCCGATTTCAATATCAAAATTCGAGCATCGGCACTTATTCTCCTGATATTCAAACGGGGGGCATCTTTGAGCGGGGCCCTCTTCATCGGGACAGTCGGATGTCTATTTTGGTGGGACGCCCTCGTTCAACCTCAACTTGGATCAGACTCAGATGCATCAGAACACTCCACTGCTCCAGCCAGATTCACCTGATGAGCTGATTCATATCGAGCACGAAGGCGTTGAAGTCATCGAAACAGAGCACGGTAGTGCCCTGTGAACCTGAGACGGTCACACATACTATCTTCGGAAGAACCCGAAAACGACTGTTAGATACACATCGTCAGGCCAGTGGATAGGATTTAGATTTTTTTTTCTTTCATTTGTTTAATGTATGTTATATACAATTTGTTTTATACGTTGTTCGTTTTTATTAATAAAGCAATTTCCTCGAGTAATTTTTGTACACATTTTTTGTTAAATAATTTGTTCTAGTGATTTTTTTTATTGTAAATTATCAACTGAAAAATTTGTAGGCAAAAAACAAAAAAAAACAAAGTGTTTCAGGCACAAAATTTCTGCCAGACCAAAGCGATAAATGAATGAAAAAAACCAAATTTTTTTACCAAATTTTTGCCAAGTGAGACTTCCGTCCTGGGCCAAGATGAAAGTCCCACTTTCGTCCTGGGTTGACATGGCAATGCGCGTCTGAGAAACACTACGTCATCCCAGGACGACTTCCATCATAGTGGTCTTAGGAAGAAATGTTGTTAAAAAAAATAGCATGTCATGGTATAACCATTCTGCCCAATCAGTGTTAGTTTAAAGTAAAGCCCTACCCAAAACCCCATTCAACTCCACAGTCCGGCTCCGGTGCGGAACAGGCAAAATTCCGTACGTGCGGGACACAGATCCGGCCGTTGATTCAATTTTTTTTTGAATCGCGGCTGGATTTTAAAGATGATTAAAAAGGGCACAAACGTAAATTCACAAATGAAAAAGAAAAAGAAAAAGGGGACACCGAACCGTCAGATCAGTTCGGCGTCCCCAAGAAATCAGAACAAACGTCTCATCTTCTTCTTGCTCAAGAGTGAAAAGCTTTGATTTTTTGTTGCTGTTCATTCTCTAAAATTTCTTCTTAATCAAGAGTTCTCATTAATTTTTTTGGGTCACTTTTAGCTATTCAAAATTTAAGCAGAATGGAAAGAAAAAAAAGAGTGAAAAACTTGGATTTTTTTGCTGTTGTTCGATTTATGCTGTTTCAGATGATTTATATTGTTCGATTTATGATTTGTTTCAGATTTATTTGGTTTTTGTATGGAACAAGCCAGATTTTAAAGAGTTTTTTTTATGGGTTTATGCTTGGTCTATTGAATCTTTTTGGGATATTAGGAGGAAAAATTAAATAATAAAATGAAGATAGAACTTGCTGGGTTTTATTTCAAAGAAGGCATTTTGGTGCTTCTGGAATGGATTTCTTGTGAACACTCAAGAACACATGTTCTTGTTAACAGAACGTGTGTTCTTCGTAACTTTTGGATTGAAATGCTACTTGAATGAGTTTTCAATAAAAAATATGTGTTCAGTAGACAAAAACACGTGTTCTTGGTAAGATAACATGTGTTCTTCGTAACTTTTGGATTGAAATGCTACTTAAATGAGTTTTCAATAATAAAAAATATATGTGTTCAGTAGACAAAAACACGTGTTTTTGGTAAGAGAACATGTGTTCAGTTGACAAAAACATGTGTTCTTGGTAAGAGAACACGTGTTCTTGGTAACTTGTGGATTGAAATGCTACTTAAATGAGTTTTCAATAAAAAAATGTGTTCAATAGACAAAACCCGTGTTTTTGGTAAGAGAACATGTGTTCAGTTGACAAAAACACGTGTTCTTGGTAAGAGAACATGTGTTCTTCGTAACTTGTTAACAGAACATGTTGTTTACACTCAATAAAGAAGTGTTCACAATTACTAAATTAGTGTTCAATATTAAAGAACATATGTTCACATTAATATTAATACAACAGTTTTACATTGTGTAGTGTTTTGAGGAAAATAAAAGACAAGTTGGTAATTCTAAAACATTGCCTGTAAAAAATATGTGTTCAGTAGACAAAAACACTTGTTTTTGGTAAGAGAACATGTGTTCTTGGTAAGAAAACATGTGTTCAGTAGACAAAAACATGTGTTCTTGGCAAGAGAACATGTGTTCTTGTTAACAGAACATATGTTCTTCGTAAGACAAATGTCTTCTTGTTAAGAGAACATGTGTTCATTAAAAGAAAAAAAAAAAACACCAGAAAAGTAAAAGATTAACAATTATTTGACATGAAACACTTATCAAAACTTGTCCATAACTTAGCCTTCCCTTTCATTCTTAAAACAAACTAAAAAACAGGTGTTCACACTCAACGAACAGATGTTCATACTCAAAAAATACATGTTCACACTCCAAAAACAGGTGTTCACACTAAAAAAACAAGTGTTCAATATCATAGAACAACTGAACTAAACCCAAAAAAATAACTAGTCTAATGCTTAAGGTGTTCAACACCAACAAACTATATATTTAAAATATCTAATGCTCAAAGTCTGATATGAAAGTTTTCTTCGTCTAGGTAGGAAGTGCTTATCTTCGAATCCCTCCAACTCTGTTTCATGATAAAATCCAAATATTAGTAATAAATAACATGAGAAACAACAGAAATAACAATGTTATTTATAAAACAAAATAAAAAACTCACAATTTTCTGATTCATCACAAAGAACAACTATTTGCTTGGATATTTTCGCGTTACAAGAGAAAATCTCTGAATCTTTTCCACGCTATTTACATATTCTTCCATCGTTACTTTATAATTTTCTATTGAATAGATATGTTCTTTAACAAAATAAAAAAAAAGGCGAAAGGGAGGAAGAAAGATATGAACCAGTGAGATAAGGGAAGAGAGAAAAATGGAGAGATTTTAGGGATATAAAATTATCCTCAACCAATTAAAAGGAAAAGAGAGAGAAAAAGAGATTCAAATTTCATTTTTCCCGCCTAAATGGACAGCCAAACAAATATATCTTATAATACCCTTGCTACTATACTACGTGATCAGATGGATCAAAATCCAATCTGCCATATCATACTGCGCGTATATACTGAACGTTTTCTATTCAGCATAGGAGCCGGGACGTCAACTCCACCCACCCCACTCCCCCCGGCTCTCCCGGCTACCAAAGGGATTTCTATTTCCTTTAACTTTGTATTTGGGACTGTAATGTCAAATTTTGGATTTAAACATGCATCTTCTTTCATGTGGGGACAGGTTGGAGTATGACCAGAAGCGTGGTTTTAGACATTTCATCACGGATTACCAATATTGTTATGGATCATAGCTTTTTTTTTATTATTATTATTATAATCATTATGCATGTTTGTTGATCACCAGGCCCAAGAAATTTACCCAGTTCTTTTTCTTTTTTCTTTTTGGATTTTTTTTTTGTTTTTTAGAATTTTATTTGTGGGTATATATTTCACCAGGGATTGCTTGCTATGTGTATTTCTATTATAGAGTATCAAGGATGAAATTTAGTTTTTGCATATATATATATATATAGTATATTTTTTCTTTTATTTTGAAAAAATCTCTAGAGTTGGCTAAGGTATTTTAATTATGAAAGGAGGAAGCTTTTGGAAATCTTTTGCGGTTCTTGATGTTTAGATAGGAAAGATCTCTTTGCTTCTTTGAATCATTAGTTGATCTTTTATAGGAATATTTTTTTAAGGATAATTGTTGGTTTTCTGGAAAAAGACTATCTGAAAGATCTATATTATGAGGCTTTTGCAGTTTTTTCCATCTTGATATTCAATTTCTTTAACCAATTTGGGTAATTGAAATGAGCAACAAAAATTTCCTGTATAAATCAAATCTGTGAAAACTGCCTTTATTTGAATTCAGAGATAATTCTTGATTTTCTTCCTTAATTCGCCTTGAATATGTCGTTATGCTTCACTATAATAAAAACCCCTTTGGCGATAACTTAAAACTATAATCCATAACAATCAACACTTGCTAACTTAAAAACTTCCATCTAAGTTGTAGCCCCGCCACCATGCTGGTTTTGTTGGAATTGCTGAGCGTGGGGTTGAGTATACGGAAGAGTGGTAGGGTTATGGCTTCGAGGATCCAGATCTTGGTGTGGTGCTGCTGGTGGTTTCTGGCGGCGGCGATGGTCTCCTTCTTTGCAGCTCTGACGATGTGAATGATGCCATGGATTCCGGCGACCAAGATCAGAAGAGAGGTGGATGGGTTGGCTGGGGTGGTTGAAGAAGAAGAGATGGTGGGTGAGTATTTTTAATGTAATTTATCATAAATGCAGTTGACTCAAAATTTTCACTCTAATTTCAGTTGACCGTCAGTTTTTGAACGGAAGAACTTTATATAGTACAAAATTAAAATTAGTTAACGATGACAATATACAGAAATAATGATTTGGAACGTTAGTTACCAAAAGAAGATAGTTTATGGGCATAATTCACTAATTAGCCTTAAAAAGTATATTACTTTTTACTTTTAAATTTTTTATTATATCATGTAAACAACTTATATTATAAAATAAAAAGAATACATAACAAAGGATAAAAATGTAATATTAGTATTGTTATTAAAGAACTACTTTATTTTTTTTCTCTGAATTTTTATGAAATGTTCTAAACTACCCTATACTACTTCATCCGTTCTAAATAATTTGTCTACTTACTATTTTATACGTGAATTAAGGTTACATCAATTTTTATAGTGGAATATAATAAAATGTAAAAAATAACTTATTTAATTTTACTCTCAATTTAATTATATATTATTTATTTTCTCAATTTGGGAATGGAGGAGTAAGGAATGATTTTTTTTTTTTGAAGCCCAATTGGACGTTTGTCCCATATAGGGGAGAGAGAACTGCCTCAGACGAGGAGAAAATAACTCTAGAAAGGGAGATTAAAGCTTATCTCACGTAGACGGAGGGTATCGAACCCACGACCTCAAAGTCGTGAGAAGGCGCCTGTCTCACTGGGTTATGACACCTTTTTTATGAGTAAGGAATGATTTTTTATTTTATTTTTTTTGAAGTTCGGTTGGGCGGTTGCCCCATGAAAGGGAGAGAGATGCCTCATAAGAGGAGAAAGTAACCCTAGAAAAAGGAAATTAAAACTTGCTCCATATACAGGGAGAGTATCCAACCCGCGATCTCACGGTCTTGGACAGGTGTTTGCCCACTGGATTAGGACACCTTTTGATGAGTAAGGAATGATTTTAGAACTCAGAAATGTAGCTCAAGTGGAAAGTACCAACAAAACGCTGCCGTATTTATCTTATCTGCACATAAAATGAATGAAAGCGTTTATCTGGAGAAACCATAGCACAGTTGCTCAGTTTGAAAATTGAAAGTGCGAATAACTTGGTCTGTCAATGGCGAAAGACTCGGAGAATGGAGCTTTCATGGAGAAATTCAGGCTTGAACCAGACTCTTCTTCACCACAACTTCCCTTAAGTGGCCTCACTTTTGCTATCAAGGACATGTGACTGTTTTCTCTTCTCCCTCTTTTCTTTATTTCTTCTCCAATTCTTGTTCTCTGATTTTATTGTATTTTATTCTATTTAACAGAATAATATTGATATTTTGACCAACAAAGTACCTTAATTTTTGTTACATATCCTAAACGACTTATATTAAGGATATTAAGGAATGAAGGGAGTATTTGATATTAGATGGGACCAAAGATTTGACTTGATTAAATAAAAAAATGCAGATGGGAGAGACTTTAATTTTATCTGCTGTTTACCTGTGGTACATAGAATGAAATGGAGGGGATGTATTCATGCGAACAACCACACAAAAATCCTATATTGATTCATGTAGCCGATCCCAATTGGGATTAGGGCTTTGTTGTTGTTGTTGTTGTGTTTTACCCTGTGGTCTGATGTAATTTAAAAGTGGCATTAGTATGATTTAAAGTTTGCTTAAATCAGATTTGATATCAAGGGATATGTGACTGGATTTGGAAATCCTGATTGGGCGCGAACTCATTCTGCTGCAACATCTACTGCACCAACTGTTTTGGCTCTTTTGAGGGCAGGTGCCACTTCTGTTGGTAAAACTGTCATGGATGAAATGGCCTACAGGTAAATCAAGCATATACTTTTTGTGTAGTATGAATGAATGTAGCTTTTAGTTAAAAGTTCTCCAGATACTTAAAGTAGAATGCTCATGGTAATTTCCTTTTCCTACTTTTGCGTAGCGAAACTAATATTCAAAGCATCCTACATTATAGTGTAGTGCACTTTACATCCGCATACTAATGAAGAATTCGAAATTCTTTTTTAAATGGATTTGTAGTTGTTTCTTCATCCTCGGATGCTAATTTCTTAGCCTGAGGCCCTGAATGCTAAAACTAGATTGAATTTTTTTTATTTTATTTTAGCCGTCCCCAATGAGATCAGGGACGAAGCTAGAAATTGTCTGTTTGGGGGGCGAAAAACTGCAACAGTATACCGACCTACCTATAAAAGCTGAACAAAATTGGGGGCGAACTTGATAAAAAATTCCGAACTACATATAAAAATTACTATATCTAGTAGTATTTTTAAAATCTTGGGCCCCCCTCCCCCCTAGAATCGTCCCTGAATGAGATCAAGAGATCGTTCGTCTTCATTCCATTTAAAGATACAAGGAATTTCCTTAAAGTTGCGCCCTTCCTTTGCTAAAAACACTTCCTTTTTGGCAGTATAAATGGAGAAAATGTGCATTATGGGACTCCCACTAATCCATGTGCACCAGATCGTGTACCTGGAGGATCTTCCAGTGGATCTGCAGTCGCAGTTGGTGCAAAGCTAGTGGATTTTTCCTTGGGTGAGTTTTCTTGTTAGCGGAAAAATCTTTTTGGAACGTTTAGCAGCAGCTAGATGAACATAAAAAATATTTCTTCCATAACAGGTACTGACACTGGAGGAAGTGTAAGAGTTCCTGCTTCATATTGTGGGATTTTTGGGTTCCGGCCTTCTCATGGAATTGTGTCAACTACTGGTGTTACTCCAATGGCGCAGAGTTTTGATACAGTAGGTGAGGAATACTGTAGTATTGATCTGTGCAGACTTAAAAAGACATGCATGCAAACAATCTACCTGAAATTTGTCAGTTTTATCTCATAAAGAAGTCTTTAGCATTGATTTACATGGTTGGTTTTTCACCCAAAATACCATTTAGGATGGTTTGCGCAGGATCCTCTGATCTTGAAGCAGGTTGGAAAGATTCTTTTGCAATTGCATACAAGCTCTACGAAACCAGATAAATTTTTTATTCCAGAGGATTGTTTTAAGCATCTGAGCTTTCCAGGCGATCGATTAAGTGATGTACTTGCTCAGTCTGTGGCGAAAGTATTTGGAAGTAAGTTTATCTTATGACCATGTTACTTGAATGGTCCGTTCATGGCTTTTACCATTCATGTGCATTTCTGTAAAACACATAAATCTAGGACCTATTGTTACATAATCCTTTGTAAATTCCCATAGGAAATCGACTAATAATCTAACCTAAGGAATCATTGTGAGGAAGGACGATCAGTAATGGGAGTAAAAGTACTTCCTGAAGTTTTGTGAACATATTTGTTAGCGAGTTTCACATGCACAGAATCAACTTTGCAGGTGATGCCTTACAATATCTGAGTCTGGGAAATTATATCGAGGACAAGGTTTCAAGTTTGAAGCATTTTATAGACCTTGGTGCTGGAAGTCAGAAATATAACATATCATCGTTGGCAGCTCTTTCAAGTGCCATGCGGTCACTTCAAAGGTAAAGGCTCTCTATGTGTATCTGTTGAAAGCATATAATTTCATGAGCAAAATGTTTGATGGTGTCTTTAGCATTTTGTAGTTCTAATTTTTCTACCTACTTGCTCCTTAACTTTCTATATTAACAATGTAGATATGAATTTAAGATGAATCACGGTGAATGGGTTAGTGAAGTCAAGCCTAATCTGGGTCCTGGTATATCAGAACGAGTGTGGGAAGCCCTCAAGACAACAGATGAAGGAATAGATGTCTGCCTAGCCGTTAAGACTGAACTAAAGGCTGCTCTCGGTGCTCTCCTAGGGGTGATCTCTCTCTCTCTCTCTGAGTAACCATACTTTCTTTATTCTAGGAATATGCAAGTGTAAGTACATTTTGTTTGTGCTCGAACGAGGGGTTCGGTGATTTGCCTACCAAGGAACATAAATATTATAACTTCTTGTCCTGAACTACAAGATTGTGAAAAAGTTTCAGAAGCACCATACTGAAATTTTGCATGCTCATTACTCATCCTACCTGATGACAGATTTTGGAATGCAATCCTCTTTGGTCAAATGCATTTGATTTCTTTCTACTTTTCTGATTTTATGCATCCAACTGTTTCACCTCATAAATCAGTATGATTCTCTATGATTTGAAGTGCGATATTTAAAGCTAAAGTTTTGAATTATACATATAGAAGTTTAGTTCTTTTTCAGTTTTACTATTTGAAGCATTTTATAGTCCTTTGAATCTGTGTCTTTCTTTGATATCAAGTAAGTATTGAATTAAGATAAAGCATAGGATATCCAAATCTCCATCCTCTGTGTTCTTAACTCGTTATCGTCCTTTTAATAGTGTAACTACATGTTCAGGATTTTGGGATTCTTGCACTGCCTACAGTACCTGGACCGCCTCCAAAACTGCAAACAGAACCAAGCTCCCTAGAAATTTTTCGCGCTCAGGCTTTTAGCTTGTTATCAATTGCTGGAGTTTCAGGATTTTGTCAGGTATCTTTCTACTCGCGCCAACACCCTCAATAGCAGCAGATGCACGTGTTCTCTTTAGACTATGGTGCATTTGCACTGGTTTTCAAAACGCAAACAATGCACTTTTTTTTCACCGTGTGCCGTCTTTCCTCTTACACAGAGCAATTCACTTATTTTATTCTCAGAATAACTTTTTGTGTTACCTAGAAACAGTTCTGATATGCTTCTTTGAAAACAGGTAAGCATACCACTAGGGATGCATGAAAATCTTCCCATCTCAATTTCTCTGTTGGCAAAACATGGTTCAGATGGATTATTGTTGAATGTTGTAGAGGGTATTTATGGCACTCTCAAGGAGCAGTTTCAAACTGCTGAATACTGATTTGCTGAATTCCATTTCTTGCTACATTCATATTCTGAATTGTATTCAACTTTCTGTTATTAATGGTCTTTTTTTTTTTTTTTTTTAAAAGACTTATTTCAATGGTCTACCAAAGGAAAGAAAAAAAAAGGAGAAATAAAATTAAAAAACAGGTGGGCCAAGGCCTGAGGTCCATGTTTTTTTGAAAGGCCCAAGGCCTACCATCATAAGTTGGTAAAGTCCATGGATGTAAGATGGAATGATCCAACTGTATTTATCAATTAAACAACAAGAAAATAATAATAATAATAATAATAATAATAATAAAAGCAGCTACCATAACATAAAACAAGTTATTATCTGAAGAAAAATGAAATAATAAATATTTTTTTTGTTTTATCTAGACAAGAATAGTAGATGTATCAATTGCAATAATCCTGCATATGGGCTGTTCTTTTACTCTTCCCTCAACTGATATATAAATGCCTCCATTTCTTGGTTTCTCAATTTTGCCTTTAATTTAGGTATATCTGCAAAAAGTATATGGTTAATTGCACTTTACTACTATTAAGTTAGGTGTGTAGTTCTCCAATCTTTGTAGTTTTAATTGATGCACTAAAATTTATTATGTTAATTGCAATTTACAATGTAAAATGCTAAATTTTTTATATGTACAGAGCACCTATCAGTCGTTTGATAAAAAATCGAACGGTTGAAATTACATTTTTAAACTAGTGTTGTAAATATGTGATATCTACCATTAAATTTTGCTTGTTCTTCTGCATTGTAGATGAGAATGACCCACGCCCACCGCCCATTTTACATGAATTAAGGGTAGTCCACATCTGTAGATAGGTTTGCTCATTTCATGTGAGAGAACTGTATGGTCAGTCCGACAAGATCGTTTGCCAAAGTTAACCAACCATTGACTAAATGAATTTTCTCTCGTGGGAGACACCCTTTATGCGTCAGTAGCACACGTGAGAAAAAAAACTGAATTATCACGTGACAAAAAAGAAAAGAAAAAATTTGTACTCCCAAGTCCTACTCCCAACCCAAAGCAAATGAATCAACGGCTGTAGGCCACTATGTCCTCTTCATCCTGAATTTCTCCGCCATAGTCGAACCTTAAAAACTCTTCTCTCTCTCTCTCTCCCTCGAATCTTTATTCTCAAATTCATTAGGCATTGGTTAGAAATCATCTCCTTTGTGTGTAGATAGATATATACATATTATATTTGTAAATAAATCTACTGAAAAAAATTTCACGAAACTTAATTTGAAGAAAAATGGAGGTAAGAGCACGAGCTCCCGGGAAAATCATTCTTGCTGGGGAGCACGCGGTGGTGCACGGATCAACTGCTATGGCCGCTGCTATCGATCTTTATACCTATATTACCCTCCGCTTCCCTACCCCTGCTGGTACTCTCCATTGATTCTCTTCTTCTTTATTTTTTTATTTTCTATTTTGTAATTTGTGGTTTATATGTTTAATAAATGAATGTAATTTGGTCTGTTGATATTGAATTGAATTGGATTTTCAAAAGGGTCTTTATAAGTTTCATTTTTCATAGGGAAGGTGCATAGTTTTGTTGCATTTTTGGTCACGTACATCGTGACCTTCCCCAACCCTGCTGATGCGGAGCCTTGTGCATTAGTTACGACATTTTGTAATCAAGACTGTTAAGATGCATTAATGATGGAGAGATCATAGTAAAGACTCGAAGAATTAGCTTCTTTATTCTTGGAGGGAATTTCTGTTAATATTCTGTTTGGACAATCAATTGTTTTCATTTTTGTATGTTATGATCAAATTTATCTGTTGCGGTACAAATGATTAGCTCTTATTAATTAGGTTTGAAGACAAAACTATGTTTTATGCGCATTCTTATTCCCTGTGAGACAACTATGCTGGTTAAACTTGTCTTAATAGTAGGTGGAGATTTTGAATTAGATAATGTATTGCCGTTGGTGGAACAATTGATGTCTGTTGAAAAGTGAACCATGTAGGTTCATCAAGTTGAAGGAACTCTTGATCTCGGTTCATTTTCATGTTAACTTACTAACAAAGCTTTGGAGAAGATCATGGTAAAGACTCGAAGAACTGTCGGCTTTTTTCTTGGAGGAATTTCTGCTAATCTTCTGTATGGACAATCAATTGTTTTATACTGTTATTGAGCTCTTAAAGATTTCTGAGGACTTTTAATCTGGTCAACCATGTAAATGGTAAAGGAATGAATCAAGTTGAAAAGTCGGTTCTGCTTTATGCACCTGCATTGCGTTTCATCTTATCTACAACTAGTTTGCTTGTCCTGTCTAAGTTCTCTTCAGTTTTAATCTAAAGAATATCCCTTGGTAGATGATTGCCAGTGTTCACTTTCCACTGTTATCATCTGGAATGGTTGGGTTAACCCAAAGAAAAGGCAATTCTCAATATTCTGATATATAGGATCTATATGGTTCTAGTCCCCTTTTCTGTTATGTGATTGGATAATATCTTAAAGTGAAGTTTACTAACTAGATTGTTCCTCATTTGATTTTGAATGTTGTTGGGAGTAGAAAATGACGATACACTGAAACTCCATCTCAAGGATATGGACTTAGAATTCTCTTGGCCCGTGGGAAGGATTAAAGAAGTTATCCCAGATTTGGGTAGTATTACTGTTTCTTCCCCAACATCATGTTCACTGGAGATCACTAAAGCAATCGCACTTCTTGTTGAGGAACAAAAACTCCCGGAGGCAAAAATCGGACTTTCTTCTGGTATTACAGCATTTCTCTGGCTGTACACTGCTATCCATGGGTGTGTATTTTCCATTCTCATATGGAAAGTTTATAGTGTTTGTAATACAAAGCGCTTTGTAAGATCTAAATTGTTTGATTTTCCTTGTTTCTTAGGTGTAAACCAGCGAAAGCTGTTGTTACTTCTGAGCTTCCATTAGGATCAGGTTTGGGTTCATCAGCTGCATTTTGTGTTGCTCTCTCAGCTGCCCTTCTTGCTTTGTCAGACTCTGTACGTCTGGATTTCAGTAACCATGGTTGGCAGATATTCGGGGAAAGTGAGCTGGAATTGGTGAATAAATGGGCTTTTGAAGGTGAAAAGATTATCCACGGGAAACCATCAGGCATAGACAATACAGTGAGCACATATGGTAAGTGACCAGAAAATCTAACAGGTTAATTTTATTACTTTTGCCGTTCATCAAGAAGTGTACGTTATTTTTTCTGCCATATTGCATGTCATATATAGCTTCTCTTGTCAAGGTTGTAGTGCAAGAATTACTTCCAGTTTAGTTAACTGCAGAACTGATGACTTATGGTATATGACAGGCAACATGATCAAATTCAGGTCAGGTGAGTTAACACGTATCAAGACCAATATGCCGCTTAAAATGCTGATAACAAACACAAAAGTGGGGAGAAACACAAAAGCACTGGTGGCCAGTGTCTCAGAGAGGACAGTGAGGCATCCAAGTGTTATGTCTTCCGTGTTTAATGCTGTTGATTCGATCAGCAATGAAGTTGCTTCTATTATCCAAGCACCCGTCTCTGATGATCTTGCCATAACTGAGAAGGAAGAGAAGTTAGAAGAATTGATGGAAATGAATCAGGGCATACTCCAGTGTATGGGAGTAAGCCATTCTTCCATAGAAACCGTGCTTCGAACCACATTAAAGTACAAATTGGCTTCCAAGTTGACCGGAGCTGGTGGCGGAGGCTGTGTTTTGACACTGTTGCCGACTTGTATCCTTTTTCGTAACCCTGCTTATATTTCTTTATTTTCTTGCAGCTTGCAAATTTGATTTCTTCAGTCCGCGTTTATCTGATCCCTCTGAGATTATGATAATTATCATTCATTTGTTTCCGTAACTGCATTATACAGTATTATCAGGATCGGTTGTGGATATAGTAGTTTCAGAGTTAGAGTCATTTGGATTCCAATGTTTGACTGCTGGAATAGGTGGAAATGGCATGGAGATCTGCTTCAGTGGGTTTTCATAGATGTTCAATTTGCCTCAGTCAGTCAGCTGCTCATAATATTGTTGTTGTAAGATCCATCTCTTGAACACCAATAATCGTTTTGGATCCCCCCACAGCCCCCCCCTTTGTTACTTGGAAAATGCTGATAATAATTGTTGTTTTTTGTAGATCAAATTTTCAGTTTTGTTTTGGTTTTATGGTTCTTTAAAAAGAAAGCAATGGCTATATAAAGTGGATTCTTGAATTTCAATTTTATATATATATATATATGGTAAGTATACTTAGGAAAAGAAAATATATACTAATTATATTACTTTTGAAAAATAGGACGGGACGGGACGGGCTCAACTTGCACGGGGCGGACTTTCCAGTTTTTCTTTAGTTTTTTTATTTAAATTTGACACATGATGGCTCCACTTAGGATTGGATTTTGCTTTTGGTTTGCGTTTGAGTTTGAGTTTTGGCGGGAGAACCTAAAAAATTGGTGGGAGTAATTCAAATTTAAATTTTTTTCTTCAAATAATCGTTCAATTCCAAATTTTTTACTCTTAAATTGGCGAGAAATGTTCAAATTCCAAATTGTTTTGGTTAAATTTTGAAATTTAACGTTTATTTGAAGAAAAAAAATTTGAATTTGAATTTTTCTCGCTAATTTTTTAGCTTCTCCCACCAAAACTCAAATCCAAACCCAAATTAAAACCAAAACTCAATTTAAGTAGAGCCGATAAGTCAATTAAATGGGTGGACCAGACCTCTTAAGATTGAACACTTTTGATATGAATCGGGTTCACTGGACCATGCGGTCCAAATTTGGACATATCACTGCATTTCCTTCTCTCTCCTCATTCTGCAGGGATGTGGTCAAATCTGGACCACATGGTCCACATGAACCCGGTCCATATCAAAATTTTCCCTTAAGATTCTACCATTTCCTATGGGTTTAGAAATTTTGAAAAAGAAAAAAAAATTATAATAATAGATCTTGATCGTCAGTGGATGATTGGAAGATCGTAAAGAAATGGAGAGGAGCTTTACCCCTGGAGATATTATCAAATATAAATTGTTGATAAGATTCCATTATAATCTTGATGCTAAATTACACTTGAGACTCCTTCAGTGTTGTTAAGTAATGAAGAGAGGCAGAGCTCTTTAAAATATTTGTCATCATTGTATACTTTTATTATGGGAATAAAGGTTTCACTTAAAAAATTATAAGAAACGTGATAATTTGTCAAATATAACACTGGCAAATTAGTCTAAATCGTTATTTTTGTATGTTTGGATTGTCGTTAAGATCCTCTTCGTTTAACTTTGATTTTTAATATCCTAGATATTTTTTTGACCTGCCAACAAAGGACATCCGACAATTTTTCTGTCTATTATCCCTCAAAATAGGCACGTGCCGTACATGTGAGATATATTTTAAGGGTATTTCAAACATTTTAACTTATTTTCTACAAGAATAACTTGAGTACTCAATTGTTAAACAAAATAACTATGTATACCCAATTTATATTAAACAAAAAATAAATCGCTAAACTCATCCCCTTCCATCTTCATCATCTGCATCAGGCTCAACTCACACTAAATTTGCCCAGCTCAGGCTCAACTCACACTAAATGCTCATAGCTCAACTCATATTTGATGTGAGCTATTTTTCTTAGCTCAAGCTCAACTCATCAGTAGCTAACGAGAAGCTCAGCTCAACTCATTTATTTACAAATATTTTTGAAAAAATACGATGACTTATAATATGAGTTTAATAACCAAGTTATACAAAATAAGCAAGAGATTGTATTAGCACAATGACATATAATAGAAATTTATATCTTTTTACTAATTATACTATGTAAAGATTCTGGTAAAAAAAGCTTAACAAGATATAAAATTAAACTAATGTAAACCAACAAAAGTCTAGCTACCAAATATTATAATCCTTATTAATAAATGTAAAAAGTCTTCTTATATAACCAATTTGATTTTTCTGGCATGTTTTTCCACCTGAAAAGATAAAAAATATAGTATTGTCATAAAAAAAAAGTATTTTGTAGATTAACAATTAATTATCATCAGTAATAAACGACAAGTAGTAATACACTTTGAGTTTCTCTTAATGTCATAAGTGACTCGAGCCAATCTCCTTCACAACTCAATGCTTGAACTGTTTTCGGGCAAAGAAGATCGATATTAATCAATAACTCTTCCACTTTGAGAAGATGAGAAGATTATAAGAGATTTCTAGGGTTGTCTTTGTTTATTTTCCTTAAGAATATGTGCAACTACTTTTTTAAGGGGTATGTGAGGCTATTTCTCCTTCACAACTCAATGTTTGAACTGTTTCCGGGCAAAGAAGATCGATATGAATCAATAACTCTTCCACTTTGAGAAGATGAGAAGCTTATAAGAGATTTCTAGGGTTGTCTTTATTTATTTTCCTTAAGAATATGTGCAAGTACTTTTTTAATGGGTATGTGAGGCTATTTTGTTATATATATATATATATATATATATATATATATATATATATATGTGTGTGTGTGTGTGTGTGTGTGTGTGTGTGTGTGTGTCGAACTCTATCTAGCTCAAGCTCGACTCATATTTTAGATGAGCCAAATATCTTGGCTCATGTATCGGTCATTTAGCTCATGAGTTGAGCTCGTCGAGTCGAATATCTTATCGAATCGTGAGCTACTCATGAGTCAGCTCAACTCATTTCTACCCCTAATCTGCATCATCATCATCATCTTTATCTAATATGTTTGATCTATCTTGAGGTTTTCGGGATGATTTCTGCTAGGAGTTAAAGGAAAACATAGATTCCTCTATAAATTAATATCTTAATGAGAAGGAAAATTTCAATAATCCTTTTAGTGCGTGTTTGGTACGCTGGAATGGAAAGGAAAGACCTTTCCACTTCTCTTTCCATTCCGGCGTTTGGTTGAGCAATTTGAAGTGGGAATGATCATTCCACGGGAATGACGATTCCAGGAAGAAGTGGGAAAGACCACTCCACACCAAAACCTATTAAATGGCCTTTCCAGGAGAAGCTGTAATCATAAATAAATAGTAACTGACATTTATACCCCTCTTTTTATTAATTATTACGTTCATTTTACATAGCAACGTATTCATATTTAGTCATAAATATTCTATTTCACTTAGTATAATTTATAGATGGTAATTTTATAAATATTTTTTTTTCTTGGTAGTAGTTTTAATCTATTTTTAATTTTAAAAGAAAAGATTTTTTTATTACTATGTTGACATTTTAATAAAAATAAATATGTTTCAACAATATATATATATATATATATATATATATATAATGTCAATGTTATTCAAGTAAGATTTTGTAATGAATGTTTAATTAGGTTTTATCACTAGTAAATGCTTAAAGGGCATATTCTGTTTAATTCCATTACATTCTGACATTAAAATATAGTTTTACCAAACACAGAAAATGAATTGACATTTCATTCTGCCTTTGTCTTCCAAACACTTGAATGGAAAGAGGATTCCGAAGTCATTCTGGGTGGAAAGCGATTATGTCCGGAAAGGGATTCAATTTCATTTCATTCCAGCGTACCAAATGTGCTGTTAGGTATTTAATTGAAGAAATTTATGGAAATATCCATGTTTCTTTGCAATTTGCTATTAGTTGAATTGGATAATGTTCTTTTAAATTAATGGGTGAAATTTCTGGGAAATGTCCATGTTTCCTTTGTAAAACAATATTTTAATGAGAAAGAAAACATAGATTCATTGCAAAATAATTGTTTGATTTTGGAAAACAATTACTTGATTTTAAAATGAGTTTTGATAATTGAATTCTATAGAGCTTGAATACAATTATGATAGAGTTTAAAATTATGTAATGAGTTGTGATTCTTGGCAAATTTCATAGAGTTTGAAATGGGTTTTGATAATGGTGTAGTTTGGAATGAGTTTTGATAATTGATAAATGAATTGCTTGGAATTATTAGCCATTTTAGTCATCAAATTATTTTTGAGCAGCCATTTTCATCCTTTTAACTTTTTTTAACTTTCTTCATCCCAATGATTTTACGAGCAGCCATTTTTGTCCTTCCGTGAAATAATTGTCTAAAAGCCTTCAAAATTGATGACGTGTCCAAACGGCTCTCAGATTGCCTCTCTCATGCAGGGGTAAAGATGGAAATTTCAAGTTAATAATTGGAGTAATTCATTTTAATAGGAATCAATCATTCTTACATTGAATCTCCTACTATGGTTAATTTCAGTACATGGAGTTTTTGGCTTTGTAAATCCACAACATTGCAGCTTGAATATGGGTCCATTCTTGGAGTGAAATCACCATCTATCACCCCAAACTCAAACTTAAGATCTTGAAATTCATTTTCATTGCCTTTGGAACATTTGTTTAGTTTGCCTTTCTGGAATCTTCATGGACTTTAGGGTTTCACTTTGCATTTCAGAAGAAATTAAATGAATTGAAGATGGAAGAACTATCTATGTTTAGAATATCCGAAAATTTATGTTTCTAGGGTTTTTTTGTTCTAAATTATGGAGGGAAAATGAGGACGGGGGTTGATATGGGTGGGAATAACTAACTTTACAAAGGAGACACTTAGTATACTTTGGAATTTCCATCATTACCCCTGCAGGAGAGAGGCAATCTGAGAGCCGTTTGGACACGTCATCAATTTTGACGAATTCTAGACAATTATTTGACAGAAGGAGAAAAATGGCTACTCGTAAAATCTTTGGGGATGAAAAAAATAAAAAATGATGAAAGTAGCTGCTCAAAAATAATTTGATGACCAAAATGGCTAATATTGAGTGAGTTCATAATAACCTAACATTGAAACACAATCTCACACAAACATTAGAACTTTCCAATGTCTCGTTATCATCAAAACAAGATTGATCACATTAGCTCTTAGGGATTATAGATGGGTTTAGGGATTTATTTTTTGGTGGATTTAAATTGAGTATACGTATTTATTTTATTTAACAATTGAGTACCCACGTTATTCTTGTGGAAATATGTTGAAATATCCGAAATACCCTTAAAAGTATCTTATGTGTTGACTATTTGATTGGGCAAACGGAAAACTAATAGCAAAATGAACGGATGTCCTTTGTTAGCAGATCGGAAAAGCATATAGAATGTTAAAAGTCAAAATTAAATGAAGAGGATCTTAACGACAATTTAGAAAATACGAAAATGACGTTTTGAAAAACAAATAAAAAAAATTCCAAATCGAAACTAATATGCTTATAATTTTTTTTAAATATCCTTATAAAATCTGGAACGATCCAATTAAAAGTGGACCCATAAAACGGTCGCATGAACATTTGTATGAGACTATTTTTAATTCGAGAAGTAATATCAAATAATTCGACAATTCAGATTTATAAGCACTCAACTTAGAAAAAAACGATATGAGCATTTTAACTAAATTGCTTAATTCCATCATTCTCCTCTCTTTTTCTCTTTTTGCCTTTCTTATTAAGAAGATAACAAATAATTTGAGACATCTTGTTTTTTATTTGGTGGGGACTGAGGTGAATGTGAACCCAACGAATATCGATTTAATGTCTAATCTTATAACTATTGCCTTGGCTAATTCATTAATTGATACAATTTGTCAAGGAATTATAGTATAATTGGCTTATTACTCTTGATTCGGAGCGATAAGTTCAAATTCAACCCTCATACCCTAATTTATAAATAAATAAATAAATAATTGTTTAGGAGCTCATTCATAAGTAAGGAAAGTAGAAAGGGTGTACATGTAAAATTAAAAATGTTATAAGGATTATTTGGAAAACAAAAACAACTAAATAAAATTCACTAATCCAAATTTTAATTAAATTCAAACTCTCAACTTGTAAAATAATCCAATTCTTACTGAATATCATATCATCATTACAGAAAGGAAAGAAAGAAAAAAAAACAGATCCCATAACTACATGGATTTCAAGCTTTGATCTCCCCAACAACCTCCTCACCAGAGCCAAAGAGCACTGAAAGAAGAGAAGTTCTTCAAGAATGGCTGAAGAAGACGATGATGATAGCTTTGGAGACATCACTTTTGCATCTAATTTCAATTCTTCCCAAATTAATGGACCGAATTCCACTATTGGAATCACCGATCTTGGTCCAACACCAAAAGATGACTTGGATTGGACCTTTAAAGATGTCGAATTAGTCGAAGCACCAACTGCTTCTCTTTGTTGAGCAGCTTCCTCCAAAGTGGAGTATACAACATCACCATGCAACTGCAGATCATGATAATTTAGTGCTTCAATGTTTGCCAAGTCCCTGTCCACATCTTCTAAAGTAGTTGTTTCATCAAAAACAGCAGTGATTATATTCTTGTCCAAAATCCGTAAATTCAATCCATTATTGTAAGCAGCATCAAACAGGAAAATGAAATTCTCATATTCCTCACTCAATACCTTATCTCTTCTCCTATGGTAGATAGCTACAATTTGCTCACTCTCTTCAACTAGACCCCGTGCCAATTTTTGTCGAACATCTACTTCACCACAAGAATTTAAAATCAACTCTTCACTAATCGATTCATGGACATTCATATCAGCTTTCAATCTGAGACTCAACTTCCTCAACAAATGGATCCTTGCTGCTTAATTCCTCTGTATCTGGTTTAGATTCGGTTTGAATTTGAACAATACTTCCCTCATTTAGGCTCTGCAGCAATACCCCCTCATTTTCCTCTTTTATTGACTCAGCATTCTCAATTCTCCCATTCTTGCTGTTTACTTCATCAACTAAAATTTCATCAAATACTTGATGACCCAATTGATCTTCTGATTTGTCAATTTGTTCATCCTCGACATTTCCATTCCCATTTAATTCTTCATTTGGCATTTCCACATGTTCCTCAAACCTTTTACAAAATGCAGCTGCAAACTGCTCCGAACTCTCATTGGGATGATTAAATATGTGACTGCATGACCAAGTGTAAGCCCTGTTCCTTAAGCTCTCTTTAGTCAATGCGATCTTCTCTATTTCCTCAATCTGGTAGAGCTGAAAATAATCCCTACATCTATCCCTCCATTCTCTGGCCCCAATGCCTTAAAAAATAGGGAAGTCTAACCTTGTGGATTTATAATCTACTTTGTCCTTCCTTATAGAAGCATTCATGGCTGTTAAGCAAGAATTTATGGTAGTCATTTGTCCTATCACCCCCTCAAATTGTTTCTGTAAAATCTCCTGACCTTTCCCAATGGCTTCTAACTTAATTTTTTGTTCTTTTAGACTTAGTAAGAGTTGGTCATTAGCCCTCCTTTGAGCCTCCAAATAACCATGGATCTTCTTGTTATTAGTCATATTCCCACAAGTCAAGAGGAACAACTGCTCTGATACCATTTGTCATGTACCCACTCAACGATACACACAAATCTTAGACAAACACACCTAATTGCATCTAAGTGGCCGCAGCCCCAAGCATTTCAACAGCAAGAATAGAGAATATGATTATATATATCAACACCACTCTCAATACACAAATAAATCCTCTACTAATAATTCCACTATGTCTGATAATAAAAGTTAACTAATTCAGCAAACTGTAATAATTATCATTCCCTCAATATACTGAAATAGTAAAGCATAAAGTAACTCAAAACATCAGCTAACATCCGTCTTAACATCCATTCAACACAGCTGATTCACTATGCTAAAACTATCAACAATATAATATCTGAAATATAAGAAGATGAGGAAATAAGAAAACTCAGTAATGTAGTCCCAAGCTGCAATTACTCTTCCACAGTCCCCAGATGAACTCCAAAGCTATTAGGGAGGGAAAATAGGAATCAAACTCTTTAGCAAGTGCAATCTCCACTTCAGTCCAATTCAGCATCAAACAGAGGTAGCAAATCCACAAGCTAATTAGTAACCAGAAATGGGGGAATGATAGAGAGAATTAGAGTCTAATGGAGCGAGGGAAAGGTGATAAGAATGAAGGAAATTGTTTCCTAGAACGAAGAAGGCCGCAGCCAATTTTGAGATAATTTCTGTATACTTTTCGATGCCCCTCTTCTGCAATGATCTTCATTTTTATATGTAGGGTTTGGATTCCAAGGATGATCCTCTCCCTCCAGCTCAGCTCCATCTCTGACTCTCACTAGAATCAACAGCAGACAATGAAGATCCTTTGGCATCAAATGGGAGCTCAACAGCTCACTGAAATTGCAATGCTCCTTTCCTTTTTTGCTTCGACATAATGCCCAAATATAGATACTCAAAACTGTGTAGTTTTGAGTCAAACGACAACACTCTAATTAAATAAATAAACTAATTACAGCCAAGTCCTTCCACTTTCAGTTAATTTAATATTTAGTTTTCCCTCCCTCCCAT
Source organism: Vinca minor (assembly GCA_026122235.1). Taxonomy (NCBI): domain Eukaryota; kingdom Viridiplantae; phylum Streptophyta; class Magnoliopsida; order Gentianales; family Apocynaceae; genus Vinca; species Vinca minor. The sequence goes on along the minus strand of JAOCZM010000100.1, from coordinate 2,061,691 downwards.
ACCAGTCATGACAAGTATACGGAAGAGTGGTAGGGTTATGGCTTCGAGGATCCAGATCTTGGTGTGGTGCTGGTGGTTTCTGGTGGCGGCGATGGTCTCTTTCTTTGCATCTCTGACGATGTGAAGGATGCCATGGATTCCGACGACCAAGATCAGAAGAGAGGTGGGTGGGTTGGATGGGGTGGTTGAAGAAGAAGAAATGGTGGGTGAGTATTTTTAATGTAATTTACTATAAATGCCTCTTAAATTATGTGAGTTGACTCAATTTTTTCACTCTAATTTCAGCTGACCGACAGTTTTTGGACGGAAGGACCTTACATACAAAATTAAAATTATTTAAGGATGACAATATACAGAAATAATAATTTGGAACTTAGTTACCGAAACAAAAGAAAATAATTTATGGGCATAATTCACTAATTAGCCTTAAAAAGTATATTACTTTTTACTTTTAAATTTTTTATTATATCATTTAAACAAATTATATTATAAAATGAAAAGAATATCTAGCAAAAGATAAAAAAATGTAATATTAGTATTGTTATTGAATAACTACTTTATTTTTTTTTCTTAATTTTTATGAAATGTTCTAAATTACCCTATAATACTCTATTCGTTTCAAATAATTTGTCTACTTACTATTTTGTACTTGAATTAAAGTTACATAAATTTTTATAATGAAATATAATAAAATATTAAAAATAACTTATTTAATTTTACTCTCAATTTAATTATATATTATTTATTTTTTCAATTTGAAAATGGAGTAAGGAATGATTTTAGAACTCAGAAATGTAGCTCAAGTGGAAAGTACCAACAAAACGCTGCCGTATTTATCTTATCTGCACATAAAATGAATGAAAGGCGCTTGTCTGGAGAAACCATAGCACAGTTGCTCAGTTTGAAAATTGAAAGTGCAAATAACTTGGTCTGTCAATGGCCAAAGACTCGGAGAATGGAGCTTTCATGGAGAAATTCAGGCTTGAACCAGACTCTTCTTCACCACAACTTCCCTTAAGTTGCCTCACTTTTGCTATCAAGGACATGTGACTGTTTTCTCTTCTCCCTCTTTTCTTTATTTCTTCTCCAATTCTTGTTCTCTGATTTTATTGTATTTTATTCTATTTAACAGAATAATATTGATATTTTGACTAACAAAATACCTTAATTTTTGGTTACATATCCTAAACGACTTATATTAAGGAACGAAGAGAGTATTTGATATTCGATGGGACCAAAGATTTGACTTGATTAAATAAAAAAATGCAGATGGGGGAGACTTTAATTTTATCTGCTGTTTACCTGTGGTATATAGAATGAAATGGAGGGATGTATTCATGCGAACAACCACACAAAAATCCTATATTGATTCATGTAGCCGATCCCAATTGGGATTAGGGCTTTGTTGTTGTTGTTGTTGTGTTTTACCCTGTGGTCTGATGTAATTTAAAAGTGGCATTAGTATGATTTAAAGTTTGCTTAAATCAGATTTGATATCAAGGGATATGTGACTGGATTTGGAAATCCTGATTGGGCGCGAACTCATTCTGCTGCAACATCTACTGCACCAACTGTTTTGGCTCTTTTGAGGGCAGGTGCCACTTCTGTTGGTAAAACTGTCATGGATGAAATGGCCTACAGGTAAATCAAGCATATACTTTTTGTGTAGTATGAATGAATGTAGCTTTTAGTTAAAAGTTCTCCAGATACTTAAAGTAGAATGCTCATGGTAATTTCCTTTTCCTACTTTTGCGTAGCGAAACTAATATTCAAGGCATCCTACATTATAGTGTAGTGCACTTTACATCCGCATACTAATGAAGAATTCAAAATTCTTTTTTAAATGAATTTGTAGTTGTTTTCTTCATCCTCAGATGCTAATTTCTTATCCTGAATGCTAAAGCTAGATTGAATTTTTTTTATTTTATTTTATTTTAGCCGTCCCCAATGAGATCAGGGACGAAGTCAGGAATTGTCTGTTGGGGGCGAAAAACTGCAACAGTATACCGACCTACCTATAAAAGCTGAACAAAAAAAAAAAAAAAAATTGGGGGGCGAACTTGATAAAAAATTCCGAACTACATATAAAAATTACTATATCTAGTAGTATTTTAAAAATCTCGGGCCCCCCTCCCCCCCCTAGAATAGTCCCTGAATGAGATCAAGAGATCGTTCGTCTTCATTCCATTTAAAGATACAAGGAATTTCCTTAAAGTTGCGCCCTTCCTTTGCTAAAAACACTTCCTTTGGCAGTATAAATGGAGAAAACGCGCATTATGGGACTCCCACTAATCCATGTGCACCAGATCGTGTACCTGGAGGATCTTCTAGTGGATCTGCAGTCGCAGTTGGTGCAAAGCTAGTGGATTTTTCCTTGGGTGAGTTTTCTTGTTAGCGGAAAAATCTTTTTGGAACGTTTAGCCGCAGCTAGATGAACATAAAAAATATTTCTTCCAAAACAGGTACTGACACTGGAGGAAGTGTAAGAGTTCCTGCTTCATATTGTGGGATTTTTGGGTTCCGGCCTTCTCATGGAATTGTGTCAACTACTGGAGTTACTCCACTGGCGCAGAGTTTTGATACAGTAGGTGAGGAATACTGTAGTATTGATCTGTGCAGACTTAAAAAGACATGCATGCAAACAATCTACCTGAAATTTGTCAGTTTTATCTCATAAAGAAGTCTTTAGCATTGATTTACATGGTTGGTTTTTCACCCAAAATACCATTTAGGATGGTTTGCGCAGGATCCTCTGATCTTGAAGCAGGTTGGAAAGATTCTTTTGCAATTGCATACAAGCTCTACGAAACCAGATAAATTTTTTATTCCAGAGGATTGTTTTAAGCATCTGAGCTTTCCAGGCGATCGATTAAGTGATGTACTTGCTAAGTCAGTGGCGAAAGTATTTGGAAGTAAGTTTATCTTATGACCATGTTACTTGAATGTTCCGTTCATGGCTTTTACCATTCATGTGCATTCTGTAAAGCACATAAATCTAGCACCTATTGTTACATAATCCTTTGTAAATTCCCATAGGAAATCAACTAATAATCTAACCTAAGGAATCATTGTGAGGAAGGACGATCAGTAATGGGAGTAAAAGTACTTCCTGAAGTTCTGTGAACATATTTGTTAGCGAGTTTCACATGCACAGAATCAACTTTGCAGGTGATGCCTTACAATATCTGAGTCTGGGAAATTATATCGAGGACAAGGTTTCAAGTTTGAAGCATTTTATAGACCTTGGTGCTGGAAGTCAGAAATATAACATATCATCGTTGGCAGCTCTTTCAAGTGCCATGCGGTCACTTGAAAGGTGAAGGCTCTCTATATGTATCTGTTGAAAGCATATAATTTGATGAGCAAAATGTTTGATGGTGTCTTTAGCATTTTGTAGCTCTAATTTTTCTACCTACTTGCTCCTTAACTTTCTATATTAACAATGTAGATATGAATTTAAGATGAATCACGGTGAATGGGTTAGTAAAGTCAAGCCTAATCTGGGTCCTGGTATATCAGAACGAGTGTGGGAAGCCCTCAAGACAACAGATGAAGGAATAGATGTCTGCCTAGCCGTTAAGACTGAACTAAAGGCTGCTCTCGGTGCTCTCCTAGGGGTGATCTCTCTCTCTCTCTGAGTAACCATACTTTCTTTATTCTAGGAATATGCATGCGTAAGTACATTTTGTTTGTGCTCGAACGAGGGGTTCGGTGATTGGCCTACCAAGGAACATAAATATTATAACTTCTTGTCCTGAACTACAAGATTGTGAAAAAGTTTCAGAAGCACCATACTGAAATTTTACATGATCATTACTCATCCTACCTGATGACAGATTTTGGAATGCAATCCTCTTTGGTCAAATGCATTTAATTTCTTTCTACTTTTCTGATTTTATGCATCCAACTGTTGCTCCTCATAAATCAGTATGATTCTCTATGATTTGAAGTGCCATATTTAAAGCTAAAGTTTTGAATTATACATATAGAAGTTTGGTTCTTTTTCAGTTTTACTATTTGAAGCATTTTATAGTCCTTTGAATCTGTGTCTTTCTTTGATATCAAGTAAGTATTGAATTAAGATAAAGCATAGGATATCCAAATCTCCATCCTCTGTGTTCTTAACTCGTTATCGTCCTTTTAATAGTGTAACTACATGTTCAGGATTTTGGGATTCTTGCACTGCCTACAGTACCTGGACTGCCTCCAAAACTGCAAACAGACCCAAGCTCCCTAGAAATATTTCGCGCTCAGGCTTTTAGCTTGTTATCAATTGCTGGAGTTTCAGGATTTTGTCAGGTATCTTTCTACTCGCGCCAACACCCTCAATAGCAGATGCACGTGTTCTCTTTAGACTATGGTGCATTTGCACTGGTTTTCAAAACGCAAACAATGCACTTTTTTTTCACCGTGTCCCGTCTTTCCTCTTACACACAGCAATTCACTTATTTTATTCTCAGAATAACTTTGCGTTACCTAGAAACAGTTCTGATATGCTTCTTTGAAAACAGGTAAGCATACCACTAGGGATGCATGAAAATCTTCCCATCTCAATTTCTCTGTTGGCAAAACATGGTTCAGATGGATTATTGTTGAATGTTGTAGAGGGTATCTATGGCACTCTCAAGGAGCAGTTTCAAACTGCTGAATACTGATTTGCTGAATTCCATTTCTTGCTACATTCATATTCTGAATTGTATTCAACTTTCTGTTATTAATGGTCTTTTTTTTTTTTTTTTTTAAAAGACTTATTTCAATGGTCTACCAAAGGAAAGAAAAAAAGGAGAAATAAAATAAAAAAACAGGTGGGCCAAGGCCTGAGGTCCATATTTTTTTAAAAGGCCTAAGGCCTACCATCATAAGTTGGTAAAGTCCATGGATGTAAGATGGAATGATCCAACTGTATTTATCAATTAAACAACAAGAATAATAATAATAATAATAATAATAATAATAATAATAATAATAATAAAAGCAGCTACCATAACATAAAACAAGTTATTATCTGAAGAAAAATGAAAATAATAAATATATTTTTTGTTTTATCTAGACAAGAATAGAAGATGTATCAATTGCAAGAATCCTGCATATGGGCTGTTCTTCTACTCTTCCCTCAACTGACCACTCCCATATATAAATGCCTCCATTTCTTGGTTTCTCAATTTTGCCTTTAATTTAGGTATATCTGCAAGAAGTATATGGTTAATTGCACTTTACTACTATTAAGTTAGGTGTGTAGTTCTCCAGTCTTTGTAGTTTTAGTTGATGCACTAAAATTTATTTTGTTAATTGCAATTTATAGTGTGAAATGCTAAAATTTTGATATGTACATAGCACCTATCAGTCGCTTGATAAAAAATTGAACGTTTGAAATCACATTTTTAAACAAACAAGTGTTGTAAATATGTGATATCTACCATTAAATTTTGCTTGTTCTTCTGCATTGTAGATGAGAATGACTCACGCCCACAGCCCATTTTACATGAATTAAGGGTAGTCCACATTTGTAGATAGGTTCGCTCATTTCGTGAGAGAACTGTATGGTCAGTTCGACAAGATCGTTTGCCAAAGTTCACCAATCATTGACTAAATGAATATTCTCTCCTGCGAGACACCCTTTACGCGTCAGCAGCACACGTGAGAAAGAAACTGAATTATCACGTGCCAAAAAAGAAAAGAGAAAAATTGTACTCCTAACCATGGTAGTTAAACTCGCGAGTTGACTCGTATCCTACGAGTTTTAATGGGTCTTCCGAGTTAGATCCTACGTAGAATCGGTAATCCGGTAAGATCGGTGTAAACTCGTAAGATCTGACTCAGGAACGTAGGATCGGTTTGATCCCACGAGTCACTCAAAACTAAAGTCTTTAATTTTTTATTTTTTTTTGCTGAAACACTTTATATTTTCTATTTTTTTAATCATTTCTTATACTCAGAACTGATACTTGGAGATGTATACAAATTTATATATCTCAGGAGATATTTGAATTTTAATTAAAAATCGAAATTACGCACATTTTACCAATTAAATTAACCCTGGTTGACTTTCTTGCTGAATACTTAGTTATTAAAAATGAAGTTTTACCATTTGAATCATATTTCAGCAATAGGTAAATTATTTGCTTTCAAATTATATCTCGTTTCTTGTTATTGCTAAATTATTTTTTTAATTAATTATTATTATTATTATTATTATTATTATTATTATTATTATTATTATTATTATTATTTGGCTAGTGATATTGCCAAGGCAATTATCTTCCTGCCAAGGCAAATTCTGTGCAAAAACCAACTTTACCCTTAAGTTTAATAAACTCAAATGGTAATTGAGAAGCAAAGTAAAATTTACTAAATTTACCACATGGTAATTGAGAGTAAACTAAAAACAAATCCCATATACTCCACTTATTCATTTTCTTCTCTCTCTCTCTCTCTCTCTCTCTCTCTCTCTCTCTCTCTCTCTACCTCCGCCATCATAACAACCCCTTACAGTTTCTTAATAAAAAAAAAAAGAGAAGAAAATTCATCTTGAAGAGAATATCTTAACAGGGAAATTGTCAATTTTTAAAATAAAAGCAATAAAAATGATCAAGTCTGGAAGAGTTCTAATTTCTAAAGCACCAATCTTGACCGAGAAACATCAAATCTTGACTGGGCGTACATGCATAGTAAAGAGTATCTTTATGTTCTTCATGGGTTGTTTTTATTGAAAATATGATCAAATTTTCTTTGTGGCACGAAATATTAAACAACTTTTGATGGTGAATTCAACATGTGAATAAGAGAATTTCTCATAAAATTAGTTGGACAAAATAGCTAGCAGTTTGAAAGATTGGTTGCCGGTGACAGCGATGGATGTGGCGGTGGGGGCGGAGGTAGAAAATGAGAAGAAAGAGGGAGAAGGATAGGAGAGAGAATGCTTGGCGGTGGTGGTAGTGTGGCGAGGAAGGCGGGCAAAAATGAAGGAATAGGAGAGAGAAAATCATTTGTGTCTTCTTTTTAATTGATGATGTGATAAATATGGTAAATTTTACTATGATGACTCTCAATTATTATTTCCGTCTTCCTTTTGGAGATTGCTTTTTCCTAAAGCCTCTATTACTCACCTTACTGGCCTTTCTTCTGACCATCGTCCTCTTTTGTTAGATACCTCCCCCAACAACCCTTCCTGGCCTAAACCTTTTCGCTTTGAGGAAATGTGGACTAAGGATAGTGGATCCTTTCAAATTGTTGAGGATTCTTGGAAGGAATATGTTAATGGTTCTCCTATGTTTAGGTTGGCTGGGAGCATTCATAATGTCAAGAATGCCCTCAAAATGTGGAACCGACATTGTTATGGTCATATCCAGTCTAACATTAAGACTCTTCATCATGAAATTGATTGTCTGCAATCCCGACCTCAAACTAATGTTACTATTTGTAGTTCTAAAAAAGCTCAATCTGCCTTGGATGATCTCTTGAATAAAGAATTAATAATGTGGAGAGAAAAATCTAAATGTCGTTGGCTTCAAGATGGTGATGCAAGTACAAAAATTTTTCATTTATCTACCATCATTCATAGAAGGAATATCGCCATTGATAACATTCATAATTGTGATGATATTTCTGTTAGTGGTTGGGAGAACATTGGAGCACTTTTTGGTGATTATTTCAATAATTTGTTTGCTTCTTCTCTTCCTAATTTTCCTCTTAATCTTGAAGGTCTTATTACTCCCACTATTACTGATATGCATAATAACTCTTTGTGTGATATTCCTTGTGCTTCTACTATCAAGAACATTGTCTTTTCTATGAAAAATGGTAAGAGTCCGGGGCCGGATGGAATGACTGTGTGTTTCTATAAGGTGTATTGGCATATTATATCTGATAAAGTGATTAGTGCGGTTCAACATTTTTTTGAGCATGGTCACATTTTGAAGTCCCTTAATCACAATTTCATTGCCCTTATCCCTAAGAATGCTAATGCATACAAAGTGGACCACTATAGACCAATTGCCCTCTGCAATCTGATTTATAAAGTTATAACTAAGATCATTGCATCTAGAATCAAACCTTTACTTGAACATATCATATGCCCTGCTCAAGCTGCCTTTATTCCTAATAGGTACATGAATGATAACATCATCGTCTCTCATGAGATCATGCATCATTTAAATAAAAAGAAAGGTAGGATGGGCTTGATGGCCCTTAAAATAGATATGGCTAAAGCATATGATAAAGTGGAATGGAACTTTCTTGTTTGCATACTTAGGAACCATGGCTTTAGTAATAAATCTATTTCCATTATTCATAACTGCATCTCCACTACTTCTTATTCTATTTTGATTAATGGTTCCTCTTATGGTCATTTTTTTCCTAGTCGAGGCCTTAGACAAGGGGGTCCTATGTCCCCGGCCCTCTTCACGATTTATTTTGATGTCCTGTCTAGGCTTATTACTAGGGCTGAAAATGTTAAACATATTCATGGTATCAAGGTTTCTAGAAATAGCCCACGTTTTTCTCATCTTATGTTTGCTGATGATCTTACTATTTTTTGCCGGGCAAATGTTAATGAAGTTATTTCTGTTAATAATTGCCTCTCTAAATTCTGCGATTGGTCTGGTCAAACTGTCAACTATGATAAATCCTTGGTCCATTATAGCAAAAATGTTGATCCTGATACTAAACTCTATCTTTGTAATATTTTGGGTATTTCTGAATGTAACCAAAATGCAAAATATTTGGGTTTGCCTTTTTGTAAAATTAGATCTAAAAATGAAGCTTTTTATGATGTCATTGAGAAACTTAGATCTAGATTGAGCGGGTGGAAAATGCATAACCTCTCTCAGGCTGGTAGAACTGTTCTTATTAAGTCTGTTACCCAATCTATTCCTCTTCATGCAATGTAGTCGTTTTTATTGCCTATTTCCATTTGTAATAAAATGGACTCTTTGATTAGGGATTTTTTTTGGGGTTATAAAGAAAAATCTGGTCACCACCTTTATCTTAAATCTTGGGACTCCATTTGTAAACCGAAAGATGTGGGGGGGCTTGGGATTAGAAAGTTCTTTGATTTTAATAGAGCTCTTATAGGCAAACTTGAAGGGATTCATGGGCGGAAACTCGTTCCAAACACCCATGGATCCTCCCCTGAAGGATCCGCTCATATGAAACAATTCGAAAAACAGCAAGAAAAACTTACGTTTTTGGATTCAAGAAGCTACATCTTGAATGGAGGTTGACGTTTCTTGGATTCAATCTGCCACCAATTGATCTCCCTTGCGGAAAGTCCCTCTACCGGTATCCACGCGACGAAACGGGCATCGATTGCTAGCTCTTCGTCTTTTCTGATTTTCGGAATTAGAGAGAAAAGGGAGAGGCTGAAACTGAAATCTGATTTCAGAGACTTGGTAATATTTCGGCTGAAAAATCATGTCCTAGGGTTTCGGCCAAGAGATCATTATATAGGGTGTGAGAGTTTGTTCCCATAACCAACTCTCACATCCTCAACTCCTCTCGCAGTAGGAGTCTCTAACTCCCACGTCCCCTAGACTTCGCTGGTAGTGGGAGTCCTTATCGGATAATAACTCCCACGTAATCCCAGCCTATAGTAAAATACCGAAATTGCCCCTATCTCTAATTCGAATAATAAACACTTTATTATTTTCGGAAAGACTGAATGTCGGATACAATGAACCTAGACACATTCTAGATTCATTGAATGCGGACATAAAGCTCGTTAGCTGCGTCTATGAGTGTGACCCCGTAGGTTCATCTCACAATGGCAATGAAAACACACTTAGTAGTAGTATGTGTTCATAAATCACAAGCGGTCCCTAGCAGGGACATCGTGACTACCCAAAGTGAATGAATATACAACTGAACCTAATATCAATCCACTATTTAATCCCTTTGTCTCGCGATATCCTAATTAAGCATAAGGCATGGTGGTCGTCACCCTTATTAAGCTTAATTGTATTTATGCTCGATCTCCGAGTAGATCTGCTTTGACAAATAGCATTTGATAACCACTTTATCAAATACATTTGAGCACGACCATGCATTTAAACAATCTTTCCCTATCGAGGGGCCCATGGATATCTCTCTCTAATAATAGAGAGGGACAAATTCCTTACAATGTCTCTCACATTCAAGCTATGATAGGACACTACATCCGATCTCGGCCGTATTGATTACTCTGTTACAAGTAACGTCCCGATCGAGTCAAAACGTGGCTCCATTCATACTAGAATCAATGAAGACATAAGGTCTAAGGATTCTAAAATAGTATTGAGGAAGTAATACTTATGACTTAAGACCATGAAGTATTACTTCTCGACGTGATCACGTCCCAATACAATGTATCCCTATATATTGCATCTATGATGTGATTTGTATCCATTACACATGATCAGTAAAACAAGATCATCAATCAACAATCATACTAGTTTTATGTCATAGTAATTAAGCATTACATAAAACTAGGGACTACTAGAATAGTAATTACATAAGCTAATGAGTTTTACTATCAAATCACACATTTGATAATCAAAAGCAAAATTAACTATTCAATTACATGCTCAAAAGATAATAAAACGCACAACATGTGCTAATGGTCCTAGGGCACTACTAACAAAACTGACTTGGCAGATTGTGCAAGATATCTCTAAACCTTGGGTTAAATTGATTAAATCTAAATATTTGCGAGGTAAGAATTTTCTTGACCTTGACTCTTGTCCATCTGGTTCTTCTTGGATTTGGAAATCTTTATGGGAAGGCAGGGATGTGATGAAAGATGGTATTTGTTACCAAATTGGGAATGGTCTCAATATTAACATATGGAATGATCCTTGGATCCACAGTTTACTAAATTTTAAACCTATGGCTCCCTTGCACATTTCTAATGTTCCTTGCAAAGTTTCTGATTTAATTGATAGGGATCTCAATATCTGGAAGGTAAATTTGATTACAAATATTTTTCCCAACAATGTTTCTACAGAGATTTTTAAAATTAAACTACCTCAACGTGAGGAAATTGACACACTGGTTTGGGCTCCCTCTACGTCAGGGTCCTATTCTGTAAAATCAGCGTACTTATTTAACAACAGGAACAAGTTTGTGGTTGGTAACACCAACAATGTACTTTGGAACAAACTTTGGAATACTCACCTTCATGGCAGGCATAAAATGTTCCTTTGGAAATGCCTCAACAATATCCTACCAACAAGCAAAAGGCTTCAACCTATCTTCAAAAGGGAAGATCTCTGCCTCTTTTGTAATTCAAATGTTGAGTCTATAGAACATGTTTTCATAAAATGTCCAATTTCAAAATTTATTTGGTTCCATTCTACTTGGCAATTCAAAATTGAACCTTTTATGAACTGTTCTATAATTTCTTGGATTGTTGATTATTTGCTTAATACTAATGATGGTTTTCTGGCTAAAGGTGAGAAGGAGAGGTTTTTGAACTTTGTTGCTGTAATGATGGAGACCATTTGGATGCTCAGGACTTCTCTTCTACATGACAAATCTATCTCAGATTGGCTTTCCATTACATAAATGATTGAAGACAAATCAGCCACTTATTGGAATGCTATGCTTCAAAGGATAAAATCTTCTGTAAAAATTTGCAATTTTGTTTGGCATTTTCCGCCAAAAGGTTTTTGTAAAATTAATTTTGATGCAAACTGGGACTGTAATACCCCCTCTTATTTTGCTTGTATTTTGACAAATGATGATGGCAAAACTCTGGGAGCTTGGACAAATAGATCACTAGAAGTATCAGTCTTTGCTGCTGAAACTGAAGCAGCAAACTTTTGTTTTGCAATTGGTGAGGACATCCGTTGCTCTAAACTTATCATTGAATGAGATGCTCTATTTGCTATCCAAGCTTTTTTAGGTGTGAAGAGCATGGAAAGTTGGCAGAGCATAAACTCTACTATGAAGGGAAGAGATTACCTAAGAAGAAATGCAAAATGGCAAATGGCTTTTGTACCTAGAAACTGCAATACTTTTGCTCACAATTTAGCCAAATGGGCCAAATGTAACAATTATGTAGGTTATATCTCCCCTGATTCTGTTCCTCTGTCTACAGGGCGTATTTGTAATAGTCTAGGCTCGGATCTAGGTTCAAGCTCCTTGAGAGTTGTGCCAAGTTCTGATGTCAATTCTTCTAATATAAATGACAACTGAGGTATTATTCATCAAGAAGTGTACGTTATTTTTTCTGCCATATTGCATGTCATATATAGCTTCTCTTGTCAAGGTAGTAGTGCAAGAATTACTTCCAGTTTAGTTAACTGCAGAACTGATGACTTATGGTATATGACAGGCAACATGATCAAATTCAGGTCGGGTGAGTTAACACGTATCAAGACCAATATGCCGCTTAAAATGCTGATAACAAACACAAAAGTGGGGAGAAACACAAAAGCACTGGTGGCCAGTGTCTCAGAGAGGACAGTGAGGCATCCAAGTGTTATGCTTGGTTTAAAAAAGCGCGCCTAGGCGCGAGGCGACGTGAGGCGAGGCTGAAAACGCCTCCGGGGGTTTGAGGCGAGGCGTGTCCACGAGGCGAGGTCGAGGAGAGCTTGTGGCGATTGAGGCGATTCCTTCTCTTTTTTTTTTTTTTTTTTTCTGGTTCTCTTCTCCCTCCTCCTTCTGGTTCGCTCTTTTTTTTTTTTCTTTAATTTGTTTTTTCTTTTTCCTTTAAATCAAGGGATCTACTAATGATTTCTTTAGATAAAAAATTTGTTTTTTATTTTGAACTCCTTTTGATGATTTCTTTTTTCTTTTTCTTTTTTTTACCCATATAATAGTTCTTTTTTATTTTTCTTTAAAAAAAGTCTGTTGACCAAACCCCTCTTTTAAAAAAAAATTAAAAACAACTATTTCAAAATAAAAACAAAATCTCAGCATACAAATGTTGTCATCTCTCTTCTCTTCTATATTTTTTTCTAATCTCTTCACCCATACCTTGTTCTGAATCAAAATTCATCACCATCTCCAATATATAAGAATTTTTATAAAAAATTGCGCCTCGCGTCCATGAGGCGCTCGCCTCGAACGTTCGCCTCACGCCTCATCGCCTCGGAGCGCCTCACGCCTTTTAAAACTAAGGTGTTATGTCTTCCGTGTTTAATGCTGTTGATTCGATCAGCATTGAAGTTGCTTCTATTATCCAAGCACCCGTCTCTGATGATCTTGCCATAACTGAGAAGGAAGAGAAGTTAGAAGAATTGATGAAAATGAATCAGGGCATATGGGAGTAAGCCATTCTTCCATAGAAACCGTGCTTCGAATCACATTAAAGTACAAATTGGCTTCCAAGTTGACCGGAGCTGGTGGTGGAGGCTGTGTTTTGACACTGTTGCCGACTTGTATCCTTTTTCGTAACCCTGCTTATATTTCTTTATTTTCTTGCAGCTTGCAAATTTGATTTCTTCCGTCCGCCTTTATCTGATCCCTCTGAGATTATGATAATTATCATTCATTTGTTTCCGTAACTGCATTATACAGTATTATCAGGATCGGTTGTTGATATAGTAGTTTCAGAGTTAGTCATTTGGATTCCAATGTTTGACTGCTGGAATAGGTGGAAATGGCATGGAGATCTGCTTCAGTGGTTTTTCATAGATGTTCTCAATTTGCCTCAGTCACTCAGTCAGCTGCTCATAATATTGTTGTTGTAAGATCCATCTCTTGAACGAGTAGTTTTATCTTGGTAGGCTACTAAGTTTAAAACTTACATCCAAACCAATCAATACAATACACGTAGGAAAGAGAATTGAACTTATATCAATTCTCTTTCATACGTGTACTGCACTCATTAGTTTGGATGTAACTTATAAACTTAGTAGCCTACCAAGATAAAAAATTTCCTCTTGAACACCAATAATCGTCTTGGATCCCCCCTTTTTGTTACTTGGAAAATGCTGAAAATAATTGTTGATTTTTGTAGATCAAATTTTCAGTTTTGTTTTGGTTTTATGGTTCTTTAAAAAGAAAGCAATGGCTATATAAAGTGGATTCTTGAATTTCAGTTTAACCGATGAATCAAAGGATCTGTTTGTCTATCCTTTTATTTTGGTTGTCACAAAATATTCGTTTTCTTAAAATGGATATAATTCTTCGAACTCTTATAACTAAGCTCATGTATTTAAAAAATGAACACTTCTGATATGGATCGGATCCACTGGACCATGTGGTCCAAATTTGGTCACATCATTGCATTTCCTTCTCTCTCCTCATTCTGCATTGATGTGGCCAAATCTGATCCACATGGACCCGGTCAATATCAGAATTTTCGAGTCCATATTAGAATTTTCCTTAAAAAATACAAGTTCCATTAACATATCAATCGTTTTACATTTTAAAAATATAATATTATGGCAACTTGATCGTACCATTCTCTTTGATTCTTGTCCAAAATCAATTCTCCCTACTTCTTGTCCAAATCCAATTTGAAACATAAAATATTTCGAAAATTTTCCATAATATTTATTTTGATCTCACACTAATAAAGTTGTTTCCAACACTATCTATGATCAAGAAGGAAATTTGAGGAAAACGCAGTAGAATATATATATATATATATATTACATCCAGTTTACTACAACATGCAACCAAAAACCCTAATACACATTCTGCCACAAACTTCTCAACCATTGACTATAGTACCACCTGCAAAAACACATCCAAAGAATAGAAAGATTATATATATAATTAAGAAACCAATAACAAAATCTTATTGCAACCTAAGACTATCAGTACTGATCAAGAAAGAAAGAAAAACAAGTTTACCATTGCAATGGAACACTTGTCCGGTGTAGTAAGAAGAGCAATGATCACAAGCAAGGAATACATAGGTCGGCGCCACCTCCATAGGCTGCGCCGCCCTTCCCATCGGCACTTCTTTCCCGAAATCCTTAACCTCTTCTTCGCTGAAGGAAGCCGGGATCAATGGTGTCCATACCGGACCAGGAGCTACGCCATTCACACGAATGCCTTTGTTTACCAACTGCAGAGCAAGTCCTCTAGTGAATGCAACGATTGCCCCTTTGGTTGCAGTATAATCAAGCAGTTTTGGATTTCCCTTGTATGCAACCACTGAGGTGGAGTTGATTATAGAGGATCCTTGCTTCATATGCTTCAGAGCATGCCTAAAACAATCAAGTTTCCACTACTTCCATTAACATGTGCATGCATAGGTAGGCAACAAATATTGCTCCTATACAATATTCTTTACATTTATCTTGTGTGACATTTATGTGAGAGATGTGAAACCAGTACCACAATAACGGTCCTAAGATTGAGTAACTCATATTATTAATATTATTTTGACTAACCAAGTACCTTACTTTTTACTTATTTAATTTTCACTATATGTATACTTATATTATGGGAACGAAGGTAGTAGAATATTACAGGAAATGCAAGAAAAATATGCTAACCTGGTAAGAAAGAAATGGGAAAAGACATTAGTCCTGAAAACTCTTTGGAGCCTTGGTTCATCAATCTCTTCGACAGAGCCGACCTCGTGCTGCTCAGCAGCATTGTTGACCAAAATATCGATCCTTCCAAAGTTATTAACAACTTCATCCACAACTCTCTTGCAATTCTCATCATAACCTAAATCGGTAGGTATAGCTATTGGATCTTTAGCATCTGGAGTTTTAGCTTGCTTCAGCACTCCAAGCGTGTCCTGTGCATCCTTGTCTTCTTGGCCCTTCACATGGGTGAAGGCTACCGTTGCACCCTCTAATGCAAAGCAATGGCAGACCGCCCGTCCGATCCCCGAATCGCCGCCTGTAACCAGTGCTATCCTTCCCTGCATGCATGATCCACATTAACATAAATAAATTAGCTGAGAATAAGTGTTACGGATACTCATCATAGAGTAAAGATCATACAATTAATCACTCATGTGATTATGATTCTCCTTGATTTACTCCGTAATGAGTATCCATAACCATAAGAATGTTAATTAAAAACGTACACGAAGTTTGTTGGAGGGTTTATAATGAGGATGAGTGGCGGCGGGAGCTGGATCCATGACATGCTCTTTTCCAGGTTGAGTTGGTTGCTTCTGCGGTGGAAAATTGTCCCCACTGGAAGCCATTGTTCTTATAAAGAGTTGACTCGAAAATGTTGTAAGAACCGATGGAAATTGAGACTGAGAAGGTTTAGGCGCAAGTGTCTTGAGGAAGAAAGGAAACGAGTGAACATTATTTATATAAAGTCTTGGCAACTTTGGAATTGGGATCTATTTGAAGAATTGGATAGAGATGATATGTATGAACGTGGCTGGGGGAGGATGAGGGTACGTGTTATCTTCAATTGCATGCAGCGGACACGTTTTCTTTAATTGGACGTCATTTGTCATGCATGGAGAATTTGGAGATGGAGATGAGAGTTCCGGAAGATATCAAATGGAGATTTGTATTTTACATATTCTTCCTTTTTTTATTGATAAAAATGGACTCCCTCAAAAAAAAATATATTGCAATTAAATATGCTCAGACTAAGTGACTTTAATATCATGATATATAAAAATATATTTGAGACTAACTCAATCTTTTAAAGGTGACCTAAAAAAAAATGCTCAAATTTTATTTATTGCCAATATACACACAACCGATCGATACGGAATTCTCAACACTTATTTTTAACAAAAGTTGAAGAATCGGTTGAGGCAATACCAAGGATCAAATAAACGTTCTTTAAAAAGCAATCTTTACTCCGCACTTTTTTTTTTTTTTTTTTACAATTCCAAATATATTTATTTATTCCCCACTTGTGTATACATTACAATAATTTTTGTTTAAACATCCAAGCATTTGTGCTAATCAATGTAAAATTCAACTTGAAATGCTCTAGTCAATATAAAACTCATGAATTTGAAATGGAGTAAGCATTATTAATTTTTGCTCTAATTTTAATCTTTATAGACAATTCAAATAACAGTTTTCTAATTTCTAATTAAATTGCGGTAAGAATCGTCTATTCTTATAATATTACCAAATTTTTATCTTATTAATAAAAAATTGTCATATGTTAAGTTTTTTAATTGGGAGAGAAGGAATATAAGATAATTATAATGTTAGGTGATTAAATATTTGGTAAATTAATTAGTTAAAAATTGTAAATTTCTTATGTCAACAGAAATAAATAGTTTGATTTTTTTAATAATTTTTGATTAAATAGATAAAGGCAGTGGCGGTGAAGTTTAGTAACACGTGTTATCCAAATGATTTGCATGTCCGCAACGTGCGGGCATCCATTCATTTATTCAATTTAAAATCAAAATCCCATTCCAAGTCGGACCAGCTTTTATTCCACTTTATAATTTGCCCAAAAGAGCAAATAAGGATTCGAAATAGTCTTTTGGTTCATCTCAGTTGTTGTTTCTTCAGAGGTCTCACTAATGGCGTCTCTTAGAATTCATTATGCTACTACCACTCTTCTTCTTATCATTCTCTTGCTATCCTTCCAAGTCATTTGTGATGGTATTTTCTCTAACCTATATTTTTTTCTTTTGTTGCTCTTTCCATTTTCATGACCTAATTAATTAGTCACAAAAAGGACAAGAGAATTAAGTATTTATTTTTTCTTTTCTGGTTTTTTTTATGTAGGCAAGAAAATTGGGTGAAAATCGTTCGTTCCGTGTATATTCTTATTCATATATCCAATCAATCAGAATTTGCTACGTAGATATTTCTTTTAATTATATATACACATGGCGAATTATGATTGGTTGGGTACAGTAAAATGGACATACACATACACGGATATATGTAAATAACAGATCTGCAGAAATACTTGGGGAAACAATTATATATGAATTGATTTTCTTGCAGAAAATAAGTAGAAATCGGAGTCAGCAAGTTGACAATAAGCACTGTACCGCTATATTTGTTTCTCTTCTGATTAGTGTTCCGCCCCTTTTTGTTTGTTGTTGTTGGGGGTCTTGGCAACGTGGTCACATGTCCCCAAGTGAATATATATATATTGTTTTATTTATATTATAAATTTATAAGTGACCTCACTATTCTCAATTCCTGATCGGCCACTGGGTCTTGGGGTGGAGTACTTTATCAGCTACGCTCATATGTTTCTTAATGCATATTTCTATATATTATTTCCATTTGTATCATCCTCCAATATATATATATATATATATATATATATGAATCCTTCATTCTATATGTCCTTCAATCTTGTCTTGTAGATGAAGAAGACCATCTCCTTTCAGCATTCAACAGTTACAGGCAAACTCAAGGCATACCGCCTCTCGCAAAGCACGACAAAGCCGGTTGTCTAGCTGACAAAATCGCGGACAAGATCGAAGACCGGCCTTGTCCTCCTGGCGGTACCATGGTAGCCGCCCCGGGATCACAGTCTCAACTAGATAACTATCCTGATTTAGTAAGGAAATGTGGCATTAACATCAACACGACTGTAGATGGATTAGTATTACCTGTTTGTGTACCGAGAAGGATTGCTACTCTCGTCCTCACTAACTATACTCAGTCTCCATACGCAAGGTATCTCAACGATTCTCGGTACAACGGAATCGGCATTGGTAAAGAAGACGACTGGACTGTTGTGGTTTTGGCTAGTAACACGCCTGGAGGAAGCTTTGCTAGTGCAGCTAATTGTTTATCCTATGTATTGAGTTACCACGTTTTGTTCATGTTGTTTGTGTTGGGGCTGTCGATCCTCGTAGTGTTGTTGTTATAAGGTAGTTTGATTTGCTTTTGTTTGGTTAGGTTAGGTTAGGTTAGGTTATGGTAGCTGATGTTTAATGTGTGTTTATAATTTTGGATGATGTTTGCTGTTCTTGCAGGTGCTTATTTTGTAGTAACTCCCTCGTTTCTAAATTGATTGTCTACTTTCAATTTTAATTTATCACTTTTCGTTTTAACTTATTCCAAAATGAATATCTATTATAGAGGTATCGGGCAAAAAAGTTGTTTGTATTGTTCACTTTCAATTTTAATTGATCTTTTTCTATTTTACTTTATTCTAAAACGAATATCTATTAGAGAGGTATCGGGCAAAAAAATTGTTTCTCTCTCTATATATGTATTCATGCTTATCTCAATCACTCACAATTTGCTATGTGTATATAAAATTAGAAAAAATGTTCACATACAAAATATATCTCTCCAGCACTGATCATAAGTAAGGATGACAATTTGGCCCGTGCCCTGCCCGCCCAGTTCATGTTTGGGGCAGCCCCGCACAACCTCGTACTGAGAACGGGACAGGGCGGGGAGGTGGACAGAACGGATCGGGTTTGGATATGATGTTTGCCCCACCCCATCCCGTTCTGGCCCATTTAAAAACAATATATATATATATATATATATATATATATATATATATATATATATATGGTAAGTATACTTAGGAAAAAAAAATATACTAATTATATTACTTTTGAAAAATAGGACGGGGCGGGCGGACTCAACTTGCACGGGGCGGAGCGTAGGGCGATAAGTATGGCCCCATTGCGGGTCACAGAGCGGGGCGACAGATTAATAGCACGGGGCAAATTTGGATATTCAAAAACCCGCTCCAACCCGCCCCGTAGCCATCCTTACATAAGTGTATAAATTAGATAGTGGAGAAAGGATTTGATTCCTTTTTAGTATTAGACTTTCCAGTTTTTCTTTAGCTTTTTTATTTAAATTTGACACATGATAAGTCAATTAAATGGGTGGACCAGACCTCTTAAGATTCTACCATTTCCTATGGGTTTAGAAATTTTGAAAAAGAAAAAAAAATTATAATAATAGATCTTGATCGTCAATGGATGATTGGAAGATCTTAAAGAAATGGAGAGGAGCTTTACCCCTGGAGATATTATCAAATATCAATTGTTGATAAGATTCCATTATAATCTTGATGCTAAATTACACTTGAGACTTCTTCAGTGTTGTTAAGGAATGAAGAGAGGCATATTTGTCATCATTGTATACTTTTATTATGGGAATTAAGGTTTCACTTTAAAAAAAAATATAAGAAACGTGATAATTTGTCAAATATAACACTGGCAAATTAGCCTAAATCGTTATTTTTGTATTTCTGAATTGTCGTTAAGATCCTCTTCGTTTAACTTTAACTTTTAATATACTAGATGTTTTTTTGACCTACTAAAAAAGGACATCCGTCAATTTTTTTGTCTATTATCCTTCAAAATAGGCACGTGCCTTACATGTGAGATATATTTTAAGGGTATTTCAGACATTGTAACTTGTTTTCTACAAGAATAACTTGAGTACTCAATTGTTAAACAAAATAACTATGTATACCCAATTTAAATTAAACCAAAAATAAATTGCTAAACTTATCCCCTTCCATCTTCATCATTTGCTACATCATCATCATCATCTTTATCTAATATGTTTGATCTATCTTGAGGTTTTCGGGATGATTTCTGCTAGGAGTTAAAGGAATACATAGATTCTTCTATAAATTAATATCTTAATGAGAAGGAAAATTTCAATAATCCTTTTAGTGCGTGTTTGGTACGCTGGAATGGAAAGGAAAGGCCTTTCCAACTTCTCTTTCCATTCCGGCGTTTGGTTGAGCAATTTGAAGTGGGAATGATCATTCTACGAGAAAGACAATTCTAGGAAGAAGTGGGAAAGGCCACTCCACACCAAAACCTATGGAATGGCCTTTTCAGGAGAAACTGTAATCATAAATAAATAGTAACTGACATTTATACCCCTCTTTTTATTAATTATTACGTTCATTTTACGTAGTAACGTATTCATATTTAGTCATAAATATTCTATTTCACTTAGTATAATTTCATAGATGGTAATTTTATAAATATTTCTTTTTCTTGGCAGTAGTTTTAATCTATTTTTAATTTTAAAAGTAAAGATTTTTTATTACTATGTTGACATTTTAATAATAAAAAAAATATTTCAACAATATATATATATATATATATATATATATATATATATATATAATGTCAATGTTATTCAAGTAAGATTTTGTAATGAATGTTTAACTAGGTTTTATCACTAGTAAATGCTTAAAGGGTATATTCTGTTTAATTCAATTACATTCTGACATTAAAATATAGTTTTATCAAACACAGAAAAGGAACCGACATTTCATTCTGCCTTTGTTTTCCAAACACTGGAATGGAAAGAGGGTTCCGAAGTTATTCTGGGTAGAAAGGGATTCTTCCTGGAAAGGGATTCCATTTCATTCCATTCCAGCGTACCAAACGTGTTGTAGGTATTTAATTGAAGAAATTTATGGAAATGTCCATTTTTTCTTTGCAATTTGCTATTAGTTGAATTGGATAATGTTCTTTTAAACTAATGGGTGAAATTTCTGGCAAATGTTCATGTTTCCTTTGTAAAACAATATCTTAATGAGAAAGAAAACATAGATTCATTGCAAAATAATTGTTTGATTTTGGAAAACAATTACTTGATTTTAAAATGAGTTTTGATAATTGAATTCTATAGAGCTTGAATACAATTATGATATAATTTAAAATTATGTAATGAGTTGTGATTCTTGGCAAATTTCACAGAGTTTGAAATAGGTTTTGATAATTGTGTAGTTTGAAATGAGTTTTGATAATTGATAAATGAATTGCTTGGAATTATTAGCCATTTTGGTCATCAAATTATTTTTGAGCAACCACTTTCATCCTTTTAACTTCTTTTAACTTTCTTCATCCTAATGATTTTACGAGCATCCATTTTTGTCCTTCCGGGAAATAATTGTCTAAAAGCCTTCAAAATTGATGACGTGTCCAAACGGCTCTCAGATTGCCTCTCTCATGCAGGAGTAAAGATGGAAATTCCAAGTTAATAAAAAAATTATTAACAAACAAGGAGTAATTCATTTCAATAGGAATCAATCATTCTTACATTGAATCTCCTACTATGGTTAATTTCAATGCATGGAGTTTTTGGTTCTGTAAATCCACAAATTGCAGCTTGAAGATAGGTCCATGCTTGGAGTGAAATCACCATCTATCACCCCCAAACTCAAACTTAAGATCTTGAAATTCATTTTCATTGCCTTTGGAACATTTTTTTTGGTTTGCCTTTCTGGAATCTTCATGGACTTTAGGGTTTCACTTCGCATTTCAGAAGAAATTAAATGAATTGAAGATGGAAGAACTATCTATGTTTAGAATATCCGAAAATTTAGGTTTCTAGGGTTTTTTTTGTTCTAAATTATGGAGGGAAAATGAGGACGGGGGAAGATATGGGTGGGAATGACTGACTTTACAAAGGAGACACTTAGTATACTTTGAAATTTTCATCATTACCCCTGCAGGAGAGAGGCAATCTGAGAGCCGTTTGGACACGTCATCAATTTTGACGAATTTTAGATAATTATTTGATAGAAGGACAAAAATGGCTACTCGTAAAATCTTTGGGGATGAAAAAAGTTAAAAATGATGAAAGTAGCTGCTCAAAAATAATTTGATGACCAAAATGGCTAATATTGAGTGAGTTCATAATAACCTAACATTGAAACACAATCTCACATAAACATTAGAACATTTCAATGTCTCGTTATCATCAAAACAAGATTGATCACATTAGCTCTTAGGGATTACAGATGGGTTTAGGGATTTATTTTTTGGTGGATTTAAATTGAGTATACGTGTTTATTTTATTTAACAATTGAGTACCCACGTTATTCTTGTGGAAATATATGTTGAAATGTCTGAAATACCCTTAAAAGTATCTTATGTGTTGACTATTTCATTTGGCAAACGGAAAACTAATAGCAAAATGGACGGATGTCCTTTGTTGACAGGTTGGAAAAACATATAGGATGTTAAAAGCCAAAATTAAACGAAGAAAATCTTAACGACAATTTAGAAATACGAAAATGACGATTTGAAAAACAAGTAAAAAATTCCAAATCGAAAAAATTCCAAATCGAAACTAATATGCTTATAATTTTTTTTAAAATATCCTTATAGAATCTGGAACGTTCCAATTAAAAGTGGACCCATAAAACTGTCGCATGAACATTTGTATGAGACTATTTTTAATTCGAAAAGTAATATCAAACAATCTGATAATTCAGGTTTATAAGCACTCAACTTAGAAAAAAAACTCTATGAGCATTTTAACTAAATTGCTTAATTCCATCATTCTCCTCTCTTTTTCTCTTTTTGCCTTTCTTATTAAGAAGATAATAAATAATTTGAGACATCTTGTTTTTTATTTAGTGGGGACTAAGGTGAATGTGAACCCAACGAATATTGATTTAATGTCTAATCTTATAGCTATTGCCTTGGCTAATTCATTAATTGATACAATTTGTCAAGGAATTATAGTATAATTGGCTTATTACTCTTGATTCGGAGCGATAAGTTCAAATTGAATCCTCATATCCTAATTTATATATATAAAAAAAATTAAAAAAAAATACGTAATACAATTTTTTGGGACATACAGAAAACGGAATTGGTACAAATTGGATCGGAGGGAGCATAGAAAGGTTGTACATGTAAAATTAAAAATGTTATAAGGATTATTTGGAAAACAAAAACAACTAAAAAAATTCACTAATCCAAATTTTAATTAGATTCAAACTCTCAACTTCTAAAATATCTCTCAAAAAAAAAAACTTCTAAAATAATCCAATTCTTACTGAATATCATATCATCATTACAGAAAGGAAAGAAAGAAAAAAACAGATCCCATAACTATATGGATTTCAAGCTTTGATCTCCCCAACAACCTCCTCACCAGAGCCAAAGAGCACTGAAGGAAGAGAAGTTCTTCAAGAATGACTGAAGAAGACGATGATGACAGCTTTGGAGACTTCACTTTTGCATCCAATTTCAATTCTTCCCAAATTAATGGGCCAAATTCCACTATTGGAATCACCGATCGAGGGAAACAGAATGATGATGATGATGAATGGGGTGATTTTAGTTTCTTTGATTCAAATCAATCACAACCCCAATTGAAATCCGCAAGCTTTAATGGGTTTGAAACAGATAAGGAGAAGAAGAAGACTACTAATTGGGTGAAGCCTAAAGGGCCTATTCCTCTTTCAATTTTTGGAGATCCTGAAGAGGAAGAGGAGAGGCCTCGTGGGAATGATTCACAAGATAGTAATGTAAATAATGGATCAAAGGGTAGTGGTTATATAGGTGTTGGGGGGATGAGTTATGATGGTATTGCAAATCTTTTTAATAATACCAATCAGAAGGTTAATTTGGATTCCAATGTGAATGTGTTGAATTTGAATACTAATGGTATTGATTCGAGTGAGAAAGGATCTAATTTGGTTCGGAGTGGAGTGAGTTTAGACTCGGGTTCGAATATTCTTATGGGTTTAAGTAATCAAACCCAGAAGGTAGATGTTGAAGATGGTTTAAGATGGAATGGGACTAAAAGTTTGGATTTTGATGTCTTGAAGATGGATTTTAGTGGGTGGAATATTGGTTTGAACTCGAAATCAGATTATTTTGATGTGATAGGGAGTGATAGTAATCGAATTGAGCTGAATAGAGCTAAAAGTTTAGGATCTCAGTCCAACTTGAACGGCCTGGAGTTGGACTTGACACAAAAGAAAAGTTCAAATTTTGATGGGTGGAATTTCGGGTTTGATGGATTTAAACCTGGTTCGAATGTGATGAATCAAGATTTTCAAGTGTCTAGCTCAAATGCTAATGGCGATGGTGGTGATGACGATGACGATGATGATGGTGGATGGGAGTTCAAGGAGGCAGATTCAGAACCAAAAGTTAGTCCTGGAAACAAGAAGGTAAATTCTTCAGCAATTTTGTTTGAATGCCTTATATATTTTAATTTCTAGAAATCCATATAAAGTGCCGAGGTTTCTTTGTGGTATTTTCTTTTTTGTGGAATTTTAGGGTGTTTGTGTGATGTTGAATTTAATTAAAGATATGGTTCATCCAAAAAATAAATAGCCTGACTACTTAATTTGATTTTATCCTGTCTCTACATATGGTTTTAACTTGAGCGATTATGGAATGATTGAGAATAATTATTGTTTGAATCGGAAATTGTAGTCCTCCATAACGGTTTAGAAAATTCACTTAAAGTTGGCATTTTCTTTTCTGAAGGCAGAGTCAGAGGGAGGGAAAGTTTTAGAGGCCAACACAAACTCAAAGGAGATTGTAAATGACTCAAATAGATCAATTGACTTGTTTTCCATGCCTAGCGGGTCATTTGATTTATTTTCCACACTAAATGGTACTTCTGATAGTTCCTACAACATTGCTGTTGGATTGGATAGCAAGCCAAGTACGGCAGCTCATAATGGTTATGGTTTGGATGCATACTTAAAAAAAGAACAGTCAGAAAGTAATGGTGGGCTGAATTCTCTTGTTGGAAATGCCGACTCTCAGGAAGACTTTGGGGAGTTTGCTGCAGCTTTTAAGGAAACTGCACCTAGAAAAGAGGTCAGCCACTTGATATTCAATTTGTACTTTTGTCAGATGGATTTTGTCCGAATTTAGTTACATACAAGTGTAGCTCCAAATGCTAAAAACTATTACTTGTTTGGTTCATCTTATGACATCCTTAACTCTGTTCTGAAGGCTAAGCAAAGGTTGCATATAAGTGCTGGGATGAATTCAACCTCTGAGTTTACAAGCTTCTCGAATGGATCAACTGATTTTTTTGCAGGGTCTACAAGATCAATTGACCTATTTGCTCCATTAAATGGGGATCCCAATGATTTGAACAAAGTCGGCGCAATAGTTGATACTAATCCAAGTGTAGCTCCAAAGGTGGAAGCACCTCATACCAATTATAGCTTGGATATGTTATCAATAAGTGAAAAGACTAATGATCAAGGTGAACTGGGTTCCCATTTGGTTGTAGGAGATGCTGTACTTGATGATGATTTCGGGGAATTTACAACTGCATCTGCAGAAAGTGCTGGGAAGCCAGAGGTAAGGTCCAATACTTTCAAGATGGTGTTTTTAGTTTTTGTTTTTTAAGTTTTATATATAAGCGGTATAGTGGAAGTCAGAGACTCAGTTTTTTTACTTTTTCTCTTTATTTCTTTTGTTCTTTTAATTTTTAAAATCTGAAAAAAATTTGTCAACCGAGTTTCTGAAATAGGTTACTAGATGGTTTGAAGTTTGTAATACTCACACCTCCAATCTGTTTTACCTTTCAGGGAACAGATATAAGAGTTGAGAATCATAAGGGGCCACTTCCCTTATCTATTTTCTGCGATGAAGAACCAGAGATTGATGGTTCCTTGGACATTCCAAATGCTTTTCTAGATCAATCAGAATCTTTTAAGAGAAACAATCATAGTTCAAACACAAGTAGTTCAATCAATGAAATCATATCAAACTTATATGCTCAAGCTGAACAAGTCTCTTCAGTTGACACTGTGAATAAACAAGCCACTCAAAATGGATCATCTCCCTCCGAATATGTGTTAAATCCTAGTATAGCACAGGATATTGATGATTTTGACGATAGCTCCTGGGAATTTAAGGATGCCTCGCTGGGAAGCGGTTCTGAAAATGGAACTTCTCTTCATAATAATGGAAATGCTGATCACGGCAGCTGTTCAACCCAACTAAAGCTGAAACATTATGTTGATTTTTATTCCAAGTTAATGGACACGTTACAGCTTCTTGCTAGATGTCATCTTGAAAGCTTAAAGGTATTTCTGATTATTTTCACTGATATAGTTTTGTTATTTCTATTTAATCTTCTGAACAAATATGTAAATGCAAATATTTATACTTCTCTTTAAAATTTGAATAAAAGACAGTCATATTTACATTTGTATATGTCCACTTTATAAGTAGCTAACTTCTTTTTTTATCAGGAAGCTCAAACTACAACTACTGCCAGTGAAGATGCAAACCTGTCAACTGATATTTCAACTGATATTGAACAAATTCTGGTATTCCTCTCTCTCTCTCTCTCTCATATTTGTTCTTCTGATCAATTTATTTGTCAACCAATATGTCCTTGATAAGAAGTTCCCTTGTATTTTTTGAAGGAAGCTTGCAAGGGATCCAGCCTAAAGAATGCTACTTCAAAAGAATTGGAGGATTCTACAGGAAAAGAAAGCGATATCAGTGGATTACTCAAAAAGTTGCTGGAACCAGGACTTGATATTCTAGAGTCAGAGTATTCCTTACAGGCAGAATTGAACTTGGTGTGTTTTGCTCCTTCATATTTCATGAACTCTCCTGGGAGTTTTGCTTGCTTTTGTGTAGATTTTTATTTCTTTTTATCTTTACTTTCTGTGATTGATAATGTGTTATTCCCTCAAATAGAATGGCCTTGCTTGATGGGATGTTTTGGAATTTTGAAACTCGCTGATATTTAGAATGAATTGCAGAATCTTTTAAATGATTGAGGAACATGTGGAAACAATAAGCTTCGCTGTTTTAAACAGTAAACATTTTCTATTACTTGAATGGTGCAGATATTTGATTTTAGAAACGAAGATATCATACTAAAGTAACTTAGATAAAAAGATTCCTTTATTTCTTCTAAAACAAGTAGAGCCTGATTCTAGAACGAGATAAGTTTTCCATTTATCTTTTATTTCTTCTATATCTGTGCTTTCGGAATCTAACTGTTGATTACCAATCTAGATATAAGAAAAATTCATATGTTATGTGCTTTTATTGTTGGACAGGTAAAGGAAGACTCTAGAGCAACAATAAAACTTATAAAACATGCGAAAAAGATGTCGAAGCTTTTATCATTAGGATCAGCGGAGGAACAATTAACGTATGTCTCCATATGGTCTAAAATGATTTATGTTTGTATGGAAGAATTGCGGTATGGTGCTCAGATTTGGAAGCAGTCGTTGGAGAAAAATCTTCAGAGTCAGATACTTGCTGATGCCCATGGTACAAGAATGTTAGTTATTGGTTATTGTTTTGGTTAGTGGTACAATATTTGGACTGAGTTCAAGGTAAATAAGAATTTGGTCTTTATTTATTCATCCTGTAATTTGCTCGTGGTTTTTTTTTTTCTCTTTAAAAATATCAGGAAAAAGGTTTTTGTTATCCCTGGGTGAAGTTTACCGGGTGGTCGTAATACTTGAAGCCTCAATCAAGCTTTACAAGCCTTGGATTTTGTTAAGTTCCATAGAGTCATCGTCTACCATGTATCGTCTTCTAGATGAATGTCATACTTTATGGCGTTCTTCAGGACTTGAAGAAGCTATATTAAGTATATCAGTTTCTTCTTCTCCGGATGGTGATAATAATGCTTTGTCGCTGATGGACTCAATCAGGCATACTCGTGATCTAGATGAAGAAACCCTTGAGAATCATGTTTTTACTCATCAGCAACCTCTATGTTGGCTTTCTCTTTTGACTTCAAGCGTTGTTCCAGGTAAGCCAGATCAATTTTAATGCAATCTTAAGTTTCTGGGTGTTTGGTCAGGGAACTAGGAAACTTTTTAATTTCTGTAGCACTCGCTTAAAGCTTATCGCTGTTAGATTGTCAAAGAAGAGCACGTAGTTGGCATAGGCACTTCCGATCATGGACTGTAGGTCCCTGGTTTGATGCTTGTTATTAAAATAAAATTAAGAGTATGTGATATCTCCTTGCACGGGACTATATGCTATATTCATGCTAATTTGACCGCGCGTTTCTTTGGATTTCCTGAATTTTAGGTATGGCAATTGTAGAGTGTGGTGGAATGCAGTGTTTTGTGAAGCTTGCAAACTTGTGGACAAATCTAATAAGTAATGATATCCCAAAGTTGCCATCTTTACTTGTTAATTGCTGACAAGAAATTCAAGAAAATCAGGTTCTCCTCTCAATCAGTACATGAAGTCTTCTCCAATATCTTTTTAAGTTTTTTATTAGATTAGTAAAAGGTATTTCAGAAAATTAATTGTTTTTAGTAGATATCCTAGGATAGGTGACGTTTTCGGATGCGAGTAAAACTATAATATAACTTTTCGTATCACCATTCTTTTTTGTATAAGTTGCAGGTAGTTTTTAGCATATAGAAAGATGTCTTAATGTTGTATCATTGTTTTGAACTCTGGATGATGATATAAATAAAGACCTAACACTGCCAAAAAGTTCTTAGGATCCAAACTTTTGAATGAATTTGCCTTCCCAATAGTTGGTGCATATTGAAGCTACATAGGGGTATTTTTTTTATTCGTGCACATAAATGCTATGAATGCTGAATGAAATAAGTATAGTAATGAGCATATAAATCAAAATGGTTCTTGAGTATGTCTTCTCTGATGCCTTTTGACTTTGATTTGAGGGCATGATTCCGTAGCAAGTGTGATTGTTTATAGGACTACTATTTTAGTCGTATTCTGTGAGCAGGCATTTTGGGCATTCATCGTCAAAGGTTAGGTCAATCTTCAATTCATTTGTTTCAGTGGCATTCTGAAGCAGCCACTTTGTGCATTTGTTGTCAAAAGTTAGTTATGTCTTCTATCCATCTCCGCCCATACCCCTAATTATTGGGGATTTAATGGGTTATGTTATTGTTGTTGTTGTAGAAATATACTGCCTCCATTCCATAATATAAGTCGTTGAAGACATGTAGTGAAAATTAAGTAAAAAAACAAGGTACTTTGTTAGTCAAAATTTCAATATTACTCTTAGATTGGACGTGTATACAACTAATTCTATTTAAGAGATTAATATTAATATTTTGACTAACAATGTAACTTGTTTTTTGCTTCCATAATTTTCGCTACAACTTACATTATATAATTGAGAGAGTATTAATTAGATAACAACCAATTGCATTAGATTTCACAATAAATTCCACACTCATAATACATTTCACGCCATAAGAAAAGAAGAAGAGATGAAACTAATTAGGAATTACAAAGGAAGAACGGTTTAAAAAATGCGATCATAGGAACACTAATGCATCATAACTAGTTATGAAAACCACCAACAATATAAACACTAATGCTTGTTTATAACTCAAGGCATTGGATAAACTGGTTGAACTAGAAAAGCTTCCTCCAGGCGTATTACTTGCCAAAACCACCACGGTCCAGTCATCGTCTTCGCCGAAGCCGAAGCCGGTGTAATCAGAACTATTTAAATACCTTGCATATACCGATTGAGTATAGTTTGTAAGGACCAGAGTTGAAACTCTATTTGGAACACAAACCGGTAATATTACTCCATCTTGTGTTGAGTTGATATCTATACCACATTTCTTTACTAGATCAATGTAGTTATCCAGTCCTGGGTTTAATCCTGGTCCTGCCGGGACGCTGCCGTTAGTAGGGCAAGCTCTGTCGGCGATTTCGTCGGCAATTTCATCGGCTAGGCAAGTTGCCTTTTCGCTCTTTTCAAGCGGTGCTACGCCTTGATTTTTCCGGTAGCTGTTTAAGGCCGAAAGAAGGTTACCTTCTTCATCTGCAAAATTTTAAACATATATAATTAAGTAGAATCAACCCTATATATTATGGATAGTTTTGATATGGATCAGGTCCATTGGATCATGTTGTCTAGAAATTGCTATATCACTACAGAATGAGGAGAGATAGATAAACGATTCTACGATGACATGGCTAATTCTGAATTACAAGATTCATGTGAACCTGTTACATATCAGAATTTTTCATATATATTATTACAAAAGAGAATAAAATGTACATGAGATCAGGAAAAGAAATTCAAAGTATGCACAATGGTGAAGTCAAAAGTTGAAGTTGTTAACACAATTCTCCCTAAGCAAAGCACTGGCGTAATTGATTTAACATTTTTTACTTGACTCGGTACAATAAGTTTTGAACTTAACACACTTTTTACTCAATAATAATAATAAATTAATAGTAAAAAAACAAGAGAGATGGAAAACACTAGACTTGACACTTTTGACTTGGAACAATATATCTGGATATAACACATTTCTTACTCGATAATAATAATAAAAAACAAGAGAGAAGAAAGTACCATCACAAATAACTTGCTGAGGGAGCAAGAGAATAGTAAGACTAATGAGAATCAAAAGAGTAGTAGTATATTGAAGAACAAGAGAGGCCATCCTTAAGATGTGTGTGTGTGTGTGTGTGTGTGAGAGAGAGAGAGAGAGATGAAGAAATAACTGACAAACTGCTCATCAATTTATATGTGTTGCTCATCAATATTAAGAAGCCTCACCAGATATTCTTACTTCTCTTGATCACTTGCTTCATGAATATCTTTCATCCACTTTTTCTTTTCTTCAAATTTACTATTACAACATTTTAGGTTTTTTAGGTTCCATGCTCTTTTGTCAATGGATTAGCAAGGCAAGAAATGAATATTCCCTTTTGTAAGTATATATATATATATATATATATATATATATATATATATATATATATAAAGAAAAAAATATTACCATTACTATTTAATGTATTTTTCTTAATCAAAGCATACTTCTGAGTTGTTTAATTTTTTGCACTTAGCTTAGTCTCTTGATGTAGATAGAAATCTTTCTTTCTGACCAAATAATATTTTTTAAAACACTTAAAAATTAACATTGAAATAATGCAATTATCCCTCTCTTGATTTTTTTTTTTTTTAAAAGAAAGTATTATCATTAATAGATATTAGAAATTATATGAGAAATATGGAATTCCAATAGATCTCCTACCCTTTGAAATGAGTCATAAAGTCTTTAAAAAAAAATCAGCTAACCAATGAGCCGGAACATTACAATACTCACAGTCATAGAAAAATCTAGAGAATAAGTGCCCTATAGTATACAATTATATGGCCGTACAATCAAACACTACTACCAAAAAAGCAAGAGCAAAACCGAGGTCACGCACAAATCAGAGGCCTTCCGCAACTTCCAGAGTTCTTGTTTGTAAACTTTCAAAACACGTAAAATTAGGAGGGGAGATCAGCTGAAAATCGCGTAGAATAGTTGGCCAGTGACCTGGCCAGATACGAACAAAACGTCCGCTCACGATCCTCCATTCGAAGGCATGTTGCAAAAAAACTCTATCTTCAGGGATGCTTCTCCAAATTTGAGACGGCATAACTCATTAATTGCTAACATAAAAACTTGAATTAAATCATAATTTAAAACATGAAGTAAAATCTAATACTGCCATGATATTAATCATGAAGTTTGCAAACACATTTATTATGAAAAAGAAAAAACTACTTGAAAAGTGAGCCATTTTGAGGCGCACTAAATTTTGAATTATCCAGAAGTTGTTAAGCCATGGACAATTCCCGATTAAGCAACTCATGGGCCATAACGGGACCGACTTGCGGCCTCCGCATTGTTGTTTGTATTCAAACCCAGCATCATAGTCTCAACATTCCCAGCAAAAAAGCCCAGAACAGCCCAGTCAAAGAAATTGCAGACAGCCCACAATGAAGCCCATTTCAGACCAAGCCCATTTCAGAATTAAGTGGAGTGCCATTCACTGGGCCTGGTCCAGGGCCGAGCCCACAGTTACTACCAGCAAAGGTAGTAGGCGCCCCAGAAACGCCAAGCCCACAGTTAATACTATCAAAGGCCTTAGGAGGCCCAGATCCTTCAAGCCAAGTTTTTGGCTGCTGACCCAATATTGTTTAGGGCCTTAGAGTTGTCTAGGTTTTGTACAGCCCCATCAATCATCTTCTTCCTCAGCCCAAGCCTGCATCGTCCCCAGCAAGGAATCTCCCATCCACCAAACATCTTCAACCGCACCGGCAACAAAACCACCCCCTCTTTGCCAATCTCTTCCACAAAGACGTATCATCTCCATCACATCTTGCGCCGGGATTTCCCTTAGAAGGCTTTATCTGAAAGCCATCCTTACGATCTCTTCCCTTATCTCCATTCCCAAACCAAAATTCAAATCGCCGGCCGGATACCATTGCCGGCGATATCAAAGACACAACACCCCAAACTTCCGTCCATCTGAGTCCAAAACATCGTCTTTTCCGTATAATTCAGAAGTAATAACAAGAACAAAAGATTCTGTCCACTGCTACCCATCCCGGTGTATTACGCTGAGGACTTTTACAAAAGGTAATATCTGATATGGACCGGGTTTATGTGGATCATGTGGTCCAGATTTGGTCACATCCCTGCAGAATGAGAAGAGAGAAGGAAATGCAGTGATGGGGTCAAATTTGGACCGTATGGTCTAATGGACCTGGTCCATGACAGAATAGACATTTACAAAAACCAAGACCTCTAGTAGGAGTGTTCATGGTTTGGTTTTACACATTTTTCAAACCAAATCGAAATATTCGGTTTGAAATTTTTTGAAATCAATCCAAACCATTTAAAATCCCAAACCAATGCATTCGGTTTGGTTTGGTTGCTCGATTTTGTGAGACACAAAAATATTTATTATAAAGTTAAAAAAACAAAAAAAAAAAACTTTATTTAATTAGTTAGTTGCTAAAAATATTTTTAAAAAAATATGCCTATTATTTTCTCAATGTAAACACAATAAAGAAAATAAAATAATAAAACATAAATTCTTGGTCTTGATCCTTACACTTCAAACAAATTACTGCAAAATCAACCAACAATAAAAAAGAAAAACACAAAAATTACATAATTATTAGTTCAAAATAGTGAAATACAATAAAATCTTTTGGTAAATCTAAAATCACATACCAACTGATTACTTTTAATCTCTTGGTTTAACACTTGAAGAACTTGCACTTGAAAATTCTAGAATGAGATACACAAGTTAGCAATTGTACTAGAAATCATTTTAAGGAAAAAAAACAAGAGAATGGATTTAAATTATAAGAAATACCGATCTCAACCAATTGTGATAACATAAAAACGCCTCTACCATTTTTTGGAGATAATGAGCTCCTAAATGGATCAAGAATACGTCCACTAGTACTAAAAGCTGACTCAGTAGCTACCGTAGATACTTGGAGAGCCAACACATCTCTTGTCACTTGAGAAAGAATTGGGTACTTCTCAAAGTTTATTTTCCACCAATCTAATATGTCAAATGAAGTACTATGTGTCTCACAAGCATCCGTCAAATATCTAGTAATCTCAGATTTATTGTAAAATAGTCCTTTAATATATATATTCGGTTTGGTTTTATAATTTTTTTTAAACCAAACCAAAAATTCGGTTTTAATTTAGTTCAAAACGAAACCAGTCTAATGCACCGCTCAAACCGAAAAATCGGTTTGGATTGGTCGGTTTCGGTTTTTCTTGAACACCCTAGCCTCTGGTTAGCAATGGTGATTCCAGATGACAAGAAGACCGACAAGGGAGGGAGCCCATCGTCCAGCTTAGAAGAAACGCACACAAACGACAGCGTAAAAGCCCTAGAATTCTAGGGGAAATTCCGACATTGTCGGAGCAGAGAGCATTTTTATGTCAGTGTGTAACATCCCTTTCTTGATTTCTTCTCTATTTCCTCAACAAAAAAAAAATAATAATTTCTTCTCTAAATTTACTTTTTTTTTCATTTTTGCCGCTAAATTATTGGCCATATACACGTGTCTAATTTGCTCAGAAACCACTATAAAAGTATTGGTGGTTTATTTTCAGCTACACATAAAAACTATAATGATATAATTAGCCAAAAACATAGTTGAGAGCCCAAAATAACAAAGCGAAAATAGTTTGGTGACCTAAATAGCTATTTCCATTTTCGTTTCTCACCATGTGGTTCTCTTTCTTCTGGAAAATTAGCATTTGAGTACCCCTATTTTATGTGTTGAGGTCATATGCACTTCCTTCTCAGTCCGGCTCCTAGGCAGAAGAGGGAAAAATTCGCACGTGCGGAACCATCTCAGCCGTCGGATGATAGTTTGAACGGTCCAGATCTGGAGAGAGAAAAGTTGCGGCTGACTTAAAAAATAATATAAATTTTTTTTTCTCTCTCCAAATCTGAGCCGTTAAAAAATATCATCCGACGGCTGGGATGGTGTCTCGTACCAAAGCTGTCCCGCATAGGAGCCGGGAGCCTTCTTTTCAATGAATGCATTAGCAAGGAAAGAAGTGATCAAAACTATTCATTCCAAATGCTGCAAAGTGAAGTTATCTCAATCTCAGCCCTCATTTCAGAATGCATCGAAACAAGAAACTTGAAGTTAGGAAGACAAATACACACACAGCTTATTAAGACATCACTCAATCTCACAACTTTCCTCTCAAATCGCCTTATTGACTTGTACTCCAAATGCAATTCCATTGATAATGCCCAGAAAGTGTTTGATGATCTTCCTGTAAAAAACACTCATTCATGGAACACAATGATCTCTGCTCACTGTAAAAAGGGTTGGCTCAATAATGCTCGCGAACTGCTCGATACAATGCCTGAACCAAATATGGTCAGCTATAATACCATCATATCAAGCCTAACTCAACATGGGTTTTACAAGGAAGCCTTAAAGATGTTCAAATCAATTCAATTGGAGATTTGTAGAGATGGGTTGTGGATAGATGAGTTTACCGTTGTAAGTTTGTTGAATGCTTGTGCTGTATTTGGTTCGTTGAAGTTGTTAAATCAAGTCCATGGAATGGCTATCGTGAATGGTCTGATGTTGAATCTTGTCGTGTGCAATTCCTTGATTGATACTTATGGAAAATGCTTTAACCCAGAGGTTTCTTACATGGTTTTTAATCAAATGGAAAAAAAGGATGTTGTTTCATGGACTTCACTCGTAGTTGCTTATGCACAAGCTTGTAGAATAGTTGATGCTTGTCAGGTTTTCAGTCAGATGCCACGAAGGAATGTTGTTTCCTGGACTGCCTTGATTACAGGATTTGCAAAAGTTGGGCAGGGAAAAGAAGCTCTGAATCTTTTTGCTAAAATGCTGGAAAATTATGACGTTGTTCCAAGTGCATTCACGTATGCCAGTGTGCTAGGTGTTTGTGCTGATTTAGCTCTTATAGAAAGAGGAAAACAAGTCCACGGCCTCATCATTAGAAATTGTAGAGTTGGTGATCTTCATAATACATATTTAGTCAACGTTTTGGTTCACATGTACTGCAAGTGTGGTGACATTAGAGCTGCAATGGCATTGTTTGAGAGGTTCAATAGCAAAGATTTGGTTAGCTGGAATTCAGTAATAGTTGGTTTTGCTCAGAATGGTCAGCCAGGGTTGTCACTCGCTTTATTTAAAGAAATGATAAAAAGAAACATAAAACCAAACAATGTGTCCTTCCTTGGGGTCTTATCCTCTTGCAGCCATACAGGCCGTGTTGATGAAGCGCTCCAAATTCTTGACAGGATGGAAAAGGACTTTTGTGTAACCCCACAGTTGGATCACTATGCTATACTAATTGATTTGCTTGCACGGAAAAATCAGCTGAGAGCAGCACTGAAGCTAATTCAAAATGCTAATTGTTCACATCATATTGGGATGTGGGGTGCACTTTTAAGTGGTTGTCGAATCCATGGGAATACAGAGCTTGCTAGAAATGCTGCAGAAGTCCTGTTTGAGTTAGAACCAGAGAATGCTGCAAGACATGTTATGCTGTCCAACATCTACAATGCTGCTGGATTACACGATGATGCTAGTAGAGTGAGAAGGGTAATGGATGAGCAAGGTCTAAGGAAAGAAACAGCTTTCAGTTGGATTGAAATCAGAAATGTTAGACACGAGTTTGTGTCAAAAGACAAGCTTCACGGCCAGATTCTAGAAATAAAAGATTTGCTTCATCAACTTGTAGACCATATGAAAGACATTGGATATGTGCCTCTGGTCAACCTGTTTTTCCATGAAGATAAAGGGTTGACTTGATATCTTCAAGCAAATGAATCATTGTCCTAACATTTCCAAACTTTTGAGAAGTTGTAGTCCAATTGTTATCTTTTGAAGAAAGTCTTGCAATATTTGCCATAGAAAAATTGCTTCTACAGCCTTACAAAAGCTTTGCTGTCTGATCCCTGTTTGGAGTCGGTACTAACCTTTGTTTCGAAATGCAAGGGTCTAAGATACGTGTCTCAGATGGAAGAAAACAGGGCTAAATCTTTGAAGCCCTTGACAAAATCAGTATAGAGCAACAAGGTTCAAATTGAATATGGGTTTCGAATATCAATTCTTCTCAGATGGCTCATTCGTTGGCGGGGGAGATCTTCCGGCAGTGACTCACAATGTCTTGTTTGGCGGGATAGAAGGACCATGATAATCTATAGGACTTGCCACCTGCACTTGCTGCAGCGATAAAATCTTGTGGCAGGTTGATGCGTTTTGAGGCTGCGATTGGATATAGCTTCAATTTGGAATTTTATTGAGTTTTGCAAAAGCTGGATTGTTTTTCGAAATTTGAAATATTAAATGCTTTGTGTTTTCCGAGTAGTATATGGAGAACCCTCATGCACACCCAAAAGGATTCCATTTCCACCCAAAATAGAAAATTAAGGGCTTGGAAAAGCTTTACATCGATTTTTATCATCCAAGTATCTTACACTTTTTATGCATGAAAGTTTCTGAAATTGGATGGAACACTAACCTAAGCTAATAGTAGAGGGAGTAGTTGCGTAGTTACATGACCTCATATATATATCTCAAAAAATGAATGAATGTAATAGCTAAGAATGAGACATTGCATCCAAGTTTCATATGAAAAGGCCGCCCAAAATAGCTACTTTGATCTTGATCATACTGTCACTGTGAATAAATAGATCCTCAAGACCAATGCAAGAGCCAACTGCAACAAAAATATCCCAAGAACGATCAAGAACCACCTTTCACCAGCAGAGCTAATGTGGTTTTTAAGATTGAGCGCGACAAAGGTAGCAGACATAAATCCTGCTACACCTGCAACCACCCATCTGAATATCTCGTATGGAACAATAGAGAGACACTGCATGGATATAAAGTAAGATTACAGAACAGAAAATTACTTGGGCACGAAAAAAGAAAAGACATCAATTTTTTTACTGCTATTTAACATAATCAAACTGTAAATCTCCCGTGTCTTGATTTCACACTAAATAGGAACAAGGACTTTTGACCAAGGAAAATGATTTACTCCTAAAATTTTGGGGATAGAAACCCTAAACCCCTAAATTGAGGATGTTAAATGACTATCTTACCCCCTGCTGGTGTAAGGGATTCACCCAACTATAAGGGCAAAAAGGTCCGAAAAACTATTTTAGTCAATCTTTTAGCCAATAATTCTAGTAGCCTAGCAAGGTCCTTTGACCAATTGTCTTAAAATGTTAGTAGTAAGTTTCTTGGGAGTCAATCACTCTAAGAGTACATGAAGGTATCTGAAAGTATTAGGTAAATTGCATATGTAATTGTACGAGATGCAATGTCAATGAATTCACAGATAACTTCTTATAAGTGTGAAAATTAACATTTAGTAGCTTGCTCACTCGAATAGGCAAAATATGTTCAATTTAAAGCCGGCACTGGCCACTTTACTAACAATCAATCTTACTTTGTAAGTTGTTGATATTAACGACAATACAGCCCTTAAGAGTTCTTCTAGATGTAACTTTGAGAACTATACTATCAACTTATGACATCATTGACATGAAACCCCTCAAAAATTTCTTCTATACGGAAAGTGAGAACTACACTAATTGCATCTTTTACAATTGTTCAAAGAATAAGATAAAGATATTGCACAAAAGTAGCAGCTTACCAATGCGGGAATGAAGACAAATAAGGAGTAGCCATAGAGACAAAACAGCTGGACAAGACTGGCTGGGGCAGAGAAATATTTGAGAATCAGATACAACCCAACTGGAACTATAGTCACATAGCCGTAGAACAAACCGGCGGACCATGTCACCATATTAATGTCATAGTTCCAGTCTTTAGCATGCAGCTTATGTGACAAAAATGTAACAAAAGTACCGATTGAAGCCGCCACAAATATTAGAGTAGAGCATATCCAGAATGGTCCATACCTGCAACCAGAAGGTTCAAGAAAATAGTGAATCCATTAATTAAGTGAAAAGCTAAAATAAGTCTCTATTTGTACTGCCAAAAGATACTTTATGATGCGAAATCTTGATGGGTTATATCAAGACTCGGCTGAAATTTAGATCTTTCTCTATCTCGAATGGTTTATGGGATGATATACTTAACACAGTCCCGGAAAGGTTAAGTATCAATGGAGGTTGAAACACCACAACTAGATAAACCAACTAGTTGATACAGTAACTTAAAGAAATATGAACTTCAACCGGAAGTCATAAACAAGTATCAAAGGATTAACCTTAATCAAAATATCAATATATCAAGTCTAAGTTACATGGCTGCCGAAATCTCTATTAAATAGAGTATTTCGGTTACAAGATAACCAATCTAACTCAAACTAGGAAAAGGGAAATAAGAGTCCTTGAAGAATTAGGACTCTTGAATAACAACTTGCTATCAAGTAACTACCTAAACAAGATAATAGGCACATGTTCCTATTATCTTGGTGGCTGAAATAAAAGTAACTACCAAATCTATGAAGAGTCCTAGTTGCATTAGGACTCTTAATAACAAACTAACTAACACATGGACAACATGTCCTTTATTATAGCAACTACTTGCTATACACGAAATTATAGTAAAGAAATATGCTGAAAATAATTAAAGTCTAGTATAGACTTTAATTGTACACAAAAGACTAAAATGCCCTTTAAATTCGTCCCAATTCTGGACAGCTTGTTGGGCCAACTTGTGCGACAATAATGGATATCAAGAAGGCAGAATCTGGTCTTGTGATCTTCATAGAAGTTGTAGATCTGCCTCTTATCTTTAATATGCAATTGGAATCAGCTTCATTGGATGCCTATATCGAAAGATATGTTCATTATACCAAACAGTAGCAAAGCTGTCCAATCCATGTATACTTGTGATACTTAAGAGGTTGACTTGGGCAACATTCCTAGATGTAATTTAGAGTCCTCTTTGTATCGTAGCACACGTTCCCTTGAGTTGGGCAGCCCCAAGGTTGGTACCGTATCACTTTATTTCGTGTATAATAGATGAGATGAGAATATTTCAAGACTGGAAGAAATTTGGAAATAATACAAGTTCAGCACTTGTGTTTCGTTAAAAATTCTATTAGGACAAGAAATTCGAGAACAGAAACTTCCCATTATCTTTTTATTGGAGCAATTCATCAGTGGAAATCTGGTGTAGGATTAGCAAATTATGTCAGATGAAAGATAGGAATCCCATCCCCATATTCAGCAACCGAAGTATAACCTTATGACTAGGAGTTTAATTACGTACGAAATTCTCACTGCACTTAGCTAAGTGGTTCTCATCATGTTGCTGGTTGGCCTCAATTCAACTTTATTATCTAAAACATGACCCCGAACATGGACGGCTAAATTCCCACAGTTGCACAACCACCGCTCTAGTCAATGAATACGTTAGATAACACTATCCTTTTTTAGGTGAAAGGGCATTCATTCGTGGAGAAAAATTATCCCAACCTTGTCTTATACATGTTTGCATTACACTAAAACATACTTGTGTATCAAGAATCATTTGCTGCTTTCCGTTTATGCAAGCAATAGCGATGCCTAATTATCTTCAACTGCATTCCCAAAATGTAAGAAATACTGGATTGGTACTATTCTGCCTCTCACCACTCTTTGGGTCACTTATAGAACCACGTGTGTGAAAGATTTTTTAGAGCCCTTGGAGGTCATACAGTCGGATAACATGTAAAGAAAAGGACTTATTGGTGCAGCACCTTCAAGTCTTATATGGACTCCACAGAAGGGAGCCACAGAAGCTTTGGATATATATTCCTTCTTTAGACACCTTTTACAGGTGAAAACAAGATTAAACTGACTGAACAAATAGGATGCACAACTGCACTTCAAGGTAACTTAAGATATAATAAGGAAAGCGCATAGACCATGACCCAGAGGGCATGCCAATGGAACCATGTAACAGAATAATGACTTACAAATCAGGGCTGTCTGCGGTCTTCTCATTGAAATTTCCGCGAAAAGGAAAGAGCGAATAAAAAATTCTCTCCAAAACATCAGAAGTGTCAACATCAAAGTAAGGCTTATAAGCATTAACTGTGAAAGCACGAAACCAACCACTTTCTTGGTTATCATCAGATCCCTTTGCAGATTTTGAGAATGTATCTACAACAGGATAAGGATATTATGGCCATCATATAACAAGAATTATTCAAAACAAAACTAATGCGATAACAAAAGCAAGAATGTGCAAAAGAACATAAAAGGGATCAAATCACTACTTCAGGGGGGAAGGGGAAAAAACACCCAACAAACAATAAGGTGCAACACGCAAAACGCCAAAGAAGTTACCAAGTTCTCTTATACATGATAAAAGAGATTAAAAGGTGACCCTATGCATCCTCAAAGTAGAACGCAAAAAGTTCAAGTAACCATGGCGAAATTCCCTAATTAAATTTTGCTTCGCACATCGCACTCATCCAATTAACTAACTACCTTTCAGCTCTAAGTGTTTCTCATAGTGAGTATCAATGTACCATAAGCAAACAGCAATCTTAAATAAAATCAAACAAAAAAACCACCACATAGAAAATGAAATATATATGTATACATTATACACAAAACATACCATCCGCATCACGAGGCGGTCCAGAGCCACCGGAGATCTTGCCTTGTGGAGCAACAGAAGGTGGAAATGTCTGCAAATTCAACTCTGAAAAAACAACCAAATCACCAAACATCAAAATTCCATCATTTACAACCTAAAATCATCCCCTAATTAAACCAAAAAAAATAACAAATTAACAACCAATCAAACGGCATTACCGGAGAATTTGACGGAAACATGTGGAGGTGGATCCGCCGCCGGCTACATAGCAAAATCATCAAACATCAAAACATGACTGTAAAAAAAAAAAAAAAAAACTGCACAGAAAAAATTTACCGGCACAGATCCGCTGACATTCTGATTATCAATCGCAGTATAATTACCGGACATCATCTTTGCTAGATTTTTTAGATAATATTTATGATTTAATTATAGTAATATGTAAATTCCTAAATTCATATTTGGGGTTTTTCTTTCGGCTTAAGCTTCAGCTGTAAATTCGTATGTATGTATATATATATATATATATATATATATATATATATGCTCTTTTCCTCATTTTATCGTTTTTTTTTTAAATATTATTAATCCTTTTTGGTTTTTTTTTCTTCCATTTGTTGGTGATTTGTTTGCAGGTGAAGGATTTTGATTTAAGCCCCACCATAGCGGTAATCACACTATGGCCCTCTTGTTTACTCGATTTAAAATATTTACTTCTACCTTATAGTGAATCCCACTTTTGTCAAATAACTTAATACAGGCATGCAACGTTTGGCGGATTCAGGACCCATGAAATACATGGTAAACATGGATCACTTATCGATGAAATATATTTTATAATATAAAATATTAGGTTAAGTTTTTTTAGTAATTGCAGTAATATAAAAAAAAATTGTCAAATAACTGAATACAGACAGGGATCACTTGTCGATGAAATATATTTTATAATATTAAATATCGGGTTAATTTTTTTTAGAAATAGACAACAAACGCATACAATATGATTGAGAAATTACATACGAATTGCAGTAGTATAAATTTTTTTTCAGTAATATAAAATATAGATGATTGTTTTTTTATTATTTTGAGAAAAAAGGACAATTCATTTGATAAGTTAATACGGAAACTATACTAATAAAGAATTTGGGAAATTAACAAAAAAGAAGAGAGAAATTAACATAAAGAAACAAAAACAAGTTCTAAGCTATGGAATAAAACAGCACAAGGCACTTTAATAGTACAGAAATTCTAGACACATTCCAAATGTAAAATAATATTTTTAGATTATTTTCTTATTTCAACAAACAAATAAATAAAAAGATTTCAATGAAGTTCTTTCTTGTTTACTGACAACTGTCTGAAATTTTTTATTTTGGTAGGCCATTAAGTTTATAAGTTACATCCAAATCAATGAATGCAGTACACATAGGAAATATAATTGATACTGTATTGATTGGTTTGGATGTAAGTTTTAAACTTATTAGCCTACCAAAATAAAACTACTCAGGGATATTTTCTTATTATACCAAATAAATGAACATTTTTTTTTGTCTATTTTACTTGATGATAATATTTCTAGGATTAATCCTAAACTCCATTGTCTTTTAACAAATCCTGCCTCTTTAGCAGAGTCATATTCTGGAGTTATCAGTAGAACCAATTCTATTATTCTTCGAAATAGCTTCCGGCTTGAGGCTTTCTGTAGTCATTAACTAACATCTCTGTGATTAAGCACCCTTTAGTCTCCCTTGATTGACGGTCAAAATCCTTCTTAAAGCAAGTATAAGAACCCATGTTGTCGCGGAGATCTTTTCTTTGATCATTAAAAGCAATGCCGAGCTTAGCACCGTCTTCAAGATTTGCGCATTTAATCCCTTGTAAAAGCCGAGAACCCCTTCCTTTCTCCAGATAGCATGAAGAACGCGAGGTACTGTCTTCTGGGACTTTTGTTTGGATTTAGTTTTTTCGTCGTCACTTGTATCGGCAGCTTGAATCATGACCTTACACCTGATTTACAGAAAACGGAAAAACAAATCAAGTACTGTTTAGATGGGCAACGCGTAAAAGAAGATTTTGCTGAGCAATGAGGCACCTGATTGCGGGGTATGTTAAAACAGTGGCGATACTCTTGGAGAGGGCACCCAACAAAAAAGCAGAAAAGGCAGAAAGTGCTTGCGGAGATGATCCTGTCCCGTTCTTGTCTTCCTTACCCTTTAGAAGTCTGTGTTTTAGTTGATCAAAAACTGTATACTGCAGCATTTCGATTATAACTGCTGTACTCAGTGTCATAAATAAATAATAAATAAAACATATTTGCGCTTAAGATGCTATTAATCAGCGTACCAATTTGTAACATTACTACAATTCTGGTTCCTTTTAAGCAAATGGATCAATACCTGAATGGCGGGATTGGAGGTCAACAGCAAAGAAATGCCGAGGCCATCAAATGCTTCACTCCAACTGCCTTCCGTGAGTGTTTCACAGAGGCCTTTTGATTTCCCAAAGGCACTCGTCTGCATCCTTGACGAAGCTGTATCTAGGGGCTAAAGAATAATGCCAGATAATCAAAATTAAAGCCTATTAAAATAATATAAATATGTGTGCATGTCATGGTATTGGAGAGATCAATATGTTCATGCACAAGAGTGTCCCCCTATCTCCTCTACAT
The DNA here is from genome assembly GCA_026122235.1 of Vinca minor. Classification (NCBI taxonomy): domain Eukaryota; kingdom Viridiplantae; phylum Streptophyta; class Magnoliopsida; order Gentianales; family Apocynaceae; genus Vinca; species Vinca minor. Next base: position 2,017,582 of record JAOCZM010000100.1, on the reverse strand, counting down.
GTAAGGATCAAATGATCTTGGATAGAATTTACCAGTTTTGTTCATGCTGAAGACGATAAATTGTGTCTACACCTTACTTTGCAATCTTGGTTTAAGTAATAAAAGATCCCTTTGACCAAAAACACCATCTCTTCTCTAAAAATTCGGTACGTGCATATACAAACATCAATACTCTCACAAATTTAAAAAAAAATGTATTTGTCCAACACACGGACAAAGAATCCAACTTCTATAAAACATTAACATAGAATTAAGCGCCTAAGCTGGATTTTAACTTTCCTTTCTAGCAGTAAACAAAAAAAAAACTGAAGAACAGTTCTAAAGAACGTATTTACTCATCATTAAGGAAAGATGTACAGATAAACAATAGTAAAATACAGGCAAATACAACATGACTAAATAAACTTCAATTTACTGGACAAGGTATGCTCGTAAATAACAAGTGGAACACTCTAGAAATAAACAGTGGATAAACTTCAATTTATTGCAAAAAAAAAAGCTTTTCATATAATCTGACAATAAGAATGTGAATGTATATTGTTTATGACTAAGATATTTTATGCAGATTTATATTAGGCCATAAATAAGAAACTAGATGTGTACTAAATTAAAAGGCTAAATAAAAAATAAACACCGAAATGATTATAAAATTGTGAAATAACCTTAATATACCATATCTTACTTGACATGAACATTATATAAAAAAATAATGTCCTAAATTTGATAGATCAGAAATGCAAATTGCATTCTGACTTTCTCCTCAAGAGATCAAAGTAAAGATCCTTTATTTGCAAGAGAATCAAAAGGAGATTTTTTTTCCAAACTATCATAGAGAAGCAAAGAGAAAAAGAACTAGCCTAGAATCTCTTGGTGCTATGCATATTAGAAGCATCAGGAAAACAATTGGTCACTTCCTCATTATGTTTTCTGAAGAACTTTCCATAACAATTGCGGTGTCTAACCCCAAAATTTGTAAAGCAAAGAAGTGATCATTAATCAAATTTAAACCAAAATATCTTACTTGAGTCAGAATAGCATTACAAGCCCCAGCAACAGCAGCTATAATCAAGTTTGCTTTTGTCCCTATGGATCTATAACCCGTTCTTTCCAAGTACAGCCTCTTGAAGTAACTATATCCATAGAAATAGAGAAACTGAGAAATGAAAGACTGCAGGTTCTTGGTACCAAGTCCCTGGTACAATGAAATAATCCGACCAGTTGAAATTGCCTCCACCAGAACATCTGAAAGATTCCTGCAGAAGCAGCGCATCTGAAGTAATTAAGATATACCCACAAATAAATAGCCTAACAAAATCACTCCCCAACAATATACATCCTGTTAAGTAACCGTAGAATGAACTTAAGCTCAGCACAAGCATGAATTTGCGCAATTTCGATAATTGAATGGAAGGAACAATGACGAAAGACGTCCTCTATTGCATTTGCTTCATAGGTTATCAAGCATTAAGTAAGTTGTCTCAGGGAATTGTCAATAACTGGACTTAATAATTTAATAGAATGCACAACCAATTCACTGTACCTCTTTTTATTTGCAATTTCAGGGAAAAAGATGACGAGTTCATCATCATATATGATACCCAATAATAAATATAGGACCAATTAGCAAACTTCACATACAATTTCAGTTGTTTCTCAAAATTTCCTGCTAGAATTTTTAGTCTGCACAAAGCTTTGGAACCAAACATGAAACAAAAGATTGTTTTATGAACGTGATAAGCCTAAAGTTTATTTAGCGAAAAAACCAGTGGGGAAGCTAGATAACTTTTAACATAAATACCAGGAATTAAGTAAAGTCAAGAGATTGGCAGCCCAGTGGGGGAGCACTCTGCCTGGGACTGTGAGGTCTCAGGTTCGACACCCCCCTCCCCCCTCCCCTCTCCGGGGAAAAAAAAAGTAAAGCCTTCACGCTTCATTTTTAACACGCAAGATAAAAACTTATTTGCAGGATCATATTCCTATACAGGAACTCTTATCACTCAGTTACAAAAGTCTTAATAATCGGACAAAAAATTGTGAAAATTTGTGAAGAGCTTTACATGTCTTACTTTTTCTTTTTCCAAATGAGTACTCCCTCCATTCCATTATAAGTAGTAGTCGTTTAGGATATGTATCAAAAATTAAGAAAGCAAAAGGACTTATACACCACTAATTCTATTTAAGAGAGTAATATTGATATTTTGATTAACAAAGTCTCGCTTTTTGCTTACTTAATTTTTGTATTGTATTTCAAAGTTTGATCAGTCAGCTTCCCAAACCAAATTTAAAAGATATAAACCAAGCAAGGATGCTTCATAAAGCAGAAAATAACGGGTTAATCAAGATCATTTCTTCACATATCACTGCTGTGATTTCTCTACAAAATTAATTACATAAAGACTCCTCTTTGATCACACCACCAAAGCATCTATCTTTCACTTCCAAGTCACTATTTGAACCAAGCAGAAACAGAACAAAACTATAAAAAAAAACAGCCAAAATCAAAATTAAAACATCAGCCCAGATCAAACAGAAACACAAAACAAGAATCAAGATCAAGATCAAGAATTCTAGCAAAGAGCAACCTGTATTTCCTTTGACCATGAGCTCGAACCTCAGCCTGGTACTTGGCCTTGCAAGTATCAAGCGGGTACAAGATAGTTGTGCTTACAAGAGCCCCAATGGCCCCTGAAGTGGCCTCCGATATAGATTCGAGATCAATCGACATTTCTTGAAACTGCCAAAAAAAAAAAACCACCAGTAAATTATTTCTTTCCTCTGTAGACTGTGTGATTGATCAAGAATTTCTCTTTTTTTTCAAGAATTCAATGGTAAATATTATTATGGAAGGGGTGAGGAGGTGACGGGAAAATTAGGTGAGAGTAGAGACGGGAGATCAGGGGATATGGCGTTTTCTTGGGAAATGGAAACGTGATTCGGCCTACGTTGGCTGGCTGGCTGACTCCAGGTTCGGTTTTCCCTATTGTTTTCCACGTTGCATAATAGTTATGATATGGACCACTACTATTGGAATAATTTTGATATGTACCTGACCTATTACTTGGTTATGAATTACTTGGTTCATATTCAGACACATCATAATTTTGATTAAAATAATAAAAACAGTGTAGGCTTTTATAAGAATTTTTTTTTAATCAAAAAATGTGATGTGGTTAATTTTGAACCAAGTGGTAGACCAGAATTTTCCCTACTATTGGATAAGAACTAACAATATTATTACGGAAACGAGGTCTATGTGACTAATTTTATTGGAGAGATACAATCTATAAAATGATGTGACTAATTTTATACTATAAATTTTATGTAGACTTAATTCATATAATAATTTCTTTCCCCGTTTGGTAGTTTCTTTTTTTCTGTTTTCCTTTTCTTTGGACTACATTATGAACGCGTACCAACGACCAAACTCATCCCTGCGCGATTAGTGTTTTTTTTTATTATTTGTATAAATGATTGGTGTTTTGAGGTGGGGATGGAAATCGTGTTGGCCCGATTTTATGCAAGTATGATACATTTATATATTATTGAATTGAATTGATATGGTTCGATAAAATTTTGACATCGTAAGTATACTTTTTTTGGCAGCTTTTATTCAAATTAAGCGAGTGTTTGGAATCTAAACAATATTTCAATAAGCGTTTGGAAGCAAAAATCACGATGCCATTCAGTAAGCGTTTGGGAGCAAGAATCGCTGCTTGAAGCCAGTTGGACTGAGCTCACAAATCCTTTTTTTTTGTAGAAAATCAGTACTAATATATATATTAGCCAAACGGCCCCAAAATAGAGCTAGATTCATTACAAACCGATCTAATAAAATTAGCCCCACGGGCATCCCCGTCACTAGTTGGCTTACAAAAATGGGTAGTTTGGAAAGTAGTAAAAAAAAAGCCAAAGTAAGAGAAGAGCCCCATTTAGCGAGACAGTCCGCACACGTGTTTGCCTCCCAATAAATGTGCAACAAACTAGTCTATTGTATCCTCCCTAGTAGATCCCTGCAGTCATGAATAAGAGAAGATAAATGATGAGTACTAATATCCACGTGTAATAGAAGAAGAATACTTACTTTGACATCAATTTCCACTTGGAAATGATAAATATTAAGATCAATAGCCATTTTAAGGTCGTTCCCTCAGAGCCCACAGTTTCGCCATATTATTGGAACAAGCACCTAAATTTCTGCAAAAGCCTTGAATCCACTTCCCATTTGGGTCTCGAATAAGATTACCAATAGATGATCATCAGCGTTGAGTTTCATACAACCACTAGGGGGTCTATACCACGAGATCATGAGTGATCTCATATTTTTGTTTTTGCTCCTGTTTGAACCACGGGCAAAGAACTCAGTATATATTTTAATTGTTTCATCAAAAGTATTAGGAAGGGGATTCCCAAGAGAAAATACTTGTTGGTTCCTGATGTTCCATAAGGTTCATCAACCAAAGCTAAATAAAACTCCTCAAGGCATAGACTGGAAACTAGAATTCCCCCTAGTATGGGCACCACTCTTAAGACATGAATGAAACTCTTCATGCAGAAGATTTGGAAAATGTTGCAACAACTTCATATCGGGTAAAAGGTGCCTAACCCCCCTAAACTATTTGACTCTTTGGTTTTGACCCTTAATTAAAAAACGTCAAGTTTTGCCCCTTAAACTGTTCAGACGTGCTAAACGTGACCCTTCCGTCCATTTTTTTTCATTATATTGTGACGGATGTTAAAACAAATGAGGGCATTTTGGACAAACCATTTTAAATCCTAAAAAAAAATTAACGGCAAATCTGATATACCATTCCGATCATCTTTATAACTCGCTAACCACATTTGAAACTCCGACAACTTCGATTGCCGTCTATGACTCAGATGACTACTTGTTTCAATCTTAATTTTGACAATTTAATAAAATTGTAATATTTTATTAAATTGTAATATTTTTATTAAATTGTAACAATTTAATATGGTTTGTTAAAAATGCCCTCATTTGTTTGAACTTCCGTCACGATGCAACGGAAAAAATGGACATAAGTGTCACATTTGACACGTCTGAACAATTTAGGGGGCAAAACTTGACCTTTTTAAATTGAGTGTCAAAACCCAAAAACTCGAATAGTTTTTGGGGTATGAGCATCTTTTACCCGCTTCATATCATTACACAATTTAACAGGTTTATCACAATTTCTAAGAATATGTTCTTCAGTCTCTTTCATCTCTGTTGCAAACCGGTCATATACCCGATTCAGTGATGTTTCTTTTGAAGAGATGCTCTTTAGTAGCAAGACGATCACGGTTACACAACCATATCAAAGTTTTGATTCTTTGGTTACAGTTGGCCGACTAAATCCAATCCCACTTTTTATTATCCACTTTTTTCATCACTGATATTGTAATGAATAATCTCATGGGTCTCTTTTGATTTGAAATCCCCATTGGGCGTATTCTTCCATTTTCTTTGGTTCGGGATAATCGAACTCTCTCTCCTCGACACGGCTCTAATACAGTTGATTAAATGGGTGGGCAAAATGAATGATAAATGATTTAATTTCCAATCCCTATACTGACCCAGATATGATTAGCTTCATGTTTTTCTCATCAAAATTAAGAGGCCCAACCACATTACTTCTAAGAGGACCAAAACACCGTCCAATCATCATGCCATAGTCTGAAGATCTCTCCAGTACCTGGTATCCAAGTCGAGGCCTCATGAAACAAGTCTAGCCCTACTCCTGATGACCTTAAGATTGATGGACCCCGTACATCTCTTCAAATCTAAGATAGACTCATTGTCACTCTTAATGTACTTCTTATTAAGACTCACAACCCATTTACTAGTTTTATCTCTATTAAGTCTCCACACAAATTTAGCCAGACCCACTTGATTGATATGTAAAGCTTTCCTGATACCAAGTCCACTCCTGTGCTTAGGCATAGTTACTCTATCCCATTTGAATAAGTGAAGTTTGTTCTTACCCCCCTCCCCCCGAGTTACCCCAAAGAAAGTCTCTTTGTTCTTTATCAATCTTCTCACAAACTAAAAATAATGAGGGGTAGACATTGGGAATAGTAAGAAAGAATTTGCGAAGAAAACTCTGAATGATAGTACGATGACCTGCCAAAGACATAGGTTCGATTTCCATCCTGAAAGTTTCTACCTAACCTTATCAATGATTAATTGAAAGCCAGAGCCCTTGGGTCTCTTTTGAAAGATAGGGAAGCCATTATATTTACCCAGATTACCTGTGTATTGGATTTGGATGAGGCCTTCAATACAAGTAATCCGCTCACGGGAAAGATTATTCGAGACACATAACTTAGATTTAGTTAGATTAATCTTTTGTCCAGACCTAGAACTGAAATCGTCCCAAACCCTTTTTATCTTTATAATAGAATTATCATATGCCATGCTGAAGAGGATAACATCATCAGCGAAAAAATAGTGAGAAATAAAAGGGCCTTGTTTACCAATCATAACCGGTTTCCAATTTTTTGATTCATAGCCTTCTCAATGCTTAAGGATAGGTACTCTATTCAAATGACAAATAAGTAAGGAGAAAGAGAATCACCCTGTGATTTCTCTTGAAGGAAGAAACCACTCAGACGTTTCTCCATTAATCAGAATGACCATTTTGGCAGAGCAAACACAATTCATGATAATGGTAACCATATTGGAGGAAAAGAAAAAAAAATAAGAGTTTCTCTAATGAACTCCCACTCAAGCCTATCATACGCTTTTTCCAGGTCAATCTTGATCGCTATCGCACCTTGATTACCAATTTTTTTAGTGATGGTGTAAATGACTTCTTAAACAATGACAACACTATCCGCGCACCTCCTACCAGGAATAAAGCTACATTGATGAGGGGAGATAATGGAAGGGAGGACATGTCTGATCCTGTTGACAAGAATTTTTTAAATCAGCTTATAAATGATGTTACACAAGTTTATAGGACGAAGCTGACCAACAGATTCATGATTGACAACTTTCGGGATAAGCCAAAGAAACGTATTATTAGTGTCATCAGGAATCGGTTCTAAGTCAAATGTTCTTTTGACTAAAGCCTCCACAGACGGTTTGACAATATTCCAGACTTTTTAGAAAAATATTGGTGGAAGATCGTCAGGACCAGGGCTCTTGTGAGGCTTAAATCCCCACATGGCAGATCTTGGCTTGAGAAGGTTGGATATGAAGTTGATTGACATCCAGCTCCGCGGTCCAAAGAAAGTGGAAAGGTTGGGGCTTAGCAATAGAGAAAGACTTCGCAGATGAATACAAGGTTTGAAAATGATTATTCACCATAGCCTAAACTAGATTCAAGTTGAATTCCCATTTGCCGTTAGGATGTTTCAGATATAGAATCCTTTGTTCTTCCGGTTTTGAATAGTATATGCTTTTAAGAATTTAACATTCAGGTCATCCCACATAATCCAGTCAAAACGAGATTTAATCGTCCAAATGTGTTTTTTCTTCAATGTAAACAGAATCTAGTTCCTTTAACAAATATCTTTCTAAGTTAACAAGGAAACTGGAGTTGTTAGATTCCATAGCATGTTGAGCTCCTTTAATGCTAGCTAACAAATTTTTTTATGTTAACATTAATGTAGCCACAAATCATAGCATTCCAAGGAACTACCAACTTCTTAAAATTAAGGACAGCCCTAACAAAGTTGGAATTATGGCCCGCCCAAGCCTCTTCAACAACACATGTAAGGTCAGAATGATTGAGCCAAACCAGTTTGTTTTCTCAAAATGACTACAATACGGAACAATTGTTATTCCACATTTGTTGAACAATCTTTACCGTTTAAAGTATTTAATGATTGAAATTGACAAGTGTTTTAATTTTTGTAACAGTTGAAAAAATTAATCTCAACCATCAAATAAAAAATTCGACGGCTTTGTTCTACACGTGTGAAAAAGACCATACCTTCCGTAACCACTCCGACTCCTATGCGAAAATAGAAAAATTTCATCAGCAGTGTGAAATAATCGACTAGTTTAAAGTTTATAATTCGCTAGTCATATTGTTTTCAGCGCGATACTGAAATTTTCCTTTCTCTGCATAGACTGTTCAATAACATACCCGGCCGTCGTTTCCTACTGCCATATTACTTTTTTTAGAGTCCACTCTAACCCCTCTCCCCTATCAATCGCAGCCAACTTCTTTATAATTTTCTTCATAAATATCTTCTGGAACATTTATTTCTCAAATCGATTCTTCTTCTCCAAGTCTCAATTTCCCCTTTTTCCCCATCTCCAAGGTACTCTCTCTCTCTCTCTCTCTCTCTCTCTCTCTCTCTATATATATATATATTGAATTCACCTAAGAAAATTAGGGTTTTAGCTGTCAAAATCAATCGATATTTTTGTGTAAACCTAAGCTTTTGATTGCAGCAGCTCAATGGCCGGACGTGGTGGTCCTACAGCAACTGGTGGTGGTACTACTACTACCGGATACCCAAACGGCGTCCGCATAGTGGTTGCCGGTGATGCTAAGACCGGAAAGTCTAGCTTGATAGTTACTACTGCTGCCGAGAATTTTCCCGCCAATATAGCCCCAACTTTGCCTCCTACTAGGCTTCCCGAAGACCTTTTTCCCGATCGTGTTCCTGTTACCGTCATCGATACTTCTTCTAGGTCCTCAAAATTACTTCTTTTTAAAATTTGTTTTATGGGTGGATCTTCTTACTGTTATGTTTTTTATTTGATAAATGTGACTGTAATGTTCTTGCTCCAACTAAATAAATGATCTGATATTTGAGTATACAAGTAAATTGATCTTTTTGATGGTTCAGTGATAAAAATATACGTTTCCCAGTAGATTCTGGTTTTGTGTTATTTTTTTTTAAATATATGTACATGCATTCTGTTGTGTAGTTTAGCGCATGAACGGAACTAGAACTTTAGGTTGTGAGGGGGGGGGGGGCAAGAATCTATAGAGGAGTTCTGTAGAAAATATTGTGGGGCTAATTTGGAAAACAAATGACTAAAAGGCTTAGAAATCAATACAAACAAGGCAATTTTTTAAAAATGTTGGAGGGACGGCAGCCGCCCCCTTGGTTCTGTATTTGGCTATTTTTCTGTACATTTAGTGCGCGTACAGAGCTGATTTGCCTGCTGCACATTTAGTGCATGTACAGAGCTGATTTGTCTGCTGCACATTTAGTTCGTGCAAATGGCTGATTTGCCTTGATTCTATAAGCTACAAGTATCGGTATAGGGGTTAGGGGTTAAAACAAGTAAAAGCAGCTTTGCGTAAAATTTAATGCATGCTTAGTTATGAACTTGAAGTTGATTAGTTACCGCATTATTCATTGAATTAAACTGCATTATCTGTGCTCAGTAGTTGTATTTTTGGTTTTGTCACTTGATTATGCAACTGTTTTCTGCTTTGTATTAGTACCTGTTTTATATTTGTTTCTGAATTTTGATGGGATTTTGAAGCTTTGATTCAATATTTAATGTTTGCCTTTTCTTGTAACCTGTTGCAGCATCGAGTATAGAGGTAAGCTTGCTGAAGAACTGAAGAAAGCTGATGCGGTTGTGCTAACTTATGCCTGCGACAGACCTGAAACTCTGGATAGATTAAGCACTTTCTGGCTGCCTGAGCTTAGACGATTGGAGGTTTTTACATGAAAATCATATGTGGTTATTCTGATTGAAAGTGCTCTTCAAATATTGATTTCTAAATAATGAAATAAAGCTGCTTTTATAAAGCAAGAAATTGTACGTTAACTAATCTTCCTCTCTTCTAATTGTGGTTACTAATATTTATGTCTGAGCAGGTTAAGGTTCCTGTTATTGTGGTGGGCTGCATGCTGGATAAGAGGAGCGAAGAGGATCCGATTAGCCTGGAGCACGTGATGTCACCTATTATGCAGCAGTTTCGGGAGATTGAAACTTGTATTGAATGTTCAGCACTTAGGAACATTCAGGTAGGGTGCTCACTGCGTGTTTACTTTCAATTTCTGAAATGTAGATTTTGGGTATTAACCAGATAACCTGAGATGATGGTCTCCTTAAACTTCAAGGCTGCATGTGGAAGCTTGATTCACCACTCACTCAATTTACAGACATTCCTTGTACCCTGAGACATTTTCAATGCTTACGTACTTGTTACTTCCATGTTAGGTTGCTGAGGTTTTCTACTATGCACAAAAGGCAGTGCTTCACCCTACAGCTCCATTGTTTGATCAAGAGCAACAAACTCTGAAGCCCAGATGTGTGAGGGCTTTAAAAAGAATATTTATTCTCTGTGATACTGATAGAGATGGCGCTCTCAGTGATGAAGAGTTGAATGAATTTCAGGTTAATATTCTTTGTGAATGAATTTCGCTGGATCTTTTCTGAAGCCTTCCCCTCGCATAATAGATATCCCGTACATTCATTACAAGAAATTTCTAGCTCCTGTACATATTAGATATCCTGTACACTTGGCCAAAAAAAAAAGAAAAAAAGATCTCCCGTACACTCAGTTTGAGATAGCTGGCTAAAAGCATAAACCAGAAACCACAATGTGCTCAGCTATACCTTCGTAAAGCAAAATACATGGATTCATAAGAGTCCCTCCTGTGATGCTCCAACCTACTTCTTAGGTTGCTTCTATTGGCTCATCACTGTTAACTCATCCGTGAGTAAGGAAGGGAAAAACTTACCCTAAGGCTGAGATGAAATCTTCTGAGGCTATGTAGTGTTTACGATTGAAGTGCTTAAAATATTGAATGCCTGCTGTGTAGGTCAAGTGCTTCAACGCGCCGTTGCAGCCTTCTGAAATAGTTGGTGTCAAGAGGGTTGTGCAAGAAAAATTGCCTGAAGGTGTCAGTGAAAATGGTCTTACATTGACAGGATTTCTCTTTCTACATGCACTTTTTATAGAGAAGGGGAGATTGGAGACAACATGGACTGTTCTAAGAAAATTTGGATATAATAATGATCTCAGACTTACTGATGAGCAGCTTCTGCCACCTGTTAAAAGACACCCTGACCAGGTAAACTCTTTATAGTTACTTGATTATATTGGTTACTTGTTGATGTGCAGGATGTTAGTTTCCAATATTCGTTAATAACTTCATATAATACCAACATGCATGATGCATCTTATGTTGCCTGTCATGTTCGAGTTGCTGTTACAAGATGATTGACATTGTGTCATGGACATGCTGCTTGTGTCTTTCCTGTAATTGCATTTGCGACCTAGTTCAGAGTTTTTCTTTAGATAAACAGGATTTAAAGAAAGGTGATAACTAGATTACTAGATAAACAGAGTAGTACTGTATTTGCCATTCTACCTTGACTTCTTGCAAGATTGAGTTTTGTTTTCTTGGTCTGCATGAAGTATCTGCATATTCTTGGTCTGCTTGAAACCGTCACACTGGATGCAGATCTAGTACCATAGTTGAGGCCATAACCAGTCCTCTAGTATATTTATTTTTTCCCTATGTTCTGTTTCTCTGAATGTTTGTATTTTGTCTATGGTCTGCTGACCTATTTGTTATATTTGCAGAGTGTGGAGTTGACAAATGACGCTGTGGAGTTTCTGAAGAGAATATTCTTCACATATGATATTGACGGTGTATGTTTAAGCTATCTCTTCTTTAGATTTCTGGAGTTAGATTACATACTTTAGTATAAAAAATGTACAATTTCAAAGTTCTGTTATCAAATACAAATAGAAATCCTGTAAGCTGCAGAGCTTTTAAAAAATTTCCCATTTCAGTATATATTCCCGCCCCGGGGGTGGGGGGGGTGGCGAAGCTAACTTTTAGTTTCAAAGTTGGTTTAACTGGTTATATTTTTAAAATCTCCTTGAATACGTTCCATTAGGATCATTTTGATTTTGTTGCTGACTTGCAAAGTCAGTAGGTTATTAGTATCTGAGACATGTGTATGTTTTTCGGCTTCCGAGTATAGATGATCTTTCCTAATTTAAGCTTTTCAAGTAGCACTTTTTCTAGTAAAAGCTAATACACTGGCCTATCGTTTTCTGGTCTGTATGACCTTCCTGGTTGAGTAAGCTAAAATATGTCATCGGTGAATTTTATGGACTGAGTACCTTTAAATAAATAACTGACTTCCTTTTAGCTCTTCACGTGAAATCCTGGATCTGGTAAAAAATCATTTTCCCCACCAGGATTCAGAGCTTCCTGTTTCTGAAGACTGACATTATTATTGGTTCCTGTTTTTTCAGGATGGATCACTTCGACCTGTTGAACTTGAAGATTTATTTTCCACTGCACCAGAAAAGTAAATTGTTTCCTTCAATCACTTTGTTTCTGTATTATTAACATCTCTTCATTCCACTGTTAAGTACTAGGTTATTGACTTCCCTTTTAATGGATGATTTAATGCTACTTGCACCATTCTAGTCAAAATGTAGGATTTACTTTTAGACAGCGGATTATATCCTAAGATATACAGATAAACAAATATTTTAACGAGATGTTTACCTTATGCTGCGTGTTGTATCTGGGAACTAGGAACTGCTTACTGCTTGAAAATGCGGTTACAGATGATACTGACATAATATGACACACCAGCATAATTCACCAACTCAAATTGAGCATCATTAGTGGTATTTTCATTATGTACTGCTTAATAGCTTGAAAACAATAAAGAATTGAAGTAGTTATTGAGTATGGGGGTATGATCGTCTGTAAAATTGATTGCACTGTTCTGTTTGGGAAAAGTACTGTATCTTTTAAGGTTGGAGCTAAATAGCAAATAGTAGAAATTAAAATTTGTATGGATATTGATTGTTTTTTTAGCAAAGGAATATACATATGTGCCTAGCTACGTGGTATAGGTTTGTTTCCAAAGTAATTTTGGAAAAGGAATATGCTTACTGTAGTTACTTTTTTATACTTGAGAAACCCATATGTCAAGCTAGACTAGGATGTATCTTCCAGACTAGAAACTTCTTTTAGTGGCTTCCATGAATCATACATTCATTTGCGCCCATCTGAAGAAACTCTAAAGTTGTATTTTGTCCTGGATCCCGATGAGAAGTCACCTATTATTTCTTTTTTCCTTTCTAATAATGGATTTTTAATATCATCTCTCGTGGATTGCAATATTAATCCTTTCATTTTTTTTTAAATATTTAGTCCATGGAATGAAGCTCCATATAAGGATGCTGCAGAAAAGAATGCTCTAGGGGGGCTTACTCTGGATGGCTTTTTGTCTGAGGTACTCTCTCTCTCTCTCTCTCTCTCTCTCTCGTCGTCCATATATGTACACACACTCTCAAAGGATGCTCCTTATATTGATTGGTATGTGCATTTGATTGTTTGCATGCATCTGCGGAGAATTATTGACATGGTCGCTGTTGAAATATTTGTTCTCAGAGCTCGATATCCATCTTGACAATTGGTTAACAAACTTCTGATTATATTTCCATGTGTGATCCCGAAGCTCCTGAGCATGAAAACATGATTTGGTCAACATCTTCAAATATTTGTGGTTAATGTTTTATACCTCAATATTTGTAATTTTTTTCAGACCTTTCATCTTCTTATCTTTCACTTATTGTTTTAACACTTGATAAAATATTTGATTCCAAGACACTGTATTTATCCAATGGTCACAGTACTTTGTCATATCTAATGTATATAGACTATATAGTTCTACCTTAATGAAAGATAAAAAGATTGTGATTTTCTGATTTCTTATTAAATTCCTCTGTGGCTGCTTATAATAGTTAGCAGAAGTGTTTCATATTCACACAAGTTCTGTTAATAGGGAATGCGCCTGATGGCCTCGTAACAGAAGCATCGTAAATATGACAGCTAGAATTTGCAAAATGTTGCCAATTCATTTAATTGACACCAAAAAATGTTGCCAATTCATTTAATTGACACCAACTGACACATGTTTCTTTTGGAAAAAATGTACTTACTATGCTGTTGATTACTATGATGTTGCACATTTATATAGTTCTTGAATTACTTAGTTCTCAATTTCTGATACATTGATATCGTGCAGTGGGCCCTTATGACACTTCTTGATCCAATTCATTGTGTGGAGAATCTTATATATATCGGATATGCTGGTGATCCGCAATCTGCCATCCGTGTTACTCGCAGAAGACGATTAGATCGCAAAAAGCAACAATCCGATAGAAATGTTTACCAATGTTTTGTTTTTGGACCACAAGAAGCTGGAAAGACTGCATTGTTGAAATCTTTTATTGGAAGGTAGTTTGTGATCTTGCATGGCAAACTTAATAATTTTATGTAGTAATCATCTTTGTTGATTTGTTTATCTAATCTTTGCAGGGCTTTCCCTGAAGAATATGTTCCAACTACTGAAGAAAGTTATTCTGTTAATGTTGTAGAACAACCTGGGGTAAGATCGATAACATCATCCTAGTATCTTGTTAAAAAACTCATTTTACGTGGAGAAGAAACTTAAATGAAAGTCCAAGAGCCAACCCCACCAAATAAATGAAAACACTCTATCCATACTTGTTAGCATCACGTGTACTGAAGCATATGATGAATTGTGGAATAATATGAGCAACCGTAACTTGTCTTGTTAATCATGGTCATGCATCCTTAGCAGTTTTTGTTTTGACATTTGAATTTCCATTTAGAGGAAATAACTCCTTGCTGGTTCTGGGGTACTGTTACAATGACAAGTTTTGAAATTGAATGAAAGAGCAGATGTATGGTTAAGAAGTTACCTTCTGAAATTGAAAGAAAGAACAGATGTATGGTTAAGAAGGTACCATCTGAAATTGAAGAAAGTAAAGCACGCAATTTATGACTGGGAGAGACCTGACCCTTTTATGGAATTATGGGTTGTATCATAAATTTGTTTTATTATTTTTAAAGGGAAAATTGAGAAGATAGTGAATTTTGGAAGTTATCTAAGATTTGCTTTTCTGGAAGGGCTGTTGGAGGGAGTTGGGGGTAACTGGTCCAGCAGCACTCGAGTTGGATATTTATCCACACACACACACACACACACACACACACACATATATATATATATATATATATATATATATATATATATATATATATCCTTTTCATATTCTAAATAGATAAATCTATTATTTGTTTGCTTGATTTGTTAATGGTGAATGATAAAAGGTCATACTGAACCATATCATATAATGGTCTTTACAGGGCAACAAGAAGACCCTTGTATTGCGTGAGATACCAGAAGATGAAGTGAAGAGGTTCTTGTATAAGAAAGATGCCTTGGCAGCATGTGATGTGGCACTATTTGTTCATGACAGGTAGCTGAGATGCTATTCAAGTATTTGGATTTAGTCTCACATGAAGTTTCTTTGTTGGTATGGTTTCAGCAAGTTAGGATTTCGTTGGTTGGTCTTTTTTAAGGAACCTTCTCCTTTGGTAATACTCGCTATGTTCAGAATTGAATGTCTTACTCTGACTTAACATGAAAATTTAGTAGAGCATTTGACTTGATCAAAGTTACCGTCTGACCCTATTAATTAAGAAAATTAGTGGTGTGCTCATGTGTTCGTGGAGTTGAATTCCCTTAAATCATGGGAGTTAAAGGAGTTTAATGGTAGACCATGTACTAGTAGAGCCTGATTCCCTTAAATTAAGCTGTGAATTAAGGAGAGATTGAAGTTTAGATAAAAAATGTTTATTATTTCAGGAAAGTGGGCATTCAATTACGGAGTCCTAAACTGGAAATATGGTCATTCAATTCCGAGATTGAGGGGGTAAATATTTTTGACAAACCATAAAATTGTTGCACTTGGTGAAGTTATGTATATTGGATATGACACCCCCCACACACACACACACACACACGTTAGAAGAAAGATATTTACTAGAAAACTTGGCTTTTCTTCCTATGTTGGCTTTTCTTGTTGACAAAAGCTTGCATATTCAGAAAATAAACATTTTGATTTTCTCCTATATGTAATTGAAACAAAATTTTCTTGTTGAAATTGTTATAAACATGAACATTAAAGAATCCAATTAATGTCTGCGTGCAATTGAGAATGAAGTTGAATGTACTGAAGTATCTGCGTCAGCGTGTTTACTTGAAAAATCAAAATTTATTTATTTGTCTCTAGGCACAGGAGTATAGGAGTATGTTAAATGCGGTGGGGAATGTGAAAGATGTATTTGCATATTTCATTAGCTGTTATGGATATATTGGTGGTTAGGAATATAATCTATTTCACCTTTGACCTTTGGTTTTTAGACATTTTCTTGGACTTTGAGATGAAAAGATAAAGCAAATCTATTTGTTGGAGAACTTGACAAAAAGATAGCATAAGATATACTTTTGACTCTGCTAAATCCTCAATTATGGAGGAGACACAAAAGATAAGTAATATCCTTGAAGTTTCCTCAGGTTTTGTTCCATTTCAGTTGTCAGTTGGGCAGTGTTTTCAAATGGCGGTATGGTGTGGCGGATTCAGCAGTCAACGCTATACGCAATGCGCGTTACGCTCTATTATGGAGGTGCCCTCTATTCAGCGTTTCACGGGCGTTATGGTGATTATGTTATGGCGTTTCATGGCGGGTATAGCGGGCAAAGTGGAATATTGACCTTTTTTTATTTTTTTTAAACAAGCCTCACCCATACGATTATTCCCCTCTTACATTATATTTACCTAATCCCAACAAACAATCAACTTAATCAGTCTTTATTTTCTTGCCGTCTCTGTAGTAT
This sequence comes from Vinca minor, assembly GCA_026122235.1. Lineage (NCBI taxonomy): Eukaryota > Viridiplantae > Streptophyta > Magnoliopsida > Gentianales > Apocynaceae > Vinca > Vinca minor. The sequence goes on along the minus strand of JAOCZM010000100.1, from coordinate 2,000,910 downwards.
GAGTGATGTTTCTTCTTCTCTTTCTGTCTTTTTTTTCCTCCACCGTTCTTCTCTTTCTTCCCTCTCTTTTTTTCTTCATCACTGATTTATTTTTTTAATCTTTGGGTTTTTTTTTTCAATCTTCTTCTCAATCTCTGATTTTTTAATTATCAAAGGGTGATTTTTTAATATCTTATTTTTTTATCCTCTGTTTTTTCTCTCTTCTCTGTTTTTTATCATCTGTATCCCATTTAAGACTCAAGGTTTTGATCGATGATTGAGGTTTTGCCATGTTCTGAGTCTCGTGTCCTGAATGACAGTCTGATGCTGAAGATTGTTTCAACACTTCCCTGGTGAATAAGAAAGCTCTTGACTAGAGAGCGGGGTCGGTGTCCCTAGAAAGGAGGTCCGCTCGATAGCCTGGTACTCTCACCCATTTTTGGAAAAGAATTTTATTTTTGGGAATTCTTTGAATGCCCAAAGATCAGCCTTCAAGAGCCCTTTTGAGGAAGATGTGGCATTAGGGGCTCGGAAGCCGGACTATGCTGTCAGCGCACATCCGTTTTCTTTCCTTTTGGAACTCGATCGAACTGCGGGTTATAAGTCTAGCCAACCGAGGCTCAAGAAATTTATTGGCTTGCCTTTTCTGGTCTTGTTTTGATTATCATATTGTGAGAGGTTTAAATTATGCATTCTTGTTATGTTGTGAGTTATGACTTACGAGATATCCTAGTTAATGATTGGTTAATGACTTTTGAGTTATTTGTTTGATTCATGTTGTTTTTTCTTTTTATTTAAATTATGCAGTGATGTTTTATATATATATATATATATATATATATATATATATATATATATATATATTGCATTATTTTATTGTGTTCGCTATAAGTCATTATAACGTTATGACATTTTTTTGGCTTGCCGCCATCCGCGATTGACAACATTGCAGTTGAGTACAACTGTATGCTTATCGCAAACACAGTTGAGCATTGATGGGATTCCAATATAAAAAATGTTTATATATTTATATTTCATAAAAAAAATTCTTTAGAAACCTGCATAGAAAATTTTATAGAAGTATGAAATGTTATGCTGAATCTTTGTATTAGTTTCTAAGGTACTTTTGTTTGGTGTTCTAATAGCTGGATTTCTTCTTTGAGCATTATAAATGGGTGGATGTTCATTTTATCCTTGACATATGAATGCTTTAACTGCGTCCAAACTTTATAAACCTTTGCTGTACTGTTGAGTTCTGATTTCGTGAATTGGTAATCTTTCCAGTTCCCGTGAACCGTCATGGAAGACAGCTACTGAATTGCTATTTGATGTTGCTAATCAAGGAGAAGCTACATCTTACGAGGCTCCATGCCTCATTGTTGCAGCTAAAGATGATCTTGATCCATATTTGACTGAAATACAAGATTCAACAAGGGTATATATTCAAAACACTTTCTACTGGTGCATCTTTTATCATTGATGTAGACATGGCAAACAATTGTACGTCACATGCACGCTCAAACGCAGTGTCAAAGCCCACCTTTTCTTATAGATTAATACATACGTTTTATATACTTGTTTGGTACTTATAATCTCTGCTTTACAGAAATGGTCTTCCTTTGACATTGTCAATAAAGTCATTCATTACAAACGGGTTAGATCCCATCTAGGTTATATTCTCCATGAGTACAATTGGGGGTGGGGTTCGGGGAGAATAGAAGTTCAGGAAGAAATCTGAACTAATGTTTTGCTCCAAGTTTATGGCACCTGTTTTTGGCGCCCAATGATATTTCATTTTACCAAAGATGCCATAACGATAGGTTTTTTTTCTTTCTTCATTTTATCTGAAGCGTGGTGTTTCTATAATGCTAGGAATGGCGATGAATCAAAATGCACATGCTTTAACTTCACAGTTGATAATATGTATATTCATATATAGTCTTTCAATTTTTAGTTTCAGGAGAAACTAACCTAGTTAAGATTCCAATACATTTTTTTTGCTACTTGTTCAACAGGTAAGTCAAGACTTGGGAATAGAGGCTCCTATACCAATCAGCACGAAACTGGGAGATTTCAATAATATATTCCGTAGGATTGTTAATGCAGCTGAGCACCCCCATTTGAGCATTCCTGAAACTGAAGCTGGAAAGAGCAGAAAGCAGTACACTCGGTTAATTAATCGCTCTTTGATGTTTGTCTCAGGTATATTGTTAGTGGATGCTAATTTAATATCATCTAAAACCCATATTTTGTTCATTGACAAGCAATAGGAGTCTTTAACTCACTGCTACTTTTGACTTTATACATTACAAGGTGATTTTGATTCTATATTCTCATGCATTGAATTATGACTGTGTTATAGGTTGAGACTCTTGGCACCTTTTTTTTTTATATATTTATTTTTAAAATTCCCTCTGAAGTAAAAGTAATCTGGCATCATTTGATGGAATAGAGTGGATGCACGCATTATTTTTTGTCATTAAGCCAAGGTCCCCTACTGAGAAAACAGTGTTTAAGCCAAAGCAGTGGCTGTGTTAGAGGCCCTCTGAACTATATCTAGTCATTTAAATTGAAACTAAATTATCCTCTGCACCAACCCCGAAATATTAGATGTGGAGCTGGTTTTTTCAGTCTCTCTTGTTTATTGTTCAGGAATACAAGGGTTCTGTTCGGGACTAACCGGTTGTGAAAGTAGGATCCCTTTACTCTTGTTTACATGCTCGTTTATTATTCTCCCCACAATCAATACCAAATAAAAAAGAATCTCTTCCCTACTCCCTAGCATCCAGATCTCTTTGCTTACACCCCATAAGCTGAGTTTATGCATCTCTTTATATATAGGTCTCTAATTGTGCTTGATGTTTTTCGACTGTTGATGGTAATATATTTGCCTTCTTACAATGGTTTTGGGACGGGTTTAATCCCTCATAAGCGGTCTTCATCCTGAGCTTTAACTGTCGAAGAATGAAAAATAGATAATATAGTATGTTGTTCCATCTTACTTATTATGGGTGCACCACTAATGCTCTGGATGCCGAATGAAAGAAGCATGGTGATGTGCACATAAATCAAAATGGTTCTTGGGTCCGCTTCTCTCGATGCCTTTTGGCTTTGATTTGATGGCATGATTCACGTAGCAAACGCGACGGCATAGGGGGACCATTATTACATGTAGTATTATATGAGCAACCACTTTGTGCACTTGTTGCCAAAGGTTAGGTTAGTCTCCAATACATATGTTTCAGTGGTATTCTGGGATCAGCCACTTTGTTTGACAAAGGTTAGGTCTGTATCCCGTCCATCCCCGCCCATACCCCCAATTATTGGGGACTTAATGGGTTATGCTATTGTTGTTGTTGTTGTTGTTGTTGTTGTTGTTCCATCTTACTTATTGTCACCTTGCAATTACAGTTGGAGCTGCTGTTGCAGTTGTTGGGTTAGCTGCCTACCGTGTTTATGCAGCGAGGAGGAATGCTTCAAGCTAATGGCCTTTTATCGGAATTGGTGCAAGACTCTTGTTCAGATTGGCGGTCTGGCAATCTTTGTCGTGTAGGCTTCTATCTATAGTAGTGAATTTCCTTAGGGTTCTTATAGGCATCTTGAGCGTGGAAATCAGTTGATGGAGCTAAAATTTTTGCAAACTATCATTATGCACTCAGCAGAAAGTATTATATTATTCTGCTCCACCTATTTACCGTTTTCTAGATATTCCTTTTCTTTTATCATGAAAAGTTTTCAAGAATGCTGTTCCTTTTGAAACTTACCATGACAAGTTCATTGATTAGATTCCAAACAAACAGTAATTTCGGTTATAATTGATGATTTTATGTTGTAATTGATCAGACTTGCGTTGTTATGTTTAATCACCATCTTCAAATTTATTAGGTTCTTTTTTATATTTATTTGCCTTTTTAATCTTTGAGGCGAAGTTTATAATGTGTTTAATCACCATCTTCAAATTTATTAGTTTTTTTAATTTTGATTTTTTTTTAATCTTTGAGACGAGTTTATAATACGTCAGGCTACCTAAAAAAATGTGACCCAAAAGAGACAATTTTAGGCATTTGATCGCGTCCGTGCATCTAATCCCAATCCATCGGCCCAGATAATCTAACAAAATCAGCGCTTCAGTAAACAAAACGACGTCATATCATATCAGTTCAACTGTTTAAAATTGGCGCCGCACCGCCAAAGTTTTGAAAAATTTCAATATAGGCGCATTTTCTAGTGGGGGACGTAGACACTTGCAGTCACAATCACCTACATCCCCTCTTTTGATTAAAAAAGCAATAAAAACGCCCTAAACAATGCACTAAGTGGGGAATATTTTTATTATTTTAATCAAAAGCTGTGATGTAGTGAATGTGAGCTAAGTGTTTGCTATTTCCCATTTGTAGAGCTCGATCCATGATGAAATTAATCCAAAGTTTTCTCCTCTTATACCTAAAATTTTGAAAACAACTCTGTACTTTGACCTAGTAATGGATTTCTCTGAGGAATGGAAATCTCTGTGGCCAATCGCCTCCGTCTATTCTCCACCGCTACTCCTCCGTACAGACGACTCCGAGTCTCAATCGCCACCATCAAAACGCCGTCGTTCAGAGGAGGGTGTTGATGTTGATGATGAAGGAGGCGGAAACCTAGAACAATTAGGTCCTTTAATTTTCATCCCAAATTGTGAATCTCTGATTGAACTCTACTCTTCACCTGATCTTGCTCCTGGGTTTCCGCCTCCTTATCCTAGTCTCTCTCTTCCCCGTTTTCTTTCAACCTCCAGTACGTCTCTTTTGCCTTCAACTGCAAGCTCAATCGCCTCCCAATTCGGGCCTCAATTATCACAAACGGATGTTAATGGTGGGGATTTTAGTTCTTCTTATGTACATGATCTCAATCGTCTTCAATTGCTGACTTGCGGCGATGAAAGTTGTTTGGTGGTGTTGTTTTTCCCCACTGGGGAAAATTGTGGTCAGGTTGGGTATGTTATGCTTGGTTGTGAAGATTCCCAGTTCAGTGTTAAGATAAATGAAATTAATAATAAAGTATTCATAGCGAAAGAGAAGTTCAATCAGAGGATTTTGAAGTTATCTGTAAACCCAATTGTTGATGCTGCTATTGATGATAACTTATCAGGTAATTTCTCAAGTAGTTTTTTTTTTCAAAAACAAAAATCCCCTTTTTATGATTTTTCTGTTAATTTTTATTTATAAAGTGACAAGTAATTAGAATAAAAAAGTATGTCTAGGCAACATTTAAATGTAAACGGAGGGAATATCAGTTAGCAGAGAGGTAAGTTTGTGTCTCTGTGAATTGGATTGCTTTCGAATTTCTTGGGTTCTATGTCTGAAAAAACGGAGCTGGAATTATTAAAAAGGATTAATCTTGATATGCAAAAAAATAAATAAAAAATAAAAAAACTATTGAGGCCAAGAAAGCTTCCTTTTTTTTTAACGTTTAATATAAGTGATTATAGATTTTTAGATTGAAAGGAGTAACAAAGAAGTTTCTTGTTTTGGACAGGGGGATAGTCCATCTCTTGCCGCTTTTTAATATAGACTGAAAATTTTGTGTGAAATACAGGTTGTTTAATGAGTTTAGATGTTTATTTTCAGGTGGCACACCTTCTCATTTTGCTGCTATTGGATATTTGATGGCTTGTTCTATGCACTCTGCGCATTGGTATGTAGTAAAGACTGTTAGAGAGAGTGAAATTTTCCGGGTAAAGAGTGCATTGCTAGATTTCATAGGTAGCAAATCATTTAGGAGTTCTACAATTGTTCATTCCTGTTGGAGTCCACATCTTAGAGAGGAGAGTGTTGTTTTATTGGAGAATGGCCAGATATACTTGTTTGATTTGAGTTCTTGCTTTAAGGAGCATTGGAGTTCAAATAATAGGGTAACTGGGAAAAAGCTGCAGGTTTTATGGGATGTAAATAGCCAGCATGGTGATAACATTCATGGTGGTCGTTGGTTGAGCTGTGAATTTAGTTGGCATCCGAGGATTTTGATTGTTGCTCACAGTACGGCTGTATTTATGGTTGATGCTCGGACTGAAGGTTGCAATACTAGTTGTTTGTTGAAGATTCAGATGTTGTCTACCATCCTGAATGATGGATTTATTGCCCTCTCTCGGGCTGGTTCTGATGGATTCAGTTTCTGTGTAGCTTCTAAAAGGTTGTTATTTCTTTGTGATATGAGACAACCATGGAGACCATTGTTGCAATGGATGCACAATCTTGATAATCCACGTTTCCTGACTGTTTTTGGTTTGTGTGAGTTAAGGTCAAGCACCGGAGATGATAAGTACAAGTGGGCATCTGAATCAGGCTCTTGCATTTTGTTGGGATCATTCTGGAGTGGTGAATTTAGTCTTTTCATCTATGGACCAAACAACGCTAGAAGATCTGTTTCATCTGAAATTTCGAAATTCTGCAACTCGTTTTATGCGTGGGGTCTCCCTTCCGAGTTATCATTATCAGCTCGTGATTGTTGTTGTGGAACTTGTCAACTTAGATATGAGTTCTTGGAGGATTCTCTTCCTAAATGGGTTGATTGGAGACAGAAAAAACATCTGGTTATGGGTTTTGCCATTCTTCCTTCAGAGCACTTTGCTCAATTGCCAAAAATAGGTAATTCTGGTGGATTTTCTCTGATCCGGTTGATGTCCTCGGGAAAGCTAGAAGCACAGAGTTATTGTGCAACACAGAAGTTTCACAGGATTTCACGTGAGGCGCACTTACAGTCATTATTTAATTCTGGCGAAAACCTTTTCTATGATACACATGTTTTTTATTATGACTTGGAAAAGAAATTTCAGCACTTAAAACTTGATTACTTCACGGCGTATTTGAAAGGTAATCTTGCTGAAATCCTTGCTGACAAATTAAAACATTTTCGTGAGGCTGTCACCGAAAATGAAGCCGAAAATCAGAGTTCTCAAAACTTGGTAAACTCATGAGTCCAACTTAATAATGTTCAAACCTTTTAAATCATTTGAAGACATTACCTTCCCAATTAGCATACGTGAGATTGCTTTAAGGGATACATGGTCACGGTTAAAGTTTTCTGTTTCGAGCCAGTCTGTGTTTCCCAGAGTTGCCGAGTTCTTAAGGTTTTCTCATCAGATGGACCAATTTCCTTTTCAAACGCCTTCATGCCACCACAATAAGTTATTGTACAGTATTCGACCTTCTGATGATCTTTGGGGTTCATTTCTTCCACCTCAGTTCCTGTTGACTCTTCATAGACTCAACAACCAAAAGCTGAGGACAAAAGTAGATGTATTATCAGCAGACAGCGAAATTAAGCTTCAGTGCGATAGCGTATTGGAAGTTGCTGATAAGCTTCAGGATGTCCATGGTATTTCCCTTTTAGATGATTCTAACAAATTAAGTGATGTTGGTGAAAATCTCCAAAGCTTCTCTCTTCATAAACTGGGGGGACTATCAGAAATCTCAGTTGAGGATATTGCACCAGTGAACTCTGAGACTGAGAATGAGAGATTTACTAAGTTTATTTTCAGAAAGCACCAAGAGCAAGTATGTGACGTTGATGTGGAGGTTGCTGGCCTTGAGCTGCTTGACGCGGGGTGTCCATTAGAATTGAAGTTCAATAATAATTCTATACCTTTTGGGCAAGAGGAGCTTAAACAATTCAAATTTCTGAAGGAACAAGATACAAACTTTCAGAAAGGGTTTCTATTGTATCAGGAATTTATTACTAATACTAACTGAGTCAATCATGGCATCTGATGTTCTTCATTTTCCTTCTTCAAATGTTCCAAGGTATTACTACTGGCTTTAAGATGATAATTTATTAAAAAAACAATCATGTGACCATGAATGTGTTCCGTGTTTTATCAAAAACTGCAATTTATAACTATTTCTGATGCAAATTATAGCGCCTGTTAAGATTTTCTCTGATGAAAAAGTCAAGTATGTATGATTGTGAATTTTAACTTTTTCTGTCCGCTGTTGTTTGTGACCGACAATCATATAAGCATGTTTGCGCTTAGTTTTTTCTTGGTCGAGAATCTTTATAATTTGTTGTTATAAAAGTCTTTGATGTATGTTTGCCATTTGTCACGGATCCCAGATTATGAGATGCATGCTGGAGAGATTTGCTATCCACAATGTCTCGCATAGCATGGTGTGGTAACTTTTGAATAGTTCTTCAGTACTATTTATTACACTGGTTATAATAATGCTTTCAAGCAAGCATGTTGAACTGCTTCTACAGATGTACCCAAGCTAGTTGCCCCAGAAGGCTGAAAGGAAAATGCCAACTTTAACACATATATGTTCTGTTATCCAAATGACTTCTAGAGGTAAATTCTTTCACTTTAACAGCGTTCTTGTAACTTGTATTCTTCTTTACGTTTGTCGATAATCTTAGATTTGTCTTTTCTCGACTTCTGTAAACTTGAAATACTCATTTGTATAGCTTTATATTTAAAAGCCAATATTGTTGCCATCTCTGTATAATATGCCTCCGAACATCACATCTTGTTTTTTTGGTCCTTTTTGATAGATAAGAATACAGTAGAGGGGAACCGGACACAGCCGAGCACATGAGGAGGGAAGAACTGCAATACAAGTAGATCCCACAAGCTCAGCTTGCCCAGACGATAGTAGACTTGAAGGGGAGCCATGGACACTCTTGAAGAGGCAAAGAATACTCGGCTAGATGGCTCTACAAGTATTGTAACCTGTTGCTGTTGGAGCGTGGTTGGATCCATTTTTGGTTGTGAGACCTTTTCCCCATCCACATATTCTAAATGTTCTCTCAATTCTGCATTTCTCCATAGCTTCTTCCTCTAGCTGGAAACAGTATGTATCGAATGTTTCTACGTCCACATGAAGCCTGAAATCTATGGAAACCAAGAACTTCATTTCCAATCTGTTGATTTCTGCTGTTGTTATTCCTCCAACTTTGGCATAATAGGCATTGTTGTAGCACCTGAAAAAATCATGTTGATTTATATATCTCGTCTCAATATTGTACTATTATGTGTTGATATTTGCAGATGACAAATTTTTTTATAGGAAGGATCTGAACTTATACTTACTCATCCTCGACGAACTTTGTAGCCAACATGAAACTCGTGATCAGAAGCCGATGAACATTGAGGGAAGTAAGATGAATATCCATCTGATGAAGAAATCTTTCCAAATATATATACGCGACAACAAAGCAAGAACTGCTGCAACTCGAATACCTGAAGATTCTATCAATATACTGCCTTATACTCAATGCAGGTGCTCTTGATCCATGAAAAATTGTAATCAACTCTTTCCGATTCGATCCCTTCAATCGTTTCTCATTCTTCTGAATGCATTTCTCAAGAACAGACGACAGAATACCAAGAATTCGCGGTGGCTCTGGCGCTCCATTGCTATCGTGTTCCTCCAAGATTCCGATTCTTGATACCAAGGACTTGTTTTTTTGTCCCTGTGCTCCCATGTCTAAGCAGATCTGCAAATTAAAATGGATGAAATTAAGATATGAGCAACCTTAATATATTTGAATTTATGTTGTATTTTCAAATTTGATGAAACTTCACTTCATGTAGTGATAACAAAATGAAAATCTTGATTAGGAATTATATGATTGGTTTTAGCACTCTTTATTCTTTTGCTTTCTTCTTAGTCAAACACTTTTTTGGCACTTTTAGATGATTGGATTGTGTCTCAGTCTAAGACTGGTTTCAAATTCAAACTAAATTCGCCATAATTTAGTGTTTAATATTTCATTTTCAGTCTCATTTCAAAGAAAATTGAGTCTCGGTTTAAATTCTAAACTCAGACCAAACGCAATCTAATTACACCCTAGATTTCTTATACATTGTCCAAAACTTTAAAATTGTGTGTGGGGAAAATGATGATGTTATTGCAAAATCATCATGGTTTGTTTCTTTTGGGTTAAACAGGACTTCAAATCAAAGAAATATTGTCCCCAGCATCATCATTTCCCCTATCTAAAAGTGGCCTTTTTCCTTAAATCTTTTGAGAGGTAAAACAAAAGTTGCACATGAGAAATGTATTGGACTAATCTAGAGGGTAAAACGTGCACACACCTACTAAATTATCTCGTATTTTAGTTTTTGACCCTCAATTAAAAAAGGTCAAGCGCTTGACCATGAATTTTCTTGAAGTATCAATGCTTTCCCTTCCATCCAATTCTTCCGTTAAATAATAATGGAAGGTGCCCATTTGATACTCAAATGATAAAAATGGGGGCATATTGGGCAAAAATAAATTAACTATAAAAAAAATTAGAAAATTGAGGTTAACCATAAATCTCTCCCTAATTTCTTCTTTATTTCATGTCTAGTGAAATCTCACTTCTTTCTGAGATGAAAATCTTACAAATTCCCAAGTAATAACTTCAGCATTTTTTTTTTTTTTGTTGCTAAATAACTTAAGGATGCTTCCATGAAATTATGTTAAACTCCATGGAAGTTGTAACTAATTATACCGAGTTTTTTAATTTAGTTTTGAGAAAAAAAAATATTGAATGTCTTCATCGTATCCCATAACAACCTAAGCATGACTTCTATATTAAAAAAAAAACCAGAAATTGAAAATACTATTTACTCATTTATTAAGATTTCTTGAATCAATTTCAAATGGAAGACTACATTTTCTTTTCAAGGATTTAGGATTTTTTTTTCAATTTTAGGATGTTAAAAAAATTAGGGAGGGTTCAAAAGATTTGGGAGGGTTTTCCATTTTCTAATTAATTTTTTTAAAGATTAATTTATTTTTGTCAAATTTGCCCCATTTTTATCATGTGAGTTTCACATAGGTACCTTCCGTTATTATTTAACAGAGAAATTGGATGGAAGGGGAACCATTGATACTTTAAAAAAGCTCAGGGTGAAGCAATTGACGTTTTTTAGTTGAGGGTCAAAAACTAAAATCGAGATAATTTAGGGTGCGTTGACACTTTTTACCCAAAAGAGTCGCTAATGCATTGTACTTACCAAAAGTAGAAAGGCTAATCCCTTTAAGATTACAATTTCATCCCTCCATTATTCTGCTGAGAAACAATTATTGAGTTTTTATTTTTTTTTTTTTTTTAAAGTACAATAATTTAACAATTATTATTAGGCAAATCTAGATAGGTAACAAGAAACTTGGAACATAAAAAACAGATGGAAAAAAGAAAAACAGATATTGGTGAATGAGGAAATAATGGAGCCTTCACCAAAAAAGAAAAAAAAAATCATCATCATCATCATACCCACCTAACAACCACTCAGAAAGAGAGACAAACTCATAATTGCCATGCCTGAAGTTCCCAAAGAGAAAAAAAAATGGGAGGAAAAAAAAAAACAGATATAAAAGGGTCTTTTTATCTTAGTGAAAATGGTGAAATAAATAGTACTGAATTATTGAAGATTGGAAGAAGTTTAATAAAACCACCAAAAAGAAGACAAAAAACTAAGGGAAATGTGCAGTAGAGAGAAAAAGACTTACAGGTTCTTCAAAGGAAAACTGGAAAGACTTTGTGTTTCTGGGAAACATTCACAATTGGCCAAAAGAAAAAGAAAGATATTATCATGTTAGCCATTGTCTCCTGTTGTTATATACTTTTGAGCTTTTCCCTTTTGCAAATGGAATAATATCTATCAATACTATTTTTTTCTCTTTGTCTTCATGTCCAAGTGGTAGCCTAATCTATATAAGGTGCTTTTAGGGACCATCTCTACAAGTAGGTGTTTTGGATTAGAGCTTTTCCCTTGTGTGATTTATATATATCTCGTCTTGAAAGTATGAGATTAAATACATTTTTTTAACTAGGTCGACTGGTGTTGACACACATCTCTCTCTACTGATTGGTTCACAAAATCAGTTAAACCTTTACTGATATTAATATCTCTTGTTATGTATAGTAGTACTTTTTATGTACTCCTTCTGTTTGGAATTGAATGTACACTTGTTTATTTATGTTGTATAAAATGTTAATATTTCATTCAAGATGAAAGGAGTATTTATGAAAGACTTTTGCATGCTTATGCTAGTAAAATACGAAATCCATTTGAAGTTATTCTTTTTTGTTTCAAGGATAATGATACGGTTTGGTTTCAACTTTAGAAAATCTATTTATAAAAAATAAAATAAAAAAAGACAACAGAATCAAAATCCACTAAAGTGGTACTTTTTTTGGCCCTTTGGTCTTTTTTTATGGGAATATCTGTGATCTTTGGTCGCTACTCTAGAGATTGTTACGTGAAGGTAATATAAAAATACGCAACCAAGAAAATAAATAAATAAAGAAAATGTTCTCTCGACTTAATAACGTTTAATCAAGAAAAGATACCGTAGTTAATTAACATTTTCGACTCAAAAAAATAGATATAAATTCAACATTTATTACTCTAAGAGCACGTTTGGTACGTTGGAATGGAATGAAATGGAATTACAATTCCAACTTCTCTTTCCATTGCAGTGTTTGGTTTGACCAATTTAAGTTGGAAAAGTCATTCCACGAGAATGACGATTCTAGGAAGAAGTGGAAAATGCCATTTCACACAAAAACCTATGGAATGACCTTTCCAGGAGAAGATAGAATCATCAATAAATAGTAACTGACATTTATACCCATTTTAATTAATTATTACGTTCATTTTATATAGCAACGTATTCATATTTAGTCATAAATATGATATTTCATTTAGTATAATTTCACAGATGATAATTTTATAAATATGTATTTTTATTTGTAGTAGTTTTTAATCTATTTTTAAATTTAAAAGTAAAGATATTTTTATTACTATGTTGACATTTTAATAAAAAATATGTTTCAACAATATATATAGTTATATATATATATATATATATATATATATATATATATTGTTGATATATAATGTCAATGCTATTCAAGTAAGATTTTGTAAGAAATGTTTAATTATGTTTTATTGTTAGTATATGTTAAAAGGGCATTTAGGTCATATTGTGTTTAATTCCATTCCATTTTGAGATTAAAATATAGTTTTACCAAACACAAAAAAGTAATCGACATTTCATTCTGGCTTTGCCTTCCAAACACTGGAAAGGAAAGAGGATTCGAAGTCATTCTGGGTGGAAAACGATTCTACCTGTAAAGAGATTTCATTCCATTACAGCGTACCAAACGTGGTGTAGTAACAATAATTTTTATTTTTTTTCCTTAAAAAAACTAAATAAATGTTTGATAGTTAAATACTTGATTCGTTACTTAAAAAGGTCCATATAAAGAATATTAAGAGAATCCCCTGAAAATACACATTATGGAATGCAATACAAAATACCCATAGAGATGCCTTGCACTTTCTGTGGAAAAGTTTATGCTCTTCTTTTTATTTACTCAAATCTTGGAACAAAGAAATCAATGAGAGTCTCCAAAATTCAGAAAAACAAACAAACAAATAAATAAAGAGTCCCCCCAAATGTTTTCTTATATTTAGAACTCAAAATCCAGACATTAAAAAAGCTTGGGGGTCAGAATTAGGAGGCCCGTGACACCAAAGATATTATTCCCCCCACTAGTGCAGCTGTTAGACTTATTTATCTTTTGACCCCACTATTTGTAAAGTTTACTCACCACTCAACTTCAAATACTCGTATCCTTTTTTTTTTAATAATTTTTTTATTCAATAATTTTTTTGAACTCATGACCTCTACGTCATGAGGCCTCAGCTTGGTCACTAGACCAATTTCTCATTGACAAATACTCATATCCTAAGTATTAAGGCGATTTTCTTTTAATTAAAAAAAAAAACACTTAACAACTTATTAACAGTTAAACATAAAATGAGAAACAACAATATGACAGAAGATCAAAATTGTGGAGAGTCATTTGGTAGCCTGACAGCGGCCGATGGTACATACGTATATTTTTACACATATTTTGGTTTTGCAATGAGGTATTCTACCTTGCTTCGATATTTTGAGAGATCATGCCAGACTAATCCTCGTTCACACTAGGTCAGCCCATAAAAAGATAAAGTGTTGATCAAAGTAGCTATCAATCCCTTGATTTCTCTTAAAGAGCAAAACTGTCGAATCAGCTACCATAACCAATTTATTATTATTTTTTTGCTTAGTCATACGCCCTTTTAGTTGCCTTCATGGCTGCCGCTGCATCTCCCGAGTAGCCCTTTTAGGATGAGGCTTTCCCCTCACTTATATTAGTCCGGCCCATTTTCTTTTTAATGGCCCCAATACGTTTGATATATTTTTTAAATAAATTAATTTATTTCTTTGGGCTTATGTTATTTTGGCCCCATCTTTCTTAGTCCTTAGCCCAAAATATATTGGAATTTCTTTCAAATTGGATTGAAGTAACCCACTGAACTTCTTTAATCGATTAAATTTAATTGATTAGGACTAAAATACATTTTTTGTCCCAATTAAATAATTTATTTTTCATCAAAATTTACTTATCTACATGATTATCCCCATACCTAAGCTGAGTCTGTTCAAGATTATTAGGATCATCATTACAATAAACAACTCTTGAAAAACCTCTTTGCCTAATTTGTTTGTGCTCGTAAGGGAAAAATTCAATCACATGACCATATCTATGGGAATGACTTTATATCTCCGCATATTAATTGTGCACGGTATACCTATAGATGTGGACTCTGCTCAATTAATCTGAGAATGTTGTAAAACAGTTTTATAATGACGGTTCTAAAATTGAGTGACCCGGATCGAAAATACGAAAATGAATAAAGTTTACTGAATCGTATCCTACTTCTTGTTGTTGGCCTCATCCCATCGGCCATTTTTTCTTTCTCTAACTCCCACTTTACTAATTTTCTATTTTTTTTTTTTTACCAAGCAAAAATTCTTGAACAGCCCTCCTCGAATAAAATGCCAGTTAAACAATTATTCAGTTGATTTCCCCATTTACAGACAAAACTAACAACACAAGAAATCTGCTCAAAAGTGCAAATTTTAACCAAAAATGCCCAAGAAAAAAAAGAAAGCAGAGCTCAAATTTAGACAATATTGCTAAAAGGGCTACTTTAAATTCCAGCCGAAACTATGTTAAACTAGTAAAAAAAACCAAATAAAGACCTGATGAAGTTCTTTTCTTTCAACTGAATTTCCCAGAAAAAAATCTCCCTTTTTCCACAATTGGTCTTTTCTTTCTAACACACTTGATTATTTATACAGAGAATTGAAGTACACGTATAATTAGAATTAGAAATTCTCTGTATACGCGTAGGTTCAACAAACAAAAATCTATGTATAATTTCAATTCTAATTTGGTTAATTTGGTTGTTCTTGTGATTGAGTTGATGAGGATGTTGAGTGGGGAAAGATTTAAAAAGTGAATTCGGAGCAATAAATTTAAACATATGAGATGAGAGGCGGCGGCAGTGAGTGGTGGTGCGCGGTGGTGGATGAAAGAAGAAGAGTTTTTCCCATTTTAACCTTTCAGAGAGAGAATTTCAGGAGAGAGAATTTCAACCTATTATACTACATCATCAATTTGGACGGACAATATCAAAGTTTTTTACGCAACGATGAACTTGGCAGTCCGTAAATACATTGGGTACTCAGAAAATTAAAAAATGCTAAAAATGATGAAAGTTGCTAAACATGTTTATTCATTATAAAGTACCGTATAAACTGTATATTTTTTCCTTCTTTTTGTGTTCATATTTTCTAGCTTGAGAACCACCGGAAGGAAAGGTGGTTGATACGCCCATGGTCTCGTAGATTGTTGATTTCGAAGAAAGGTGATGAAAATGAGCTTGCTACTGCTGTTTCAATATCTCGGAGAAGCTGTTGCGAAGAGTTTTATTATGTATTTATTTTTTTTTACTTGTTTTTTGTGTTGTTTTCCCGGTCCGGGGTGTGAACTTTTATCTGTTATCATGGTGTTTACACCATTGTATAACTTTTATTATTCTTGTAATTGCGTTTTATCTTTTGATTGTAATAGCTTTGGTTATTTTATGATTAATGGGTAAATCTTTATTTAGCAAAAATAAAAAAAAAATCACCAGCAGGAATCTTCCATCCATGTTCGGTATTTCATTTCCTGTAAACAAAATAGTGGAACCCGTAAAAAAAATGTGACTACATGTCAAATATCTATTCGTAGAAATAGAAAACGAGAAAGATAATTTGGAGAAATGATTTTTGGCCCTAGAGAAATGGTAGCTACCAAATATCAACTTCTACCAACACCATATTCTTTTCAATTTGTGTGATGAATAATAATAAAAAATGACAAGCATCAAAGACGTGGGAAGCTTTCATATAAAACTACACATTGACTTCCGGAGAACGTGGTACCATGCCGTCTCTTCCTTGCTCCTAAACCTTTCCTTATATATTATTAATCACCAACATTTAACCAAAACTCAAAAGCCAAAAATGGGTTCTAAACCAAAAATCTCTTTGAAAAAACCCCTAGTTTTTTTCCTTCTTCATTCTCTCTTTCACTCTTGTACTTGTAATCCTTTACATTAAGTGCTTGCAATGTGAAATTCCAAGAGAACCATTTAGCCATGTAGTTGAAATTCAAGTCCAACAACAGCCCAAATGGTATAAAAAACTAGCAAATGAGGTAGCAGAAAGAAGAGTAAGAGTTGGCTTAGTAAATATAGACGAGGAAGAAATTGGATTTATACTACAAGAACAAGCAGATTTTGTCAAGGTGCATTTTGAACCTGTGGCTGAACATATTCAATGGGGTGATCTCTTCCCTGAATGGATAGATGAAGGCAATCCCATTGAACAAAATTGTCCAGAAATTCCAATGCCGCGGTCCGAAGATTACGAGGATTTTGATGTTGTTGTGGTTAAGATTCCATGTTCAAGAATGGGAAATAGGGATGTTTTTAGGCTGCAAGTAAATTTAGTAGCTGCAAATTTGTTGGTAAGAAATATTGATGTGTCTAGGAAAAAATATGTTGTGTTCATGGGTGGGTCTTGTGGTCGTCCTATGTTGGAAATATTTAGGTGTGATGATCTTTTGTGGGAAGAAGGGATTTGGAGTGTATATAAGCCTGATTTGAGAAGATTGAAACACAAGTTAATGATGCCGGTCGGAGCATGCAAGCTTGCTCATCCATTTGCAAATTCAGGTGAGTTTTTAAATTGCTCTAATATTCATGGTATTATTTGCTATTGGTGGTAGCTTAAGATATATTGTGAAATAATGATAGCAAAAAGCAGGGCCGGTACTGACATTTGGAAGCCCTGTGCGAAAACTAAAAATGGGGCATTTCGTATGAACATTAACATTTTCAACTTGTTACAAATTTTAAAATAAACGAAATATGACATTATAAAACTACAAAATATGCTTTCTTCGAGCATTGGTGGAGGCAAAATCGTCAATAATAGTATCAATATCTATATTTGAGTTGAGAAGCTTAACATATAAACAGGTTATACTTGAAAATTTTGGAACCCTTCCGATTGCACTCCATATGGGCTCGGGCCCTGGCAAAAAGGTCTGTAGGTTCTATCCAGGACTAAAGTATAGTGGAACTTTATCTTTAAAAAAACAAATTGTCAATTATTCCCTCTTATAGTAAGATTTTGTAAATTTTTTTACTTAAACTTTGTTATTTTCTCTGTCCCAATTGAATGCCGCTTTTCTATACAAAAAATGAATAGTAATATAGACGTTTCATTTTTTGACGAAGAAATTAATTTTTAAATTTATTGGGATCACTTATACAATTTTACCTTTCAAGAGTGTATAATTTAAAAAATAGACATATATTTTTTATAAATAATCAGTGGGGTCACATGACCACACTGAAAGGGGCTGCACAACTCCAATATCTCATATCTCTTCCATATATTATTATTGGTAGTCTTAGTAGTTAAACAAAGTTGACATTCATTTCGAAACAATTAAATTATAGGATGCAGTCTTAGTCCTAGAAGAATAAGTACATTTTTTTTTTATTATTATCAAACTATTATTGCTATTTGGTGAAAAGCCTATTATCTATGATGCTATTTCTTTGAATAAATTAATAATAGAATAATACTTTTTTCTACATAATATTCTTGCATATTCATGAATGGGGATTTTGAGTCAACCAAGTCCTTGACCAGAAAAAAATTGTAGGTAAAGAAGGATGGGGAAGAGATGCAATGAACAACTCATCATACCAACCAAGAGAAGCTTATGTAACTGTTCTCCATTCTTCAGAATCATATGTTTGTGGTGCAATAGCTTTAGCTCAAAGCATCATAAGATCCAACTCAACAAAAGACCTTGTCTTGTTAGCAGATGATCACATTTCATCAAAATCAATGCAAGGACTAATAGAAGCTGGATGGAAAATCAAGAAAATCAAGAGAATCCGAAGCTCAAATGCGCGAAAAGATGCCTACAACGAATGGAATTATAGCAAACTCCGAATATGGCAGCTAACCGAATATGATAAGGTTATGTTCATAGATTCTGATCTTTTAGTCCTCAAGAACCTCGATGATTTCTTTACATATCCACAAATTTCAGCAGTTTGGAATAATGGACATTTATTCAATTCCGGGCTAATGGTGATCGCGCCATCCGAATGCACGTTTAAAAAATTAATGGAAAAGAGATCCAAAATTGCTTCATATAATGGAGGTGATCAAGGGTTTTTGAATGAGGTTTTTACATGGTGGCATAGGTGGCCGGGCCGCCTAAATTATCTTAAATTTTTTGGGAATGAAAGTGATCTAATACATGATGTTCCTAGGAATTTGTATGCAATACACTATTTGGGGTTGAAGCCTTGGATGTGCTACCAAGATTATGATTGTAACTGGGATATTCAAGGATATAGGAAATTCGCAAGTGATTTTGCTCATGAAAAATGGTGGCAAATTTATGAGGGCATGCCTAAGAAATTGAGATCATTCTGTGCCTTGACACCAAAAATGGATGGAAGAATCAAGAAATGGAGAGAAATAGCTGAGAAAGCAAATTTCCCTGATAGACATTGGAAGATTAAGATAAAAGACAGAAGAAGACATCTTTAGAATTTCAGGTATTCAAGTTTTTAAAAATCCCACTTCGGAAATGTGTAGGCAAAAAGCAATGGAACAAATGGCTTGATCACTATCTATAAATTATGTGGTTTAGATAATAGTATAGTGGTCGAGTGTTTAAACTCTTGCATATTTTTTTTTTTTTTTATATATATATATAAAATAATAAAATAAATAATGCAAAATACTAGCAATCTTTGAGGTGCTTTAGAGATTCATTTTTTTTTCAATTTGCTGAAAGATAAACATAAATGATCGATACTGCAATTTAGTATCATTTAATTTTATTTCTATTAATATTTAAAATTTGTCATAAAATATTATTTATATTTTGAACAAAAGGTCGATAGATTGCTCCTTAGAACTGAAAGAATATATGGAATCAAAATATATTGAATTGATCACTTGAACAAGGGAAAAATTCCCATATAAATACAAAAGAAGAATCCTAACTAAGGAAGTTACTTAATAATGTAATTCTAAATAAACAGGGAAACAGAATAACAATCTAATACTAAAAATAATGTAAAGACTAGAATTAGGTAATTACTAGAATTCTTAATACTCCCCCTCAAGTTGGAGTGTGGAGGTCAAGAACACCCAGTTTGGAAACTAAATAATCGAATTGTTTCTGAGTGAGAGACTTGGTAAGAATATCGGCCAATTGCTCATGTGTACCAATGTGATAAGGCATAAGATCTTCTTTATCAATCTTCTCTTGGACAAAGTGACAATCGATTTCTATATGTTTGGTACGTTCGTGAAAAACCGGATTAGTGGCAATATAAATGGCCGATTGATTATCGCAAAACAACTTAGCTGGGCCAAGTGATACACCAAGAAATCTGAATAATTCACGAAGCCAAGTTAACTCAGTAGTTGTATTCGCCATGGATCGATATTCTACTTCTGCAGAAGAACGTGATACAACTTGTTGTTTCTTGGACTTCCAAGAGATAGGAGAATTGCCAAGCGTGATAAAATATCCTGTAATAGACATCCTTGTCATTGGACATACTTCCCAATCAGAGTCACAATAGGCAATTAAATTTAAATCAGGATTATTTTTGGGCAAAAATATTCCTCTGCCTGGATTACCTTTGATAAAACGGATGACTCTGATTGCTGCTTCCCAATGTCTTTCTCTAGGCTTCTGCATGAATTGACTTAGAATATTCACAGCATATGTGATGTCAGGCCTTGTAATGGTCAAATAAAGGGGTCTGCCAACTAGTCTTCTATAACGTCCTGGGTTACAAAAAACTTTCATTAGATAATTTATGTTGCAACTCAATGGGCGTATGGCTAGGTTTTGCTCCAGATAAACCACATTCAGTCAGGATGTCTAAAGCATACTTTCGCTGATTAAGAAATAATCCTCTTGAAGAATGAGCAACTTCAATTCCCAAAAAATACTTAAGAATTCCAAGATCTTTAATATTAAAAATAGTATTGAGAAATTGTTTGAACTTGTTACATTTTTGTAGATTATTACAGCAATAATTATATCATCAACATAGACCAGGATTACCAAAATGATGTTCCCTTGCCTGTAGATAAAAAGAGAGTGCTCAACTGGTGATTGTTTGAAACCAAATTTTCGCAAGGTGTTTGTTAATTTGGAAACCAATTTCTCCATGCCTGCTTCAAACCATAGATAGATTTCTGTAGTTTGCAATATAAATTGGGTTGAGGCAAATAAAGGCCCAAAGATGGATCCATATAAATTTCCTCCTTCAAATCACCGTGAAGGAATGCGTTGTTTACATCCATTTGATAAAGAAACCAACCTTGAGAAACAGCTAAAAATTATAAATTATTTTATTCCTTCTCAATATAACTTTTATAAATTCCTCATTTCTTAACAAAAATCTTTTAAAATATCACGTTTTCCTTCTAAAAAATTATAAATTATTTTATTTATTCTTTGATATATATATTTTTGTACAATTCGCCTCTTAATACACAACTAGTTGTTAAATCCGTCCCTATTGACACAACCATTATTTGCGTATGTTAATTGTTGTTCCAGATTGGGATCTATCATAAGTTAGGTGGCAACGTGCCATGCTCGAATAAAAATATTTTCACATTGGTCGAGCATGAAAGATTAAAGCATATACTTTTTTTTTTGTGAAAATTGTGCGTTTTTCATGCCTCCATTATTGGAAAAGAACTCAAGATTTTTCTAGCAAACATGACAAATTAACAAGAACACGAGGAAATAATAATACAACACCCCAAGATATTAACAGATAAAAAAACATTGCAATAATCTTCTTAATTGGAATTTTTTTTATTTCATTATTAATCCATCCCAATTATGACATTTCACAACCTTATATATATAATTAGCAATTATCTCGCAAATAGAATGATTTGCACACTCTAATCATGAAAGTCTAATTCTGCAAGACCGAGGTAAAAACATTTGGTGAATTCTTCTTTTTATTAATTTGTATAGTTTTTTTTTCCTTCTTGTTTTGGATATTCTTTGTGATTTGAAAAAAAATTCTTTAAGATTCTGGTATAGGTGATAGATGAACCTGAATTTTTATTGCAAAATATTAGTATGCTTGAGGGTGTATGGTTCATGGAGGCCATCATAGTGATTTGGCACCTCCAGTGAGACTCAATACACTGGAGGATCCTTTAATATAAATTCGATGGTAGAGATTCTATCAACTGTTGAAAGTTATTATGTTCATGGTGGAATATACTATCATGTTAAGACCTTATCTTCAAATTAACAAAATCACAACAATCAAATCGCACTGGAGAATGTATCAGATTGGAAAAGGAGTCAAATCCTAGACAATATTCTTCATATGGATATTCAAAAGCATAGTAAATTAGTACAACAACAATGACAACAAAGTTTTAATTCCAAATCATTTTAGTCGACTGAGATGAATCAATGAAAGAATTGCGTGTGATCATTAACATTAAAACTCAGCTAAATAATTAGCAAACATCAATTATTGTTTCTTCTTCTTGTGCTCATATATATGTATATTCCCTCAATTCCAACAGGAAAAAGAAGAAGATGCAAATGGTATCCAAATCAAATATGAAGCCAAAGCCTCTCTCCATATCATGCCTCATCATTGGTCTCCTAACAATTCTGGTAATAACAGTTTTGCTACGACCAAAACCGGAAGACGATTATCCTCAATGGTTGCCGGAGGTGCACTCTAATAGTATTATATTCTCTGAACATTCAATACAAGTTCCAAAATGGCAGGAATTTCTAGCAAAACAATTCAACAACAAAAATCTTATCAAGATTGGCTTAGTAAACATAGGTCAAACATTCAGATTTGAAGGATTCTATAAAGAAGCATCCACAATGGAGGTAAATCATTTTTTTCATAAGAATCATTTAAGTCTTCCACATGCATTGTAGTTTTTCCATTTTCATTCTATTTTTGCACATCTTCCACATCTGCAGTTATTTTTTAGGGCCAGAATATGTTTTTTCCAAAATTCCCCAAGTGCCATGAGATTTCATTCTGTCAAAATTTAATAAGGAAATGGATGGAATGAGTAACATTACTACTCCAAAAAAGTTTAGGGTAAAAAACTTTACATTTTTTTAGTAGATGGTCAAAAACAAAATTCGAGAAAAATTCAGAGGGTGTAGGCACCATTTACCCTTAAAACTTTCGTCCCCCAAAATTAGTTGACATTGTTTTATAGTTTCAATTTGACATATATTTCTCTAAAGTCGCTCCCTTCAAAATCAGTAAATTGTCTTGCTTTTAACCATCTAAGCTACCACCTGGTCGCAGGTAAAATTTGAATCGGTTTCAAAAGAAAGCAAATGGAAAGACTTGTTCCCGGAGTGGGTAAATGAAGAAAACCCTGAAGAACAGAAATGCCCTGAAATACCAATGCCGAGATTGGAAGAATACGAGGGAATAAATGTGGTTATTGCAAAAGTACCATGCATAGATAAGGCAACAAAGATGGGCTATATGGATGTTTATAGGCTTCAGATAAATCTTGTTGTGGCTAATTTACTTGTAAGGAGTAACAAAAGAATGAGTTATGATGATGATGTTGATGGTGGTGGAAATGTTTATGCAGTTTTTGTTGGTTCTTGTGGTGCTATGACTGAAATATTTAGATGTGAAGATCTCTTGTGGAGTGAGGACAAGTTATGGATATATAGACCAGATCTCAGAAGACTCAAACATAAGGTGTTTATGCCTGTAGGAACTTGCCAGCTTGCTCAGCCGTTGGCTCACCCAGGTGACCTTTTCCAGCCATCTCAATATTTTCTTATTACGGTTAGTACTGTGAAACGGGCCAGCCCGTGCGGGCTTAATGCAAAACGGGGCGGGACGGGCTTGGACTCGATTTTGCGGACCCATAAATATTAGGCCCAGATCCGCACCGCATAAGGCCCGCGGGCTTGCGGGCGGTCCGCGGACCCCGATTCAATTTTCTATTTTTTTTTTTTTTTTTTTTTTGTGGGTAAAATGGCAGATTGTGAACAGAAAAGATAAAATGTGTATGCTGGGATTCGAGCCCAGGTATCCACGGCCACAACGTGGAATTCTTACCACTAAACTACAGCCACATTATGTTTGGATTACTAGGCAACATTGCTAACATATTATAACTAAAAGCCCGCGGGCGGCGGGCTAAAAAAGCCCGCATTTTTGCGGATCAATATTTTCTAAGTCCATACCCGGTCCGCGCGGGGCGGGGCGGGCCGGTCGACGGGCTTCGGCCCACTTTGACAGCACTAATTACGGTTACATTTTTTTTACCTTTGAAACTTCATCAAATTTGGCCTATAAGAATTTCTTCCTCCGTCCCAAATTATCTCTTCACACTTCTTCTTTAATCTGTCCCATATTATTTATCCACCCTCTAAATAAAAGACTCAATAATGATGATTTATTTTCATTCATACCCCTTACATTAAATGTAGGAGAGAGAAAAAAATAAGATATAATTAAATTGTAAGTAAAATTAAATAGGGTCGTAATAGAATTTGATGAAACATTAATTCCCTCACAAGATACAAAGTGGACAGATGATTATGGAGTGATTATAAAAAAAAAATTCAAAGGTAAAATAGAAAAGAGGTAATGCTAGGTGGCTAAAACTTGGCCAATTAATTAGGGCAAAACTATAAATAATTCGTTGAATCTCTTATGCTAGCGGAGTGTGAATAGTGTTTAATTTAGATTTTTAGCCAATTTTAGTCATTAATCATTTCCCACTAGAAAATTGTGCAACATAATGTTCCTATAGCTTGCTTAAATGAATTACCATAATACATTATATAATTTCAATTAGAAATGTTAAAGAAGTTAATATGGAGCAGTACGAGTATAAGATATACAAATTAATACCATCTGTCCCCGTGATTTTCTGAAAATAATAAATAAATTTTTTTTTCATCATAAAACTTTACTCTATGGAAACAAATTAATACCATCCGTACCGTTATTTATACATGCATATGTTAATTATCATGGCTTGAAATGCAGGTGAAGAAGGATGGAGGAAACAAACCATATTCCCGTCAGCCCCGCGAAGCATACGTGTCAGTTCTCCATTCATCAGAAGTCTACGTCTGTGGGGCCATCGCTTTAGCACAAAGTCTACTCCATTCCAAGACCAAAAAAGACCTAATTCTCCTAGCCGACAAATCCATATCCCAAAAATCAATCCAAGCCCTAAAAATCGCAGGATGGAAAATCAAAATCATTAAACGAATCAAAAGCACAAACGCAGAAAAAAACGCATACAACGAATACAATTACAGCAAACTCAGAATTTGGCAACTCACCGAATACGACAAAATCATGTTTCTCGATTCGGATCTGTTGGTTTTCAAAAACCTCGATCAATTCTTCGCTTACCCGCAGCTCACCGCCGTCGAAAATTGCCGCCATTTATTCAATTCCGGAGTTCTATTAATCGAGCCGTCAAAATGCACATTCGAAAACCTAATGGAGAAGACTATTTCTGTAATTTCGTACAACGGCGGCGATCAAGGTTTTCTGAACGAGATATTCCGGTGGTGGCACAGGTGGCCGACGAAGGTGAACTTTTTGAAGGATTTTTATAATGTGACAGTGGGACCCAAACATGAGTATCCAAAAAATACTTATGCATTGCATTACTTGGGAGTGAAGCCATGGATGTGTTATAGAGATTATGATTGTAATTGGGATATTGAAGAGTATCAGAGATTTGCCAGTGATTCAGCTCATAACAAGTGGTGGATGATTTATGAGAAAATGCCTAAGAAATTGAAGGAATTTTGTGGGTTAAGTAGAGAAATGGAATTCAAAGTGATTGAGAATAGGGAGATTGCTAAGAAAGGGAATTTTTCAGATGGTCATTGGAAGATTAATGTCAATGATCCAAGGAGGAGATTCATGTGAGTTTTCTTCATGATTCAGGATTTCAGAGAATAGAGATTTATGTTAATAATTGGACAGGGATTTGGGGTCACTCAATTCTATAACCGTGTATGTGGAATTGGCCCACAACTATCACATGAATTGAGTAGAATCTACATCTGCAGGAAGACTCTACCCAATTAATGTGAAGGGCTGAGGCCACTCCCACAAACACTATCCTAATATTGGATTTTTCAAGGTTTTGAATGGGCTTCCACTTGATTATATAATTGTACTTTTGGTGATTAATATAATTTTCTCATTTTCACCTCTAAAAAATTAGAAAAATAATAATTTTCCAAATGTTTTGCATGATATCTTTTGCAATTAGTACTACTCACTTCGTTCTCATTTATATGTAACTTTAAGACAGTGCACTTGAATTAAGAAAATGATTGCGATATATTAATTTAAATATAGATAGACACTTTTATCCTTCAATTAATACATTTACGTTGAGACAATTAAAAAGACAAATAATTAAAAACTGATAAATTATATTTAGGCGACAAATAATTGACAATTGACAATGTATGGAGTTATTATTACTATTATTTCTTCTATTGTGTTCCCTCGGCCCCGGATGTAAAATCCTTCTATTTTTTAATGGATAATCACTGAATTTTCAATATACTCAAATAAGAACTTACATATTTTTTTTTATATATAAAAATCCTTCTATTTCTTTTAACTTATCCTCTAGGAGAATAATGATTTTAATGAATTTCAAGAAATACTAACTCGTATAAACACAACAAACCATAACAAAGTGCAGAAGAAAAACATACATATGTATCAAAGCAAAGACTAGTCTTAATTCAATGATCAATGTCAAACATTAGCATCCAAAGTCATGATGGTGCTTAGGTTCATTGGAGTCATGTATTTGTCCGAGCCATTAAAGATGGTTCGGACAATAATCCTATTTGCTCGTTCGGTTGGGTGGAAAGGATCCCAGAATGCGTATATATCTCTATTCGAACATAGATTTGATGCCACGGTGCAAAAGCCAACTCCATTATACGGTCCTTGTCCACAACATGCTACTTTTGATGTTATAAAACCTGTCCCAGATCAAAATGTCAAAATCAAATTAATTAACTCGTAATTAAAGGAAATTAAAATTAGACTATTAATGTAGGTCAAAAGTTGTTTCTGTTTGACTCTTAAAAAAACTGACTGACCGAAGGCTTGAGGATTGCTTATGAAGTCGTTTTGCATTTCCATAGCATTGACGGCTACAAAGATGACTGATCCTACTTCCTGGTTCAGGCTTTGGATCATTTTGACGAGAAGGGGGTTGAAGATAAAGGCCGCACGCTGAGGCTCCTCGGCGCATTGACCATTGCTGCTCCCTGTGGCGAGCTGAGACGGAACGCAACCTAATGGTCCTGTTCCCGTTATCAGTACTCTACGGGCTCCCAAATCATACAGCCTCTGTCGGAGAAATTTTTAGTTAAAAACTCGTATTATGTACCAAGAGTTTTGCATTTAAAATAAGTTAATTGTGTTTTCTGCGCTTTAACAATTTCGTATAGAAAATGGGATATTGTATTCCAGATGAAATGAGGATTTCCAAGAGTATAAAATATAAGTTGACATTCCCACGAGTAGTAACTGATTAATTACCTTTAGAATTTTGCGGTATTCAACAATGAGATAACGAGAGAAATTCGGAAGGTCGAATTGAAGTCTTCTAGGTGTTATAGGTGCCAGAAAATAGTTATTGACATAGTCGTTTCCCCCAAGTGTTATGAGAACTAGTGCACCATTCACAAGCCTCTTTGCCTGCTCTTCTCCAATTAGCGAGCTCAATCGTTGTTGGTACTGACTAAAAAATGACAATTGCTGGTATATTCCTATAATATTTGCCTAAATAAATAAAAAAAATTACTTCATCAGAAACAAAAAATGCTCATATTCCCTAATTTAACTAAGAATGCTGGGAAAAAAACAAAGTACTCACAAACTGAAACCCTGTGTCATTAAGAATTCCAACTCCAGCAGAAGCGAAATTCGCCCCTACCAAGAGCTTCTGTCCATCAAGTTGAGGATCTAAGTAGGGCAATGTCGGCTCAGACCTGAGTTCTTGACCTATAATTTAATAAAATTACACATATATAAAAGTTTAGGACAAGGGACATTAATTAAATGAGTAAATACATAAGTTTAGGAGAAGAAGTTACTAATGATATCAGGGATGTTATATCCATTGGAAAATCGACCGGTGGGAGAATGAGTTGGGTAATCAACTCCATAAGGGGGAGAGTCAGCTCTTGCAGAAGTTATTAAGTAGTTGTTGTTGCCATTGTCAACAAGTGAGTCTCCAAATACGAAGAAAGCTCGAACGCATTCAACCCTACACACATATGTGTTCATTATGGACATTATGATTAGGGCAAGAAATGGAGTAGAAATGGAGATCATTGTGTGAACTTCAAAATAAATTTGAGAAAGCCTTTCCTATTCTCTTTTCAGGTTTGGCAAGTAATAATAAGAAGACAAAGGGGAAGTTTGGGTTTATAACTTTGTGTGAATTATGGATTTAAGGGATATGGTATTTTAGTCCATAAAGTTACAATTAATGCAATAGAGGTCCATTTCGTTAAAAATGACAGCAAAATGATTTTGTTGCGTCTTGTTCATATTCTTGAATTTCACTACTGTCAATTTGGGATATTTTTCAATTTAGTCTATTCAACAACAAATAAATTAACGCATTCGCATTCTTTAGTTTTAAATTTTTTAGCTTTAGATTTAAAATTTCCAGAGGTACAAAAATAAAAGTAAATTATTTCATCAAGTAAATTATAATCGCAATAGATTTCATCCACTTTCTTAACGGTTGATGGACCCCTAATGCATTAATTGAAATTTCATGGATTAAAGTACTATACCCCTAACTTAATGGCAGTAAAATGCAATTAACCCGTCAATTTATAATTTTGGTATGTTTATAGAAAATTTTAATAGGGTTTGCGAGAGAAATTTTATTTTAGACCTGACTTGTTCGTTTTGTGTTCATGCCTTTTTTTGTAATTGCAAAAACTTTTACTCATTAGCTTTAGTAGGACAGCAAAAAACATGTGAGGAATATGTAGGACCAAAACATATGCATGACTATATTTTCTGTTCGAGGATATATAAAACTTTTCTGATGTTTTATACTTTATAGAATTACGATTTTGGACATCTACGAAGTTCATGTGAGAGAGTCAAAATGAATCATCAGCCTTTGAATTTTGACTATAAAAAAAACAAACAAAAATGATTTTTCCACATTGATATTAGTCAAATAATAATTATTTATTTTGAATGTGCCTATTTAAATTTGGGAGTTACAAAATTAGAATAATTAGTATTATTCCCATCATTAATGAGTGATTTAGGTTATTGTTGGTTACAAAAGAACATGATTAATGAGTGATTTAGGTTATTGTAAAGAACATGAGTTTGGTCCAAAATATGTATATTATATGTAATGCTTGTGAAGTTATTTCTAACATTCCTAGAGCCTTCTGTATTGGCAAAAAACCTATATCCCCCGTTCCTATCCCCAACCAATCACAATTCACCATATTTATATATAATTGGAAAAAAAATATTTATTTAGTGAATTCTGATTGGTTGAGAACAGGGATGAATACAGGAATGGTGACAGAGGATTTTCACCCGTCTGTATTTAGCTTGACCCAACCAATTTTTGGCGGTTTCTATTTTAGCAGGCTGCCTTACCAATGTCAGTCCGGCTCCTGTGCGGAACAGCCAAAGTTCCGCACGTGCGGAACAATCCCAGCCATCGGATGAGATTTTGAACGGTCCAGATCTGGAGAGAGAAAAGTTGCGGCTGACTTAAAAAAAACTTTTCTCTCTCCAGATCTGGATCGTTAAAATATCTTATCTGACTGCTAGGAGCGTGTCCCGCACTGTAAGGAACAAAATCTGTTCCGCATAGGAGCCGGGACGTACCAATGTTGGCTTAACTCAGCATTTTAGCCTTATGTTAAACCAGACTTTATTCATCCGTCCCAAATTATTTACAACATTTCACATTTTTACTAAGATTAAAGAAATGATTGAAAAGCAATTAATATGAGAAAAAAGTTCAAAATACCCCTCAATTAATGACTGAAAAATTATAATTATTAGTTAATTGAATAATAAATTAGGAGTTAGACTGAAAAAGTAATAGTAAAGATGCATTGATTTTTTAAACGTGGCAAATAATTTAGGATGTCTCAAAAAGGTGAAACGTTGTAAATAATTTGAGACGGAAGTAGTAAGTGTTAACTCAACTTTTTTTTTCTTTATTTTTTTGCTTCAAGTGAGTTATTCTTTACTTTTTTTAATTCCCCTTTAAGGATTTAGAAAGAGTAGATAGTATGCGAACATATAATTGACTTGATTCAAAATCTGATATAGCATTTTGGGAGGCAGGTACTGACAGTTGGCATCTTCTCATTTGCCTACAACACCAAATAATACGGATGATTTGATGCACCAGTTACACTAAAAGATTTCTCGTGTAGAATGAATTATGTAATATATATATGTATTACAAAAATTGTTTAAAAATTAAATAAAAATGCCATAAAAACATGTCTATAAGATAAGCACGCTTGATGCTGATACTTATTTATAACAAATTCCTAACTAAATCCCCTCAAGAAAAAATCATAATGAAAATAGTGGGAAATAATTCTTTTTATTTTTATTTTTATTTTTTTTAGAGAGCATATAGTGGGAAAGAATTCAGAGAAAATTTTACCTAGCAAATATAAATAAAAATAAATAATATTTCAATCAATAGATATTTACCACGTGTTTCAAATAAAAGAAATGGTTGTTACCAACAAAATAAAAACAACAGAAAAATCTTAATATGAATCAGATACATGTAAATCTTTTATTTCAAAATTTGTCACATTATTATTACAGATGTATCTCTCATGTGATGTAACTAGTTATGAGAAACAAAATTATACAAATTAAAAGGGGTGAAGTAGCCGTTTTGTATGCGTTTTTCAGCGATAAATTCGACCGTTGGGAATCGGAAGACGAGATATCCGTTATACCCAAAAAGAGTCATAGACCCAATTATATCTCATCATCTTCATTCACTCCCTCCCCTCTGGCTGATCCAAGTGTACCAAATCCTTTGACTTCAATTTCGGAGAGACAAACAAAGATTAAGGAAGATATAGAAAAAGGGGCAAAATCATTTGATTTGAAAAAACCCACTTTCTATTTTCCTTCTAAAGTTCCGGAAATATGGTTGCAAGAACCACCCCACCCAATTTCCATTACAGAAAAAGCATGCCTCCTCCTCTTCTTTCAACTCTCGATGCCACTCGACTCAGAGAAACAGTTGAAAAGGTATAAAAAAAAGTCCCTTTTTACCTGTTTCTGAAGTTTTTGATTGACAATTCTTGAGGGTATTCGTTTGTAATTTCGATGCTCTGTTTGTGATAGAGAGGAATTAAGGTTATTTTTAAGGCCTTTTCGATATTTTTAAGGTTATCTTCTCTTTTAATTAGGTGGAGAAATCTATTGCTAGATTACAAGAGCTACAATTAACAGTAACAGGAGGGACAAAGAAGGTATCTGGAATAAACCTTAGTCCTCGCAGCACAAGGGGTTACTTGAAAACCAGTCTCAGATGCAAACAAGAATCTTTAAGGTAATAAATTTGTAATCTTTTGCTTTTTTGGCTTTCATTTACTTTTAATCTCAAAAGGGTTCCCAATTAATGATGTTTTTTTCTCTCCATTTTGAAGGATCAAGAATTCCAGTTCTCGCAGATCCCCACCTGGAAAACTACCCACAAATACAGGTATACCCCGGAAAATTCAACCCTAGACCATCCTTGTATTGTAGGACTGGCCTCACAGCCCCTCACATTAATTGGGTAGGTCTATGGCAGATGTGAACTTCGATCAATTCATGTGAGGAGAATGTGGGGTCAGTACCAAAAGGACGGTCCTAGATTGAGTGACCCACCTTCTTTCCTTCATTTTCTTGGGAAAAAAGAACCAATTTTGTTATTTGAAAACAGGGGATTGGAAGAGAATGTCATTACCAGCAATGCTATTAGGAGAGACAATGGGAGAAATTCTGCAAGCAACTAAATTTGCTAGACAAATAGTGGAAGCAGTTGATCCTAAGCCAAAAAAGCCAGTTGATGATCCAAAAACACCACTGATAAACAGGAAAAATCAGAGGCTATTAAACCTAGAGAATTCGGAGCTTCGTGCAAGAAGGAAAAGGGAGAAACAAGTTGTCTTACAATCTACTCCATCTCTCCAAAGGGCGAAATCCCGGATAAATTTCAAGGTTTCATCGCCTCTGCAAAAGAGTAGTGAGTGTGATAAAGAAAACTGCAAATATATTGCTAATAGAGTTTCCCCAAGAAATAGACCATGGGCTAGGAAAACTGTTCTATTTCCGAATCCATTGTTTCATTCTTCACCAACTAAACAGCATCAGAAGCTTTGTAGAACAAAATCTCCCATTATTGCAAAGAATAAGCAGCCTCAAACTCCACACAAGTTCTTGATCAAGTCACCGCCCTCGGGTTCAAAGTTTCATGTCAAGATTAGGAGCCCTCCATTGTCAATTTCTCCAACAAAAGCAACAAGTTTGATCAAGAAATCTCCCAAGATATCAACAGCAGCAAAACTACGAAGGTCCTTTTCGCCTTCAAGATTGGCAAATAAGTTGGTTTCACCACTGAAGAGCAGGAAATCTTCTGTACAGAATAAGATTGATGGGATGAAGATGATGAGTGGGCTAAAGCAGCGCCCAACTGTAACGCCAACAGTGCGTTTATCAGCTCCTAGAATCTAAACTTGGATATTACTTTTATCTTCTTTTTTATTTCCTGCTTATATTGATATTTTCTCGATGTCCATAGGTAAAACATTGTTTCTCTGCATCTTTGAGGAATAAAAGAAATGGCTTCTTCCCATAAGACTATCATTTTCTGATGTAACAACCATGGTTATGAATACAGGTGAATCTCTTTGTTTGTTAAATTGCGGCAGCAGTGTATTTGCACAGCATTTTGTGAATCTCTCTGCAAACTATGAGCAAAGGAAAAAAATTCTTTCAACTAATTGGCTGGAAGAGAATGAAGCAGATCTGGAGCTCAAAATATAAAGCAAACAAATATTTCATCAAATTATATTACTTTGCATGTATGTATAATACGAGAAAAAATTCCAGACTAAGACTGCATTCACGGTGCGTCATACAAGCTAAGACTAAGAAGCAGTACATAAAGTGGAATAGGATTTCAGTGGCTCCTACTTGCCTTGTTATTTTACACAGAGATGTAAACTTTGTACACTAAACATAAACAATACCAAAAACTCGCATTCGAACTCAGTAACCCTCTCCTCGATTATGTACTTCTATCCTACATTTCTGGCTAAGAACAGTATTTCCTTTTGGGACTCAGCTGTTTGTTATGGAAGTATCTCATATTGCAAGTTTCATCAAAGCCAGCTTCTGATGTCATGTAACAACATGGCCAAGGTTAGAGAGTGGGGAAAAAACAACCACCTCTTCCTTAAAATGAGAGCACAGATACAAACAGTCATTTGCCAGGAGATGCAAACCTTGACCTTTCTCTCTGTCGATTCATAGCTAGATCCTTGGGAGAAGATGTTTTTCCTCCCACACCTGCTTGACGCATCATCTCTGCAATCAAGTTAATAGTGGTAAGAGTCAAACTCAAGCCAATATTGGTTATTGAGTGTGCTTGAGAAAAGGAAGAAGAATGGATGAAACACAGTCAAGAGATGTGAAAAAGACCTACCCCGCTTTTTTTCCAGCTCCTGGTCTAGCTCTTCTTTCCACTTCCTTTTTATCTCGGTAGCATCCATCCTGCAGGATAACATTGTTCAGGTTACTTAAATAGTTAAATGTAAAGATGATTAACTGAAGCAAATAATCAGAGAAGGATTAGCATATGGACTAACGTTGGGCTACTTTGATCCGTGTGAGGAGTATCACCAACTAACCCATTTCGATCGTTGGTCTGGAGCGATGGACTTTGCTGATGATCTTCATTACATACTGTGCCTGTATGCGATCCAAGTCTGCTACAACTCCCAGGACTTGCTTCAGTTACACTCTCAACCACTGATGATGGAGTTTTACTAGGAGACTTACTCTTCGGAGGTAGTTTCAAGAATCTTGGTGTAGTACTCTCATCTCCTGTGACCTCAGTCAATTTTGGAGAGTATAGAGGATTTAAACTGTTCAGGAACTGCTCATAGAGTGGAGTCTGCAGTTTCTTTAGTTCAACTGCCTACATGGAAAATGTGTAAATAGCGATAGGGAACAAATTTAGTACAGAACAAATCATAACAGACCATAGCTATTTAATTGGTATCTTCATTGCATAGTACCTTTGCATCCAAAAAAGCTTGGATTTTAGATTCTGTAACCTCGTCATCGTCCTCAAATGGTGAAGAATCATTTTTACAATCATCATGTGACCCAGATCGACAGGTAGGTCCATCACCTTCTCTTTCAACGTACAATTTTGTATCTCTTCCTTCCACTTCAGGACTTAAGTTGCATTTGTTTCGCCGATCATCCCGGGGCTCAGACATAGGATCGAAACTCTAATCAAAGCAGAAAATAATTGAAGTTAGTTTCCAAAACTTTCACAGCTAGGCCGAAGGCCATATGATACTAAAGAAAAGTTAAGCTTCGGTACCTCACTGAAGTCATCTGGGATCAAAATATTGTTGAATTTTGTTCCTCCACCCATCAATAAATCATCTTTCTCATCAAGCTGACACATGTCATCAGCATCCTTTCCCCCCCAAATATGCTCATTTTCTGAGGATTTCGGAGAACCAACAGTAGAGAAGTCCAGCGTCCCCAAATTGCATACATCCTCTGAGCCAGCTCTAATCACATCCAATGAATAGGTGTTTTTACAAAAGCATCCCCTAATTATTCATATACATAGTTTAGGGCAAGCATTGAGCTACTTACATATCTTTTGAATGGTCCCCAGTTGACAATAAAGCAGCTTCCTGTCAGCAGCGGGAAAACAGTAAGAGCCCAGCAAAATGCATCTTCTAAGGAACCTGTCTAAGAACTTATGATGCAACTGGACTAACCTTAACTGAACTATGATCAGCAACAAGTGATTGCATAACTTCACCAGTAACAAACGAATGCTGCATGTAGTTAAAAAAAAATAGAAATCAAGATTGGAAAATATCACAGGTTATTCTCATTTCTCAAAGGAAAGAAACTTAAAAACTAGAAAGTCAATTATATTCATCAAATAATCACCTGCAACAACTCAAAAGCTGGTGGCCTTAAATATGGTTCCCTACATTAGTACGTGATATAAATGTAAGTTTAAGGTTAGGCACAGGAGGAAAATTAAAAAGCGCATTGAGAATATGAACTGGTTTAAGCCTTTGCTAAATTGTGATTAAGCTCAGAAAGTCCATGAGCATATATAGAATTACAACATATGAATAAAATTTCATAAATAGAACAAAGTGAAGATGGACATACGAAGAAAACAAGAAACACAAAACTCTCTTGTTCAACTGGCCCTCTCCCGAATTCGAGGTAAAAAATGAGATTCATTAAGTGATCAAAACAATAAGAAACAATTTTTTTCTTGTTTTGTTTTGTTTTTTTTTTTTTTTGGGCATTTTGATGGATTTTAACAGTAACAATCATATAGAAAGGTTAATAAGGGTCGATAATATACTTCTCTAAACACTTCAAGAGGAAATCTTTTGCCTCAGCGGAGAGATGTTCAGGAATTGGTGGATGCTCCTTGGTTGTCCCAATATAGTAGAAGAAAGCCGCAACCTGTGGGGAGGATGTATATTAACAAATTGGGAGTATCAAGAGTAATATTGATTCTAGGCAAGTTATCAGGAAATCGTTTAAAAAAATGCAAATTCTCTTCTAAATCATACCTCCTGATATTTTTGGCTCCAGGGAGGTTTACCAGTCGCCATCTCAATGACAGTACATCCAACACTCCATATATCAGCAGAGCTAAGTTGCATCAGAAGTGAAAATGATTAATCTAGGCAAAAATGACCCAGTCACAGCCAAAATAAGGTTTGCTAGCATCAAATACTACAGTTGCAGCACCAGATCCAGAAAAAATCCAACCAACATTGAAACATGATAACCTATTCCCACATTCAGAGTCTACTCGGCGCTTAGATGCAATGATAGAGGAAATAAAAGAAATACGAAGTCACATGCAAAATGGGAGGAAACAGTACATTCGACATGAAAGACTTGAACCTATAACATAAGCACAAAAGACATGTAAAACAACACTGCAAGTTCAAGCTTTGACAGGGTTATGGTCTTGGAAAGGACAAAACCGTCCAGGGAAACGAAAATAAAAAGTTAACACGCAGGTGAGCAATCACATGATTCAGTTTGCATCAGTCTACAAAACAGAAAAGGAGAGAAAAGGTTACTTCAAAGTTCAAACCACAAGACATTGTGAGACGTGTTGCATATCTTATTTGTCAAGAATACTTGAATAACTTGATTAGCTTAAACAATAGTAGATGTATTCACATTACCACAAAAAATAAATCTTTAACAAAATCAGAATCTTTCACAATAGTAACCAAATTACACTTGAATAGGATATCAATTTGGAACCCCGAGAGATATACTTTTTCAACAGATAACTATTTTAAATATTTAACATTACTTCTTTTCAGACCAGTATATTGACCAATCGCTTTTATTATAACGATGACTCCATAACAAAAGTATATCAACAGCTTCATGATAGAAGAAATATTCGATTAAGAGAAAAGAATGTCACTGCCCAACTATTGAAATGTTTTAAAAAAGGTGAAACATGCATGAAGCAAGTACCAATGCGAAAGAAAACCATAGAAACATCCAACCTGAAAAAAACCAAAATAAATCTCCAAACTCAAAAGGACATCATGAAGGGTTTGCATTGCTTGGACAAAGATCAATATATAACATATGTTCTGCATTATAGAGATATTAATCAAAGGAGAAAGTGATAACAAACTCCTCCAGAGCTCATCTTAATCTCCTAGAAGATCCAAGTCCAACACAAGCATGATTTATCCAATACACGAATCTTTATGCATACCAGCACAACAAGGAGAGATTTTGACTTATCAGACGAATTTATCAAATATCATAACCTACAAAGCTCATCACGGGTCTAGGTCAATTTAAGCATGAGCATAAAGATGGAATATGAAAGATGTTTGGTATCATTGCTGAAAGATGTTTGGAAAGCATTGCATCCAATTAAATGATTCCAAATAAAAAATGAAAGAAAATGTGTTAGGAGTTATGGAGCATATTTGAGTGTTCTGGTTGTTCTTACAAGCTATGCCCAGTTTGGCGAATAACTTCAGGGGCCATCCAGTATGGTGTGCCTTTCATGGACTTAGCACCTGAAACAGTAGCCTAGTAAAAATACCCAGATTAGATGTCATTTCAGCCACTGAGAAATGAAATTCAAAAACTGCAGCAGAAAACTAAAATTAAAGATAGATGATGTACATACCAGTTCCACAACTTGCTTGGATGCACCAAAGTCAGCAAGTTTAATGCATCCTTTATTATCAACCAGGATGTTTGCACCCTGGTGGTAGAGAGGCTTATTGTTGTTTGAAATGAAAATTAAAGATGAAATAAGGCAATAACGAGAAAGTAGATATAGCACCTTGATGTCCCTGTGCATAATTCCATTCTTGTGAAGATAATCCAGCCCCTGAAGCAACTGCTTTGTATACATTCTAACAACCTGCTAGCCAAAGTTGTCTGTTATATAAAAAGGTCATGCAAACTCCAAAAGTCAAAATAATGTAATTGAGAACAACTGACCGACTCAGGAAAAGATCCAAATTTCCCTAGAAGTGATGATATTGAGCCTCCCGGTACAAATTCTAACAGAATATTTATAGTCTCCTCCTCCCTCACAGTTCCCAAATATCTCTGACATGCCAAATACACACTTTAGTGAAAACAGAAAAGAAAAATGACATTTTATTTTATAAGAACATTATTTTACTCACAACTATATTGGGATGAGAAAGATTCTTGAGAAGCTTAACTTCTTCCTCAAGTTCCTGTATATGAACCTGTGCATAATGATATTCACTGCTTAGTAAAACAGATTGAATAAAGTAGTAATTGGACTATTACATCAGAACATATAATGTGTGGTAGTTCCATGAATATTGCAGATAGAAAATAAAGAAGGTGTATGCTTCAGCATGCTTCTGTTCAATAAGTTTTATCTACATAAGGCCTTATTTTATCTACCATCCTCAACAAATACAAAATTAAATTTCAGTAACAAGAAAATTAACTAAATTGCAGTCCGTACCTGCGCTATCTCCCTGGAACCACTATTCGCAGGAATCAAAACCTGAACCACAAAATTAATTAAATTAAATAATAACACAATATTCAAATTCAAATTTTCACAGCAAAACAATATCCAGCAAGTTCAAGTTTCTGAACCTGCTTAACCGCGAGAAGCTCTCCGGAATCGAGATTCATTCCCATGTAAACATGCCCGAAGGCGCCACATCCGATCAACTCACCCTTCCGCCACCGTATAGACGGTGGCGCTGCAGTTGGAGTATCTACTACATTCGGCAGCGGTAAACGCGGAGGTGAGGGTCTAGAAAACACTCTGGACTTGCGGATGCAGGAATTGATCTTATCTACTAGGGTTCCGTCTTCACCACCACCAGCGTCGGTGGCGGCGGAGATCGGTGTACGGAATACAAGTGATCGCCGAACTGATCCAAATAAATCCTGCATTTGATTTTGGAAAACCTCCTCCAATTTTGCAATTTAGTTCATAATTCGAGAATTTTCATAGGGTTTATCAGTGAGTTTTTGAAGTGTGAGAAATTACAGTGATTTTTTTCAGTGAAGTCTAGAGAGAGAAAACTTAAAAGTAAAGAGTGATGAGTGGGAAAAGGGTGGGGGGAATTATTTTTTGAAAAAGGTGAAGAGAAAAAGGGGAAACAAAAAAAAATAAATAAAAAACTTTTTCCGGGAAAAAATACTTCTTCGTTTAAGCCTTATGTTAGTTAGATTATGGATATCTTCCCAAAACTTATGATATTTCTCTCGCCAACGGTAGAGACTATTTTCTTTTTGGGGTAAGGAATGTAAAGGGAGTTTAATTTTTTTGTTAATGAAATTTCTAGTTTAATTTCTTCTTAATGAAATTTCTAGTTTAATTTACTTAATTGCAAAACCCCCATTCAGAATTTCTTTGTCTAATTATTAATAATATATATTCAAAATAATGATTTATGTACTATATCATATTTCCATTTAATATATACAGTAGATTAATTTTATCTAGCAAAACACCAAAAATGTTAGTATATTTACATAATATTAATCGAGTTCAAGCATTTATTGACACCATTGCCATTATAATGTGTCCATATCTCCTCAATTTATCGAATACAACAATAATGGCTCTGATAATGTCAGAGTAAGAATTCTCATGCAAGAGCGATTTACGTGAATGTGACAAAATTACCCCTCTAATTGATATGCTAGATCTTCCAATTAATTTTTCCTATTTTCTCTCACCTATTTCTTTCCCCCCACGTATGATTCTTTCTTTCCAATATTTCCTCTATATTGACGTGATTTCTTTTCTCTCTTAGATTTTTTCCATATTTTTCTCAATCTCTTGATCTTTCACGTGATTTTTATTCATTCTCTCCTCCATGCCTTTTTTATTCTTCTCTTTTATTGTCTATATTTACTGTTTTGTCTGACCTTTATATTTTTTTCTTTTATACACATGTTCAGATCTTCTACAACTACTTTCAATAAAAGAGGTAAATTTTATTCTTTTGACTGAGGCTTTCAATTTTTATATTGTTAAATTTTTTATCCTACTGATAAAATTGTTCCAGTTTTATACATTGTAAAATATTTATTTTTTGGCCTTACAAGTTTAATTTTATTTTTTTATCTTTTCCTTGGAAGTTCAAAATTTTGATTATATTTAACTTAAAATATCCTGCAATTATAATGTTTTATAACAAAGTGTTTACCTGCAAAAAGGGATGGAGGAGAGAATGAACAAAAATTACATGAAAGATAAAGAGATTGATAAATAATATGGAAGGAATCTAAGAGACAGAAAAAAAATTACGTCAAGATAGAGGAAATATTGGAAAGAGGCGAGAGAAGAAAAACAAAGAAAGAATCATACCACGGAAGGAAATAGGTGAGAGAAGATAGGAAAAAATAATTGGAAGATCTAGCATATCAATTAAGAGGTAATTTTGTCACATTCACATAAATCGCTCTTGCAGGAGGATTCTTGCTCTGACATTATCACTGCCTATAACAATAATAATAATAACGTAAAATGTAAACTAAAGGGGTTGTATTCAATTAGGATTTTTAAAGACTATTTATGGATAAATAAGTCCAGTGAATTTTAAACGTCTATCTAAGATTTTAAAAGAATGTAATGACTTATAATATTTTTTTTAAAAGATTTTGTATACTCAGGATTCTTATGTTCGGATTTTAAAGATTTATATCATCAAAATTTATAAGATTTGAAAGGATTACAAGGACTTTTTATTTGTACGGTGTTAACCAACCAACTTAGTTGGACAATGAACAATGTCTAGTTCAATGATACACAAATTCTTCAGGAACAACCTTTACAACCCAAACTTTTCAAATAATTGTGGAATTTATCCTTCCCAAATGTTTTATGATAGGTATAAGGTTACTAGGCTGCGGACACTTGGTTCAAATAATGGAATGAAGCCATAAACACAAAGCCAATAAAAGTTAATTGGTTAAAGTTGTGGGCACTTGCATCTAGGGGTGAGCAAATTCAGTTTTACCTAATTACCGATCGAATTCATTTTTTAAATTTATTATATAGTTAAATATATATAAAATAAATAGACCCTAAAAATTGTTATTTTGGCGGTTTTGCTATTAATTTTCCGTGTAAATATGGTTGAATTAAACGATGACTAATTTGTTATTTCGATTATTTTTTCTAAATTTGTTGTTTGATTTTTTCTTGATGTTCAATTAGAGTTTTCTTGTGAAATTGGTCAATTCGGCAAAAAACGAATTCCGAATTCGCCAATTCGGTCAATTCGAATTCGGTAATTCTGAATTCGAATCCGTTTTTAGGTTCTAAAAAAGTTGAAAACCCCGAATTCAAATGACCGAATTGGCGAATTCTAATTCGGTGCTCACCAATACTTGCATTAGCAATAACATAAACGAGATAAAATGGAATGGAATAATAAATAAAAGCAAACATTCAAAGTAACAAGAGTCAATGAAAAAGATAACAAATAAACAAATAATGAAAATCCCACTAAAAAGTCTTATGGGTTAGGGTGGAATTTTTTAAAGGGTTTGGTATTTATACTTTTCACTATCCCACAAATTCCTAATTAAAAAATAATAATCCATCGAAATTTGAAAGTTTTTGAATACCAAAAGACTTTTTGTTACTTGTTTAAAGTCCTGATTGAATACCACTGGATTTGAAAATCATTTTTTAAAAATCCTAGTAGTCCTGATTGAATACCACATTACTTATTTAGATTACTTAAAATTCTTAATTGAATACCACAAGAATTATTTATCTCAAAATAGTATTTTAAAATTCCAATTGAATACAACTTCAAAATTTAATATTTGTACTTTTTCAAAAACTATAAATGTTGGAAATAGGTGCACTGAATATAATTCGCATCTTCTCCTCTATCTCCTCTTCACTATCATAGAGTTAGTTACATATATGGGGAAAAAATAGAATGAAGGCAGAAGGCAAAAGGATTGCTGATAGAAATAGAAAGCACTAAAAACCAAGTAAGCAAGATGCATTACACAGGAAAAGAATATCTATTAGTCAGAGGTTGTTTTTGTTTTGTCGGTGTTGGGAGAGGGGTTGATGATGAGCAAAGAAATATTCACAGCAACGATTTCCTGTTATTTTTCATGGTTTTCATCTTCAGTGGACTCCAAACTAACTGCTTCTTTTGTAAAGCAACAACTGCAGGATGCTTAGGCTTCCAAGAGCCTACCTGAGATGGAGGACTTCCCATAAACTTGCTGCTTCTTCTTGGACCGACCGGCGTTTCCTCTACAGTCGTCACAACACTAGGAGAATTTGCTCTTGATGTGCGCCATACTCTTTGTGGATCCCAAACAAATGATTGTCGCCCCATCACACGGTCATTCCTCAATCGGGGAACATTAGACCTATTCAGAGGAGTCGACATATTTGCATTAGGATCGGGACGAAAGGCTGCTATGGATGCCCGCCTTTTAGGCTGAATTGCCTGATTTGGTGCTGCTTTAGAAGGCCTCACGGCAATGGATCCACGCCTTGCTTTCAGCACAGCAGCTTTTGCCCTACCTCCTCCTCCTCCTCCTGCTATTGAAGTTCTTGATGTGTTTTCTTTGTTATTTGGAGGAAATGGTATCAGAGAGTTCCTGGTTTTGTATGCAGGAGGAACGGGAGATGGCACGAGATTGGTAATTCCTCGAAGTGGTAACCTCTGCCTTGGTGGAGCCAATGGTGGTTTTCTCTCTATTGCCGTTCTCTGTGATTGACTTAAAGACGGTATCCCAGAGGACTGAGTTGACAAATTGGCTAAAGCTCTATTTTCCTGCTTTAGACGGGCCTTCTTTTCCTCTGCTAATTGGTTCTCAAGATCTCGAACCTGTTGACAATATAAAAATACTTCTTTCATTAGTAATCAGACTCGAGGAAATGATTAGGACTATTCTTGCAGATAAAAACTCAAAAATGAAAGCTGTATAGCTGTGTCAAACTAAAACAGAAAAGACTTCTCATGAAGTTTACCTTCTCTTGAAGATTTCTACAGATGTGTTCCCTGGTAGAAAGCCTTAATTGCAAGGATTGCAAATTATCCTGCAATTGCTTTGTTTCCTTCTCATCGTGCTTAGCCTTCTCTGCCTGTTCATGTGTAAAATATACGAGTTTCGCATTTAAGGTACAAGAGGAAGTTTTTAATAAACAAATAGTTTTGAAAATATCTGAATCTGATCCATACCAGTTGCTTGTACTTGAACAATTCAGTAGTATCTGCCTGCTTCCTAGCAGGACCGTGCTCAACTCCTCGAACACGACTTGCAAAGTTTAATGAACAGAGTGTTTCTCCTAAATCTGCTGCACTTGTGCTGATTTGGACAAACATCATGGTCTTGCAATCTCCTCCTGCATTTAAAATTTCAGTAAGAAAACTCGCAATTTTTCTTCTGTACATGAGAGCAGCACCCAACTAATTTTTCAATGAAATATGGGTCCAGTTGATCAAAAACATTTTACAAGATTAAAGTTTGCAAAACCATACTTAAAGGAGCTAACCTAAAGAGTTCTGCAGCATATGAGTGAGCTTTGAGTTCCTGTTTAATATGCAAGAAGGAAACAATTGGTTATACAACAGTATGTGTAAATAATCAGGGAGAGAGAGAGAGAGAAAGAGAGATGCCTGTAGGGAATATGGGATGTCTTTGAAGCAAGAGCAGATATAACATCTCCAAGAGCGGATAAGGATTTATTTATAAACTGGGATTCCTTCAATCTTTCACCTTCAACTTCAATCCTTCCAACCCGTTCACTTCCTGCCAAGTCTACAAGCCAAAGGTGGCTCTTTGTCCTCTGCCCATTTATTAAATTCTCCCCTGCAACAGTCACTCTCACCAAGCTACAAAAAGTTGTTTATTTTTAGGAGGGCTGAAGAAGTCAAAGAAGGGATAAAAATGGGACATTTGATAGGAGGAGTTGTCTCAATTCACCATTCAATGTGAAACAATCAAAACTTGCATAATTTGGGAACAAATAAATAAAAGCAATGAGAAGGACATCGAAGTTACCAGTGGGAGCGACTGCTAAGTTCATTTGCATTTGTGGATCCAACTGATCTAGCTTGACTCCCACACTTGAGGAGCTCCCAAACCTCATCCGTGCTGTAAACAGAAGTTTCAACAAGCCCTGGTACTTCCTGAGTTCCCTCTGCTGATTGCTTTATCTCCAATCTACAATTCATGTTTTACTAAATTAAACCTCCGTACAGCCTCAAACTTAACTACTACTATAATGGTCAAAGCTTATATGGTCAGAAACAGGATATGGAACTTACTTCTTAGCAGGTTGATTGGAACTCTCCACAAGGAGATCTCGTATCTTTTCATTGTAGACCTCCAACATGCTGACAAACAATTGATATTTCATAAAGTTGTTCCTCTCCTTAGAAACTCTAAAGAGTTCCTCAAGGGTCCGATAATTAACTCCCCTATTTTCTGTTGTTCCTTCCATGGTGAATGTCTTCCCAGATCCAGTTTGCCCATAGGCGAAAATGCACACATTGAATCCGTCCAAAACTGATGTCACTATGGGCATAGTCTGAGCAAAGACAACCTCTGATGGGAATAACGGAAAAATAGCTCAATACAAGAATTCATCCTAAAAATACACCAAAACATCTAAGAGCTCTTTACCTAAAATATCAAACAAAAATAGAATCTGAATTGATAAATTACCTTGGTTGTCCTCGGGCCTAAAAACATGATCAAATTTGAATTGCTTTTTAGAAGAGTCAGAGCATATGATCTGAAGTTCATTGTCTTGAGAAGAATAAAAGTCAACAATAGAAGTGGAGCCATTTGAAATTTCAGCCTGATTCAAAGGCCTACATCGGCAGAAGACCCTTATGTTGCCTTTCAGTTCAATAACTTCGTTGTAGAGCCGCTTTCTCTCAACATATTCTTCAAGGTGTTTCTTCTTTAATAGCTCACATTCTTCATGGTACTTCTTTTTCAGGAGTTCATATTCCACACCTAATATGCATCCAAGGAAGCATTTAAGGAAATTAAAGCAAATAGACAACTCATATAGTAACTAGAACAATACATTATAGAGGAAAAAACCAGGTGCGAATACAACTACATACTGAGGTTCTGAAGAGCATTGGAAATTTCAGTCCCAGGAAAAGAATCTGATTTAATGGCCCTTACTTCATCGCATATAACTGCATGTTCTTTCTTCAAGTTCTGCTCCAAATAATAACAAAATAAAATCAGGAAAAACTTCATCAGTTCAAT
Organism: Vinca minor; assembly: GCA_026122235.1. NCBI lineage: Eukaryota > Viridiplantae > Streptophyta > Magnoliopsida > Gentianales > Apocynaceae > Vinca > Vinca minor. Next base: position 1,956,323 of record JAOCZM010000100.1, on the reverse strand, counting down.
ATCCAAATACATTATGAATATATAAAGTAGGAAGAAATACCTGTAGTTTGTTGCTCAGGTCTCCGATTTTCTGCAGTATTGGAAGAGTCTGCCCTTGACTTGAACATGTCTCTTGTGTATCATTCGATCTCTCATCCATTGATTCTTGACTTTCCTCCACTGAATCACTCTTTGCTTCAATTTTTTCTGAAATGACAAAGAAATAAGAAATCTTTAAGCTGTAAAATTCAAACATGAGAATGGCTCTGGGATTTCACACGAATGTTTATCTGTAAAATAATAAACAGCCTGATTCTCCATCAACTTTTAGTTCTTAGTCTTCCAACTTTCTGAATACCATTTAAAACAATTGTGTTCTAAGACCTATGTAGCATTCAAAAACTACAGTTTTATTACTTAGAAAAGAAGCAGATATTCGAAACAAGCTTAATTCCGAAACATTTTAACCAAAAATACACCACAATAAAACATACCAAATATTGCTATGAATTCCTTTTATTTTCTTGGAAAATGTCACGATTGGTATGAGAGAGAGGTAAAAAATCAGTTTGATTTTATAATAGATGGGGAGGGAAGTTTTCTGTTTGGCTCTCGATTATATTTAATTACTCAAGTGAAGTGACGTCGTTTTATCCAAAACGACATCACCTCTGTTTTTGCCAAATTAAAAGGCTAAGTACTGAAGATATAGCGCTGGGAATAGGCTGAGCTGGGAAAAGGGATTCACTGAAGTGGAACTGGTTCCAAGCGCTGTGATTTGCTGTGATATAATCTCCATCATACACTGTTGATTCTAGGGTAGTGTCAGGGAATGATGAGCTGGATGGAGGAGATCGTTTTGGGGATTCCAACCCTACCTATATAAAGCATGTTGCAGCTGAAAATAAGTATGGAAATATTTATCTAGAATTGGCTGAGGCCTTTCTCTCTTATCTTGTGAGTTCCTTCATTCTCTATCACTTTCTTACCTTAATTCCATCCATTCCCTATTCTGGTCCTTATCTGGTCCATTGCTGCAGATTGATGTTCCCGAGGGTCTCGACAGCTTCTCTACTCACCACCTTTGGTTAGAGTTTGATTACTGCTTTTCCCTTAAACCTTATTACTATTTAGTTATGGTATGGTCTAGTTGATGATATCTGATGTTATAGAGACACTCATATGTTATCTAAACTTGTAATCAGATTTCATATTAGAGGTTGGGGGTTTCTGCCAATTCCTTGACATATTTATTGAGGAACTGTGGCAGCTGATTCTTCTTAGCTGGTTTGAGAGTTTGCTTTCAGTATCTTACATAAATTACTCATTAGTAGTTGAAAATAGCTTATGAATGTTTGGAGATTGAGCATGAGCTGCTTATAATTGTTACTTAAGTTCTTGTAAGTTGATTGGGAAAAGTTGAGTTATATCAATATACATCAAATTGCTTGGCTCCTGTAGTTATTTTCTGGTTTTCTGCTGTTCCTTTGATTTACTGTTGGCTTTGGTTGTGCATTTTGCTGGATTACTGTGAGAATCTGAGGGTGGGACATGACAGAAAATAATTCGGGCATAGATTCCTAGAACATAAAGTAACATAAGGGAATCGAAAAATTCAAAAGCCCAATTTCAATCACAACTAATCACAAAACAAGAAATACTAAAAGAACAAAAAAAATCGAACCTGTAATATCGTTTGGAGTTCCAAGAGTTTGATCTAAAACAAAAAAAAAAAATTAAAGATTTCCCATTCAATACTCAATTCAAAGAAAAAACAAATAAGTAAAATTAAAAAGAAAATTAAATGTACATACCGTTATTAAGGATCAAACAAGACGTGAAGTTATCATCAGTAACCGTAACAGCGCAATTGAAATTGTAGCACAGCGTATCTAGGGCTTGCTCTACATTCACAAAATTCAAACGAAAATATATAATTAATTTTCAAAACTAGGATTTAAAGATTTTACATATAATTGAACCTTATAAGATTCACAAATCATCTCAATTAGTTAAAGAAAATCAATTCATCTCGGAACTTATACTAATTTATAAGTAATTTCTATACATTTTAACCAGTTCACATATCAGATTACAAGACACAAATATATATATATATATATATAGAGAGAGAGAGAGAGAGAGAGAGAGTACCATCCATTGATGGCAAAAACTTGGCTTGATTCTGAGAAATCGGTGAAGAAGAATTATGCAGAGAAATTGTAGAGAGAGAAAGTGTGGGGGAGATTGGGTGTTTTGACGAAACGGTAAGAAAATAAGTGAGAGAGACGAAGGGGGGTGGGTTGCTTTTTACTTTTTGATTTCAATTGATTTTGAAATGGGCGGTTAGATTGGATGAAGAGAAGCTGTAGTGTAACGGCTATAACTATGATTCTTATAGTTCCTTGGCGCGGATGTAATTGTAATGTACAAATGTCTCCGTCTCAAATTGTTTTCAACATCTCAAATTATTTATCACGTTTAATAAATTAATGCATTATTATTATTAATTTTCTAATTATACTCCTAATTTATTATTCAACTAACCACTAATAATAAATTTATAGTCATTAATTAGGGGTAATTTAAATTTTCTTCTTCATGACTAATGTCTTCTAATGATTGACTATGTCTGTGTAAAAAGGTGAAAGGTTGCCAAACAATTTAGGACGAAGGTATTATCAATCAATTATGGGCTTTACCCAATCTATTATCGGGTTAGTGGAGCCTCCAAATTAGGGAAAATTCAATAATCGGATTGTCATTGTAGGACTAGCCTTATTGGAGCATACGTGTAGATGTGGCTTCACTCAATTCATATGAAGATTGTAGGGTTCGTTTCACAAGGATGAACTAATATTGAATTATCCACAAACTAGGTGAATATAGTTGTAAACGAACCAGAAAATTTAAGTGTTCAATTCGCTTGAGTTCGTTTTTGGGTACAGTTTGTTTAGAATTCGGATCAAGCTCAAACATATAAATATGCCCGTTCTTAATTGAACTATTTTTATAATACAAATAATATTTTATTAGTTCTGATTATATTTATTAATTCTAATTCTATTTATTGTTATTAAATTATGTTAAATTATATTATTTATTAAAAAAATAGCAAAAAAAAATTAGTTAAACGAACTCGAACAAGATTTTTAGATTAACAATTTGTTAAAGATCTCACATTGATTAGTTTGTATGCATATTTACAATATATAAGGCTTGGGCAATACTCCCCATTTTGAGGTACCTTTTGAGGGATTGAGTTAGTTCCAAGTCTATTTTTAACACAATTAGAATTTTTGAAAAAATAAACGGGACCAAACTTGTTCCCGAACATTTCGAATAGTCAAACGACGTGAAACGAACTCGAACAGAAAATGAACAAGCTCAAACACGTTCAAGCAACTTCTATTTTCGAAATAAGACGTTATCTAATTAGACCACTAATTACAAATGTCTGAAAAAGCTCTATTGCTATTTCTCAAGGCAATCCACATATCGAGCTCGAAACTCTAATGCTCAATTCACTCGTTTATTACAACCCTAATTGTGACTCGTCCTTTTATTTTACAGCCCTAAGTTCGATTTAGATTTTTATTTTTAGAATAAGTTTAATTCAGATTTTGAGATTGCATAACATAAAATAATCTTGCTTAACCAGGGATGAATCGAAAAAGAAATATTTATTGGTTCTACCTCCTATTTTTTATGAAGAGAATGAATCTTTTTCTCGAAGGATCAGAAAAAAATGGGTCCGGATATCCTGCGGGAATGATTTGGAAGATCCACAACCAAAAAGAGTGGTATTTGCCATAATGGAGGCAGTCAATCAATACAGATTGATCCGAAATCTGATTCAAATCCCATATAGTACCTATGGGTACATAAGAAATGTATTGAATCGATTCTTTTTAATGAATAGATCTGATCGCAACTTCGAATATGGAATTCAAAGGGATCAAATAGGAAAGGATACTCTGAATCATAGAACTCTAATGAAATATACGATCAACCAACATTTATCGAATTTGAAAAAGAGTCAGAAGAAATGGTTCGATCCCCTTATTTTGATTTCTCGAACCGAGAGATCCATGAATCGGAATCCTGATGCATATAGATACAAATGGTCCAATGGGAGCAAGAAATATCAGAAATCACCTACCATTTCCCTTTTGTGCCCATTTTTCCACATTTAAGACTGTGTAATACAATATGAATGATATAAATTTCCATTATAAGGCATATTTTGCATTGATCAATGGAACTTTCAAAAATTTCCCTTTGTACTACTAATGATAACTACATAAGAAATTTTCAAAAGCAGATCTTAGAAGATCAGAACCAATCAACATGTTTAGTTGAGTCCTTCGGTTGCTTCTTCTGCTTGGGCTCTTGATACCGATTATTTTCAAACCTGGATTTCAGAATGAGAGAGTATAGCAAGTCTTGATCGGCTGAAGTATCATAGGGTACATCAATTATGCTACAAAACAAAGGGCAAACAGTTCATAAGTGTTGGAATTTCTGTAATTACCGGTAAAATTTCAAGTGAGAACGAGCGCAGTTTTCAAATTCTTTCTGGAGCTGAAGCAAATAAGGGTCGTCGGCAGCTTGTTTTCTCTTTAAGAGTTTCCAAATATGATTTTCAAACCCAATCCTAAATACGTGGATTAGTATATACCTGTCAAGTAGCTCTTCCAGAATGAGTCTTTGAGAAGGCGTAACATAGTGAATACAACTCCTCGGGCACTGGCTGACTGCTATCTGTACCTCGTAATCATCTCCACGTCCTAAAAGAACAAAATCAGATGTCTAAGTCACAGTCGAGCACTTGTCAGATATCTGCGCCCTTTGATCAACAAATATGGTTTTACGTATTTATTCAAATAACAAATAGTCCCTCCTGGCGAAAGATCGACCTTGAGAAGTTGCGCGAGCAGAACCCCTTGAGGATGCAAATTCAAATGCTTGAGGTGCTTTCTTCACACAAGAATACGGACAACCTGCAGAACGTTTGAGCAATGGGAAGTTAAGAACAGAAGGAGGACATTCAAGAGCGTATTTTTTTTGTCAAAAGGTTCATAAACTGTAATTATGGAGAAAGCTTCTCTGAAACCAATGCGCGTCAAAATAATTATGGAGTTCTTCTGAAGGATACAGAGAGATAAGAAATCATATTAGCGTGAGAAGGTTGAATTATTTCAACCGCATTCTTCCCAAAATAGTTATTCCTCTCTCATTGCTATTGCCGAGTGTATATCTTTCAACAGGATAGAACATCATTTTTCACGGACAAAATTCAGGGCTCTGATTGAAACGCTCTAATGAGCCGAAGTAGCAGTAGAAAACTTCCCAGGGAAGCCTACGCCACTTCAAGTGCAAAAGTATTAAAGCTTCTAGAGCCTATCACACTCTTCCTTATGGTGCATTTGGATTCAGTTTTAACTCGGAAAAAAAACCTTTAGCCGCCACATCCATCTGACAAACAATCAACTTTCACGGAACACCAAAACCAATCAAAATACACTTATTCTGGAAAAAGAAACGAAAAGGCAAGTCTATGAATATCATCATGTTCCTTGAAAAGAAAAGGGAAAAAAAATGAAGGACATCATATATAGAAGGGTCTTCACTTTCATCAATCCAAGTCATTATTGCAATACTCTTAAAATGGAAATGTAAAGAAATCGATACCTTTACCCATGCAAAGAGTCTCATTAACAAAGAGATCAAGTGCTTCACATTCTGGTTCGTCAAAGGGATCCATACATTCCCTAGATCAGATAAATAGTAGTAATACATAAATACATACACCCGAGTATCTGGAAAAAGAAACAAAAAAAACTAGAGAAACATGACTTATTTTTTATAGTTGGTTGCACTAGAATTACTAATCAAATGAAAGCTGATTCTCATTTTTATCGTTTTCTTTGCTAGCTGAATAAATGTATGGTCATAGGATGTTATTGCCAGTATGACATTGTCGACAGGGATAAATAAAATAATTTTATGAAGAAATTCAAAACTAGAAAGATATGACGTATCCTAGACGGCTGGTTGCACCACAATGACTAATCTAATGCGAATAGATTTTTACGAAGTATAAGACGGCGTGTAGAGAAGCTAAGGCAGCCGTTAGAGAAGCGAGATCAAAAGTTTATAAGGATTTGTATAATAAATTGGACACTAAGGATGGTGAGAAAGGTATATATAGACTTGCTCGTTTAAGAGAGAAAAAGACAAGAGATATTGGTATGGTGAGATGTGTTAAGGATGATAGTGAGAGAGTTTTGGTTAAGGATGAGGAAATCAAGGCGAGGTGGATGACGTATTTTTATAGGTTATTTAATGGGAATCAAGTACAGAATATTGGAGACCTTTCTATCCCGATTGGAGAGGTGAACCATGATTTCATACGTAGAATTCAAAGGAAAGAAGTGCAAGAGGCCCTTAAAAGGATGAAACCAAAGAAGGCAATAGGACCTGATAGTATACCGATTGAGGTTTGGAAGTGTTTAGGAGAAATAGGTGTTGAGTGGTTGACTAACCTTTTTAATAAAATACTTAGAGTTGAGAAGATGCCAATAGAGTGGAGGAAAAGTACTTTGGTGCCATTATATAAGAATAAAGGAGATGTTCAAGATTGTTCAAATTATCGTGGTATTAAAGCTTATGAGTCATACTATGAAGTTGTGGGAAAGGGTAATTGAGCATAGATTGAGAAAAAATTGTGAGCATTTCGAGAGAACCAATTCGGTTTTATGCCCTGGACGATCAACTATGGAAGCAATACATCTAATGAGGCGATTGATTGAGCGTTATAGAGAGAGAAAGAAGGACCTGCATATGGTGTTCATAGATTTGGAAAAAGCTTACGATAAGGTTCCCCGAGAGGTAATTTGGTGGGCGATGACTAAGAAAGGTATATCTCGGAAGTATATTGATCTTATTAAGGATATGTATGAGGGAGTCAGCACCAGTGTCAGAGTTTGCGGCGGGATAAGTGAAGAGTTTCCTATTACAATTGGGGTGCATCAAGGTTCAACACTTAGTCCTTTTCTGTTTACAATGGTTATGGATGAACCCGACCCAGTGTATACAAGATCCAGCATCAGTGGTGCATGTCTGTTTGCTGATGATATAGTTTTGATAGATGAGACAAGAGCGGGTGTTAATGCCAAGTTGGATGTATGGAGACAAACCTTAGAATCTAAAGGTTTTAGGATTAGTAGAAGTAAAACAGAGTATATGGAGTGTAAGTTTAGCACTAGCAGAACGACAGAGCAAACTGTAGTAACTTTGGGTGACAAAAATATCTCAGAGAGTGAGTATTTTCGATACCTTGGTTCTATTATTCAAAAGGACGGAGAGCTTGACGGAGATGTAGCACATCGAGTTAAAGCTGGTTGGTTGAAATGGAAGAGTGCGACGGGTGTTTTGTGTGATCGTAATGTATCGCTGAGATTGAAGGGAAAGTTTTACAGAACACTGTTAGACCCAAAGCATTATTATATGGTACAGTAATGTTGGGCAACTAAGAGGTGTCATATTCAGAAAAATGCATGTAGCGGAGATGCGTATGTTAAGATGGATGTGTGGGCATACGAGAATGGATAGAGTGAGGAATGAGACTATTCAGAAGAAGGTTGGTGTAGCACCTATTGAAGATAAGATGAGAGAGAACCGTTTGCGTTGGTTTAGGCACATTAGACGAAGGCCAAGTGATGCTCCGGTTAGGAGAATTGAAGGATTATGTAATGTAGATGGCGTAAGAGGTAGTGGGAGACCGAGGAAGACTTGGATGGAGGTGATAAAAGGGGATATGAATCTGCTAGAACTAGATGAGAGTTGTGTTTGGGATCGAAAGAAATGGAGAGATTGCATCCATGTGGATGACCTTACGTGATTCTTACTTTGGTTCATGTAGCCGACCCCAATCTGTTGGGATTAAGGCTTGGTTGTTGTTGTTGCTTACTGAATAAATGTATGGTCGTAGGGGACATTGACAATATGACATTATCAACAGGGGTCGGTCATAGAATGAAGGAATCAACGGAAGAACAGCTACCACAGAGAATCTTTATGCTCTATAAGGCTTAAAAGCAACTTCATCGGTATACCTCTCAATAATTTCTGACCTGCTGTAGTTGGATAATATCTGATCATCACGATAGAATTTTCAAAATCATGATACATCTCTAGTAAAATAAGCATAGTGAATATGGAAATGATTCAGCATACTTGTGGAGGGAGATTAAAACTACAAAAAAAAGTTAGAAGCTGACAAAATGATCCAAAATTTCAATAAGACAATGTAACAAGATTTCGCCAAACTCAAGTAGAATTAACGAATTTGCTTAAACTAACCCGTATATGATCTGAATATCTGATCCCCAGCTATCTTAGTTAATTCCTAATCTTGGAACTACTAAAGCTTAATTCATTCCAAAATATTTTCCTGCTACCAACATTGAGTAATGATTTACTTGTTTGGACTTTGGACTAATGACCAAGATTTTGAATCTTTTCCTTTTAATGACTTCAAATAACTTCATTATAGAAAATAATTAAAGGAACAAAACTTCATTCAATAAGCTTAATTGGGAAGAAAGATTCATTACCTCATATGCTTTAATTACACGACGAATCATTATATCTGAATTCCCTTTATCCTGTCTTACATCAGGATGAAACTGCTTCACCTGTACATCCCACATAACCATTAATATCCTCATAATCAAGTCAAATCCATCCAAGTATTATCATTCACTGGAAAAAATTAATTAAATGATACTCCTTACGTCCCAAATTGAATATCCGCTTTTTTTCTAGTGAATTTATTTTCTTGTTAAACTTCCATAACTATCCTCCTAATACTAACTCCACTAACACATTGTTCTCCTCCTATATACTTAAGGATATTATTGTAATATACTTATAATCAAACTACTCGTCTTTATTCTTACGCAAGTCAAACTATATGTTCAATTTGAAACAGAGGAAATATAATAAATAAAATCCACACAAAATTTATAGTTCAAGGAAAGGGGAAAAAGGACCAATCTTGAATTGAATATACTCTGAAAAAAGGAAACTTTTTTTCATACTTTAGCTCGAAAAGCAGATTTGAGTTCATCTGAAGTACAATTAGGAGAAAGCCCAAGAACATCAAAAGCCTTAGAAGTGGACAAAGATTCATCATTATCATTGTATTTACTACAATTCATCCTAAAAGAAGAAGATGACAAGAAAGGAAGTGGGTTTTTCATGGGTGAGGTAAAATTACAGAAATTTTGGGAGTTAGTATGGCAGCGGCTGAGTGATTTCTGGAAAAGGGATGAAATTGAAATAGTAACGAAACTTCTGTGGCCCAAATACATGGTTTTTGAGCTTTAATCTGACCTTAGAAGCGGTCGTGTTTGTAGTTTTGTAATTGATTCAAATGGGAGTTTTGAGTTTTCACGAAACAGTTGTGTGGACACTTGTGGTGATGAATTATGACTGATGAGCAACACGTCTCTTGTTTTCTTCCGGCAATAATAATGTCGGAGCAAATATCATTCTGCAAAAGTAATTTATTTGCATATGACGAAATTGCCCTCTAACATATTAATTATTAAATTTTTTTAATTATCTTTATTATTTTTTCTCACATCTAATTTCTTTCCCAATCTGATTCCTATTTTATTTTTTCTTCTCTCTCCTCCTTTCATTATTCTCTTTAATCTTGACTATTTTTTTGGGACCTTACTAGGCTACTAGAATTATTGGCTAAAAGATTGACTAAAATAGCTTTTTGGACCGTTTTGCCCTTATGGTTGGGTGAATCCCTTATACCAGCAGGGGGTGAGATAGTCATTTAAAACTCTCAATTTGGGGGTTTAGGGTTTCTATCCCCAAAATTCTAGGAGTAAATCATTTTCCTCTTTTTTTTTATCTTATCTCTCCTTCTTTCCTTCCCTATTATTCTTCCCTATCTTTTGTGTATGGTAATAACGAAAAAATCAATAATAAAATAATACAATTTATTTGATTCTATTATGTATTTGTAACACATCTAATTTTTTCTATTAGTATGCATCCTTTTAAGATGATCATAAATGGTGCAAATATTTTCTTATAAAAGAAGATTAAATACGTATTATACCAGTTTGTTTTTATAGATCAGATACAACTATCTCCCTACTTGTTTGTTAGTAATTTGATGAAGGATTTGAAGTTTCTTTAATGGAGTTGAATTAACTACCCACTTTATAATAACTATTATTATTGATATTCCTTTGGTAGAAGGCTAAGAGAATAATAAAGAAAGAAGAAGAGAGAAGATAAAAAAAAAAAAAAAAACAAGATTCGAGAGAATAATGGAAGGAAGAGAGAGAAGAAAAAATAAAATAGGAATTAGATTGGGAAAGAAATCAGGGGTGAGAAAAAATAGTAAAGATAATTAAAATATTTACTATTTGATATGTTAGAGTGGCAATTTTGTCACATGCAAATAAATTGCTCTGGTAGAAGCATATTTGCTCTGGCATTATCATGGCCCTTTTCTTCCCTATCTTTCTTGTTTGACTACTGATATTGCCCAAGCAGGTTTTCTCCTGTCAAGGCAATATGCTTTCAGATGAAGATACCCTTTTAGTAATTATATATGTCTCAATTAATTTATCTCTCTAATATTTTGTTCCTTAATCTATTCACATTTAATCTCTAATTTTCTCTCACTTATCAAAAAAATCAGCCCACTATCTCTCTAATATTTTATTACCTAATTTATTCCCACTCGATCTCTAATTTTCTCTCTTATATTAATAGAAGCTCACAAAAAGGAAAAAAGAAAAAACCAAACAAACACTATAAATTCTTCTTTTACTTTAATGTTTTTATGATATTTATACATTGATCTTTTTTTTTTCACAGATGAATTAAGTAAAGAAAATAATCAAAGTCGTATTAAACATTATTAATTTACAATATTTTTTCTTACATATTAGTTCTAATGAATGGAAAAAAGTAATTCTTAGAGTTGTGATTATATGCTCCGACCTAAGGACCTTGGCTCCTATGCGGAAAGTTTTGGTGCGGACTGGTGCGGGACAAGCTGAGGGCCGTTGGATTCATCCAACGGTTGTTTCAAAGTAAGGGTATTTAAGGGACTTTCTTTTTTTTCCAATACGACTTTTCTCCCATCGAGAACATGTGTTCACGGAAAGAACATGTGTTCACAGAACGAGAACATCTGTTCACCGAACATGAACATGTGTTCACAGAATAAGAACATCTGTTCACCGAGCATGAATATGTGTTCACCGAACATGAACAGGTGTTCACCGAATAAGAACATGTGTTCACCGAACAAGAATAGGTGTTCACCGAACATGAACAGGTGTTCTTGTAGAAATGTATCTTCAGCCGCAATTTTTCTCTCTCCTCCTTTTTGAATTTTCAACCGCAACTTTTCTCTCTCCTCTAATAAAATTACATATGTACCCTTTTAACTTTTCTCTCTCCTCTTTTAAATCATAGCCATTGATCCATTTAAAAAATGAAATCAATGGCTCTCATTGTGTCCCGCACGTGCAGATTTTTGAGCGTTCCGCACAGGAACCGGACTGCCGACTAAGTTGAAATTCTCACGAAAATATTAGGGTATTCTACGCCGTCATTGCGCAACGTTTTCGAGCCAAAAGATGAACTATTTCATCATCTTGGCTCCTCATCCCCTGAAGATTCCATTGGCTATCAGAGGCCATGGTTGTTACACCAATCATCAGCGAAGCACGCCAGTGTTGGGCGAAGTTACAGATTGGAAGGCGCAGAGGAGTGGGATAGTCGCACTTTCTTTTGGTAAACATGGGAAAGGGGAAGCAGTGGATTTGGATCCACAAGGCTTGGAATTTGGTCTGGAGGGTGTTGGGAAAACAAGATCTGGGATTTTGAGAGTATTGGGGTTTGGTGTCGCCGGCTGGGCACGATTTTGGATTGGGGTGAGGGAGGCGGTGATGATGAGAGGTCCAGTCCAGGTCAAGCCTTCTAAAGGCATCCATGGTACAGTGGTTTCAGGGATGAGTGTGGTGTTGCGGGAGAAAATGGTTGGGTTTGTCGCCTGAGGTGGAGAAGACTACCGGAGGTCGTGAGTTTTCGGTAATGGGGCTGCAGTTCTATTCTGTGATGGGTCAGGCGGGTCGGGTAATGGAGCAGGTTGTAGGTCTTTCAATTGATGCTGGGCCATTTACCCACATGTTTGGGCTTGATGAACATGGGCCGAAAAAGGCCCTTTTAACTGAATGTTGTGGACTCGGATCTGGGCTGACTAAGGCTTGCGAAATTCATGTTCATAGTCTTGGCGCCAAGTTAGGCCCAGTGGCTGCCACTCCCTTTAATTTTGGACCAAACTGCCTTGGCCGAAGCACAATAGTGATGGGCAGTTTTAACTATCCAGTTGGGCCATTTTTTTCTAAAATAAAACCTGAGAACCCAATTTTATCCCCAAATTGGAAACATAAACCCATGCAGGTAGATGATGGTTTTAGTGACTTATTCATAGCCGATAATGTATTTACTTTAGAGGAACTATTTCTTACGGTGGCTCCTGAAGGTAAACAGGGTACGGTGGAGGTCGCATGCCGGCCCCACCAAGGTTCATGAGTTGTTTGATCTGAAATTGCTTGAGACTTAACAACTTTGGGACAATTCAAGACTTAGCGCACCTCATTATGGCTCCCTTTTTTAGTAGTTTTTTCTTTTTCATAATAAAATTAATTATAGTCTTCATAATTTATATCATGCTAGTATTAGGTTTTATTTCATGTTATAAATTAGGATTTATTTCAAGTTTTTATGTAAACAAACAATGGGGCGATCATCTCAAAGTTGGAGAAGTATCCCTCGAGGTAGAAATTTGTTGTAGCATGGCTTCGAATAGAGGATCGAGAGCGGACGTTCTGTTCGTATCTGGCGTGGTCGCTGGTTCACTACACAGTACAGTTTTCAGTTGATCTCCCCTCCTATTTTTATGGGTTTTGAAAGTTTGCAGACAAGAACTCTAGCAATTGTGGAAGATATCTGGTTTGAATGTGACCCCGATTTTATTTTTTGGGTTATAGAGTATGTTTGCAAGGGTATAATGCTGCGTATCTTTGGAAATATGTTATTTATAATTTGCTATGCCCATAAGCCAAGTAATGCTTTGACTTCTTTTCAAATGGTAGAAAATCCATCGGAATTCCACCTCCCTAATGTATTTCTTAATATCGATTAATGATATTACATTTTTCTTCACAAAAAAAAAAAATCTATTGAATGGAAACCTTAGACTATGAATTTATTTTGGTTTATATCGTTTGTTTGTTTTTTTTTTTTAACTTCTATAACTATAAGAGAGAGAAATTAAATATTGAGTGTGAATATATTAGGAAAGAAAATATTGGAGAGATCATGAGCTGATTGTTTGGGAAGAAAATATTGGAGATATAAACTAATTGAGAGACTTTAATGTTGATCAAATGATAATTTGTTCATTTGAAGGCAAATTATCTTGGCAGGAGAAAATCTACTTTGGTAATATCACTAGCCTTCTTGTTTATTCATTGATTAAAGAAAAGCAAAATCAACAAGGGGTTGGTCCAGTGGGGCAGCCTCTGGCTTGGGACATCAAGGTCCCAAGTTCGATACCTACTCCTCACAATGGGGCTATTAAATATTCTCCTCCTCATGAGGCTTATCTCCCCTCCGCAGGCATGGGGCATGCTTCAATCTTCCCTATCTAGGGTATTCTCAACTCTTCTCCTTTGGGGGACAATCGCCTTTGGGCGCTCAAAAAAACAAAAAAACAAAAACAAAAACAAAAACTATTTTGTACATATCCATACATGTAAGGGTATAAAGTGCCCACCTAATCTGAAATTGGCTCGATTTTGATTTTTAATTCTAAACTAATAAATGCATATTTTTATCTTAAACTTTTATGAAGTATTAATGTTGACTCCTTACATCCACTTTTACACTTAAATTTGAACAATATGAGACTATATAACTCTCACCTGACCCAACTCGAAACTTTTTTTAGAAGAAATATACCATGACCCTAAAAAATAGCAGGTGGAAAATATGTGAAAAATAGAAAGAAGAGGAAAAAAAAATTATGCATGTGGAAGACTTATTTTTTTTCTATCATATTAACGATTTTTTTTTCTTTTTTAAAATGTCCCGAATTTAGTCATATCACATCAGGTTTAACACATTTTACACTAATATGTATGGGACCATGGCTGACCCACTGGTGAAGGCATACCTTATCGGATTATTATCTCGAAATTGACTTTAGTATGCATCCCTCTCCCAATTCCAAAAGAAAAAGAAAATATATACATGTAAAATATGTGTTTGAATATTTATCCAAATACAATAAATAAATGTCTTTATTAAAAAAGGCTAAACCAAAATGGGTAGTTTTATTATAATATACTAGTAATTACCTATTCAATTATGGGGCAAACTATTTTGACACTTGTATTTTACTTGGTTGATTCTTAACTCCCTCATTTGAGGATAAACATTATCGAAAACATAGTCAGAAAATATAAACATGATCAGAAAATGAGTAACTTTATAGAGCATAATAAGTAATAATTCATCCTCAATAAAATATAATGAAACTCATAAAACATCAATTTTTACAAATTATATAAATATTGTAAATGCATAATTATGTATTCAAAACATCATTCTTTTTCCATGGTAAAATTGAAAACTCAAGCTATAATATGCTAAACTGAAAAGGCCAAAAATACAAAACCAAAATTGACAGGCAAAGCATATAATAGTAGAAGCAAATAGGATTTTATAATTTTTCAATATACATCCTTTTTTATTGAATGTTTTTTTCTCAATACACATCCATGATCCATCCATCCATCCATCTTCAAAGAATTCACAAAATCTTCATCAATGGACCTTTCAACTTTTTCCTTAACAACCAGCATTTATGCAATTTCAACAAAACAACAATCCATCTTCTTCTTTAAAAGCTAAAACCTTTTCATGCATTTCTTTCCCAGATTTTCTTTTCTTCTCTGCCCACAGTAAAACAAGTAAGAAAAACTTGTTCTTGCATTCTCCGCTCTTTTGCAAAATTAAAGTGAAGAACAAGAAGAAGAAGAAGAGGGAGGAAAAGAAAAGAACCCAGCTTGCAAAAATCCCATCTTTTGAATTTTTTATTGGATCATGGAAGGTATAATTTTTCAATTTTTTTTCTATCCAATTCTGATCGTAACATGATTTTAATGTTGTTTAAGCAATTGGGCTTTAGTGGGTTTTGTGTTTTCTGCTGATTGGTAGCAAATTTGTGTGAATTTTTTTATTTTGGGGGTTCATTTTTTAAATGAGTTTTGAACTTAAAGTTCAATTGTACAAAAATCATACTTTTTCCAAAAGTTGTTTTTTTTCTGGGTTCTATGTTTAAATCCTTTCCGGGTTTATGTTTAAACTCAGGTTTGGTCTGTTTTCAATTGTATTTCCTTTAGATCTTGATGTTTTATTGGTAAGAATGAGCCCTGTAGACAAAGGAAAGGTGTATATATGATTGTATGTGTTCAAGGGATGTGAATGTGTGTTTCCCTCTTGTTTGATTCTCAGAGCCTTTTCTCCGATAGAATGATATCATTGATTGGATAAGGGCCACAAAATTGATTGTTGTCCTCAAATAGAGACTTAGTTATAACCCATTATCCGTTTTACATTTCATGTACAATTGGTTTTGTCTTCCTTGTAAATTAGTTTGCCTTTGTATGTTTGGCGGAAACTCATCGTTTTCTTAGGTGGATTTTAACCGCCCCATGCCTTCCACGGTCGAGGGGTTTTCAATGATTGTTATTACTATTTTTTGTCCGTCACGTGTTACCGAATTTTTTGGCTTTTTTGGATTGATTAAGTATATAGTATTTTGGAAGTGCTCTCTATCTACAAAAGGACATGCCCTTTAATGTTGACGATATTGCTTTGTGTTCTTTAGAATCATCTGAAGCTCATTCTCAAGATGATAAAACTCCTCCGGAGACGAACAAGAAGAGGACAGTGAAAACACGTGCTCAAGTTGAAGCTTTGGAGAAATTTTATGACGGTAAAAGAACTCTGCTATTTTCTTCTTTTGCATTCACTCTCCATTTGCATTCCACTTGAACTGGAAATAAGAAGGATGTTATATGTTTTCAGAGCACAAATATCCTACTGAGACAATGAAGGAACAACTTGCCAAGTCAATAGGTCTGACAGATAAGCAGGTCTCTGGGTGGTTTTGCCATAGAAGGCTGAAGGATAAGAGGTTGGCGAATGGTGAAGGAAAGGCAAGCGGAAAACAGGACCGTTCCAGTGCCATTCTGCCGGATCATGGCAGTGGACTTAAGCAGGATTCGTGTGGCAGCACCAAACAAGGGGATGATAGGAATTTTGAGCAAGTTGAAAGTAGACGATTAACTTCAGGAGATGATTTTGCAGCTGATTTGAATAATGAGCTTGGTAGTCGCCACACAGGGAATTTTGGGCTTCCTGATGATACCTCTTCGGGAAGTAGCGCTTCCCCACGGAATATGTCTGTTCCTTCTGATAAGAAACCGATCACCACTGCATGTTCACGATACCAAATGCAGGGTGTCCCAGTTGAGAAGATGAGTATGAAACCTAGGACTGGCCCTTCTGGATATCTAAAAGTGACAAGTCGAGCTGAAAATCCTGCTATTGCTGCAGTTAAAAGGCAGCTTGGGAGATATTTTCTGGAAGATGGTCCAGCCCTAGGTGTTCGATTTGACCCCCTTCCGTCTGGTGCATTTGAGCCTCCAGTTCAGGATACACAAAATGGTACATTACGCTAAAATATATTTTATTTCCTTTTTCTGGCTTTGATGTTATCAATGTTATAGATACGGTGATGCTTGCACAAATTTTTGCTGCTATATTCTTGATTGCAAGCTCTGTCTTCTGTTTATAATTGTTGTGCTATATCTGCTTAATATGGTATTTCTCTTATATATCGATTCAACTCCTTTTAGCCAAAAACATGTGTTGATGCACTGCGTTATTTATTTATTTTAATTATTTATATTTCATAAATGGTTTTAACATGAAAAGACAGATGGGCTTATTAGCATGAAAAGACAATTTGGTTTTCTACCCAAAAAAAAAGAAGACAATTTGGTTACATAAAGTTGTCACACTGTCATCGCGTCATCTTCGTCTTTCCTTAAATATGATGTTTAATAAGGTATATGAATTATTATTGATCACATATCTTGGTTACCAAAAGAAAAAAGAAAAAAGAAAACTCACATATTGATACTTTGGATCCCTTTCCTGTTACTGTGTCAAAGTGCTCATGTGTATGAATTACAATTCTCTTTGTTGTTTGATTTTTACTCATTCATTGGTGGCTAAATGTACTGATGCCTCGGTAATTTATCTCAAACACTTGGTTCTGCTGACTCATGCTTTTTATGTTGAATGAATAGCAGATTCTTATTATGCTCCAGAGCAAGATCTGCTAGGTTCGCAGGATGTTCCGACGGTTTATAAGAATCCTCATCCCAGGACGGTAAAGTTGGATCATGAAGTTTTATGCCAATGCATTTTTCCCTCCTTGACGCAAAATAATATAATCATCCCAAACACGTGATTATATAGCCATGTGATATATACAAGGGATTGAATATGTTTCTATGCTTACATTAGAGAGAATCTGGTTTGTGCTTCCATTTGAACAGCTTTCAGGTGCTTGTGAATGAACTTGTGTTCTTGCACTTGATTGTGTCATCACAATCACAAGTGGTTAAAAAGTAAAGAAAGCATTATATGTCTTCAATATGATGAGATTTTCCATTCAAGCGCTAGTTTATGTCATTCTCTAGATGCATGCTAGTGAACAAACAAGAGTGCTTTTCTTGTTTAATGATGCAAATGTTTCATGTATCTTATTGGTATTTGTCGCATTCCCTGTTTGCCGAAAATTCATGCACATACAATTCACGTGGACACACACACACACACGCATGCTTGTGTATCACATTCTCTCTTCCTTAAGGAAAACGAGATCACGTATAAACACACAATCTAGTTTGAGAATGCCCTTATTATGCTGACGTTCCCCAGCCTACAGATGTTCAATCGGGTTCCATCTACAGTTAAGATTAATGCATCTCTTTCAATATCCATGCAGATCTATGACTATAACTCAGAGAAATACCCCCATAACTCTGATGCTGATGGGTCAAGATTTAAAACAACACGTGTATCTGATCATTCTGAAAATCCCTTTCGCCAAAAGTTCGAGCAGAAATCTCCTTCTTTCAATTATGGTGAATTTTATCCTGGGAAAAGCTCATCAATAGATATGCTTGATGGGCAAAAAAGAGGAAATCCTGTTTATGATACGCATCAAAGGGTAAAGCATGGTGTTGGAATGATGAAGGTGGATCCTGTTCGTCGTCGTTTGAGTTCCCATGGTGTAGCAATAAATAGGGGGCAAACAGAGATTCGGCCTCAGAACTACAAGGCTACGCCAGCTGAACATTTTGAATATAAGCCATCAAGTTTGACCTCCAAGGGAAATGCATCTCACGTTTTCCTTGATAAAGGGCCTCCTAGAAGAACGGGAAAGGTTTTTATTTTAGCTTTTTTTTTGTAAACATGTCGATAATTTCATTTCCTGTTTCTGATGCCTTAACGTGATTTATAGGAGACTAAATTATTTGGACAAAGGATTTCAAGAAATGACGGTGCAGATTCAGTTCACTTGAAGGATACACCTAAGGATGAAGTGCCGGTAAGTTCTATGCCACTAATAATAGCATCCCCTTCTTGGGAAAGATTTCTTCAATCTTTTAAGGTATTGTTTTATATATGTAGGCTGCCAAGAGGATCAGAAATGAACTTCCTCTGGAGAACTTCAGGCAACCATCAATGAATCAAGTGCCAACATGGGCTAATCCAGCAACTCAGGTCTCAAGGTTTGGACGATTTCTTGAACTCCATATTTAACTGTTGTCTATAAGGATTTCTGAGGTTCTATATGGTTTATATTGCTATCGGATATTTTTGTTTTAAATCTAGCCTCATTTCTTAATGAAGTATCGTTATTAATTTGAAGTTATAACTTATAACTATATTTAGATTACTTATTATGAAGTCTAGCTGGTTTCACATCTATTTTATCTTTATCTCTTCAATGTCCACATGTAGTGATCTATCCCGAGAACTGCAGCTTCATATGGGCCTGAATCTCTGAAATCTTCTGGTGAAAAATACCATTCTTGTAGGAGTTACTCAGAATTGACTCCGTTATTTCCATGTTCCTATGTTAGTTTACGATATCTAGAATGGCCGATGTTTATATACATATCCTATATGCTTGCTATATATATATATATGTATGCTTTTAGGTCTGCTGCCGAGATGCCATCTAGTTTTAGCGAAGATGATGAAACTGCAGATAGTACCTCAGCAGATTAGAGTTGGAGAGCGATTGGAGAAAATCTAGGAAGGAAATATCCGAGTCCTCTGCAGTTCTGAAGGAACAAAAAGTGCTTTAGTTCATTTTAAAATCAGGAATGTGAGATAGGCCAATTGTTACACCGTTTCTGTGTAGGAGGATGTCTTTCTTGTACATATCGTTTCTGTTAAATTTATATAGAAACTTCGAGCTTTGACATGAAACTTGTTAAGATAATGTCGATATTGCAGGGTTCGATTCTTGCAATAATTTATTCAAGTATAGCTTGTCTCGAGGAAGTATGAGAGCCATGTAGTTCATGTAGTAGGAGTGATGGCTTGGTGAGTGACTGAGAGGTTTTTCCCAATTCCGGCATTTGGATATCTCCGTTTACTTAGAATCGATAGTTGCACTTATTAATGTAGCTAGTTATAAATAATAATAATAATAATAATAATACATTTTTAACATTTTTTTTTGCTGAATAAAATATATGTATCATCAACTTCTTGAAAATGTTATATCTATACTAGCTCTTTATCAGTGTGACAAGAATATGTAGAGATTTGTTCATCTCAAAATAATATAAAAAAAAAAAAAATTAATGTTAATATTAATGTTATGTTAGGAATAGGGCCTACTTAGCTAATCTCCATTAAATCATATTTAATCTTAGGTGAGAGTAACAGTATTTATTTTCCTAAAAAAGAAAATATAAATCTTAGGTCAGATCTGGTATTAAAACCAAATCCAAAAGTATAACAAGGAAATCTAAGACAAACGCCTCTCAGTCAAATTATCTGAGGATTTCGCTTCACTTTATCAAGTTCTCATTAGGAAAGAAGAAGAAGAAAATATGGAGGAGATAGGAAGAAGATCTATGAAACTGCTCCTCATATTACCTTCTAAGACCCAGAAAATCAGCTTCTGTTGATATTGATATTAATATTAAGAGATTCACCACCCAAGAAGATGAGATTCAATCTTTTAGTTCTTCACAATCTCCCAATCCCAGTACCATGGAGGAGAGACATACTAGTTAGTAGTAGTCAAGATTCCTGTGAAGCAAAGAAAGTTAAAAGATTTTGGATTAAATTCCACCCAACGGTCAAGGAAACTCACAATCAAGGACAGTGGGTCAGAGGAGGTAAAGAAAGTTTCTGAAGAATCTAAAGAAGAGGTGAAGAAGATTTTTGATGGAGAAGTGGAAAAGGAATTTCACAATGGAGCCTCAGAAAGAAACGGGGATAGGTTGGATTGTAATAAAAAGGAAAAGTCACAGTTTTCTGGTTGCTGATCAAATGCATTCATCCTCAAGGTGATTATGATATTTATGGATATCCTATTACTGTTTTTACAGATTCACTTATTAGTTTAAATTCATCTATGTATATGGTAGGAAGCTATAAACTCTAGGTTAAAAGAATTCTTGTGTATTTCTTTGTAAGCCTGAAACTCGTAATTAGATTTAATATAATTTTCTATAGTTGAGAATGGGGCAATCATCTTTCTTTACTTTAGTTTATAGATTAATCATATTTTTCCTTCTGTTAATGATTTAACATGCATTAGAAGATGGCATGTTATGCTTAAATACTATTGCTGATGGGTGCATTAGAAGCTTTATCCCTTTGATTTATCCCCGAATTATCTAAATCTTGCAAATGCATATTTTCTGGATTCAAAGGAGAAGGGGGTGGGGGGCAGGAAACTCAAGCTATATGCTAAATTGAAAAACCCAAAATACAATAGCAAAATTGACAAGCAAAGCATATAATAGTAGAAGCACTAAGATTTTAATTTGTTCCAATATACATCCATCCATCCCATCCCCCAAGAATTCACAAAATGTTCTTCAATGGGCCTTCCAACCTTTTTTTTTTTGTAACTGCCAGCATTTATGCAAATTTGTCATCTTCCTTCTCTTTAGTATTCACTAAATATGCAATTGCAAAAGAATCTATCTGTAAAAGCTAAAACATCATCATACATTGCCCCAGATTTTCTTCTGCCCACAGTAATAAAAGAGGAGTAGGAATAAGGTTCTTGTATTCTCCGCCTGTTCCTGTTTGAGATGTCAATAAGTAAAGCAAATTGAAGAAGAAGAAAAAGAAAAAGAACCCAATTTGCAAAAATCCCTCTTTTGAATTTGTATCGGATCATGGAAGGTATAATTTTTCTATTCAATTCTGATTTTAACACAATTTTAATGCTGTTTTAGCAATTGGGCTTTAGTGGGTTTTGTGTTTTCTGTTGATTGATAGCAAATTTTGTGAATTTTTTTTTGGGGGTTCAGTTTTGGAATTACCTTTAAACTTCAGCTCAATTGTACAAAAATCATCCGACTTCCAAAAGTAATTTTTTTTCTGGGTTCTATGTTTAAATCCTTTCTGGGTTTTGGCTTAAACTTACTTTTCATCTATTTTCAATTGCATTTCCTTTAGATCTTGGTGTTTTATTGGATGAACCCTGTAGATAGGCAAAGGTATGTATAGGCTTTATGTGTTCAAGGGATGTGGTGTGGATTCATTTCCCCTATGTATGTGGGCTAATGGCTGCCATTATGATTTAGGCGCTGAAGTTGAACAGATTTCAAAACCTGAAGATAAAAGTATTATGGTTTTAATTCAGGTTTTTGAGTGGTTATACTGAAGAAGTTTTTATTCATGTTAGAGCAACTGACTGATTGTACTGGGCTTGTGTATAACTGAATGTGTGTTTCCCTCTGTTTGATTCTTGGAGCCTTTTTTCGCGAAAGAATGATATCAACGATAAGATAAGGGCCACAAAATTGATTGCTGTCGTCAAATGGAGACTTAGTTCTAGCCCATTATCCGTTTTACATTTCATGTACAATTGGGTTCGGCTTCCTCATAAATCAGTTTGCTTGTTATGCTTGTCAGAGACTCATCTTTTGCTTTGATAGATCATAACCGCCCCTACATCTTCCATGGTCGAATAGGGTCGTCAATGATTGTTGCGCTATTTTTTTGTCTGTTACGTGTTACAGATTTTTGGCTTTTCAGGATTGCTCAAGTATCTAGGATATTGGAAATGCTTTCCATTTATGAAACCCTTGCCCTTTAATGTTGATGATATTGTTTTCTGTTTCTTTAGAATCATCTGGAGTTCATCCTCAAGATGATAAAACTCCTCCAGAGACGAATAAAAAAAGGACAATGAAAACACGTGCTCAGGTTGAAGCGTTGGAGAAACTTTATGAGGGTAAAAGATATATGCTATTTTTTCTTTTCTTGTATTCACTTTCCATTTGCGTTTCACATAAACTGGAAATAAGAAGAATGTTGTATATTTTCAGAGCACAAATATCCTACTGAGACAACGAAAGAACAACTTGCCAAGTCAATAGGCCTGACAGATAAGCAGGTCTCTGGGTGGTTTTGCCAAAGAAGGATGAAGGATAAGAAGTTGGCGAATGGTGAAGGAAATTCAAACAGAAGACAAGACCGTTCCAATGCCATTCTGCCGGATCATGGTAGTGGACTTAAGCAGGATTCTTGCGGCAGCACCAAAAAAGATCATTTTGCAGCTGATTTGAATAATTTGCTTGGTAGTGGCCGTACAGGGAATTTTGGTCTTCCTGATGATACCTCTTCAGGAAGTAGCGCTTCCCTACGGAATATGTCGGTTCCTTCTGATAAGAATGTGATCAACGCTGCATGTTCACAATACCAAGTGCAGGGTGTCCCAGTTGAGATGATGAGTGTGAAACCTAGGACTGGCCCTTCTGGATATCTAAAAGTCACGGGTCGAGCTGAAAATCCTGCTATTGCTGCATTTAAAAGAAAGCTTGGGAAATATTTTAGGGAAGATGGTCCACCCGTAGGTGTTCGATTTGATCCCCTTCCGCCTGGTGCATTTGAGCCTCCAGTTCAGGATACACAAAATGGTACATTACACTTTGTTGTATGATTTTTACTCATTCACGAGTGTCTAAATTTACTGATGCAGTAGTATTTGTCTCAAATACTTGGTCTGCTGACTCCTTCTTTGTATGTTGAATGAATAACAGATTATTATTATGCTCCAGAGCATGACCTACTGCCCTTACAGGATATTCCGACGATTGGCAAGAATCCTCATCCCAGGACAGTAAGTGATGATGATTTTATGCCAATGCATTTTACCTCGACACAAAATAATATAATCATCCCAAACATGTGATTATATAGCCACGTGATGTATGCAAGGGACTGCGGTTGTTTCTATGCTTGTATTAGAGAGAATCTGGTTTGTACTTCCATTTCAGCATCTTTCTGGTGCTTGTGAACGAACATGTCTTCTTGCACTTGGTCATGCCATCAGAAGTGGTGTAGCAGTAGAGAAGCAATTGTCTGCCTTCTTAGTATTGAAAGTATCCATTATTTTCTTATAAGTGTCTTTTCTTATAAGTGAGTTCGCCGGTGTAATAAAATAGTACAAGAATAATAGGTTACCCAGCACGATTTTCATAAGAGCAAGTTAATAATGGTTCAGCAGAAGTTGCAAGCTGTAAACAGGTTGTGCAGTTTGGATGCATATGCGCAACTCTTGAATGTAATGAGATTTTTTCGTTCAAGTGTTAGTTTGTGCCATCCTCCTTATGCATGCTAGTGGTCAAACAAGAGTGCTTTTGTTGTTTACTGATGCAAATGTTTTATCCATCTTATTGGTAGGGGCGGATCCAGGATTTAAATTTAGGGTGGTCCCTCAACAATTTAAAATTTAGGGTGGTCCCTCAATTGATAAAATTTTCTAAAATACACATAAAATTTCTATAAATAGTAGTATTTTTAAAAATCTTGGGTGGTCCTGGGCATACAAGGACCACCATGTAGATCCGCCTCTGCTTATTGGTATTCATCGCATTCTCTGTTTGCCGAGAATACATGCACATGCAATTCACACACGCGTGCACGTGAAAGCGCATACACATGCGTTTTTCTTTTTTTTATCTTTTGCTGAATAAGCCTGCAGACAGCACGCATATCACATTCTCTCTTCGTGAAGGAGAAGAAAATCACACAGAAACACACAATCTATTTTGAGAATGCCCTTATTATGGTGTTGTTTCCAGCTTATGGGTGCTCAATTAGGTTCCATCTACAGTTGAGATTAATGTATCTCTTTCAATGTCCTTGCAGATCTATGGCTATAACTCAAATCCAACCTCCCATAACTCTGATGTTGGATTGATGAAGGTGGATCCCGTTCGCCGTCGTTTGAGTTCCCATGGTATAACAATAAATAGGGGGCAAACTCAGGTCAAGGCTACACCAGCTGAATGTTTTAACTATAAGCCATCAGGTTTGACCTCCAAGGGTGACACGTCTCATGGTTTCCTTGATAAAGTGCCTCCTAGAAGAATGGGAAAGGTTTTTATATTCGCTTTTGTTCGTAAATATGTTGATTATTTCCTTTCCCGTTTCTGATGCCTTAACATGATTTATAGGGGACTAAATTATTTGGACAAAAGATTCCAAGAAATGATTATACTGATTCAGTTCACTTGAAGGATACACCTAGGGATGAAGTGCTGGTAAGTTCTATGCCACTAATGATAGCATCCCCTCGGGAAATACTTCTTCAATCTTTTAAGGTATTGTTTCATATATGTAGGCTGCCAAGAGGATCAGGAATGAACATCCTCAGGAGAACTTCAGGCAACCATCAATGAATCAAGTGCGAACATTGGTTAATCCAGCAACACAGGTCCCGAGGTTTGGACGATTTCTTTAACTCGATATTTAACTACTGTCTTTAGGTTCCTCTGAATTCCTGCCTTTCATTTTATAAGGGTTTCTGTGGTTCTATATGGTTTATATTACTATCGGATATTTCTGTTTTTGATTTAGCCTCATTTCTTAACGAATTATCGTTATTTATTTGAAGTTATAACTTATAACTATATTTAGATTACTTATTATGAAGTCTAGTTGGTTTCACGTCTATTTTATCTTTATCTTGAGAACTGCATCTTCATATGGGCCTGAATATATCAAATCTTCTGATGACAGTAAACTACCTCTGCAAACTGAGAATTGAACCGAAAAGTATTCGACGTCAAGACAAACAAAAGCATTGTAACAAACGAAAATGCATAATAAAGTATGTGTTTTATGGTTTTTCGTGGAAACGTGTTCGAGATAAACAATGCTGGAGTTATTGTCACATTCTGTTTTTTCATTTTAAGCCTGGAGGAGGGAAAGGAGATGATTTTATGCTTTCTGCAGGTGTTCTTGAGATCATGATTCATTGCTGAGTCTATTTTATCTTTGTCTTGAGAACTGCATCTTCATATGGGCCTGAAATCTTCTGATGACAGATACTATTCTTGTAGGAGTTAATCAAAATTGAGTCCATTATTTCCATGTTCTTGTGTTAATTTATGATATCTAGAATTGCCGATGTTTGTATACCTATCCTATGTGCTTGCTAATATATTTATGTATTCTTTCAGGTCTGCTGCCAAGATGCCATCTAGTTTTGGTGAAGATGATGAAGCTGCAGATAGTACCTCAGCAGATTAAAGTTGGACGGCGACTGAAGAAAATCCAGGAAGGAAATGCAGAGGGCTTCTCTTTATATCCGAGTTCTCTACAGTTCTAAAGGAACAAAACCCGTTTTAGTTCATTGTAAAAGCTGGAATCTGAGACAGGAGTTATGTAAAGTGGGTCATAAAAATTCTCTAGTGTATTGTCCGAATCAGTTGTTTCACCATTTCTCTGTGTAGGATGTTTTATTGTACTCTTCTGTTAAATTTTTATAGAAAGTTTGAACTTTGACATGAAGTTTGTTAAAGATAACGTCGATAATGCAGAGTTCAGTTCTTGCAAGAATTGATATAAATATATCTCTGTCTCGGGGCCTGAGATCGGTGTAGTTCGTGTACTAAGAGTGGCGGCTTGGGAGTTACCGAGAGGTTTTCCCAAGTCTGGCATTTGGATATCTTTACAAATAAGACGATTAGCATGAAAACCTTTTATCGACTTCTCTAAATATAGAAAGTAGGGTTCGGCTTCAAACAACTAGATGATTTTTCTATTTATTGAAAATCTAGTGACATTATACCAGCATTGTAGCCTCCTTTTAAGGGTTGGTATCTATCACTACTTAATAACCATTCATATTAGTTTAGGTTGACATATTATTAGTCAGCCTCCAAATTCAAGATGTGTTTGTGTAGCAGGCATGAGGAAGGGATCAAATTCCTAAGTCTTTAAAACCACATCGGATCTTCTGTAAGATTCTCTACAATACTCATCGAATCTTCTGTCACATTTCATACAATACTACTCGTTATAACATTCCTAACAACTTTAATCATATATAAGATTTATCTTATTTAATTAAATTTGGATATATGCATAATTTTTTTCATAATTAATGTATTACAGGAAATGTTACGGGCATTGCATTGGACATAAAGGGCCAACCATGGCAGCCCTTTTTTTTGGAGCAACATTTATGTCCATTACGGATTTGCCAATTCCGTCCTGAGGCCCGTTTTCCCCCCAGGACGGAATTGGCAAATATGTTCTCCCACCCCAGTAGAATTGTCCAAAATACTTAGTTTTTTTTTCAATCAATTCCCCAAAAATCCGTTCTGACCTGGCAGAAGCTTGTGCCAGAAACACTGAGTTTTGTTTTTATCCTAAAAAAATTACAGTTGTTATTTTACAACAACCAAAAACACTAAAACAGAATATTAACCCAAAAAATGTGAACAAAAATTACTTGGATAAAATTTGCTTTATTAATAAAAATGAAAAACGTAGCAAACAAATCGTATTTAACATAAATTAAACAAAACAAAACAAACAAAATATAATGTCCTATCTACCGTCCCGACAGTGTGTACATAACTGTCATTTTCGGGTTCTTCCGTAGATAGTATGTGTGCCCGTCTCTCGTTCGGAGGGCACTACCGTGCTCCGTTTCAATGACTTTAGCGCCCTCGTGGTCGATACGTATCGGCTCCTCAGGAGAATCTGGCTGCGTTTGTGTCTGGTCGAGGCCTAAGTTGTACGAGGGTGTCAAACCAAAAAAGACATCCGGCTGTCCCGATGAAAAGGGTTCCCGCACCAGGATCCCCCAATTGACTACCCGCTGAAAGACTAATGTTGCTCGGGAAATGATAAGCATATGCAGAGGGGACATCACCAGTCTGAGTCTAATCCCGTGTCTAATCCTCGGGTGGTGGAGCCGCTCCCGTATCTCCGCCGGGCCGAGTGTGACGTATCCTCTCATGAATTTCCTGAGTAGCCTGCCAAGTCCGACGACCACCCTGCCTTCCACGCTGACCCCTACCTTCAACAGACTGCCTCGGTTGTGTCAACAGGAGCTCAATGGCAGCTTATGCAATGTCGGTAGAGCGCGGTCTGCAAGTAAACTGCCTTCCCAACCGCCGAAAGGCATCTTTGATGGCTTTGGTCGCTCAGGTGATTAGACTTTTGTACTGGCCTACATTTTAGGCTGTAGTCTTAGACTTCTCAAATTCCGCCAGTATCATTATATTTGACTCCGTCTATAACATTAATATTAAAATTAGTAAATTCAAATTAATAAGATTTATGTTAATAACAAAAGGAAAAAAACTTACCAAAATATCTTCTGTTGTTGCGTTGGGTTGATAACCCATCGAGAGTGGCCTAGTGTCCTTATTTCTTGGGTTCGTACGAAGGTGAACGGTAATTCTATTGTACCAAGCCATGTACTCGGGGATTGGTAAAATAACATTACCTACAGCGGGAACATCTTCCACGAGTGTCTGTTAGGGCTCATCCCACAACGTTATGTATCTGTTGTGCTCGTTCTCCCAATTCTTTGTCGGGACCGTTTTCACTGTATGGACGTCATCGCCCTCGACAATTCCGTGCGTCCCTGCTGCTATTGGTACCACATGCTCGAATCCAAATTGCCTCAAAACCCTGTCAGGCAGGTAGTACTCCACTACATCAAAATAAATTAGTGGCACTCGGGCACGCACGGTACGCAAGAAGTCAACATCCCCAACCACTCTCTCAGCAATAACCGCGTCCGGGTACGGTCTCCACATAAACTGTAAAATAAGATTAAGTTAATAGAAAACAAGTTATTTAATTAAAAAAAAATTACGAGAAAATTGAAATTATCTTACCCCTTGTGTCTCGGTCATCAAATCTAGTTGATCACGAAACACCAACAATTGATTTTTCAGAGTGTTGCGGTAATTCCGTGCTCTATTCAATCTTGCCCCGAAAGGAGCACCGACGGGGATATCATCTGTAACCTCGTCTCGGTTCTCCGGACGGAGACTATAAATATAAATGTGCTCCCACGCCCACAACTGGTCAAAACAAATAGTATCGATGATTACATATTTAAATTACATATTAAACATAAAGTTTATATAATTTAGACAAACCTGAACGAGCAAACAACAGCCGGTCATGTCCTTCGAAACAGCCATACAGGAGATGCACATCTGGCGGTACAAATAAGCAAGGACACCGCTAGCCCACGAAGTCGTATTATGCTCGAGATCATTGATTGTTAGGAGATAACGCATGTTCGCTCGGGAGCCAGACTTATCGAGAAAAAGGAAACTACCCATTAAAATGAATATCAATGCCCTAGCCCTCTGCTCTATCGCCAACGGAGTATCATCATGTCCTAGAGGCTCACTAATGTGGGCATAAACTTCATAAAGTTGAAGAGTGTTTCCCCTAATTCACGCACTGGCGGGTTCGAAACCTAACAGATTTAATACAATACCAGACCACTGAGTTTTGGACATATTATATTCCGCACCCCACGACACCACATGTCCCCTAGTAGGTAGTCCGAAAAGACATCCTACGGCCTCTTGAGCAATTGTCGCTTCCCCGGTACGTAAGTGAAATGTGTGGGGTCTCTGACCTCCATTTATCTGCTAAGGAAGTCACTAGAGCGTGATCTACCTTGATATGTCATATCCTACAAACTCCCTCAAAACCTAATTCGTCTATTAGGTTAATTAAGAGAAGGCTTGTTTCTCTGTTATACGCGTCATAAAACTAACTATCGCTTCTAATAAATTTTAAAGGGGTGTTTAGTGCGTCTTCACCGTGCCATATTCCTAACGACCTATGGTATGGCTGTTTGGTTAAAACACTTCTATCTAAAGGACCCGCATGAAGATGAACAGGTGTAGACATCTATACAAAAAAATAAACAAATATAGATTTTATCAGAAAAAACACATGTTATATCTCCAAAATTAACATAAATTCTATAAAATAAGATCAATTTAAGAACATTAACAACAATTTAAGAAAATTACAAAAATTCATCAAATCACCAAATTACACAAATATTTCACAAATTACCAAATCACCAAATTACATAAATTCCCAAATATTTCTAAACTAAGGGGGGTGTATTCAACATAGATTCTATAGGAGTTTTAAGGAGTTTAAAAGTTCATAGGTATTCAATTTGGATTTTAAAAAGTCCAATGAAATTTAGAGGTATTCAAATTAGATTTTAAAATTTTCATTAAAATCTAGAGGTATTCAATTTAGATTTTAAAAAGTCCATTAAAATCTAGAGGTATTCAAAACTCTATAGATTCTCATAGATTTCATTAAAGGTAGGATTTTGATGGATTTTATAGGTTTAAATGTGTATGGTGAAATCTCTTCTTTTTTCTCAAGATTTTGATTTTCTCTCATTAATATTAAAATTAAAATGTCTTTGATAAATTTATCTTGAATTACAATTTTTTTTAATAATCTCATTTCTATAAAATTATAAGAAAAAACAAAGAAATATTTCAAACTACAAAAAAAATTGAGATTTTTTTTAAGATCGTTAGAAAACTCAATATGAAATGTTTATTTCCCAAAAAAGAAGTTATAATATCCAAACAATTTTCTTCTTGATCATCTTCAAATAGAAATTAAAGAAAGCAAACAATTTATTCTCTATTTAACCACAAATTTCTATTTTCAAACATAAATTTCATTTTCCTGAATAAAATCAAAGAGAAAAAAAAGTTCAAACAAAACTTATCACAAAACATAGCTTAATTAAACCAAAGAAAAAAATACCAGGAAGTAAATTATACAAACATTCAACAAATAAATCAAAAAAGCCGCAGTTACGTGATCTAAAAAAAAATCAAAGATTATCGTCAAACTTTTTAAATTTTTAAACAAAATGATTTAATTAAAAAAAAGGATTGATAAACATATGTTGACTTTGGAAATTCAACACATTTGGATCTCATATAATACACCAATGAATCGATCTTTTCTTTATTTTTTTGGTGCTATTCAAATAATCTATGAGACTTTATAAATCAAAAGAAATCACGATAAATCAATCTAATAAAATCGATAGAATCTGCATGCACTCAGTATAGAGTTAAAACAATCCATAAAATCAAATTTGAATCCATAGACTTGAAAATCAGTTAAAATCTTTTAAAATCCTGATTGAATACACCCCCCTAAATTCACCAAATTTAACAAATTCACCAAATTCATATTTAACCAATTATACAAATATTCACAATTATTTATATTTAAATTTCCCCCCAAAAAAAATTTAAAGGTTTATTATACCTTTGAAATTGAGAGAGGGGGTAAGGAGGTGGTGATGGATGGTGGCTGTGAAAGGTGGCGGCGGCAGGAGGTGGAGGCAGCTCTTGGGGGGAGGTTTTTTTTTTTCTTTCTTTCCTTAGGTTTTTTTTTTTTGTGAATCGCGAGAAAAGAGAAGAAAGAGGTTTTTGATTTAGGGCAAACTGAGAACAGATTTGTCAATTCCATCTTGGGAGAGAACGGAATTGGCTCTCCCCCAGGCCGGAATTGGCAAATCCGTCTTGGACATAAATGTTGCTACAAAAAAAAGAGCTACCATGGTTGGCCCTTTATGTCAAACCATAGACAGTCCAATGCAATGCTCAAATGTTACAAAAAGTATCACATAGCATCAAAACTGCTTTGAAAAGTGGTGTGGTTAGGTAAAGGTTCATGTTTACGGTGCATATACTCACTTTCCAGACAAAAGTAAAAAAAAATGTAAGAGAAAATGAACCATTCGGCTGTCAGGCAAAAATGGGCGCAAATTAATGTTTTCTACACACAAACAGGTAGAAGAATAGGATCAAGAAATCAAAATTTCTGTACAATATTATGGGAAACCAAATAATTCTTCTACTGTCTAACACGAGGATAACAAGTTCCTGACCTTTTAACCACCCCGGGCTCCCTTTTTTCGAGCCTATCTCATTTGAGCTTTTATGTGAACACAGGCAAACACTCTAGTTCAGAAATGTACAGATAATTTGGACACAATGATAAACAAATTACGGCTTCAGAACCGGCCTTGTGTTGTCCGACAACCACTGCCTAGCAGAACCTTCAAGCAGAGGTGATACCTGCGCGCATATGCATGTTGAGTTAGCAGTACAAAACATGAAAAGGGCTGCAAAGTTGGTGGCAAGCAAGTGCGAAAATATATTTTTCTGTTACTACATATCAGTTCTGGTGATTTTAACTTAGAAGCATCTCGATGTTAGCCTCTGGGATTATTATAGTGTCATCCTACTCAAGATTGACACGATATGCTATTGCAGTCTTTGAGGAAACAACACAGATCTTATCTTACGATTGCTTATAGTGGAAGACCTGTCTATGAAATCACCTAACCTTACTCTATCGCAAAATCCTTCGAGCATAGACATCATAGACTGCTAGAAATAGGTTGTACTTTCTCGACTACAGAATAGCTTTTCGGACTAGCACATATAATCATTTCTTCTTAACTGGAACCCGGTTCAAAACCATTACTTAATTCATAATATAACCTGTTTACCTTCCATTTAATCTTTTCATAGCACATATCCACCAACACAAAAACACGAGGAAAAAACAAAGACACAGGAAGCTGTTAGAAACTCACCTTTTCCCAAACTTGTGTGTGATAATCATTTAGCCAATTCACCTCAGCATCGGAAAGCAAAGATATCTCAATTAACTTGGTCTGGATAAGGAGAAAGAAAAAATTATTTGAAGGAAACCTATTAACAAGTGAAGTAAGCACATGGACTTGTAATTTCAGATATGATCATTTCTTGTTTGCTCTTCAACAAACTAGAACTATATGCAATAAATTCGTGAACTGCACTCCAGAGTCTGTGCCTTGAAAAAGAGGTTCAATATTTTATGTTATTTTTATCCTAAGCCAGTATACCTGTATCGGGAAATATGTGAGCCTTTCAAACCCCAAATATCCAACTCCTCCAAAGCAATTTGGTGTGTCGACCTCTTTTACGTGAAGGAGATTCTGTAGGAAAGAATGTTTCAAAACTCAGATGGAAAGAAAAACAAGAAGTAAAAAGAAAGTGAATTGTTTTTATGGACTCCGAGAGAATAGGCATTTGAATCGTCAAAGACAAAACAAAGTAAAAATCTAAACCACTATATGTTGAAAACCATTCATTCCAATAGACAACCAAATGAGTAACATTATATAACCCTCAAGTCTAATGGACTTTTATATATTAATGGCCAGAGTGATTTTTGTATGTGTAGAATACCTCAATACGTATGCCAAATGAATGGTCTTCATAATAGCCAGGTTCATTACTGACAATCATGCCTTTCATTAGAGGAGTCAGATTTCCAAATCGAAAGCTAATACTTTGAGGACCTTCATGGACATTTAGTGCAGCGCCAACACCATGGCCAGTCCCTGAATTACACCAAGATGTGAGCAACACTTGGACAGCTTGGTTAGTTAGGATCACAATTTAATCAAACCAAAGGGAATTCAATCACCAAAAAGAAAACTTACCATGCCGATAATCAAGGCCAACCTTCCATAAAGAAGAGCGAGCAAACGCATCCAACACGAACCCCGGGGTATTTTCTGGGAATATTGCCTGATCAAGGGCTATATGACCCTTGGAAACACAATCATTCTAGTGTATTAGTTAAATTCAAAAGTAACCTTATTTGTACAATTAAGATAAGTTGCATCAGAGATCGTCGCCATATGATGATCCAAGTATAAACACAAAGAAAACGTGCTATTGACCCCATGACCACAATATCTCTGACTTAATCAATTCACCAATGATATTAGTAATAGTACTTGATATCTAAATATGCAATTTTACATAGTCTGTTCATCAAATTATGTAAGAAAGAGCTCTCAATCCTACTCCAGATTCTGTAAAGTAACTTCAGCACTTGAAACTCAATATGTGATCATTTAAGAATGTTTCTAACACGTTATATGGACCAAGTCAAGAGCTTAAAAGTTTGAGCAACTACTTTCTTTTCTGAAAGAGTATCTTTTAAACTGGGCTAGCATTTTAGTTAATTTACCAATTTGTTTAAAAATGAAACTCTAATACCGCGGAAGGAATTATGTGCAATGTTGGCATCTTAAAACTCAGACATCACGGAAGTTTCAAACCTCCATTGACAGTCACACATGCATATCAGCATATGACTGATGGTATTTGACATTAACAAACTAATATTTCAGCGGGAGTAATATCCATACGATAACTGGAGAAAAGCAAAGCAAAATCAATAATACTTGGTTAAATCAAAATCAACCATTAACAGAGAAGCTTCTGATGAACAAGTTAATTATACCTGCAGAACTCGAGTATAACATTCTTTCTGCCGTGAAGAGGGCTTCCCAAAATGTACTGTCCGGGTAATATCAGTTGTTCCATCAATGTATTGAGCTCCACTGTCCAACAGGAAGAGCTTCTTTGCATCAAGAATACTACAACTGTCCTGTTCAGGTTTATAATGTATGATAGCACCATTTGCACCCGAAGCTGTAGATTCAAATATATCATTTACCACCGGATCAACAACATACAGTGATAGGCTCGGATGAGGTAATTAATTTTATTTTCATCTTAAAAGCCAAAAAAAAAATATAAATAAAAAAAACTAGCCATGGGCTTCAAGAATGGTGAAGATGAACATGTCCAACCAGGCAAAAGCAGATCCAATGAAACCCAAATAAAACAAAGACTAATTGTAGGTTCACCATGATAAAGAAGTCAATATACCACTTATAGTGTCGAAACTGGTGCCAATAAAACCATCCTGCTTTGAACGAAATTCAAGCAGTTTGTCTGCTACATCTACCTCAGTCAAGATTTCCTCGGACAGTATTTTCTCCTCCAGCCATGCCCAAAATTGAGCCAATGCAGCTGCATCTCTGCACAGAATTACACTTTTAATAAACTGAAATTCTTCAGGCAACAAAACCTTCTAATTATCACAGGGTTTTTTCTTTATTATTTTTTTCAATTTATCAAAGTCTCCATTTTGAGAAGCACAAGAACTTATCTCACCCTTGACAAAACTGACTTTGTATTTGCAATTCCACGAAGAATATCGTGATGGACAAAGAAATGGTTTTGACAGGGTCTATATGCAAGAATGTTAATGCTGACAAATGCAGTGACACAAATATGTGCACCGGCACTATTCTAGAAGGATAGGGATGGGAAAACAAAAGGAGAAAAGACAGCCTATCAGAAGAAAAGAAGGTAAAGCAGGAAGAAGATGCACCGAAAATAGTTTCTATGTTTGGTCCAAAGATCTTGTACAAGAAAAAAGAACAACTTCTTATGCTCCAAGCAAAGAACCCTTACAAATCAGTTTGGAGAGGCCCTTGCTGAACTATCGTAAATGCCAATTTGTTCATTTCATAGATGAAGGAACTTTTAAGAAGAAAGGAAATTGAACCCTTCTAGAGGAATTTTTTTTTAAAACAGAGAGAGTGTTACCTTAGGTGGGAATTACGCATCCCTTCCAATTCAGCATCATTTTTCACAGCCTTTGCCAATGAGATAGGAGAACTGAAAAATGCTACTGAAGGTCCTTCAGGTTGACCCTTGGAGCCAGTTGATGATGCCCCAAGCCCCTTAAGATATTTATCACAGGCTGATCTATATGTGTTTACAATAGCAGCATTGGTGGAGGATGTGTCAAGCCAAACCTGCGCACCCATTGCTGCCAAACTGGGAAAGAAAATAATTCTAATCAACCCCTAAATTTAATTTATTGCAGGAGTTCGACCCACTATTCCAATAGAGAAGCCTGGATAAAAGAAATGCACTTTGAAAAAAAGGAAAAAGAAGTATTTTCTATTTAACTTCATAACTCACTTTTCTATTTCAGTGAGAACGCAATCATATGGACGCAAGTTAATCCCTGCGTTCTTCAAGTAATCCCTCACATCTGATGTAACTTTAGAATCATCAACAAATAACTGAGCTCCATCAATTTCCACTAGTAAGTATGCATACACAACCGGCGAATGTGGAATGTCACTGCCTCTCTGGAAATAAACCACAGCGAAATTATAGAATATTTAAGGAAAATGTAAGAATAAAAAGCATACCTAGTTTAAACTCTATTATTTCCTTGTACAAAATCAAATTAGAAAATATTAATAGGAATGCTGAAAGAAAGACATAAACACTGTGATCTTAATTTTAGGTTAACGAGAATTGACTAAACAGTTCTGCATTACTAAATTATATGTCAACCGGGGCGGGGGGGGGGGGGATCAACAACCAGAACAAAACCATCTGGAGGGAAAGACAAAGAGGGGATGCATTATGAATCCTAGAAATTAAGCCTGTCCAATGAATATAGGATCACTAAAAGTTGATGAGAAGTATTACCAAGTTCAATAGCCATGCAATTTCATCAAGCATAGAGATAATAATTGCTGAGGAACCAGCATTGGCCAATTCAAATCTAAGAGAAGACAGCTTCGATGACACATCTACACCAGCATACTTTATATCATGCAATCGGATTGGCTTGTTAGGGGGCTTGGGCCTTGATTCTTTCCATATTTCATCCACAAGATTGCAATCATACAAGTAGACCAACTCATGTTTTCTTTTAGAAATTGCCTCTTTAAGTTCTTCTGCAGCATCAGCAGAAAACAGAAACTGGTCCCTTCACGACAACCGAGAAAAGAGGCATCAGAAAGAAGCAAACTTGAACACATGATCCTTTAACAAGAAACACATGAAAAAAAAAGAACAAACAAGATAATCTAACAACGAGGACATGATGAAAGAAAGCTCCAACCATGTAAACTTAGTGGCTATGTGTTTCTGGTCGTAAGATTGAAGAACTAGTTCAAAACCAATTCCGAACAATACCGATATCCATTTCATATCTAGCCTACCTTCAAGTTCATGCCCTATTCACACCCTATTCACATAATCAGAAGCATATGAGATGATATAAAATAGCAAGACTTGAAGATTTCAACGGCTTCAATACAGTTAAAAGGAAAAACGGAAAGGTTAATTTAGCCTTAAATACACATTCTACGCTTTCACGCTTCAAAATTGGCCTTTAACAAATATTTTATTTTCTATTCTAACAAAATAAAATAAGAAATGAGATTACTCACAGGATCAATTCCAATTCTACAACCAGGAGCTAGAACTCCATTAAGCCACTCGCTAGTTGTCGGCACTCCCAAATTTCCAGCTCGCATAAGAATCCAGCTAGAGCTTAACTGCTTCTCAGCCTGGCCATAAGAAAAACGCGATACAAACAACATATTAGTAAGCCTGAGCAAGACCAGACAAGCACTAAGCACTTCAAAAAAATTCCCAACCTGGAGAAAGTATCGGCCATCAGTCCAAAGAGCTGCCTTGTCTTTAGTAACAACAGCAGTTCCAGCACTACCCGTAAATCCAGATATATAAGCCCTTCTCATATAACACTCCGCAATGAACTCACTCTAGCAATCAAATTCCCCATTTGTAATCATTAGTCAGAAACAGTTGCCAAAATTCATACCTTTATCAAGATAATCACTATACAACAATGGTTATTGGCTCAAATTGACTCAAATGATGGGTAAAATTGTCAACAAATGAGTGTAGCATTTACGGCTTTCCATTTGCACAAGTCTTCCCACGCTAATTGACAATTATAACCTCATTCTGAGCCAATTAATAGGCTCATCTTCAGCCATATTAACATGTAAAAAAAAAGCAGGAAAAGATAACAAAGTCCAGCAACATAAAAAAACCCCCACAAAAGAAGACTCTATCTTGATACTTAAAAATCAAGAAAATGGGTCAAAACTTTATAATTGTATTACAGAAAATTGCCTGAAAATTCCCCATTTGTAATAATTTTTCAGAAACAATTTCCAAAGTTCATAACTTTATCAAGAAAATCACCATATTTACCATAATTAATATGTCAATAAAACATGAAAAATTGACAAAATCCACCCCCACCCCCCAAAGAAAAACACTATCTTGATACTTAAAAAATCAAGAAAATGGGCCTAAACTTGATAATTACAGCAATATAAGGAAAATTACCTGATGGGCATCTTGTGAAGGGATGATATAAGCATCAATATTAATGTTGGGCTTAGCAAAAAGCTCCCGGAGTTTCCGAAGCTTCTTATCATAAGGTTCAGAATCATCAACATCACTGCGTTTCTTTTTAAGCTCCGAAGAAGGCTTGGCAGTTATGGAGGAGCCTGAAGAGTTTCGGGCGATCAGAGTGGGCAAAATTGGAAAGTTGTTCAAAGTGTTTGGGCGAGAGGTGAATTTGTGAAAGATTGGGAGGGATAGTGAGAAGAAAGATAATTGGCGGGTAACTGCAGAGTAGTGAAGATGAGAAGTGAGAGATCTCATGGTGGTTGTGGTTGTGGTTGTGGTTGAGGAAAAAAAGGTTCTGAAGGTGTTGATGAAACTGAGTATCAGAGGTTGAGATTCTGCGAGGAAGATAAGGATTCTGAAAACTGAAAAGATTCTTGCCAACAAATAATTTCTTGAATTTTTCTTTTTTCTTTTTGTTTTTGGGTGAAACGGAGGTTTTTTTTATTTTTTATTTTTATTTTTTATTTTATAAACCAGTGGTTTGTGTAACCCGACTATTTCAGATCAGATATATAATAATATTTAATTTGAGATTTTTTTACCAATTTTATCTAATATATTTTAGTTATTAATAATTTCTTTTTTTTAACAGAATTAATAATTTTGCTTATGTATATATAACTATAATACATTCGACAATTAATATTTATTTCGCACGTATAGAACAAACACATGATTTGCATCAAAGCCATGAGTTTCTATATTGTTTGTAAAGTTTGAGACTTAATGAATATCTTTAATGTTCATAATTAATTCGATTTACTCTTACAATTACACCCCTTTCAGAGGGTGACAATCGTCTGTATCAATTGATGAGTCTATATTTTACCATTATTTTCATATTTGTTTTGAGCTTAATTGAGATAATAATATATTAAATTATTGTGAAAATCGTCTGTACCCGTCTGTGTACTCATTTTTGTGTCCAACCAATAAGAATTTGTCATGTAATCATGTTTTTTAATTATATATATACACATAGTGAATTGTGATTGGTTGGACACAAAAATTAGTATACAAATGGATACAGACGATTATTTGCCCATTTCAAAAAGCAATTATTCCAACAAAGTTTTTCAATTCATAAGATTTAAAGTTAAGACTTTAATTAAAGAATTTTTTTGATATGGATCAGGTCCACATATAACTTGTGATCCAGAATTAACTACGTCATCACATAATTATCTCTCTCCTCATTCTGTAGTAATAATATGGTCAATTCTGAATCACATTATCCAATGAAACTGATTCATATTAGAATTATAAGGGATACTAAATTCTTTTCATTTTGATAATTTTTTTCCATTGTTTACACAAATGAGTGGAATTGGTTCTTTTGACACTCTGTCTCCATCATCACTGATCACTCTACTTTCTTTCTCCTTCTGCTTCTTCTTCTTAGAAGTTAGATCTAAATTCAACTCAAAAACCATTCTTTGATTACTCTGTAATCTGTATCTCTACAACTCCATTCCCCCGAGAAATGGCAATAATAACTGAAGAGCCAGATGAACCAAAGCCAAGTCCATCAACACAAAAACCTCCTAAACCTCAGCCCAAATCAGAATCAACCACCACCACCAACAACACTAATAATCCTTTCCACTTCTGGTTTTACTTCACTGTAATAGTTTCTTTAATCACTTTTTCTTCCATTTATTTACCTTCTTTCACTCCTCAAGACCCCAAGACTTGGTTTTTAAACCTCCCTGCTAATTTGCGCCACCACTATGCTGAAGGTCGAATCTTTAAAGTCCAAATAACCCCAAATCTTCCTCAAGTTGATGTCTTTTCAATTCAAGATGGACCCTCAAAATCTGATAATCAGGTGTTATTAGTACATGGGTTTGGTTGTAGTTCATTTGGTTTTCAAGGGATTGTGAAATCTTTAGGAATTAAAGGGGTTCATGCTGTTGCTATTGATTTACCGGGTTCCGGGTTTTCAGATAAGTCTATGATTGTGGTGGAAGAGAGGGTTTTTGGTGGGTTTTGGGATGTTTATTATGAGATTAAGGAAAAGGGTATATTTTGGGGGTTTGATCAGTTGGTTGAAAAGGGTTATGTGAATTATGAGAAAAATGAGAATGAGATTCGGGTTTCGAAAAGAGAGGTTTTAAAGGCTATTGAATTAGGTCCTGAAGAGATGGGGAGGGTTCTGGGG
The DNA here is from genome assembly GCA_026122235.1 of Vinca minor. Taxonomy (NCBI): domain Eukaryota; kingdom Viridiplantae; phylum Streptophyta; class Magnoliopsida; order Gentianales; family Apocynaceae; genus Vinca; species Vinca minor. The sequence continues at coordinate 1,916,270 of JAOCZM010000100.1, read as the reverse complement.
CAAGTTATTGATGCAATGGGATTGGCACCTGTTGATCTTGTTTTGCATGATTCTTCATTTGGATTGAGTGCTAATTGGATTTTGAGAATCCTGGATTGGTTAGGAGTGTTATGGTTCTTGATAGTGCACCCACTAAGACGGCATTGCCAATCTGGGTGTTGGATATTCCAGTAGTTAGGGAACTTGTTTTGGGGATTGGTTTTGTGTTTGAAAGGGTTCTTGGGAGTTGTTGTTTGAATCCAGTTGGTAAGTTAGAGGTTGAGGCTCATAGAGTTCTTTTGAAGGGAAGGGATGGGAGGAAAGCAGTTGTTGGGATGGGGAAGAGGCTAAATTATAGTTTTGATTTGGTTGAATGGGGAGTTAGGGATGTGGTAAAAGGTCTGCCAATGCAAGTGATCTGGTCTAGTGGTTCATCCGATGAATGGAGCGAAGAGGGCAGACGAGTTGCTAATGCACTTCCACAGGCTACATTCATCGCCCATTCTGGTGGGCGGTGGCCTCAGGTTAGTCTATAATTGAATATTTTAACCATGTTTTAAGAATCTTTAGAGAACGAGAATGATGTTACCTCGCAATATCTTGTTATAAGGGTTGATGTTTAGGGACTTTAGGCATAAAATTTAACATCTTTCTGAACTCATAGTTGGATGAGTTTTTGGTAACTGTGACATCTGGATGATATGAAATTGCTCTCGCCTTCAGATAAGTAGAATGAAGTTATATAACAATATCTTGTTATTAGGGACAACTTCTAAGCTGAAATATTTGGCATCCCAATCGATTTGTGTTTTAGGATAAAGTGACTAAGCAATCTGTACATAAATATTAGTATCATTCCTGCTAATCATGAAAACTTATAAGCAAGACTGATTGTGAAGGTTTGGTTGTCATTTCCTTTCCTATAAGAATTCATCCTTCTAAATTCGTAACCTACCAATGTATGAGGTAGCATCAACGGACATCTTTGAGCACACATTTCTCATTCAATCTAGAGAGGAGAGAATATATAAATAAACGAAAAAGGGTGATTAAGAGATAACAAGGGAATATTTTCTTTCAGAACTTTTCCTCTGTCGTTGCCAACATTTCTCATTATTTTTTGAGAGTTTGTTTCTGGCACTCTACCATAGTTAAAGGCTGATGCTCATATAGCGAGCACGTATTTGGGTAAACGTAGCTGATAGTTAAGGACAAAAGCTTGTAGCAGCTCATGTTTTAGCAAAAACTCTTTATTTATCCCTTCGATATTCTGTTCCAACCTTCCAGTGAGGGGGCTAAGCTTCTTTGGGGTCGTCGGGGGTCTAGGCCATCAGTACAACTCGGGGTTGGAGGTTTACGTTCTTCTGCTGCGCTAGTCTTTTTTGACAATCCTTGCATGACTTTGATCTTGTCATGTACTATATACTACATTCTATTTACTTTTCTATACTTTTATCTTGACCAAAACTAATTCTTTTGATGGTTATAGGAAAATAATGCCGAAGAGGTAGCTGAAAACATTCATCAGTTTCTGCTCTCTTTGCCGAAGTCCCACAGGCAAGCAGAGGAAGAGCCAATACCAGAGCATATCCAGAAAACGATTAATGAAGCAAAAAACAGTGACCAAAACAGCGACCATCACCATCACCATGGCAGCCATGATGGTCACGACCATCATCACGGTCATGCTCATGATGGTGGATACGAACACGCATATGGACTGGGTCATGGGTGGGCAATTTAATCGTGGAAGAGCTCATATATTGAAGCCTCGGATCAATCCATCTATGCTTTAGTTCATAGAGAGTTTTAATATGTAAGAAATGTTCAGCTAACTTATCCTCATAGTTTGTGATGTGATTCACCTATCTTACGTCGAAGAAGAAATTCCGTTGATTAAAAAAATATGAAATGTTGATTTGGCTATCCAATTGCTCAAGTTAAAAGAATGGGTACCGAATTGTAAAATGGATCAAAATAAATAGTGATTTTTATAATGGTATAAGGTGTTCACGCTCTCTTAACTTTTTTCGATTTTATTTTTTTTATTCTGAACTAACAAATGAATTTTTTTTGAAGTATTAGTGTTGTCCATCTTTAATTTTGCTGTTAAATTTAGACGTAATATGATTAAACTCGGGGCATTTTGAAAAAATATATATTTTTACCCTTAAATATTGCGCAGGTGTGATAAAAAAAATAGTCTTACACATGCATATCAGTTTTTCTCTTTTTCTTCTTTTTTCACGTCTATTACATCTATAATTCTTTTAGGGTCAGAACTTGTTTTTTCAAAAATTTTCAAATTTGATCATATGAGAGTCGGATGATCTCATTCGGTCCAAATTTAACAGCGAAAATAGATGGTTGGGAACATTAATACTCCAGAAATATGACAGCCGTATCGGTTAGCTGACTATATAGCTCATCCCGCATCATTTCTTGCCACACCTCATCTCTCCCTCAAGCTTGAGGCCAGAAAATCTCTGATCAACAATGGTCGTATGTTGTTGTAACGAAGAAGAAGAAGAAGATCATCTCCTACAACATCTCAACCACCTGTAAATCACCAATCCGAAATAGACCCCACCGATAATATCACCATTTCTCCAATGAATTCCAATTATTCCGCCTTATTATGCGGAGACACACTCCGAGCAATTCTCGAAAAGCTTCCATTAACCGACTTAGCTCGCGCGGCCTGCGTTTGTAGACACTGGAATTCTGTGGCTTCTGATAGGGAAATTCAAATTAGGGTTTTTAAATCGCCTTGGAAGATTAAAGATGTTATTGGGAATCCTACTTCTGGTAGCTTCTGGAGAGATAATAGTAACTCTAAATTCGCTATTTCTCATCGGATCTTGCGTGGTGATTCTGTTGCTGGCCTTGCTGTTAAATATTCCGTTCACGTATATACTTCTTCTTCCCCTTTCTATTTGATTGTTAAATTGGCTGAAATGTTCTGTATTAGCTTGTGTTTTTTTTTACTAGTTTGATATTGAGAGTATGTGAAGGCGTGCTCAGCGCGATCCTCAAGTGTTTGGGTGTTGTCCGCTAGGTCACGGGTTTGAATCCCGGAAACAGTCCTCTTTATGGAATAAAATAAGGGTAAGGCTGCGTAGACCTTCCCCTGCTGATGGGGGTAGCCTTGTGTTGGGTATAACCTTTTTTTATATGGAGATTATGTGACTGAAGAATGTATATGAAGAATGTATATCCATTCGTTGCACGCATTGGGCTTGCATAAGAATTAAGACCATAAGTAAGTTATCTTAATATTTGTTCGCATTGGACTTGCATAAGAATTAAGATCATAAGTAAGTTATCTTAATATTGATAACTAGAGCAGGATCGATATGTTAGTTGAGCTTAGGTTAGTTTGGTTGCGACTCAGTGTCACAGTGTTGTGATTGCGACTCATACCCCATTGTTGATGCATTACTATGCCAGACTTGCCAGTGTAAATATGTTATTCAAAAATGCTAAAGGTAGGATAAACATCTGTCATTCGACCTTTATAACTTTATTTAGGACATGACCTGTGATTATGCAGTTTGTGTTAGGATGTCTTAGCGGTGTTAAAAGCTTCGAAAAGTTAATTTTCTCATTGCTGCAATGTTATCCCATACATTCTTCCATGTGATTTGCTGTTTAGTCATAAACTTAAAAAGCTGATTGTTTGAGAGTATTTGAGGCTTGGGAGTAGAATTCACAGCAATATCATACTTTGTATATCATGAACATTTATCCATAGGGGTCAGAGCTTTCCATTTTTCACATTGACGAAACATAAATTAAACATAATTTTAGTCCTACCTATGTTCTGAGTTGGGACATGGTCAATTTATGAAACTCATAGACTGAACTTTAGTTTGGTTCAAATATTAGATCTCTAAATCTGCTGTTCTTTTACAAAAGGAGCGTTGAGTCCCTGTGTTACATTTTCATAAGAGCTAACTGGTTTCTTTGTTTTGCATTTGGATGCCTGGATAGAGAGAGATACAGAAAAGAAGTTGCCATGTTTATTTGCCGTTTCATGCACTGTTTTCCATGGTGGATCTTGAACTCATAAGTCTGTCAATATCCAGTTACTTTCTTTGTACCTCTTATTTGTTCTATCAAATGAGAAGAAATCTTAAAACAGTATTATAAATTAAACTTGAATGTTACTTACTAATCATTCAAATTGTAGGTCATGGACATAAAACGCTTGAATAATATGATGAGTGACCACGGGATATATTCAAGAGAGAGGCTGTTGATTCCTGTACAGAAAGCAGAGCTTCTTGTGAACAGTACATGCTACATTGAGTTGGATATCTATGCAAAGAGGGAAGTGGCAGTACTTTATCTTGAAGGGGGCCCTGATGAAAATCTTAGCAATATGTTAAGTAGGTTAACCACAGAACGAGGCAAACGAAGGATCATCGACTCCTTAAGGAGGAGCATGCATGTTGATAACGGAACTGCACAATACTATTTGTCTGTGACCAACGGTGATCCTCGAGCTGCTCTCACACAATTCTCGGAGGATATAAGATGGGAGAGAGAGGCTGGTTTTACCTAGTCTGGTGAAAGCAAATATTGACGATTTGGCTGATCAGGAACAAAACCTTGGAGAAAAAAGAATGTAAGAACCTCGGTTGTGGCTGTCTTCTTGCTCAACTTTTTCCACTTTGAAATCAAAACTGCTAAGCAGATACTTCCATTAAGTCTTCTTCTTTTTGCTTGTTTGCATCCTCCTTGGAAGTGATAATTAAACAAAAATACAGTAAACTCGAAGGTCATTGTATATCATCTATGGTGATCATTACTTTCTCAGTTGTTGTAACGAACTTATGGTCCAACTACATTATATGGGCTCAACTTGGATTGGGTTTTGGTTTGCGTTTGGGTTTGGGTTTGGGTTTGGGTTTGGATTTGGATTTGGATTTGAGTTTTGGCGGGAGAAATTCAAATTCAATTTTTTTTTCCAAATAATCGTCCAATTCCAAATTTTGGCCTCAAAATTTTGGAATTTGAACATTTCTCGTCAATTTTAGAGGCCAAAATTTGTAATTGAACGATTATTTGAAAAAAAAAATTTGAATTTGTATTGATTCTGCCAATTTTTTAGCTTCTCCCACCAAACTTCAAATCCAAACCAAAATCCAATCCCAATTGAGCCATAATAAAGCAGCAAGTTGCATTAAATGCCATCTTGTTGTGTGCCTCCAATCCAATGATGACCTAAATGAACATTTCACCATCAAATGCAACATAGTTTTCACATTATTTACACCAAACAAATCAAAAGTAATTCTAAGATATCACGTACCATTTGCTTCGGCCAATGATCAAATTTTGATCCTTTTGTTCAGTTTTTATAACTCTATTTTGTACCACGAATCATATGAACCTTATTCAATGTTTTTTTCTTCAAGATTCAAGACGTAGTGGTTAGATGAGTTTCAGATCTTCACATATCTAGACTTTTTTTCTATGTTTCTAGGAGGATTTGTTCAATTCGGACTTGATATGGGCCCTTTATCAACTTTTTACATCTTTCCGAGGCAATTTGTAGGACGGTTGATACGCCCATGGTCCTATAAATTGTCAACCCCTAAGGAAGATGTTGAAAGTGATATTCTCTTATCCCTGTGGTTGAAGGATTGCGATGAATATACTTTGAAGGAGAAGATTATGTATTTGTTTGGTTGGCTAGTGTTTCTAGTAGTTTTTCCTATCCATCCAAGTTTTTTTTAGTGTCTTTTGTCTGTTATCGTGATATTTTAAATCATTGTATAACTTTTACTTTCTGTATTTTCAGATTTTCCTTTGATTGTAATGTCATCGGCTATTTGTGATTAATGGAAACACAATTTATTCAGCAAAAAAAAAAAAGGAGTAGGCGATCTAATTGAAGGTCATCCCCGTGAAGTTACCCCAAGACATATAGTAGTTTGGTAGTCCTTCAATTCCAATTTAATTGTCGTTTAGAATATATATATATATATATATATATATATATATATATATATATATATATATATATATATCCAAATTAATTATCATTTACATGTCTTTTATTAGGTGTCAACAATTTATTTCAATTATACCCTTAACATATCTTTTATTAGAAAAGTGAAAGAGAGGGAGGAAGGAAGAAGTATTATTAGAATTGTGGTGGAAATATTACTATTTGTTTAAATTCTTTAATTTTTTTAAAGAGGAATTGAGGGAGTATAATATAAGTCCTCTCTTCACGGTAATGTACACCCCTTTTAATTATTCGATTGGGATTGATTGACATATATAATGGTAATTGCCAATCGGGCATTAGTCCAATAGCTCACCTCAAGATAAACGTGTAAAGCAGGTTAGTTTTGGTGTTGACAAATTTTCTCAGCGTCAATCATTTCAATATGATACACAGTTGAAAATAGTTATTCAAGAAAATTTGTTTAAAGAGTCATCATATTAGTGGCCTATTGGTTGAGATTTTCTTAGTATAATGATAATAAAAAAAATCATGTTAATATCGGAATCAAAATACATACAAAGGAAATAGGTTGAGCGCTCGAAGGGAAGAAGCGAGAGAATCACCTAGATAGAGAAGATTGAAGCATGTCCCCATGCTTGGGGAGGAATTGCCTCACTGGGAAGAGGAGATATATTATTCTTGCGTTGTGCGGGAAAGCGAAGTGTCGAACTTGGGGACGCTTGCGAAAGCACTGCACGCTGGCCAAACCTTTTGTTGACCAAAGGAAATAGGTTAAGAGAAGAGATATGCGCTCAATAATCATGGAAGTGGAGGATTAACACGGGTCGGGTGGAAACCACCCTCCAACAATTTTTTAAACACCAAAACGTTTGTAGAAAATTTTTAATTTTTTTTAATAAATTCTTAAAAAATATACTACTTGCTCCCCCAAAAAATTGAAAAAGTCTACTAAAAAATTGTCGCCAGTTCATTGTATAAATTCTGAATAATCGAATATGAAATCTTTCACTGGAGCGAAGTTGGTTTTATTAACATTATTGGCTAAAAAATATAAACACTTATTTCAATATTTTAATAGTAAATTACTAGTCTATACTTTCTGTGGGACACCCCGAAATTAGTAACTAATCCCTTCGTTATGGAAGCTTTTCGTATAGGTATGAATCGAACTCCTGACATCATGATTAAGTAACGAAACGAGTTATCACCACGCCATACCTCATGGTTTCTGACATGATATGTTAGTCTATACTTTTTGTAGCTTCTTAATTTGTAATGATATGCTATTGCTTACCCCAAAAAAAAAAAAGATGGAAGACGCAAAATGAGAATTTTTTTTTGTTGAAGAATCTTTACAATAAAAGATGAAATGGTCTCCTCGAAGAAATATAAATGGTTTTTATTTAATTTAGGGTTGAAATGGTTAGGTTTGGTGGGCTGGGCTAGTATGGAAAAAAATTCTTCAGTCAGGACAAAAAATTTGAAATATATAGTAAGCCTACCTTAGTTGTCAAAAAGACTAAAAATAGAGAACAAAAGTGGACTAATGACCCGATCAAATAGAGATGGCTCGATTGTTTTTATTTTGAATGATTAATGATGTGCTTGAATTCTATTATTTTATCATTTAGGATATTTAAAAAAACAAATTTTTTTTATTTTTTTATAAACGAGTCAAAATAAAAGTAACATCTTAATGATTTTTTTTTTTATCTACAGTTTCTTAAAGGTGCACACATTTGACTTATATGCCTTAACTGATATTTGAACCTAGTTGAAATATGAGATAACAGAGAACATCTCAATAATATATATTATCTACAACAAAGAGTAATATTCTAATAAATTTTTGTAATAACCATTTCATCATGTCCCCTCTATATATATATATATTAAAATACATTTGATGTAACGTTATATAATAAAGCAAGTTATATTAAATGCCATCATGTAGTGTACCTCCAATTCAATGATGACCTAAATGAACATTTCACCATCAAATGTAACATATTTTTCACATTATTTACACCAAACAAATCAAAAGGGGATTCTAAGATATCTTTTTGGTGAATTAAGAAATTCTAAGATATCACGTTTAGGAGTAGGCGACCTAATTGAAGGACATCCCCGTGAAGTTACAAGCCAAGCCAATACAAGACGTATAGCAGTTTGGTATAATATAAGTCCTTTCTTCACAGTAATGTACACACCTCTTTTATTTTTGTTTCTTCTTATTAATTATTCGATAGGGATTGATTGACATATATAATGGTAATTGGATTCAGCACTGTACATGTGTATGTTCTCATTCCAATGTCTAATCACTCACAATTCATCGTGTATATATATAATTAAAAAAATGTGCACATATCAAATTCTGAGTGATTGTACACATGAATGAGAACATGCACGGGTACAGACGATTTTCACCCTTTGTAGTCAAAGACTGGGGCATTAGGATTAGGATACACATGTAAAGCACGGTGGTTTTGGTGTTGACAAAGTTTTCTCAGCATCGATCATGCCGATATGATCCGACAATCGAAAATAATTGTTCAAGAAAAATTGTTCAAAAAAAAAAATCATATTAATAGTATAATAGTTGAGATTGTCTTAGCATAATGCTAAAAAAGCCTTGTCAATATTGGAATCAAAATACATGCCAAGGAAATCGGTTGGGATTTCCATAAGAAAATTTCATTTTTAAAATAAATCCTTCAAAAATATAAACACTTACAGTATTTTAATATTCTGAATCATCGAATATGAAATCTTTCACTGGAGCGAAGTTGGTTTTATTAACATTATTAACTAAAAAATATAAACACTTACAGTATTTCAATATTTTAATAGCAAAATATTAACAACTCATTGATAAAAATCTTTACCCATTTTTTTTTTATAACAATCTTTACCCACTTTCTTTCCCTCTTTACTTTCTTTAATTTTGGAAGGGATGAAACAGTTAGAATAAAGCCGTACATTTTATACAATAATGGATGTGTGCCACGTTTTGCCCTAATTAATTAAGGTGACCTTTGCTTTGTAGCTTATGTCCTTATCTGGGAAAATTCTAATATATGTCCGGTCTTGTGGGATTGATTCACAGTTCTTTTATAACTTTTTAAATAAGCTTCACTCTAACTCATGTGAGAGAGACGTGAAACCAGTTTTACATGGTCAGATCCATGCCAAAGTGACCCTCTGGAGAAGAGCCTTATGGGAAGTTTGCTTAATTTTTCTCAAATCTTTCAAAGATAATTGGGAATTATAAAAATAAAAAAAAATCCCAAATTTCGTGAGAGGTGAGGGTAAGAAAAAAAAGTGAAATCTCAAATCCAAAATTTATGCTTGATTTCCTATTGAAATGCTATACAATAGGAGTAAATTACTGTATGTACATTTCAATAATCAACGTAGCGATGTAATGTGCCAACCTATTCGACTTCGTAAAGAAAACGATGTTCTAGATTACTAGTGTAATTAATGTTTTGTTTTTCTTATGCAATTTTTTTTATATAGAGTAAAGTCTGTGTGGATTTTGCGGTTTAAAACTGAATATATCACTAAATGATAAATTGATTGTCTCTCTTTATGATGTGGTGATGCGAACGATTTTGAACCAAAAGCTCTGTTGGGCCTGATTTATAACATAATTAAATAAATAAAATATTGAAGGCTAGTTTTCTTATTGGAAAAATAATCATGATATTCTAATGTCTACAAAATCAAGAAACCACGATTGGCGAATCGCTTCTTATTAAATTAATCCACAACTTTACATTTATCCTTGTTCACAAAATCTTCAGTCTTCCTTTCAGAAAGAATAAAATAAAACTAAACTAAATATTCTATCTTGGGAAAAAGAAAAGCCACGTCTCATGTCAAACTGTCGGTAGATGATCTCTTGCAAAAATTTCAAACCCCACATGCAAGTCCCCAACTTTTGAGAGGTGAACAAATATATTCTGAATTCTAATTCGTGTCCTATAACTCATTCATAATGTTTATTCAGTGATATCTACATTCATAATATTGTCAATGGGTAGATAATAAGTTTTGAGTATTTTATTTCCATTCAATCTTATCATTTGACCTATTACATGGATCGCTTTTTTCCTAAAAACTCAACAATTTAATTTACGTTATAAATTATTAAAAAGAAAAATAAGTATATGTCACTTTGTTGACAATAATAGAACTAAGATAAAAACCTTTAGTAATTAGACAAAAATAGGAGAAACTATTCTAAACCTTAATAAACCATACTTCAGACAATAGAATATTAATCGGGTTTCTGATTTGTAAAATGTTGAAGAAAGAAGAGTCAAAACCTAACGTATAAGAAAAATATATGTAAAAACCCCCAAAAAGAGGAAAAAGAGTGGGTCCTACTAGAAAAGAAATTAAAAATTACGAATATTAACATGTGAAGTTTCTTGGTGCTGGGGGGGCATAAATACCCTGGCCAGACTCTGCCAATATGCCCACACCGAAGACTTCATTAGTCATTATCATTTTATCAGTACCAATATCAAATATTTTTTTTGAAATTCGATCTTCATCTCTTTTAATTTTAGTTTCTTAAATTTTAAAGAAAGATGTTGAACAAGATTGTGGAAGTCCTCACAGGGGGGAATGAGAGCAAGAAGATCAAAGGAAGAGTGGTTTTGATGAAGAAAAACGTGTTGGACTTCAACGACTTCAGCGCTTCTATTCTTGATCGAGTTGATGAATTTCTGGGTAAAAGGGTTTCTCTGCAGCTCATCAGCTCTGTTAATGGTGATCCAGGTTAATTTCTCCCTTTTTTAAATGTCCATATCATTTCGAAATTTATTACTGTTTTTTTCTGTTCAAAAAATTAATTAGTGTTTACATTTTAATTTTAGTTTGTTAAAGAAGCTAATGTTTATATTTTTAAAATAAATATATTTTCATCATAAGTTCCTATAATTGATGTTCTTTGTTTAATGAAAACGATTTTAGATCTTCGTACATTGTTTAATACACTTATAATATGATTTTGGTACTAATTGTGGTAGCTTTCTGAATTAATTGGGAATCATTTGATCGTGAAATTGTGGGAAACTGATTAGTGACTTTTCGTGCATGTGAAAGAAATGTATTTGCATGCGCGAAGCGCGATTTGTCTTAGATTTGAATATTTAATTTTTTTTTGTATTTTTTTATAAAAAAATAAAAATTACAGATGAAGAAGAATAAAATTAGTAGCGAATTTAGGTGGTTGGGAGGGTTTACGGTCCAAGATTTTGAAAATAATATATTTTACTGTAAAAAGAAATTGAAAAAGAACCCAAAGGAATATTAAGATTCGTCTTTAAAAAAGTGTGAAATTCTTTTTTGTTATAATCTTTTGAGGTATCTGTGAGAAATCTATCAGTCTAGGAAGCGACAGATTCCCAGATAGTGTATGGTGTAAGCACTTGCAGATTTTCCTTGGGAATATTAATATGCTTTATTGCTTTGTTTTTAAACAAAAGAAAGCAAATGATTCCAGATATTAAAAAGAAGGGCACTGCTATGTGGTTAAGATTTATCTAATTAATTGACTAAATTAAAAATAAAATTATAAATAATCGATTAATTTTATCATGTCAGCATGGGTAAATAGTGTTTAATTTAATATTTTTAGTTAATTTTAACCAATTTTACTTATCATTATCCTAAAACGAAATGGGGAACTCCTAGTAAATGCATGAAGGAGCTGGTTGTTGAAAATTTTAAAGGACTTATGTCATTTCATTGATATCAAGTATGGTCAAAACCATTTTTGTGGAGTACTTTAACTTCTCTGTCTTAATGACGAACTCGTGATTTATCAATTGAAATGGAAAAAATGACCGTCTTTGTGATAGTGGCTCCACATCACCTCAAATGAATTAGATGGAAATCTATTTGTATATATGAATTCCGCTCAATTCATTTGAGATATTATAAAATCAATCTCAGTATGACAGTTCTAAAATTGAACAACCAATTGTAAAAGAAATAGTCTCATTGTTTGAATTGCACACGTATTCTTTGGTGAATAAGTATAATTGCACACGTATTCGTTCTAGGGCATTCGGTCATGTGATTACCAAAACAGGCTAATTTGGGCTCGATCAAACTCAGTCAAAGACCGGGTCAAACTACCAATTCAGACAAGAACAGGATATTGTAATATGAATTTGTGAGTTATTTAGCAAAAAAAAATAAATGAATTTGTGAGTATTAAAAATTTGTCGTTTTTTCGAGATATGATAACAAATTTAAACCTAATACTTGTGAATGACAAGTTTTAAAACATTATATATTTTTATCACAAATAAATTGTGACGAGAGGTATTTAATTAGGGCGGCAGTGACAGATCATGTGGTCCATTCTCACTTTTCACATAAATTAAAAAACTTATAAGACCGGTGTAATTAATCCATACAAATTTCTCTAAATCAACCAACCAAAATCAATAAAAAAATAAGACCGGTGTAATTTAAACTATCCTTTTTATAGTAATTCTAAACATGTCATTAATGAGAGCTGGTTCAAACACTAATGAACTCCCGATTAAAGAGAATAATCTCTTTGTTTGAGAATAAATATTTATATTTTTTTATTTCTGCCAGTAATATTTTATTTTAGTTTTTTTCCCTAAACTATTCTTGGTGATTATAACCACTTCTAATCACTTGTCTTGTACGTATTACCGACTTTATGGGTCTGGGAAGGACTTAACTGGACAGTCTAAGGTCCGCGATACGCACATAACACATGATTAAGTCCTATTTTAGAAAAACAAAATGGCATAAGGTCTCATTCAACATGCTTTACCTATTCCTGTTTTTGATCAAACAAAATTTGAGCCATATTCTTCGAAGAAAAACAATTTTGACTTGTGATACTCAGTTGTATTTCTATATACACAGGGAAGTATTTGAAAGGGAAACTAGGAAGTCCAGCATACTTGGAGAATTGGATCACAACAATCACCTCTTTAGGTGCTGGTGAATCTGCATTTGATGTCACATTTGACTGGGATGAAGAAGAGATTGAAGTTCCTGGAGCTTTCATCATAAGAAATTTTCACCATAATGAGTTTTACCTCAAATCACTTTCACTTGAAGGTGTTACTGATCATCATGAAAGCATACATTTTGTTTGCAATTCTTGGGTTTATCCTGCTGAGAAGTACAAATCAGACCGCATTTTCTTCGCAAATCAGGTACATTTCTGCTTAAAAATCAATGGAATAACTAAAATCCCCTCCACGTGTTTGATTTTATTCCTGAAAGAAAAATAAAAGTAAAGGGCAGCCCTGGAAATTTTACTTTTGTAGGCATATCTTCCGAATAATACCCCAGAACCACTACGAAAGTACAGAGAGGAAGAGCTAGCGAGTCTGAGGGGAGATGGAACTGGACAGCTTGAGGAATGGGACAGAGTGTATGACTATGCATATTACAATGATTTGGGAGATCCAGACAAGGGTTCGAACCATTCGCGCCCTGTCCTTGGAGGTTCTTCAGAGTATCCTTACCCTCGCAGGGGGAGAACGGGCAGACCACCTACAAAGACAGGTACTTGTATCTAATATCTTTCTGTGAGTAATCTAATCCGGTCCCGTTATGAGTTATTAAGAAAATATTTTGTTACAATGGTCATTTCAGATCCTAAATGTGAGAGCAGGCTGCCACTTCTTTTGAGCCTCAACATTTATGTCCCTAGAGACGAACGGTTTGGACACTTGAAGATGTCAGACTTCCTTGCCTACGGACTAAAATCGGTTTCTCAACTTCTCCTTCCTGAGTTCGAGGCTCTATTTGATCGAACGCCTAGTGAGTTTGATTCCTTTGCGGACGTATTGAAAATATACGAAGGAGGTATCAAGCTACCTGATGGCCCACTGAAAAAGATAAGAGAAAGCATACCATTTGAGTTTCTCAAGCAACTTCTTCCTAGTGATGGTGAAGGGCTTTTACAATATCCAATGCCAAAGGTTATTGAGGGTAAAATCTTCTACCTTTCTTCTGTCTCTATTAAGTTGTTTTACCTTCGTTTATATTTTGTTTCATAAATGATTTCCGTGATATTCAATAGTGATGTGATTTTACCTGGCGTTGCAATAGGTGATAAATCTGCATGGAGGACTGATGAAGAATTTGCAAGAGAAATGCTGGCAGGACTTAATCCTATGATAATTAGCGGCCTCCAAGTAAAATTCAAACTTTTTTTGGATCTATTTTCTGCAGAAAAGTCTCAAATTGAAGCCAATATTATCTTTCCTTCTCGTAGTGAGAAATTAGTTAATGGTGCTTCGTTCATTAATATTGTTTTTATGTTTCAGGAGTTCCCTCCAGTGAGCATGCTAGATGCAAATATCTATGGCAACCAGACTAGCACAATAACTCGAGAACACATCCAGGAAAAATTAAATGGATTGACAGTTGATGATGTATGTCAAAGTATCCGATTTCTCTCTCACATATATATATATATATATATATATATATATATATATATATATATATATATATATATATATATATATATAACATTTAATCAAACTGCATGTTATCATTCTAACTAAATGGAATCTTTTGTAACATGTTCTTAATAGGCAATGGAGGCAAATCGGCTCTTCATATTGGAACACCATGACACAATTATGCCATATCTAAGAAGAATAAACACTACAAGTACAAAGACCTACGCGTCAAGGACACTGTTATTTCTACAGGATGATGGAACATTAAAGCCATTAGCAATTGAACTGAGCTTGCCACATCCAGACGGAGATCAATTTGGCGCTGTAAGCAATGTCTACACGCCTGCTGAACACGGTGTTGAAAATTCTATTTGGCAACTGGCAAAAGCTTATGTTGCAGTGAATGACTCTGGCGTTCACCAGCTCGTCACTCACTGGTACGAGACATACAACGATTCACAATATTGTCTCCGGTTCCTTATAAGAAAGGTCTTGTAATTGTAATTGATTCTGTTCTACAGGTTACGAACACATGCAGTAATCGAGCCAGTTGTGATCGCAACAAATAGGCAGCTAAGCGTACTTCATCCCATCTATAAGCTACTACATCCTCACTTCCGTGACACTATGAATATAAATGCTATTGCTCGTCAGATACTGATTAATTCTGGAGGAGTGGTTGAAGCTACACTCTTCCCTTCTAAATTTGCCATGGAAATGTCTGCAGTTATTTACAAGGAATGGGTTTTCCCCGACCAAGCTCTCCCCGCTGATCTAATTAAAAGGTAAGTTTTCCCCCTCGTATCCTTTTTTTACCTGCCACTGTTGTAGCTTTAGTAAAATGACTTGGTTCTATTTGAGTTTCATTTCCAGAAAAGTGGCAGTGGAAGATTCAGATTCTCCTTATGGCATCCGTCTATTAATTCAAGATTATCCATTTGCTGTTGATGGTCTAAAAATATGGTCAGCAATCAAAACTTGGGTAGAGGACTACACCAACTTTTACTACAAAAATGATGAGATGATCCAAAATGACACAGAACTCCAATACTGGTGGAAGGAACTCAGAGAAAAGGGACACGAGGACAAGAAAGACGAACCATGGTGGCCTAAAATGCAGACTCGAACAGAGTTAATTGAATCATGCACTATAATAATATGGGTTTCATCTGCTCTTCATGCATCAACAAATTTCGGACAGTGGCCTTACGCAGGTTATCATCCAAATCGCCCTACTACAAGCCGAAGTTTCATGCCTGAGCCAGGTACTCCTGAGTATGATGAGCTAAAGACTAATCCTGATAAAATTTTCCTGAAAACAATCACATCCCAATTCCAGACCTTGCTTGGCCTATCCATCATTGAGATTTTGTCAAGGCATTCTTCGGACGAGGTTTATCTTGGTCAAAGAGAAAATACTGAATGGACAAAGGATTCAGAACCACTTGAAGCATTTCAAAAATTTGGGAAAAATTTGGCTGAAATTGAGGAACAAATTTTACACATGAATGATGAAAAGAAATGGAAAAATAGGGTTGGTCCAGTTAATGTACCATATACTTTACTTTTTCCTACTAGTGGGGTTGGAATAACTGGCAAAGGAATTCCTAATAGTATAGCAATTTGAAGCATGTATGGGTGACTAAGAATTTGTTCTAGTAGACATAATCTTATGTATGGATTCTTCATATTAATTTGTTCCTAAATTATAAATGACATATAATTATAAATAATTTGTTCCTAAATTATAAATGACATATAATTTCATCTCACGCTATCCGATTATTTGGTTTTTGTATTATTGCAATTGGGAGTTCTTTAATATGCATGATTTCTGTGAAAAGAATGTGAACATAATTAAGTGGGATATATAAAAATATATCTTGAACCACAGAAAGAGAGAATATAGTATACTAAATATTTCTTGAGATGCATGAATCGTGGACTCAGAATCCTTTCATTGGTTGACAAAATGAAGTTATATAATATGTATAATATGCAATCTGCACTTAGAAAATAGTTAACTAGAAAGAAACTCAATCTCAACTTATTTAAACTACTTTCAAAGTCTTACCTCTCTGCATTCCAGTGCTTATTTCCCCGAAGAATTGAAGAACAATGTCTGGGGAGCTGTCAAATGCTGCCATGGATGAAAGTGCTAGTAAGAGGAGGAAATCTCAAGGTCAAAGCAAGATCAAAGGAACAGTTGTCTTGATGAAGAAGAACTTATTAGACTTGACTGACATTACAGCATCTGTTACTGACCGGTTTGATGAGATACGCGGTCATAAGGTCTCTCTGCAGCTCATCAGTGCCGTTAACTCTGATTCAAGTACCGATCTTTTTTAATTCTACTACTTAAATCTTGTAATGTAGTTGTCTGTCTTTAACTATGTTATTTTTTTAGCCAATAAGGTTCGAGGTAAACTTGGAAAAGCAGCATTCTTGGAAGATTGGATTACTCAAATCAGCCCCCTAGTTGCTGGAGATTCAACATTCAATGTAACATTTGACTGGAACGAAGAGATAGGAGCTCCTGGAGCATTCATAGCAAAAAATTCCCATCACAATGAATTCTATCTAAAGACACTTACAATTGAAGATGTTCCTGGTCACGGTCGAGTCCACTTTATCTGCAATTCTTGGGTTTATCCAGCTGAATGTTACAAAAAAGATCGCGTTTTCTTCACTAATCAGGTAAAGATTGCGTTTTCTTCACTTACTCGGGGAGTTTTTATCTTAAATGGTTAAGAAGGGATTTTAGTTTCTTGATAGAAATACCGATCTCTAAAAACAAACAAAATTTGTATCTTGTAGACATATCTTCCGAGTCAAACACCAGCAGCATTGCAACATTTCAGAAAAGAGGAACTGGAGAACCTCAGAGGAAATGGAGCTGGAAAGCTTGAGGAATGGGACAGGGTCTATGATTATGATGTTTACCACGATCTATGCGATCCAGATAAAGGGCCAGAACATGTCCGTGAGATTCTTGGAGGATTGGAAAAATTTCCCTATCCTCGTAGAGGAAGAACAGGCAGATCTCTGAAATTAACAGGTAAGACATTCTAAGACATATTGATGGCGGCATTGGAGCCTAATAACGGAATATTACATAACAATGAGTATAGTTCATCTAATGCGGACTTCTTGATATTCTCTTAGCAGATCCCCAGACGGAAAGCAGGCTACCACTAACTGATAGCTTGAAAATCTATGTCCCGAGAGATGAAAGATTTAGTCATGTGAAGATGTCGGATTTTGTTGCATATGCATTGAAGTCAATAATGCAATTTCTTGCTCCCGAGTTTGAGGCTTTATTTGACGGAACTCCTAATGAATTCGACACATTTGAAGATGTGCTACAACTATATGAAGGTGGAAATGAGAAACCTAATGGATCTCTAATGGAAAACATCGCAAATTGTATTCCGTTAGAAATATTGAAGGAACTAGTCCGGTCTGATGGTGAACGAGGATTCAGTTTTCCATTGCCACAAATTATCAAAGGTAATTTGTAAAGAGAGATTATGGTGAAAATAATAAGGAAATTTCTTTATAATTCTAATCATTTACATGGCTTTCAAGCAGAGGAAAAATCTGCATGGAGGACAGATGAAGAATTTGCAAGAGAAATGCTGGCAGGAGTAAACCCTGTTGTTATCCGTCGACTTAAAGTAAGACTATTGAATTTATAAGTTCTCCGATCAATCTGATCAGAAGTAGATACCAAATACTAATTATACAAGTTTAAAACCGGTTCAATTTAGATCATATGCATTAGATATTTCTACATTCAATAACATTTTTCGATTTACAGGAATTCCCTCCACCAACCAAGCTGGACACGAAGCTCTACGGAGATCAGAAAAGTACCATAACCGAAGAACATATAAAGAAGAACATGGATGGATCAACAGTCGAAGAGGTAAATCTCATTAACTTTGTCCTTCTCCAAATGCATTTCACCATTTAACTTAAATATTTCTCAATTATTTTGTTGATAGGCAATCAATTCGAGTAGGATGTTTATATTGGATTACCATGATTACCTCATGCCATATCTGAGAAGGATAAACTCGACTTCAGCCAAGATCTACGCAACAAGGACAATCCTTTTCCTGAAAGAAGATGGGACACTTATGCCATTAGCTATTGAATTAAGTTTGCCGCATCCAGATGGAGATGACTTTGGAGCTATTAGTGAAGTATATACACCTGCAGGAGATGGTGCCGAAGGTACCATCTGGCAGCTGGCTAAAGCTTATGTTGCCGTAAATGATTCTGGCTATCATCAACTTGTATCTCACTGGTAAGGAGAGAGATCACATTATTAACAAATACCTTGCAGGAACTTGCTTGCGTATCTCATTTATGTTTTGTATCCTTCTGGCCTTAGGTTATACACACATGCAGCAATCGAGCCGTTTATAATAGCAACAAGTAGGCAATTGAGTGTACTCCATCCAATTTACAAGCTTTTGCACCCTCACTTCCGTGACACGATGAACATAAATGCAATGGCTCGACAGACACTTGTTAATGCTGGAGGGATGCTTGAGAAGACCGTTTTCCCTGGAAAGTATGCATTGGAATTATCAGCTGTGATTTACAATGATTGGGTCTTTCCCGAGCAAGCACTCCCTGCAGATCTCATCAAGAGGTAACACACTAAGTCTCAAGCAAATCAATTTCGCCATATTATATTGTGACGAAAGAGATACAAGCATATTCGATACATAACCATTTCTGAAGTTCCTATATTGAAATGCTGTACTCTTTCCTATATGTTTCAGAGGGATTGCAGTAGAGGACTCAAACTCGAAGCATGGCATCCGTTTATTAATAGAAGACTACCCATTTGCTGTAGACGGGCTTGATATTTGGTCAGCAATCAAATCATGGGTAGAGGAGTACTGCAACTTCTACTACAGAACAGACGATATGATCCAGGACGACACAGAACTCCAGTTATGGTGGAAAGAAGTCCGAGAAAAGGGGCACGGAGATAAGAAAGACGAGCTCTGGTGGTCTCAAATGCAGAGTCGAAAGGATGTCATAGACGCATGCACTATAATCATATGGGTGGCCTCTGCTCTTCATGCAGCAGTCAACTTTGGACAATATCCTTATGCAGGCTATCAACCAAATCGCCCTACAATGAGCCGAAGATTCATGCCTAAGAAATGCACAAGGGAGTATGATGAGCTAAAGTTGAACCCGGAAAAGGCGTTCTTGAAAACAATTACCCCTCAGGTTCAAAGTATAATTGGCATTTCCCTTGTAGAGATATTGTCAAGACATACTTCTGATGAGGTTTTTCTGGGTCAAAGAGATACTCCTGAATGGACTATAGATGAAGAACCACTTAAGGCCTTTGAAAGATTTGGTGAGAAGCTTGGTGAGATTGAAGAAAGAATTAGCAAAGACAACAAGAATCCAAAGCTTAAGAACAGGGTTGGACCAGTAAAGATGCCTTACACTTTGCTTTATCCTAGTACTGAAATTGGGCTTACTGGCAAGGGAATTCCCAACAGTATTTCAATCTAAATTGGCAAGCATTAGTACTTGTAAAATGTGGATGAAAACAAATAAAATCATGATTTATTAATGCTGCTTTCATTTTCCTTCCATTTTTATTCTTAATATAAGACTTTCACCACATGTAGCAAAAATTAAAAAATAAAATAAAATTTAGGGTACTTTGTTCAATAGTTTTCTTTTTTAATAAAGTAGATTTAATGTATATAGGAATTTTAAAAGTCTTCCATCATAAATTTGATTTCATATTCCAAGAATATAACATGTATATAGGAATTCTAAAATGCTTACAACAAAAAATATGAATGAAATAATCCTAACATGCAACTGAAATAATCAATGAAGTGCCTTTTTAGTTTCTTCTAAACTGAATTGCTAAATTCATTACCATTCAAATGAAATGACCTATTAGAATTAAAGGTCAACATCACTATATAAATTTTTGGATTTTTATTAATGCATATAGGAATTCTAAAAGACTTTCATTATGAAGTAGATTTAATGTTCCAATAAAAAACAGAATTCTTATTCATGTATATAGGAATTCTAAAAGTCTTGCATCATAAATTAAATTTAATATTTCAAGAAAATAAATGACTATATAAACCAAAATCATCTCTGCATTCTCTCACAAAAAAAAACAAAAAATACCATAAAAACAAACATTATGGAGAAATCAAGACTTCAATATGTGCATCTCAATGAACTTGGAAAAGGCAAACAAGAAAAGATAATATTATTTCAAGTAACCAGATTTTGCAACACTTCAAAGCCCAGAAACCTGACAATTTAATGAGTGTTGATTATTTAATTTTGGATGAAAATGTAAGATTCATTCTAATTTATTTTGTTGTTGTAATCGTGATTATTCATTCTTATTGAGGATTTACAAATCTAAAATCTGCTCCCTCACTAATCTTCTATGCAATTGCCTCTCATGTTTCTTAGTAATATTAAACACTCATTTGATTTTAGACACCATAATAATTAGCAGAGGCTATATATATAGGTTTTCAAATTAGCACCAACCATGATTTTAAATGTTGAAGTAATGCAGTTGTCTACAACCACCAATAAGCAACCATACATCTAGAGCTCATTAACATAGTTATCCAATTTCAGTCATATCTTTAAGCAATAAGCAAGTTAGAAAATATGTACGACATCATCAAAAGAGATATCAATTAAAACAAAAATTAGAAATACAACCGACGTGTGGATGAAACCTAGTAAGGAATGAAACAACTCGAAAACCACAATTGTGTTATTGGTAATAAGTCTATCTTTTACAAAAAGCATTATGAGTCTCATCAATAATACAGTATAATTCAATATTGGCTTTAACCTACCTATACGCCATGACTTTGGGTGCAATTTTTTAAACCACATTACACAATCGGCATAAATTGACTCATATAAAACGGTAATGATCTTCTATTATATTACTAGTTTCATATCAGCAAGATACGCGGTTGTATTTCTAATGAATAATCACGATTACAACAACAAAATAAATTAGAATGAACCTTACATTTTCATTCAAAATAAAAAAAATCAACACTCATTAAATCGTCAGCTTTTTGGGCATTAAAAGTGTTTCATAATCTGGTTACTCGAAATAATATTCTATTTTCTGGTTTGCCTTTTCCAAGTTCATTGAGATGCACATACTTGGCGTCTTAAGGTTAGTTTTTATGGCATTTTTTGTTTTTCTTTGTGAGGGAATGCATGACTGATTTTGGTTTATATAGTATGTTATTTTTTTGAAATATTAAATATAATTTATGATGCAAGACTTTTAGAATTCCTTATGATACAAGACTTTTATAATTCCTATATACATGAATAAGAATTCCTTTTTTCTTGAAATATTAAATTTACTTCATAATGCAAGCCTTTTCTAATTTCTATATGCATTAATAAGAATCCAAAAATTTTATTATGCATATATTTTTTATGTAAGCATTTTAGAATTCCTATATACATCTTATTTTCTTAGAATTAATTCTACTTTATGATGGAAGACTTTTAGAATTCCTATATACATTAAATTTACTTCATTAAAAAAGGAAATTATTGAACTTCTTCATTTAAAAAAAAACCCCCATTGAACTTCTTTATTTAAAAAAAACCCAATCAACTTCTTCATTTAAAATGAACCAATGGACTTTTTCATTAAAAAAAGAAAACCATTCAACTTCTTCATTAAAAAAAACTCATTGAACTTTTTCATTTAAATTCAATTCATTTATGTTACACAGCTTGTTAGAATTCTTATATACATGTTATTTTCTTAGAATATTAAATTTACCTTATGATGGAAGACTTTTAGAATTCCTATATACATTAAATCTATTTCATTAAAAAAGAAAACTATTGAACTTTTTCATTTAAAAAAAAACCAATATTTATTTTTAAAAAAAAAAAAAAACCCATTCAACTTCTTCATTTAAAAAGAATCAATGAACTTCTTAATTAAAAAGGAAAACTATTCAACTTCTTCATTAAAAAAAATCATTGAACTTCTTCATTTAAATTCAATTAATTTATGTTACACACTTTTTTTTATAATTTATAAATATGTAACTTTAGAATGAAGATGAAGATTATAACTAAACTATTCATCTTCATAGTAACTTTAGAATGAAGATTATACCTCATGGAGCACTATTTTTAAAAGAAAATTAATGACAAAGTTGCCACATGGAATCTTATGATTGGAACACATATCATAATATGCCACATGTCACATCATGAAGCTTCTACCTCAATTTGACATAACTTTATATATTATAGATTTGTCTCATTTCTTGTCATATTAATACAAATATGTCATGTGACAATTTTTTAAATTAATAATCTAACTTAAAAAAAATGGTGAAACTCTCAGAAACCTGAATCCGGACAAAATATTAAGGGTAAAAAGTGCCCACGCCCTCATAAACTATTTCAGATTTTGGTTTTATCCCTCAACTAAAAAAGATCAAGTGTTTGACCATAAACTTTTTTGAAGTATCAATGTTTTCCCTTCCATCCAATTTCTCATGTGACACTCACATAATAAAAATTGGGGATAAAATTGACAAAAATAAATTAATCTTTTAAAAAAAAATGAATTAGAAAATGGAAAACCCTCCCTAATTTCTTAACATCCCAAAATTAAAAAACCTTAAATTCTTGAAAAGAAAATGTGATCTCCCATTGGAAATTGATTCAAGAAATCTTGATAAATGAGTAAATAATATTTTTAATTTCTGGCAAAAAAAATTATGGAAGTCATGATTAGGTTGTTATGGGAAACGATGAAGACATTGAATATCTTATTTGCTCAAAACTAAGTTAAAAAACTCGGTATAATTAGTTACAACTTTCATAGAGTTTAACATAATTTCATGGAAGTCATCCTTGAGTTATTTAGAAAAATAAAAAAATTGCTTAAGTTGTTCTGGGGGAAATTACAAAATTTTCATTTCAGAAAGAAGTGAGATTTCAGTAAACATGAAATAAAGAAGAAATTAGGGAGAGATTTATGGCTAACCTCAATTTTCTAATTCAGTTTTTAAAGCTTAATTTATTTTTGTCAAATTTGCCCCTATTTTTTTATCATGTGAGTGTCACATGAGCACATTCCGTTATTATTTAACAGAGAAATTGGATAAAAAATGAAACATTGATATTTCAAAAAAGTTTAGGGTTAATCACTTGATATTTTTTAGTTGAGGGTTAAAAATCAAAATTCAAAATAGTTTAGAGGCGTCGACAATTTTTATCAAATATTAATAAGATTTACTATTTTTATTTTATGTGCGAGCAGCGAGACTGTGACTGTGAGTCGATGTAACCAAAGCTTGCCGCGGAAGTATCTCAAAACAAAACGTACGAACCAAAATAAATTAAAATAAAAAATCTCAAAAAGTCTACTTCGAAATTTTCCACTCAACGCATCCCCAATATAAAAAAACCCTGAAACGGCGCCAAATGAATCAAATCGGAGGTGGGAAAAAAACCGAAAAAATGGGGGAATCTTCACAGCCCGATTCGAATTCGAACATTTTCAGTGTTAGAATTGTATCAATCGATTACTACATGTCCCCTCCAATTCCTGGCCTTGACATTTCCTATAGCAGTTTCCAAGGTAGAGTTATATTTGTTCATGTTTCTGTAAGTAGAGTTAAGGTTTTCCTTTTATTTGTAACTTTTTAATTGTAATTTGTTCTATTTGATTCAGTAAAGTTGTAAACTTTGGGCGAATTAACTGAATTAAAGATGGTAACTTTGAACTTTATTGTTCCATTTTAAGCTGAAAGTTGTTGTCAAGAAGACTAGCTTAGTTGATTTGACACTTTTGATTCCGAACAATATGTCTCAGATTCGACACCTTGATAATAATAAAATTTTAAAAGTAAAAAATAAAAATGCTGAAAGTTTCTCAATTTTCTGTTGAATTTACTTGTGGGGTTTCCCCGAAATTCTTTTAAGGATGGAAAGTTTATGTTACTTATGCTTTGAGAATGTGGTCTAGTCTTAATTTGCACAATCTAAGCTGATTCAGTTTCCTTTTTCTATTTATTCTTTATTAAAAAAAAACTGTAAGTGGTAAATCGTTTCCAGCATCTTGAGGAAACTACAAAGCATGTGAATACTGTTTTTTTTAGTTACATGACATCATGTGTGTCATGATGATATTTTGGTTGGCGTGTGTGCTTGTGTGATTTTCTTTCTTAAAATGAAATCTTTGAATTGTGCAGGTGAGAAAGTGAAAGAGGTTCCTGTTATAAGAATTTATGGGTCAACTCCAGCCGGTCAAAAAACTTGCTTGCATATCCATAATGTAAGGCCCCTTTTAGTTTGAATCTACTAATGTCATTACACCAAGTCTTTACCTAAAAAGGATAGGCATTGTTGAGTTTTGTAAAATTATTGAGTTTGTGAAATGATTGAGCTGATTATATAGTGAAGCACTACTCATTAAGGATAAGATGGGAAACTACTAAATGGATAAGTGCTCTCCTAAGTCTTTGTTTCAAACCAATTAAATCTTATTTCAAGTAGGGGGGGGGGTATAATTGATGGTTCTGTTAAAATGCTTTGCAAAGTGTCATTTCTTTTACATGTGGCGTCCTTTTATAACATTTAGTTATTTGATGTGGCGCTTTCTATCATGCAGGTTTTGCCTTATCTTTATGTTCCGTGTTCGGATTTCTTACTCCATCCAGGTCAAGAAGGTACTCTACATGTTGGCTACTGGTATCATAAGATGTATAGTTTATCTGACTATTTCATGATAGAATATGGTAAAAGCTAGGTTGGATGCTCAAAGGGTTTATGTAGGAAATTGGGAAACTTATCTGCATTGAATTTTTATTCCTTTGAGTCTTTTGGTTTTATTCTTGTGTGATCTTTAGTCTTTGATTTTTAGCTGTACTTAATAATGGGCATGACCGCATGGTATTCAAACTTCTCCAGCTCAGTTTTACAAGCATCTCATAAGTATTCTGCTGCATAGAAGAATGTGAATGTCTGTTTATTGAGACATAGGATTTTTATTTTAATTCATTTTACTTTATAGTCATTTCTTAAGATTCTTTGTCATCTCTACAACCACCGTGTTAGTTATACATTTCTTATGCACTTGTTTTCTTTGAAGTGCTGATGAAATGGCCCATTTGTTACTATATTACATTTTTAATAAATGATGTTGTAGTAGCCATTTTAGGTTGTTTAGTTTTCCTGTTTATGTCCATTGTTAAACTATCTCTTGATATTCCTAGGCAATGGATGCACACATTTGATCAGCCGTGCAATGGAAAAAGCACTGAAGGTGTGTGGCTGTGTTTTGAATGGCTACTAGGTGATAGCCTAAATGCTTGCTGGCATTATTCACGTGCTTTCTTTTTTGCATCTTACAGCTTAAAAGCAATGCTGGCTCGAAACGTCAGCACGTGCACAGTTGCAGTCTAGTCAGAGCAAAGAAGTTCTATGGATATCATTCTTCAGAGGAGTTATTTGCCAAAATTTATTTGTATCCTGATTTTCTTTCCCAATCTGTGAGCTAGGATTTGTTCAATTGATTAAGAAAAATTGCAGTTGTGTTCTATTATTATTGTCTCTATCTGAATCTTTTTCAATCACTATAAATCTGGTCTGGATTAACGAGTTTCCTTTTATGATTATTCAGTTGTTACCTCAATTATTTTTTCATTGTCACTCTTTTCTTTCTTTAATCCTCTACTTTACTGGTGATTTATTCTTGGAGTTTGTGGATGAACTCCTTGACACGTATATAGATATTATCCGCAAGACGTTTCCAGGGCTTCCAAGCTTTTTCTGGTACACATTTTGAGCCCCTCAACTATGCTTATGTTGTTGTTTCGCTTTCATTAGAGTGGGAAAAAGAGATTATAGTTGGAATCATTCTCAACTCTTTTTCCAGAGTTTCCTGTGATACCCTGAATTTTTTGTGCTTACGTGTCTAGCATGCCTACATGTTATTATGTGTATTAATTGACTTTCGTAGGTCATATGTTGTGCACGTTATTTGTTTAGGGCGTAGAGGTGTGTTTGGTTAGTTGGGGGACTTGAGTGTAGATACTAAGAAGATGTGGGAGTGTTTTGTTAAGGAATTGAGAGGTAGTTTGTGGGGGGTTATTGCTGGAGTTTTTAGAAGTTGGAAGGGGTTAGAAATAGAAGAGGAGAGAAAAGGGAGAAAACAGATTTTCTGGCAGAACTGTGAGGCTGTGAGAGGATTGACTTTTGAGATAGTAGACGGAGTCCATTTTCCGTGAGTGATAGTGCATTTCGAAGAGGACTGATAGAGCTGCGCTTGGGATTCGACGGAATGGCATTTTGAGTTCTGGATTTCGAGTTATAGCCTTGGGAAGTCAGTGCTTTGAATCTGGAAAGTCCTGCATTAGTGTATTTTTTGAGGTTTTGATCTAAGATTGATAAGGTAAGGACCCTTCACCCTTGTTTTTTTTTTAATTCAAAAGCATGAAAGTATGTATTTTCAGAACTGAAGTCATGTTTTATTCATTGATTTTAATGCATAAAAATTGATGGAGTATTGTAGAAGATACTTATATGAACTCTATGTTTAGTTGAAATTTATATTCTTATGTGATTATGCAGATTATGTTTTATGGATTTTTAGTCTTGTTTATGTTAGTAGTTTCAGCAGTATTTAGTAGTTAGTAGTATCATGAGGTAGTATCTTGCGGGATTCCACTGACCTAGATGTCATGCGGGATGGACTAGTAGACTATGATTTTCTCCATGTGGTAGTACCTCGTGGGGCTAGAAGCCACCGGAACCGATCAACCGGTGAGGGAGATAGCATGTAGGAATGGATTGAGATATAGCAGACTCAGAAGGCCTCGGCCCTATGAGAAGAATAGGAGAAGTTAGAAAGTGGCAAGTTCAGTAGCTAGAAGTGTACTAGAATAATTGTATGTGCTAGGTGTTATATGTTATGTGAAGTTAGTATTTTTTTTAGGTTGGAACTTTGTGGGAATTTCAAAAGTGTTTTCAATGTTGAAATGTACTGTTTTTGCCCTGCACTGAACCTCAGCAGATCGGTTAGGTCAACTGGAAGACTATATACTGGGGCTAATTGCGGGCGACTGGTGGTCGATGTCGGTCTACCGGTGTGGTTTGCCACTCGACCGGAGTGCTTCGGATGACCTTGGGTCGACCGAAGTGCTCTATCTATTGTCCGGTGTTTTTGGAAATGTTTCTGCTTTCATCTAGGTCGACCGGAGCTTTTTTTTTGATAAACTCTGGTTTTGTTAGTTATGTTTTCAAGTTTAGTATGTTTCTGTTTATGTAAAGCTTTTGCAAGATATTTCAAGTGTTTTGAGATGGATTTCAAGTAAAGTAAAGTATGCATGGATTCACATGTTTTTGGGTAAACGAGAATATGTTTTTAGAGTCTAACAGTGCTTCATCCCAAGGGTGTTGGGGACCTTACTGAGCCAGTTTAGTGGCTCATCCCTTATTAACATTTTGCAGGTAAGCAGGTGGTGGATAAGGTTTATGAGCCATGGATCGAGGAGAGACTTTGTTGATAGTTTTGATGTGATAGTTAGGTTGTTTTACCTTTTGGACCTTGTTATTTATTTATGGTTTGTAAGACTTATGTTTACCTTGTAAGACTTGAGATCTTTTAAGTTGTAATGAAGTTTACTTTTGGGAATTTAGTATTTATGTTTGAGGGTTCGGTGTCTCATTGGTAGATGACACGCTAACCGGTCATCCCCAGGTCACGGGGTGTGACATTAACCATGCATTTTCAATGTCTACTTCGGAACTTTCAATTTCTACAAACATTCAATACTCGGCCAAATCGCCTTTGTTAAATTTCTTTTGCCATAATCGTCAACTTGTGTGTTGATCTTTTTTTGAAAAACTTTTTTCTGTTTTATTAGAATTTAGGAATTATCTTGGCTGGGGTAAACAGTTTGTTAACCTTATTGATTTCATAATTACATTTACATGCATTAGAATCGATAATTGAGATGCTCTGATACTGATTTCCTTTCCTTGCATATGTGAATGTTGTTCAAAGCTGGACATGAATAGAAACTATTTCTGCATAAAAGACCAGAAAGAAGGGAGTCATAATGTGTTCTCTACTTACTCTCTGTTTTTTATCCCCGTATTTGTTTCTAGTGCGGAACTGCCGTTGGAATTTTTTCATTGCCCAACAAGAAAAGCCCATGCCCAAATAAATATAATGCATAATCGATTTTTATCAGATAACTTTTGTTTGTTTAAGAAGGGTGCTAGTCTATTTATTGGTATCTATTCTCATGTAATGATGAGAATTTGGTGCAGGAAGGAGCTGTTCTGGACAAAGTTATACAGCCCCATGAATCACATATTCCTTTTATTCTGCAATTCCTTGTAAGTATTATGCTGTTTTAGTTTATTATTTTTTAGGTCCTTTTTTTAATTCTAGCCGATATTCTGTTACATTTGTTATTTAGTTTTGCCTTTGGGTAAGACATTTTTGACTATTTTTCTGTTAATCAAACTTCACTGTTTGACGAGTTTTTCAAAGGGATGACCACCACCACCACTAGTATTTTAATCTCCCTACCAATATATCCTTATGGAACTCGGGCTTTGTTTTGGTTCAGCAGCAGTTGCTTTTGGAGCATAGTTGAAGTAATAAGCTACCTTTGTGTTTGTTGTGTTTATTGTTGTGTTGTATGTTTGGAATCTTCTCTGATCTGTCACTTTCTTGTTACTGCCTCCTTTATTAACTTGCCCTATAGGACTATAGACCATCTCATAGGCAACTTAAGTCATCTAGAGTCAGGTTTAGTCTGGCTTCAACAAGCTCTAAATTTCGACTACTTTGTTACCACCATGATGTATTTTGAGAATTTGTCTTAACATTCATGAAAACTTGAGTGTGTTAATATCGGCATGTCAGTTTGCGCAATCGGCGGTGGATATGGTCATTGTAAAATGCTTACTGAATAGGTTAATTGGTCTTCGTCCTGATTACCACAGAGCTGCAAAATTCTACACTCGATGGCTTATATAGTTTCATTATCGTATATACTTATAATGGTTGTAAATATTGCAATATTTCTCATCTACCCATCAACTGTGATAAGCGTAGCCTTGATCCTGATATTAAAGAAGATGATCAGCTTTTTTGAATTTCTGAAGTCACCTCTTTGAAATTTTCTTGATCTTCATTGTCTTCAAAAGTTTATGAATGTGCACTACTTTTGTGCCAAAAACATACAGGTTGATTACAATTTGTACGGGATGGGTTTTATACATGTGTCAAAACTTAAATTCCGCCATCCAATACCTGAAGTTTTCTCTCGGAAGAAGTCTGCTTATAATGGCCAACAGGGAGAGGTGACAGATCAGCCCCCTGGCACTTCTGGAAGTACTAAGGTTAATTATTGGTCTCAGTTTGATGCTTTGGAAAGTTAAGTGCTTTCTTGATTAGAAATAATGGTTCCCTTTGTTTTCACAACTTCCCATTAGGCAGATTTAAGTGGTGACCATGGTTTAGTTTCACCAATTTGGACTTCTTCTACAATTCCAAATGAATGGATTTGGCAATCCTGGAGTCAGCCTGATGCTCCAACAAACCAAGACCTGTCCCTGGTTAAACGTCAAAGCAACTCCGAACTCGAGGGGGATGCTGTTGTGGAAGGTCTTTTGGTGTTTCCAGCTGTCTCTGAAAATTTACCCCCTTTCTACTGTATTTTTTTTTAGCTAAAGTAACCATTTACTTAATATTTGCAGATATTCACAATCAGCTATTTATTTCGTACACGCCCCTTTCACAGACTCATTCTGATGTGAAAATGGTTCAGTCTTTAATACCTATTTGGGAGGTATGTTTTGTGCTGTATTAGATGCTTGCTTCATACATATAATTGATGGCAATTTATGAGAAGTCGCTCCTTTCTCTTACAGGAAGAGTTTGAAAGAACTGGAATACAGGGGCCCGTAATTCCTCCTGATCCTGGAAAGCCGCTTCCAGAAGATGGTTTAAGGATGCTTTCAAACAGACTTGAGATGGAAAATTTACTTGCTGTTTTGACTGCTATTGCAGAAAATCAATCTCTTTCTCAGGAGTCAATCGATTCTTTGACTCACATGGGCTATTTGACTGAAAACGTTGACTTTGAACACAAAGATGAAGAAGAACTAAAATGTTCTTTAAGAAGAGGCAAATTAGGACTGCCTTCGTTGGGGAGTTCATCCTCTGGAATCACTGATAATAAAAAGCTTGATGAAGGAGAAAATCCTCCTAATATGAAGGTATTTGTTTATTAACTCTTTTACTTCTATACTTCTCTTTCCCAGTATACATGTGTCTCAAGATGGAGAAAATTGTGGGTTTCTTCATTCAGCATTCGAGTTTGGTGATTATGACATCCACTGTCATTTTATTTTTCTCCTGACTGAGCTTTTCCATATGTGTCGATTACTGGTTATTGATTAATTGAAGTTCAAATCACCATATGGTCTACTAGTCTGCCTCCTTTGGTTTATTCAATAAGGTCCAAATTTTTTGTCATCGTATTTTAGAGTTTTTATCTTTTGATTTGGACTTAGTAATGGAAAAATATAGAAATTTGGAATGGAGGACTGTCATGTTAGATTTTAGTTTTTGGGACAAATAGGACAAAATTAATAAATCTGAGAACATGCTGGAAATGCCTTAACCCAAATTAATATCTGATTATTCGGAATCTAATACTTGAATTTTGGATGTATACTTCTATGCGACTCTTTTAAGGTATCCAGCAATTACCGATAGTGATTCTGTATTTATATCCCAATATGCTCTGAAACAAGTAGTAATTATGGGTTCTTACGCTTTTGTCGTTATTGTACTCAACTAGCTTGGTTTTGAATGATTTTGAAGAAACTATTGCAACTTGGTATTATTAGTTCTTAACTTTTGGCTTCTCTACTTTTTATCTGAAATTTTTATGATCAATTTAGGTTTCAGATAACGATGCTTTGAGGCTTTTGAAGTGGCTTGCATCTTCTCAAGCTGTAGAAGATATCAATTCTGATGAAGAACTTGCTCATCAGACTATTCTCGGTCCCTTGTTGCCCGCAACAACGATGGACAAAGTGTTGGAGAGAGCTAATACAGATTTTGAGAACCAATCTCAACAAGAATGTCAAGACATTCTCGATTCTGTTGAGGATGTAACTGATACTGAGGGACCTTATGTGAGGAACTGTGATTTTAATGATCATAAATCTTCATGCCATACTTCATCTATTGACGCAATTCCTCAAGTAGATGGCTCCACAGATGATCCTAAGGAACTCACTTTTGGTGGTAAGCTGTCGTCTGAAGTAAACTGCAAAATAGGGACTTCTTCCAGTAGCCATTTACAGCATGGTGGTTTAAGCATTATCGGTGACCGCAAAAGAAAGAGACAATCATGGGGTTCTTTACCTGTTTCTTCAAGTTCAAACAGACATCAAACTTCTAATTCTGACATTGTTGAAGTGATTGGTAAATCTGATGGTCAGGCAAAAGTCCAGATAGAAAGCCCTTTATGGGAGAAAATTAAGGAAGACAAAGATCCCCATTTTGTGATGGATAGTGTAGATAGTGATGGTAATTACACAGGCGTAGCTAATACATTACTCGGATGCTCTATGAGAGATCTGATGAGAAAAAAGAGATGCTATAGGACAGAGCTAGCTGAACGTAGTGATTCTCATGGGAAGTACGAAGTAGACACATCTCTGCGTGCAGAACTGAGAATTGATGAAAGAATTAGCAGATCTCTTGCTCGTACCGAAGAATTAGTAGAATATCATGACTGCAACATTCCTGGAGTTCAGTTTTCTAAGGTTTCTGAAATAAAATTTCCTAAGGGTTACTCTTCTCTGCATGATAAGTGCCCTGTTGCCTCTGTAAGTGACCAAGTCCAGGCGACAAACTTGTCCAAAGTTGGACAACCATGTTCTTCTAATGGAATTGAATTTGGGCCTGATGATGGAGAAAATACAGGTCTCTCTTTTCTTGGAGCGTGTGAGAAGGCATCGCATTTTCTTACTCTTGAAAATGACAAGTCTGCAGTCTCCAAGGGGCATGATGGAAGTGCAGATCATAAGTTTAAAATTTCCCTTGGTGGAGAATTCCCCCTACTGAGTGTGGTCGGCTCAAGTTGCCAATCCAGCTGTCCAGCTGAAGGTGACACTTCGAGCAAAGGTAGGTCAATGGTAAATTCTGCCTGCAAGAGCAGGATTTCTGTTCAGGAGCCTTCTGGAAATTCAGATCAGAATCTTTGGGCTACAAGGGCATCAACTGGAATAACTCTTGTACAGCCTGATATTGAGATCGATAGGCATTATCAGACCAAGAATCAGACCCTCCGTCTCTGCCGGTCAATATCCTTGACTGTTAACATGAGAGTAGAAGAGCCTTCGGAACTCATGGGCCTGACCTTCTGTAAGAAACCCCCGGTTATAGAATCGACAGATGATCTTGGGAGAACTTCGGCATCATCGCTCTTTACAACACAGGGTCCTCCCGTGGGCAAAGAAAATGAAAGAATACGTCATCAGGATGTAATATTAAATGATTTACCTCATTTCTTCTTGAGGGACCAACTAGACAAAAGAGAACTCCAAAACTTGAGCTGTGAGAGAGAGAACTCCACTGATAATCAACAATCAGTAATGGGCGTCCCTGTTCACTATCAGAATGATGGCTCCCACTTATATATGTTGACCCCTATTCTCTCACCTCCGTCTATGGAATCTGTTAGCAGATGGCTTTCTGATGGAAGAGATCCTTCATCTATAAGCATGTCAGTGCCACCAGTTTCGGCTGCATCACCTGACAATTTGTACAGTGACATAGTGGATTCACAAGGTTCTTTATCTGAAGCCTGTAACTCATCCTCACCTGAGTCTTCTACCAGATGTATTTTGGATTGCAATCTGGACAATTCAGATCAGCAAAATCAAGAAAAAACTAGGAAACCAATGGAGCCAGATCATGATAAGGTAATAACAACAAAGAAAAATGAAGTTGAAAATTTGAAATTCAAGCCATCAACTGGAAGCTCACAAGAAATGTCTCAGTTATCAGGCCCAGATATGAAATCAAAATTGACTCCTGTAAGTCAAATTGGTTTTCGGGACCCTGCAAGTGTCGGTTGTGGACAGCAGCTAACTATACTGAGTATTGAGGTCCAAGCAGAATCTAGGGGAGATTTGAGACCTGATCCTCGATTTGATGCCATTAATATCATTACTCTAGTTGTTCAAGAAGATAATGATTCTACAGCTGATGCTTTTGTACTTCTACGCTGTAACACGGGTACGTGTAAACAAAACCTTGATGGAATATCAGATTGCAAGGTGGTGATTTTCCCTGAAGAGAAACATTTGGTTAGCCATTTTGTGAAGATGATATGTTCCTTTAATCCGGATATACTAATGGGATGGGATATTCAAATGGGTTCCCTTGGTTTTCTGGCTGAAAGGGCTGCATATCTTGGAATTGGTTTGCTAAATAACATATCTCGAACACCATCAAGGAACAGTATAACTTCAGAAGATTTTAGTTCTTCTGGGAAAGAGATGCCTAATGATATGCTAACAAAAGAGGTTGCTGCTGATTCTGTGCCTCTGGAAGATGCTATTATTGAGGATGAATGGGGCCGAACTCATGCTAGTGGTGTCCATGTTAGTGGTCGGATTGTTCTAAATGTTTGGCGACTGATGCGCAATGAAGTTAAGCTTAATATGTACACAATGGAAGCTGTGGCTGATGCTGTTTTAAGGAAGAAGATACCGTCCATCCCTTGCAAGGTACTCGCAAAATGGTTTTCAAGTGGTCCTGGGACGTGCAAGATATCGTTGCGTGGAGTATGTTCTAGAGAGAGCAAAGTTGAACCTTCAGCTCATGAATCAACTTGATATGATAAACCGAACATCAGAACTCGCTAGAGTGTTTGGTATTGACTTCTTTTCGGTTCTCTCTCGCGGTTCCCAGTTTCGTGTAGAATCTATGTTTCTAAGACTGGCACATTCCCAGAACTACATTGCAATTTCCCCTGGAAACCGACAAGTTGCTTATCAACCTGCAATGGAATGTCTACCACTTGTGATGGAACCAGAATCTGGATTTTATGCAGACCCAGTGGTTGTTCTGGATTTTCAGTCTCTGTATCCATCAATGATAATTGCATATAACCTTTGCTTTTGTACGTGCCTTGGAAAAATTTTACCTGCAAAGGAAAAAACCCTCGGTGTTGGTTCTTATTTGCCAGATTTCAAATTTCTGCAGAAGTTACAGCATGAGATACTGTTTACCCCCAACGGAGTTATGTATGTACCTTCAAAGGTTCGTAAAGGGGTACTGCCTCGCTTGTTAGAAGAAATATTGTCAACTAGAATCATGGTGAAACAAGCAATGAAGAAGTTAGCGCCTTCACAACAAGTGCTTCACCGTATATTTGACGCAAGACAACTTGCCTTGAAGTTAATATCAAATGTAACATATGGTTATACAGCTGCGGGATTTAGTGGACGAATGCCCTGTGCTGAACTTGCTGATAGTATTGTCCAATGTGCACGAAGAACATTAGAAACATCTATTTTATTCGTAAACAACCATGACAAATGGAAAGCAAGAGTTATCTATGGTGATACTGATAGGTGAGTTGATCTTAACTTATATTAGTACTGTATTAAACGACTGAAATTTCTGGTGTTTCTTACACATGCAGTGTGAAGAATCATATTCTTTTGTACTTGAGAGTTTTACTGACTAGAAAATTTTCCATCATGCAGCATGTTTGTTCTCCTCAAGGGACGATCTCGCAAAGAAGCCTTTGAAATTGGTAATGAAATCGCAGCTGCAGTAAGTGCAATGAATCCATGTCCAGTCACTTTAAAGATGGAAAAGGTGTATCATCCATGCTTCCTCCTTACTAAAAAGAGATATGTTGGTTATAGTTACGAGAGCCCGGACCAAAGCAAACCAAAATTTGATGCGAAAGGTATCGAGACAGTACGGAGAGATACTTGTGGGGCTGTAGCCAAAACTATGGAGCAGTCGCTAAGAATCTTCTTTGAACATCAAGATATTGATAAGGTAACATGTAATGGGACTGATTCCTTCCTTGAAAAAAACATTATTGAAGTATAGTAATGCAATGCTCAATTTCACTTTGATTGTATGGATCTAGACCCTAAATTGTTGAATTATGAACGGTGAAAATAGTTAGCATCTGTGGCCTTTGAACTCGTAATATTTTTGCATGTTTCCATACCCTATTAATCTACCATCTAAATAAAGATCTTATGTTGTTCATTCCTGAACTCTTGCAGAATTGAGTTTACGTTGCATGAAAACTTGATATCTCCTTCGGTGATTATTGGGATGTGCATCCTTGAATATGAAAAGGATATCGTTCCAGCATAATTTTTCTTGTAGACATTTAATTGTGCCTAGAGTGATGTCAAACGTAAAAAGAAGATTGTTGTGGTTAATAATTGTGTTTTTTCTGTTTATAGTGGGGAATATAGCAAACTAGGCTATATTACAAATGCTCGTCTTTGCTGCTGCTTAGTATCATCAGGAAAAAATGTGCCATTTTGTTCACTTTTAACTTTGCATGTCGGGGTTTTTATAGCTCTAGTTTGTTTGCTTGACCAAGTTGTTCAAGTCATTTCTTATTATACATTGCTGGAAGGCGTTGTAAATGCTTTTTGCAGTTTTAGGGTTATGCATGACTTTCTATGTATATCTAATTATTGCTAGCAGGTCAAGTTATACTTGCTGCGTCAATGGAGACGTATTATATCCGGCAAGATCTCTCTTCAGGATTTTGTTTTCGCAAAGGAGGTTCGTTTAGGTACTTATAGTGCACGGTCATCTTCACTTCCTCCAGCAGCAATTGTTGCGACAAAAGCAATGAAATCTGACCCCAGGGCAGAACCACGCTATGCAGAGCGAATGCCTTATGTTGTAGTTCATGGCGAACCAGGAGCCCGCTTGGTTGATATGGTTGTGGATCCACTGGACCTTTTAGCCCTTGATTCCATTTTCAGATTAAACGATGTCTATTATATTACGAAGCAGATAATTCCGGCTCTGCAACGTGTTTTTGGTCTTGTTGGAGCTGACTTGAACCAATGGTATTCTGAATTGCCTCGTCCAGAAAGGGAAGCTGTTGGTAGACGTCATTTATTTGCTTCTAATTCACATCGAACTAGAATTGATTTTTACTACCTTTCAAAGCACTGTGTTATCTGCGGTACCATGGTCCAAGGATCGTCCTATCTCTGTCAAAACTGTTCCATGAGTGAGGCAACTGTTGCTATAGCTTTGACAGGAAGAACTGCCAAACTGGAAAGGGATATTCAACATCTTGCTGCCGTAAGTATTTTAACTAGAACTTGTACTAGTTTTAAATGGCTCTATAGTTAAGAAAATGTCTCTCTAATTCCCTAAGGTTTACTTCCTTCAGAAGTTCTCTATGCTGAACCAAGAACGGAACCAAGGGAGGTGGCAGCTAGTGCCCCAAAATTTTATAAAAAAAATCCGTTTTTTCTCTGTAACAGTTGCAATTTTCAGAAAATTTGCTAAAAACTGTATCTTTCGCCTCCCTCTGGGGATTACGTAAAATTTTATTGCATTGTCCACTCTTATATAGAGCATGTCCACACAATATGAAGTTTGTGGTTTTGTTTCTGAGTCATTGAATGGTGTTGGCCTTGTCTTACAGATATGCCGGCATTGTGGAGGTGGAGATTGGATCATAGAAAGCGGTGTGAAGTGCACATCCCTTGCGTGCCCTGTTTTTTACGAGAGGAGAAAGGTTCAGAAAGAGCTGAAGTCAATTTCTGGTGTTGCTACAGAATTTGGTTTCTATCCGAATTGTATGGTTGAATGGTTCTGAATTTATACATTTCTTTTACTGCTCAGCTTCTGGAAGATGAGACATAATGAAGTTTGAGATTTGAGAATATTATGTTTATATATGTAAACAAAAGCTAATAACTTATAGTTTTGATCAATTATAGCACACAGCAAAGCTATGTATCTTGTTTGTAGTCTATAGCAGAATGATGTTTGTTCTGTATGATACTTGTTAAATATGTGAATAAATACATTGCTTGATTATATGGATCTTGCATAATTGTAGGATATTATTATGTACAACTTAATTATAAGAATTAAACTACCTAGTTTATAGCATTGATTATACTTTGCATGACTGCCAGATGTCTAGATACGTATGACGTCTTTCTACTCAAGGATGCGGCATATGGATCCTCATCCATCTCCAATGACGGAGCTGGGCCAGATGGAGGAGGCGGAGCCGGGACTGCCTCATTGCCATCCTTAACTATGACTCTCGAATCTAATAGTAATTTTTATATATATAAAAGAAAAAAAAAACATAATTATGGATCAAATTGAAGTTATTCTAAAACAGTAGGGGGGATTATACTCCAAAATAAATATAACATTTTTCTTTTCCCTTTTCCATCAGGGTTTAAGCTCTATATCTTCTTTCCCCCTTTAATATGTCAGGGTTTAAACCCTCACTTCCCTGTTAACCTCCAAAATGCTCCTCCTCCTCTTCCGACGCCTTAGACCCCACCACCACCACCATCTCCATCTCCGCCGTCACCATTGTAGAATACCCATATTACCCTTCTCTTCTTCTCCTGAATCCCACTCCCCACCCTCCTCGCCGACACCAACCTCTCTCTCAGCTCGGATGAGCTTTGTCTTCGACCAAATTGACGCCATCGAAAAAGAACGCTCCGAGAAAGACCAAACCCTACAACGTATCCGTGCTTGGCGCGAATCCAAAAAACAACAATCCCAATCCTCCTATGTTCCCCCGGTGTCTACTACAGTCTCCTCCTCTGTGGCGCCAGTATCTCCGGAGGTGAAGGTGGACCCGGACCCGGACCCGGAGGAGGCAGTGAATGAATGTAATAATTTAGGGTTATTGTTGAATGGTGATAAGAGGAAAGTGGAGATAGTACATCCGTGGCCAGAATGGATTGAATGGATGGAGAGGTTATTACAGCAGAATTATTTTGATCATAAAAGGAAAGATGAGGATGGAATGATGGAGAATTTGGGGTTTAATTTATCCGAGATTGAGGCGGAGGAGGATGGTTTTGATTTTGCTAGGGATTTCAAGACTGTTCAGACTGCTGTTCTTAATTTCGGCAAGGATCGGTTTGATATATTAAGGTCTTTTAATCCGTTTACTCCATAGATAATATACATTGCACTTGCACACACTTTCTGCATTCTTTAAAAAATGATTGAAAATGGATGTCATGATGGAGTACAGGAAATCTTGTCTTGATTAGATGTAAAAGTTACGAAATTTAGTTTTGATAATTGTTGTGTGAGGGAAGAAAAAAGGTTTTTGGATGAATGTGACATAATGAAATTTTTTTCACACTAGTTCGTGCTGTTTTCCTAATCTTCTACTCCCTCCATCCCAAAATAATAATTAACATTTGGACTTTTCACATAAATTAAAAAGTTCCTAAAAACAATAAGATTTAAAGTCAAAGAACTAATATATCCTCATTAACTACTTCTTGACAATTGAAAATTGGAAGAGTGGTTATAAGAAGAGGGTTAAAAATGGTATAGTTCATTTAATGTTCATTGATATTGCAAATGTTAACATTATTTTGGGAAAATTTTGAATTTGAAATGTTAACCTCATTTTGGGATGGAGGTAGTAATAGATTAGGATTGGCATTCTTTCTACGGTCATTGAATGTATAGAACTGTTTTTACTATAGAGCTCTTGCAAGTTATTGAAGGTTTTTACATGCTCAAGAATGTATCTTTTTCATATTTATGGATTTAATTTTAATGACCTTGAATTCTCTCTGGTTTGCTATATTGTCGGTTCCCTATGTTGGGCAGAAATGACTTGTTCAATCTCGCAAATGAACTTTCAAGTAACAGGACTATTAGTTGATAACACATTTTTTTGGTTCTCGTCTCTTCTAGTGTCTATCTATCTGACTAGTGACTTACACTCATGGGATCCTAAATAGCATATTCTGCCTAAAAAAATTATGTACTATACCATAAATAGCACTAGGCAACTTGTATAAATGTTTACACCTTGTGGAAGCACAAATTGCGTTTCTGCAATGTCTCACTTTTACACACTGATTTGAATAAATTGGTGTTATTGTTTATTCACTTTTGCTTGATAGGCACTTAGGTCGATAATTGATTTCAGGTCATTGTCGAGGCAGGATCTTCAAATTTTGGTTGGTTATGGATGCCCCAGTGCAGACAAGAAGGTGGTTTTCTCTTCAAAATTATTGAGGAAACTCGTTCACTTGGATGAGGGTGATGTAAGTTGGAATTATTTGGGTTTTCAAAATATTTTATGTAGAAGTGAGCAATCGGTACTACTTGTTATTCAGTTCTGGTTATTTAAAAGAATCATCCCTTCTCATTTATGCCATATAAATGAAACTAAGATATCCTTTTTTTATTTAGAAAAAAAAACCCATCCAATATGTCTAGGCATGTATAGACTTGAGCTAGTTATGTAACATGGACAAAGAGCTACTTTTGTTATCTACTCAAAGTATTGGTGATCTTTTGTATTTACTCTATTTTATACTATGATTATGAATGACTAGAGTAAATACCCAAAACAAATTATATTCATTTATTTCTTGTGACTGAAACAACGATCTCACACCAGAATACTAGATGTATACATCTCTTACTACGTCATTCTATGTGCATAGGCCAAGGCTTGAGATAGAGAGGGTTAATTTGTACTCTACATGGAAGAACGTTTTATCATCAATTATAAATACCGGTCCCCTTTTTTTTAGTCAGTAAATCATCTGAAAATGCACTTAGTACAAGAAAGAAATCTACATGTCTACTCACTCAAGTTGAATAAATAATGTACAAGCGGTATTGCGTCATCTCTTGTTTGAACTCCCAAGAATGAGTAGTTCGTTTTTGTATTTTCCTTGTTCAAAACTTAGTCGTGGAAGTGCTTTTTAGGAAGTGATTTTGTTTGATAGAACTTAGACTTCTCATTCATTGTCAATGAATTTTTCTACATAGCAGAATTTATTTTCTAGGTCAAGATTGGGGAGGTTAGAAAAATTGGAGTTGGTTGGGACAGAGACAAAGTAAGCCGTTCTTACCAAAGCTTGAGTAACCCTTCCTTCTTTTTATGCAGAAAACATCTCTAATGATAGAAATTTTACATTGTAACTTGTGCATTAATCCAAAGAAAGAAACATTCAATATGCAATAGAGGACATAGCAATAGAATATTAGTTAGAGTTTCTGTAGGGATTCCTTTTGTTTCTCAACATTTTGGTCATGCTTAAAGATGGAAACTTTTGCAGTTATATTTTATAGTTGGCTAATTTCAATAATTAGCACTTACACTTTAAAATTACAATTGCTGCGCTTGTTTTCAGGTATGTAGCTCCTGCAGTTTGCGAAGCTCTTGTGAAAGAGCTTATCTAGTTACAAATAAAGAGGATGAAGCAAGGACTATTGATGTTGTGCGTGTGTTGTTAACATATGGTTTTGATACAGTAAATGGCTCGGTCACAAATAAGCCTCTACTGAAAATGAAAAATCTAAAGACTGTTATTCGTAGATTGCTTCATGAGGTGGTGAAATTGAGTGCTGTACCAATTGATCCAAATCTTCCTCCTCCTGTTATTAAAAAACCTCCGCCAAAGGTGAAGCAACCACCTCCAACTCCAAAGAGACGTGTTGGACGTGATGACATTGAAATGAAAAAGGGCGATTGGCTTTGTCCGAAGTATGTTACATTTCCATTTTAAACTCTTAACTTCCATTTTCTAGTTTTCTCTCTTTGAGATCAATAAGAGGGCTGAAGCTTTGCGGTGAATAGTCTCTTCATCTTTGTACATAATCATCTTAAAGCCTTTATGGAGATCATTCGTCCAAGGGATGCCTATATTTATTCCATCATCTCCAGGAAAACAACCGGCTACAGGGACTTGTTAAGTTTACCCTAAAATATTAGCCACGTAAATAAATATGCTTGGTGCTGCAGTTTGGATTCTCTAATTCTTGAAATCAGGCAACAGAATTCCACATTAAACTGGATCCTGTGTATTATTATATACACATTTTGTTTGTCTGACATGACAGTTTAATATGACCTTCCGTACATCTAAGCAACATTTAGCTTATAGCTAAATCCTTCATGTCTCTAACCATAACTAGAAGCTTGGATCTTTCATGTTTAGCAATATGAAAAACACCTTGCAGATAAACTTATCTCAACAACTGCAAGATACATCTTTTTGTTGGTCATGTGTTATAGGTGAAAGATCACTTATTCGATTACTTCTGGATAATGAATTCTTAGTTTGCCAACTATTGATGAGACTAGTGAATGTCAGGTACAATTACAATTTAAGGAAATGATGAACAATGCCAATTGCTGACGTAAACAACTTATTAGAGAATGAATGAAACACTTTTTTTAATGTATTTGGAGACAATTTAATTAACAATGAATTGTTAACGATTAGCTATTCTCTCAGGTGTGACTTCATGAATTTTGCAAAGAATTCAATATGCCTGCAATGTGATGCAAAACGTCCGAAGAGACAGCTGCTGCCAGGGGAATGGGAATGCCCCCAGTATGATTCCTCATTCCATTGTTTCTTTTTTCTCTTTGTTGCTTAATCTTGCCATGCAATTTCTGGTTTCATTACTATGTCCATCATACTATCATCCCCAATGAAATAATATTGGGTCCAACACCTATGCGTCGATCATCTGTGCATGCATATGCTCGCGAGTGAATGAGTGTTCATAGGTTCCTCTTTTTTTATTCCGGGACCCTCTTCCACATCTTTCCGAACTTCTCCTTGGGAACACCCTTAGAAAAAGCATGAAAACAAAATTATTATACTTTTGTAGTCAAATTGGCTCTCGAGGGAGATGCTTATTTGTAGTTGTTTTAATTGGTGAGTTTCTTTGTGAGACGCTCTCACTGTGTGCTCATTTATTTGCATATTTTCCTCTTCATTTGATTTTACTATGTTGGGGATGGATGGCATGGAAGATAAAAGTTCTTTATGGCATAAAATTTTACTTGGATTCCGTCCATCTTTTGCGTACTCATTTGTAGCTTGAAAGATTAGGTATATCAATTTAGTTTCACATTTTGATTCTAGAGTCCTAGATGGAAATTTAAAATCACTTTTGAGAGTTTATATATGTGTGTGTGTGTGTGTGTGTGTTTTGATGTTTATAATCAACCTATGCTTTTGCAGGTGTAATTTCTTGAATTATAGGAGAAATATGGTATGCTTCCATTGTGAACACAAACGCCCGCCTGATGAAACCATGGAGAGTCAAGTGCAAGAAAGGCAACGTGGTCCTAGGAGGCCAGAGAAAGTCCCTGACAGGCGAGAGTTCTCAAATGCATGGAATTTTGATTTTGACGACAATGAATCTGATGGAGCAGACATTGCTGCATTTGAGAATGCAGATTCTCAGAGGATGAATGAAGACTTCTCTCAAAATAGGGGCAGGGGACATGTAGATGGATATCATAAGGGAAACAGAGAAACTGGATTGCATGAAAAAGATTCTGATGTTGCTCCTTCGAATCCTGGAATTGGATTCAACGATTTTGATGATGAAGATGA
Organism: Vinca minor; assembly: GCA_026122235.1. Taxonomy (NCBI): domain Eukaryota; kingdom Viridiplantae; phylum Streptophyta; class Magnoliopsida; order Gentianales; family Apocynaceae; genus Vinca; species Vinca minor. The sequence goes on along the minus strand of JAOCZM010000100.1, from coordinate 1,873,076 downwards.
TGATCTGGACAGTTATGAATTGGAAACACCAAGTGGAGGACAGAAGCCTCCTCCTAGAGTTAACTTTTCTGAGCTCGAAGTTGATTCCATGTCTGAAGATGAAGAAACAACTGATCGTCGAGAATCCAATTGTCATGCACAAAATAGGCCGTCTAGATCAAGTCGTCAGAAAGTTCCTTCCTCCGAGGATGAAGTAGAGTTTGGCTCAGATGATGACCTCCCAGTTCATCCCAACTGGAAATCTAGTCACATCACGCAGTTTGATCAGAGAAGTAAAAGGAGAGGCGGTATGAGCTTTGGGTCAGACGATGAACTTAGCTCCGACCCTGATGACATTGAGCACGATTTTGGGTCCCGAAAGAAGAAAGGTAATAACCGGAGTAGTTCCAGAGGAGGAAATTCCGATTTTGAAGATGGATCTCTCTCTGATGTAGAACCCAGAAATAATACTCGTTTTGGCAGCAAAAATAGGCTTGGTAATAGAAATGGCCAACGGAGCTTCACAAGGGGAGGAAGTTTTGATTTCGAAGACTCTGATGTAGAATCCAACAGCAGCAGCAGCCGTTTTGGAAGAGGTGGTTTTGGTAATAAGGGCAATAAACATAGGAGTTTCCAAAGGGGGGGAAGTTCTGATTTCGAAGACTCTGACTTAGAATCCAACAGCCGCAGCCGTTATGGCAGAGGCGGTTTTGGCAATAAGGGCAATACACATGGGAGTTTCAGAAGGCGAGGAAATTCTGATAGTGAAGATGATTTCGAGTCCAATAATACGAGTCGTTTTGGCAGAGGTGGATTCAGGAATAGAGGAAACTCACGTTTTGACAGCAAAAGAAACTCCAGCAAGGAGAGTTTGGGAAGATCTTCACGCGGTTCTCATGGTAAAATGTCTGATGATGACTTTGGTGGCTTTAAAAAGAACGGTAGAAATGATGATTTTCGAAATTCTAGAAGCTCAAGAGCAGGGACTTATAAAGAGCGATCGGATAATCAAAGGGGGGATAGTTACTTGGATGATGATAGGTTTAGGAGACCTCGTGTAAACGTCAGATGAAAGTAACCTAGCAGTTTGGGGCAATGGGTGCAAGTGAACCGCTGATGTCAAATAGAGGACAAGTTTTTTACTTCTGCATGTGGCGTCTATAAGTCGGGCCTTCCTTCAAGTAAAATTCAGACTTTGCAGGCACAATCTGATCCGAAAATGGACTACTCTTATCAATGATGGGGATAGCGGATGCTCTAAAGCAATACTCAACTATGTGCCCCTCAAGTTCAATTTTGCAGTACTCATTCTTGCTTCTGTATTTGCCTCCAATTGTATGGTTTAAAGATAAAGTGATTTTGCTCGTGAATCTTTCCCATATTCAGATGTAACTTCAAAGTTCACAGGATCGTGGATCTGTTACTGGAAATGAAGTACATTTTGTATTGTAGGATTTTTTGCGACTTTGAAACCTCAACTGCAGCATGGCAGAGAAGTCTAATTTGCAGCATATGTGCAATTTATCTTTGGACGGCAAGCGACAATGGACGGTGGTGAGTTTTTTTTAAAAAATTTGATGAAGGCTGCGAAATGTTGAAGAAAAGGCTGCTGGGATGTCTCAAGTAACGAAGGACGGATTCCTTGAATCCATCTTTCATTTAAAGACGGATTTGAAGAACCTGTTCTTAGCCGATGACTTGGGTCCACATAAGCTAATGATGGGTTCAGTCCTTGAATGCAAAATGGATTCAAAGAATCTGTTCTTACCAATAATTAAGAAACAGCCATGTGCAGATCTTTCTCCATAATCAGTGTCATTCTGATAATAAAAAAAAAAAACTCTAAAGTTCCAATAGGCCCTTGGACATATACATGCTAATCCGTTAAGAGATAAAAGCCTCCATCTAGACTACAAGTCAGATTTTCAAGATATTGTTCCAAAATTTTTTGCAAAAAGCAGATGGGGAGAAATAACTGAACTCAATTGAATTTTAGTTGGTTTTTGCAGTGAAATGAAAGCCAAATACACCATGACTCACCCTGTACTAGTAATATGGCGAAGTAAGCTTGCATTGCCGCCTTAAGAGCAGGGCAAGAAGAGCAGCGGATCTAATTCCCCGAAGCTCACCCAGGGCAATAACCAAATCTACTCCTCACAACTCTTTTTTTCCAATCTCAAGTTTCGGCTGAAATTGATTTAGCACAGTACTAATAGTTACTCTACCAAGTGAAATAAAATGAAATTGCAACAAAATTGCTGTAAACCAAACAATTAACCCATTGTTTCAAAGGGCAACCCGCCACATTGCGCAAATAGTCCTGCAGGCCTTTGCTACTTTTCCTTTGGTAGGAAGAGAAATATGGGTACGGTTGACAAATAATTAGATCATTGAAATAAATAAATAAAAGAAAACTGAATTCGCTCAATTTACAGAAATTTCTCTTTTTCTCCTTTCCTAAATTTCTCAATTTGTATCCTAAAAAAGTCGGGGCTCAATGAATGAGCCTGTCTAACCAGAGACTGGGAATAAAAACACCACTGGTGAAGCAAGATCCTTTGCCAAGTGAAGAAATAGCTCAGCCGTAAATTGAATCCCTTTGAACAAATATCCCAATATCATTCAGCTAGCCGAACAAGAAGTTGAACACGTCCGTCAAGGAAATAATGCCTTCAACGCGCTTGCTTCCGGCCTCCACTATAACAAGTCTCCTAACCCCTGAAAGAACGCCCAATTTTTTTTTAATGCCAACGAGAAATGGATATATGACAATGAACAGCTAGTTGATAAATAGGCTGCTCAGTGATAAAAAAAAATAAAAAATAAACCAAGCAATCAAGATATGCAGGTAGGATGGTCGTTCCTTGAGACCCTAAACTCGATTTACATACCTTCTTTATACTACAATGAACTGAAAGAGAAAACAATTACCAGGAACTGCCAGGCGCTCCATGACTTTGTGCAGAGGATCAGAACGCAAACACATTTGACATCTCTGTCCATTGAAGAAACCATAAGGAGAGCTTGGATCTTGTCCCAGTTGTAATGCCTGCATAAGAGATCAAAAAAACACGTTGAGAAGATGAGACATCGAGAGAATAAATCAAGAAACTGCCTTTTGCTGAAAAAACTGGACATAAGAACACATCGTTCACTACTACGGCTAAAAGAAAAAATAAATTAAAAAAACAGAAACAGTAAGATGATGAGAACATGGATGAAACATCATTGAGCATGCTTTTGTTAGTCAAACACAGGAGGATGGAGGGAAGGCACATAATGCATAAACTAAAAAAATGCGCAATGAACAAGGAAAAGTGATATCACTTGGCAGATCAAAAGACAGGATAAAACATTTCATCCCTACAGTTTCCTGGCATAAAGCGTTTTCTTAGAGCAGAATCACAGATGAGTTTATTGAAAAGGGGAAGCAACATTATATTGGGATAGAATCTTGCAAGCAATTTTACTGTAAGTTTCTCTATTTCACTCATAATGACTCTATTCTTAAAGACTATATTTTAAAGTAAAATCAACACTAGTCCTTTTCAAAGTAAGAAGGGAGAGAAAATCAGCAATTTCAGCCATTAAAATAGATTAACTTCTAAAGTCACCTGGCGAATACTCAATTCATCAAGACGAATCTGCGCATATGCTCTGTCTTTTGCCAAAGCAGTAATGTCACTGTCCCAAAAGAAATGTACGTATATTAATTTTTACAAGACTCTAATTGTAACCCCCACCCCACCCCAAAAAAAAACAAAATGAAAATTTCAGCCGAAAAAATTACCTACGACAGTATATGTCCTGCAAGGAGCCGTTGTCATCCACTATAGGTACTGCACTAACTTCAGCTGCAAAACAAGTGGATGCATGCATCGCACAGGAGCATAAATTTAGTAGAGCAAAGCAGATATTACTATCATTTAAGAGAAGGTTCAGGTACGTAGAGAGATGAGAAAGACAATCCTGAAAAGCTAAGATGTTCCATAAGAGTAGCCCACTTAGGAAGTTCTTAAGAGAGAGAGAAATTCATACTTCATAATACAGAAGTAAATTCACAGCATTAGGTTAAAAGACAAATTCAAACTACCACAGACATGGTAACAAATGGAGCAAATTTCACTTTCGCAAACTACAAACATCTATTTTCAAATCTGCTTTAGAATTTACACTCTGTTGCTTAATTGTTCAAGCTAAGCTTAGTCAAATGAGAGTCGTCACATGTGAAGTAAATTTCACTTAGATGGAGTTCAAAGTATGGACATGTTAATTCTAGTGTTACTCCATCCACAGATTTAGCTCAAGTGCAAACTTACATGAGTAAAAACTTCAGCTGGCAAATGCAAAGATAATAAATCGAGCATGAAGAAGAAAATAAATGCAGCAAAAGAATTATTGGAAACAGAAATCTACTGCATGGAATAAATAAATGCACTAAAACCAGATTGTTGTTTCTTTGCACAGGAATATCCCTTAAAACAAAGTGAACGAAGGTTACAGAATCACCTTGAACTAAGAGAGAAAGCGCTGCATTTAGAGAGGCATTTGGTCTCAACATTGCCAATGGCTTTCCACTTGGATCACCAATTTTTGGTACCCAAGTACCCAATGGAAATGAACAGATTGGCTGCTGAAGTATGGGTAAGGAGCTAGAAGAATGTCGAAAATGCCGGCAAATACCTAACATTTACTCCAAGCATCAGTACAAATAAAAATACATATTTTAGCAACACATCAATGAATGACTTACATTTTAATATTCCAGATAGGCTAGCCACGTGAAGAAGCTGAGGAAATGAACTATCCTCTGACAATGAGTGAATTATGGGAATCGTTGCAACTTTGTTTGCCAAGAGTTGCAAAGCAACATCTTTTAAAGAATCATAAGGCCCAGCCTGCACAATGTATAAGCCATATGTTTGAGAAAAAAAGATATAGAAAACAGGAAGTACAGGAGCAGGAGCCCTTCAGTTAAAGCGTACTGATCCTTAGATAACTGCCCATAATCACAGTGAATTTCTAAGCCCCGCTTCATAGGTCCAAGTGTCCGCTAAATTATAACCGCGAAAAATAGATTGAACGAGCAAATACAAAATAATTAAATTCTTATCCAGAGAATTGTCAGCTCATAATGGAAATTGCTTACGTTGACAAGGCATCTCTGGTAGGATCTCAGACTTCCATCAATTTGTCGGTTAAGTTGCCATTTTCCTTCTTTCCAAGCTGATATTGTATGCGTCTCAAGCTCTTCCTCAGTTAAATTAGATCCATGGTTCCCAAGCTGCAGAAAGATGCAATTACAAAGTTTTGAGACAAGAATGAAAACCACCATTTCTTAACAGAAAGCTTGAAAACAAGAATGTCGTGGCATGCTTTGCGCCTTCAGAATAAAAACCAAAAATCCTCAAATCAAGGAGTACTTGCACATGCAAAGAAGTGGAAAAATCAACAATAGTCGAGTAAATGATCAAGCACAAAGTTTGACTGCTTCTCCATCTGTTAACTACAGTGTCTTACGATGCCAATAACCGATCTAATGATCAATTATATAACTGGTCCGCTTCTCCATTTTGTTAACTATACTGTCTCACACGATGGGTTTCAGTATCAAAAAATTTCGAAAGAAGAATACTGAGACATGCGAGTAATCCAATCTAAGAAGTAAAAGCCAAAAAGCTGCGGCCACAAATAAATGCATATCCAAAGAAAATGCCTAAAAAACAATGATAATGATCAAAATACATTATTAAAATTGAATTTTTCTTGTACTTATTTCATTATATAGCCTCAAGACGGCCATCAGTATTAACAAAAAACCACATAAATCAAAGCCTCCTTACACACTGGTAAGTGTATCTTAATTTGCCTAGGAAAATACCAGCCAAAATTGTCTCCCTTGTTCCATAGTAAAGCCAATTTCTTCTGTTTAAGCAAACGAATTTCTTCTGTTTAAGCAAACAAATTTCTTCTGTTTAAGAACCATTATCTACAAATAAGTGATCAAACAAAAGAAAACAACATTGGCAGAACATAAAAAATGATACCTCTCGAAGAATCAAGATGAAGTCTAAAGCACTCAGAACTCCAACAAACTGGCCCTTGCAAGAGTCCCATAATGGAGCAACATATATTCCCTATAAAAATATTAAATCAGATTCTGGCTACCAAAAATGAGGAAGAAAAGATACGCAACGTGAACAATATTTTAGATGACAAAGAAGATGGACAAAACAGGTAGTACAGAATTTGGATACAAAGTTCTATAAAGTGAAAAAAAAACAAATAAAAGAAAAAGGCACTGAAAACTACATTGATTGGTACTCAAAGTTGATGGTTCTTTATTTCCAATTATTACAAAGAGTACACTAGTCTTCATGACCTTGCCCTTTCAAACAACTACACTTGATTCATCTCCAGAAACCCAGATACTTTAGTTTGTAGCCGAACATTTCAAAGGACTCTTAAGCAGAGAAGCTGCGAGAATATTGCCATAATGTGTATAAGATTACTCTTAAAATCTAGGAGAATGCATAAACAGGCATATACAAACGACATATTACAAACATCAGTAAGACTCCTACAGATTCTGAAGTCAATTACACACCAAAGACAGCCCTCCAGAATCAGATGCCGGTTCCAACAATTAATAATCAAAGGCATGTAAAAAATGCAAAAAGTTACCTGCTCATAGAGAATATGAAAAGCCTGCTTCACAGGTAAATTTACATCCAAAGCAGTGACCTGAAATGGAATGAGATATAAAGTATAATTTCCCATACAGGCTGGCAATAAGAACAGTTCTTGGATAAAGAACTATTATAAAAGATTCGGTCATCAATACCTTGCCAGATTCCGGAAGCAATTCATAAGCAGTATGTGTTGACAAGAAACCGGAGATCCGTTGCCGAGAGAGCTCAATATCAGCCTGTGATATACTTGGAACTGCTTCCTGCAATATATCATCAAATGATATGGAATTTCTAGTAGCGAGTCTACAAGTTGCATGAAAAGTTTAGTCAAATGATTAGTATGAATGCTAGATTATCAGCACAATACAGGTACCAATCATCCTTTTGTCTGGATTCCCTTGGTACCATGCACTCATGTATTCATATGTGTATGCGTGAGAGAGTGTGTGTGTGTGTGTGAGAGAGAGAGAGAGCTCCGAACAAAATGATTACACAAATGCAATGTGTTGAAGTAGTTAACAACAGTAGAACCTATCTTGAGCCCTCAGCTGAAATCAATGTTTTAGGTTGCCTTCGGATAGAATATGAAAACTTCTAGCTGTAGTAGATTGGTTATTCCAGTATAAATTTTGTGTTCACCAATTAGAGCTTCTCCAGCAACCAAAAAGTACAAGGCTCTGTCCCCCCCCAACCCACAAACACAAGAAAAATCCCCAGTGAAGGAGGGATCCCAATCTCACCAGATATACTCCCCATCTCAACCATTATCTGACCTCATCTCATGTTCTCCAATCAGATAAATCATATAGGAAAAATAGAACATCAACAGAATAAATCAACCACCTTGATCCATTGCATCTATCTCCTTCTGAAGCTTAGAGCAAAAAAAGTGAGAGGCCAGAGAAAAGAGAAGTAGAGAGGAAGCGAGGGTGAGGCATAGTGACAATAGTTAAGTAGTGGCAAAAATGTCTGAAAGGAGGTCAGAAAGGAGGGGTTTGAAGCAGAGAAAGAGAGATTGAAGGAGAGTTGAGACTGTGGATGGCCAAAGCGTTGAGAGTGAGCTAAGAGAGGTGATGGTACAGGGAGGGGACAGATGCAAGACTTGAGCAAGAGGAGGTCGATCTGGAGTGCAAGAGTAGAAATAAAAGCAAGAGAGAGAGAGCGAAATTAGAGTAAAGAAGTTCCTCTTTTTATGGTTTTGGGTTTCAAGTACCAAATTTCTAGGTTATATATTAACCAAATAGAGTTTAAACACCAATCTAAACAGACCCATATATTTGGTTAATTATCAATCTACCATATTATTATTATTATTAATAATAATAATAATAATAATAATAATAATAATAATAATAATAATAATAATAGACACTGAGAGAATTATGATTCAGTCAGACAGAAAAGTAACACTGAATCGCCACAATAAAACAAGGAAGTGGCAAAAGGATTCGCTGAACGAGTCCTTCTGAAGAAACAAATCCAATCCAAAATATTCCAAGACTGAAATCAAAGTTACTTACAAGACGAAGAAAGGGATCATTGTCAACATCCATATTGGATCTACCAGGCACCTCGGGGCTAAAAAATGTAGGAATCATTTCAGGCTCCCTAGGCAAGAAAATAGTGTTCACAACACCATAATTTCCGCTTACAAATGGTTGGTTCTCATCATGCCTCCATTCCCCATCAACAAAGAATTTGTACTGCATAAAAGTTGAATGTTAAGTAATAAAAGACTTGATCACCAATAGCAAATGTAAAGTAGAATAGCACCAAATTTTAGGGAAGCCAAAATTGTTAACAAATGCAACAAAATTGCAAATTAACATGTCAGTGCACTAAGAAAATTGTTAAGGGCAGAAGTTTATCAGTCCCAGACTAGACATATTATATCAACTGTAAAAAATCTAATAATACCAAGTAATTACAAGTTAAAGCAATTCTTCAACTATTTCTATTTCCCTCCGTTCTTTTGATTGGCATAACTAAGTTGATTTCTAAGACCCTTATCATATTTGATAGCAGGATAGGAAGCATAAACCTAAGCTTGAATTGTTAAAAACAAATTCTCAAATTTAACATACTTCGAAACATGACGGGGAACTCGAATCTCTAAAGTTAGATACAGAACGCCTACCTGATGATATCCCGGAGTCAAGTTATAAATAACCTGAAACACTGTGGGGCAACCTTCCATAGGTGACATGAGTATGTGATCAGTCCACCTGCAGGGTAAGATATCGAACACAACCTTAATAAAAAAAAAATCAAGATATCCCAAAAGGCCAATTACATCAATCAAAAGAATAGTCAAGTTAAATATCCAATCAACCAATTCCCTCACCTGGTGAAAGAACCACTCAGATAGACCCTCCTTCCGCCATAAGGCCAAACGAATCGCGATGGTATCAACACCGTCCCTCCTCCTCCTCCTACTCCTCCCCCGGTAAAATTACCCCTCCCACTATCACCCCCCGTCGCAAACATCTTCTTAACCAATAATAATGAAATTACTACTAAATGATTAGTCCAATTTCACAACAAGAAACAACTATAACTAAGAGAACTCCCAAATACAAATTTCTCAGGTAATAAAATCCAAACAAAAAGGAAGAGAAAAAAAGAAGTTCTCTTTCGGGATCCTCCACGAAACAGCAGAGGACCCCCACCTATAAATCACTCATGCAATAGCTCAAAAGAACAAACCCTAATTGAATTCTCAATGGAAACCCTAAAAAAATCAATGCATGCAAAATCAATAAAACTTTAGTCCCTTAAAATTCAACACAATTCACCAAAAATGGAAAACAAAAAAAAAACAAAATTTAAGCTTTGATCTGAAGAGAATACATAGATTTCGGATCGAAATTTCAACTCAAGAAAGCCCTAAAACAATGAAATTTCAGAATCCAAATTTATATTTATTTTTTGGGGGAAAATGAAAACCCAATTTCACATTTCATATACCCTAGAGAAATGGGAATGAGAGAGAGGTCAATTTGAGAAGTGGATTTTAGAAAGAATCGACATTGATGGATCTTTGAAGAAGCTCTGAAGAAATTATTTGGAGATAAGTAGAAAAAAGGAATCATCAAATGATAATGAAGTTTTTATTATACTACTATTTCGGAAAGAAAATTAGGAAAAAGGAAGAAAACGAATATAAAATAATCCAAAAAGTGATATTGTAAGTTGGCCAATTGGTGTATTTAGTCCTGAAACAATTTTCATTTGGCAGACAAAGTCGATGATGATTGTTTGTAGCTTTGTAGGTCCCCATTCAAATTACGGGCCAATGTATTGGTCCTTCTGTCTTTTTTTTAGATTTTGAATGTTAGTCAACAAGTAATAGTTAAGTGATGTGGGGCAAAATTGTAACTTCACGTTTTTTTAATTAATATCATATGTACTTAATTGTAAAGATACTAAAACGTAAATACCTAATTGTAAATATTAAACCCTAAATCTCATCTTCTCCCTCTTTCCTCCTCCTTCCTTACCACCACCGTCCATTGAAGAAATCTCCGGCGACCGTCAACCAGTATCCCTCTTCTCCAAATTTCACTGATTTTTTTTTTTACCAAAACATTGGCACCCAAATCTAACCCATGTTAATTTATCATCAAATCAGCTAAAAGGAAATCTCCGGTGACTTCAACTGGCGTCCCTCTTCCCAAAATTTCTTGAGCAGTAAAGGCCCTGTTTTTGCCCTCTTTATTCCATATTTTGGATGGCAAACTTGAAAAGGAAATTGCGCCAAAAGTAGATCACGTATCTTAATCATATTTCCATCATCATCCAAATGTAGTAGCTCTTAGTCATTAGAAATCTTGATTCTTGGAATTCTTTAATCTTCTCTTGATTTTTGGAATTTTATACTTATTGGATTTGATTGTTTCGTTTTCATTTTGGTTCTTATGATTGAATTTTGGCTTTGCCGTCTCTTATTTCTCTTGGTTTAAGTGTATTTCATTGCTAGTGAAGTGATTTCATCTCTTATTTTGGCTTTGCCATCGCCGGAAAAGTTGGGAATGGGTGGGCCAACGTCGGGGAAGAATGAGGGGAAGGGGATGGGTTTTATTTTTTTTATAATTAGGTATTTATATTTATTAATCTTTACAATTGAGTTCACGTGGTATCAATTATCTAAACAAATATGTGAAGTTCTATTTTACCCCTGTATACTTAACCAACTTTTATTAACGGACGTTCAATTTTTCAAAAAAAAAATGACGGAAGGACCAATTCCCTGACCCGTAATTTGAATGAGGACCTGCAAGAAAAAATTATTTCAGGACTAAATACACCAATTGGCCTAATTAGTTTGCTAAAGGATCGAAATGATTATGCCTGCCTACGTGTCTCTGAAACGAGAAATTTTATTTTAGTAGGTGAGTAAGTTTAAAACTTACCTTCAAACCAATTAATACAATACACGTAGGCCAAAAGTGCAAATTCATATGAAAGAGAATTGACTTTTTGACCTACGTGTCTTGTATTCATTGGCTTGGAGGTAAGTTTTAAACTTATTCACCTACAAAAATAAAATTTCTCCTTTAAAACGGGGTTTTGTACTTTCTTCTCCTCCTTTTTTCTTTTTCTTTTTTCCAATTTATTTAACCAAACGATTGAGATTTATAAATATCAAGACCTGCTATAAAAAATTTATAAATTTGTGACATAACTCGCTCTCAACATTTGTTAAACTTGCGAGAATTATCCTATCAAGAATACCATACTTGTCAAAATCTACCATCTTACATAAACGGGTTTGTTAGCCCTAAGGGCATATTCTATGTTGTTTTGATGATAACAAACCATTGTAAGTTCTAATGTTTGTGTGAGCATGTTCTTTGTAATAGGATCTTTAGCACTCACATCGACATTGATGAAAATGGTAAGTTAGCTTCTTGTGTAAACTAAGGTATGTATATTACACACAAGAATGCTATTATGATGGAAGGAAGGAGGCAAGGAGGTTGGTTGGGAATTAGGGCTCTACAAAGAGTCCCTAATGCATATGGTGAAAGGAGTATTCTTACTAATGCGTTTAGCTTCCATGTTTACTTGGTTTATCTTATAAGCATTAGTCTTTACTCTTACTTGTTCGTATATCCTTTTGCCATGCTTCCTTGTACTTAATATTGTCCATATCCTATCTAATTACATCAAAGTTTGACATAATCAAAAAGGGGGAGATTGTTAGCCCTAAGGGCGATCGAACTCGGTTTTTGATAATGGACAAACACTTGATGTTTGTGTCTAATGTTTTCATATATGTGATAGAATATTGGAACTCAATATGGAAGCTCTAAGTACTTCAATCAAGCCATGTTCAAGATTCAAAGACATACTATTCAAGGCTTATCTTTCAAGATTGAAGATTGAAGACTTAGGTTGGTTAGATTAGCTTGGTCTTTAAATAGTCGTTATCTTAAGCTCTAACCAAAGCTCTAAGAACATACGCTCTGCACTCTAGTCTTGCATACATGTTTTCATAAACACGTTTTCAAAAGGCTTCAGTTTCAAAATGATCTTTACATGTGTTCTTATCCAAAAAGCCTTTGATTTCAAAGTAAAGTCTTCTAGAAAAGTTTTCCAAGTGTTCTTATGTGTTACCTTTTGGGAAAACCTTTTAGACTTCAAATGATTTGAAAACAAGTGTTTAAACATCTTCTCTCATGCTCTGGAAAGTCGGTCAACCGAGATTTTCTCGGATCAACCGAAGATTTAACAGAGAGTTGAGCTGCAGGATTCGGTCGACCTTTGGCTAGGTCGGTCGACCGAAATTCCCAAGGTCGGTCGACCGAGGTCCCAAGTCGGTCGACCGAGATGTGCTTCGGTCATCCGAGTTTCAGAGTTCGGTCCACCGAACTCTGCGAGGTCTAGCCGTTATATGACCGTTGCAGAGTCGTTTTTCAGCCATATTTTGAATTGTATAAATACTCCAAAGCTTTAGAATGACTCTAACACTTGAAAAGGCTTGCATATCAAATATTCATTGATCTCTCATCAAGCCAAAACACTTTCAAAGCAAAATACTCTTCATCATTATGATCTAAAGCATTCAAGAGTATTCTTTCAAAAAGCAAGACAAAGAGTGGACTTCATATGTTCAAGAGCTAAATTGTTTGTGCTTCAAAGGTATTATATCTTTCACTTAGAAGAGTGAACTTCATTGTATTGAATTCCATCTTATTCCCTTTCTTAGTGATAGGGTTAATTTTGTAATAGACCTACTTAGTGTGGGCAAGTTCTTAGTGAGCTTTTGTTTGTGGTTGTGTTTGTAAAACTCTTAGTGAGTTAGCCACAATTGTAAAGTCCTACTTTGTGTGGGCATCTTCTTAGTGAAGTTTGTTGAAATCCTTGGGTGCGGCTCAAGGTAGTGGATGTAGATTCTAAGTGAATCGAACCACTCTAAATCCTTTGTCTTGTAGATTGGGTTTTTGCTTTAGCTTTCATTCATCTTGCTCAAGTTCTCACTTGCATTGATTAGTATTCGAAAAAGTTAGCAAGATTAGTTAAAACCCAATTCAACCCCCCCTCTTGTGTTTTACAGGGGTTGATATTTTATAACTTTATCTATTAAAACAAATGCGAAACCAACTTACAAACATAACACATCACTCAATAAAACGAAAAATAATAAATATAAGACATCACAAATTAGGCTTCCAAGTTTTCCACAATGGGAGCACTTTTGGGAAGATCCAAAATGCCACATTGATTTTGGAGCGAATCCAATACGATGGTTTGACAATACTTTATATACACCTCTTAAAAAATCATTACAAAAAAAAAAAAAATAAATAAATAAATATGACCCACATAGAGTAATTTGGAACATTAATAAACAAAAAAAAAAATTGACGTGTCTTGAACGTGACTCTAATTGAACTACGCTTGGGGTTGCGCTCGATCGGCAGAGCAGCCATCCCAAACTCAAACTACCCCATTGTAGGTGTTTTAAGGGATTTGAGATCGCCCAACTACCTTTGTTCTAAATATTTTATACTTTAACATATGTTGACTTATGGGATTTGGAATTATAATATGGGTTGGTTCATTATACATTATACTAAGTAAATTTTATAAATGTAAAATATGTCAACTAAGCTACATAATACAATATAAATGTATACACATATAGTACTTGTAATAAATACTTTGTGGTACTTTTTTACTATAAAATATCATATGAATGGTGAGAATTACAAACTACTAATATATACTAATAATGTAATAAGAGCACCATTTTGCATATTAAAATATCTAGTACTAGAGTGGTAAATGAGCTAGAAGAAAAAATGAGCTAGAAGAAACTGAGCGATTCTCCAATTACAATATTTTCATAATATTATTTGTATCATATTCATAATTTTATTATTTTAATAATAAAATATCTATATTATTCTATACTTTCTCCGATTTAAAATATAAGTTATTTTAAAAAATTTCACACAAATCAACATACTAATTATTAGAGTGACTAAAGTATCATTAATTAATACTCCCTCCATTCCTAAATATAAGACTCTTTAGACAATTTGAGAAAATTAAGGAAGTTGTCCATTCCACCTAAACTTCCAATACTACCCCATCCTCCCTCTCTTTCTCTCTCACTTCTATATTATAAAGAAAGGAAAATGTTGAGGGTATAATTGAAATGAATTGTTGACACCTAACAAAAGAACCTTAAACGACAATTAATTTGGACTCCTAGATTTCTCCTAAACGACAATTAATAAGGAATGGAGGGAGTAATACAAATACTACCCCATCCTCCCTCTCTTTCTCTCTCACTTCTATATTATAAAGAAAGGAAAATGTTGAGGGTATAATTGAACTGAATTGTTGACACCTAACAAAAGAATCTTAAACGACAATTAATTTGGACTCCTAGATTTCTCCTAAACGACAATTAATAAGGAATGCAGGGAGTACTATCTAATTTTCTTGAATTGGAAACATATAATTTCGAGAATATTTTTTTTTGAATCAGAACAGATATATTTTCTTTTAGAATAAGTATTTATTATCTTTTCAATTGTCGGAACAAAATTTGAACGGCTGTCACGTGTTCTGTGGTCTGTAAGCACCCGAGCCGACTGCCCTTATCTCAGGCAATACTCACCGTTAAACCATCAGCATTATCTCCATTTTAGGTCCTCTCCGTATCAGAGGATATAATGCATAATCAATAGAAGAAGAGAAAAAATATTCATCAATGGCGGCAACAATACCATTCGTCAATTCACATAACAAAATCAAACGCAATTCCCTTTTCCCTGTTTGTATGACTCATTTTTCCGAGGACCCAAAAGAGTCATCGTCATCACCACCAGCAGAACAATTTGCTCCGTTAGCCTCCAGTTTTAGACGGCGACTTCTCACCGGAGTTGGAACTGCTTCTTTAGTTTCTGTCGGTGCTAATTTTGCTGGAATTACAAGTTTTCTTCTTGGGTTTTCGCCTGAGAATGCTCGGAGTTTAAAGTTAGATGTTCTTTATCCGATTGGTGGGTATAGCAGATGTGTTGAAGCAAATGAAGGATTTGGTTAGTAAGTAATTTCTTAACCAACTGATTTTGATTGTTTAATTCTTTTATGCATTTATCAGCTACAAAATTGATATTTCTGCTTATTTAGCATTTTGCTTTTTATTTAACTTGGAACAGTAATTTCAAATGTTTTTTGTCACACCTCGGGTCCACAACGCGACACATAGGTCTATAGCACCCACAAACACCTACTTTGACAGCGGAATTTGTTATGACAAATGAATATCCCATATAGGAATGAGGTTTACATTCACCCCTTAAGGCTATCCCATATGGGACTGGGTTCAAAGTTCCACCTCCTTGGCCTCTCTCTCTATTTTTTAGTTCAAAGTGGGCATCTCTATTTCTTTTTAAGAATGTAGAAGAGTTACTAGTAATGGAGCGTATGGGCGACTTCGCAGCAACATTTGGCATTGTATTCCAAGCACCCTCTTGGAGGTTCTTGCATTGGAGATTCTATAACAGACTTGATAAAACTTCAAATGCTCAAGTCAAGCTAGCATTTCTACATGGAGTTTTCATGTTGGCGCCTTATAAGATTAGAAAAATATAATTACCGTCTAAGATGAATAGATTGAATAAGAGATGAAGCAAAATGAATACCAAATTTCATAGAAAGGATTAAGAAAGCACCATGTGAAGTAACATCTTTCATAATTTCAGACTGTGAAAGCTAAGATGAAGGCAATCAGCATCTCTTAAATCTTATATCAGCAAAACTGAATCAAAGACTGCGTTATAATTCTCTTCTCATTTTGTTTAGTTCTCCTAGGTCCTGGGTTCAACACTTGTACCCTTCCGCCCATAAAGAATAGCAAAACTAATACATCTTATAATTCCTATCTCATTTCGTTTAGTTCTTCTTGAAGGAGTAAATTAATTTTAGATGTTTGTGAAAAACTCAAGTCATTCTATTCATTTGCATGCCAAGTTCCTCATGATCTTATGAACAAAACAGAATTCATATATCCGTCAAACTGGGTTGGAGATCAGACTCTATTATATCGAGCAGCTGGTAGGGCAGAAGCAGAAAGATCCCTTGATCCACCTCCCTTGAGAAATGGCGAGCAAGGCCGGAAAAAGGTAAATGAACCGGTTGTTGCATTTGGACCTCCAGGTTCAAGTGGGGAGCTTAATGTCAGTGTCATCGTCTCACCAGTTTCTATAGATTTCTCGTAAGTAAACTTATCCTTGAATCTGCCGCTATCAGAAAATTCAAGAATTTATATTATTCTCGAATCTTGCGAACTTATCTGACTTCAGTTTTCGTTAAATTTCTTGTCTTGGGAAATGAAAGTTGACTTATACAAATTTATATTTGGAAAATAAACTTACAATTGTGAAGAAATTCTGTAGGCAATGCAGAGTCTTTGGGTTCTCATAGGTTGTGCGTCAAACAACTCTGCTGTATGTTACATGGTTTTCTTATTATTATCGGGATAGGGCAGTGTCGTACTCGGGAGCTATCGTTCTGAGTTAGAGGTGTTGCACAAACTTTGCTAGCCTTCCCTAACAACTGTATTTTACAAGGTATCATCTAAAGACTAGTAAATTTTTTGGAGGCGCGGTTGTCTCCACATACCCCTTCCCTGTATTCAATTTCACTCTATGTATTGATGATTAGATAGCTTGACTTTGATGCTGAATTCACAGAACAAAAACATGATAGAAACTTGCAAATTTGCTCTTTCATATGCTAGTATTTCGTTATGAAAATAGTGTAAGAAAATTGTTAGAACTTTTCTAGACAAAAAGGATTTCAACCATTCCTTGAAATGTGAGATGAACTGACTTGTAGTGTAAGATATAATCATATCGTATTGGAAACGGATATGATCTTCCCTGATTTTTACAGCATTGAGGCATTTGGAGGACCGAAGGAGGTCGGAGAGGCACTTGTTAAGATGGTTACAGGATCAGGTAGGCGTCCGGATCTGAAAGGCGCGCTAATACAATCATCCTCAAGAGAGGATTCCTCTAGGAATGTTAAGTACTACACACTGGAATTTCAAGTTGAGAGCCCTATTTTTCGACGACATAATGTTGCAGTATGTTGTGCTAGGAGAGGAAGGCTCTTTACTATGAATGCGCAGTCTCCAGAATCTTTATGGCCAAAGATGAAATCAGACCTCTATAGAATTGCTGATTCTTTCAGTGTAACCTCATAATACAAAGGGTTTTTGTTTTGTAAAATTGTACAAGATTTTTGCTACAATATTTTTGTTTTGTTATTTGGTAGAAACTTTTTGTGCTCTTTCTTTCTGATAATGGAATGCAAGGTCAAAGAGAACATAGAAGGAAAGGACATTTTTCAGGGCATCTTTTTAATATTTGTACTGAAAAAGAAGGATCTCTATTTAAATTATTTTGACGCTTGAACTTGTGAGAAGAAACATGATTAAATGTATGGACCTTGCTAGCCTACTAGAATTATTGGCTAAAAGATTGACTAAAATAGTCATTTGGACCGTTTTATCCTTATAGTTGGGTGAATCTCTTATACCAGCAGGGGGTGAAATAGTCATTTAACACCCTCAATTTGGGGGTTTAGGGTTTCTATCCTCAAAATTCTAGAAGTAAATCATTTTCCTAAATGTATATTTCTTTCACAAAAGTAGTTTCGTGTGATAATTTTGTCACAACTAGTTATTCGGTGTTTTTTTTACCATACAAGTAGTTGTATGTGATATTTTTGCTATGAATAGTTTTTCGGTACAATTTCTACTACAAAATAAATTTCGCATTCGATAAGTGTCATATTTCGACTTATCTAATTTAGACGCGTCAGTCTCTCATACGACGGTGTTAATTTCGCACATGCGGAATTTTTATCATCCGTTAGATTAAAATTTTGACAGTTAAGATTGATTTAAAACGAACACATGTTCTGAGCCTCATAATACCTGTCGAGTTTTTTAGCCTCAGAACATAGGCGTTCCATATGTACTGGAAAAACAAATGCCTCGCATAGGATCCAGACTGCTCTTCTACAGTGCATTTACTCCGTTATAAAATTGACATATACCATTTAATTCTAACCAATTCTCTCCCATCCAATCCCACATTGGTCGACATACAAATATTAATGACTTGCCAATTTTATCCCTTAATTATAAAAGGATCATGACATCGGGGTACAATTACAATAAATTCATTTTTTTTTTTTAAGAAAAAACTAGAGGATTTATACAGGTTTCCTTTCCTTTTTTGCGCCAAGTGGTAAAAGGCAGCAAATTGTTCATTATCACTGTACCAGAGCAGTGATTAACAGTAATTACACTGCAAATTGCCACAGCATATATAAACGTCCCCCGCCCCCAATTTTCAATTATTAAAAAAAAACGATTTCTTCATCTTCACTCCAAATCGATCTGAGATTTTTGAATTTCCAAATTTGATCTCCAAAATTAGAATTTGGTGAAGAACACAAAGCGGCGCAGGAGCAAGAGATTGAGGAAACACAGTAATGTCGATGGCGAGGGCAAGTTCTGGCCTCGCATATCCGGAGCGATTTTATGCGGCGGCATCTTATGCTGGCTTCGATGGATCTTCCAATTCTTCTTCTGCCGTCAGTTCTAAGTTCACCAATGATGTCGCTTTACTCCTCTATGCCCTATACCAACAGGTATTTTGTCAAATTCAGTTTAATTCACCGCCGCTATTCACTGATTTTAAAAATAATTTATATCATGCATGTGAATTATTTTGATATCTAGTGTATTTGATTGATCTGATTGTTGCATTTGTGTGAATTGGCTGAATTTTGGTTTGTTTTTCTGGAATTGGGGATTAAGCGGCGATGTATTTTGTGCGAAATGACGTTGTTGAGTGTGTGCGGAGTTTGATTTGATCTTGTTAGATCTGAGTTAGTTAGTTTTACATTTGATCTCGTGCGGTGATTTGGGTAAGTAGTTATTTTGAAAATGTGGATTTGCATTCCAGTGGATGCGTACAAACACTTTAATTTTACTATTCAGATGACTGGAGCATTATAGCAGGATTTTTATTCCTTTTCAATCTTCATGTGAAGTCAACAGGAAAAAATCATTTGTTAATGACTAAAAGGAAAGTTATCAGCTGAGGAGTGAGTAGTTTGTTTGTAGAATGTCTAATATCAATATTTTAATGTATGAGAGGCTGTTCAACATTAACATTTAATAATGAGGAGGGGATTGATCTATAGCCGTCTCTCAAACTCATGCACCCGATGGAATGAGGACGAGCAAAAGAAGTTTGGCTAGTGTTTAATTTGATTTTTTTGGTGCTTTTCTTCCACTATCAGTCCGATGCCTAATTCGGTAGCCAAGTATGGACTGATTATTACCTGATCACCATGCTTTAGGTTGGAGAAGTATAAAAATGTCGAAGCAAGAAGCTTTTTTCAACTTAAATAAGCAATTCTCATTCCAGTTTCATAAAATGTTGTTTAGTAGGGATGCCAATTAGGTGTTTTCTGATTGTTGCAGGCAACTGTAGGGGCTTGCAATATTCCGAAACCCAGAGGTTGGAGTCCTGTGGAGCAAAGCAAATGGAGGAGGTTTGTGTCCCTTAGCTCTGATTGTTTCAATCATAATTGATCTAATTTTTTGTCTCCTTTTTCTGAAAGATAGCTGATTTGTAAAACAGAGACACCTAATCATCTAAAAGCTTGATTGTTTTTATTTTTAAGTTGTCATGTTGACCTTGTAGATATTGTGATTTTCTTGATATTGGAATAATTAACTTTTGTTTTTTTAACTATAGTTGGAATGAGCTGGGAAATATGGCCTCTACCGAGGCAATGCGTCTTTTTGTGAAAATATTAGAGGTTTGTTCTTAAGTTATAAAATTTCTTGTAATAAGATCATCCACAAGGAAGATCATTAGCTGACTCGTGCATTTTGTGAACAGGAAGAAGACCCTGGATGGTATTCTCGAGTATCAAACTTCACACCAGAGCCTGTTGTTGATGTTGAAATAAATGTGAGCTTTTTGAAAGTTACTTATGTTCCTTTAGAAGTATTAACTTTTGCTTTCATTTAAAGAGGAGTGAAGATTTCTTATTCATAGTTCTCAAGGGCACAAGGTAGCTGCACTATGGTCTCTTATTTTAGATACAGAGCGAACTTTAACACTTTTCTTCTCAGAAAAGCAAGAGTTAAAAAGAACAGGATAAAAAAGGAATGCAGGAAATTCATCAAGTACAAACCCAAGATTTGATTTCTTGAATTTGACTTGAACTTGACAATTCTGAGTATAACAATAATAAAAAGAAAAACATCCAAGTACGTGAAACTTGTAGATACTGATGATTTCATCATCAATCAAATGTAACTCCACCATTCATAAACTGAGGAGTACTTAAGTAAGCAATAAAAAGAAAAATGATCCTACTAATATTATGCAGCTTCTTGATTCGCTAAGTTTTAACATTTAATATCCTCATTTATCTCCTAGTTTACTTCTTCCTCTTCCACTGGTTGACTGGAAATGCTGACCACAGCTTGCAACTAGTGGTGCAGCGAGCCTTTATTGAAAAGATGAAACCTATAAATTAAGGAAAAAATAATATTTGTTTTCTCATAATCATAGATGGAAGAAAGTAATAGGAAATCTCAACCATCAAAATTCAGGAAAATAAATAAATAAGATGGAGAAAGACCATTCTAAATCAGCGAATGAGGTGATCATGTGGCTTAGTGGAAAGAGGAACAATGCAAGTGTTGAAAGGTGATTAGTGGACTAATTCATCAAGGATGCAGAGAGTTGTCTATTTTATCAATGTGCTGGCTGGAAAACTTGATTGATAATTCAAGACATAACTTTAAGACAAGCACTTGTGATGCTGAATTGTTTTTCATGTTTTTCATTTTTCGTTGAATCTGATAACATAACTCAATGAAGTTTTGCCGCCTCTACGGGCCTCTCTCTCTCTCTCTCTCACATTCATTCTTTCTATTGGTTCAGCATAATTCAAAAGTTGAGCCAATTGCTGAGAATGGCAACAGCTTTCCCGAGCCAAAAACAATTACTGTTGAAAATGGCACCTCACCAGAAACTCAAGATTCAGATGTTGTTTCTGAAGGGCTTGGTGCAGTTAGTGTATACGATCAATGGATTACACCACCAGTCTCTGGTCCACATCCAAAACCCCGATATGAGGTGGTTTCATTTGCTAAATTTTTTCATTTTTAAGAACATATTTCTCTTTACTGTGTCTAATGTGCTGATTGCCTTTCATGCGTTTGCAGCATGGAGTAGCTGTTATTGATGACAAAATGTATGTATTTGGCGGAAACCATAATGGGCGTTACCTAAGTGATCTCCAGGTGTGACAAATATTTTAACCATGCATCATTGTGTATGGATCATCTTATCATCTCTAGGATATCATAGGAAGACTTCTTGTATTTGCAGTTATATTTTTTTGAAGTGTGTACCCAATCTATTGTCAATTGAAGCAAGTCTTCAAGGCCCTTTTATACAATGTGGTATTACATATTGTACTTAATTTCTTGAGGAAATATCATGTCCAATATTTTTCCCATAAAAGAGATTCTATCGTCCATGTTCTTTCAAGTGTTCTAATTGGACAGAAAAATTATTGAGGATTTCAAGTTCTAGATTCCAAAATGATCTTTAAGTGGATATGAGGTCTGAATGCCCTTTTCTCACACTTGTCGTGGGAACATCTGCAGGCATTGGATTTAAATAATTGGACGTGGTCTAAGGTTGAATTCAAAGCTGGGTCTGAGGCTTCTCAAACGGCTGTAACTCCCTGTGCTGGCCATTCATTGGTTAGTGTCATTGTATTGTTTAAGTCTTGGGTGACAGCAAACGTAGTTCCTGCTTTACGTGGGTGCTAGTATATTTTTATTCTGATACCACTTTTCTGTGCTTTGTTTTTTAGATAGCATGGGAAGGAAATAAGCTTCTTTCAATTGGTGGACATACAAAGGATCCATCAGAATCTATGCAAGGTTTGATTGATACTGCTAGCAATTTGTTGATTGACTTGGTCTTCTGATGTCATTACATGATCAGTTTAACCTGGTTCAAGTTGTATATTTGTAGAAAAACGCTAATGTAAGAAGCTTTTTGGAAGCTCCTGAATCTTCTTGATTTCCATGCTAGCTATTCAGAACATCCACCTTTTCCCTCTAAATGGCTTATCTGGTTTACTTGCACACACGACTGACGTCCTGCCTAAAAGCCTCAATTTTTGCAATTTTGACTTCTTTGTTTTTTTTTCATACCTTAATTGATACTTTCTTTATCTTATTCTTTTTCAGGATCATTAATTTTCAGCTGTTCTAGGATTATCTGTAACACACTTAATTTCTACAGAATAAGGAAAAACTATTACCTTGTGGACATATTGAAAATCAGATGATTTTATAGTAGTGACTTGCGTTTAGGTGTTGAGGGGATACCTAGCAAGTGCTTAAGGCGAGAATTGAATCCCCAACCTCTTTTCAGGAATGAGAGTGCTAATTAACTATGCCAACTCCCATTCCCGAATTCAATATTAATGATTTGATTGGTTTCTTGTCAGAGTTGTAATAATATCACAGCTCCGCACTGCCAACCCGCACGCTTAGACTGTTGCAATGTTTCCTCATTTACTTTATCCTTTGAATTAAGAAGTTTGCACATCTTTTCCAGGGTTTCAGCATTGCAGTTAAACTATTTTAGATATTTAGTTCCTGTAATAGTATAAGTAGCTTATTCTTTTATGTGGATTTGAGTTTTGTTATTGTTTTGTCTTCCTTGATATAGAAGGTAGGAGTAATGTACCGTGACCGTTGCTCTCATGGATACTTCTTTGTCTTAATGTCTTGTGAATACATGATGACAGTGAAAGTGTTTGATCTCCAAACTTCTTGCTGGTCAACCTTGAAGACATATGGAAAGCACCCAGTATGTATTCATTACCTCACGGTCATCTTTTTCTTTTTAAAAAAGTTTTCACTCTCAAACTTTATGCTTGTGATTGTCTTCCTTAGTCATTTTCAGTTCGTTTGTTCTCCTGGCGAAGTTGTCAAAATTGAGTAAATTATATCCTTCTATACTTCAGAATAAAACTGTTATATCTCATTGCCAAATGCTGAGCTTCAGGTCATGTTCTCTTATGATTAAACAAATTCTAAACCAAATACTTAGAATAGAAGTTAAATTCCATCAATTTTACAAGCAACATTGGGGTATAAAAGTGAAGAACAACACAGATAAAGCAACAAATGAGCGCTTGAAAAGGATAAAAATAAAAAAGTTTAAAATTTTCATAAGGTTGATAGAATCTACTTCTCCTGGTTCCTCCTCTCCTCCCCCCTCCCTTTTTCTTTCTTGGGTGGCACTCTTACCTTATTCAACCTTTCCTGAAGTTTCTTGAGGTTTCTATGTCTCATTTCATGAAATCCTTTTATCCACTATTATAAACCAAAAGAATCAGACTGCCTCTAGTTGGAGTATATATCGTCTTTTGTAATTGCATGTATGCAACGCAAGGCCTCGATAAATATCAAATTGTTAAGTATGAGAAGTGTGGAAGGAAAAATTGTGGACGCCATAGTTAGTTGTCTTTAAATACCAATACTCCGAGATGCATCATAGTCTCATAAGTCAAATTCATACATGGTCTGTTTAAATTCATAATCCTTTTCTGGTTGCGAATACCTCAAATTTGAATCTAGGTTTGTGTCTTTTTGTCCTATTTTGTTAATTTTCTGATTTTGTCTAGCATGTACATCCAAGTGCCAGTTTTTTTTTCCTGATAGTTGTAATAGATAAAATGATCATGTGCTTTTTGTTACATGAGAATGATTTCTTTGTTCTGAGATGGAGTTATGTTTCTACTACAGGTTTCTCGAGGGGGACACTCGGTAACATTGGTGGGTTCAAGCTTAGTTATATTTGGTGGAGAGGATGCAAAGCGATCTCTTTTGAATGATCTGCACATTTTGGACTTGGAGACAATGAAGTGGGATGAGATAGATACCCTGTATGATGGTCTTTGCAATCTCAACAGTTCATTGGTCCATTATCATGAATCAGTGCATTTACAAAATTTTGCATAATTTGAATTGCTTAATTTAATGCCTCCCTAATTATGCCAAAGAAAAAAGACTTGAAAGTACAGTTCTACCTTTTTGTAGGGGGGTGGCTCCTTCTCCAAGGTCTGATCATACTGCCGCTGTGCATGCAGAAAGATACCTTCTTATCTTTGGTGGAGGTTCGCATGCTACCTGCTTCAATGATTTGCACGTCCTTGATCTGCAAACAGTAAGAAATATGTCTTTTTGGTTGCTGGAGGTCTTTGTCTGATTTTAGTTATCATTTAAATACCAATAAGTTTTCATCTTGCAGATGGACTGGTCAAGACCCACACAACAGGGTGAAATTCCAAGTGCCCGGGCTGGCCATGCCGGTGCTGCAGTTGGAGAGAACTGGATTATTGTTGGAGGTGGTGACAACAAGAGCGGTAGGCTGTTGATAACAGAGTCCGACTATGATAATGAGAATATTTGTGTTAAGTTGTTCACGTAATCAAATGAGATAACTAGAAAGTATACTTCAAAGCATCGTAATAGAAGTTATAAATGGTGCTCTTATCTTTCTGCTTATATTTTTATTTTCTCTAAGATCAAAATGAACTTGTCTTGGGTTCCTTTTTGCCTTTATATTTCAGAAATCACAATGATTTATTTCTGAGATACGTCCTTACTGCATTCACATCACTGCTCATGTTTTCTGCGATTCTGACTTTCTTAATATATTTCAGGGGTTTCTCAAACTGTCGTCCTCAACATGACCACATTAGTCTGGTCTGTTGTGACAACTGTTCAAGGCCGTGTTCCTCTTGCTAGTGAGGTACCTTGCATCATCTGAAGTTTAAATTGCGTTGCTTATATACATTATTTTCTTTTATTTCAGTCTGTCCTGTCTTTGTATGTCTGTCTCTCTCTGGTAAGTATGTTTAGATAGTTGGAATCTGACTCAATGAAGGTTATCCATCACTATTCACTGGGATCGAAAATATTTGCAATATATTGCCCTACTAATTACAAAGAAGCTCCTGTCTACATTATACTATTCCTCTGATGTACTGTTTTTGCGCAACATTGACCATACTATCTGTTTGGTTAATTTGTCTTAGTTTCAAGGATGTGGATAAAAGCATGTTTAAATTTCAACTGTATCCTAGTATATTATGCTTGTCGAAAGAATGTGTTATCAATTTTTTATTGCTTCGCAATTCTGATATTTGATATGCAAATAAATCTCCTTATCATGCAGGGCTTGAGTTTGATCTTGAGTTCTTACAATGGCGAAGATATTCTTGTTTCTTTTGGAGGATATAATGGGCGGTATAGCAATGAGGTTAGATGGTTTCTTTCCATTTTTCTTTTGCCTTCAGAACATTACCCTTGTTTATTTAATCAATTTAGTTCTCATGCTGCTTCAGGTCAACATCCTTAAACCAAGCCACAAATCAACCTTGCAGTCAAAGATGATGGAGACTCCAGTGCCTGATAGTGTTTCTGCTGTGCAGAATGCCACCAGAGATGAGTCTGAGTTCGAAATAGGGCAAGAAGGAAAAACAAGAGAGATCGTATTAGATTCAGAGCCAGTGGTACTTTACCTTTCTAATAAGTTTTCTTAAGTACTTACTGTGATGGCACCGCCACATTGTTGCTTTCTCGTAATAATAGGGGGAAAAATCATTAGAAAATTTTAGGTCAACCACGGGCTTGAAAAAGATCAAAAGAAATCATTTTTTTCCGATACCATCCAATTGACACTCATTGGATTACTCTAGATAGACATTCAAGTTATAGCCTTATAGGGTATTCGGAATCTACTACACAATCCAACAACATTATCTATGAGAAAAATTGTATAAATCAACTACAACAAAGCTTTCAGCAACATTCAGCTCTGATTTTTGCTAGACGGTCTCTTTAACTTGGTTTGGCTTGTATGTTACTTGGTTAAAGTGAACTAATACGTAATACATGCTTATTAAGAAGCCAAATCATGTTATCTTCATTGTCGCTGATAAGGAGCAATTTATGAATTTCTTGGTTGTTTGCGTCATCTTTATCTTTGAATGTAGCAATGTTTGCTGATTCTTCAGGAATTCATTATGTTAATTTTTATAACTCTTTTTGTTGTTGAATATGCAATAAAACTTTTCCCCAAATTAACCATCATCTCTGAGTGGATGAATGGGGACTGTTTTTTTATATGCAATGGGGTATGGTTGGAAATGTCCTTTCCCTCGAGACTTAAAATTCTTCTTTGTTGAACATGATACAGATAAACAAACTTGAAGAAAATAGTGAACGCCTTTTAGCTTCACTGAAGGAGGAGAAGGGTGAAATAGAATCATCTCTTAACAAGGAGAAACTGCAGACACTGCAGCTGAAGCAAGAGTTTGCAGAAGCTGAAACTCGTAGTGCAGACCTTTACAAGGTATTTCCTTTCGCAATTTTGATGGTATGATCTCCTGCAGTTTATAGGCTTAATCTGATAAACCCGAGGGAGAAATGTTTGCAGCTTGTTAACTTGCTTTGCAAGTTCAACTTTATCAAGTGTACACACGAGGAGAGAAATCTCTCAGCAGCAAAGGCTACACAACAAAATACTTTTGGTTGTTCTTATTGCTAAACAGTATCATGAATGTTATGTTCCATTGGCTTTTCTCTCATTAAAGGAATATTTGCACGGATAGGGGGTGGTATTTTACCTGTTGAATAGATGGCTTCTCTGTCTGCATACACTTGGTTAAAGTACAAATGTTATACATCCTTTATACTTCTGCATTTGTGCTCCATGAAACAAATCTTCTCCATTCACTATACGATGCGGATCTGATATGAAAGGTATAGTGGCATTAGACTTCTACTGTTACCAGGACAATTAGAGTGACTAAAGGACTAGATCAATCAACAGCAATAGCTCCACATTTCTACCTCCGAAATAAAAAAACAAAAAAAAAAACATTTTCAGTTATTCAGTAAAATTGTGAATTTCACTTCAGCTCATCTTTGAATTTTGTATTACCTTCATCTCTCTCCTTTTTCTCAATAACTTGACGAATTCTGGTAACATTCCAAGCAGAACATGTGAAGGCTTCCTCAATTATATGAATTTTCTTGTTATCACGGGCTTTCTAATTATTATTCATTGGAATGACATTTTCCAGTCTTGTCAAAGATGTTTTTTTTTAAAATCACTGGAAAAATGTAAAACTGGTATTTGACCTTTGAAACTAGTATTTCCCCCTTTTCTAATGAAGTTATGAGTGTGAATTGTTATTTGGAGGATGAGCGTAGATGCCAATTTTCTTTGATATGGTTTTTCCTACCAAAGCTAATAAATGTTCTATGATTGACAATCTACAGGAGCTTCAATCTGTAAGAGGTCAACTTGGTGCTGAACAGTCTAGATGTTTCAAACTCGAGGTATTAATTGTTGTCTTCTATCATTGCCTTGTGGCAAATTGTGGGGTTTTGTTCACTCCAAACCCTTATTTAATATATTGAACCTACAACAATTTGAATGATTCATGGAGTAACTTTTTATTGATTCGATTTTTCTACCTGGACTGTTCTATGGAAATATATGAATCTTGGCAAAATGACGAAACATTTACTCAAGATTTTGTCTTTGCTTCGTTATGTGGTTACAATATCTTTATGGTACTTAGAGGCCATAAATCTGTCCTCATGGCTTTAGCATATTTGTAATCTAATTTTTTATGTCAACAAGTGCCTAGTTAGATCAATGAAAGGATTGACTTCGGAAATAAATTATCTGCCCTGTTTATTTCTTTCTTTCGTGATTCAGAATGAAATATGGCCATTAACTTGTTTTCTTCAATTGACAGGTTGATGTTGCAGAGCTGCGACAGAAGTTTCAAACCATGGAGGCCTTACAGAAAGAACTAGAACTTCTCCAGCGGCAAAAAGCTGCTTCTGAACAAGCCGCCTTAAGTGCAAAACGACCAAGCTCAGGCAGTGTATGGGGATGGCTTGCCGGAACTCCTACCAACGATGGGGATGATGACGATGAGTAAACTTATAGCAATTCTAATTCTTAGTGCTGACAAGGTCTAGTAGCCAAACTTTACTTCAAATTGTTCTTATCATTCTTATTATTCCTGGTCTTTTAAAAGATAAAAATAAGAAATATATATTTACCCCTTTTCATCAGGATTTTCAGGTAGCATAGTAAGGTCTTCAATGGATAGAAATTGTGATTTTTAGCTCTGTAATTATTTCTGGTTGACAGTGCCATACATTGTTTTGTACTCTCTTTTCCCCAGAATGTATATTTTGAGTGAAGGAATCTTGTAATGGTAGAGATTTGTTGATTATTAGAGATACCAGAGAAATCAATACAAACAGTTCATTTGGTTGTAAACATTGTTCATCATCTTATGAGGTCATGAAATAACAGTGAGAATCTGTTTTCTTTTGTAGATGGCATTCCTCTTATGAACTAGATCTTTGTGGATCGAAAATTTTAGAATTTTGTATATTGTGCAAGTTATACATTTCCAAAAGGTACAATATCATTCTACTATATATTCTCAGGGGAGGTTCTACACGTGAAAATGCTTTCTTTAGCTTTAACCGGCGGTGACCAAGGTTTTGTTAAAAATGTCTGACTTATCAATTTATCCGGTAAATTGCTAGGAACTCATGTAGTTCATGCAGTATTAATCGTATTCCAGACAGGAGCAATGAACCTATTCGAATTTGCTTATTTCGCACAAGAGAAACATTTTTCTTTTCTTAAAAGGTTTAAGATCCAACCAATTTGTGCCTATATACTATCTATGATTAATTCAGTTCGCTTTTACAATTAAACATCTTAGAGGGTTGGACTCTCAATAAAATATTCTTTCTATAAGGTTCAAATTAAAAATATAACTTAAGGAGCATCAAACGTCTTCCATTTAAGTCAACATTTCTTCCCCCACATACTACTAATATCATTCTAAAAATAGAAATTAGAACCAAATTTCAAAGTTGGTTGCATTTTCTTTTTTGTATAAGGTCTAAGAACCAACTTGTGTTTGTGCCTATACTATCTATATTAATTCAATCCGTTTTCATAATTGGACATCTTTTAGATGGTTGCATTTTCTTTTTTGTACAAGGTCTAAGAACCAACTTGTGTTTGTGCCTATACTATCTATATTAATTCAATCCGTTTTCATAATTGGACATCTTTTAGATGGTTGGGCTCCCGATAAAATGTACTTTATATAAGGTTCAAACTATAAACATAACTTAAGGAGCATCAAACTTCTTTCATTTAAGTCAACGCTTCCCCACATACACTACTCACCGATCATTCTTAAAATAGAAATTACAAGAAGAAGTAGAACCAACATTGGGAAATATTAGCCGATACTATTCCAGAATTTTACTCTCCTAACACGTTCTCAACACAAAATCTTCCTTAAACAACGGTAATTTCCATAAAATATATACACTTCTCACTAGGCTGTATTGAAATTAATTTTCCTCTTTCCTTCTCTATAGCTCCTTTGTACATATTGTCTCTTCACCATTACAACGTCCTCAAAATTCCAAAAATTCCATCCCCCCAGTTTTCTTTTCCTCAATTTCACAAACATTGTTCGATCTTTTTGAACCCTTTGTTCATTAATTCTTCGACTTCTATAGGGAAGGAAACCCAAAAAAAAATGGAGATGGAATACCGTTGTTTAGACCTAACCGTGGTGTGTGCAGAGGGCTTGAAAGATGTGAACAATTTCTTTAAAATGGACGTTTATGTGGTGGTCCAACTTTTGGGCTATGGCGTTGGCAAGAACAAGAAAAGGACTCATATTGATAGGAATGGAGGAACAAATCCCAGATGGAATCATCGAATAAAATTCAATATTGACGAGCCTTCTCTTAATAATAATCCAGAACTTGCTATTCTTTTCGTGCTCAAATCGGAGAGGTCTTTTGGCAGCGACAGGGACATAGGAGAGGTAACAATACCAATGCAGGAGCTTTACGGCAATGGCATGGCCGAAAACGACACTTCTGAAAGGGTTGTGGAGTATCAGGTCAAGACAACTTCTGGAAAAGCCAAAGGGACTCTCAAGTTTTCCTACAAATTTGGGGAACAGGTGATCAAACAACAGCCCCCAGAGGTCAAATATCAGCCAGAAGCTAAGAACAAGGGTGGAAATGAGCCCATGACTGCTTTCCCTCCCCCTGGCGCCCATCAGGCTGTAGGAGGAGGACATAGCATGGCCTATGCACCATATCAAGGAGGAATGGGGTATGCTGCATATCCTCAGCAACCCCATCCTGGATATGCTCCTCCTCCAGGATACGGTGGATACCCGTATCCAGCCGGGTATCCACCTGCTGTATCTGGCTATGAATATGCGTTCCCTCCAGGGTACGGATATCCTCAGCCAATGCAACAAGTGCAACAACCTAAGAAAAATAAAGGGGAGATGGGGATGGGAATGGGAATGGGAGCAGGGGTTGGTTTGGGGTTGGGTGCTGGCTTGCTTGGAGGAATGCTGGTTGGGGAGATGGTTGATGATGTTGGAGAAATGGATGCCTATGCTGATGGCTATGGAGATGCTATGGATGATGTTTCTGGAGGATTTGATTTCTGAAGTATATATTAATATCCTAACTTAATCATCTGAAGAGTTAAAAAAAGGGATATCTCCAGTAATTTGTAATGTTTCTCTAACTATTTGATTGGGATTCATAATGATATATATTGATAGTATAACCATGTCTGTCTGTATATTAATTTCTCTATTTGTTTTCTTGTAAGAATAGAGAGAAGGGGTGATTTTAACCAAAGTCGGATCAGGATTTTGGTTATGGAATGAAAATCTCTAACTGGAGTGGAAATCTCAAAAGGTTGTCTGGTAGCTTTGAAATTCTTTGTTGCAAGTTACTTCCTCCACTTCATAATATAAGTCATTTATAATATATTGCGAAAAGTAAGGAAGAAAAAAACAAAATATTTTGTTACTCAAAATATTAATATTAGTATCTTAAATATAATTTGTATATCACTAATTCTATTTAAAAAATTAATATTTTAATTAATAAAATACATTTTTTTTTTACTTTCTTAATTTTCAGTATATTTTTCGTGGAATGGAGGTAGAATTTCTTTTGTTTCTTTCGGTATATCAAAACAGGGGATAATGTTATAGACCCCCTACTTAGAAATTGGACAACTTTGCAAGAGAAAAGAGTGGAAGAAAAGGAAATCATTATTTATAAGAGAAAATTATTTATGATACTAAACTATTTACGTATTTTTATTTATGATATTAAATTATTTTTTTAGCTAATTATATTATTCATTTATTTGTGAGTGTCAAATAATATACAACAACTATTTTTTTGGGTTACTTTCATTTGCAAATTCTTGAGTGGCAAAATTGAAACTTCGCAATAAATAGTAATCTGTGAGTTAAAGATTTGACCCGATTTTGACCGCAGATTTTCTGTTTGTGGGTCAAATCTTTAACCCCACGGATCACTGGACTATTGCGAAAGTTCCAATTTTGCTCCTCAATAATCTGCACATGAAAGTCACGTGCCAACTTTGGCCGAAAAACACCCAAAAAAATGGTGGTTGTATATTATTTGACATTCGCAAATAGATAAGTGATATGATTAGCTAAAAAAATAGTTTAGTACTATAAATAGAAATACGTAAATAGTTTAGTATCATAAATAGCCATTTACTCTTATTTATAATGTAAAACGAAACCAAGCGAAATACCTCAAAAAACTACTTATATATCACAAATTATCTCTACTATGTATTTTACATGGATTTAAAATTTCATTAAATTCTATGGTAGGATATGGTAAAATGTCAAATATCACTATATTTAATTTGATTCCCAATTTAATTATACCTTATCTTCTCTCTCCAACATTCATTGTAAGGGATAAAATTGAAAAAATCATCATTAATGAGCATTTTATTTAGAAAGTGGAAAGTTAATTTGTGATAGATTAAATAAAAATGTGGATACTTAATTTGGGACATATAAGTAATAAATGAACATACATTTGGCACATTAAAATGCACACTCTCCATTTCATATTAGATGTTCTAGTTATGTTTTGCACGGGTATTAATGTTTTGAATAATTTAATACAAACATTCTATGAATACCTAGAATACCCCTATTTAAAGATTGTTGATTAATTCAAATTTAAGATATTGTATTGGTGTTTTAAATGATTAATCGTTTACTATAGGTCTTTGGAAAAACAAAATCATTCAATAATTGGAAGAAAATAAGGGTACAATGGAAAGATTAATAATAAATGTATACTCGATTTTCTATAAAAAATAGAACAAATATTATCAATCTTTCAGGAATATAATCAATTAATCCATCATTTGCTGGTTGTTCAGTTAAATCTGATATTTTCGTTGATGAACACGAAAATCCAAAAATGAGGTAGCGAGAGGTATCACCATCACTTGCACCTTTTTTTTTATTCATAAAAAAAAAAAAAAAAATCAATTAATCCATCCAAAAAATAAAAAATAGTATAGTCTTTTTATTTTGCTTTAAAAGAAAATTAAAAAAAAAAAATATTCATAGTCATATGTAGTCGAATTGAAAAACCCTAGTCTACCATTCCCACGAGAACAAGAACTCCTTTTAACCGCCGTCTCTCATACACACAACAGCCTCAGTCATCTTCTTCTATCATCCTTATCGGAAACTGACGTCATGCTCCATTCCGCCACCGCATCTCAGCTCTTCTCTACTACTAATCTCCGCCCCACCGTAACTATCACTATCACCTCAATTACCAGTACCATCACAAAAATTTGCTGAAAAAACTCCTATTTTTGTTTTTTTGCTTCTATTCAATTTCTCAAACAATCCATTACTTCTCAAAGAATATAATTGGATTTTTAGGTTTTTGAAATGTCCTCAGTTTATCAGGAATTACCTGCTTTCAAGAGCCTCGGAGATTCCTCTGCATTTCAGTTGTCACTTCCAATTAATGTCTACAAAAGGTTATTTTTTTTAGTTGATTATTATAACCTTGTGCTAATTAATAAATTAGAGTAATAATTATTTATTGGTAGATAGATTTGTTTTTTTTAGTTTTTGTCTTATGCTTACTTTGTTTGTTATATGTAAAAGTTTCAATCTTTTGTGGACTTATTGTTAATTTTGTACTTACATTTTTTTTGTGTTTCTTGATTAATGCATTTGAATTTTGGTTCATATACTCCTGTAATTGCTGGTTCTGCATTCATAACATTAATAAACTACTTCTTAGCATTTTTCTTTCCATAGATAGAACCAAAACATTGAGTTTTGCGGGCAAGAATCTGTATAGGACCTTTGCGAAAATATTGGAGGCTGAATTTCTGCTTGTTGGTTTTTAGTTTTTGTCTTATGCTTACATTTGTTTGCTGTATGTTTACTTGAGATAGATAAAAGTTTAAATCTTTTGCAGATTTGTTATTAGTTGTGTACTTGTTTTTCTTTTCTTTTCTTTTTTTCTTTGTTGGGTTACTTTTGTGGGACACCCGCGCCCTCATCAGTGATGAGACTAATTCGGACTGGGGCCTGCGGATAATGTATCATGTTTAAGTGTTTCGTGCATGATGTATTTGAATTTTGGTTCGTAGACTCCTTTAATTATTGGCTCTGCATTCATAACATTGGGAAACTACTTGTTAACATCTTTCTTTCAGTAGATTGAACCAGAACATTTGAGTTTGAGATGAGGGGCAAGAATCTATATAGGAGCTTTGCGAGGATATTGGAGGCCTAATTTAAAGAACGAGTAACTAAAATCCAAGAAAATCTAATTATTAGTGTAATTTTCAGAAGCCCTTGAATCCTTCTATGTGTCTTTCACCTCTAAGATCGCTTTTTGGGTGAAATTCTCAGATTGGCTACTGTATACATGACGAGATGGGATTATCACTCTCCAACCTGTAGAAATTGGAAAATTCATAAACTTTCAAATAGCATAAAATTGTAATTTAATATGTTCAAAGATAGAAACTATAGGAAACTATTCTATAAGTGCAAAAAGACCGCGGGCACTCTTTCTAACGCTTGGGGAGATGGGAGTATTATAATTGCAAAAGTGGCAATGGTTCTTTCCTGGTAAGAATTTTTCTTTATGAACTAATTTTAGTTTCATTTTCTATCAACAGGAGGAATGCAAGATGGAGATCACCTGAAGCAGCTGTAACTCCTAGTCTTCATCTCCCAATGAGAAGCAATGAAGTTAAGAACAGGTAAAAAGTGTGACTTACTCTTATGTAAGTTGTTTTTTTTTGGGTTTCCCTTATATTAGCTTATGGGTGGTTTGTAATTTTACACTTTGGAAAATCTCATCTCTTCTTTAAGTTTTTCCTCTTCAGCAATTTACCTAGTATCTGCTAAAGTGATAGGAGAAAGATATTCTTAAACAGAAGACTAGTTGGAAGTAAATGAAACCTACTTAATGTTTCCCACCTCGATAATTTGAATAATGCTGAATATTCGTTTTGTTCATCAAAACGAAATATCACTGTACAAATACTTCCATTTGCAATTTTTTGAATTTGCTTTCCTTAAACCATTTTCCTGCTTGCCCATTTTATTTGTACATGACTTATGAAAGGCCTGTATTAATCATTTGGAAACGAAATTGAGCATTTCGGTTAAGATTTTTGGTTTCCATATGGATGGAGCTTGTGTCATGGTAAATATATCAGCTCCTATTCATTAATTGATTGCCATGGCAATGCTTCGCCTTAAGCTTTCATATCCCTGCATCAGATTGATTATTTTTTGTCGTGCTTGTCTAAGGTTTATGGCACCTCCAGTTTCGAACAAAATGTTTGAATGCAGTTTCTTGTTAACTTTTTTTTAGGAGAATCATACACTTTCCTTCGATGCAAAGTTTGTGAACACAAGTTTTTGTTTCTAGACGAGAGAACTATTTTAGTCCCGATATGAATTGTAGCCTTTCTTGATTGGTTTATACTAGGTATCAGTACTGTGGTCTAATACAGGAAAATGTGTTCTCTTTTTTATGTCAATGATGATAATCAATCGTATTTTATTGATTTTATTTTTTTGGTTTTGGGGGGGGGGGGGGGAGGGGAGAAGGCGATATCTTTTTCTGTTGTGTTGATTGAATTTCCTTTCATATACATATGCAGAACTTGTCCTGAGGATATAAAATCCCTAAGATTGATTACAGCCATTAAAACCCCATATCTGCCAGATGGAAGGTTTGATCTTGAGGCCTATGACTCGTTAGTTAATATGCAAATAAAAAATGGCGTTGAGGGGGTGATTGTTGGTGGCACTACTGGGGAAGGACAACTAATGAGCTGGGATGAACACATAATGCTCATTGGTCACACTGTGAACTGCTTTGGCGGTTCAATTAAGGTAATTGGAAATACCGGAAGCAACTCTACACGGGAAGCTATCCACGCCACGGAACAGGGCTTTGCCGTTGGAATGCATGCTGCTCTTCACATTAATCCTTACTATGGCAAAACCTCCCTCGAGGGCATGATCTCTCACTTTGATAGTGTGCTTCCTATGGGACCAACAATCATCTACAATGTACCATCTCGTACTGGCCAAGATATTCCACCACTTGTGATTCACTCAGTGACAGAAAACCCAAACCTAGCTGGTGTGAAAGAATGTGTAGGAAATGATAGGGTAGAACAGTATACGAGTAAAGGAATTGTCGTCTGGAGTGGAAACGATGATCAGTGCCATGATTCAAGGTGGGATCATGGCGCTGCTGGAGTAATTTCTGTCACGAGCAACTTGGTTCCTGGTCTAATGAGACAACTCATGTTTTCTGGGAAGAACCCGTCCCTGAATTCGAAGCTTCTCCCTCTAGTTGACTGGCTTTTCCAGGAGCCAAATCCCATCGGTTTAAACACAGCTCTCGCCCAGCTTGGTGTCGCAAGGCCAATTTTCCGCTTGCCATATGTTCCACTGCCTTTAGCAAAGAGAATCGAGTTTGTGAATATAGTGAAGGCAATTGGAAGGGAGCATTTTGTAGGAAAGAAAGATGTTCAAGTTTTAGATGATGATGATTTCATTTTGATTGGTCGATATTAGCTACAAGCTAATGTTTCTTCCATGGATTGAGGATTAAGATTTAGTTTCTCTTTCTAGTTGTGGATGCACTTTGTTTCTTAATATACCACCAAATACATCAATGATGAGAATAATTCTCTCTTTTCTTGTAAATTATAGCTGTTAGACCTTAAAGTTTAAATTCTAAACTGTCAATCCTAGTATCAAGTGTCGAATCCCATGTTATTCTAGTTTGAAAAATGCCGACCCTTTCTATTTCAAGCATATAATTATTGATAGTTGCGCATATTTTACGGTTCATAGCTAATTAAGTTTTCTGCACAACCAACTGTAAACATATAATTGATTATCATGCTTGTTTTATCATTCACGACTAATTCTGTTCTGCTCATGATTGACTAATGTGGAGGGGAGAGAACAAGGTCAACAGTCAAATGTACAGATCCTTGGGTTGGTGAGAGTAGTTCAATGATACAACTTTACATCAGTATCCAATTTAGGCAAAGTAGTTACTAATGCTGGATTCTAGCATGTTTTTTTTTCACTTACTATTGTACTTTTGTACCCAACCAAACTTCCCTATCACTTTCTAATATGAGCAAATCTTTCACCTTGCTTTACTTTGGTCCTCCCTTTTTGCCCTTTCTGTCTCTTTTATGTATTGCTGCTGCAAGCAGCTTGAAATCCACACAAAACAAATTTGGATTTGGAGCCAAAACACAAAATTTTCCATTTGTGGGATCCACCTCTCCTTTCATAAATAATTCAGCTTTTATGCAACTCGAGAAGTTTAATTCCCGACCAAACTCAATCCACTTACTCTCCGATTCCTTTATTAATGGTGTATATAGATGATGTTCCTACGCGAAATCCAACTAAATGTTTTCACTTCAATCTCAATTATTCTCTTACAAACTTTTTACGAAAACAGAAATTCTATTCTGTTTCACCCTAAGAAATAGTCTGTCACAGTTGGCATTGAATTTCAAGTAGATTACAAAGAGAAACTTAGGGGAAAACAATGTTCTGTTTTATTAACATTCAGTTTAGAAACTATAGACAAAGGCAAGAACATCCTAATTCTATCGAAATGGAGACAAAGGAGAAGCTTTCATGCTTCTAAGTTCTTTACAAACATGATCTAGCATGGTAAAAAAATCCCTTACAATTACAAAAATCCGAAGAGGGTTCGATTCTTCTTTACACACATCTCCATGAAAGTATTCTCTAATTTCTCTAACATGTAAAAGAACTCGACTTTCGTCTTCCTGCAACTCTTTCATCTTCTTTTCTGCATAATCCAAGAATGATCTCATTGAATGCACAAAATTCCCAGTTTTTTCCTCGTTCGATAAGTCTTTGTACACTAATTGCTGTATCTTTCTCATTCCATCTGATAAATTTGAGACGGAACTTGCAAGAACATCCAAGTCTATAGATGCTGTTTTCTTCGCATTGCATAGCTCAGTACTTAAACCAGAAACAAGATCAAGTCCCATTCTT
The DNA here is from genome assembly GCA_026122235.1 of Vinca minor. Lineage (NCBI taxonomy): Eukaryota > Viridiplantae > Streptophyta > Magnoliopsida > Gentianales > Apocynaceae > Vinca > Vinca minor. Next base: position 1,835,238 of record JAOCZM010000100.1, on the reverse strand, counting down.
CTGTAATCTTCTTCTTTATCTTGTTGTGTATTGCTGCTACCTTTACTTCTTTGATTGATCTTCCCCATTATGCTTTCCGATACTCTAAATCCTTCTGACCGGACAATTTCTTGGACGACAAAATGGAGAAGGGTTGTTTTTCCATCTGTTCCTTTTACATCAGCTAGCTTAAGGAGAGCATCAAGCTTGAATGCCTTCGCTCCTCCTCTTGTCGTCCCAATGTTCATTCTGTTTCCTGTTTTTAGTACCGCTTCAAGTAACTTTAAGAAAAGGCGACTTGATCTAAGTTCCTTGCAAGCTTCCTGATACAAGATCAGGGCAGTTATTTCAGTTAATACAGGTTCTTTGTGATTGTCAATATAAGAGTGCCTTATAATGTGCCTAGATTATTACCTCTAGCATAGAGAAAGATTTTCTGAGATGAATAACTTCGTCATCAAAAGTTTCTCGGTAAAGCATGGCTTCGATCCTTGAGAAGGCGAATGGTATCTTAAGCATTGCCTTGACAAACTTCTCAGCTGAAACTAATTCATTGATTCCTTTATAGTTTGAGAGTTTCGTTTCTTCTTCCTTTGTTGGAACCATCTTTGCCAATGCCTCTAGTTCTTGCAAAGACAATCCATTCCCTGCTTCAAGAAATTCAAACAAACTCATATAAAAGCCACACAAAAATAGCACTTGTAAATGTTTCAAGAATGTCATAGTTAACTAAGTGTGTATTAGACAGTGTTCAAGCGAAACATAATATTTTAGGTTGGGTCCATGTTTCCTTTCGGAAACAATTTAACTTTAAACTTAGCTTTCTCGATTTCTTAATAGTGTACAAAAGAAAAAAGATTTTGAAGCTTTACCTTGGATAAGTATATCACATACTTGATCAGCAGTCATATTCAAGGCCTTTGAGAGTATGGTAATATTCTGCAATCTCTTAGGTTCAAGAACATGATGCTTAGTTGGAGATGGTGTCTTGGTTTTAAGTAATTCATCATTCTTCATAGAATTTTGAAGGTTGTAACCGAAAAGCGATTCAATCATTTCCTCATCAAATCTGGTGAACACCATTATCAGTTTTCAGCTCAAAACAAGATACAAAAAACTAGAAATGATTAAATTCAGGAGCAAAGAAGTCGAATATCATACTCGAATGAGCTTGATCTTAGCTTGTCCCACACCATTGTACGATCCGGTGTAGCTCTAACTTTATCCCAATGAAGTGGTTTCAGTTTAGGTAAAGGAGCACCATCTTTACCCAAAGGCGAAATTTCGGAAAACAAAGGTGGTGGTGGTGGTGGTGGAGTTGGGCTTTTAAGGGAATTGGAACCGCAGCCTTTCGGAAATGGAGGAGGACATGGTGGTGGAGGAATTCTATTGGAAGGCCTTGGAGACAATGATTCTGAAGATGAAACTGAGCTCCTAGTTGAAGATGATTCTGGCAATGCAGCTGAACTTAGTACACTTATCTTCGTTTTCTTGCGATAAGGGGTAGTTTTAGTGGTTGTCCTATGGAGAAATGAGGAGGTAGGGGGCGGAGGAGGCGGTGGTGGGGGAGGAGGAAGACTTGTTAAAGGGGTTAAATTTGCATTTGCTTCTGAAGGATTATTTGACATAATCATAGAGTTTTCACTAAGACTACCAGCTGAAACATTAGATAATCTCATTTCAGATGAATTTGAATTGCAAAATGAATGAAAAGATTCATCATCAGATTCATCATCAGCTGGTTCTTGAATTATATTATCCCCATAATTACTAGTATCTGTGTTTGTTTTACGTTCCACGACTAATTTAGTCAGTTCGACTTTCGGACTCCTTGCCCCAGGTGAAAAGTTACAAACATCATTCTCCAACTTTCTTGATTCTACAACAGCTTCATCATCATCATCATCATGGGCAGATATAATTTCACCAGCGCTAGAAAATCTATCACTTTCACTTAAAACTTGTAAATTCATAACCCTTTTATTATCTGAATTTGAAGATACTGAATTATGTTTCAAACAAAAGGGTTGTTGTTGTGGTTCTAATTCCAAAGCAGCTCCTAAAGAATCAAGGTAAAAAAGATCAGTTCTTGAATCAGAATTTACCTTTCTTACAGTAGTACCTCCATTTCCTGATTCAGTGCAGTAAATTGAAACAGTTCTTGTAGTTTTCTTTCTTTGTTTCTTGAATTTTTTACAGACCCAGAAAACACCAAAAGCACATAATAATGAACCAACTCCAGCTGAAACAACAACTGCTGTAATTATCTTTCTTGATTTCACTTTCCTATGTATTTTATGGACTAGTGGAAGTAAATGATGGCGGCGGTGTCCTGGTGGATGAGAATGTACTTGAGGTGGTGCTGCTACCGGAGCAGGAGCCGGAGCTGGAAATTCCACAGGGCAAGGCGCCGGTGCCGGTGATGCTGACCCAAAATAATGGTCTCCAAGATAAGCATTTCCTCCTAAATAAAACTCCTTCAATTCAAGCAAAGATCTCAACTTTCTTAGGCCATGTACATTGAAGAACTCTTGAACAGTAAAAAAGGGGAAAAAAAAGGGAAAGATGTGAGAAAAAAGATTGTGATGAGAAGAAGAATCTTGGAAGAAGAACAAGTACAACCCATGATTTCTTTTCCAAAAAGAATCATGAAGAAATCAAAGTAACTTTCTGGGCTATAAATCTACTCATTCTCTTTTTTTTTTCTATTGTGATGAAGAAAAAGTTAGTTCCTCAACAAATGCAGAGTAGTGAATCTTTAATGCTACTCCAAGGAACCCCTGAAGAAGGAGGGGGTAGTTGTACTGGACTGGACTGGACCACCTTTTTTTATTTCTCTTCTCAAAATCGCCATTAATTCTCTCTGCTTACACTGTTTTAGAGTATGTAATTCACCAGTTTCTATTTTGTATTCTTCCTCTGTTCTTTTTCTCTCTTGATTCTGTGATTTATGTCTTATCTTAATTAAGTGAAAAAGCTTTGACCAAACTTTCTCTTATTCTTCCTCATTTGCTTCATTTTTTAGTCATCATTAAAATGTCATACTCCTATTTTACAGTCCGATTCGGTGAAAAAAGAGTTATCTGTCACATTGTCAACGCATAGATCTCGACTATCGGGTCACTTAATTATATACTCGAGACTTAATTGTTAGCAATATGTACATAAATCTCCACTGTGGGATCAATTAATTAAACGGCTGACATTGTAACGGTTTCAGATATACTATTTCTAAATAATTGTTCTGGAACAGCTGCAATCTCTGTCGTCTAATCAAGCGATCAGACGATTCAAATTTGTTTACACAGTGTTGATAAAAATAATTATGCACAGAAATCAAAATTGATAATAGGTATACGTTCACCATTTTAGGCATTTATGATCACCTTGAAAAAAAATATTATGGCATAGTAAATACACTACTTAAGTACTACCTCCATTCCTTTTTAATTAATACATTTCATTTTTTAGGATGTTTCAAAATAATTGATAAATTTAAAAGTTTGATAAACATTTGACATGTTTCTTTCATTTTTACCTTTAGTAAATTTTACTTGATGAAATTTTATTTATCCAACAATTCCACATTATCAATGCACGTCAAACTATGAACTCTTTTAATGATTCTAAATACGAATTCTATAACTAGTACTACTACTATACTACCACAAATTTCAGCTTCTTCCATTTAGTTTTAGGGAGAAGCTTAATCATCAATATAATATTTTATTTTTTGTTGGAAAAACATTTTGAAATTTTTTTTGTAATTTTTATTTATTTTAAGCGAACTAATGGTAGTTCGATGCCGTTCAATGGAACAAATTCAAATGATAATACCGTTCAATGGAACAAATTCAAATGATAATATTAGTAGTAGTGGGGAGTAATTTCAATGCATTGAAACAACAAAGTTTTAATTGAAAAAATTCAACTTGGGATGAGACTTGAACTTGGAAGTTGCAAGATTAATTAATTAGAGTAATTTCTTAAATTAGGGGTAATTTGGACATTTTGCTTCATAATTATTGGCTTATAATCATTTTCTTAGTCTGTGTAAAAAGGTAAAATGTATCAATTAAAAAGGAACGAAAGTAGTAATTGACAGTGATTACTATTAAACTCATGAGTTGCACTTCAAATCCATTGAGATAAGACGTGACAATATATGATAATGAAACAACCATTTTTACAGGGTCGTCTCGAACAATATTGAGACCTTATATTACTTATTTAAAGTTAGACCTCTAAATTTTTCAAAGTATAAATTATAAAAAGTGTCAAAATAAAATACGTTTTTTGGATTTTGATTACCAAAGGAAACAACCGTAGTGATGATTTTTCTTCGTATATTTGATCTAGTTTTTAATATATTAACAAATAATATATTAGCATTATCCTAATACTATTTTTTATATAATCTTTGAATAAAAATAAAAAAGGGAATCCATATCTTTAACTTGATTATTCTAAATTTTGAAAAAAATGCAAAAAATTTAGAAAAATTCTTCAAAAAAAAAACACACACATACATTTTATATATATAAAAAAGTAACAAAAAATTAAAACTTCTAATTTTTAAAATTCCTGTGTCGTAGGGCACTTTAAGCGACCTCAAAGACGGGCCTGCCCTTTTAAGACCATAAAAAGTTCTTTAGGGTTTTGAAATCAATAGTCTATCTAAAATTACAAGCTGAATAAAGTCATGATTCAATCTAAAAGTGTCTATTGTAGGTCCCAATTAGTTGGACTTAGGAGGGTGATTGTGCAAGTCTTCTCCAACTCAAATTTTTGAGAAAGACAGAAATAATTGATCCATCTTTTTCAAATGTGATCTTCCCACAAAGAGATTTCAGATATAAACAAACAATACTTTGATTCTGAGTTAAAATAGGGCAAATTGGTCATTATTGTCCCTAAACAATTTATGAATCAGGCGTAAGGTCCAGAACATTTTTTTTTAACATTAAAATTCTCAAACAATTTACGATTGGTGTGTAAGGTTCTTCTGTCAAAAAAGTGACCGGGTCGACTGTCAATTGAAAATTTTATTCGAGTCAACATAAATACTTTAGGGGCATAATCGGTATATCACAATTAAAATACCGACAAATTGGTCATTATTGTCCCTAAACAATTTATGAACCAGGCGTAAGGTCCCAAAATATTTTTTCTGGACATTAAAATCCTTAAACAATTTACGATTGGTGTGTAAGGTCCTTCTGTCAATCTTCTTACAGTAAAATAATTCACCAAATTAGCAAAAAAAAATTGAATGACAAAGACAAAGAACTCATCAACCCAATTCAGGACCTTATAGTAGAAGTTGTTGATGCAATTGATCCAATGCCAATTGATTTTTAGCTGTTTTGGTGATTTAATTTATATGAGTTTTTTTAATTATCAAGAATTATTATCTGTAGTTTGTAGATTTTTATTTCAAGTATGCAATGAAGGTTCTTTGCTTAAAATTTGATATTCCAAGAAAGAATTTTGCGGGTTTGATGGAAACTAGACATGAGCATGTCTATGATGCTGTTAAAAAATCCTTACTTTGGGTTCAATTGGAGGCCATTTTTGTTCATTTTAGAGAGTTTGAAGAATAAGTCTGTAGTAGGTGCTGGTGGTTGCGGATGGAAATGGTGAAGAAGAGACGGGGATGGTGACTCGATTAAAATTTTCAATTGACAGTTGACTAACACTTTTTTGACAGAAGGACCTTACACACCAATCATAAATTGTTTGAGGATTTTAATGTCCAGAAAAAATATTTTGGGACTTTACGCCTGATTCATAAATTGTTTAGGGACAATAATGACCAATTTGCTGGTATTTTAATTGTAATATACCGATTATGCCCCTAAAGTATTTATGTTGACTCGAATAAAATTTTCAATTGACAGTTGACTAACACTTTTTTTGACAGAAGGACCTTACACACCAATCGTAAATTGTTTGAGAATTTTAATGTCCAGAAAAAATTATTTTAGGACCTTACGCCCGATTCATAAATTGTTTAGGGACAATAATGACCAATTTGCCTTAAAATAATCCAAGCAAGCATGGGACTAAAGTAGTTGTAGTATTAGTAGCCCCTTTCACGAACTTTTTCTATATCACATATTTGATGCCTACTTTATTGCTGTTTTTGAGTTTCATAACTTAGCATTTATGGTGTTTTGGGTGTGGGTTCAAGATTTTTGTCAGAGTCTTAAATTAGTATTAAACTTAAATTAAAATTTAGGTGATTTAAACCAAATAAAATTTAAATCAGACCCAATTCAATCACACACAAATATTTAATTACTAATTTACACTTGTCACTTTGTGTGGACTACTAATAATAATATAGAACAGTATAGTAGCTTCTTGGTCTAAGTCTAACCACATGGAGAGGGGTGGGAGAGACACAAATAGACTCGAAACCGACAATAGTGACACACACAATAACGTTAGACATTTGGCTTACCTTAGCCGCTACTTGGAAGCTCTCCTCATGCAATATCATATACTATGTCTCAATCTACAAAATTCAAGTCTCTTGGAGGTGCTATTATCTTTTTTAATATTGATCTCCAAATATTATTTAGTTCGACTGAAATTTAGAGTAGCCTAAAACAAATTCTTAAAAATATACGACAATGTTGGTTCATTACACTAGATGGAAAACTTGTATCCAAATGGATGGATGGCTTTGTCCAATTTGTGTAGCAAATTGAAAAGGGATAAAAAAAAAAATCAGAGAAATTAAAAAAAATTATAAGAATTTTGTAGTGTGGTGTGGAGTCTGTGTCGTATATTGTTGTGAGTTAAGTAACAGAACCTCAATGTCCTAATATTCCCCTCCAAGATTGCCAGAATCCCATGTGATGATGGAATTCCCAGATCAATTTCTTTTCTGATAAAGAAATTAAAAAGACCAAAAGATCATCACCATAGAACTATAGAAGTACCCTCTTTTAGGGAAGAAGCTATTACTTTTGGGTTGAGCGAAAAACTGTAACAGTATGCTGCACAAAATGATAGGAGACAAATTTGATTAAATATTTTGAACTATATATAAAATTTACTATATCTAATATTATTTTTTTAAAATTACTCACTCCTGTCTTCATCACTGCCCTCTTTCATTTCCTTAAAAAGAAAGATGAATTTTTTTTACCGTATTTACCGTGGAGAGAAAATAGAGAACAGAAAACCTGCCGACAATGGTATGTTCTTTAGACTATCCCTCATGCAGTAGGGTCGAATAGTATGTGATACATTCGGGTAAATCAATTATATCAAAAAAATATTTTACATGAACTCAAGTAAATCGATACACATGTATAATATTTTCAAGTGCATTTTGTAGTGACAAAAGTATTACAACGAGTATAGAGTTATTTACGTGGATTCAGATTTAATCAGCACATCATATAATATTTTGAGTTTATTTTATAGTATGAAAAATATATTAAATAGTGATATGATACAATATTAGTTTTAAAAATATGTGTCTCTAATACATGGCAAAAAATCCTCTATCCACGTGTGTGTCTCCAACCAATCACAATTCACCATGTGTATATATATAATTGAAAAAAATGTTTATATAGTAAATTCTGATTGGTTGGGGACAGGATTATGGAAAGAAATGGGGAAAGAGTATTTTCACCTTAATACATAATACTATTACGTGCAATGTAATTTATATACTCTATAAAGTATACTAATCACCAATATATATAATACAAGTATACTATACATACTATTTAATGTACATCTTTGCCCTAACTTTATATATTATAGATTTACTTATCATTCTCTGATTTTATTTTTGTTTGTGTGTTTATTATTTTTTTGAACCAGAAAATATCAAGCCTTAAAATTCATATTCATTAACCAGCTGGAAAAAAAAATGAAGAATATCCCCTGAGATTAACAGCATATTTGTGAGGTTTGGGTAACTTGGGCTTGAATAAGCTTCGGCGTGTCTCTAAGCCCAACTTTTAAGCCTCTTATTAAGGAGGGCTTCAGGATTGTTTAATCTTTATTGTAGTTTTAAAAAAATTATCCATTGGGCTACTGCGTGGAATATGCAACCTAGACGTCGGGTTCCAACTAATTGAAAATTAGGGTTTTTTTTATTAGTATTGGGCCAAAAAGTCAAATTGAATGGAAAATAATACCCTTATCATTTTTTATTTTTTTTGCAAAGAATGGGATCCAGTAATGAATGACAATAAATAAATAAAGGGAAATTGGCGAAATAAGTACTCAAACAATATGCGTTTGGCGATAATGGTCCAGTTTTATTTTTTTTTATTTTTAGGAACATAAACAATTTGCGTTTGGCTAAAATGGTCCTTCCGTCCATCCCAGTTAATGTCAACTGTTAGTCAACCAAAAAATAAATGAAAAATAGCAAAATTAAAGGGTATTTTGGGGAAAAAACTGATTTATTTTTGGGAAATTGGCGAAATAAGTACTCAAACAATATGCGATTGGTGATAATGGTCCCCATCTTCATTCTCTCTCCCTTCATCTCATTCTCTTCTTTCTCCTTCCTTTCCACCACCCTTCCCCGCTAGCTGCATCACCACCCCTTCCACCACGATTCCTCAGTATTACCCCCTTTATCTCCATGCCCAAAATCTTCACAAAAAAAACCCCTATTGAATTCACCCCGATAAAAAAGAGCACTATTTTATGGGTTTGTTTTACTTGAAAGAAGGAAATGGTGGAGATGGAGGTTTGGTAGTGGTGGCAGCGGGGAAGGGGATGAGGAGGGGTGGATGATGTTTGGTGGGTAGAGATGAAGGTTTGGAGGGTGGAGATGGTGGTTCTTGGAAGAAGGAGATGGGGGTTTGGTGGGGGTGGAGAAGGTGGAGAATGTGGTTTTACTTGAAAGAATGAGATGGTGGAGATGGAGGTTTGGTAGTGGTGGTGGTGGTGGTGGTGGCAGCGGGGAAGTGGAGGAGGAGGGGTGGATGATGTTTGGTGGATAGAGATGAAGGTTTGGAGGGTGGAGATGGTGGTTCTACTTGGAAGAAGGAGATAGGGGTTTGGTGGGAGGTGGAGAAGGTGATTTTACTTGAAAGAAGGAGATGGTGGAGATGGAGGTTTGGTAGTGGTGGTGGTGGTGGCAGCGGGTGGTGGTGGAGGTTTGGTAGTGGTAGTGGTAGTGGTGGTTCTATTTTTTAGGGTGAAATTCCCAAATTAGCCCCGGTTCCTAAAAAGGGTTTTTAAAAAAAAAAAATTAATTTTTACCATAACTGGGATGGACGGAAGGACCATTTTAGCCAAACGCAAATTGTTTATGTTCCTAAAAACAAAAAAAAATAAAACGGGGACCATTATCGCCAAACGCATATTGTTTGAGTACTTATTTCGCCAATTTCCCATAAATAAATAAATAGAACATATAAAAACCATCCCAATTGGGCCGAGTCAAAAGATAGGGATAACAGCAAAACAACGCCTAAACACCGGGTGAAAATCTTCTGTCCCCATTCCTATCATCATCACTGTCCCCAACCAATCAGAATTTACTATATAAACATTTGCATTGTGATTGACTGGGGAGAGAGATGGAAAAAAAAACGGGGACAGAGAATTTTTTGCCCTAAACACATATACAATGATTACATATCATATCATTAGCGCATAATTTTTTATTCCTCCACGATTTCATATATTCAAATCTGCTAGACTTTATTAGATAAAGTGATAAACTATATGTCGATGATTTGGTTCTTCGTGATCCAGCTCAGATTGTACACTTGGCAATTTTTACATTACTTTGAAAAAATTTCGTCCAAACTTTTAAGGAAAATTAGTCAATTTCGTCCTCAAAGTATTCAGGATCTATCAATTTTGTCCTTCACTTTTTTAAAAAAAAATTAAATTGTCACATTTTAATTGTAGGTTTTTGCACGTTCCATTATAAATTAATGTGAGAAACTATTACAAATGTAGCTTTTTAATTTTCTAAATTTTATCAATGTAAAAGGTTTGAATACAAAAAAAAGGTGTTGGGCGTCCGACATTTGTTTAGAGAGTTGGAAATCTCATGCTATTAAGGTGGCCTTACTAACTATATATGACATGCCAACATAAATGACAGAGAATAGATTTAAACATAGATCAAATAAAAGTTTGGAAAGGAAGGAGAGGGAAGTAGAAAACTTACCTAATTTGGATTATCTCTCGTTTTGTTCCTCCAGTAATTGAAAGACCTATCATTTAATAATAAATTTACAAAGTAATTGTTCATAAAATACTATCGAAATAGATAGATTGAAAATCGACATAATTTTTTGACAATTATTGCGCAAAATGTTTGCTCACAAATTGTCACACCCCAAAACTAGGGTCGATGACATGGCAGTGTCTCATTGGTTAATAAAACACCAAAGCCGACAAACAGAGTCTGACCCGAAACCTGAATTGGGGTTGTACACTGGCTAACATGGTGACCCGTCTTTCCACATCTGAAACATGCCCCAGTAGCCCATCTGCAAATCCCGTTATGCCTTCTTCCGCGTGTAGAACATTCTGTGGTATTCTGGAAAGTATTTGGTGCCCTTACGGGTCTCCCAACCTTAGTCGAATATGCTCATGTCCCATTCCCTAGCTTAAATGTGTTAGTTGGTCCCGAAGTGGAAGCAAACCTCTTATGAGCTACAGGATTGGCTGAGTTAGGACGAGAATCTTGGCCTTAAGAGATAGTTGAATAAGGTCTCTTCATATCCACCTCGGTAGTCTTGAACTCCGCTTCCATATCCAAACTCCTTCTGTATGCATCCATGTAACTGGTAGGACGGTTTCCAGACAACCTTCCTCTAATTCGGGGCAACAACCCTCGTACAAACCTTTGAGTCCTCGTCTTTTCATCCTGAATGGTGGAAGTAGCATACTTCCCCAAACGGTTGAATTTGCTGGTATATGCTGAAATAGACATTTTCTCAGTCTGCATCAAATCGAAGAACTCATTCTGTATTGTCGTCTTAAAGGTCTCAGGAAAATACTGATCTAAGAAAGTTTCCTTGAACCTATCCCAAGTGATAACCCCGGCCTGAGCATAGACTGGCTCAACTCATTTCCACCACTCAAACGCCTCTGATGTGAGAAAAAGTGTCACCACATCAGTCTTCATATCTCCAGGCACCCTCATGATACGAAAATATTGCTCAACATTCTCTAACCAAATCTCTGCCTCATCGGGTCCTACCCCTCCATCAAAAGATGCCATGCGCTCACAATACATACCCGGATCTGATTCAACCCTCTGACCCCTTTGATTCCCGACATACTGATTATGCGGATGTGTGGTTGAGGCTGCTGATACTGTGGCTGCAGAAAATGCGAAAACATCTGGGTAAACATAGCAAAAGCAGCTGCCATGTCAGGAACTGCCCCATGATTGGCTGATGGAGGTGGTTGTGGGATGTTATACTGAGGTGGTGCATTGTAGGGTGGTGGCGGCATGTTATAAGGAGGTGGTGGAGGTACGAGGTTTTGTGGTGCAGGATGAGGGATATTTTGTGGTGGTGGTGGAGGAGGATATACGGTATATTGTGGCTGTTGTGGGTTGGTTGGCGGTGGTGGTGGTAGATCATAATCAGCCCCATATCCTGTTTCATTTTCCCTAACTGGTGCCCTTGAAGGAATTGGATCCCGTCTTGGTCGCTGACTAGAAGAACCCACAAATTGTCTATGAGCTCCCCTCGGACCTCGGCGTACCAATGCAGTTAGCGGTGTTCTTGAGTCGCTGCTCTCGCTGTTGTATTCATCTTGACGATCCATCTTAACCCAAAAGCAGTTTATATATATATATATATATATATATATATAACGTAACAGATAAGAAACTAATCCACATAGCCACATAAGGTACATGTTATAACATGAAGCAAATATGGAATACATATCATATGAGGAATGTAACATATACGAATACATGGAATATAAAAAGGCGATAACATATAAAGCGATAAAGCAATTAAATCAAGTTATACATGTGAAACAAAATAAGCATGGCATGATATAGTATAACACGTAGGAATGACACAACATAACAAGAAAGACAATATATATATATATATATATATATAAAGTGATAAGTAAACAAATACATCCTAGTCCATGGTCTCTACCCATCTCACACCTCACATTAAGTGTTCTTGTTATCCTATATTCATTCCATATTTTAATCCCTAAGATTCAAACTGCTCTGATACCACTTCTGTCACACCCCCGGAACCAGGGTCGATGACATGGCAATGTCTCATTGGTTAATGAAACACCAAAGCCGACAAACAGAGTTACTAAAAGGGAATTCATTTATGATATAATCCAAAAATAAGAGTTGAACATCGGAATTAATATGCGTGAAATTGTTGAACATTGCTATAAATGAAATAATCTAAGTTCTTTAATTGAAGTCGGTTGTGGTTCACTCATCATTGTCCCCTTCCCAAGCTTTAACAACATCATCATCACCTGCACAGTAAAAGCGGATGGACTGAGCTCCGGTGCTCAGGAGGAACCGATAATCACAAGTATAAATACAATTTAACACGTAACACATTTCCGTTTCCCAAACCAAAATACAAGTTTCATGACTCAAAACTAAGTCTGAATTATGACCAAAACAATGAATAACAATACAAACAATAAGTAAGCGAGATAACCATACTCTTCATGTCCAAGCACTTACACAACCGAATGTACGACAAGCACCATGCTCTGCCCATACGGTACACACGATTACACACTTGCTTAGACACTACGAGCACAGCTACTGCTAAGACACGACTTCCCACCATTCGAGCTCAGGTATCTATTCACGACTCTACGACAATCATTGCAATGGCCCTAGTTATAGTCCAAACTAGGAGGGCTCAAATAGTTTATCACATGGGTTCAATTTCACTCCCTGAAGGACGGATTCACACTTTAAGGACTCATTCTTTATTGTATCATCATCCAAAACCTTGGACTCCACAAAACCATTGCAATCCCAATGATAGTCCACATCAGGGTAAGGCTCACGTAGGAAGACCCTCGGGATCCGCAACAAGGACATCCGCAGGACCACCCTCGGAATCTCCCCATAATTATATCGCAGGACCCTCGAAATCCGCACAAAGAGCACCCGCAGGATTCCTCGGTATCCTTACACATTCACATCGCAAGACCCTCGGGATTTGCACCAAGGACACCCGCAGGACCACCCTCGGAATCTTGCTAATCGAACGAGTCCTGTCATTGAGTAGATCCTAGACACGAGCTCAAAATAGGGCGACGACTCGGTTGACCAAACCACATAGGACTAAACACGACATGACCAATTAGGACGACTCAAAGTATTTAATCAATTAAGACGACCAAAACGATAAAACAATTAGGCAAGTTCATCAATTGATCAATTAACAGTTCACGAATAACTATAAAGGTATACAATTAGATATATAACAAATTTACATAAACGGTGAAAATATTTCAGATTATATCTCATTAGGTAACATAACAATTCAAGACAGATATTCAATTCCAAAATAGTTTATACAAAATCGAAAGCAATAAACACAATTCATGCAAATATTTTGTAAATAGAATAGTTTATTCGCTTTTACTGTGCAGTAATTAATGCGATAATTAAATGACGTAGGGGTGTCCCTACCTCTTACGGAGACAAAAGATAACAGAAAATCCGAACAACACTGTCCAGTCTTACTATCGGAGCTATAACTTTCTGCTCGGGACTCGGAATGATGTGCCGTCTGCGCTCACTCGAAGCTTATTCAATTATCTTCGAATCAGTATATTATACAATGAAAACGGACAAGTAACGATCCCTCGGTGACCTCTCAAAATTCAAGACAGATTCTAAAACTCACAAGAAAATCTCACTGCCTTCAAAAGCTGCTGCCTTTCCTGCTCTCTATTTGGCACGGCTCCCAAGGCTAACAAGAACCCCACGGGTGCTTCCCCTTTTATTCTATTTCTTATGTTTTGATTTAATGTGAGTAGTAAATCAATCCCCTGCCCCGTAGGTTTTATATATATATATATATATCCTCAATCCCCACTACTCCTATGCACAAAACCCACGAACCCATGATATCCTCTTTTCTTGTTTCGTTGCCTCGCACGAGTTCCCGAGAACCCCCTACACACACGTTTTGCTTTTTATTTTCTTTTTCTATATATATTTTTTATTAATTATTCTAATCCCAATTAAAATACTAACCAATTATCTAATTAAATTACTACTCTAGGTGAATCACAATTAAATCCCTTAATTACGATACGTGTGCGAAACGCTCCCCAACGAAACGTACCAAAAATGTAACCCGTAACATGTTATAAAAATTAATTAGGCACGTAGTCACGTAATAAAATATGCCTACGCAATAAATCACACAAAATGAATTACACGAACACGAAAAATTACGGGTATTACACAAAATATGTAGATATTTTAAAACGCGACAACATATATATTTGAAGAAAGATTATTTTGGGTCTTAATATTGTATTGATTTAAATACTTGTTCACAATGAAAAGTCACTTTGTGGGTATTGATTTGTGGGAAATTATTGACGAAGGTTATCAACAACCTCCTCCGGGTACTTCATTAACAAGTGAACAAGAGAATAAACAATGATTAGATGCGATTGTACAAAATTATTTATGCAATCGGGTATCTTTGGATGTGGCAAGAAAATTTGCCCATGCTAATACGGCAAAGGAGATATGGACCATTTTGGTAAATTCCAATAAAGGGAATGAAGATGTGAAACGGGTCAAATTATAGACTTTGAGGAAGGAGTATGAATTAGCTCTCATGAAATCAACGGAGTCAATTAAGGATTACATTGGCAAAATTCAGACTCTTGCTAATGATATGAGATCAAACGGTGGGAACTTGAAAGAGTCTCAAGTTGTTGAGAAAATTTTGCATTATATTAGTTCCAAATTTCGCACCAAAAAATATGTTTTGGAAGTACAAAGGACTTCGAAAAATTAACAATTGATGAATTGGAAAGAAAATTATTTTCCTATGAGTTATTTTTGGATCTGCAGAGTGTTCAAAGTGTTTCCGAGGAGAAAGCATTGCAAGCTTAGGTGGATGTTAAAAATGAGAGAGCAGAATTTTCACATCCATATGAATCCAATCATCACAGCCGTCAAAATTTCCGCGGTAGAGGCCGAGGAAATTTCAGAGGCAACAATGGAGTCAGAGAAAATTTCAGAGGTCGTGGTAGAGGTAATTTTAATAATCAACGGAATTATCAGCAAAATAATAATAAGAGGATTGAAAAATCTAAAATTCAGTGTTATTATTGCAAAAAAATATGGTCATATGAAAAAAGATTGTTTTCTTAAAAAAGAACATTTGGGGTGACACAAGCAAAATTTGTTGAAACAAATATTAATGGTTATGAGACTGTATTATTTGCTTCTTTTAGTGGTGATGAAACTGAAAATAATGTTTGATTTTTGGATTCTGGATTCTAGATATAGTAATCATATGTGTGGAAATAAAGTTATGTTTATAGAATTGGATTAATCTCATCGGAGTACTGTACAATTTGGAAATAAGGAACGAGTAGCTGTTGCAAGAAAATAAAAAATTGCTATTACTTTGAAGGATGATTCTTCTAACTTTATTTATGATGTTTTGTATGTTCCAAATTTAGGCCAAAATTTGTTGAGTGTTGGACAACTGGATATGAAATGGTACAACATCAATTTTGGTGGTAATGTTTGCACTGTTTCTGATCCTGCAAACAGATTAATTGCAAAGGTAGACATGACTAGTAATCGTTTGTATCCTCTGAATATCAATTCTAGTTGTTTACCTTGTTTTAGTACTGTTATATTTGATGATCACTGGTTGCTTTCTCTTGATTTTGATGATAGAAAATGTGAGACATGCATTGTTGGGAAAAAGCATAGAGATTCTTTTCCCAACGATAAAGCGTGGAGTGCAAATTCACCATTGCAGTTAATTTATTCTGATTTGTGTTCTTTGGAAATTCCTTCTTTGGTTTGGTAAATTTTTTTTATTATTTTCATTGATAATTTTAGTAGGAAGACTTGTGTATATTTTCTGCAAAATAAATCTGAGGCTTGTGATGTATTTAAAAGTTTCAAAGTTTATGTTGAGAAACAAAGTGAATATCTGATTAAAACTTTGAGAACTTATAGATTAACTGAATTTTTTGTTTGTGATGATTTTTTGAGTAAGCATGTAATTAGATATCAGATTACTGCCAGATATACTCCTCAACAGAATGGAGTAGCCGAGAGGAAAAATAGAAATGTGATGGATATGGTAAGATCAATGATGAATGCTAAAAATATGCCTAAAGAGTTTTGGGCAGAGACTGTTGCTTGTGTTGTTT
The DNA here is from genome assembly GCA_026122235.1 of Vinca minor. Taxonomy (NCBI): domain Eukaryota; kingdom Viridiplantae; phylum Streptophyta; class Magnoliopsida; order Gentianales; family Apocynaceae; genus Vinca; species Vinca minor. The sequence continues at coordinate 1,818,861 of JAOCZM010000100.1, read as the reverse complement.
ATATTTTGAACAGATGTCCTATAAGAAACAATGATGGAAAGACTTCACAAGAGTTGTGGACTGATAAAAGCCTAATTATGGTCCATTTGAAAGTTTTTGGTTGTATTGCTTATTCACATGTTCCAGATCCTCACAGAAAGAAATTGGACGATAAGGCAGAAAAATGTATTTTTCTTGGTTATAGTAATAAGACTAATGGTACAAGTTATACAATCATGATACTCAGAAGGTAATTATAAGGAGAGATGTCACTTCTGATAAGCAATCTGCTTGGGATTGGTCTGGTAAGAAGTCGGTTGAGCAGGTTTTATCTTCATGTATTCCATTGCAATCATTTTTTGATAACTCGCCAACATTTGTGCATGATAGATCTATTCAGGAAGATATAGGGTGGATTGAGCAAACAGTTCTTGTGCAATCAAGGTTTGCACCGTTTTCAAGTCGCCATTGGAGGGAGACTCAAATTCCTGCTAATTTGAGGGATTGTGTTATTGGTTCTGATTTATCTGATGAAGATATTGTGAATTTTGCTTTATTTGCAGATTGGGATCCTGTTACTTTTGAGGATACTGTTAAAGATGACAATGGGATTCAAGTAATGGATGATGAGATTCATGTCATTGAGAAAAATTACACTTGGAAGTTGACTTCACTTCCTCTTGTTAAGAAAGCTATTGGTGTTAAATGAGTTTATAAGACTAAGTATAAATCCTCTGGTGTGGTTGATCATCTTAAAGTAAGATTGGTAGTTAAAGACTACAAACAACAAGCTGGTATTGATTATTTTGAGGTATTTGCACTTGTTGCTAGACTTGATACAGTTCGTATGATTATTTCTCTTGCTGCTAAGAATTCTTGGTATATATATCAAATGGATGTTAAATATGCTTTCTTGAATGGAGTGTTACAGGAAGAAGTATATGTTGAACAACCTGTAGGTTATGTCATAAAATACCAGGAAGATAAGGTTGATAGATTGAAGAAAGCATTGTATGATTTGAAGCAAGCACCGAGAGTTTGGTATACTCGTATTGATTCTTATTTTCTTAGTCATGATTTTGATAGATGTCCTTATAAGCATACTCTATATGTGAAGTCTAATACTACTGGTGATATTCTTATTGTATGTTTGTATGTTGATGATCTTATTTTCACTGGAAACAATCCCAAATTGATTTCTAAATTCAGGGAGGCTATGATTAATCATTTTCAAATGACAGATTTGGGGTTGATGTCTTATTTCATTGGCTCGGAGGTTAAACAGTTTGATGGAGGAATTTTTATGTTTCAAAAAAGAAAATGCATGTGATAGTTTGAAGAAGTTTAAGATGGATTTTGCTAATCCTATTTTGACTCATGTTGAAGAAAAATTAAAGTTGTCAATAGATATCACTGGAGAATTAGTAGCTACTACTAATTTCAGAAGATTTGTTGGAAGTTTGAGATATTTAATTTCCACGAGGCCTGATATTGCAATCTGATGATATTATTTATTCACGTATTGATGATTTTGGTCTTTTGGGATATACTGATAGTGATTGAGCTGGTGATATTGTGAAGTACAAGAGTACTTCGGTTATGCATTTTATTTGGGTTCTGATGCATTTTCTTTGTCTTCTAAGAAACAACAAGTTGTAGCACTCTCTAAACTACAGAAGAGGCGGAGTACACGGTTGTTAAAAATTGTGTTACTCAAGCAATTTGGTTGGAACGAATTCTTGATTTTCGGAAGAATCAACAGGTTGAGTCTACTACAATTTTTTGTGATAACAAATATGCCATTCACTTGACCAAGAATCCTGTGCTAAATGGTCGTAGCAAGCACATCAACCTCAAGTATCATTTTATTCGTGAATTGATTCAGGATAAAGATATTGTTGTTGATTATTGTACCACTGAAGAACAAGTTGCAGGCATTTTTACAAAGCCATTAAAGTTTGAGTTGTTCTTGAAACTGAAGAAGATGCTTGGGATTATTAAGTTTGAAGAAATTAGTTTAAGGGAGGCAATGTAGGATTTAAACTAAGTTATTAAATTAATTAATATGTTGGCATTATACTCTATCCATTCCCATTTAATTGTCTTTTAGGAGATTTATAGGTATCCAAATTAATTATCGTTTAAGACTCTTTTATTAGTTGTCAACAATTTATTCCAATTATACCCTCGATATTTTCTTTTATTTGCGTCATCTGCCATCCCTATTTTTTCTTTTCTTTTCTTATGCTATAAAAGTAAGAGAGAGGGTAATATTGAAACTTTCTATGAAAATGACAAATTTCCTTAATTTTTTAAAATTGTCTAAAGAGTCGTATATTTAGGAATAGAGGGAGTATTATTTAGTTGGGTTTCTAAAGATGATTTCTAGGTTATTTTTGGTGTCGGTCATGTTGGCCTATATGTATAGTATGATATTGCTTTCGGGTGTGCTTGGATAAGGTTTAGTTTGGGTTTGGGTTTGGTTTGATCTCACTTTTGGTGGGGAATGCTCAAAATTTGATCTCTAAAATAGGCGGGAGCAATTCAAATTCAAATTTTTTTCTTCAAATAATCGTTCAATTCCAAATTTTGAATTTCAAAATTATCGGGAGATGTTCAAATTCCAATTTTTTGAAGCCAAAATTTGGAATTAGACGATTATTTGAAGAAAAAAAATTGAATTTGAATTTCTCCCGCATATTTTAGAGGCCAAATTTTGAGTATTTCCCGCTAAAAGTGAGACCAAACTAAACCCAAACCTAAACCAAACCTTATCCAAGCACACCTCATATGTATATAGCAAATCATCTTCACAGTAGCTTTTGTTTCAAAGCTTTCTGCCGCAGCCATTCGGCTTCACTTTTGTTTTCTGCTTTCGCAGATCTTTCCTTCAATAAATATATTGATGAGTTTTGGTGTTTAAACTCTTCTCTCGTTTTTTATCTCCTTAATTATATTATTTTGGGATCATATTAAAAAAATTCAAAATAACACTGAAATAATAATTCTCATACCGCCATTTGAGGCGGAAGGGGACCAAATGTTGAATCATCATAGAAGGAAAGAGATATGCTTCATGATTCAGTGGATCTGAATAACAGGCCTCGAATAATGCCGAAACCAGTGTTTACAGAGTTATTGCCAAACTTAAATACAAATACCTGCAACCGCGTTTTTGAACATGGCTAGTCAGTTGTTGCCTAAAAGCGACGAATTCAGTAGGTCCTTCGTGGCCCAGATTCTGGTCTGAACAAAATCTCTAATTGGTTGGTATATTATTTAGCTTTTTTTTTGGGTATATTTATAGTGTATGCAAAAAAAACTAGTATAGTCGAAACATTTTTTACTCGAATAATATGTTCAATTTTTTTTTAATTTATTTATTTGGGGAGAGGAACTGTCTATTATCAAAAAAATAAAGGATTCAAGAAACAGAGAAGGAATTCGATCTCATGATCCCTACGCCTCAGTCTTAACCACTAGACAATGCCTCATCGAAATATATTCAACTTTAATACTACTCATCCCAATAGTAATAATTATTTTTTTTTCTAAAAAGTTATATGCACAATACATTAACAATATATGTAGTGCACATTATGGTGTATAATACTACCTCCATCCCTAAATAAAGTTAACATTTAGACTTCAATTTTTTCCCAAAATAATATTAGCATTTGGAATATCAATGAAAATTTAATGAACTTTTACCATTTTCACCTTCCTTTTACTTTTCTTTTAACTAGAATCTCAATTTCCAATAAGTAGTTAATGAAGATATATTAGTCTTTTAGCTTTAATTTTTATTATTTTTAGAAATTTCTTAATTTATGTGAAGAATTTAAATATTAATATTATTTTGGGATGGAGGGAGTATTTCTTTAATTCCTACTAGATTATAAAACCATTGCAAAAATCGATATATGGTACCATGTTGATTGTTATATAACTACTCAACGGCTAAGAATCATTTATCCTTAACTTGTATACCCATACATTTATCATCAATAAAAGAAATAGTATAACTCGTAAGAAAAAAAATATTTTATTTGTCCACATAGTGAATTTTGAGTCATGAGTACATGCATTTGTATACAAGTTGGATACATACAATTTTTTGCCCTATTCAACGTAGCATTATAGATGTATTAAAACTATAATATAGTCTCTGTTTTATCCATTTTATAATATAAGGATTTTTAAATCATTTTTTGCATATTTTTATAAAAAATGAAAAAAAATATTTGATTTACATGTACGGAATAAATTATCGATTATTGGTGGTTGTTAAAAAAAATAGTTATTCTTCAAAACGTTATAAATAATTGCTATTGAAAGTTGATATTCATCATAGCTATACTCAATAATAAAATTAGGTGGCTAGAACTTAGACAATAGATTGGCTATAATTCCCCAATTTGCCAAATTTAATGACTAATGTACCCTTTTGCTTTAATAATTTAAAAAAAATCAAATTTCCTTTAAATTTTTCAATATCCTTTTGTTTACTGACACCAAATCTGACACCCTATTCCTAAATCTATTCTACCTAGAATTTATGAATAGATAGTGAGCAATGATGGGACACCTGCATTGGAAGAAACTTGACTTCCATGATTTTTTGTTTTGTTTTGACTGGTTTTTCGTCCATTCTTCTTCATCTTCCTCGTTACCCTACCACCATTTTTTGATAGAAATTTTTCTTAAGAGCAAAATTTCTCTGTAAGTGATAAGAGTTTATCCGTTTATTTTTCCTAGCAAAAATTTTCTGTGAGTTTCTTCCTCATAAAATTATGATGAAATTTTTTTTGCAAGCAAACTTTCTCTGTAAGTTCCTTTCTCGTAAAAATCTGATGGAAATTTTTTTCCAGCTAAATTTCTCTGCAAGTTTCTTCCTCGTAACAATCTGATGGCAAACGTTTTGTAAGTGATAGAGTAAGTGGTAAATTAGTAATTAAAAAAACACTTGTTCTGATACTCAGAATACCTGTTTTATGCCCAAAACATATGTTCTGATACTCAGAACACCTGTTTTAAGCTAAAAAATACATGTCCGTTGACTAATTTATCTATAAGTGATAGAGTTGAAATGTGCTTGACAAAAACATATTTTATAAGCAACAGGAATGGATTAGGATTCCATAGCATTATAACATTTATTAAACTTCTTGCTAACAACAAAAAAAGAGAACCATTACAACTCTAAAATACTAAGAAAAATGAAAAAAGAAAAGAAAACCATTAAAACCTTAAAATACTTGTGAAAAAAAAAGGGAAATTACATCTCTAAAACACCAACTACCAAAATAAAATGATGTCCTCCAGAAATTTTCACCATTCACCGCTTCCATCACTGTCATCTGAATCACATACAATGGGATTCATAGGAGAACCTTCGGGAAAAGAGGTAATGTTTGTACCTTGAAGCTCAGTGGATGGGGAAGAAGTATTGCTGAAGATATGAATAGATATATTCAGCTTCTAATTCAGAAGTACAAGCTTCACACTCAATTTCGTCATCTTCACCCTCAAATTTCGACCAACCCAGTTTAATTTTTGGGTGCGGCACTCTGCAACAAGTTGGATACTCGCTGACAAGCGATTTACTTGTCCAGTGTTGGTTAATTAAATACTTAAAATTTTTCACGACATTCTTCTACAAATTTCCTTTCATCTGTTGATTTCTTCATCCCGCCCAATAAACGTATCCCTTCTTGTTTCAAATTGCCACCATTAAAAATAAACAATATTGCCATTTCATAATGAGCTCCTAAATATCCCAAATTTTTAGCTTCTTCAAGGTAATTAATTGCTTCATCAAATCTTCCACCTTTAAAATACGCTACCTGATCATGCAATCCATATGTAATTGATCATTAGAATTTGACTATATAAATAAAACATTTTGGCAGAAACTCATTTATATTTTTAAAACACATTACGTACCATTCCTTCTCTGTAAATTGTTTTCGGATTATTGTTTTCAATGCACTTCCGATAGAATTGTTCATGTTCATCTTGAATATTCCATAGACCGCCTGGAAACATTTTTAGAGACACTCGACGATAAATGTAACTATCATCTTTCTCTGATAATTTGTGAAATTTCTTACAACTACAAATGATGAACATCAAAAAAATCTTATAAATTCAATAATGCAAAGAAATAAAAATAAATTAATTAAAAAAATATACACGGATTTGGTCATTAAAAAATCCCTATGCGAGGAGGCAGCAACATTAGCAATTATTTCGGTGATGATTTCTTGAGAAAAATCTAATAGGTAAGCCATTGTTGATATTCAAGGGAAACGAAAAGATAGAGAGGAAAATAAAAGAGTAATAAGAAAGTTTATGGGGAGAAGAAAAGGAATTTATAGGTGATGAAAGGTTGTTAACATGAAAAGTAATGAAAGGTTGTTAATATGAAAGGTTGTGCTAATGACGAGAGGTGATAACATTTGTAGAAGAATCTCTAGAGCTAGATTTTATTTGATATTCGGAACGCATCATTCATTCTTTGAAAAAAAAATCAATAGACTGCTCTCAATCAACCTTTCAATTTTTTCTTCATTAATTGTACGTGGATTAAACTAAGCAATTAAGAAGCATGCATCTCGATAAACTAAGCAATTAATACAATTTAGACAGATTATAATTTACATCAACATTCGATTCATTTAACAAAACACCTATGTGTGAATCTAAGAACACCTGTTATGAATCTCAGTACACGTGTTTGAAGCTCAAAACAATGTTTTAAGTTAATAAAAAAAACACATGTAAAAAATCTCAAATTGTTAATGGCCATGATCTGATTTGTATTTGTCTCACTTTTCCTTCTGTTTGGATAGTGTAAGAAGACAGGAAGAAACTAAAAGGAAAAAAAACAAGGAACATAACAAGCGAATTAAAAAAAAAAAGAAAAATAAATTCTAATGAAATTAAATTAAGACTTAAAATTGGATCTCAGAACACCTGTTTTTGAATCATGTTAATTATAGTAATGATGTTAAACTTACATTTAAAAAAATATTCTTTTAAAATAATATCAATGTAAGTTAGTGTTCTATATGACGAATATTCTTTAATCTTTATAATTCTAACATTACACTAATAATGTTCTTCAAGTTTTTTTAATTGATCACTTATTACGATTATGAAAATCTAACATTACTCTTTGTTTGGTACAAGTTACATAACGTCAATTACTTATTTAAAATGGGTATTATATCAAAATAATATCAATGTTAGTTAGTGTTAGTTAGTGTTTTAGTCAATTACTCATTAATCATTTAATGGATATTCTATCAATATATTAGTCATTTACTTAGAATGATTATGAAATTCTACCTCAATAATCATCGGAAATTATTTCATAATTACTATCAATGTTAGTTAGTTTCCTTTATACTTTAAAAAATTAATCTTTGGAGCATTTTGTAAATAAAAAATTCGTTTGAGGTGAAAAAAATAAATCGGAGGACTTTTAGGGTAATCAATATGTAACCCTTTAGGGACTTAGGGTAACCAATTATGCAATAGATTGAGATTTAAGTGTACAATTTGACAATACATTTGTACAAAAATAATAATTAAGTAAGAGATATCTCCCACTCAATCAATGAAAAGAGTCAATTCAGACAGTAATGACAATGACAATGACAAGATGACATTGACAAGATGTTTGTTCATAAAAAAAAAAGACGATGACAAGATGAATAGTGCCCTATTCCCTACAACCTATCCCTAATTGGCTGATACATTGGCAGAAACTAGAGAGCTTTACATTTTTTTTTCATTTGTACTTTTCTGGTATTTTAGAAAATGAGAAGGATATAATTGGTACAAATTTTAATTTAGACAATTTTTATCCAATTGGGCTTAGCATTAATCATTTTCCATAAAATTAATACATATCGTAAGTACAGATAAAATAACTGTTTTACACTGGATCTAAATTCTTTCTCAACATGCAATAATTAAGTAGTGTCAACCAAGGTTGTCAAAATCGTAATTTTGATTCGGAACGGAAGGGGTCTCAAAAATCGTAAACACGAGGATGGTAGCACGGATCGGAAGATCTGAAAAAATTATTAAAAATATATTTTATGATAAATTTAAACCAATAGAACTAAAAAGTTGAAATTAAAATACAAACTAACAAGTGATAAACTTCAAAATCAAACTAACAATTCACAAGGTCTTTTAACCATATGTTCATGCTTCCACCCCGGATTGCTCCTATTCCCGACTGCTTTCTTTCGGAGATTTAATTGACCACCTCCAGTGCTAGAATCATTGCCCACACTTCCACTATCCAATCCGGACGCTCCCGACATCTTATTTTTCCTTAGTTCTTATTAATCTTGCACCTATAACAATTATTAATAACAAGATTTTATTTTCTCAAATGTATTATAGAATTTTGTTTACAGTAAAACCCATAAGAAATGATTAAATCAGTAATTAGTAACTTCATGATTCACTAACTAATTAAATCACAAGCAAAAGAAAAAGTAGAGAGAGATTTCTCACATTAAAACAAATTTTTATTATGTTGTCGGGCCAGAATCTAAAAAAAATAAAAAAAATTGAAAAGAGACAATATTGGATCGTATTGGATCGTACGATCTTTTACGATCCAACTCTGATACGATTTTTAGTGCGATTTAACTCGATTTATACCCCTTAAATCGTAAAATCATCCAACTCACGATTTTGACAACCATGGTGCCAACTATTGGGGGTCGAGAGTTCATTAATTGTGAAAATCAGTTACAACTGAAGTATTGTGAAATGGCGCCATTTTGTTTGGGGAAAATTGCAAATAATAATGGTAGTACCATTTGTGCTGTAAACAGCTAACAGAAGCCCATAACTACATCACAAAGTCTATAGCTCAGTGAGACTATCACCTTACGCTCGTGGGGTTTAATACATTCCCCATAAATGAGGTATGCTTTAAATTTTCCTTTCTAGTGTTCTCTTCTTTTCTTATGAAATACTTCTATCTTCCCTTCATGGGGCAACCGCACAAGCGAGTTTCAAAAAAAAAAAAGCCCATAACTACAAGCAGCAGTTACTGAGAACATACAAACCTCCCACGTGGCCACTTTCTCTTTGCCAGCTTTTGTTTCCTGTAAAATATTCTCTTCTCGGGCCAAGTAACAATTTTGTGACTCATCTCATAATCTCTGACAACCCCCCAAACTCTCCTCCACATAAACAATTCCAGATCTTTTAACTGAAATAGGATAAAATAAACCCACCCGCTCGTGAGTGGAAAGGGTTCTCGAAAAGTATCGAGTGACAATCTAGTACCTCAACCTTCACGTTTATCGGGTTAGCGATTTATTTAAATTGCATAATGTGTTTCATTAGAAATTTATTATAAGTTACATATATATTATTATCATACAAGCGATCGAATTCTGTGTCTTTGATAAGAATCAAAGTGCAAATAGAAATAAAACAATTACAATAACACTAGTATGTACGTAAACTTTCCACTGAAATATACCCAAAAGACAACAATGGGCTACGTGTCACCAAACGATTCAAGGCAAATATAGTTCTTATTTGGGTGCCTTACGACCAACTCTCTGCTTCCCTTAGTTATTGTATCTATGAATTTTATTGAGCAGTTTCCAGTGGTTTTTGCATTCTGATATAGCCGTCGCCCGTCACTACAAAGATGAATTAGTTTTGATTGTGCTGTCGTCGTTTGATATGATGGTTGAGATAATTATTTAAAAATATTTTTGAATTCAATTATTTTAGCTATTAAATTAAATGACTTATATATTTAAAATTAGTTCTACAGAGATAGTATTGATAGAATATGTATGTTCTTCTTGTATGCACATAATATATTTTAATTATTAAATAATTTATTAAATTGCTGTGTTTTTTTGGTCAAATGAATACCTATTTTTCAATAAGTAGTCTTCTTAATAGTACGAAAAATGGATATTCTTAATTATTAAATATAAATTTAATAAATTCTACTTAAAATGATTTGTTCCGTAATAAATTTAGAGTAATTTTTGAGAATTGCCTCGGCTGCTGTTGGGACCATCACCGTTGATTGCTCTCCAATTGGGGTATAAGAGACAACCAAGATTGCTCTGGGACTTTGAGGATCCAGGGCCGTCTCAAATAATATTGAGATCTTTGTGCTACTCATTAAAGTTAGGGCCCAAATTTAAAAAAATAAATAAATTATAAAAGTGTCAAAATATAATTATTAACTCAAGTTTCAAGTACAAACAATTTCATAATTTATTTTTAAAAATGAGCATCATTTTAACATTTTTTTAAACGAAATCGCCAATTAATTTATAAAAACTTCTCTTTGTAGATACAACGGTTAAATGAATAACCAACAAAATTCTATATATAATAATTCAATTATGAAAAACACAAAGATCGTCAAATTTTTTAACTAATAATTATATATAAATTAAGTGATTTTTAAAAATTTGAGGCCCCTCAAAATAAGAGACCCGATTCTGTATGTCACTTTGGACATGCTTGGAACCGGGCTTGTGAGGATCCAAATATTTTCTTACCTTTTAGGTCGTAATATCTCCACTACTTTTAGAACTTTTGGATTCCCCTTCCTACTAGGGCAGCAGTTATTATATAAAACAAATAAAATGTAAATATACACTAAATATTACGTGATAAATATTGTATTTTTTTAAACAGGTGTTATAATCTAATGCAACATATGTTTTTTTTAATGAACACTTGCATGTAAGATATAATTTTAAAAATCACAATAAGTGTTCGCTTAAAACGCGAATTTTGCGCTGAGGCTCCAGTACGAAACGAGGTTAAGTTCTGTACGTGCGAGACTTAAACTCGTCCGTTGGATTGAAATTTTGACGATCAATATTGATATAAAACGGACACCTATCTCTGATTTTACATCTGTTGTATTTTTTAAGGACATATGCCCTATTTTTATGTTTAAAAATATATGTATTGAGGCGTTCCGTACTTATTGAAAGGAGGCTTTTCCGTGTAGGATCCGGACGGTGAATTTTGACGTATTCACCGTCCTACTAGTCACTGTTTTCACAATTCCAATCGCACGTGTCATAGACCGGTCCGATAGGATAGAAAAAAAAAAACTAATACTATTTTCTTTTTTTGCTAACCAATCCTAAGAAAAACATTAGTTTTTTGGGGTGAATAAAAAACATTATCAAAGGGGGCATTTGCAAACTCTATAAAGTCCACATGCAAAGACTAGTTGTTTACTCAGTTCTCAATACAGTAACTGGCTTCTACAAACCAGATTCCTTTGTGTATGCTACTAAGAAAGAAGAGTATAGGAGAATGAGAATGGGGGTTCATCAACTCCTTGTAGGTTTAATCTTGATCAAATTTGCCATATTGGCCATTGCTGCTGCACCAAAGAAGCCAGTGGATGTCCCATTTGGTAAGAACTATGTGCCCTCTTGGTCTTCTCACCATATCAAGTATCTCAATGGTGGTCGCTCTGCTGAGCTTCTATTGGATAAGAATTCTGGTAAGCTTTCTTTTCCCTCATTTTGATTTTGGTGGAAAGTTCTGTTAGCTCGTGTTAACATAATCTCAGTCAGCAGATTAGTTGGATCCAGTGGTGGAGCCATCTGCCATATATTTTCAGAAACGACGAATTTTTTATAGAAAAAATTATTTTTTTGTGATATTTTTTTATAAATATATTGTATTTCGCCTCCTAAAAATTTATTTTCAGTTAGAAATTCGCACCCAATAACAAATGGCTGGCCACTGGTTGAATCTGGATTGTTCTTGAAAAATCATAATAAATCTACACAGTTGTTTTTGAAAAACCTTTTTTGAACAACTATCAGCTCTTTGTTTCTAACTGTTAGAATTGAAGATTATCAGTCGAGATTATATAATATTCAAATCCTAGCAGAAGATTGATATATGCAACCATATAGTTTTTTGCACATATTTCTAAATCTAAAGCCTTTCTATTCCCTTTTTTTTTCCACCTGAAGGAACTGGATTTCAGTCAAAAGATTCATATCTATTTGGGCATTTCAGCATGAGGATCAAGATGGTTGGAGGAGATTCAGCTGGTGTTGTCACAGCATTCTATGTACATTCTTATTTACCCTTTCATTTTGTTTCTTGAAATAATTCTATTTATTAAATAGATAATATTGAAATACAAAGTCTCACATCGATTGTCTAAGGAAGATTCTAGTCACTTTTAAGCTAATGTGCTAACATCTCTCATTATTAATTGATTTTTTTCGAGGACATGGGCTAATTTTCACAAATAATGATTCTTTGGGGGAATTATTTATGTAATAAGTAAAAGATAAAAATGGGATTTTTTGTAAGTGATAATCTTCTTGAAAATTTGTTTTTTTTTTTAATTATCTTTGCAGCTGTCATCACAGAATAATGAGCATGATGAGATAGATTTTGAATTCTTGGGTAATAGAAGTGGACAACCCCACATCTTGCAAACCAATGTGTTCACAGGGGGCCAAGGTAACAGAGAACAGAGAATCTATCTTTGGTTTGACCCTACCAAAGAATACCACTCTTATTCTGTCCTATGGAACATGTATATGATTGTGTAAGTTACACACACCCATTTTATTTCATTGTCTCACTTCTTTTATTACCTTTCTCATTATAACTCTTTGCTTCGTTCTGTTATGCACTTGATTCATATCTATATTAAATAATTAGGAAATATTCGTTCTTTGTCGATAATGTAATGATATGAGTCTTAGTAAGGAACTATTCATTTATTGCAGATTCTTTGTGGATGATGTACCCATAAGAGTGTTCAAAAACAGCAAAGACTTGGGAGTGAGATTCCCATTCAATCAACCTATGAAGATCTACAATAGCTTATGGAATGCTGATGATTGGGCTACAAGGGGTGGTTTAGAGAAAACTGATTGGTCAAAAGCACCCTTTATCGCGACGTATACCTCATTTCATATCGACGGTTGTGATGCAGGTACGCCTCAAAAGATGCACATTTGTAGTACTAATGGAAGGATGTGGTGGGATCAAAAGGCATTCCAAGATCTTGATGCTTTCCAATACAGGAGATTGCAATGGGTTCGCAGAAGTTACACTATCTATAACTATTGTACTGACCGTTCTAGGTTCCCAAAGGTTCCGACCGAGTGTGCTAGGGACAGGGATATTTAAAAAAAAATTGATGATCATTTTTTAAAAAAATGATCAAATTAATACGCGATTATTGTTGCGATTATGATTTATTACGTAATATGTATTGAATTCAATATTCATCGCATGTACTTTACTTATTTATCCATATGAGAGATTCAAAATGCTATCATATTAGATAGCAAACTTTGTATTTGTGTTCTATATGTATATCTATATGTTTGCTCATCAGCACTGATGATTAATATTGAGTTATTCTTTTTCTTTCTTTTTTTGGGTGTGTTTTGATTAAATTAGTATTATATTTGTTTATATATATATATATATATACACACACACACAAAGAAGTTACATTACAGTAATTTTTTTGGGTGGAAATATGATTTATATTTCACCGAGAATGAATAAATACAAAAAAATTCATTGCTGCCTTGGGGCTAAATAGCTCATGCTTTACATATTTGCTTCACAATACCTAAAATTTGTTCTGCTATACAGTGGCCAGTGGGGAGGAGGAAGTATATCATCCTCATTGTGAATTGTCCTATTTCTCCAAAACCATAACACAAAAACAGTTTCCATTAGGCTAGCTATATAAAAGGTCATATGACCGACCTTGCAGATAAAAGATTTTACGGGAAAAGAAATCTGGTTAACTTTTGGGCTTGAGCCCATAAAATACTCTCCAAATTTTAATTTTGTTTAAATCCCTACAATTCATCTCCTCCACCTCCCCGTGAAATCCTGACGTTTACAACATGTAGTAGAAATTAAGAAACTATAAAAATAAGATATTTTGATAGTAAAAACATTAATATTATTCTCTTGAATAAGACTTATATATCACTAATTATAGTTAAGAGAATAATATTGATATTTTAATTAAAAAACACATTTTTTTTTACTTCCTTAATTTTTTATATATGTTCTAAACGACTTATATTATAGAATGGATAGAGTATTAATTTTGGAACGAGGGCAACTCATACGCTATTAATAATTTACTTTTTTCTTTCTTCAGAAAAAAATGGAGCGTTGATGCCTTTAACATGTACTTAGGTCCGCGTTTGATAATCACCATTGTTGTTTAGGATGTTCAGCTTTATAGATTATGAAACAATCTTGTCTAATACTTGTATATCATCCGTAATATTCTGTACAATATTATTATTATAAAATTTTCATTCTAAAGTTTAATTTTGTAAATACTTTAAAACTATACTAACTACAAAAATCTATGATAAGAAATAAAAATGCTCCAGAGAAGGTGTTAGAAGGATTCATAATGATTATTTTTTCCTGAATAAAAGGATTCAGATCAGTAACAATAATGGTAGATATTGTTTGTTGAAGACCGGTTCAAATTCACTGTAACACTCCACGTACGTGACACTAATTGTGACACTTTAATTAAAGATACTTTCATTTATATAATTTAAACTAAAATTTATAAACCTTATAGATGAACGAATATACTGTGAATAAGACTATAATTATGTCAAGAGTGCCACAACCCAGTAGAGCTAGCCTCTGCCCGTGACCATGAGATCTCAGGTTCGACACCGGGTATAAACAACTCCGACTACTAACCCCTTAACCCCAAAAAAAGGAAAAAAAAAAGACTATAATTATGAACGTAGAGTGTCAGTGTCAAGCTGCCAACATAATCGTGTAAAACTAAACCCTCACTAAAAGTTTCTTAACTTCTAAAATTTCAAAACAAAATAAAATACGAAAAATTCAAAAAAGAAAAAGCAAATTCAATGGCATAGATTCGATTATAACTTTTTGTTTTGTTTTTCCAGAGAGTAATTGTGGTAAACGAGAAAAATACAACAATAAGCTACTACGAGCACTAAATAAACAACAATAATAATAAGGAATCAAGGAGTAGCCCAATAGTTGAGGCTGCACTTTCTCTGAACGAGGTCTGGGATCGATTCCTACTTCCCTCTTCTATTCCCCATACCCCAAAAAAAACAACAATAATACAATCATTAAATATCCAATAATTAAGGATATGAGCGAGAATGAATAAAAGACATATCTAATATTTGACAATAAATGTATAAAGTGATTATTCTCAGAATGTCACTAAAACAGATTAACTGAATATTGACCTAACATTTGATAATAAATGCTCAAGGTCGCATACATAATACTACTAGCACTAAATGTAAAAAGAAAAAATAAGGAAAAAATGTTAGATAGTTCAAATGGTAATGGAAAAAGTTGTCATTTAAAAATAATTGTAACAATTGGTTCTATCTTTCTATTAAGAGGACAATTATGTCAACGAAAACTAATTTTAGAACCCTTGAGTCGTCATCAAAGTTGGGTGATGCTATAAGATTAAGTGTTAAAGGTACGTTAGTAGATACCTATATCCAATAAACCCTATCTACCCTTATTAACATTGTACCTATATCCTATCTACCCCTATCTACCCTTATTAACATTGTACCTCTTTACTTAGCAAAAAAAAAAAAAACATTGTACCTCTGTGACTTTCTAAGAATCTACGTTGTATATAGACTATAATTTTGTTTTTTGTTTTTTTAAATAAAAAAAGGTGTATAGTCTATATTTTGAAACACATATTCTTCAATTTTTGTTCTCATTTTTCTCCATTTTCAAGAAGTCAGTCATCAAAGAGATTAAGGCGGCCGTGAAAGCATTTAGGATTGTGATGCAATCCTTTTTAGTTATAAAAGAGAGTTTAATTAGTACATAGAGTTAGGCGAAAATAATAAATTATCAAATAACATTATTATACTAGACAACCATTTAATGAAAGTGTAAAAAAGAGTTCCTAGTATTGCTCGCGATTCTTGTTACTCCAACCTATAAACCCCACAAAATACTCTTACTTCCCGCAGATTTTCATCTAATCTCTATGAATCACGTCCACGTGGATCTAGACCAACAATTGTTGACAAAAATAAGGACCAAGGACATAAAAAAAACTCCTTAGAAATTTCAAAGATCTATGAACTCATTATAATATTAAGATCATATATAAAAGAAAAAAATATTAGAAAATGTAATTTTCTATTCTACATAATTCTCACGCTTGTAAAATCTATAAATACTAGCAAATCACCTACAAAAGTAACAAACCAATCAGGAATAACCCTTTTGTGCCTACTCCAATTCCCACAATACCATGGCTGCTCACGTAGTGATCTCCAAGTCCTTCATTTTCATTTCCATGATCATTTTGATATATATAAATTCTTGCTCTTCAATTTGTGAGACAATTTTTCCACCTAATGCAATTCGAATAGACAAAAGTGATATAGACAACTTGCAATTTGCAGAGAATTTAGAACACTTGGAAGCAGACTTTTTCTTGTATGGTGCTCTAGGGTTTGGTTTGGACAAAATTGCCCCTGAACTCGCCATGGGAGGTCCTCCCCCGATAGGTGCCCGGATTGCAAACCTTGATCTTCTCACCAGGAGTATTATAACTGAGTTTGCCTATGAAGAAGTTGGTCATTTGAGGTTCATTCTATGACTTTATTATCTGTCCCGATCTTCTGACTCATTCTCATTCTTTTGTCCCGTTATATATCAAGGGGTCAGTCGGGCATGGAACCGCTCTTCTGGGACTGGCCCCACAATCCTTTCATGTGAATTGGGTAGAGTCTACTTTGTAGATAGAACCCACCCCAACTCATGTAAGAGGGTTGTGGGGTCAGTCCCACAAGAGCGGCTCTACTTGGAATTTTCCCATTATCAAGAAGCTGCAAAATGTCAATTTTTCTTTTTAAAGGAAAAGTGTACACATGCTAACCGTTTAGAAATGCGACAGAGGATGAAACAAGGATGGGGACAGAAGATCCATTATGTTATTTATTTGATTTTCTCTTATACATTTGGAAATATATGAAATCCAATTTGCTTGGTTTCACCTTTCTACAGGGCTCTTAAGAAAACTGTTGGTGGATTTCCTAGACCTTTGCTAGACCTTAGTGCTGGAAACTTTGCAAAGGTGATTAATGATGCATTTGGTTATCCATTAATGCCTCCTTTTGATCCCTACCGAGACAGCCTCAGTTTCATGTTAGCTTCTTATGTTGTTCCATACGTTGGATTAGTTGCTTATGTTGGCACGAATCCTAAAATCAATGGCTATGAAAGCAAAAGGGTGAGCAATTAATTATACTATAAATTTTATTACATTTTGTACTTTTACATATTTTTATAGAATTCACATCTATGTTTGACTTTGATATTTTATTATTTTTTTAACCGGTTTTCAATTTAGACATAGCATTTTCATTGTGCAGCTTTTAGCGGGACTATTAGCAGTTGAAGCTGGACAAGATGCAGTTATAAGAACATATCTATATGAGCGAGCTAATCAGTTGGTGTTTCCATACAATAAACGAGTGGCTGAATTCACGGACCTAATTTCTAATCTAAGAAACAAATTGGCAAACTGTGGAATTAAGGATGAAGGAGTTATTGTGCCACCAGAACTAGGTGCAGAAAATAGGACTACCACCAACATTTTATCAGCAAACTATGATTCTGTAGCCTACGCGAGGACTCCAATAGAGATACTAAGAATTGTATATGGTACCGCTGATGAACACAAGCCAGGAGGATTCTTTCCTGCAGGGGCAAATGGGACAATTGCTAGGTCATATTTGCAAAGAGTCTAAAGAAAAGTACAACTTATAAGAGTCCATATATTATATATAGTTGCTCCAAAGTCCTATAATTATTCAAATATATGGAGCTTCAAATAATTGTATGGATTTTGAGTTGTACTTCTTATCATCTTGAAATGGAATAAATCAAATTTTAGGATGTTTTTCTTTCATATATGATTAATGTTTTCATCTCTTTATTTATTTATTTACTAGTGGTAAAGCCCGCGCGTTGCGCGGGGTAGTTTGAATGTATTTTAACATCGAATAATGTGTATATATAATAAAATAGGTGATTTGCATTATTATTTTTTTTTACTATTGTAAGGTAACATAAAAATATAATATATGAAAGGGGAAAAAAGTGTATTAGAGTTGAATTTGAATTACATCGATAGTTCATTATTTTGGAGATCCAAGAGTAACAACATTGTAAACGATTCCTCTTACTTTTTGAAAAACTACGTAATCATCTTTCTTGATTTCCATGTCTTTGACAAATTCGGCCCATCCATCATTCAGAATCTTAGTCTCTTGTAATTTGGTAATGTATACACTCCATAATGTGCCTTGTTGATTTGTTAGGAAGATTATTTTTGGACTATTGTCTTCGTTGTCAATGATAAAGCTACTTTGTATTTCCTAAAATTAAATATTGGTTAGTTTGGAAAAAAATAATTACATATGATAGATTTACAACGGGATTAAAATCGAAAGTAGTTGAAATATTTACCATTGCGATCAAATCATTGGCATTTGTCATGCACTTGATGAATCCTTTTTCAAAAATTGCCATTGTTGAGTTTGTTGGATTTACAATTTTTCAGAGGGGTGTTTTGTGGATTGTATCTCTTTTTTGGGTTGAATGATAAATCAGAAATAATTGAATTGAGTTTGTGTTTGGTGTTGGGGTTTTATACAGATTTCAAATTTAATTAATATTATTTATTTAATGTGTTGTTATTAATTATATTAAATTCGTCCGTTCTGTTAAAAAAAAAATCGTCCGTTTGTTTTAGTGCTTACCACGTGTGTGGTTATTAGACACACAAGGTCGTTTTGGAAAAACAGTGGCAGCTGATGATGCAAAGGCAGCCTTAGGCCTTTTTTTTTCGTCTTCTTCAAGTCAGCTTTCATGGAAATCGCTGTAATCCTTTATTTTTTTCCTAGAGGATTACTTCATGGATTTCGAATATTATTTATTTATATTAGTTTATGGTCGATATTGTCGCTTTTTTCCTTCATTACATGTTGATTTAATTCAATTTCAATTTTTTCCCGAGTTGGAATTGGGGGGTTTCGCTGTTCAATGTATCCGAAAAGGGCTTTAATGCTTCAATTATATAATTTGGTAGTCGAAGAGGATCATTGATGATTATTAGATTGCTTGTATGAATTTAAAGGTATGTTGGTTCTCGTGCCTCGAATTTATTTGATTTAATTAATCGTTAAGTTTTGTTGGATAATTAATTTTAACTTTATGATATGATTCATGCATATATATGTCGGTTTTGTTTCTGATTATTCATGAACTGTTGAATCTGTAGGGTGTTTAATTAATTTTGATGAATTTGTATTTATTATTTGATTTGAATGTTTATTTTTTCCTAATAACGTGTCTAAAATATTGTATAATTGATTGTTTATGTGATTGATGATGAATGATTAAGGTTTTGAAATTAAATTTCAGATTCCGGGTTTGTAGAAGAATGCAATTCCAGCAATTTTGAATATTCTGAAAAATAGTGACTCTTCACATGGAGACTGTTGGGTTTCATTATGCTTGTATTTATTATTTGTTGTGCATTTTAAATTTATTACTCATAATGTGTCTTGAAACTGTATAATTGATTATGTGTTTGATGATGAATTCTAAAGGTTTTTAAATTAATTACAAAGTAAATTTCAGATTTTTGGTATGTAGAAGACTTTAATTCCTGAAACTTTGAATATTCTGAACAATAGTGTCTCTTCACATTATATTCATCAAGTAGGATGGCTTAATTTCACGTGTCGCGGGATGCTGCAAAGGCAGCCTTAACCCCCTTTTCGTCTTCTCCGATTTGCTTTAGCAGATGTTCCATTTTGACGAAAATCTCTCAAAATTATTCAGTCTTTTCAGATTATTTTTTTATGGATTTCGCAATATTATTGATTTCTATGAGTTTATGGTCGATATTTTCCTTTTTTTTCCCTCCCTTATTTAATTCAATTTTAATTTTTTTTTCTGAATTCGAATTGGGGGTTTCTACGGTTCAATGTATCTGAAAAGGACTTTAATGCTTCGGTTATACAATTTGGTAGTCGAAGAGAATCATTGATGATTATTAGATTGACAGTATGAATGTAAAGGTATGTTGGTTGGGTTTCTTGAATTTATTTGATTTAATTCACAATTAACTTTTGTTGGATACTTTGTTTTTAAACTACATGATATAATTCATTAATCGTTATGTCAATTTTGTTTCGGAACATTTATGAACTGTTGAAGTTGGAGAGTTTTCTTTGAACATTGATGATCTGTACTTATTATTTGATTTGCATGTTTAATTTTTTGTCATGATGTGTCTAAAAAATGTCTAATTGATTGTTTATGTGATTGATGATGACTATTAAAGGTTTTCAAAGATTTTAATTCCAATAACTTTGTATATTCTGAATAAGCGTGACTTTTCATATGGAGTCTGTTGGGTTTCATTATGATTGGGTGTTACCTTTCAGAAATTTTAATATATATAAGCTATGTTTATTGTTGTAGGATGCACTGCTCATATTTTCCGAGTAACTTTTGTAATTTGTGGGGCTAAAACTTCAAAACATATTACTCAAAAGACTTAAAATTGTTATAAAATCAGGGTTAATTAATTAAGTAGCAAAGCAGGGACTGGACTCGAGTAAGAAATATTAATGGCATTTTTTTTTCCCTTTACTCTCTCGGAACCATGATGTGAATGCTTTGGGTTAATTAATTATGTAGCAGCAGGACTTGGACCGAGTAAGAAATATTAATGGCATTTTCTTTTCCTTTACTCTCTCTGGAACCATGATGTGAATGCACATTCAATAGACATTTTCTTATTTTCATAAATAAATAAATAAAAAAGACATTTTCTTAGTCAATCTCTGGAAGACTGGAACCATGCCACGATGGTGCTCTAAAAAAATGAAGAAATTCATTGCAACCAACCAAAAGAAGTCAACTAATCAATACATCACAAACACTGACATGGATAAATTGAAATTTTTGGTTAACATATAATATTGGCCCCAAGTATTATACTCCTCCATCCCAAATTATCTCATCCACTTTAACAAATGCATGACTTTAAGGTACATCTGCAACTTCATCGCTTTCGCTCAGCGAGTTCAACATCCTTAAGAGGAGTGTTTTCCACTCCCTCTTTCAGTAATCTAATTTCCTCTTCAGTTAAGCTATGTTTTGCAAGGGGAGTTATCTTAGCATTCGACTGTTTTTCGAGCTCTACAGTCTAGCTATACACCACCATGCCAACCACAGCAATGACCATCCCCATGATATTCTTAAATGTCAGCTCCGAATCAAATATTAGCCACCCCAAAGTTAGGACACAAACAGTTTTCATATGACCTAAAACCTTGAAGGAAACGGCTGAGAAGAGTCCAATACATAGGTACTGACTTACATTGCAGAAAACAGCTAGAGAGCATGACAGAAGAATGAATATCTGCAGGCATTACAACCACAAATTAGATTGAACTAATGATCCAATAATGTTCTGGAAGTAACCAATACATAGCAAAAAGAAATGCTTACAATGGCACCCAAACCATCAAATTTAACATATGACTACTTGAAATTGTGAAGTGTGCAATAAATGTTGTCAAATTGTTAAGTTAATCTTGTAATATGTGCTTGACTTTGTTAAATATGCAACTGTATACTCTTAGTGTTCAATTCCTTGGTATTTAGTCATTGTGGTGTGTAACTAATACCTGTTGCATATTGAGTGCTTTTATGTCCACTGAGCAGCTAAATGCAACTGCAAAACACTATGTTGTATGCATCTTAATCATAACTATTAAAAAAAAAATCAGTAAATGAAAATAAAACAACAGAAATTAGGGTTAAGAACTCGAAAAGATAAGAACTTAAACCCCATATATATTTTTTAAAAAGATACCCAATTCCAAAAAAAATTTAACATCTACATTAAGGAAGGTAAGTAAAAAACTCAAATAAAATCATTCATTGAAAAGCCCCATCAAGAAAATTAGAACGCCAAGAAATTCAGAATATGACACAGCAAAAAAAAAAAAAAAAAAAAATTTAGTACGTAATAGATTAAAACAACGGGAATTAAATCATACCCAGGAACAATAGGATACTTGGTCATGCCCCATTCGCTCTTGATCATATGAAGATCCGAATGACAGATCCCACAATACATTACTTTGAACTGCACATCTTTCTCTCTTGTAGCCATATATGCCAAAACAACCGCAAAAAATTTAACAAAAACAAATAAAAAAACCAAAAAACCGATTGCAAAAATGCAAAACCTGTCGATAAGAAGAAAAAAAAAATTTCGAGATAGTAAAATGGAATCTACCTTGAAGTTGTCCATATTAGAAAATTACATTTCCTAAAAGCAGGGGTCTCATTTGATCAGGAAGAACGATCTCCACTCCCGAACCTCCCCCCAACACACACACACACACACACAAAAATCCCCAGTGAATGAGGGATTCCAATCTCACCAGATATACTCTCCATCTCAACCATCATCTGACCTCATCTCATGTTCACCAATCAGACAAATAATATAGGAAAAATAGAACATCAACAGAATAAATCAACCACCTTCATCCATTGCATCTATCTCCTTCTGAAGCTTAGAGTAAAAAAAGTGAGAGGTCAGAGAAAATAGAAGTACAGAGGAAGTCGAGGGTGAAGCAAAAATCAGGGATTTTTAGCCTTTATTTATGGAAAACTGTCCATATTCATCTAATGATCATTAATAGGCTAAAATTATTCACCCTTTATCTATGTAAAACTGTCTAGATTAATCTAATTATCATTAGTATGGTACAACTATTCACATTCTGAATTTAATCCTCAATCAATGTATCAATTGTAATGTGTTATCCCCGATATGCCCTCAAGAACTCTATTAGCTATAGATATTATCTAAGGTTTTTTTCTAAAGGGATTTGTTTAAGAGCTTCTTAAACAATTAGAAGAAGTATATCTAATTAGTATAGCTAAAGGTCTTTTATAATGCTATAAAAGGTTTTTAGAATCTATACATCTTCTTCTTATTAAATAGTCATTATTATTGAATTAAACACATACATTGAACTTATTCTTTATAAATTAGGTTCGAAGATTATGTTATGTACTAATAACCTTAGCTAATGCAGGTGAAACTTCATCAATGCAAAGCCACCACATGACACCCTTTGATTCGCCCGTTGCAATATCAAGTCCACGTGTCGAGCTATAAAGCGTCGCTCGCTTTTATATATATATATATATATATATATATATATATATATATATATATATATATATATATATATACAGATTTATTAATATTCCGTCATGAAAATTTTGAATTATATTCATTAAATTATGCTGACTATAATCTATCTAATATTCACCGAGCATATGTCGATCCCCTTTCCCTAATAATGGTAGAACTTTAAAGCAAAAACTGAAGACAGGCTTATCAGACTTTTGGGGCGAGATAAAGTTGTTCAAAAAAGAGAATTCAACTATTTGCCTAAATAATGAGTTTAAGTGAATTTAAGTGCATTATTCATTATTCATTATTCAAAATATCAATATTAATCTCTTAAATAATACTTATATACCACTAATTGTATTTAGAAATGAAGGTAGTAATATTTTGCCACACTATATTCTTTCCTGGTAAAATTTTGTTTTAATATTAAAAAGTACATTATTCATAATTTGTATTTTGGGTTAGCTACACGAAAGCAAAAGAAAAAAGAGCGTGACGAATATAATAACTAGTAATACTTCCAAGTGTTCTTATAGAAATTTTATTGCAACATGAGTACATAACTAGAACATACATGTTATCAATATCAATTAAAATATTACTACAAATAGAAAAAACTAAAATATCCACTAAATTTTAAAAAACTTACACAAAAGTCCTTTCCATCTTATAAATTGTGAATGTTAATGAATTAAAGGCAAATTGCGCCCGGGTTCAAAATTTATTTACGATTTTTAAGAAATGTCTAAAAACAATGTTTTTACAAAGTTACATCCAAAACAATTTATAATTGGTGGACTACATCCTTCCATTAGAAAATGGATAGGTCAACTGTCAATTTGAAATTTGAAGTTAGTCAATATTTAAAATATTATGGGCATTTTCGAAATTTGTTAGTAAAACTCATTTTCCCTAATCCGACCCACATCATACTTGACCCATCACTACCCGACCCAACCCCAATATCACCACCAAACTCATCTCCCACACAATGCCAGAAAATTTGAAGATCTAAAAAAGTAGTAGGCTTAGATCCGTCTCCAAGGTCGGATTGAAAGCAAGCTAAAAAGATTTAGAAGAAAACCTAGAAAACGAAAACCGCTCAGAGCTCGATTTCTTCTTCAATCGACCGCCGCGGTGCCGGAAAATGATGAGAATGAAGAAGGTAAGAGTCCGGTAACTCATTCGGCTCCGATGGTGGTGAAACGGAGGAGAATGTTGGCGAGGAGTGAAGATTTGTAGGAGGAAGAGGAAGCATGATTTTCATAATGTTGTCGATGATTATAATCTGGGGAAGATTGGGGCGGCGTCGAGGACGAGGATCTGATGATTGGGTGTTTACTAATTTGTAGCTCCGAAGATTGGGTTTTAATAATTTTTATGGAAATTTATGGATTGCAATTCAAATATTCATATAAAGTTTAGTGATTTCTTTATGAAATTGTCTCAAGAAAAGATGAAAATGGTTAGCATTGAGCTGAATTTTCTGTTTTTTGCTATCAAATTTGATCATGTATGAATTTTTTACTTCTCACTATAAAGTTGATCATCTGGTTTGATGGGTCGGGTTTGATGGATCAAATTTGAAACTATATGAATTTTTTACTTCTCACTATCAAATTTGATCATGTATGAATTTTCATATCGACGGTTGTGATGCAGGTACGCCTCAAAAGATGCACATTTGTACTACTAATGGAAGGATGTGGTGGGATCAAAAGGCATTCCAAGATCTTGATGCTTTCCAATACAGGAGATTACAATGGGTTCGCAAAAGTTACACTATCTATAACTATTGTACTGATCGTTCTAGATTCCCAAAGGTTCCGACCGAGGACCTTGGCTCCTATGCGGATTTTTTGGGTGCGGGATCGATGCGGGACAGTGAGGGCGCAGTTGGATTCATCCAACTAGTTGCTTTAGTAAGTGTATTTAGCGACTTTCTTTTTTTCCAAACTGCAACTTTTCTCTCTCATCGATAACATGTGTTCGCGTAACGAGAACATCCGTTCACCGAACATGAACATGTGTTCACTCATCAAGAACATGTGTTCACTCATCAAAAAAATGTGTTCACGCAAACGAGCAACATCTGTTCACCGAGCATGAACATGTGTTCACCGAACATGAACATCTGTTCACCGAACATGAACAGGTGTTTTTGTAGAAATGTACCTTCAGCCGCAATTTTTCTCTCTCCTCCTTTTTGACTTTTCAGCCGCAACTTTTCTCTCTCCTCTAATAAAATTACATATGTACCCTTTTAACTTTTCTCTCTCCTCTTTTAAATCATAGCCATTGATCTATTTAAAAAATGAAATCAATGGCTCTCATTGTGTCCCGCACGTGCGGATTTTTGAGCGTTCCGCACTGGAACTGGACTGCCGACCGAGTGTGCTAGGGACAGGGATATTTAAAAAAAAATGATGATCATTTTTAAAAAAAAGATGAAAAATGATCAAATTAATACGCGATTATTGTTGCGATTATGATTTATTACGTAATATGTATTGAATTCAATATTCATTGCATGTATTTTACTTATTTATCCATATGAGAGATTCAAAAGGCTATCATATTAGATAGCAAACTTTGTATTTGTGTTCTATATGTATATCATGTATGTTTGCTCATCAGCATTGATGATTAATATTGAGTTATTCTTTCTTTTTTTGGTTTGTTTTGATTAAATTAGTATTTTTTTTATTTTATGGATATTGTATTTGTGTTTTATATATAGATATGTTTGTATTTTTTATTTTTTTGGTGAATTATATATATGTTTGTATACATTATACAAAGACGTTACAGTATTTTACCTTTATTTCCTTAAGCTCACGTGTGGTCTTGTTGGAGGCGATCTAGCCTGGTTCTTTTGGTCCGATACTTGTGGGTTCAGTATGGCTTCAGCCCATTAGGCTTGCTATATATACGGCTCATATGACCGACCTTGCAGATAAATAAATTGCGGAAAAAAAAACTAGTTAACTTTTGGGCTTGAGCCCATAAAAGGATATATAAATTCTAATTCTGTTTAAAGCATACTCCATCCCTTCCTAAATATAAAACTTTTAATTACGTGTTGCAAAAATTAAAGAATAAAAAATTAAGATATTTTCTAATTAAAATATAAATATTATTGTATTAAATATGACTTGTATATCATCAATTCTATCAAAAAGAGTAATATTAATATTTTTATTATAAAAACATCTTAATTTTTGCTTACTTAATTTTCGTAATATCTATCTATATTTATATTACAGAGTCTGTTTTCAGATTTTTATACCTCCCAAACTCTAGAGATGCCACATGTAATTTTATGATTTTTTTTTGTTTTTTTATTTAGTATAAAAATTATGATTGGTTATACATATTATTTTCTATTAAATTAATGTAAAATGTAAGGATTTGGTTAAACATTTGAATTATTAAGATTAATTTGATATTTTTTAATTCTATCCATAAGTTAAGATTTTGTTTTTAAATTTTTAATAACATATCTATAAAATAAATTATAAATTATGATGATTAAAATTAAGTTTTTTTTTAATTTCTTTGAAGCAACTTAGTTCATCTATATCTATCTATATTTATAATTTCATGTTTTAACCAATCACACAATCCTAAATCTCTATTATATATATATATATATATATATATATATATATATATATATATATATATATATATATATATATATAATAATAATAATAATAATAATAATAATAATAATAATAATAATAATAATAATTTTTTTTTAAAAAAAACATTTCATTGGTTATAATAATTTTTACGTAATAAATGATTTCACAATTAGAATATTATCTATATTATGTTAAAAAAACATATTTTCTTTATCTTTAATTTAAAATTTAAAAAATATTTCATTAGCACCAATCATCTACTAATCCTCAATATAGCCTTTTAGTTAATCACCTTCCTATCTATTAACGGGTTATTGACTTATATTCAACTATCTCCCTTTTAAGAATATGTTTATTTTTCTTTAAATTATATAGATAACATACATTTTCTTTTCTCTAATCTACCAATATCTTCAAACTGCAATTCATATATATTATCAGTTTATAATCTTCTCTAAAAAGCTGTCATAATCGCATTCTAATTTTCTAGAATTCTTTGTTTTCTAATTGTTTCTAAAGTATTGATTAGTTGATTAGATTTTAAGGCAATTAAATTATTCAGAAAAATGGAGCATTGTTGAAAAACTTTCGAATACAACTTTTAAATTGAGATTTTTAAAATAGTTATCTCAATTTTACATTTCTTTGCCATATTTCCATTCAGTTATAGAATTATTGTTTTTCGTTTAAATCTATAAAGGAAAAACGTTTACTCAAATTTTATTGTAGGAACATAATTAATGTCTTTGTTCAACAGATAGTGAAGTTGTTCATCAAGTTAATATTGAAACACGACTCCCCTTTAATGCTTTGGAAGTAAAAAGTCCTGCAGAGAGAGAGAGAGAGACCAATGTCACATTTGGAGTGCCTTTATATTATTGTTGAGAGTATCCAATTGTGAATGAGCACTTCAATGACTAGCGTTGCATGACAACGGATCAACACTTAAATAACTAGCGATGCATGACAACAAAGTGCACCCCATGAGTAAGATGCTTCCCTTCCAACTGCCGACAGATGAGATGTTCGATTAACCAAGAAGGGGAAATGGAGAACAATTATTAATCCTCTTGAACAGTGGCGGAGTCACAGTGGGGCAAGTGCCCCACCAGTTTTTTTTTTTTTAGATTTTGTTTTGTTTTGTAACACCTCGTCTCGTGAATATTGTTTATTGTACCCATTTTGAATCACTTTACGATTTAAAATTAAATTATTTATTTATTTTTTTAGTTTTAGTTTTATTTTTGTAACACCTCATCTCGTGAACATTGTTTATTGTACCCATTTTGAATCACTTTACGATTTAAAATTAAATTATTTAGTTTGTGAATTATAGGAATGACACCACTTATATTTTAACAATTTTGCTCTTGATTTGGTAACAAACTTAAGTGTGTAAGAGACTAAAAAATAAAATTACTAATAAAAAATCCACAATGGGCTCTCTTGTAAATTATAAAAAGTTCACAATATGAAGCTAGAGGACTTGGAGGTTTATGAAGCACTGATCAGTAAAGTGAAAAGGGTGAACAAAATGTGAATAACTCTAGTCTATAAGATTTCATCAAAAAAAATTTCTTGGCTCCGCCAATATTTATATGCTTTTATGAATTTATTTTATCAATGTTAATTGTGCCCCCAAAGAAAAATTTCTGCCTCCGCCACTGCTCTTGAAAGATTATTTTATTATTTTTTAAATGTCTTTGGCAATGAATAAAGTATCTCTTCTCTATATGGTTTTCAATTTGTATTTTTGTAAGAATTTTATGTATTGGATTGTATTTTTACAAGTGTAATCATTTAATGAGGTTTGAAATTCTACCTTAATGCATTTTTTATAAGGTGATATTCTTTTTCTTTTTAAGGATTTTTGAGGGGCATTTAATATGGAACCAATTCATATTACATATGAAAGTATGTCTAAATTGTTTTTTACAATGGAATTCTAATGTTAATATATTACATGTACAAATTATATTCCCTTTTCCATTTTATAGGAATCAATTCAATATATTTATTTCTTAAATTTTTTGCTAGTATAATAAGAATAGTGGGAGGATTTTTTATGTTACACAAGTGGGCCAAGCTATTGTTCCATAGAAATCCCCACTGCTAGAAGCGTTACATTGAAATCGCCTATAGCAGTAGCGATTTCATCTCCTCCGCCTCCCTGTGGAATCCCTAGCATCACCGGTGTATACGAGCCTAAATCATCCAGATCACCACTGCGCTCCTTTCTGTACTATTGCTCCCAATGACCTATCACTTATATGACCGTTCTTGAGATTGGCCTCACATTCCCTTCATATAAATTAAGTGAAAGCCATATTTGTAGGTAGTCTTGTTCATATGAGGGACTGTGAGACCTATCTCAGAATAACGGTCATATCCATTAAATTCCAAATAATTAAGAGTATGAGCGAGAATGAATAAAAGACATATCCAACATTTGACAATAAATGTATAAAGTGGTTGATATTAGAATACCACTAAAACAGATATGGAGTGAAGATTGACCTAACATTTGACAATGAATACTCAAAGTGACTGCCTATAAAATATTATTAGCACTAAATGTAAAAAGGAAAAATTGTTAGATAGTTCAAATGGTAATGGAAAAAGTTTCATTTAAAAATAATTGTAACCATTGGTTCTATCTTTCTATTAAGTGGACAATTATTTTAATGAGAGCCCTTGAATTGTCATAAAAAAATAATTATGACCCTTGGTTCTATTTTTAAATTAAGAGGACAATTCTGTCAACGAAAACTACTCTTAGAACCGTTGAGTTGTCATCAAAGTTAGGTGATGCTATAAGCGGAAGTGTTAAAGCTTGAAAGGTGCATTAGTAGATACTTCTATATCCAGAAACCAACCTAATTGGTTGCCAACCTTTTTGCTTTTTTCTCCCTTCTCTCTCACTCTCTCTCCCCCCTTCCTTGGCGATCCTGTTGCTCCTTTCTCCTTTGCCTCTGGCCAGATTTGGCCATTGGCAGCAAATGGTAAAATATTGACCAGTTATCTACTTTTATTTAGTTTTTATATATCTATTTTGTACCACAAATCATATGATATTCCTTTCAAAGTGTTTTTTTCAAGATTCAAGACATGGAGGTTATATCTGTCTCAGATCTTCACAGATCTAGACTTATTGGCTCAATCCCTCGGACAAATCTTTCAACCCGGACTTGATCTGGGCCCTTTATCAACTTTTTACATATTCTCGAGCCAATTAGTAGGACGGTTGATACGCCCATGGTCCTATAAATTGTCGATCTCGAAGGAAGATGTTGAAATTGATTTTCTCCTGCCTCTGTGGTTCAAGAATTGCGATGGAGATGCTGCGAAAAAGAAGATTATGTATTTGTTTATCTTACTAGTTTTTAATTTAGTATCTCCGAACCACCCAAGTTTGCTTGGTTGTGGCTTTTGTCTAATATCATGGTTTTTTAAATCATTGTATAACTTTTATTTTCTTATAATTTTAGATTTTTCTTTAATTGTAATGACCTCGGCTACATTGTGATTAATGGAAAATTTCTTATTCATAAAAAAAAAATACTTCTATATCCACTAAACCCTATCTACCCTTATTAAAATTGTACTTATTCCCTCAAAAAAACAAAAAACATTGTACTTATGTGACTTAATAAGAATCTACTTTGTATATACACTATAATTTTATTTTATTTTTTTGAAAAAAATGTGTATAATCTATATTTTGAAACACATTGTTCAATTTTTTTCCTCATTTTTTTTCTTTTTCAATAAGCCAGTCATCAAAGTAATTGGGCTAGCCGTGAGAGCATTTAAGATTGTGATGCAATCTTTTTTAGTCATAAAAGAGAGTTTAAGTAGTACATATAGTTAGGCGAAAATAATAAATTATCAAATAATTTATACTAGACAACTGTTTAATAATGAAAAAGTAAAAAATAGTTCCTACTATTGCTCGCGATTTTTGTTACTCCAACCTATAAACCCCACAAAATACTCTTACCTCCCGCAGATTTTCATCCAATCCCTATGAATCACGTCCACATGGATCTAGACAATCAATTATTGACCAAAATAAGGATTAAGGATTAAAAAAACTCCTTAGAAATTTCAAAGATCTATGAACTCGTTATATTATTAAGATCATATATAAAAGAAAAAAATATAGAAAATGTAATTTTCTATTCTACATAATTCTCACCCTTGTAAAATCTATAAATACTAGCAAATCACCTACAAAAGTAACAAATCAATCAGGAATAACCCTTTTTTGCCTACTCCAATTCCCACAATACCATGGCTGCTCATGTAGTGATCTCCAAGTCCTTCATTTTCATTTCCATGATCATTTTGATATATATAAATTCTTGCTCTTCAATTTGTGAGACAATTTTTCCACCTAATGCAATTCGAATAGACAAAAGTGATATAGACAACTTGCAATTTGCAGAGAATTTAGAACACTTGGAAGCAGACTTTTTCTTGTATGGTGCTCTAGGGTTTGGTTTGGACAAAATTGCCCCTGAACTCGCCATGGGAGGTCCTCCCCCGATAGGTGCCCGGATTGCAAACCTTGATCTTCTCACGAGATAACTGAGTTTGCCTATGAAGAAGTTGGTCATTTGAGGTTCATTCTATGACTTTATTATCTGTCCCGATCTTCGACTCATTCTCATTCTTTTTGTCCCGTTATATATCAAGGGGGTCGAGTCGGGCATGGAACCGCTTCTTCGGGATCTGCCCCACAATCCTTTCATGTGAATTGGGTAGAGTCTACTTTGTAGATAGAACCCACCCCAACTCATGTAAGAGGTTGTGGGGTCGACTCCCACAAGACTGCTCTACTTGAATTTTCCCATTATCAAGAAGCTGCAAAATGTCAATTTTTTTCTTTTTAAAGGAAAAGTGTACACATGCTAACGGTTTAGAAATGCGACAGAGGATGAGACAAGGATGGGGACAGAAGATCCATTATGTTATTTATTTGATTTTCTCTTATACATTTGGAAATATATGAAATCCAATTTGCTTGGTTTCACCTTTCTACAGGGCTCTTAAGAAAACTGTTGGTGGATTTCCTAGACCTTTGCTAGACCTTAGTGCTGGAAACTTTGCAAAGGTGATTAATGATGCATTTGGTTATCCATTAATGCCTCCTTTTGATCCCTACCGAGACAGCCTCAGTTTCATGTTAGCTTCTTATGTTGTTCCATACGTTGGATTAGTTGCTTATGTTGGCACGAATCCTAAAATCAATGGCTATGAAAGCAAAAGGGTGAGCAATTAATTATACTATAAATTTTATTACATTTTGTACTTTTACATATTTTTATAGAATTCACATCTATGTTTGACTTTGATATTTTATTATTTTTTTAACCGGTTTTCAATTTAGACATAGCATTTTCATTGTGCAGCTTTTAGCGGGACTATTAGCGATTGAAAGTCTGGACAAGATGCAGTTATAAGAACATATCTATATGAGCGAGCTAATCAGTTGGTGTTTCCATACAATAAACGAGTGGCTGAATTCACGGACCTAATTTCTAATCTAAGAAACAAATTGGCAAACTGTGGAATTAAGGATGAAGGAGTTATTGTGCCACCAGAACTAGGTGCAGAAAATAGGACTACCACCAACATTTTATCAGCAAACTATGATTCCGTAGCCTACGCGAGGACTCCTATAGAGATACTAAGAATTGTATATGGTACCGCTGATGAACACAAGCCAGGAGGATTCTTTCCTGCAGGGGCAAATGGGACAATTGCTAGGTCATATTTGCAAAGAGTCTAAAGAAAAGTACAACCATATATTATATATAGTTGCTCCAAAGTCCTATAATTATTCAAATATATGGAGCTTCAAATAATTGTATGGATTTTGAGTTGTACTTCTTATCATCTTGAAATGGAATAAATCAAATTTTAGGATGTTTTTCTTTCATATATGATTAATGTTTTCATCTCTCTTTTTTTTTTTATTTATTTATTAATATTCCGTCATGAAAATTTTGAATTATATTCATTAAATTATGCTGACTATAATCTATCTAATATTCACCGAGCATATGTCGATCCCCTTTCCCTAATAATAGTAGAATTTAAAGCAGGGGCGCGTCCAGAATTGAAATTTAGGGTGGTCCCTCAACAATTTAAAATATAGAAGAAAACGATTATCGGCAAAAGTCATAAAAACGGTCAAAAAAATTTCTTGGGGGCGAAACTGATAAAATTTTCCAAAATGCACATAAAATTTCGATAAATAGTAGTATTTTTAAAAATTTTGGGTGGTCCTGAGCATAAAATTTTCCAAAATGCACATAAAATTTCGATAAATAGTAGTATTTTTAAAAATCTTGAGTAATCCTGAACATACTTTGACCACCATGTGTCTCCGCCTCTGCTTTAAAGCAAAAAAGACAATTGTTACAATCTAGAAAATGTAATAACAATTACTATAAGAACCACCCCATTTTATAATAACCTTTACTCAAATAGTTAAACAACAGCTCCATATTGTTTATGTTTGTGCATGTGAGAGCAAAGTTTATAAAAGGAAAAGAAGCTAAACATTCGAAGCACAGCCACAGTCAAATATGTACTGGTGCTATAGTGTTATTTCTACGTTCTCAGTTTAATTTTCTTTTAAAGTATTTTTAATCAATTTCATTTTTCTTACTTTCTACTCCCTCCATTTCTAAATATAAGACTTTTATTATATTGCAAAAATTACGATGCTTTTATATACCACTAATTGTATTTAAAAATGAGGGTAGTAATATTTTGCCACACTATATTCTTTCCTGGTAAAATTTTGTTTTAATATTAAAAAGTACATTATTCATAATTTGTATTTTGGGTTAGCTACACGAAAGCAAAAGAAAAAAGAGCGTGACGAATATAATAACTAGTAATACTTCCAAGTGTTCTTATAGAAATTTTATTGCAACATGAGTACATAACTAGAACATACATGTTATCAATATTATTAGTACAAATAGAAAAAACTAAAATATCCACTAAATTTTAAAAAACTTACACAAAAGTCCTTTCCATCTTATAAATTGTGAATGCTAATGAATTAAAGGCAAATTGCGCCCCGGTTCAAAATTTATTTACGATTTTTAAGAAATGTCTAAAAATAATATTTTTACAAAGTTACATTCAAAACAATTTATAATTGGTGGACTACATCCTTCCGTTAGAAAATAGATAGGTCAACTGTCAATTTGAAATTTAAAGTTAGTCAATATTCAAAATATTATGAGCATTTTCGAAATTTGTTAGTAAAACTCATTTCCCTAATCCGACCCACATCATACTTGACCCATCACTACCCGACCCAACCCCAATATCACCACCAAACTCATCTCCCACACAATGCCAGAAAATTTGAAGATCTAAAAAAGTAGTAGGCTTAGGTCCGTCTCCAAGGTCGGATTGAAAGCAAGCTAAAAGATTTAGAAGAAAACCTAGAAAACGAAAA
The DNA here is from genome assembly GCA_026122235.1 of Vinca minor. Lineage (NCBI taxonomy): Eukaryota > Viridiplantae > Streptophyta > Magnoliopsida > Gentianales > Apocynaceae > Vinca > Vinca minor. Next base: position 1,784,405 of record JAOCZM010000100.1, on the reverse strand, counting down.
TCGCACAGAGCTCGATTTCTTCTTCAATCGACCGCCGCAGTGCCGGAAAATGATGAGAATGAAGAAGGTAAGAGTCCGGTAAATCTGTGGGCTCCGATGGTGGTGAAACGGAGGAGAATGTTGGTGAGGAGTGGAGATTTGTAGGAAGAAGAGGAAGCATGATTTTCATAATGTTGTCGATGATTATAATCTGGTGAAGATTGGGGCGGCGTCGAGGACGAGGATCGGATGATTTGGTGTTTACTAATTTGTAGCTCAGAAGATTGGGTTTTAATAATTTTTATGGAAATTTATGGATTGCAATTCAAATATTCATATAAAGTTTAGTGATTTGTTTATGAAATTGTCTCAAGAAAAGATGAAAATGGTTAGCATTGAGCTGAATTTTCTGTTTTTTGCTATCAAAGTTGTTCATATATGAATTTTTTAGTTCTCACTATAAAGTTGATCATCTGGTTTGATGGGTCGTGTATGATGTATGTCGAATTATGTGAAGTGGGTTTTACTAACAAATTCTGAAAATGCCCATAATATATATATATATATATATATATATATATATATATATATATATATATATATGTCAGCAATCTTAAATTCTACCTCACCAGTAGGAGGAGAATTTTTATTGCCCACGTGAGGGAGGGTGTTGAACCCGAGGTCCCGGATGGAGGCTTGCCTCACTGGATTACAACTTCCTTGACGCATCTATTTTCTGACTGAAGGATGTACTCCACCAATTATAAATTGTTTTTGAATGGAACTTTATAAAAACTATTATTTTTCGACCTTTCGTAAAAATCGTAAATAGATTTTGGACACTTAGCGCTAATTTACCATGAATTAAATGGCCTAGTTAAAACCTTCTCCTGTCGGGGTTTTGCTCGGGTTGTGCTCAAGTTTATATCAATACACTGGAGTATATACATTTTTTTTTCCTAGTTTCCGTAAGTAAGCACTTTGACTTGCGTATTTAACAGTACAACCAAGGGTATTCATTTATTGAGGGGCCCCAAAAAGGAATAAGAAGAAGCAAAAAAGCAAAGAAGAAAGCGTTGCCCAACGGCGAATTTTGTTAGTTGTCGCCACTAATAATTCCCGCGTTCTCTTATTGAAATCATGATCATCGGATTAGTAGTAGGCCGAATCAACACAAAAGTCGTGCTCACCAAATACTATCAAACGTCTGTTTCTGAAGGGAAATTCTTATGTGAATCTGGTTCACCAGCTGCCATCTGTGGACCGGTGAACCTGAAGCTGCCATGTCACAAAATGACGTCGTGACCGGCTATCTCCTTTACCTCCTAAGTATCTCCTTCTTCCTTACACTGTATGTCTCCTCTCTCACACTTCAAGCAAATCGACCAAGATAATTGAATCATCCCCAAATTTGGTTATCGTTCTAATCACAGGCCACGTGTCAGAGGAAAAAAAAGTACCACCTCAATTCCTAAATATAAAACTTTTATTACATATTACGAAAATTAAGTAAGAAAAAACTAAGATGTTTTTATAATCAAAAATCAATTTTAATCTCTTAAATAAAATTAGTGATATACAAGTCTTATTTAAGAGAGTAATATTAATATTTTAATTACAAAAATATTTTAATTTTTACTTTCTTAATTTTCGCAAAATATAATGAAAGTTTTATATTAAAAAATGAAGTTTCAAATATAAATACGAATAGTATCGATGAGTTGCAAATATGAAAGATGGGAGCCTTTGGAGCTGATACAGTGTTAGTGGTTGACAATTTTTTCATCTGTAAGAAAATTTGCATCGTTGGCGACAGTAATTGAGATGACAAAAGCTTTATCTCTAAGATGCCTGTTAAAAACACTCCACTTTTTTAAGATGTTAAATCCATTACGGATGACAAAATATTACTTACTCCATTCTTATTTAATTATCGTTTAAGAGATTTATAGGTATTCAAATTAATTGTCTTTTAAAACTTTTTTATTAGTTATCAACAATTTATTATAATTATACCCTCGACATTCCTTTTATTTGCCGCTTCTGTCATCCCTATTTTTTCCTTTTTTTTTTTTATGTTATAGAAGTGAGAGAAGAATAATATTGAAACTTTCAGTGAAAATGACAAGTTTTTTAATTTTTTAAAATTATTTAAAAAAATCTTATATTTAGGAATGGAGGGAGTAAAAAGAACTGGCTTTGAAAACAAAACATTGAAGAGAATTGATAATTTCATTGTCGGTGTGATATCATTGTAAAAACTATTGTAAAGTCTGGTGATGGTGCTGACCGGCAATTATCTACAAGACACCTGTCTTTTTCTTTGTTTTTTGGTCTCCAATTATAACAAGAATAAGGATAAAGGGGATAATAATTTTTTTTCCAGTATATATAGAACGACTCAGAACATGTGTTTTGAGGCTAAGGAGAGGTGTGATGAGGCTCAAAACAAGTGTGTGTTGAGGCACAAAAAATAGAACAAGTGTTCAGAGTCTAGAATAAGTGTTCGTTTTAAATCAATTTTAACCGTAAATAATTTAATCTAACAATCGATAAAAGTTCTACACGTGCAAAATTAACCCCATTCCGCACTAGATTCAGAGTAAAAAATACTCCCTCCATATCTAAATACTTCTAACTTTTGGACTTTTCAATTTTATCTAAAATACTTCTAACATTTAGAATATCAATAGATAATAAAGATTTTTTTCCAATATTACCCTTATACATCACTCCAAATTCCGTTGAAGTCAAATTGTGTACTCCAATAAGTGATGAATAGAATTTGTATGTTTCCAATAAGTGTGATAACTAAGAGGAAAATATAAAATTGATAATTACTATTTGATAGGATAAATAAAGGGTAGAATAGACATTTTGTTTCAATTTTAATTGACTTCAATAATTTCTTAATCTTAGTGAAAAGTCCAAATGTTAGGAGTATTTAGATATGGAGAGAGTACAAGTTTTCAAGTAGTCTGTGTTTAAAAAAAAACCAATGGCAGTTTTTGTGATTCTGGTCCACAGGTAGAGCCGAAAACCAAGTTCACCTAAGAAATTCCCTTTTCTTAATGGCAAAAGCGTATATCTCTTCAACTCCAAGGTCAACTCTGCCCTTCTCCTCCCTGCTTATCAATCACCACTTGCTCCTCATCTCCATCTTCTCACTCTTCACCACTTTCTCTCACTAAAAGCCAAACCCAGCTCTCTAGAGTTAAAAAGTCAAAATCTACCCCCAACAGAGGAAATTAAACTAAAGAAATTGAATAAGAAGAAAAATCCAGAAGGAATCTGAAGAAAACAATGGCAGTTTCGTCATGTTTTTCAATCATTTTGGCTGTTTGTTTGATCTTAGGTTTGATGGTTTCAGCTAATTCTGCAATTGTGGAATTTGACGGGTCTCAAATGGGTTGGATGATGGCTCCAATTGGAGGATCCGACGATATCTTCGTTGGTGGTGGTGAAGAAGAGTTCGAGCTGGATTCAGAATCCAACAGGCGTATTTTAGCAACCAGAAGATACATAAGCTACGGTGCGCTTCAGAGGAACAGTGTACCTTGCTCCCGCCGTGGAGCTTCTTACTACAACTGCCGTAACGGAGCTCAAGCGAATCCTTACACCCGTGGATGCAGTACCATCACGCGCTGCAGGAGTTAGGTTTATTCAATTTCCAGCTACTGGCTGCTGCCGTCTGTCTCCTCTTCTTTTTTTGGTACATTAATTTATTATTGTTTTTTTTATTGTTTTTATATATACAATGAGAGAAGGAGACGGAGAGAGAGTTAAAAAGTATTGTTGATTTTCCATGGTGAAGAAATTGTTGCTCGAAGATTTTTACTATACTTGTTTCTTGTCAACAATTTCAATTGATTATATATACATTATACTCTATCAATTCCATAATATAAGTCATATATATATATATATATATATATATATATATATATATATATATATATATATATATATATATATATATATATATATATATATATATATATATATATACAAAAGTAATGAGTAAAAAAATTATGTACTTTGTTTTTCTTTATTAAATTTAGGGAAAATGGCGCAGATGGTCCCTCAAAGTATTTATCAATACATGTTAAGGTCCCCAAAGTATTTCGAAACTTCTCATAAGGTCCCCGAAACTATTTACGCAGCTTTTTAAGTAATCCTACCACTTTGGATGGTGGTTTCCGACCAAGCATCATCAGGCCCAGGGGCAAAATCGTCCCAAAAAAATCAGACTTGCTGAAACTTTTCAAAACCTAAATGAAGTATTCAAACTGAACCAAATAACAGAAATCAAAGAGCAATTAACAAAGTCAACAAAGAAAAAGCTCCTCAAAAGAACACATAAATTAAACCCATTCTTCCAAAACCCAAAACTCCAAATTACACAAACTTTTCCCAAACTCATCAGCTAAATCTGGAGCAGAAACAACAGTATAAGCAGCAAATCATCAAATTGATCAAAACCCATTTATTAATTCATGATTTCTTTCTCAAAAATCAAATCAGTCAAAACCCACAACTCCAAATTACACAATTTTTCCCCAAAAACCCATTACCCAAAGCTGAAGCAGAAAAACAATAGGTGTAGCAAATCATCAAATTAGCCGAAACCCATTTGTAATAGCTTTAAAGATGAGGAATACATTTTTTGGGGACGATTTTGCCCCACAGGGCCTCGATGATGCTTGGCTGGAAACCACGAGTCCCAAAGTGGTGGTAGGATTACTTAAAAGCTGCGTAAATAGTTTCAGGACCTTATGGGAAGTCGAAATACTTTGGGGACCTTAGCTTGTATTGGTAAATACTTTGAGGACCATTCAGGTCATTTTCCCTTAAATTTAATGGGTGTGATTGCAGTGGCGGAGCCAGTAATTTATCATTAAAGGCGAATTTTTTACTGAAATTTTTTAAGAGGCGAAATACAATATTTAAAAGAAAATATCACAAAAAATAATTTTTTTTCCTATAAAAAATTCATCGTTTCTGAAAATGATGGGGCGGACGCTCCCGCCACCCCTTGGCTTCGCCACTGTGTGATTGGATTGAGTTTGTATTTGAAATTTCGGTCTCGGTTTTAAATCAGTCTCAAACTAGATTTTAAATGATCTATTCAGTCCCAGACTCAATCTAAAGGTGGTTTGAGTCTCAAATCAGATCAAACATAATTCAAACACATGTATTAAACGAATTATATTATGAAATATTGGTAGTAGTATTTATAGGTTTGTTCTTTCATTCATTTGATATCTTCCTGGTAAACCTTCAACTTACTTTTAACTTAGTTTGTTGTTTGACGCGATGATCAAGTGTTTACTTGCTATCCGTTAGGTCATGAGTTTGAACTCCGAAAATACTCTTTATAAAAAATAAAGATAAGACTGCGTACATTGTGACCTTACCAGACCCTTATGATACGGGAGCCTTTTGTACTGGGTACGACCTTTATTGTTTGGTCGGGGAAGCTGGAAAACATGGTTTGGTACTTTGATTGGGGAGAAGTTAGCAACAAGCCTAGTTGTTGTTATTATTATTATTATTATTATTATTATTAAACAAACAGATTAATAAGGTATCAATTTATGGTTTCTGTGGATGGATTTGTCTTGGAATTTTGTTGTTTTCTTGACTCGGTAGTCCAAATTTGGCTTGTGAATTGGTCATTTTCAGAATGCCTTTTTGTTTGTTGAGTTATAAATTTGCAATTGAGCTTTGGAGGGATGATAGTTAGGTTTTCTTTTTGCAATTTTTTTATCTTGTGGTATTGATTGTTTTTTTAAATGCCTTTTAGCTAAACAAAATTCACTAAAAAACTAAATCAAACCCTATTCACTATCGGCATGAGAAATTTTACGAAATTGGATAACTAATTAATTAGTTTAAATGTTTAGTCACATACTATTAATTTTTTTTTCCCTTTCTATTTTGTACTTGGAAATGTTCAATACTTTTTTCCTTTTTTGTTGGGCCCAGCCACATGACTCATGTGGACTGTGGACATGACTTCATCTGCTAAATTTATGAACACTTCTGATATGCACCGGGTCCATTGGACCATGCGATGCAGATTTGGCCACATCACTGCATTTCCTTCTCTCTCCTCATCCTGCAAGGATGTGCGCAAATCTAAACTACACGTGGTCCCACATGAAATCCCGGTCCCATATCGAAATTTTCCTAAATTTATGCCATTATTTATCGGTATATGATTCAAAGTCAGTCCCCTTTTCCGTTTCTATTCTAAAATGAGAATACATCCAGGGACGATTAGCCCCCGAGATTTTTAAAAATATTACTATTTATCGAAATTTTATGTGTATTTTGGAAAATTTTGAAAAAATTTATCAATTTCGCCCCCTTCCCCCAAGAATTTTTTTTGCCTTTTTTATCGCCCCCTAAGAATTTTAGAATTTTTTTACCAGTTTCGCCCCCTCAACATCAAATTCCTGGCTTCGTCCCTGAATACATCACGAAGAAATTACCTCATTATTTTCTTTTTAAATTTGGAAAGCTATTGTATATAGTTGAAGGTTTGGTTTGGACGGTTTGGTGTGGAATATACGATTTTTTGCACTTTCAAAACACTCAATTCACCGTTATGTTGCGATCAATCAAAGGTTGAGATGAAAGTGGGTGTCGAAGAGTATTTAAGGAATTAAATAAATTTTAAAAAAAGTTGGTCAATCAAAGGTTGAGATGAAAGTGGGTGTCGAAGAGTATTTAAGGAATTAAATAAATTTTAAAAAAAGTTGGTGAATAGTTGCCGCCATTCAGCGTCCTCGCGATAAAGGAGGATAGAGTCACACTATTACATTTACTCACACTCCCTTCCCATAAACTGTTGTTATTGTTGAAAACTGAAATTCTATAACAAGAAAGAAGAATTATAGCATACAAATGAAGAAATGTAAACCCTAAATTGCAGAGCAATCGAGACAGAAAAGAGATATTTTGTGGAATTGGTTTTTTCATTAAATGAATCAATTATGTACAACTCATATATATACAAGTTTGTGATAAAGTTAACTATGCTAACTACTCTAACAAACTAACTGAAACTAACTTTAGAACACCAAAGTTGACTTTGACTTTCATCTTCTTCCTTCACTTCACTTCACTTCACAACAGCTTCTTCTTTTTCTTTATGTTGCATTCCAGATTGACCATTTGCCTCCTTAATCGTCAACACCCCCTCGCAAACTAGAATGCCAAAGATGTTATGCAAACCTATAACCTTCAATAGTTCTTTAAACCTTGCTGGACCAAGTGCTTTGGTGTATAAGTCTGCCAATTGCTAAGAAGAAGTAATAGGAAGTAGTTTGATGACACCATTTTGCAATTTTTCTCTAACCAAGTGACAGTCTAATTCTAGTGTTTGGTTCTCTCATAATAAACTGGATTTTCTGCTATGTAAATAACACTTCTATTGTCACAAAAAAATGTACTGGCTTGTCTTTGTAAAACACCCAAATCTGCCAGAAGGAATCTGAGCCACTGTATATCTCTCAAGTAGTGGTTGCCAAGGCTCTATATTCTTCTACACTTGATGACCTGGATACAGTGGCTTGTTTCTTGGCTTTCCAAGATATCAAAGAAAAACCAAGGAAGATGCAATAGCCAGTGATAGACCTTCTGTTGTCCGGGCAACCAGCCTAATCAGAGTCACTATACCTTTAATGTTAGAGCATCTGATCCTTTGAACAAAAGTCCCATGCCTGGTTCTAACCTCAAATATTTCAATAACCTTAAAGATCTATTCCATTGCACAATTGTAGGACAATCCAAGAAGGCTCAATTGTTGCACTACAAATGCTATGTCAGGTCTTGTATGTGTCGAGTAAATCAATTTGCCGACCAACTTCCTATAAAGTGTGTTATCTGGTAGGATTTCTGAATCTCCTTTGGCAAAATGTGAACCAGGCTTCATAGGAGTTGACATTGGCTTGCATCCAAGCATTCCAAAGAAATCTATCAACTCCAAACAATATTTCCTTTGACACATGTTAATACCAGCAATGCTCCTAGCAACTTCAAACCCCGGAAAAATACTTCAAATCCCTCAATTCTTTGATTTTAAACAGCTTATGCAAGTACTTCTTAACCTCAACAATAGTTGTCATATCATTCCCAATAAGAAGTACATAATCAATATAGAAAAGTAAGGCAGTATAACCAGTTGAACAAGATTTAGTGAATAGAGTATAATCACTAGGTGACTGTTTGAAACCCAAAAATAGAGCCAGTAAGTTTTTTATTCCATTTCCTGCTAGCCTGTTTTAATCCATAAAGAGACTTTCTAAGTTTACACACCTGATTTGAAGGAGCATTGAAACCCAAAGGCAGCTTCATATAAATGTCTTCTTCAAGATCTCCATGCAAGAAAGCATTATTTATATGTAGCTGTTGCAAAAACTCAGTCATTTGTAGTTGCTAAGGTTAGAAGTACCATGATAGTAGTGAACTTTGCAACTGGTGAAAAAGTGTCTAGGTAGTCAAGACCCTCTATTTGTGTAAAGCCCTTTATAACTACTCTAGTCTATGGTCTTTCTATGGAACCATATGCCTTCAGCTTTATTTTGAACACCCACTTGTTATCAATTGCCTTCTTTCCGGGGGTAGAGGAACCAAGGCCCAAGTGTGATTTTTCACAAGAGCCCTTATCTCATTAGCCATTGCCTCCCTCCATGAAACATGTTGCATTGCCTCAGCATAAGTCATAGGTTCAAAATGTGAGTCTAATGCAAGAACAAAAGATCTATGTGCAGGTGCTAACTGATGGGTAGAATAAACATTATTAAGTGTATGAGGTGTGGAATGAGTGGATTGAGGAAGATTTGAACATTCATAGTCATTCAAATGCACTGGCAGTTTGGTCATCCTATGTGATATTCTGACAAGAATATAAGTTGAGTCATAAAGTGAAGGGACCTGAGGAACAGAACTAGAAGCATGTGGAGCAGAACTAGAAGACAAAGATGTCAAGTTATGATAATCATAAGCTGAATGAATGCCAGAAAAGTCAGGAAGAGAAATGGAGTTAGAATCTAGAGTAGAATCAGAAGATAGATTCTTAAAGGAAAAAATATGTTCATAAAAGACTACATCTCTATATACAAAAATGTCATCAATAGTGATGTCTACAAAAATGTACCCTTTAGTTGTGGCAGGAAATAACTAAGAAAGACACATTTTCTACTTCTGGCATCAAATTTGGTTATGAGATTAGAAATAGTAGAAGTAAAAGCCAGGCACCCAAAAACCCTTAAAGTAGAATAATCAGGTGGTCTTTTGTATAAAATTTCATAAGGAGGTTTGTTATGAAGTAGAGGAGTGGGACTAATATTAATGATAAATGTTGCATGTAAGACAGCATATCCGCAAAAATCAGAAGACACCCCAGATTGGAACTTAAAAGCTCTAGCTATGTTTAGGATGTGTTGATGCTTCATCTCAGCAACCCCATTTTGCTGAGGAGTATCAATACATGTAGTTTGGTGTAAGATACCATTTTCAAGATGGAAGTCTTTCATGGCAAATTCAGGTCCATTATCTGACCTAATAGTTTTGACTACACTTCTGAACTGTGTTTTGACAAATTTGCAGAAGAATTGTAATAATGATCTAGCCTGTGCTTTATTTGTCATTAAAAACAACCAAGTAAATCTGGAATGATCATCAACAATGGTAAGAAAATATTGTTGACCATAAACAGTTGGATATCTATATGGTTCCCATATATCAACATGTAAGAGATCAAATAAGGTCGGGGGAACAAGTATTGCTGGAAGAAAATGGAAGTTTATGCTATTTTGCATAATGACACACATCACAATAATTTTTATTTAGGTATTTGATACCAGGACAAACAACCTTTACAATTTTTAGCTTTGAATCAGGCATATGTCCTAGTCTGTTATGTCAAAGAAACTTATCAGAAGTTGATATACTAGCATTACATTTATTTGTAACAAGAATAGAAGGTAAAGAAAAAACAGTGTAAGTAGAATCTGAACAAGCAGGGTTGAAGTAATACAATCCATTACTGAGGATTGTGGAACCAATCATCCTCCTGGTTTGTATGTCCTGAAGATCACAACCAACAGGAGAAAAACCAATATGATAGGAGCCTTTGAGCATCAATTGACTAATAGAAATCAAGTTAAAACTGAAGTCAGGAACAAAGTAGACTTCAGTAAAAGTAAGGTTAGGATGCAATGAAACAGTTCCTTTATGAGTAGCTTGAACAAAACTACCATTAGGAAGTTTAATAGGTAAATGATGTGAAGTAGGCATGTAAGTGATATAACAAGAAAAAGAATGAGTGATATGATTAGTAGCACCTGAATCTAAGATCCAATATTCAAGACATGTAGACTTACCTGTTGTACCTGTACTTGGTGCCAAACTAACAGTTAAAGCCACTGTTCCACATGGATTGTTCTCCTCGAGCTTGCAGCAGTACTTGCAGTTGGAACACCTGTAGGAGTATGTTGTGGTGGAGCATTTCCAGCAAAAGAATTAGAAGACTGTTGCATTTGCAAGTTAGACCTCATGGATGACAGGGTATTGTGTCATGCCAATTCCTGCACCAGTTGGATAACCAGTCATCATGACCATAATAATGGTTCATAGGTTGAAGAGTTTGTTGTGCCATCTGAGGATACATGAGAGCATAAGGAGATTGCTGAGGAGACATAGCAGCATTGTAACACATTGCAGGAGATTGCATAGAATGATGCATATAAGTTGCTGCTTCAGGTAACATTTGCATCTGGTTAACCTGCCCAAATGATCCTGGTGTTTTCACTTTTTTTCCTTTCCAATTGGCAGGATAGCCATGTTTTTTGTAACATCTTTCTATAGTATGTCCTTTTAGATGACAAAAACTGCACTGTAGATTATTCATTTGCCATTCTGAGAATATCCCTTAGAATTAACAACATTCACAACTCCTATAACTGTATGAACCATACCAGGAAAAGGCATCACTCCACTTTGACTAGCAACAATTGGTGACATGCCTAGTGAAGTGTACATAAGTTGCATTCCTCCTTGTGGATGCACTACACTATATTTCATTTGCCTCTCACATTGTAAAACCATTGAGAAAACATCATTTATAGTTGGAGTAGGTTTGGTAACCAAAACCTGATTCTTAACTCCAGAAAATACATCAGAAAGGCCTTTAAGGAACCTAATTACATAGTCAGATTCAGAATATCTATTTAATATTTTCTGCACATCACAACTACATTGAGGAACACATGTACGTTTTGGTATAGGTCTAAGCATAAAAAATTCTTCCCAAAGAACTTTCAATTTTGTATGAATATCTGTAACAGAGAGGCTACCTTGTTTGAGATTATGAATCTCTTCTAAAAGATCTGATAACCTGAAATCATCTCCATTTGCAAATCTTGATTTGAGGTCTGTCCAAATGGCATGTGATGTAGACAACCAAATACAGCTTTGAGAAATGGAAGAAATCATGGAATTCAGCAACCATGACTTGACCATATTATCTTACTGCTTCCATAATGCAAATTGAGGATCACTTACTGCAGGAGGCTCCAAATTACCAGTGATGGAGCCTTCTTTATTCTTGCAAGACAATGCCAACAAAACTAATAAACTTCATGGATGATAATTGTTGGAGTTCAGTAAAAGTTGAACAAGAATATTAGAAGGACTTTCAGCAGGATGTATATACAATGGATTGACAGTTTCCATTGATGGCATAAAATTCATCATGTTTAAGGAAAATGAATTCATTATAATCGAATTTCAGCAAAATTAGACAAATTCGATAGTGGAATGAAAATCAACAAATCGAGGTAACAAAAACTCGAAATAAGAAATGAAATCTCAAATCAAACCAGAGAACAATCAATCAGAGGTTATGATTGCTCTGATACCATGTTGAAAACTGAAATTCTATAACAGGAAAGAAAAATTAGAGCAGACAAATGAAGAAATGTAAACCCTAAATTGCAGAGCAATGCGAGAGAGAAAGAGATATTTTGTGGAACCGAGTTTTTCATTAAATGAATCATTTATGTACAACTCTCATATATACAAGTTTGTGATAAAGTTAACTAAGCTAACTACTCTAACAAACTAACTGAAACTAACTTTAGAACACCAAAGTTGACTTTGACTTTCATCTTCTTCCTTGCACTTCACAGCAGTTTTATCTTCTTCTTTATGCTGCATTCCAGATTGACCATTTGCCTCCTTAATCTTCAACAGTTATCCTCACTTTTTGGCCTTTCTTCTATCTGACCTCCTGACCATCATCTCCATCTTCTCGCCTCTTCGGGCCCCCCTAACCGTCATCTCCCATGACGTCTCTCACCCAGGGACGAAGACAGAGGGGTTAATTGCCCACTCAAGATTTTTAAAAATACCAATAGACATATTAAATTTTATATGTAGTTCAGAATATTTTATAAAATTCGCCCCCAACATTTTTTATATGTAATTCGGCATACTGTTGCAGTTTTGCCCCCCAATGTAAAATTCCTGGATTCTTCCCTACTCTCACCTCCGGTCCGACAATGTCACCTTTGGGTCTCACTTTTTTAAAGTCATATTCCATCACCCATCTTCTTCTCCTACCATAAAGAACTCATCATGGTACAAAACATCCAAATTCAGCATCAATGCATTACAAAGTCTATTGCAGAATTGAACCAAAAAATTGCGTAGCAAAAAGATAAATATAGTGCAAGGATTGACCGGTTATATAATTCAGTTTGGATGGGTAGTCAGAATTAAATGTGAAGACGTCCACCAACAATTTTCAAAATTGTCATGTGAGAATTACGACGTAGATACCATATGCATTCATCTTTTCGATGGTAGACTGGTACGAATAACTCCAGAGGGTATTCATAGAGTATATGACATTCCAATACGTGTGAAATATGTTGAATTTGATGAAAAAACTAATGCAAAAAGTGCAAACTATATGTCAGAAAATCATTTTAGAGTCGAGCTTTAAAAAAAAGTTTATTTGCATGATCTCTTATGAGATTGAAGTTATGGGTTCAAGTGGAATTATTGAAGATGATGATAAATAGTGTATTCTTTGCACACTGTTTGTTATGCATAATATATTTATTGGATCTACTAACGATTTTATATTTGCGTTAGAGATATTAGCCTTTTTTGCCCATGGACTATTTACGAATTCCTCTTTTTGCCCAAAATTTATTTTCTGCTCGCATTTTTCCCTTTGACTATTTATGAGGGCCAAAACTGCCCAAATACGGTGGATTCCGGCCATACTAAAGGGTAAAATAGTCAGAGCAAATTAAAATTTTAAATTTATCACAGTTTAATACCCTATTTAGGAAATTATTACAAATTCTACCCCCAAAAACTAAGAAATATTAAAAAGAAAGCGATTGGCCCACTAACAACAACAATGCGGCTCCCAAGCAAAAATTAGATCAAAATGCAAAATAAGTTACCTTCTTCATGAAGACCTAAGACCTACGAAGAACATCCAAGAAATCCGAAAAATTCACCCATGGCCGATCATGAATTTTCTTAGATAGAGATGTTCTCCAAGCTCCCAATAGACAAAAAATGCCAATAAATATCCCGATCCGTTCCGAAAATGAGGGTTACCAAAAGCATTGAACATACACCGAAAAATTGGACAAACAGAACTTCTAAAAGAGATTGAAACAAAGAAAGTAAGGTATTCATCATTTTTCTCATACTCCTAGTTGTTGGGACGATATTTCTGGCTACTCTTGGTTATGGTGATAAAAGCTTTTCAACCAAGGCTGGTCGTGTTTTTGCTATAGTTTGGATTTTGAGCAGTACTCTTTGTTTGACTCAGTTCTTGCTGAGCTTAACACCGAGAATCGACAAAAGGAATTAGTTAAGTGGGTTCTTTCTAGACGAATGACAAATGTGGATTTGGAGGCAGCCGATTTTGATGATGATGGCGAAGTAGGGTGAGTCGTTCTTATTTCTCTTTTGTTATGTGGCCTATATTTATAAGTGTGTGGATGGCTACTTGGACATTGAGAATGTATCTGTTGTATAATTTCTGTGACTATAAATCTTGTAAAGATCACATTCCATTACATGGATATTTGAATATTAATCTAGCATAATTGTTATAAACCTTTCTGTTCAAGTCATGTTCAAGAAGTTTTAGCCCCATTTGACACTACTTTCCTCGCCATCCTACTACTTTAAATTTTTTAAGAATGTCATTAACCTGGTTTCCTTGAATTAGACATCAAGGTCGGAATAAAGAAATCCATTATAAAATACCAAAAGAAAGAACACCAATTTCACCATGCTTGAAGCCACCAAAAGACAGAGCCTTTTCTCTAGAGAGAGAATATTTGCATTACATTTTTTTGGTATGGGTTTTGCAAGTAAATTGTTGGATGTTGGTATAAACCCAGATCTGATTTCTTGGACTTCTGTCATCAGTGGATATGTAAAATATGGGGAAATCTGTGAGGAAGAAGAAGAAATGGAGAAAACAAATAGGAGAGGGGTCAATTGGAGAAAAATGAAAACAATTAAGTGACCCAATTGATACAATAAGATAGTTTGGGGATTATTTAGAATTAACTATGATTTTATCTTTGTCTTAACTATTTTACCCCTCATCACCGCCATATAATTGCCAGAATCCACCGCAGTTGGGCAGTTTTGGCCCTCGTAAATAGTCAAAGGGCAAAATGCGAGCAGAAAAACATTTTTGGGCATAAAGAGAAATTCGTAAATAGTCCATGGGCAAAAAAGGCTAATATCTCTTTGCGTTATACCCCATTGTTGGAACTCCTCACCCATGTCAATAGTAGGATGAGTACGAACTTTTCTATATTCAAGGCCCCTGAAGCTTAGTTCGAATGGCATTTATTTATGGGCTTAACGGGCCTTTGTTTTGCATCCTAAAAGCCCAATGGAACATTTTCAAGGTTTACCTGAAGAAGTTTCTAGAAAGTACATTTTCAAATAGCCGAAGACCGATTAAGAAAGTTCTCGTAGTAGTACCAGAAAATAGCATCTGTGGCGGGCCTACAAATCAGTTCCGGAAGCCCGGTGGAGACATCCTTTGACCCTTACGTGCTAAGTCTTCTCGTCGACCAATCGCGATTATTTCGTAACCGACGTTAACTTTCCATCGCTTCAGCTAAACCAAATGCCCATTCTCCTCTCCAGCGCGTACATCTACAGTTGTCGGGAATCACAAATATAAAGGAATATTCCTACTTAACCTTTTGCTTATATTTTTTCTTTTTTCTTTTTATATTTTTGAATTATTAACATGCTAATACCGTTGAGGGAAATTAATGCTACAATAAAAATCCATTTAAATCATGTTGACAATTGTGTTTTAAAGTTTCTCTTTTTTGTTGAATGTTTAAAACTTGATCCAACCAACCATAAAAGCGGGATTCTTCAATGAAAAAAAAATTGATATGGATCTAAAATTATTGCTATATGTTGCAATTAGGGCTGTTAGCGAGCCGATTAAATCGCTCGTTAATCGGTTCGTTAAAATCGGCTCGCATTAACTTCGCTCAGCTCGTTAACGAACCGGTTACTGATTCGGTAAAATGGCTCAGTAAATCGTTTTAAATCGCTCGTTAAACCGATTAATAATATTCTACCGATTTTAGCGAGTTAGCGAGCCGATTTTAACGAACCGATTAACGAGCGATTTACGAGTTAACCGATTTTAGCGAGTTAGCGAACCGATTAACGAGCGATTTGCGAGTTAACCTAGGTTCGCCAATGACTCTAGTTTTGTAATAGTATGATCCGATTAACGAACCGAATTACGATTTAATGCGAATTACGATTTTCGATCCGATTAGCGAACCGGTTTTGCGCGATTTGATACGGTTCGATTAACGAACCGGTTTTGTACGATTTTATTTCGAACCGATTACAAATTGAACAACCGAATCGGTTGACTAACGAACCGATTAACGATCGATTCGGTTTTCTTAACGATCCGAACCGATTTGGCCCAAAACCGGCTCGGTTCGGCTCGTTAACAGCCCTAGTTGCAATATGAAAATGGTACTTTCATTCTCTTCTCTACTTCATATAAAATTGATATTTAATTATATCTTACATAATAATGTTTAGAAGGTTAAACAAGTAAATAAAGTAATAAAAGAAGAAATTTTGTTTTAATAAATATGCATAATAAAATGATAATCAAGCAAGGACGAAATGAAAAAGTAGAAGAAAAGGTAGCAGGTAGAAAAGTAGTGGCTCATGTAAATTGAATTGAATTCAAGATTTTTTAATTTTTAATTTATATTTTCTTTGATATTTCATTTTTTTTGGGTGAATACTTTGATATTTCATCAACAAAAGTCAATGTAATAGACTTTAGTGGCAAAAACTAGGTGTATTTAATCCGGATTTTGAAGGATTTTAACTGATTTTCAAAAGTTTATGGATTCTACTGACTTTATGAATTGTTTTAACTCTATGCAGACTCTACGCAGATTCTATTAGATTGATTTATCATGATTTAATTTGATTTATAAAGTCTATAGATTATTTGAATAACACCAAAGAAAAGATCGATCCAGCGAATGTATTATACAGATCTAGCGGTGTTGAATTTCCAATGTCAACATATGTTTATCAATCTTTTTTATTTGGGAAATTGGTCTGTTTGGTCCGCAAACTATTTCTCAAATAATCGAGTGGTTCTCATTCTTTTTTACTTCCCATTTAGTTCTAGATGTTATTTTGCGCTTCCTAATCGGTCTCAGCACCACTACCCACAGTGGTTTTCGGCCAAATCCCTCTCTATGTAGTATTTATACTTTCTGGATGATCCTGAAGCATTTTCGAACTTCCAAGATGGTCCTATCATCATCTTCTTCATCCTCCAAGATCCATCGCCAACCACCAACCATTTCTCTTCCAAATTCGACCACCAAGCCGCCACCCACCACTTTTGGCCAACCAAAAATTAGAATCAAATGAATCTTCATACCAAAAACAATGATTAGACATCAAATCCTAACTGGAAGCAGTCCTAAAGGGTCCACATAGAAGCGCGAAATAACATCCAGGACCAAATGAGAAGTAAAAAAAGAATGTGAACCACTCGATTATTTGAGAAATAATTTGAGGATAAAAATGCCAATTTCCCTTTTTATTTTGAAATCAAATCATTTCGTTAAAATTTTAAAAACTTTAGTGATGGTCTTTGATTTTTTTTGGAGATCACGTAATTGCGACATTTTTTTTATTTATTTTTTCAAGATTTGTATAATTTATTTACTGATATTTTTTTCTTTGGCTTAATTAAGGTATGTTTTGTGATGAGTTTTGTTCGAACTCTTTTTTTCCCTTTAATTTTCTCTTTTAGGGAAATGAAATTCATGTTTGGAAAATTGAAATTTGTGGTTAAATAGAGAAGAAATTGTTTGCTTTCTTTAATTTATGTTTGATGATCATCAGGAAGAAAAATGTTTGGATATTATGACAATATATATTATTTTTGGAAAATAAACATTTCATATTGAGTTTTCTAAAATGTGAAAAAATTTCCTCATTCTGTTGAGTTTGGATATTTCTTTATTTGTTTTTGTAATTTTAAAGAAATGAGAACACTAAAAAATTTGCAATCTCAGATAAAATTATCAAAGACATTAATTTCAATATTAATGAGAAAAAATCAAAATCTTAAAGAAAAAGAAGAGATTTCTCAATACACATTTAAGCATAGGAAATCCATCAAAATCCTATATTTAATGAAATCTATGAGAATTTATAGAGTTTTGAATACCTCTAGATTTTAATGAATTTTTTAAAATCTAAATTGAATATCTATACACTTTAAAACTCCTTAAATTTTTTATAGAATCTAGATTGAATACACCCCTCCAAATAAAATTTCCAATTGAGTTTGAATCTATGTATCAAAATACTAGAACCAATTGAATATTAATAGACCATTGATAAATAACTCTTTAACCGATCGAAATGTACTAATCTCTATTTTTATTTTTTCATAATAAAATGGTTTTTTAAAAGACTCTTTATTTGTTCAAAATGATCTCGGATTACAAGTTTAACTTGGGGTCGGCTTGGATTCGATCTCAGGTTAAAATTCTGATCTCGGTTTCAAATTAATCTGAAGTCGAAACCTGATTTTAGATAATTTAATTCTTCATATTCGTTTTCAAACTCAATTCAAAAGAAATTTGGATCTCAGTTTAAGTTTCAACTAACCCAAATCCAAAGCAGATTCAATCCAAATACATTGTAAACTAAAGAAAATGCAACAAAATACAAGGGTGTACAACATGAATGCATTTTTCAAAAGTGAAAGCACCTTCAACATTTAGATTGTGAGGGTAGTTAGGAACATATGTTTGTCCATACCTTATAAAACTCATAGAATTCCTATTGTTCGTTGAATTAAAAATATAATGATTATTAACATCAATTCTAATCATCAGGTGCCGTGGCCCAGTGGGCAGGTGCCTGGCCCGTGACCGATAGGTCCCGGGTTCGATACCCTACGCCAGCGTGCGGTAAGCTTTATTCTCCTTTATCTAAGTTGTTCTCTCCCCGCTCATAGGGTTGTTCTATCTCCCCGTTCATGGGGTTCCGCCATTGGGCGTTCTAAAAAAAGAAACATCAATTCTAGAACATTAGATATTTCGTAATAGATTTTAATAGTTAACAAAATTTTAATTTTAGCCGTGGATAAAGTTTTTGAATAATATGAAACAACACATATTCCGCACAGTAAATTGAGCTTTTTGCTGAATTGGTAAACGGACGTTAATACTCATCATTTTAGGGATCCATAAAAAGACCTGTAACGTACGGCGTTGGTAAAGCGTGAGGTACAATCGCCATGTGATGTAAACAGAAAGCTACTCTCCTACCGTCCTAGCTTAACTTAACTCTCAAGTACCAAAATAAACGGCAAACACAAACGTTCGCACCCCGCCGATTTTCCTTAACGTCCTCGCACACGGTTTCGAGCTCTTCCCATAAATATCATCGCCCAATCGCCATAGCCTTTCAAATTATAATTTATTCCCATTAAAATCTTCAATTCCCCTTATTGATTTTGCCCTTTCATCATCAATCAGATTCTCAGAGAGCCCTTCAAGAAATTCTTTATTTTCTTGAATATTCTCGTCAATTAAAGCTCAAGAAAGATCATGTCTACCGAAGCTGCTGCTGATTCCATTCCCCAACAACCCCAAATGGTATGTTAATTTAACAAAAAATATTCGTTCTTTTTAATGGGTTGTTGATTTTGGGATGTGGGGTTTAATTCTTTTATGTTTTTTTTTAAAAATTTGATTTGTGATTTCTTGTAGACGGGAAGCCAGGAGGAGGAGGTGGAGAGATTGAAGTATTTGGAATTTGTGCAAGTTGCGACTCTTCAGGCTGTTGTGGTTGCCGCGAAGCTTTATGATTATGCAAAAGAAAATTCGGGCCCTTTGAAGCCCGGTGTTCAGACAGTTGAAGGAACGGTCAAGACAATTGTTGGCCCTGTTTACAACAAATTCCATGATGTGCCCATTGAGTTGCTCAAGTTTGTTGATCGAAAGGTATGGTTTTTCTTCCTGCCAATTTTGGTCAATTGTTGGATTCTTTCGAGATTTAGATGTTTTCTGATTTTGAGAAATGATTAGGATGCTGGATCATGATGCTTCAAGGCTTAAATTTTATCCTTTTTGCTATTTCCCCCTGTATTTGCAGTTTGTTCATGATTAAACGTCAGCAAGGTAGCAACTAGATTCTGTTTATGAAATTGACTATTTAGGAATTATAAATGGCATATGGTATATTCGGTAAAATTGAATTCGCATGATGATTTATTATCATTTGATGGTTTTTGGATGAGGTAGTTGATGGCTCTTGTCCTTCTTTATGATAAGAGACCTTGAAAGAAGAAAGTTTATCCACCTTCGAATTCTTGGAAGCATTTGTCTTTTTATATTACCTCCATCCATACTATAAGTCGTTTAGGATCTGTAGCGAAAATTAAGAAAGTAAGAAGCAAAGTACTTTGTTAGTCAAAATATCAATATTATTCTATACCTGTATACCACTTATTCTAATTAAGCGCAATATTGATATTTTGATTAAAAAAGCTATTTATTTTTTGCTTCCTTAAAGTTTTGTTACATGAACGACTCATATTAAGGAATGGAGGGAGTATATTGTTTCTATTACGTAACATCTTGGTTGAAGGACTTGGAGATATGAAAATATTTAGATATAGTGTGTTTAGTTTTTCAGGTAAGAACTTAAATTCATATCTTTTTCGACTATGGATTCTCTACTCTTTTAGGAAATAAATCTATAGGCTTCTTATTGTTCTAGAGAGAGTTGGTTTTTTTCGTCCCCTCTTATGAGATGTTAGCGTGGGATCCTTTGATTTTAAGCCTACTAGTAGTGGATGAATCTAAGAAATTTCGAACCTTTGTGCAGGTTGATGACTCTGTGAACAAGGTGGAGAACCTTTTTCCTGCTTTGTCAGATCCTTCCTCAAATCCAAATGGAAAAACATGTCATCTCGTTTCTTTTAGAATAATAGCATCTAATATCATCTCCAATGTCATCTCAAATCCAAATGCTGAAAGCTTCTCTAATTTTGTTGATTGTAATTTTTAATAGCATGTTTAAAACTTTTTATTTGACCATGTTTTGTATTACATCTGATGATTTCCGTCCTGCTTGTAAATGAATCTAAGCAGTTCGCGACTCCCTTCTTTACAGGTTGATGAATCCGTGAACAAGGTACCCGTGCATCCATTGCTAAAGCAGGTCAAGACTGCAGGTGTTGTTGAAACTGCATCAGGACTTGCAAATACGGTGTATACCAAGTATGAACCAACCGCCAAGGAGCTATACACGAAATACGAGCCAGTTGCCGAGCAATATGCCGTTAGCGCCTGGCGCTCCCTTAATAAGCTTCCCCTCTTTCCCCGAGTAGCTCAAACTGTTATCCCAGTGGCTTCATTGTGTTCGGATAAATACAACCAGACTGTCCAAAACCAAGCAGAGAAGGGATACAAGGTTGCATTCTATCTCCCATTGGTGCCTACTGATAGGATTGCTAAGGTGTTCGGCTCTGATGGTGCCACACCTGGGGATTCACGGCCAGGATGTTGCTGTGAATTAATGGTTGCTTTTATCTATCTCTGTGTCGGTAATATAGTCGCGTGATTATAAGATATATTGCTTGATAGCTTTCATAGGATTGATGCTTGATGAAATTCAATAACTTGATATTGGACACCTTTTGGTGATTGTGGGAGAGAAACATGATATGTCAATGCAAAGTTCAATATAATTGTTCTTTGCTACTGAATGTACCGGTATATTATTCGTGTTTCTGATTTTGGAATTTATTTATTATTTTCTTATGAATTTATGGAGTAGTGTTCTTTTAATCTTTTCTGTTTTCTGTATTCAAAATTAATTTTTTTTTTAGTTTTGGTGGCAAAATTAAAATTTGAATTTGGCCAAATAATCAAAAAACAATTCATGGAGCCTAAACTAATTTTTTTTCTTTAACACGTATATTTAAAAGGAGTACTAACTAAAATTAGATGAATTCTACTTTTTTTATCAATGGATTCCATGGAATCGATTGAGGAGACTCTTTGTTATCCATGATTTTGGAATAGTGGTTTATGTCTCTTTTGCCACATATATAAATTAATAATCTTGAGATTTGATAATATAGGTATAAGTCCCAATAACAAAGACTTGATAGTGGAGTAATAAATAGTACTTGAGAATTACACATTAAATGATGTAGGATTAAATGGTGTAGGGGTATATTAGTCTACAAATGCACAATTTTTATAAAAATACTTATATTATGCAACAAAAAATAACTCATACAAAGACCTATATTTTGAATCGGAGGGAGTATTGGAGTTAGTAGCTGGCTTTAGGAAAATTTAAAATTTCAATTTTTTGTTCTGCTGGTATTGGAATCATCAACATATTGAGAGTGCACTAGTTGAAGCTGGGGACAACAATGTCATATATTTTGAAAAGATATAAGAAATTAGAACAGCATATTATGAAATGGCAAAAAAAATTACCCTTCCCTATTCTGTGTCCCGTTTCCTATCACACGAATAGATATTTGCCACGTCTTCTCCTATTTCTTTTACATTATAATTTTTTTAATTAAAAAAATTAATACATGTTAATTTTTAAATTAAGAAACATAATGATATAAAAATCATGAGTTCAAAATTTTCACCACACTTCATAAATCTCCTCATTTTTTGTATAAATTAATAAAAAAAAGAGAAGAAAAGAAAAAAGAAAAAGAAAAAGGAAAAAGACAAATTATGCTAAATCTCCCTAATTCTTGTATAAATTAATGAAAAGAAGAGAAGAAAAGCAAAAGAGAATCGCAAGATGGAAAAGACAAATTACAAGATGATAACGTAAAAACAAGTAAATATTAATAATTAATCATTATCCTTAATCACAACACAAAGTTTTACACTCAAAATAATAATATAAAATTCCACGAGACACGCGAGGGGTACTGTTGGCAACTCTAGTAAACAATGAAGAGTGATACATATTTGGCTTTATTTTCCAATTAATTACAGCGCATAGCCTTTATTTCCTACCTGAAAGCTCCATAGTCTTGTTCCCATCTCCGTATAGTCCACATTAATAATCTCGAAACCTTAAAGTCCTCGCAGCTAAAGAGTTCAATCCTCCACCTGAGGTGGACTAATTCAAAAGAACTGACCGAAGAGTCCTAATTACTTCTATAGTTGTCACGTTGAATTCTTGCTCCATCTGCATAAAATAATTTAAGGAATTAACCGCCTATTTGGTTATAGCGAATAATTAACCTCTTTTTTTAAATAAAAAAAAAATGGTATGATATATATTGAGTTTTGTGAGAAAAATAGAAGAGCCCACTAGTTAATACTCCCTCCATTCCTAAATATAAGACTTTTTAGACAATTTGAGAAAATTAAGGAAGTTGTCTATTCCACCTAAACTTCCAATACGGGTATCCTCCCTCTCTTTCTCTCTCACTTCTATATTATAAAGAAAGGAAAATGTTGAGGGTATAATTGAAATGAATTGTTGACACCTAACAAAAGAACCTTAAACGACAATTAATTTGGACTCCTAGATTTCTCCTAAACGACAATTAATAAGGAATGGAGGGAGTAGAGTATAATTGATTTTGAGTTCAAACTAATCATTAATCAATATGGACGAAGCTAGACATTTTACGTAGGGGCGAAAAGTAAATTTTACAAATTTTTTAAGAGTGGGAATAATTTTGCTAACCCTATTTCTAAAATTTCAGAATCTTCTAAAGGTAAAATATGTTGTTTTAAATCTTTTGGGACTAACGCTCCTTCTCGCCCTCATATTCGTCCATGGTAACTAAAAGATTTAACAAAAAATAAGGTTAAATTACTACTTAGGCTTAGTGATCGTGTGTCTGTCTCGTAGTTCAGAAAATCAAATTTGAATATCAAAACCGTGAAAAGTTAAAAATAAAAATAAAAAGTGAAGTAATTAAATACCTCAGCCATAATGGTAATGTCAAGAGCCAAGCTTCCAAATGCTGCAACACTTATATTGGTAACATCAAGATTGAACTTCCCGACCTCAGAAAGAATCTTAATCAGAACTCCTTTATGCTTTTCACAGTTGATTCTCAGAAGAAGTGTTTTATTACAAACTTTAGCTTCGATTTCAGGAAGTGGCTGTTCTTCGGAGCCACCGCCGCCGCTCATTTCATCTGAGGATCCTTCATCTTCAACTATGACCTGTGTTTTCTTCACCATCACCACTGATCCCATTGATTTTTCCTCCAGCACCTTCACTCGTTCTTGAAGATATTTTAAGTAGTTTATTGCATCTCCCAGAACTGATGTTTTGTCCAACTGCAGTTAATTAATCCCACATTAGCACTGGGAAATTAATTTCTTTACATATTTTTCATAGAGAGCATGTTTCTTGCGTTCGAAACCGTGACCTATGAGATAGTAAGTAAACACTCGACCATCGCGCCAATCACGAATTTCTCCAGACCCTACTGATGCAGGAGCCTTGTGCACTGAGTACTACAACCTCCATTTCTTTAATATAAGATTTTTATTACATGTTGTGAAAATTAAGGAAGCAAAAATTAAAATGTTCTTTTAATCAAAATATCAATATTACTCTCTTAAATAAAATTAGTAGTGTACAAATGGAAAAATTCTAATATAGGGCGGTCCTCGTGGGACTGCCCCACAACCATCTCACATGAGTTGAGGCGGGACCTACTTTGCAGGTAGACTCCACCTCAACTCACGTGAGAGTGTCGTGGGGTCAGTCCCACAAGGACAGCTCCATGCCAAAGTGACCCTGTACAAATTATATTTAAGATAATAATATTTGTATTTTAATTATGATAGTTCTTATACAGACCATGTCCATTGGACCATATGGTCCGGAACTGGCCACATCACTACAAAATCAGAGAAAGAGACAATTAAGTGATGGCATGGCTTATTCGGTACCACAAGGTGCATATCATAATTTTCTTTTTAACTAACAATGTATCTTGTTTTTTGTTTCCTTTAATTTTCACAATACGTAATGAAAGTTTTATATTAAGGAACGGAGGGAGAGTAGAAAAAATAGAAATAGGTGCTCTGGAAAAAAAAATGAGTAATAAAATGTAGTACCTTCTTGAGACCAGGAACTAAGGTTGAAAGAGCCATGAAGCGCTGGCTGAGGATCTCACGTCGTTTTCTTTCAGCAATGATGTGATCATATGTTTGTGAGGCTGGCCTTACACGTCCACCTGATTTCTTGATCGGTTTTGGACTTATGGGCGGCGCGGCGGCGGCCTCTTCAAGATTTTCATATGAACAACCTTGAGAGTTCAAAACCTCAGATGTGGAATATTCTTCATTAGTGTTTAAGGTTCCTATGTTAATTACTTGCTGATCAGGATTATTAATTTCTGGTGCATTTAGGTTGTTTCCGAAAGTGAGAACGAAAGGAGTAGAAATAGTTTCATCAAAATTATGAATATTTGTCGACGGATTTTGGTTGTTGTTGTTGTGGTTAGTCTTTAGCTGTTTGGATGGTCTTTCAAGTTGAAGATGGTCAATTGATGGAAACAAAGTGGGATTTGGATCAATGAAGGAGTTGAGATCAGAGCTGTAGAAGTCATCACCAAGAGAAGCACATAAATCTCCATCCAAATAGTCCATTATATCACATTCATCATTCTGGAAATTAGAATCCTCCATTACCTGAAATAATTATAATAATCAATGTTGTTAAAACCGCGAGTTACCTCGTAGAATCAGACGATTCTATAGAAGCAAAACGTGTTGAATCGCAATTTGGTAGAATCGTAAAATCTGATCGTATAAACGTATGTTTCTACCGAGTCTACAAAATTTCAAATTAATAGCCATTTTGGTCATTAAATTTTTTTTGAACAACCACTTTCATCCTTTTAAACTTTTTTCAGCCCCAAAGATTTTACGAACAACCATTTTTGTCGCATTTTTATATTTTGAAAGACTTGTAAGTTTGTTTATTGTGAACTTTGTTGCGTTATACTCTTTTGATAAAACTTGTGAAACTATGTTTAATGAATTTTTTTTCCATATTTTTGGATCATATATATAGGGTTCAAAACGAGACACATGCACGTGGACCTAACAGTACATACGACAATCTACTTGACAACCAAACTCGTTATGCTAAAAGGAATGTTTCGAGACAACCATGGTTGTTTAGCCCATGTTATATAACACTTCAACTTTCCTTACTTATATGTGCTAATTAAATAATTTTTCTATTAAGAAATCAATAGAAAAACTTTAATGCATATTTGATATTTCAATATCCAACAGGCAATCAAGAATCATATATGCTCATATTTAATCTATACTGTTCCTTTTTATTTGATTGTATACTTTTTTGGTATGGTAGTAGGTCTAAAGAATCTTTGTCAAAAGAATTTTACAATATGATATAGGATCTGCAATCTTTGTTATATATAAATGTCCTAAGGTTGCAGTGCCAGAAATAATGATCCCTTTTTTTTCAGACTTCAGACAAAAAATATCTCAACACCTTTTGATGTTTTTCTTTATATTAGGGTAGGCGTTTCGAATCTTAAACTATTATTTTTAATTATAAATGTTGTACCAACTGCGTTAATCTTTTTTAACAAACTCCATACTCAGAGAGACGAAAACTTATGTTATAGACATAATTCATATTCCCTTTGTTTCAAATTATTGATCATACAGTAGCATACTTTTTGTATCCTCACTGCCATATATATATATATATATATATATATATATATATATATATATATATATATATATATATATATCTTCCAACTGAATGGAAAAAACCCTTTTAAGGCTTCATTTTATGTATCCAACTGAAAGTAACTAAGCTATGAAAATCTTTGTTACTCGGATTTGGGTACGGATGTATATTTAGGTGTCGAATATTTAAACATCTAAAATAAAGTGTTTGATCGGTGTTGACCAGATCCGGTAAGTATCTCATACTTATACCTATGTCGTATCGTGTCAATACGGGTACGACAAAAATAAACGAATGGTACGATGTAACATAGATTGAAAACCAATTACTCCAAACACACCAAAAAAGAAGAAGAAGTTGCTGACCAGGTCAGAAAACCAGTTAGGGTTTGCTGAATTATCCATCATCATCATCTTCTTCAACCAAGTGGTAAATGAAATTTCTGCACAAGAAAAGATAATTATCAGCTTCTTTGGTATATATAGAAGAACAGAACAGAACAATTAGATAAATCCCAATACTCAATTTTTTTAGTAAAATGGAGAAGAAGATAATTAAGAACCAAAATTGATAAAAAAGGAAGAGAAGTAGTTAGTGGTGAGCTAACAACCTCTTAGAGCTTCTTCTGTAAGTGATGAGGTGAGGATATAAGCAAGAAATGGCATATATTATATAGAGAGCATTGAATGATTGCATTTCTATTGGAGGTTTGATATCTTCCCTACAAAAGAAGCCTCTTGCGCTCCTTTAGGAAGACGTAGCCATCTTTTAAGAGAGCGCAGAAGGTGAAGAAAGGAGCGGAAGCACTTCTCTCTCCTATTTTATACCCTACGGTGGGCCTCATTTTAGAAACTCGTCATCATATGTAAAATATTTTCGATACTCTGCATCTTCTAATATATATTATTTCGTACATCAATAAAGTTGCTCGACATAAAATAACATCAACATGTTAAAATGAATTCATGGACTTAGGTTAATTATTTTGTTCCCCTATTAATAATTATCTTAAGGTACTAACAGTGACGGATGCAAGGCAGGCTGAGTGGGGTCAAATGACCCCACTCAAAAAAAAAAAAAAAATTTTTTTTAATTATATATGATGTATTTTACTCCATTTAGATAATAAATGTATAAATGACCTAGGTGAATTATTGTATATATCAAATGACCCTCAGTGATTTTTTTAATTATATATGATATATTTTACTCCATTTAGATAATAAATGTATAAATAACCGCAGTCAATTATTGTGTATATTAAATGACCCCAGTGAAATTTTTTCCTGGATCCGTCACTGGGTACTAAACGGTATAATAAAAAATATATTAAAAAATTCAGAGTTCATTTTCAATAAATTTCCAATATAGTGTTTTATGCTTCAATTCCACTCTTTAGAGTTTTATATTTTAGATTATATAAATGAAAAATCTTTACAACCTGAATACTACAGATAGATTATTAAAATATATGGTCTTGGGGATACATTTTAATTGGAAAACTCATCCAACGTAGTTTTGTGTTAACACTTTCTTCGCTCAAAGAGTAGAAGTTCGATTCCTGTCAAGTGTAAGGGTAGACTATTTTTGAATTATTGGTATACAAACAACGTTAAATGGGTCCAATTGAAACAAATCTCGCGAGAAGGACATGGAAATGAGGCCCTTAATTAGAATTGGAAACAACCCTTTTAGTATTAAAATATATATGTTATTTAGAATTTTAAGCATATGCATGTCATGTGTGGCTGTGGCGACTCAACAACCAATTCAAATAGTTTTGTCCTCACATCACCATATATATATATATATATATATATATATATATATATATATATATATATATATATATATATATATATATTCCCTTTAATATCAAGAGTTTCGTGAGGACTAGTCGTGGCTGCCACATGCATCAAACAATAGGCTTATTATTATTATCTTTGGAGGGAATCAATATTATCTTTCATCAAATGCTTATTATTGCTTACCGTCAAATGTGTTTCTATTTATCCTTTTCTTTCTGTGTTAGATGTTCTTATGCACCAAAGAATAATATTAGGCAGAACTAGATCTAAAATTTTATGAATTTAATAGTTATTAATTTCAGAAAATTAGACAAATGTCATTGTTAAAAGTAGACTTTGGTCTAATTCACTTCTTATATATGATAAATACGCATACAAATTAGTCGATTTGTGATATTTAATACATCCTCTCACAGTTAATATTGGACATTTAAACCGTGAACAATAATAGGGTCTATCATAGGTGGCTCTGATACCATCTTAAAAATATTGGACTTGGGCATAACTCAATACTTCAAAAGGTAACTCAAGATGGAGAATTACTCAAACTTTATATATTGCAAATATGTAGACAAACTAGTTGATATAAGATCTTTAACATTCGTAAGCAAATCTAAAATCTTAAAAATATTACAAAGGGCTTAGGTGTTACAGAAGCGTCTCGTAGAGGATTCAGTGTGTAATGAGAAAAATATCTCTGTCAAATTTCTTATAAGAAAAGTACTCAAATGCAGTATAATACATACATATAAAAAATGGTAGACAGAAAAGGGAAAAAAAATCATGTTTAATGTGTAGGTGCACGTGCGCCTTATTTTAATAATTAAAAACTAGTCTTGCAGAAAAAGAAAAACCTTAAATATTATAGTGACGGATTTTTCTGATATGAATCAGGTCTACATGTATTTTATGGTTTAGAATTAGGCACGTCATCACATAATTGTCTCCCTCCTTATTCTGGAGTGATGTGACCAATTCTAAACCACATATGTGTACTTGGACAAGGTTTGGCTTGGGTTGGTCTCACTTTTGGTGGGAGAAATTCAACTTTTGGCCCTAATATTGGCGGGAGAAATTCAAATTCAAATTTTTTTTCCAAATATTCGTTGCTAAAATTTGAATTTCAACGAATATTTGGAAAAAAAAAAATTGGATTTGATTTTCTCCCGCCAATTTTAGGGGCCAAAAATTGAATTTGAATTTTTTCCGCCAATTTTAGGGGCCAAAAATTGAATTTCTCCCGCCAAAAGTAATATCAAACCAAACCAAACCCAAACTAAACCTTATCGAAGTACACCCCTAATGAATCTGGTCACATATCATAATTATCCTATAGTGGCAACCAAGCATTTAGGCAAAAAGTAGCACCCATGACTAGTGAGTCAAGAATTATTTGGATTTTTGCAGCCTATAGTTATTGTATCTGTTTGTTTTTTTTCTGATGAGAATAACCTCACTTGGCAAATGTGTGTGTGTGGTTTTTTTCTTATTTATTATTTTTTTTTTAAAGTTGACATAGCGAAAAAGACGAGATTAACCCGGTACGTTTTTTTTTTTTTGCTAAATAAATTATATTTCCATTAATCACGAAATAAAGTAGAAAGTAATTCTGATCAAAGAAAAATATGAAAATACAGAAAGTAACAGTTTTTTTTTTTTTTAACCCGGTACGTTTACATTGACGAAATGAGTAGGTAATTAGAGAGACATGATTGAGGGGATTAGATATTTCTTGTGTTTGACAAACTAAGATAAATAATTAATTGAAAATAGGTATAATTGAGAATTAATTAAGAATATAATATGGAGTGTTAAATGAGTCTTACATAGAATTTAAAGTAGATATTAAGAGCTTCTAATGTATACTATTCACACTGTCACAAATTAACTGTTCACATTTTTTTTTATTTGTTCACAAATTAACTGTCCACTTTCTAAATAAAATATGTATTAATGATATTTTTTCCAATTTTACGCATCTTCCAACTACTCATTGAATACCATTAGTTAATAAAAATTATCACTTCCAACACATATTTAAGAGGTGGTTGGATGTTGTGTGAGAGAAAAGAAGATAAAGACGTAAAATTTAAATGAGATTAATAAAATTAATGAGGGCATCTTAGACTTTTGCTTATATTTTACTCAAAAAATCATTAAAATCTTAATACATGTGCATTTAACAACGTTGACAGATATTTTAGGACAGCGAAAATAATATATTAAAACATCGCATTCTTTGTCATTTCCTACAACACTCCAAGAAATTACGATCCAACTAATATATTTATAGGCATATTTCCTCAATATTTTAGATTAAAATGAACATACAAAAAATTATTCGAAAAAAAAATCGATTCATTGTTCATTAAAACATTGTGTGAAGTATTTTTTAATCTAAAATATCGGATTAAGCAAATCTAGTGTCCAAATCCATAAACACCCTATTTAAGCAATGCATGTATCAGCAAAATTCAAAGAAGTCGGCAAAGGAATTCCAAGAGCTGCGACAAAATTCCAATTGGGAATGTACTGACAGCGAAAGTAGACACCAAAATGTGGAAATGACGGCCCACCCACCCACCGTAGGGTATATAAATCTGGAGAGACAAGACGAGTGTTTCCGCTCCTTTCTTCTCCTTCTGCGCTCCCACAAAGATGGCTATGCCTTCACAAAGGACTGCAGATGGCTTCTTTTGTAGCGAATATATCAAACTCAATTACTGATTTTTTTTTAATCTATATATAATACGTGGCAATATAACGATGGATCTGATATATATATATATAGGTGGTGGGGTAGGGATAATGAAGAAAAAGAAGAAGAAAAGAGAAGTAAGCAGGGAGCTGTGTTTGGGGAGGTGGTAGACTCTGTGGTTGCAGATGGGTCGGACTACCCAAAACTTCTACGTCTTTCAGTTTCAACTTTAATCACTCAGAACCACTGGCGGAGGCACATTGGGGCCGGGTG
This sequence comes from Vinca minor, assembly GCA_026122235.1. Lineage (NCBI taxonomy): Eukaryota > Viridiplantae > Streptophyta > Magnoliopsida > Gentianales > Apocynaceae > Vinca > Vinca minor. The sequence goes on along the minus strand of JAOCZM010000100.1, from coordinate 1,753,289 downwards.
GGACACCAGTTTTTTCCAAAAAAAAAATTATTATAGTTTTAGTTTTGTTTTTGTAACAACTCGTCTCGTGAACATTGTTTATTGTACACATTTTGAATTATTTTACGATTTAAAATTAGATTATTTAGTTCGTAAATTATAGAAATTACACCACTTATATCTTAACAAATTTGGTTAAAATTGTAAAAAGTTTAAGTGTGTAAGAGACTATAATATTTATTTTAATAAAAAAAATATTTACTACTAAAAAAGGGTGAATAAAAGTGTGTATAACTAATTTAGCAAAAAAAAAAAAACTCTAGTCTATAAGATTTCATTAAAAAAAAAAAAAAAAACTATAGTCTAAAAGTTGTAGATTACAAGTCTACCAGGTGTAAAAGTCTTCAAGATAACAAAAGGCACGGCTCATTTATCTCTGTTACTCAAGTCTCAACAAAAACAAATACAATGGCGATTTGTTTCCCATTAATTTACAAGCTTTTGACATTGATTTTAATTCTACCAGTGGCTACTGCTTCAGTTGGGGGAGTATTTTCTGCAATAACTTTTGTCAAGAATCGTCTACGCAATCGAATTGGAGATCAGTGGTTGAATGATAGTTTAATTGTATTTGTTGAGAAAGATGTGTTTGATACTATCGAAAATGATGTAATTATAGAATATTATCAAAGTATGAAAACGCGTAAGAAACAATTGTAATGAAATATTTTATATGATCTTATGAATTTATTTTGTCAATGTTAATTATGCCCCCAAAGATAAATTTTTGCCTCCGCCACTGCTCAGAACGATGAAAATCTCTCTTTTATAACAAACTAGGTCTTTAACCCGCGTGATGCACGGTGTGCTTAATTTGGCATAGACTATCTGACAAAAACGTCATATTGAAATAGTAAATATTGTATACCCAAACATGGAAATCTGATTTACCGTCAATGCCATATCCTCCACCTTCAATTCCAAAGTGAAAAACACTTTTTTCCCAGTTATTCTCTTTGTTATCTTTGCCCGCAAAAAATAAAAAAATCAAACATGAAAATACTTGAAAAGAAATACATATCAACCACCATTTTCTAATTTTGTGAGTGAGTACTGGTTTGTCCAAATATATACTATAAGGAAAACTGTTGAAATTCCCCTAACGATTAATTGGGAGTTGGAAAAGCACTTAAGTGACTTTTCCTATTTTCCACAACTTTAAAAGGACCTTCAGTATTTCAAAGGTTGGTTGTTATTACTCTTTTCATAAATATAAAATATATCAATTGTCCATTGATTGTCTTTTCATTTACTTTTTCTTTTTTGAAAGTATATCAATTTGATTCACATTCCTTTTTGTACTCACCCCTCTATTAATTGTCATGTATAGAGAATTGTAAGAGTTTCTTAAATTCAATTAATTTATGTTACATATTTTTTCTATAATCTATAATTATACATAAAATTTATAGTATCATTTATGAGCTAAACTATTCATCTTGCATTGATCTACTTTATTGAATACATTTATTTGCCATGAATAGAGAATTGTAAGAGTTTTTTAAATTCAATTAATTTATATTACATATTTTTTTCTATAATCTATAAATATACATAAAATTTATAAGCTAAACTATTCATCTTCATAGTAACTTTAGAATGAAGATTATATCTCATGAAGCACTATTTTTAGAAGAAGATTAATGACAAATTTGCCACATGGAAGCTTATGATTGGACCACATCTCATAATATGTCACATGTCACATCATGAAACTTCTACCTCAACTTAGATAACTTTATATATTATAGATTTTGTTAGCTTTGTTAGAAATATTCTAGCTATGTTCTATTTTTGCCAATATTTTTTATATCCCTATGTCATGTAATATTTTTATTGATGTTTTGACAAAATTAGCTACACTGACCAAATCCTCGTCTCAATGATTTACAGATACTCCAAATTTTCTCTTACACAGGTACTTTCTAATATTGATTGATGAATATCTATTCTCCTAAAAAAAACTATACAATACCCGTGAATGGGAATCTATCAGTCAATAAATCATTCTCATAACGAATATTTTAGAGTTATTATCCTTTATTAAAGGAAAATAACACACAAAAATAATGATTTCTCTTCACCATAAAAAGAGTAACAATCATGATGTGTACTGTTTTATACCACAAACTTCATATAAACTAGATCTCTATAAAAAAAAATTCCCTCAAGGGTGGGGAGATAGATGGTAGGGGATGGAGGAGAGGAGCTTGAGTGAAAATGTATGGTATAAAACATATTGAACAGAAAAGAGTACTCTTTAGGCGCCAATAAAATGTATGAAGATTTTTTATGATAAAAAAAACTAAAAAATGACTATCGAGGCTTAATCGAAATTGTTTAGGAACAAGCCATGTGAATTTCCTTATCTATTATGTTGTAAAATTAATTAAGGATATAATAGAGAAAATACTTTCTCATTTTCTCCTTTAATCGATCTATAAGAAAGAGCAAATGACAGGAGTAACAAAAATGTTACAGAGAACTTAAGCGAATAACATTCTCTACATATAATTCTCTGTAAGAACTTAATTATATAAATTATTGTTTAAGTATCTTAAACTAGATACGATAGACTTAAACTCTTAAAGATAAGTCCAAAATATTAGCGATATTATAATCAAGAACATTGCATGAAATATTAGGGAAGATAATAGTGAAAATCAGGTGTAGAAAATTGAAGAGAATGAACAAAGAGAGGAACAAAATTTGTCTGATCATCCAGAACTTCACTACGGTTAAGTACCAAGTTATATAGACATAATAAGTTTTTCTAAATAAAACAACAAAAAAATAACGATTGTTTTATTTATGAAAAATTAAAAAAGAAAATAAAGAGAGGGTTGAACGATTCCCGAGAAAAAAAAAAGATTATTAAGATCTCTTATTAATCTTATACCTAGTCGTCATATTTTAGAAAACTATACATATAATAAGCTTAGAGGAACTACAAGTTAAGAGCACCTAAAATACTCTACAAACTAATATGTGCCATCAATCTTCCTAATTGGCACGCTGGAGAGCTGACCGAAGAGTTTGAACAAGTTCCTTCATAGTTAGCTTGGATTCTTTCTCCATCTGGTAAGAACATTTGAAGTAATTGTTAACTAAAAATTCAAAAAAAATATATATATATATTAAATTCAAATACGGAAACAATTAATTGGAACGTTATAATGAAGAGTTAATTAATTACCTGAGCTACAATAGTAATATCAAGAGCAAAGCTTCCAAATGCTGAAACATTTGTGTTAGTAACAACAAGATTGAGATTCTCAAGTTGAGAAAGTGTGTTAACAAGGGACCCTTTGGTCTTTTCACAGTGGATTTTTATCAGCACAGATTTATCACAAAGTTTGACTTCAATTTCAGGGAGTGAATGTTCCTTGAAGCCTCTGGGTGGCATCTCATCTGAAGAGCCTTCGTCTTCAAGAAAGACTTTAGATTTCTTGACAAGCACCACAGATTCCATAGTCTGCTTCTTGGTGTGTTCCTCAAGTGTATTTACTCGCTCCTTCAGAGATTTTAAATAGGTGATAGCATCTCCAAGCACTGATGTTTTATCCATCTACAATCGCAACAATTTTGTCAGACAGACTGGAGACTAGTCTACCAATCATAAAAGTGTATTACTCACTAATTCTACATGTGCAAGCAGGTAGCATAAAACATGTTAGAAATGTGCCAGATCATATATAATTAATAGGTCAAAATTTTAATAGATTTCTCATTTTTAGATGGTTCACTTGGGATGCAATACTATATAGTACGCTTCGTCTGTTTCATAATAAAAGTTCTTCTAGGTTGGATTAAGAAGAAGGGAGACGGGAGACACTTTTACTCTTATAACCTTAAATAATTTAGTTTATTTCCAAACACCAACATCTCTTTTCTCTATATAATAAGAGCAATATTAGAAGAAAAAAACCTAGAAAGTTAAAAAAATGACATTTTTTATTTTTTTTTATTCGGGGAGGGGAGAGGGGAGAGGGTGTTGAACCTGAGATCTCACAGTCCCAGGCAGAGTGCTCCCCCACTGGGATTGCCAAGAAGAGATAAAATGCTAAAAAGGACCTTTATAGAAAATAAAAGAGTATAATTTTTAAGTTGGAAGAATTCAACTATTCTTCTTGCAAGACAAGACAGCTGCTTAACTGCTAGTCTATTACTTAAATTAAATGAGAAAATTTAATCATATGACCGTAGGATTGGTATTATAATCCCTCACATGAATAGAATGGGGTCTACATGTAGATGTGAACTTTACTCAATTCATGTGAGAAGTTATAGATCCAGTACATAAGAATGGTCATAGGATAGAGTGACCCAATTAAAATGGATGTGACCCAAAAAATAACAGGAAAAGTGAGCTACCTTCTTGAGTCCAGGAACGATGGCAGAAAGAGCCACGAAATACTTGCTGAGCTGCTCGCGTCGCTTTCTTTCGGCTATAATGTGATCATAGGTTTGCGATGCTGGCCTAACACGCCGCCCATTTTTCTTACTTTTTGCGGCTTCCTCTTCAAGTGAACCTTGAGAAGTCAAAATCTCATATTCTGATGAATCATTATCAGTGTTTAAGATTCCTTGATCATTTCCTTTCTTATTAGGATTCATTTCTGGGGAATCTTGGTTTCCAAATTTGAGAATTATAGGAGTAGAAGCAGATTTACGAACTTTTTGATTAGTCGACGAGTTGTATTTATTATTAGACTTGCGTTTTTTGGCTGGCCCTTCGACGCAGACCGGTGGAACTTCCATGGCCGATGCACATAAGGTGTTCGTCGAATTGCTACTGGGAATCGAGGTGGAGGAATTAGAGATGGCTGTTGGAGAGGGAAAGCTGGTTTGCAAATCCTCTCCAAGTGCAGTAAAATCTTCATTCAAAAAATCGTTGATATCATAGTGATCACTTGAGAAAGGATCCTCCATTCCCTGAACATTATCTAAATAGTGAATCTAGCGAAAATTAAAGAATTAAAGAATAAAGTGTTTTTTTAATTAAAATATCAAAATTATTAAAATTTGTGGTATACAAATCTTATTTAAGAAATTAATATCGATATTATTACTAACAAAGTACTTTTTTTTTTTTTTTTAATTTCTACTACATGTCTTAAACGATTTATATTAAGGAATTGACGTATTCTTATCATGTAACATTGTAAAAATTTCTGAAATAAATAGGAACATACCATGTCAGAGAACCATGAATTTACTGAATTATCCGTCATCATCATGGTCTTAGATTAGCTTAGAAATCTCTGCAGACCAGACATGAAAGGGAAAAAAAATAAAACATTAATCAGATATTTTCAGACATGGACAAATAAATGAATCGAAGAAAAAATAAAGAGATCAATTCAAGTAGTAAGAATAAGAAGAACCTTATATAAGGGATATGCAAACTCTATCAAAGCTCGGAGATTGATGAGGTAGGTAATTGGCATGTTTGGGTAAAGTCTTTATATAGAGAAATCAATAATTGAGGAGGAGAAGGAAGTTTGATAAATTCGCTACAAAAGAAGCCTTCTGCGCTCCGTTAGGAAGGCATAGCCCTCTTTTAAGAGAGCGCAGGAGGTGAAGAAAGGAGCGGAAACACTTATCTCTCCAAACTTATACCCTATGATTGGTGGATTAGCTACTTTCGCTGTCATTACATTCCTATTTGGGAGTGGTAGTTATTATTTGATTAAAAATTTGGTCACAGCGCAGCTCTAGGAATTCCACGCCGACTCCATTTTCTTTACTCCCTCTCCAGTCTCGAATGATCTGTTCACGTTTAATGTTTTTAATCTATCTCAAATTAACTGTCAATTTTTCAAAATAAATAACTCATTAATCATAGTGTTTTCAACTTTACCATTTACATTGAATGTTGGAAAAAAAATAATTAAGAGTAAATTAAATAGGGTCATATTTGACATTTTTTCATATGCTACTATAGAACTTGAATTTTTGCTAAGTAGTTATATTATAGAACTTGATGAAACTTTAATTTAAGATGCAAAATATAAAAGGGACATATAATTTAAGATAGGGGGAGTATATATTAAGCGAGCCAGCTCCAGTGCGGAATATTAATTGTTTCGCACTGTGCGGAGTAATTATGGACCGTCAAATCAAATATTTGACGGCTAAAATCATTTGAGTCTTAATAAATATTTTGAAGAAGGTATTAAATCAAATAATTTCAGCCGTCTTATTTTAGATCAAGAAGGTATTAAATCAAATAATTTCAGCCGTCTTATTTTAGATCCGACGGTTTGTAATTGTTTCGTACCGTGCGAAACAATTGATGTTCCACACCGGAGTCGGAGTGTATATTAAGTATATTCCTATTCTTTTGATGTTATACCACTTCTTTTGAATGAGTGATTGTGGGATCGCTCTTGTATTTTTATTTCTCTATTAAAAGAGTATTATTTAAAATATTTTTTTCAGATTTTTAATCATCTTACTTTAAAAAAATTAAAAGAGTATTAAATATATATATATTTTTTTTCTTTTCACATCAACTGCAAACTTATCATGTAAGCTTTAAATTTACTCATATATTCTCAATGTAATTTTGTATTTCTGTTGGGAAATTACTCTTTGAAATCTAGCTACACACAAGCAATTAAACAATTAGCGGAAGCACGTAAGAGACAATAATTTTCGTGGATCAGTTTGTACATTTATATATTCACGAGTAAAATAAGTATATAATTTTATCATGGAGAAACAAGAGCTACAATCAGAGAAGACGCCAGAAATTTGGTGTTGGGGGCGAAATACTACAACAGTATGTTGAACTACATATAAAAATTATAAAAAAAAAGTTGGGGAGGCAAATTTGATAAAATATTCTGAAATACATATAAAATTTACTACATCCAGTAGTATTTTTAAAAATTTCGGGGAGACTAACACCCCAACCCTTGTCTTCGTCCCTGGCTACAATGATGGCGATTCCACATTCACTTAAATACATTAGCTTCTATGCACCTTACTACTTTGTACGATATAAAAGATACATTGATAGGATTATAAATTATCTTAATTAGTAATCACCTAATTAATAATTATATTTAATAAGAGTAAGAGTGAATATCGAGTTTTCTCCTACTCCACGATATTTCTAATTAATATGATAATACACTTACTATTCAGTAAGAGTGAATATGAGTTCTAACCCAACAATTTTCTTATGTAAACAAGAATTACATAAAAAAATGACAATATTATTTATTAATTTTTTAATCTAATCAGTAAACTTCAGACAAATGGAGTGGTGGATTCAGTTTTCGTAATGTATCTCATCATTTATTTAATTTATTTATTAATCTTGAGGACAAGAGGATTGATAAATGAAGAAAATATCCAATTTTGTTGAAAGGCTTCTCCGCCATAACGGCAGAGGAAACAATGAGGAAGTTTCCAGCTTCGGAGGGTACTGATATTGTGCATGCATATTATCATCAACGTTTACTTTAAGCTTGTCACTTGTGTATATTCTTCAATTAAAAAAAAAACGAACGAAAATGATTGGCTTAAACTTGAGTTAATTAATCGGTTCATATTATATGAATCAAATAAGGATAATTATTTATTCAGCAAAAAAAAATTAGGATAATTATTTCCTCAAAAGAGTAAAATTATTATTGTATATTGTTAGTATAATATGTTTTGCCATTAATTCACAATTATTTACTGACCCCATCTTAAACCAAATAGTATCGGTAAAGATTCTTTTCTCATATTTTTTTGTTACATTTGCTATTTTATTAATAAAAAATTTAATTTATGTTAATTTTTTAATTAAAAATTTATAAACTAAAAAGATTTGTAGAATTCGTATAAGAAAAGTGATCATATATAAATTATGTATTAGTGAGACGGTGAGGCAGATATAAATTGGAGACTGAAGAATATTTTTTTCCCAAATAGCACCACTACCTGAAATCAAAATACCATCTTCCCCAACTCAGTCTCCAGCCACAGACTCCACCACCCTCACCCTCACCCTCACCATCTACTCTCTTTTCTTCTTCTTTTTCTCCATTATCCCATACCCCACCCAGATTCATCATTATTGGCATGTTTTTCTTATAGAGACGAAAAAAGCAATAATTGAGGAGGAGAATGGAGATAGACTGATATCTGCCGCAACAAAAGTAGCCTTCTGCCCCTCCATTCTGGGAATACAGAGCCTCCTTTGTTGGAGCGCTGATGGAGAAGAATGGAGCGGAAAGCTTCTCTCTCCTAATTTATACCTTAAGCTTAGGCCCGTCTATTCGAACATGTGGTTCCTTATTTAGCTACTTTCACTGTCGGTACAAGAATTAATAATGATGTCTGAGACATTCAAGTTTTTTATGTTTGTCCATTTCTCTTGGAAACTATCTATCCCAAAGAATATTACCATCTCCATCTCCATCCCTCCCTCAATTCCTAAATATAATACTTTTAAAATATGTAGTGAAAAATAAAAAAATAAAAATTATGATATTTTTTAATTAAAATATAAATATTACTCTTTTAAGTAAAATTAGTGATATATAAATACAATTTAAGAGAGTAATATAATATTTTAACTAACAAAGTATCTTATTTTTTATAATATTTTCTAAAAATCTTATATTAAAGATTGAAGAGAGTATTTACGGAATGCTAACAAACTGCCCATATTGTGTAGGGTCCATTTCTTTTGCCATAATAAGAAATTTCCGATATGTACCTTAAATCTAATGCATTATGTGATTCATATCTATACACATTAACAAAAAAATTATCTATATTTTTATGTGAATGAATTTGGATCACATTGTTCATTGTTCCATATATGAATTAACCTCTCTAATAAGAATGTATTTAGTATTGATATATAAAAGAAAAAAATAATTCATTAGGTATTTTTTTTAAGATATGTTGAAATATATTCCCTTACTGTAATGATTCTTTCTAGGATGACCCTGACACCTATTTTTAGAATTCGAATCCATTATCTCCGTTTAAGGGGATTGATCGCACATTCAGCTAATTCAAACAATGAATTACTCCATTCCTCTCAAATTATCTGTCAACTTTGTATTTTACACGAGAATTAAAAAATTTCATCAAATTCAATAATAGGATATGATAAGATGTCAAACAAAACCCTATTTAATTTTTCTTCCAATTTATTTCTACTTTTCTCTCAGACATTCAATGCAAATGGTACGATTGTAAAACTCATCATTAATGAGCCATTTATTTAAAAACAGACAATTCATTTAGTACAAATTAAAAAAAATATTGTGTACAGGTAATTTGAGACGTAGTAGTAGTAAATTTCTACTACTAACTCATATCGTGATAATGATACCCAAAGAAGAAGAAAAACGAAAAAGTGGGAACTAAATACCGGCACACCAAGGTGGTACTTGAACAAAATTGGAAAAGGGGAACACTATTCGGTTAAATTGAAATAGCGAACCGAAATAAATTGAATTTTATTATATGATTTGGTTTATTTGGTATTTTAGTTTATTTGGTTCGGTTTTGAAAAAGTCAAAATATTTCGGTTTGGTATTCGGTTTTCAAATTTTAAAAATTGAATTACCGAAATACCGAATAGACAAATTTTTATTTTATTATTAAAAAAATATTTGTATTATACTTATAAGTATTATTAATATTATTTAGAGTTGTCATCCATGCATTTGTTTCAGTGACATTCTGTGAGTAGTCACTTTGTGCGTTTATTGTCAAATGTTAGGGTTGTCTCCTATTATTCCCCGCACATACCGAATTATTGGAGACTTAATGAATTATGTTCTTATTGTAGAGTTTTATTTTTATTCTTAATTTTTAGTTTATTTTTTTTATTTTAATTGTGCATTATTATTTATCTTTTTGTCTAATTTTTATTAAGTTGAGCTCCACAAGAAAAAAAAATGAAAGTTTGGTATAAACCGAAACCATACTGAAATATTTCGGTATTCGATTTCTATAAAACGCTATAAAATCGAACGAATTTCGAAATTTAATTTTAAATACCGAATGCACATCTTACTGTATTTAATTTATCAATAAAGGATTTCAAAAGAGATAAGGTAGTTTAATAAATAAAAAAAATAGAGATAAGGTACCCCTACTTGTCTTGTGATTTCAAATGTCATAAATGTTTTTCAAATGAAGTGAGACAGAAAATTTTAATCATCCATTATTTTATTTCATGTTGTTAAAAATAAATTTAAAATGAGTGTTCCTACAAAAGAAAATTAAAATTTACTCAAATCCAATAATTTATTCTATCTTTATGGCTAAAATATTCAGACAATTCCAAAGACAAAAAATCAGGTAAGATTATACTTGATTTAGAATCTTTTATATTCGGCTTCCCCTGGCCCTATATAGATTTGATCACGAGTGAGATTTGAAGTTGGCCCTTCGTTTATTCTATAACTTTAATGTTCCTTCTATATAATTCTGTTAGGTGGGAGTACACTTCGAATTTCTAATATATAATTTAATATGATCATAAGATATAAGGTAATATGATCAGTGCGAACTCATAAATTTATTTTCTAGCGTTATTTCTTCCAGTCGAGAAAAAATATTCTAAAAGATTGAAAGTCATATTTACATAAAACAAGGAGACTGGGGCATTGATTATTTTATGATTGGCATTTCCTCACATGCTCATTTCTGCTAATTCTTGGCATTTCCTCACATGCTCATTTCTGCTAATTCTTGGACGTTCTCATCTCTGACCGTACAAAGTAGTGGTCTCAAGTTGCTGTTATAATTGTGGAAATTATATTTTGGCAATTAGCAAATTGTTTGGGAATCTTCATTTTCTTCAAATTATTAAATATTCTCTGGGTAATAATTATAGGATTTTTTTTTATCGAGAACAAGGGTGTCCACCGTCGACAGCAGTGACTAATTCCTCTCACTATAGGAGCTCTCTGAAGAGGTAAATATCTAGCCGTGAAATGCGCTCCATGGGAATGTATGGATCAAATTCATGATCTCATGATTAAGGGACGATGCGATCTTCCATCACACCACACATCCTGGTTACAATTATAGGAGTTGGTGTGTGCTTTATGTATAATAATCATATATTGCAATTTCTTTCTTGCCAAGTGCCACTTTGTGTTTCTTGGAGCTTTGTGGTTCTTCTATATTTTTTTTTAATAGTAATTATTGCTAATTTTCCTCTTCTATTTCAACGAATTCCCTTGCTTGTTGTATTGGTCAAATAGCACACACTAATTTTGAGATAACTCAAAATAATTTATTTAAAAAAAAAAACGGTTACAAACTTTCTGAGAATTGGAGCGGAGCTGTTAGATCATAGGTGTGGGACTTCAGTCAATGCATACACTGAAGGTAGACTAACCTTACTTCATCGTTATTGGACTTTTTTTGTTGCAGTGTGACTTCTTAAACTATAAGTCCATAATGGTAGTAGCCACTCAAATGGAATTGCAATTATCGTATTGTTATTTTATTTTATGACGAGTTATCCCTATCACCAGCGTTTCGGTTTTTTATATCTTAATTCTATCTTGGTTCAGAATACGTAAGGTATGTTTTTTATTTATAAACTAATTTGAATTTCATATTGCTATCATGAACTAATGTTTATGTGTGAAACGATAAAATAAACCTGATAATCTCTTTCCTATGATGAGGTTAGATTTCAGTCCATAAAATTAAAAGTATAGTAGTGAATCCATTCTGTAAGGCTATGTAATGTGAAGGGAAACAGTTCATAAAACTTAGAGTAGATACGAAATTGCAAAAGATCAGCATAGTAGCCATGTTCTAAAGAGTGCCAGGAGGGCCATATAGGAACAAAGGCAAACCAGTTTGGATGAGCAAGTTCATATGGAAATAAGTAGAAGGGTTCTTTGAATAGCATGAGGGGTAACTATACTGAGGGTAGAGAAGGGTGTCTAAAAGAGTAGAGGAAGAGGTTAAGAACCAGGTTAACTGTTGTAGCACTATATAAAATTGATTTTCTATTTTCTTCTTAATATGGATTTATTTATTTACAAACGGTTATTATTAGAAAAATTTTACTTAGATAAAATTCAATTGAATGATCTAATAGAAGTTTGTATAATTGAAAAAAGACTTATTAAACAATTAAGAGAAGAATTAAACTATGACGTAGTTACTATTATATTGAATAAAGTCTATAATCATTATTTTAGGTGTGAGATAGCTATTTTACAAGATTCCTACAACGATAATAATTCTGAACAAATCTATGATCTTATGCATGAATCAAATACTTTTGAGGATTAACTTTAAATCTTAAATATGATTTGGATAAATGAAATATTATAAAATATAATAATTGAATCATTACAAAAAGAAATACTTATTGAAAACATAAAATTGGAATGTGGAGAGATATTTCAAGACATAATATATGAAATAGAATTGTTAGAATGTGAAGAGATATTGCAACAATGGTATACAGATTGTAACCTTAATTTGGTATCAGCATTAAAGGGAAATGATCCTCAAAAAGCTCAAGTTCTATGTTGAAAATCCAAAATAAACAGAAAGAAATTAAGATACGTTGCACAAAATGTCGAGATTAAGGATTAGGACGTGAAGCGGCACATGCCATCAATAATGGAGAATATCTCAAGTCTGGTAGAAATCAAATTTTGTTTCAGATACATGCTTGCTATTTAATGGCAAAATTAAGCCACTTATAAACTTTCCTTGGAGATAAAACAATTAATTAACTTTTTTGACAAAACAAAGCAATCAAAGGAGGAAATTTTTTTTATCTTGGTAGGCTACTAAGTTTATAAGTTACATTCAAGCCAATCAATACAGTACACGTAGGAAAAGGGGCAAAGAGTACACAGAACTAACCTCCTTTGCACGAATAAAAACGTCACTGGCTGGCATCAACCCAGATTATGGCACACGAGGCTGCTGAATCATAGCTAGAGCAGTAACTCGAAAGTGTCGAGAGATTAGTCAAGCCCACAAAATCAGACATCAGACGTCAATCTAAAAGCGACAAATTAATTATACCTTTTGAATGGAACACTTCTGATATGGACCGGATTCACTGGACCATGCGGTACAGATTTAGTCACATTACTGCATTTCTTTCTCTCTCCTCATTTTGCAGGGATGTGGCCAAATCTAGACCACATAGATCCGGTCCATATCAGAATTTTCCTTTTGAATGAGGCATCATAAATCTTTTGCCCTTGCTTCCTGCAGCAAGTAAGAGACAATCCATTCAGGACAAAATGACCCAGACATATTTTCCAATATCTGAATATTGTTATTCTAGAATGCTTAAATTTTAGGGATAAATTTTGTTCACCTTCGTATTAAAAAAAATGCAATGTCGTGGGATGTAACTAAATTAACAAAAATGGAGAAAATGCTAGAAACTTTACCTCGTTTTTCAACTGCATCATAAATTGCAAAACCCTCAGTTTCCATACCAACCTAACAAACAAATACCAAAACATTTAACGCAATCCAATGTAAACTATTCTACCATGAAGTTTGTAGAAAATGGACTTGGGCCTAACTCATTCCCTCAAAAGGTACCTCAAGAGGGGGAGGATTGCTCAATCCTTATAAAGAACAAATTTGCTCACTAGCTAGTCGATGTGGGATTTCAACACACCCCTTCACGGCAGATGTGGACATCCGGGACCGTGAACAATAATGGGTCCAACATCAAACTAGGTGGCTCGATACCATGTAGAAAATGGATTTGCGCCTAACTTCATTCCCTCAAAAGGTACCTCAAGAGGGGGAGGATTGTCCAATCCTTTATAAAAGAAACAAATTCTGCTCACTAACTCGACTTATGTGGATTTCAACAAAGTTAGTCACTTACCGGCATCCCAATGTAAACTATTCTACCATGAAGCAACAATGATGGCAAGTCCGGTGGAGGCCTCCTAGGCCTATGCTCGTTGTACGAAACATATCTCTCCACCCGTTTCAGAGAAGAAACAACTAAAACATGTCTAATTCAGATCCTCACAATAATTAAACATTATACCAAGGTACTCCCTCCATTCCTAAATATAAGACTCTTTAGACAATTTGAGAAAATTAAGGAAGTTGTCATTTCCACTTAAACTTCCAATATTACCCCACCCTCCCTCTCTCTCACTTCTATGTCATAAAAAAATGAAAAATGTTGAGGGTATAATTGGAATAAATTGTTGACAACTAATAAAAGAATCTTAAACGACAATTAATTTGGATACCTAGATATCTCCTAAACGACAATTAATAGGGAATGGAGGGAGTATCATATAAGGTTTTCACAGTTGGCAATAATTATAACTCTACATAAGCATTTTCCTTCATTACTAACAATTAAGGATATCTCTACTTCAAATTCTCTTAATAATTAGCAAGAGTTTTCGAAATGAATGACCTAAACATTTCGAAACTAAAAAGGCAGTAAAGTAAATAAATAATACTAAAAATGAATTTCTAAATAAGGAAAGTTAAAAGAGAGTTAGTTTACTTGGGCAGGAGTGGCCATGAGTGTGGGAGGACGACTATTTTGTAATTAAATCATGGGGAGGTCGTTTTGACTGAAACGATGTCATTTTGAGGGTATTTCCAATTTAGAAAGGTCGAGATAAAAAGGAAGAAACGGACTACTGCATCAGATGTGTTGTTGAGAGCTGATTTGCTCAAATGGAATCTACAACTTCCACTGTTGATGCCTTGGTATTGTCAGAAGACGCATAGCTGGATGGGGAGGATCATTTTGGGGATCCAAACCCTAACTATAAAAGGGAAATGTTGCAAATGAGAAGGATGTCCAGAAATCAGCCTTTGGTTCCTAGCCTTTATCCTTGTCTGTAAGTTCTCCCCCCCCCCCCCCCCAAACAATTCTTTCTGAAGTTTCCCCCATTTCTGTTCTAGGGTGTGTTTGGATTGGGTTTTCAGTTTGAGTTTGGGTTTAGATTTGGGCGGAAGTAGTTAAAAAAGCAGGGCGGGAACAATTAAATTCAAATTTTTTTTCGAATAATCGTCCCTATTTCAAATTTTGGATCACAAATTTGGAATTTGAAACATCTCATTAATTTAAGAGCTAAAAAATTTTTGAATTTAACGATTATTTGAAAAAAATAAATTTGAATTTGAATTGTTCCCGCCAATTTTTTAGCCTCTCCCGCCCAAACCCAAACCCAAACTGAAACTCAATCCAAGCACACCCCTAATATGAAATCATCCTTGATTTCCAAGAGAAGAAGTCAAGCATTGCAACAACGGAGTTTCAGTCTTGCAGCTGGCTATCTAAATCCATCTATATTCTGATAACTCTTCTTGGTTGCTGATTAGCTATGTTGCCTTGCCATCTCAGATTGATGTTCTCACTGGTCTGAAGTGGAGATTGCAGCTAGTTA
Organism: Vinca minor; assembly: GCA_026122235.1. Taxonomy (NCBI): domain Eukaryota; kingdom Viridiplantae; phylum Streptophyta; class Magnoliopsida; order Gentianales; family Apocynaceae; genus Vinca; species Vinca minor. The sequence continues at coordinate 1,737,846 of JAOCZM010000100.1, read as the reverse complement.
AAGTTTGCTTCCTATTTTCATTACTTAGCTACTATTTTAGTTAAGCTGTGTTAATGGTACTGGGACTGTGAGCCCTTATGCTAGTATTGGTTTGAGACATTAAATCTGATGATGGAGAATGATATGTATTGAGATCTATTTCAGTTTATTGATCAATATATCTATATCTCTATTTCCAATTCCATTATTCTGTTAACTTGACTTGGTGGAGACATTGGTCTCTTAGCTGTTGTGGTCTAGATTGAGTCAAGTTACTGTGATTTCCATTGGGGACATCACAGAGTGTAGGAGAATCAAAGATATCCAAATACAGCGGAGTATCCGAATTCGAAGGCCGATTAAGGAGTATTTCCGGCGAAGTTGAAGCCACAAAAGCTAGTTTTTATAAGAAAGGGTCGTTAGAGTTTATTGGAGGCATCAGAATTTTAACACTGTTGACTGAACAGACAGTTCTGGTGAAACAACGCTGGCGATGAAGATGAGGATAAAAACGACGACGTCATTGGCAGTTGTAAGCTGGTGATGACCATTCCTGAGCTCTGTACAACAGAAAATCAAAATTTTGATTCTAAGCTCTTTATAAGTATCATCAATTTTGGTGGTCTTTTGAGCTTAGTTGGTGAATTAAAATTGGACCAATTACTTCTCTGGATTTAAGTTTATGGAGATATGAAATGGCTGAATAAGGCCTTATGGGACTGGACTTTACGGATAAGAAATAAGTTCTTGGGCTACATAAAGATATCATGATCAAATTCAATAGATTTAAACACGCGAACATATTTTCAACCAAAATCACTAACAAGTATTGTAGTAGTCATTAATAACAAACATGCCAGCATAATTAAATAGGGAATTGCTAGGCGGTTAAGACTTAGCCAATTAATTGTTTAAAACCTCAAATTGGAGAGTTAAAATGTCTAATGTACCTCTCTCTCTCTCTCTCTCTCTCTCTCTCTATATATATATATATCAATATATCTATTTATTTTCATATTTTAAATTCAAAATCCAACCCTACCTAAACCATCCAAACAGTCTCCTACCCTAACAACTCTACCCTACCTTGACAACTCCACCAAAGCTGCAAAATACAAGTTCCTGCTTCATTAATGAATGAATTCTAACAATAAAACATTTGTATAAGGTGATATAAAATTGGGAAAAATTACGTTTGAAACTGGGAAAAAATTTCTTTGAAACTGGAAAAAGTTTGTATCTCAAAACATTTTATATTCACTCTAACACTATTTTTTAACACTGATATATTTTTTAACACTGTTATTTTCTTCTTTGAACAAAGTAATCATTTTCAAAGAACCCACAAATTTTCTTCTTTGAACAAAGTAATAATTTCTCTGGAGTTAACGAAACAAAAAAAAAAAAAAAAAAAATTTGAGTTGAATTTTAAGAATGAAGATAAATGTGAGTGTGGTTGAAGAAAGAAAGGGGTTTACTTTTTCTGACATGGATGGCCGGAGGAAGGAGTATATCTAAGGAGTAATTTGTTTACTTTTTCGGAATTAAACACATGTACCTTGCCTTAGATTTTCTCGGCGGCAACTCCAACAGCCATGGATGAATTTTTTAAATGTGATTAAGTATTCATATCGTCAGATCTGTTTTTGCATTTAGATATTTATGGTTAATTTTTATTTTCTGAATTAAAATGCTATTGTGTAGATTTGAGCACGAATTACATGTCTGTTGCGATAAATTTTTTGTTTTGTTTTTATTATAAGTTATTTTTTGTTGCGAAAAATAAGGAAGCAAAAATTAAAATGTTTTTTGTAATCAAATTAATATTTTCAAATTAATATTAGTGAAAATATGAAATGGAATATCAAACGGGGATAGAATATTCCATTCTTAAAGATTAATATGATTAATATGTCCAAATATGAACATGTTGGGACAGAGGATGAAACCCAAAAACAAATTTTAGCACAATTTAAATGAAAACGAATTTAAATAACAAAGCTTCGATGAATAATATTATGAATTTGTTAAAGTAAGCATGTAAAGTTCGTTATAATTCTATATAAGGCTATGAATTCGTTTAAGTAAACATATAAGATTCGTTATAGTTCCATATAAGGCGATCACTTATTAGTATTATAAATTCGTTAAAGTAAACATGTAAGGATCGTTATAGTTCTATATAAGGCAAACTTAGTAAAATTAATCACCGAAGTTAGAAATAGTGATCAGCTATTGGTACTATGAAAATTTTAGAAGCTAACGGTGTAAGTATGTCTTAACGTTATAACGTTACTCTTAACAAGCTAACAATGTAAATCGATTTCAATGTTATAAGATGGTTTGTAGACTATTAGTAATATGAAACTAATATGTAACTGTACACATGCAAAGTTCGTTATACTTCTATATACGTCAATCACTTATTAGCACTATGCAATTGTGAAAGTAAACTTCCAAGGTTATATATATTTCATTATATGACGATCACTTATTATTACTATGAATATGTTATTAGTTAGGGGTCTAATTATAATTTCTAAAAAGTTAATTTCATGATCTTTGGGTCAAATTGTGATTTTAAAAGATTTAATTAGAAACTTGTGGGTCAATATGTGAAATCGAAATATACTATGCGAGTTTAATTTTTAAATTTTATAACATTAGGGACCTAAAAGTAATATAATTTATGTACTTATGGTTGCAAATAATATTTTTATAGAGACTTAGAGTATATAAATCTGTATAATATGTGGACTTAGGGTTGTTAAGTGACAATTTTTTTTGCCACGTCAGCGATCCAGATTAACCCTAGAGAATAATCCGAACCGTTGACGAGTTATTCATCAATGACCACAATCACTTCTTTTGGATGTGTTTCTTTTTTCAGTTTTTGCAACCCAGTATTTTCTTCACTATGCGAAACAAATGGTGATCGTCGGATCAAGAATCTGACGATTGAGATCATTTGAGATTGTGGGGTTAATTTTTTTAATTATCTCACCCAAATAATCTCATCTGTTAGATTCTTAATCCGACTGCCACCATTTGTTCTGCACAGTGCAGAACATTTAATATTCCACACCGTAACCGTAGTCCAACTTTATTGCCCCTGACAGCCTCAAAAGTAGTGAAGACTTTTGGACTGTTCTTTTACTTTTAGGATTTTTTTTTTTTGATTTTTTTATAAAAGTACTCCGAGGGTATTTTTGTCGTGTTGACCCATTTTAACCAAATTTAGTCAATTTTTAGCTAATTAAGCTTAGTCAAAGATCATTTTCTAATTAAATAATCTCAAAGAAAATAAATCAACTAGTATAGAGAAAAAACTTGAATCAACACTAGTTTATAAATGAATACCTCTCAAAATTTAATCATCAAACTGGAAAGTGTCAATTTTTTGTGGGCACACTGATCTGTTTGTTTAAATTGGACAGACATCCAATTTTGTTCTTTGATTGACAGTACCCAAAGTTTAATCCATTGGTCAAATTGGATTGAGTTTAACCTGATTTTGCTTTAGTTTGAAACTTAAAATAATATTTAAAATATCTTTGAATTTAGTTTGTTATTAAATATTAAATTATCTTTATTTTCGATTTGTAACTAATACTTCTCCGTCCCAAATTAACTGTTCACATTTTTTTCGTCCCAAATTAATTGTCCACTTTCTAATTTAAGTAAGTATTAATGACAATTTTTACAATTTTACTCTTCTTCTAACTCTTCATTGAATGCTCTTGTTAATTAAAATTATCATTTTCAACACATATTTAAGAGATGGTTGAATATTATGTAAGAGGAAAGAGAGAGAAAGATATAAATTTTAAATGAGATTAATAAAATTAATTAGAGGTATATTAGACCTTTACTTATATTTTACCATTAAAATCACCAAAAATTTAATACTTGTGCATTTATCAAAGTAAATAAATAATTTGGGACGGTGAGAGTAGCAAAATCTCACTTTTAAAATCAATCCAAGTAACTCTTTTGTCCCTTCTCGTGGGAAAAATTCCTTATGTGATGGTCCTTGTGGGTATCTGTGAGACATGAAGGCCTGCGAGATCACCTTGCAGGTTGGTCCTGTCTCAAATTGTGTGAGAGGAGTGTGGGGCCGTACCTATCAGGGCCGCCCCATGCCAGAATTTCCCCTTCTCGTGGGTCCTCCTCGAGTATCTCTTTCCGCCACGTGTCTCTACAGTACGTCATTTATCCACTGGATCAAACTTGGGCTCTAATCTAAAGTACCCAGCGCATTTTAGCGAGCTATACTTACCCTAAGGATATAAAAGACCGCAGCTTTGTTGCCCCCACTGGCACTATCCGCTTTTGGATTCAAACTTCCTGTACACTGAATCGGATTTATCAAGCTTTGGTATCAAATTCAATTCAATTGTGGTTTTGTGATCGTAAAGTTTGATCAATAATGGTGGTAGAACGGTGGATTGAGACGGCGACAACGGATGTATTCAAGGATGGAGCAAAAATGCTTCAGACTAGGCTTAGAAACCGTTTCAGAGTCGCCGTCGACCTCCATCGGCGGCGCCGACCGAGTTTTTCCAATGGATATTTGTCGACTACAATGCAGCGGTGGCTTGAGCGTTTTCAGGATTTCCGTCGAGATTCTCTGCCTTCGTCGACTACTTTTTACCGGAAAACAGGTCAATTTCTTCTCCAATTTCTCCTTTATTATTATATTATTATTATTCCTTTTGTATTTGGTGAATTTGATTTTGCTAACTGTGATATATCTGATGAAAATCCTTGGTAGCAGTGGGCACGATGCATCTACTTGCACTAATGGTCTGAGAGTACCAATTAGTAGTACAAACAATTTCCACATTTAATTGGGAGAGTAAAGAAATTGATGGAATCTATTGCACTTCTGATATTGAAGGTTTCCCTACCAATGAACGAGATCCTATTTCAATAATAAGGTCAATTGAGCTTTAAAACTCTGCTAATATTTAGCATTAAAGAGGATGATGCAACTAGACCCATGCTTATCCACAATTCTGGTGGATGATCAGCTAATACCATTTCGGAGCCAGACTCAATTTGGTTCCGTTTATGAAATGCCTTTTGTGTTCAAGAGTTTGTGATGTTCTGAATAATATCTGTTTGCAGTTAGTAAGGATGTCGATATGGAAGCAGACTCGAAACTGTCTCGAATACTTCAGGCCATTGCTGTTCCTATCCTTGGAAATGTTTGCCATGTTTTTATGCATGGCCTTAACCGTGTTCAGGTATCTAATTGTTGTATGCTAATTCCATTTAGAAATTTTCTCTCTCTTGAAATGATGTGATTGCACTATTAAGAACTCCTTCTACCCTTTGATAGATATATGGTGCAGAAAAATTGCACGAGTTAGTACTACACAGACCGGAAAACAAGTCTCTGCTTACGGTACGTGACTGATGGTTATGTCCTTCCTTTTGCTCTTGCCTCATGAATTTTGCCTTCTGATGGTAGGATATCTATGTGACAATTTATAGATTAGCAACCACGTTGCTGCTATGGATGATCCCTTAGTTATTGCTTCTCTACTTCCTCCTAGTGTTATGTTGGAAGCTCAGAACTTGAGATGGACATTATGTGCAACTGATAGATGCTTTCGTAATCCAGTGACATCAGCATTCTTTAAACATGTCAAAGTTCTTCCTGTTTCTCGTGGTGACGGGATTTACCAGAAGGTAGTTCTCTGTTCTTTTTTACCTGTCACCAGTGTGGCTATATAATGACAACAGAAGTGCTAGCTATGAGCTAGTGCACAAACGTAATATTTCTTTTTTTGGGGCCTATTTTGGACCTATTCTTTTCTATAGGAAGTAGATTAGATGTGCCTAGTAAACTTTCCTTCATGCAAAATATCTTGAGTTTCACTTATTGTTCAAACTTCTCTAAGGAAACGAAATCAAATTAAAAGTTGGATCACTTGTCTCTCAACTTGCTACAGGGAATGGATGTTGCTATTTCAAAGTTGAATCGTGGTGAGTGGATTCACATATTCCCTGAAGGTAGTCGCTCTCGAGATGGCGGGAAAAGCATAGGTTCCATTAAGAGAGGCATTGGAAGGTGTGAATTATTAGTTCCTATTGTTATGATGTTTTGGTTTTGCAATGTGTATCCTTCCTTTATTCAGAGGGTGTGTATGCAAGGAGCTTATTGTTCTTGTACCATTATAACTTTTCAATCATGGAAGTATTCTAAAGGTACAAATCTGTTAGTTGATACATTTGCCTTTTCTCTTAAAATACTGAGCTTGGCAGCAATTCTGAACGGTTGGTTTATATAGAAGTTCCAAGTTCTGTCATAATTAGATGACATGACATTCTCAAAGTCGACTAAGAACCATATAAGCTAAAGGCTAGACCATGTAATAATGTTTGTCATTTCAAGTCCTCCCATTATGCAGGTTCTGTTATAAAGATTCAACTCTTACAGAATTTATTGGCAGTTGTGGGTTATTGCACCTAATGTTATCTTGCATGACATTAAAGTTTGAGTATTTTGTGTGTGCTCTATTGAGCAATAAATCAAGTGGCTGGAATATGAACGGATACGTTTGTGTAATTGCAACAGGTTGATCCTAGATGCTGACAATGTACCAATTGTTCTACCGTTTGTGCATACTGGGATGCAGGAGATAATGCCTGTTGGAGCCAAGGTTCCAAGGATCGGAAAAACAGTATGTTTCTTTACTACAGCAGTTTCTGGTTGAGCAAAATTATAGAGTATTTCTATAAGCTATTGGTTGTGATGTGGTCCTTTTGCACTCCTTGTTGATGTAAACTGGTTATTTTTTAGTATCTAATTTCTGTTCAATTACAGGTGACTGTTCTTGTAGGCGATCCAATTAAATTTGATGATTTGCTAAATGTAGAAGGAAACCAAAATATATCAAGAGGGAAACTGTATGATGCTGTATGTGCAAGAATTGGCGATCAGTTGCAAAAGTTGAAAGCCCAAGTCGACAGATTAGCTTGTGAACAATCACTTCGATCTCAGAATTACCCTTCAACGGTCAGTGAGCGATCAGCAAGAATCTTGCAGCAAGTTGATTGGGAATCTCTTGGTATGGAAACATATATGCGATTAGAAGATTATGATTCGTCAAGTAAGCAAGATAAGCTAACCAAATCAGAAGCAGATCAGCCTCAATTGCAGGACAAAAGCTTTAAGGATCAGTATTTTAAAACGGACTTCTCCTGGGGAGAGGGGATCGTCTCTAGAATTCAAGGATTCCGGGAATCAACTGCATTGATGGGGTTTGCTGCTAGAAATTTAGTTGTGAATTCTCCAGTGAAAGAAAATTTTGAGCAAATTGAGGTTGATAGTCCATTGAAGAAATGGAATCGCATGTGGATGTCAGCGTATGAAAACCATGATCCTATGGCCACAGTTTTGAGCCTGACAAGGTAAATGTGTTTTTCTACTGATATAAACTGCAGGGAGGTATTGTAAATATGAGTTGCAGAAATCAGATAATGCTTAGGGATCTGATGAGTTTTGTTTTGGAAGTTCGAGTTGTAACAAGGATTATAACAGAATAAACGTAGAATTTTCTTTACTGCCAAATTTATTACTTGTTCCTCCCCTTTGCTCTGAATTTAGAAGTGATATGTGGAGTTGACATGACATAATTTTTTAGAGAACGTAATCTTTTAAAGGAAAATTCCAATTTGCTATTTTATTGAGTAGAATGGGAAAAAATCGGGAAAGAAGCCTACATTATCAATAAAATTTGTAGGCTTTCGCACCTTTCCAGAGCCACATAGTACACAACCAATACGAAATACAAAAGAAGCCAATTAGTATTTTCAATCTATACGCACATATACTATACATAATTCTGACTAAAATCTCAAAATAGGGACCAACATATTTGGCAAAATTATGATATTAACTAAACTCATCTGAAGCAGAACTTGAAGCCTCGATCTTTGGTCATGCCTATAGTGACCTCTCTCGGATTGCAGGATGTGGTTACAGAGGCTGAATATTCAAAAAGATGATTTGTCTAGGTGGGAATGAAAATGGTATAGCTTAGTATCTAGCTCATCATGCTTTATCTTTGATGAATACTTTGAAAAAAATAAATAATTGCAGATTAACACACCTCTAGGGACCCCAATTAGAGAACGGCAAAGTTACAATCTTGATATCTACATTCCACTTCTAATCCAGAACAATTTCACTCTTGGTCGCACACTCAAACAATTAGCTTTTACAAACCCAGGATACAAAATCTCAAGAGGAAAACCGAAATCAAATACACATATAACCAATATAATAAATTGCAAGCAAGCCCTTTCGGAAATGATTAGAAGCTGATTAATAACTTGAAATTACAATACTTTACATATATAATATAAACTTGAAGCCAACTACCCTGATAGGCAAAACACAAAATAGAGATCATATTCATTTGTTGGAGGCAATCATTCACAAGCCCTAAAGTCTTTTTCCCCCACCCCTCAACCAGTTGGTGGTGCTATAAGCAATAAATGTTTCTCAACTTTTTACCTTAAAACATAACATGCCATATAAAAACCGGCAACCCTAATCCACAGATGCTTATCTCTTACAGGTCTAGAAATGCTAACCACGACCACGTCCACCACCTGCATCACAATTCATACCCAAATTCTTTAGGAACACCGGGAAAGGCAATATTTTATCAATGCATAAAATTAGCAAATGCACAGAGACAAAAGAGACCAAGTATAGGAAACTCATTTCACCGTCTGCCATCAATGCCAACATATATTTGAGTTCATATAAAGAAAAGGGGAAAAGAATAAAAACCCTGCTAGATGAAATGATAAAACATTTGAATAGAAGAAATGCAGAGGATCCAGAATAACATTCCGCAGTCACCACCAGAGCAAGAAGAAATCAAAGTATGTTTATGCCATATGAGGGTCTTTAGAAATGCTGGGAGTAGAGGAGATTCACAGGTTATTTGGAAATGATCAATTTACCCTGGTAGACATGAAATACACTTTTAGAGGAAGCGGTGTTCTCTATCCTATTCAGGTCTTCCTCACTCCTCTTCCAATGTTATGACGTTTAAATTCCATCTATATAAATAGAAAAAGGAAAAGAATAAACTTTATAATTTATACCTTTGCTGCCACCAGGCTTGCCCACAGTCCCTCCCTTGCCTCGACCTCCATCATCCATGCCCCTCCCAATTCCTTTTCCTTGTCTACCAGCAGGTCCATCATCCCTACCTCTGCCTCTTCCTCGGCCAACACCAGGTGGTTTTCTATCTGAAGAGATACATACATCAAAGAGCAGCAAATGATTAAAATACTAAACAGATAAAAAATTCACAAGTTTTCCCCTAGTTTAGGTGCCAATTTCATAACTCATATTCTACAGCTTCCAAAATAGATCATGCAATATGAAAAGAGAGATGTTATATACCTGTACGACTCTTTGTTTCTTCCTGAACTTTGTCAATCACCTGGGAAATAAACAAATCTGAACTGTGAATATATTGCCTAGCGGAAAATAGAAGGCGGAAAAATAACAAGTCATAATCATTTGGACAGAAACTACATATGATTTTGAAAGTTAAAATAAACAAGCTTCTGACGTCTTGCCCAGAGTCATACTGATGAAATCTGGAGCACGAGGTAAGGAAAAAGACGTGTATTGCCACCGTAAATTATGACATTTTAAATATACCAACTAGATTATATGAAGAGGTGCATAAGCCTGTTCCTTAAGCTATCAACTAGGATAGAGAGAGACTCCAGCCAAGCATTGATTAAGTTGGATATGTTTACAGCAGATTCACTTCTAGGCATGAGATATGCAGATAATAGTTGTGGAAAGAAGCTTGGTAAAGATAAATAAACTGTGCTCTGGTCAGCAAACAACCGATCCCCATGTTTATCATCATATTGATGCGCTTCCACAAAAGGTGCACAAAGAAAGCTAAACAAACTGCAGGGAAGCAGATAGGAAAAAAATGCTTCCATAACCACAGTTGGAAAGACTTTTAAGAGACAACACCTTAAGGAGCACATTAATGTCCGATTTGGCTAAGGCACATCATTCCAGAGAGAAAGCAATACTAACAAGCTCACACCATAATTCAGCCAAAAAAAAAAAGTATGTCCAATATAAAAATGATATTGTAGTTTCACTAGAAGGAAACATATTCCCAAAACCAGAGATGGGATTAGTTAAAGAGCTATAGTAAAATGAATTCACACAAGGAAGCAAAACCAAATGCTAACCAGAAGAAAAATTAGAGGGCAAATGTTAAGGTCAGTAGATCACATTCCTCTCTATGAGGTAGCAACTGGTAATAGTTCAAGCAACTTGTAACTCTACAGTGCACTCTCTTTGAGAATGTAGGTCGAGAAGATACTTTCACTTGGCAAATGAAGACAGTGAAAGAAAACAATAAAAAAGAAAAAGGAGAATATAATGAATAGAGAAGAACGAGATGAGTGTAGGGGGAAAACAGAAAATGCAGAGTAAGGTTGCTGATAACATCCTGAGGAAAATAAACAAATTCAAAGACAATTTACATTCACTTTTATACTTAAATTCAACTTCCTATGGTTAAATAAACATTTTAGTGAGATCCTTTCTATCTTGTGCTAAAAGCAAATTAGTTTGTTTCCATTAAATCATAGATACCCATCAACAACCTAAAATCAAGTCCTTTGGAGCTTAAGAATCACCAATCCAAGTTCTAACCTCAGGCTTAAATTTTTAATGGATAACCAAAATACTTACTAACCATGCGCCACCGATAATTAATACCCGCTTGTATCAAAATAGAAGGCATTTGATCCAGACGTTTTACTGACAAATATGAGATAGGGACTCAAACAGGAAATAGCTATAGCAATGCTGAAAAGATAGAAATGAGGAACCTATTAACGGGAGTAAGAAATACAACATAGAAGCTCAAATAACAATCTCCATATTCACGTATAAAGGAAAAAAATGAGTATACCTCATCAGGAACTCGCAGATACTTAATTGTGTTCCCACGAATATAGCACTCTGGCATTCTCCAAAACCTATCTCCATCCTACATTTAATTTCAGAATTAGCTACAAATTTAACTTCATAACATAAGAGACATGCAAATTACCTTTGAGGTACAAATGACTTCACGAAGATGGATATTCATCCATGTATCACAGTTCACCAAATGCCCATTATATGTTTCCCCATTTTTCAGCTCCACTAGCTATAAACAAAAAAAAACTTTAAGATAGATAGCTTACACATAAATTCACAACTATCCTGCCAAAAAAATCTCTAATTTGATTATCTGCATAAATAACAAACTTTTCTAGCTTCTCCATGTAGGATTTTCTTTCTCGGAAAGAATATGTAAACCCTAAATAAAAGACAAAATTACTACTCATGTGTCCCAAATTGAATGTCGGCTTTTGTTTAAATACTAAATTACCAATGCAGCATGTAATAACCCCAAAATAGTACTATTCATAAAAAAGAATTAAAAAACCCATAATAGAATATTCAAAAAATACAAAGAGAATGCCAGTGGAATTTACCATAGGATGCCCTTGAGCAGTCTTAAGCAGAGAAAGTGGCAGCTGAAACCCAAAAAAAAATTCAAGAAAATCAACAAATATGAAAAACCATTATAAGATAAACAAATAAAAACCTAAACATACCATTCTTTAAAGCCCTAAAATTCCAAATAGAAAAAGGGTCAAATCTCCTGAAAATAAAAAACCAAACGAATCAAGAACGAGATAGAATTTTGAAATTCTTGAATTCAAAGAATCAAACTTTTCAAGAAGCTACCGCTTCCAATGAAAAAAATTAACTGAATACCTGTGAGTTAGCAAGAATCTGAAGGAGGGTAATTTTGTAGAACGTAAGATTGATGAAATATTTATAAATTTGTTTAGTTTTCTTGAGAGGGAGGAGAGAAGGATCGGGCCTATAGAACAGTGAAATAGGTTTTGTAATGTCTCTATTGAGTCCCTATAGAGAAGGGTTTTATTTGGGTATTCATATATATATCAAATTGCGATCCCTAGACTTCTTATTATTGACAACTAACTACCCATAAACATTTTTAAATTATTATTAGCCCTCCTATTTCCAGAAAATATCATGCCACTCCTACTATGGGAATATTGGAATGTGTAACCGGTCTAATGAATCTGGCTTCACTATCCTCTCACAATCCATAGTTGAGCCTTGTATTTAGATGTGAGCCCGGTTAAGAATTGTGAGGGGATAAATTCAACATACCCATATATCGAGGTGGGAGTCAATTCAAAGGTTGTCACCATTCTTGGTTCACGCAGATACCGTTCGAGACATGTCGCCCTACTTTAGGTAGTACGTGTATAATTAAAATACACTTGGACATTATGAAATTACACATTCACCGGTCTAATGGCATGCTATGATGATACCGTAAAATATTGGGAAGAATATTACTTGTATTGAATTACTAAATTGATACAATTATAATATATAATAAGGAAATTACTCTCAACCAAATTACAATTAAATACACACCCATGGTTACAATTCCAACGATTTCCGTCGTCATTCTCCCTTTTATTTGCCTCTTCTTCGACGGGTGTGAATTAAGAGATGGAATTGGACAGAAATTCCTCATCAAAAACTAATAAGAAGAATTGGATCAGTGACTTGCCTGATGGGATTCTCATAGCCGTGTTGTCCAAATTGGCAGTGACAGCCGTAAATGGAAGAATCTTTGGAAGTATTTTAATGGTTCCTTTAGGCTTGGATCGCTTAGATATAATAATTAAATATATTCTTGGAGGAGAATTTAGGTATGTAGTTTGGGTAAATAATATATTGGCTTCGCATAAGGCCAAACAAATCGAAGAATTTCGGATATGTTTCGACTTAGACAAAAAGTTTTCTGGCCACATTGATGGATGGATTGATTTCGCCATAGCTAGAAGTGTTCATAGGCTTGAGTTGAATTTGTCGCCTACTCGGAACAACTCATATGACAATTATAGCAAGGACGATTATATGTACAATTTTCCACTCTGGTTACTCGATTCTCCCTTTGGTTTTGCCAATTTTAATGTCCTAACGTCCCTTCGCCTTAAATATATAGACATTAATGAAGAATTTGTGCTATACTTTTTGTCAAAATGTCAAAATCTTGATCATTTATCCATTGATTATGCTCCGTCTTTACATAATTTGATTATTGATGCCATGAAGTTGAGGCATTTGGAGATCACAAATTGTTTGGGGTTGAATAATGTTGATATTTCAGCTAGGAATCTTGTTTATTTTGAATATGTTGGACCTCAGATAAACATGCTTTTGAGAGATGTTCCTAAACTGTTGTCACTTTATCTCAGGGGAGTATATGCTTATAGTTTCCAAGTTAAATGAGCTTCCATTTCCTCTTTCTCAGCTAGAGGTTCTTGGATTGGATCCACCTATGACCAATCGACGAGGAAATGTTGATCTTCCGGAATTATTTATAGAATTTGCTAACCTTAGAAAACTAGTTTTTAGATTCAAGAAATCTATTGAGCCAAGCTTCTGTTGCCTAAGTTTATTTCTACGTGCATCTTCTCATTTGGATAAGTTGGTTCTTGAATACGAAATTAAGGAGATACAAACAGAGCCACTTGATTTTATGATTAGTAATTGTTATCTTGATTTTAAAGAAAAGGGAGAAGAAGAAGGATTGATCAATGGGTGCAAGCATAAAGGCCTTAAGGAGGTGGAATTCTTTGGTTGGAATGAGCCATAGGTCTATATTGAGCTGCTTACACATTTGATTGAAATCACGGCATCACTTGAGATGATCACTGTCAATCCCTGCTGCAAATATGATCCGACCAGGTTTTATCGGCCTCTAACAAATGAAGAAAACCAAGCTGCCAGAGCTCTTGCTAAGAAATTGGAACCAATATTAGCTGTCAAATCTCATAGGACTAAATTACTGATTCTCTAGTCTACTAATGTTTCATATGTCTTCAAGGCATCTATCTCCAAGAAATTGGCTTTTGCTTTCTGCATTCCCTTGTTTGTGAAAATAATCTGGAAACATCTAGAATAATGATGTCCAGTTCTAAGTGGATCATTTGATCTTCTTTCCAGTTCATTTTCTAAATATGTTCTTTTCAAGATAGATTTTTGGAGGAATTATCATTGCAATTATCTTCTTAGTTTTACCATTTTTATTAAACTTTTCTTTACAGTATTAAACGTAGAGGAACTTCTCTTTGTTTTAGCAGTGCTCTATAATAGCTGTTAATGAGGATATGTGGATTCAACAGTCAAGTGAATGCTAGTTTTGCTGTGGGAATGGCAATTGCCCTTGTTAGAATGAACTGTTGTTTCTTGCATTATCTTGTTTCCTCCTTGTAATGCAGTCGGTGTTATGTTGACAAACAAGTGCTTGGAATTAATCATATGTATCAACGTCCACCATTATTCTATCTCAGATTGATATTTGGAACTGGAAGTATTGCTTTCTGCCTCTCGAATGGATTGGAATGAACGCGATGCACTAGTATATGTCATGGCAGCTGCAGGAATTTTTGCAGGATTCATTAACGGATGGTACTTTGAAGATCCTCACAACATACTGGTAATAACACAAAACCTATGATTTCTGCTAAGCTAGCCATGTCTTTTTCTTGTCTTTGTTGCTCATTGATCGCGATCCAAGATTAAGGATCTTGGAATATCATTGCTTTCCCTTTCTTCCTACGCATGAAAAATAAAAATGAAAACCATGAGCAGAATGTTTTACTTTAATTTTTTACTAGGTTTCGAAATAGCTTACCTAAAAAAAAAAAAGTTCCAATTGTCAAAACATTATGCATTCCAACAATTACTTTGTTTTCTGCTTTAGTTGCTAATAAATTTTGTCATCTCATCAGTATCAATGTCAGTTAACTATGTAAAATGAACGTAATAATTAATTAAAAGAGGGGTATAAATGTCAGTTACTATTTATTGATGATTCCAGTTTCTTTTGGGAAGGCCATTCCATATGTTTTGGTGTGGAATGTCCTGTCCCAATTCTTCTTGGAATCTTCATTCCCGCTTCAAATTGCTCAATCAAACGCCGGAATGGAACGAGAAGTGAGAAAGATCTTTCCATTCCAGCTGTACCAAACGTGTTGTTACGTGAAAAAAAATGAAAGAACGCCTACAAAATATTCCCTTTTGGGGCATTCAGTATCACATAACGACTAATACGGACTCGATTTGTGGTGCACTTATAAAGTTTGATTCTTATTTCAGATTAAGAAATATCCAAAAAAAATAAATATTAAGGATATCCTTTAAAACGGCAAATAATCCTCTGTCCCCAATTCCTGTCCCCATCCCTGTCCCAGCCAATCACAATCCACCCTGTGTATATATAATTGGAAAAACTATTATATAGTAAATTTTGCACTTGATTAGTGACAAAGTGATTGAAGTGACAGAGATTTTCACCCCTTTAAAACTGTTACATGACGCTTGCGATTGGGCCAAAGAAATTGGATCCCTCGTCCACAGTGTAACATTAACAACCCGCAAACCATCGGCCCCAAACTATCTCTGAAATATTATTTTTTCTTGGTACCTCCGATCCAATTCGGATTGGCTACCTGATCTAATTCGGACTGGGCTTCGCATAAAACCGGCCCAAATTTGCGGTTTCTTCTCAAGAAAAGGAAAAAATTGGGGAGAACTTGTTTTCTTGAGCAACAAGACGACTGAGGAGCTTAAAAGCTCAGAACTTATTAGATCTCTCAAAACTCTCGTTAGATAGTTTAAAATTGATCTAATGGCATCAGCAATGGTAGAAGATACCAATTTCGAGGATGACCAGTTAGGTTCAATGACTACCGATGATATTGTTAGGGCTTCTCGCCTTCTCGATAATGAGATTCGAATCCTCAAGGTTTTTTTATTATTTAATCTAATTTATGTTTTATATATTGATTTGTTTATAATTAATTGCGGCGATTGTGGAATTTTTAGGAAGAGTTGCAGAGGACGAATCTGGAACTGGATTCGTTTAAAGAGAAGATAAAGGAGAATCAAGAGAAAATTAAGCTCAACAAGCAACTTCCTTACTTGGTCGGCAACATTGTAGAGGTAATGATTTTGGTTTAGGTTTTACTTTCCTAGATTTTCTGAAGTTCAATTTAACTATTTATTTTATTCTTGGAGATATAGTTTGTAAATAAAAATGATTTTTTTATGGCCGAGTATGGAAGCTACACCGAAAAGTTAGGTTTTTTTTGGGTCTCATATGGAGTATTATTGGTTTTCTGAAGAAAATAGGGAAAGTGGCATGCTTTAAGTCAGAATTTTGATGTTGGAACATGTGTGTTTTTTGAGTTATATGCTCTTTTGTGAAATCCTTATTAGCTGTTCTGTTTAAGTACTCGTCTTGATTTAATTAGATTTAAAGTTTGCCTATCTGCGTGAAAAACTTTTTTTTTTTTGGGGTCATAGGCCTTGTTTTCTGTTTGTTAGGAAAAAACTGTTAATCTGAGTAATTTGGTATCTTGCGCTTTACGCCATTACCTATTGTGTGGCTTGTTGTCGGTCATTGTAATATTCAAGGTGCTAGAATGTGTGTTGATCTTCAAGTAACAACTACCTTTACTCATGTAAGTTCCCTACTGACGGAAAAGACACCTATTTCGGCGTATTTTTTATTCCTTCAAATTTCCTGTGGTATTTGAAGAATTCATGTTGCTTGCTATCCTTTGCATAATGGGATGAGGATGGCTCCGTTGTGAAATACCCTAAAAGACGAGAAGGAAAGAAACAAGCAAAGAAAATTATGGCTTTCCTGATTTGATTTCAATGTATAATACTATTTGGAATTTTAGTGCTACAATTTGACAGTTGTATATATTTGTATCATTGTATGATATTCTTACTCTTCATTTCATCTTCATTAGTATTAACTTTTAGATAGTGAATTAAAGGTCATACATTTGATTAAAATTTGTGAGGGCAATCAATGACGCTCTTTGAAATACTTTGTAAAGTAGTCTTGGTGACTTTTGGTTTATGTTCTTTCTCCTCAGGTTTTGTCCATATTCTTTGTATTCCCTTTTAACCATTCACTCTATGGTACTATTGCAATCTCTTTTATTGTTATTGTCTAGTGCCTTACTCACCTTTGTAATTTAATTCCAGATTTTGGAAATGAATCCTGAGGAGGAGGCTGAGGAAGATGGTGCAAATATCGATCTTGACTCACAAAGGAAGGGCAAGTGTGTTGTCTTGAAAACTTCCACACGGCAGGTAGGTCGGCTTAATTCATGCAGTTAAGAGAGTTATTTTTTATCTGGCGTAGGCAGTCTCTGAACTCCCATATTACTTGACTACTAGTTTGACGTCTGCTAATATTTAGACATTCTGACTTGTTTCATCGGTAATGTGAATGATATAGGTTTAGGTTAGTGTTAATTTATTTTCTCCAGCTATGCACTCAAGTTCTGGAACATGACTTGAAGAAGTACTTTTTTCCCCCTGTATTTTTCTAAATATTTGTTCTGTTCTACTGTAGACAATCTTCCTGCCTGTTGTTGGTCTTGTGGACCCTGATAAGTTGAAGCCTGGTGACTTGGTTGGAGTAAATAAAGACAGTTATCTGATCTTGGATACTTTGCCATCTGAGTACGATTCTAGAGTCAAGGCTATGGAAGTAGATGAGAAGCCAACGGAAGACTATAACGATATTGGTGGCCTAGAAAAACAGGTCAGTCTTTTTGTTTCTGATAACTTCTTTTTGGGGCTAGATTCTTGGATTTTACTTGACTTTTTTGCTCAAATACATTTTCTTGTTGCAGATTCAGGAACTAGTTGAGGCAATTGTTTTGCCCATGACACATAAAGAACGATTTCAGAAGCTAGGTGTTCGTCCACCGAAAGGGGTCCTTTTGTATGGACCTCCTGGAACAGGAAAGACGCTAATGGCCCGTGCTTGTGCTGCCCAAACAAATGCTACTTTCCTTAAGCTAGCTGGTCCCCAGCTTGTACAGGTAATGCGTCAGTAGATTTTCCTTGATGCTTTTTTATGTCTGTTACCTCATGCAAGCTGATATTGGATGTGCTCCAGCTCTTGTGTAAATGACTGGGGATTATTCTAACTAGCGGTGCAGTATCCTGACTAGTGTAACTTTAAAGTTTGGTTTTGGACAAATTTACCCAAATCTGAAGTTTCTGTGAGTTAGTAGGTATACATTGATGGTTCATTGTGTTTCTTACCTTTACATAAGATGATTTTGGATATTCTTTCCAGCTCTAATACAATTTTCTTGGGATGATTTTCTTAACTACCAAGTCTACTATCCTGGTGTGTAATTTTAACAATTTTAACGATTGTCTTGGACAAATTTCATCATTTTTAAATTTATGCTCTGTAAAATTTGGACTTTATTCAATTAGTGATTATGAGCTTTTGGTTTACATAAGACCATGATGCCACCAAATAGCCTGATAAAAGGTAGTAAGTAACCCAGAGGTTCTTACATAAAGTAGATGGTCTTTTCTCCTGAATCCTTTTTCTTCTCTGAGTCTGAGCATCCCCGAGAGTCAACTATCTACTTCCTTTCTTTTAGATGTCATCAACTGATGTAAAACCTTATGCTTCTATTACTTTTTATATTTTTTAATGCTTAAACCTTCCCCCAACCAAAAAAAGCACAGTTTTTTCCTTTCTATCTTTTCTGGGGTCGTGAAATAGCATTTGCATATAACTAGTATTATTTTGATGCAGATGTTCATCGGAGATGGAGCTAAACTTGTCCGTGATGCTTTTCTGCTGGCTAAAGAAAAATCTCCTTGCATCATCTTTATTGATGAGATTGATGCTATTGGCACAAAGCGTTTTGACAGGTATTATATGTTCCCTTGACTTGGAGTCTAATTCTAACCTTTTGTTTCTTTTAAATTAATATTATTTTAATATCCAAAATTAGTATGTTTAGTTGTAGCGGAAAGGTCTCTTGCATAGCATCTGATCGTAGATCTTGTTTCTTCTATGCAGTGAAGTTAGTGGGGACAGGGAGGTCCAGCGGACTATGTTAGAACTGCTCAATCAGCTTGATGGTTTCAGCAGCGATGACCGGATAAAGGTATGCCATTTATCTCTTTCTTGATGCTCTTTTTTCGTGTATAAGACTGGTTAATTGAGGTGGATATTGTAAGCTTATATGATGTATCTGTAACTATAACGGAATTATCTTCTTTAAACATATTGCCCTTGCTATGGATGGCTGATTTGCTTTATTTTATTTCTTGAATATCTTTAGGTAATAGCCGCAACAAATCGAGCTGATATTCTAGACCCTGCATTAATGCGATCAGGTCGACTTGATCGTAAGATCGAGTTCCCCCATCCCACGGAGGAAGCTAGGGCTCGTATTTTGCAGGTATTTTATATTCCTGTCCCTTTTCTCTGACTCGAATGCCAATTCTAGTAATTATATTTGTTTTTAGCCACCGGAGGAGTCATTGAAGTCATCAACTATTTCCATTTTTTATGCATTGCTATTGTAGATCCACTCGAGAAAAATGAATGTTAATCCAGATGTGAACTTTGAGGAGCTCGCTCGTTCAACAGATGATTTTAATGGTGCTCAACTCAAAGCTGTTTGTGTGGAGGCAGGCATGTTAGCACTCCGCCGAGATGCCACTGAGGTATATAACTCTTTTGACCTTTAAATGTATGTTCGTTTTGATATTTAGATACACTCAAATTGTGTTTATTAATGGGGTCTGTGTTCTGTGTTATTTCTGTAGGTGAACCACGAGGATTTCAACGAAGGCATCATTCAAGTTCAAGCAAAAAAGAAAGCAAGTTTAAATTATTATGCTTAAAAGAGTTTTTGTATTTGGAGATTATTCTGTTTTCCTTGTGTGTTGAACGTCATACTTGTATTAAAAAGGTTCTTCTTGGAACTGTTACTGAGTTGGATTTAGTTTTCGAATACAATATTCTTGTTAAGTATTTTTTTTATAGGATATATATCCTTAATTATAATTAAGTTGAATTATGATTTTTCTAAGCCTTCACAATACATTTTCCTAAAAAGAAAAATAGAAAACTTTCACAATACATATTTACAAGAATTTACCTTCTCAATAATCAAATGGAGTACCAAGAAAATAATGCACTTGCAAAATTGAGATAACAACTGCCATGACATTAACTTTAAGCAAAGCAAATGTATAATAATAAAAAAATATCAAAATGAAGAAGTTGACCAACTCAATCCAACCTAGCTTCCATCTTTGTCATGTCATAAAATTATATAAAATGCTGGTGACCCAATTTTCATATTCTCAAATGTTATTCAAAGTTGTATTTCATTCACTTAGTCAAAAGAATTCACCCTCTTTTTGTATTTTTGTAGCAATGTAAACAATATTTCTTCAAACTTTCAACAACCTCATACCATATTGTACTCAACTTGACCATTAGTTATATGTCCAAATGTGTCAACTAGTCAAGCTTTTGAGTCTCTTATAGTACTAAGAAACATTTCTTCCAATTGAACTACACCATCTATTTCAGATTTTTTTTTTTAAGGTATTTTAATGTAGAGTAAGTAAAAAATAATAGGTATTTTTCGTTTTTATAACCTTAAGAAGCTTAATTCTCCCAAATTTCAACTACGAATCTCTCTCTTTTTCTCTATAATAAAGATTTTAAAAATATATTCTTAAAAGTTGAGAAAGAATAATTAAAGTGGAATTAGCATGTAATTCTTAAATATGTTATTTTATGATTATTCAAAAGGAAAAAAGCTATTTTTTTTTTCTGATCCCTTTAAGAATTTTGAGAGTTAATTTGTGAATCACAAATAGTTTTATTAAGAATTTAATAAGTTATTCTTATATTCATACAGATAAAAGTTATTTTTTTATTTTTTTAGTTTCCCGTAGTAAAATGATCAATCTTTTTTACGGTAAGTATTCATTAAGATATTACTATTGACATAATAATGTGCTCTATTCCCATTACAAAAACCGAACAACTGACTTTATAACTAAAGTAAACAATCACCAGATCAGTCTTTTTTTCTTTAGATGAATCGATCGGCCATAATAAGATCGGCCATAATAAGTTTATTTTATGAAAAATGATTTACTCCTAGAATTTTGGAGATAGAAACTCTAAATTTTCAAATTGAGGGTGTTAAATGACTATCTCACCCCCTGATGGTATAAGGAATTCACCCAACTATAAGGAAAAAATGGTTCAAAAAATTATTTTAGTCAATCTTTTAATCAATAATTCTATTAGCCTAAGAGGTCCTTATTTTATTTGTTTATTAGTAATCAACTGCCCAAAACTGTCAGCGAGTGTAGAGGAAAAAAAAGAGGAAAACAGACAGAAAGCACAAAATAAGGAAGAGGTTCACAGTTTTCTTCTCCTCATCGTCAAACTCAAAACATTTTCTCTCTCTTTCTACAACTATTTTTCACTTCTTCAATCTCTCTTTTTTCTCACTCCAATTTCGTTAAATTCGAAGGCAGAAACAATTAAGAATAAGATTATTAATCGGTGATTTGTTTTTCACTTAGCTGAAAAGATTAATTTCCTAATTTATATGTATAAATTAAGGTTCAAATTTAATTTAGGGTTTTTGAACTATTATTTAATTTAATTTAATTTAATTGAGATGGGATTGGATGGAACAACGGATCTTCTAGACGATGGCGATGGAGGAGAGGGCAAGGCGTCATCCACGGCGTCCTGCTCTATTTGTTTGGATGCTGTAACTGATTCCGGGGAGAGATCTTGGGCTAAGCTTCAATGCGGTCACCAATTTCATCTCGGTTAGTTTGATTGATTTTTCTTGCTTCTTATTGCTGAATTATTTGTAATTGGATAAAAAAAATTGACTTTGTTTATTATTGATCAGATCTAATTATTTGGTTTCTGGAATTGGGGTTTAAGTTTGATTTTACTGCAATTTTGGCTGTATTGCGTTCTTGATGACGTCGGCAACGAACATTATCTTGTTTTGTTTCTGTGCATGTATAGAATGTGCATAAAATTTTTAGCTTGTTGATATGGGTGGAATTGAAAGGTGAAAAGGAGAAAATTCTTGGCCTTAGGTTTTATGTTGGTTTTCGAAAGTTTTAATTGTTTTTTTGAGGGATTCTGGGATGGATTTCTGGCTTGAGTGAAAGAAAGTTTGCTGTTTGTAGAACAGTGTGTATTGGTGTTTGCAGAGAGCCAGTGGAATCAAAGATGGTAGCTTTATGGACCGATCATCTTCTATTTAAACCATATTGGGCACAATTGTTGCACATGCAAAAAGAAATTAGAAATAAATAGTGATTTCTAGTTTGTTATTTGTAAGGATATTATGGTTAGTTTTCAGTGAAGGTTGTAATGATGATCTCTTCTGATACTTAAGACCTTTGAATTTGGTACACTCCGTGTTTCCAGTATCCTCCCCTTCATCTTCTTTGTATGTATTTGTAGTTTTATGGTTCAATTGTTTGTTCATGAATGTTCTGAAGATGAATAGATCATGTTTATAATTTGTTATTGAAATCTCTTACCGCATACAGATTGCATTGGATCTGCATTTAATATCAAGGGAGCGATGCAGTGTCCCAACTGTCGGAAGATTGAGAAAGGTCAGTGGCTATATGCGACTGGCTGCCGATCTGTTCCTGAATTTAGTATGGATGATTTGACTCATGATGAAGATCTATATGACTTGAGCTACTCTGAGATGGTAATGCAAGAGTTGGTCTATGTTTCTGTTAAGTACTTTTTTCCATGTGCTTTGCTTATGATGATATCATGTTCTGTTCATTGTAATCGATTAATATTGTACGGCTTCAAACTGTGTTAGAGGGTCATGCACAGACTTGAACAGAAGGACATTTGAGGTAGCTCCAAGTACTTTTAGATATGACAAGTTATTTGTACTTCAGGAGTTATTCATATTATTAAGATATTTGGTGGACCACTATTGGGCTTGCTACAACTCTTATTTAAAGAAATAAGTTATTTTGGAGAGGAAAATGAGGAGATATGGCTTGGAGAAAAAACCTCAGAAAAATGATTCTGGAATCTGCCGGATCTTTAGGAGAATTATTTGAACCTTTTATAATCAAGTTACAGATGATTAATAGTCAGTGGGAAGTTATAATATGATTAATTATCTTCAAGGTTGTTTCTCCTGTTTGCCTGATATGGTGATACATTGGGAGTACAGTTTGCACGATCGAGGTTCGCATTGGTGTGTATTTGAACCTTTTGAGGAGGTAAACTTGTCAGAGTAAATTGGGTGCCCTCTGAAGACCCACTCTTACTAGTAGTAGGATTTAACTTTACGGGCCCTTTGTGTCTATAAATACGTAAGCACTCTAGGAGGCTAATGAGATGAACTTTAGGAGAGTTTGTAGCTCAATTGCTCCTTTTTGCTTAGCAACTTTGTTGTGTGGTTTATTCGTAAATCCTAAAGGAACCTTATGGGTCTCAGAGACTCATTTTCTGCTTTCTCTTTTCTACTCTTCTGATTCTTCACTCTCATTTTTCAAAACATGTGCTGTGGTCTCAAAATTATATTAACCTTAACCGATTCTCAGGATTTTATCTACCCATTGGATCATTCATGCTTATAATTTCAGCCTCCAGAGATGGACCATATATTTCATAGTTAGCCGACCTGCTTAAGATTTGTCAACCAAGGATTAACGGCACATACTTTGGTACTCCTACTGGTGGTACTTTCACATATTTTCTTTCAGTCTAAGGCATAATTTACCAAGATACATATTATATGGATTAATTTGGGTTCCTACTGTCGGCCAGTTACAATTATGTCAAACCATAAATTTATTATCGCAGAATGGTGACATAGTCACGTGTACCTTGGTGCAATATATTTTGCGTGGATTTAGTTATATTTCTTTTGCGCTGGATGATTTGGTTTATTGAATTTTTTACTTGATTCAGAGTCTGAAGACTGAATCAGTATGTTTCAAATAACATGTACACACTGTTTGTTTGAACCTTGTATTTGTGCTTCCTGTGTTGGTGGACATACATTAATGTGAAAGTTGCTTCGGTCGCCCTAATGATTAATGAACACCATGTGTTGTTACCTAATAAAAAACCTTGATTTTTGTTGACTTTGAGGCTGTGTTTATTTAAAATCCAGACTCCAGTGATGAGCATTTTATACTTCCACTTCTGAAGTGCTGTCAACTTGGATTTTACTATGCATGTGATTGTACAGACGATTAGAGAAGATACATGTTCTTCCCCTCCTATTTTTCTCACTTGTGAATGGTTTTTGCAGTCCTTTGGAGTCCATTGGTGTCCTTTCAATGGAATTACTCGACTTCATTCGTCTTTTGAGTAAGACCAGCTGTTCTCTTTTTATGTTTGATATCAGTCTTCTATCTAAACCTATTGCTCTTTGAAAATTTGTAATGCTGGTGATCCCAGTTACGGATTTTGCATTCTTCTGGATTCTCTGTCTCCTTCGGGTACAGTGTGTGGAAGTATTAGCTATAATCTCAAGACTTTTTCCTTTTTTTCTTGTGGGTTTTGGTGGGGGGGGGGGGGTTGTGGATTTGTGGTGACTAGGGATTAAGGCTTGGTTGTCGTTATTGCAGGGTAGTGACACAATTTGCTTTACCGATTTCTCTTCTTTGTTTCCTGATTCTTTTTTTTTTTGTGGTTCATAAGTTTCTCCAGGCTTCAATTGCTGGCATTATCTTGAGATTTTTATTTCTTTAGGTCTCTGTTTATACGTCGCTATTAACCTACACGTTACTTTTTGCATGTTTGCAGCGAAGGAGAATTCTCATCAACAGCTTGTAAGATTTCCTCTTTCTGGCTTAAGTTGTTAAACATCAAATGTGGTTAATGATGAGAGTCTCTCTCTTTCCTAGATCATGAACTTTTTGGACAACATGCTATCTTTGGGGAGCATACAGCTATATCATCAGCTACTCATCCTTGTCCATATATTGCTTACTTTGGACCAGTTCATCCTTCATCATCAAGTTCAAATGGGAGCGTCTCTGATGGTTCTAATTTCAATAATCTCTGGAACGGAGGTTCTGTCCCAAATGAGATGCCTACTTCTTATGCTTTCCCTGGAATGGACGTTCACTATCATAACTGGGATCACCATTCTTCTCCATTCCCAACAACAAACAGTCGTATAGGTGGTGCTGATCAATCGTCTATGCCATCTGTGGCCCAGAGAGCAGCCAGAACTAGTTCTGAAATTCCAAGATCGGGGTCATTTATACAGCCTTTCCTTGTTGGTCATAGGTAAGTTTTTGCATCATGATTGTATTCGATTTGGTAGAGCGTAGTTACTGCTGTTTAGCTCTTCAGTTCATTTCATGCGTGTTTCAAACAGAACTCCCAACCCGCAGCTGGAAAGAAACATTATTGAATTCTTTATGCACAAGGAACTTTTTGGCACACTGAAATAACTGAAATATTCATTTAGGTTCAAAGTTGGTGAACATTATATACCGAGAAATGTTAGTTCTTTCTTCCACCTTCTGGAAGATGTTGAACTGGTTTAAGTTTTTGGATTGTCTCTGTACTTTCACTCTACTACATCATAATTTTACTTTTGATGTTTTACAGTCCTGCTGCTAGAGCTGGGAGCTCAGTCGCCTCGACAATGATCCCTCCTTATCCTAGTAGTGTAGCTCGGGCCCATGATCGCGTTCAAGCTCTTCAAGCGTATGCTCAGCAACCTAGTAATTCACCTTCTGTACGCACTCCTGTTGTCTCTGGGTCTCGTAGATCCAACAGTCAAAGAATTGTGACTCAAGTTGGGGCAGTACCTTCTCCATCTGACCAGAACGGTGGCTTTTATTTCTTCCCATCAAGTTCTTCGGGAAGAACCTTCCAAGAACCAGAAAATCGTTTGTCCACTCGCTTCCATACTTGGGATCGGGAACATTTGCCAGCCTTCGGTCAAATTGACAGAGACTCAAGTTGGGTTCCATTCCATCAGGCAGCGGGTGGGTCTGACACAGGGATCAGAACCAACAGCTTTCGCCAGAGGCATGGATCTGACAGGATGCCGTCGCAAAATCGGTCATAGTCTTCTTAAACCATTTGTGTTGAAATATGTGGCTGCTATGACTTGAACTGAAATTATATATGTTTGAAAAAACAAAGCTACATTGATAATCATATGCCGTGCTTGGCAGGCTCGAAACTGTTGCGTGGCCCTTGAATGATCCCTTTTTGTAGCAAGGTGAAGTGATTGCGTGATGGATTCTGGCTCCCCTCTGGTCTTTTTGCCAGGGCATATAAATAAGATTTAATGTTCAAAGGCAAAATTGTATAAACATTTTCAACTATTGGTTTTATATGAACAATCAGGGCCGTCCTTGACCTGTTGTGAAATTTTTATTAGTACACTCTTTCGGTTTTATAATACAAGTTTTTATTACTATTCTAAAATGCAAAAATATTTTTTTTGCCTGAAACCGGTGATCGGAGCTCCGGTTGGTGTTCCGGCGGTGGCTTCGGTGATCAGTGATGGTTTTCCGGTAAGGAAGGGGGAGAGGATTTTTTGGAAGGAGAGAGAAAAAATAATAATTGTGAGTGTAGGGGGGTGTGTTGAACCTAAAATAGGGGTGAGTTTTTTCTCATGACCCTAAATCTAATGGTTGGAGGGTTATGATGTACAACTATGTATATTATTGGATATTGATACCAGAGCAATTTTTCTTCAGAGTAATTTTTTTAAATGATAATAATACCCTCTGATCATATTAAGAAATAATATATTATTAATTTTCTTCGCCCTTATACAATCAATATAAAACTTCCATTGTCTTCTTAGTGTCGGATATTTTGCTTCAATTTACACTCATGGGATGTTCTTCGTTCTTTTCCTTTGATTTTAAATTGAATTTATAATTCAACTTTTCCATTGAAAATAATTTTTTCCTCTTACAATTATGTTATACTCATCCAAAAATATTTTAATTTTTGGGACAAAGACTAAGAAAAAAGAAAAAGTAGACTTAACAGAAATGAGATGAGGAGCTGAATCGATATTGTAGTCTATGTTTCTTTTCCAATTCCTTCGCTTCTCATATGTGATCTCTCCAAAGATGACTTTTTCCCCTCTCCTTAATTTCATAAGAACGTCAACAAACATATTGTAACCTTATATCAGGAAAAGAGATAATTAAATGAGACAATCGGAAGGTTTGATTATTTTAAAAAATAAAAGAAAATTAATGATGTATTTTTCTAAATCTAGCTAAGGGGCAATATTGTCCTTTAAATAAAATTTGCTCTTTTAGAAGGAGAATCACCCTGGCACTAACACCACCCATATTTTTGTCTTTCATGCTACTATTGAATTGAACATTCTTACATCGTCTTAATTACTCTAGCCAAAGTAATCTCGCAAATTATTCCGAAAATAGGATATGAACACATTCATTTTTCAAAGCAAATATATATATATATCTTAATATCTTATAATTTACGGAAATTTGTATATTCATCTGCATTGTCACTAGGGGTGCATTCGGTTGGGTTCGGTTTTCGGAATAAAATTCGGAATTCGATTTGGTTTTAAACGTCTTATGAAAATTCAATTGAACCAAAATTTTATGAAAACTGTATATCGAATATTAAAATTATTTCAGTATAGTTCGGTTTGGTTCAGTTTATATCGAATTATTTTTCTTCTTGTGGAGCTCAATTTAATAAAAAACAGACAACGATAAAATTATAATGCACAATTAAAATATAAATAATAAATTAAAAATTAAGAATACAAATACATATACAAATTTACAACAATAACATAACTAATTAAATCCCCAATCATTCGGAGTATTGACGGTAACATTTGACAATAAATATACAAAGTGTCTGTTCCCCGGAAATGTCACTGAAATAGATGGATTGAAGACATATCTGAGTAATATTAATAACATGTATAAGTATAATACATTTTTAATAATAATAATAATAATTGGTCTATTCAGTATTTCGGTAATTCGATTTTTAAAAGTTGAAAATCGAATACCAAATCAAATTATTTTGAAATTTTCAAAATCGAACCGAATAAATCAAAATACTGAATAAACCGAACCATATAGTATAATTCGATTTAATTCACTTCGATATTTTGATTTAACCGAATAGTAAACACCTAATTGTCACAAATGGCCAGTTGACACTGTTTTTAGAAAGGCAAGAGGATAAAGATTCTCCATTTATTTTGATATCACACTAACTACAGAAAACCAAATCAGCTTAATCAGGCCATTTATATAAGTCTACATAGTTTCCATTAATTTTCAACTATTTTTAACAACAATTTTTTTTTTTTTTGAACGCCCGAGGCGGAATTTCAAAGGGGAGAGAACCAAACTCAAAGTGGAGAAGAGAATCTTAGAAGGGAGACAATTAAAGTTTATCCCATATTTGGAAAGGGTATCGAACCCGAAACCTCTCGGTCACGGATCGGCCAATGCCCCACTGGGCTATTGGACCTTTGATTTTAACAACAATTTGAGGGCATATATACTTTTAGCTAGTCTATATGTTATGATAGCCATAATTAATTAGGCGTGTAAAGCAAATTTCTCTGTTTAGGTTAAAAACGATTATGTATGTTTGACCGGATGAAATAATTATTATTTTTTTACTAATAAGAGTTCTTGTCAGTGACATTGCAATGGCTACCATTTATTACTGCCTTTAAGAGTGTGATAAAATGTTATACTACTTGTATTGGTAGGTGTTGATATGTTGGGTAGGGACGAAGTGAGAAATTTAATATTGGAGGATAAAATTGTAACAGTATGTGGAACTACATATAAAAACGGCAAAAAACAATTTTGGGGGTGAAACTGATAAAATATTCTGAACTACATATAAAATTTACTATACCTAATAGTATTTTTAAAAATCTCGGTAGCGACTCCCCCCCGGGCCTTTGTCAATGATGTTGGGGATCGGACCAGGAATGAAGACAAGACTTTTAGGTTGAAGAGGTGAAAAATTACAACAATATACCGAATTATATATAAAAGTTAGAAAAGATATGTTGGGAGACGAATTTGATCAAATATTCTAAATTACATATAAAATTTACTATATCTAATAGGCTTTTTAAAAATCTCGGGGGCGTCCCTATTTTTGTCCCTGCTGGGGACGGACAGAGACGTATTAATAGGGGCGAAATATAAATAGAAATATTTGGGGCTTTGGGGGAGGGGAAAGGGATGGGGGCGAGAGAGATGTATTTAAAGGATTTATAAATAATAATAATAATAAAAATAATAAAAAAGGCTTCATCTGTTTATAGTGATTTATTTTTCTAAAATATATAAATATCTAATATTACTATAAAAATATTTATTGTGACGTAGTATTTCAAAGCATACAAATATGAGCTTTGAAAAGTTATACTGTGCCAAATATCATTTCACTTGATGTAGGCATAAAACTTGTACTCTCATGTGATGAATTAATTTTTTTGTTTTGTTTTTTTTTTGCTTCCTATGAGTTCTCAAATATTTGATTAAGCCAAGAAAGAGGACAAGAAATTCAAAGAAAAACATGTCCTAATACATTATCCATTTTTGAAATACATTATCCGTGGACAGAATTGCAGATTGGTATTGAATTATTGCTAGTGTTATTTTTGGGATTTTTTCCGCTAATTTTCTCCTATTGCAAAATAATGAAGAAATGCAGTTAGAACTTAGACATCACAATCAATGTGCAAAAAATATATAACCAAGGATACAAAATCTTTCAAATTATATAAATATCACACTTCACACACAAATCCTAGGCACACAAATAGAAGATTTTGATATTCACATTCAATGCACAATATATGGTTTTGACTTAGTCTATTCACCAAAACCACCACCCTATGACGTAGACGCAGGGCCGGTCCTGCCATTTCCAGGCCCGTGGCGAAAATTGAAAATGGAGCCCCCTAATATAAATAATAAAATGGGACATTGAGTAAATTCACTAAAAGAATACAAACACAAGGATTTGATCCTAGGATCTCTTTGATGCTTATTGTGCACTCTACCATTGTGCTAAAGCTATTTATTGTCTATAACTTTATACGTAATATATATATATATATATATATATATATAAAATTTCAACATTTGGGGCCCCCAAAATTCCGGGGCCCTGTCGTCGCCGCCTCCCCCCACCCCCGCCACCCCTCAGGGCCGGCCCTGTGTAGAGGTACTGAGTTCGAATTAATGTCTTTCTTACTTTTTGAATTCCCATTTTTTGTAATATATAAGTCCCCTCTCCTCTACACTAATCTTACCAGATCTTTTTATTTTTCTTCATATTTTGCATATAAATATAAAATTCTTATATTTATTTTTCTATACAAGTAGATTTAAAAAACCAAACAAAAAATATCAGTATATAGTACTCCCTCCATTCCTTATTAATTGTTGTTTAGGAGATATCTAGGTATCCAAATTAATTGTCGTTTAAGGTTATTTTATTAGTTGTCAACAATTTATTCCAATTATACCCTCAACATTTTCCTTTCTTTATGACAAAAAAGTGAGAGAGAGGGAGGGTGGGGGATAATATTAGAAGTTTAGGTGAAAATAACAACTTCCTTAATTTTCTCAAATTGTCTAAAGAGTCTTATATTTAGGAATGGAGGGAGTATCATTTTTCACTTAATGATATTTAATATTTTCTTAACAATTAAATTTGTTATGCACGGATCATTAGGATAGTGTATATATATCGTTTTGACGTGGTTTGACTATCAACTATTTTCATTTGGGAAGAATGCAAATTGCCATATATTGCAGCTTCAAAGTTTATTTGGATTTTGTAGAAATGCAGACATTCCTTATTCCTTGTATATCCTTAATTTCTAGACACGAATACAAGAAAGTCAAGTACGAGGAGGATCATATAATATAATGAAATTAGGTCCCACGTCCTACATTTACTTCACTTCCCATAACAAATTAGAGGCAAATCAATAATTTGCGGCATAGTACTTATACATTTACTTCTTTAAATAAAATTTGCTCTTTTAGAAAGAGAATCGCCCTGGCACTAACACCACCCACATTTTTGTCTTTCATTCTACTATTGAATTGAACATTCTTACATCGTCTTACTTACTATAGCCAAAGTAATCTGGCAAATTATTCCGAAAATAGGATATGAACACATTCATTTTTCAAAGCAAATAGATATATCTTATAATTTACGGAAATTATATTCAATCGCATTGGCACTAGGGGTGCATTCGGGGTAGTGATAATGCCAGAGTAATAATCCTCCTGCAAGAGCGATTTACGTGCATGTGGCAAAATTACCCCCTCTAACATATTAATTAAATCTTTTAATTATTTTTTCTATTTTCTCTCCCAATATTTTCTCTCTAGCTTGGTCTGATCTTTCTCTCTCCCCTAGATTCTTTCCTTATTTTTTTCTCTCAATCTCTCATTATTTTTGTTTCTGTATCTGTTTTTTTTTTCCGTTTTGCCTCTCTCTCTCTCTCTCTCTCTCTCTCTGTGTTTTTGTTTTCATTTTTTTTCTTCTCTCCATCTCCAAGTGATTTTGTTTTCTTCTCTGTTTTTTATTATTTATTCTTCTCTCAATTTCCTCACTGAATAGACCATTTTCTTGGATTGAATCATTCAACAACAATATAAAATCGAAAACTCAATAAAAATAATAAAATTTACCTCTTTTACCGAAAGTTGTTGAAAATTATCTGGATATATATATATATATATATAAATCAAAGTTAGACAAAAGAGCAAGAAGAGATAATGAAAGAGAAAAATAGAGAAGAAACAAAATCACTTGGAGATGGAGAGAAGGAAAAAACGAGAAAAAAAAACAGAGAGGAAAAAACGGAAAAAAAACAACAGATATAGAAACAAAAATCATATGAAAATAGATAGATTGAGAGAAGAATAAGGAAAGAATTTGGGGGAAAGAGAAAGATCAAGTCTGGATAGAGAGAAAATATTGGGAGAGAAAATAGAAAAAATAATTAAAAGATTTAGTTAATATGTTAGAGGGGTAATTTTGTCACATGCACGTAAATCGCTCTTGCATGAGGATTCTTGCTCTGGCATTATCACTACCAGTGCATTCGGTTGGGTTCGGTTTTCAAAATAAAATTTCGGAATTCGATTTGGTTTTAAACGTTTTATGAAAATCGAATTGAACCAAAATTTTATGAAAATCGTATACCGAATATTGAAATTATTTTAGTATGGTTCGGTTTATACCGAATTTTTGTTCTTCTTGTGGAGTTCAACTTAATAAAAAATAGACAACGATAAAATTATAATGCACAATTAAAATAAAAATAATAAATTAAAAATTAAGAATTAAGAATACAAATTTACAATAATAACATAACTAATTAAGTCCCCAATCATTCGGAGTATTGACGGTAACATTTGACAATAAATGTACAAAGTGTTTGCTCCCCGAATGTCATTGAAACAGATGGATTGAAGACAGATCTGAGTAATATTAATAACACGTATAAGTATAATACATTTTTAATAATAATAATAATAATTGGTCTATTCGGTATTTCGGTAATTCAATTTTTAAAAATTGAAAATCGAATTGTTTTGATATTTTCAAAACCGAACCGAATAAATCAAAATACTGAATAAATCGAACCATATAGTATAATTCGATTTGGTTCAGTTCGATATTTCGGTTTAATCGAATAGTGAACACCCTAATTGTCACAAATGGCCAGTTGGCACTGTTTTTAGAAAGGCAAGAGGGCAGAGATTCGAACTACATATAAAAACTTAAAAAAAAAAAAAAAAAATTGGGGGTGAAACTGATAAAATATTCTAAATTACATATAAAATTTACTATACCTAATAGTATTTTTAAAAATCTCGGGAGCAACTTGAACTCCCCCCCACCCCTAAAAATTAGAAAAAATATGTTGGGAGACGAAATTTATCAAATATTCCGAATTACATATAAAATTTATTATATTTAATATGTTGGGTAGGGATCAAGCCAGGAATTTAATGTTGGGGGACGAAATTGTAACAGTATTTCGAACTATATATAAAAACGTCAAAAAAAAATCTTGGGGGCGAAACTGATAAAATATTCTGAACTACATATAAAATTTATTATACATAATAGTATTTTTAAAAATATGGAGAGCAACTTGACCCCCCTTAAAAAATTAGAAAAAATATGTTGGGAGACGAAATTTATCAAATATTTCGAATTACATATAAAATTTATTATATTTAATAGGCTTTTTAAAAATTTCGGGGACCGCACCTATCTTCTTCGTCCCTGTTGGGGACGGACAGAGACGTATTAATAGGGGCGAAATATAAATAGAAATATATGGGGCTTAGGGGGAGGGGAAAGGAATGGGGGCGAGAGAGATGTATTTAAAGGATTTATAAATAATAATAAAAAAGGCTTCATCTGTTTATAGTGATTTATTTTTCTAAAATATATAAATATATAATATTACTATTGTGTCGTAGTATTTTTTTTTTTTTGCTAAATAAAAATTTATTAATTAATCATAAAATAGCCAAAGTCATTACAATTAAAAGATAAAACGCAATTACAAGAAAAATAAAAGTTATACAATGGTGTAAACACCATGATAACAGATAAAAGTCCATACCCCGGACCAGGTAAACAACACAAAAAACGGTAAAATAAATAAATACATGATAAAACTCTTCGCAACAGCTTCTCCGAGATATTGAAACAGCAGTAGCAAGCACAGTTTCATCACCTTTCTTAGAAATCAACAATCTACGAGGCCATGGGCGTATCAACCGTCCCATAGATTGTCTCGGAAATATGATGAAAAATGAGAAAGGACCCAGAGCAACTCCAAATTTAAAGATAAACTCCACATCTGAAAAATGTCGTATATTTCAAAGCATACAAATATGAGCTTTGAAAAAGTTATACTGTACCAAATATCATTTCACTCGATGTAGGCATAAAACTTGTACTCTCATGTGATGAATTAATAATTGCTTCCTATGAGTTCTCAAATATTTGATTAAGACAAGAAATTCAAACGAAAAACATGTCCTAATGAATCCCATGTTTTAAATAAATTATCCATGGACAGAATTGCAAATTGGTATTGACTTATTGCTAGTGTTATTTTTGGGATTTTTTCCACTAATTTTCTCCTATTGCAAAATAATGAAGAAATGCAGTTAGAACTTAGACATCACAATCAATGTGCAAAAAATATATAACCAAAACAGGTATCCAAGAATACAATTTTTTTCCAATTACTGTATATAAATATCATGCACACAAATCGTAGGTACACAAATAGAAGATTTTGATATTAACATTCAATGCACAATATATGGTTTTGACCAAGACTAAGGCCTATAACAGAGTGGTTATAAATTCGAATTTCCTCCCCACTTCTTGAATTCTTAATTTTTTTTGTAATAGATAGGTCTCCTTCCCTTTACACTAATCTTACTAGATTTTTTATTTATTTATATTTTGCATATAAATATAAAATTCTTATATTTATTTTTTTTATATAAATTGGTTTGAAAAACCAAACAAAAAATATCAGAGTATAGTATCATTTTTCACTTATGATATTTAATATTTTCTTAACAATTAAATTTGTTCCCGGATCATTAGACTAGTATATATATATATATATATATATATATATATATATATATATATATATATATATATATATCACCGGTGTGAGTCCTCTGAATACTTGGATGTTTAAAAAACGACAAATGGCCATTAACGAATCATCCTACTAGTTAGGCCTGCAAACGGGTCGGATTTTTATCCGTATCCTACTCGAATCCGATTTTATTTTTAAGATATGGTAAGAACTCTAGACCCATATACCCGCATCCGAATCCGAGTCCGTATAAGAGTAATAAAATGGTTACGAATATGAAATATAAAAAATCGTATCCGTTAAACCCGAATCCGTTTCAGGTAAAACAATATATATATTCCCTAAAACAATATATTTTACATGATTTATAGGATTTAGGACTTTTTTGTAATATAAGTATTTTATAGGATTTATGTGATAATTATTTATATTGCAATTTTAGTCCTGTATATATATACATTCTTAATGGTTAAGAGATAACAACCATAACATCACAGCCTCTTCTTCTTCTCTCTCTCTCCCCCGTTACCTCTTCTACCTTCTCCGACGCCGTTCCATTTCTTTCCTTTCTTCCCTCTTCTTCTCTCTCTCTCTCTCTCTCTCTCTCTCTCTCTCTCTCTCACCGTTTCCTCTTCTACCCTCTTCGGCGCCTACTCCTCGCCGCTGCTCCTTCCTGTCACCGTCACCGCCGCAGGCATATTCAGTTGCGTGTAAAGTATTTTTCTTCCGTTGGTTATCGTTTACAAATATATTTTCTATTGATTCATTATTTATATTTTCTCATATTGCAGCAATTTGTATGAGATAATCTTTACAAGTTCAAGAATCGTAGCATTTTGTCAAAGTGGTTTAGTTGGATTTGTTTTGAGGATTCATAGTTATTCAAGCGTTGTATATTTTGAACTTTAAACAACAATATGATTATGTATTGTATTATATTATATTTCGTAGAATTATTTGTGGATTATAGTATAATTGGACTTTTTGAAACGGGTTTTACCATATCCGTATTCGGATCCAAATCAGCGGATCTAGTAATACATATTTTGGATTCGCTAGGATATGGATACGGATATGGTAGAAAAAAATAAAAAATGGATATGAATCCGGAATAGACAATTTCGTATCCGTTTGTAACCGTTTGCAGGCCTACTACTAGTGGCGGTGGTTGCTAAATGTGAAGATCCATTACTAATAACATATGCATGCTTTTAAAAATTAATCTGTAGTAACAAATGATATTACTTTGGGAAGAAGGTTAACAATGCTCTGGTAAATCATGATTCATGAATCTTCGACCGATAGGTAATATGATAATATGAAATTTAAAAGGTATATTTATTCCAGTTTAAATTAAATACTAATTTTTCAATGCAGAGTGAATAGGAATGTGAGTGTTACGTCATTAAATTTGTGGAGGAAAAAGTATTAATATAATTATTATTTTTTCAATTGTATTTCAAATTAAAGAAAATACTTTAAATTTTAGCTTAAATCAAAGTGAAGCATTCAGGAAAGAGGGTGTAGTCTTTAAAATTTGTAACAAGATAAACATTTTAAGAAGGAAATAATTAACTAAAATCCTTTATATTTTAAGAAGGAATGAAGACATGATTTTATAACCCGTTAAATCCTCTAAAATATCACGTCTTCATTTTGTATCTCCTTCTCCATTCAACTAATAATAACTTGTCATGTATTGATTTTTTTAGATTCTACTTGAAATTATAATTTTTTAATTAAAAATTAAAACATAGTATTTTTTTTTGATGGAATAGAAAACTACGACATATAGAGACAAGATTTCTACCGCTATTTATTAGACGCCATGGCTGAAGAATGCAAATTGCAATATATTGCAGCTTCAAAGTTTATTTGGATTTTGTAGAAATGCAGACATTCCTTATTCCTTTTGTATCCTTCCTTAATTTCTAGACACGAATACAAGAAAGTCAAGTACGAGGAGGATCATATAATATAATGAAATTAGGTCCCACGTCCTACATTTACTTCACTTCCCATAACAAATTACAGCCAAATCAATAATTTGCGGCATAGTACTTATCCATATACGGAGTACCTATATTCCATAATATAGATGGTTGGTTGGTAAATTTCTCTACAAATTTGGAATGTCTTCAAATTCAGCCCCGAGTACCGGACAAAGTAAGAAATTATATGTTTGAAAGTAAAAATTACAACATATCAAATTATATATAAAAATTATAAAAAAAAATATTGAGAGTGAACTTGATCAAATATTTTGAACTACATATGAAATTTACTAAATCTAATAGAGTTTTTAAAAATCTCAAATCTAAAATCGTCCATGCCAACCACTAAATAATATAACTCAGCTAAAATTCCAAAATTAATAGGGTCACCAGTTACAATATTATTTGTATCAATATGTGTTGTAGGTGTTGGTTTATGTGTGGGGGAACTATGAGTATTGAGTCTAGTTTCAAGGGAAAAAAAATTTATGTTCTCGTTTTGTGTTCCGTTCTCTATCTCCACGAATAAATACGTATTTATATTTTTCCTACGGATTTCATTATTTTTTTAAAGATAATTTTTTTAATTAAAAAATTTAATATATGTCAATTTCTTATTAATGGATTAGAGACTGGGATACCGAACATGATAGAGCATTCCTACCCGTTTGAAGTTCTTATTGTACACAAAAAGGCGATACCCACACCCCAGGGCCCCCATCACCCGATCCGACAGGCATTGTGGAGGATGTAAATCAAGGCGACCCAGCGGTTCGATTGGTGGGAGGTCTTGTCTTAGCCCACCGCAAGAAGCCACCCCCACATTGGAGGGTTGAAACTTCCACACTGCGACTGCCAAAATTCAAAACTGCGCCCTTATACACAATCTACCACCCTCGAACCAACTGTGCTACCCTTGAAGTTCTTCTAATCCTATAAATGTGCACTCTCTATATATACTTGGCACTTGGCACTTGGCACAAGAAGAAGTAGTAGTGAAATACAAGAGAAAAAATTTAAGAGAAATTGGCTGGTTCCTCTCCTTCCTAGCTAACACCACTAAATTTTCTAACATTTGAATCATGGCACTGTCAAAGCCTCCGTTTTCACTTTTATTTATTACTTTCCTATCTCTATTCGCTGTAATGAAAAGTGATGTTCTATCTCCAACATTTTACAAAAGTTCTTGTCCTGAAGCCACGTTAATTGTTCAAGCAGCAGTCAGTTTTGTAGTAGCCGAGGAACCTCGCATGGGGGCTTCGCTACTCAGACTTCATTTCCACGACTGCTTCGTAAATGTATGATTTTCCACTTCTTTTTTCCATGAATTCTACTGCTTATGTTTGCTGATTTTGTGATTTACGAACCAAAATGATTGTACTTTTAATATTCATTATTTTCTCTTTGGGGTTTTTACTTGAAAAGGGCTGTGACGCTTCCGTCCTTTTAGACGATGAGGAAGGCGAGAAAGGCGCGATCCCTAACAACAACTCTTTGAGAGGTTTTGATGTCATTGACAACATCAAAACACAATTGGAGGACTTATGTCCAAGAGTTGTATCATGTTCTGACATTCTAACACTCGCAGCTCGCGACTCTGTTGTTGCGGTAAGAAATTATTTACTTTTGTTAGTTTACTAAAAAGTTTTAACTTTTCTGATTATTATTTTTCTTTTTAGTTGGGCGGCCCCAACTGGACTGTGGCATTAGGGAGAAGGGACGCAATTGTCGCAGCGAATAAAGATGATGTATCTTTAAACATTCCATCCCCGTTCTCAAATTTAAGCACTCTAATTTCAGATTTTTCAAAAAAAGGCCTTACAATCAGAGAAATGGTGGCCCTCTCAGGCAATAACCTCGTTTTCATTATAGGCAAAATTTAATCTTTCTCCATATATATATATATATATATATATATATATATATATATATATATATATATATATCATTTTATCTATTAGATTTTCATTTTAAATTTTTTTCTTTCCCAAGCAGGAGCTCACACCATAGGTGAAGCCCATTGCCGCGCGTTCAGAGGCCGACTCTACAATGACACCAATCTGAACTCAACATTGGCGGAGAAACTAAGGCTAAAATGTCCCAGGATCGGAGGCAATGACAATCTTTCTTCATTAGATACAAACGGTGATCCAAACACTTTTGGCAGGGCATATTTCAGTAATTTGAAGAGCCAAACGGGACTTCTGCACTCAGACCAGGAGCTCTTCAATGGAGGAGGAGGACCCACTGATGCTTTGGTGATCACCTACAGTTCAAACTCCAGAGCTTTTTTCAGAGACTTTGCAAAAGCCATGGTTAAAATGGGAAACCTTGGCCCTCTGACGGGTACCATCGGCGAGATCAGGGAAAACTGTAGAAGACGCAATTAGAAATTCCTAGGTTTAATTGTTGCAAATTTTAACGGTATGGCTAGTAGTGCAGTGTGATTATATAACAATTACAATAATTTCGTTACTGCAGAATGATTAGTGTGTTACCTTGGTGAAATATATTTTACTTGGATTTAGTTAAATATATTTCTTTTCGTTGGATGATTCGAAATATTTATCTTGAGATTTAGAGCCTCAAGCTTTAATAACACACATTCATACCACCACTCTGTTTGTCTGAAGCTTGTATTTGTGCTTCCCCTGTGTTCCCTTGAATCTAGTGGACACACAATAATCTGCTAAATTGGTAAAATACTCTTCTGTGGGCTTTCTACGGGTAAAACATCTTTAAGTTTTGCTCATTCCAAGAGCGGACAGTATCTTTAAGACCCACACACTACCACCTCAGTCTGGCTCCTATGTGGAATAGCTTTTTTCCCGTACATTCGGGATTTAATAGTAATTCACTTAAAGATATAATTTAATTAGATTTGGTATTGGAATTAAATTAGAAATCATAATAGGTTTAGGAGAGTTATCATGATTTAATTAAAATGAAGAATAAAAGGGAATAGGGTTTTACGGGGGTAGGGGATAGATAACCAAAATCACATAACATAAATAATAAATAGAAATAGAAATAGGAAAGGGGGAGCAGCAAGAGGGTTTGGGAATCGTTCCTAAGTGAGAGAAAGAGAAACGTGGGCCTGGGGAATACAAGGGTCACGGCTGTTAGTGGGCAGCCGCAAGGAAACTCAAACTTTGAGGGAGCATTACTCGTCCGTTTCCAGCCTATAATATACCTATTTGAAGGCGATCGAATAAGCTTTGAGTGATCGTAGACTGCACGTTATTCCGAGTCTTGAGCAAAAAGTTATATCTTCGAAAGTAAGATTGTACAGTGCAGATTTCGATTTTCCTGTTATCTATTGTCTTCGTAAGAGGTAAGGACCCCCTACGTCTTTTAATTCTCGCATTTAATCGTTTATAATCAGTGAATATTGCTGAGTTACTGTTTTGGGACTGATTGTGTGTCATATATTGCATTAAATTGTGGAATTTATATGTCAATTGCCTGAATGGAATTTATTATTTTCATTATCGCATGAATTGTTTTGGGGTTGGATTAAATGCTTTATAACCTTATTCGTTATTTGATTTAATGTTTTATTATACTTAATTTTAAGTGATATAAATGTGGTTAAGTGATAATATGATTTGCGGGTCGTTAAATGCCTATTTTATGAACTTGTCTAAATGTTTATCGCTTGGGTCATCCTAGTTGGTTCTTGTCGTTCAGTAGTGCCCTAGGATCGATTGATTAGCAGGATTCATTCGATTATCGAGTAGTGAAACATCTAGGGCCTTAACCTGATGAGGAGATCATTGGGACTGTAACGATTTTGTGGAGGCCCTGTGGTGATGATGATACAATACATAAAATGGATCCTTAAACCTTGGAC
Source organism: Vinca minor (assembly GCA_026122235.1). Classification (NCBI taxonomy): domain Eukaryota; kingdom Viridiplantae; phylum Streptophyta; class Magnoliopsida; order Gentianales; family Apocynaceae; genus Vinca; species Vinca minor. The sequence continues at coordinate 1,697,316 of JAOCZM010000100.1, read as the reverse complement.
CCTTAGTTCAGGGGGGTCATACTGAACCCACGTGTTGAAACATCTTGGGTCGTCCTAGTTTGGACTATAACTAGGGCCGGTACAGTCATTGTTGATTAATAAGTGAATAGACGATTGATCTCGAATGGCAGGATTTAGTGTCATATCGGTAGTGATGTTCCTAGTGTCTAAACTATGTTGTGATGGAGTGTATTGTGTTGGTAAAGTGTGGTGCTTTGCATACATTCGATTGTGAAAGCGTTTACATGCGAATAATGTGATTACTTAGCTTACTTGTTGTTTCAACTTGTATTTTGAGAATGTGTTATGTGCCTGCTTTTGTTTATTATTTGTGAATATCTAGTCTCTACTGAGCACCGTAGCTCAGTCCATCCGCTTATTGTGCAGGTGATGACGAGTACATTGATGGTATTGATAGAGCTTGGGAAGGGGAACAGGAAGAGTGATACATAACCGGCTTTAGTTAGAGATTTAGTTCTTTTATTCGTAGAACTATTTCATTTATAAATTGTTGGACCTTTTTTATTTATAAATGAATTTCCTTTTAGTAACTCTGTTTGTCGGCTTTGGTGTTTCATCAACCAATTTGACACTGCCATGTCATCGACGCTGGTTACGGGGTGTGACATTTTTATTTGGAAGTTCAAAGCTGTCGATTTAAATTTTAATTTTTTAGACAAAAAGACTAAGTGCACCAAATAAAAATTGTCATATAGTTTCTAAACTCGCTTTCTGAAAGATAAATTATTTTTGAACTCAGAATGCCAATTTGCCTTATTATTATAGAAAATAGCAATTTATTATTCTTAACAATAGGCCCTAGATTTACATACAAGATCCTAGTAAAATGTGCTTTAGATGCACGTGGCTCCAAGTTAATGCCAAATAATACATTTACCGCTTATTCCCTAGCTATTACGAAAACAATTCATCTTTAGAATGTGTTGTAAGAATAACTTTCAATTAAACATACTCTTTTTTATTTTTTTTAATTATTCTGTTACTTTGGAAATTGAAATCGAGGGAGTATTGAATGTCTTTTTTTTCAAAAAATATATTATAATACATTTAGTAAAAAGAATTCAACGAAGTAATTTTCAATGTAAATTTTAAATATACTCATATAGTCTAAATCTAATACTGAAAATTTTCAATAAATTTGGCCTTATCAAGAATAGAGTAATACTATTGAATATTTATTGTTGAATCTAGACAATTCAATCATTTGTTCATGTTCATTGCCCTAAAGTAACAATTAATTTTAAATGGTTGTCAAAAAAGATTTCCACCTGCCAAGACGATTTGACTTTAAATGACCAAAATACCTTTTGAGTGAATATTAGTATCTCTCAATTAATTCCCCTCTCTAATATTTTCTTACTTAACTATTCACATATAATATCTAATTTTCTCTCTTATCCAAAAAAATCAGCTCAATATCTCTAATATTTTATTCTCTAATTTATTCTCACTCAATCACTAACTTTCTCTCTTATACCAGTAGAAGATCACAAATAAGAGAAAAAAAACCAAGCAAACACTATAAAAATTTCTAGTACTCTAATATATTGATCTTTTTTAACAGATGAAGTAAGTATTGACGATAATTAAACCTGTAGCGAGCACTATAAATTTACAATTTTTTGTATTGCTTATTTGTTCTAATGAATGGAAAATTTAGACCATGCATTTATTTTAGTTTATATCGTTTTTTTTTTTTGCGAACTTCTAACACTATAATAGAGAGAAAATTAAAGATTAAGTGTGAATATATTAGAAATGAAAATATTGGAGAAATATTTTGCTGATTCTTTAGATAATAAAGAGAAAATTAGAGATTAAGTGTGAATAGATTAGGGAAGAAAATATTAGAGAGAAATTAATTGAGAGAGTTTAATATTTATTAAAAAGGATATTTTGGTCATTTGAAGATAAATTGCCTAAGACAGAGAAAATCTTCTTTGACAATATCACTAGCCATTTTAAATAGAGGAAATAATTGCAATATCTAATTCATGATTGGTGGATATTTATTTATTGTATTTATTCGATTGTCGTTTTCTAAATTTGGCTAAACCGACGAATATAACAATCATTCTGGAATGGAGACAACAATTTTAAATGGTGCAGTTGCTAAATTTTTCTAGGAAACACATTAAATAAATTCATCCAAACCATTTATTGATAATAATGCCTCGTAACTGAGGTGGGAAAATGGTATTTATCACATTATACGCCCAAGGATCATTGATTGAGAAACCCCTGAGCAATTTTTCCGTTTGCTCCTTTTGGAAAGAACAAGCCTGGAACGTTCTCTTTGCCAGTGCCATATACAATTCTTAGTATCTCCGCTGGAGTTCTTTCATAGGAAAGGGAGTAAGCATTAGCAGATAAGACATTGCTTTTAGTCTTATTCTCCGCACCTAATTCAATCGGGATTCGAAGACTTTCATCCTTGTTTCCACATCCACCAAGATTGTTCCTAACCTTTGAAATAAGTGCGGTAATATCTCGAACTGAAGCATAAAAAGGCGGAGCTAATTCATCAGCATATGCATTAAGATATGCTCTGATAACTGCATCTTGTCCAGATTCAACTCCTAATAATCCTGCCAGAAGCTAAAAAAGGATACAAAAACATGTCAAATTATTAAAATTAAATAACTTGTCATAATCTAATAATAATTCTTGGCTAACTTACCCTCTTACTCTCATAGCCCACGAGGTGGGGATTTGTGCCAACATAACCTACTAAACCAATGTATGGAAGTGCGTAAGATGCAAACATGTATGCGAAAGTGTTTGAATAAGGATCAAACGCGTTAAAGAATGACGAATTATTGATAAGTTTAGCAAAGTTTATTGCACTGAGATCCAACTGAGGCCTCGGAAAGAGGCCCACTTTGTCCTTAAGAGCCCTAGAAATCACAAAAAAATTGACAAAACGAAACATAAAGTGAGACTACAACATAAAATAAATTGGAAAAATAAATCATATTGTAGATAATTATTATTTTCATTTTCTTTTGATGCCCTGCTGGTATTATTTATTAATAGAAAAGTCAAACCTAAGATGACCGACTTCTTGATAGGCAAATTCTACAATAATTTTCTCTACGTCGGGATCAAGGTTTGCTTTCTTAACACCAATAGGAGGAGGGCCTCCGCCCGTCAATTCTGGAAAAGCTTTATCAAGTCCATATCCTAAGCCACCCCACAAGAACCATTCGGCTTCCAAGTATTCCAAGTTAACTGCAAATTGCAGCAAATCAATGTCTTCCTTTGCAATAGGAATGGAGTCAGATGATTGTTTCATATCACAAGTTGGAGAGGAGAATGAACTATAAACGTTGGTATACAGTAACACAAAAAGGGCAAGCAAAAATGAAAATGCTGCATTTGAAGCCATTGTTGAAAGTTAGAGAATATTTTAGATGTAATATATTCAAATTTCTGCATGTATTTATAGGATGATTTGTGTTTCAAATTAAACTTTGGTGCATGAATAATTTTTATTCAATCTAAAAAAATCAATTAGCCTTGAATAAGTTCATGAAGAAAAAGAAGGAAAATCTAGGAATACTAATACTTCTCCATTGTGGTGAAATCAAGAAAGGAAATAAGAGAAACTATGGAAACTTATTTTGCTAGAAGATTAAAAGAAATACATAAAAAAAAATGTAGTTACCAAATTACGACAAATAAATAAATCACACATAATAATTATTAAAAATAGGATATCATGCCAAGTTAAAAAAGCATGTGAATAATTTTAGTCTAAAACGAATCATGTATTACCTAAATCATTAAAATAGTGCGTGAACAATTTTATATTCACTATATCGTGCGTATCTATAAATACCACCATGTTTTCATTGTGTTTATCTTCTAATACTACCATGTTTATGAACCAAATAAATAAGTAAATTCACACAATAATTATTATTATTAATAAGATATCATGCCAAGTTTAAATAAGCATTGAATAACTTTAGTGCGAAACGAATTATATATTACCTAAATCAATAAAATAGTGCGTGAATAATTTTATATTCACTATATAGTGCTTATCTTCTAATACTACCACCACCCATATTGTTGTCTTTTATTCTACTATTGAATTGAACCTTCTTACATGGTCTTAATTACTCTTGCCAAAGTAGTCTCACTTATCACTAGATATATAGAACAAATTATTTCAAAAATAGGATATGAACACATTCATTTTTCAAAGCAAATATATATAACATTTGAATCATGACACTGTCAAAGCCTCCGGACCTGGTTAAAACTAAAATGATTGTATCAATAATATTCATTATTTTCTCTCTTGAGTTTTTACATTAAAATAGTTGTGACGCTTGCTTCCGTCTTTTTAAATGATGAGGAATGCGAGAAATGTGCGATCCCTAACAATAACTCTTTGAGAGGTTTTGATGTCATTGACGACATCAAAACACAATTGGAGGACTTATGTCTAGGAGTTGTTTCATGTTCTGAGATTTTAACACTTCAGCTCGTGACTCTTTTATTGCGGTAGTAAATTGTTTATTTTTGGTTAACCATTTGTAATTATAAAAAGTTTTAATTTTCTGTTATTTTTTTCTTTTTAGTTGGGCGGCCATAACTTTTACGCCCGTTGGGCAATTGCCCCCGAGAGGGAGAGAGAGGAGAGTACCCTACATAGGGAGATTGTAGCATGTTCCATGCATGGGGAGAGAATTTAGCCCCATAAGGAGGAGAAATTATTTGCCTCACTTGAAGAGATATGAGAATCGAACACGGGACCTCTGACCCGTGTTCGAGTAGCCTTAACTTGATTGTGGCAATAGAGGGAAGGGACAACCGTCACAGCTAATCAAGATGACGATGAGGAATGCAAGATGACGTCTTTAAAAACATATATTACCTAAACCAATAAAATAGCGCGTGAATAATTGTATATTCACTGTATAGTGCTTATCTTCGTCAATGCATGCTTTTTCCTTTCTATTTTTTTTCCCATCAATATCCACCGATTATATTATATGTGGGGTGTGCTCGGAAAAGGTTTGGTTTGATTTTGAGTTTGGTTTGGTCTCACTTTTAGAGGGAAATGCTCAAAATTTAGCCTCTAAAATAGACGGGAGCAATTCAAATTCAAATTTTTTTTCTTCAAATAATCGTTCAATTCCAAATTTTGGCCTCTAAAATTGTCAAGAAATGTACAAATTCCAAATTTTTGAAGCCAAAATTTAGAATTGGACGATTATTTGAAGAAAAAAAAATTCTTGAAGAAAAAGAAGGAAAATCTAGGAATACTAATACTTCTCCATTGTGGTGAAATCAAGAAAGGAAATAAGAGAAACTATGGAAACTATACTTTGCTAGAAGATTAAAATAAATACATAAAAAAATGTAGTTACCAAATTACGACAAATAAATAAATAAATCACACATAATAATTATTGAAAATAAAAAAGGCATGTGAATAATTTTTGTCTTAAACGGATCATGTTTACCTAAATCATAAAATAGTGCGTGAATAATTTTATATTCATTATATCGTGCGTATCTACAAATACCACCATATTTTCATTGTGCTTATCTTCTAATACTACAATGTAATTATGAACCAAATAAATAAATAATTCACGCATAATAATAATTATTAATAATAAGATATCATGCCAAGGTTAAATAGGCATGTAAATAACTTTATTCCGGAACGAATTATATATTACCTAAATTAATAAAATAGTGCGTGAATAATCTTATATTCACTATATTGTTGTCTTTCATTCTTCTATTGAATTGAACCTTCTTACATGGTAAAGTTGTCTTACTTATCACTAGATATATAGAACAAATTATTTCGAAAATAGGATATGAACACATTCATTTTTCAAAGCAAATATATATATATATATATATATATATATATATATATATATATATATATAACATTTGAATAGTGGCATTGTCAAAGCCTTCGGACCTGGTTAAAACCAAAATGATTGTATCAATAATACTTCATTATTTTCTCTTTGGCTTTTTACTTGAAAAATCCGTCTTTTTAGACGATGAGGAATGCGAGAAAGGCGCGATCCCTAACAATAATTCTTTGAGAGGTTTTGATGTTATTGACGACATCAAAACACAATTGAAGGACTTTTGTCTAGAAATTGTGTCATATTCTGACATTTTAATACTCGCAACTCTGTTGTTGCGGTAATAAACTATTTATTTTTGATTAATTATTTATTGTGGCAAGATTTCACCCCCCCCATTTTCCCTCCATTTTTTGCTAAGTAACAAATTTCTAGAAAATAATAATTTCTTTAACTACTCTAATTAACCATTTTGACTTGCACTTTTTTTTTAATTAAGTTTTTGTTTTAAGTATTAGTAACATAAAGCTTGTTAGTTTTAATGTTTTATTAGGTTTGTTTTATTTTTATATTTTTAAAAAAAAATTCTTGTTGTATTTTATTTTCTTTATTTATCTTGTCCTATTGTTTGAATATTTTGATTGTACTTCTTGAATTTGATTTTCCAGATAATAATTATATTGTTTTAATCATTGAATCTCTTTTTTCTTCCTCTTCCATATTCTCCGACTCACCACTCCCATGTGTGAAGCCCAACCGACGTCGTGGGACTACGCGTCGCATCCTCCAAGCCTAGCCAACACCACCACCATCTCTCGTCTAAATTAGAAGAAACTAGCACCTTAAAAGTACTATAAATTACTACCGCTAAAAAAAAGACGAGCCAAAAGGACCTATGACTTTCTTAAATTTATCTGCAGAATGAAAGAAAAAAAAAAACACCCTTCTACTGCTGCTGCTTCTTCTAATTATTATTTCTTTAGTTCCAATTTTAATACAACAGAAAATGCGATGAACCGTATAGTACTTTAATTTTGCGACATTGTAACTATTTTATTTTTGTTTCAATAGCCATATCTAGAGGTAGCATTTGTATCTTGGTTGGAAAATTAATCCTATATGAAATTTTGCAGGCATGACGGGCTTTGACTTTATCCAATGAACGATACAACCAGGTGTTGGGATAGCGGAACACTCCAAACAACAAATTATAATGGAAACGAAAAGAAAGCAGAAAAATAACACAAGAATTTTAATGTGGTTCGGCCTCAACGCAAACCTACATCTACGACCCTGGAGGGTACAAACTTTCACTATGTAATTTTTGAACGGAATAAAATTACAAACCCTCTTCTAAAACTCCAAGTCTAAACACTCACAAGACTCAAGGAGTTGGTACAAATAAACTCAACACTAAGTGGGTCTATTTAGAAGGCCTTTTGTCTTGACCTTTTTCTTTTCTAACCAACGTGGGGTTAGAGAAATATTACCTAACATATCCTCCCTTTTCTCAAATTCCCAAGTTACAATAGAATCAGAAAACCTAACTTTCTTCTCAGTCTTCGCGGTCTCCTTCTCTGTTCTTTCTCCAACTTTACTTCCTTGCTTCTTCAAGGAATGAGTATCAAGATGGTATAAATTCTTCCCTTTCTTCCTGCCTCGCATAACCAGACGGTTGCCTCTATACACTTTGCAGAAATTTCCAATTCCATCATACTTGTAACCCTTTGATGCCTATTCACCCAACGAAATTATGTTGGCACTCGAATCAGGTACAAATCTAACATTAGGAAGTACTTTTACCTCATCATTGTGGAATTTCAGGCGGACTCGTCCAACGCCCTCAACCTTCACCTTCGAGTTGTTGCCCACTTTGATGTAGCCAAAGTCTCCCATCTGCAAAGTATCAAAAACGTCTCGATCCTTGCAGATATGCACGTCAGCAGCATTATCCATAATCCAGTTTGAATGATTCTCAACAGTGTCATCCAAACATCTCGTCAAATATAAATCATCATAATCGTTGACCACATTTGTAGAGGAATCACATACCTTTGTCTTGCCTTTCATCTGTTCACGGAGATTTTTTAAATCATCCCCCATCTTTGGACAACGGCTTTGAAAATGACCAAGTTCCCCACAATAGAAGCACTCGACCTCGCTACAATCACCTCTCTGTCGAGATTTCCCTCTTCCTTGGTCACCTCTACTCTTGCTTCGATTCCTCCCTCTTCGAGAACTCTCTACAGCTAGTATTCGATCCTCCTCAGGGTATTCCTCGTTCATCATCTGTTGGTTCTCCTTCAAGGCTTTTGAAACCTAATTCAATTGCAGTGTGTTCTTTCCTGCCAACAGTGACTGCACCAACGATTTATAGGATTTCGGTAATGAAGCCAATAACAGCAACGCGTGTTCTTCATCCTTAATCTCTTCCCCTGCATTCTCAAGTCGAGATACTAATTCATTAAATTTATTAGTGTGATCAATAAGATTACCTCTTTCTTTCATTTTGAGTGAGTACATATCCATCTTCATCTTCAAACGGTTTGTCAAAATCTTCGAGGAATAATTATTCTCCAGAGTCTCCCACAACTTCTTTGGTGACGTCTCTCTCAACACCGTCATCTTGATTTGTGGAGCCAAAGCCAATCGAATTGTACTAACCGCCCTCTTCTTAATTGTAGCCCACTCATAATCTTTCATACCTTCTGGCTTTTCATCATCCAGAGCAGAATCAAGACCTTGCTGCACTAAATAGTCTTGAATCGTGCATTGTCATAAGGTAAAATCAATCTTTCCATCAAAGAGTGGAAATGGAACATCGCTCTTCATTGGCACAACGGTGTTTAAAGACTCCATAATTTAAACACTCTAACTTTAATTAAAATAACACCAAAATCTTAATTAAAGCAGCATCGAAAACTTACCCGCAAACTAAATCTGCAACTTCTTTCGTCTCTTCCCAAACCTGAACCTCGCGCTCTGATACCAGTTGTTGGGCAGCGGAACACTCCAAACAACAAATTATAATGGAAACGAAAAGAAAGCAGAAAAATAACACAAGAATTTTAACGTGGTTCGGTCTCAACGTAGACCTACATCCACGACCCCAGAGGGTACAAACTTTCACTATGTAATTTTTGAACGGAATAAAATTACAAACCCTCTTCTAAAACTCCAACTCTAAACACTCACAAGACTCAAGGAGTTGGTACAAATAAACTCAACACTAGGTGGGTCTATTTAGAAGGCCTTTTGTCTTGACCTTTTTCTTTTCTAACCAATGTGGGATTAGTGAAATATTACCTAACACCAGGTTTGGGGTAATTGAAGAAGAAGAAGAGAGAGATGGGGTGTGGTGGGGGTGACGTGAAATGTTAGGAGTAGGTTTCAAGGCGCACTTGACTGCAATATTGAAAGGCACCGTCAAAACTATATAGAAAAACGTGAATAGTTTGGGATTTGCATAATTATTTAAGAGGTATGGGTTGTTAATGTACCGAATAGTAGACGTTAATGATCGAATATAATATTGATGATATTTAAAGTCAAGTGTATATATCTAGCGTAGTTGACCAACCTTCAAAGTTAAGTCTTACAAAGAGTGGTGGAACATGAGTTCAATACCAAACAATTTATTTTTAGAGTTATTAATATATGATAAAGACTTTAGGGTTGTCAACTCACAACTCTTGAGGGACTTAGGGTAGAAAAATAAATAATTTATAGGGATTTTTGTGAGAACTTTTAGAAAAGATTCCTATTATATACCTTGCCGAATATTTTTAAAATTTTTTAATTTTACCCAAAAGTATATTTTACCTTTTTATGCCCATGATCAACGGTCAAATCATCGATTCTTATTTAACATCTTTATTCTTAAACTCTATAACTTATTTCATAACTGAAATTAGAATTTATTACTTAGATCATTCTCTCAAGTTCGATTTTTATTATAAAATAACATATTCCCCCTAAAAGGACTAATTGGTAACTAGAGGAATGATCTAGGTCGAATTATCGATTCTTATTTAGTGTCTTTAATTTTAAACTCTATAACGGTATTTTATAACTTAAATTAGAATTAGTTACTTAGACCGTTCTCTCAATTTCGATTCTTATCATTAAATGATTCATTTTGCCCCTAAAAGGAATACTTGGTAATTTGAGAAATGATCAACGGTCGAATCAACGGTTTTTAGTTAATGGCATTATTCGTAAACATTGTAATAAAATTTTATAACATCAATTGCAATAATTAAATACAATATACTTTCTCTATGTAAAATGACATTTGTACTCCTAAACTGACTAATTGGAAAATTGAGAAATAATCAACAGTCAAATTAACAATGTTTAGTTAATGTATTTATTTAAACGATATAACAATATTTTATAACTTCAAATGCAATAATTACATGTAACATACTTTATTTAAGTAAAATGACATTTGTGTCCATAAAATGATTTTATTGGTAAAACGAGACATGATCACCTGACGAATCAGTAATTCTTGGTTAATGTCTTTATTCTTAAATATTGTAACGAATTTTTTATTATTTCAATCGCAATAATTACATAAAAACATACTACCCATTTCGATTTTTAATCTAAAATGACAAATGTGCCCCCTAAAATGACTAAATTGAAAAATGGCCAACGATCGAATCAACGATTATTAGTTAATATTTTTATTCGTAAATCCTGTAATCACATTTTATAACTTAATTTAAAATAATTACTTAGACAATTTTCTCAATTTCGATTCTTATTGTAAAATGACATTTTTGCCCCTAAAAAGACTACTTGGTAATTTGAGACATAATTCAAAATAACTATTTACGAGAAGTTAAATATATTGGAAGGGATAGTATCATCCGACCAAAATCGGTCACTTGACAAAGATCATGCCGATCTGAGTGAGGAATTTTTTTTTTTTTTTTTGCTAAATAAAGATTTATCCATTAATCATAAAATAGCCAAAGTTATTACAATCAAAAGATAAAACGCAATTACAAGAAAAATAAAAGTTATACAATGGTGTAAACACCGTGATAACAGGTAAAAGTCCACACCCCAGACCGGGTAAACAACACAAAAAAGGTAAAATAAATAAATACATGATAAAACTCTTCGCAACAGGTTCTCCGAGATCTTGGAACAGCAGTAACAAACTCAGTTTCATCACCTTTCTTAGAAATTAACAATCTACGAGACCATTAGCGTATCAACCGTCCCATAGATTGTCTTGGAAAGATGATGAAAAATGAGAAAGGGTCCAGAGCAACTCCGGGTTAGGAAAATTTGTTTATACACTTTAATATACTCTTTATAATAACAAATATAATGACCTAACTAAGACAACGAAGCACAATTAATGCGGTAATATATATATATATATATATATATATATATATATATTCGCCCGACTCCACTACCACCATGATCATCTTCTCCACCATAATCAACATCACGACCTTCACCAAAAAAATGACAAATATATCCACAAAATTAGACCAAGAAGTCACAACCAATCAATTCATGAAAATCCATTGGAAACTCGAACTATTTCTGGTGCTCATAACTAAACCCAGATGTCAAATCCCTCCAAATTGCTACCTTAAAAAAGCTTCATTTTTTTTGGGTTCTCTGGTCGAGTCTTCTCCCAACCAATCAATTCGGGTCGGGTCTTTTCATCCCAACCATAACCACCATCCAAAAGCTTCTAATCCAAATCAAATCGGATTTCACCATTCATTTATTTTTGTTCTATGGAATATCTTTGATTATTCCCGTTTCCACCTCCCCGGATAAAAATTAGCTTTTGGAATTTAATTTATATTTACTTTTAAAAAATTCCAGATCGAATTTTTATACATGAGAATCAAATTTTTTGTCTTGGTGTTTTAGTTGCTTAAGGCTTGATTTGTCTTCAGTAGTTATTGCCAAGAGTTGTTCAAGGACTCTTTGATATATGGAGGGATTATTTTTTGATTGCTAATCATGGTGGGGATGAGGAAGAACATGTGGATTTCTGCAACTTTGCTGGTAATAGTAATACAGAAATTTTGTTCTTCAAAAAATGTACAGATCCCCGAAAAATTGGGTTGTAATTGATTCTTTGCATATTTTTGTAATGCGATAAAATTGAATCTGCAACAGAAACACGAAAATAACGCAACAATGTAATTTTTATTAATCAAATCAAGTGAGTTACAATATCTGGAAGGACTCCAATTTAGTTGGAATGATCCTCCGATTCTCTTCTTCTGAATTTGTTTTATCCTAGCGTTTGAAGACTTGATCTTGATTTAAATATGATTTGATTCTAAGCGCCGAACCTTCGATTCCACAAAGCCGTTATGCCTTCCCGAGTTTTTGTCGCGAAGAACGCCTTTGAAGATTGTTGAAGATTTCTTGAGAGCTTTTGTCAGTTGGAGTCTGTTTGTAGCTTCCAAATGATATTTCTCTGTCCTTTTTTTCGTCCTTTAAGCCTTGGGGAAGACCCATATTTATAGGCATAAATGAGGGCTAGAGTTACTTATTGGGTTAAGCAACCCACTTATGTTGTGTTGACCCATTCTTTATTTGGGTCGGCCCAATGTTTAATCCATTATCTTAATGGACCTCTATTTAACTTAATATTTTGGGCTTGCATTTCATTAGCCCAATTGAGTTTGATCCACTATTTTCCTTTAGACTTTATTTCAAGTGGATATGGACTTGTTTAAACATGATTTATTTAATATGGCCCAGTTGTAGTGGTCCAATATTTAATCATTATTTATTAAATTCAAGTAGCCCAGACGAATAATATTTATTTATTAGTCTGGATTAAAGAAATTTAATAACTTGAAATTCACTTGTCTACAATTTTATGAGTAAATAGGAAATGGGTTCTGCTAAATTATTTTTGGTGTTGGCACAAAACTCCCATTAATAGACTCTTCAAAGGAGAATATGGTGATGGTGGAGAGAAGAATATGAAAATGGTAGAGATAGTGGTGATGGTCGAAATGATAGGGTCAGGTGAGGCAGGGGACCGGAGAGTGGAGATGGTGGATCGGGTCATCTAATATGGTTTGGGGAAATGGTTTTTGTTCTAACAAACTTGAAGAAAATGCTAGATTAGTGTTCATTCAAGCTTGAAAAAGTTTATCAAGATTCAAGATTTAGTTAATGTGGTTGGAAAAAATTAAGTAAAATGATATTTTTTGGAGATAAGATGTAAAAGTTAATTGGATTAATTTTTTGGATTATGAGTAGTTAGTTGTGTATAATTAATTTCAATTAAAAGTTTATACATCTCCCAACAAAAGTTTTTAATTAGGCTTAAATTTAAAATTTGAAATTTAAATCCGTTAAAAAAATTCTATTAGAGTCCAAGTTAAACTTGAATTGAATGATAGACAATTTCCCATGCCTATATAAAGTAGAGCAAGCCGCAGCAATAAAGACATCCAATCATTCCATATCTTCTTTTTTTTTGCACCGTGAATCAAAGGTAAGAACGTCTGTTTTTTTTTTTAGTCACTGGACACCAAAAAAAAAATATATATATATCAAAAGGCAACGTTTTTTTCATAGTAACTTTTTTGAAGCCTGCCGTGTCAAAAAAAAAAGGCAAGACTCAATTAATTTTAACCTATGCTTCTCAATTAGATTGAGACTGGGGTAGGATGATGTAATCCATCGCCCTTGGCAAATTGGTGAATTAGTCCTTTGTCGTTTTCTTTTTCGTATTCCTTCCGTTGAAATTGAAACTGTGGCTGTGGTTAAGCCTGCCAAATTTGCCTGCCATTATAAGTACTTTTTTTTTTTTTTTAAAACTCAACGGCAAGAATAAAGATTGTATATTATATTTAATTGAGTTGATTTCCTTTTGGATCATGAATCAAAGGCAAGAATATTCTTTTTTTTTTTTTTTATGCCTGATAATCTCCAACTCTGCAGAAATTATATTATATTGTGTCTCTGGAAGGTCTCCAATTTTTTAGACTAACAATATAATTAATTTTAGGACTGCAATCAAAGGAATCATGGTAATCTTCAAAGACTTAGCTAAGGATGGCTTGGATTACTTATTCATCCTCAAGCGCGAGGGAGAATCCTTGGAGCGAGCATTTAAGCTTCCCGTACACACTCCGATGCATGGACGCTTTGCCCCAAAATTAGCACTTCCGCTAGAATCCGACCTGCAGGAATGGTCGGTCAAAGTTGCTCGGGAAGATGGAAGCCCGTCTTATTCTTTGCAAAGCTCTATTCACACAAGTGAACGGAGGCTTTGAAACACTCGGGAGGCGAATCATAGCTGGATCCGCATATTGGACCTGTGCATTGAGGCTTAATGGAGAATTTGGCTTTGTCCCAATGTACTGGGAATGGCTTGAGGAAGTACTTGGTCGCAGTCGGAAGCTATTGAACAATTCCGAGATGTACCAGGCATTGTTTGCATCGCTTTTCACTTATGACCGGAGTTCTGACATTGTGCGAGCATTTTTGGAAGCATGGAGTCCGGAGACCAACACTTTGCATACCTCAGCGGGAGAATTATCCCTCTCGCTTTGGGACTTGCACAAGCTATGAAGGCTACCCATTTATGGCGGGATGTACGAGGAGGTTATTCCTTTTGCTAAGGAACTAACGGGCATGGATGCAGAGGGCAGGAGATTCATTCCGCAAAGCTGTGAACACCTATTTGCTGCATACCATCAGCTGCATGAGGAAGGAAGAAAAAAAGGCCATGTGTCCGTTTCGGAATGGGTCAAGTTCTGGTTCAAAGGGGACACAAAATACTCTCAACCAAAGGTCATGCGACACAAGAAAGCATCACGTCCCAAGCTAACACAGAATCCCAACGGGAGCATTGATGCGCCTCGGAAGTGGTCCAGTGCTGAGGAGGCCATATTCAAAAGCCTTGGAGTAAAAAATGACTTGTGGGAAGAGACACACTTGGCGGCCTTCATTTCATGCTGGTTGTGTTTATTCGCACTCCCAAATGGGGATGAGAAGATTAGGCCAACAACTTTCAAAGCAGCAAGTATAATGGCTAACGGGAGGAAGCTTTGTCTTGGTGTCCCAGTTCTTCTCAAAATTTACCATGGATTGAATGGTATTGCAAAATCAGCTAACCTTGGATGCGCAAGGGCTTGTCTCCCAATGCATTATATCTATGCTTGGATGACGCTGTACTTTAGGACTCATTATGTGACCAGTAATCCTTTGCCACTTCCCAAGATGACTGAAATCTTCGGCGAAGGTGGAGCGAGATATTTTGACAAGAACACAGCTCGGGATCTCATTCACAAAGGCAAGGAGATCAACTGGCTTGCAACCGCATATGTAAAAGATATAACGCTAGTTAATGATGGGAAGTTGCGGACGTCATCACTTGAGTACTTTCTCAGCATCCGCTCCGGTTACTTGGCATTTCATACCGAAAACTCCTTCATGGTGGAACCTTACAGTCCATACAGATTTGCTCGTCAGTTTGGGTTTTATCAGGATATTCCGCGGGAACTTGGGGTAGAGCTTCGCGAGACCTTTTTTGACACAGCCAAGAAACTTTGGCATTCTTGTATTCGTGCAAAGACTTTCTCGCAGGTATCTTTCCCCCCTTTCCCTCCAGTTCCGGAGAAGAATGCTTCCAAAGCTTACACCAAATGGTGGTCGGGAGTCCATGGACCGTACCTTGTGGATAATCGTGCGACTTTTGCTAGCACCGGCCAACCCAAAGAGAAGGAGATAAACCATGAATATGCTTTGAAAGTAAAAGAAGACCTAAATATTCCCTAACAAGAACGACCAGCTTCGAGAGAAAGATCTGAAACATCATGTTGGTCCTGGAAAAGGCAAGAACTTACCCGAGCCTCCTCGTGTTGCTTCATCTGTTGACAAGGAAACAACTCCAGTTTCATCCAAAGGGCGAGGACAGCAGAGCAAGAATTCATATGATGGGAGTAGTACTAACAGCGATCGCCATTGGAAGCGACAAAAAACCAAGGTAACAATTCCTGTTGACGCTATTGATTTGGACCCTTTGATCTTTTTTGAAGGCATTCCAAGTGTTTCTGTCTCGAACATTCATCTTTCACAACTCGTAAGCATTTTCTCAATCAACTCGCTATTTGTGCTTTTCTCAATTACTTACTTATGTTTCTTATCCTTGACTTGACAGTTTAATTATGAGGAATTAATTGATCTGGAGAAGGATTCTCATAGCGTGGGCTCCGTGGATGGTCCAGATGCTTACGATTTGCTGGCCGAGCAAGTTTACACCTTAGCACGTTCGCAAGAGGCGAAATATAGCGGAATGAATTTGAAAAGAAATCCGGAGAAGAATCTCCCAAAGCCTTTTAAGCCACCATCTTTCCCAGCAGAATCACAGTTTCGGAATTCCGCTCAGAGAATGTAATCAAAAGCACTCGCCACTCTTACACTTCCATGCTGTGGGCCAACTTGATAGGAAAGCTATCCCAAATCAAACTGGAGAAAATGCATGCTTTTGAGGCTGAAGCTACCAAAATCCTCGTCGAGATGCGATATGGAAACCTTCCATCTGTTCCCCATTTGGAAATCCTTTTCCGCACATTCTTTGAGAATGTTGCTCGATTTACCTCAGCGAAGTCCCAAGCTTCTAGTAGAATTTCTGCAGAGTCTATGGACACCATGTGTTCTACTTTGGCAAAGAAACTAGGTGAAGTGGAGTCCCAAGAACATGAACAAAATGAGAAGATCAAAAGCGAGGAAGCCGAGCTTGCAGAAATGTACCTAGAAAAAGCAAACCTGGAGAAGCGACTTGAGGCCCTGGATGCTATAATTAAGAAGAAAACTTCGTCAATTGAGGAAGGTAAAGGAAAGCTGCCAACACTTCAAGCATCAAACGCATCTATAAAAGAGGAAGTCAACAAGCTTGAAAGTTCTACTCCCCTATCAAAGGAAGAAGAAGAAACTCTGAAGAAAATGCAGGACTTGCTCGAAGTCAGCCGCACTGAGTTGCTGAACTTTAAACTTGTCTCCTAGTGCTTTTGATTTTATTTTTATTTTTCCTTTGAGTTGTAGCTATTTCCATGTTTTGCTCATTCCGTACTTCAAGATTTGTAGAATGATAACTTTATTAATGAAATTTCCAGTTGAATTTAACATCCTTTATGCAATTTCCTTTTTGCCTTTATCATTATTTGCAATAATCAATTTCTCCTTTGACTATTTGAATGAAAACAATTAACGAACAACAAATACGCTAATTCATAAAGCGCACAATTTCACTTTTAAACTTTTTTTTTAATAAGAATGATTGAACTTAAAAGAATGATTGAACTTAAAAGTGATTTTAAGTTGCTTACGTATCCCAAGAGATAATCTTGAGAATCAAGTCAACACGTATTTCAGAATCATTTTTTTTTGTGTTTAAAAAGGGTGACTGAACTTGAAATTTCTTTCAAGTTGCCTACGTATCCCAAGAGATAATCTTGAGAATCAAGTCAACACGTAGTTCAGAATCATTTTTTTTTGTTTAAAAAGGTAACTGAACTTGAAATTTCTTTCAAGTTGCCTACGTATCCCAAGAGATAAGTTTGAGAATCAAGTCATAACGTAGTTCAGAATCATTTTTTTTTTTTGTTTAAAAGGGGTGTCTGAACTTGAAATTTCTTTCAAGTTGCCTACGTATCCCAAGAGATAAGCTTGAGAATCAAGTCATAACGTAGTTCAACGAATTTGACTTTGCAGTTTAAACTCGTGCAGTCAAGGAGTACTTCCATACTATGCGTAGTAACGCTTCATATACTTGCCATTGATAGGACCAACTTTCACTCGATCATTTTCATCAATTATCTTGTAAGATCCATTTGAGTAGACTTCCTGGACAACATAAGGACCATCCCACTTAGATGTAAATTTCTTCTTCTTTTGCCCCATGATGATTGGTCGTCTTACAGCAAGCACCAAGTCCCCAACTTGAAAAGAGCGAGGTCGAACTCTCTTATTAAAGGCCTTTGATATGCGGGCTTGATAGCACTCTAAACGTTGCTGCGCTTCCAATCTCTTTTCATCAAGTGCCTCTAGCTCCTCCAACCTCAATAAAGCATTCTCTTCTGTTGTCAACCCTTCCTGAATCGCAATCCTCAAGGAAGGAATTTGCTGCTCGAGTGGGAGGACCGCTTCAACACCATAAACCAAAGCATAAAGAGTGGCTTGAGTCGGTGTGCGATAAGTTGTCCTATAAGCCCAAAGCGCCTCACCAATTCGAAGATGCCAATCTCGCTTGGATTTATCCACCACTTTTTGCAGTAGATTGCATAGGGTCTTGTTAAATGCCTCCGCCAATCCGTTTGCAGGAGCATAATACATGGATGAATTATTTTGCTTAAATTTGAACTTCTCACATAGCTTGGTCATCAAACTATTGCAAAACGGCTTCCCATTATCGGTGATGATGTATCTTGGAACTCCGTATCGAAAGATGATGTTCGAGCGGATAAAGTCAACAACATTTTCCTTCTTAACTTCCTTAAGTGCAACTATTTTTGCCCACTTGGAGAAGTAATCTGTAGCAGCGAGAATGTATAGATGCCCAGCAGATGACTTCGGCAAAGGTCCAACAACATCAAGACCCCATGCATCAAATGGCCATGAAGAAACAGTTGGATGTAAAGGTTCGGGAGGTTGGTGTATGTAGTTTGCATAGAACTGACAGGCTTGACATCGCTTTGCGTAATCTATGCAATCTGTCACCATAGACGGCCAATAATATCCCATCTTTTTTATGCGAAAATGAAGCTTTGGGCTAGACTGATGAGCTCCACAAATATCAGAATGAGCTTCCTCCATTGCTTTGGCAGCTTCCTCGTCACCTAAACATCTCAAGAAAATGCCTTCAAAAGACCGCCGAAATAGTGTATCCTTGTAGTATATGAAGCGGGGTGCGCGACGACGAACATCGGTACGTCGATGATGATCATCTGGCAGTTTCCCATCTTTGAAATAATCAACAAATACTTGGCGCCAATCCTTTGTATCAACCTCATAGACCGAAACAGAATGGAATTCGCACTCCTCATCAATGTCATCATCGAACATAGGGGGTATTACCTGTAAGCCCTAAGGGCGAACGAACTCTGTTTTTGATATTGGACAAACATTTGATGTTGTGTCTAATGATCTTAATCTTTGTGATAGAATATTGGAAATCTTGTAGGAAGCTCTAAGTACTTCAATCAAGCCATGTTCAAGATTCAAAGTCATACTATTCAAGGCTCATCTATGAAGATTGAAGATTGAAGACTTAGTTTGGTTAGTTTAGCTTTGTCGTCATTAGTCGTAATCTTTAAAGCTCTAACCAAAGCTCTTATGAACATAAGCTTCTCACTCTAGTCTTGCATACATGATTTCATAAACACGTTTTCAAAAGGCTTAAGTTTCAAAATGATCTTTACATGTGTTCTTATCCAAAAAGCCTTCGATTTCATAGATAAGTCTTTTAGAAAAGTTTTCCAATGTTGTGTTACTTGTTACCTTTTAGGAAAACCTTTTTAGACTTTAAAAGACTTCAAAAGATTTCAAAACGTGTGAAAAATCACTTTGGAAGTTCGGTCAACCGAGCTCAAGTTCGGTTGAACCGTCGAGAAACTGAGAGTTTCAAAATGGAGCTTCGGTCGACCTAAGGCATAGGTCGGTCGACCGAGTTGGTGAAAGTGGATCCGAAGTATGGCTTCGGTCATCCGAGGTTGAACTTCGGTCAACCGAACTCTGCGATATTTGACCGTTGGAGAGTCGTTTTTTGACCGTTGGAGAGTCGTTTTTCAGCCATATTTGAAATATATATATACTCCAAAGCTAGAGAATTATTCCAAGACTTTGACAAACATAAAACATTGATATCTTATCAAGTCTAAATACTTTCAAAGCAAAATACTCTTCATCCTTATGATCTAAAGCATTCAAGAGTATTCTTTCAAAAGCAAGACAAAGAGTGGACTTCATATGTTCAAGAGCTAAATTGTTTGTGCTTCAAAGGTATTAATCTTTCACTTAGAAGAGTGAACTTAATTGTATTGTTCTTAAACCTTTTCATTCCCTTTCTTAGTGATAGGGTAATCTTGTAAAAGACCTACTTAGTGTGGGCAAGCTCTTAGTGAGTTTTCTTGTATAGTGGTTGTGTGTAAAACTCTTTGTGAGTTAGCCACTAGTGTAAAGTCCTACTTTGTGTGGGCATCTTCTTAGTGAAGTGTTTGAAATCCTTGGGTGCGGCTCAAGGTAGTGGAGGTAGATTCTAAGTGAATCGAACCACTATAAATCCTTTGTCTTGTTGATTGGGTTTTGCTTTAGCCTTTGTTCATCTTGCTTATACTTTCACTTGCATTGCAAAGATTCGAAAAAGTTGCCAAGATTAGTTAAAACCCAATTCACCCCCCCTCTTGTGTTTTACATTACCCACCTTTGGCATAACGGCACTTGAGCATGTTTGCCCAGTAGACTTAAATTAGAGGCGAGATTTGCCAATGCATCGGCCTTCTTGTTTTTGTTTCTGGGCACATGGTTTATTGTCACATCACCCACGCATCCCATGAGGCGTCTTGCATAGTTATGATACGGGACCAACTCGGGCTTCTTGACCTCATACTCTCCGAGCAATTGCTTGACAACTAATTCAGAATCTCCATATACTTTGAGTTCCACATGCTTCAAGTCAACAGCCAATTCAAGTCCCAGTATAAGAGCTTGGTATTCAGCCATATTGTTGGAGCAGCCCTCAGATAAAGTGAATGAATATGGCAAAATATCACCTTCAGGAGTAAGAAATACTACACCGGCTCCCGCTCCCGCTCCTTCACGATGTGATGCACCATCAAAGTACATTCTCCATGGAGGTAGAACTTCTATTATAAAACATCTTCATCAAGCACCTCATCATCTAACTCCCATTCGGCAGGTATCGGGTGATCGGCCAAGAAATCCGCTAATGCTTGTCCTTTAATAGCTTTTAGCGGGACATAGACAATCTCAAATTGTTGAAGTTGCAAGTACCACCTAGCCAAGCGATCGGACAACACAGTGCCTCGACATAACATATTTGATGGGATTCGCCCTTGAGACAAGATGCACAGTATGAGCATGGAAGTAATGCCTCAACTTTTGAATAGCAAAGACCAGTGACAGGCAAAGCTTCTCGATAGGTGAATAATTCAACTCATTTAGCGTCATCCTTCGACTCAGGTAATACAAAGCATTTTCCTTTCTATTTTCATTCTCCTGAGCCAGCAATGCCCCCACAGAGGTCTCTTGAGCGGCAACATACAAAATCAAGGGCTTTCCAGGAATTGGCGCAACAAGCACTGGAGGTTTCATGAGGTAAGACTTAATACTCCTAAAGACATTTTGACATGCTTCATCCCATTCAAACGGTACACTTTTTTTTATCAAATGACTAAATGGTTGGCAACGTCCGGCGAGGTTTGAAATAAACCTTCGTAGATATGCTAGCCTTCCTTGTAAGCTCTTAAATTCGTGGATATTTTGAGGCTCGGGCATCCTCATAATTGCATCAATTTTTGATTGATCAATCTCTATTCCTTGACGACGGACAACGAAGCCAAGGAATTTTCCAGAAGCTACACCAAAAGCACATTTCAAAGGATTCATTTTGAGTTGATATTTTCGAAGCCGCTCAAATGCTATCCTCAAATCCTGGAGATGATCGCCTCTTTGTCGCGACTTCACTACCAAATCATCAACATAACACTCCACCACTTTATGCAATATGTCATCAAAGATTTTTTGCATTGCTCTTTGATAGGTGGCTCCAGCATTCTTCAACCCAAAAGGCATTACCTTATAGCAATAAATTCCTTTTGGGGTACGAAATGAGGTCAACTCTTCATCCTGTGGCGCCATTCTGATTTGGTTATAGCCAGATGACCCGTCCATAAAAGAAAGTGCTTCATGACCAGTAGTTGCATCGATCATTAGCTCAGGGATTGGGAGTGGAAAGTCATCTTTTGGACATGCGTTGTTTATGTCTCGGAAATCAACACAAACACGAATTTGACCATTTTTCTTCCGCACAGGGACAATATTTGAGATCCATGTAGGATATTTGACCTCACGGATAAACCCAGCTTCAATAAGATTATTAACTTCAGCCTCAATGGAAGGCACCAACTCAGGCCGGAAACGTCGTTGGGCCTGCTTTAAGGGCCTTGCTCCATGCCTCACAGCTAATTGATGGATAGCTATCTTTGGATCTAGGCCAGGCATTTCCTTATAAGTCCATGCAAAGACGTCTTTGTATTCCTTGAGGAGGTCTATGTAAGCTTCTTCTTCATCAGGGCTGAGGAGAGAACTTATATAAGTTGGGCGAGGATTTTCTACCGTACCCAAGTTGACTTCCTTCAATTCATCAACGGTGGTTTTCACACCTTCTTCAAGTTCAGGAGGGGCATCTTCAGCATCTTCTTCTTCGAGAGGTTCTTCATCCACAACACTGATATGATTTTCAGCGACAACTTCTTCATTATCCATTTGAACAATATTTTGCCTATTCTGCCTCTTAAATCTGATTGTTCTTCGGATTCTTCCACTTCTTGTTTGAACATTGTGGATGGTTAGATTGTTTGTATTTTGGAGATAACCAGCTTCAACCCATCTTTCCACTTGCAGAGTTATTGCACTTGGCCTTTGAGAAGGCAAGGGAGAAATGACACCCTCAACACAATTAATCTGATAGGATGAGCCAACGCTCTCTTCGTCTCCTTCCACAAGGGGATCGGTGAACACCACAGTGCATTGCTTAACTTCGGTCATGTTGTCGCAATTCACATTCACCCTAATTCCAAAAATAACATCCTTGCGATGTTTCTTCTTTAAAGTAGCATTGGTGCCAAGCCTTTTGAAAACCGATATATGAGAAGGTCCAAGTCGATGAAAGACCGATACTCGAGAAGGCTGATTTTTTTTACCAAGTCGGTGAAAGACCGATACTCGCGGATCCACTCTATCATCAACAACAACTTTTGGATTTGAGGTGCCTTCATCATCTGCAGTGATGTACTGAGTGGTTTCTCTCTTAATCTTGAGGCGTATGGGAGATGAATGTTGGTATCCCAGACCGGCTTTAGCAGTCAAGCCTTTTCCATTAGCCGCTTCTTGAGGCATCTTTCCTAGCAAATCCCAATTTTGCGGGGTATATCCAGCTTTGGCAAGGAGTTTGTAAGCATTCGGATCAAAACCATCCTCTGTGCGTGCAGTTGGCAACTCTCCATGCTCCACTTTTGTACCTTCTTCCGGTCGGACGAACCCTTTTAGGGGAGCAACCAGCGGTTTGACAGACTCAATTTTAGTTAAAGGCATGATAAAATCGCTTGATGCTCCCAAGCTACTTGGCGTCAACTGCTTTTGTTTGTAAATTGGACACATGACTAGCTTTTTCCCAAATGAAGCAAACATGCCGTCTTTCTCCTTCCCCTTTTTTGAGGAAATAACTTTTTGAACTTCTCCTTTTGCAAATGAAAGATCTTTAGATGTTTCACCCTCCTTGCGAATGTAGTACTGGGCATCGGTAAGGTATGTCTCAGCTTCAGTAAAAGGCTTGTCATCGGCAGTCACTTTTTTCATTATCCCGTTGCGGCAATACTTGAAACATTGATGGAGCGTAGATGCTATCACACCATTGTCATGAAGCCATGGTCTCCCCAAAAGCATGTTATAAGAGATTTTTGCGTCTATGACATGGAGGAAAACACTCGAAACCATATCATCTATTAACAACTCAATTCGCAAGGCCCCAATTGCTCGTTGACCGCCCTGGTTGAATCCTTGAATCATCAGCCGACTTTGAGAAAGCTCATCCGTTGCAATCCCCAATTCCTTCAACGTGCGCAAGGGCAAAATGTTAATCACGGATCCACCATCTAACATGATCCGGTTGATTCTTTGTTCTTTTGCATATCCAGTCACAAACAAAGGTCTGTTGTGGGGAGTAGCTCCAAGCAATAAGTCGTCATCATTGAAGGTAATTTCAGCACAATCTACTGCATCTTCCTCAAAGTCTTCTTCTTCCTCGTATATATGTGTGGCATAACATGAAGACCTATTCAGATCCATGAATTCAATTGGCAGAAAATCTCCCAATGTGATAGGAAGTGGTCACCTTTTGGTCCAAGTACTTGGTGACATAAAGGAGCGCTCAACCTTCTTAATTCTCGCGCTTGGTACATGCCTCTTGACGAATTTACTTCTTATGCGGCATGCGTTCCCAGTTTTTGCAGGTTTTGCGCGGCTTCTTCTTCTGCGAGTCACAAACGTCCAGCCTTCATCATCGGATAGCAGTTTTCCGCCTCTTGAAGACTCCTGAACATGTTGATCGCATTCTTCCGTAGTAAGAATGAGTCCATTAGCTCTCACTTTAATAGAATTGAACCCTCCAAACTTGATTTCATAGACTGGTTCTTCCAATAAAGCTAAGTCAGCATGAGCATATGCTATCGAAGTTTGGTTAGCAGTTGCCTTCTCCTCCTCGAGGAGCGCACGTCCTTCACGGGCTAATCGCATTATCAAATCTTTGAAGACAAAGCACTTCTCAATTGAATGACCAACTAAGCGGTGGAACTTGCAATAATTAGGATCACCTTCACGTCCCGCCTCATCTGGTCGCTTTGACTTTGGCAACTCAATAGCATTTGCAACAACAAGTTCATCAAACATTGCCGAGACATCGGAATCCAGAAACGGATACTCCTTTGCTTGCATCTCTTCCAGAGTTAATTTCTTTCGCTCACGAGGATGATCAATTCTCTTGTTCATCTTTTGAGACACCTTGGTGGATATCTTGATCAGTTCAGCATTCGTCACCATAGACTCATTGGATTCACTTTTGGAAAAAGTCATGCCACTCTTCCTATAGTCCTGCTTTTCCTTTGCTTTTGCACTTGAGTTTTGGACAGGTGCCTTGCCTCCATTTACAGCAATGCTCAATTCTATGTCATGAGCGCGCGTAGCAAGTTCTTCAAAGGTTTTCGGCATAATTCCCTTGAGGATATATTGAAGCTCCCCGCACATACCCTGAATGCACATCTCTATCGCAGAGGACTCGCTCAGGCGGTCTCTACAGTTGAGGTTCAGATTCCTCCACCTGTTGATATAATCAATCACAGGCCCACCTTTCCATTGCCGATAATTGGTTAACTATACCATGCTAACAATTCGCCGGGTACTGTAGAAGCGGTTGAGAAACTCCTGTTCGAGTTGATCCCAACTATTGATGGTTCCAGCCTCCAAGTCAGTATACCAATCGAATGCATTGCCCTTCAAAGACCGCACGAATTGCTTCACCAAAAGATCTCCATAGCTTCCAGCATTATTACATGTCTCAATGAAATGAGCCACATGCTGCTTTGGGTTTCCCTTCCCATCGAATTGTTAGAATTTTGGTGGTTGATAACCCGCAGGCATCCTCATGCTGTCAATTCTTTGGGTGTAAGGTTTGGCGTAGGTATTAACAGACTTGCTACCTTTTTCGTTCATCGTTCCCATGACGAAATCCTTCAATTGGTCAACATGGATGAAGCCATCAGAAGAGACTTGGATACCTTGAACTTTCCTTGTCGATTCCACTTCCTCTCGGATCTCATGCATCTTTTGGGGAGCTTGACTTGTCTCTCCACTTTTCTCCAAGTGGCTCCTTATGTGGGCGATGGAGTTCTCCTGCTCTTGGGATCGCTTCGCAAGCTCTTCAATAAGCCTGGTCAGATGCGCGAGTTGCTCCTCTGTACTTGTTGTGCCAGTCATCATGACAGGAGCAAATGATGGAGCACTTGAATCCTCAGAGATGGAAAAATCTGACCCAAAAGCATCATGATGACCTTGGGGTGAGAAGTTAACACTTGTTTCATCATCTTCAAACTTAGAGCATTTCTCCATGTGAGATGATGACTTTGAAGTTTCCAATGCAACGCCTTGCTTTGGCTTCAGAATTGATGGTGATGAAGCAGCATTCTTTCCAATAGCTTTTGATGCTCCTTGGACTTCTTTCTCAGTGAATGCTCTTGTTCTGCTCCTCGTCATCATTCCGGTGTTTGAGACTTGAGGGGTTGAAGTAGCAGCAACAACTTCCTTGCTATCAGCAGCCTTTGAACGAGCGGATTTTGAGTTGTCGTTCTTTGGTGCCATGGATTTGACTTGAATGAACTTGATTTTGAAGTTTTGAAGAGAAAAGATGGGAGGCAGAGATAGTCCCACTGGGCGTGCCAAATTTGTAATGCGATAAAATTGAATCTGCAACAGAAACACGAAAATAACGCAACAATGTAATTTTTATTAATCAAATCAAATGAGTTACAATATCTGGAAGGACTCCAATTTAGCTGGAATGATCCTCCGATTCTCCTCTTCTGAATTTGTTTTGTCCTAGCATTTGAAGACTTGATCTTGATTTAAATATGATTTGATTCTAAGCGCCGAACCTTCGATTCCACAAAGTCGTTATGCCTTCCCGAGTTTTTGTCGCGAAGAACGCCTTTGAAGATTTTTGAAGATTTCCTGAGAGCTTTTGTCAGTTGGAGTCTGTTTGTAGCTTCCAAATGATATTTCTCTGTCCTTTTTTCCGTCCTTTAAGCCTTGGGGAAGACCCATATTTATAGGCATAAATGAGGGCTAGAGTTACTTATTGGGTTAAGCAGCCCACTTATGTTGAGTTGACCAATTCTTTATTTGGGTCGGCCCAATGTTTAATCCATTATCTTAATGGACCTCTATTTAACTTAACATTTTGGGCTTGCATTTCATTAGCCCAATTGAGTTTGATCCACTATTTTCCTTTAGACTTTATTTCAAGTGGATATGGACTTGTTTAAACATGATTTATTTAATATGGCCCAGTTGTAGTGGTCCAATATTTAATCATTATTTATTAAATTCAAGTAGCCCAGACGAATAATATTTATTTATTAGTCTGGATTAAAGAAATTTAATAACTTGAAATTCACTTGTCTACAATTTTATGAGTAAATAGGAAATGGGTTCTGCTAAATTATTTTTGGTGTTGGCACAAAACTCCCATTAATAGACTCTTCAAAGGAGAATATGGTGATGGTGGAGAGAAGAATATGAAAATGGTAGAGATAGTGGTGATGTTCGAAATGATAGGGTCAGGTGAGGCAGGGGACCGGAGAGTGGAGATGGTGGATCGGGTCATCTAATATGGTTTGGGGAAATGGTTATTGTTCTAACAAACTTGAAGAAAATGCTAGTGTTCATTCAAGCTTGAAAAAGTTTATCAAGATTCAAGATTTAGTTAATGTGGTTGGAAAAAATTAAGTAAAATGATATTTTTTGGAGATAAGATGTAAAAGTTAATTGGATTAATTTTTTGGATTATGAGTAGTTAGTTGTGTATAATTAATTTCAATTAAAAGTTTATGCATCTCCCAACAAAAGTTTTTAATTAGGCTTAAATTTAAAATTTGAAATTTAAATCTTTAAAAAAATTCGTTTTTGGTTAAGTTTAAAAGGGAAGGGTACAAATGTCTTATTGTATTTTTTTTTCATTGTGCTAGAAAACTTGAATCAAATTTGTGTCATTTATCATTTTTGTAATTTTAGATGTTTAGTGATATTCCCAATGCTGATTTCCTCCTACCAATGTGATTTGACTTCAAATGATCAAATTATCCTTTTATAGTGAATATTAATATCTCTCAATTAATTCTCCTCTCTAATATTTTCTTTCTTAATATATTCACATTTAATATCTAATATTCTCTCTTAACCAAAAAAAATCGGTTCAATATCTCTCTAATATTTTATTCCCTAATTTATTCTCACTCAATCACTAATTTTCTCTCTTATACTAGTAAAAGTTCACAAAAAAAACAAGCAAACACTATATATAAAATCTTCTTTTACTTTAATATTTTGTCATACATATACATCGATCTTTTTTTCACAGATGAAGTAAGTATAGACGACGATCAAATATGTATTGAGCACTATAAATTTACAATCTTTTTTATTGCTTATTTGTTCTAATGAATGAAAATTTTAGACCATTAAATTTATTTTGGTATATATCATTTTTTTAACTTCTAGCACTATAATAGAAATAAAATTAAAAAATGTGTGAGAATATATTAGGAAATAAATTATTGGAGAGATTATGAACTGATTTTTTACATAATAAAGAGAAAATTAAAGATTAAGTGTGAACAGATTATAGAAAAAAATATAAGAGAGAAATTGATTGAGAGAGTTTAATATTTATTAAAAGGATCATTTGACCAATTAAAAACAAATTGCCTTGATAGGAGGAAATCTATATTGACAAAATCACTAACCATTTTAAACAGAGAAATACTTTCAATATCTAATTCATGACTGGTGGTTATATATTTATTGTATTAGTTATTTTCTTAATTTGGCTAAACCGTCGAATACAACAATCATTTTGGAATGGAGACAACAATTTTAAATGGCGCAGTTGCTAAATTTTTCTAGGAAACACATTAAACAAATTCATCCAAACCATTTATTGATAATAATGCCTCGTAACTGAGGTGGGAAAATGATATTACATCACATTATTTTACAAAAAATAAATGACCAAATATGCTCAAGGATCATTGATTGAGAAACCCCTGAGCAAGTTTTCCGTTTGCTCCCTTTGGAAAGAACAAGCCTGGAACGTTCTCTTTGCCAGTGCCATATATAATTCTCAGTATCTCCGCTGGAGTTCTTTCATAGGAAAGGGAGTATGCATTAGCAGATAATACATTGCTTTTAGTCTTATTCTCCGCACCTAATTCAATCGGGATTCGAAGACTTTCATCCTTGTTTCCACATCCACCAAGATTGTTCCTAACCTCTGAAATAAGTGCGGTAATATCTCGAACTAAAGCATAAAAAGGCGAAGCTAATTCATCAGCATGTGCATTAAGATATGCTCTGATAACTGCATCCTGTCCAGATTCAACTCCTAATAAACCTGCCAGAAGCTAAAAAAAAGATATAAAAACATGTTAAATTATTAAAATTATAAAACTTGTCAGAATCTAATAATAATTCTTGGCTAACTTACCCTCTTACTCTCATAGCCCACGAGGTGGGGATTTGTGCCAACATAACCTACTAAACCAACGTATGGAAGTGCGTAAGATGCAAACATGTATGCGAAAGTGTTTGAATAAGGATCAAACGCGTTAAAGAATGATGAAATATTTGACAACTTTGGCAAAGTTTATTGCACTGAGATCCAACTGAGGCCTCGGAAAGAGGCCCACTTTGTCCTTGAGAGCCCTATAAATCACAGAAAAAATGACAAAACGAAACATAAGGCGAGACTTTAACATAAAATCATATTGTTGATAATTATTATTTTAATTTTCTTTTGATGTCCTGCTGGTATTATTGATTAATAGAAAAGTCAAACCTAAGATGACCGACTTCTTGATAGGCAAATTCTACAATAATTTTCTCTACATCGGGGTCAAGGTTTGCTTTCTTAACACCAATAGGAGGAGGGCCTCCGCCCGTCAATTCTGGAAACGCTTTATCAAGTCCGTATCCTAAGCCTCCCGACAAGAACCATTCGGCTTCCAAGTATTCCAAGTTAACTGCAAATTGCAGCAAATCAGTGTCTTCCTTTGCAATAGGAATGGAGTCAGATGATTGTTTCATATCACAAGTTGGAGAGGAGAATGAACTACAAACGTTGGTACACAGAAACACAAAAATGGCGAGCAAAAATGAAAATGCTGCATTTGAAGCCATTGTTGAAAGTTAAAGAATATTTTAGATGTCCTGTGTAATATATTTAAATTTCTGCATGTATTTATAGGATGATTTGTGTTTCAAATTAAACTTTGGTGCATGAATAATTTTTATTCAATCTAAAAAAATCAATTAGCCTTGAATAAGTTCATGAAGATAAAGAAGGAAAATCTAGGAATATTAATACTTCTCCATTGTGGTGAAATCAAGAAAGGGAATTAGAGAAACTATGGAAACTATATTTTGCTAGAAGATTAAAAGAAATACATAAAAAAAAATGTAGTAACCAAATTACGACAAATAAATAAATCACACTTAATAATTATTAAAAATAAAAAAAAGGCATGTGAATAATTTTTGTCTGAAACGGATCATGTTTACCTAAATTTTAAAACAGTGAGTGCATAATTTTATATTCACTATGGTGCGTATGTACAAATACCACCATATTTTCATTGTGTTTATCTTCTAATACTACCATGTTTATGAACCAAATTAATAAATAAATTCACACATAATAATTATTATTAATAGTAAGATATCATGCCAAGTTTAACTAGGCATGTGAATAATTTTATTCCGGAACGAATTATATATTACCTAAATTAATAAAATAGTGCATGAATAATCTTATATTCACTATATTGTTGTCTTTCATTCTACTATTGAATTGAACTTTCTTACATGGTCTTAATTACTCTCGCCAAAGTTGTCTTACTTATCACTAGATATATAGAACAAATTATTTCGAAAATAGGATATGAACACATTCATTTTTCAAAGCATATATATATATAACATTTGAATCGTGGCATTGTCCAAGCCTACGGACCAGGTTAAAACCAAAATAATTGTATCAATAATACTTCATTATTTTCTCTTTGGGTTTTTACTTGAAAAATCCATCTTTTTAGACGATGAGGAATGCGGGAAAGGCGCAATCCATAACAATAACTCTTTGAGAGGTTTTGATGTCAGTGACGACATCAAAACACAATTGGAGGACTTTTGTCAAGGAATTGTGTCATATTTTGACATTTTAACACTTACAGCTCGCAACTCTGTTGATGCAGTAATAAATTATTTATTTTTGATTAACTATTTGTAATGATAAAAAGTTTTAATTTTGGGCGGCCATAATTTGACTGTGGCATTAGAGTGAAGGGACACAACTGTCGCAGGACTCGCAGCTAATCAAGATGACGTCTTTAAAAACATTCCATTAATATTTTTCTCTCCGTGCGGCGATAACATCTCAACTTTCCAAAGAGCCCACGTGATGGGGCTTCCCTATTCAGATTTCATTTCAATGACTTCGTCAATGTATGCTTTTTCCCTTCTTCTCTTTTCCATCAATCTTACTGATTATATTTGGTTAAAGATTTTACTGTTATTGTTACATTTCGAAATAATAACATGACAGTGTTTCATTAATAAATTAATCAAAAACTTAATTCAAGGAATTACAAAAATGCAAAATTACCATGAAGAGCATTAAGTAATTAGGAAGGAAAACAGAGACAAATAGCCAACAAGATTTCCCCCCATTTTTCCTCCATTTTTTTCCTCCTTTGACAAATTTCTAGAAATTAACAATTTCTTTAACTACTCTAATTAACCATTTTGACTTGCACTTTTTTTTAATTAAGTTTTTATTTTAAGTATTAGTAACATAAAGCTTGTTAGTTTTAATGTTTTACTAGGTTTGTTTTATTTTGATTTTTTTTTAATTCTTGTTGTATTTTATTTTCTTTATTTATCTTGTCCTATTGTTTGAATATTTTGATTGTACTTTTTGAATTTTATTTGCCAGATAATAATTATATTGTTTTAATCCTTGAATCTCTTTTTTCTTCCTCTTCCATGTTCTCCGACTCACCACTCCCATGTGTGAAGCACAACCGACGTCGTGGCACTACGCGTCGCATCCTCCAAGCCTAGCCAACACCACCACCATCTCTCGTCTAAATTAGAAGAAACTGGCACCTTAAAAGTACTATAAATTACTATCGCTAAAGAAAAGACGAGCCAAAAGAACCTATGACTTTCTTAAATTTATCTGCTGAATGAAAGAAAAAAAAACCACCCTTCTACCGCTGTTGCTTCTCTTAATTGTTATTTCTTTAGTTCCAATTTTAATACCACAGAAAATGCGATGAACCGAATAGTACCTTAATTTTGCGACATTGTAACTATTTTCTTTTTGTTTCAATAGCCATATCTAGAGATAGCATTTGTATCTTGGTTGGAAAATTAATCCTATATGAAATTTTGCAGGCATGGCAGGCTTTGACTTTATCCAATGAACAAAACAACCAGGTTTGGGGTAGTTGAAGAAGAAGAATAAGAGAGATGGGGTGTGGTGGGGGTGACGTGAAATGTTAGGAGTAGGTTTCAAGGCGCACTTGACTGCAATATTGAAAGGCATCGTCAAAACTATATAGAAAAATGTGAATAGTTTGGGATTTGCATAATTATTTAAGAGGTATGGGTTTTGTTGGAGAATTAATTAACAAAGTGGATCGATTTGATCAAATTTAATTGTGTGTTCCACCGCTTAATTTTAAAGTGTTTTGAATTCATCGCGTAGTGGGTTGCGCAAGCTTCGCGATGATATATAACACGTGAGAAACTAATTCTCGGTGTGAATGATAAATTTGGTTAAAGTGGAGAGGTTATTGATGGAGGTGTGATGGTATATCCCACATCGGTTGTGAGAATCGATTAAAACTAGTTTATAAGCACTAGCTAGACTAGTGATCTTAAACAAGTGGGTAAGGGAGTTCCCCTCGCGCGCCGTCCGTCTGTCTCGACTCGCCACGCCTCGCAGCGCGTGTCCCTGCCGGATAGGCAGTTATATCTTTTTGGACAAAATTACCGTAATAGTCCCTAAAGTATTGAGTAACTGCAAATGAGTCACATAACCTTTGTGTAATTGCAGAATGGTTCTTCCACGATTTCTCCAGCAGTTTTGAGAACTACCACATTACCCCACTAAGGGAAGTGGGAGTTATCCACGTTCTCCACTACGAGGTGAGGGCTACCTTGTAGTTTCCGACTGCTATAAAAGGCAGTCTCCCCTCTCATTATTCTCCCTTCTTCATTTCTGCATTCCATAATAGTTAAGAGAGTTCTGATACATAAAGGTTCAAAGTTCTTCTTTTAAGCTTCTGGTAAGCAAAGTGATTGGGCGTTGCTCTTGTAGGCCTGAAGCAAATAGGCGAGAAAATAGAGTTTAAGGGCAATTGGTTTAACTACTGCTTCGTTCAGGATTAAATCCGAATTCATTTATGTTTATATTATGGCTCTATTTAATATCATATTAGTAACAGAAGGACTAACAATCTTAAACTCTATTTTTTTATTTTTCTTCTGTTCTGATTTAATAAATTAAAACAGAAACTTAAACAGAAGTACTGGAAAATCAGAGTATATATATTCAGTTTGTTTTCTTTTTTGGTTTTTGTTTTATATTGCTACTAACTGTTTGTTTTGCAATATATAGAAAAACAAAAATGGCTGCAAATGATTCAAACGCTACTGGTACTGGAACTGTTCCTTCGATTGAGACTCTGGCAAACGGAGTTAATCAGAATGCTGGTCAGGCAAGCGGTATTGATGCTACTATGTCAAGGATGCCTGCTTTTGTGCCTCCAATGGCTTCTCGTCCAATTCAGTTTGGACAGTTTGCACAACCCGAGAAGTTTAAAGGGGCTGCAACTTCAAAATGTGGAAGGAAAATATGATGTTCTACATTACTACTCTTAATTTAATTCGCTATGTCAATGAGGACACTCCTATGGAGGATAAAACTGATCCTCAATCTGTAACAGCATATAATGCTTGGATTAGTAATGCTTATATGTGTCGTCATACTATACTTACTAGTTTAGATGATTCATTGTATCAAATTTACTATCAAAAGAATTCTGCAAAAGAATTGTGGGAATCACTAACTAAAAAGTATACAGTAGATGATGCAGGTGCTAAGAAGTTCATTGCGGCTTGCTTCCACGACTTTAAAATGGTCGATGGAAAATCTGTCCTCGAACAGAGTGAAGAGCTCCAGAAAATTTATCACGATCTTGCCGCTGAGGGCATGGGGATCAACGACTCGCTGCAGGTGGCGTTGATGATTGAGAAATTACCCCCTTCTTGGGATGACTTCAAGCACTACCTTAAGCATAAGAAGAAGGAAATGACACTTGAGGTTCTGATTTTGAAGTTGAGAATTGAACAGGATGTGATGAAGGCATCAAAAGGGCCTTATATACTTCTGTTGCAAAGACAAATGTTGTCGAAGCTGCTGGAAAGAGGAAGCGCCCAACTGACTCGAAGGCGTTGAACTCCAACAAGAAGTTCAAGGGAAGCTGCTTCGTATGTGGTAAGCAAAACCACAAAGCAAAGGACAGTCGTAGTTGTGTGGACGGTCAAAGTAATAACTACAATAAGAACAAGAGGTTCAATGGGAATGGGAACAGGAACAAGTATCAAAAGGATGGCCAGGCTCATGTATATGAGGCCGTTAAGCTGAACTCTGGAATGGATGATATGCACCTTGTTGCTGTCGTTTCAGAGGTGAATATGATAGGGGAAACCCAAATGAATGGTTTGTGGACACAGTGGCTACTCGCCATATATGTATCAACAAATGGATGTTCAAGACTTATCAAACTGTAAAAGATGAAGTATGCTACATGGGGAACTCTTCATTCTCCAAAGTTGAAGGAAAGGGCAATGTTGTCCTAAAGATGACTTCTGGGAAAGAGCTGACTCTCACTGATGTGCTCCATGTGCCTGAAATTCGAAGGAATCTCATTTCTGGAATTGTGCTGAACAACAAAGGATTCAGGCAAACAAATTCATTCTGACAAAGAATGGAATGTATGTAGGAAAATGGTGCTTAGCTGATACTCTTTTTAAAGTTAATGTAATGACTGTACTCCCAGGAACTGAGCCTACGGGCGTGAATGTAACTGAGGCTTCTACTAGCTCAGCTGGAAACAATGTTGCCCAAGAGGTAATGAATTCAAACAAGTTGCTTATTTGGCTGAGTCTTTTAATTTATGGCATGATAGACTAGGTCATGTGAATATTAAAAGTATACAAAAATTAATTTCACTAAACCTACTACCAAATTTTAAAGTTGACAAAAACTAAAAGTGTGAGACTTGTGTAGAAGCTAAGTTATCTAAGTCATCTTTCCGATCAATTGAGAGAAGCTCGGAACCTTTAGATTTAATACACACTTATGTATATGATCTTAAGTATATACAATCAAGAGGCGGTAAAAAGTATTTTATTACTTTTATCGATGATTGCACGAGATTTTGTTATGTCTACTTAATGGGAAGTAAAGATAAAGCAATAAACATGTTCGTTCATTATAAAAATGAAGTTGAAAACCAACATGGTAAGAAAATAAAAAGGTTAAGGAGCGATAGATGTGGAGAATATGAATATCCATTCGACAGAGGTTGATGTACCGAATAGTAGACGTTAATGATCGAATATAATATTGATGATATTCAAAGTCAAGTGTACATATCTAGCGTAGTTGGCCAACCTTCAAAGTTAAGTCTTACAAAGAGTGGTGGAACATGAGTTCAATACCAAACAATTTATGTTTAGAGTTATTAATATATGATAAAGACTTTAGGGTTTTCAATTCATCACTCTTGAGGGACTTAGGGTAGAAAAAAAGTAAACAATTTATATACCTTGCCGAATATTTTTAAATTTTACCCAAAAGTATATTTTACCTTTTTATGCCCATGATCAACGGTCAAATCATCGATTCTTATTTAACATCTTTATTCTTAAACTCTATAACTTATTTCATAACTTAAATTAGAATTTATTACTTAGATCATTCAACAATTATTTTTATTTTATGGATCCTAATTTTTTTTAACCAAGAATCATTTCCCTTCCCCCAAAAAAAAGCAAGGTGATTTCCCAAAGCTACTTCCACAAGCTCATCGATTTGATTACAGTGCGAAACAACGGTTCAATGCTCATATACGAAATAGTTGTTAAATCGTTGGATGAAATTATCAAACGGATAAAATAAATTAAGATAGTTGAATTAATTTCTTTAACAGTTGGGAGATAGACATGAGATTAGACATCCCAACTTCTTCATTGGTAAATTTAATTATTACCCTCCCACTTTAAATAAGTGTTTTTTGTTTTTTCCTTCTTCAGTGTTTTTTTTTTTTTTGCTAAGTCCTTCTTCGGTGTTGAAAAGCACTAAAGTATACTCCAATTACTCCAATTAAATCTAACGGTTGGAGGGTTACGATGTACAACTACGTATATTGTAGGGTTATGATATTAGCAGAGCAATTTTTTTTCAGAGCAATTTTTTTAAATAATAATAATTACCCTCTGATCATATTAAGAAATAATATATTATTAATTTTCTTCGCCCTTTTACAATCAATATAAAACTTCCATTGTCTTCTTAGTGTCGGCTATTTTGCCTCAATTTACACTCATGGGATGTTCTTCGTTCTTTTCCTTAGATTTTAAATGGGAAAACAGCCCAACTCGTCCCCCAACTTATTCCTATTGGCCTCGAGAATCCTTATTAAATTTTTTCAGCAAAAAGAATCCCTTTAAATTTTACGTTTCGCCCAAAGAGTCCAAAACACCAAATTCACGGTGGTTTCCGGCAACTGGAGCATGTGCGGTGCACATGCACTTCAAAAATAAGGGTAAAATAGTCAATTCTTATTTAAAATAAAAAAACCAAATAAAACCCTTCTTCCTCTTGGCCACCACCACCCCACCCCACACCACCCCCAGCCCAGCCCAGCCCTCCCTGCAAAAAGTCACTACCCCGCAGCACCACCGCTCTGGCCATCTTGCACACCACCGCTCTTTCTTCTCCAATCCACCGGCCACTGCTGTAATAATCTTTCTTGATTTTCCTTTCTCTTTCCTCTGTATTTTATGCACTTCTGGAACCAAATGATGTCGGCGGTGGGCCGGTGAATGAAAATGCCCATGCAGTGGTGGCGCCGCCTCCGAGAAGGGAACCGAGCCGAGCTGGAGCTTCAGCAGGCAAGGCCCCAATGCTTGTAAACTTGAGCCAAAAATCATGATAACCAAGATAAGCATTTCCTCCCATATAAAACTCTTTCAATTCAATCAAAGATCTCAACTTTCCCAAATCCAAGATTCTATTTTCTCTCTTAGCATTTTCATCAAACAGTCTCCAGACATTGAAGAACTCCTGAGCATTACTAAATGAGGTATTTTTTACAGTCAAGAAATGGGTAAAAAAGGGGAAAGACATGAGAAACAAGATGATGATGAGAAGAATCTTGGAACAAGAACAAGTACAACCCATGATTTCTTTCTTTCCAAAAAATCATGAAGAAATCAAAGTAACTTTCTGGGTTATAAATATGAAAGCAAGTTTGTTCCCAAGGGAAAATCAAATGGCGAGTGTAGTCTTTAATGCTACTCGACGAACCCCTCGAAGAAGCGGCGTTATGGTTGTAACTGGACCACCTTTATTTCTTCTTCTTCTTCTGATTAGTCCTTCGCCGGAGGAGGAGTTCCGGCTGAGAACTTCGGCGGCGGCGGTGGTCAGCGGCGACAGCAGGGCGGAGATCAATCTGAGAAGAAAACAAAACAAAATAATAAGAATAATAATAATGGAAATATAAAACAGAAAATAAATAGAAAGAAAGAGAAAAATAGGAAATAGAGGAAAAGGGAAACAGAAAGCTTATCTGCCGGAGAAGACGAACGGCGCCAGAATAAGAAGATGGCCGAGAGCTCCAGCGGCAGAAGGAGAGCAGAGAGGCAGAGGCAGAAAAGAAGGGAAAGAAAGAAGAAGAAATTTAAATTTTTAGAAAATTAAATTTAGGGATTTAGAGATTGGAAGAATTGGGGGAAAAATAAAATAGAATAGAGAGAGAGAGAGAGAGAGAGAGAGAGAGAGAGAGAGAGAGAGAGAGAGAAAGGGGAGGGGACGAACCTGTGATGAAGATGGATGATGGCATCTACTGGGTAGGGGGAAGAGGGGGATGGGGCAGGGTGGTGCTGCGGGGTAGTGACTTTTTGCAGAGAGGAGTGGGGGTGGGGGTGGGGTGGGGTGGGTGGTGGTAGCCAAGAGGAAGAAGGGTTTTATTTGGTTTTTTTATTTTAAATAAGAATTGACTATTTTACCCTTATTTTTGAAGTGCATGTGCACCGCACATGCTCCAGATTCGTTTGAAACCACCGTGAATTTGGTGTTTTGAACTCTTTGGGCGAAACGTAAAATTTAAAGGGATTCTTTTTGCTGAAAAAATTTAATAAGGATTCTCGAGGCCAATAGGAATAAGTTGGGGGACGAGTGGGGCTGTTTTCCCATTTTAAATTGAATTTATAATTCAACTTAATTCAACTTTTCCATTTAAAATAATTTTGTCCTCTTTCAATTATGTTATACTCATCCAAAAATATTTTAATTTTTGGGACAAAGACTAAGAAAAAAGAAAAAGTAGCCTTAACAAGAATGAGATGAGGAGCTGAATCGATATTGTAATCTATGTTTCTCTTCCAATTCCTTCGTTTCTCATGTGTGATCTCTCCAAAGATGACTTTTTTCCCTCTCCTTGATTTCATAAGAACGCCAACAAACATATTGTAACCTTATATCAGGAAAATAGATAATTAAATGAGACAATCGGAAGGTTTGATTATTTTAAAAAATAAATGAAAATTAATGATGTATTGTTTCTAAATCTAGCTAAGGGGCAATATTGTCCTTTAAATAAAATTTGCTCTTTTAGAAGGAGAATCACCCTGGCACTAACACCACCCATATTTTTGTCTTTCATGCTACTATTGAATTGAACATTCTTACATCGTCTTAATTACTCTAGCCAAAGTAATCTCGCAAATTATTCCGAAAATAGGATATGAACACATTCATTTTTCAAAGCAAATATATATATATATATATATATATATATATCTTAATATCTTATAATTTACGGAAATTTGTATATTCATCTGCATTGTCACTAGGGAGTGCATTCGGTTGGGTTCGGTTTTCGGAATAAAATTTCGGAATTCGATTTGATTTTAAACGTCTTATGAAAATCGAATTGAACCAAAATTTTATGAAAATCGTATACCGAATATTGAAATTATTTCAGTACGGTTTGGTTTGGTTCAGTTTATACCGATTTTTTTTTCTTCTTGTGGAGCTCAACTTAATAAAAAATAGACAACGATAAAATTATAATGCACAATTAAAATAAAAATAATAAATTAAGAATTAAGAATACAAATACAAATACAAATACAAATTTACAACAATAACATAACTAATTAAGTCCCAATCATTCGGAGTATTGACATAACATTTGACAATAAATGTACAAAGTGCCTGCTCCCCGAATGTCATTGAAAGTGATGGATTGAAGACAGATCGGAGTAATATTAATAACATGTATAAGTATAATACATTTTTAATAATAATAATAATAATAATTGGTCTATTCGATATTTCGGTAATTCGATTTTTAAAAATTGAAAATCGAATACCAAATCAAATTATTTTAAAATTTTCAAAACCGAATCGAATAAATCAAAATACTGAATAAACCAAACCATATAATATAATTCGATTTGGTTCACTTCGATATTTTGATTTAACCAAATAGTAAACACGCTAATTATCACAAATGGCCAGTTGACACTGTTTTTAGAAAGGCAAGAGGATAAAGATTCTCCATTTATTTTGATATCACACTAACTACTGAAAACCAAATCAGCTTAATCAGGCCATTTATATAAGTCTACATAGTTTCCATTAATTTTCAACAATTTTTAACAACAATTTGAGGGCATATATACTTTTAGCTAGTCTATATGTTATGATAGCCATAATTAATTAGGCGTGTAAAGAAAAATTCTCTGTTTAGGTTAAAAACGATTTTATGTATGTTTGACCGGATGAAATAAATTTTTTTTTTTTTACTAATAAGAATTCTTGTCAGTGTACATTGCAATTGCTACCATTTATTACTGCCTTTTAGAGTGCGATCAAATGTTATACTAATTGTAATGGTAGGTGTTGATGTTGGGTAGGACATGGCTGTAAATTTAATATTGGGGGACGAAATTGTAACAGTATGTCGAAATACATATAAAAACTTTAAAAAAAAAAATTGGGGGTGAAACTGATAAAATATTCTAAATTACATATAAAATTTACTATACCTAATAATATTTTTAAAAATCTCGGGAGCGATCCCCCCACTATGTCAATGTTGTTGGGAACCGGACCAGGGATGAAGGCAAGACTTTTAGGTTGAAGAGGCAAAAAATTGCAACAGTATACCGAATTATATATAAAAATTAGTAAAAATATGTTGGGAGACGAATTTGATCAAATATTCTGAATTACATATAAAATTTACTATATCTAATAGGCTTTTTAAAAATCTCGGGAGCGTCCCTGATGGGGACGGACAGAGACGTATTACTAGGGACGTAATATAAATAGAAATATTTGGGGCTTTGGGGGGAGGGGAAAGGGATGGGGGCGAGAGAGATGTATTTAAAGGATTTATAAATAATAATAATAAAAAAAAAGGCTTCAACTGTTTATAGTGATTTATATTTCTAATAATAATAATTTTTGCGTCCTATGAGTTCTCAAATATTTGATTAAGCCAAGAAAGAGGACAAGAAATTCAAAAGAAAAACATGTCCTAATCAATCCCATTTTTGAAATACATTATCCGTGGACAGAATTGCAGATTGGTATTGACTTATTGCTACTGTTATTTTTGGGATTTTTTTCCGCTAATTTTCTCCTATTGCAAAATAATGAAGAAATGCAGTTAGACATCACAATCAATGTGCAAAAAATATATAACCAAGGATACAAAATCTTTCAAATTATATAAATATCACACTTCACACACAAATCCTAGGCACACAAATAGAAGATTTTGATATTCACATTCAATGCACATTATATGGTTTTGACTTAGTCTATTCACCAAAACCACCCTATGATGTAGAGCAGTAGAGGTACTGAGTTTGAATTTGAATTAATGTCTTTCCTACTTTTTGAATTCCTATTTTTTATAATATATAAGTCCCCTCTCCTCTACACTAATCTTACTAGATCTTTTTATTTTTCTTTATATTTTGTATATAAATATAAAATTCTTATATTTATTTTTCTATACAAGTAGATTTAAAAAACCAAACAAAAAATATCAGTATATAGTATCATTTTTCACTTAATGATATTTAATATTTTCTTAACAATTAAATTTGTTATGCACGGATCATTAGGATAGTGTATATATATCGTTTTGACGTGGTTTGACTAACAACTATTTTCATTTGGGAAGAATGCAAATTGCAATATATTGCAGCTTCAAAGTTTATTTGGATTTTGTAGAAATGCAGACATTCCTTATTCCTTATTCCTTTTGTATCCTTCCTTAATTTCTAGACACGAATACCAAGAAAGTCAAGTACGAGGAGGATCATATAATATAATGAAATTAGGTCCCACGTCCTACATTTACTTCACTTCCCATAACAAATTACAGCCAAATCAATAATTTGCGGCATAGTACTTATCCATATACGGAGTACCTATATTCCATAATATAGATGGTTGGTTGGTAAATTTCTCTTCAAATTCAGCCCCGAGTACCGGACAAAGTAAGAAATTATATGTTTGAAAGTAAAAATTACAACATATCAAATTATATATAAAAATTATAAAAAAAAAATATTGAGAGTGAACTTGATCAAATATTTTGAAATACATATGAAATTTACTATATCTAATAGAGTTTTTAAAAATCTCAAATCTAAAATCGTCCATGCCAACCACTAAATAATGTAACTCAGCTAAAATTCCAAAATTAATAGGGTCACCAGTTACAATATTATTTGTATCAATATGTGTTGTAGGTGTTGGTTTATGTGTGGGGGAACTATGAGTATTGAGTCTAGTTTCAAGGGAAAAAAAATTTATGTTCTCGTTTTGTGTTCCGTTCTCTATCTCCACGAATAAATACATATTTATATTTTTCCTACGGATTCCATTATTTTTTTAAAGATAATTTTTTTAATTAAAAAAATTAATATATATCAATTTCTTCTTAATGGATTAGGGACTGGGATACCGAACATGATAGAGCATTCCTACCCGTTTGAAGTTCTTATTGTACACAAAAAGGCAATACCCACGCCCCCAGGGCCCCCGCCACCCGATCCGACATGCATTGTGGAGGATGTAAATCAAGGCGACCCAGTGGTTCGATTGTTGGGAGGCCTTGTCTTAGCCCACCGCAAGAATCCACCCCCACATTGCAGGGTTGAAACTTTTACAATGCGACTGCCAAAATTCGAACCTACGCTCTTTTACACAATCTACCACCCTCGAACCAAGTGCGCTACCCTTGCGGATCCGTTTGAAGTTCTTCTAATCCTATAAATGTGCACTCTCTATATATACTTGGCACTTGGCACAAGAAGAAGTAGTAGTGAAATACAAGAGAAAAAATTTAAGAGAAATTGGCTGGTTCCTCTCCTTCCTAGCTAACACCACTAAATTTTCTAACATTTGAATCATGGCACTGTCAAAGCCTCCGTTTTCACTCATATTTATTACTTTCCTATCTCTATTCGCTGTAATGAAAAGTGATGTTCTATCTCCAACATTTTACAAAAGTTCTTGTCCTGAAGCCACGTTAATTGTTCAAGCAGCAGTCAGTTTTGTAGTAGCCGAGGAACCTCGCATGGGGGCTTCGCTACTCAGACTTCATTTCCACGACTGCTTCGTAAATGTATGATTTTCCACTTCTTTTTTCCATGAATTCTACTGCTTATGTTTGCTGATTTTGTGATTTACGAACCAAAATGATTGTACTTTTAATATTCATTATTTTCTCTTTGGGGTTTTTACTTGAAAAGGGCTGTGACGCTTCCGTCCTTTTAGACGATGAGGAAGGCGAGAAAGCGCGATCCCTAACAACAACTCTTTGAGAGGTTTTGATGTCATTGACGACATCAAAACACAATTGGAGGACTTATGTCCAGGAGTTGTATCATGTTCTGACATTCTAACCCTCGCAGCTCGCGACTCTGTTGTTGCGGTAAGAAATTATTTATTTTTGTTAATTTACTATTTACAAATGATGAAATTTTTTAACTTTCTGATTATTATTTTTCTTTTTAGTTGGGCGGCCATAACTGGACTGTGGCATTAGGGAGAAGGGACGCAATCGTCGCAGCGAATCAAAATGCTGTACTTAAAAACATTCCATCACCACTCTCAAATTTAAGCGTCCTAATTTCAGATTTTTCAAAAAAAGGCTTTACAATCAGAGAAATGGTGGCCCTCTCAGGTATTCGTTATAGGCAAAACTTAATCTTTCTCCATATATCATTTTGTCTATTAGATTTTCATTTTAAATTTTTTTCTTTCCCAAGCAGGAGCTCACACCATAGGTAAAGCCCATTGCCGCGTGTTCAGAGGCCGACTCTACAATGACACCAATCTGAACTCAACATTGGCGGAGAAACTAAGGCTAAAATGTCCCAGGATCGGAGGCAATGACAGTCTTTCTTCATTAGATACAAATGGTGATCCAAACACTTTTGGCAGTGCATATTTCAGTAATTTGAAGAGCCAAAAGGGACTTCTGCACTCAGACCAGGAGCTCTTCAATGGAGGAGGAGGGCCCACTGATGCTTTGGTGATCACCTACAGTTCAAACTCCACAGCTTTTTTCAGAGACTTTGCAAAAGCCATGGTTAAAATGGGAAACCTTGGCCCTCTGACGGGTACCATCGGCGAGATCAGGGAAAACTGTAGAAGACGCAATTAGAAATTCCTAGGTTTAATTGTTGCAAATTTTAACGGTATGGTTAGTAGTGTGATTATATAAGTAAAATATATTTCACCAAGGTACTCGTGACTATGTCACGTAATCACACTAATCATTCTGCAGTAACGAAATTATTGTGATTAATTAAATATATTTCTTTTCGTTGGATGATTCGAAATATTTATCTTCAGATTTAGAGCCTCAAGCTTTAATAACACACATTGATACCACCACTCTGTTTGTCTGAAGCTTGTATTTGTGCTTCCCCTGTGTTCTCTTGAATCTAGTGGACACACAATAATCTGCTAAATTGGTAAAATACTCTTCTGCGGGCTTTCTAGGGTAAAGGAAAAATCATAAATTTCGTCCTTAAACATCTTACGACTTGTACGTTGGGTTCTTTTTATATTTTTTTTTCTTGTTGGGTAGAAAAACATTTTACGACTTGCATGTTGAGTCATTCCGTGTGTTTTTTGACTAGTCAACAGTTAGTCAACATAAATTCCAAATATAATCAAGGGCATTTTTGGTACTTCAAATACCCATCATCCCCTACCCATATGACCCGACCCAAATACATCTGGCCCGACCCATCATCACTTCCTCCTATTTATAATAAAAAAAAAAAAAAAAAAACTCCAGTCAGTCCACTCCACCCACGGAGTACTCCCAAATGGAAGCGAAAAGCAGCCTTGAAAGCCTTCTTCTTCACTCCTAATCCTTAAACCCTTCATGAACGTTGTCTCCTTTAACGAAGTCTTCATCTTTTTTCTCCAAAACAATCAATTCTAATGGCTTCTTCATTAATTCCAAGTCAAAGACATCCAAATTCAAGAACCAATGACCCATTTAAATTAACTGGAAGATCATCACCACCATCTTCTTCTTCAGGCGATACTAACAACAATTCCAATACAAAGAAGAAATGGTGTAATTGGATTCCGTTTTTCGTGGCTTTAGT
The DNA here is from genome assembly GCA_026122235.1 of Vinca minor. NCBI lineage: Eukaryota > Viridiplantae > Streptophyta > Magnoliopsida > Gentianales > Apocynaceae > Vinca > Vinca minor. The sequence goes on along the minus strand of JAOCZM010000100.1, from coordinate 1,652,851 downwards.
AGTAATTGCTGAAATTGCTTTTTTGGGTAGGCTTGAAATAGCCAAGAATAGTGACCTAGTCAACTCATGGGCTGACTCGTTGTATCAGTTTACGACGTCGTCTTGGTTTCCTACTACCAAGATTCATAGTGATGGAGGAGGAGGTGATGAATCTGAAATGGGGTTTGGGGACTCTGGGAGGTGAGAATGGAGACGTGAAAATCGAGGAGGGAAGTTGTGAGGAGTGGTTGGTGATTATGCCCGCAAACGGAGCGGATTTTTATCCGTATCCGATTCGAATCCGTATATTTTTTAAGGATATAGTAAGCATTTCAGATCCATATACCCGCATTCGAATCCGAATCCGTATAAGAGTAATAAAATGCTACTGAATATGAAATCTAAAAAATCGTATCAGATTAAATCCAGAATCGTTTTAGGTAAAACAATATATATATATATATATATATATATATATATATATATATATATATATATTCTTAAGGGTTATTAAGACAATAAACCCTAACACATCCGCCTCTTCTTCTCTCTCTCTCTTTCCCAGTTTCTGATTCCTCCTTCTCCGGCGTTTCTTCCGTCTTCTTCTCTCTCTGTCCCAGTTTCCGATTTTCCCTTCTCCGGCGTTTCTTCCACTGCAGCTTGTTGGACTCTGTTGTTGCGGTAAGAAATTATTTATTTTTGTTAATTTACTATTTACAAATGATGAAATTTTTTAACTTTCTGATTATTATTTTTCTTTTTAGGGAGAAGGGACGCAATCGTCGCAGCGAATCAAAATGCTGTACTTAAAAACATTCCATCACCACTCTCAAATTTAAGCGTCCTAATTTCAGATTTTTCAAAAAAAGGCTTTACAATCAGAGAAATGGTGGCCCTCTCAGGTATTCATTATAGGCAAAACTTAATCTTTCTCCATATATCATTTTGTCTATTAGATTTTCATTTTAAATTTTTTTCTTTCCCAAGCAGGAGCTCACACCATAGGTAAAGCCCATTGCCGCGTGTTCAGAGGCCGACTCTACAATGACACCAATCTGAACTCAACATTGGCGGAGAAACTAAGGCTAAAATGTCCCAGGATCGGAGGCAATGACAGTCTTTCTTCATTAGATACAAATGGTGATCCAAACACTTTTGGCAGTGCATATTTCAGTAATTTGAAGAGCCAAAAGGAACTTCTGCACTCAGACCAGGAGCTCTTCAATGGAGGAGGAGGACCCACTGATGCTTTGGTGATCACCTACAGTTCAAACTCCGCAGCTTTTTTCAGAGACTTTGCAAAAGCCATGGTTAAAATGGGAAACCTTGGCCCTCTGACGGGTACCATCGGCGAGATCAGGGAAAACTGTAGAAGACGCAATTAGAAATTCCTAGTAAAGAATTTCCTTTATAATTTTATATGCTACATGTATCCAAATCACTAAAATTAACATCAAAGGAACATTATTATTATTAGGCAAATTAGCGTTTTGGGTCCAAAAACAATTTATCTTGTAGAAAACGGGTCCAAAAACTATATTTTCAAAAGTTTCTATCTTACAACAATTTATATTTGGGACACTCAATTCTTCCGTCTAAAAAACTCATAGTCTAACTATTAATTTAAAATTCAATTCGGTCAAAGTTAAAATTTAAATGAGCATATTTGGCCAAATAAAAAATTCAATTCGGCCAAACAAAAATCAACACTTCCCCATTCCAGACCCACCCAGTACCACCTACCCCTACTCATACAACCCCTGAACTTGAGATGATAAATTCGCTTACAATCAATTTTCCGGTCTCAGGTAATACCACAGGATCCAGACGCGTAGTTCATACCCGATGTTGATACATATGATAAATGTCGTAAACCTAAATACGGCGGAGGAAACGGTAGCTCCAGAAATTCAGCTATCCGCCTGAATCAAAACCAAGAATTAGACGATGATTATCAAAATTGATAATAAATCATTTGAATTTCGATTGAAAAACTGAAGGACAAAAATCAAAAAGGAAATTACCTATGAAGTCGGCGACAGTTCTACCATTGGTGAATCTTCCGGTAGGTCCTTTATCGAAATTCGCACCGTAAGGGAGAAAATTTAGCTTTAGCAGCGGTTGGCAAGAGGTGGTATTGGGGTGGGTCAGGAATGGGGTGAGTCTGGAATAGGGAGGGGTGTATTTCTTGTGATACCCGTAATTTTTCGTTTATATGTTATTTTTACGTGTAATTTATTTTGTGTGACTTAGAGTGTAGACGTAATTTATTTTGTACAATTATCTAATTATGTGTCTATTTAATTTTTTATAACATGTTATATGTTATATTTTTGATACGTTTCATTGATAGGCATTTTGTACTTATATCGTATTTGAGGGACTTAATAGTAATTTACTTAGAGATATAATTTAGTTAGATTTGGTATTGGAATTAAATTAGAAATCCTAATAGTTTAGGAGAGTTATCATGATTTAATTAAAATGAAGAAGAAAAGGAAAATATATATTAAATAATACAGGGTTTTACGGGGGTAGGGGATAGATCACCAAAATCACATAACATAAATAATAAAAAGAAATAGAAAAGGGGGAGCAGCAAGAGGGTTTGGGACAATGTTTTAAAATCCGGACCGGACCGGCCGGTCGGACCGTCGACCGGACCTCCTGCCGGTCTGGTTAGCTGCCAAAACCCGTTTTTGTCAAAAATCGCTCTAATTTCACCGACCCGGTTGACCCGGACGGTCGGATTGTCCAAACCGTAAACCGAAACGATTTTGGGGAAATCGGCCGGGTCACAAAATTCATTTTTTTAATTTTTCTGTATAAAAAAAGGGAAGAAGAAAAGAAAAATAGAGAGGTGGCGGGGCGAGTAGAGGAGAAGAGAAAAAAAAAAAGAGGGCGGTGGCGGAGAGTGGGAGGTGCGGCAGAGAGAAGGAGAGGAAGAGAAGAGAATGAGAAGAGGGAAAAAGTGGCGACGGAGAGGGAAGAAGGGAAAGGGGCGCCGGAGAGGGAAGAAGGGAAAAGGGCCCCGGAGAAGGAGAGGAAGAGAGCGGCGGTGGCGGTTCGCGACAGAGAGAATTAGAGGTGAAGAAGGAAAAAAAAAGGGCGGTGGCGGAGAGAGGGAGGTGCGGCAGAGAGAAGGAGAGGAAGATAAGAGAAGGAGAAGAGGGGAAGAGGGGCGCCGGAAGGGGAGGTGGCGGAAGAAGAGAATGAGAAGAAATGAAGGAAATTCAGGGTTTTGTCTCTTAGGGTTGGGTTAAGAGTAGGGATGGTAATTTGACCCGTGACCCGTCGATCCGCCCCGCCCCGTAGAGAGAATGGGGCAGATCGCCCCGCCCCGCCCCGCGAACGGGGCAGATCGGGGCATGGTATTTTTTTCGCCCTGCCCTGCCCCAGGTTATATTATTACCCTAAACCTAATAATGCTCTTTAAAGTCCTCCCTCTTTCTCTCACTCTATCCCCTATTATTCCCTCTCTTCTTCAAGATTTTTTTCACTCTCTTCTTCTCCTCTCTTCAAGATTCAAGATTTAATATTTCAAAATTTTTCTCACTCTATTGTTAGTACTACTTTGAAATGGAAGAAAAAGACTTGATTTTTGTTTAGTTTTAGTATCATTTTGCTGTTTTTTGACCAAATGGAAAAATAAAATCTCGATTTTATTTATTTATTTTTAGTATTACTTGCTGTTTTTTGAACCAAATGGAAGAAAAAGATTTGATTTTTGTTTAGTTTTAGTACTACTTAGGTATTTTCTTGACAAATGGAAGACAAAGATTCAATTTTTTTTTTAGTTTTAGTACTACTTGTTGTTTTTTGACAAAATGGAAGACAAAGTTTTGATTTTTTGTTTATTTTTGGTGCTACTTGCTGTTTTTTGAACCAAATGGAAGAAAAAGATTTGATTTTTGTTTAGTTTTGGTACTACATTGGTATTTTTTTGGCAAAATGGAAGACAAAGTTTTGATTTTTTGTTTATTTTTGGTGCTACTTGCTGTTTTTTGAACCAAATGGAAGAAAAATATTTGATTTTTGTTTAGTTTTAGTACCACTTTGTTGTTTTCTTGACCAAATGGAAGACAAAGATCCGATTTTTATTCATTTTGAGTACTAATTTGCTGTTTTCTTTAACAAATGGAAGAAAAAGATTAGAAAAAGAAAAAGAAAAAGAAAAAGAAAAATGGATTGATAATGAAAATGGCTATTGAATACAAACTGGACAATTGGATGCAATAATATGGAAATTACAATTGAATACAAACTGGACAAACTGGACAAATGGATTGATAATGAAAACTAAACAAAAAAAATTAATGATTTAAAAAAAAAGTTGGACGGGGCGGGGCATGGGGCGCATTTTTTTTATCTGTGGCTGGGCGCGGGGCGGGGCGGGGCAACAGATCAAGTGGGCGGGGCGGGGCTGGTATTTGAGATACCCGCCCCAATCTGCCCCATTGTCATTCCTAGTTAAAAGGATATATATACTCAGGACTAAGAGTGCAATTAAAATATTAGCATATAAAATCCTATAAGATAATTATATTACAAATAAGTCCTAAACTATTTACTTTGTAATTATATCACTTTTGTAGTTGTAATATTTTTAAATTTTACATTAATATTAATATCAATGTTTATATCAACGAGATGTTTATTTGGAAAATTTTACATTAAATTTATTTTTTATTAATAAGTATATATTATATTTTTTATTAATATTTATGACGTCACCGGGTTGATGAACGGGTCGATGACGGTCCGACCAGTGACCCAATAACTTTTCCGGGTCGATGCCCGGTCCGGGTTTCAAAACCTTGGTTTGGGAATCGTTCCATAGTGAGAGAAAGAGAAACGTGGGCCTGTGGAATACAAGGGTCACGACTGTCAGTGGGCAGCCGCAAGGAAACTCAGACTTTGAGAGATCATTGAGGGAGCGTTACTCGTCCGTTTCCAGCCTATAATATACCTATTCGAAGGCGATCGAATAAGCTTTGAGTGACCGCAGACTGCACGTTATTTCGAGTCTCGATCAAAAAGTTATATCTTCGAAAGTAAGACTGTACATTGCAGATTTCGATTTTCTTGTTATCTATTGTCTTCGTAAGAGGTAAGGACCCCCTACGTCTTTTAATTCTCGCATTTAATTGTGTATAATCAGTGAATATTGCTGAGTTACTGTTTTGGGAGTGATTGTACATTATATATTGCATTAAATTGTGGAATTTATATGTCAATTGCCTGAATGGAATTTATTATTTTCATTATCGCATGAATTGTTTTGGGGTTGGATTAAACGCTTTATAACCTGATTCGTTATTTGATTTACTGTTTTATTATACTTAATTTTAAGTGATATAAATGTGGTTAAGTGATAATATGATTTGCAGGGTCGTTAAATATCTATTTTATGAACTTGTCTAAATGTTTATCGCTTGGGTCATCCTAGTTGGTTATTGTCATTCAGTAGTGCCCTATGATCGATTGGTTAGCAGGATTCATTCGATTATCGAGTAGTGAAACATCCAGGGCCTTAACCCGATGAGGAGATCATTGGGACTGTAACGGTTTTGTGGAGGCCCTGGTGGTGATGATGATACAATACATAGAATGGATCCTTAAACCTTAGACCCTTAGTCCATGGGGTCATACTGAACCCACGTGCTGAAACATCTTGGGCTGTCCTAGTTTGGACTATAACTAGGGTCGTTACAGTCATTGTTGATTAATAAGTGAATAGACGATTGATCTCGAATGATAGGATTTAGTGTCATAGCAGTAGTGATGTTCCTAGTGTCTAAACGATGTTGTGATGGAGTGTATTGTGTTGGTAAAGCGTGGTGCTTTGCATACATTCGATTGTGAAAGTGTTTACATGCGAAGAATGTGACTACTTAGCTTACTTGTTGTTTCAACTTGTATTTTGAGAATGTGTTATGTGCTTGCTTTTGTTTATTATTTGTGAATATATGGTCTCTACTGAGCATCGGAGCTCAGTCCATCCGCTTATTGTGCAAGTGATGACGAGTACATTGATGATATTGATTGAGCTTGGGAAGGGGAACATGAAGAGACCGGCTTTAGTTAGAAATTAGTTCTTTTATTCGTAGAACTATTTCATTTATAGCATTGTTGGACCTCTTTCATTTGTAATACTTAGTATTTTACACATAGTAATTTAATTTCGCTACTTAATTCTTATTTTTGGATTATATCATAAATGAATTTCCTTTTAGTAACTCTGTTTGTCGGCTTTGGTGTTTCATCAACCAATGAGACACTTCCATGTCATCGACGCTGGTTACGGGGTGTGACATTTTTATTTGGAAGTTCAAAGATGTCGATTTTAATTTTAATTTTTTAGACAAAAAGACTGAGTGCACCAAATAAAAATTGTTATATAGTTTCTGAACTCGCTTTCTGAAAGATAAATTATTTTTGAACTCAGAATGCCAATTTGCCTTATTATTATAGAAAATAGCAATTTATTATTCTTAACAATAGGCCCTGGATACTTTTTAGTTCATCATGCTCTGAGTTTACATACAAGATCCTTGTAAAATGTGCTTTAAATGCACGTGGGTCCAAGTTAATGCCAGATAATACATTTACCGCTTATTCCCTAGCTATTACGAAAACAATTCATCTTTTGAATGTGTTGTAAGAACAACTTTCAATTAAACATACTCTTTTTTATTTTTTTAATTATTCTGTTACTTTGGAAAATGAAATCGAGGGAGTATTGAATGTCTTTTTTTCCAAAAAATATATTACAATTCATTAGTAAAAAGAAATCAACGAAGTAATTTTCAATGTAAATTTTAAATATATTCATATAGTCTAAATCTAATACTGAAAATTTTCAATAAATTTGGCCTTATCAAGAATAGTGTAGTACTATTGAATATTTATTGTTGAATCTAGACAATTCAATCATTTGTTCAAGTTCATTGCCCTAAAGTAACAATTAATTTTAAATGGTTGTCAAAACAGATTTCCACCTGCCAAGGCGATTTGACTTTAAATGACCAAAATGCCTTTTGAGTGAATATTAGTATCTCTCAATTAATTCTCCTCTCTAATATTTTTCTTACTTAATCTATTCACATTTAATATCTAATTTTCTCTCTTATCCAAAAATATCGGCTCAATATCTCTAATATTTTATTCTCTAATTTATTCTCACTCAATCACTAACTTTCTCTCTTATACTAGTTGAAGTTCACAAATAAGAGGGAAAAAAAACCAAGCAAACACTATAAAAACTTCTAGTACTCTAATATTTTGTCATACCTATACATTGATCTTTTTTAACAGATGAAGTAAATAGAGACGATAATTAAACCTGTAGCGAGCACTATAAATTTACAATTTTTTGTATTGCTTATTTGTTCTAATGAATGGAAAATTTAGACCATAAATTTATTTTAGTTTATATCGTTTTTTTGTGAACTTCTAACACTATAATAGAGAGAAAATTAAAGATTGAGTGTGACTATATTAGAAATGAAAATATTGGAGAGATCATTTGTTGATTTTTTAGATAATAAAGAGAAAATTAGAGATTAAGTGTGAATAGATTAGGGAAGAAAATATTAGAGAGACATGATTGAGAGAGTTTAATATTTATTAAAAAGGATATTTTGGTCATTTGAAGATAAATTGCCTAGACGAGAGGAAATCTTCTTTGACAATATCACTAGCCATTTTAAATAGAGGAAATATTTGCAATATCTAATTCATGAATGGTGGTTATTTATTTATTGTATTTATTCGATTGTCGTTTTCTAAATTTGGCTAAACCGTCGAATATAAAAATCATTCTAGAATGGAGACAACAATTTTAAATGGTGTAGTTGCTAAATTTTCCTAGGAAACACATTAAACAAATTCATCCAAACCATTTATTGATAACAATGCCTCGTAACTGAGGTGGGAAAATGATATTTATCACATTATACGCTCAAGGATCATTGATTGAGAAACCCCTGAGCAATTTTTCCGTTTGCTCCCTTTGGAAAGAACAAGCCTGGAACGTTCTCTTTGCCAGTGCCATATATAATTCTTAGTATCTCCGCTGGAGTTCTTTCATAGGAAAAGGAGTAAGCATTAGCAGATAAGACATTGCTTTTAGTCTTATTTTCCGCGCCTAATTCAAACGGGACCCGAATACCCTCATCCTTGTTTCCACATCCACCAAGATTGTTCCTAACTTCGAAATAAGTTCGAGCAATATCTTGAAGCTGCGAGCATAAAAAGGCGGAGCTAATTCATCTGCATGTGCATTAAGATATGCTCACGATAAGCTGCATCTTGTCAGATTCAACTCCTAATAATCCCTGCCGAAGCTAAAAAAGATACAAAAACATGTTAAATTATTAAAATTATAAAACTTGTCATAATCTAAAAATAATTCTTGCCTAACTTACCCTCTTACTCTCATAGCCCACGAGGTGGGGATTTGTGCCAACATAACCTACTAAACCAACGTATGGAATTGCGTAAGATGCAAACATGTACGCGAAAGTATTTGAATAAGGATCAAACGCATTAAAGAATGACGAAATATTAATAACTTTGGCAAAATTTATTGCACTGAGATCCAATTGAGGTCTCGGAAAGAGACCCACTTTATCCTTAAGAGCCCTAGAAATCACAAAAATGACAAAACGAAACAAAAGGTGAGACAACAACATAAAATAAAATGGAAAAACAAATCATATATGATGTCCTGCCGGTATTATTGATTAATAGAAAAGTCAAACCTAAGATGACCGACTTCTTGATAGGCAAATTCTACAATAATTTTCTCTACATCGGGGTCAAGGTTTGCTTTCTTAACACCAATAGGAGGAGGGCCTCCGCCCGTCAATTCTGGAAAAGCTTTATCAAGTCCATATCCTTAGCCTCCCCACAAGAACCATTCGGCTTCCAAGTATTCCAAGTTAACTGCAAATTGCAGCAAATCAATGTCTTCCTTTGCAATAGGAATGGAGTCAGATGATTGTTTCATATCACAAGTTGGAGAGGAGAATGAACTACAAACGTTGGTACACAGAAACACAAAAATGGCGAGCAAAAATGAAAATGCTGCATTTGAAGCCATTGTTGAAAGTTAAAGAATATTTTAGATGTCCTGTGTAATATATTTAAATTTCTGCATGTATTTATAGGATGATTTGTGTTTAAAATTAAACTTTGGTGCATGAATAATTTTTATTCAATCTAAAAAAATCAATTAGCCTTGAATAAGTTCATGAAGATAAAGAAGGAAAATCTAGGAATATTAATACTTCTCCATTGTGGTGAAATCAAGAAAGGGAATTAGAGAAACTATGGAAACTATATTTTGCTAGAAGATTAAAAGAAATACATAAAAAAAATGTAGTAACCAAATTACGACAAATAAATAAATCACACTTAATAATTATTAAAAATAAAAAAAGGCATGTGAATAATTTTTGTCTGAAACGGATCATGTTTACCTAAATTTTAAAATAGTGAGTGCATAATTTTATATTCACTATGGTGCGTATGTACAAATACCACCATATTTTCATTGTGCTTATCTTCTAATACTACCATGTTTATGAACCAAATTAATAAATAAATTCACACATAATAATTATTATTAATAGTAAGATATCATGCCAAGTTTAACTAGGCATGTGAATAATTTTATTCCGGAACGAATTATATATTACCTAAATTAATAAAATAGTGCGTGAATAATCTTATATTCACTATATTGTTGTCTTTCATTCTACTATTGAATTGAACTTTCTTACATGGTCTTAATTACTCCCGCCAAAGTTGTCTTACTTATCACTAGATATATAGAACAAATTATTTCGAAAATAGGATATGAACACATTCATTTTTCAAAGCATATATATATATATATATATATAACATTTGAATCGTGGCATTGTCCAAGCCTTCGGACCCGGTTAAAACCAAAATAATTGTATCAATAATACTTCATTATTTTCTCCTTGGGTTTTTACTTGAAAAATCCATCTTTTTAGACGATGAGGAATGCGGGAAAGGCACAATCCATAACAATAACTCTTTGAGAGGTTTTGATGTCAGTGACGACATCAAAACACAATTGGAGGACTTTTGTCAAGGAATTGTGTCATATTTTGACATTTTAACACTTGCAGCTCGTAACTCTGTTGATGCGATAATAAATTATTTATTTTTGATTAACTATTTGTAATGATAAAAAGTTTTAATTTTGGGCGCCCATAACTTGACTGTGGCATTAGAGTGAAGGGACACAACTGTCGCAGGACTCGCTGCTAATCAAGATGACGTCTTTAAAAACATTCCATTAATATTTTTCTCTCCGTGCGGCGATAACATCTCAACTTTCCAAAGAGCCCACGTGATGGGGCTTCCCTATTCAGATTTCATTTCAATGACTTCGTCAATGTATGCTTTTTCCCTTCTTCTCTTTTCCATCAATTTTACTGATTATATTTGGTAAAAGATTTTACTGTTATTGTCACATTTCGAAATAATAACATGACAGCGTTTCATTGATAAATGAATCAAAAACTTAATTCAAGGAATTACGGAAATGCAAAATTACCATGAAGAGCATTAAGTAATTAGGAAGGAAAACAGAGACAAATAGCCAACAAGATTTCCCCCCATTTTTCCTCCATTTTTTTCCTCCTTTGACAAATTTCTAGAAATTAACAATTTCTTTAACTACTCTAATTAACCATTTTGACTTGCACTTTTTTTTAATTAAGTTTTTATTTTAAGTATTAGTAACATAAAGCTTGTTAGTTTTAATGTTTTACTAGGTTTGTTTTTTTTTTGATTTTTTTTTTAATTCTTGTTGTATTTTATTTTCTTTATTTATCTTGTCCTATTGTTTGAATATTTTGATTGTACTTTTTGAATTTTATTTGCCAGATAATAATTATATTGTTTTTAATCCTTGAATCTCTTTTTTCTTCCTCTTCCATGTTCTCCGACTCACCACTCCCATGTGTGAAGCACAACCGACGTCGTGGCACTACGCGTCGCATCCTCCAAGCCTAGCCAACACCACCACCATCTCTCGTCTAAATTAGAAGAAACTAGCACCTTAAAAGTACTATAAATTACTACCGCTAAAGAAAAGACGAGCCAAAAGAACCTATGACTTTCTTAAATTTATCTGCTGAATGAAAGAAAAAAAAAACCACCCTTCTACCGCTGCTGCTTCTCTTAATTATTATTTCTTTAGTTCCAATTTTAATACCACAGAAAATGCGATGAACCGAATAGTACCTTAATTTTGCGACATTGTAACTATTTTCTTTTTGTTTCAATAGCCATATCTAGAGGTAGCATTTGTATCTTGGTTGGAAAATTAATCCTATGAAATTTTGCAGGCATGGCGGGCTTTGACTTTATCCAATGAACAAAACAACCAGGTTTGGGGTAGTTGAAGAAGAAGAATAAGAGAGATGGGGTGTGGTGGGGGTGACGTGAAATGTTAGGAGTAGGTTTCAAGGCGCACTTGACTGCAATATTGAAAGGCACCGTCAAAACTATATAGAAAAATGTGAATAGTTTGGGATTTGCATAATTATTTAAGAGGTATGGATTTTGTTGGAGAATTAATTAACAAAGTGGACCGATTTGATCAAATTTAATTGTGTGTTCCACCGCTTAATTTTAAAGTGTTTTGAATTCATCGCGTAGTGGGTTGCGCAAGCTTCGCGATGATATATAACACGTGAGAAACTAATTCTCAGTGTGAATGATAAATTTGGTTAAAGTGGAGAGGTTGTTGATGGAGGTGTGATGGTATATCCCACATCGGTTGTGAGAATCGATTAAAACTAGTTTATAAGCACTAGCTAGACTAGTGATCTTAAGCAAGTGGGTAAAGGAGTACCCCTCGCGCGCCGTCCGTCTGTCTCGACTCGCCACGCCTCGCCGCGCGTGTCCCTGCCGGGAAGGCAGTTATATCTTTTTGGACAAAATTACCGTAATAGTCCCTAAAGTATTGAGTAACTGCAAATGAGTCACATAACCTTTGTGTAATTGCAGAATGGTCCTTCCACGATTTCTCCAGCAGTTTTGAGAACTACCACATTACCCCACTACGGGAAATGGGAGTTATCCACGTTCTCCACTACGAGGTGAGGGCTACCTTGTAGTTTCCGACTGCTATAAAAGGCAGTCTCCCCTCTCATTATTCTCCCTTCTTCATTTCTGCATTCCATAATAGTTAAGAGAGTTCTGATACATAAAGGTTCAAAGTTCTTCTTCTAAGCTTTTGGTAAGCAAAGTGATTGGGCGTTGTACCTTGGGAACTCGTTGCTCTTGTAGGCCTAAAGCAAATAGGTGAGAAAATAGAGTTTAAGGGCAATTGGTTTAACTATTGCTTCGTCCAGGATTAAATCCGAATTCATTTATGTTTATATTCTGGTTCTGTTTAATTTCATATTAGTAACAGAAGGACTAACAATCTTAAACTCTATTTTTTTATTTTTCTTCTGTTCTGATTTAATAAATTAAAACAGAAACTTAAACAGAAGTACTGGAAAATCAGAGTATATATATTCAGTTTATTTTCTTTTTTTGGTTTTTGTTTTATATTGCTACTAACTGTTTGTTTTGCAATATATAGAAAAACAAAAATGGCTGCAAATGATTCAAACGCTACTGGTACTGGAACTATTCCTTCGATTGAGACTCCGACAAACGGAGTTAATCTGAATGTTGGTCAGGCAAGCGGTATTGAGGCTACTATGTCAAGGATGCCTGCTTTTGTGCCTCCAATGGCTTCTCGTCCAATTCAGTTTGGACAGTTTGCACAACCCGAGAAGTTTAAAGGGGCTGCAACTTCAAAATGTGGAAGGAAAAGATGATGTTCTACATTACTACTCTTAATTTAATTCGCTATGTCAATGAGGACACTCCTATGGAGGATAAAACAAATCCTCAATCTGTAACATAATATAATGCTTGGATTAGTAATGCTTATATGTGTCTTCATACTATACTTACTAGTTTAGATGATTCATTGTATCAAATTTACTATCAAAAGAATTCTGCAAAAGAATTGTGGGAATTACTAACTAAAAAGTATACAGTAGATGATGCAGGTGCTAAGAAGTTCATTGCGGCTCGCTTCCACGACTTTAAAATGGTCGATGGAAAATTTGTCCTCGAACAGAGTGAAGAGCTGCAGAAAATTTATCACGATCTTGTCGCTGAGGGCATGGGGATCAATGACTCGCTGCAGGTGGCGTTGATGATTGAGAAATTACCCCCTTCTTGGGATGACTTCAAGCACTACCTTAAACATAAGAAGAAGGAAATGACACTTGAGGATCTGATTTTGAAGTTGAGAATTGAATAGGATGGGAGGAAGGCATCAAAAGGGCCTTATATACTCTTGTTGCAAAGGCAAATGTTGTCGAAGCTGCTGGAAAGATGAAGCGCCCAACTGACTCGAAGGCGTTGAACTCCAACAAGAAGTTCAAGGGAAGCTGCTTCGTATGTGGTAAGCAAAACCACAAAGCAAATGACTGTCGTAGTCGTGTGGACGGTCAAAGTAATAACTACAATAAGAACAAGAGGTTCAATGGGAATGGGAACAGGAACAAGTATAAAAAAGATGGCCAGGCTCATGTATCTGAGGCCGTTAAGCTGAACTCTGGAATGGATGATATGCACCTTGTTGCTGTCGTTTCAGAGGTGAATATGATAGGGGGAAACCCAAAGGAATGGTTTGTGGACACAGTGGCTACTCGCCATATATGTATCAACAAATGGATGTTCAAGACTTATCAAACTGTAAAATGATGAAGTATGCTACATGGGGAACTCTTCATTCTCCAAAGTTGAAGGAAAGGGCAATGTTGTACTAAAGATGACTTCTGGGAAGGAACTGACTCTCACTGATGTGCTCCATGTGCCTGAAATTCGAAGGAATCTCATTTCTGGAATTGTGCTGAACAACAAAGGATTCGAGGCTTGTGTTTGAGGCAAACATATTCATTCTGACAAAGAATGGAATGTATGTAGGAAAATGGTACTTAGCTGATACTCTTTTTAAAGTTAATGTAATGACTGTACTCCCAGGAACTGAGCCTACGGGCGTGAATGTAACTGAGGCTTCTACTAGCTCAGCTGGAAACAATGTTGCCCAAGAAGTAATGAATTCAAACAAGTTGCTTATTTAGCTGAGTCTTTTAATTTATGGCATTATAGACTAGGTCATGTGAATATTAAAAGTATACAAAAATTAATTTCACTAAACCTACTACCAAATTTTAAAGTTGACTAAAACTAAAAGTGTGAGACTTGTGTAGAAGCTAAATTATCTAAGTCATCTTTCCGATCAATTGAGAGAAGCTCGGAACCTTTAGATTTAATACACACTGATGTATATGATCTTAAGTATATACAATCAAGAGGCGGTAAAAAGTATTTTATTACTTTTATCGATGATTGCACGAGATTTTGTTATGTCTACTTAATGGGAAGTAAAGATGAAGCAATAAACATGTTCGTTCATTATAAAAATGAAGTTGAAAACCAACATGGTAAGAAAATAAAAAGGTTAAGGAGCGACAGAGGTGGAGAATATGAATATCCATTCGACAGAGGTTGATGTACCGAATAGTAGACGTTAATGATCGAATATAATATTGATGATATTCAGAGTCAAGTGTACATATCTAGCGTAGTTGGCCAACCTTCAAAGTTAAGTCTTACAAAGAGTGGTGGAACATGAGTTCAATACCAAACAATTTATGTTTAGAGTTATTAATATATGATAAAGACTTTAGGGTTTTCAATTCAGACTTAGGGTAGAAAAGTAAACAATTTATAGGGATTTTTGTGAGAACTTTTAGAAAAGATTCCTATTATATACCTTGCCGAATATTTTTAAATTTTTCAATTTTACCCAAAAGTATATTTAACCTTTTTATGCCCATGATCAACGGTCAAATCATCGATTCTTATTTAACATCTTTATTCTTAAACTCTATAACTTATTTCATAACTTAAATTAGAATTTATTATTTAGATCATTCAACAATTATTTTTATTTTATGGATCCTAATTTTTTTTAACCAAGAATCATTTCCCTTCCCCCAAAAAAGCAAGGTGATTTCCCAAAAAAAAAAAAAAAAACTACTTCCACAAGCTCATCGATTTGATTATAGTGCGAAACAACGGTTCAATGCTCATATACGAAATAGTTGTTAAATCGTTGGATGAAATTATCAAACGGATAAAATAAATTAAGATAGTTGAATTAATTTCTTTAACAGTTGGGAGATAGACATGAGATTAGACATCCCAACTTCTTCATTGGTAAATTTAATTATTACCCTCCCACTTTAAATAAGTGTTTTTTGTTTTTTCCTTCTTCAGTGTTGAAAAGCACTAAAGTATACTCCAATTACTCCAATTAAATCTAACGGTTGGAGGGTTACGATGTACAACTACGTATATTGTTGGGTTATGATATTAGCAGAGCAATATTTTTTTTCAGAGCAATTTTTTAAAATAATAATATTACCCTCTGATCATATTAAGAAATAATATATTATTAATTTTCTTCGCCCTTTTACAATCAATATAAAACTTCCATTGTCTTCTTAGTGTCGGCTATTTTGCCTCAATTTACACTCATGGGATGTTCTTCGTTCTTTTCCTTAGATTTTAAATTGAATTTATAATTCAACTTAATTCAACTTTTCTATTTAAAATAATTTTGTCCTCTTTCAATTATGTTATACTCATCCAAAAATATTTTAATTTTTGGGACAAAGACTAAGAAAAAAGAAAAAGTAGCCTTAACAGGAATGAGATGAGGAGCTAAATCGATATTGTAGTCTATGTTTCTCTTCCAATTCCTTCGCTTCTCATGTGTGATCTCTCCAAAGTTGACTTTTTTCCCTCTCCTTGATTTCATAAGAACGCCAACAAACATATTGTAACCTTATATCAGGAAAATAGATAATTAAATGAGACAATCGGAATGTTTGATTATTTTAAAAAATAAAAGAAAATTAATGATGTATTGTTTCTAAATCTAGCTAAGGGGCAATATTATCCTTTAAATAAAATTTGCTCTTTTAGAAGGAGAATCACCCTGGCACTAACACCACCCATACTTTTGTCTTTCATGCTACTATTGAATTGAACATTTTTACATCGTCTTAATTACTCTAGCCAAAGTAATCTCGCAAATTATTCCGAAAATAGGATATGAACACATTCATTTTTCAAAGCAAATATATATATATATATATATATATATATATCTATCTTATAATTTACGGAAATTTGTATATTCATCTGCATTGTCACTAGGGGTGCATTCGGTTGGGTTCGGTTTTCGGAATAAAATTTCGGAATTCGATTTGATTTTAAATGTCTTATGAAAATCGAATTGAACCAAAATTTTATGAAAACCGTATACCGAATATTCAAATTATTTCGGTATGGTTTGGTTTGGTTTAGTTTATACCGATTTTTTTTCTTCTTGTGGAGCTCAACTTAATAAAAAATAGACAACGATAAAATTATAATGCACAATTAAAATAAAAATAATAAATTAAAAATTAAGAATACAAATACAAATACAAATTTACAACAATAACATAACTAATTAAGTCCCAATCATTCGGAGTATTGACATAACATTTGACAATAAATGTACAAAGTGCCTGCTCCCCGAATGTCATTGGAAGAGATGGATTGAAGACAGATCGGAGTAATATTAATAACATGTATAAGTATAATACATTTTTAATAATAATAATAATAATTGGTCTATTCGATTTTTCGGTAATTCAATTTTTAAAAATTGAAAATCGAATACCAAATCAAATTATTTTGAAATTTTCAAAACCGAATCGAATAAAACAAAATACTGAATAAACCAAACCATATAATATAATTCGATTTGGTTCACTTCGATATTTTGATTTAACCAAATAGTAAACACGCTAATTATCACAAATGGCCAGTTGACACTGTTTTTAGAAAGGCAAGAGGATAAAGATTCTCCATTTATTTTGATATCACACTAACTACAGAAAACCAAATCAGCTTAATCAGGCCATTTATATAAGTCTACATAGTTTCCATTAATTTTCAACTATTTTTAACAACAATTTGAGAGCATATATACTTTTAGCTAGTCTATATGTTATGATAGCCATAATTAATTAGGCGTGTAAAGAAAAATTATCTGTTTAGGTTAAAAACGATTTTATGTATGTTTGACCGGTTGAAATAATTTTTTTTTTTTTTTACTAATAAGAATTCTTGTCAGTGTACATTGCAATTGCTACCATTTATTACTGCCATTTAGAGTGCGATCAAATGTTATACTAATTGTAATGGTAGGTGTTGATGTTGGGTAGGGACGAAGCAGAAATTTAATATTGGGGGACGAAATTGTAACAGTATGTCGAAATACATATAAAAACTTTTAAAAAAAAATTGGGGGTGAAACTGATAAAATATTCTAAATTACATATAAAATTTACTATACCTAATAATATTTTTAAAAATCTCGGGAGCGATCCCCCCACTATGTCAATGTTGTTGGGAACCGGACCAGGGATGAAGGCAAGACTTTTAGGTTGAAGAGGCAAAAAATTGCAACAGTATACCGAATTATATATAAAAATTAGTAAAAATATGTTGGGAGACGAATTTGATCAAATATTCTGAATTACATATAAAATTTACTATATCTAATAGGCTTTTTAAAAATCTAGGGGGCGTCCTGATGGGGACGGACAGAGACGTATTAATAGGGACGTAATATAAATAGAAATATTTGGGGCTTTGGGGGGAGGGGAAAGGGAGGGGGGCGAGAGAGATGTATTTAAAGGATTTATAAATAATAATAATAATAAAAAAAGGCTTCATCTGTTTATAGTGATTTATATTTCTAATAATAATAATTTTTGCTTCCTATGAGTTCTCAAATATTTGATTAAGCCAAGAAAGAGGACAAGAAATTCAAAAGAAAAACATGTCCTAATCAATCCCATTTTTGAAATACATTATCCGTGGACAGAATTGCAGATTGGTATTGACTTATTGCTACTGTTATTTTTGGGATTTTTTTCCGCTAATTTTCTCCTATTGCAAAATAATGAAGAAATGCAGTTAGACATCACAATCAATGTGCAAAAAATATATAACCAAGGATACAAAATCTTTCAAATTATATAAATATCACACTTCACACACAAATCCTAGGCACACAAATAGAAGATTTTGATATTCACATTCAATGCACATTATATGGTTTTGACTTAGTCTATTCACCAAAACCACCCTATGATGTAGAGCAGTAGAGGTACTGAGTTTGAATTTGAATTAATGTCTTTCCTACTTTTTGAATTCCTATTTTTTATAATATATAAGTCCCCTCTCCTCTACACTAATCTTACTAGATCTTTTTATTTTTCTTTATATTTTGTATATAAATATAAAATTCTTATATTTATTTTTCTATACAAGTAGATTTAAAAAACCAAACAAAAAATATCAGTATATAGTATCATTTTTCACTTAATGATATTTAATATTTTCTTAACAATTAAATTTGTTATGCACGGATCATTAGGATAGTGTATATATATCGTTTTGACGTGGTTTGACTAACAACTATTTTCATTTGGGAAGAATGCAAATTGCCATATATTGCAGCTTCAAAGTTTATTTGGATTTTGTAGAAATGCAGACATTCCTTATTCCTTTTGTATCCTTCCTAAATTTCTAGACACGAATACAAGAAAGTCAAGTACGAGGAGGATCATATAATATAATGAAATTAGGTCCCACGTCCTACATTTACTTCACTTCCCATAACAAATTAGAGGCAAATCAATAATTTGCGGCATATTACTTATACATTTACTTCTTTAAATAAAATTTGCTCTTTTAGAAAGAGAATCGCCCTGGCACTAACACCACCCACATTTTTGTCTTTCATTCTACTATTGAATTGAACATTCTTACATCGTCTTAATTACTCTAGCCAAAGTAATCTCGCAAATTATATAAATATCACACTTCACACACACAAATCCTAGGCACACAAATAGAAGATTTTGATATTCACATTCAATGCACATTATATGGTTTTGACTACCGGACAATTTAAGAAATTATATATTTGAAAGTAAAAAATTACAACATACCAAATTACATATAAAAATTATAAAAAAAAAATATTGAGGGGGAATTTGATCAAATATTTTGAACTACATATGAAATTTACTATATCTAATAGAGTTTTTAAAAATTTCAAATCTAAAATCGTCCATGCCAACCACTAATTAATGTAACTCAGCTAAAATTCCAAAATTAATAGGGTCACCAATTACAATATTATTTGTATCAATATGTGTTGTAGGTGTTGGTTTATTATGTGTGGGGGAACTATGAGTACTGAGTCTAGTTTCGAGGGCAAAAAATTTTCTGTTCTCGTTTTGTGTTCCGTTCTCTATCTCCACGAATAAATACGTGTTTATATTTTTCCTACGGATTCCACTATTTTTTTAATTAAAAAAATTAATATATGTCAATTTTTTATTAGTGGATTAGGCACTGGGATACCGAACATGATAGAGCATTCCAACCCGTTTGAAGCTCTTATTGTACACAAAAAGGCGATACCCACGCCCCCAAGGCCCCTGCCACCCAATCCGACATGCATTGTGGAGGATGTAAATCAAGGCGACCCAGCGGTTCGATTGGCGGGAGGCCTTGTCTTAGCCCACCGCAAGAATCCACCCCCACATTGGGAAAAATTCTGATATAGACCTGGCCTACAAGTGGGGACATAGACCACTTGGTCCACAATCACCCACATCCACTATTTTGATTAAAAAACAATAAAAACGCCTCAAACAATGCACCAAGTGGGGGAATATTTTTATTATTTTAATCAAAAGCGTGATGATGGTGAATGTCGACTAAAGTGGTCTATGTCCCCCACTTGTAGGCTCGGTCCATGACGAAATTGATCCCACATTGGGAGGGTTGAAACTTCCACATCTGCGATCGCCAAAATTCGAACCCTACGCCTTTTTACACAATCTACCACCCTCGAACCAAGTGCGTTACCCTTGCGGATCCGTTTGAAGTTCTTCTAATCCTATAAATGTGCACTCTCTATATATACTTGGCACTTGGCACAAGAAGAAGTAGTAGTGAAATACAAGAGAAAAAATTTAAGAGAAATTGGCTGGTTCCTCTCCTTCCTAGCTAACACCACTAAATTTTCTAACATTTGAATCATGGCACTGTCAAAGCCTCCGTTTTCACTTTTATTTATTACTTTCCTATCTCTATTCGCTGTAATGAAAAGTGATGTTCTATCTCCAACATTTTACAAAAGTTCTTGTCCTGAAGCCACGTTAATTGTTCAAGCAGCAGTCAGTTTTGTAGTAGCCGAGGAACCTCGCATGGGGGCTTCGCTACTCAGACTTCATTTCCACGACTGCTTCGTAAATGTATGATTTTCCACTTCTTTTTTCCATGAATTCTACTGCTTATGTTTGCTGATTTTGTGATTTACGAACCAAAATGATTGTACTTTTAATATTCATTATTTTCTCTTTGGGGTTTTACTTGAAAAGGGCTGTGACGGTTCCGTCCTTTTAGACGATGAGGGAGGCGAGAAAGGCGCGATCCCTAACAACAACTCTTTGAGAGGTTTTGATGTCATTGACGACATCAAAACACAATTGGAGGACTTATGTCCAGGAGTTGTATCATGTTCTGACATTCTAACCCTCGCAGCTCGCGACTCTGTTGTTGCGGTAAGAAATTATTTACTTTTTTTAGTTTACTAAAAAGTTTTAACTTTTCTGATTATTATTTTTCTTTTTAGTTGGGCGGCCCTAACTGGACTGTGGCATTAGGGAGAAGGGATGCAATCGTCGCAGCGAATAAAAAAGATGTACTTAAAAACATTCCATCAGCATTCTCAAATTTAAGCATCCTAATTTCAGATTTTTCAAAAAAAGGCTTTACAATCAGAGAAATGGTGGCCCTCTCAGGTATTCATTATAGGCAAAATTTAATCTTTCTCCATGTCATTTTGTCTATTAGATTTTCATTTTAAATTTTTTTCTTTCCCAAGCAGGAGCTCACACCATAGGTAAAGCCCATTGCCGCGTGTTCAGAGGCCGACTCTACAATGACACCAATCTGAACTCAACATTGGCGGAGAAACTAAGGCTAAAATGTCCCAGGATCGGAGGCAATGACAGTCTTTCTTCATTAGATACAAATGGTGATCCAAACACT
Organism: Vinca minor; assembly: GCA_026122235.1. Taxonomy (NCBI): domain Eukaryota; kingdom Viridiplantae; phylum Streptophyta; class Magnoliopsida; order Gentianales; family Apocynaceae; genus Vinca; species Vinca minor. Next base: position 1,631,554 of record JAOCZM010000100.1, on the reverse strand, counting down.
TTTGGCAGTGCATATTTCAGTAATTTGAAGAGCCAAAAGGGACTTCTGCACTCAGACCAGGAGCTCTTCAATGGAGGAGGAGGGCCCACTGATGCTTTGGTGATCACCTACAGTTCAAACTCCACAGCTTTTTTCAGAGACTTTGCAAAAGCCATGGTTAAAATGGGAAACCTTGGCCCTCTGACGGGTACCATCGGCGAGATCAGGGAAAACTGTAGAAGACGCAATTAGAAATTCCTAGTAAAGAATTTCCTTTATAATTTTATATGCTACATGTATCCAAATCACTCAAATTAACATCAAAGGAACATTATTATTATTAGGCAAATTAGCGTTTTGGGTCCAAAAACAATTTATCTTGTAGAAAAGCGATCCAAAAACTATGTTTTTCAAAAAGTTTTCTATCTTACAACAATTTATATTTGGGGCACTCAATTCTTCCGTCTAAAAAACTCATAGTCTAACTATTAATTTAAAATTCAATTCGATCAAAGTTAAAATTTAAATGAGCATATTTGGCCAAATAAAAAATTCAATTCGGCCAAACAAAAATCAACACTTCCCCATTCCAGACCCACCCAGTACCACCTACCCCTACTCATACAACCCCTTAACTTGAGATGATAAATTCGCTTACAATCAATTTTCTGGTCTCAGGTAATACCACAGGATCCAGACGCGTAGTTCATACCCGATGTTGATACATATGATAAATGTCGTAAACCTAAATACGGCGGAGGAAACGGTAGCTCCAGAAATTCAGCTATCCGCCGGAATCAAAACCAAAAAAAAATAGAATTAGAGATGATTATCAAAATTGATGATAAATCATTTGGATTTCGATTGAAAAACTGAAGGAAAAAAAAAATTCAAAAAGGAAATTACCTATGAAGTCGGCGACAGTTCTACCATGGGTGAATATTCCGGTAGGTCCTTTGTCGAAATTCGCACCGTAAGGGAAATAATTAGCTTTAGCAGCGGTTGGCTAGAGGTGGTACTGGGGTGGATTTTTATTCGGAAGTTCCAAAAAAATGTCTATTTTTATTTTTATTTTTATTTTTAAGGCAGAAACTGAATGTTTTAGGATGAAAACTTTTGAAAATATAATTTTTTGATGTGCCTTCTGAAAAATAAATTGTTTTTGAACTAACGGCAATTTGCCTTATTATTATTATAGAACATACATTTATTTCTTATTCTCTAGCTATTAGTACGAAAAGAATTCATCTTTAGAAAGTGTTGTAAGAATAACTTTCACTTAAACGTACTCATTCTGATTTTTTTTTAATTATTCTGTCACTTTGGAAAATGAAAATCGAGGGAAGTATTGAATGTCTTTTTTTTCAAAAAAAAAATATTATAATTTATTCAGTAAAAAGAATTCAACGAAGTAATTTTCAATGTAAAATTTAAACATATTCATTTAGGCTTAATCTAATATTGAAAATTTCCAGTAAATTTGGCCTTTTCAAGAAGAGAGTAACACTATTGAATATTTATTGTTGAATCTAGAAAATCCTATCATTTGTTAATTCAAGTTTATTACCCTAAAATAACAATTAATTTTAAATTGTTAGTGATATTCCCAAGGCAGATTTCCTCATACCAAGGTGATTTGACTTCAAATGATCAAATTATCTTTTTAGTGAATATTAACATCTCTCAATTAATTATCCTCACTAATATTTTATTTCTTAATATATTCACACTTAATATCTAATATTCTCTCTCTTATCCAAACAAATCGGCTTAATATCTCTCTAATATTTTATTCCCTAATTTATTTTCACTCAATCACTAATTTTCTCTCTTATACTAGTAAAAGTTCACAAAAAAGACAAAAACAAGCAAACAAGCAAACACTATATATAAAATCTTCTTTTACTCTAATATTTTGTCATACATATACATTGATATTTTTTTCACACATGAAGTAAGTATAGGCGATGATCAAATCTGTATTGAGCACTATAAATTTACAATCTTTTTTATTTACTTATTTGTTCTAAAGAATGAAAATTTTAGACCATTAAATTTATTTTGGTTTATAACGGTCGAAATGATAGGTCAGGTGAGGCAGGGGACCGGAGAGTGGAGATGGTGGATCGGGTCATCTAATATGGTTTGGGGAAATGGTTATTGTTCTAACAAACTTGAAGAAAATGCTAGATTAGTGTTCATGCAAGCTTGAAAAGTTTATCAAGATTAAAGATTTAGTTAATGTGGTTGGAAAAAATTAAGTAAAATGATGTTTTTTGGAGATAAGATGCAAAAGTGAAATGGATTAATTTTTTGGATTATGAGTAGTTAGTTGTGTATAATTAATTTCAATTAAAAGTTTATACATTTCCCAACAAAAGTTTTTAATTAGGCTGAAATTTGAAATTTGAATCCATTAAAAAAATTCGATTTTGGTTAAGTTTAAATACAAATGTCTTATTGTATTTTTTTCATTGTGCCAGAAAACTTGAATAAAATTTGAGCCATTTATCATTTTTGTAATTTTAAATGGTTAGTGATATTCCAAAGGCAGATTTCCTCCTACAAACGTGATTTGACTTCAAATGATCAAATTATCATTTTAGTGAATATTAACATCTCTCAATTAATTTTCCTCTCTAATATTTTCTTTCTTAATATTTTCACATTTAATATCTAATATTCTCTATTATCCAAAAAAAATCGGCTCAATATCTCTCTAATATTTTATTCCCTAATTTATTTTCACTCAATCACTAATTTTCTCTCTTATACTAGTAAAAGTTCACAAAAAAGACAACAAAAAAAAAAAAAAAACAAGCAAACACTATATATAAAATCTTCTTTTACATTAATATTTTGTCATACATATATATACATTAATCTTTTTTCCACAGATGAAGTAAGTATAGACGATGATCAAATCCGTATTGAGCACTATAAATTTACAATCTTTTTTATTGCTTATTTGTTCTAATGAATGAAAATTTTAGACCATTAAATTTATTTTGGTTTATATCATTTATTTTTTAACTTCTAGCACTATAATAGAAAGAAAATTTAAAAATGAGTGTGAATATATTAGGAAAGAAAATATAAGAGAGATTATGAACTGATTTTTTAGATAATACAGAGAAAATTAAAGATTAAGTGTGAATAGATTATGAAATAAAATATTAAAGAGAAATTAATTGAGAGAGTTTAATATTTATTAAAAGGATCATTTGACCATTTGAAAACAAATTGCCCTGATAGGAGGAAATCTACATTGACAAAATCACTAGCCATTTTAAACAGAGAAATACTTGCAATATCTAATTCATGATTGGTGGTTAAATATTTATTGTATTTGTCATTTTCTTAATTTGACTTAACCGTCGAATATAACAATCATTTTGATAATAATGCCTCGTAACTGAGGTGGGAAAATGATAATTTATCACATTATTTTACAAAAAATAAATGACCAAAAATGCTCAGGATCATTGATTGAGAAACCCCTGAGCAATTTTTCCGTTTGCTCCCTTTGGAAAGAACAAACCTGGAACATTCTCTTTGCCAGTGCCATATAAAATTCTCAGTATCTCCGCTGGAGTTCTTTCATAGGAAAGGGAGTAAGCATTAGCAGATAAGACATTGCTTTTAGTCTTATTCTCCGCACCTAATTCAATCGGGATTCGAAGACTTTCATCTTTGTTTCCACATCCACCAAGATTGTTCCTAACTTCTGAAATAAGTGCGGTCATATCTCGAACTGAAGCATAAAAAGGCGGAGCTAATTCATCAGCATGTGTATTAAGATATGCTCTGATAACTGCATCTTGTCCAGATTCAACTCCTAATAATCCTGCCAGAAGCTAAAAAAAGATACAAAAACAATGTTAAATTATTAAAATTATAAAACTTGTCATAATCTAAAAATAATGCTTGGCTAACTTACCCTCTTACTCTCATAGCCCACGAGGTGGGGATTTGTGCCAACATAACCAACTAAACCAACGTATGGAAGTGCGTAAGATGCAAACATGTATGAGTAAGTGTTTGAATAAGGATCAAACGCGTTAAAGAATGATGAAATATTGATAACTTTGGCAAAGTTTATTGCACTGAGATCCAACTGAGGTCTCGGAAAGAGGCCCACTTTGTCCTTAAGAGCCCTAGAAATCACAAAAATGACAAAATGAAACATAAGGTGAGACAACAACATAAAATAAAATGGAAAAACAAATCATATATGATGTCCTGCCGGTATTATTGATTAATAGAAAAGTCAAACCTAAGATGACCGACTTCTTGATAGGCAAATTCTACAATAATTTTCTCTACATCGGGGTCAAGGTTTGCTTTCTTAACACCAATAGGAGGAGGGCCTCCGCCCGTTAATTCTGGAAAAGCTTTATCAAGTCCATATCCTAAGCCACCCCACAAGAACCATTCGGCTTCCAAGTATTCCAAGTTAACTGCAAATTGCAGCAAATCAATGTCTTCCTTCGCAATAGGAATGGAGTCAGATGATTGTTTCATATCACAAGTTGGAGAGGAGAATGAACTATACAGTAACACAAAAAGGGTAAGAAAAAAATGAAAATGTTGCATTTGAAGCCATTGTTGAAAGTTAGAGAATATTTTAGATGTCCTGTGTAATATATTCAAATTTCTGCATGTATTTATAGGATGATTTGTGCTTCAAATTAAACTTTGGTGCATGAATAATTTCTATTCAATCTAAAAAAATCAATTAGCCTTGAATAAGTTCATGAAGATAAGGAAGGAAAATCTAGGAATACTAATACTTCTCCATTGTGGTGAAATCAAGAAGGAAATAAGAGAAACTATGGAAACTATATTTTGCTAGAAGATTAAAAGAAATACATTAAAAAAAATGTAGTTACCAAATTACGACAAATAAATAAATCACACTTAATAATTATTAGGCATGTGAATAATTTATGTCTGAAACGGATCATGTTTACCTAAATCATAAAATAGTGAGTGCATAATTTTATATTCACTATGGTGCGTATCTACAAATACCACCATGTTTTCATTGTGCTTATCTTTTAATACTACCATGTTTATGAACCAAATTAATAAATAAATTCACACATAATAATTATTATTAATAATAAGATATCATGCCAAGTTTAACTAGGCATGTGAATAATTTTATTCCGAAACGAATTATATATTAGCTAAATTAATAAAATAGTGCGTGAATAATCTTATATTCACTATATTGTTGTCTTTCATTCTACTATTGAATTGAACTTTCTTACACGATCTTAATTACTCTCGCCAAAGTTGTCTTACTTATCACTAGATATATTGAACAAATTATTTCGAAAATAGGATATGAACACATTCATTTTTCAAAGAATATATATATATATATATATATATATATATATATATATATATATATATATATATATATATATATATATATATATATATATATATATATATATAACATTTGAATCGTGGCATTGTCCAAGCCTTCGGACCTGGTTAAAACCAAAATGATTGTATCAATAATACTTCATTATTTTCTCTTTGGATTTTTACTTGAAAAATCCGTCTTTTTAGACGATGAGGAATGCGAGAAAGGCGCGATCCCTAACAATAATTCTTTGAAAGGTTTTGATGTCATTAACGACATCAAAACACAATTGGAGGACTTTTGTCTAGGAATTGTGTCATATTCTGACATTTTAACACTCGCAGCTCGCAACTATATTGTTGCGGAAATAAATTATTTATTTTTGATTTACTTATTTGTAATGATAAAAAGTTTTAATTTTGGGCGGCCATAACTTGACTGTGGCATTAGAGTGAAGGGACACAACTGTCGCAGGACTCGCAGCTAATCAAGATGACGTCTTTAAAAACATTCCATTAATATTTTTCTCTCCGTGCGGCGATAACATCTCAACTTTCCAAGGAGCCCACGTGATGGGGCTTCCCTATTCAGATTTCATTTCAATGACTTCGTCAATGTATGCTTTTTCCCTTCTTCTCTTTTCCATCAATTTTACTGATTCTATTTGGTAAAAGATTTTACTGTTATTGTCACATTTCGAAATAATAACATGACAGTGTTTCATTGATAAATGAATCAAAAACTTAATTCAAGGAATTACGGAAATGCAAAATTACCATAAAGGGCATTAAGTAATTAGGAAGGAAAACAGAGACAAATAGCCAACAAGATTTCCCCCCATTTTTCCTCCATTTTTTTCCTCCTTTGACAAATTTCTAGAAATTAACAATTTCTTTAACTACTCTAATTAACCATTTTGACTTGCACTTTTTTTTAATTAAGTTTTTGATAGGGTTGAATGGAACTATCTGGAAATGGTAATGGCTTGCATGAATTTTCCACCAAAAATCCTCTCCTTAGTAATGAACTGTGTTAGAACTGTGAGTTATTCCATCTTGATCAATGGAGTGCCCACGAGATCTTTCAAACCAACTAGAGGTATCCGGCAAGATGATCATTTATCCCCTTTCATTTTTCTCATCTGCACAGCCGGACTATCTTCTCTTGTCCGTTCTGCTGAAGAACGGGGATTATTAAGAGGCTTTCAGTTCGGTAGGGGCACTTCTGTAACCCATTTGTTGTTTGCAGATGATTCTCTTTTTTCGCCAAGGCTGAAGAATCATGTCTAAGGCACCTAAAAGAGATACTGGACACATATGAGACATGTTCTGGACAAATGATAAACTATGATAAATCTAACCTGTACTATAGTAAGGAACACCCCTGAAAACCTTAAGGAACTCGCTTTTTCTATCCTTCAAATCCCTGAGGGTGTTGGGAAAGGAAAGTATCTGGGGCTGCCCTATATGACAGGTCGATCAAAAAAAGAAGTTTTTCAGTTTGTTGTTGACAAAGTCTGGAAGAAACTTAGCAGCTGGAAAGAAAAAATGCTATATTTTGCTGCAAGAATAGTACTTATTAAATCAGTAATACAGGCTATTCCCACATATGTAATGTCCTGCTTCATTCTACCCAAACATACAATAGATTCCATCACAAGCATGATGAGAACTTTATTATGGGGTGGAACTGAGAATCATAGAAAGATTTGTTGGAGGGCTTGGTCTACTTTATGCAAACCTAAGGAACATGGAGGTTTTGGTTTTCGTGACCTAGAAGCCTTTAACAAAGCCTTAGTGGCTAAACAAGGGTGGCGCATTATTCATCAACCCTTTTCACTTTGTTCCAGAGTGCTACAAGCAAAGTACTTCCCTCAAGATAGATTTTTCACTATTCAGCTCAAAGGACGAACATCCATAGTCTGGCAAGGAATCCTAAAAGGACGCGAGCTACTAAAAGTAGGATTAAAATGGAGGATATGTGATGGCTCACGAGTCAACATATGGGGGAATAAATGGTTAAATACCCCGAAGTCCTTCAAACTATCAGCCCTACCTGATCTAGGCCTTTGGCAAAAAATGATGCCTGTTTCTAGACTGATTGACCACCAGAGAGGTGCATGGAACATATATATTTTACGAGAATTTTTCTCATCTTACGAGATTGAGGAAATACTAAAAGTTCCCCTATGTGATGCGTGGCCATCTGATCGCCTTGTTTGGGGGTATACAAAAAACGGTTTATATTCTATCAAATCTGGATACCACTTACAAGTAGATATCAAAGATGACATACATGTAAAGCCTTCCACATCAAGGAAAAACGCTGAAGAGCATTGGAAGGGCATTTGGAGGTTAATTATCCCTCCTAAAATACAAATTTTCATATGAAAAATTTTTCAACAGATTCTGCCTACTTGTCAGAATTTATCCAAACGGGTGAAATCCATAAAACCACAATGCCCTATCTGTCATGATGATATTGAAAGTATATCACATGCCATCTTTTCGTGCCCATCAGTTCTGGAAGTATGGAATTACACCACTTTTGATGTGCAATCCATGATAAAAAAAAGACGCATTTCCTTACTGCCTCCTGCCTATTTTAACAGCCAGAGAAGAGGTATCTACTCCTTTCTCGTATATAGCATGGCATATATGGTGTAATCGAAATAGAGCTATTTTTTAAGACAAAAGACAAATGCCTGAAAAAGTGGCAAATCTTGCTCTAATCCATGCAGCTGAATACAGTAGCATTTCTTCTCCATCTGTTGAAGGTCACAATCCCCTCCCAGATGCTGACCAGATCAAATATATACTAAAAGGGAAGGCAAAAATGTTTTTGCCAGAGGTTACGAAAAAGCCTCCCAAAGGACATAATGAACAAGTCAGGTGCAGATGGCAGGCTCCTGATGAAGGTTTCTTTAAACTCAACGTAGATGGAGCTTGGCATGATAACATATGAGGAATCAGAATTATCATCAGAAACAATGAAGGGAAATTTATAGCGGGAGCTGCAAAATTTGTTCCGAACTCGCCCAACCCTGAATACGCAGAAGCAAAAGCACTACTGGAAGGACTTCGGTTTGCTATGAACAAAGGATATCAGCCGCTGATAATTGAAAGTGACTGCCAAACACTGGTAAATCGGGTCCAACAAGATGAAGAAGATTTGTCCCCTTTAGGACACATCGCTAGCCAGATAAAAATTCTGGTGGGGACTACTATAGCTAATTTATCTTTTGCGCACAGATCTTGTAATATTGTTGCCAATAGATTAGCAAATCATGCAATGAGGCTCAAAGCCTCATCTCAATGGTTTGGAGAACCACCGAGTTTTCTCCTACCACATGTAATCCACGATATTTCAAATTAATATGATAATGCACTTACTATTCAAAAAAAAAAAACATAAAGCTTGTTAGTTTTAATGTTTTAATAGGTTTGTTTTATTTTGATTTTTTTTTTAAATTCTTGTTGTATTTTATTTTCTTTATTTATCTTGTCCTATTGTTTGAATATTTTGATTGCACTTTTTGAATTTTATTTGCCAGATAATAATTATATTGTTTTAATCCTTGAATCTCTTTTTTCTTCCTCTTCCATGTTCTCCGACTCACCACTCCCATGTGTGAAACACAACCGACGTCGTGGCACTACGCGTCGCATCCTCCAAGACTAGCCAACACCACCACCATCTCTCGCCTAAATTAGAAGAAACTAGCACCTTTAAAGTACTATAAATTACTTTCACTAAACCTACTACCAAATTTTAAAGTTGACAAAAACTTAAAGTGTGAAACTTGTGTAGAAGTTAAGTTATCTAAGTCATCTTTCTGATCAATTGAGAGAAGCTCGGAACCTTTAGATTTAATACACACTGATGTATGTGATCTTAAGTATATACAATCAAGAGGCGGTAAAAAGTATTTTATTACTTTTATCGATGATTGCACGAGATTTTGTTATGTCTACTTAATGGGAAGTAAAGATGAAGCAATAAACATGTTCGTTCATTATAAAAATGAAGTTGAAAACCAACTTGGTAAGAAAATAAAAAGGTTAAGGAGCGACAGAGGTGAAGAATATGAATATCCATTCGACAGAGGTTGATGTACCGAATATCCATTTTCAATTTTACCCAAAAGTAGATTTTACCTTTTTATGCCCATGATCAACGGTCAAATCATCGATTCTTATTTAACATCTTTATTCTTAAACTCTATAACTTATTTCATAACTTAAATTAGAATTTATTACTTAGATCATTCAACAATTATTTTTATTTTATGGATCCTAATTTTTTTTATCCAAGAATCATTTTCCTTCCCCCAAAAAAGCAAGGTGATTTCCCAAAAAAAAAAAAAAAAAAAACCTACTTCCACAAGCTCATCGATTTGATTAGAGTGCGAAACAACGGTTCAATGCTCATATACGAAATAGTTGTTAAATCGTTGGATGAAACTATCAAACGGATAAAATAAATTAAGATGGTTGAATTAATTTCTTTAACAGTTGTGAGATAGACATGAGATTAGACATCCCAACTTCTTCATTGGTAAATTTAATTATTTCCCTCCCACTTTAAATAAGTGTTTTTTGTTTTTTCCTTCTTCAGTGTTGAAAAGCACTAAAGTATACTCCAATTAAATCTAACGGTTGGAGGGTTACGATGTACAACTACGTATATTGTTGGGTTATGATATTAGCAGAGCAATTTTTTTTTTCAGAGCAATTTTTTTTTTCAGAGCAATTTTTTAAAATAATAATATTACCCTCTGATCATATTAAGAAATAATATATTATTAATTTTCTTCGCCCTTTTACAATCAATATAAAACTTCCATTGTCTTCTTAGTGTCGGCTATTTTGCCTCAATTTACACTCATGGGATGTTCTTCGTTCTTTTCCTTTGATTTTAAATTGAATTTATAATTCAACTTAATTCAACTTTTCCATTGAAAAGAATTTTGTCCTCTTACAATTATGTTATACTCATCCAAAAATATTTTAAATTTTGGGACAAAGACTAAGAAAAAAAAAAAAGTAGCCTTAACAGGAATGAGATGAGGAGCTGAATCGATATTGTAGTCTATGTTTCTCTTCCAATTCCTTCGCTTCTCATGTGTGATCTCTCCAAAGATGACTTTTTTCCCTCTCCTTGATTTCATAAGAACGCCAACAAACATATTGTAACCTTATATCAGGAAAATAGATAATTAAATGAGACAATCGGAAGGTTTGATTATTTTAAAAAATAAAATAAAATTAATGATGTATTGTTTCTAAATCTAGCTAAGGGGCAATATTGTCCTTTAAGTAAAATTTGCTCTTTTAGAAGGAGAATCACCCTGGCACTAACACCACCCTTATTTTTGTCTTTCATGCTACAATAGAATTGAACATTCTTACATCGTCTTAATTACTCTAGCCAAAGTAATCTCGCAAATTATTCCGAAAATAGGATATGAACACATTCATTTTTCAAAGAAAATATATATATCTTATAATTTACGGAAATTTGTATATTCATCTGCATTGTCACTAGGGGTGCACTCGGTTGGGTTCGATTTTTAGAATAAAATTTCGGAATTCGATTTGGTTTTAAACGTCTTATGAAAATCGAATTGAACCAAAATTTTATGAAAACCGTATACCGAATATTGAAATTATTTCAGTATGGCTCGGTTTGGTTTAGTTCATACCGAAATTTTCTTCTTGTGGAGCTCAACTTAATAAAAAAATAGACAACGATAAAATTATAATGCACAATTAAAATAAAAATAATAAATTAAAAATTAAGAATAAAAATAAAAATACAAATACAAATACAAATTTACAACAATAACATAACTAATTAAGTCCCCAATCATTCGGAGTATTGACGGTAATATTTGACAATAAATGTACAAAGTGTCTGCTCCCCGAATGTCACTGAAAGAGATGGATTGAAGACAGATAAGAGTAATATTAATAACATGTATGAGTATAATACATTTTTAATAATAATAATAATTGGTCTATTCGATATTTCGGTAATTCGATTTTTGAAAATTAAAAATCGAATACCAAATCAAATTATTTTGAAATTTTCAAAATCGAACCGAATAAATCAAAATACCGAATAAACCAAACCATATAGTATAATTCGATTTAGTTCACTTCGATATTTCGATTTAACCGAATAGTAAACACCCTAATTGTACAAATGGCCAGTTGACACTGTTTTTAGAAAGGCAAGAGGATAAAGATATAAGTCCATTTATATAAGTCTACATAGTTTCCATTAATTTTCAACTATTTTTAACAACAATTTGAGGGCATATATACTTTTAGCTAGTCTATATGTTATGATAGCCATAATTAATTAGGCGTGTAAAGCAAATTTCTCTGTTTAGGTTAAAAACGATTATGTATGTTTGACCGGATGAAATAATATTATTTTTTTACTAATAAGAGTTCTTGTCAGTGACATTGCAATTGCTACCATTTATTACTGCCTTTAAGAGTGTGATAAAATGTTATACTACTTGTAATGGTAGGTGTTGATATGTTGAGTAGGGATGAAGTCAGAAATTTAACATTGAGGGACAAAATTGTAACAGTATGTCGAACTACATATAAAAATGGCAAAAAAAAAATCTTGAGGGTGAAACTGATAAAATATTCTGAACTACATATAAAATTTACTATACCTAATAGTATTTTTAAAAATCTCGGGAGCGACTTCCTCCCCAAGGCCTTTGTCAATGATGTTGGGGACCGGACCAGGGATGAAGACAAGACTTTTAGGTTAAAGAGGCGAAAAATTGCAACAGCATACCGAATTATATATAAAAATTAGAAATGATATGTTGGGAGACGAATTTGATCAAATATTCTAAATTACATATAAAATTTACTATATCTAATAAGCTTTTTAAAAATCTCGGGGGCGTCCCTATTTTTGTCCCTGCTGGGGACGGACAGAGACGTATTAATAGGGCGAAATATAAATAGAAATATTTGGGGCTTTGTGGGGAGGGGAAAGGGATGGGGGCGAGAGAGATGTATTTAAAGGATTTATAAATAATAATAATAATTAAAAAAAAAAAAAAGGCTTCATCTGTTTATAGTGATTTATTTTTCTAAAATATATAAATATCTAATATTACTATAAAAATATTTATTGTGATGTAGTATTTCAAAGCATACAAATATGAGCTTTGAAAAGTTATACTGTGCCAAATATCATTTCACTTGATGAAATAATTTGACTTATTGCAAGTGTTATTTTTGGGATTTTTTCCGCTAATTTTCTCCTATTGCAAAATAATGAAGAAATGCAGTTAGAACTTAGACATCACAATCAATGTGCAAAAAATATATAACCAAAACAGGTATCCAACGATACAAAATCTTTCAAATTATATAAATATCACACTTCACACGCACAAATCCTAGGCACACAAATAGAAGATTTTGATATTCACATTCAATGCACAATATATGGTTTTGACTTAGTCTATTCACCAAAGCCACCTATGACGTAGAGGTACTGAGTTCGAATTAACATCTTTCCTACTTCTTGAATTCCATATTTTGTAATATATAAGTCCCCTCTCCTCTACACTAATCTTACCAGATCTTTTTTTTTTGCTTCATATTTTGCATATAAATATAAAATTATTATATTTATTTTTCTATACAAGTAGGTTTGAAAAACCAAATAAAAAATATCAATTAGTATAATTTTTCACTTATGATATTTAATATTTTCTTAACAATTAAATTTGTTATGCACGGATCATTAGAATAGTATATATATATCGTTTTGACGTGGTTTGACTAACAACTATTTTCATTTGTCCAAGATTTCTACCGCTATTCATTTGACGCCATGGCTGAAGAATGCAAATTGCCATATATATCGTTTTGACGTGGTTTGACTAACAAGTTTATTCATTCCTCAAACAGCAGCTCACTCACAGTAATTCAACCCAGATCCCACCCAAACCGAAACCCATCATCTCATCTGACCTTGATTACTTTGAAGGTTTCGACAACCTTTTCATGATGGGATCAGACCCAGTTGTTGAACCCATGGACACTCCCATGGAAGATGAAAACCTTGCTCCACAGCTCCTAAATTCTTTTGCCAGGAATGATTGCTACTACAAGTTCACCATTAACGACATCCCTCCATCTCAATGGCGTGAACGATTCCATCCTAAATTTCTAGACACGAATACAAGAAAGTCAAGTACGAGGAGGATCATATAATATAATGAAATTAGGTCCCACGTCCTACATTTACTTCACTTCCCATAACAAATTACAGCCAAATCAATAATTTGCGGCATAGTACTTATCCATATACGGAGTACCTATATTCCATAATATAGATGGTTGGTTGGTAAATTTCTCTACAAATTTGGAATGTCTTCAAATTCAGCCCCCGACTACCGGAAAATTTAAGAAATTGTATGTTTGAAAGTAAAAAATTACAACATACCAAATTACATATAAAAATTATAAAAAAAAATATTGAGGGTGAATTTGATCAAATATTCTGAACTACATATGAAATTTACTATATCTAATAGAGTTTTTAAAAATCTCAAATCTAAAATCGTCCATGCCAACCACTAATTAATGTAACTCAGCTAAAATTCCAAAATTAATAGGGTCACCAATTACAATATTATTTGTATCAATATGTGTTGTAGGTGTTGGTTTATTATAGGGGGGAACTATGAGTACTGAGTCTAGTTTCGAGGGCAAAAAATTTTCTGTTCTCGTTTTGTGTTCCGTTCTCTATCTCCACGAATAAATACGTGTTTATATTTTTCCTACGGATTCCACTATTTTTTTAATTAAAAAAATTAATATATGTCAATTTTTTATTAGTGGATTAGGCACTAGGATACCGAACATGATAGAGCATTCCAACCCGTTTGAAGTTCTTATTGTACACAAAAAGGCGATACCCACGCCCCCAAGGCCCCTGCCACCCTATCCGACATGCATTGTGGAGGATGTAAATCAAGGCGACCCAGCGGTTCGATTGGCGGGAGTCCTTGTCTTAGCCCACCGCAAGAATCCACCCCCACATTGGGAAAAATTCTGATATAGACCTGGCCTACAAGTGGGGACATAGACCACTTGGTCCACAATCACCCACATCCACTCTTTTGATTAAAAAACAATAAAAACGCCTCAAACAATGCACCAAGTGGGGGAATATTTTTATTATTTTAATCAAAACTGTGATGTGGCTGAATGTGGACCAAGTGGTCTATGTCCCCACTTGTAGGCCTGGTCCATGACAGAATTGATCCCACATTGGAGGGTTGAAACTTCCACACTGCGACTGCCAAAATTCGAACCTACGCCTTTTTACACAATCTACCACCCTCGAACCAAGTGCGTTACCCTTGCGGATCCGTTTGAAGTTCTTCTAATCCTATAAATGTGCACTCTCTATATATACTTGGCACTTGGCACAAGAAGAAGTAGTAGTGAAATACAAGAGAAAAAATTTAAGAGAAATTGGCTGGTTCCTCTCCTTCCTAGCTAACACCACTAAATTTTCTAACATTTGAATCATGGCACTGTCAAAGCCTCCGTTTTCACTTTTATTTATTACTTTCCTATCTCTATTCGCTGTAATGAAAAGTGATGTTCTATCTCCAACATTTTACAAAAGTTCTTGTCCTGAAGCCACGTTAATTGTTCAAGCAGCAGTCAGTTTTGTAGTAGCCGAGGAACCTCGCATGGGGGCTTCGCTACTCAGACTTCATTTCCACGACTGCTTCGTAAATGTATGATTTTCCACTTCTTTTTTCCATGAATTCTACTGCTTATGTTTGCTGATTTTGTGATTTACGAACCAAAATGATTGTACTTTTAATATTCATTATTTTCTCTTTGGGGTTTTACTTGAAAAGGGCTGTGACGGTTCCGTCCTTTTAGACGATGAGGGAGGCGAGAAAGGCGCGATCCCTAACAACAACTCTTTGAGAGGTTTTGATGTCATTGACGACATCAAAACACAATTGGAGGACTTATGTCCAGGAGTTGTATCATGTTCTGACATTCTAACCCTCGCAGCTCGCGACTCTGTTGTTGCGGTAAGAAATTATTTACTTTTTTTAGTTTACTAAAAAAGTTTTAACTTTTCTGATTATTATTTTTTCTTTTTAGTTGGGCGGCCCTAACTGGACTGTGGCATTAGGGAGAAGGGATGCAATCGTCGCAGCGAATAAAAAAGATGTACTTAAAAACATTCCATCAGCATTCTCAAATTTAAGCATCCTAATTTCAGATTTTTCAAAAAAAGGCTTTACAATCAGAGAAATGGTGGCCCTCTCAGGTATTCATTATAGGCAAAATTTAATCTTTCTCCATGTCATTTTGTCTATTAGATTTTCATTTTAAATTTTTTTCTTTCCCAAGCAGGAGCTCACACCATAGGTAAAGCCCATTGCCGCGTGTTCAGAGGCCGACTCTACAATGACACCAATCTGAACTCAACATTGGCGGAGAAACTAAGGCTAAAATGTCCCAGGATCGGAGGCAATGACAGTCTTTCTTCATTAGATACAAATGGTGATCCAAACACTTTTGGCAGTGCATATTTCAGTAATTTGAAGAGCCAAAAGGGACTTCTGCACTCAGACCAGGAGCTCTTCAATGGAGGAGGAGGGCCCACTGATGCTTTGGTGATCACCTACAGTTCAAACTCCACAGCTTTTTTCAGAGACTTTGCAAAAGCCATGGTTAAAATGGGAAACCTTGGCCCTCTGACGGGTACCATCGGCGAGATCAGGGAAAACTGTAGAAGACGCAATTAGAAATTCCTAGTAAAGAATTTCCTTTATAATTTTATATGCTACATGTATCCAAATCACTCAAATTAACATCAAAGGAACATTATTATTATTAGGCAAATTAGCGTTTTGGGTCCAAAAACAATTTATCTTGTAGAAAGCGGGTCCAAAAACTATGTTTTCAAAAGTTTCTATCTTACAACAATTTATATTTGGGGCACTCAATTCTTCCGTCTAAAAAACTCATAGTCTAACTATTAATTTAAAATTCAATTCGATCAAAGTTAAAATTTAAATGAGCATATTTGGCCAAATAAAAAATTCAATTCGGCCAAACAAAAATCAACACTTCCCCATTCCAGACCCACCCAGTACCACCTACCCCTACTCATACAACCCCTTAACTTGAGATGATAAATTCGCTTACAATCAATTTTCTGGTCTCAGGTAATACCACAGGATCCAGACGCGTAGTTCATACCCGATGTTGATACATATGATAAATGTCGTAAACCTAAATACGGCGGAGGAAACGGTAGCTCCAGAAATTCAGCTATCCGCCGGAATCAAAACCAATAGAATTAGAGATGATTATCAAAATTGATGATAAATCATTTGGATTTCGATTGAAAAACTGAAGGAAAAAAAAAATTCAAAAAGGAAATTACCTATGAAGTCGGCGACAGTTCTACCATGGGTGAATATTCCGGTAGGTCCTTTGTCGAAATTCGCACCGTAAGGGAAATAATTAGCTTTAGCAGCGGTTGGCTAGAGGTGGTACTGGGGTGGATTTTTATTCGGAAGTTCCAAAAAAATGTCTATTTTTATTTTTATTTTTATTTTTAAGGCAGAAACTGAATGTTTTAGGATGAAAACTTTTGAAAATATAATTTTTTGATGTGCCTTCTGAAAAATAAATTGTTTTTGAACTAACGGCAATTTGCCTTATTATTATTATAGAACATACATTTATTTCTTAATATATTCACACTTAATATCTAATATTCTCTCTTATCCAAACAAATCGGCTCAATATCTCTCTAATATTTTATTCCTTAATTTATTTTCACTCAATCACTAATTTTCTCTCTTATACTAGTAAAAGTTCACAAAAAAGACAAAAAGAAAAAAAGCAAACACTAAGGGGGGTGTATTCAACATAGATTTTATAGGATTTTTAAGGAGTTTTAAAGTCCATAGATATTCAATTTGGATTTTAAAAAGTCCAATGAAATTTAGAGGTATTCAATTTCGATTTTAAAAAGTCCATTAAAATCTAAAGGTATTCAAAACTCTATAGATTCTCATAGATTTTATTAAAGGTATGATTTTGATGGATTTCATAGGTTTAAATGTGTATGGTGAAATCTCTTCCTTTTTCTCAAGATTTTGATTTTCTCTCATTAATATTAAAATTAAAATGTCTTTTATAATTTTATCTTACATTACAATTTTTTTAGTAATCTCATTTCTATAAAAATATAAGAAAAACAAAGAAATATTTCAAACTACAAAAAAAATTAGATTTTTTTTTTAAGATCGTTAGAAAACTCAATATGAAATGTTTATTTCCCAAAAAGAAGTCATAATATCCAAACAATTTTCTTCTTGATCATCTTCAAATAGAAATTAAATAAAGCAAACAATTTATTCTCTATTTAACCACAAATTTCTATTTTTCAAACATGAATTTCATTTTCCTAAAAGAGAAAATCAAAGAGAAAAAAAAGTTCAAACAAAACTTATCACAAAACATATCTTACTTAAACCAAAGAAAAAAATATCAGTAAGTAAATTATACAAACCTTGAATAAATAAATCAAAAAAGCCGCAGTTACGTGATCTAAAAAAAATCAAAGACTATCGTCAAACTTTTTAAATTTTTAACAAAATGATTAATTCAAAAAAAAAAGGATTGATAAACATATGTTGACTTTGGAAATTCAACACACTTGGATCTGTATAACACACCAATGAATCAGCCTTTTCTTTATTTTTTGGTGCTATTCAAATAATCTATAGATTTTATAAATCAAAAGAAATCCTGATAAATCAATCTAATAAAATCTGATAGACTCTGCGCAGACTCTGTATAGAGTTAAAACAATCCATAAAGTCAGCAGAATCCAGACTTTTGAAAATCAGTTAAAATCTTTTAAAATCCGGATTGAATACACCCCCTAAATATAAAATCTTCTTTTACTCTAATATTTTGTCAAACATATACATTGATATTTTTTTCACAGATGAAGTAAGTATAGACGATGATCAAATCTGTATTGAGCACTATAAATTTACAATCTTTTTTATTGCTTATTTGTTCTAATGAATGAAAATTTTAGACCATTAAATTTACTTTGGTTTATAACGGTTTCTTTTAACTTGTAGCACTATAATAGAAAGAAAATTAAAAATTGAGTGTGAATATATTAGGAAAAAAAATATTTGAGAGATCATTAACTGATTTTTGAGATAATAAAGAGAAAATTAAAGATTAAGTGTGAATAGATTAGGGAATAAAATAATAGAGAGAAATTAATTGAGAGAGTTTAATATTCATTAAAAGGATCATTTGACCATTTAAAAATAAATTACCTTGATAGGAGGAAATCTATATTGACAAAATCACTAGCCATTTTAAACAGAGAAATACTTGCAAAATCTAATTCATGATTGGTGGTTATATATTTATTGTATTTATTCTAATGTCGTTTTCTTAATTTGGTTAAACTGTCGAATATAACAATCATTTTGGAACGGAGACAACAATTTTAAATGGTGCAGTTGCTAAATAATTCTAGGAAACACATAAAATAAATTCATCCAAACCATTTATTGATAATAATGCCTCGTAACTGAGGTGGGAAAATGATATTTATCACATTATTTTACCCAAAAAGACCAAATATGCTCAAGGATCATTGATTGAGAAACCCCTGAGCAATTTTTCCGTTTGCTCTCTTTGGAAAGAACAAACCTGGAACGTTCTCTTTGCCAGTGCCATATATACACTACAAAAAAAAGACCTTTAGTAACGAATATTTTCCTTAGGAAAGGTCAAAAAATTCGTTACTAAAGACCTTTAGTAACGAAAATCGTTTGTCACCAAGTTCGTCCTGAGAACCCCGTCGCTAAAGGTCTTTCCTAACGAATAAGTATATTCGTTACTAAAGGTCTTTAGTAACAAAAGAGTTTCGTTAAGAAATGTGACATTTAGTGACGAAATATTTCGTTACTAAAAGTTTTACAAAAAATTTAAAATTTAAAGTCATGGAGCCGAGCCGGTTCCGAGCCGTGCCCAGTTCACCCATTGGAGCCGAGCGGAGCCGGAGCCCTCCACAATAATGTTGAATAAAGTCTCTACATTTTCATAGAAGTGGGAATCGAACTCAAGACCTCCAACTTGTATGATATGCACTTAACCACTGAGGTACGTTGGTCATTTGTTACTTATTGTTCCTATTATATTTATTATAATGAAGTTTTGTATTTTGAACCTTTAATTATTTTAATTTCTCTTTGTTTGGTGATTTTTTTTTTTTATGAATAAAATTAAAATTAATACATTTTCGTCAATGTATTTGTGTATTAAGTTGTTATAAAAAATCAGAATAAAATTATTCTAGTTGCATATATACTATTTTTTAGTAATACTTTTAATATAAAAATTAAAATTATATTCTAAATTATATCATACTTATATATGTATATTCTTAAAAAAAAATAAAAAATTTAAGACGAAACTTTTCGTGACAAATTTTTGTTTCGTTAGGAAATGTTGACCTTTCGTAACGAAAAAGGTATTTGTCACGAAAAATTATACCTATCATGACAAAAATGTGTTTTCGTTAGGAAAGGTAGACCTTTCGTAACGAAACTACTACTTTTAGTAACGAAAAAAAATTTCGTTACGAAAGGTCAACTTTTCGTAAGGATTCCGAATTTCGTTACGAAAAGTATACCTTTCGTAACGAAAAATGACTTCGTCACGAAAAGTTCGTCATAACAGGTAGTTTTTTTTGTAGTGATAATTCTTAGTATCTCTGCTGGAGTTCTTTCATAAGAAAGGGAGTAAGCATTAGCAGGACTCAACATGTAAATCGTAAAATATTTTTATACCCAACAAGGAAAAAAAATAGAAAAAAAAAATCAACGTACAAGTCGTAAAATGTTCATGGACGAAATTTATAATTTTGCCACGGGTAAAACATCTTTAAGTTTTGCTCATTCCAAGAGCGGACAGTATCTTTAAGATCCACACACTACCACCTCAGTCCGGCTCCTATGCGTAACAGCTTTTTCCCCGTACATGCGGTGTGCGGGAAAAAATCTGTTCCGCGTAGGAGCCGTGGTGGTACCACCTACACCTATCCCTGCCCATACAACCCTTTAACTTGAGATGATAAATTCACTTACAGTCAATTTTCCGGTCTCAGGTAGAATACCACAGGATCCCAGACGCGTAGTTCATACCCGATGTTGATACATATGATAAATGTCGTAAACCTAAATACGGCGGAGGAAACGGTAGCTCCAGAAATTCAGCTATCCGCCTGAATCAAAACCAAAAAAAAAGAATTAGACGATGATTATCAAAATTGATAATAAATCATTTGAATTTCGATTGAAAAACTGAAGGACAAAAATCAAAAAGGAAATTACCTATGAAGTCGGCGACAGTTCTACCATTGGTGAATCTTCCGGTAGGTCCTTTATCGAAATTCGCACCGTAAGGGAGAAAATTTAGCTTTAGCAGCGGTTGGCAAGAGGTGGTATTGGGGTGGGTCAGGAATGGGGTGAGTCTGGAATAGGGAGGGGTGTATTTCTTGTGATACCCGTAATTTTTTATTTATATGTTATTTTTACGTGTAATTTATTTTGTGTGACTTAGTGTGTAGACGTAATTTATTTTGTACGATTATCTAATTATGTGTCTATTTAATTTTTTATAACATGTTATATGTTATATTTTTGATACGTTTCATTGATAGGCATTTTGTACTTATATCATATTTGAGGGACTTAATAGTAATTTACTTAGAGATATAATTTAATTAGATTTGGTATTGGAATTAAATTAGAAATCCTAATAGTTTAGGAGAGTTATCATGATTTAATTAAAATGAAGAAGAAAAGGAAAATATATATATTAAATAATAAAGGGTTTTACGGGGGTAGGGTAGGGGATAGATCACCAAAATCACATAACATAAATAATAAAAAGAAATAGAAAAGGGGGAGCAGCAAGAGGGTTTAGGACAATGTTTTAAAATCCGGACCGGACCGGCCGGTCGGACCGTCGACCGGACCTCCTGGCGGTCCGGTTAGCTGCCAAAACCCGTTTTTGTCAAAAATCGCTCTAATTTCAACGACCCGGTTGACCCGGACGGTCGGATCGTCCGAACCGTAAACCGGAACAATTTTGGGGAAACCGGCCGGGTCACCACATTCATTTTTTTAATTTTTCTGTATAAAAAAAGGGAAGAGAAAAGAAAAATAGAGAGGTGGCGGGGCGAGGAGAGGAGAAGAGAAAGAGGGCGGTGGCGGAGAGAGGGAGGTGCGGTAGAGAGAAGGAGAGGAAGAGAAGAGAATGAGAAGAGGGAGAAAGTGGCGACGGAGAGGGAAGAAGGGAAAGGGGCGACGGAGATGGAAGAAGGGAAAAGGGCGCCAGAGAAGGAGAGGAAGAGAGCGGCGGTGGCGGTTCGCGACAGAGAGAATTAGAGGTGAAGAGGGAAAAAAAAAAAGGGGCGGTGGCGAAGAGAGGGAGGTGCTGCAGAGAGAAGGAGAGGAAGATAAGAGAAGGAGAAGAGGGGAAGAGGGGCGCCGGAAGGGGAGGTGGCGGAAGAAGAGAATGAGAAGAAAGGAAGGAAATTCAGGGTTTTGTCTCTTAGGGTTGGGTTAAGAGGATATATATATACTCAGGACTAAGAGTGCAATTAAAATATTAGCATATAAAATCCTATAAGATAATTATATTACAAATAAGTCCTAAACTATTTACTTTGTAATTATATCACTTTTGTAGTTGTAATATTTTTAAATTTTACATTAATATTAATATCAATGTTTATATCAACGAGATGTTTATTTGGAAAATTTTACATTAAATTTATTTTTTATTAATAAGTATATATTATTTTTTTTTTAATATTTATGACGTCACCGGGTTGATGAACGGGTCGATGACGGTCCGACCAGTGACCCAATAACTTTTCCGGGTTGATGCCCGGTTCGGGTTTCAAAACCTTGGTTTGGGAATCGTTCTTTAGTGAGAGAAAAAGAAACGTGGGCCTGTGGAATACAAGGGTCACGGCTGTCAGTAGGCAGCCGCAAGGAAACTCAGACTTTGAGAGATCATTGAGGGAGCGTTACTCGTCCGTTTCCAGCCTATAATATACCTATTCGAAGGCGATCGAATAAGCTTTGAGTGACCGCAGACTGCACGTTATTTCGAGTCTCGATCAAAAAGTTATATCTTCGAAAGTAAGACTGTACAGTGCAGATTTCGATTTTCCTGTTATCTATTGTCTTCGTAAGAGGTAAGGACCCCCTACGTCTTTTAATTCTCGCATTTAATCGTGTATAATCAGTGAATATTGCTGAGTTACTGTTTTGGGAGTGATTGTACATTATATATTGCATTAAATTGTGGAATTTATATGTCAATTGCCTGAATGGAATTTATTATTTTCATTATCGCATGAATTGTTTTGGGGTTGGATTAAACGCTTTATAACCTGATTCGTTATTTGATTTACTGTTTTAATATACTTAATTTTAAGTGATATAAATGTGGTTAAGTGATAATATGATTTGCAGGGTCGTTAAATACCTATTTTATGAACTTGTCTAAATATTTATCGCTTGGGTCATCCTAGTTGGTTATTGTCATTCAGTAGTGCCCTATGATCGATTGATTAGCAGGATTCATTCGATTATCGAGTAGTGAAACATCCAGGGCCTTAACCCGATGAGGAGATCATTGGGACTGTAACGATTTTGTGGAGGCCCTGGTGGTGATGATGATACAATACATAGAATGGATCCTTAAACCTTAGACCCTTAGTCCAGGGGGTCATACTGAACCCACGTGCTGAAACATCTTGGGTTGTCCTAGTTTGGACTATAACTAGGGCCGTTACAGTCATTGTTGATTAATAAGTGAATAGACGATTGATCTCGAATGATAGGATTTAGTGTCATAGCAGTAGTGATGTTCCTAGTGTCTAAACGATGTTGTGATGGAGTGTATCGTGTTGGTAAAGCGTGGTGCTTTGCATACATTCGATTGTGAAAGTGTTTACATGCGAAGAATGTGACTACTTAGCTTACTTGTTGTTTCAACTTGTATTTTGAGAATGTGTTATGTGCTTGCTTTTGTTTATTATTTGTGAATATCTGGTCTCTACTGAGCATCGGAGCTCAGTCCATCCGCTTATTGTGCAGGTGATGACGAATACATTGATGATATTGATTGAGCTTGGGAAGGGGAACATGAAGAGACCGGCTTTAGTTAGAGATTTAGTTCTTTTATTCGTAGAACTATTTCATTTATAGCATTGTTGGACCTTTTTCATTTGTAATACTTAGTATTTTACACAAAGTAATTTAATTTCGCTACTTAATTCTTATTTTTGGATTATATCATAAATAAATTTCCTTTTATTAACTCTGTTTGTCGGCTTTGGTGTTTCATCAACCAATTAGACACTTGCATGTCATCGACGCTGGTTACGGGGTGTGACATTTTTATTTGGAAGTTCAAAGATGTCGATTTAAATTTTAATTCTTTAGACAAAAAGACTGAGTGCACCAAATAAAAATTGTTATATAGTTTCTGAACTCGCTTTCTGAAAGATAAATTATTTTTGAACTCAGAAATGCCAATTTGCCTTATTATTATAGAAAATAGCAATTTATTATTCTTAACAATAGGCCCTGGAGACTTTTTAGTTCATCATGCTCTGAGTTTACATACAAGATCCTAGTAAAATGTGCTTTAAATGCACGTGGGTCCAAGTTAATGCCAGATAATACATTTACCGCTTATTCCCTAGCTATTACGAAAACAATTCATCTTTAGAATGTGTTGTAAGAACAACTTTCAATTAAACATACTCTTTTTTATTTTTTTTAATTATTCTGTTACTTTGGAAAATGAAATCGAGGGAGTATTGAATGTCTTTTTTTCCAAAAAATATATTACAATTCATTTAGTAAAAAGAAATCAACGAAGTAATTTTCAATGTAAATTTTAAATATATTCATATAGTCTAAATCTAATACTGAAAATTTTCAATAAATTTGGCCTTATCAAGAATAGTGTAGTACTACTGAATATTTATTGTTGAATCTAGACAATTCAATCATTTGTTCAAGTTCATTGCCCTAAAGTAACAATTAATTTTAAATGGTTGTCAAAACAGATTTCCACCTGCCAAGGCGATTTGACTTTAAATGACCAAAATGCCTTTTGAGTGAATATTAGTATCTCTCAATTAATTCTCCTCTCTAATATTTTTCTTACTTAATCCATTCACATTTAATATCTAATTTTCTCTCTTATCCAAAAAAATCGGCTCAATATCTCTAATATTTTATTCTCTAATTTATTCTCACTCAATCACTAACTTTCTCTCTTATACTAGTTGAAGTTCACAAATAAGAGGGAAAAAAAACCAAGCAAACACTATAAAAACTTCTAGTACTCTAATATTTTGTCATACCTATACATTGATCTTTTTTAACAGATGAAGTAAATAGAGACGATAATTAAACCTGTAGCGAGCACTATAAATTTACAATTTTTTGTATTGCTTATTTGCTCTAATGAATGGAAAACTTAGACCATGAATTTATTTTAGTTTATATCGTTTTTTTGTGAACTTCTAACACTATAATAGAGAGAAAATTAAAGATTGAGTGTGACTATATTAGAAATGAAAATATTGGAGAGATCATTTATTGATTTTTTAGATAATAAAGAGAAAATTAGAGATTAAGTGTGAATAGATTAGCGAAGAAAATATAAGAGAGAATTAATTGAGAGAGTTTAATATTTATTAAAAAGGATATTTTGGTCATTTGAAGATAAATTGCCTAGACGAGAGGAAATCTTCTTTGACAATATCACTTGCCATTCTAAATAGAGGAAATATTTGCAATATCTAATTCATGAATGGTGGTTATTTATTTATTGTATTTATTCGATTGCCGTTTTCTAAATTTGGCTAAACCGTCGAATATAAAAATCATTCTAGAATGGAGATAACAATTTTAAATGGTGTAGTTGCTAAATTTTTCTAGGAAACACATTAAACAAATTCATCCAAACCATTTATTGATAACAATGCCTCGTAACTGAGGTGGAAAAATGATATTTATCACATTATACGCTCAAGGATCATTGATTGAGAAACCCCTGAGCAATTTTTCCGTTTGCTCCCTTTGGAAAGAACAAGCCTGGAACGTTCTCTTTGCCAGTGCCATATATAATTCTTAGTATCTCCGCTGGAGTTCTTTCATAGGAAAGGGAGTAAGCATTAGCAGATAAGACATTGCTTTTAGTCTTATTTTCCGCGCCTAATTCAAACGGGACCCGAATACCCTCATCCTTGTTTCCACATCCACCAAGATTGTTCCTAACTTCTGAAATAAGTTCAGCAATATCTTGAACTGCAGCATAAAAAGGCGGAGCTAATTCATCTGCATGTGCATTAAGATATGCTCTGATAACTGCATCTTGTCCAGATTCAACTCCTAATAATCCTGCCAGAAGCTAAAAAAGATACAAAAACATGTTAAATTATTAAAATTATAAAACTTGTCATAATCTAAAAATAATTCTTGCCTAACTTACCCTCTTACTCTCATAGCCCACGAGGTGGGGATTTGTGCCAACATAACCTACTAAACCAACGTATGGAATTGCGTAAGATGCAAACATGTACGCGAAAGTATTTGAATAAGGATCAAACGCATTAAAGAATGACGAAATATTAATAACTTTGGCAAAATTTATTGCACT
This sequence comes from Vinca minor, assembly GCA_026122235.1. Classification (NCBI taxonomy): domain Eukaryota; kingdom Viridiplantae; phylum Streptophyta; class Magnoliopsida; order Gentianales; family Apocynaceae; genus Vinca; species Vinca minor. The sequence continues at coordinate 1,605,358 of JAOCZM010000100.1, read as the reverse complement.
GAGATCCAATTGAGGTCTCGGAAAGAGACCCACTTTATCCTTAAGAGCCCTAGAAATCACAAAAATGACAAAACGAAACAAAAGGTGAGACAACAACATAAAATAAAATGGAAAAACAAATCATAAATGATGTCCTGCCGGTATTATTGATTAATAGAAAAGTCAAACCTAAGATGACCGACTTCTTGATAGGCAAATTCTACAATAATTTTCTCTACATCGGGGTCAAGGTTTGCTTTCTTAACACCAATAGGAGGAGGGCCTCCGCCCGTCAATTCTGGAAAAGCTTTATCAAGTCCATATCCTAAGCCTCCCCACAAGAACCATTCGGCTTCCAAGTATTCCAAGTTAACTGCAAATTGCAGCAAATCAATGTCTTCCTTTGCAATAGGGATGGAATCAGATGATTGTTTCATATCACAAGTTGGAGAGGAGAATGAACTACAAACGTTGGTACACAGAAACACAAAAATGGCGAGCAAAAATGAAAATGCTGCATTTGAAGCCATTGTTGAAAGTTAAAGAATATTTTAGATGTCCTGTGTAATATATTTAAATTTCTGCATGTATTTAGAGGATGATTTGTGCTTCAAATTAAACTTTGGTGCATGAATAATTTTTATTCAATCTAAAAAAATCAATTAACCTTGAATAAGTTCATGAAGATAAAGAAGGAAAATCTAGGAATACTAATACTTCTCCATTGTGGTGAAATCAAGAAAGGGAATTAGAGAAACTATGGAAACTATATTTTGCTAGAAGATTAAAAGAAATACATTTAAAAAAATGTAGTTACCAAATTACGACAAATAAATAAATCACACTTAATAATTATTAAAAATAGGATATCATGCCAAGTTAAAAAAGGCATGTGAATAATTTTAGTCTGAAACGAATCATGTATTACCTAAATCAATAAAATAGTGTGTGAATAATTTTATATTTACTATATCGCGCGTATCTACAAATACCACCATGTTTTCATTGTGTTTATCTTCTAATACTACCATCTTTATGAACCAAATAAATAAGTAAATTCACACAATAATTATTATTATTAATAAGACATCATGCCAGGTTTAAATATGCATTGAATAACTTTAGTCCGAAACGAATTATATATTACCTAAATCAATAAAATAGTGCGTGAATAATTTTTATATTCACTATATAGTGCTTATCTTCTAATACTACCACCACCCATATTGTTGTCTTTTATTCTACTATTGAATTGAACCTTCTTACATGGTCTTAATTACTCTCGCTAAAGTAGTCTCACTTATCATTAGATATATAGAACAAATTATTTCAAAAATAGGATATGAACACATTCATTTTTCAAAGCAAATATATATATATATATATATATATATATATATATATATATATATATATATATATATATATATATACATTTGAATCATTATATATATATAACATTTGAATCATGACACTGTCAAAGCCTCCGGACCTGGTTAAAACTAAAATGATTGTATCAATAATATTCATTATTTTCTCTCTGAGTTTTTACATTAAAAAAGCTGTGACGCTTGCTTCCGTCTTTTTAAACGATGAGGAATGCGAGAAAAGCGCGATCCCTAACAATAACTCTTTGAGAGGTTTTGATGTCATTGACGACATCAAAACACAATTGGAGGACTTATGTATAGGAGTTGTATCATATTCTGAGATTTTAACACTTCAGCTCGCGACTCTTTTATTGCGGTAATAAATTATTTATTTTTGGTTAACCATTTATAATTATAAAAAGTTTTAATTTTTTGTTATTTTTTTCTTTGGGCGGCCATAACTTGATTGTGGAAATAGAGGGAACGTCCCGGCTCCTATGCGGAACAGCTTTTGTTCCGTACGGTGCGGGACACGCTCCCAGTCATCGGATGAGATTTTTTAACGGTCCAGATCTTACTTTTTGACGGCTGAGATTGTTCCGCACAGGAGCCGGACTGGGAGAGGAAGGGACACAACCGCCACAGCAAATCAAGATGACGATGAGGAATGCAAGATGACGTCTTTAAAAACATATAATGGGGTTTTGATGATAAATATAATGGGTAACTCTATTTGCATAAAAATAAAATAAAATAGCGCGTGAATAATTGTATATTCACTGTATAGTGCTTATCTTCGTCAATGCATGCTTTTTCCTTTGGCCAAATGGTGTATTTAGTCCTGAAACAATTTTTTCTTGGCAAGTTTGGTCTCTAAAGATTGTTTGCAACAATTTTTTAGATCCTCAAACAATTCTCGCTTGGCAAGGGTGGTCCTTAACGATTGTTTGCATCTTTTTAGGTCCCTTTGTATTTGTTAGTCAAGTGTACATGGGTATAATAGGAATTTCACACATTTTTTAGATAACTAATATCATTTGTACTCAATTGTAAATATAATGAAATATATATACCTAATTATAAAACTAAAAAATAAAACCATCATTCACAATTCCGGCCAATATCACTTGCACAATTTCGGCCAATGAGGGAGAAGGCGGAAGAGGAGGCAAGGAGGGAGAAGAATGGAGGAGGGTTGGAGAAGAAGGATGAGGAGAAGGAGGAGGAGAAGGAGGGAGGCGGATGAGGGGTTGGAGAATGAGGAGGAGGAGGGAGGCTGCGGCGGGGAAAGAATGGAAGAGGCGGTTGGAGAATGATGGGGAGGGAGGCGGCTGGAGAAGAAGGAGGAGGTTGATAGAGGAGGGGCTAGAGAAAAGGGAGGCGGCAGCGGAGAGAGGAGGCAGTTGGAGAAGAAGGAGAATGAGGGAGGCGGCAGCGGCGGAGGGAGAAGGAGGAGGCGGCTGGAGAAAAGGGAGGAGAGAGGATGGGCTGGAGAAGAAGAAGGTGGAGGGAGGAGGTGCTTTAGTTTTATTTTTACAATTAGGTATTTATTTTTAAGTATATTTTACAATTAAATCCATATGATGTTAATTTTCTAAAAAAATGTGAAGTTCCAATTTATGCCCACATCACTTGTTGACTAACATTCAATATTTCAAAAAAATGTCAAAATGACCAATTCCCGGCCCATAACTTGATTGAGGATTTAAAAAGTTGCAAACAATCTTTAGGGACCAACATTGCCAAGAAAAAATTGTTTCAGGACTAAATACACCAATTGGCCTTTTCCTTTCTATTTTTTTTTTCCCCCATCAATATCCACCGATTATATTTGGTAAAGGATTTTATTTCGAAAATAAAATACTTTCCCAGTTTTCCTTAAACAAAGGTTTTCCCTTCATTGGTTTATGAGGAAAATACTAAAGAAAAGAAAATTAGTGTATTTGGATTACACTTTTACACTTTCTCCTGTGTAAAAAAATCCTCATTTGAGAAAAAAAATATATACTTTTGACAAAATCTCATCTGGCCCTAGAAACAAGAAGAAGAAAAAAAAGAGTAAAATTGACTAAAAAATCAAATTAAACATTATTCATTTTTATTGGTATAAGAAATTCTACATGTTTTTAACATTTTATCCCTAATTTAACTAATTAATTGTTAAATGTTTAACTATCTAGCATTACCTAAAGAACATTATGGGTCCGAATTGGGCAAAAACGCCGATTTGGTCCTAAAAGATGTTTCTAAGAATCTTTTGAGTCCCGAAAGATTAATTTTTTCCTTTTAAATCTTGTATGTATTTACGCGCTGTCTTTTTAAGTCCTTCAGTCCAATTTTTCCGTCTAGATACCGTCAAGGCAGTCATGTGCCTCACATGTGAGTCATTTTTAAAGGGTATTTTCGGACATTTCAACATATTTATCTAAACAAACAATTGAGTACTCAATTGTTAAACAAAAATAACTATGAGTACTAAATTTAAATAAATTAAAAAAATAAAAATATCTAAACCCATTCCCTCCCCTCCCCTCCCTCCATCTTCATCTTCCTCCGCCCCTTACCCCCCACCACCGTCCACCACCCCTCGCAACCATGGATATGAAGCTCTTTTATTTTACATGAAAAATCGAGAAAGTCAATTCTTTCTCGTAGATAAAGAAGGAAACTCTTCAATTGATAAAAGATAATCTATGGTGTTTGAATGGGTAGCATGAGGTTGTTCGTAACAAAAATCACTTACTCGAACCATAAGCCAAGATCATAGCAACATACAAAGGAACAACAATTTGTTAGAACATGGTAAAGGTCTATTAAACTTATCATCCTTTTTTCGTTGTGGCTTTTTTTCTCAAATGGGTTTTCTGCAGAGAAGTGAAAAAAATGGTAAAAGATTCAAAAAATTTCACTCTAGAAGTACTTGATTCAAGTTTTTAACAAGAACCCACAAATTTTTTTCTTCAAGGAATGGATAAATAAGGCTTGTTCTTGTTCAATTGTTGCATTAATTTTCAAAGATGGCTTAGCAGGGATAATTTTATGGGCCTGGAAATGGTCGTAAAAAGGAAATTGGTGAAAGGAATTTCAGTGCAATTTTTGGGATTTTGGTTATATATTATGAGGAGATGGGTTTGGATTTTGCATTTTATTGAATTTTGCAAGTGAATTAGAATTGCTATGGATTTTGCAGAGGAATTTCTCATTTGATAGTTTTACTTTTTTAATTAAAAAAATAGGTTCAAGTAGAACCCGATGAGTGGCCGCCATTGATGAGCTATGATGCCTGATTTCCGGTGGTGGAAGAGAATGATGGGGATGAAGATGGATGGGTGTAGCAGGTGGCGGTGGTGGTGGTGGAGAAAGGAGATTTTTTAATTTATTTAAATTTAGTACTCATAGTTATTTTGTTTAACAATTGAGTACTCAATTGTTTGTTTAGATAAATATGTTGAAATGTCCGAAATACCCTTTAAAAATGACTCACATGTGAGGCACATGACTGTCTTGACGGTATTTAGACAGAAAATTGGACGGAAGGACTTAAAAGACAGCGCGTAAATACATACAGGATTTAAAAGGAAAAAATTAATCTTTCGGGACTCAAAAGATTCTTATAAACATCTTTTAGGACCAAATCGGCGTTTTTGCCGTCCGAATTGAGGATCCGAATAAGTTATCCAATCCACTGGAACTATTCAAACCCCCACCTCCTGTCTAGAAGTCCTGTCGTCATTGCAACACAAAACTCAATCCGGATCCTATGCGAAATCATCAAAATTCAGTACGTGTGAAATGCTTCAAGACGTGTGTTTTTTTAAATCAATTTTGACCATCAAAATTTCAATCTGACGTACGAGGTTAAATCTCGCACATGCAGAATTTAACCTCATTCCACACAAGAAAGGATGGCAATGGGGCGTATCGGGACGGTTATCTCAATACCCACACCTGTTTCGCAAAACTAAACCATCGCCCCGCCCCTGCACCGTGATCTGCCGCGGGTCAAGAATCTTCGCCCTGCGCTCCGCACCAACTTTTTGTTTAATGTTTTTTTTAAAAATCACATAAATATCATAAAAAATAAAGATAAAATCTATAATATTTTTTTAAAACTCAATCTAGCAATAACTAGTTGAAGAGCACTGGCATTGGCCGGCCCATGACCGAGAGGTCACGGGTTCGATACCCACAGCCTGCGTGTGGTATGCTTTATTTTACCTTATTTAGAGTGTTCTCTCTCCCCCAATGTGGGGCTATTCTGTCTCCCCAATGTGGTACAATCGCTTATCGTGGCATCAAAAAAAAAAATCTAGCAATAACTATTCTTCTTTGGGGAAAAAAATTAAGGATATCATAACTTAAAGAAGAAAATTTTACATGAATAACATTCATATAAACATAATTAATAATATTATAATATATGTGAACGCGGCAAATATTATAGGAGATCCAACAACGACCTACTCTGTTCTCAGTTCGAGACGGGTCAAATCTGCCATTTGGCAGATGGCCCAGGTCAGATCGGAACGAGGAAAGTCACATCCCTACGCACAAGGTAATGATAAATGGCTTTGTGCGCAGCCCCTGGTCTTGCACACGGGCTAGGGATGCAGTTACTAAGATTTTATCAGGGTTGGACCGGGCAGAGTGGTACCACAGCTTGAGCGGCAATATCCACACGCGGTCACATGCACACTCTTAGCACACAACCAATTCAATTTTTCGTACAAAATTGAACATAGTTGCAATGTTAATAATTTGAGATGTAACCATAACAATTTTTATATCTGTTCTACAAAGAAACACATTGGTTAACAACTAGAGCACAATACCAGAAAGTAAATCAACATAAACCCTAAGAACACATGCCCCTAGTTTCTCATGGCACAATTTGTAGCTTATATCAACATCCAATCAACCCATCACTCGCTTATAGAACAAAGTTCCTAGCATGTAATACAAGTAAAATCCTCATAGCACACGCTTCTTTGTAAAATCTTCTTCTCCATCCTACTTATAATCAGCTTCAATATGATCTCTCCTGTCCATAACAAAAAGCACTTGAATATTAGTTATACCAAAATCCTCAGTCGTGATCACTCAAATTACCATAGTTGAAGTTTTTACAGGAGATCGTGATATGCTCCTGCTTAGGCTCCTGCTAAGACTCGACTCTGGACTCCTCCTAACGTGTTTTCCACGAGCTGACTGCAAATGACGATGTAAAGAAAATCAAGACTAAAGTTACTATTACGTGTAAAATTGACGAGCTTCCTGAGAATTCCACTTACAGATACCACTGGACTTCGAGATCTTGAGACCGACCTGCAAAAAGTTTCCAAAACACAACTGATTTTATTAACGGGGAATCATAAGATTTCTAAAGTCATCCAAGCACTTAACCGTCAAAAGATTTTTTTTAGAAACACTCAACAAAAAGGCGCATAGACCCAACCCAAAAACCTATTCCACGCTTACGGCATTTGCACCTCGCCTATCTCTACGTTCAGAAAATCCAGAAAAAATATAAGTGTTTAAGAGATGGGTAGGAAGCAGTCGCAACAACTTGGTCAGAGTTCATGGCAAACCTTGCTTTGGGACAATCCAACTTGGAAATGAATGTCACTCTTCAAGTCAAGATTATTAGCATTAAATAGGTAAAGATGCCACGAAAAACACAGTTAAAAAACAAAGTTACCATCCAGATTATGCCGAAGGTGCTCGTGGACTAAACAGCATACAGCCAGAGCCCACAACCAAATGACTTGCATGAAACTAGCACCACATATCATCAAGTCCCTAACAAGCAATCCCCAGATCGCCACGAAGAGCCAGATCTAGAAACATAAAAATGCAATCTTCATAACAATTTATCATGAATCATCACAATTCCTTTCTCCACTGACCCCGATTCTCTCCGAGAGTAAACTAACATAGCAAGAAATGATGGAACAATCAGGACATGAACAGGAAGCATACCATAATATCCCTGAATGACATGTTCTGCATGCACGATGTTAATGAGTAAGTCTAGGCGCCAAAAGTCTAGGTTTTTCCTATCCCTTGAAACTACTAGATCGTCCCATCAGGCTAGAGCGACGGAAACAGGTTTTAGTACCTTCTGCTCATTCTACATCCCTATCTAGACAAGAACAGGTAGTAGTGCATGAGAGGTTTCAAAGCTCTGCACTTGTAAGTTCATGAGAAAAATAAATAAATTCAAAAAATGATAATTCAGGTTGCCAATCACGAAGGTCATGCCACTATGTTGTTTAATTTAGGCTTTGCAGTTTCTTTGAGATGCTTTTATCTGAAGAAAAATGGTAAAGATAAAAAAGCAGGATTTCACTACAAGCTGGCTCATATAGACAGATGATCGTATATGCTCACAGATATCTGGCAGAAATATGGAGAGAGAGAGAGAGAGAACAAATAGCTACTTATAGAATGACCGACTAACTTGGCCCCAAAAGAACAAAGCCCATAGAACCAAATTTTGCACAACCGCATCAAATTTGACCAACCTCCAAGCACGAGAGTCAGTAGACAAACTAAGCAAAGGTCAAAACAACTCAAAATATTCAAACGAATCCAAAGCTTCATAAATTGTGAATAATGTGAGCATGTAGCCTGAGTCTTGACACTAAAGCTTCAGAAAAAATGAGATTTAGCTTGTGCATAAAACATTTGTACATCTACAACAATGCACCTTGAAAGAGAGCTAGGCGGTGAACCAGAATGAGCACGAGAAGAAACAGACCTTGAGCGAGATCTAGTTGGAGAACGTCGAGAACGTTTGGCCCACGGGGAAGTGCTACAGAACAAATCAAGTTAATGAAATGGCACAATGAACCAATAACAACATTGCGAAGAAAAAAGGTCTAAAACACTCGTTCAAAGGAAGAACCTTCTGCTCCTGCTGCCAGAGCTATAGCTAAGACTCCTGCTCCTTGAACGATAAGGGCTCCTACTAGGGCTCCTGGAGTAGCGTCCTCTTTTTGCATACTCCTCTACCTACAACATTAAAGAAGCTAACAAGTAAAGGACCAATACGACAGGAAAAGAAACCACAGAATGTAAGCAAAGAATACCCGAATATAAGCCCTGGAAAATTGATTGCGAAATAGAGAATCATCAAGCTTCCTTATCTGCGAGTAGAAAACAAGAAACATTTAGTAGACAAGGATGCACTTTGCAATGAAATTTTTTTGAAATAGCTACACGCACTTTGAATAATGTGAAGATGTACATTGCTCCCACTCTTCATAAGTGGAAACTAGTAACGGAAATATATTTTGATTGTATGTTCCAATCAAAACTAAGTTACTCCCACTCTTCATAAGAAGAAAGTAGTGGCAGAATTATACTTTGATAATATGGTCCAATCGAATTAACTTACCGCGTACTTCATGTCTTCATAGTCTGTGTAGTCCACAATTCCTCTCATACCTACACATAAAGTTACCACCTTTAAGATGCAGTGCATAGTCTCTTGTAAGGTACGAAAAGGACTAGCCGCCAGATATGTTCGCAAAAATCGAAGATAGCTTAAAAAAAGGAAGCATAGAGAGACAGGATTAAGTCATCTGATTCATGTCCCCAGTCCCAAGTGCCAATTGCTGCTACCGACTATAATCAGCCAGAACCTAATGCCTAAATCTAACTGAAAGAAATAAACTTGCTCGCAAGAAATTATTAGGCTAAACGTGACCCACCAAGTATGTTCAAGCAATAAAAGATGCATAAGAAAAGGAAGCAAGAGAAAAACAGTGTAAAGTTATCTGATTCATCTGCCCATGCCAAGTTCCATTTACTGCTATCCAAGAATCATTTCAATTTCAATGTAACAAGATAGTTATATCGACTTGAACCGATAACTAACTTACTTCAGTTTCTGCTACCTTGAGCATGTAGCTTGTTGTGCTATATCAAGCCACATTGCAACAAAAGCCAAAATGAATGGCTATGCACACAATCCCAACACTGTGAACCTGTCTAAGTTGGTTCGTGTGGGCACCAAAAAGAAAAAGGTCAAAGCTTGGATTTGAAAATGCTACGTTTTATAAGTACTAAATGAAACTAGATCCACTTGAATTAGGTATTTCAACTCGGGACCCACGGCCATCCTTTCTGATGTTTGTGGTGTCTCTAGTTATAAAGTAAGTTGTAAGATCGACTCCCTCAAAGAAGCTCAGAATTTCTAAAATATAACTTCATAATTGAGTGAGAGAATTAGCTGTGAGTTTATTTATTTATTTACCAGTCTGGTTTCAACATCTAATCATTGAGACAACTCTTCTTAGGTATGTCCATAACAGTTTCTCTTCAAAAAATCTTGCTGCTATTTCTTTCTTTTTTTTAAGATAAAAGTAGCAGTACGAGGGGTGCTTACATAATAAAAGAAACCATGTAACCAATAACATAACCCTAACAATAATCCTTCAGAAATCTCAGTTAGTCTCCTGACCTCCCATAATGAAATGATGCGGGGGAAAAGATGCTCGGAACAAACACATCACAATTAAATATACACATCACTGTTAAATTCAGAATTAAAACCACAGGACAACTCACCATCACGATCTCGAAAAACTTGAGAGAAGCACACATCCCCAGCACGACGCATATGGTCCTGGTAGACAACCAAAAGAAGTCTTGTGGTGAGCATCATCGTTTGCACAATCCTCTTGCTCAAACTCTGACGTCTCCATCCCTCAAAACCATTACTATCTAAAGCTTCTAAATATTTAATATTCTCACCTTCAAATCCTGCCATGAGGCAGATGGAGGCAAACCAGTGACCAAAACTGCAAAGCAAAGTAGTTAAAAAATATCCAAGTACGCAATAAAACAAAATATAAGAATCAAAATTCATAATGCTCACCACGATAATCAGAGTGTCTCGAAACTCCACCGCCGCTTCCTCTGCTACTGTAACTACTGTAGCGGTCATAGGACGATGATGAACTTCGACCACCATGGGCAAGTTCAACCTGGAAAACCCAAATAAACATACTAAATTACTCGTTGGAATTCAAGTAATTATAAGTGAAAATAAAGTAAGTGGATACGAACACGTAATCTATGCCCATCAAAGTCATAGCCATCTCGACCGTGAATAGCATCATCTGCATCGCGGGGATCTTCAAACTGAAACATCAAAAGATGATCCGACTTGGTTAAAAAAAAAGACAAAAACTATAACAAAGTAATCCTGAGATCAGTAACTAAACTACTAAAAGCTCACCTCTACAAAAGCATAACCAGGTGGTCTTGGAGGTATCTTCAAATCAATCTCCAGAATAGGCCCGTACTGACACCCCAAACAAAAAAAGAAAAAAAAAACAGAACACGTTAGGAATCAAGTGATGCAGGTCCACGAGCCACAAGCAACCACCTAATATAGTTTAAGCCAACCTTGTAAAACAAATCCTCCACCTCACTCTCCCGGATATCTCCAGGGAGATTTCCCACATAGATAGTTCGGCTCAGTCGACCCATTTTTCCTGAAAACATTAAATAGTTGGTAAGGTTAAATTAAATCATATAGAATAGCCCAACACATAATGAAACTCAGAGTCAATAAACTTGGAAATAATCATCAAAACACATAATTGATCATAAAATTAAAACATAGAACAGTGATATCTACCACTTTTTAAACATTCTTACTAATGCCGCTTTTCGCTATATCGCAAATATATAGGCTCAATTTGATTTTCAAATGTATGGAATGCGGCGACGTACACCTAGACAGGGCTAAATACTGTATATCTATGCTTTTCCTTTTTTCAATAATGAAGTCTAGAACGGCTCAAAGATTTTGAAAACTACATAAAGTGAAGAATTATATAAAATTTACTTCTCACCCCCTACATGACGTTTCTACCTACCTGGGTGAAAATCATCTGTACTCATTCCTGTCCCTAATCTTGTTCCCAACCAATTAGAATTTACTATATAAACATTTTTTCTAATTATATATACACATGGTGAATTGTGATTGGTTGGAACACATACGGGGACACACTCGGGACAGAGGATTTTTTGCCTACTTACCTATCCAAATTTTCTGTAAACATGCGACAATTCCAACCCCCACATCCCCAAAAAAAACTGCTCATAGAAAAAGGCGAAATAACAAAAACACAAATTTTCAGTTTCCACGCATCAAAAGCACTATGTTAAAAATAACTCGAGGGGAGAATTGTCCGAGTCATAAATTTCAAAAAAGAACTCTCTTTACAAATTCACGCACAGATATTAAAAATTCTAATCAGACATAACAGAAAGTTCAAAATTTTAATTAAATAAACTAAATCTTTATGCATGTAGAACAGTATTCATCTTTAAAAAACCGATTAAACATTTCCAGTACATGCCTTTATTTAAAAGAATTCAAACAACCCGAGATGATAAGAACAACAAAATATCTAATTCCCCTATCTCAAAATTGATAAAAAAAAAAAAAAAATAAAAAAAAATACAAACTTTCTATTAAAAAATTACCTGAGAGTGAATTTGTGTAGAGAGAGCTATGCAGAATTGAAAGTTTTTGGTGGTGAGAATCGGCGGTACGGCGTTTTGTTTGCGTTTTGGGCTTTTTTTATTTTATTAAGAAGAAAAAAGAGAATTCAATGACACGCGTCCAGGCGAGTTCTCTAGAAAACTCTACTAGATCGGGAATCGTCAACAGTCGGACATCTGTCCTCCTTGTACATAAAAAAAGGAAGTATCCGCCTCCAGACCTCCATCACCCGATCCGACAGGCATCTACCGCAAGAAGTCATTCCCACATTGAAGAATTTAAAATTTCACACTACGGCTACCAAGATTCGAATCTTCGTACTTATACAAATATACTCATCCTTAAACTAATTGGGTTACCCTTGCGGATGACATATGTCCTCCTTATTTTATGGTTTGTCAACTCGTAAATAATTAGGCAAACGGCTGCATCACTAATTAAATGAAAATTGTACCCCTATCTTTTATGTTAAATACAATTAATTATTTATATTGAATATTTGTTTGATTGTTAGAATAAAATATTTAATAGATAAATAATTTATTTTTAATTTAAAGGAGGTTAAAAAATTTTGTCTCTTACTTTCAGCCGTCCGCTAAAACTCTAACACCTCTAGGTATCTGCACCATAATCGGCTATACCGCGACTCCAATTCGAAAAGAAAAAAAAGTTTCGCATGTGTGGAATTTTTTTATTCGTTGAATTAATTTTTTACAATTTAAAAAAATGTATGTTCATACGTATACTTATTTTTAGGCAAAAAAATAATATTTTTAATCTAAAAAAATTATTTTGAGATGTTTAATATATATTAAAAAATTATTCCGTATAGAAGCGAACTGAATCGGCTAGCTCTCCCCACGCCAGGTTGGAAAAAAGTTGAACTTTTGATGCATGATTTTTTATGGTGAATTTAGTACTAAAATATAAAGATGAGTTATTAGGGCGGAAATGACTAAGAAGGTGTGGAAATCTTTTGTTTTTATATATATTTTTACTACTCAAAATTTGTAATATTAAAAAAAAATTTAATTTTACATACACTTGATAAATTATTGAAAGAATATGCATAGGATAGACGGTTTTTTACCTTAAGAAAGGCAGAGCTCTTACATTGTCCGAATTTAATATTCAGATTGGCACGTGCAAGCTCTTACATTTGCTACATTATTTATTACCACAAAATAAAATATAAAAGCTGCAGTTGTCGAGTACTATAGCCACAAAATTGTCGATACGCCCATGGTCCTATAAATTATCGATTCTAAGGATGATGTTGAAACTGATCTTCTCTTATATCTGTGGTTCAAGAATCCTGCGGAAGATGCTGCGAAGACGAAGATTATGTATTTGTTTTATTTTACTAGTTTTAATATTAGTATCTCATACCCATCTAAGTTTCTTAGGGTGTGCTATTGTCATATCATTGGTTTTTCAAACCATTAGTATAACTTTTTAATTTCGTATTTTCGAGTTTTCTTTGATTGTAATGGGCTTTGCTATTTGTGATTAATTGAAACAATATTTATTCGTAGTACTATGGCCACAACATAAGGATTGGTCATGTTATTTATTTCATATATTATTGTACTTGATTGGTTAAAACTGATTAAGAATCTTCAATCATAGCATACATGAATAAAATGTACTCTCTTTTTTCATAAAATCATCAAGAAAAAAAGAGATATTATACCTTTTATAGCAACATGAATTAGGTTTTATATGAAATGTACTCTCTTTTTTCTAACAGCTATCTAGTTTATGAACAAGTGACAAAAAATTTGCCTTCTAAAAAGGTTCTTGACACAATTAATTAAGTTTATCAATTCATAATATCACCAAGAGGTTGTCAAAGATTGTATTAGTGCCCAGGATTTCGTCCATAGAGCAGACGGTGATTTCTCATTTTTTTATTATTTAAATAAAGACCTTTAATGAAAAAGATTTAATTTGAAGTAATAATCTACATTTAAGATGTGAATAGGTTGGGTTTGAGATTGAGATTTTAGTGTCAGCCTCAAATTCAAGCTAGATTCGATAGTATAGGTTTCATTCTCATACTCAAATTTAAAATTAATTTATGTCTAAATTTGAGTCTCAAATCAGACCAAACAAAACCAACCCCATTCCAATCCTTAGTCTACAAAGAAGATACATTGCTTCCAATAGTCAAATACTAACTTAATGTCTCATACATCTTCATTTCATTTGCAGGCTAGGCAATGGTAGTAGTATGGCAATTTGACCAGTGACTCGCCCCGCCCCTCCTCATTCTGCCCCATCCATATTATATTATTATACTTAATCATGTTTATTTTTCTCTTTAATATACTAATTGTACTTGTTTGAGGATTGATTTGCAATAAAATGTAGTAATTGTACTGGTTGGAGACTCTATCTCTATGCTAATATCAATGATTTTTTTTAAATAAAAGAAGGGCGGGCAAGATTTCTTGATCTGCGGCGGGTTACGGGACAGGGCGATAGATCACCTGCTCGGGGCGGGATTGGGTATTGAGATATCCGCCCCAATCTACCTCATTGCCATCCCTAAATGGATGATTTGGTTGGTATATATAAAGTTTCATTGATATAATATAGGCTATGAATCATGTGATACTATTTGAACCATTTTCAAGGCAAAAATTAAAGCCACGAATTAGTAAAAACTTTTATCTCCTTTTTATTACCGTCAACATATACAAATTTACATTATTATTATAAAACATAAACAATATATATGTTGCATATCAAGCTAAGAAGTATTTGCTGCAATAAACACATATTCTCAAGGACGCTTCAAAAATGCTTGGGCAATTCTTCCGTTTCCTCCCTTTGGATAGAACAAGCCTGGAACATTTTCTTTGCCAGTACCGTATACAATTCTCAGAATTTCCGCTTGAGTTCTCTGGTAGGAAATGGAGTAGGCATTTGCTGATAATACATTGCTTGTGGTCTTATTTTCTGCACCTAGTCCTATTAGCACTATAACTCCTTCATCCCTGTTGCCTTCTCCGGCTAACTTGTTTCTCAATCCTGAAATTTCCGCTATCACGTCTGCCACAGTCACATTATAAGGTTCAACCTTTTGTTCTGCACGTTCATAGAGATATGTTCTTATAACTGCATCTTGACCATATTCAACTCTTAATAGTCCAGCCAAAAGCTGAAACAAATCGAAATATATTAAATTACAAACAAATTGAAAGTTTCTTATAATTTAATATAAATCTAGACTATCTTACCCTTCTATTCTCATAGCCCTCAAGATCGGGATTAGTGCCAACATAGCCAACTAAACCAACATATGGAACTGCATAAGATGCCAACATGTATGCGATGCTGCTTGAGTAGGGGTCAAAAGGGGGGATTTAGTGTTGTGTTCAACGCAAGATTGATAACTTTTGCGAAGTTTGAGGCACTGATATCCAATTGAGGTCTTGGAAAGAGACCTACCCTATCTTTAAGAGCCCTGAAAATCATAAGAATAACAAAATGAGATCATATACGAGAATTTAACTTGTCTTAATTGATGAAAAAGTTCCAAATATATGTACTATTATTTTGAATTTATACTGATGTTTTGGTAGGATAGACTAATATAAAAGTCGAACCTGAGATGACCGACTTCTTGATATGCAAATTCTACAACAAGTTTTTCTACAAGAGGGTCAAGTTTCGCTTTCTTGGCACAATAGGAGGAGGGCCTCCGCCAGTTGGTAAAGCCACATCTAGTCCATATCCTAATCCGCCCCACATAAACCATTATGCTTCCAAGAATTCCAAGTTCACTGGAAATTGTAGCAAATCAACGTCGGTAATCACTATAGGAGCATTAATTGGGGAAGAGCATGAATTGTAGAAGTTGGTAAACAATAACACAAAAATAGTAATAAATGAGGAAAAATGATGCACTAGAAGCCATTGTTGAAAGTGAAAGGAGTTTTCTATTGTTGTTGATATGATATGTCTGAATTTCTGCCAGTATTTATAGGGGAAATATTGTTTTGGATTGAATTCTGGTACATGAATCATTTTAGTACTTGGACTTCTATGATTACATATCACAAATTCAATTAACTTTCATTATCCAAAATCTTGTGCTCAAAAGGAAAAAATCACCTAGAGGATAAGCTCATAAGAAGAAAATAAGAAATAGAATTCGGTGTAGATGTCAAATCTTTTTCACGACGGTGATAAGAGAGGAAACAAATGGTATTTAGGGAAGTAATTAGGATAGCACTCAAAAGCTGCAAAGAAATACCAAAAAGAATTGTATGTACATGTGTGAATAAGTGAGAATTATTCTCTGTATCACAGCAAAACTAAGATAATGATTAACTATGGATAATTGTGTATACAATACCTTATAAGATTTAAGACTAACTATAGGCAAGTGTGTATATAATACCTTATAAGATTTAAGACTAAATGTGACCTATTAAATCAAGAAAGGAAAAAAAAATCTTCATTGAAATCATCGTCTTTACTCTATTAAGAATGGGCATGATGATTTACACTTTGATTCTTACATGTTTTATTTGTCAAATATATCCTCCCTAGCTTAATTTTCGGTCATTTAGAAAAGATGCCTAAAATTGTAAAAGTGCAATGCAATATATAATCTTTAGTTCCACCTCCCTAATTCACAAAAGTTACAAATCTAATGGCAATTAATTATTTATTAATTTAAAAATTACAAAGAGATGTCATAATAATTTTTTACAAATAATTTTTTTTTATGTCGTGTTAAAATAAACAATCATCTACTTTGTTTAATTTTTAACAGTTACACCACTGATGAAATATAGAGCGTGGTTTTCAAAGTTCTTAACTGGCAATTAAGGGATTTAAAAAAAACAAAACTATTGTTAATCAATTAAATTAATTGCAAGTGGCAACCTGAATGAATAAATGATTAATTATTTTGTTTTGGGAGTTACATTTCAGAGCAATAAAATTATATGAAGTGAAATAATAAGAGAAATGAATATATATCGAGTCTTACAAATGATGGTTTTAAGTTTTTTTGGGCTGGATTTTACTCGGCTTATGATTCACGTACTCTTCTAAGGTTAGTAATAAAATGTGCTCAAACTATACTCTCTGACAATGAAGTGCAACTCAAGTGATAAGACGTTTCACTTTCAACCGGTAGGTCGGGGAGTTCTGAGTGGAGAACCAATATTCATCCTCCTTTTAAAAAAACTATGTTCTATTTTTATGAGTAATTTGAACTAAATGACCATCAACAATTATCATATTTCGAATTTGGCCATAAATAAAGTTTTTATCGTGTTTTAATCATAGCCAATATATGAGTCACTCATTCTAGCACCGGTCCAAATTTCGGGCAATTTTTAAAAAAAGACTCCTCACATACGTGCAGGCCACATAAGAGGCATTTTGGTCCAAAGATTTTTTCCCTCCATTTCAGTCTAATCACCGTCTCCAACTTCGCTCCAGAAACCTTAGGACCAGTATTCTTGGTGGTGGGTCGGGGGGGGGGAGTGCATAAAAGGTTATCATCAAGGAAAATTCTGATATGGATCGGGTCCATGTGTATCAGATTTGGCCACATCCCTGCAGAATGAGGAGAGAGAAGAAAATGCAGTGATGTGACCAAATCTGTACCGCATGGTCTAATGAACCCAGTCCATATCAGAAGTGTTCTATCATCAATTCAATTTTGCTATAGGCATGCGGGTGAATGGTTTCCTAGTGGGAATAGTCTGAACCAGAACTCCCTGGCCTTGGTGCAATCTCTCGGGACACAGAGTGTAGGGTTTATACCTTTATCTGAACAATTAAATTATAATATACTCCCTCCATTCCCTATTAATTATCGTTTAGGAGATATCTAGGTATTCAAATTAATTGTCGTTTAAGGTTGTTTTATTAGTTGTCAACAATTTATTCCAATTATACCCTCAACATTTTCCTTTCTTTATGACAAAGAAGTGAGAGAGAGAAGGAGGGTGGGGGATAATATTGGAAGTTTAGGTGAAAATGACAACTTCCTTAATTTTCTCAAATTGTCTAAAGAGTCTTATATTTAGGAATGGAGGGAGTACTGTTTATTAATTCAAAATTTTGAAATGAAAAAAAAAAGGAATTTGTTCATATAGATTTCATTTAATAACATTAATACACAAACAAACACCATACATGGCAGAGTAACAGAACACATGAAAACTAAATAAGCAAGATCTAAATTTTTCATGCTACAATTTTTTATTTTTTATTTTCAGAACGAGATCTAAATTTATATTATTTTTTTATGGTTTCTCAAGAAGTTCTCTTACAATTCTTCCATTTTCACCCTTAGGATAGAATCCACCTGGAACATGTTCATTTCCAATACCTTAAATAGTCCTTAGTAATCTGCAGATAAGATATTGCTTGTAGTTCGATTTTATGCACCTGGTGGTTATGGTGACACGAAAAGATGAATTCAAAATATAGATGATTTTTAAATTCAAAAAATCATTACATTCTTAGAATATTTAAACTTCATGCTACAATCTCCTCTATATATAATTGGTTAGTTAGTTTTTCATGCTTCTTGTAGCAACACTTTTCTACGTCCTCTTATATTTCTCATTTTTTTATCCCATCAATAAAAATTATGTCAAATTTATTTATTAAAAAATAAACACGTTACAATCATATAATCTACTCATACCAGTTCCAGGTTGGCCCATTACAAGAAAAGCCCAATCCACATCCCCAATACCAAATGAGCCCCCACTACTTCTTAGCTAATTAAGCCCAATAAACTCTTCCTATAAACCCTCCCAAAAGAAACCTACTCCATTTTCCGTTGTTATCTAGCCGCTTCATCTTCTTCCTTCATAAATCAGGTAAAAAAAATCTATTTTTTCTCGTAACAAATTCAGTGAATTCTGTATTTTATTCTATAATTTCATGTTAATTTGATTTTTTTCCCCTCGAAAATACAGTAATTTTTGGAAGAGAAGATGAGTAAAGTAAGTGGTGGAGGAGTGTTGAAGGGAGGGAAGAAGAAAGGAGCAATACTATTCGTGATTGATTGCTCAAAGCCGGTAGAGGATAAGATTATGGACATCTCCTCATTGGAAAAGTACCTTCAGGAGCGTATTAAGGTCGGCGGAAAGCCCGGTGCTCTTGGAGATTCCGTCACTGTTACCCGTGATAAGTCTAAGATTACCGTCACTGCTGATTCTAACTTCTCCAAGCGGTAATTTGTTATGTCTCCTTTAGCTACTGTTTAAATGGAATTAGTAATTTCAAGTTGTTGATTTTTTTCATATATTAGGGAAATGTGTTAAGGACTGTTAATTTTCTGCTGTGTTTGTAGCTGCATTCTGTTAATTGGCTTTAGTTAAATAGCATTATTTGTTGGGGCTAATTCTGATATGGACCATATCCATGGTACATGTTGTCTGAAAAAATAGTTGTGAGATTGAATTCCTAAGTGTATGCTCGGAGTTAATTTGACTATTTCTGAAGTTGACAATTTGCTGCCACATTTTGACTAGAAATCAATAATATAAATGAGCTATTTTGGAAGTTCCTCTCCCTTTGATTTGTCTTCACTATTTAATTTTGGATTAGCCCTTGCTGAATTATGGGGAATAGGCATATCAGAGCTTTTACAAGTATACACATTATTCTATTATGTCACATATTGCATACCTAATATGAGTATTAAGGATGCTTCCCAATTGTAACAGGAAATATTTGAAATAACTGCACCCTCTCTATGTAATAATCTGCTTGGGAAGTTTACTATGTGATAATCTACTTGAGCAAAGGTTGATGTAACACAGTTCACTGCTATCTAATTTTTATGTATAAGTAATTTGAGGGTTTTCAGAGTTTAATATTTCAAACGATCCCCTCGAAATCCAGCTCTTAGTTAGTCTTTGTTAGTTTCCCGAATAACCATACAAAGGATTTCGGATTTTGTAATATTTGAAAGGTAGATCACTTGCATAATTCCTCAGATTCTTAAAAGTAATTCATTTAAGAAACGTACCTAAACTATTGCGTTTCTTGGGTGCTTTCTTGAGGAATCATCTATTGCGTTTCTTGGGTGCTTTCTTGAGGAATCATCTACGTATACTTGATTGTGCTGGATTTTGTGGATCAGGTATTTGAAGTACTTGACAAAGAAATATCTGAAGAAGAACAATGTTCGCGATTGGCTTCGAGTAATTTCATCAAACAAGGACAGGAGTGTTTATGAATTAAGATACTTCAACATTGCTGAGAATGAGGCTGACGAAGAAGACTGATAATTTTGTTGTACCCATTTTGTTAGAATGCTTAATGTGTACTTTTCATACATTTAGTATTTTAGGGATTGAATTCAATGATCCCTTAACAATTTTTTCGCCTGGAGACGTGTGCAAATTATTCATACGTTTTGGACATCTTAATGGTTTCAAGTTTTTGCCAATTAAAAGTGTTCTTGGTTTGTATTCAAACTTGATCTATGTATCGTGCATTCTATTTTTCCATTCTTGAAACAATTTCCTCCGGAAAACCTTTTGATGAAGCACGCTACTATTTTAAGTGCCAGTTTGCTCATTTTGTAGTCACTGAATACTGGTATTTGCGATTAAATTTTATTACGCATGTACAAATTTTTTTTAGCGCCTGGTATTTTTAGAAATATTTGAGTTTTATATTTATAATTAGAGTTAATACTTATTTATAGCACTAAACTATTTATGAATTTCTCTTTATAATACTAAATTATTTTTTTATCTAAATATGTCACTCAACTATTTACGTTTATCAAAAAATATACAACCACTCATTTTTTGGGTGTTTTTCGGCCAGCGATGTCACGTGAGTTGCTTCAGAACATGAACAAAGGCGAAAAGGAAAAGAAATATTGGAAACGTCGGGTCATAACTTGGGAAAGGATGCAATTCAATTACATAATTTGGCAAAAAAAAAATCTCAAAATGAGGGTCTAATGCATGTTTGAATCAAAATTTATAAAACCACCTCCAAAATGGTTCAACTCAACTCATTTGCTCAATAATTTTTTAAATTAAACAATATATTTGTGTTGAATCCTTTTCAGCGTGACAATAAAGTACAAATCAAGCGGTAAAATTATTTCTTTTCAATTATAAATTGGAGGTTAGAGTAATGCTAAAAGAGAAGTGTAAAACACTATTATTGCATTTGAAAGCCATAGGTAAAAGAAGTATTTGAGCTTTAAATAAACTCAGAACTATTTGTTTTTATAGCTATTTAAATTTGACAAATAATATCTATTAATTTTTTTTTCAACTGTTGAATTTTGAGATTGTATCCGCACAACACTGACAAAAGTAAATATCATCACGAATACCGGATGGCTGCAAATCAGTGTCATTTCAACTGAGGTAGAGTTAACCGTCACAAACAACCGTATCGCGGCCACAGGCGGAGGAGGTGGTCCAATGTAGAAAGCAAAGTAAAAGCAAAAGAAGGTAATTGCCAAAAATAGGGAATCATATCTACCTAGACTATCTAAGGTGTCCTAGCCCAGTGGAGCGGGCACCTGGCCACGACCGTAAGGTCGCGGGTTCGATACCCTCCTCTTACGTGAGGTAAGTTTTAAAATCTCCCTTTCTAAAGCTACCATCATACTCCTGTGAGGCATCTCTCTCCTCTATATGGAGCAACCGCTCAGTCGGTCTTCAAAAAAAAAAATATATCTACCTAGACTAGCAACTCACCCTGCCCAGGACAATGCAAACCTAAACAAACTTACTTTCAAAATCCCCACTCCACTCTTTGGGAAAAATCTGGGATGGAACGGTCACAATGGGTCCGGCCCCACTCCCTCTCACATAAAAGAGGGAGGACCCACCTGAATGACCTGCTGAATGACCTGTGTGACCTACCCTGTAAGTGGGTCCTGTCTAATTTTATGTGAGAGGAGTGTGGGGCCGAACCCATTGGGTCCGCCCCATGCCAGACTTGCCCCACTCTTTGTAAGCGACCTATATTTGCTATATTTACTAGGGTCTCTCCTATTTTATGGTGGTTGATCGGAGACGAATCCACTCAATTTTTTTTATCACAAAAAAAACCCCACCCCACTATTTATTCTTCAATCTTTCTTTTGAACGATGAGATAAAATCTTTTTTAAATATCTATATATTTCATTTAAAAATAAATTAACTTTTTTAAACTTTTACGACAACTTAATAATCAATTAATATGTGATGGAAAAAAAATGACAAAAAATGTATATCCCTATTCCTGTACCCAGCCAATTACAATTCACCATGTGACCATGTGTATATATAATTGAAAGAAATATTTATATAGTAAATTCTGATTAGTTGATGATATGAATAGGGACATACATGGAGACAGAGGATTTTCACCCAAAAAAAAACACCTTCAACGCCTTTAACCTTGTCCCTTTTTTTTTCTTACCATCATTGATGATCAAGAACTCGCGCACAACACGCAACCCCAACGTGCATTTTTTCTTTACTTACACCACTATGGGTATCCTACTTTTTCCCCTTTTCTCCTCACTATCAATTTTCACTCTCTCTCCATCTAATCTAGTAATCTTTTACTTCATCTGCATGCCAATCTCAGTATTCATTTCTTGGTTCCATCCGTCAAAAGTCATCATCTACATTTGATGAGTTTTTGAGAAATTTCAAGTTTTTGCATTTACTAGTGGTAGATCTTTCATCATGCCTTTGTATCCCATAATCCAATCTCAATCCATGATTTTCAAAATTAGAGAACCTCCAAGTCAACCCCTTGCATTTGAAATCTTATCAATTGAAACTCTTTTTTGTTCGCATCCACCTCCGGCAGCACTGGTTAATTTCTTACCGCAGGATTATTTCGAAAAAATAATCAAGTGGACATAAAATATGTTTCATTCTCATGAATAAGAATCAAACTTTCGATATCTTAGTTAAGGGAGAATGTGAGCTAGTACAACGCCACACCTCATAGTCCAATTGAAACCTATTCACAAACGTATAAACCTATAATTAATTCTTACTGGTGTATTTGGGTGAGTTTTCTGTCGAATTTTATAAAAAAAAATTATTTATAAAAAAAACAAGTGAGATCTAGACAAAAAAAATTGTAATGGTTTTCGTTGAAAAAATGAATCCAAATACACCCTATTAATACTATTGAATGTTATAACACGAGTGTGAATCCACCTCAATTTACGTGGGGTGTTTTTAGATTGGATTTAGCTAAAAAATTGTAGAACTTACATCTCATCTTACAATAATTCATACTCCCTCCATTCCTAAATATAAGACTCTTTAAACAATTTGAGAAAATTAAGGAAGTTGTCATTTTCACCTAAACTTCCAATATTATCCCCCACCCACCCTCCCTCTCTCTCACTTCTACATTATAAAGAAAGGAAAATGTTAAGGGTATAATTGGAATAAATTGTTGACAACTAATAAAACAACCTTAAACGACAATTAATTTGGATACCTAGATATCTCCTAAACGACAATTAATAGAGAATGGAGGGAGTATTAGATAAGTGTCAACTTAATGATAATACACCTACGTGAACATTAAGTAGGCGTTTCATGGACTTTCTACCATGGGGCGAATGATGATGACGACGATGATGGAAAAAATGACCAAAGAAAGGAAAATAGTAAATGCTAAGATGGACCTAAATTATTTTATAAAAATTGATAGGGAAAGTAATAAAAATAGTAGGATTTGCTGGGGGCAGTGTCAAAATGAGGTCAATCAAATCTAATATTGCCACCCCTTTATGTCTTTGGAAGAAGTACACAATTCTTCTTTCTTCATTCATGCGTATAAGACACGTACAACTCTAATAAAACATGACATTGTTCTACAACCCGTGAATCCTAAATTGATGAATATCACTAGCACGACTTGATATAGGGTGTAGAGGACTCGAAGATGGGGGTAGACTGGTCCATTAGTCTCGATCTCACTTCATAATCATAATATTTATTTGACGAATCTTATTTTTGGACAACTAGACCGCTCCATTCCCATTTTTGCGTGAAGGACACTCGAAGCCTAATTAGAAGAAGGGATATGCTTTTGAATAATTTATTTTTCTTGAACTAATCAAGTCTTGCAATCAATCTATATCCATCTTGTGAAAGTGGTCTTACTTCTAAGGAAATGTGCATAATGGGCAAAGTGGCAAAGGCAAATCAATATTTTGTTCTCAATAGCATCGATTAGTAGTGTAATTCAATTAGTTAATAAGCACTTCTTATGCATTCTATCAAATTCTAGGTTTTGGTTATAATAATTATTGATAAAATCGACATTTTGATGTTAGTTAGCTACGTGTACATTAAATTTTGTTATAAATTGTTACCTTTCGCGACTCATATAGGGACATTTAAACACAACATCATTAAATCATGTGATATTTCATACAAACATCGCTATATTTGGATTTTATACGACGTTTCATAACGATAGTTATAGTAATTTTTATTCTTACTGACAATTTGATGTTAGTTAAGTGATATTTAGATTACATATGGTTATATATTGTTACTTTTTGCGACTCATATAACGACATTTATATATTTTGTCGTTAGATCTCGTGACATTTTCAGACAAACACAAATACAAAGATTATGTTTCTGAAATATTTTTTTTAAAGAAAAATTAAAGACATTTAATTATTAAAATTTTAATGAATGCATTAATTTTAATTTGATTTATAACAAAATTAAAACACAAAGAGAAATTAAAATAAGTAAAGGTACAAAATCCAAAATTCCATTTATAATAAATATAATAGGAGGATAAACAAATAACAAATGATCATTTAGCTCAGAGGCCATTGCACGACATACATGCAGGAGGTCGCGTGTTCAATTCTCATATCTTTGAATAGGGAGAAAATTTATTATATATTATTCAAAGGTGGCTAGACTCGACGGCTCGGCTTGTCTTTAGGCTCCGGCTCCGATTATTCAAAGGTGGCTAGACTCAAGGGCTTGTCTAGGCTCCGACTCGGCTTGGCTCAGCTCGGCCAGTATGGTTTCAAAATTTATGAATGGTCGGAATAGGTATTTTGTTGCGACTATTTAAAAACGTCGTAATAACTACTTATTTACGATATTTATAAACGTTGGAATAGACGACTTGTTGTGATTATTTACAAATGTTGGTGAAAGTACCTTTTGATACATTTTAAAATGACGCAACAAATGTCGTAATAGATAGGTACCGACGCTTATAACAAATGTCGTAAAAAACCATAACGACACAGGCAAATGCGACGTTTACACGACAATTTTAATAAATGTTGGTATAAATCTATATTGACATTTATTTGTCTTATTGCGACATATGACAAACGTCATAATAGATCTTTTTTGTTGTAGTGTGAGTTCGAATTATGATAGAAATGGACCTCCGAGTGCTGTGCTTGAGTCTCTCTTCGGGATTCTGAATTTTTTAATGCAACTTTCAATATTAATATACCAATAATATTATCACATATTCTTTTATGTAATGATATCATTGGTGCAAGCTCCATGAATTCACTCTGACCCATACTATTGCTGCATGCAGAGTAATGTCACTAGCGTAGTGTAGTAGAAGATGTATTAGAAAATTCAAAGTCTAAGTATCATGCGGGTTAGGATATTTCTCGGCCCAGACTGACAGGGCAGATCCAAAAATTCATATTTAGGGGGCATTGTTGTAAATGTTTGAAAATGTTAAGATAAAAAAAATAAATTCCATAAAAAAATGCGACGTTTTGAAAAAATGTTAGGATAGTCGACATTCCTGCCCCTTAAATGCATTGAAGCAAAACTAGATGAGGAACCCACCTTGTTTTCCTTGCAAATATATTGCATGAGTAGGAGGGACAACATCCATTAAGTTACAATTACATTGCTTAATGTATACAAAAAGAAAATATCATTATTGGGTCTGGTTTGGATTTGGTTTTGATTTTAGTTTGGTCTGATTTGAGACTCAAATTCAGACCCAAATCAGTTTCGGATTAAGTATGAGAACGAAATCTGAAGTGTTAAATCATCCCCAGACCAAATTCCAAATTCAATCCAAAGCTAGTTTGGGTCTGAATTTGAGTATCAAATCAGACCAAACCTAAACCAAACTCAATCAAAGCACACATATACTATCAAAAGCCTATACTCAAAGCTTCACTCTAAGAGAGGAGAAAGAGAAAGTAATTCCAATTTGAGAGGAACATTATCCTCAACACCATTATTATGTATATCTCCTTTCTTCTTCTTTTTTGTCGATACCGAGTGTCCACTACTGACAACAGTGACTAGTCTCCTAGCACGGGAGCTCTCTAAAAAGGTAAATGTCTGACCATAAAATGTGCTCTATTTGCATAGGTAGGAATCGAACTCATAAAATTATGATTAATAAACGAAGTGAGCTACCATCACACAACACTATCTCATGATTAATGTATATCTACTTGATTGTTCTTGCATGGTGTCATAAAAGTATGCCCACTCCAAGACTCCAAGCCTTAACTCCCCTCTTCTTCCTCCTCCTCCTCCCACTCCCTCCCCCCCTTATAAATACGAGGGCTTTTCTGACTTCTTGCTTTGTCATGTACCAAATACTCAAACAGAGAATGCAAGAGAACCATGCATATTGATATAGTGATGAGTGGGTAGCTCTTGTTGGAGAAGCAGGGCACGTGCAAGTTAGCAGCTTCCATGCATAAACTTTGCACGTGCTCCCCTTCTCCAACATGTGTTCCTCCCTCCATTTTTCTCAAGAATTCAGTAACAGCAGCTTATTGGAATATCAGGTAAAAAGAGCCTAACTCCAAAATAAATAAATCAAATTAAGTACCTTTTTTTTCCTTCTTACTCCCCTGAAATCGAAACTCCTTTTGAACAAATAAAAGGTAGGTCATGTTATGCTCTCATTGTTAATTTCAGAGATTTGACAGCAAATTCATTCAAAAATAGAAAAAAAGACTTGTCAGTAAATACTAACTATATGTTTTTTTATGCAGGCTTCAAAGAAGAGAATTTTGTTCTGCTTTTGTTTTAGAAAAATATTAGGGGTTTTGTATTTTACATTATTTCTACTTTTAGTAATGCAAAAACAAGATGGACCGGAATATGGTTTTTTCCAAAAAGAAACTGGTGGTTCAAAGTCCAAACTGGTTTCCCTTGTTCTGATTCTTAATGATCTTCTTGTACAAAGAATCTATGGAAGCAGGGGCCATTCTAGAGGTGGGGCAGGAACAAGTCAGTACTTTTAGGTTTGGGGTAGAAATTACAAAAAAATATTGGGGGCGAATTTGATTAAATATTTCTAACTACATACAAAATTTACTATATCTAATAAGATTTTTAAAAATCTTGGGACGACTGCCCTCACCCCCTATCTTCGCCACTACATTGGGCAATAGCGACTACCAATAGTTTCTGAAACGCAATTTTTCTATCGTACTTCGGTACCTCTTCCAATTTTTTTTTTTTTGAAGTTTACTATACATGTATTCACTCCAATCCTAATTTGTAGGTTCTGAATTTGCCCTATATGTTAGATTTTTACGAGCTTTATTTTCACTCCTATGAATATTGAGAAATGTTTAGCCTTTTCTTTAGCTTGTAAAAGATTTTCTAAGCCTTCATTATTCTAATTTTTCTTGAAAATGGAAAGATCCATCCAATTGTTTGTTAATTATATGGGGAGAAAATTGTTAAACAAGAACAACATACATAATTGAATTTTCCTTATAACACGAGTCTACTTTAAATAGCATCTCTTTACCTAAGGTCAAACTTACCCTGGCAAGGAAAGCAAGTTACCTCTTACATGTGCACTTGTAAAAGTAAAAAACACAACTTTTGTTTCTAATATTTTCTTTCACAAATAAATTAATTTTTTTCATTCTTAGAACATGTATTTCTCGAAGGAAAAAAAAAACCAATCAAAATATATACATTTTATTTCGAAAGTTAAAGTGAAACTTAAAAGTAACGGAAATGATTAGTGCCTAAACAAAATTAACTTTAATTGGCTAAAAATGAGAGCAAAATTAATCAAATACTATTGACTCTCCTATTTTAAAAAGAATCTTTCGATATTTTATACTTTACCTCCAATAAATTGATTATAATTGAGCTATGTAACACTAATTCACATCTTATGGAAATCAAATTAAGAATTTTAAATAGATAAGTTGCAACAATCAAATTTCAACCATATAGATCTTTTTCCAATCATTTAGCAAAGGCGAGTTTAAAGGACAACACTGCAAAGTTCGTACCCTACTCAATTAGTACTTGATAGCATGACGTGCTGTAAGCTACCTGTTCCCTCACAGAGGACAATAGCAAACTATAGGGTAGCTATGATTTGTGTTTTACTTGGAACTAGCCACTAGAGTTTTTTGAGTTGCATAAAAATAAATAAAATTTTAGAATTTGCTTCAAGCCAAAATCCAACCCAAATGTAGTGATATAGTTGCTCAATCAAGTCTTGTATCAATGGTAATAATTTAGGCTTCCTAACTCAAGTTTTGGAGTTCAATTCTTGGTTATTACATGCTTGAGGGACAATTATCACATAAGAGTTCAATTCATGTTCTTATGACTATGAGCCAAAGCTTCCTTCGTAACCCCGGAACTTTTTTGTAGCGGCTCTTTTCAAATTCATTGAATTCTTTTACGTGTCCGAGAATCTCCTCCCTTTTTCCACTTTGTTCTGAAGAGTAACTAGGATCAATTTAAAGCCAAAGTAAGTGATTTTAGCCATTATTGTAAAAATTTCTATCGTTGATCAAATTGTCTTCCAAATTCTAACTGGATTTGCTTTTTTAATAGTCCCGAAACACCAGTATAAAAAAGATTATTTTACCATAGTTATATAATATTAAGCCAAGTTCGAGCCATATAGCATTAAGCCAAGACCTCGTGAGATATTTTGCTTTATCGAGCTCGAGCCTTAGCATTTCCAAAATGAACTTGAGCTCGATAAGCCAAAACTTGTCTCGGCTCGTCTATTGACAATTAAAATCTCGCCGAAGATTATGAGAGAATGTTGTATGGCCTATTTACCCTCTAAGTTTGATATCATCGGTCTCATCCTTGCAACAATCTAACAAGATTTTTTTTTAAAGCTCTTACAAGAATTGTTCCATGTTACTTTTCTTTTTAATTTTTTAAAAGCATGTGTTAACTTAATAATAATAATAATAGGATTAGAAGATTCAATTTCAAACCAATTTTCAACTGTTGAATAAAGTAAATATCGGCTCTATTTGGATTGGGTTTGGGTTTGAGATTGAGATTGAGATTGAGTTTGGGTTTTGGCGGTAGAGGCTAAAAAGTGGGCGGGAAAAATTCAAATTCAATTTTTTTTTTCAAATAATCAAAAATTTGGAATTTGAACATCTCCCGCCAATTTTAGAGGCCAAAAATTGAATTTTTACGATTATTTAAAGAAAAAAATTTGAATTTGAATATTTCCCACCCACTTTTTAGCCTCTTCCGCCAAAATCCAAACCCAATCTCAATCTCAATCTCAAACCCAAACCCAATCCAAATAGATGTTTAAGAATTTAACGCGTAATATGTCTTTTGTCCACACGTGTGGAATGCCTACGTGCCTTCAAATAAGTTGATTGTGTAGCTGAATTTTTATTTAGACAAAACAATAGTTGTTCAAAAAAGTAATAAAAAACAATACATGTTTCAAAAAAAGAAAAAATCAACTGCCAAATTAACTTATTCGGTAGTACAACACATATTACGCACAAAATCGCATTGAAGCTAGACCACGATCAGATTCTCCAAGGTCATGCCTAACTAGAATCTGATACAGTGTAGCACAGCAGAACTGGGAGTAG
This sequence comes from Vinca minor, assembly GCA_026122235.1. Classification (NCBI taxonomy): domain Eukaryota; kingdom Viridiplantae; phylum Streptophyta; class Magnoliopsida; order Gentianales; family Apocynaceae; genus Vinca; species Vinca minor. Next base: position 1,575,617 of record JAOCZM010000100.1, on the reverse strand, counting down.
TAAGGGGGTATAACTTGTAGAGGTTGGTCACTCGCGTAAAGTACGGAGTACAAAAAAATAAAGCATCAATAATTCACAGATTTTTTTTGCAGAAATGGCAGTGAAAAGATAGTAGAAGAAGCAAAGGGTTTACTTGGGTTTTGCCTAAGAAAGTGGGGGGGAACTTTTCAGTTTTCAGAGTTTTGCAGAGCTTTTTCTAAAGGGTCATCGTAGTAATAATCTTTTGTTGTTGGAAATCGAAATAAGAGGTGGTAATAATTCTCTCTCCGAGAGAGTATAAGCTAAAGGGGTTGCCTTAATTTGCAAGCAATGACATAAAGAATTTGATAGGAAATTCAGAGACAGGAAGAGGAATATGCATTTCTTTTGTCTCTGGTAATTGGGGATTTTGTGTCATTTTTACACACTATCCCAACTACATGTCACTCTTACTTGTCTACTTCTTACCTCACTTTTCCTCTGTTTCAAAGTTACAAGATGAGAAATTTTATTTTGGTAGGTGATTAAGTTTAAAAATTACATACAAACTAATGAATGCAGTACACGTAGGAAAGAGAATTATCAAAAAGTCAATCCTCTTTCCTACGTGTACTGTATTCATAGACTTGGATGTAACTTTTAAACTTAGTCACCTACCAAGATAAAACTACTCTTACAAGATAGTGCAAGTTTTTAATTTTTTACAAAATATATATATATATATATATATATATATATATATATATATATATATATATATATATATTAGTGAGATTAGAGATGAGACACCAAAAAAATGAAATGTAAAATTTAATTATGAGTTAGACTTTGATATAATGTATAAAAAAGATATAGATATCACATATTTGTAAAAATTCATATTAAATCGTCCAAAGTGTTCTCTAGATTCCATCAAATTAGTCCTAATTTTTCAACCCCTGATTCCAAACATTCCAATAATATTGGACATAGGTATTAAAAAGAAGTAATAAGTGAGGGTGTATATGTTTGCTTATTTTTCCAGAATCTTTGATACAAACATGATGAAATGAAAAACATTCAAAGTAATTAACTTTATATCTTAATACCTAGTCCGGGTTGTGGACTTTTATCTGTTATCATAGTGGTCTACACCATTGTATAACTTTTATTTTCTTGTATTTTCTTTTTATCTTTTGATTGTAATGGCTTCGGCTATTTTATGATTAATGGATAATTTCTTATTTAGCAAAAAAAAAAAAAAAACTTTATATCTTAATAAAATGAAATGTTAATTTAATAAAAGTGTCTAATGTTTGACTTATTTTGCAATTGAATACACATTCTTTTAATTTTAGTAATAAAATGCTCAGGTCCCAAATCCAGCCAAATGGTTTGGATGAACAATGACAAAATTAAACAGTTGTATAAGAAGAGTAAGCGACCTATCTTCAGGGACGAAGTCAGGAATTTGGTGTTGTGGAACGGAAACTGATAAAATTTTTGAAGTAATGAAAAAGGTAAAAAAAATTCTTAAGGGGGCGAAACTGATAAATTTTTTTAAAATACATATAAAATTTCGATAAATAGTAGTATTTTTAAAAATCATTTCCCCTGTCTTCGCCCATGCCTATCTCAATAAGTCTTCATAAGAACTTGGAAGCCTAGAAACAACCAATCTCACTTTGAAAACTTAGAGAAAAAAAAAGAAAGAAAGAAAGCAATCAATTTAAAAAGTAATCTTTTAGCGATAAGAATTTCTACAACAAATTTAACTCTAATTGCCATATGTTCAAGAGGCTATTTGAAGAGGATTTAAGGGTGGATTTGGGTAAGGATGAAGCAAGAATTTTTTTTTAGTAAAAGCGAAAGATAATTTTCTAAGAGTCTTTTCAAACTTTTAAAAAATTTATAAGAATCAAAACTGCAAATTCAAACATCTTAAAGGGCGGCTACCACCCCCACCCTCTAAAACGGTCTCTCCATTTGGGTTACAATTTTAAGTTTCATATTTTTCAAGGGTTCTATAATTACTTTTGCTTTAAAAAATTAAAAAAAAAAAAAAGAAGAAGAAGTTACTTTTGCAAATCTTAATTATAAGGGTAAAAAGCTCTGACGCCCTAAACTATTCCGATTTTTTGTTTTTGACCCTCAACTAAAAAGGGTCAAGTGTTACCCCCTAAACTATTTCGGATTTTGGTTTTTGACCTTCCCTCCATATTCTCCATTACATCATAACGGAAGTCCAAAAAATGGAGGCCTTTTGGGAAAATCATATCATTCATAATAAATAGAATTAAATTTAAGGGAAAAAAATGGCCTTTTAAGATTTTTTTCAGAGGTTGAAATTTACAGTTAGTGGTTGGAGAAGAGGAGTGGTACCCGACTTCCGGCTTTTTCTGTCACTGTTCTCACCGACGACTTCTTCTTTCTCGTCAGAATAATAGTTTTTTTTTTTTTTTTATAAAAACAAAAATTTTAGGATCTTATACAGATTGCCCAAAAATGCCCCCATTTTTTGGACTTCCGTTATAATGTAACGGAGAATATGGATGGAAGGTCAAAAAGCAAAATTCGAAATAGTTTAGGGGGTAACACTTGACCCTTTTTAGTTGAGGGTCAAAAATAAAAAATCGGAATAGTTTAGGAGGCATGGGCACTTTTTACCCTAATTATAATAAAAACTAAAGTTTATTTAGAATAACTCCTAAAATCGCTCCCTTTATGTCAATCTGTCGTATGCGGTTCAAACACTCAATTGACACTACATACTGGTTTAAAGAGTTATTCAAAATTAACTTTAGTTTTTCTTGTTATTATGCTATTTTAACCTTCTAGCTCCGCTTCCGCCAGACAATTTTTGGTTACTCCAAAATATTTAAATGGCAATATGTAACCACAAAAAAGAATATGGGTAAGTTTGACAATTAGTAAAATGTTGAATGGCAAAAAGGTTATAAACATTTTTCATTCCCCCATTCTCTTCACTTCCGATACCCTAAACCCCATCATCTCTCCAAGCACCCTCACCGGCAACGAAGATCCACCTGACGGCGGCTGCGGCTAACTATCTGGGATTCAATTTCAAAAGCTGGTAACTTTTGCTTTTTGACGCTATTCTTCAATTCTCATTTTTCTTTGTTTTTTTTTTCTGGGGGTCAATTCTTCTGTTAAAATCTTATGTAGTGGCTTTTTATTATTTGTATTTAGCTGGTATTTTTGTGGAGTTATCAGATTATATTCTCTGGAACAGCTTATACTCTTTAGAACTTTGCTTAACTTGTTTTAGTTAAGATTCTTTGAGTTTGAATTTTTGTTGCTTTATTTCAGAACTGGAAAAACATTTTCATATATTTTTTCTTTTTAAGTGCGAATAAATCATCCTGATAGACAAAAATTTAAGGAAAAATAGTTGTTCCCTCTTCTCTTTTTGTTTTTTTGTTTTTTTGGGGATCAAAGTGCTTTATAAATGCAAAATTTGAAGTATGACTTAACCAGATCAACCAATGTCCATTGGATTATACAATTAAATCTAATGGAGCAACTTGGATTAAATGTTTCGTAGAATTTCATTAGAAGTCAATGATATATATCAGGTGCATAGACGGAGCTAGAAGCCTAGAACTTTAGTTTGGGAAGGCAAAAGTTTATGAAGGAGTTTTGAGGTAAATGTTGAGAGGGTGAATTCAGTGTTGTTAAGGCGCACGCCTCAGGCGCGAGGCGATATGTTTTGCGTCCTAAAATCTTGTGCGCGCCTGAAAATGACAAGGTGTGCGTCTAAATAACATCACTATCATTCATAGATAATCTTCTGAAATGTATCTTTGCATGGACATAAACCACTTCTGTTAAGTTTTCTGGAGAGTTGTTTTGCTTGGGAGGGGAAGATTCCTTCTCCATGATATTTTCCTTGTTTTCTTGCACTGGATTCCAATATTTTGCAGCTGATAATAGTGGATCATTAGTTTTGTAGCATTCATTTCTCTAAGCAAATTAGTTAATGTAAATGCCTAAGTTTAATTACTCTTTTTAAGGGGTTTTATTATTCTGAAAATGAATTCAGAAATTTGAATGTTCAATTGAAATCATTCCGTGGTGTGGGTGCATTCTGCTTGAATGCTCATTAGGATATTCCTCTGTAAAATAATATTTCTCCCCTATTCAAATGATTGCCACTATTGGACTAGCTGCAGTGGACGGTTCCAATATTCTTGGCAACCTTGGCGGTTCATTGTCGTTGCTAATAAAGGATATTAGCTGGTCAATTGCCTTTCTTTCTTAACTACTTTTACGCATCTTTTCCTATATATTGAGATGAATCATTCATCGTGTCAAGTTTAGTGAGGAAGAAATTCAACAGATTATTGTGGGTTCTTCAAAAGGTCATAGATAATATTTTTCGACATATTATTTATTTTGTTATGTTGCATTGGATATTTGCTTGTGATACAGAAATGGTTATCCCTCCGGCAGTTAGGCCTGAAAGAGTTACCAATTTTCTCAAACCTTATGTACTGAAGATGCACTTCACAAACAAATTTGTGAGTGCTCAAGTAGTCCACACGCCAACAGCGACAGTAGCCTCTGCTGCGAGCTCTCAAGAGAAGGCTCTTAGATTGAGTATGGAACAAGCAAAACAAAGTACGAGGGACGTGGCTGCGGCTGCTAAAATTGGCAAAATACTCGGGGAGCGATTGCTGCTTAAGAATGTTCCTGCTGTTTCAGTTTTTCTGAAGAGGGAACAAAAATATCATGGTAAGGTTAAAGCAGTAATTGATTCATTGAGGGAAGCAGGTGTTAAGTTGGTTTAATTTCAATGCAACACTAGCAACTGCTCAATATTAATGGAAGGGTATTTGAGTCTTTTAACATTTATAATTGCTTGAAATTTAGTAATTTCTTTTACACTGGGGAAGACTGATATAGGATGGAGGGAGTAATCTTTTATTTTGGAATTCTGTTAGTCATTTGATCTTTTCAACATTGTACCTAAATTTCTGGTTTCGTTTATGCAATTTCAAAAGGCCATTGGATAATTGATTCATGGATTTATGTTTGGCATCAATTGAATGAGGGAAGTTTTCTTGTAAATTCTTATCAGATCTCTAGAAACTAGCCATATCTATGCGAGGGGTCTATATGTATATTCTGAACTTTTTATCTTTGATTCAACGTATCAGGGACACATAGTTGGTGTCTCCTATGCAACGTCACGACCGACCTGTGACAGACCCCAAAGTTCTTATACATATCCATTATGTAGTATGGCCTTATGGGGAATTGATGATGATGGTGGTGCTTTGGTTATTATATCTGCTTTTGATTTTGGGGCCATCTTGTTTTTGGATTCTATTTAGGGATGGCAATTTGACCCGTGACCCGTCGCCCCGCCCCGTAGAGAGAACAGGGCAGATCGCCCCGCCCCGCAAACGGGGCAGATCGGGGCATGGTATTTGTGTCCGCCCCGCCCCGTCCCGCCCCGATCCGCCCCGAGCTGGGATTTTTGTATGGGTTTATTATAATATTATTATTATTACTAAACCTACCATTTTCATTATCTCACTGTCTCCACTCTCCACGATTCCAATTTCCACCGACCTTTCACTCTCCTCACTCTTTCTGTCTCAGCGACTCCCTCCGGTTCCCTCCTTCTCACGCCGCCACCGATTCCCTTCTTCTCACTCCGCCCGTCCGCTGCTGACTCCCTCCTTCTCAGTTCTGACTCAGTCTTTCCACGGACGTCTTTCTTCTCCTCTCTTCTTCTCGGACAGCCAATCGGTGGGGGGGGGGGAGGGGCGCTGCTCGAATCTCGATGCTGAAATCACTAGTTCTTGACAATTAAGCATATTCTTTTTGTCAAAATTCTGAGATATTAATGTTCTTATTGTACTGTGATGAATCATGAATGTAGTATGATTATTTTTTAACCTTTTTCATCTGGATTGGTAGACTCTTATCTGGGTTCTTGATCTGCTGTAATAGATCCACGAAAAAAAAAATTGCATGGGGCGGGGCAGGTAAGATCCGCCCCGCACGGGGCAGAAGTTTTTGATCCGTGGCGGGGCGCGGGGCGGCGGGCCATGTTCGCGGGGCGGGGCTGGTATTTGAGATACCCGCCCCGATCTGCCCCATTGCCATCCCTAATTCTATTAGTTGGTTGTTAAGAACTGGAGTACTTTTTACCTCATACTAAATTAAATTTTAAATATAATTATATCTATATAAAATAAACTATTTACATTAAACTTTAGATGATATTAAATATTTATCTAAAGTTGTATGTGACAATAACTTAATTTTTTGGGTTAATACTACATCCTTTAACTTGCATGTTCGTAGTAACTCGTCAACACAATCACCTTCTGGTTTAATCCAAAATATTTACAGTTTGTCCAACACGCTTAAAGCTTCTTAACACGAAACTTTTTCTATTTCTACAATATCATCCCCTGATTATCACATTGCGCTTCTTGCCTGACTCCTGCAATGATTTCTTCCTCAGTTAAAGCATACACTATTTGCTGTTCATTTGAATGATCGAGGAAAATATCCACATCCATGTACTTTTTTTTTTTTTTTTTTACATTTCCTATATAATGTATGTAAATTAATGAATCTTCTAGATTTAATATATACACAATGTACATGCATGATGTACAAACATTTGGTTTTTTCAAGACTCATGAATCTTAGATATCTTTTAGATTCATGTTTTTAAAATTTGAAGGGACACATTTTTCAAGTGTCGTATAATGTATATTATTTATTTTTTAAATTATAATTTTTATATGTAAGCTTCTATTTAAGAATAACCTCTCTATAGTAATATTTTATATGTAAGCCCGAGAGTATTACTGTATAGAGGTATTACTGTATATGGTATGATTCTCCTACATTTTTCATACATACATAATAGTTCTATTTTTGTATGATTAGGAATTTTATTGAATGATATAAAATATACTAATAAAAAATCCTAACCAAAAAGAAAAGAAAAGAAAAAAATACATAAATCATGGAGCATACAATAATAATAAAAATAAATTCAATATTTTAAGTTAATTGAGTATTTTTTTTTCCCGTATTATTAAACATGCATTGATAATAATTTACATAAAAAAAAAAAAAAAAGAAGCTTACATTAAGGGGGGGGAAAACACAAACGCTCCAAAACCTTCGTCTCATCTCATTTTTCTCGCTCTTTGCAACCGTAGAAGTGCCTTAACAAAAAGTAAAGTAAAGTAAAATAAAATAAAATTAGCAACTAATATTTATAGTAACAATAACCCTTATTTTAATTAGATTGGTTGCTCTCAGCCTATCATTAAGCAAACCAACACAATTAATTGTTGGTGTCAATTGAACTTAACTTTTTTATTGTGCCAACAATTTGCAAATGCTGCATCGATGTGTCAGATAGAGGTTATATAAATTTAATTGTGAAACTGTAAACTTTTCAGTTTTTCTTATTAAAAGTTAATGACTTTTAAGTTAGAATATTTAGTTGTGATGTACATCCATGGGTAAGGCGAGCGCATACTCTCATTATAATGGAGGAACAAGAAAACAATGGAGATTACTCCAATCCATTAGCTCTCCCTCGCCTTACTACTCCAAACAATATATAAACCATCAGCTAAAATAAGTAGGAATTCACATAATTAGTATCCAATTAGGAGTGCACATAATTAGTAATTTACCTAACTAATTACTAATTCTTAACATAATTGATATCTAATTAGTCATCATTCAACTAAGGAGTAAATATGGGTCAAACCCAACAATCTCCACCCTAACATGTATTCACTAAATCTCCAACTAGTACGCTCCACGTCCCATATGCTACACGTCTCATATGTCCCTACACACAAATCTACTGCTCTGCACTTGAACCTTCAAATCAACACGTTGAATTAAAGGGAGTTGACTAAGCTAGGTTTAATCAACTTTGATCCACGATCAAACACGACAACACCAATAACGGAACAAACTGTTGAACGTTCAAAGTCCACCAAACCCACTCTGGTTTAGGATACTCGATGCACATCTGGGTCCATGCACCCGAAACATACTAGATCAATCTTCCACCATTCCAATTCAAACGTCTAGATTTAATCCTTTTGATTTGCTTGACTTGTACACCAACCACACTAGATTTCAGCAACACCGCTTCGCTGTCAAACCTTTGTCGGCAAGTGCGCTCCACCCCCAATGGATCTCTCTTCCATCTCTAACGGATATCTACCATCTTTGACGGATCTCTTACATATTTGGAGGACATACATGATACGTCAAAATCTTTCCACCAATGTCAACAGTTTTTGGTGACGATGACAAGAATTGCACAGAACTCTGAGTTGACAATTGATGCATCTTTCACTGGAGAGTAACACCAAATTCTGGTATAGCAGCGCTACGTTTCCACATTTGGTTTAACCAATCAAAATATTCTCTTTCGATTATATCCAACAATCTTCTCCAATATCTGGAGAAATCGATGAACCAAAATCATTCCTCTTATGTTCTGAACCTCGCTCTAATACCATTTGTTAGTAAATAAATCATCTTCAATTCTAGCCCACAAAAAAATCTAAATGAGGCAAGCGATAAAGGGACACAATGATTTACGTGGTTCGGTCAACTGACCTACATCTAGGGGTAAGGCGAGCGCATAGTCTCATTATAATGGAGGAACAAGAATCAATGAAGATTCTTACAATCCATTAGCTTCCCCTCATCTTACTACTCCAAACAATATATAAGACACACACACACACACACACACACACACACACACACACACACACACACACACACACACACATATAGTAATTCTTTAGCTAAAACGACTAGGAGTTCACATAATTAGTAATTCACTTAATTACTAATTCTTAACCTAATTAGTATCCAATTAGGAGTCCATCTAATTAGTAATTTACCTTATTACTAATTATTATCCTACTTAATATCTAATTAGTACTCCAGTGCATATTAGCCAAAACCGAACAACTGTTAACTCTTAGGTACCTCTTAAGTTTCTATTGACTTTTGAGTTGGTGTCTCATTTTTAAAACACCAAATTTATGCTAATCTTTTACAAACCCTTGAATTCCATCACCATTTTTTTTGTAGCTATATATAATATAATATAATGATGTTAAGAGATACCTAAGGTTAGTGGAGTTTATTTATTTGAAATTGTAGATTCTATTCTTTTCTAAATATTTCATAGTAGCATCATTAGACCGTATTCTTGGTATATCCAGATAATAGGTAGGAACATAAACCGAAACATTATGGAGCTACAAAGATAGTTATGAAATCGTTAGTAATGTATAAAAATATTCCTCATAGAGTAGTTGTTAATAAGAATAAGTGAAGATGAAGTTTAAGAGTTTAGAATAATATTAAATAGTTAAAGATATTTATAACATTATAAGATCTTAAAAGGTGATAAAAATGAATGAGTTAAAAAGATTATGAAGTCTAAGAGTTTAGAATAATATTAAATAGTTAAAGATATTTATAACATCATATGATATTAAAATGTGATAAACATTAATGAGTTAAAAAGGTTATGAAGTCTAAGAGATTAATAATGAGATCCATTAAAGATATACTGTATAGTCATAGTCTATTCCAATTCTCTAAAATTAATAGCATTAGCTAAAGTTATTAATTGATCTCTTAGAATAACTATATTTCTTAACTATATATAGCTCATGAGAAATAGCTAAACTACTATGAGTTACATAACTTACATTGTCATATTTAAGATTTTCATTCGAAAATGAATTTATATAATGTCAAATGTCATCGCCACAACCTTCTACCCCAACTTGGCTAACTACGGTTTTCAGTTTGCTTGGTCCATCAACTTGATATAATTAATGTTGGGCCTAAAGAGTTGAGCTTAGGTTGGTCTGAACCCAAATAAGTAATTCAACAATCGACATTCGTCTGTATAATGTTGACATATAGTCCTGTTTGCACCAGATCCGAACTGCAATATGTGAGGTTCTATTTGGGAAACATCAGTCGAAAGAAGAACAGAGAGAACAAAGAATGAAATGGGAAGATATGGGTGCTTCGTTCCGCTGCTTTTGCTGATATCAGCCAAACTCCTTCTATCTCATGGTATTTCTCTCACTTTAAGAATTTTGTTTGATATTCTTCTACATAATAACACTTCTGCAAAAATCCTATCTTTATTTACTTTTGTATTCTGATTGTCAATTCAATTAATGATTTATTCATAAGTTTGGTCGTTAATTTGTTTTTCTATTAATTTTCCCCTCGATTTGGACCCGGACATTAATTACTTTTAACGGGGTTTTATGAAAAACCTTGGTTTTGTGTTTATTTTTTGCAGATTTTTATTTGATGAATAGTTAAATTAGAATCTGAATTGTTAAAATTATTGTTCTTGGGGATTATTTATTTTTTCGTATGCATCTGAATTTACTGTTATGATTGCCACCCTTTTTGTTGTTGAAGTCAACAAGGAATTAATTCTTATACAGGAAAAACTTCTGGTACTTGCATTTCACCCGGTGGCAGATTTCCTCCATTTCGCCGTGAAGGGAAACCTCCAACAAAAGTAAGCAAAGGATCTCGAGATTTGAATCTTTGTAGGGTCTTTCGTAAAAATACGTGTTGTGATAGAACCCAGACACTTCCGGCTTTTCTAACAATCAGAAGGTTGGCTTCAACTGGAGAAGCTAACCAGGACTGCTTGCAATTGTGGGAACTATTAGAGTGTTCGATCTGTGACCCACGAGTTGGCGTGAAGCCTGGACCCCCTGTCATATGTGCCTCTCTTTGTGATAGAGTGTATGATGCGTGCTCTAGTGCTTACTTCTCAATGGATGCGAAAACTCAGGTATAATCAGTAGTTACATATGTGTTTGTCCCGTAGCTTTGTGAATTATTATCCTCTCAATGTTGCCGCTGAGTTATTTGCGAGTAAAGAATAACTATGTTATTGGACATGCTGGAGCTGAGGATCCTTTAATTTTTATTTGTGTTGATCACATACCTTTGGACTCCCGCTTATGTGCGATACTTTTTGTGCTAGTGTAGAAAAGGCAAGTGCTTGTAGTTATTTTAGGAGCTTATCATGTTGAACATTTGCCCTCCCGGTGTCTTGAGTTGTCTGTTGCTCCAAAAACTTCCGTCAACTTACCTCTTGAATTTTGAAAACTTCATCATCTGATTGGATAATTGAATATCAGGTTCTAGCACCGTGTGGATCAAACGACTTCGTTTGTGGTAGGGCTTCAGAATGGATCTCTAATGGTACAGAGCTCTGCCGTATCGCAGGTTTCTCAGTTATGAAATCTGATGATCCTGAAGAACCATTGTGTTTTGGTGGGAAAGCTACAACGAGTTACATTGCCGATTCGTGGAAAGTCTCACAATCCAGCGGTGCTCCTCTTAAAACAGAGAATTCAGGAAAGTTGGAAGATTTCAAACAATGGTTGGAGTCAACACCATTTGTTGAGAGAGTTTCTTGGGCAGTAGCTGGAATGGTTCTTACAGCAGGGCTCATCTTCTTCACAAGGTCAGACAACTCTCTTAGTGGCAGTACTCCTACACTAAATGATATTTTAGCTACATAATACCATTCATAACTATTGGTACCAGTAGCAACTAGGGGTCGTTGCTATAAAGTGAGTGAGTAGAGAGAGAGAGAGAGAGGACTATAGAGTTATTCATTGTCAATGTTTACACAAGTAGTTCTATTTCTTGCTCTGTGCATGGTTCATGTCCTCGGCTGCTGAAAACATTGATTGAATTTTAATCTATGCAATTTTTTTTAACTGTAAAACTTATTAGATGAAGACTAATCATACTTAGGTAATGTCTTGGGCTATGCAGCCGGAAGAAAAGCCACAATCAACGCCAGAAGCAACTAGCTATACAACGCACAGCAAGGAAACTCGGTACAAGGCTGAATTCTGGGTCTCTTGATAGTCACGGAAATAGGAGGGGGAATTGGAGATAACTTTCCGGGCATTCACACAGTTTCCATGCATAGATATCACATTAGCCATGCAAAATATAATGTTACCTTGGCCTACCATACAGTGCTATTTGTGGTAGGTTCTTGTAATAGAAGTAGGAACAAAAACGTTGTAGTTTGTATTGAATAATCCTACGTAGTTAAAGAGTACTAGTTTGAAGTAAAATATTTGAGGCTTTAACACTTCTTGATATTGAAAGGAAGATGTCTTTTTTCATGTTTCCAGGTTTTTATATTGGCACATTTTCATTACAAGATTGGTTGAAACTGAGAATTGAATAACAGGTAAGAGGAATTGTAGTTCCTGATCTCAGGTACAATTAGTCAATATGGAGAAACTGTATCTTCGACCTGACCTATCGGTTTTGGACTACGCTCCTCTCAAAATTGGCGAATTTTTCTATTTATCGACTCTACTTGCACAAATAGAGGAGTCAGAAACATGCGATGAGGACGTAAGGTCAGGATCAAGAGAATTTACAATTAAGAGACCCTTCCTTTTTTTTTTTTTCTTTTTATGAATAGAGCTAAGCACCGTAACTCATAGTCTTGTGCATGACGCGAACCGGAGGAAAAAGACGATCAATTTTACCTTTAAAGAAGGTTGTAGTATTCGTAATCATAAATTTTGAGAATTGGAAAAGACATGCAAAGGGAAAGTGGTTTTTAAGTTACAAGAAAAATTGATCATTTCAAAATGGATGATTTAATTTTGACCTTGTCATATAATATTCGTAATCATAAATTTTGAGAATTGGAAAAAACATGCAAAAGGAAAGTGGTTTTTAAGTTTACAAGAAAAATTGATCATTTCAAAATGAATTAATAAATTTTGAAAATTAAATGTTGATTCAAGTTCTTTTTTTTTTATTCCCATCACATACATATTTCAGTACGATTTTGATACGCAGTCGCAATGTAGATTTTTGTCAGTCTTTACCACTAGGGTCACGTGCCTTCTAAAAAAAATTAGTAAATAAGATATATTATTCACTATTTAGATAATAAATTTATAAGTTACTTTACACAAATTTTTTAAGTGACCCCAACAAAATAGAATTTTTTTTTAAAAATATTTTAAAAAATCAATAAGTGTCCCCGTGTTCTCAGATCTTGAATCCAATAGTATTGATACATAACAAAAGGTATTTCGCACAATGCGAAATAACACCATCCGACACTTTTAAGTCACACTAATGCACTATACACATCTGTCTCTAACCATGTAGAAAGTTTTACGGAACTAGTCTAATCACGGGCTTTACCCAATTACTAAATACTAATAAAATAAAATTGAAAACTATTTAGAGTAATTGCAACAAAAAAAAAGTAAAATCCTCATCAAAGATGTGTGATCAGTGTAAATATTTTTTTATGGGAATCGCGTAACCCAAGTGGTAAATCTATCCGAACACGGGTCAGAGGTCCCGTGTTCGATTCCCGTATCTCCCTTTTATTGGGGTAATAATCTCCTCCTCTGGTGAGGCGTCCCCCTCTCCTCCTCTGGTGAGGCAATACCCTCCCCAGGCATGGGGCGTGCTTTAATCGACATTTCTAGGGTATTCTCCGCTCTCTCCCCCCTCGGGGGCAATGCCCTTTCGGGCTTCAAAAAAAAAAAAAGTGTAATATCTCCTTAAATCTAATAGCTACATTTATCCTTTTCTTTTCCTTTTTTTTTCCAGGGTACTAATTCCTAAAATTTATGAGATAAATTACTATTTTCACGTCTTCTGGACTACCTCAAATACTGGCTTTATAGCTCTGTTAGCCAAAAAAAAACCCCAAAATTACCACTCTCTCCGATTTCTCAGATAATCAATGTCGTCTCCGATGATCATTTCCAAGAAATCCAAGAAAAGGGGTTTTCCAGGGAGCAGTTCATCGGCGGCGGAAACCTCGGAGCCGTCGAAGCGAAGATCATCGAAGTCCTCTATTAATAAGCCAAAGGAGCTACCTTTTTCAGGAATAGTTGATATAATAGACCTTGATACGTACGATGAAGAAGATTTTGATGATGAAATTAAGATTCTTTCTGCAGAGGAAGCTAAAGGGATCATCATCAAGAAATTAGATAATCGGTCTTTTAAAAGTTTTGATACTGTTGAAGATTATTCAGACCATCATTTTGCTAAAGAGGGTGGATCTTCATCAAAGCAGCCCACAAAGTTATGGGCCAAGAAAATCCAAGATGAATGGAGGATTCTTGAAAAAGATTTACCAGAGACAATTTTTGTGAGAGTTTATGAATCAAGAATGGATCTTTTAAGGGCTGTGATTATTGGGGCAGAAGGGACTCCTTATCATGATGGGCTTTTCTTTTTTGATGTGTTTTTTCCACCAAATTATCCAAATGATCCACCTAAGGTTTATTACCATTCTCATGGTCTTAGAATCAATCCCAATTTGTATCATAATGGATATGTATGTCTAAGCCTTCTTAACACTTGGACTGGTGGTAAGAAGGAGATGTGGAATCCTAAATTGTCTACAATGTTACAAGTTTTGGTCTCAATTCAAGGTTTGATTTTGAATGCAAAACCTTATTTTAATGAGCCTGGATATGCATCATCTGGTAAAACAAAACATGGGCAACAAGCTTCAATGGGGTACACTGAGAACACTTTAATCTTGTCATTGAAAACCATGGTGTATACTATTAATAATCCTCCCAAGTATTTTGGAGAATTTGTTGAAGGGCATTTTAGGAAGAGGGGTGGTGATATATTGTTGAAATGTAAAGCATATAGTGATGGAGCTCAAGTTGGTTCTCTTGTTAAAGGTGGAATTCAAGATGTTGATGAGACTGATAATGGCTGCTGCTCCTCCCAACAGTTTAGGGACAATTTGGGAAGTTATATTCAAACTGTTGTGGATGCATTTGCTAAAGTTGGAATTAAGGATAGTGAAAAAATTGGAAATTTGGCTATGAAGAAAAGCAATCCTCCTGTTGTTTCTGCCTTTACAGATTAGGATATTATTTTTTGTTGGTTTTTGCTTTCAATAGATTTGTGATCTTAAGTTGTGGTTAAGTTTGTTTGACTCATAAGGTCATTGATGAAGTATAATATAATTGAAGTTTAGTTTGACTTTGTTTTAGGTGATCTTATTGAAAGTTTCTTGAAAATGTTTAGGTATAATTGCATCAAGTACTTAATTAGAAGAAGAAAATGATAACGTCCAACTAATAATATGCATATGAGCCACTCTTCCAGACTCGTAAGCATGTAAATTCAGGTATAATCTCAGTTGAATAATTGGATACCAGCTCCACGGGGGATTACATCTCCTTGCTCGTCTCAGGTATCGAACCCTTATCGGAGTTGCTTCTTCTCCCAGTCTTATCCCCGGATTTGCATTAGACTGACACTGATTTTGCATAAAGCACAAAATATGACATTGAAAATTCTTGGGGATAACATTTTTGTCCGGACTTCCATTTTCGCTGATGTGGCATCAAGAGGTTGGCTGACGTGAAATTTTTTTGGGGACGGAAGTTCAACTTCCGTTTCGGCCCACTTCCGTTCCCAAGGCTTGTTTTCTTTAATGCCAGAACCAAAACTAGTACTGAGACCCACCTCCTGATAACTCCATAAAGAAGCCATTTCCTCCATTTTTCTCACTTTCAAGAACAAAAACAAAGTGGGGTTTCTCAAAAAAAACAACCAAAAAGATCAAATATTTGAATGTTTTTTTAGGAGAAGGTAGGTCTAAGAGAGGTGGGGTATGAGTCTTATATAGAATAAGAAAAAGTGATTGGGGATTTACAATTCTTGCAGAAGAAAACAACTCATCTTTACCAATAGAAAAAAAAAAAGAAATTAAAAATTCTCAATATGGAATCTACAAAAACCTTCGAATTAGAAAAAAATGGGGATTTTATTAGAAAGATGGAAAATTTCTCCCACTTCTCACTCTCTCTGTGAATTCTTGTGGAAATTGCTTTCCACTCTTTAAGGGCATTTGTCTTGTTGCTATATTTATAAAACTTTCTTTCCAATTCCTTTCCTTTTTTAATTTACAACATTCTTAATTTATTATTACAACATCGGGTAGGGGCCTTAACCGCCATTGTTTTATGATTTTTCATACTCTATATTTTGTATATAATTTTATTTTTCTAAAAAAAATAAATAATAATTTGACAGAAAATTCTATAATATTGCATATATTATATTTTGACTCCAACTTGTAGTCCGAGTTCAACCCCTGTTCGCAAGCTTTTGGGTCGACTGTTAACGTATTTAAGTTTGACTCGTTCATTCATAGGATGACTTCATTTTGCGCATGTGAAATAAATTATATTTACAAATAATAATCGTTGCGATGGAGACTTATATATTGTAAGACTAATGATATTGCCAAGGTAATATCCCTCCTGCCAAGGCAAATTTTACTCAACTTACAATTATACCCTTCTTGGGCAACTGCCATTAAATGGCAATTGGTGCACTTTCTTTCATACCATATTCATCTTTTACTCAAAAGGAAACCAATTTATTGTTTGGAAAATTCTGATATAGACCTGGGCTATATGTGGGGTTGTGGACCACTTGGTCCAGAATTAACCACATCACCTCTTTTGATTAAAAAAAAAAAATTCTTATAAGGCACCCACCTATTTTTATTATTTTAATCAAAACTGTGATGTTACTGAATGTGGACCAAGTGGTCCCACTTGGTGGCACAGATCCACGACAGAATGCTTCTGTTTGTTTACCATATCCCTCTCTTTCTGCTCTCTCTCTCTCTCTCTCTCTCTCTCTCTCTCTCTCGTTATTTCCGCCATTTCCGTCGTCTTCAGCCTGCAAAAATGCTTGAAGCAAACAATAGAATAAGGAATTTGGAGATTTCATAATTTCTACTTGGCATGAGATTGTAACTCGAAAATACTGTATTTTGCTATTTACTGTATTCTCCCTTAATCACTTTTCTTCCCCTTCTTGCACAAATGATTGGTTCTTAGATAGGCATATGAATTTCTATCTATTTTTTCATTTGTTGATTTTTTGTTTATTTTTTTCTAACTCTCTTATATTTTTTTTTTGGGACAAATTATCGTCACAAAAAATTGCCAGTGAAGGAAAAGGAATCGAATATGATGTATTTAAGATAGTTCAGCAATTGTATATTCGTTCTAATAGAGGATGGTGAGTTTCATCCAAAAAATAGAGGATGGTGAGGGCGGGGTATGGGCTACCTAGCAGACGATGATTAATAGTTTTCTTTTTTTATTTTGATTTTGGATCAATGCGATGGAAAAGATAATGGACAGAAAAGAGATTGAGGGAGAGGGAATAAGGAGGAAAAGAGAAAAAAATAGGGAACTTACAACGATTTGTTAGGGATCAAAATATGATAAATACAGCTTTTGACTGAAAAAGGGTATAATTGTAAGTTAAGTAAAATATACCTTGGCAGGAGGGATATTGCCTTGGCAATATCACTAGCCATCTTGTAATATTGTGATTACTATGTGAAGTAGGAAAGTTGGATTCATGTAGTTGTCCACTACTTGTGTATTCCTAATTAGTCAGGACTTGGGAATCCTTTTACTATAAGAAAAGGTTTTATCCTACATGGTATATACGTGCCTAAATTTTCCATTATTTAGTGTCAAAACTTGATCTTGATCAATCCCTAGCAAGATATTCATCCGCCTGTTTTTTTGTTCTTAATCAAACCCCAAAATTCATCAAATCTTAAGCTTCCCTGTTTGTTCACCATGGTTGAGCTATCTGACAGAGAATCAAAAGACCTAAGTTCATCTTTAACCTGTATGATGAGATCACTCGCCATCGGACGGCCTGATCAATTACCAGATGATTTGTTGTCTGATCTATTCTTAATCCTCCCTCTCAAAAAGCTTGTCCAATTCATGATTGTCTCTAAATTATGGCGATCCGTTACACGCCAACCAAGCTTCATTCGATGTTATTATTACAACAATCTTAGCCTTTCCAACCGCGACTTCCTCTTGTCCGTTCCAGATCATAACCGCCTCCACTTTTATCACGCAACTCATGGAGACCGCGTCAATAAAATAGAAAATTATGTTAAATTGTTTAGTAACAACTTACTAAATAATTATAGAGTCACCGGAGTCATAAACGGCCTAATCTGTTTGTATAAACAGAGTGAATTCTTTCTGGCTAATGTCTTTTCGGGCCAAATCATGAAGCTTCCAGGTTTTGTCCGCCCCTCTTCGGAGGCAGCCTTTCTTTCAAGAGCTGAGATTGAGACAACTTGTATGTGTAGTTTCGGATTCGATCCTGTTAATAGAGAATACAAATTGTTACTTGCAATAAGAATAAGAAATCGATACACGCATTATTACAGTCGTTATGAGTACAACATCCTCACAGTTGGACGAGATTCTTCGTGGAGAAAACTTGATGATATTGCTCCCAAGTTGGACATTATCCATATTCGGGCCGGACTTTTTGTTAATGGAAAATTTTACTGGATTGATGCGGGTAATATCACTGATGGATTAATAGCATTTGATCTTAGTGAAGAGAAGTTTAGTTCAATCAGGTTCCGGGCAGTTACTTTTTATCTGCCAGTATATACTGGTTTGGTGCAATTTAGAGGCCGCATATCAGTCTTTCAAGCAGAGTATCAAACACTTGGTCTGCATACCTTAATGGACAAACAAGGCGACGTTTGGAGCTACCATAAAGTTACCCTTCCAACATCATTGCAGTGTGACTATTATTATCGTCTTTTTCCGGTTGGAAATCTCATAACTGGCAAAATATTATTGACCGGAGAGGGGGTATTCAGAAGGGAAAACCTTACAAAGATGCCGGTTTTGGTAATTATCATTGATCGTAGGCAATTTCGCCATTGATAATTCCTCAAACTCATTGTTTTCATTCTCAAGCTTACATTGATCGTAGGCAATTTCGCCATTGATAATTACAGTTACGAAAACAATGAGTTTGAGGAATTATCAATGGCGAAATTGCCTACGATCAATGTAAGCTTGAGAATGAAAAGTAAACTTACTGCCCTTGTATCTTCTTTACCTGGTAATACTGAGACCCTGGAAGCTATGATTCATGGTGGTATATGTATTTAGCTATTAAAAGGCATCATGAGTATGCTGTTATGTTGCAATCATATCTTGATGATTTAGATATACCTTCTGGGGTTGATTTTGAAATTCCTTTGTCGAATTCATCGGGTTCTAATTCGGGGTATTATCATGCTGTTTTGCAATCATATTTTGATGATTTAGATATTCCTACTAGTGTTGATTTTGAAGTTCCTTGTTTGAATAATTCCACCAATATTTAATCTGGAACGGGTGCTGCCTCAAGTAGTAATAACAGAGAGGAACAGAGTAGTTATGATGATAAGATTTTGAAGAAATTTGATGAATTTAGAAGATTTGATACTGTCGAAGATTATTCAGATCACCATTATGCTAAGGAAGTTTCTTCAAAACATCCATCAAAAAGTTGGGCAAAGAAAATTCAAGATGAATGGAGGATTCTTGAGAAAGATGTACCTGAGGAGATATTTGTTAGAGTATATGAATCAAGAATGGAGGATTCTCGTGAAGTATGGTGTTTATATATTAAAGAAAATATTGTCGTTTTGCGGCTCAAATTAATGGTAGCAATTAAAGACGACTGAAGACGATCGATCGAATTACTAACCCAGTTGAAGGATCTTTTGGTCAAGTCTAATTGTTATCTCTAATAAGGAGCCGATGTTAAACTTTCTATGAAGTTAATGATATGTTATTGCAAAGATTATATAGGTTGATATTTATTGAATTGTCGAGCGCAACCAATCTAACAGAGACGTTTTTCAAAAATATTGTGTTGTTATGTTTCTTTCGAAAACTTGCAGGGAGGGTGTAATTAAGAAAATTCAGTTTGCTCATGTGGTGGTTTTGGAATTCTTTCAAATTGACTGCTACTAAATTCAATAAAAGGGTAACGTGTCTTTTCTGTAAAAATTGGAGAGCTTATTATTGATTTGTAAACAAATGATATTACAGTACATTATTTTTTAAAAAGCTAGTAATTATGCATTTGGTTGATTGGAATGTATATGGTTTTAAGTAACCATGGTGATAAAATGGATATCTTATTCAGGTGCTTGGTTCTGGAAGAAATATGTTATTTTACTAAGTTGGAAACTTATCCCTTTCCATATTTTTTTGTTCCAGATAAAGTTAACGATGATGAGAATGATTTAGGAGAGTGGGAGGAAGTACCCTTTTGGTGAAGAGAGTGATTCATTCATGTTTCAGTTTAATTTTGATAAGCAATTTATGTTTTGTTTTGTTTCGTTTCCGCTGCGAATTATGTCGATGTAATAATTTATTTTGAGATATTGTTAAGATATATAAAGTTTTCTTTAAGGTTTATTTTATGTGGAAATTTAAGTTTTTGGATGAATAGGAGACCTTGTGTTAATAATATGAGTTATTAACACGGTCGTGTCTCGCCTCTTGGATTCGGGGCGTGACACAATTTGGCAGGTTACATGAAGCCTCTTGTAGATGCCTTTGCTGATGTTGGATATAAGGGCTGTTAGCTGATTACCAGCTTGTGGCAATGCAGGGTATTTATTGATGCACTTTTTCGAAATTTCAACAGATTAGTTTTAACTTGGATTATTTTGATTATCTTGGGATTTTGCTTTGCTTGTGACATTGTCTGGTTCTTATCTTGTTGGTTTATTTAAGTTTGACATCCTCGGGTTCGACTCCCGGCAAACGCATTTTATTTTTGAACATCTTTTTTCTCTTTTGTTTTTATAGGATCATAATTTTATTTTAGAGAAAAACTTCGCTATATTAATATGGGTGTGCATTCAGTATTCAGTATGGTTTTTGGAACAAAATTTCGGGTTTCGGTTCGATTTTGTAAAGTTTTATAAAAAGCAAACCGAACCATTTTTTTATGAAAATCGAATACCGAAATTATTTAGTTATGGTTTGGTTTGTACCGAACTTTCATTTTTCTTCTGGAGCTCAACTTAATAAAAGTAGAAAAAGATAATATTATAATGCACAATTAAAAGAAAAATAATAAACTAAAAATTAACAATAAAAATACAATTCTACAACAATAACATAACTCATTAAGTTCCCAATAATTTGGGGTATGAGCGTGGATGAATAGAAGACATACATAATATTTGACAATGAATGCACAAAGTAGCTGCACACAGAATGTCACTGAAACAGATTGATTGAAAACAACTCTAAATATTATTAATAATATTTATAAGTATAATACAATTTTTTTTGAATAATAATTAAAAAAAAAATCATCTATTTGGTATTTCGGTAATTCGGTTTTAAAAAATTGAAAACCGAATACCAATTCGAATTATTTTGACTTTTTTCAAAACCGAACCAAATAAACCGAACCATATAATAAAATTTGGTTTGGTTTAGTTTGATATTTCGGTTTAACTGAATAGTGAATACTCCTACCTATATGTACATAAATAATTTTTACTTTCATCTTTTTATCAGTAAACTTTTATTTATCTCTTTATGTACATAAACTATTTTCAAATTACTGTTTTTGTCAAATTAGTGTGAAACTGATGGCTTCCTGTCACTCTTAATCACATGTTCACAGCATTGTTAAAATCGCGAGTCAACACGTAGAATCGTAGAATCGTACATTCTACGATTCTACGGAGGCAAAACGTGTTGAATCGTGAGTAGAATCATAATCTGGTAGAAACAAGGTAGAATCGGATCGTAAAAACGTAGAAATGAACGTTTCTACCGATTCTACCAAAAGTTCTCGTTTGATTTCTAGTTTATGGGTTTGTAAAAGTTCTTGTTTGATTTTTTTTCCCCAACAGCAAAATTCTCCGCGAAAATGTGCTCAGGACGATGAAGATGCTTTTGATGCCCTGTTTTGCCAACTGGAATGATTTCGATGATGATGATATAAGTGAGGAGGACCTTACAAAGCTTGAAAAAGAACTGGAACAGGCATTGAAGGATGATGAGTTTTTAGGGCTCTGGGATCTATTATGGATGAGGAAACAAAGGATGAAACAGAAGATGAGGAAGAAGAAGGAGAAGAAGATGATGACAATGTCCGTACTATCAAGGAAGAAGATAGTGATGATGGGAAAAATCTAGGGTGGAACGGTCTCAATGGGTCCGGCCCTACTCTCCTCTCACATAAAAGAGGGAGGACCCACCTGAATGACTTGCTGAATAATCTGCAGGACCTATCTTGTAAGTGGGTCCTATCTAATTTTATGTGAGAGGAGTGTGGGTCCGGCCCCATGCCAGACTTACCCGTGATGATGACGAGGATGAAGAAATCCCGGTACAACTTAAGAATTTTTTTTTTTTTGCTAAATAAATTCTGATTTCATTAATCACAAATAGCCGAGGCCATTACAATCAATAAAAAATCTGAAAGTACAGAAAGTAAAAATTATACAATGATTTAAAAAATCACGATAACAGACAAAAGACACATCCAAGAAAAATACTAACTGGCTTATGCTTTGAAAGCTGGGAAGCGTAAGACTAATGTAAATACTAACTCTTCTCGTAATTGCATCTCATTTGTTATGTGCAGTCGCATTTTTACATTTTGAAATACTTATAAGTTCTTTATTGTGAAATTTGTTGCGTTATTGTCTTTTGAAAAAACTTGTGAAACTATGTTTAATGATTTTTTTTCTTCATATTTTTGGATCATATGATATGATTTACATGTTAATTATTGTTATATATATAAAAATATATATATTAATTTCTCGATACGATTTTACGATTCACGATTTTACGATTTTTCACCCCTCCTCCGAATCTACGTAGAATCGCGATTTTAACAACCTTGATTCACAATGCTAAGGAGTTAAATTGATAAAAATACCATTAATGTTGACAAACATATATACATAACACGTGTTCAAAAGTTACTGGAAATCACTAGTTTTACACTATTTTGACAAAAGTAGTAGTTCAAAATAGTTTATTTATAGAAAGAGTTAAAATAAAAAATTATTGACAAAAAGATAAAATAAAAAATTATTTATGTATATATATAATAAAATTTTTATTTTATTTATTCTGTTTTGCAGCCCACCCTTATTTTCCTAATATATTTCAATCTTCTTCTTTTTTCCACAAAATTTTCTAAATATAATCATACGATATTAAATTATTAAATTGAAATTCAATATTCCAATATACAGAACAATTCTTTTGGCTAGTATATATTTCTACTTTAGTTTATGTTTTATATTATATTTAAGAATTTCCTCCAATATCATAAAATAATTTTATTTATATTTATTCAAGAATGATTAGATCTCATATTAACCGTTCATACACCTTAACGTTTTACTACTAAATTGAGGGTAAAGAGTTAAACTATGGAACTAAACTATTGGTTCTTAAACTTCGCAAAAGTCACATTTGCAAAAACTTATTGACCTATTGACGGAAAGTTCAATCTTAGAATTGGCTTTTTGACTACGCTCAATTAATGTGAGGGAACTGTGAACCCAGCCCCACAATACGGTCATAACATTGAGTGACATATGCACCATTGGCACAATGACCATATAATTTCCCCAAATTACCCACAATGAAGTTTCTCAAGAGTTTCCTTTGTTTACGGCAAATAATCCTCTGTCCCCAATTCCTGTCCCCATCCCTGTCCCAGCCAATCACAATCCACCCTGTGTATATATAATTGGAAAAACTATTTATATAGTAAATTTTGATTGGTATTGGGGACGAGGGACATGAAGCTGAAGATGAGAGATTTTCACCCTTTGTTTACTACTTCATGGAAGCTGAATAGTTTTTTTTTGGGGGTAAAAGGTACCTACACCCTCTAAATTATTTGGGTTTTTGTTTTTTTACCTTTAATTAAAAAACGTCAAGTTTTGCCCCCTAAACTGTTCAGACGTGCCAAATGTGACCCTTTTGTCCATTTTTTTCCATTATATTGTGACGGTTGTTAAAACAAATGGGGGCATTTTTGACAAATCATTTTAAATCTAAAAATAATAATAAAATCAAAAAAGAAATTCAAAACAACCCCTAAAAATAATTCTCTGCCATCAACGACAAATCTGATATACCATTACGATCATCTTTATAACTCGCTAACCATCTTTGCAGCTCCGACAACTTCGATTGTCGTCCATGACTTAGATGACTACTTGTTTCAATCTTCATTTTGACAATTTAATAAAATTGTAATATTTTATAAAATTGTCAATTTTTTATTAAATTGAAACAATTTAATATGGTTTGTCTAAAATGCCCTCATTTATTTGAACTTCCGTCACGATGTAATTGAAAAAATGGACAGAAGGGTCACGTTTGACACGTCTGAATAATTTAGGGGGCAAAACTTGACCTTTTTTAATTGAGGGTCAAAAATAAAAAACTCGAATAGTTTAGGGGGTATGGACACCTTTTACCCTTCTTTTTTTTGCTAGGTAAGTAAGCGGCAAAAACACCAATTTCGTCCTAAGAGATGATTCTAAGAGCCGTTAAAGTCCTAAAGGATTAATTTTCTCTTTTAATGTCCTATATGTTTTTACGTGCTGCAAATAAGGTCATTCCGTCCAATTTTTTGTTAAGTCGGCGTTAAATTAGTCAACCTCTCCACTTTATACCGAGGGGCTTTATGTCTTTTCAAGTATTACCTCATTTAAAAACCCCCCAAAACACTTCACCCCAATTTCATTACCTCTTCCATCTTCATCTTCTTTGGTTGATTTAGGATTTACGATTTTTCTTCCATTTTTATCTTCTTCCCCCAATATCGTTTTCTTTACAATCGAATGGACCCATTAAGTGCGTGTATAGTGATTACCCTGTCATAATAGGCCTATTTTGCAAAAGATTTTTGTACAAAAATCTTAAAATGGTGGTTTGTAACTTCGAATTCAGTAAAAATATATACAATTTGGTACCTGTTACTTCTTGTTGTTTCATAATAGGCACTTAATTAACATGGTCATATCATAGCAAATTTTTCAACATCAATTAACTATAAAGTTGTTAATCATAATTCCAATACATAGTACATACTACAACAACATGATTAAAAAACTAACTCTTCAAAACTACTAAACACTTCATTTTTACAGTAAACAACAACATCATTTTGATATGAAAACTATCATAGTAATCACCCATGATACAATCATAACAGCCTAGATAAATCTTTCCCTTTTTTAATAAGCAGCAATGGTGGACTTGCATTTTTGCATTGCACAAGGAGGAAACTCAAACCATTTAAAATAGTCACAGTGGACCCTTTTCTACAAAATTCAAAAAATTCAAAAAATTCTACTATGAATACACAATTCATTAAAAATTGCTCACTAAAAATTAATACCCATCCCAAATTATGCTAACCTCATAGTTTTTGCAACTCCAAAATAGCTTTCATGGTTAGTAGAGGTCTTCGATATCTTAATGACAGGGTAATCACCACACCCGCACTTAATGGGTCCATTCGATTGTGAAGAAGACGACATGGGGGGAAGAAGATAAAAATGGAAGAAAATTCCTAAATCCTAAATCAACCAAAGAAGATGAAGATGGAAGAGGAAATGAAATTGTGGTGAAGTGTTTTGGGGGGGGGGTTTAACTGGGGTTATACTGGAAAAGACATAAAAGCCCTTCGATATAAAGTGGAGGAGTTGACCGCTTTTCTAATTTAACGTCGGTTTAACAAAAAATTGGACGGAAGGACTTTATTTGCAGCACGTAAAAATATATAGGACATTAAAAGAGAATATTAATCCTTTAGGACTTTAACGGCTCTAAGAAACAGCTTTTAGGACGAAATTGGTGTTTTTACCAAAGGAAGCTGAATAGTTGATCAGTAAGAAAGAAGAACTTGAGAAATCAAACCCTAATTTTGAAATTCTGTTCCTGAACATTAAAGTCAATGTGGAACTACTTATCCTTCAAGAAGAACCCTAGTAGTAATTCCTCACCGATGGAGAAAGAAACAGTGTGTCATGATCAGTACAATGAAGCTGCACTCACTCAAATTCTGTTATTTTGGCATTTGGACCTCAGCCTACAAGACAAAAGACAGGCTGGATAGTACTAGCTGAGTTGGAGGGCTATGATGCATTCTTTTTAATTAAAGGCCAGGATTAGATTAGTCTTTTACTATATATAGCTATTTCATGTTCTTAGAATAGTATTCAGATATGTTATATGAACTCAGTTCAGTGAACTGATCTTATCTTTTTCCTTAAGTTTAATCTAATAGATTGAGCTCTTCTTACTCCATTTCATCTTCTCTTAATCCCAATTCTTTTATTTTCTTTTACCTTGTTCTGATTGAAGGTCCTGAATCATAACACTTGGTATCAGAGCCAACGATCTCGGCTACAATGGTGAATACTCGATCCAAGAATGATAGTCCACCACTGCCTCCCATTGCTGAAACCCCAGATATTCAGACAACGGTTGATTTCCATGGAAGGAGACTGCTGGAACTAGACAACTCAGTCAGGAAACTCAACATCCAGCAAGAGGAAATCAAGACAGCTTTAGCCAAGGTAAACTCTGACCAAATCACTAATAAATTAGATCTTGATAAAAAAATGGAGTATTTGATGGGAAAGATAAATCTGCTAGTTGGGGATAAGTCCTTGATAGGAGAATCTAGCTCTGGTTGTGACCCTTTGTCTCTAAATAGAAATGACCCTAATGGAAACAAAACAAGAAGGGAAGATTACAGTCATTTTGGTCATGAAATTGAAGGATCCAAATTTACTGTAGGGGACAGAAGAGGTGGGGTTAAATTGCCTAAGATAGATTTCACCCTTTTTGAAGATGGGAATCCACGAGAATGGCTTCAAAAGGGGGAGCATTATTTTAAACTTCACCAAATACCAGATTTCCTTAAGCTTGGGGTAGCCATTTGTTACATGAAAGGGGAGGGGTTCTTATGGGGAAACAGTTATATAAAGGAACATGGTTCAGGAAACTGGGATCACTTTGTTAGGGCCATGTCTCAGAGATTTGATACTAGTAATACATCAGGGGTAGTTGGTGAATTCTCTAAGCTCAAACAAGGGGGGAGTGTGACCAGTTATATGAAAAAATTTGAGGAGTTGAAGGCTGCTTTTGTAAGTGCTGGGAATACAGTATCAAACTCATATTATGTGGACTTATTTATGAGTGGTCTGAGGGAGGAAATTAGGAGTATGGTTAGTATGTTCAAACCAACTTCTGTGGAAGATGCTTTCAGACTAGCCATTGATCAAGAGTTTCATGTAAGTTCCCTGAATAGGATGTGCACCAAACCCTCAGCCAAACCTTTCAGTTCTCCTTTTACATCCCCACAGAAAAGTAGCCAGCCCATTTATACCAATACATATTCAAAAAACAGTCCCACCAGCCCAAATACACCCAAACCTTTCACCACCAGCCCCACCACTGCACCAAAAGGTCCATTCAACACAAAAGAACCAATGAAATTTAAAAGAATTAGTGACACTGAGATGCAGAAGAGAAGGGAGTTAGGTCTTTGCTTTAGGTGTGGGGACAAGTATTCCTACAATCACAAATGTGCTATGAGTGAAGTAAATATGTTGGTAGTAAACTTTGAACCCCAGGAAGTTGAGGAGAACCCGTGTTAACTACCCCCGCAATGTGAAGATAGTGAAGAAGGTCGGGAAATAGGGGAAGAGGTGGTGCAGTAGCACAAGTGTCATTAAATGCGAGTAGGATTGAATATCGAGGGAAGCATTTTCAAGACTCGGGGGTTTATTAAGAGACAACCAGTGGTTATCTTAATGGACCACGGTAGCACTCCATAGTTTTATTGACCCTTCCATTGTTAAACAAAGTGGGGTTAGTTTGTGAAGATTCCAAACCTCTGAGGGTAGTCTTAGCTCATTTGGGAACACTCTTGGAATCAGTCCATATGTAGGAAGGTACCATGGAGGGTAGATGACATGAAGTTCTCTCATGATCTACATGTCTTGAAGTTAGGAGGGAGTGACATTATATTGGGGGGAGACTGGTTTAGACTTCACAGCCCCATTCTCTTAGATTATAAACATCAGGAATTTTGCTTTGTTTATGAAGGTGAGACTGTTAAACTGAAAAATGAACAAGGGGAAATAGAACTTAAATCTGTGACAGCCAAAGCATTGCCTAAGTGTCTCAGAAATTGTTCAGAGGTGTGGATAGGATACCTTAATGGGATGGAAGGGAAGACAGTACAAGGGGAAAACAGTGATTTGCCTAAGGAAATCACCAATGTACTGAGAGAGTTTTCTATGGTTTTTGAGCAGCCTAGTGGTCTTCCACCTAGTAGAGACCATGAACACTGCATTGAGTTGATTGAAGGTGCTAAACCTGTCAAGCTTAGGTCCTATAGGCTTCCCCATTTTCAAAAAGAAGAAATAGAAAAAGCAAGTAGCTGAGATGCTGAAAGATGGCATAATACAGCCTAGTGTCAGCCCATTTTCTTTCCCCATTATCTTAGTGAAAAAGAAAGATGGGTCATGGAGGTTTTGTGTAGACTATAGACACTTAAATTCATTAACTGTTAAAGACAAATTCCCCATCCCCATGGTTGATGACTTGCTTGATGAACTAAATGGTACAAAATTCTTCTCTAAATTGGACCTTAGATCTGGATACTTTCAGATTAGAATGAGAGAACAGGACATTCCCAAAACAGCCTTCAACACCCATTTTGGCCATTATGAGTTTAGAGTAATGCCATTTGGCCTTACAAATGCCCCTGCTACTTTTCAAGCACTTATGAATAAAGTGTTTGGTCCTTATTTAAGGAAGTTTGTCCTTGTTTTTTTTTGATGATATTTTAGTCTATAGTACTAGTTTAGAGGAACATATTAAACACTTGAGGATTGTTTTAGAATTGCTAAAAGAAAACAGACTGTTTGGGAAGCTTAGCAAATGTAGCTTTGCCCAAAGTGAAGTTGAATATCTTGGTCACTTAGTCTCGGGAGAAGGAGTGAGAGTCGATCCTAAAAAGATTGAGGACATGGTGAATTGGCTGTTCCTAAAACCATTAAACAACTAAGGGGATTTTTGGGTTTGACTGGTTACTATAGAAGGTTCATAAAGGGATATGGGATACTTAGTAAGCCTTTAACAGCCTTGTTGCAAAAAAATGGGTTTAACTGGGGGGAAGAAGCAGAAGCTTCATTTCAAAAACTGAAAACTAGGATGTGCACACCTCCTTTGTTAGCACTACCTGATTTCACAAAAAAATTCATAGTAGAAACAGATGCATGTGAGATAGGGATTGGAGCTGTTTTAATGCAAGAAGGTAGGCCCTTAGCCTATTTCAGCAAAGCCCTAGGTCCTAGGAGCTATGGGCTTTCCACTTATGAAAAAGAACTCATGGCATTAACCACTGCCATTAGTAAGTGGAAACATTATTTAGAGGGCAACTCTTTTGTTATTAGAACAGACCATCAAAGTCTGAAATTTCTAGTTGAACAAAAGATTACAACTTCAGCCCAACAAAAATGGTTATCAAAACTGCTTGGGATGACTTTTGAGGTTCAGTATAAAAAGGGGGCTGAGAACAAGGCTGCTGATGCACTTTCAAGAAAGTTGGAGTGCAATGCAGTCTCCATGATTGTACCTGATTGGATTGAGGAGGTGAGAGGCAGTTATGAGGGGGATGAATTTGCTGAGTCAAACATTGCTCAGATTGCTACTGGAAAAGTTTCTGATTTTAACTACATTGAGGGGATACTGAGATTTCAAGGGAAGATCTATGTAGGGAGTAAAGGGGAAACCAGGAGAAATATCATTGAAACTATGCATAGTTCATCTTTAGGAGGGCATTCTGGGAGACAAGCAACATCCATGAGACTCAGGAAGACATTTTGGTGGCCTAACATGTTGGAACAGGTGAAATTGTGGGTGCAACAGTGTGACATTTGCCAGAAATGCAAACCAGAACATGTAGCTTATCCTGGGCTGTTACAGCCCCTAGAGTTGCCAGATAAACCTTTCTCCCATCTAAGTATGGACTTTGTTGAGGGCTTACCCAAATCTGAGGGTAGAGATGCTATTTTAGTAGTGGTTGATAGGTTTACTAAATTGGGGCATTTTATGGCATTAACTCACCCATTCACGACCCTAACAAACGACCGAAAAGAATTCATGGACAAAGTATTCAGAATCCATGGGCTACCTGAGAGCATTGTGAGTGACAGAGATAAAATTTTCACTAGTACCTTTTGGCAAGAGTTGTTCAAAACCATTGGAGTTAAGTTAAGACTTAGTTCAGCCTATCACCCACAGACAGATGGGCAAACTGAGAGGGTTAACCAAAGCTTAGAAATGTACTTAAGGTGCTTCTCAGCACAAAGACCCCATACATGGCACAAACACTTGCTGTTGGCAGAATGGTGGTACAATTCAAGTTACCACACCACACTCAAAATGTCCCCTTTTGAGGCCCTTTATGGATATAAACCAGCTGGATTTGGGGAGAACATACTTTTTGGAGAACATTAAGCATAGGGATGTTGCTGAGATAATGGAAGAAAGGAGAAGGATCAATGTAGTGCTCAAAGAGAATCTGAGACTGGCTGCTGAGAGGATGAAGCACATGGCAGACAAAGGAAGAAGTGAAAGAAGTTTTTCAGTTGGAGAATGGACTTATGTGAAGCTGCATTCTTACAAACAAAATTCATTGGCCAACAGAAGAAACCAGAAATTGTCTTACAAATTTTTTGGCCCTTATTGCATCGAACAGAAAGTGGGAGAAGTAGCTTACAAACTATCTCTTCCTACAGAAACAAAGATCCACCCTGTTTTCCATGTGAGCCAATTGAAGAAAAAGCTAGGAAGCCAACAGGTAGCTCAGGCTCACCTACCAGAAACTAACCATGAGGGCCTGATCATGGTTGAACCTACAGCTATTTTGGAAAGAAGACTGATCAACAAGAATAATAAACCAGCAGTCCAATGGTTAATCCAGTGGAGCAATTTAACCCCAGAAGATGCAACATGGGAGCTGGCAGATGACTTTTTAAAGAAATGGCCTAGATTCTCTTTTGAATCTTGAGGACAAGATTCATATTAAGGAGAGGGAAGTGTCATGATCAGTACAATGAAGCTGCACTCACTCAAATTCTGTTATTTTGGCATTTGGACCTCAGCCTACAAGACAAAAGACAGGCTGGATAGTACTAGCTGAGTTGGAGGGCTATGATGCATTCTTTTTAATTAAAGGCCAGGATTAGATTAGTCTTTTACTATATATAGCTATTTCATGTTCTTAGAATAGTATTCAGATATGTTATATGAACTCAGTTCAGTGAACTGATCTTATCTTTTTCCTTAAGTTTAATCTAATAGATTGAGCTCTTCTTACTCCATTTCATCTTCTCTTAATCCCAATTCTTTTATTTTCTTTTACCTTGTTCTGATTGAAGGTCCTGAATCATAACACTGTGAAAAAAGATGCTAATTTTGACATGGATCATGAAGATTATTCTCCCCTTATGGACAAAGGTAAGAAACCTATGGGACCCACATCTTCTCTCGCAAAAACTTCAACTTTAATAAAGCTCGAGACAAAAATCTCAAACTCAAACTCTATCTTGCCGCGGAACAATGATTTTGTTTTGGGTTCTGGTATATTTAATGGAGAATTAGGGGAATATGATGAGAGCCAAATTGTCATGATACAATCATATTTTGATGATATGGATATACCTACTGGGGTTGATTTTGAGGTTCCATTAATTCCTGAAATGAACCCTATTATGGGAAGTAAACCGACCCATGATTCTATCCCGAGTCAGTTCCTTGCGGGCCAAGCTTCAGCAGGTGCTTCTGTTGATGATGATCATGAGTATGCTGTTATGTTGCAATCATATCTTGATGATTTAGATATACCTTCTGGAGTTGATTTTGAAATTCCTTTGTTGAATTCATCGGGTTCTAATTCGGGGTATTATCATGCTGTTTTGCAATCATATTTTGATGATTTAGATATTCCTACTTGTGTTGATTTTGAAGTTCCTTGTTTGAATAATTCCACCATTAGTTCAATTAGTAATCCTGATCAATCTGGAACAGGCGCTGCCTCAAGTAGTAATAACATAGAGGAACAGAGTAGTTATGATGATAAGATTTTAAAGAAATTTGATGAATTTAAAAGATTTGATACTGTAGAAGATTATTCAGATCACCATTATGCTAAGGAAGTTTCTTCAAAACATCCATCAAAAAGTTGGGCAAAGAAAATTCAAGATGAATGGAGGATTCTTGAGAAAGATTTACCGGAGGCGATATTTGTTAGAGTATATGAATCAAGAATGCATCTTTTGAGGGCTGTGATTGTTGGTGCTGAAGGGACTCCATATCATGATGGTCTCTTCTTCTTTGATTTGTTGTTTCCGGACAATTATCCCAATGTTCCACCCTTAGTATACTACCATTCTCATGGCCTTAGAATCAATCCAAATTTGTATAGTAGTGGCAAAGTATGTCTCAGCCTTCTTAACACCTGGACTGGTGGTAAGAAGGAGATTTGGAATCCTCATTCATCAACTATTCTACAAGTTTTGGTCTCGATACAAGGTTTAATCTTGAACGCGGAGCCTTATTTTAATGAGCCGGGATATGAATTCCAAAAGGGCACACCAAAGGGAGAGACAAGTTCAATGCGATACAACGAGAACACTTTCATATCATCTCTCAGAACAATGGTATACGCCATTAAGAAGCCGCCCAAGTATTTTGAAGATCTTGTTGTTGGGCATTATTACAAGCATGCTCGTATTATATTGGCATCGTGTAAAGCTTATAGTGATGGAGCTCGAGTTGGAAGTCTTGTTAGAGGGACAGTTCCTAATGTTCGTGGGGGCGGTAACAAGGGGTGCTGCACCAAGGAGTTTAAGGACAATTTGGCAGGTTACATGAAGCTTCTTGCAGATGCCCTTGCTCATGTTGGATATAAGGGCTTTTAGCTGATTACCAGCTTGAGGCAATGCAGGGTATTTATTGATGCACTTTTTCGAAATTTCAAAAGATTAGTTTTAACTTATATTATTTTGATTATCTTAGGATTTTGCTTTGATTATGACATTGTCTGGTTCTTACCTTGTTGGTTTTATTTAAGTTTGACATCTTCTGATGATTTATGTGTCACAATTTCAAAGATATATGTAGTTAGTTTTAACCTATACTGTTCTATAGCCTGCTCTAAAGATTTACACGTTCTGGAACGCAGTAGAAACACGAAAAGGTCATTCAAGTTGGTAGCTTGGAAATTTGGACATGTTTACATATTAAACACTGTTGCTAATTGTTGGATTCTTGTTCCTACTTTGGAAAGATGAACACTGGCCATTGTTGTTTACTATATTCTAGCTTTCCTTTTTGGTTTTACTTTCTTGATGCTTCCTTCAAGGAATGCTTCTTCTAGAAAATCACCGCCTAATTTGTTAGCACCGAATGATAGGCGGTGGCGCTAAAAACGGTGGCAATGAATGGTTCAATTAGTTCTAATCTAGAAAGGATATTAAGAGAATTCCGAACATATCTTCATTTTTTCTCGATTTCTCTGATTACAATCGAAACAGAATAAGAAAACCTATTCCCTTCTCTCAATTTCCTAATCTACTCTATTGAGAAATCAAACCCTAATTTTGAACTTCTGGTTGCTGATCAATGAAGTCAATGTTCTGTCATGGGACGAGGCTTTTCAAGTGAGAGCGTAGATCACTTAGTCACATTCACATGTATCACGCTTTTGATTAAAATAATAAAAAATATTCCCCACTTGGTGCATTGTTTGAGGCGTTTTTATTGTTTTTTAATCAAAATAGGGGATGTGGGTGATTGTGGACCAAGTGGTCTATGTCCCCACTTGTAGGCCAGGTCTATATCAGAATTTTTCGCTTTCTTGCTTCTCCTCCAAGAAAAATCTGGGTAATTCCTCGACGGATGGTAAAGGTAAGGAAATGTCTCCTTCTAGAACTGAAATTAAGGATGGCAATGAATTGGATTTCACATTTGCTCTTACAAAAACTTTAACGGAATCCGAGATAAAAATCTCAAACTCAAACTCTAGAACTGGCTTAGGCTCAAGTAGTAATAACAGAGAGGAACAGAGTAGTTATGATGATAAGATTTTGAAGAAATTTGATGAATTTAAAAGATTTGATGCTGTTGAAGATTATTCAGACCACCATTTTTCCAAAGAGGGCTCTTCAAAACATCCATCAAAAAGTTGGGCAAAGAAAATTCAAAAAGAATGGAGGATTCTTGAAAATTATTTACCAGAGACCATTTTTGTTAGAGTTTATGAATCAAGAATGGATCTTTTAAGGGCTGTGATTATTGGTGCTGAAGGGACTCCTTATCATGATGGCCTTTTCTTCTTTGATTTGTTTTTCCCCCACAACTATCCCAATGTTCCTCCATTAGTATACTATCATTCTCATGGCTTTAGAATCAATCCAAACTTGTATATCAATGGCAAAGTATGTCTAAGCCTTCTAAATACTTGGGGTGGTGGTAAAAAGGAGATGTGGGACCGTCGTTCATCAACTGCTTTACAAGTCTTGGTGTCCATACAAGGTTTAGTTCTGAATGCGGAGCCTTATTTTAATGAGCCGGGATATCAAGGCCAGAAAGGCACACCAAAGGGAGAGAAGAATTCAATGCTATACAACGAGAACACTTTCATATCATCTCTTAGAACAATGGTGTACACAATTAAGACGCCGCCTAAGAGTTTTGAAGGTTTCGTTATTGAGCATTATTGCAAGAATGCTCATATTATATTGGCATCATGTACGGCTTATATCGATGGAGCACGAGTTGGAAGTCTTGTTAAAGGGGTTGTTTTTAGTGTTGGTGGGGGTGATGAGGGTAGCTGCTCCTCCAAGGAGTTCAAGGACAATTTGGCAGGTTACATGAGACCTCTTGCTGATGCATTTGCTGAAGTTGGATATAAAGGTTGTTAGAACAACTGTTTTAGCCAGAGAAGACGACTCGGTTTTAGGTAATGCAGGTTTATTTATTGATGTGCCATTTTGGAAATTTCAACAGATCACTGGCCATTGTTGTGTACAATATTTTGGGAGTTTTTGGTTCATCGTATTCTCCTTCAGAACTACTCCTTCCGTCCCAAATTGAATGTCCAATTTCTTATATGAAATAGATAGAAAGTAACCCCAGCAAAGCTCCTCAATCTATTTCATATCAGATTTCTACTTGAGAAGTGAATTGAGTCATTCAAATTCTTTAGCTTCCCTGTTAGCTTTAGACTATAGTAAACAACAACAAAAAAAAAAAAAAAAAAAAAAGGTGCAAGTGCAAGGAAAGGCAAATAAGCAGAAAGGTTGATACTGAGATTACAACGAATGCACAAAGCAGAACTAGGTAAATGTATTTTCAATCACCAATTCCAGACGCAAATCCTAACTAGCCAAAATACTAATTAATAGTAATAAAAGAAAAACTATGGTCTAAGAAATAATCAAAAGTCGCCTTCCACATGATATTGTCAATTTACAGATTCTTTAGTTCAATGATCATAACTTATCTTCAAACTTCGAAGCCCTAGGATATGTAAGTTGCCACTGCCATGGGGCCAGGACCAGAAGCTTGCCTCGCAACTATTGTATTAAGCAGAGAAAATAACAGAATTATGCTCGACATTGTTCCCTAACTCCGTCACATTTTCAAGATCCTCCAATCTTGGGGGGCTGTTAAAACAGAAACAGTTTCATAAGCATAAATTTCACAAGACTTGTCACAAGCAAGATGTTACATCAGAGATCAAGTTACAAAAGAAGAAGATAAGGCAATAGGCATCATAATTTGACATTTGATACAAGTTCATTCTGGCTTACCTTTTTAAGGGGTATCTTGGAGCTGCTCGCAGCTGGTTTTAGTATCTCAAAAGAACAAACTAATGATTTGTCGACGCTCAGTAAAGCGCCTGCATTATCAAACTCTCCACCGTAGTTGGGTGCTGAGAATATCGTAACCAGTCTCCGTCTAGCAAAAAACTCGTAACCATCCTCTACTACCTGCAGGAAGAATTTCCATTTGGTATGGGATAAGTCAGTTTTTATTTAAAGTATAACGCTCATGATCCGAAAAAATGGAAGCTAATCTAAACAAGGTACTCCGAAGAATTTTGTGAATGGGGCTAAATAAGTATAAGAATCCAATCACAACAAGGAAATGCTATACCTGATGACCTCGGCAAATCAGATCCAAGTCATTTTTGTCAAGAAACTCAGCTACTGCATCAGGTCCAAAAGTACACGAAACACCTCGATCGCTATCTGACCAACCTGAAATTCCAGGATCAGGATCAGACCAGAGCAGATCGCACAGTAGACCGTTATCAGGAATCTCAGTAGGCCGCTCAATTTCTTTTATTTGATCCAAATTTTGTAGCTCTGGTGAAAGTCCCCCATGCATACAAAAGATTTTCTCATCTATGAGAGCGGCAACAGGCAAACAATTAAAGCAATCGGTGAATATCTTCCAAAGCCGAACATTGAATCTTCTTTTACATTCGTCATAAAATCCATAAATTCGGTTGATTTTTGCATCTTCATGGTTTCCCCTCAGAAGGAAAATTTTATCAGGATACCTGATCTTGTAAGCTAATAGTAAGCATATTGTTTCCAAACTCTGCTTGCCTCGATCAACATAATCTCCAAGAAAGAGGTAATTTGCAGAAGGAGGGTACCCTCCATATTCAAAGAGCCTTAACAAGTCCTGGTATTGTCCATGTATGTCACCTGCAAAATGCTATTTAAATTAGAAAAAGGGTATGCATACGATTCCAAACGAAGCATACAACTACAACAACAAGAAGTACGCGCTAAGGGAATAAAGCTTAAGATGAAGATACTCCGATGATACGGATTTTGACAAGATTTCTCTGTATCAAGAATAATTGTACAAGAGAATATCAAGGCTCCAACTTTCTAAATACACATGTTTCAAAAATCCAAAAGCATAAAACCTCTGTTTAAATTCTTAAATTTTTGTCCAAGGATTCTTCTCAACATCTTCTATAAATATAATTAAACCAATTTTGTCAAATTCCTATATGATCAATTCCCAAAATATCACAAAAGAATATACAAACAGAAACATGGAATAAGAAATTAATCATTGAAATAATTTCCAATAACATGAAAAGCAATCCAAAACCATCATCCATAAAACAAACACACATAAGGTGTTTGATAAAACGCAACAAAGGGTAGGAAATGAATATACCGCAGATCCTGATGGGGGCATGGATTTGGAGGAGATTAGGCTGAGAAAGAAAGATTTGACGAGCGTTGACACAAAGCTGCCGGATCTCAGCCTCTGATAACTGCACCTGTTTTCCCCCTTTCCCTTCCAATAATCTCCTTATTATATCTTCCAATACCCCTTTATCCATCATCCCCTCCATTGTCATCATTTTTTTTCCCAATCCCAAAAACACAATTTTAATCAAAGAAAAAAATCCCTCTGTTTTCCCTCTTCTTCTGATCAAAACCCACAAACCCAATCAATCAATCAAATCCCACAAAATAATTTCACTCACTTTCTTATATAATAACCCAAACTTATATAAAGAAAGATAAGAAAGCCCCCCAAAAAAGGGTCTTTCTTTACCTATCCCGGGCTCAATTTCTACAAAAGAACAATAAAATGAATAGTTTGGATAAAATATATGAATCTTGATTCTAAAGATAAAATTATTATTAATAATAATTGGACATGATGTCAATGTCCTAAAAACAATGATGCGTGCTCTGCTCGTCTCTCTACCTTTTCTTGGATCTCTATCACTTTTTTTTTTTCCTTTCTTTTTTCTGTTGGGATTATTGGCAATTGCAAAGAAGGAAGATTCAATAATTCCAATACCCAAAAAAAACGGTTGAAAGTTCAAATGAAAGAGAAGAATTTGGGTGGAGTGCTTGACTAAAAGGACGCGGGGGCGCACGATAGGATATTTTTAGTTACTGGATAAGAATTATTATAGTCCAGAGCGCTGAGAAGCTCACGGCTCCTATGCGGAACAGTTTTTGTTCCGCACATGCAGAACAAAAATTAGTCCGTTAGATTAAAATTTTAACGGTTGAGATTGATTAAAAAATGAAAAATAGCTGTTCTCAAGGCAAAAAAATATTCCGCATGTATAAAAAAATAATTGTTCCGTATAGGAATCGAAATGCGCTGAGAACGGTTAAAGGTAAAAACTAAAAATTAAAGAAAGTTATTAGGGTATAACGCACGTGCATTCGTAATCGTACGTTGGAGATGTAAAGTTCACGCGGTCGCACTCTTCTGGAAAATTACCTGTGTAGTTTTCTTTATATTTTATTGGCAAATTGGTGTCACGGGTTTAAAAATAATTTTAATTTTTTTATTATTGTACAAAAATTATTTTTTTATAAAACACAGTATTAAAATAATTATTGTTTGGTGATATAAGTCCTTACATTCAAAATTCCGTTAGTTAACGGTTAATTAAATTTTGAAACGGGTCAACCCAAAAAATATCACGTGTATTTTTAAAATTTTAAACATTAAATCCATCCCTCCCCCACCCAACTGCCTCTCTGCACCATTCCCACCTACCCCATTCCTTCTTCATATCCCTCAATAATGAGGGCGGCGGAAGCACAACCATATCGACGACCAAGACACTAAACCACATTGATAATTATCTCAGCAAATTCCACATTCAACTAGATAGTGAATACTACAATTATGCAGATTTCAGTGGCAAATACCCCCCCCCCCCACCCCACTCTACCCCACGCCTTTTGAAGCAAATATGCAGAGAGAAATGTGCAGTACTTGCAATATATCCATCATTAGTCCAGCTCATGACATCCCATTTGATGGTGATATTACCATTGGGATCAAGTGCGTCATAAGCATCTGCATTTAACATCCATGAAAAAAGAGAGTTATATTAGGCACATCCATCTTGCAGATTAATGTGCAAACTATTGCTTTGCATTCGCTAATGTAGCGAGAATAAAAAATCTTTCTTATGACTGTACTACCTATAAATCCACCTATAACTCTTTCTAAATTGTCCAAATGCGTATTATCACTGATTTGTTGTTGGTTTGTAAACGGAGTTCATCGCTGAATTGTCAAAATGATGACTGATTATTCTCCATCTTCTTCAATAAATTTATCCATTTTGATGTGGCGGCGGCTGAACTGCTTCTTTCTTTCTTCGTCGGAGACGGGAATCTTAATTGGATTTGTATTCTATGTATATTGGTTATTACTGATTAAGGTCGGCTTTGGGTTGAACCTTCAAATGTGGGTGGGGGTGGCCTATGTAGGTGGAGGATGATTGAGATTTGAGGGAAATGAAGGAGGAAGAGGGAGAGTGGTCGGGTGGGGGTGGGGGTGGGGGGAGGGGGTTAGAAAGGATAGAGGTTTGCATTAGACTGGTATCGTTTTTGTAGAAAGCACAAAACATGGCATAACAAAAAATTGGACCAACATTTCTGTTCGGAACGGAAGTCCAGATGACCTGGCACATAAACCCAGGCTGACGTGGAACAAGATGGGAACGTAAGTGAGACTTCCGTTTTTGGATCGGGGACGGAAGTCCCACTTCCGTCTTGGTCCGGCTTCCGTTCCCGTCGGCCGGTGTGTTTGAAGAAAAACTGATTTTTTTCCCTCCAGGCATAAATTACCAAGTGACACTTCCGTTTTGACCTAGCTGGTTGTTTTGCCTGAGACACATGAGTCTTCACAACAAAATAATGAACTTTACCATAATATTAACCAAAATACGTGTACGCAAAATTACTCAGGAAAAACCGAATGTATTAATAAAATAAGAACAATGAAAAAACAAACGAATCGTGTATGTCATAAATATATTGTTTACAAGAATTAAATAAAGCATATCCTATCTAAGGATTTGAAGGAGTGTATCTACGTGGGCTTCTCCGGTTAACCCAGAGATAGTATGTGTGGCCGGTCCTGGTTCGCACAGCACTACCATGCTCTGTCTCAACGAATATTGCCCCTCGGTGTCGATCCGTAACACCTCCTCTAGGGAATCTTCCTGGAGTTGTGGAGTCTGCTGTTGTGTCTGTGACTGGTCCAGGCCCAGGCTGTTCGAGGGCGACGCTGTCACACCCCGTAACCAGGGTCGTGACATGGCAGTGTCCCATTGGTCGATGAGACACCCAAGCCTACGATACAGAGTTACTAAAAAGGCAATTCATTATGCATTAAATCCAAAGTAAAGGTTTAACAGCAGAAATCTAAATACATAACTGAAAATGAATCTACCTATTACATTATTGGAATAAGTCTAAGCGTTCTTGAAGAAATAACTGAAAAGGGAATAAATTCTAGCAGCTACGTAGATTATGATCACTCATCGAATGGCCCCTCCCAGGTATCATCAACATGAACAAGTTAAACATCTACATCACCTGCACAGTAAAAAGCGGATGGACTGAGCTTTGGTGCTCAGTAGGGACCTAAAAACAGTAATAACAATAGCAATATATATAGACATAACAGAACAGATACAACAGAATCAGATACAGATAATGCAGATGCCCGTTTCCCAAAATACCCCTATGGAAGTATATGCACACGACTCAATCCAAGTCTCACAGACTCAGAACTCAGTGCAGGGAAGTGCAGTACAGTACAGATCCGAACAGAACAGAACAGTGGACTGCACCACTGCGGTTTCCAAAAAAATGAGATGCAAACATGTGCAACAATGCACTAAACAATACCCCAATCATCCCAACTCGTATGCGACCACATAGACTCCAAGCAAACAGCAATTAAAGACCCAAAACAAATGTTCAACTATACTTATCAAATCTGACATCCCAGATCGGAATTCATGACATGAGCATCCCATACTACTCATGCACTACAACCAATAGTTATGTCAGACAATCGAGTATAAAACAACAATTAAACAATTAACAACATTCTTTGCACCTAAACGATTCCATAACCGAGTGTACGACAAGCACCACGCGTTGCCCATCCGGTACACCCAATCACATACTCGTCTTAAATACTTAGAACATCGCTAAGGCTATGACACACAATCCCACCACATGAGCTTACTCGTCTAGTCACTCATACTCAGCAATAACGATAGTGGTCCCAGTTATCAACCAAACTAGGAAGGTTTAGTATCAACACGTGGGTTCGGATTTTCCCCCGAACGAAAGGACCCGGGTTTAAGGATCCATCCATTACATTGTATCATCATCCCCAACCAGAGACTCCACTAAAACCACTACCGTATCTCGATGATTTGCCCCATCGATCGCGGACCTCGAACAATACACGCAGAAAGGTCACTTGGGACCACTGCAATGCATCGGGAAGAAGGCGGGACGGATCCTCGCTAACCACTGCTCCTAGACGCACTTTCAATAGAGGGCGACGACTCGGTCGACCAAACCACGTAGGACTAAAATCAATGACTCCAAATATGACGATCAAAGCGGTAACATTTATGCAAATTCAATATAAACCCAATTAATCCAAAATTCACAATTATCAGTTAATTATGACAATTTACATAAGGCAATAATAAGAGCGCAACAATCAATTTACAAATCGATTTATACTGAATTTAAATCAAGTCCAAAACAGTTTATACAATATCGAAAGTAATAAACACAATTCGAGCAACTATTTTGTAAATAGAAATAATTTATTCGCTTTTACTGTGCAGAAATAAATGCGAAAATTAAATAACGTAGGGGTCCCTACCTCTTACGGTGATAAAACGAATAAAATAAATCTGAAATTCAGCCTTGCGGGTGACAAAATTCTGAATAGAAAATTGGTCACAAAAAATCTTTATATTCTGATCGCGCACAATTCCCGAGGCCGATGAGAGAGAGAGGGAGAAGAGAGCCTCCGCTTACCTTCTTGTCCTGCGCCAAGAGAGCTTCCGCCGCTCAATTTCTTTTTTTTTATCCTTTGTATTTACACGGGTTCCCAGAACCCTTGATCCCACACCACGTTTTGCTTTTTCTTTTTAATTCTTTTTTTTTCCCTTGCTAACTCCAAATCCCAC
Organism: Vinca minor; assembly: GCA_026122235.1. NCBI lineage: Eukaryota > Viridiplantae > Streptophyta > Magnoliopsida > Gentianales > Apocynaceae > Vinca > Vinca minor. Next base: position 1,533,548 of record JAOCZM010000100.1, on the reverse strand, counting down.
GTAATGCTTTTTCTTTTTAATTCTTTTTTTTTCCCCTTGCTAACTCCAAATCCCACGTAATGCTTGTTTCACCTTTCTTATTCTTTTATTTTTATTTTTATCTTATTAACCTTCCTAATTCCAAAAATATTACTAATTAAATATGTAATTAAATTAATCATCTAGGTGAAACACAAATAAATCTCAACTACGATACGTGTACAAAACGCCCCTCACAAAACGTACCCAAAAGTAACATGTAACATGTTATAAAAATAAATAGACACGTAATCACGTAATCGCATAAAATAAATTCCAACCAGAGTAACAAGTCATGAAAAATTAATTACACGTCACTAACACGTAAGCAAAAAGTCACGGGTATCACAGACGCACCAAAGAATACTTTCCCCTGCCACGATGAAGAGGGCCCAGCATTAGGATGACCTCCAAATTGAGTACCAGGAGTATATGTGCCAACGCTCGGATATAGGTAATCAAAATCAGTGGGGACATCGCGCTGAGTCTTGAACGGAGTAGTAGCCGTAGCAGGTTGCTCGGACTTAGGAGGAGGATGTGTCCATTGATCGAACTGAGTCGCTTCTTGCTGTGTTTGCGACGTTCCCGCCTCACTGACACGCTGTCCCTGGCGCCTAACGACAATATGCTCTTGAGTAGCCTGGCGATTCCTGCGAGTGCCCTGCCTCCCAACCACAACCCTACCCGGAACACGCTCCCTCGGCCGTATGGAAGGTTGCAGGACGTCAGCTGCAGCCACATCGGCAGCCCGCGATCTGCAAGACACCACTTCCCAGCTGCTGCGAAGGCATCCTTGGTCGTTTGTGCAGCCCAGGTGATGAATGACTTGTACTGCGCAACAGTTCGAGGGGTAGACTTCTCGAACTCTTCCAGTATCAACCTGTTCGACTCCTCCTGCAACATAATATTAAAATTAGTATATTCAGGAAAAAAATATTATTTACGATGAAAACGAAACGAATAAAACTTACCAAAATGTCGTCTGTTGAAGCGGCAGATTGAATACCCATCGGGAATGGCCTGGGATCCCAATTTTGGGGGTTCGTGATACGCTGAACGGTAATGTGATTGTACCATTCTATTTACTCGCGGGTTGGTGCAATAACATTACTGATGGAGGGAGCAGCGCCAGCCAAGGCATCGACGCGTAAATCCCACAATGTAATGTATTCGGCGTGGACTTTCTCCCAATTCCTTGACGCTATCGTCTTCAACCAATGGAGGTCTTCGCTCTCTTTAGTGCCCTCTGTCCCTGCCGGGATTGGTACCACCTACTGGAACCCAACTTGACGCATGACCCTGTCGGACAGGTAGTACTCAACCATCTCGAAGCATACGAGGGGGGTACGGCCTCGGCAAGTCATTAAGAAGTCTTCATCCCTAGACGCCCTCTCTGCGTAGACCGAATCAGGGTACGACCTCCACATGAACTGCAAAAAATATAATTGTTAATTAGAACAATTTAGATAATAAAAAAAAACATGGCATAATAAAAAAATACGAGAAAATCGAATTTAACTCACCCCATTTGTCTCCTTCATCAAATCAAGTTGTTCGCGAAACACCAAAAGATGCGCTTTGGGGGCGTTGCGGAAACTCCGGGGGACATTCCACCTAGCCTCGTGTCGTCTACCGTCGGCGGGGATCTAATATGGTATTTGGCCTCGGTTCTCCGGACGGAGAAATAAAATACGATCCCAAGCCCACAACTGATAAAAAAATAATAATTCGATTATTAAATGTGTAAATCACAAATTCACATTACAATTTAATTAAAATTCAAATAAATTGGACAAACCTAAATAAGCAAGCAACACCCGGCGATGTCCTGCGAGTCAGCCATGCACATATGGCAGTACAAATGTGAGAGTACACTGCTGGCCCATGAATGCCCGTCAAGCTCTAGGGGGTCACTATGGAGGAGTAGATATTGCAAATTCATCCGGAAGCCCGACTTATCGGGAAAAAGGAAACTACCCATCAATATGAGCATCAGAGCCCTAGCCCTCTCTCCTCTACTTGGCGGTCGGTAGCATCATCACATAGGGCTCACTAATGTGGGTAAAAACCTCCACAAGATGCAAACTGTTTCCCTTGATTGCCTCGCGGTGGGTCGAAATCCTAAAAGATCGAACACGCGTTCAATCCATCCGTCCTTGGAATAATTGTAAGAGTCGTCCAACGACACTACGTGGCCCCTGGTAGGTAGTCCTAGAAGACATCATACGTCATCTAGTGTGATGGTCGCCTCCCCGCAACGTAGGTGGAACGTGTGGGTCTCCGGGCGCCATCTCTCAACTAATGCAGTCACGAGAGCGTGATCTACATTCATTTTACCTAATCTACAGCATCCCCCAAACCCTATTAGGTCGATTAGGTTTAACACTCTACAGTTGGTTTCTCTAGTATAGGCAGCGTAAAAGTTACCCGAACTCGTAATCACCTTTAACGGGTCGTTCAGGGTCTCTTCCCCGTGCCATATTCTTAAAGATCTATGGGACAGTTGTTTGTTCAAAACGGTGGGATCAAAAGGACCGGGATGAAGATGAGCGGGAATGGCCATCTATAAAAAAAAAAACAATACACATACAATTTATCATAAAAAATACATGTAATATCTCCAATTCTACTATTGCCTTAAATTCACACAATACACAAAATTATCAAATTGACAATTTTACAAGTTAACTAATGCCCTAAAATCACAAATGCTCTAAGTGTAAATCCACACAATCACAACTTCACAATTTCCAAATTCACAATTCACAAATTACCCAATCAACAAAAATACCCTAAATTCATAAATGTCATAAATTTAAAAATACCCAAATTCAACAAAATCCACAAATAATTCACAAAATCAACAAATTACTTTGATTTCCTAAACATAATTAGTGTATTCATAGTTAAACTCAACAAATAATTTACTATTTTTCCAAAAAAAATTCAAATTAAATTTTGATTTTTTACCTCACAAATTGAGAGTTGAAAGAGAAAGAAGTTATTGGAGTAAGCGGCAACAGCGACGGCGGTGGTCGTCAACAAGCGGCGGGACAGCAAGGGATTTTAGGGGGCCGGGGGTTTTTTTTTTTTCCTTTGTAAAATATGACGGGAGGAAAGGAAGAGGACTTCCGTTCCCGATCCAAAAACGGAAGTCCCACTTCCGTTCCCATCTTGTTCCACGTCAGCCTACGTTTATGTGCCAGGTCATCTGGAACGGAAGTCCCACTTCCGTTTCGAACCGGAAACGGAAGTGAGACTTCCGTTCCGGCCAGAAATGTTGGTCCAATTTTTTTATGCCATGTTTTGTACTTTCTACAAAAACGATGCCAGTCTAATGCAAACCCCGAAAGGATAAGGGATGATTTTAATGTCTAAAATCCCAAAAAATACCCCTAATATTTTTTGGGTTGATCAGGTTCAAAATTTAATTAATATTTGACTAACATAATTTTGGACAGAATGACCTATGCCACAAAACATAAAAAAAAATTATACTGTGTTTTGTAAAAAATAGTTTTTGGACAATAATTACAAAATCAAAATTGTTTTTGGACCCGTGACGCCAATTTGCCTATTTTATTTTTGGTAGAGGTAAGGAAAATCCTTTCTAGTTTCTACACATTAGAATGATGAGTTAATAGCTATTTTAGTCATTAAACTATTTAGGTTTTATAGTTTTTGTTATTCAATTATTTATTTTGGCTAAATATATCATACTAATATTTTTATGTGATTAAAAAGAAGTTGCTAGATTTCGGCTCATTTAGATATGTGTCGAAAATATAATTGAGAATAGATATTAACTAGACATGTGTCGAGTATATGATTTAAAATAGAGGGGTAGAAAAATAAAACCACTCTATACTCACTTAAAACTATTTAGTTTTCAATCATATACTCAACACATATATAAATGAGTCGGAAACCACCGCGAAAAAGTGATGACAACTTATTTTTAGCCAAATATAAATATTATGGTGATACATTTAGCCAAGCAAATAGTTATGATAAAAACGTCTAAATAACTCTTAGAAGGATTAATGACAAATTGTTGTGTATTAGAAGGTCCTGTCCTGAGCCATGGTATTTCTAATGGCTTAAAAGAATGTATTAGAAACTCTTGAACCGAGCTATTCCAATGGCTTAAAAATATATTAAAGCATGTATGCATATTAAGAGTTTTGGATTCGAACTTCAGATTAATTCTTTTTAAGTATGTGGGCACTTAAAGGAATCGGCCCCATAGGGAAAAAGGCTTTTAGGGACAGACAAGACTAGAGATCATATAATAAAAGGCCTTCGAGAATATAAAGGAAATTAAGATGATACTGCCCCCATTCTTTAATATAAATTTTTTATTACATGTTACAAAAATTAAAATACTTTGTTATTTAAAATATAAATATTAATCTACTAAATAATAACTTGTATATCACTAATTTTATTTAAGAGAGTAATATTAATATTTCGATTAAAAAACATTTTAATTATTACTTCCTTAATTTTACTACATGAAATAAAAGTCTTATATTAAAGAATATAGGTAGTATCACTCAAAATTCTTTTCAAGAGCTAGCATCTCGGACCCTCAGGCTCTTTAAAAATCCCAAGGAATAGTAATAAAAAGGACATTCAATCAATTAACAGAAAATTATCGTATTCCCACTAGTTAGGTTCAATTTTAAATTCATTTCGAGGCCAAATTCCTTATTACTCTGTTAATTTTATAGATTGGTCTGATTTCAACTAATTAATTACATATTACCTTTTAATTATTTCAAAGTCCTTGAATTCTTCATCAAAGCAGGTCAAGAATTCATGTTATTTTTCAAAATTCCTTATCGTAATATTGGTTATTTTTCTATTATTTCTACAAAGTAGGTAACACGTTCATCACTAAATTTACAGTTAAATGATCCATAGACATTTACCGAAACAAACAATGGCACTATTCGGTTTGAATAATTAATAAAATCACTTTGAGATATCGTTTAAGTTTCTAGAGAGAAATGAAGAAACTATTGAGAGAGTGGATAGAGTAATATTTTAAGGAAAATGATTTACTCCTAGAATTTTGGGGATAGAAACCCTAAATTTCCAAATTAAGAGTGTTAAATGACTATCTCACCCCCTGCTGGTATAAGGGATTCACCCAACTATAAGGGCAAAACGGTCCAAAAAACTATTTTAGTCAATCTTTTAGCCAATAATTCTATTAGCCTAACAAGGTCCATATTTTAATTATGAACAATCGTGGTGTATAGTACAGTTTACGTCCTGCGTTTAACGTCTACTATTCATTATTTGAAATGATTTGTAATTATCCTCCAGCTAGCTACCTCCTTTTGATCTTGGATTTTTCCTAACCGAGACATTAGTATTTAATTAGTTTATAAAAAGATATAGGGCGTGAGCATATCTATCTTATACAAGGTGGAGATTGGATTATATTGAAAGGTAGTTTGTTTTGGCAATAATATTGAAAGGTTGTTGAATCCATGATCCAGACAATATTGTCTGTGGATTGTTGTTATATGAGGGTTTCTTACTAATTCGATTGAAATATCTGCAGGACAAAGCTACGCATGCGATATTAGATTGCTTCTCGAATAACTCGAGTCATTAACCTTGCCATAAACATACTCTTAAAAGTCAGAGAAAGACAAGTTGAACTAAATTTGCTTGTCAATATAGACAAATATGTAGACATTGCATATTAATTACGAAATTTGTCAAATATACATAGAAAATTTTGTACCTATTTTCTTTCCAAAAAAAAAAAAAAATGTACCTCATCATACAAAAAATAATAAAAGCACTTCTTTCATGAATATTTAAAAGTGACCTATATACATTAAGAAATTTATAATCTTCATTTCTTATTTATCGATCGTTTTTCAATTATATCTCAGGTGAATTGGAGCGGCGATTTGGCGGAAGAAGACGGAAGCAACGGTTCTCTAGGCCATGCTTCCTCCACGCCGGAGGTGGTGGTGGCTACAGTTACTTTGCTGTTTCTATAAATGGCATATAGTACCAGCTGAGTTGTCCCAAGAAGAAAACCGGTTCCATTTGGTACCTGAAAATTTTATCATAAACACAAAAACTTTAAACTTGTGGCTCCAATCAAATTCTTTTGAAGATTTTTTTTTTTGTGTGGCTTTCAGACAACTACATTAATTATTGATAAAAGAAAACGTGTTCATACTCGTTTCCCTGCCGACGAGATTTAATATATTTGAGACCCATCACAGGATTTGGAGCCATTTATTTTGTTGGTCACAATTATATATTGTCCCCAGTTTCTTTATTTTGGGCCTTCAAATTCCGACAATTTTTAACTTACAGGACCAACTCTGATTATAACTTTACTTTAGGTTTTTTATTTACATTACCAAATGGTAAAAAATTTAACGCAAAACTCTCACTTAATAATACATTTAAAAAAAGTATAGAATGATACTATATATTGCGATATCATATTCTCTGTTTTATAATAAAAGTCTTTCTAGTTGTTTAGCAAATATAAAAAAATGAGGGAAAATAAGAGAGAATTTTATTTTTATACCATTAATAATTTAGTTATCTTGTTCGTACAAGTTATATTAAAATATTGCCCCATTTGACGGGCAAAAAATCATCTGTCCCTATTAATCTATTATGTGTCTCCTTCTATGTCCCCATAAATAAATATTTGTCATGTGTATATTTTTTCTCTGTGGATTCCACTATTTTTTTTAGGTTATAATTTCATAATTAAAAATTTAATACATGTCATTTTCTTATTGGTGAGACAAAAAAGGGACACTGAATGGAAACAGAAGATTCCTATCCCATTTGACCCCGCAATAACGTCATTGCTTAAGCATAAGATTAAACCTTATAATTAAATAAATGAGAATGAGATAAATTGCAGATATATTTTAATAAAATAAATTAATTAAGAGAATGACTTGGGAACTTACTAAGAGAAACCAATCTCGGACGAGAATGGCATAGACACCCCAAATTCCTCCGTTTAAGAAAAGGAAAAACGAGAGAAAGAAAGGAAGATACTCCACGCTCTTTGTTGTCACCACTGTTTTCTGCAAATTTAAGGAGTTTTATTATTAAAAACCAACATGAGTTTGTAAACTTGTACCCAATGCGATTTTTAGCTGATCTCCCTTCTTAATTTTATGTGTTTTGAAAGTTTGCAAACAAGAAATTTGTCAATTGTGGAAGACCTCTGATTTGAACGTGACCCTGGTTATGTTTTTTTTATAGTGTCTGATTGTAAGAGTATAATAATGAAGTCAAAAAATATTCTGACTCACTTGCTGATTGGACATTTCTCTGAGGCTTGATGCCTTATTTCAAATAGTAAGAGATCCCTCGAAATTCTACCTACCTCGTGTAATTTCTTATATCGATTAATAATAATATTCTTTCCTTAAAAAGTTTGTGAAGTTGTTGGAGAAGAGGTCTTACCATGGCGGCAAGAGGAGAACCATACATGATGATATTAAGGCCTGAACACAAAACACCAAGTACATTAATCCTCATATCTCCCTTCATCAAGAAATGTGTAACTAAAATAGCTGCTACCAAGAATCCCAAGTCCAATATCCCCGTAAGTAAGATAGTCCTTGACTGTTCTAACATCATAGACGGAATCAAAAACTTCAGTATGTTCAGAGACAAACTCTATATAGAAATATATACGGTTGTATAGATCATATGACTTACGTACCCTAATTTTTCTTGGTGCAAAAATGATGAACAAAGCTACATAAACAATCTCAACAACTGCACCAAAACCGTTGACTGTTGAAACAAGATAATCTGGCCTTGTAAATCCATAGTAAGTCCATAATGCTGCATTTAACAGTGTACAAATATATGGCAAGCTCTCGAATTCCTCCGTTGATCTACGCTTCACAATCCGCCAGAATGTCGCACTGGTAAAGTGTAAAAAAATTGAATAGGATTTGAGAGACAGAAAAAAGTAGAACTAATTAATAAAAAATCAAAGAAACTAAACATGAATTAATTTCTTACGCCGGAGAAAGAAACATTAGTACGGAGATGATGTTGCCTGCAAGGACATAGTTATGTGAAGAATTATAACTCAAAAAAGAAGCTTGAAATGAAAAGGGAGTTGAAGATTGGATGAATTCTTGATTACCTATAATGCCAACGGTAAATGTTAAGGTGTCCATGCTGAAAATATTTCTGGGGAGAAGAAGGAGAAGCTCCAAAGTTGAAACTGTTGGGGGCAGGTGCTTCTTGAGCTTTTGGTTTTAAAACAAAGGATTTCAAGACTTTTGTTTATTTCATCAAAAAGGCTTTTGTTTATTATTATAATATCCATCAGAAAAATGTTGGATTTTTTTTTTTAAATATTGTGTTTATCTGAGGTCATGGCCAAAAGATCACAACAAAGTATAATATATATATATATATATATATATATATATATATATATATAATTAGAGTTAATAGTTATTTATAGCACTAAACTATTTACGAATTTCTCTTTATAGTACTAAACTATTTTTTTTATCTAAATATGTTACTCAACTATTTACGTTTATCTAAAGAGGAAAGCACTATTTATGCCTCTTCAACTATTTTGAAAAGCAAGTTATACTCCTTTTTGATTTTGCGTGCCCTTTATACCCACAACTATTTACGTGGTGCCCAAAATACCCAATTGTGGCGGAATCCGGCGAACCACGGTGGCTCTGCACACGTGCCGCCCATATGCCCGATTTGGCAGGGGCAAAATGGTCCATAAATTCTACTTCTTCATCTTCTTCCCCCACCCCTTCTTCAATTCATCTTCTTCCCCAATCCCTTCATAAATTCAATTGCAAAGATATGGGTTTCTTTTCAATTTCATGTTTGTTGGTATTCAATTTATGATTCTTCTAGTTTTTTTTCCTCATTAAGAGAATCAAGTTAAAAAAAACTAGAATAATTTCCCAATCCCCTTCTTCAATTAATCTTCTTCCACAATCCTTTCATAAATTCCATTGCAAAATGATGAGCAAAATCATCAAGACATTTCATCTCTCCCCCAAATCATTCATCCCTTCAATGAATTGAATGTTAAATAATTAGAAAAAATATTTATATAATAAATTCTGATTAGTTGGAGATAGGGATTGAGACAGAGGATTTTCACCCCTATATTGCATACGTTATTTATTTGATCCACTTGAATGTAAATGTGCATATTTAATCTAGCACATTTGATCTTTTAGGTCAAAATTATTCCATTTTTCATTTCAAAAACTAGAAAGAGTATATTTATACTTCACTACAGTAATTGATCTTTTAATTTTGAGGTTAATATGCATTTTACCTTTTACCTTTTACTAATAACTTTCATAATCTAACTTAAAAAAAAAATAACTTTCTTAACAATCTTATACTGATGCTATTTGTTTAAGATGTAGCAAATGAAATGCGAACATTAAATTTCGTAAATCATTTGTTTTCTTCACTTAAAAAAAAAATATTAATTATATAGAGTTAATAACTATTTATAGCACTAAACTATTTACAATTTCTCTTTATAGTACTAAACTATTTTTTTTATCTAAATATGTCACTCAATTATTTACGTTTATCAAAAAATATCAACCACCCATTTTTTGGGTGTTTTCGATCAGCGATGTCACGTGAGTTGCTTGCAACATGAACAAAGCGAAAAGGAAAAGAAATATTGGAAACGTCGGGTCATAATTGCTTAATTTGACAGACCCGTTTGCCATTGCAACAACAAATTAAGCAGTTATCGCCCGACGTTTCCAAGATTTCTTTTCCTTTTCGTCGTTGTTCATGTTCCGAAGTAACTCACGTGACATCGTTGGCCGGAAAACACCCAAAAAATGGGTGGTTGTATATTTTTTGATAAACGTAAATAGTTGAGTGACATATTTAGATAAAAAAATAGTTTAGTACTATAAAGAGAAATTCGTAAATAGTTTAGTGCTATAAATAGTTATTAACTCTATATAATTAATATTTTTTTTTTAAGTGAAGAAAACAAATGATTTACGAAATTTAATGTTCGCATTTCATTTGCTACATCTTAAACAAATAGCATCAGTATAAGATTGTTAAGAAAGTTATTTTTTTTTTAAGTTAGATTATGAAAGTTATTAGTAAAAGGTAAAAGGTAAAATGCATATTAACCTCAAAATTAAAAGATCAATTACTGTAGTGAAGTATAAATATACTCTTTCTAGTTTTTGAAATGAAAAATGGAATAATTTTGACCTAAAAGATCAAATGTGCTAGATTAAATATGCACATTTACATTCAAGTGGATCAAATAAATAACGTATGCAATATAGGGGTGAAAATCCTCTGTCTCAATCCCTATCTCCAACTAATCAGAATTTATTATATAAATATTTTTTCTAATTATATATACACACGGTAAATTGTGATTGACTGGGGACAGGAATTGAGACAGAAAAGGGGACAGAGAATTTTTTGCCCAACCATAGAGGTGGAGTACACTGTATAACTACCTGGCCTCCCATCCCTTTCCCCAAAATTCTTTCTCTAAAAATATATTCTCCTTATTCTCTTCTTTCTCTTCCATTCTCTAATGGCTAGATCCGGCCAAGAACTCCGGCCTCCGATCGAATCTTGATTGGATCTAGTCATTCTCTATTCTTTTTGGTGTCCTCACGCCTCCTTTTGGACACAAACATCGATGAACTTTCTCTAATGCATTTTTTTTTTATCAAGATTCAAGACTGTGGCGAGACCTTTTGTCAATCTTCTTAGATCGGCTAGTTGGTGGTAAGATATGGATACCCATTTTTGATCTGGGCCCTTTCTTGAGTTTCCACATCTTTTCTAAGCGATTCTTTAGAACGTTGATACGTCCATGTTATTCTGAATCGCTGTCTACGAAAGAGGTTGAAACCAAGTACTTTGCCTCTAGAGTTCGTAAATGGCGATGAAGATGTTGCGGAGAAGATTATCTTTTGTTTGTTTGTTAAATTATTAATAGTAGTTTTAGTTTCTTCCCACATAGGTTATTTGGTGTGTGGATTATTATTTATTACCTTGTATAATTTTTATTTTCTGTCTTGTTTGATTTTCTTCCTTTCTCAACTCTTCTCTTTTGTTGTATTAGAGAAAGAGTTTGGGAACGCTTCAAATTGTAATGGCCCGACTATTTTATTATTAATGAATAATTTTTTATTTATTAAAAAAAAAGAGGTGGAGTACACTGCGCAACACATGGATGATAAATTGTTGTCTAGCAAAGAATATATACCTTTTTTTTTTTTTTTGCTAAGCTACTTTATCTTTATTTATTATTATTTTTTTTAAAACCCTACTTTTGGTTCAAACAGTTAATATTTTATTGGATCTTACTAGGCTACTAGAATTATTGACTAAAAGATTAGCTAAAATAGTTTTTTGGACCTTTTTGCCTTTATAATTGGGTGAATCTCTTATACCAGCAGGGGTAAGATAGTCATTTAACATCCTCAATTTGGGGGTTTAGGGTTTCTATCCCCAAAATTTTAGGAGTAAATCATTTTCCTATTTTATATTGTACACAATAAAAATATTTTATATGTATTGGAAAAGAAAATATTTATGTATTGGAAAAGAAAAGAAAAGACAAGTAGGGTTGTATTATAATTGATCCACACGCAATAGACTGAAATTTCCTTTATGTAGTAGTTGGACTTTTTACTGTTAAAATTACGGCCGTTTTGTCTGATCTTTTTTTGGTGTTTTTTTTGGGGGTGGGGTGGGGGAGTACGGGCTCATGGGTATTATTCTTAATATACATATTCTGGATCATTTTGATATGGATCTGGCTTTGCGCTATTAGTACTACAGTCCTCTCATATAAGTTGGAGTGTAATCTACTTGCAAAGTAAATTTCGCTACAATTTATGTGAGAGAACTGTGGGATTAGTCTCACAAAATCGGTCATATATCAAAATTTTTCACATATTCTGGAATTCAAATTCTTTGCGGTCTGTCCAGACTTTGCCTGTTATGAGATCCCAGCCAAACTCCGTAACAAAATATGTGTTATTTTGAACGTACATAATAAATGATAGTGGTTAAATTAAAGATTCGTCAGCTCAAAACATATGTAACAAAATATCTATTTTAAAAAATATATTCAAAAACACATATTTTGAGGCGTGGGATCCACCAAAATAAAAAATGCCCCTACCCTCCAAGAGTCAAAGAAAGAGTTCTCATGAGTTTTTGGCTATACTGCCTAGCCATGGAAGGCTTCTTCCTTTGCATAGACTTGGATTTTCCAATTCATTATTACCTCCCATTTCTACGTCGCCTTTAAAGAGGTGAGCTGATCCTTCTTCTTCTTCCCTTGCTTCTCTTGATTTTTCTGGCTTTGATTTGTAGTAGATAACGTAAAGAATCAGCTGTAGTGAACCTAAGAAAAATCCCATTCCATTTTGGTATCTGAACATAATTTCCAACATCAGTAATCAAACCCAAGATCACTAAAGTGCTAGGAATTTCTGGACAAATAGGACTCAAAAAAAATAATCTTACTATATGCAGTAAAATTTTAAGTTAATTAGGAATTTTTTTTTATCAAACTCGTACCCACAACATTTAAAAAATAAATTTGTAAAAGTTATTTCCTTTGTTCCATATTAAATATCTCTAATCAAATTTCACACATTTTTTGGAATTCCGTTTTAAATTTTTTCCCCCAAGTTAAAAGTTCTTCCTTCGTCCTGGGTACATGTATTAGGCAATATGCAAGGAATCACCTAATAAATTCAATACAGGGGAGTAAAATGAATATTATATGAGACTAATGTGTAAGGACACTGTTATGGAGCAAAAATTTAGACAATTGATTCGCTAAAATTTCAAATTGGCCATGTGAAAAGACTAGTTTGCCCTTGAGATTTTATTGACTGTTTATTTCATTTTATATTATTTTGAGTAAAAAAAATAGTATAGAGCTATTATTACCCTAGACTAGGCATGATTGTTGAGGCACCATCATTGCTTTGAAACTCACAAGTCAACATCTCGAGTTTTGTGTATATGCTACATATACAATTGACACCATTTTGTTTACAACTATAATTGTTGGAAAGGCTGGCTTGGTTACCTTTTTTTTTGACATTGCTAGGCTACTGAAATTATTGGATGGAAATTGGCTAAAATCAAAATTGTGAGTGAATCCCTTATACCAGCAGTGAATGAATAGTGTTAATTTGGATTTTAGTCAATTCCTATCCAATAATTCTAGTAGCAAATTATTTTCCTTTTTTTTTTGGATTTGAATTCATAGTAGGTCTTGTGTTCGATTCCTTTCTCTTCTTGTTTATTTTTAATTTTTTTAAACATTTTCTAATATTTATTTTAATTAATTTTTAATCTTTAACTTAATGCAATATTTGTTTAATTAATTATACATTTTAATAAATAATACATGTGGCTAATCTTCCTAATTTTGGCAGAAAAAAAGTGTCCTTAAACTTTAAAGGTCAACTTATATCAATTATACTTAGCAACAAAAAAAAAACTTATATCAACTTTTGACAAATAATCTAGTACTCCCTTCATTCCTCAATGTAGGACGTTTGTGACACTTTGAAAAAAGTAAGGAACTCAAACAAACAGTAATCTTTCCACCACAACTCCAATAATACCCCTCCCTCCCTCTCTTTCACTTTTCCATTAAAAGATATGTTGAGGGTATAATTGGAATAAATTGTTGACAACTAATAAAAAATATGTAAATGACAATTAATTTGGATATATATATATATATATATATATATATATATATATATATCTTAAACGACAATTAAATGAGAATGGAGGGAGTAATATTCTTTAAGTTTCTATCTACATTGCTATTGTAAACTACAATAATATCCTATCAAATATTATAGGAGTTGTTTTCCCACATATAAGACGATTACTTATAGAGCGATCATCAACTTATAATGAATATAGTTGTATAACAAGTAATCCAGTACAACGAAAAATAGATTGATACTGTACTAATAAGTAATCAAGTATAACTACTATTTCATTGTTTTACAACAAAACCAAAACTAATATTTCGTTCCTTTAAATTAGATTTTAGATGATTGATCAACTTATCTAACATTATAAATATTTTTAAAATTCGTTTAGTTTCTATCTAAATAATTCAATCAATTAGTATCCTTTTGAAACTCTAATAATATCTTATCAAGTGTAATTACACTTCTATATAAGTCGTTCACTTACATATAGGACAATTACTATTATAAATTTCCTCAACTTATAATGAAGAATCTAGTATAACAAATCATTTTTAGAGTTATATAAACGAGGACATTATGAAAACACTTCTATATAAGTCAATAAATAACATTAGTGATACTTAATACTCTAATCATTATATAATACAACTTAATTTGGACAATTAAAATTTACTTTTTAAACTATAATAAAATATAATGGTCAATATGCAATTTAATTTAATACAGCACGCGAGGATGATTTTCAATATTTAAAATACAGAGGCCCAAGATGTAATATATTTGTAGTACTTATTGTTATAAATTCAAATGGTATAGGGACTTAGGGTTCACAAATTGTGTAAAGTACGAGTACTTAAGGTAAATTTAAAAAGAAAGTTATATATGACACCTCATCGATCTTGATATACCCTAGTAGTTAATCTAGACCGTCGGTAGAGAAAAATCTAACGGTCTAAAATTGAACTTATGATAGCCGACGGATCAATAAGTTGACGGTTGAGATCATGATTAGGGTCTCAACACCTATTATGAAAATGTTTAAATGCAAATGATCATAGCCGTCGAATTCTTGATCCAACTGTCCTAAAAATATCAAAAATACTTTACAACAAAAAAACCTTCACACTGGTGGGACCCAGTCTACCTACTCATTACAAAAGTCAATAACCCTAATCATTCTGACATCTCCTACATCAATGATGTGATGATTGACATTTGTCATTTCCAACTCAACCCTTAATTTTTCAGTAGCTTTTTTTTCCCTAAAAAGGGTACAAGGATCATTTTATGTCCCCCCTTAACCAATTATAGCTAAAATCTCCTTAGCTCTTAATCATTTCCCAATTTGTAAATGGATTTTTATATATCTAGGAAGGGAAATGAGAGAATTATAAACACTATAATCTTTGTTGCAACTACTTATGCTACCATAAAATCGTCATAAATAGGAGAACATTTAGAAAAAGAGGACTCGCTTTATTTATAAAATACTTCAAAAGGAAAAACAAACAAAAAACGAAGTGTTGGAAAATCTTACCCCAATATAGTTATCCTTGACAATCACAGCATAAGTAGCCCAAATGCCCGCATTCAAGAATTGAAAGAAAGATGAGAATAATGGCATGTAAAACACGCTTTTCATTTTGATCACCGTCCTCTACCCACAACATATAATGTCTCATTTCAAGGAAATTTAATACAGTTGGCCCAACAGTTTAGAATTAAGATCACAAGTTTCGAGTTTGACAATTTATTTGGTGGAGTATAGGGTGTAGGAGAGTGAGGGTTTTACCATGACGATAAGAGGAGAAGCATACATGCCTATGGTCAATCCAGCACATATAATTCCGACTAATTTCAACCGAATGCTTCCATGAAGAGCTACCATAGTTACTACCATTACTATCCCAAGGAAAACGATATCCGCTAATGTCACCAGCTTTAGAGATTGTGTTGGCTAATCTTGGCTACAACAGCTATTAAAAGCCTTCCACAACAGCTGTTAATAAGCTATGTAATAACTACTGTAAGATACAAAACCAACAACTGTTAGTAACACAAGATAACAGCTATTAACACAATACCTAACAGCTTTAAGCTTCAGACTTAACAGCTGTTACGGAAAGGTTACACAGCTTAATACAAAAGATAAATAACAACTGTTTAAAGACAAATTAAACAGTTGTTCAGAAAGTAAAATAACCACTGTTATCTAACAACTGTTTATAGACAGATTTAACAGTTGTTCAGATAATGAAATAACCACTGTTAGAAAAGATCTTAACAGATTGTTAAATAAAGACTTAACAGTCGTTAATTTCAGATTTAACAAGTGTTATTACAGATTACAACAATTGTAAATAACAAAGGAAAATTGAGAGATGAACCGAGGCTTGTGTTCAACACAATTTCCTTAAAACAGATTTGCCTCCTCCCGGATTAGTGCTGGAGTTTTTCGTGAAGCGTCTGTCTCCAAGGATACAACGGCAACGTAGAACTTGTTTGCACAAAATAGCTCTACCGGCGAACTAGAACTAGGACTTGTTGATGAACACCGAAAGTTTTACAAAGAGAGTAGTTTTAGAGAGCTTCTGAAAACAGTAGTATTTTTCAAAGTATGAGATTGTGTGTAGAATCATTGGAAATAGCCTCTATATATAGGCTAATAGGAGTAAGTAGATACATTTAGAGAATACAATGTATCAAATTCAAAGGTCTTTATTTAATACACTATTAAAGTGTGTTCATCCACCAAGACCATCCAATGAATTCATCGGTACATGTATCTCTCAAGTTCAAAGTTCTCAATTAAAGTCTATTCATTCTCATCCAATGAATCAGACTATCCAATGAACCAACTATACCAGTATCAAAACGTGGGTTGATCAGACCCGTGAGTTTTGGTCCGGCATTACAACTACTTGAGAAACTAATTTCTCATTCAAATTATACTCCGTTTCCAACAATCCCCCACATGAATGAAAATTGTTTTGACTCGATGTTGGTATTCATCAACTAACTCCTGCATAGGGAAAGTAGGTGTTACCCTTTGAACTTCCCCCTTGTAAAATATATTTGCTTTACAGCAGTCCAGTATGACTTGATGTCTTTGAACTGTCCCGCTTTTGGTGTAAAGAGTCCACATAAGTTACACAGGAATTATTACCATATGTTCTGTTCTCATGGTTTGGCCATGAACACTCCCTGGTTCTGCAAGAGTTTCTAAAGAATTAGCCTGATCAATTCTCCTTTGAAGCGGCCCCACTTCTCTCTCACATAGGTGATACCTTTAAGTTGAACTGGTTCAAACTTTCCTTCGATATCATTAAAGCAACGAAACTGCTATCCTTTTCCCTATCACTGCTTTCAAGACAGAATGAGCTGAGGTTACCCCCACGGTGACCTTGCTAAATCTTACAAGTAGGTTGTCCCTTTGAACCTAGATCTTGGGATCTCCAAATCAACTAGGTTGGGTTTTCCTTCATAAGATTTTTATCATCCACAGGCTTTATACCCATTCCTTTTGTCAATCTTTCAACTGTCTCTTTATTTAACCCTTTGGTTAGCGGATCCGCAATGTTATCTTTTGACTTTACATAGTCAATCGAGATAACTCCTGTTGAGAGCAGTTGTCTAATGGTGTTATGTCTACGACGAATATGTCTAGACTTACCATTATACATTGTATTTTGTGCTCTTCCAATCGCAGATTGGCTATCACAATGTATACAAATTGACGGCACAGGTTTTTCCCATTTTGGAATATCTTCCAGAAAATGGCGTAACCATTTCGCATATTCTCCACATTTATCCAAAGCTATAAACTCGGATTCCATTGTGGATCTGGCTATTACAGTTTGTTTAGTGGATTTCCAGCTCACAACTGCTCCAGCTAAAGTAAACACATAGCCACTAGTGGATTTTGATTCATTTATATCAGATATCCAGTTAGCATCAGTGTAGCCTTCTACCACTGTTGGGTATCTTGTATAATGCAATCCATAGTTACGTATATAACGTAAATACCTTAATACTCTAACTATTGCATTCCAATGCTCATCACTTGGATTACTCGTATATCCACTCAACTTGCTTACTACATAAGCAATATATCGTCTAGTACAACTCATTAGATACATAAGACTCCCAATTATCCTTGAATATTCCACTTGTGAAATACTAATTCCACGATTCTTGGATAGATGGAGACTATTATCTAATGGCATTCTAGCAATCTCAGAATCATCCTTGTTGAATTTCTCAAGAATTTTGTCTACATAATGAGCCTGGCTCAATATAAGACCGTCTGATGTTCTCATGATTTTAATTCCTAAAATCAAATCAGCAAGACCCATATCTTTCATATCAAATTTTGAATTCAACATATCTTTAGTAGATTTGACCAAATTGTCATTGCTACCAACAATGAGTATGTCATCCACATATAGACATAAAATGATATAACCATCTTTTGTCTCTTTGACATAGATACACTTATCACACACATTGATTTTGAATCCATTGATCATCATTGTATGATCAAACTTTTCATGCCACTTTTTAGGTGCTTGTTTTAATCCATACAATGACTTCACCAATTTACAGACTTTCTTTTCGGCACCTGGAGCTACAAAACTCTCGGGTTGCTCCATATAGATTTCTTCATCTAGGTCCCCATTTAGAAAAGCTGTTTTAACATCCATTTGATGTATTTCCAAATTTCTTAAGGCGGCGATTGCAATTAGCAGCCTTATAGAACTTATTCTCGTCACAGGAGAATATGTATCAAAGTAATCTAAGCATTCTCTTTGCTTAAATCCTTTAATCACAAGTCTGGCCTTATATTTGTCAATTGAACCATCAGGATTCAATTTCCTTTTAAAGACCCATTTGTATCCTAAGGTTTTACAACCCGGTGGGAGGTCCACTAATTCCCATGTATGATTCTGCAAAATAGAATCAATTTCATTTCTTATGGCTTCTTTCCAAAAAGGCCCTTCAGAAGAACTCACAGCCTCAGCATACGTTTGTGGTTCTTTTTCTAATAAGTAAGTCATAAAATCATCACCAAATGACTTTTCGACTCTAGCTCTTTTGCTACGTCTTGGTTCAACTTCTTGAACTACAGGTGGATCAATAGCTCGTTTAGTTGACCTAGAACCTTCATTGCTCTTACAAGGAAATTCATTTTCAAAAAATGATGCATTCCTTGATTCCATTATTGTGTTCTTGTGAATATCATCATTCATTGAATCATGCACAAGAAACCGGTACGCAGTACTATTTAGAGCATAACCTATAAAGATACAATCCACGGTTTTTGGACCTATCTTTACCATCTTAGGTGTTGGCACTGCTACCTTGGCGAGACACCCCCATACTCGCAAGTGTTTGTACGAAGGTCTCTTGCCTGTCCATAACTCATACGGAGTTTTGTCCTTTTCCTTCCGGGGTACCCTATTTAAAAGGTAATTGCTAGACAATATAGCATCTCCCCACATATTAGAAGGTAATCCTGAACTTATCAACATTGCATTCATCATATCTTTCAATGTTCGATTTTTACGTTCAGCTACTCCATTAGATTGAGGAGAATAAGGTGCAGTCCTTTCATGAATAATTCCATGTTTTTCACAAAAGTCGCCAATAGGCGCCTCATACTCGCCACCTCTATCACTCATTAATCTTTTGATATTTTTATCAAGTTGTTTTTCAACTTCAGCTTTGAAGAGAACAAATTTCTCTAAAGCTTCATCTTTGCTCTTTAGCAAATACACATAGCAATATTTCGTGTTATCATCAATAAAAGTAATAAAATACTTATTTCCTCCTCGTGTTTGAACTGATTTCAAATCACATACATCACTATGAATTAATTCAAGTGGTTCAGTGCTTCTCTCTATTGAGTGAAACGAAGACTTTGCTAATTTTGCTTCAATGCAAATTTCACACTTATCACTCAAATTGATTTGGAATGTAGGTATATGGTCCATTTTAATTAATCGTCGCAACGAATTATAATTAACATGACCAAGTCGTTTATGCCACAAATCAGAAGACTCAAGCAAGTAAACAGAAGAGGTATCTTTATTGATAATCGTAATTACATTCAATTTAAACAACCCATCGGTTGCATACCCCTTTCCTACAAACATTCCAGACTTTTACTCAAAGTAAGCTTATCTGATTCAAACACCATGCGAAAGCCATGCTTGTTTAACAAGAATCCAGATACAAGGTTCTTTCGAATATCTGGCACATATAACACATCTTTCAGTGTTAAAATCTTGCCAGAAGTCATCTTCAATCGAACATTCCCTTGCCCTTCGACAGAAGCCGTGGCAGAGCTTCCCATAAAGATCTTTTCCCCTTCAACAGATTCAAAGGTGGAAAAATGGTCTTTATTGGTGCACACATGTCTAGTAGCACCAGTGTCAACCCACTACTCTTTAGGGTTTGACCCGACCAAATTAAGTTCGGAGATCATAGCAACTAGACTCATGTCCTCCAACTCTTTGGCCATGTGACTCATCACGTTGGTCTCATTATTCTTTTTCGGTAATCGACAATCAGTTGACTTGTGGCCTAGTTTGCCACAATTGAAGCACTTTCCTTTGAATTTGTACTTCTGCTTCGAGACACCACCACTTGTCCCGAGCTTCCCTTTGGACGCATAGCTCTTGCCTTTGCTTTTGGAACCTTGGCCTTTGCCGTGCTCCAAAACATTGACTTTAGCTTGTATAGGATTTATTGTCTTGCGCTCAGAGATCCGGTTGTCCTCTTCAATACGAAGTCTGACAATGAGATCCTCCAAGGACATTTCCTTGCGCTTGTGCTTGAGATAGTTCTTGAAATCTTTCCAACCCGAAGGCAATTTCTCTATCACAGCGGCGACTTGAAAAGTCTCACTCAACACCATCCCTTCAGCATGGATGTCGTGCAGAATTACTTGAAATTCTTGCACTTGACTTATCACAGACTTAGAATCCACCATATTATAATCAAGGAAACGCCCGACTACAAATTTCTTTGTGCCAGCATCTTCCGTTTTATATTTACGGTCAAGGGATTCCCACAATTCTTTAGCCGTGTTGTCTGCACTGTAGACATTATATAAATTGTCATGTAAACTATTCAGAATATAATTCTTACATAAATATTCGGAATGTTTCCATGCTTCAACAACCATCAGTGTTTGTGCATCAACGTCTCCTTCAGGTATCTTGGGAGCATCTTCTTTTAAGAATTTAACCAATCCCAAAGTGGTTAAGTAAAACATCATCTTTTGCTGCCATCTTTTAAAGTTCACACCATTGAACTTCTCTGGGTTTCTCCATATGACTTGCCGGAACAGTAGGGAGCATCGTATTCACAGCCGAAGCAATAACAACAGCAGTAGTGTTGGAAGCATCAACGCCAGTAGTTTGGTTTTCAGTTGCCATGATGATTACAAATGATAATCTGTTTTAAGATTGTTGGCTAATCTTGGCTACAACAGCTATTAAAAGCCATCCACAACAGCTGTTAATAAGCTATGTAATAACTATTGTAAGATACAAAACCAACAACTGTTAGTAACACAAGATAACAGCTATTAACACAATACCTAACAGCTTTAAGCTTCAGACTTAACAGCTGTTACGGAAAGGTTACACAGCTTAATACAAAAGATAAATAACAACTGTTTAAAGACAGATTAAACAGTTGTTCAGAAAGTAAAATAACCACTGTTATCTAACAACTGTTTATAGACAGATTTAACAGTTGTTCAGATAATGAAATAACCACTGTTAGAAAAGATCTTAACAGATTGTTAAATAAAGACTTAACAGCCGTTAATTTCAGATTTAACAAGTGTTATTACAGATTACAACAATTGTAAATAACAAAGGAAAATTGAGAGATGAACCGAGGCTTGTGTTCAACACAATTTCCTTAAAACAGATTCGCCTCCTCCCGGATTAGTGCTGGAGTTTTTCGTGAAGTGTCTGTCTCCCAGGATACAACGGCCACGTAGAACTTGTTTGCACAAAACAGCTCTACCGGCGAACTAGAACTAGGACTTGTTGATGAACACCGAAAGTTTTACAAAGAGAGTAGTTTTAGAGAGCTTCTGAAAACAGTAGTATTTTTCAAAGTATGAGATTGTGTGTAGAATCATTGGAAAGAGCCTCTATATATAGAATGTATCAAATTCAAAGGTCTTTATTTAATACACTATTAAAGTGTGTTCATCCACCAAGACCATCCAATGAATTCATCGGTACATGTATCTCTCAAGTTCAAAGTTCTCAATTAAAGTCTATTCATTCTCATCCAATGAATCAGACTATCCAATGAACCAACTATACCAGTATCAAAACGTGGGTTGATCAGACCCGTGAGTTTTGGTCCGGCATTACAACTACTTGAGAAACTAATTTCTCATTCAAATTATACTCCGTTTCCAACATATTGTACATGAGAAAATATCACAAAAATAATTTCTTACTGAAATTTTTTAGGAGGGGTGAAATACAATATTTATAAGAAAATATCACAAAAATAATTTTTTCTATAGAAAATTCGTCGTTTTTTAAAATTTTGGGGGAGGCGCTCGTATGCTCTGCCAATGGTTGGTGCAATACTTCTAACTCATAATATTAACTAACTCAGAATATTAATAGATTATAAATTCAAAATGCACATGGCACTATTAATTAATTAAAAAAAATTAAAAATGATCATTACTTCCTCCTCCGTACTATATTGTATTATTGTACAAGATGTACATTAAATTTTTGGTACGAACGGTAACATTTCTCCAAAATAATAATTTACTACAAAATAATTATTGGATTCAAGATAATTAGTGGCAATATTTTGAGTCATTTACATGCAAAGCCCTTATCATCAAATTCAATATTCTTGGAAGGAGGCAGATTATAAAAAACTTTTACCTTTACATTTTTTGGAGCATAGATGACAAACAAAGAGACATAGATGATATGCAATATAGCTCCAGTCACATTAACTGTTGCCACCAGCAAACCTCCTGGCTTCAATATTCCATAGAATGTCTATAAACTTGTGCTTAGTAATGTTGTTATATATGGTATTCCTTTGTAATTCTCTGTTGATTTCTTGCTCACTATTCTCTTGAATGTTTTCCTGGGGCTTTGCATGGGCTTGGCCCAGTTTCTCCAGTTCAGTTAGAACATGGCACCCAGAAAAGTGGGACAAACATTTTTGTCCATAACGGAAGTCCCACTTCCGTCCCGGGTCTATAACGGAAGTGGGACTTCCGTTCTGGCCACGTGGCACTGCGCGTGGGAAAAACTGCCACGTCATCCATAACGGAAAGTCCCACTTCCGTTATGGACCCAGGACGGAAGTGGGACTTCCGTTATGGTCCTGACAAAAAATACCCTACGAAAACCCTAACTTTTGTCCGTGACTTTGAGGACGGAATTGCCATTTCCGTCCTCAACTTCTAGCCAATTTGCAGCGTGTAGTCACTTCTCACTTTTGCTTTTTTGACCCAAAAAAAATTTCTGAACGGTTTTGGCAATTTCGTGCGCATTTTTGACCGGTTTTCAAAGACTTGTCCAATAAGAAAATTAATTTTACAATTTCCAAACACATCTATAAATACCCCTCCAAACCTCTCCACAACATACAACCTTCTCAAACCTCTCCACAATCCTATCCTCCGTATTACTAGCTTTGAAAATGAATAGCGAAATGAATCCCGGCCTGGAAGAGTATTTCAGATACCAATTTAGAATTGCGGTCGGAAATCAAACCGATGGAAAAATGGTAGTATTGTATTTAGTAATGAGTAATGTTTTATTGTATGAAATGTGTTTAGCTATCTAACTCATAATTTTGGATTTGTAGCGTCTTCCATCGAAGTACACAAGTTGGTTGGAGCAAACTGGTCTCGGGTTAGCTAGTTGTGTGTACCTGAAGGATGACCATGGGAATCAATGGTGCGTCTATGTAACCAAAATAGATGACACCTACTACCTAGACGGAGGATTGCAACAATTTTTGCGTGACAACAATCTTCGTCCCCACAAATAAAGTTCATTTTATACCATCTCCGTGGAATCTATTAGATATTTATGTTAAGGGAGGGTCCGGGATAGGTTACTCGAAGGGCGAATTATCGTATCCCTCGGGACGGGGCATTTTTCCCAGCAGAGTTTTTCGAATAGACATTTACAAAACATATTCGGGACTTTCCAAACCCAGTACGTTAAGTAATATTAAAATTTTAGTAATAAAATCGTTCATTTTACATTTATGTGTTGTAATGTTGTTTCCGTGTACAGTGGATTTGTCCGCATTACATGCAATGGCGTGTTAGAATGCAGCTTGGAATCCCTCAGAGTACCACACATGCGCAACCTTCACGGTAACAAATTGACATCGCAAGTGACTAGAGACGAAGATCGCGATCGTTACTATTTTTTGGGGGTGGGATGAGTTTGTTGTGTTTTCTAGATTACACTCGGTGACCATGTAAAAATTCATACAGCTCTTACGATATCCTTGATTACAGGGGTCGGAATGATGATTTTTTTCGATTTATTACGCCAACTTTAATAATATGTAATTGAAATGTAAGATGTTCGATGAAATTGAATGGAAAAAAATCGAGCACATTCACAACAATTTTATAAATTCTAAACTATTACAATTCGGAGAATTTAAATACAATTACTGTGGAGGGGGTGGGGGTGGGGGTGGTTGCTGAAGATGTGCTAACATGGGGCAAGTCTTCCGGTTGTGGCCGACTCGCTTACAGTGGCCGCACTTCTTTTCCCTTTGAGTGCCCCTGTTCTCTGTGTCCATAGGCATTTGGTATCTCCGCCTTCGAGGTCGACCCACCTGCGTAGCTTTCATGTTAGGTGGGTGATATGTCAAATCAAAAGGGGGGATCTCCAATGAACGGGATCAGGTACATGATACAAAATAGACTTGTAAGTATTCCTATAATGTTCGAGAGAATATTATACGCTCTAGATAAAAATCGCACTTAACCTTTTTCGGTTGGCTTGCAGCAATCCACACATAATCTTTCAATTCTTTGTTTTTATGCATTAGGCATTACAGGTCCAATTTCCAGTGTGCCTGATCCCGAAAAAGATTGCATAATCGCACTTAACCTTTTTCGGGATTATGTCTATTCTCTCGAACATTATAGGAATACTTACAAGTCTATTTTGTATCATGTACCTGATCCCGTTCATTGGAGATCCCCCCTTTTGATTTGACATATCACCCACCTAACATGAAAGCTACGCAGTGGGTCGACCTCAGGCGGAGATACCAAATGCCTATGGACACGAGAGAACAGGGGGCACTCAAAGGGAAAAGAAGTGCGGCCACTGTAAGCTGAGTCGGTCACAACCTAAGACTTGCCCCATGTTAGCACATCTTCAAAGAACCACCCCCACCCCCCCACCCTCCACAAGTAATTGTATTTAAATTCTCCGAATTGTAATAGTTTAGAATTTATAAAATTGTTGTGAATGTGCTCGATTTTTTTCCATTCAATTTCATCGAACATCTTACATTTCAATTACATATTATTAAAGTTGACGTAATAAATCGAAAAAATCATCATTCCCTACCCGTAATCAAGGATATCGTAAGGGGTCAGTATGAATTTTTACATGGTCACCCGGTGTAATCTAGAAAACACAACAAACTCATCCCACCCCAAAAAATAGTAACAGTCGCAGCCTTCGTCTCTAGTCACTTGCAGTGTCAATTTGTTACCGTGAAGGTTGCGCATGTGTAGTACTTCGGGGATTCCAAGCTGCATTCTAACACGCCATTGCATGTAATGCGACAAATCCACCGTACACTGAAACAACATTACAACACATAAATGTAAAATGAACGATTTTATTACTAAAATTTTAATATTACTTAACGTACCGGTTTGGAAAGTCCCGAATATGTTTTGTAAATGTCTATTCGAAAACTCTGCCGGAAAAATGCCCCGTCTGAGGGATACGATAATTCGCCCTTCAGGTAACCTATCCCGGGCCCTCCCTTAACATAAATATCTAATAGATTCCCTGGAGATGGTATAAAATGAACTTTATTTGTGGGACGAAGATTGTTGTCACGCAAAAATTGTTGCAATCCTCCGTCTAGTAAGTAGGTGTCATCTATTTTGGTTACATAGACGCACCATTGATTCCCATGGTCATCCTTCGTGTACACACAACTAGCTAACCCGAGACCAGTTTGCTCCAACCAACTTGTGTACTTCGATGGAAGACGCTACAAATCCAAAATTATGAGTTAGATAGCTAAACACATTTCATACAATAAAACATTACTCATTACTAAATACAATACTACCATTTTTCCATCGGTTTGATTTCCGACCGCAATTCTAAATTGGTATCTGAAATACTCTTCCAGGCCGGGATTCATTTCGCTATTCATTTTCAAAGCTAGTAATACTGGAGGATAGGATTGTGGAGAGGTTTGAGTATGTTGTATGTTGTGGAGAGGTTTGGAGGGGTATTTATAGATGTGTTTGGAAATTGTAAAATTAATTTTCTTATTGGACAAGTCTTTGAAAACCGGTCAAAAATGCGCACGAAATTGCCAAAACCGTTTAGAAATTTTTTTTGGGTCAAAAAAGCAAAAGTGAGAAGTGACTACACGCTGCAAATTGGCGGGAAGTTGAGGACGGAAGTGGCAATTCCGTCCCTCAAAGTCACTGGACAAAAGTTAGGGTTTTTCGTAGGGTATTTTTTTGTCAAGACCATAACTAAGTCCCACTTCCGTCTCGGGTCCATAACTGAAGTGGGACTTCCGTTCGCCACGCGGCATCTGCGTGGGAAAAATCGCACGCCATCCATAACGGAAAGTCCCACTTCCGCTATGGACTCGGGACGAAAGTGGGACTTTCGCATGTGACAAAAATGTTTGTCCCACTTTTTTCGCAGCCATGCTCGACCGAATCTGAGAAACTGGGCCAAGCCCATGCAAAGCCCTGTTTTCCTGATAAAAGAAATACACGAGTTGGGCCAGTAAAGGAAGAATTAAAATTAAGCCCAAACTGAAATAAAGGCTTAGCTGGATTAGTTTACTCCCAACCCAATGTCGACATAATGAGCCTGGATATTTTATGGCAAAATTGTAAATAGTTAATCTATTCAGTTAGCTTTTAATGGCCTAGAGATATTTATTTTGAACAGCCTTTAAGAGTTTAAGAGATAGGGGGTGCCACAGGGTGGAAGATATACTAAAGGTAGCGGGATAGAAATGAACAATAAAGAGCAGCAGAGCTTTGGGACGGAACTCAACTTCTCCACCAGCTTCCACCCGACCAGACCGAACGAGTGAATGCACTCTGACGCTTCCGAAAAGGGGTTCCTAACCTGGGCACGGGATCTACGCTTATCTTTCATAATCCAATTTAGGTTTGGCATGGCGTCGGGATCTAACACTCGACTATTCTCCTGATTCAACTCCCCAACAGAGGCCAATGAGATTAGGCAGTTAATAGAGTTAGTTATGTTGTATAAATACTGAGCAAGGCTCACTTTTCAACTCAATGAAAATAGAAACTTACAAATATCTTTCTCTCCTTTTACTTTGTCCTCTGCGAATTAATGCTTTCTTCTTCAGCAAAATTAATTCATGGCTAGATATGTGAAATTCAACGCCCGTTGGCCTAGAAGTGCAACAGTAGAGCAAATCAAATTAATTGTGAATCGTGAAATACAAATTTTATAACCAAAAAAAAACACCAATACAAATTTTATTTTCCGTTCTTTTCTCTATTAATAAATAAATGACATGTAAAAAAGTAGATTTACGACGGGGCGGCAAACATAAGAATGGAGATGGCATTGCCTGGAGTAGCAGAAGAGAAGTAGAATTAATTATTAGCTTACGAAGTTGGACATATAATGCATGTGGAGTAGTACGTACGTTCAAAAAAATAATAATTTAATTTTTTACGGGTTTCAATATTTCTCTTAGGTTATAAATTTCTTAATTAAAAAATTAACACATGTCAATTTCTAAGTGGTGGGTACATGAATTGGTACAGACGATTCTTAGCCGCAAATGTACCCCAACTTTCTAAAGGAGGATGATAAGACTATATATATATATATATATATATATATATATATGTCACTTTGTCACATAATTTCCAATGCTATATACACAAATGGAGTTATACATGTTCCAGTGCTATCAAATACTTGACTATTAATTTTGGTTTAAAGTTGTTAGGGAAATTCGCCTCTTTAGTTCTTCAAAATTGACCTTTTATCTATTTAGTCTCCACGTTTTAATTTCAGCATGAGAGTCCTTAAGTAATTTGTGTTTAGTAACAAGAGGCCTAATTAACACTCTCATGGCGGAATCCAATTATAAGAACTAGTGCTGTCAAAACGGACAAATACTTGTGGGCCGGTCGCCCGTGAATTAAATGGGTGGGCATGTGCCTAGCATTAGCATTTTCGTTTAACCGCATGTCTTAGCGGATCAATCCACGAGAGTCGCCCATCCGTGCAGGGCGGGACCGGGTCTATTCGTTGGCTAATTTGCTTAATTAAGAAATCCTAATTGGACTCAAGCCGCAAACCAACATATCATCTCTAAATAGGGAGTACATTATCTAATCTTTGGGGGTCCCATAAAGACGTGATAAAGACAAGATAATATTTTAAGATTCAACTTTAAATTAGAGATGATTCAAAGTATCTGTTGTTCGAAGAATTTGTTTGTTATTTAAATATTTTATATTTGAAATTGTGACTCTGTAATTTCTAATGTCTTGTTTTTATAAACCGAGAGTATAATGTGTTTTTCCTAAATTTTCAAAGTGTTTTTACTAAGTATTAATTTTCAAACTTTATCTGAATAAAACAATAATGATTTTTTTAAGATTTAAAAGAAAAATATAGGGGGTGGGCCCATTAGTCCGTGGGCCGACCCTCTTCAACTGTACTAGCTTCATTGCAACGCATATCCTATACAATTTTTTTTTTTTTTATGAATATGTCCTATACAATGATTTATTACTCCATCAGGAAAAAAATATTACTTTTCAAAAGTAATATTATAAAGTTAATTAACGAAAATAGAAAGTTAAAATACATTTTTTATGGTTTCCTATAACACAACGGTCGCTCAAAGCCTTATGTCCCAAATCCGAATTCAAGACTCAATTCCTCAGCTAAAACCCTAATTTCTCAGTGTAGAAGGGAAACAATGTTCAAAAAGTAAGATTTATTTCTCCAATTTCAACTCTTTTTCTTTCGTTTGTATCATCTAATTGAATAGTGTTCGTGTTCTTTATGTTGATTTTTGTTTATTAGGTTAAATGACTATTCAAGATTTGATTTTTAGTTGATTGATGTTTATATTTTTTTTCTTCTAATTTTATGCCTCATTTTCTGGTTTGATCCTATTTACGGGTTTGTTGGGTTATAAAAGGATTGTTCTTTCTGGGTTTTGGGCATTTGATTTGGGTGTGTTTTACTTGCAAATTGGACTTTTGATTTCTGATGAACTGTTAACTGACGATTAATCTGATATAAGCTCAATAGAGTAGTGGGGATTTAATTTGTTCAGACAATGCAAGTACCATGAAACTCCAATTATCTGAAAATTTTGTTCCAGTTTGAATTAAGATTTTTGAGTTTTAGTACAAAGTTTCCGGGCACAAAGCATTGATGTAAAATCATTGTATAAAGCGGGATCCAAAATTTTCTACGGGTGTTGGAAATTAATTAACGTGTGATAAGTGAAATTTGAATATGTGCCTTCAGGACGGATGAGATAGTTTCAGCCATCTCTGGTAAGCCCTGAGACAAGTAGAATCTAACATAACTAACTGGTAGTATGAGGATGGACGGAAGGAGTTGCCTTTTAGGACATGGCTGGCTTACAAATTGTAGGGTATTTGTCTTTTCTTTCATGAATTCTCCTTCCTAAAACTGGTTAAGTATTTTTCTTTGGAGAGCAAGCTACAACTACATTTGTACTTATTAACTTGATTTTTTCAAGCGCGGACAAATTTTGTATTTCTATCTAATCTGTGATTTTGTAGTCAAGAATGCAAAGTGATTCGCCAAGTTTTAAAATTGTTTAGAAACTTTGTAGTTTATATGTTTCCATTTGAACACTTACAGTAGAATGTACGTTTAGTATTATTGTTGTTTTCTCTTAAATGAAATGTAGTTAGCCTCCTACAGACTTTAGAACTATGTCTTTTAAATTGTGATATTCTTTTGATATTATGAATTTACATGTGATTACATTAATTTCTTCGTGAAATTTGTAGGTTCTCAACAGAAGAGGTCACTGGCCAAAATCAAGTGAAGGCATCGGTTCAACGTAGAATCCGCCAAAGTATTGCCGAAGAGGTTTTAGTTATATGCTGCTCATCTATGTTTCCGGGGTTTTACTAATGCAACTGTCTATTTTATGTTTTCCTGCATGTTGTGTTATAGTAATGCTTCTTTTCTGTGGCAGTATCCTGGTCTTGAGGCAGTATTGGATGACTTGCTTCCAAAGAAGGCCCCTCTGATCGTTGCAAAATGGTTCTATCTTATTTAACGCCCTCAAATGTTTTCTTCTGCTTCTCTTTCCTATTTATTCTATTAATTTTTTTAACAAATCTCTAATGTTGTGTTATTTCTTCCTTTTCCCTTGTTTATTAGCCCAAATCATCTGAATCTTGTTGTTGTTAACAATGTGCCACTATTCTTCAATGTACGTGATGGACCATACATGCCTACCCTGCGACTTCTTCACCAGTGTAAGTTGTTCAACTGGTGATCACGACATTGTGAATTGAAAGATAACTAGTATTTAGTCTGGTGGTCACATAATTTAGACTTTGCAACTTGCACAT
Organism: Vinca minor; assembly: GCA_026122235.1. Taxonomy (NCBI): domain Eukaryota; kingdom Viridiplantae; phylum Streptophyta; class Magnoliopsida; order Gentianales; family Apocynaceae; genus Vinca; species Vinca minor. Next base: position 1,502,855 of record JAOCZM010000100.1, on the reverse strand, counting down.
AGAGCAGAAACTTAAGCTGATTAACAATAAATAAATATAGGCAACTAAATTGAAAGAAACCGACATACTCGTAATCTTAAGCATCTTGCCAGTTTGAGATGTGAAGGAATGGGTTGTAATGTGCTTGCTGTTTGTCATTACTAGTCTTGCAGAGGGTGATCTAATGAACACCGTAAAATGAGATTTTATTTGGGATGTTGAAGCAATTCAGTAGTTTGCTCACAAAAAGAGTTTTCTCTCCTTTGATAGCTATTAATTATGAAGTGATTCCTATTATGTTCTTATTATTCTTTCCCATTATGTGGTGATCTCAGAAATACCGAACCATTATCTAATGGATTTGGCATGTAATTCATGGTTCTACAGATCCAAATATAATGAAAAAGCTGCAAGTTGATAGGGGAGCGATAAAATTCGTTCTTGCTGGCGCCAACATTATGTGTCCTGGGCTTACTTCCCCTGGTGGTGTTTTGGATGAGGAAGTGGAAGCAGAAACTCCTGTGGTAAAGTTGACGAGTGATGACTGCTTAAAGAATGTCTTTTCTGTATCTTGCAAAGTTCTTTCTTATACTTGCTTGAGTGTATACACAAGTTTACGATATATTTTCCTGTTCTGGTGCTATGTTATCAATTTCATTAGATCTCCTGATCAAAAGTTTATGGGAATAAATTTTACTATTTGGCTTGTATCAGGCTATAATGGCTGAAGGGAAGCAACATGCTCTTGCTATTGGCTTTACTAAAATGGCTGCAAAGGATATGTAAGTTTCTTTTAGCTTATTAAAGGGTTATAGCTTTTCTGTTTCTTGCTCTTTTCCTTGAATTAGTAACTTGTGATCAAGAAACTATATGTAAATTTTACTCAAAGTCCTAAGATCAATACCTGCTAAGATTCTAGAAAAGTTAAGGTTTTCCCTTTATCTCCAATTAGAAGTACTTCAGTTTCCCGTTTCAATCTACTTGAATACATCATATTTTTCCGACTCAGTGTTAGAGACTTTTAACTTCTTAGGCATCTTACTTGATAATGGCTACTTGCAATTTGAAAGAACAGGCGTATATACTTGTCAATCTTCATTTTCTATTAGCTTCTTCCTTTGAACTTACAGAAGGAGCACCTTCGAGGAGGATAGGGATCTCGAACCGTACTTGTATGATGAAACTTTAAAAGAGAGATCGCTATACAAATGCAAATAAAAAGGGAAAAAATGGAAATTTAAAGAAGAAAATGATGGGTGGATTTTTGTGCAGTATTTTCCTTTTAACCTGTGCCAGAAATAGACTAGTAAAATGATTCAATTGTCTGAAGGTAGTTTTCTTGCCACTCCAGAAAAGCAATCAACAAAGGCATTGGCGTGGATAACATGCATTATCTTAATGATGGCCTTTGGAAGGTACTTTTTCTCATTTCTTTTTTCTGCAGCTTTTTTACTGGATTTCTATTAATTATTGTTCCGAAATTGTTTATACTTTTTGGAATTGAATTTGTCGTTGACTGTTTGCCAAACTTTCTAGATGGAGCAACTTTCATTGCATATGAAATAATGCTTTTTGTTCCAATCAACATTCTCCTATTTATAAAAGTGGTTATGATATATTGTTTCCTCCCAAATGCCGAAAATAATGCTTTTAGTCTTTAATGGCCATGAAATTGACTGTGTGGTCGTATAAATTCTGGATTTGTAGATGTTAAGTCTGGATTAAGCTTGTGCAAAGACCAAGTCTTTACAAACTCAGAATCAAGCTGCTGGACGTGCTTGCAGATTTCCGGTTAATATATTGCTACTGTTTCTGATAAATCGGATATTGTAACCTGAAATTTCCTTGCGCCTTTTTAACTCAAACGAGTTACAGTTTTTCTAACTTGAATGTAGATCAATATCCAATGAAGCATTACCCCCTCAAAATTTTGCATTTAACTGAGTACTCTTCCATACAAATACTTTCGATGAACTCTGTATGTTTAGTATTTACCTATGTAAGAGTTTATGACCTAGAATGTTTCATAGGTCCGGTAACGGGCTCAATCTTGTGGGCCCCACACAAAGTCCAAAGGAAGTTGGAGAACTAAACACATAATGAGTTTGACTCTTATTCATTACTTAAAACATCGTAACAGCACGGGATGTTAGAATGAAATGGAATAGAATGGAATCTCTTTCCAAGCAGAATCGTTTTCCATCCAGAATGACTTCGGAATTCTTTTTCCATTCCAGAAGACAAAGCTAGAATGGAATGTCGATTCTTTTTCTGTGTTTGGTAACTATATTTTAATTTCAGAATTGAATGAAATTAAACAGAATATGACATAAATGCCTTTTTAGCATATACATGATAAAACCTAATTAAACATTCATTACAAAATCTTACTTGAATAACATTGACATTATATATATATATATATATATATATATATATATATATATATATATATATATATAGTTGAAACATAATTTTTATTAAAACGTTAACATAGTAATGAAAATATCTTTACTTTTAAATTTAAAAATAGATTAAAACTACTACCAAGAAAAATAAATATTTATAAAATTATCATCTATGAAATTATACTAAGTGAAATAGAATATTTATGACTAAATATGAATGAACGTAATAATTAATTAAAAGATGGGTATAAATGCCAGTTACTATTTATTGATGATTCCAACTTCTCCTGGAAAAGTCATTCCATAGATTTTGGTGTGGAATGCCCTTTCCCACTTCTTCCTGGAATTGTCATTCACGTGGAATGATGATTCCCACTTTAAATTGTCCAACCAAACGCCGGAATGGAAAGAGAATTGGGAAAGGCTTTTCCATTCCTTTCCAACACGCACTAAAAGTTTTCAATTAGTGAGTGGATTTTGTTGATTCAGAGTTCCATGTAGGAAGTTATAGTTAAATAGTGAGGCTATCATCTATTTGCAGTAGTTTCATCATCTAATTTTCATCTAATTTGTACTGAATAATTAACTATACTGGAGAGAATCTAAATCTGCTAGGGATCTTTTTTTTCTTCCTCTTTTTCATACTAGAACGTTTACTATCTTATCGATTTGTAATTTAGTTATTGACAGAAAATCATTTGCTTTTTTTTTTTTTTACCCTTTTAATGCACCGTTTACACTCTTATCCATGATTGAACCTCCTCTGCTCTTTCTTGATGAATGTATTACCCAACTCATTCCATTACTACACAAGGTTCCTCCAACAATGGCCCATCCTTTTTGTAGCCGCCGTCATGAACATATTCCTTTGTTCCTGGAGTGGTATATACCATATCCAGACCTCCTACGATGAATTTCACCGGAACTTTCACTTGTACTCCTGTCAAATAGAATCTCTATCTAAATCAAGTATCAAACCAACATTACAAGGAATTGTATCTCTAGTATAAAAATACGTACAGATCTAAAGCGCAATAGTAGTTCAACCCTCCGATGAAACCCTTATGATCAAAATTTTCAGGATAGCACTTGAGGTCTTCTTCTAATAGCCAAGACGGCAATTTTAACTCAGCGTTAGGGGGAATTTGGAATGGATTTTCCTTGGGAAGGATATAACAGGAATGTACTTCTCTCATTTTCTAATATTTCATCTATTGATTCGGGAGCAAGTTTTAGGATGATGCGGTAAAAATAAAGCTTCTCCACTTATTTAGTTGTATATTTGTTTTTATGCGATATTCGTAGTGTATATAGAAATTGAGCACTCAGTTGTCGCGTGTTGTGGCCAATAAGGTATATACTCCATTCGTTCCAAATTAATTGTACTAATTGAAAATGTCTGGGGTACAGTATTAAGGTTTCGATGAATTAGATGGTAAACATGAGTAAAAGTCTAAAATATCCATTATTAATACTCTTCAAACAACCAATCACTTCTTTACTTGTACTGGAAAGTGTTAGTTTTAATTAAGTATGAGTGTTAAATTGATGGTTAGAGGTAAGTGTAGAATAGCGAAACTAAATATATATAGTTACTCTATATAGAAATACAAAAGTTAATTTGGGACAGATAAAAAAAGTAAAACAGACAATTAATTTGGGATATAGGAAGTACTTGTTTACAAACTACGCAGACTATATCTTTTTGTTAAAAAATACACTAAATCTTGAGGAAAAAAAAATCTCGTGCATAACACAAATCATTAGTTCTTTTTTAGTGTATTTATTTTTTAATAAAAGTTTAGTGAGTAATTGAGCACATGTAATCTACAAGTTCGATTAATAAATGAAGTAAAAAGAAACCAGGAACATATTCTAAATCATCAAAAGTAATTGAATTAATGTAAGACCATGATTAATATGCAATAATCACTCAAATTTGGCCAGGACTTAACTTTTTTATTATTATTTAATTTATTGGTTAGAGTTAGCTAATGGTCTAATCTGCAACCTTTACAGGCTTATTAAAAAAGAAACAGAAACAAAGAAAAAATCAAAATTCTGAAAACTAGAAAATGTGCACAAAAAGATAAAAACAATCCCAGAGCCATGTGATTGATCGAAAATCAGGAATATACATTATGATCACCAAAGTCCTGAAAAAAGTTTCCAATTTGATTTGGCTGGCTTGGCTGGCTTGGCTGGTGAAGTTGGGCTTGCAGCTGGTGCTGGAGCCGGAGCCGATGATATGCTTGAATATGTCGATAAAGGCCTAGGAGTAACATTACCATTGATGACCGGAACCGTGGTAAACGAGGACGCCGGAGTACCAACATCTAGTGGTGGCGGCAAAAGTTTCTCGTTTGATTTTGAATCTTTGCCTGATTTCGAATCACTGCCTGATTTCGAATCATCGCCTGATTTTGACTCATTGCCTGATTTGGAATCCTTGTCTGATTTCGAATCACCACCTGATTTGGAATCCTTATCTGATTTGGAACCATGGTTTGATTTCGAGTCATTCCCTGATTTGGAATCATTGTCTGATTTGGAATCCTTATCTGATTTTGAATCCTTATCTGATTTCGAGTCATTGCCTGATTTGGAATCATGGTTTGATTTCGAATCATTGTCTGACTTGGAATCATCGCTTGATTTAGAATCATTGCCTGACTTGGAATCATTGTCTGGCTTGGAATCATTGCCTGGTTTGGAATTGTTCTGATCAGCTGGAGGTGTACGGATAACGTAGTTTTCTTTGTCTCCCATTTTGACCAAGTCTTTGCTTTCTTCGGATGATTGAGGAGTAAATTTAACATGTTCACTTTCATCTGGAAGTGGAAATATAAATCCAGGATTGTAAGGTACATCAGTTGTTTCAACCCATGATTTAGCTTCAATGAACTTGGCAGCTGTGAAACGTTTGACACGTTTAGCTGGAAGTTCTTTCACACCGGGCCATTTAATCCTATCTTTTTTCGAAGATCCGGGACCTCTGTTATTAAATTCTGCGTAGAAAAGTGTATCTAAAGCAAATGTTTCATTCCAGGGTAACCATCCTTGTGGTTGGATCAAATCGTCGATGAAAGATTCCATAACTAAAGTTCTCGAATATTGTTTCCAGGGTCGCCCAAGGTAGGATTTTATTATGGTTCTGACTGGATATAATTCAGGATCAGCTACAAAGGTGCAATTTTGAAGAACGATTCCGGTTGGCTGGCGAATATCTTTTCTACCTTGTGCTGTGACAATGCATTGCTGATTTTCCATCGGCTTTCGAACCACAAGGGTGCAGTTTTGGAACATGGCAGCAGCGTCGCCAAAGATGAAATCTATGGTTCCGGAGATTTGACAATTTCTATAGAATTGGCGATATGTATGTACATAAAGTGTGTCCTGGTAGCCATCCATATGACAGTTGTAGAAAATTACTTTATCGGCTCCTACTCGTAGCGCCACGGCTTGGTGCTTTGATGCACCAGCAGTATTCTCGAAACCGATATCCTTGGCTATAAAAAAGTCTCCAAGAACAGCTGCACACACACACGCGCATGTTTTCTCGTATTAGGATAAGAAAAATAATTTGTTTTCTTGGGATCATCTGTCGTACTTTCCATCTCATCTCATACAAAACAAAACAAAGAAAAGGAAAAGAAGAAGAAAACATACCAACAGTTGCAGTTTGAAAAGTGGGAGTTCCATCAATGAAATTCAAGCTTCCTGTTATCCTTGTCTTGGTTGGACCATCTCCAATCACCACCAAATGTGTGAGACTACTATTGAATTGTACCTTCTCCTCATAAACACCTTCTCTGATGTAAAGAACAAAAGGTTCCTCACTCTTTTTTGGGATATCTTCAAGTGCTTCATTTATCGTCTTAAATTTCCCAGTCCCGTCCTTTGCCACGATAAGATCAGGTTTGATATCTTTCGAAGGAGAATGAACGAGTCTACGCCTTTCAGAATCGAACCAATCAGGGAAGAAATCTTCGTGGGCTAAAACCGGAAGATCATTAAAAAGAAGGCGACGACTAGTAGGGAAAAGCCACACCATCAAATTTAGTGATCTCCAGAGAAGCAAGAACTTCAGAAATATCAGTAATCATAGCAAGACCATTACTAGTTAATTCCATAGCTGTTTTCAAAGCATGCCTCATTTTCTCCCCTGCATCTCCTGTTGTATTTTGAAAGCCATCTAAACATGTTTCTTGATACGTAACGGCCCCACTTAACCAAGTTTGTAAATCAGCAAACATGCTTTCTAAATTGCTAAATTCAAAATCTTTAAATTTATTGAATGTTTTTTCAAGATCATTTATAGCCATGTTTCCTAGCTCCTTGCAATTATCTAGAGCCAATTTTGCTCGAGGATCTTTTTCGAGTTCGTGAAAAAGGGTTGAACTTTTCACTGCATCGCTCAAATATTTCATAGTAACTTGAAATGCGGCCTCAATTAGCTCTTTTGGATCTGTGGTATTTTCAGAAGCAGGTTTCAGGCTATTGACACAAGTATCTTTATAATCTGTAGGTGCACAAATGCTTTCGACAGCTTTTCTTGATGAAGAAATATCTTGGCGATTGTAGCTATCCGTATCCGTATCCGTCTCGCTATTATGTATGCCTATGGTTAGAGCAACCACCATAGCCACAAGCAAAAGGGAAGAGACACCTAAAACGATAATCTTGTTTTTAGATTCGCCAGCCATTTTTGTAAAAATAAATAATAAAAATGGGCAAATCCAATCCCAAATGTATTTGTAATTTTCCTTTTTTTTTTTCTTTTTTTTTAAAAAAACGAATAAAAATCGAAATAATTGAATGGAACGTAATGGAGGAGGCCGGCCTGAAGAACTAGCTGGCCCTCTCCTTTCAAAGGTATGAAAATAGAGTTAGAATGTTGGCCACATTGGATTACCAGGAAACTTGCTTCTTATATAGGAACAAGAGGAAATATGGTACATTGGTTGTTATGTATTTTTTAGTCATTTCGGTTATAAATATGAGGCCTAGAGAGAATTAATGAAGTATGACTAATTCCAAAGGATGGTTAATAACTCACAAATAATTAGTGGTTATTTTTATTCCCCTAAAAAATGCTAACTAACCGTAGACTATAAACCCGGTCTCATATGTGTTAAAAATAAAATGTTTGGTTCGTATATACAAGTATGAGTCTAGATATTCTCTATCACCTCGAGATATATATCCATTTTGCAATAGCGATTTCAATTGTCAAGTAGTTGGTAGTTGATGTTGTCATGCCCATGAGTTGCGTTTCGAGCACAACCAAACGAACGAACACTCAATTTGCTTTAGAAGAAGGGGCAAAATAATCAATTAAATAAAGTATGATAATACTCCAATTAGTTCATAAAATCTATAATTTTATTTTTAAAAACTACTAAATTATTTATAAAATTTACCAATTTATAAAATATTAAAATTCAACCAAAAATGGTAAGATTTGTTTGAATTTGGATATTTATGTTGTGATTTTTATTCTTTACAAAAGTTTCTAATTTTTTAACAAAAGTTACAAACAATGTAAATAAAATTACCAAATTTGTTACTAAACTTACAATTTTGCAAATTGGTTAAAACTGAGATAAAAATGGTAAAATTAGAATTTAATGTGATAAATTTCATTTTTAAATAGTAAGTTTTATTTTTAACACATTTACCATTATTATAAAATAAATTACTATTTTTGTCATGAAATTCGCCATTATTGCATCTAAATTTACTATAGAATATATTATAATATAAATATTCATGATAAAAATAGTAAGTTTCAAATTAAAAATGGTAAGATTATAAAATAAAGTAATAATATTCAACATTTACTAGTTATTTATTAAAATTTACCAAAATTGGTTTTAAATTTTACCATTAAAAATACCAAACTTACTAATCATAATAAATTATGGTCAACAAGCATAGTTTGACAAAGTAACCGGTCACTTGACTGGGGTGACACGACAATCTCTTATTCGTCCATGTCATTTAGTTAATTTTTTTAAAAAATAAAAACCTGAAATATACTACTGCATGTAATTTTTTTCACATGTCAATTATTTATTGATTTATCTCTAATGTTTATGTGCCGAAAATTTAATTTTTCTGCGACACAACACATCTCATATACATATAGTTACATATAGTTAGGGCATGTAAATTTTTCGATCCCATTAAGATTTCAGAATCCTTCAAGAAGGCAATTGGGAGGAGAAGTGCATGACATCAAGTGAAAGAAACTCCACAGAATCATAATACAATTCCCAATTATACCCATGTTTTTAGTGCTGAAAATTCAATATTAACTAGCTCAAGTTTATTATTTATAGAGTTTGGGTGAATTTTTTTCTTTAAGGTATCTTTGGAGGTTAAAGTTAGGCCAGCAATTTATTTTTTTTGAACATAGCATCAGAGTCACATAATTCAATATTAGATCACCACAAGATGTTTAGTCCTGCAAACTTCATGATTACGGTCGCTCCATATAAGTGTTAGGGATACATTGAGAATCTCAACCCTTATTCAATATTTTCACACTCCAATTGTCTAATCTTGCAAACTTCACTTGCCTAAGAATTTATGTTGAAAATCCTACATTTAACGATCTAGTGAGAAAATATATTCATTATAAGGCTTTAGACAATCTTTGGTTTGAGATAGAATCAAATTCATTTTTCAACATTTAGTTCTCATTCATAGAGATTTAAAAACAACTCCAATCCTTTATTTATTTCGGTGGGTTTGCATAAAGTCGACATTAATTGACGATTATACTCCAAAATCGACAAGTAGGCTTAAACTTATTTGGCTTCACCTTGAATTCTCTAATTAAACTTGCACAAAGGAAAGTCGAATTCGAGTCATTTAGAAAGCAATTTAATGTTGCATTTGTCCTGATTTATCTAGTTCAAGACTTGCATAAAATCATAAATTCGAGTCCCTCAAGGAGTAATTTAATGTTATATTTGCCAGATTTCTTCAACCGAATCAATCATATTATTATACTCTCAGTCAGACACGTGACCAATATATATATATATATATATATATATATATATATATATATATATATATATAAAAATAGTCTTTTCTACACTAACTACCAATTATATCCCGTATTAAATAAATTAATAGGTAAAAAGTGTCCACGCCCCCTAAATTATCTCGGATTTTGATTTTTGACCCTCAATTAAAAAACGTTAAGTACTTGACCCTAAACTTTCATGAAGTATCAATGCTTCCCCTTCCATCCAATTTCTCCGTTAAATAATAACGGAATGTGCCCATTTGACACACACATGATAAAAATAGGGGCATATTGGGCAAAAATAAATTAACCATAAAAAAAAAAATTAGAAAATTGAGGTTAGCCATAAATCTCTCCCTAATTTCTTCTTTATTTCATGTCTAGTGAAATCTCACTTCTTTTTGAAATGAAAATCTTGCAAATTCTCCAGTAACAGCTTAAGCATTTTTTTTTTTAGTTGCTAAATAACTTAAGGATGCTTCAATGAAATTATGTTAAACTCCATGAAAGCTGTAACTAATTATATTGAGTTTTTTAACTTAGTTTTGAGCAAAAAAAGATATTAATGTCATCGTATCCCATAACAACCTAAGCATGACTTTTATAAAAAAAAAATTATCAGAAATTGAAAATACTATTTACTCATTTATCAAGATTTCTTGAATCAATTTTCAATGGGAGATCACATTTTCTTTTCAAGGATTTAGGATTTTTTTAATTTTAGGATGTTAAAAAAATTAGGGAGGGTTCAAAAGATTTGGGAGGGTTTTCCATTTTCTAATGAATTTTTTTAAAGATTAATTTATTTTTGTCAAATTTGCCCCATTTTTATCATGTGAGTGTCACATAGGTACATTCCGTTATTATTTAATGGAGAAATTGGATGGAAGGGGAACCATTGATACTTTAAAAAAGTCCAAGGGTCAAGCAATTGACGTTTTTTAGTTGAGGGTCAAAAATTAAAATTCGAGATAATTTAGAGGGTATGGACACTTTTTACCCTAAATTAATTGATAACGTTGAGCAAAATAGCATTACTCTTATTAATATTAATATAGTTATTCATCTCATGTTTTACATATAAAAAACATAGCCTACTTTATACGTTCTCCAACAAGATCTAGGAATAGACCCCAAAAAAAAACGCTACAACAATTCACAATCACGTCTTCGTCGCCATTCTTGGACATCCATAGCGTGAAAATGCCTAATTTGATCATGTGATTCGTTGAGCAGCAATTTACAAAATCATGAGCGTATTAGCGACCTCAAACATTTTCGCTAGAAAAAAAAATGAAAAGCCGAGGAGGATTGGCCCAGATCTGATCTGAGTTGATATGGTAACTTCAAGAACAAGTAGTAATACTCAGGGACGAAGCTATGGGCGGGGTGGCAGTCGCCCCAGAGATTTTTAAAAATATTATTAGATATAGTAAATTTTATATGTAGTTCGGAATATTTTATCAAATTCGCTCCCAATAATTTTTTTGCAGTTTTTATATGTAGTTCGGCATACTGTTACAGTTTTTCACTCCTTCAACGACAAATTTCTGGTTTAGTCCCCGGTAATACTCACTCCGTGAAGTTTTGAATGCTGAGGAAGTTAAATATGAACCTGGACACGACTTATCTCTTCTCTCCATGAGGACGGCCAATTTTCCTCTGTGAGAGCAGATGCAGCACTGAGAGAGGGCAGCTCTGAGGGAGAAGATGCAGCAGGAGCAAGGGAGGACAGCTCCGAGGGAGAAGGCTTAGGGGCCATTTATTGACTAATTTACTCATACATCATTTTCTTTCTATATTAAGTTTGGCAAATAATCGTCTGTACCTATGTATTTTCTCATTCTTGTGTCCAACCACTCACAATTCACTATGTGTGTATATTGTGAGTGGTTGAACACATGAACGAGATCATACACGGGTACAGACGATTTTCACCCATTAATTTTGGTCAAAATGCATAGTTCTCATACACCTCTCTATTAATTTATTTGTTCTTTGGAGTATTAATTAGGGGTATTTTAGTCATTTTGATTAGTATCTTTAATTTGTCTGAAAACCCTCCTAAAATGACTTATATTTTGAATTGAATGGAGTAGCTATTTAAGAACAACTATAGACTTATTTCACAACCGTTAAATAAAAAGTCAAATGTCGAAAATTGTATCCGCACGGATCTAATAAAAGTAAAATGTCAGCTACAAGCCTACAACTAAGCTATTTACTCATATCACAAATAACTATATTTGGAAAGATCAAAAGTTATCACAAGTTGTCATCTAATAAACCACTGGTATAAGGAACTCCCGTGGTCTGCAACCACTCATCCCCTTGTATAAAGGCACCAACGCTGAACATAGTTGCTTCATTTGAATCCATATTCACATGGTTACCGGGCCAAGAAACCCTGTTTCCGGTCGTCGAACCGGGCCCGGAATTTTTATATTCACCATAGTACAATGTATTAAGTGCATAATCTCCGGACCATGAAATCCAACCCGCCGGATCAATCAAACTATCCATATTTGATTGCATATAAACGGTTCGTGAAAATTCCTTCCATGGCCTTCCTAGATATGTTTTAGTTATCTTGTTACTTGAAGCCAAATCTGGGGCAGCCTTAATTGTGCAATTATGGATTGAAATACCCGTATTTTGATTCGGATCATTTCTTCCTTGCGCTGTAATCGAATTAAATTGACCATTCATTGGTAGACGGGGATACAAATTGCAGTTCTGGAAAACTGCAGCTGCATTTCCGAATATAAAGTCTACAGTACCATAAAGCGTCGCATTCTCTGTAAAATTGTCGCATAGAATGTGTGTATAAGGTGTCTTGATATGCTTCAAAGCTGCATTTATAAAATACCGAAAGATCTGCACTGTTTCGAACAGCCACGGCTTGGTGCTTTATTGCTCCTGCTGTGTTCTGGAAAGTCATATTTACTGCCACGAATCCTCTTCCCTGCACAGCTGTGCAATAATTTAGATGTTCAGTTATGGCGATTATTTGATTTTAAATATGTTTTCTAAATAATGAAAAAAGAAAATACTTGGGGGGATAAGAGTATCACTAACTAATTGTCAATTACTTGTTGGGGGACAGGTGATTTAAAAGAAACATAATACACCATGCTGATGAACACAAATTAATTGTTGAATTTGCAAATCAGTTTTGCCTCTTATAACAAGCAAGAGATACATCCCTTCTAATTCTAATTACTCATTTCTTCCCAAATTAAATATCTAATTTTTAATATGAAAAAAAATAGATATTCAATTTAATTTAGGAGTTAAATTTATAAGTCGGGCACATATCAATCGGGCTTAACTTAGAGCAGTAGGTAAACGAGCTTGCTAATTCTAAAAGTGAAGTCACGTGTTTGTACTCTTACTTGTAACGTTACGTTGAAATAGTTATAAACCTTCCGCACAGAGTGACAAAGGAAAATAGGGACATCAAACCTAAAATCTTTCAATCTATACTTATAAAAACTTTTTTATTGTTCGACTTTATACAACCTTAAACATCTATACTTATATAAGATTAGAAGAATTGAAGCAAAATTAGTTAAAACATAGAATATCATGCTTACCAAATGTAGCCGAATTATATGTAGTCCAACCATCAACTACACTTCTGTCACCAGTCAATATTGTCTTGCTAATTCCATCTCCAACCATCATAATATACTTTTTCTTACTAGAAATAGTAACAGTTTCTTTATAAACTCCAGCAACCACCCTTATCATGAAGTATCCATTGCCCGGATCAGCATTATTAGGAGCTGCAGCAACTGCATCACTAATCGTGGTGAAGTCTCCGCTTCCATCTTGATTTACAACAACCGTTTTGCTCGCCTTTACGCCTCCCTTTTCAACATCATGAAGAATTTTTCTTCCATGAATAATGTTAATTGAGAACTTCCATTCTTTAGACCTTGATGATTCCGCGGGACGATCCCAACCTTTCAAGAAAAGGGCTAAAGAAACCCTATAATGTTTGGTTTCTTTTGTTAATGGAGCAAGAAGAACATCTTGAAGAGATGAAAGGGAAGATGTTTCATTAAGACCATCCAAACATGTTTCAAGATTTGTTAAGGTTGCACTAAGTGTGGTTTGAACATATTCATGTGTCGGATTGGAAAGGGAAGTTTTTGAACCAATAGATTCAATGGTGTTAGATATAAATTCTTCATTTAAGTTCGAAAGAATTTGGCAATCTTCAAGTGCACGAATTGTACGTTCTTTATAGGCAAATCGTTGACTCAAGCGATGGTCAACTGATTTTTTAAAACTATTAGTACCTAATAAGGATTGACGAATTGAGAAGCTATAATAATCGTGAATCGAGGCAGATTTGTTAATAGCTAGATTCAATTGGCAAAACTTAGGGAAAGGAGTATCGTTGCAAATGGTATTTTGGGGAATTAGGGTTTTGTCGTCCCGGTCATGAAATATTGATCCATGAGAATGAGATGAAATGAAAAAAGAAAGTATGAGAAATTGAAACAACATGTAAGTTTTTGTCACCATTGTGTTTTGGGCTAATGGCAATGAAAACATATATAATCAAGGCAGTAGAATTACCTACAGGTTTAGCTTCAAGAATGAATAAATAGAGTATAATTAGTTCAGCGATAAGTTTTAAGTTTGATTCATATATAGATGAATATATTAAGTAGAGCAATTTAACTGAGACCCGACAAATGTATGAATATATTTAAATTTACCACAGAAATTGTGTGTTACAACTTCAATAGACTTTGACTAGTATAGAATTCTATGCTAAAATTGTTGGAAGTTTCCATCCTTATTAGTTGCTAAAAGTTGTTGTATTTTTTAACCATTGAAACCTTCGGTTGTCGAATGTCCAAAGAACTGGTCAAACTTTATAGTGATCCTAATGAAGCCTCAGAACTTGATCATAAGTTTTGTTGCTAATTAAGGTCTGATAGATCAAAGAAGCAAGTGTCTTTTCTCCATATATAATTGTTAGAAATTGACTTGGGATCACTTTTAACCCTGAAATTATCTCAAGAAGGGAATGATTGTCTAATAGTTTTAAAGAATAAATTTGCTCACAAATTAATTAATGCGAGATTTTCAACACATTCCTTGCGTTTAGGATTGGATATTAAGCTTCAACATCAATGAAGCCCAATATTAAATTAGGTAATCCTGATATCATATTGGAAAATGAACTTGACATATATCCATCCCTTAAATATCTCATCAAGGAGAAGAAGGATTGCTCGAGTCTTATAAATTAAATGCGCATTCTGTAATGTTCTTTGTAATAGTGTAGTATCTACAATTTAAAAATAAAAAAATAATTATGAATAATATTATTCAGACAACCCCTTTATCTTAATGGGCGTCATTAATAACAAGACAAGCTTTGGGCTATTCATATAAATAATTTTCTAAAGCACATTTAGTTGAATCATTATCTATGATTTAAGACTAAAATAAAGAATCGCCTATTTGAATAATGGGCCATTTTTGTGATAGTTTTAATTAGTTAAACCAGCGGAGAACTTGATTTCGGTAGCCGGTAACCAAGAAAGCCCATCAATAAAATGGCCCACAGTAAAGAAGGCAGCCGAAGAAGCATCCTTAATAATATGAAACCCAGCCCATTTAACTCTCCCAGTAAGTGAAGCTCCAGGCCCATAGTTCCTATACTCACCATACCACAAAGTACCCAAAGCAAAATCCCCATACCATTCGAGCCATCCTCTGGGCTGGACCTGAGAACTCATATAAGTATTCATAAATACAGTCCGGGAATATTGCTTCCAGGGCCTGCCTAAATAAGTGGGCCGGGTTGCAAAAATATAACTATCTTGGATCGAAAATCCAGTGCTTTGATTTGGGCTTTTTCTACCTTGGGCCGTAATGGTTACTTTTTGTAGTGGTAATGGTTGTCTAGTGAAGATTTTGCAGTTTTGTAGAACTGCTGCTCCATTCCCAAATATGAAATCTATGGTCCCATAAATGCTGCATTCTCTATAGAATTGCCGGAGAGAATGGGCATAGAGGGTGTCTTGGTAACCTTCCATGCTGCACCGGAAGAAGGCGGATTCATCGGAGTCGACTCGTAGGGCCACGGCTTGGTGATTTCCCGGTCCAGCCGTGTTTCGGAATGTCATGTCTCTTGCTATGAATCCCTTGCCAGAAACAGCTAGAGAAGGATCACAAGGGAAAGAATTAGAAAGAGAAAATGGGAAGAAATGGACATATTTTTTTGGATATATACTAAAAGGGGTAAATTGGCGAAATAAGTACTCAAACATTATGCGTTTGGCGATAATGGTCCCCGTTTTATTTTATTTTTTTTGTTTTTAGAAACATAAACAATTTGCGTTTAGCGAGAATGGTCCTTCCGTCCACAACTGTGACGGAAATAATTAATTTTTTTTTTAAACCCTTCAAGACACCGGGGTTAATTTGGGTAATTCAACAAAAAAACACCACCACCACCACCACCACTACCACTACCACTCGCTGCCACCACCACCACCACTACCAAACCTCCATCTCTACCATCTCCTTCTTTCAAGTAAAACCACCTTCTCCACCCCCACCAAACCCCCATCTCCTTCTTCCAAGTAGAACCACCATCTCCACCCTCCAAACCTTCATCTCTACCCACCAAACATCATCCACCCCTCCTCCTCCACCACCAATCGCTGCCACCACCACCACCACTACCAAACCTCCATCTCCGCCATCTCCTTTTTATTGGGTGAATTCAATAGGGTTTTTTTTGTGAAGATTCTGGGCATGGAGATAAATGGGTAATACAAGGAATTGGTGGTGGAAGGGTGGTGGTGCGGCTGGCGGGGAAGGGTGGTGGAAAGGGAAGGAGAAAGAAGAGAATGAGATGAAGGGAGGGAGGGAGGATGAAGAGGGGGACCATTATCACCAATCGCATATTGTTTGAGTACTTATTTCGCCAATTTCCCAAAAATAAAATAGATTTTTCCCCAAAATACCCTTTAATTTTGCTATTTTTCATTTATTTTTTGGTTGACTAACAGTTGACATTAACTTTGATGGACGGAAGGACCATTCTCGCCAAACACAAATTGTTTATGTTCCTAAAAACAAAAAAAAATAAAATGGGGACCATTATCGCCAAACGCATAATGTTTGAGTACTTATTTCGCCAATTTCCCTACTAAAAGGGGTCAAATTATTTGTCACACTAATCATAGAGCAGGTCAGATTAGTCGTATTTGTAAGATATTAACCTTGTTAAAGTCAGATAGTTCTCCTAAATTTTCCTATAAAATCAAATAGGATATTCAATTCGAGACGAGACGGAGGAAGTATTAGCTTACCCACAGTAGGTGTTCTGAAAGTAGTCCATCCCTGCATGAAATTCCGGTTACCGGTAACAATGGTGGCTCCAATTCCATCTCCAACCAGCATGACATTGGTCTTCTTCTTCTTCAAGTCAATGTTTTCATGGTAAACTCCCTTCTTAACATATATAACATACTTCCTCTTACTATAACTTGGAGCCTCATATATTGCTTCACCTATAGACCTATAATGTCCACTCCCATCTAAAGCCACAACTGCATCAAATCTCACTCCATTTGGCCTTGAAACAACAAGTTCTTGGTCACCTTCACTCATCCATTTTGGGAAATCCTTATTTTCATACACAAAATTATTGTTCTTTATTGGAGGCTTAAAAGGGAGACTATGCAATTGAACATATAAACTCAAAACATTACTAATAAGTTGAGTAACTTGTGTTAAACTTCCTCTAATGAACCTTTCAAGGCGTCGGTCCGTTCCCTCGAACCCTTCAAGGCAAGTATCTTGATTGCTAAGGGCAGCACTTAGCCAAGCCTTGAGGTTTCCTTCATAATGGAAGTCCTTGAAACCGGCTCGGATCTTGTTCATTTCCATTAAAGACCAAGCCAGCTCAGAAACCGAGAAATCGAGGAGTTCTTTGCAGTCTTCGATGGCGAATTGCTCTCGAGAACTCATGGATAAGGTGCTGAACTTTGTGAATGCATCAATGGCTTGTTTCGCCTCGTCGAGGGTGTTTCTGAGGGCTGCTTTGAGGATTGAGTTGGGGTTCTTATGGCCTCCATTTTCGATTCTCGAATGCAGGTTTAGGAGGCATGAGCTTTGGTTATTGACATTTTGACAAGCTTGAATCATTATGGCTTGAATATTCAGGTTTTGATCTTCATTATTCTGGGAAATGGTTTCTTGGGAGAGCACTATAGAGGAAAGTAAGGAAAGTGAAAGGATGAAAAGGAGAAGAAATTTGGTAAATGCTGCCATTGATTTACTGTGGTAATGCATGATCAAGAATAAGGTTAAAAAATGGCAGCATAGCAATTCTCATATCTATATGAGAGATTTACAAAGGTTGTTTGAAATGAGGGAGAAGGTATCAAAAAAATTCCAAGAATGGTAAAGGGGTAAAGTATGCTTTTTCCCCCTCAACAGAGGTTAAGTTATTCTTTCTTGCATGTAATGGATACAAAATTCCTCAAATGCCTGCTCCAAATGGAAATGCTAATTAAGATGGCTTTCTTTCTTCTTCCCTTTATTTATTATTAAAAAAAAACACATATAATTACTCTTTGTTTAATGAAAGTGCGTGTTAGGTAAAATCTTATCTGATGCGATAACTCATATTCACACGAGAAAATTAACTCCACTACACGAATCTTATGCAACAGACTCATTTTTCTAAGAAAGGTTTGAACATGCGGAGATCAGATATTCGTTGCTTCATGCTTGATCTTCCAAAAGGTATATTTCCCTATATATAGTACAAAGAACAAACTCTGTATCTTTTGCCATATGAACACAACAATTCATTTAACGTGCTCTTTAAGGAAACCACATAAATTGCTTGCTAAGGTAGAATCCCATGAAGCATGAAAAATGAAAATGTTAATTATACTTTCATCACATTACATTCCATGAGAAATGCAGAATACGGGTTTCTGGAATTTTAAACAGAAGAATCTGGAAATGTTACAAACGCGAAATCAGTTCAAGAACATCATAATTCACATCACAAACTGATTATGAAATGGTTTTCGACTGAAGCAAGAGATAAAACGGCAAGAGTACCTGATTCTTGAGGACGGCCCTTCCTTGTACTCTAATCCCACCTAATCCTGCAGCCCCTTGTTCCAAGAAACTCGATGATTTCTTGCGATAGTAGTGATCTAAATGAAGCAAGCAACTTGACCTTTTTGAGACGACCACAGCTTGTCCTAAGAGCAAGCTCAAGCCCGTTCACTGATACGTTCACGATGTTCACTAACTTCACATCCTGCAGGCGCGTCAAATTCCCCATTACCATGCATAGCCCCACATCAGATATTGCACAATCGCTCAAGTTAATCTGCAACCAACGTCTTGCTTTAGTAAAATAGAGTGCAAGAGGATAACTCTGAATCAAAAAATACATTCTAAAATTTTAAAAGAATAAAAGAAACGAGTAGATAAATTCGTTTCAGTAACAGAAAACATTTTTTCCAATTAAGGGATCTTGATTGATTCCAGGTAAGATAGTGATGACTTTATATGGCAATCCATAATTGAGATCTCTTACCTGGTGCAAATTTTTTGAATAGTGGGCAAGAGCCCAAAACCCCGAATCATTTATGTTCTCACAATGTTTAAGATCCAATTCTGTAAGTCTCGTGCATCCAACTGCCAATGCCGTCAAACCTGCACCTGATACATTCATCAGTCCCCGCATTTCCAGATCAGAAAGAACCTCCAGATGAGCGAGCCATTTCATCCCTCTGTCAGTAACTTGGGTACAGTAAGACATGTTTAGCTTCTTCAGCTTCTTACATCCCATTGCTAATGCAGCCAAACCATCATCACCAACTCCTGTACACCTGTGGCTAGTATTTAGAAAGTTCTTAATAAACTTAAATAATGAAATGTAACCTCCGCATATATGCTAATAAAAGATCCCGAAATCAATTACCTGTACAGATCAATTTCACGCATCTCGGCACAGTTGGAAGCAATGTAGGACAATCCTTTGCCTGAGATGTTAGAACATAGCCCCAATTTTAAGCATGAAAGCTTTGAACACTTGGATAAATAGCTGAGACCTGAAAAACATGGAGGAAACATAAGATCAACAAACTGTCTTATCATTTAATTGCGCTAAAAATCATTCTTAATGGGAAGAAAAAAGAAGCAAAAGTATCAGCAACTATGTGGTCATGAAATTTATGAACATTAAACAGAAAAAGACATCTCAGATAAGTAAAAATAGGATATGGGCTAAAGGTCTAAATAGTTCAAAGAGTTACCTATGTCATCAACTCCAGAACAATCTGTGAGATCAAGCTCCTCAAGTAAGAAACAGAATAACCCAAGAGAATAAAAACACTTCTGTGTCAACAAATTACAACATTCTAACTTCAGGCAAACAAGACTCTCACAAGTTTCTGCTATTGCAGTTACTGCCAAGTCTGTGATGTCACTGCAGCATGTCAAATTCAGCGTTTTCAAATTTGTGCAGCCAGAAACTAGCTGAAGTATGTCTTTGTCAGTCACCCCTTTGCATTTTCCAAGCCCAATTTCGACCAGAAACTTGCAACTTTTGCTGATAATTCGGAAGCAGGAATGAACAATCCGTGCCCCATCCAGTGTTAGTATTTTCAGATTCTTCAAGTCCATCAAGTGGCACACAGAGTTCACGTGAAGCTCCTGTGCATCAAAATCAGAAATTTTACAGCTCAGTTTACAAACCAAAGAGCTCCGTAACAACGTAAGGCAAGTTTAAAGCAGAAATCTACTCACAGAAAAACAGTAGCTGGCATGAAGCTGTAGCATGTTACCATGCCCTTTCATAATTGAAATTAATGCAGACGAGTTCAATGTGTCACACCTTGATATGTCCAACACCTGCAAAACACACAAAATTACTTACGAATCAAACCATGCTGGCAGTTTTATTTACTGGTTTAGAGAACGTGTTTATTTACTAATAAACCATAGTTATTTTGTCAGAGATTTTCACATTACACATGGTAAACGGAAGACGATTAGAGAAGGTTCTCTTGGCAATTCTTGGGGCATGAGGAGTGTAGACTAGAATGTCGTTGCTTGTAGACATCAGGTCCGTGCAAGCAGTATTTTAGCATTACAAACCAAAGCTAATACATTTCCAATGCAATGCAATCTAAGTGTGGCTCCTTTATCAAGGTAAGTTGATCATATGTAGACTGTAGACGGCTTGGTGTTGCACGTAAAGCTTCAGGCCCACTCAATCACCTCATGTGCTTTAACTTTCCCTTCATAGTGTCAAACTAGTTGTTGTGCCGAAAATTTTAGTAGCTCTTTAAATTCGCAATTTTGACCGTGAGATGAGAATATTTGAATGCCAAAAGGAAATTATGGAAACTAAAAGAAAAACAAGAAATAATGAAAAGGGGCCAGAAATAGCTATTTCTTACATAGTTGAATGCCTCAATTCAACATGTGAAACAACTATCAATTGGCATTATATTGATGATTTGGAAAGTCCATGATATAAAATTTATCAGTCCATTACCTACAAATCTTTTCTGCAGTTGCTTAGGATTTCGTTCTCATTACCATTACATTGATCAATCAGGTTTCATATCAAATGCAAATATTTCACTTCTGTCCCATTTCTTCCATCACAAACAATTTACTTTTCCAAAAATCAAGAAAAATATTATCAATCATAAACACAATCCAAGTAACAAGGGATAACGCTGGCATCATATTTCTTAGGTCATTTTTAAGAATGAACACTGATAAATGAATATGGCAACATTTGTGGAGAGAACGAACACATAAAGTAAGAGGATTCAGAAGATATAAAAAGCTCATAATCAACTCCAAATACCATTATTTAACATTGCACTCTTCACTAACTAACCTGCAGTAAAGGGCATCCATTTCCAAGATAATGCATCCCTACATCATCAACAAGGCCACACCCCACCATTACTAATACTTCCAACTTCTCCATCCTTGAAATTGAACGGAGAGACTCATTTGTTACCTATCAAAGACGCGCTAAATCAGTAACAAAAATCCATACTTGTCGAGGAATTTGGTTTCAAATTAAACTCAATCCACTAATATCCTGAATGTCTTTCGTTCCAAATTGACCCCTATTCTAATAGTAAAATACTACCTACATTACATAATACTCCATCCATTCTATAATATAAGACATGAAGCGAAGATTAAGAAAACAAAGGGTGTTATTTAATCAAAAAATCAGTATTACTCTCTTAAATATAATCAGTGGTATACAAATCCTATTTAAAAGAGTAATAACATATTTTGGCTAAGTAAGATATTTTTTGTTTCTTAATTAACGATACATGTTCTAAATGCTTTATATTATGGAATTGAGGTAGTACATTGTCCGGACAAAATTACACAATAAATGAAGAGGCCCAGCCCCAAAACCCCAACTCTCACTGCATGCAATTACTTTCCCAATATGGAAATACACAAACACGTAAAAAAAAATGTGACATTACCTTTAAATAAGAGATATCAAGATGCTTCAAATTCAAACATTTCTTAGACAAAAGATGAATACCAATATCACTAATCTCAAAGCACCACCTCAAACTCAGCCTCTCAAGTTTTCCACATCCAACAGCAACCTTAGCCAACCCAACATCAGTAACACCTAGGCACTTATCAAACCTCAAATCCAACAAACCAGCAACCATTGACAGCGCAGCAGCCTCCACGTCACCAAAAGCGCAAGAATACGACACGTCAGCCGCCTCCAGAGACAAACAGGCCTTAACCAACATCTCCAGCCCACTAAATTTCAGCCCACATGACCTTCTCAACACCACTCTCCTCAACCTCAAAGCCCAACTCGGAGCAGACGACCCATTATTATTATTATTATAAAAAAGCCCGGAAACTGCCACGTCATCAAGTCGGGGACATACGGATAAGTCCAAAGTGGTGATGAAAGGGAAGTTTGAGAGAAGTGTCGGAAGAAACTCGAGGCGGAGGACTTTAAGGTGGGTCCTACAGAGCGAGTCGACCCGGTAAAATGCTTTGCAGGTGATCCGGAATGATTTCCGGTCAGATTCGTCGGGGATTAAAGTATATATTCGGAATAAGAGGTCTTCGGAGAGGAGTAATGAAATGTTAGGGGACTCCATTGAAAATAGTGAAGAAAATTAAGGATTAGATTGGGACTCCATTGAAAATAGTGAAGAAAATTAGGGATTAGATTGGGACTCAAGTAGTCTGTTGGTCGAGTTTCTAACTTGTAATTCAGGAAACATGATTAAATTCTGGCAATTTAAAAAATAAAAAATATTTTTTTTATATTTTTAGGTCGGAACGAAGAGAAAAAGGAGGCGGAGATTGAGAAGTGGTTGAAGAGTTGAGGATGATACCGAACGAGAAGAACCGAAGCGTTTCTTCCGAATAATCAGTGATTTCATGATTGAAGCTTTGAAAGTTCGACAAATTATATGAAGTTTTGGTTTTTTTTTGTTCGATGTTTCCGAGTAATTGATTATTAGTCTACGGCGATCGAAAACATTGGAAAGGGATTGGAATTTTTTTGGGTTTACTGTGTGTGAGATTTGGTGTGATAGTGTGTGTGAGATTTGTAAAGGATGGATTGGGAAATAAGTGGTGACTTCTTCTGCCCAGCGGAAGATGATGGCAATTATTGGAAATGAGTAATGTAGTCAAATCTGGACCGCATGATCCAATGAATCCGGTCCATATCAGAAGTGTTCCAAAATTTTGGCTTATTTCATAAATCGCCTTATTTTTATAAATTTAAAGATGCTTTATATCAAAATAAACTATTATTTAAAGTAATCATTAGTACTAAGTTCATACATGTATAAAAATATTACAAGTACTTAGACATATATATACACCAATCAAATTTTGTGCATTTATATATAAATTTCTTACGTTTTCCAACACAATTTCTTAAATTATGTCATACATCTCACTCACATAAAATTCATTTTTTCAATTTATCAAAAGAAAATTGCTCAAACAAAAAACAGTTCAAATACATATGAACTAACAAAAGGAAGTGGACTGGGTTCTCCTATGGAAAGTAAAGGAGAAAGTTTCGAATAATTTATGACGCATTTTATGTAAGATTATAACTGAATTAATCGGTTAAATAAATTAATACTAATAAAAAAATACACATGAACTAGATCACAGCGCGTTAGTTCTAACAAGTGAGAATCCTAGGTATCATTATCTCAAATTAACCAAAATAATCTCGTGAGCGAGTGGTATATTAGACATTAACCAATGGGCAGCTGGAAGGAGAATAAAGAAGGGTTTTGCATTAGACTAACCATGGTTTAGCATAATGGTCATACCATGGCAGTCAAAAAAATTGGGGGAAATATTTTTGTCCAGAACGGAGGCCAAGATGGAAGTCCAACTTCCGTTTTGGGCTGAAGTGGCGTTTCCCAGACGCGCCTTGCCACGTCAGCCCAAGACAGAACGGAAGTCCCACTTCCGTTCTCACCTGCCAGATTTAGAACCCCAATACCTCTTCTTCTCCCTTCACGCGACCCCCTACTTAGCAAAAATATTCCTAAGGAAACACCCCCTCCCCCCCCCCCGATGCCGCCTCTCTCCATCCCTCTCGGCGACCGCTGCTACTGTTGCCGCCGCTACTGCTGCCGCCACCAATCTCCACCACCTTGCTCTCAATCTCTCTCTCTCATCTCTCAACTCTCAATTTCAAAGGTATAAACCTTTTTTTTTCTTTGAATTTTTTTGTTTGAATTTAACTTTAAATCTTCAAATTATGTTTATAAATAGTTGTAAATTTATTAATTTAGAGTAATTTGTTCTTTTTTTGAAGTTTTTGTATTTGGGAATTTGTGAATTTAGGGCATTTATGAATTTAGGGCATTTATGAATTTAGAGTTTTTGTGAATTGTTAATTTGTGAATTTATACTTAGAGCATTTTTGTTTTTGGTGATATAACATGAGTTTTTTCTGATAAATTGTATGTTTATTATTGTTTTTTTTTTTTTTTGTATAGATGTCTATTCTTGCTCATATTCTGTCTGGTCCTTATGATGCTAGTGTTTTAAACAAACAGACATCTCATAGATCTTTAAGAATATGAGGCGGGGATGTTCAACTAAACACTTCACTAAAGATTATTAGAAACGACGGTAAGTTTTTTGAAGCGTACCAAAGAGAAACCAACCAGCGATTGATTGACCTGATAAACCAAATAGGATTTGGGGGTTGTTGTAGAATAGGAAAAATGAAGGTAGATCACGCTTTAGTGACTGCATTAGTAGAGAAATGTCGCTCTGAGACCTATATTTTTCACCTACGTTGCGGTGAGGCGACCATTACACTAGAGGACGTAGGATGCCTTCTAGAACTACCTACTAGGGGTCACGTAGTGTCGTGGCATGAGGACTACAATATGACTAAAAATCAGTGGATTGACCCGTGTTCGACCTGCTAGGATTCCGACCCCCACCGAATTCAATTTCGGGAAACACCATCGAACTGTTAGAGGTTTATGCCCACATTAATGTGCCCCTAGGCGATGATACTACTGAGTTGGTGATAGAGCAGAGGGATAGGGCTTTGATTTTCCTCTTGATGTCCACTTTTCTTTTTCCCAATAAGTCGGGGTCCGGGGGAACATGCGTTATCTCCTCACCGTCAGTGATGGTATCCTCGAGCAAGACCAGACTTCTTGGGCTAGCGGTGTCCTTGCACATTTGTACCACCAGATGTGCATCTCTTCACTGTCTGATTTCAAGGACATGGCCGGCTGTTGCTTGCTAATTCAGGTTTGTCTAAATTTTATACAGTTTTTTGTTTAATATGTAATTCGAATATTTAATAATCGATGCCGTTTTTTTACCAGTTGTGGGCGTGGAATTTTTTTGGGTTTACTGTGTGTGGTTCTTGGTGTGAGTGTGTGTGTGTGTGTGAGAGAGATTTGGAAATGATAGAGTGGGAAATAAGTGGTGACTTCTTCTGCAGTTCGGCTCCTGTGCTGAACGGCCTAAATTTCGTACGTGCGGGCCACGATCTGGGCCGTTGATTTCATTTTTCAAGTGAATCGACGGCTGTCATTTAAAAAAGGGGTAAAATGGTACATATGTAATTTTACAAATAAATAATAATAATAATAACAACAAAAAGTAACACGCAACCATCACATCGATTGGGTTACCGAGGAGAGAGAAAAGTTGCGGCTGAACAAGAACACATGTTCTCCTTAAGAGAACACATGTTCTTGTATATTGAGGAGAGAGAAAAATTGCGGCTGAAAAGTGACTTTTCTCTCTCCTCAGTCGCAATTTTTCTCTCTCCTCAATATATACAAGAACATGTGTTCTCTAACGAAGAACGCATTTTCTTCTTAAGAGAACATGTGTTTTTGTATATTGAGGAGAGAGAAAATGTGCGGCTGAAAAGTAACTTTTCTCTCTCCTCAATATACAAAAATATGTGTTCTCTAACGAAAAATATGTGTTTTTGTAGAAATGTAAAAATACTTAAATACCCCTGTTTTGATACAGCCGTTGGATCAAAAAGTACAAAAAATACAAAATCTAACGGCTGACAGGTTGACCCGTATATACTGAATTTTCTTGTTCAGCATAGGAGCCGTGGTGCTTCTTCTGCCCCAGCGGAAGATGATGGCAATTATTGGTTACTTGATAAGCTGATCTGTTCTAGTTTCTATACAAACAAAAAAATGGAAATTGAGAAAATGTAATATTAGGGGAAAATGTGTGTTGTTCACGTGGCATGTACGTGTTTAACGAAATGTCAATGGTAAATTTTTACTGGATCTGAAAGCTTTATAAGGCAAAATAGAGTTAATTAGAAAATATTTCGTCCTCGAAATCACGCTCAAAATTTTGGCTTATTTAATAAATCGCCTTATTTTTTATAAATTTAAAGATGTTTTATATCAAAATAAACTATTATTTAAAATAATCATTAGTACTAAGTTCATAAATGTATAAAAATATTAAGAGTACTTGACATATATATACACCAATCAAGTTTTGTGCATTTATATATAAATTTCTTACGTTTTCCAACACAATTTCTTAAATTATGTCATACATCTCACTCACATAAAATTTATTTTTTCAATTTATCAAAAGAAAATTGCTCAAACAAAAAACAGTTCAAATACATATGAACTAACAAAAGGCAGTGGACTGGGTTCTCCTATGGAAAGTAAAGGAGAAAGTTTCGAAATAATTTATGACGCATTTTATGTAAGATTATAACTGAATTAATCGGGTTAAATAAATTAATACTAATAAAAAAAATACACATGAACTAGATCACAGCGTTAGTTCTAACAAGTGAGAATCCTAAGTATCATTATCTCAAATGAACCAAAATAATCTGGTGAGCGAGTGGTATATTAGGCATTAACCAATGGGCAGCTGGAAGGAGAATGAATTAGTCCGGCTCCTATGCGGAACTTTGAATGGAACAATCTCAGCAGTCGGATGAGATTTTGAACGGTTTAAATCTGGAGAGAGAAAAGTTGCGGCTGACTTAAAAAATAATTAAAAAAACTTTTCTCTCTACAGATCTGAACCGTTAAAAAATCTCATTCGACGGCTAAGAGCGTGTCCCGCATCGTACGGAACAAAAGGTGTCCCGCATAGGAGCCGGGAGCAGAATAAAGAAGGGGGTAGAGGTAGACAGTGGACACGTGGTAGACGAATCATTACACGTCAAAGTCGGGTACGCGTACGAAAGTCGTCCTTTTGTCGTTGATTTATTCTTTTTAAAATCAGCGCTTTCTTTCAGCCATAAGTTCGGCGGGAGCCACTAACGTGCAAATGACCGTACCTATCTTGAATACGTACGTCCTTATGTCACCCAAGGGCCAGGAATCAAATGCCCCTTCCACTATGGAAATATCTGATATGGATCGGGTTCATGTGGTCCAGATTTGGCCACATCTCTCCAGAATGAGGAGAGAGAAGGAAATGCAGTGATGTGACCAAATATGGACCGCTCCGCACGGGGCAAATCTGATCCGCTCTGCCAGTCCTATTTTTTTTTTTTTAAAAAATCATTAATTTTACCATAAAAATCATTAATTTTTTTTTAAATTCATAAAAAATAGAGACTCCAACAAGTATAGTTAATAAATTTTATATTAAATTAATTTTCAAACAAGTACAAATAGTATATTAAAATGAAAATTAAATATAATTAGGCTTAATAATAACAATATTATAATAATATAATATATATATGGGGCAAAACGGGGCGGAGCGGAGCAGATCAAACACAAATACCAAATTCGATTTGCCCCGTTCGCGGGGCGGAGCAGATCTGCTCCGTTTTCTATACGGGGCAGAGCGGATCTGCTCCAAAAGACATTGGGACAGAGCGGATCAACGGATCACGGATCAAATTGTCATCCCTAACGCCATCGATGATTCAACTATTGAAGGGGAAGAAGCAAGAGAACCCATATGAGAGAATTAATTTGTATTAAATGCCGACTGTTTTGGTGTGAGGGGAGAAATAAAAGATTTTCTTCTACACGAGATTTTCTTAAGTGATAAGGACGGTAAATGGGGAGAGAATATTTCATTTAATGCGAAAGTAATAGTTGACTAAGGGAGGACGAATTTGTCAATTGCACAAGTTTTACCTGGAAGGATGAAAACAGCCTTGGCAATATCATTAGCCTTTTTAAAATGTATATATGACCAGAGCAAAAATAAAATCATTTACAAAGATTACTAATAAAATATTGCAATTAATCAGATATATATATATATATATATATATATATTCTGCCAGAAGAATTTCTAAAAATACGTCTTATTTTTCCTAATAGACAATTAGTTTTGATGAATACTGTCAAAATTATATTTCAAGTATAAGACATCTTTTGCTTTGAAAAATATCTTGTAAATATACAACAAAAGATTTACAAGGCCAATACTTAAAAATAATCTCACTAACCATAAAAAGATTAACAATAATGAATGATGGTTGGATCAAATAAGAATCAAAGAGTATAAAATTAAAATAATTGTTAAAATTTAATGTGATACTATACTTTTTTTTATCCAAATTTTTAATCCAATAATCACTACTTGAAAGATTAATTCGCGGCAAACTTGCAAAACCTTATTTTTCTCCATTACCATAAACTGAAATATAAGTGACCATTCGAATGGATTAAAATTCCGCCTCCAGAACTCCAAAATGCTCGTCCAGCCATCGCCTTTTGTGTATTGGACATATTCGAAAAAATATCCTCTACAAGCAAAAGAGATATTTTGAAAGGAAAAAGAAATGAGATAAGTTTTTTTTAAAAAAAAATTAGTTTAAAAGTCATTTCGCTCATAATAATAAAAAAATAAAAAAAATAAAAAAAATCATGCTAAAAGCTTTTGTAGAGTAAAAATATCATTTATTTTAGAGGAATTAGCCTTTTTTTGCCCTCACACTATTTACGAACTTCCGTTTTTGCCCAAATTATATTTTACGAGTGCCAAATCTGCCCAAAATCAGCGGAATCAGGTAACTATATAGCGGAGATGAGGGGTATTATGGTCCGAGCAAAAATAAATTTATAGATAATTCAGAATAACCCAAAACTATCTTATTGAATCAATTGAGTGCATGAATTGTTTTCTCTTTTTTTTCAATTGACCCCTCCCTCTTCTTCTTTATACATTTAGCCCCCTCCCTCTCTTCTTCTTCACCCCTCCTCTTCTTTTTCACCGTCACTCACAACCAGTAGCAATCACCATGCCGCCGCCACCACCTCTCTCTACCTTAACACCACCCCAAAATTACACTATCACCATGGAATCAAAATCCACCAAAATTACAAATCAAGAACAAAAGTAAAGAAATGAAAACCATAGTCCTAATCAGTCCCAATTCTTTCATAAAATCCAAACAAAAGTAAAGAAATGAGATTTTTTCACTTCCCTGCAAAGAACCCATTTACCAATCATCAGTAAAAATGAAGGAAAACAAAAAAAAACCCCCAGATGAAAATTTCATTAAGAAATCCCAAAAATTAAACAAAAAACGAAAACCCGCTTCTAAATTCCTCATCTTGCAGCTTATGAACAACTCAAGTTCACAAACCAAGAATCATCCCACAAACAAAAATTTAAAGAAAAGTCCAAAATCAAACTAAAAAATAAAATAACCTAGTTATCAATTCATCATCTTGCAGCCTCTTATAATCTCAAATTCACAAAATACAGAGATTTGTTTTGGGTATGGGGGCTTACGAGGACTTGCCGGAAACTGGAGTAGGAGCTGGCATTCTTCCTTAGCCGCCAATCTGAATTGAATCCACGTCCGCCGCCGGCAATCTCAGTCTTCGTCAGATGACAACGATGACGAAGGAATTTCCCTACTATTGTTGATTCAAACAAGCATAATTTATGTTGCAGCCAATTGAACTGAAATGCAATCTGAAACTTTGATTCAAAACCCGTGGAGAGATTTTTAGAAAAACCCTAACTGAAATTGCTATTAATGAGCTCATTAAAGCAAACTAGACTTTAAAATGGATATAAATGCTAAGCAATCAGTTGGACTTGATGTTTGGAAGCCCAGTTCACTCATGGAGAATCCGGCGGCGGTAATTCCGAGCAAAACCAGTCCTCACCAATTTTCTCTCTCTCTGAAGTTGTCTTTGTTAATCTGGGATTTTGTGGGTGGGGGTTCCATTTGGTTTTTTTTGTCATTTTTACTGATGATTGGTAAATGGGTTATTTACAGGGAAGTGAACAAAATCTCATTTTCTTTACTTTTGTTTGGATTTTATGAAAGAATTGGAACAAAGAAGGACTATGGTTTTCATTTCTTTACTTTTGTTCTTGATTTTTTTTTATTATTATTATTAGAAATATTGATAAGTAGTGGTGGTGGTGGATCAAATCTGAAATGTGGGTGTGGAATGGAACTGGTGGTGGGGTGGTGGGGAGGTTGATGAAGAAGAGAGATTGTAAGAAAGGGGTCAATTGAATAAATGAAAATAATTTAGACACTCAATTGATACAATAAACTAGTTTTGAGTGTTATTTAGAATTAATTATAATTTTATCTTTGTTTTGACTAAATTACCCCTCATCGCCACTGTATAGTTACCGAATTCCGCCGATTTTGGGCAGATTTGGCACCCGTAAATAGTTCACAGGCAAAACAGGATCACAAAATATAATTTGGGCAAAAATGGAAGTTCGTAAATAGTGCTAGGGCAAAAAAGGCTAATTCCTCTTTATTTTACCAATTTTACTCCTGTTAATAGAGTTCACGTGATTGGCACATGCTTTTAGCCTGCCGAAAGCTACCATTCCATTCTTGTGGTTAAAAAGACCATTTTATCCAATCCCAAAGACATTGAGGATAAAAAATTAAAAAAAACAAAAAAACCAACAAAGGAAAATAGAAGCCACATCAGTTAACCAACCAGTTGAAACTATCAAAGCATCAATCTAACAAATGCATTTCCCTTTGCTCTCTTTCCTATGCAAATATGCCCTTCTTATACAACTTATCTCCACCTTCAGCAGGTGAATAATTCAAGTTCATAGCCGATGGCCGCGCCACCATATTATCTGTTGTTTGTGAAGTCATAACAGTCCCAGCATTCCAATACCAAGGATGAAGGTAAGGAGAAGAAACAGAACTATCATATGAAGAAGGATGAAGTATAACTGATCCCCAATCTCTTTCTCCAACCTTGGCTTCTCTTATCCTTCTCCTCACTAACAAGTTTCCGATGTCCTCTTTTCGTGTCTCTGATATACTTCTTAATATGGAAATGCATAGAAGAAGTACTAATACTGCATCTTCTTCAGGCATTACCTCTACTGTTAATATCTTCCAGTTTAGAAGTGCCGTGGCCTTTCCGTTGGGGTTATCGTCCGAGAACCTTATTAGCGTTAGAAATCCATCTTCAAAACCATTAGCTTCTTTGCCTATTGTGTCTAAACAAGAGGTCCCGACTTGATACTGCGTTTTCCGGCCTTTCAGCAACCTTACCTACAGATACAATTTGTAATTAGTGAAAGTGTTCATTACAATAAATAATTATAGTATTTATTTATAATTTTTCGCAACGACTGCACTAGTGACTAACTTTTAGTTCGGCCCTCTAAGTTAAAATCATGATCCCTAAAGGTTTAGTTCTACGTTTTTTGGGAAAATGCGACACCATGGAACATACCATATTTTCGGCTGATTCCTTGCTTTTAACTACAAAATTCAGTCCCTAAATAGATGCTGATGAACCACACCGTATTAGTAGTTCATCTCCGGTTGAGAAGCTCCATGAAGCTTGCCACCCCTCAGGTGGTTCTCTAGGTGTTGCAGTCCCTACAACTTTTTCTGCACTAGATAACAATTGCATAACAATAAGGACAAAGGACGGGGAATAGTGAACAATCACGAGAACTCAAAGAAAAGCCTGAAATGAGAGGAATTGACTAAAAAAGATTAAAAGAGATAATACTTCAATTTTATCTAATCGATCATGAAATCCATGTACATACCAGGAGCTCTGCCAATTGAACTAGCAACATAAGACCAGGAACCTTCGTGTATCTCTATGATCCTGTCCTCCCATTTCACAGCTGAAGGAGTTTCACCGCCACTCCTCCAAAACCCGCCTCCCATTCTATAAATTTTATCGAAAGGGTTCAGATGAGGCAACACTAGACAATCAAAGTAAAGGTCGCAACTAAAAGAAATGTTTGTTACCTCATCCGAATAACAAAACATTCCCTGCCTGCATGATCAAGGACTGTGCGAGACAACCACCGACCTTCTTGGGGCCGATATTGGTTCATTCTCAGTATAATATCTGATATCATTGCACCTGAATCATCCGTAACACGATCTGGGACGCATTTTAGCAAGTATGGTGCTTGAACAGGTGGAGTAATTGAAGCATCTGCCCTCACTTCTCGGCCAATTTCTTTGGAAAAAGTGAGAGAGGGTGCACGTAAGAGATCGTTCCAAAGAAATGTAACACTATCTTGCAATGTGCTTCCTTTAATGAAGCGGTTACCATATCGACGAAGTTCAACTATCACCCCTTTTGTCCCGAATTCACAGTAGAGATGCCAAGCTTTTCTCCAAGATTTTGATTTAAAATTTAGTATTGGTTTGTCCAATTTGAGTTCCCTATGACATCGCATAACTTGGAGGTGGAGAAACTCGTTTGAAAGGTCTTTATCTATTACCCTGGAATTACATAACTTCACTGATACACAGAACTGCATCACAAAATCATGTACCAGTAAAATGGTAGGGAAGTTATTTCGCGTCCTACTGAAAAACCTCCCCTTGTGACCCTCCCCACACAAAAGAAAATTAAAAGATAAATCAAATATGAGGAATAAAGATCTCAACATGACATGTCATTATGCCTCGATCTTTTCACACGACCAATGATTTACAAGTAATATTCTACCTAAAATTGTTTAATCATGCAAAATATTTTAAGAGAAAAGCACATTATGCGGCTTATGATGTGAGAAGATATTGTTAGGTTGTGCAAGAAACTTTTCTGATGTAAGAAAAACGTTTTCGTGCAATTGGAAAATGTATACATACATAATTGAGAAACGAAAAGACATTGCTGGTGAACTATATCAACTAGAAACTATATTTAAATGAAAGCAAATTTACAGCACAAACGACCTTCGCAGGACAAAATATGCAAACAAACTTAACAGCAAACTAGATAAGAGGCAGCATTAGGGAATGAAATGACCTGACCTCGAGTAAAAACCTCGGAGCCAAGGATTTGTATCTCGTGTTAACATCGGTATCTGAAACGTCCCAATAAAAGGGAGGTTTTGCATTAACAGACCTTCCAACTGCTGCACCTCCTGTTTTTTCATATGGTTTATCAAAAAATTCCTCCCACATTTTCTTTGTTTCTTCCACATCTTCTTCCTTAACAGCATCCCATATTCCAGATACCTTTCCCGTGTGCTCTTCTAGGTCTTCAATATCAGTAGAATATATGGTAGGGTAGCTCTAACAAATAAAATTTATTTAGCAAAAAAAAAAAAAAAAAACTCTAACAAATAAAATGAAAAAAGAAAACTAGATAAGAGAACTTCCATTAATGCAGAATCTTTAGAAAAAAAGGGTTCAGACAAGGCAATCTTAAACGACCCCAAATTAATTAAATAATCTTGCATAAGATATTAGGACAAACACATACCTAAGAATTGTGACTATACCATGACAAAGATATTACTAATATAATAAGGACCACATGTGCTATCAAGATTAGGACTGTGGTTCATGGTATACTTTTATAAGCAGGAAAATGTTTCTTGGTCACACTTTTATTGTGGGGGGGGAGGGGGGGGGAACATGGTCCAGGGCCAACAGTCTAAGATTAAATGAAATTAACATTAGGAAAAAATTTTAGTAAATGAAATGAAATTAACATAGGAAAATTATCAGTAAGATTAAGAAGAATAAAGAGAGGATTTTACCTTATGGGTAACCCACATTAGAAGAACATCTGAAGTAGGTACCACACAAGAGGGGTTATCAGAAACTCTGGTGATCATATACAGAAAGGCCTTATATCTCTGTTTTGCTGCTATCAAATATACAACTTCTGACCTAAATGGTTCATCAAATTTGCTATACAAAAATCTTTGCTTTGAAACTTCATCCAACAAATCTTCATTGATTACAAATGGGTTTTCCAAATTAAGATCGGATTCATCCCCAAAAGGCTCAGAAGGGTATTTATATTCCCAAATTTCTTTGCATTTATTCAATGCATATTCTTCATTTTCTTCATCAAATATGGCTGCTTTCCCTATTAATTTTGAGAATCTTGATTCACAATATCTCCTGTAACTCACCTGAAGAAATCAGGAAAAAAAAGATGAATTTTTTTCTCCAAAAAGAGTGAACTTTTTTTTAGAAAGTATGGAAGAAATGAGAAAATAAAGCAATTTAAAAAACAAAGAAAAGCACATATGAAGTTTCAAATTATAATAATGCTTACATGATTTAATGTGTGACAGTACCAAACCCATTCAATATCAAGAGGAGGAAGAATCATTGGAGGCTTTGGGCCTATTGTAAGATCTGCAATTAATGGCATCCATAGCTGATCATATCTGCAGATTAAATCATTAACTTCAATACCAACAACCTTAAAGACCACTTAGCTAAGAAAGTCTAAACTAGCGCAGTTAAAATTAGAAAAAGAACCTTAGAGAGCATGAAATTAAGGAAGAAAATGACCTTCTAATGGATTCAAGAAGAGTGTGTTTTTGGTGAAGCCAATCAGAATCAGAAACAAGTTTCAAGAACCCAAGATTTCTTCTTGTAGCAGAAACAAGATCCAGAGTTATTCCCAGTGTTTCTTGATCTTGTTGTGATGATATCTCACTGAGACTTCTGATTGAATTTGAACCAACTTCATCTGAACCTGACATTTTTTTCCTTTCTTCAATTTCAACAAGTTTATATCATCAAAAAAATACTTTAAAAAAACAAGGCTTATATAAAGCATGTAAAATACTTCAGCAAAATGCAGACATCACATGTAGGCTCGCACATTGGTGTTGGTGGCAGAGTATTATGGAACAGGGGATGTCAGAATTCGACACGTGGATTTTATATATCAATTAGGCAAATTGGTAAATTTAGTCCCCAAAGTTCGGCACTTTCGCGACGACGGTCCCCGTTTAATATTTCTTTGTATTAAGATCCCCAAACAATTTGCGTTTGGTGACCATGGTCCTTCCGTCCAATTCTGTCCATTAGAGTTAAAAAAAATAAAAAGAAAAAGAAAAATTCAATAATGGGAAGGGTATAATGGTAATCTTTCACCTCAACCCACCATCTAACAAAGAAAAAATCACAAAGTACCTCCACCTCTACCCACCACAACCCAAAAACAAAGAGAAATTCACAAATTTTTTTTAAGATGGAAGAACATGCATTTTGGCCATGTTCTCAAGCTTCTTCCACAAATTAATCCTCCTCCATGTACTTCTTCCCTTAATATTAGCTTTAAACCCCAATTCTTCATGTATCCACATCATTCTCTGCCAAAAAAATTGGTTGAATTTGAAGAAGGAAAATGGTTTGTGCTATTTCCAGTGAGATTTTGCTACTTGCAATGGAAATTTTGCTATTTCCAGGTATTTTTTGGCTATTTTTGACGAATTTTAACTATTTCCAAGTGGATATTGGCTACTTCCAAGCATCATTCTCTACAAAAAATTGGTTGGATTTGAAGCATCAAAACTTTCTTCTTCTTCTTCTCCTCTCTAGAAAAAAAAGGGCGATGGTTGGTGGGTTTTGATAATAGTGTAGTTTGAAATGGGTTTTGATAATTAAATTGTTTAACTCTTTGAAAAAATTCTATAAAATTTGAATGTGATAAAAAAAGATGAAGTTTTTTTTTTAATTATAAATATGGTTGAACAAAACCCATTTCTAGGATTTTGCATTGAATTGAATTTTGCAAGTGAATTAAAATTGCTATGGATTTTGCAGAAGAATTTCTTGAAATTCTTCATTTGAGAGTCTTTTTTTTTTTTTTTTACTGCTTCCGATTTGAGTGGTGGCAAGGACAAGAGGGAGAGTGGGTGAGTGGTGTAGATCAAGATGGAGGGTGGGGTGAGTGAGTTTTTTTTTTCCTTTCCTGGCGACCCCATTTTCCGGCAGTGGATAAAGAACAAGGGAGAAGATGTTGGGTTTCTTGTAGCTATTTGAAATTAGAAATAAAATAGAGAGAAAAGCTTGTTTTTTTATGATGTTCATAGAATGCAAAACTTCAAAATTTCAGATTAATTTGGTTTCTTTCTAATTTTGATTTTTCAGATGCGATTGAAGAATAGTGGTTGAAGATGAAGGAGGTCAAATAGGTGGTGGTGGAGGAGGAGGAGGAGGAGGGAGGGAGGGAGGGATGAGTGGTGGAGGAGATGTCTGAGTGGTGGTGGAGACGGCGGAGGTTTGGATGAAGGAGAAGGATGAAAGGGGTAAAATAGACATTTTACAACAACTTTAAAAAAATAAATCAAAAATAAGTTTTTCTGTCACAGAATTGGACGGAAGGACCATGGTCACCAAACGCAAATTGTTTGGGGACCTTAATACAAAGAAATATTAAACGGGAACCGTCGTCGCGAAAGTGCCGAACTTTGGGGACTAAATTTACCAATTTGCCTATCAATTATCAAAGGGTCGGATGATTGGACTTAGACTAGAAAATGTATGGCCCTTCCTCTGCTTTTACAAGTTGCACGTTTTGGTGGATTTAGGAAAGTTTTATTTCAAAGCACCACTCCCTTTTTCTTTTTTCTTTTTCCTTCTTTTGTACTACAAATAATTCACTATTTTTTTTTTCTAAATGAGAAAAACACTATATATACTTGTATTGTTTTAACTCAGTTTCTCTAAATTATTTTCGAACGGCTATTTTTTTTAAATTAGTACAAATAGATGATTTCATTTCATTTTTAATCAAAAAAATTGCACATTACTCGAGGTTTAACAATATTTTTGTCAATTTTAGTTCTTAAGGATGACAACATGTTTAGAACGTATGATTAAAAGTGATAGATAAACATTAGATTTATACTAATTTGACAAAGATATTTTAAGGATATAGAGAGATAAAAATAAAAGTTTATTAATAGAAAGAAAAAAACATAAATAATTTATGTATATATATATAGAATTTTTCTCTTTTCTAAATTTATAAAACAAAATTGTTAATATATGATATTATCAGGTTTTGAACCCAGTAACAAAACATATATTCTTTTCGCATATACAATAGAATAATGAACTCGCTAAATAGATGTGAATAGCCATGTATATACAAACAGAACAAACTGTCTCGTACTAGAATTCATATATCGTTTTCTATTTAGAATTAGGATTATGGAAACCTTTCATATAAACTAAAATATCCATAAGTATATTTAATGTTTGATAGATACAAGTTTGTGATTAACCTAATAAGTAGTTGGGGCGTTGTCACCACATTAACGATAGAATTGAAGGACTAACGTCAAAAAGCTCTAACAAAATATTTTATTTTCTGATAAATCTAAATAAAAATATTCTTCAAATTTGTGTTAGTCTCAGCATTTTGTTAAAATTTGGATATGGTGAGATGAGATTCTCAAGAAACAAACAAGCCAGAAGAGTCCATCAGCATATGTTAAGAGTCACAAGCAAAGGCTTTGCTTTCCTAACCTTCTTGGTGCCTTTCTTTTATTTCTTAATCTCTGAGGTCGTGGGTTCGATACCCTCCGCCGGCGTGCGATATTATTTAATCTCTCTTATTTAGGGTACTCTTTCTCCCCGCTCATGGGGCTGTTCTCTCTCCCCGCTCATGGGGCTTCGCCCATCGTGGCGTCAAGTAAGATTTTTTTGTATTAATCAAATCAACGCGGTTACTTAGTTGATAAAATTATTATTGTTATGAGATCGAATTACCAGAAAATTCAGACCCAAATCAGTTTTGGATTGGGTCTGTGAATGAAATCTGAAGTGTTAAATCATCTCAAATATGGTTTAAGTTTGAGACTGATATCAAAATATCAAATCCAAACACATCCTAAATTCAACTCTATTTAAAATAATTAAAGTACGGCCGAGCAATTCACATGATATATTTGCTTATATAAGGCAAATGTCATAATTTGCAGGAACATTATAGTCTCTTAATAACAGGAAGTAGATTTAAAAATTTGTCAAGTATAAATTTATTTGTATTCTAAGAGTTAAGAATTTGTCAAGTATAAATTATATTGAATATTTGTATTAAAGTTTGTAAGTGTTACGAATTAAATAAAATAATTTAGTTTATAGTAAGCTACACAATAATTACTTAAATTTACCAATTCTATTACAAACGTATCACTGTATAAACATGGATGATTTGAGTTAAAAGAGTAAATTTTACATTAAAACTAGTAAGTTTTACAATTGAAGTGGTGAAATTTATTTTTATATTAAGTTACCAATTAATTAATTAAAATTATCATTCATATTATGAAACTTACTATTTTATAAGTTGGTAATATTCGAGTTAAAAATAATAAGTTTCACAATGAATTTGATAAAAAAATTTAATTGAACGATAAATTTTATTTTTATACCAAATTACTAATTAGTTGATAAGACGTACTAGTTTTAGTATGGATCTTACCACATTTTGGTGGGATATTTACCATTTTGTAAAGTAGTGAAATTCAAGATGAAAATAGTCACCTTTAGTTTCAAAACAATAAGATTGTAAGGTTGAATGGTAAGATTTAAAATTTGCTAATTTTTAGTCGAATTTACTATTTTTGCTTTGAAACTTACTAAAATACTCATAATAACTACAAAATATGAAAAGTCAATAACTAATTTCTAGTCAAAATTTAAGAAAAATTCTTGATATAGACCTGGCCTACAAGTGGGGACATACACCACTTGGTCCACAATCACCCACATCTAGGGATGGCAATGGGGCCGGGTGGGGGCGGATACCATGATCTCCAGCCCCAGCCCCGCCTCTTCCATCGCATCCCCATCCCCGGCCCAGCCCCATCACTGGGGATGGATGGGCATCCCATCCCCAACTCAGGTGGAGGCCCACCCCCAATTGGGGAAAAGCGGGGATTTTTTTCTCCCAATCTCGACTAGAACAAATTATAGAATTTCAACAAAAATCTCCCAATACAACCTTGAAAAAATAATGTAAAATAAAAAAATTTAACATTCGTAAAAATAAATAACACTATCTAAAATGATACTAGTTTGCTCCCTAAACAATACTAGTTTATAGATACAACTCATATGTAGGGTTATAATACATTTTAGGAGATGGAGGAGTTTAGGGAGAGAATTTGAGATCTCCCATGATCTTCTCTAATCTTTTAGGTATATTTCCTTTTTGTATAGATATTTTATTCTCAATCTATTTATTATTTTAGACAAGTCATGTGGGTCGGGCCGGGCCGACTTGGGGCCGGGGATGTTACTTATCCCGCCTCCGCCCCCACCCCCGTTAGCGGGGCCAAATTCATCCCCATCCCCACCCCCACCCCCAACTTAAACCGGGGAATCCCCGACCCAACTGGGCCGGGACGGGCCGGATCCCCAATTTAACCGGGTCTATTGCCATCCCTACCCACATCCCCTCTTTTGATTAAAAAACAATAAAAACGCCTCAAACAATGCACCAAGTGGGGGAATATTTTTATTATTTTAATCAAAACGTGATGATGGTGAATGTGACTCAAGTGGTCTATGTCCCCCACTTAGTAGCGCTAGTCCCATGACAGAATTGATCAAAATTTAAAACTACCAGTTGTACATGTGGCAGCACCAAATGGAGACACATCAGCATATCAATAATTTACCCGCTACATCAGGTTGCAACTTGCCAGATGTCTCCCTGTAATTGGATGATTTATATTCTATTGGTGCCGAGAAAAAGGACTCTCGGCACCACAGCAATTCTCGTGAAGAAAAGACATTTAAATATGGTGAAAAAAAACACAACAAAACATCGTAAGATCATCAAACACGAGTCCATCCCTTTCACTTTCCCCTTCATTCACCCAAACAAAGAAAAATAAAATTTGTATTCCAACTCCTGAAAGGATCTTGAAGCATATTTCTTAATATTTTGGTACTTTGTAAACATTAATATAAACAATTTTACATTAAAATGAACAGACAAACATTCTGATATAATCTTAGGCTGTCTCAGAGGAACATGTAAATGATTGATACATAAATTATATTCCTCTTCTTGGAGTACTAATTTGCTTATCTTCCACCGCGTAGATGCGTCTTAATTTTTTTGGCTATGAACCATTTATTTATTTATTGAGTAAATAGTTATTGGTGGAATTAAAGTATTTACGCATTTTTATTTATGATATTAAACTACTTATTTAGTAAATTATATCACTAATCTATTTAATGGTGTCATAAATTTTGGTCTCGGGTTAAAATCGAATCAAATCTTTAACTTATGGAAATGACACCCACAAATAAATAAATGATATAAGAAAAATGATTTGCTACTAAAATTCTTAGATAGGAATTGGATAAAATCTAAATTAACACTATTCACCCCTATTGGTATAAGGGATTCACCCCCAATTTGAATTTTAGTCAATTTCTATCCAATAATTCTAATAGCTTGCAAGGTCCATTATATAATTAGTTAAAAAAATAATTTAATACCATAAATAAAAATATGTAAATAATTTAGTACCACAAATAGTAATTTGCTCTTTATTTATTTATTTCAAATAGGAAAAAGAAACATATATCTTAGTTGTATTTTAATTATTATTCATTCAAATACATTTAAAAAATCACTATTTCTTCACATTCTCAAACATAAAATTCTCACTTTATATCCTCACATCCTCTCACAAACAATTATTATTATTATTACTGTTTCAGATAATGTTATATCACAAGCCTCGTACCCATCTAACTTTAAAGGCTTATCTATTTACGGAATATATTAATTATTAATGTTATTATTGTTTCATATAATGTTAAATTACGAAATATAGTAGCGAATCAAGATTTTCAAAGAATTTACAACCTAATCCTAATCCTAATTCTAAATAGGAAATAAGATATAAATTCTAGTACGAGATAGTTTGTTATGTTTGTATAAAAACTAATTCAACGGCCAAACTCAAGACAGATTTAATCTAAATACACCCTAAAAAAAACAGAAAAGAAAAGACCTTTATGTTCCCTCAGAAAAACAATTGATGAGAAATCAACACAATAGTATGATTCAGAATTAGCATGGTTGTATTGAAAGCATCACTGGGAACATTCAAATTACTCCAACTCAAAATTCTAGAAAAATCTAAAAAACCAAAAAACTCAAAAAATAAAAGGGAAGGAGATGAAGCTCAGAAAAATGTTGGAAGAAATTCAATTCCTGGACACAAAGTCTCATAATGAGCTGGGATTATAACATTTCTCATCACAGCAACATCACCAATCCTTATCCAAATCACAGCAAAAACAATGAAAAACAATTTTTAAAAAAAAAGAAAAAAACGATTTCCGATCATAAACCGTACAGATCAGTAATCTGAGAAAGAAGAAATCTAGAATCGGGGGCTCTTGGGAAAGAAGAGACGAAGAAGACAAGGATTTTATAGTCTTCAGGTCTAGGGTTATCGATTTGGAAAAGAGAAGGGGGAAGGATTTAAGCCGGCCCAAAATGTAAAAGGTCTATAGGGGTTGTTTGGGCCGGCCTGCACTTTGAATTTATATCCCCATTTCGATAAAAGCCTTTTTTTTTCCTTAAAAAATAAACATAAGCTTTAGTGCGAAAATTCAATTCTAGTACCGTACTTATGGGACTGGTCCCATCACCCTCACATAAATTGAACAAAACATATCTGCAAATATGGTTTTCACTCAATTCATGTGGGGGGCAATGAGGTCAGTCGCACAATAACTGGTCATAGTATTGAGTGACCCGCTTTATTGGGTGCATTTTGATACTATTTTGTCACATGCCCCTAATTCAATTTAAATTAGTACTATTTTGACTAATAAAGTAACTAATTTTTTGTTTAATTAATTTTATCTACATATCCTAAACGACTGCTATTATAGAATGGAGATAGTACCGAAGAAGAAGAAGAACAGCTAAGGAAGACGAGAGTAAACAAGAAACACAAGAAACACAAGAAGCATTTTTTCCCTTTGTATTATGATTATTTAAGAGTATTTTACAGGATAGATTTGTTGGCATATAGGAGAATCATGAAAATAGAACACAATAGCTGAAATATCATCCATGGCAATGCACCTTCTTTTGCGTTTCCATGCTCTAACAGCGCTTTCAACTAGACGCTTGGCAGCCTTTGACCTGTCCGTAACAGATGAAACAATTTGTACTGCTTCATGGTTCGATATCACATCCCAAACCTTCCAATACACAAGCAAATTTTGATCAGTCTTCTTGGGACATTATTATATTTGGGTTATTATACGCAGATTGAGAATTTTTTTATTTTTAGTTTTCGCGATGAAGATCAGAGAAAATGAAGAATACCCCATCTGTTGCCAAGACAACAAAATGATCTTTGCTTGTTACAAGTCTCTGCGTAACTTCAGGAACAGAAATGAGTCCAAAAGATTTAACACAGTAGTCCCCAAAAGCTCTAGACATTGCCAGTCCGGGTGATTTTTCATCTGGAAGCCACACTCGGTGAACTCCAGGCTCATCGTCTAGACAGAACACTCGGCCTCTAGACTGAATTATACGTTCAGCCTCCTCTGTACATAACGTTAAGAGCTCGTTGTGAGTTTTTTTAGTACATCGGACAGGTAGAGAAGGAATGAGAGAAACTTACGAGGGAGATTCGGTTTGAAATCAATAGTAAGCTGAATTGGTACCAAGTTGCCATCATCAGAAGTTGTAGCCAATACAGCTCTTGAGTCGCCCACATTTGCAACGAAAATAAGCTCACCCTGAGAACACCTCAAGAATTAGATGCAACATATATATATATATATATATATATATATATATATATATATAGGTTAGACATTACAAAACATTTTGTGCTTAAAAACCACCTTAAGTTTTTGCAGAGAAGGAACAATGAATGTACCTGTCTCACAATGGTCAAAGCAGTGGTTCCACTGTTGAAGGAATCAAACTTGCTTTGATGCTCCAGCTCTTGGTCAACAGCAGCACAAGCCTTCCTATAAGAATGCTTCCATATATTAAATCTATTGAGTTTTTTATCTGATTCCAAATCCAAATCTGGATCAAGGGAAGCTTCAGCAATTGCCTCCTGCCAATTGCAGAGTAGAGAAGATGGCATTGATTCTCTAACTCTCTTTGCTACAAAATGTCCCCATGGTCCATGTCCATCAAATATACCACAAAATATCATGTCTTCTTGGCATCCAAATTCCTATACACAAAAAACACCAAATACATCTATGAATCATTAATTGTCAAACAAGAAACCCCCATTGAACCGAGTCCGATTATGGTGCAAATAGGGTTATCCGTCAGCACCGGATCACTTGATCAAAGAGCCGATACTATAGTTGTTCTGGAACAACTATTCCTAAATAACTATTTAGGAACATTCAATCCGGAACAACTATAGTCTGGACCATCTAATTAAGCGACCAGAGAGTTGAGATATGTTTGCAGATAGAGATGCTTGTCTGCACCACCAATCAAATTGCATAGAACCAACCAGAGTCGGTCCATGTGGAAGGAGCTTTATTTCCTTAAATAAGATCTCGTGTTCGAGTCGTGTGTATCGTAAAATGCTACTACTGGTTAATCGTGCATCATAAAATGAACACAGATACGGATTAGTCCTAGAACCAAAATGAAAATACCTCAAGTTTGCCAGATCCATAAAATAGTACTAAGAAAATTAAACATTTCTAAAGATTGAATCATACCTCCCAAACAATGCAAGAATCTTGGTTAACACCTTTCTCCCCTCTCTTGGAGCAAACAGCAGCAAAATTCTTGGACCCATCAACACTGACAGTTCCTGATGTCCTTAATATCATTTCATTCTTCTTTGCATCTTTAGCCATGGCATCCACAGCCTCTCTTCCACCAGAATTTATACCATAACTCCTCCTTTTCATTTATTGATAAGGACCTGGCCAATCCATTGAACATGGTTGAAAAATGCCCCATGCCAAGTCCACTTTCACAACTCAATTACCTGAAATTTAAAGCCCTTTTTTTTTGTCAATCTACATGTCTCTCTCGATGGAAGAAGATAAATAGGCCATGAAGGAATTAGGGAATTTTTACTTGTAAGAGAATAAAGATGAAATCTGACTCAGAAAGTTAAAGACTCTAAAAGTTAAAATATGGAGAATATACCAAAAGATGAATCTGGAAGCCATGAAAGGGCATCTT
Source organism: Vinca minor (assembly GCA_026122235.1). Taxonomy (NCBI): domain Eukaryota; kingdom Viridiplantae; phylum Streptophyta; class Magnoliopsida; order Gentianales; family Apocynaceae; genus Vinca; species Vinca minor. The sequence goes on along the minus strand of JAOCZM010000100.1, from coordinate 1,458,432 downwards.
TTACAGTTCAAGAAAAGCAGATAACATTCAAAAAGCTTACTTGGATTTCCAACAAAACCTTAGTTATTCAGGAAATATCATATTGGGAAGAAAAGGATCAAATTCACAGCACTCAAACTAGAAAATTCTCTCTAACTCCAAATTAACTAAATGCCAAGACAACCACAAAAACAATCAAGAAATCACCTTTTCCTCTTTCACTTCTAGAAAGAGTAATATTTAAAGTGCAGTTGAATAGTGTTCTGTCTTAAAACGGACAACAAAATCTCAAATTTATTACACATTCATCTCTCACCGACATTTTTCACAAACAATTCAATTTTTATTTCGTTTGAAAACCAAACAATATCTAGTTAGACCATTATTCCAAGCCCCTAGAATCGCATACAAAGTAAATAAGATCAAAACCAGATATTAGGCATCAACTAGACCCTCAAAGATTTTTCATTTTGTTCTCTACTTCTCCTCCATTTGATGAAAAAGACACAAGAAGAAGAAAAAAAATAAGTTGGCCCTTTCTACTGTTTTTCATTCATATAAAGTCACCGTTATAACAGTATTATTGTTGGGGGTACTAGTGTCTTTTTCTTGTTCGTATGTCATGTCGAAATGACAATTTTGCCCTTGAATGCTATTGTTGTTGGGGGATAGTTTGGGAAGTTAAGGTAAGGATTATTTCTTTTTTTTTTTCCTCTTAATTTAGTATGAAAAGGTGGTGTTTTCATATTGCTTGACCGATAATATGTTTCTAATTCTTGCAAAGAAAGCAATGATATGTTTTTCTAAATTCTAATAATCATCTTATGGTGCTAGATTTATTGTACTTAGTCTTTTGTGAAGATAAACTCATTTAGGCATACAAGTTCGATATATAGTTAGTGCGCAAGACTTTTTATTCAAAACTAATAAATTTTGAATTTGCTAATGACCGACATAATAAGCTTTGACTTTAGTATAATAGCACTAACACAATTTTTAAACTTAAATAAATCCTACTACTATAACAAGTTGCAAGACATTTATTTTTACGTATGGTCATAGGAGATTGAACGATGTGTTATTCACTCAATAAATTGCATTAAATATCATAAGAGTTACCAGCTATGATGTAATTTGCCAGGGTTAGAAGCTTGTACTATTGACTAACGTAAATTATACAATAGAGAAAACTATTGTGGCATTGTTAAACTCTCTTGATCTCTTGACCTTAATTATTACAAGAAAGAACTCTAAAAGCATATTCCCTCCATACCCTATTAATTGTCGTTTAGGAGATATCTAGGTATCCAAATTAATTGTCGTTTAAGGTTGTTTTATTAGTTGTCAACAATTTATTCCAATTATACCCTCAATATTTTCCTTTCTTTATGACAAAGAAGTGAGAGAGAGGAAGTGTGGGGGATAATATTGGAAGTTTAGGTAAAAATGACAACTTCCTTGATTTTCTCAAATTGTCTAAAGAGTCTTATATTTAGGAATGGAGGGAGTATTAAATAACCATGCTTACATGGGATATGATTTTGTATACTACTACCTCTGTCCCAAATTATTTGCAATATTTCACTTTTTGAGACATCTCAAATTATTTTCCACGTTTAAAAAATCAATGCATCTTTATTATTACTTTTTTAGTCTTACCCCTAATTTATTACCCAATTGACCACTAATAATAACTTTTCAGTCATTAATTTAAGGGTATTTTGAAATTTTTTCTCATATTAATTGATTTCCAAACATTTATTTAATCTTAGTGAAAATGTGAAATGTTGCAAATAATTTGGGACGAATGTAGTACCAATTTAAGCATAGTCAAAGTAGCTTAATCAACCATAATTGAGTCTAATTTGAATTTGATTTTATTTGAAACTTGTAACCAATCATCAATAAAGAAACATAGGATCTATTCAAGGTCAAAACCTGCATAGAAAAAACAAATACTACATCGTAATTAGTTTCATAAGTAATGAAATAGAAACTACCATGCCATAATAAAACAAAATTATATAATTTGTTGTTCAATAATCGATTATCAAATGATTGAGAAGAATTTGGTTGAATATATTCTCTCTTAAACGTGGCATAAGACAAGTCATAAGTGTATAAAGAATTGATTAAAGAAGTGTTTGGATAATCTTGGTTGGCTGAACAATATTCAATTGCTATTGTTTTTTTAAATGCATGTCCACCACATATTTATCATTTTTCAATAAGGTAATTAGGTCATTAATGTTTTGAGCTATTATGGTAATCACACCAATGAAAATATCTAATGGTTTGTGAAAGGACTTAATATAATACAAAAAAAAAAAAAAAAAATTATTTATTTCAATTATACTTTTTGGTATTATTGAATTTTATACTAAATGTTATTTTAATTTTTTATTTGAGTAGGGGGAAAGGTTTTTTTTTACATTAGTTAGGCAACGACCTTAGATTGATAACTTGAAAGAATCTGCTCTCATCTACTAAGACAAATCTTTTGACTTATACAAAAATGTTTTATACATCAATATAAATTACGCAACAAAATATAAGCAGAATTAATCGGTAAACAAGACAAATAAAATTATGCCATTATGATAATTGTTTCCCAAAAGGAAAGAAAATGGCATTGTATTTGTGATAATAATGTAGCAATTCAATTTATTTGAAGCACTTCTTATTAGGTAACTGTAGATTTCAAGTTTGACTAGCATTTTCATCCTCATAATGTATTAAGAAAATACATGATAATTGTGGTGGTTGTTTTTTTTATTTAATTAACCACCATGCACATCCCCCCAAACAAATTCAATTAATTCCTCCGTCTCAAATTATCTATCCACTTTGTATTTTGCACCAAGATTAAGGTTTCAACAAATTTTATAGTGGAATATAGTAAAATGTCAAACATGACCCTATTTATTTTAGTCACAATTTAATTCTACCTTCTCTTCTCTCTATATTCTTCTCTCTCCAACATTTAATGTAAGGGTAGTATTAAAAAAATCACCATTAATAAACCCTTCATTTAGAAATTTGACAAATAATTTGGGACAGATTAAAAAGGAAATGTGTAACGATAATTTGGGACGGAGGGAGTATATAATACACCGTAATTGTGGTTCATAAGAAATTGTAATGAACATTTCATGTAGTAGTTTATTAATTGGTCAACAAGCAAATGTAGTCACACTCACCTCATTGTTCCCCATGAAAATTAAGAAATAGTCAAAATATTAAAATTTAAACTAGTAATTAACATCAGAAAGTGGAATGGGAGTTAATAATTATAGTCTAAGCTTTGCTATTGCATTCATCTTTTTAGCTAAAGAGATTCTTAGATTTTAGTAGTAATTAGTTATTATTTGCACTTCTAATATTTTATTTTTGTCTTTATTTTATTGTCTCTTGCTTCTTTCTGTCATTGGGAAAGCTGGTATCAAAGTTTATTTCAAAACATTCTTATTTGCATGTGAAAACCTACATCATGATTACCTAATAGCCCCTATCCTTGAAGTAATTTAGTTTTGGGTATTTATTGTTAATATATTATTTTTTAATCAAATAATGGTACTCCCTCAATTCCATAATATAAGTCGTTTAGCAAAAATTAAGAAAATAAAAAATAATTTATTTTTAATCAAATTATCAATATTACTCTCTTAAATAGAATTAGGGGTATACAAATTATATTTAAGAGAGTAATATTGATATTTGATTAACAAAGTACCTTGTTTTTTACTTCCTTAATTTTCGCTACTTGTCCTAAACGACTTATATTATGGAATGGAGGTAGTGGAACGTAACAATTAATTATACCTAATATGTACCTATAAAAACAGTGAGAGAAAAAAAAAGAAATACACCGTTGATATAAATTAATTCATTCGTTCCATAATAAAAGTCCTTTTAACTCTTCCATCTCTTCTTAAAATATATGTGATTTTTCAACATTTAATGATATATTTCTAAAACCATCCCGACTACAGAAAAGAAAGAGAGTGGTCGGTGATTGAGACTTGATGAGGATAAACTAAAATTTGAAAGTTATAATATGAAAAATATTTCCTATTTTCTTTAATTTCTAACAATTTTTAGCATTCATGAGAAGAAAATGTGACCAAACACTAGTTACTCTACACAAACATTTGAGACAAATCTTCCTTCTCCTTTTCTTTTGTTGGATGAAAATGATAAGTCAATGAATGAATATATGCACCAAACATTAAAATGCATAAGGAAAAAAAAAAAAAGATATTGTCTCTAATATTGATTTGGCGTGGATTGCTGGTGGGGCTGTGAAAGAGAGACTTCAACACTAGTGGTGAATTGCAAAGGAATCAATAAAGTTCCACTATGAGGATAATGATTTTAGAACACTGTGAAAATAAGCGTTCGCCCGTATATATGAATACATTATCAACTCTATATATATATATATATATATATATATATATATATATATATATATATATATATATTATCACTTTTGAATTAGTTTGATTTGACGACTAAATTTTAGGTATGATGAATTTTGTTTTAATAACTATTAATAGCTATTTGAAAAATATCAATTTAATTTTTCTCACTCGTAAAATAAAAAATGAACTCTTCAAATATTATATATCAACACACTTATTTTGCAACCCACCGAATTGGAGGATAATAAAATCTGCAGTAGAAGACTGACAAAAAGATTTGGGGATCTAGCACAATTCTATAAATCTGGTGGGCCTCAACCGAAAATTTTGTCAAAGAGGTTGTAGTCCAGTGGGGCAAGTTTCAAGTCTCGAAAGGTCCCGAGTTCGACACCCTTCCCATATATGGAGCAAACTTAATATGTCTCTCTTTTTAGGACTTTTTCCTCCTCCTGTGAGACACTTCTCTCTTCCCTTCATGGGACAATCGCCCACCCAAACTTCAAAAAAAAAAAACCGAAAATTCTGTCATCATAATTCACTTTTTTTTTTCGCACATCTCATTTCTGTGAACACAATTACTAATCAAAAACATATGTTGGAAATCGACCCACGATTTTCAAATATTACCTTCTATAAATAGCATAAAAGTGTAGGGGAACATTTAAAAAGAGTGGGAAAGAAGAATTTGTATTTAATTACTCCCTCCATTACTAAATATAAGACTATTTAGACAATTTGAGAAAATTAAGGAAGTTGTCATTTCCACCTAAACTTCCAATATTACCCTCCTCCCACCCTCCCTCTTTCTCTCTCTCTCTCTCACTCTCACTTCTACATCATAAAGAAAGGAAAATGTTGAGGGTATAATTGAAATAAATTGTTGACAACTAATAAAAGAACCTTAAACGACAATTAATTTGGATACCTAGATATCTCCTAAACGACAATTAATAGGGAATGGAGGGAGTACTTTACTTAAGTATACTCTACATATTTATTAATCTGTAAATTGTTACAATTAACACTAATTGTATACAAAATAAAAATGTGAAATGATAACATTATATAAAACGCGTATATAAGTAGTATATATTTATGTAGAGCACGTAAAGAAAATAGAAAGATCGAAAAAAAAGAAAAATGCATCAATCACTTAAAAGTATATATTTGCTTTGACGACAAAAGAAATTAAATTGATGGTGTATTGGAATTTGGATGGTCACCAATCATTTCACAGCTTTTATATCTAACTGTTACTACCCCTTAACTTTAATTAATTATGGGTGATGGTAACACTTTGATTAATTTTTTGTCAATGGCCATAGATCCATTCCCTTCATTCATATGGTCAGTTGCATAAGTGTTTGAAACCATCAAATTTTTAATCAGACTAATATGTGGTCCGTATAATACAAAATACATGTATTTCATGTGGTGCGTGGTGGAAAATCGATGTAAATTTATTGATAAAAGATCTTTCATATAAAGATTAAATAGAAAATTAAAAATGTTAGTCCCAAAACGTAATGTTTTTTAAGTCCGAAAAGGACGGAAGTAGAGAAGACCGGGTCAAAATGGCATGAGAAGGATAATATCCAGACGTTGAAATTGAAAGGAAATAGAGATCCGACCCATCATAAGTCATAAATGAGTTCAAAGACTTTTGGTTGGGATCAATTTTAAGTGGATTGAGATTTGAGATGATGACACGTAAGTGGAAGCAATCACATGTGGGGCGGCGCACTGGAAAAGGACGTCACCTCTTTCTAGAAATTACGTGTAACACTGTTACTGGTCTTTCATTTTTTAGATCGGGAGGTTTGAACTCCGACTTTGTAGCCACCGAACGCGGACTCGGAACTCAGTCCCGCTCTCCGCACTAACGCCTTTAATTCGATGACGCTGCGGACATTGATATGGCTAGTTGATTTCATTTTTTAAAAAGGATCAATGGTTGAGATTTATTAGAGGAGAGAGAAAAGCTAAAAGAGTACATATGTAATTTTATTAGAGGAGAGAGAAAAGTTACTACTGAAAAGTTAAAAAAGGGTAGAGCTACGAGAGAGAGAGAAAAGTTACGGTTGAAAAGAACGCACGTTTCTCGTTAGAGAACACACGTTCATGTATGTTTTTTATTAGAGAACGCACGTTCTCTCTCGTAGAAACTCACGCTCTCTCTCGGAGAACGCACGCTCTCCCGCCAATAAACACATTTTTTATTAGTAGAACGCACATTTTTTTATTAGTGAACGCATGTTCTTGATTATTGAACATGCGTTTCTCGGTCGAGAAACACATGTTCTCTATTATAGAACGCACGCTTTTTTATTATTGAACGACGTTTCGATTATCGAACACCCAGCTACAAGTAAAAAAGAGAAAAAAGAGAGCTCAAAGTTTATCTCTAAAATACCCCTGTTTTTTATACAACCGTTGGATCAAACAGTACAAAAGTACAAAATCCAATGGCTGACAAGCATGTCCCGTATATACTGAATTTTCTTGTTCAGCACCTGAGCCAAGGTGCTCGGAACTCCCTTTTGTTTTGCCAGATTAGAGTGCATTAGAGTAAGCAACTTTCTTTATGTGAGAGAGAGAATAGAAGAGGGAAATATGATATGGATCAGATCCACATGAATCTCGTGATTTAGAATTAAACAGATCATCATATAATTGTCTCTTTTTTTATGTGGTCGGTTCTAAAACACAAGGTTCAATTAATCTGGTTTATATCAGAACTATCCGAATAGAAGGACTATTATTATAAAACTAGAGTGAGATAGAAACTTTAACGTAGGTTATTTTTTAAGTGAATGATTTAATTTATTTCTTGAAATGACTAAATTGTAAAAGAATGAAATTAATGGAGTAAAATGCAAAAGAGACATTAAAGTCATTTTGCTGTCATTCTATAACAAAAACTAAACAATTGAACTGGTAATGCATTATTAGTAACATTCGAACTAAATTGCATAACCTCTTTAACTTCATGGTAATGGAATGAAATTGGCCCTTAATATAAGGAATCAAGATGCACAATGGCTAAGTATACTGGTGATCAAATGATTTCGTATCTATTACTTGAGTGCTAATGGTTGATTATTGAAATTGAATACTTTGCTGATGAGGAATGACACTCTTACCACTTGCTCTATTAAGAAATGGGTGAAAGATTTCAAAATGCATCGAGGGAATTTGGTGGGGGAGCTAGAAATGAAAACTAACATATAAACCAAACTCCTATTGGTTCTGAGTCATCTGACAATTAATCAACAATTCAAAGTGTTTTTTTTGCGGAAAAAAAAATTTAGAATTTATGCCTTCTTCTTTAGATATAATGTCACCATTTTCTCGTGCAATTGATGAAATTAGGGATAGCAATGAACCCGACTGAAATGGAGACAAATTCAATCTTGTCTAATTAGACGGAAATTCTCCAGTTTAAGTCGGAGATAGAAATGAACTTTGTCCGCAGAGACGAATCGATAGATATGATATCCCGACCCCACGTTAGCCCGTCCGGCCCCATTGCCATCTCTGAATGAAATTGGGGCGGTGACATAAGGTAATTTATATGAAGTTAAGAAATAAAGTATATTGCTTATCCACTTAATTGTGGGATGCATATCATTACTCGTGCATTATAAAAGTGCACCGCAACTAATTATTCATTATAGAACCCTAATGCGTGATGGGAGAAATTTTGGTTATTACTTGTAAAATTATTATTATTTTCTTTGTAATCAAGTTTCTCTCCGAAAGTGGTTTGAAAACACAAGTACTATAATATATATGGGCTAAAAGTACTCACGCCCCTTAAACTTTTTTTGATTTTGATTTTTAACCCTTAACTTAAAATACACGTAAAGTCCTTCACCTTAAACTTTTATGGAGTGTTAATGTTTTCCTTTCCATCCATTCCACCGTTAAATCTAACGGAATAGTAACATGTGACTCTCACATGACTTAACTTAGGGGGCCATTTTAAGAAAAAATAGATTATGACCTAAAAAAATTCAAAATGATATAACATACTACTAGTAATATGTATTTGGTCCATTCTCATGTTATTTGAAAAAAATTGAGAAATTTTTAACAAAATAGGTTTACCAAAAACATATGAGGAAAATTTTGGCGTATTTTTTTTTATCTTATTTTGATTTTTTTAGGTCGGGACCTATTTTTCTCAAAATATTTATAAGTTAAGTCGTGTGAGAGTCACATGTTACTATTCTGTTAGATTTAACGGCGGTATTGGATGGAAAGGGAAACATTAATACTCCATAAAAGTGCAGGGTCAAGAACTTTGTATTTTTTAGTTCATGGTCAAAAACCAAAATTAAAAAAAAAAATTAGGGGGCGTGGACACCTTTTACCCATATATGGTAGAGCAGTTTAGAAATTTAGTTACCTTAATTAGTGTGAGAATGACATTAATTAGTCCATGAGTTTTAGTCTTTCATGAAAGCTAAGTGACTCCAAATCTTCTATTACACCGTTTAATATATCAATGATATTATTTTATATAGTAACATCGTTATATTATAATAAAATTATGAATTCAATCAAATCACATTATTCTATATTTATATATAATAATAATAGTTGTATACTAAACTAACTAGACAGCTCCAGAGCCGAACCAATACTTCACCAAATGTTTAGGCTCCACCCAAATACGATATTTTCGAGCTCAGGGTTGATTTACTGAGCCGAGCTCAATTATTTATGTATTCGATAAGTTTTAAGTTCATAAACGTATCTTTTTTATATGAATTATTATTATTAAATTATTACGTTCTGATCTTTATAGAAATTCTCACTACTAACTGCTACGATTCTATCTTTATATATATAAATCCTTGTTATGTTTAATGTATTTTTTAAAGATTTTACTTATTCTCTTTTGAGCATTATATAAACCTAAATATAAACCACAAACTCTTGATATAACTAAACCACAAAACTAAAAAATATAAACCTAAATATATAAGCAATGAACATTATATATGATGGGCTAAATTATCAGGGACGAAGCCAGAAATTTGATATTGGAGGACGAAAACTACAACAGTATGTCAAACTATATATAAAAACTGTAAAAAAACAAATTATTGCAAGCTTAAGTTGTCGACTCCTCCCTCTGACCTGCAAAATATATTACCAAACTTTTAGGAAAAAACTCTCAAATTACACAAAACACATACCAGAAACCAACCAAAAAATAATACGAGACCTTTCTGATGATTATTTCAGAGAGAGTTTCTGAAATTCTTGTAATAATGCTAAAAAAAAAATGAGAGACTTTAAGGTCGGGAAATGATTTGTTCCAAAATATTTTACTACTATGCAAAATTTATAATTAAACATGCAAAGTTGACCCGATCCAATTATGAATTTTCATGTCTAAAATTATGTGCTTAGTTTACCTATAAAAAAAAAAAAATTATGTGCTTAGCTAGAGATTTGCATGCAATTCAACAACGTCGTTTAAGGCTCTTTTATTGGTTGTCAACAATTTATTCCAATTATACCCGTGACATTTCTTTTATATGCCGTCTCTGCCATTCCTATTTTTTCTTTTCTTTTCTTATGCTATAGAAGTGAGAGAGGTAATATTGAATCTTTCGGTGAAAATGACAAGTTCCTTAATTTTCTAAAATTGTCTAAATAGTCTTATATTTAGTAATGGAGTACTCCCTACATTCCTCAATATATGACGTTTATGACACTTTGAAAAAATTAAAGAACTCAAATAAATAGTAATATTTCCACCACAATTCCAATAATACCCCTTCCTTCCTCCCTCTCTTTTACTTTTCCAATCAAATATATGTTGATGGTATAATTGGAATAAATTGTTGACACCTAATAAAAGATATATAAATGACAATTAATTTTGATACATATATATCTCCTAAACGAAAATTAAATAGGAATGGAGGGAGTATTTTATTTAGTTTCTTCTCTTGAATGCACAGTATTAATGTTTGTATATACTATTAGTAGAGGATATCAGGTCATGTCACCCCTAACAAAAAAAATTATAATTGTTTGAACAAATTATTTTGATTGGGGATTGGATATGATTATTATTTTTCCCATGTGGATTTGATAAGATATTTTGCAGATAGTACACGTGATGTGAAAACGAATATTGATTGAATCAAAAGAGCAAATGAAAAAGATGTGCCAACTTTTTTTCTTTTGTTTTTTAGTTTTTGTTTTTTTTAGGGAAGGAAAGATGAAACCGAGCTGTTGGAGGTGACACTCCGAGTCGATCCCCAACTTTTGATCTTGAATGTGGTTATCAACACACATGTTAGTGTTAATGGTTGACTTAGTGTTTTTTGCAACTGCAAAATATTTTCAATAAAAACATAATTTAGAAAATACTCCCTCCATTCCCTATTAATTGTCATTTAGGAGATATCTAGGTATCCAAATTAATTGTCGTTTAAGGTTGTTTTATTAGTTGTCAACAATTTATTCCAATTATACCCTCAACATTTTCCTTTATTTATGACAAATAAGTGAGAGAGAGGGAGGGTGGGGGATAATATTGGAAGTTTAGGTGAAAATAACAACTTCCTTAATTTTCTCAAATTGTCTAAAGAGTCTTATATTTAGGAATGGAGGGAGTAATATATTTGTGAAATGTAAATAAGATTTTTTACGATATTTCCTATACGATATTCACATAACTTAACATGGATTGCGAGTGTTTATATATGTGTGTGAATTGTGTTTTTAAAAAGAGATTTTGGAATATCCGATTGGGTAATAATTGGTGGTTAAAATTTATTCAATTAGTTGAATAAATTGGTGGCAAAATTGTGAATAACTGGTTAAATCTTTTATTCCAACAGAGGGTGAATAATGTTTAATTTTGAGTTTTAGCAATTTTATCCAATGTTGCTTAGCCATTAATCATTTTCATATCCGATTTATATAAAATCTTGTGTCAAAGTAAAAATTTAATGGATAACAGTAACTGAATGTCCATCTTTCCGTTTCATAGCAACACGATTTTAGAAATATCAACTATTTCATCCATTTCACATATAAAAAAAAAAAGGAAGTGTACATATTTTTATAGTGTAAGAATATCGAGAAATGACTCATAGCAATGTGGAAACTACGAGCAAATACATTACTGTATTTTACTTTGTATCCTTAGTCGTCGTGGGTTTGGGCTATTTTGGGCCTTGGTTTGGGCTATTTTGGGCCTGACCAGGTGTTGGATCAGTTGACATTGTAATGGGCTAATATGAACCAGTCCATGATTATCCTACAATTGTACTAATAATAGTTTTAAATGGGCCAGGAAAAAGTTTACTTAAGACTTTTATCACTTCTTGCAATCCCACATCGGAAAACAAGCTTAAAGAAACGCCTGCTTCTATCTATATATATTCCAGAGTGGTTCCTTATGGAAAAAATAACCCGTACTGTTAGGGGTTGAGGCGACTAGCTGATGAGCGTACAGCGATGGCTGGTCGTGCCAACAACGACACTCGAACACACTTCTCTAAGGCGTGCGAGTCCATCCTACTTTTTGGTGGTCTTGCTCGTCAATTTTTGTAAGCCCTCCTCTCTTTGAGGAGGGTTTCCATAAGTAATTTAAAAAAAATAATAATTTTTGTTTTTGCTCAAAATTAATTTTTTTTTGGTGAATAAAAGTTTGGGTGAGTTTGATTTTAGTTATCATTATAGGTTAGGGCAGACTCTAGGGAGTACTTACAGATTATCTACTAACATAGTTCTTGCAGCGGAAATTGAATATTTGACTTTTATAAGGACGTGCAAAATCTTTTCCAATTGAACTAACTTGTGTTGGTAAATTAAAAAAATTTGTAATCAAAATATCAAGTTATATTTAAGATATTAATATTGGTATTTTAATTATAAAACATTTTAAATTTTGCTTCCTTACTTTTTGCAACATGAGTAGTAGTTCATGTGTGGTGATAACTAGCATCGATTGAACCCACCCAAAAAAAAAAACCAATTTTTACGGTTGTTTATGGATTCCTCATTAACATGTAACGAAACTCTTATATTTAGGAATAGAGGTAATAATTAATTATTGTCCAACAATATTGTTTTCACTGACATGTACCTCGTATTAGGTTCTATATATTGCCCATCAACCTAGGGTTTTACATATTTCCCATCAATTGACGCTTCTTATGTTGAAATGTTTGAAATATCCTTAAAAGTACATCATGTGTTGACCATCTGGCTAGGTTGACGGAAAATAGACAGAAAAATAGACGGATGTCCTTTATTGGCTGGTCGTAAATAAATTTAGAATGTTAAAAGCTAAAAATAAAAATTAAATTAGGACTTTAAGGATTAATCGTAAATACATTTAGGACGATTTGGGCTATTTTGCCTCGATTACTTCTATTTATTTTGTTTTGGACTTGAGTTATCTTTGGCCCATCTGTTTTTAGTCCTTAACTTAAGATATATTGTATTCAAACGGACTTGGACATAAATTTAAATTGTTTTATTTAATATAATCCAATTTAAGTGGCCCAATGGACTTAAATCAAATTTAAATAATTTGAACCAAACTATATATTTTTTTTATCTATTCCCAATTAAATAAATCTAATAAATTATTCTTACAATTGGGCACATAAAATTGTTTAGGTCATAACTTGCTTTTCAAACACACTTGGACATAAATGATGCTTAATTCTTTCATTTATAAGGTTATAGAATGATTTAGATAACATAATATGCTTCGGTAGAAATCCTACACCCACTCCATTGATAATAAAGTAAAACTGGCATAATAATAATTGTGGGTTAATTTATCAACGAGCTATGTTTTGAGACTGAATTTGGTGCAAAAGAGAATTTTATCACACCGTGCAAACCGTCCCGGCTCCTATGCGGAACAATTTTTGTTCTGTACGGTGCGGGACACGCTCCCAGCCGTTCGATGAGATTTTTTAACGGTCCAGATATGAAATTTTTCTCTCTTCAGATCTAGACCGTTCAAAATCTCATCCGACGGTTAGAATTGTTCCGCACGTGCGGAATTTTGGTTGTTCCGCACAGGAGCCGGACTGCCGTGCAAGCACTTGTTAGCTTTCATATTGATATGACATTTATGAACGCTTATTCCCAACACCAATTGATTTTATTTTTTAATAAATGTTTTAGATAATAATTCTCAATCGTCAAATTAAAATCTTTAATTCAAATATTAACAAGTGTTTTTGCATTGTGCTTATTAATGTAAAAATTCTAATATTAATCAGGTACACATGAAACTCGTGATTCATAATTATCTTTATATTCATCATTTAATAATTGACAGTTATGCACTATAATGTTCAATGTACCTAATACATATCAAACTATCGGTCAATATTTTATTTAGAAATAGGGTTAAGAGTTCATCTAGAGACCTTACTTGCTTCTGTGCCTAAAAGGACAAGAATGTGTATCCACGCGACCCATATTGCGCGTTAAAATGCAGTAAATTCAAATGTTAATTTGGTATTTTGACTTATTAAATCACACTTCTTTAATCTAAAGGAAATATAAATTAGTAGTCACTTTTATTATAGAGTTAATAGCTATTTATACCACTAAACTATTTACGAATTTCTCTTTATAGTACTAAACTATTTTTTTTATCTAAATATGTCACTCAACTATTTAAGTTTATCAAAAAATATACAACCACCAATTTTTTGATATACTAAATCTTATCTAAATTTTTGTTTTGAATTCAAAATGTATTTTCTTATTGACAATTTATCTTAACAATTTTTAAAAAATTAGAAAAAAAATTAATTCAAATACACCGTCTCCACAAGTGATGCGTAAACAGTTGGAGTGGTATATTGATTGAGAGGATAGAAATTGGGGAAAATTCGATAAGGTCTACATTGGCTTTATGATCCAGAATAAGTTATAATCACATGATTATCTCTCCCATCATTATATAGTGATATGTCCAATTTTAAATCATATGATTGTCTCTCCCAGTAGCGGAGCTTCACGGAGGCAAAAGGGGGCCACGGCCCCCCAATTTTTTTGAAAATTGCATATTAGTAATAGAAATATTTTTTTTGTATAAATAAGTCCTTATAATATAAAAATATTTTGGTCTTTTCACAAGTTTTTAAAATTTCATAATAGTACTCTCTCCGTCTCAAAATGAATTTCTATTTTCTATTTTAGTTTATTTCGAAATTAATGTTCATTTTCTTAAAATTAATGTATTTTCTTGGTGATACCATAATTCTTCCATCCTCAAAAAAATATCCGTCCTCCATTCATTCAATTATTTATTTTATTCGTGGAATGCTCATTGTTCTGTAAAATTGTAATTTGGGCATGATCTTTGGTGTTGTAATAGCGTAATTTGTGACAAGTTTTTTAGTGTTTTAATAGTGTAATTTGGACAGTAGAAACAGAAAGAAATTTATAGTTTTAAAGTAAAAATATGTAATTTGATTACTTAATATATTCAAATTAATAGGACTTCAAATAAATATATTTTTCTAAAATATACCTTTAATTAAATAAATAATATTTTTTTTAGAACTTTCTCATTATAATAATAATAATTTATAATTGTTATGAACTGTAACATTAACCTCTGAATATTAGTCGTTTTTTTCTCTTTTTATTTTTGTCATTTTTCTTCCTTAGTTTATGCATTTTTTTTCAGGATAAGTACTCCCTCCATTCCTAAATATAAGACTCTTTAGACAATTTTAGAAAATTAAGGAACTTGTCATTTTACCAAAAGTTTGAATATTACCCCTCTCTCACTTCTATAGCATAAGAAGAAAAAAAGGAAAAAATAAGATGGCAGAGGCGGCAAATAAAAGAAATATCGAGGATATAATTGGAATAAATTGTTGGCAACTAATAAAAGAGGCTTAAACGACAATTAATTTGGATACCTATAAATCTCATAAACGAAAATTAAATGGTAATAGAGGGAGTATCATTTTAACTTCAAATCTTTTAGTAAAATATATATTTCTACTTCAAATATATTGTCATACATGGTAAATAAATTTTAGTTCGGCTCCTAGTAATTTTAAATCCTGACACCGCTACTAATCTCTCCTCTCATTATTTAGTGATACGTCCAATTTTGAATCAAATAATTTAATAGATCTGATCCATATTACACTATCCGGAAATTGGAGACGTATGATATCACAATGAAGTGCAAATCAGACAAACAAGATAAACGTTTGCACCCTTAAAACGAGGATTAATTGAAAACAAACTATTGACTTTAGTTTGTTTTGGGGATGCATGAGTCGGTTTGGATGAGAGGACATAAATTCGGATCTGCATGATATAATCGTAGGGTGTGAAGTAGGTGATTTTAGCCACTTTCATCCGAGTTTTCAAAGTGGGTGTAGCTCACATGCTAGCGAAAGGAAGAGTTCCGCTATAAAATAATCTAAAGTTAGTACAACAACAAAGTTTTAATTTCAAATAATTGGGTCGGCTACATTAATCAATATAAAATTTCCGTGTGATCATTCGCACGAATACATTTCCTCAATTTCTTTCTTCTATCAAACAACATACCCTCCTCTAATTCTAACAAATCCACATCATTCTTAATTACTTCATTCCAAACCTTCTTCGACATCTCATATCTCTTACAACGTCATGCCTCCATCCTTCAAGTTTCCGAAATGAATCGTCACTCGGTATTCTTTTTATGTGTCCAAACCACCACAAGCGATTTTCCCTTATATTTTCTTCAATAGGTGCAACTCCTTGTTTCTCTCGAATAATCTCATTTCTCACTTTATACTTACTAGTATGCCCACACATCCATCGCAACATACGCATCTCTGTTACACTCATTTTCTGGAGAGGACATATTTTCACGGTCCAACACTCTGTATCATACAACAACGCGAGTCTAACTATAAACTTCCCCCTCAATCTCAATGGTATATTACGGTAGCACAAGACACCCGTTGCACCCATCCTTTTCAACCAACCATCTTTAACTCGATGTGTCACATCCCCATCAATCTCTCCATTTTTCTAAATAATAGAACCCAAATACCGAACATAATCATTCGCCATGATACTTTTGTCATTCAAACTAATTATACTCTACTATCTACTTCAATCGGAACTAAACTTACACTCCAAATACGCAGTTTTACTTCTACTAATTTTAAAGCATTTAGATTCCAATGTTTGTCTCTACACCCAACTTAGAGTTAACACCTACTCTAGTCTTATCAATCAGAACAATATCTTCAGCAAATAACATACACCATGTTACACAATCTTGTATATGACGAGTCATTTCATCCATAGCTAACGCAAAGAGAAACATATTAAATGATGAGCATTGATGTACACCAATTGTAATAGAAAACTCATCTGTCGTCCCGAAACAAATCCCAACGTTCGGTCTGTCTCCCTTATACATATCCTTAACAATGTCAATATACTTACAGGATATACCTTTTTTAGTCGTCGCCCACCACAGTACTTCTCAAGTCACCTTATCATAATCTTTCTCCAAACCAATGAACACCATGTGCAAGTCCTTTTTTCTCTCCCTATAACGCTCGATCATTTGCCTTAGTAGGCGAATTGCCTCCATGGTTGAGTGCCCAGGCATAAAATCAAATTGGTTATATGAAATACTCAAAAAAATTCTCAACCTATATTCAATCACTCTTTCGCAAAGTTTCATAGCATGACTCATAAGTTTAATGCCACAATAGTTAGAACAATCTTGAACATCCCCTTTATTCTTGTTCAACGGGACCAAAGTACTTTTCCTCCACCCTGACGGCATCTTATTGATCATAAATATCTTGTTGAAGAGGCTTAACAACAATTCAATACCTACATCTCCTAAACACTTCCAAACTTCAATCGGTATATCATCGGGTTTTGCTGCCTTCTTTGTTTTCATCTTTTTAAGTGCCTCTAAAACTTCCTTAATTTGAATCATACGTACAAAGTCACAGTTCACTTTTTTATTTGGAATAAAAAGGTTTCAAATATTTTGCATTTGATTCCCATTAAATAACCCATCAAATACAACGAAGCGCATCTTAGGCGGTAAGATGCTTCACTTTCAACCGATAGGTCGGGAGTTCGAGTCGTGCTGGAGGGGAAGTGGGGAACCACTATCGATCATCCTTTAAGATAAAAAAATAAAAAAAAAAGGCATCAAAATAGGACTTCCACCTTACTTTAACATCATCATCCTTCACCAAAATTTTATTATGATCATCATTGATACATTTTACCATACCAATGTCTATTGTCATTTTCTCTTTTAAGCGAGCAAGTCAATATATACATTTCTCACCTTCCTTAGTGTCCAATTTACTATATAAATCCTTATACACTTAATCAAAAGTTAGTACATAATGAATATTTTTAACAGTTGGATAAAAAAAATTAACGGACCCATTTTTTGTCTCTCCAGGGAACACCTCTATGATTTTTCAAACACCTATTATGTAACATAGGTATTAAATAACTAAGAACTTGTGTTCATCAGTATAAAATGTATGGTGCATCCTTAAAACACGTGTTCATAAGAAGATAACACGTGTTGCATCAAATTCTAACACATTCAAAAGCATGCAACACCTATTTAAAGTGTTTCTTATGTATTAAAAAAACGTGTTCAACACTATAAACGTGAGTAGGGTGAGCAAACCCGGTTTTTACCAAATTACCGATCGAGTTCGATTCAATTCAGCAATTTAAATTCGGTAATTCGAATTGGTAAAAGATTGAACGAAATCGATTGGGCTATTATCGAATTCGGTCTTACCGAATTCAAATTTATTTTTAATAATTTGTTGATTTTATTATATAGCGAATATGTAAGTGAATAGACCTTGACAAATATCATTTAGCGATTTTTATATTAATTTTATGTGTAAATATGATTTAATCAAACGATAACGAATGTATTGTCTCTTATTTTTCTGAACTTATTGTTTTATTTTGATTTTGGATTTGTCTTGGTGTTCAATTAGATTTTTTGTGAAATTAGTCAATTCGACAAAAATTGAATTTCGAATTGCCAATTCCATCAATTCGAGTTCTGTAATTCTTAATTCGAATTCGAATTAATTTTTTTAGATTTTAACAAATTAAAAAAAATTGAATTTAAATGAACGAATTGACAAACTTGAATTCGGTATTCACCCGCTGAGCCGAAAGGAGGATAGAAGATGTTATATATTCATGAGTGAATGAGACATAAAAGTCCATTCTCCATAAAAAAAACGAATAAATAGAATAAAGTTATTCACCCAAAAAAAAAAAAGAATAAAGTCTCAAAAAGTCCAAGCTTTTGTGCTATTAGCAATATAGAAAACAGATGCGTTATTAAATTGGATAAAATTGGTATTCTACTTATAAAATTTGGGTGATTATTCAATGATAAGTGTACAACACTATTAGGGAATAAAGTATTGGGTAAAAGGTGCTCACGCTCCTAAACTATCTCGAATTTTGGGTTTTGACCCTCAACTAAAAAACGCCAAGTGCTTGACCCTAATTTTTTTTAAAGTATCAATGATACCCCTTCCATCCAATTTCTCCGTTAAATAATAACGGAAGGTGCTCATGTGACACTCACATGATAAAAAATGGGGGCAAATTGGACAAAAAAAAATTAACCTTTAAAAAAATGGATTAGAAAATCGAGGTTCGTCCTAAATCTCTCCCTAATTTCTTCTTTATTTCATGTCTAGTGAAATTTCACTTCTTTCTGAAATGAAAATCTTGCAAATTCCTCAGGAACAATTTAATCAATTTTTTTTTGATAAATAACCTAAACATGACTTATGTGAAATTATGTTAAACTACATGAAAGCTGTAACTAATTATACCGAATTTTTTAACTTAGTTTTGAGCAAAGAAGATATTCATTGTCTTCATCATATCCCATAACAACCTAAGTATGAATTCCATGATTTTTTTTTTTTGCTAAAAATTGACAATACTATTTACTCATTTATCAATTTCTTGAATGAATTTCTAGTGGGAGATCACATTTTCTTTCAAGGATTTAGAGTTTTCTAATTTTGGGATGCTAAGAAAATTTGGGAGGGTTCAGAAGATTAG
Source organism: Vinca minor (assembly GCA_026122235.1). Classification (NCBI taxonomy): domain Eukaryota; kingdom Viridiplantae; phylum Streptophyta; class Magnoliopsida; order Gentianales; family Apocynaceae; genus Vinca; species Vinca minor. Next base: position 1,438,900 of record JAOCZM010000100.1, on the reverse strand, counting down.
GGAGGGTTTTCCATATTCTAATCTATTTTTTAAGGTTAATTTATTTTTGCCCAATTTGCCCCCTTTTTTATCATGTGAGTGTCACATGGGCACCTTCCGTTATTATTTAAAGGAGAAATTGTACGGAAGGGGCACTATTGATACTTCAAAAAAGTTTAGGGTCAAGCACTTGACTTTTTTAGTTGAGGGTCCAAAACTAAAATTTGAAACAATTTAGGAGGTGTGTGCACTTTTTACCCTAAAGTATTTGGTGTAAAGATCTATGAAGCATTGAGATCGTGAATTTATCAATACATTTTCATGATATTCAATTTAGAATGAAGTTCTTTTTACAAATTATTATGTATTATCTCATATGACACAAAAATAACATGTTCGATGTTTTATTTCATATTTTTACTAATAAAAAAATTAACTAATTAGAAAAAATATAACCTAAAAGAAATAATAGAACCCATAAAATTAAAGTGAACACGTGGTAAATATATATTCGTAAAATAAGAAACGAGATATAGAATAAGGATATATGAATTTTTCACCAAAATAGCAACAATGTTCTTAAAACGTGTCTGACCTGTGACCACATATGTCATTTAGTTTTGAATTTTTCTCCTTTTTTTCGTTTTTTTTTAATGAATTGAACTTCGCTCCTTCGAACAAAAGAAATTGACTAGCAGAACCAATCGCTTCCTGCTGTATGACGAAGTTATATTAATATCGGACGGTGGAAAACTATCCAGAAACAGGTGACAAGGCTAACATAGCGTATTGAACTTGAACTCCTTTTTTACTTTTCTTTTTCTTTTTGGTCTAGCAAGAAGACTAAAACATATTAAATGGATCAAAACGCACAAATATATTGGATTTAGTAATTCCGGTCTCACAATAATCTCAATTCAAAATTAATATTTTTAGATGACCAATGTTTGATATTTCATATTTAAACTCGAAATTTTATTCAAGTACATCCACATCACGAAGTTATTTAAGCACTTTTAGGTGTTCCATCTATTAAGTTTCTTTTAAAGGATTGTCAAAAAATGGTTAGATGAGAAAAATCTTTTAAAAGATAAAAGTTAAAGAACTTCGATTCGGTTATCCGAGTTTGGCCTGATTTTAAAATTAAATCTAAGTGTAAATTTTCAAGAATTGATAATCTAGAAAGACAACATATAATACTACTTTCGTCCCAATTGTTTGCAACGTTTCAATTATTTGTTACGTTTTAAAAATCAATCAATCTTTATTAACATTTTTTTCAGTCTTATACATAATTTATTATTCAACTAACTATAATAATAAAATTTCAGACATTAATTAAGAATATTTAAAACTTTTTTCATATTAATTATATTTTAATAATTTTTTAATTTTAATGAACATTAGAAATGTGACAAATAATTTGGATCGAGACCGTAACAGATTTGTGCAGAAACTGATCTGTAAATATAAGGAGTATTTAATGCTCTGAGAAAGAGACAGAACCGCCTCATCAAACCTTACGACCATAGGTCTTGGCTCCTATGCGGAAAGTGGATTGGTTCGTATATGCGGGCCAAGCTGAGGGCTATTGGATTCATCCAACGGTTGTTTCAAAGTGGGGGTATTTAGGGATAAACGTTAAACTCTTTTTCTTCAGCCACAACTTTTCTCTCTCATCAAGAACATGTGTTCACTAATCAAGAACATGTGTTCACCGAACAAAAACATGTGTCCACCGAACAAAAACATGTGTTCAATAATCAAGAACATGTGTTCACCGAACAAAAACATGTGTTCACAATATACAAGAACATGTGTTCTTGTAGAAAGGTGACTTTTTACTTTTTCAGCCTCTTTTTTTTACCTTGGAAACTCAACTGATGTGACGGTTGCGTGTCCCCTTCTTTTTTTCTTTTTTATATTTATTTGTGAAATTACATATATACCCTTTTAACCCTCTTTTAAATCATAGCCGTCGATCCATTTCAACAATGAAATCGACGGCTTCCAGCGTGTCCCTCACGTGCGGAATTTTGGGCATTCCGCATAGGAACCGGACTGACGACCATACGAATATGTAACTTAAACTGAATATTCAACTCCATTTGAATTCACCCTTTCAATTCCGCTTCCCCCTAACCTTTTCAGTCCAGTTCCTATGCGAAATAGTACTTTTTTCGCACCTGCGGAACAATTTTAGTCGCCGGATGATATTTTGAACGGTCCAGATCTGAAAAGAGAAAAGTTGAAACTGATTTAAAAAATAATAAAAAAAATTTCTCTCTCCATATCTGAACCGTTAAAAATTTTTTATCCGACGGCTGAAATAGTATCCCGCATGTGCGGACATTTGGCTGTCCTGCATAGGAGCCGTGAGCCTTTTTCCATCTCACGCAATGATAACTGGTTTTGATAACCTCATACACTTATCACACATAATTTCTTTAAGTTTCGATAAGTAAAATGACTTATAAGTTGATAATAAGTCAGTAGAAAAGGATCAAAGATAGACTCTCCTGCCAAACGCTATGGCATCGAGGATAGCGAGACCAAGTCGTTCCTCACTACCCCACCTGACCCCCACACAACCACCACCACCATAAAAACTTCTTCAATTTCTCTCTCTATAAAATCCTCAATTTTCCTTCTCTCTAAAAAACCTCTCAGATCTCTCTCTCTCTCTAAACTTTGGAAGCTTTTTAGAAAGAAGAAACCCTAGAATTTGTAGTCGGTGGCCGGCGGTGAGGATTTCGGCGGCGTTCCGGTGGTTGATTAAGCTTTGCTAGGGCTTCGATCTGATTCATAGTGTTTCGATTTTGTTGCTAACTTGGAATTTCAGTAAACATGTCGTCTTTGAGTAGGGAATTGGTTTTTCTCATACTCCAATTTCTTGAAGAGGAGAAATTTAAGGACTCTGTTCACAAGTGAGGATTTTTGTTGTTATCCTTTTTTAATTGATAACCCTTTTTTATTTGTTATGTAATGTTCATTTTATTTTAATTATTTTGATTTTAGGTGCTTTTATGTATATGTTTTCTTCTGTTAAGTGAGGAAATGGAAAAGATAAGTTTTTTTTGGGTTAATTATTTTGTAATTATTATTATGGGTGTTTTAGGAATATTAATAAAGATCGACTTTATGCTTGTTTTAGTTGGTACCACTTTAAAATTTTGTGACTTTCATTTTTAAGTTAATTAGAAAAGTTTATTTTGACATAGCATTTTTTAAAAAAACTACTAGATATAGTAATTTTTATATGTGGTTAGGATTTTTTTTATCAAGTTCCCCAAAAAGATATTTTTTTTTGCATTTTTTATAGGTAGGTTGTTATACTGTTACAGTTTTTCGCCCCCAACAAAATACAATTCTTGGCTTTGTCTAGGGTTTTCTTTTTTCCCTTTTAGTAATTTGGCTTCTCAGGGGAAATATTATATTCTAATTGTATAAGAAATTTTGAAGGGTTTATATAAGAGGTTATGGTTGATGTGTTTTTTAGAAAGTTTTCAGCTTTTAGAGCTTACATTGTTTTGGCTGCATGAGTGTGTGATTTTTTTTTTCCATTTGTTCAGCAGTCTGTTTTTAGTCACTTGGGGTTTATAAATAATATTTTGGTTTAAATGGAAACATTTATTTTATAGGCTTGAGCAGGAGTCGGGATTTTTATTCAACATGAAATATTTTCGAGGAGAAAGTCCATGCAGGTGAATGGGAAGAAGTTGAGAAGTACTTGTCTGGTTTTACTAAAGTTGATGACAACAGATACTCTATGAAGATATTTTTTGAAATAAGGAAGCAGAAGTATCTTGAAGCCCTTGATCGGTAACACTCATATCAGCAACTTAGTTTAAATTTATTGTTATTATTTTTCATTGAAAATTAGATGGATTGATATTCTGTTTTTCTCATTCTAAAACGTTGAATTGATATTGTCAGGCAAGACAAGCCAAAGGCAGTTGATATACTTGTGAATGATTTGAAAGTATTCTCAACATTCAATGAAGATTTGTATAAAGAAATCACTCAGCTGTTGACGCTGAACAATTTCAGGTAGTGTGCTTTCTGCATTTGTTTCTAAGTATGAGTATTTACAATTTCAGGCTCGTAAACACTTTCCTTTTCTATCAAATACTAGAATGTATATGAAAGCTTTTGAAGAATAAGCAAGTTATTTGATTAGTTTCCAAGTAAAACTAGAAAGTATTAAATACTCCTAATGCATTTTTACTCGGAGCATCTTATACTTAATTAACCATAGTAATATGCTCCTGGAGGTAATTTGATAACTTCTAAATAGAAATTTGAGGTATAAAAGGGGGAAAAGATGGCCAGGTGGAATTAATTAATGGTAGTAGTTGTTGTAGAAATGAATTCCTCCCGAGTCTGTTGTTTTGGTCCATAAACATGAAAACACTTCCAGGAAACAAGACATAGGTTGAGGTTATTAGCATGTAACTGGGTCTACATCGTAGAAGTTTAATGCCTGTAGATGTTTGATTTTCTATATTCCTATCCGAGGAGGCTTTAGTGAGTTTGTTTGACTATGCGGAAGCAGCAATGCTGGAATCTGTATTATGCACTTAAAGAATGGAGCTTCTCTTCAACTGGCACTTTCTTGGTGAAATTGTGTGCTAGTGAATAAAAAAACGCAATGTTTTCCCAGTGTCATAAATAACCTTTTAGTACCAATTGAAGCTAGTTGTCTGTGTCCTTCACTGTTTTACTTTTGCCCTTGTATTTCTGGTTGATAATTTTTGGGTTATTTTAGTGTATTTATTTTTTGTTCTTAATGGCAGGGAAAATGAGCAGCTCTCGAAGTATGGTGACACTAAGACTGCACGTAGTATAATGTTGATAGAGTTGAAGAAGTTGATTGAAGCTAATCCGCTTTTCCGTGAAAAGCTTGTTTTTCCCACACTAAAAGCGTCTAGATTGCGGACACTAATCAATCAGAGGTAAAATAGATCTATTTTCATTAGTATGAATGGGTATATTTTCTCTGTTTTTTACAATTTTATGGTAGATTCCATTTTTAATGTAATTTGGAGTGAGGTGCAGCTGCTTATCCCAGGTCATGTATACTTCTTGATATTTAAAGCTGCAAGATCCTCATCTTTTTCCTTCATCCTTTCCTTTCTCCCTGGTTTTTGCAGTTTAAACTGGCAGCACCAACTCTGCAAGAATCCAAGGCCGAACCCAGATATCAAGACCTTGTTCACGGATCATACATGCACTCCTCCAAATGGGGCTCTTGCACCAACTCCTGTCAGCCTTCCTGTCACCGCAATGGCGAAACCCACCGCTTATACTTCACTTGGAGCACATGGGGTAAACAATATCAATGAAACTGCTCTTGTCTATTGATTCCTTCTATTGTTGGACTCTTAATTCACCAAATTTCTGTGAGAGGAGGATTCTTACGATTTTACTGTCTTCAATCTTTTGCTTGTAGCCCTTTCCACCCACAGCTGCTGCCAATGCGAATGCCTTAGCAGGATGGATGGCAAATGCCGCTGCTTCGTCTTCAGTTCAGGCTGCTGTTGCGACTGCCTCATCCTTGCCAGTTCCACCAAATCAAGGTTTGAGCTTTATCTCTGGTGGGAAGTTTGTTTTTACCTCCTTATTGATGATTATGCTCGTATTTAATGTAATGGAGCCTGCAAGAAAATCCAATTAAATTTACTTGACTCTGACTACTTTTCATGCCTACTTGATAAGTAGGCGATAAAAGTATCGACTATTAGAAGTATTTAGTCTTTCAGCTGTGTTGATATGATTTGTTTTCCCTGTCAACAGTTTCAATCTTGAAGCGTCCAATTACTCCTCCAGCAACACTGGGAATGGTTGAATATCCAAGTACTGATCATGAGCAATTAATGAAGCGTTTACGACCGGCCCAATCAGTTGAGGAGGTACTGTGTAATTCGATAACATTCTCTGTGGCTAGCTAAATTATATTTTGTAATGAAAATCATTCATTCATAAATTCAGGTGACATATCCTAGTGTCCGTCAACAAGCATCATATTCTCTGGAAGATCTACCTAGAACAGTTGTGTTCACTGTTCAACAAGGATCCAATGTCACAACCATGGATTTCCACCCTACTCATCAGACATTGCTTCTTGGTAATGATCCGTTGTAGATATTTTGTTTATTATGCATTTGATTTCATAGTTAAAGTTTTACATTTGACATGTGGGTGTAAATTGTTTACTAAGCGTACTTTAGGGCACTTGTGTTGAACACATGTTTCTCTTTAACAGTGGGTTCTAGCACTGGTGACATTACACTTTGGGAAGTTGGGATTCGTGAGAAGCTGGTTACAAAACCATTTAAGATATGGGAACTTCATTCTTGTTCTTTGTCGTTTCAGGTTAATTTTCCTGCTTTTGCTCTTAGTATACATGTATAGCTTTATATCTTTTTGTGCATTCTACGGATTTTTTAATCATTAATGAGGCAGGGGGCGTCGAGCCCATGACATTTTCACGAGTCGGAAGTGCTAATTCTATGTTCTGTGCTTGAATGGCAAAAGAGTTTTATGGAATATTGCATCATTTATAAGGATCTGCAGTAAGCTTGTGTAATACTAAAGCAAGGTTAAACTTGCCTGCTTTTGGTTCTTTTACATACTGTTCATTCCATTTCTTGTCTGAATCCAAACAAACTGTTCCAAATACTCACTTTTCACATAGTGATCAACAAATTAGCCTGAAAGGATGTCATAGATGAAAGTATTTGTAAGGATAGGTTTAGGAATTTTGTTGTTTTTGGGTCCTTTAATATGGTGTATTTGAACTCCAAATACTCACCTTTTCACATAGTGATCAACAAATTAGCCTTGGTTGATATATCATGTGATTTATATATAGGCGTTCTGGATACATGTTGGGATAGTTTAATAACTTTCTCCTCTATTGAGGACAGCTAGAAGTATTGCGGTCCTTTCTTCTCACAACTTGTGTCCCTATGACAGGCTTCTGTTGCTAAAGAGGCACCCTTCTCAGTGAGCAGGGTTACATGGAGCCCCGATGGAACTTTTGTTGGTATGTTTTTTTCTGATCGTGATTGCCTCTGATATGTGTGTTCTTGTGGAGCATTTGTAATATTTTTCTTTGGTCCACAGGGGCTGCATTCACTAAGCATTTGGTCCATTTATATGCCTACGCTGGACCAAATGATTTACGCCAGCATCTGGAGGTATGTGCACATTGTCTGCATGTTTGACAGGATAAGACCTTCAAACTGGTGCTTCATTTTTGCATTATCTTGTCCTTGCAGATTGATGCCCACTCCGGAGGAGTAAATGATCTGGCCTTTGCTCATCCCAACAAACAACTGTGTGTAGTAACCTGTGGAGATGACAAATTGATCAAGGTCAGTGTATAGCCAATCATTTTGTTGTTTTCTGCTTAAACTATAGTTAGCTCTTAGGAAGCTAAGTAAAATTTTGAAACAGGTGTGGGATCTAACAGGACGAAAGCTGTTCAGCTTTGAAGGGCATGAAGCTCCTGTATACTCTATTTGTCCTCATCAGAAGGAGAATATTCAGGTATGTCTAACTGAATATAGCAAAAAAATGAATAAGACCTCCAAGAAATTGCCGAGGTTGTCAACCAATTTTTTTTTTTACTTTATCCATCAGAAGCAGCGACCCTTTTTTTTTTCCTTTTAAAAAAATCTTTGGGTACCAGAGCATGTGATGTGTTTCTCCAAGGTAACATCTTGTTAATTCTACTTCATTGCATCCTCATCTCTCAAGTGGTTATTGCATGTGGCCTTTTGCTAGTTGTTCTCTTGTTTTCACTTGGCATCTCTTATATGTGAAGATGTTTCAACGGTCTTTGGTTCTTACTAGAACTATTCTATCTATGTATTATGAATTCTTGCTCTATTGTTTCCTTATCTACCTCCACTAGAGACCAACCTTTGCTGTTTCCCTTTTGAGATGTATAACTTGTCTGCATCTGCATGCCTCAGTATGCTCATTTTGCTTAATGTTTTGCAGTTCATTTTTTCTACCGCAACTGACGGGAAAATCAAAGCCTGGTTGTATGACAATTTGGGATCCAGAGTTGACTATGATGCTCCTGGACATTGGTGTACAACTATGCTCTACAGTGCTGATGGAAGTAGGTGAGATTAGCAACATCTTGAGACCACGAGAATATTGTGCATATGCCTTTTTTACACTTTGGGTTTGGCTTGAATATACAAGGTCAGTAAATTAATAGCATAGCTCTGATGGTTTTCCTTCCAGATTGTTCTCTTGTGGTACCGGCAAAGAGGGCGACTCTTTCCTAGTTGAATGGAACGAAAGTGAAGGGGCCATAAAGAGGACATATACGGGCTTTAGAAAGAAATCAGCTGGCATTGTACAGTTTGATACAACGCAAAATCACTTTTTGGCTGTGGGTGAAGATAGCCAGATAAAGTTTTGGGACATGGATAACACTAATATCCTCACAAGTACAGATGCAGACGGTGGTCTACTGGTCAGTCTTGCATCAATTTCATCTTCTTTCTCATAGCTTACAACTTCTGTAATCTAATTGATCCCGTAGAGTTAAAAGAGGATGAAAGTGCGCTAGAGGCAAGAGAAGAAAATAAGTGTTGTATTGACACATTTTTAACCTCTCTTACTGCAGAATTTTCCGCGCTTGAGATTTAACAAAGAAGGGAACCTCCTTGCTGTTACCACCACTGACAATGGTATTAAGATTCTTGCAAATGCTTCTGGTTTGAGGTCCTTAAGAGCAGCAGAAAATCCAGGGTTTGAAGCATTAAGATCACCTATTGAAGCCGCCACAATTAAGGTTCTATCTCTTTCACTCAAGTACTGGGCCGGGGGGCTGGGGGCGTGGTTTGATCATTTTCTGAATGAATGATCTGGCAACTAATATTCTTAGTTTGCTTGAGCAGGTTTCCGGTCCTTCTTTTGCAAATGTTACCCCGGTCAATTGCAAAGTGGAAAGAAGCTCCCCTGCCAGGCCTTCTCCAATTCTTGTATGTTGTGGTTCTCCTTTTCTTCTCATCCCGAAAATCCCGACTAAAGTTGTACCTTGTACATGTGGATACAACCTAGTCCGAGTATATAGTTTCTTCTTCCCCTTCATGTTGTTCCTCTTGTTGAGTGCTTATGGACTATGCCGTAGCTTTTGTGTGTTTTTATCATGACTACGATTTGTCTTAATAACTGTGCTTCTTTGGGAAGGATCTGCTACTCTGGGATTTTTATTTGTTTGATTTTTAATTTTTAATTCCAGAATGGAGTTGATTCAATTTCCAGAACCATGGATAAATCAAGGGCAATGGAAGATATTAATGATAAGATAAAACCCTGGCAATTGACTGAAATTGTAGATCCTGCAAACTGCCGGATGGTTACCATGCCCGATAGCACGGATTCTAGTAATAAGGTGTGTGAACTAAAATCATTTTCTGTTTTTCATGTTAAAGGTTGATTTTAACGATTTTAATGGATATTCTTTTAATCAGGTTGCCCGGCTTCTTTACACAAATTCTGGTGTTGGCGTTTTAGCTCTTGGTTGCAATGGTGTTCAGAAGCTTTGGAAGTGGGTTCGTAATGAGCAAAATCCCAATGGAAAGGTAATGGAAACTAACAAATGAATTGCTTGTTTTGGGTTTCTTTTATTTTCTTTAGATAATAAATATCATATGGTCGAAGTTCTGAAGTAGATGTTTTTTAAAGGCCACTGCCAATGCTGTTCCACAACATTGGCAACCAAACAGTGGTCTTCTTATGACTAATGACATCACAGGTGTAAATCTTGAGGAAGCAGTTCCATGCATTGCTCTCTCGAAAAATGATTCTTATGTAATGTCAGCTGCTGGTGGAAAAGTTTCATTGTTCAACATGATGACTTTCAAGGTATGACTTCAGACCATGCCATTTTGATTGCCTGATGGTAGTTTCTCAGGTGACAAATATGATCAGGTTGTATTGTGTCTCACTGTCTTGTAGGTGATGACGACTTTTATGCCACCTCCACCAGCTTCAACCTTCTTAGCATTCCATCCTCAAGATAATAACATTATAGCTATTGGCATGGAGGATTCAACTATCCACATTTACAATGTTAGGGTGGATGAGGTACTGATTTCATTGATCTCATGTCCTCTTTCATACTTGCAATTTCTATGACTAGATCTAGTATGATGATAATTGGCCATTTCTAGGTAAAATCAAAGCTGAAGGGTCACCAGAATCGCATAACTGGTCTGGCTTTCTCCACCAACTTGAATATATTGGTATCATCTGGTGCTGATGCGCAGGTACAAACACTTACTGTTCTGTTTTGTTAAAATGAAAGACAGTTTGGGGAATCCATAACAATATGAACTTTTCTGAATCAGCAAATTGATCAATCAATAAGGGGGAAGATCCAAATTGTTTTGCCTAGACACGTGATGTGGCAAATCCCATCCTTAGAACTGTTGCATATGTCTATGCTTAGTCGTCCTTACTAGGAATATTTCTTGGATGACTGGTAGTATTTTATACAGTAGTTTATTTTGGGACAAACTAAAATAGAAAGTGCTCGTTCAATTTGGGACAGAGGTAGTAGTATATTCCTTTCATGTGAATTTGGTTGCAAGTTGCTGATATTAAACTCTTGTGAATTCTGAAGCTGTGTGTTTGGAGCATCGATTCATGGGAGAAGAGAAAGTCGGTTCCCATACAATTACCTGCTGGGAAAGCACCCGCTGGTGATACTCGAGTGCAGTTTCACTCCGACCAAGTTCGCTTGCTGGTCTCTCATGAAACCCAGATAGCAATATATGATGGTTCCAAGATGGACCGCATTCGTCAGGTCTAGAATCTTTTTAAACTTTCTTTTCTTGAAGAAGAAATCTTCATCTGCTTTTGGTGTAAATACATTGTACGATAGGTCAAATATCTAATGGATTCTATCCTTTTCCAGTGGGTTCCTCAAGATGCCCTTTCAGCGCCTATCTCATATGCAACTTATTCCTGCAACAGTCGGTTAGTTTATGCTTCATTTTGTGATGGTAGTATTGGAGTTTTTGATGCTGACACTTTGGGACTAAGATGCCGTGTTGCCCCATCAGCATATTTATCTCCGGCAGTATTAAATGGGTAAGAGCATTAGTTTTACTTTTTGTCAAGTTGTAGTTCGTTTGCACAGGTGCTTAGTTCTGTCGCTGATTTTCTGTGCTTTCTTTCAGAAACCAAGTCGTATACCCTCTTGCAATAGCGGCACATCCACAAGAAGCAAACCAATTTGCAGTAGGATTAACAGATGGGTCTGTTAAAGTCATAGAGCCTTCCGAATCCGAAGCAAAGTGGGGTGTTAGTCAACCGGCCAATAATGGGATGCTCAATAGAACAGGCTCATCATCCGCCACCAGCAATCACGGGGGACCTGATACTGTTCAAAGATGAAATCTCCCGGTGGCTGTCTTCTTGGTCAGTCTAGATTTTTAGGTTTTATGTTTATGTGGTACCAATATTAGAAGGTAAGGTTGGACATTTGGGGAGAATTGTAATTGGATGGCGTATTTATTGATTTATATATATGTATCTCATATTGTCATCTTTTCGTAATATAGATCTTTGAAAAGGAAATTGGCAGGTTCTCTGTCATTTTTTGTCTTCATAGAAGGATTTTGGGACTCATAATGTTCAAGTAAACATTGTATTCCATGATTATGTGGTGGTGATATAGGAGTATTAAATTTTGTTTTCCTTCTCAGCGATGTATTAAGAAGGAAAACAAGCTCCCGTGGTAAAGGAGGAATCCGTAGTTGAGTGTGTTTCATAAGGTCGCTAGTTTTATTAATCCCGAGCTCTGGGGCAGTTGGTTGGAGCTGTTTAAGTTGACGTCGTTGACGAGGGTTCGATTTCCCGCTGGTGGAATTCAAGAATTTTCAGCGGCTGAGAGCGCCGTTTAAGAGTAGTATGGGCTAGCCTCTCCCCCGTTGAGCAGTAACGCTGCGGGCCAACCGTGAAAAAGAGTCCGGATATAGTCACCACGTTGTCGGTGGATACCGGGTGCCCCAAACGGGTAGAACAAAAAAAAAAAAGTCGCTAGTTTTATTTCTAATTACAATTAGATATTCATGGTTTTCCTTTTGGTATTCATGGTTTTCCTTTTGGTAATTAGGTGTCATGTTTTTTCTACTTCTAAAGTTTCAAAATGAGAAGGGTCACATGGACACTAGGGGTGGTAATCTCACAATAAGAGAAAGGTTAATTTTGATATGGACTGGTCCATTGGACAAAGATTGGTAAAATTACTACATAATGAGAAGAGAGACAATTTTGTAACGATGTAGTTAGTTTTGGACCACAAAGTTTACATGGATGGACATGTTCTATATCAAACTTTTCCTAAAAGAAATGGAATAGATATTTCACTCTCAAATAAATAGATATCCAATGTTTAACTGTTGACTGACGGTGCATTCATTATTAGCAATTTGTGGATCGAAGTGCTCAACCCCCAAATTTCAAGGTAGTGTAATGCAATTAACCCATAATGATATAACCCTCGGGGGTTTAAGTTTGAGGCCCAATTCCTTGAGGGAGGATTGAAATTCTGTCATCTCCTCCACCACCGCCGCCGCTGCTGCTCTTCTTAGGGGTTCTTCTATAAGACCCGAAAACCCTAAACAGGACTCCTCCTACGAACGAAGATGGCGAATCGGACGGATCCAACGGCGAAGAACATAAGAGGAACAAACCCTCAAAACCTCGTGGAGAAAATCGTTCGAGCAAAGATTTACCAAAATACATACTGGAAAGAACAATGTTTTGGATTGACGGCGGAAACCTTAGTCGACAAAGCTATGGAACTGGATCACCTCGGTGGTACTTTTGGGGGTAATCGTAAACCTACTCCTTTCATGTGCCTTGTCATGAAAATGCTCCAGATTCAACCTGACAAAGAAATCGTCGTTGAATTCATCAAAAACGAAGATTACAAGTTCGTCTCCTCTATTCCTTTTCCTGTTTTTATTGTTTTGTCTTTTGTTTTTTTTTTTTTTTATTTTGAGAAAAACACTATTTAAGCTCTTTCTAGGTTTCCGGTCACTTACACGCCTTAAAGAACATAAATTGACATAAATACCCTTAAAAGAAGGCGCCATGTGCAAAATTGAAAGTGGCCGGAAACCACCTGCTTTACATTACTTTGACACAGAGCTACAAAATAGTTTAGGGGCATGAAGAGCGAAAATAGAGTAGAGATAGTTTATATATATATATATATATATATATATATATATATATATATATATATATATATATATATAGTTTATGTATATATGTTACAAGCTAAAATAGAAGTTTTCCGGTCAGTTTTGAGAACATGTGGCCGTCCTTTAAGATAATCCTGTCAATGCAAGTCCTTGAGAACGGCTATATGCGCAAAAAGCATGCTTAAAATTTGCCAGAAATCATCACCTAGACACTAATTTGACAAAACAAGCAGTTTGAAAATAATTTACCTATATGATACACTAAAATAGAATATGTAATATAACGTACTTCTCATTCCTTTTTTTTCTTCTTGTTTGATACTTTTGGTTTTTGTTTTTCGCCATAGAAAGTTGACTAATTTGAGATTTTAATTTGTTGAATTGAGCAGGTATGTTCGGGTGCTTGGAGCGTTTTATCTGAGATTGACAGGAATTGATATTGATGTATACCGATACTTGGAACCATTGTATAATGATTATAGGAAGCTGAGGCGAAAAAACCCCGATGGACGTAAGGGCTTGAACTTCTTTGCTATTTTTGTCCAGTTGTTTTAAGGTGATTTTTTAGATGAGTTTGTTCTTAATTTGGGCTACTTTTTTATTACTCAGAGTTCGCTTTGACACGTGTGGATGAAGTCATTGATGAGCTTTTGACAAAGGATTATTCTTGCGATATTGCCCTTCCTCGCATAAAGAAAAGGTAAAATTTTGAAGTAATCTGTTTGTCAGGTATCTGTAATGATCGAGATGTTGGGCACCTAAGAAATCTAGGGTAGATAGAGTAAAGTTTGACAAAGTTCTAATTGCAATTTCTTTAGGGTATGAACAGGTTGAGAAGTTAATATGCTATGCTATGTAGTGTGAAAAATATGTAGATATTGGAATGAACAAAATAGATGTTAAGACAGCATGACATTTTGAATTTTTTTTGTCCTGACGGAAGTTATTCAAGTCATAGTTCTGTTTTAGCCTTGCTAAAAGTTGAGATGAATAATCATATGATCAGGATAGAGATGCTGGGTGCATGCAATGGGAATGATGGGAAACTTGACTTGGTCCAGTAATGCTGTTTTGCTTTACCCTGTACGAGTTTCAAACGTTAGATAACTTTTCCCGTTGTGGCTCTCAGAACTTGGATGATTATTGTCCCTCTTTTTGTAACTTCAAAGAATAAGATGTTTTACTGATCGATGGGAGTTAATAACAAGAAAAATGCCACTGTTATATACCTTCTATTGAGCAACCGAAATTGAAATAATTGAGGGGGGTATTCCGATTCTGGCAAAAATAGCTACTACTTGAAATAACTCCTTTTCTGAACCGAGCAAGTTCAGGAACATGGAACAGTAGATGTAATTGAAAAAACTATGACATGGAACAATTTGAATATCTTTTATTCATAAAAGCTAGTTTTTGGAAGTTTAAAGGCGTAGATTATGAGCGTCTAAAATATGCATTTTTGAATATCATTATCCATTCAATAAACAAATACAGTGGCATTATTAGTGCACTTTGAAGATTGCAATTATGTAGTGGCACTAGATGTTACCTGCAAGAAACCCTGCCTATTATATGATCATAAGCAACTCCTTATTGGAATCAGTTTGAAAGAATTACCTAGATCAAGTTGACCTTTGCTTCCAACCTGCAGATCTTTACTGGTTTAGGACTCCAAGTGGTTTTTGTTCTTGATTTACTCTCGTGATTAATCTTGAATGCCTTGTATTTTGTTGCCAGGTGGACACTCGAAGCCCTTGGTGCACTAGAACTTAGGAGAAGTGCTCTTGAGGATGACTTTGAGGAGGAGGAAGAAAAGGATGAAGATGATCAACTCACAAATGGATTAGATGCTGAAGATAATGACAAGGTTTCTTACTTTGATTCCTACACATTAGCAATATTTCCATTTTCCTACTCCAGAATATCCCATAACTGATTTTTTATTACTTGAATAACAGGATTACCATCACGAGCGCAGTCCAACAAGGGAAAGAGATCGGGGTAGAAGACGTGAGAGTCACAGATATAGGTATGATGTTCGTTCTCTGTCGCTTTTTGTGCATGTCTCTATCTCCTTTTCTCTCTCAACACACATCCACACACACCCACAAAGAAAAAGAACCGCGAACCGCTTTGGGGGTACTATAGTGATGCACGTCAATGAATTGTCTCGAGTGTATGCAAGGATAATAGATACACGGCATTTCATGGAGTTGTTGAATTATTAATGTGGTGGTCAAGATTACTTCTTGAGAAACATGATCACTTTGTAAGGTTGTCAAACAAGTGAGAAGTTGTCGGCTTAATCACATCTTAAGATATCAGGGGGCTTCTATTGTCCCTTTCGTTTTATCGTTAATAGTCAGCATGACAGAAACACTACGTAAAGGCCAAATGTCCTATAATATCCGAATTGGGCACACATGCCTTTGTATAAGTTCGACGAATAATTTCCCGCAAGTGGTGATAACTAATACATGAAATATGTTTTCCACATGATTTTTTTGTCTTATTTCTGTCTAAGATATATTATCCTGGAAGCTGATTATGAACTACAGGAACCATAATCACTATGCACACATGCACACATGCACACAGGAGATATTGTGAAAACTATGCCAATGTTGTGGCTTTTTATTTCCACTCAGTGGCACAAATCAGCTTCCTAAATTAATTTTGGTGATCCTGCCAGGTTTCTCTGCACTGACAGTGTGCAGTGAGAAGTATGATGGATCAGACACTTAAATTAGATTGTAACTCAGTGAAGTTTGTCGTGTTGTTCCTATAAATTCTTTGTGCATGCTTTAGAGTTTGAAGTATTCTTTATTTTCTTTCCCTTTGTATTCCTTTTAAATTGTTAAATAGTGCATTGGCATGCATATGCATCGGAAAATTTTGATATGTAAACAGAAGATACAGACTTGTTTGCCTGTCGGAAATAGGGCTGCAATCTGTGATAGCATGCATCCATAGAATTAGAGGATAATAGTGGGTTGGTTTTAGGGAACACAATTTACCAATTTACAAATCATGCTTTGCTGAAGAATGCAGTTTAAATGCGAGTATTTTTTAGCAGTATTTTCTAGTTTTACCTGCTTCTCTCTCTCTTTTCAGGGATCGAGTTTATGACAGAGATCGGGATTATGACAGAGATCGAGACTATGACAGGGATAGGGACTATGATAGGGATCGTGGTAGAGGGCGCGACAGGGATAGAGATAAGGAGAGGGAGAGGGAAAGGGACCACTATCGCAGAGACGACAAAGAACATGGTCGGGAGAGGGACCGTGACCGAGAAGGAAGGGAGCGTGATAGGCGTGGCAGGCGCAGAAGCCCCTCAAGGAGCAGAAGTAGAAGTAGAGATCGAAGGGATCGTGATGAAGAGGGCCGTAGAAGACATGCACGCAGTCCCAGCCCTAGAAGGCACGGAGATGGAGCTGATGATACCACGACTAGGGATGAGCCAAAGAAGGATAAGAAAGAGAAGAAGGAGAAGAAAGAGAAGAAGGACGATGGAACTGACCATCCTGATCCGGAGATTGCGGAAGCAAATAGAATTCGTGCATCGCTTGGTCTGAAACCATTGAAATTGTGATGCGGAGGTACTGCATCTGATTGGGGTTTGAAGCTGTGTGCCTGTTTTGCTGACATATTTTGTGGTTTGGGGGGGGGGGGGGTTTCAATATGGATGTATAATGTTTGATGTAGGTTCAGTGTAGAAATTTTCAGAATCGCGTTTGAGTTTTTAAACATGCCTTAGAGGGTCAAGCTCTTGTTCCATGTTTGTGATGATATGATATTGTAAAAGTATGACTTCATTTGATGGCTGCTTCTTGTCATCTGATGGTTGCAATTTGTTTCAAGAAACAGGCAACTTTAAAAAAAACACATGTTTATCTTAGCATTTAGATCGCTTAGCAATATCATTTTACTGTTATGACCAAGTGCACCTGTAAAAAAATAATTTCGCTATTATGCTTGTAGAGTTTTTTTTTTTTTTTTTTAAATACGGTGTATATGAATAGAAAAATTCTGATATGGACAAGGTACATGTGGACTTTGTGGCCCAAAACTGACAGTATTATCACAAAGTTGTCTCTCTTCTCATTATGTAATAATGTGGTTAGTTTTGCATCTCAAGGTCCAATAAACCTGATTCATATCAGAATTATGCATATGAATGAGCTGTTGGTTTGCTTGATCCAACATCCTAAATTAAAAATGGCTATAAGCATTGTAGCCGGACCGGCAAAATACATAGGATATCGCTTCATATTCTCTGTGCAACTCTATGCAGCACTCCTACAACATCGGTGCTTCAAATGTTAAATATTTTTTTTCGGAAAATCAGCCTATTTAGTTCCCTATAATTTTTTTTCCTTTATACTCCATAATGTTTAATTTCAACCTATTTAGTCCCCAAATGTTTTTGTTAGCCCGTATAGTCTTCAATGTTTAATTTCAACATGTAAAGTCCCTTATCTATTTACGGGCTGCATATAGAGGTTCCACCATCTCTTCTGCGGCGGAATCAGAGCAACGCCAAATACATGCCATCCACGTGCTTAATGAGCAAGGGACATAATGGTCAGTTTCAATCTATAAAATTTACAAAATACAAAAAATTAATATAAAAAATGGTTATAAAAAGGAAAACCCCAAATTCTATTACCCTAATTTAGATGAACACATTTGCCCTAAGTCCGCCGCATAAGAAGTGGTGGAACCTCTATATGCATCCCGTAAATAGATAAGGAACTTTACAGGCTGAAATTAAACATTGGGGACTATACAGGTGAAACAAAAAAATTATGGGGACAAAATAGGCTAAAATTAAACATTGTGGACTATACAAGGGAAAAAAATTTATGGGGACTAAATAGGCTGATTTCCCATTTTTTTTTTCTTGTATACAATTTTTGGATTTAACTTACAATTAGATATTTCATATTAAAAAAAAAAGGTTTTTGATACTCATATGAACTTTGACTTTTTTTTTTTAAGATAACATTAGAATCAAAGGCGATCATTAGAGATCGCAGACATTACATTAGAGGGAAAATGCGAGTCCCATAATTTGGAAGAAAAATAATGACCACGTCAGGTCAAACAATGAGCTACAGAATTTCCATCACGCTTGACAAAAAGCAATGAGACACTATCAAAGGATGCGATAATTGCCTTAGCATACTCATAAACAGGGCCTAATGCAGAAAGATCCCTACCCGGGCAGGCCAGATGAGATATAGTGACGAGACTATCACTCTCCAACGAAAAGGACCGAAGACCCAGGAGTGAAGCTAACTTAAGACCCTCAATGACCGCCAAAATCTTGCAATGGCTGGCGCTTGTGCAAGGTACCAGCCGGCCACAGGCCGCCAGTAACGGCCTTCTTAAATGGTCACGACCAAGACAGCCGTAAGATGCAAGACCATTTCGCTGGGAACCATCTGCATTAATCTTTACATGGGACAAGGGCGGGGGAGACCAACATACCGGAAGCGGCACAGATCCACTGCCCATATGGCCAAAATCCGTAAGCATCACTCCAAACTCTACTGTAGCAGCTAGAGCATCATTAAACACCAAAGAATGAGGCCTCAGTTGCGACTCAAAAACAAATCTATTACGATCCTTCCATATGTACCAAGCCAAATAAGCAAACAAGGTGATATCCTCCTGCGTCCCCTGTAACATAATGTGAGCAAGATAGTCCTTAAAGGAGTGTAATTCCAAACACACAAAAGAGGCAGCCTTGTCCCAAAAGGACCAAATTAGCTGCGAGCTAGGACACAAAAAGAGGCAGTGAATCATAGACTCAATCAGGGCACCACACGAGGCACAGTTAATCGATACAGATGTTCTTTTTGCCAAATTCGATGCCGTGGCCAAATTCTCAAGAGCAGCCCGCCAGAGGAAATGCAGCAGCCTAGGCGGAACTGGGAGCTGCCACAGCCGAGTCCAAAATTTTTCCTCTAAAACTGATGAAGAAGACTCTGAGGCATGATTTAATTGGCGTTGTTCTGCCATAGCTACTTGGTATCCAGAACGAACAGAGTACACCCCATTTCCTACAAAATGCCAAACAAAACTATATTTTGCGGGAAGCTCACTTATAGGTATAGTTAGTATTGATTCCACTTCATGAGGCAAAAATAGCGAACCGAGCATCCCCAAATTCCAGCGGCCGAAATGGTAAAGGATAAGGTCACAGGCCCTTCCATCCGGAAGAAGAAATTCATTCAAATTCGAAGTCCGAAAAGAATGTGGCCGAGGTAGCCACGGATCATGCCAAATGCGGATATTAGAATAGTGCCCACTCGCCATCAAAGTCCAAGCCGAAGTGATGGGGATAGAACGAAGGACCCGTTAGATATAATGATCCAAGAACCCTAAGTATATTGATTGGCAGCGGTCTCCAATTCGAGAATCTAGTTTGATCTTACCAAGAGCAAAGGAAACCTTGACCCGTTGGTTATAAGATAACCAAGAACCAAAGGTATAATGAACGCCACAAGATCTTGCTCACCGATCTTGATAAGTTCTTGAACTATAGAAGCTCAACAAAGAGAATTTAATCTCACAAGACAAATGTCTATTTCTATTTATCAAAGTCTGAATTTTACATAGCATTAGATGGCCTTTTATAGGCAAACATGAAGGCTTTTCAAGTGAATCCCGAAATTCAGCTTACCTAAGGGTATTCAAAGACCTCTTTGACTGAATTTAATACATTTAGGAAATATAAATGACTTCTTGAAACTATACTAAGAGACTCCTTGAATAACTAAAGAGTTTGACTAATTAAATGGCTAAAAATGACTAATTCTAGGCTAAAAATTAAATACTAACTGAACTTGGAAAACAAGATATAATTCTCGCCTAAAATTTGGACAGCATGATATAGCAACTTGAATGACGATTTAGGATTCTAAAAAGACATAATCTGATCATGTGGTCTTCATAAAAGTTGTAGGCATGCCTCTTAGCTTTCTATTGCATCTTGAATGAGCTCCATTGGATTCCTGGATCAAAAGTTATGACCTTTACACCAAACTGTCTCAAAGCTGAAATTAATGTTGAAGCATCTGTATATGATTTCTCATCACAAAGAACCTCCCTGCCCTTCAAAAGACTTTGCCACACACAAGAGGATTTTGCGCCTCTATTAGCATCAAGAAAGGTGTTGTTGCGAAAGTACTTTGCGCCAAGAATTCAAGCTAAGAGAGATGAGGGATTTTGCATAATTCTCCACCCTTGCTTCGCCAATAATGCCAAATTAAATTGATGCATATCTCTAAGGCCAAGACCACCTCTATTCTTAGGCATACACAATTTTTCCCAAGACAACCAATGTATGACGTGCTCACCCCCCTTCTTGCCCTAAATAAATTTCCTGATCATAATCATGATGTCAGCAAGTATAGAACGTGTGATTTAAAAGGTTTGCATAATGTATGTTGGAATGGCCTGAATGACTGATTTAATAAGTACTTTTTTACCAGCCGGAGACAGATATTTCTCCTTCCAGCCATTTAATTTCTTCCACACCCTATCCTTGATATAAGCAAAAACCTGGCCACGATTGCGACCAATCATAAACGGAAGCCCCAAGTATTTCCCGTCACCACTACCAAAGCGGACTCCCAAGACACTACGAATATCATTGGCAAAAATTGGATCAAAGCCTTTGCTGTAGAAAATGGAAGATTTATCAAAATTAATAGATTGGCCAGAATAGGCATCATAATCCAAAAGAATATGTTTCACCGCCTGAACATTTGTCATATATCCTTCAAGAAATAATAATGATGTCTACAAATAATAGATGAGATAAGTTGGGCCCCACTCGGCCAAATTTTAGACCAGACAATAGGGACTCACTCTCAACTTTCCTGAGCATTGCCGAAAAGCCTTCAGCACATAAAATAAAGAGAAATGGAGATAACAGATCACCTTGGCGAAGACCACGAGTGGGCGTAATCGTTCGCGAGGGCTTACCATTAATGAGAACCCTGTAGCTAACCGTTTGCACACAAGCCATGATTAAAGAGCGAAAACTAGGAGGAAACTTCATAGACTCCAACATTAACTCCAAATAACGCTACTCCACCCTGTCGAACGCTTTGCGCATATCTAACTTAAGAGCACAATGTCAGTCAGCCCCATGCAATCCCACCTGCATACTATGGAAGGCCTCAAAGGCCGCTATGGAATTGTCAGTGATGAGCCTGACCTTCAAAAATACATTTTGAGAGGGGTCAACAACATAGGGTAAATCAATTTTTAAACGATTAACCAGAATGCGTGAGATTAGCTTATAAACCGAATTGCACAAGCTAATGGGGCGAAAAGCCGTAATGCATAATGGTGACTTAATCTTTGGAATCAAAACAATAAGGGAGTTATTAAGGCCAGAAATATCACGATAACCATTAAGAAACCCGAGAATAAAATATGTAATTTGAGGACTAAGAGTAGGCCAGAATTTTTTAAGAAAGACTGTATGCATACCGTCAGGCCCGGGAGCCTTTTTAGGTGGAAGTTGCTTCAAAGCTGTGAGTACCTCGGCTACAGAAAAGGCCTCGGCCAGGCTGCCTACAGTAGCTAGCGGCAGCTCGCGGACAGGAAGCCCCACAAGAGTAGTCGGTGCAGTCCTATTAGTCTTATAAATGCTGTCAAAATAATCACATGCAATAACATAAAGCTCATGTTCACCGTCCATAATCTCAACTTTGACTGACAAGAGATATCATGCCTTGATTAACTTAATTAAGATCAAATATATTAATCATTAACCTGAATAGATTTTGGGTCAAGAACCTATAAGGAAATGGTTAATTATAGTTGGGTTGGGTTATAAATAATGTATTTTCTGGAGGACAAAAGAGATACAATTAACATAAGGATCATGCATGATGTATTTTAGAAGTATAATATCTTATCATCAATAAGAGAAACCCCCAATCTTATTGGATAAGAATTGGGGTTATTACATCAATGAATGAATTTTCATTTTTTCTTTATTTAGGTAGAATATGTTATAATTAATGTTAATTTTTAATACGTTATGCATTGTTATCTTTGATAACCATTACCTTAGTCTTTGTTTAAAAAAAAAATACTGGTTATAATTTAGACAAAGTATCCAACATCATCTAAAACTTCCTCTCACTTTCAACAATGGCGTCTAGTTTGTCTTCTCTCTCATTTGTTGTTATTTTTGTGTTATTGTTCGTCAATTTGTTCTCTAGTCCTACTTGCGATGCATCACATCAACCAATCGGGGTTGCTAAGAGCGACATTGATTTGTTGCAATTTCCAGAAAATTTAGAATTCTTGGAAGCAGAATGGTTTTTGTGGGGTGGTTTAGGATATGGACTTGATAAAGCTTTTCCAGAATTGACTGGCGGAGGCCCTCCTCCTATTGGTGCCAAAAAAGCAAAGCTTGATCCTCTTGTTGAGAAAATCGTCGTTGAGTTTGCTTATCAAGAAGTTGGCCATCTCAGGTTTGAGTTCTCTATCCATCTATTCTTCATCAATTTATGAAAGGTTAAATTTCATTTTATGATTCATTTTGCTATTCTTGTGTTCTCTAGGGCTCTTAAAGACACTGTTGGACTATTTTCAAGACCTCAATTGGATATTAGTGCATCAAACTTTGCAAAAGTTATCAATAATGCATTGAACACAACACTGAATCCACCATTTGATCCATACTCGAGCAGTCTTGCCTATATGTTGGCTTCATATGCAGTACCATATGTTGGTTTAGTTGGCTATGTTGGCACTAATCCCCTTCTCAAAGGCTATAAGAGTATGAGGGTAAGTCAGTCATAGATTTGTATTAAATTATAAGAATTTTCTTATTTATTAGTAATTTAATTATGTTTCAATTTTTTTTCAGCTTTTGGCTGGACTATTAGGAGTTGAATCTGGTCAAGATGCGGTTATCAGAACATATCTTTATGAACGAGCTGATCAAGTGGTTAAACCTTATAACGTGACTGTGGCAGAAGTAACCGCGAAGATTTCAGCTTTGAGAAACAAGCTGGCTGGAAAAGACAACAAGGATGAAGGCATTATAGTTCCAATAGGACTAGGAGCAGAAAATAAGACTACGAGCAACATCTTATCTGCCGATGCTTACTCTATTTCTTACAAGAGAACTCCGGCAGAAATACTGAGAATTGTATATGGTACTGGCAAAGAGAGTATTCCCGGCCTATTCTATCCTAAGGGAGGAAATGGAAAGATTGCTAAGCGATTTTTGAAAAAACGTTGAGAATAGAATTAAATATGCAACATATATATTGCTAGCAAATATTTCTTGTAGCTAGATATGAAATATAAATTTGTATCTATTGAAAATAATAAAAGAATAACATGGTTGAGGTTCTCTAAGTTTGAAAACTCATCATAGACTTTGAGGTTCTCTAAGTTTTCGAATTATTTTCGTCAAATTTTATTATACACTAAGTTGTTGCATTAAAATGAAATAGATAAAAGAACTCAATATTTGGTTATCAACAAGTTCAAGAAAATCAATAAAATCTAAGAATACAAATTAATGGATATATTTATCTGATAAAACATTCTTATTTCATTATTAAGATATGTTTGATCTACATTGACAATTAAGTAACACTGAATGATATTTATGTTTTGCTTTTATGAGGAGTGAGAGTCAATATCAATTACTACAAATCTAAGATATCATTAATAACAATATTTATTTCGCTTGTATGACAATAATAAATATCTTAGTTTATTTTAATAACATTATCATTCGCACATGAACCGAATTTCGATCGAAGCAGTTAGTCACAAATCATCTCTGTGACTGCTTTCGTGATTGGTTAGCGATCAAATTTTGGATGCAATTGCTGCGGCCAATTTATTCTAATCAGTCGCTAAATTTTACGATCGACGTGAGATTTCGTTCCTTACTAAACGACCTAAAATATGGCCATTTTGGTCATTCTCTTGCATGGATTGATTACTGTATTTTAAAAACTTGTATCATGCATATACAAGTATATCCTTCTAAAACAGGTGACATGAAGAACTACTACTTTTTCTATCGATAATTCTTAGAAGCATAAGCTAATTAACCTACATGAAATGAACGATTTATTGGTCAAACGAGTTTATACATTAACATACAAAACTAAACCCTCAAAATCAGGTCAAATTTTTCTAAAAATCTGATTACTTCTCGTGTTCACTTTCCTCGACTCTCATCATTTCTTCAGGTAGAAGAATACCACGTTCATCATATCGAAGCGTACCCGAAACATTTAATGGTTTACACTTTCCCCCCATTAAAATTCTCCTTTTACACAATTCAAACTGACCGCCACTTTCTTCTTCTTCTTCTTCTTCTTTTCTCTCTCCATCAACCCTAATTTCCTCTCGTCTCTCTCCATCAACCATAATTTCCTCTTGATGTCGGTCTACTATTTCCGCTTCTCGCTGCCCTACATTCTCTCCGACAGCAGCGACACTTCTCCTGCCGCCGTCATTCTGGTCCACTCCGACGTCGTTTTCATCAACATTAATGTTATTCTTAACCGTCTTCCTGAATATCTTCCATTTTCCAAAGGTAAACCTAGTTTTCTTCTTAAAGAAATTCATAAAAAATTTACCTGGTGAATCTCGACATTTTTTCTCTACATATTGTTGCTTCACTTCTTTTGATGATGAATCTCTAGTCGATTCCTTCTCCTTAACTGAAATCGATTTCAAATAAAGTTGTGATTTTTCTTCTTCTAGAAGCTCCTCCATTGTTAATCTGGTACGGTTAATTTTCTGTGAAGAAGTGCTCATTTGTTGATCTTTTGATGATTTGTGTTTAATTAATGCTTTTGAAATTCTGGATAGAAAGTTTTTGGATTTGAGTTTTAATTTGGATAATTTTGATTTTATCTTCAACTTCTTAAGCATAATTTTTTGAAGATTGTGAGGTGGGGAATTTAAAGTTGGTGAAATTTGAAGTGAATGAGATTATTAGTATAATTGGGGTGGGTGACTGAGTTATGATTTGGTTGATGTAGAGAAAATGTCCTATTCTTTTGCTATGCTAAAAATCATTTTGTGATCTTTTCTGTTTTAGAAAAAGTCTGTTGATTAATATGATTTTCTTCTACAACACACAAAATGAGTTTATATTTATTTGCTAACAGCAAAGGGATCATTACACTATTACTGATAAAATTTAAAGTAAAAAAGGACATCCTAACTAATTACACTACAAATCTCCACTAATCTAGTTATTCATTAGAAAAAGAAAAAGACTCTCAATATTGAATATCCTTCGGGGAAAAAAGAGCAATTGATTGAATATTTACATTAAATTTTATGACAAGAAAGATCAAATCATTAATTTTGTAGGGAGATATTTTTTTTTGATGGGTAAATAAAACTTTTATAAATCGAAAACACCTATTAAAATAACAGTCATTACATTAAGATGAGGATCACCTAAACACCGAGAAGGCTAGGCAAATGCCGAAAGTAAAGGAAACGCACTGCTTAGCAAAAATCGCACAATTATGGGCAAATTAATATTAGGATTTTGCACTAATCTCCAACATAGCTTAGCAAGAGCCAATTTGAAGCAATGAATGTCCCTGAACCCCTTTGGGCGCACGCAACACTTTGAATAAGAAAATATTTGCTTTCCATGGGCAAATATTTTTCTGTTGATCTTTCTCTTTATTTTTTTTACAAGACAATTTATTTATTTTATAAATAAAAGGATGTAAAGATTCATAAAAAATTATGTAAAGAAGCTGGATCTTCTGTTGTATTTTGTATCTATTTGTTCTTAAGTTAGCATAAAAATAACATTTCTTGTTATTGCTAAATTATTTGTATAGACCTTATAAAGTTCGTACAAATAATTTTAATATATATATAAATTATATTATATGTCGAACAAAATTTACTAAAAATTAGAGATTTAGGTTTCTATATTTCTTTCAACATTTGTGTAGCTGCCCATTGATACTCCATTAATTCATTTTTTGTGATTTTTTTAAACAAAAATCTCCCTATATTTGACACCAACTATTTAGTTAATTAGGACAAATAGCAATAAATTTTTATTAGACTATTTTTTAGCACCAACATTTTACGGGCTGCTTTAATTGTCAAATTAACAAATTCGATCAAAATTCCGACAAAAAAAAATCACGTGCCGGACACATGTGTCCGGTTTAAAGTGTAAAAATGTCACTTCTCCGGCTCCCTTCTCTCCTCCCCTGTTCAAAAGGACACCACCACCACCAACAGCCACCCCTACCCCCAACGCACCCAACACCTCCACCACCTATTGCTCTTCCATCTCCCTTCGCCTCTCCAATTAACATCACTGTCATCGTCACCGGCAACGTTGGGAAAAAATTCTCTCTCTAGGTGAAAATGCTCTCAACCATGGCTTTTCACTGTGAGTGGGTCTTGCTCTAAATTGATTACTGAGTGTTAAATGCCTTGAAATTATATTTTCTTGGCCTTTAATGTTAGGAGAACCTTTCTATCCATACAAAATTCAATTTTTTTTTTGGATTTAATGGACTGATTTGTGGGGCTTTCTTCTTATGAGACCACAAGCAGCTTGGCTAACCAAATTGATCGGAGAGGGAGACCAGAAACGGGGGTGGGGGTAGCGCGGAGGGAAGAGCAGAGATGGTGATGGTGTTGCTGGTGGTGGTGGTGGTGTGGCTAGGGGGAAGAGTTCTCCTGTGAAGAAGATGGTAGGGTGAAAAAATTGTTACGGTGTATCGGGATCCATCATATATTCGTGGACTGGACTCACCAAGATATGACACGTGTGCTAAGTGATTAATTGAAATTTTTTAGGGGTTTGGTGCATAGCCTCACCTGTGCACCTTCTCCATTTTAGCAAATCTATGTATTTTTTAGATTGTTTTACCCTTTTGACCGGATACATGTGCCGGACACGTGATTTTTTTGACCGAAATTTTAGCTGAATTAGTTAATTTGATAATGAGAACAGCCCGTAAATTTTTTGTGCTAAAAATAATTTAATAAAAAATTATTACTAATTAGCTAAATAATTGGTATCAAATACATACAATTTCTCTCTTTTTTTTAAAGGTTGCACTATACTAATACATCTCACTAGATTAGTCTGAGTGATTGAGTATGAGCCTTATATAAGTGATGTTATACGGCTGAGCGTGAACTGAGCATCACAAATTCGGAGTGAGCTCGGCTCACTTGGTCAATTTACCGTCCTACTCCTAATTGGTCAATTTGTTGAAAGGGGTACAATTGAAGGTAAACATAAGTTTCCTTAACAAGATAGGATTTGTGAAAACCATAAAGGACTTGGAAAACAAATTATTTCTCATATTCGTTGGTTTTAGCCGTTTTGCATGTTTTCTCCCTAAACCCTAAGCTTTAAACGCTACCACCTCCGCACTTTCCCCTTCCATCTGTCGCCGCCGTTCTCCACAACTCGTCTGCCGCATAATCTCCTCTATCTCACTCCCGGATCTACCACATTGCCTCCGTGAGGTACTTCATTGATTTATGTTGTTTACGGTTTTATTATCTGGAATTGCGTTTGAAGTAATGCAATATTTTATTGGACCGATTCAATGGCGGTGATTTTTTTATAATAGGTTTGATAAATGTTTGCACAATATTCAATTTTTTTTACCTATCGTAAAGATGTTATTAATCTGTTTAATTATTGAATTCTGATGGTATGTTGAAACTTTGATTGATTTGGAATTTAAGGTGTAGTTCATGCGCTCAATTATTGCGGTCGGATGGTAGTTTAGGTTGAACTCAGGTTGATATGTGGAATTAAATTGGTCATTGGGGTAAAGTTCCAATTTTGATATGTGAGAATAAGCAAAAGTGGATTTAGTGGCTTCCTATGAGGTTGTCGTTAGGAGAATTATGAATAGATTTGTGAGGCAACGCCACCTGGTATCATTTATGTGAACAAATTTCTGAGATATTGTTTTTTATTTTATCGGCGGTGATTTTAACACTAGTTTATGCTTTCAGTGTTGAAATCTTGATATTTTTCTCTCCTTTCCAACTTTTGGTTATATATTTATTTTATTTTATTCTTTTGACGTTGTGCCTGGTACTTCCGTTTCTTTGAATCAATAACTTCCTCTTCTTTTTGTCTTGCATCAGTGTGCTTTTGGATACTGTTGCTTTTCTGGTGTATGTGAAACTTTCCAAGGTGAAAATCTTAACTGATTAACATGGCAACGGGTTTTGCAAAACCAGAAAATGCCCTGAAGCGGGCCGAAGGTGAATAACTTACTTTAATATAAACCCTGATCTTTGTATATCTCTTTTTTTGTCTGAACATCAATGAGAGGGAAGAACCACCCCACCTCCCCCCGACAATTCCCTGTTCGAGAATCTTACTTTATCTGGAATTACATGAATCACCTGGAAAAGGCTGAATAAAATTATCTGTCAGCTACTTTGGTAGAAATGATATCAGGGTAACTTGGAGAAAATAAGTCGTTCGGTCTCAAATATAGCATGTGTTTGGATGTGGTAGCTTATGTTTTCTCAATTTCTTTGATGATATTAGTATCTCTTCTAAATCCGAAGCATCAAGTTTAGTTGCTATACTAATTTTCAACTGGATAACATGAACTATGTGGTATGTCTTGATAAATAATAGAGCAGTTTAGGTATTTTTGTAGAACTCCTATGTGGTCAAGCAGTAAAGTGTAAGGGCTATGACTTCAATTACATCCCTCTCTTTGAATTTCTAACACATGAATACTGTTGCCTTTTGAATTACGTCAACAAGCAAATCACTTTCAGCTGAATCCTTCTCACATGTCATCTGTTATTCTGTTTCCTCTATAACACATTCTCATTCTTTAGTTAATTCTCAAACAGTTATTGTTCAGAGAAATTTGGTACTAACCTTTGCTAATGTCTGGATCCAGAATTGTTGAATGTTGGGCAGAAACAAGAAGCCTGGGACACCCTTCATCGCCTTATAACCTCAAGGAGGTATAGGGCATGGACGAAGACGCTTGAAAGAATCATGTTTAAGTACATTGAGCTTTGTGTTGAAATGCGTAAGGGGGCCAGAGATGGTCTGAATCAATATCGTGTTATGTGTCAGCAAGTCAATGTCAGTTCGTTGGAGGAGGTCATAAAGCACTTTATGCATCTGTCCACTGAGAGAGCTGAGCTAGCTCGTAGTAAGGCTGAGGCACTTGAAGAAGCCCTTGATGTTGATGATCTAGAGGCTGATAGAAGACCTGAGGATCTGATGTTAAGTTATGTCAGCGGGCAAAAAGAAAAGGACAGGTCTGACCGTGAACTAGTGACACCCTGGTTCAAGTTCCTGTGGGAGACCTACAGAACAGTTCTTGAGATATTGAGAAACAACTCAAAATTGGAGGCACTTTATGCGGTAATAATTAATTTTTTTAAACAGAATTATTTTATAGAACAGGTTGACACTGATTTGGTGAATAAGAGTTTGCATTCTTCCTCTGTCAAGGTCTAAAGTGACACACTACTTGGGGCTATTTTTCATATTGTAGTTTACTTTTTGCTGCGGAACCTTATTTCCTACTAGAAAACTAATATGATGCCTTGGGTTGTGCTTGTGGTTTGATTTGATGATAAGGAAGAAGGCTTTTGTTGCTGCTTCAATTCAAATTTCTGTAGTGGGTCTTTATGTTGTCCAGAATTGAATGTCTGCCTTTTTATGCAAAATGTCTAGGAAAATAGACATCCAATTACCGAGAGACAGATTATTAATATTTAGTTTGGCTGTTTGAAAGAATGAAGTTGACTGCTGTATTGATGTATTTATATTTTAAAGCGTGTTAACTAGAACCTTGCGGTTTATGCTAGTAAAAAACTTCTACCTTTGCTTCAGAAATCACAACTGCAATTGCTTTGTTTTTTTGGGTTGAATTCATTACCTAAGAAGTTAATATTGTTCAAGTATTCTTCCCAAGCTTAAGTTAATGTGTTCTCAGTTAAGTTTACATCTCGTTTTTTCTAGATGACTGCGCACCGTGCTTTCCAGTTCTGCAAACTATACAAACGCACTACAGAGTTTCGTCGTTTGTGTGAGATCATCAGGAATCATCTAGCAAATCTTAACAAATACAGAGATCAGAGGGATCGTCCTGATATATCCGCTCCAGAAAGCCTGCAATTATATCTTGATACGAGATTTGAGCAGTTAAAGACTGCAACGGAGCTTGGACTCTGGCAGGTTTGTATTTGCTTTTACTATACAATGATGCACATATACTGCATTACTGCATATGGTGCCTATGGAGTCTTTGCATTTGTTTCTGTTTTTGCGTTTTAGTTATTGCTATATTGATTCCTATTGCTGCAGGAAGCGTTTCGTTCCGTGGAAGATATACATGGACTCATGTGCATGGTCAAGAAACAACCAAAAGCATCCTTACTGGTTGTTTACTATGCTAAGTTAACAGAAATATTTTGGACGTCATCTAGCCATCTGTATCATGCTTATGCTTGGTCTAAGCTTTTTTCACTTCAGAAAAGCTTCAACAAAAACCTTAGTCAGAAGGATTTACAATTAATTGCCTCGTCTGCTGTCTTAGCTGCTCTCTCAGTCCCTCCCTATCATCATGTTCGTGGGGTGTCTCATTTGGAACTTGAAAATGAAAAGGAGCGCAATTCAAGGATGGCTAATCTCATAGGGTTCACTCTCGATCCTAAGCTTGAAGGCAGAGAAGTGGTAATTCTAGTTAAAAATGTCTATTTATGTAATTATTTTGGTAGTTTTTTTAGAACACTTGTCTCTAACCTTGATTCATTTGCTCTCTCATCACAGCTCTCACGATCTTCTCTTCTTGCAGAATTGGTAAGATATTAATCTTTCAGGTTGTTTTAATAATAGCTATGTTCTCTTTCCCTGTGCCTCTTCCCCCCTCTCCCCGGGAACACACGCACACGCACACGCATGCCCTCATACAGATTCTCTACATACCATGAAAGCTTAGAATTTTCACATGTATGTGCAAGTTTGTAACCCAATTTACTACCAAGACCGCGTCATCCAACAATTAGGTTAATTCTTCGTGCAAACGATAAATCCTGCAGAATGTCTGCTCCTGGTCCACATTCATGTTGAGATTCAATTGAGCCTTATTTTTATGAACCTGAGTTAACCACCAATTTTTTCATTTATCACGACACAAAATGCACAATGCATGCTAATTTATCTACTATACTCTTCTGGCGTTGCACAAACCATTGTTGGCTGTATACTCTTCTGGTGTTGCACAAACTATTGTTGGCCGGTATTAAGTCTGTAAGTTGTTCAAATTCCAGAACTGCTTCAGCTTTTATGTTATGCAACCATTGATCCTGCAATGTTACACGACGTATTGGTTGTTTCTACATTTGAAATTGTCATTCATCTGCAGCATGGTTGCACAAGACAATAGGGCAAATTGCAAAGCCCACTGCACTACTGTTTCTTCTCCCCAACACCCAGACCTGTCTCTCAGGTATCTTGCTTGGTTCTGTTGACAGGTGGTAAAAGGTGTCTTGACCTGCGTAACACAAGAAGTAAAAGATATATTTCATCTTTTGGAGCACGATTTTCTTCCTCTTGATGTTTCTTCCAAAGTACAATCC
Source organism: Vinca minor (assembly GCA_026122235.1). Taxonomy (NCBI): domain Eukaryota; kingdom Viridiplantae; phylum Streptophyta; class Magnoliopsida; order Gentianales; family Apocynaceae; genus Vinca; species Vinca minor. The sequence continues at coordinate 1,407,017 of JAOCZM010000100.1, read as the reverse complement.
TTGTTGACCAAAATATCCAAGATAGGAGGCAAGCTTTCTTCAGCATCATCCCTACCTGAAGTGCAACTCTCTCGCTATGTTCCTGCACTAGAAAAATTAGCCTCTCTCAGATTAATGCAGCAGGTATTTTGCTAGCTCCATGTTCTACTCTTTCTTTTCTTTAAGCTATATTTGTGTTACTTTTAGTAACTAAACATTTATCTTTTACTTTATGCAGGTGTCGCAAGTCTATGAGACAATAAAGATTGAGAGCTTAGCAAAGATGCTTCCCTTTTTTGACTTTTCTGAGATGGAGAAAATCTCTGGGGAGGCAGTCAAACACAATCTCTTCTCATTGAAAATTGATCACATGAAGGGCTCTGTTGTTTTTGGGAAGTTGGTGAGTTGTTTCTTAGATATTTGTTCTTTCTGGTCATAATATGACTTTTGCATTATACCCGAGGCAATGATCCAGGCTGATTGCCTCGGTAGATTTTGGTTTGGGAAAATTAACCAACAAAATTATACATTCTTTTCTAGTAATATATTTTGTCATTTTGGTGGCAAATTTTCTTGGCTATCTTCTACATGGTGGTTCTTCAGCATCTCTTTTGATGAAGTAATCTTCTAACTTGCCTAATGCACTTCATATTTGCATACCTTATTCCTTATCTACATTTTCTTTCCCTGCCACTTCTTTGTGCTACAAGCTTCTTTTGTGCCAACTGCCAAGAAGCTACATACGTCCTCTGATAGATTTATGCAAATTCCAGCTTATAAAATATAGATTTATGCCAAGAAGCTGTGTTTCTGTCTTCCAAGTGTTGCTTCTCAGCAAATATAAGTGAAAATTATATTTTACCTCGTAGATAAACTTTTTGTGTATTCTGTGGCATCTGCTGGATAATTTATTAAGCTTCTCGAAACGTGTTTGTTTATCAACTGCCTGATTATGATTACTTACTTCCTGCTCTACAATCCCGGGGGAAGGCGGATTAGATTGCCTTACTTTTTATATACATACGCGTGTTTCCAATATTCCATTTGTCAAATCACACGTTATTTTTCTTTCAGGGGCTTGAATCTGATGGCCTGCGGGATCAGCTGGTAATGTTTGCTGAATCATTGAATAAATCAAGGGACATGGTGTACCCACTTGCAACCAAAGCATCAAAGCTAGGTGAAATGCTTCCAGCTTTAGCAGAGACCGTAGAAAAGGAGCACAAGAGGCTTCTTGCCCGGAAATCCCTTATTGAGAAACGCAAGGAAGAACAGGAACGCCTACTTTTGGATATGGTATTCATATAAGAGCATTTGCACACTGCCGTCTTACTTTTGATGTTTCATTCTGTCAAAATGAATTTGTTAACCGTATTGTCTGTACAATGAATTCAAAAGGAAAAGGAGGAAGAATCAAAAAAGCTAAAACAACAAAAGCTAACTGAAGATGCAGAAAAAAAGAGGCTTGCTTTTGAATACGAGCAAAGGAAGAATCAGCGTATCCTCAAGGAAATAGAGGAGCGAGAAATGCTAGAGGCACAGGAAATACTTCTTCAGGCTGGAAAGCATGGTAAAAAGAAGGGAAAGAAGCCCGTGATAGACGGAGTAAGTAGCATATTTCTTTCTTCTACTTGTCCAGTGTTTAAAGGTAAAGCAATAACAGTTGTTAATTCCCATAGGAGAAAGTCACGAAACAAACTTTGATGGAGTTGGCACTGACTGAGCAACTAAAGGAAAGACAAGAAATGGAAAAGAAGTTACAAAAACTTGCTAAAACAATGGATTATTTGGAAAGAGCTAAAAGAGAAGAATCAGCACCTTTGATTGAAGCTGCTTTTCAACACCGTCTGGTTGAGGAGAAGATCCACCATGAACATGAACAGCAGGTGTGCTCTGAACTTCTTATTCTATAAACTGTTCCCTCTAATCACTGGCAGATGCTATTGGTACCCTTTCTACATCTGTTAGTGGGTTTCTTAAATTGATCAAAGAGATTTTCTATGCTGTCCTTGTTTGCATATATTACCTTATGTAGACTCTGCCTCCACAGTATGCTTGATATGTCTTTTTATGATTTCAAACTCAATATGTTCATTGCTGTCTCTTTGTAGCAAGAGATTGAGCTTAGTAGACAACGCCATGAGGGAGATCTAGAGAAGAAGAACAGGTTTTCACGAATGCTCGAGTATAAGGTTTGTGTAATAATATTTCCAATTCTCATAGAGCATGAAACTGAAACTGCATATTCTTTTGCATGAATGACGATATGCTGCGGGTACTTTTATGACTTCCATATGTTTTGCAGCAGATGCATTTTCATAAATATTTTAAACAGTTTTGGTAAGTAGTTCTCATCTTGTCCATGCAGATGAGGTTTCAGGAGAGTGCTATGAACTATCGCCAGGCAGAATATGAGAGACTGAGAGCTGAGAGAGAGGAAAGAATCAGTCATATTCTTCAGCAGAGGAAGCAGGAGAGGGAAATAAAGAGGAATATGCTGTTCTATTTGAAGTCTGAAGAGGAGAAGCTGAAAAAATTGCAGGAAGAAGAAGATTCTTTCAAACGGGAAGGTACATTCTGCTTCTTTTTCTTTATGCTTTTATTTTAGATCGGTGAGTTGATTTACTGTCATTTTCTTTCGGAATGGAAAATACTCCTGAACACAAGCAAGCAATCTATCACATTATCCTCAATGAAAGAAGTTAGTCGTAGGATTCATGTGTTAGTCGAGTTCATATCACTTAAGTTGAGGAGGTTAGTTATGGAAGTTTAGATGGGAACTATGTTTGTTTTTTGGAAAATAGGCATTCATCTTTGTACAATCCAAATAGCAACATAGACATTCAGTTTTGGACGGAGGATTACTGTTCTCTCAAAATGAATGTCCACGTTTTTTTTTTTGGTGGAGCATTATTGGGTGTATTTGTGTTGTGTGTTTACATAGTCTTGTGCGTTTATACAGAGGCAGAAAGGCGCAAGAAGGAAGAAGCTGAAAACAGGGCAAAGTTGGATGCAATTGCTGAAATACAGAGGCAGAAATTGCAAGATCTGGAAGATAAAGAAAGAAGAAGAAGAGATTCTATCTTGGGGAAATCAAACGTCGGTCCTCCAAGATCTCTTAATGGTCCAACGGATTCTGAAATTTCTGCTGCTCCAATTGCAACTGGATATGATGCTACAGCACCTGCACCGGCTCCTGCTGCAGCTCCTGATGCTGCTGCACCTGCACCGGCTCCTGCTAGGTATGTTCCTAAATTCCGGCGACCAGACAACTCTGGACAGCCAGCAGCACCAGAACCTGACCGATGGGGTGGTAACAGGCCAGATGATCACTCCCGCCCTGGTGATAGGTGGCGTACTGATGATCGACCGCCTTCTTTTGGCAGTAGCTCAAGGTCTAGCTGGTCCTCATCCAGACGTTAACTGACATCGACCTGTCTGGTGTTTGGCTTATTGATGTCAGACAGTTTTGTCCAGATGTTTAGTCGGTATCATATCCGAGGTTTCTGCTGCCTTCAATTTTGAACGATTATAAAACATGGAAATGCTCTTAATCCCCTTAACAGATTTTGGCTCTTGGTTAAGGGCATTTGCTCTTCCCCTACATGATATATTTATAATTTTCTTTTATGACATTTACATTTAGACATAGGTCCCTTTTATATGCATGTTTACTCTGTTGACCTAAATCCTTGCCACTTTCCAGAGTACTTGGAAGTGCTCCTGGATAATCTATAAGTGGTTGTGGAATATTAATATACTCTAAATACTATTGCATTTTTGTTGCCTCACAGCAGTTTACTAGTGTTCTATTACGTGGTATAGTTCAAAGGTAACTTCCAAATGTTACATTTTAAATATTTTTCAAGTTACAAAATCCATTTGGCTCAAGACTATTGATAGTTCAGTGACTAGAGAAAATTTCTCATTCATCTTCTGGTAAAGTCAGTTTCAGACCATTGTCGCTAATACGTTCATTGTGTGTGTTCAAAGTTACAGTGCCTTCCTCCAGAAGTAGGATTAATCCTCCCCTTCAAATTGTCATTCAAACCGCGTTCTACTTGCTCTTCTTATGGATCGAACCCCTTTTTGGTCGTGAATAAGCTATTGATTTAGTGATTTGTAATTCCGAAGATCAAGATTAAATCCTAACAATAACAAAAAGCCTTAATCTTAAGTAATTGTGGTCGATTGGTTATATGAATCAATATAAGATTTTTATGTGGTAAGTTCGCATGAATACATTCTCTCAACTCCCTTCTATCAAACAACATATCCTCATCATCCAAATCTAACAAATCCATATTATTTTTTATGACTTCGGTCAAAACCTTCTTCGGTCTCCCCTACATCTTGCAACCTCATGCCTCGTTCCTTCAAGTTTCAGAAACGGAGCGTCACTCTATCTTTTTTTTAGATGTCCAAAGTACCGCAAGCTAGGAAATTATATACATATATATATAGAGAGAGAGAGAGAGAGATCAAGCAACAAAAAATAATTTTTTTGTATATAGATCAAACATATTATTATCCATCATCCGCATGCGTTTTACATGTTACTGTAGAAACTAGAAAAGAAACATTATATTTACTTAATATAATTAGCTATAAATAGGTGTCACGCCTGATATAATTAACTATTAGACTAGTGCTTTCTCAAAAAAAAATCCCTGTTCAGTTTTTATTTTTGATTATTATCTTTTTTTTTGTGTGACAAATTGGCCTTATTAAAAAACTTTAGTGCTTCTCCACTCAAATAAAGAAAAACTTCAGTACTTAGAGTGAGTAAATTACAAAGTTTAGGGCCCAAAATGAAATTTTATCACAAAAATCATAGACCCGACCCTGCTGATTCCAGTACCCTGATCCATACCCATATCTCAACCCGTCAGAGAGAACCAAACTCTGTCCTGGAAAAAGCTCTAAAACCCTTCTTGAACCCCCACTTTCCAATTCTCTCCCTTTCTTCAAAATTATTTCACAGAAAATCTTCACTTTGAGAATGATTTCACTCAGTAATAAACTCACCAAAATCTTGAAGCTTTCTGCAACTGCCAATCTCAGTTCCTCACTCGGTAAAACTTTTTAACAATATATAAGTATATATATTCGTGGATTATTGTTTCTGGGTTCTTTGTTTTAATTATAAAAGGAGGCGTTTTTTTGGGTTTATTTTGCATTTTAATTTCTGGGTTTTACTCGAAAGAGTGTTTGGTAATGTATTCTTGAATTTTCAGTGGTCTAATTGTAAAATGTTCTTTTTAGAGGACTTTGAATGAACAGTTGGTTAGAGGACTTTGAATGAACAGTTGGTGTGCATTTATGATGATTGAGATGAAAAGGTTGGATTTTTTTTATTTATATTTGTGGACAGGAAAATCAGCGTTAGGTGCGCAAGGAGGGTATAAGTGGTTTTATTCGACGGGGTCGTTTGATAGTGACAATGACAATGGAGGAAACAATGATGTTGGTGCTACAGAGATAGATGATGATGATTTTTTACCCGAAAGGCCGGAGTTGCAGGTCCAGAGTGTTGATCCTAGAAAAGGGTGGAATTATAGGGGTGTCCATAAGGTACTTGCTGTTTGCTGTTAAAGAAATATGTACATAAAGTACTTGATTATTGATTTATATTTGGAGTATTCTACTTTGTTTTGCATGAAGGTGATAGAGGGCACAAGTTAAAACTTCTAAGTTGTATCAATATGAGCATCCCAGTAATTTGGGAAGGGAAAAGTTAATTTGTAATCTTGGTTCTTGACTTACTTTATTTCCCCTCCCCCCGTCTTGCTGATGATTCTGTTTCAAGATCAACTAGGGAGTAATATAGAATAGAGAGTAGAACTTGGTTTATTAGTTAATACATGATCATCTACGCATTGACCGGTTGAAGGAATAATTTATTGAAGCATCATATATGGATTTGGAAAAGATAACTACTTTATTTAATCAAGAATTGATTAAATGTAATCCAACTTAGAGCTAATACGCTTTTTACTGTTTATGAAGATGTTTCATTTTCTTCAAAGTTGAAACGGGGTGAAGGACCACATTTGAAATGTTTTGTTTCCACTTTCTACTTCTCGTGTCGCTTGTCCATCACATCAACAGAAATTACTTTCAAAATTTCATGGTTGTCCAGTAACCATTTTCCCCCCCCTTTCCCTTGATTTCTTCCCATGGCAGGCCATTATTTGTGGTAAAATTGGACAGTCTCCAGTGCAGAAGATTTTGAGAAATGGTCGAACTGTAACAATCTTTACTGTTGGAACTGGGGGCATGTTTGATCAGAGAATTACTGAAGCTAAAGACTTGCCAAAACCAGCCCAGTGGCATCGTATTGCAGTTCATAATGAAGCACTTGGGGCTTATGCAGTTAAGCAACTCGTCAAAAAGTATGGATCCATGTGTTTAAACTTTAAAGTTATTATACCTTTTGTTTCAATCTAATAGTAAAGCGTTGTACAGCTCATCAGTTTATGTCGAAGGTGATATTGAAACCAGAGTCTACAATGATAGTATCAATGGCGAAATCAAAAGCATACCCGAAATTTGTGTGCGCCAAGATGGTATGTCTTGCTTGTATTACTTTACATTTAGTTGATGTTATATAAAATCAGGTATGTGATGGTTTATGGGAATAAGTAGCTTGTTTTACAAGTGCAGATTTGCTTGCACTTTCTTTTTCTATTAATTATTTCATATTGAGCCGCCTGAAGTTCAATTTTTTGGCTGTTAAAAGCCAAATGATTCTTTTAGTGAAACATTTAGAGTTTGGATGACTGTACTTAAAACTTCAGCATGAATTCATATGGTTTGAAATAGGCAACAAGTAACTTTCCTGTTATATTCCATGAAAAGTAGGTTTCTTATTCGATCTGTAAGTGACTTTAAATGGTGATTGGCTGTTATACTACTTTGGTACTTTTTTTAAACCTTTCTTGCAACCTCCCTCTCTCCCAACCATTTTCTAGTACAAGATTTCGTTATAGAGTACTGTAGCTCTAAAGGCAGTATGTATTTTAGACGGCACAAAATAAAGATTCAGTATGTTTAACTGCTTCGGATTTGGGATCATGATACCTGTTCACCTATTAACTCAGACAACACGTATTCATGTGACTGGTTGTCAGTTCGTTAAAAAAAACAGACTTTGCTGCTTTGCTTGTCATGCATAGAACCATATTGTATGGCTAAACAAGCTAAATGTTTTCTTCTTTTCAAGTAAATCTATAAGAAAAACTCTGCAGGAACTGCAAATTTAGTACTCCCTTTGTTCCATAATAGAAGGCCTTTTAAAACGTTTCATTTCTTCCCAAAATATATGGTCTTTTCCAATTTGTAAGGATTATTTTCCTAAAGTTACCCTCACTCATAAACGAGAGGTTGGTGGCTATTTTACCTGGACTCGAGTACGGGTGTCAGATACTGGTACATATTTGTGTGTCAGGTGCTTATACCTTTAAAAGTAAGGGTATGTAGACACTTCTAAAAGCTCGGACACGGGTATGTGGACACGGGTGAACTGCACTGGTTGGGACGTAATGAGATAAATTAAATTACTTTAGGGTATAATAGGAAAAATGCCCCCTGTTTTTCCTTTAATCTTATGCTAAAATGCCTTGAAGGCTTTATATTATGAAGCGGAGGGAGTATGATATATATGAGAAAAATGATCATATGGCTTCTGACTTGTTCCTGCAGGGAGGATTCGGCTTATAAGGGCAGGAGAGAGTGTGAAGAATATTTCTTTTGATGAGCTCAGTAAGTTCTTCTGTGCTGTAATTTTGTCATAAAATGATATTATTTCTTCGTAACTCCTATGCAAAGCCTCTTGTGGTCGTAGCTATGACTGCCAAAGTTTTCGGGATTATTTCCTTTCGAGAGCCTTTAAATTCAATTAACTTTTTCCGTTTCTTCGAAAAAAAGTATATTTCATTTGGGTGGAATTGTATAAAAAAAAAAATTATCAAGAAAGGCCTTCACTCCTGTATTTTGTTTCGTAGCCTCCCATTTGGAAATTATTCTTCTGTTTGTTGCAATCAGTTGTTACCCAATGATTCCTCTTTCGAGATCCTGGTTTCTGTCATGTCTACAAAAAAAAAACGATATATGTTCCGCGTCTCATCATTTTGTGTTTAACAACTTCCCTGTATTTGCTGACAGGAGAGGGGTTGCTGTAAGTTGGAAGACCTTGGGAAATTTGTATAAATATGATTACTGAGGAAGGCAAGGAGGCCTATTTCATTCGGGAGACTTTGCGAGTAGGCGAAGATAGAGATGCTTACTTGCTGGGTTTAACTTGTAGCTTATGACTTTTACAGGGATCATATCATATCTATATTCTGCTTCATTCAAAGTATATACACTATGAAAAGAGGAATTAGGTGGACTTATCCACTGATTTGTTTGATTAAATATGTTCAGTTTGTGTGTTTTCTTCTTTATTTATTTTGCTTCTGGTGAATGGTTCAACATTTCAACAATTCAGAAGATGGTAAATCCTTCTGGAGGGGTGAACATTCTCTGTCCCCAACCAATCAGAATTTATTATATAAACATTTTTTCTAATTATATATACACATGGTGAATTGTGATTGGCTGGGGAGAGGGAGAGGGATAGGGACAGGAACGGGGACAGATGATTTTTTGCCTTCTGGGAGGGGTTTTAATAAATAAAGAATATATGATCCCATTGATATAAATTCAGTTGCTTAAAAAAAAAGTTTAATATTAATTCATTTTTTCCGGGTAATTTACATAAAAGCTCATTTACCTTCTTCTTTGTTTTCTTCACTTTGCACTTCAATCAAATCATGCCTAAATGTTAATTTTTCCAACAAATTAACTCTCTACATATGATTTTAACCTTTCTTTCTTTGCTTAAGATATGTTCACATGAAAAGGTTTGGTCATTCTAGAATAAGGTAGAAGTTGGAGGATGCTAGGATAAGATCACACTAAGTTGAATTTTAAATTTTGTGTGCGAATTCTGATTCATTTTTAAATACATTTAACAAGATGGACACTTAACACGTATACAAGTAAAAATAAAAGTGGGTACGGTTTCCTTTTTTAGAATAAATATGGGATTTCTCGAATAGTATAGGCTGGTATCGAACCTTCCTATTACCTTAGCAATGATTGGACTAAGTTGCTCAAATCAAATGATGCCACTCTAAGAAGTTTTCTATAAAATAGAAGTGAGATTTCATGCCATCCATGCACCATCCTAAAAGAATATAGAGTTGCATCAATATTTCCATTTCATCACTAGCTAGGGTTATATTCCATGGTGGTTTTCATCCTTCTTTCATTTAACCTTGCTTTTGCATTCAAAGGATGCCCTAAATGTGGGCATTTATGGATGTACCCTACCCCCTAAGCACTAGTGAAAATTGTGGTCACCCCAAGTATAAAGTCTATTGCAACAATATTAATATGAGGGATCATTAGAATTCATATCAGCTGATGGATCTCATTACAAAATCCTAAGCATTAACCCTCATTATTAGACCCCCTCTTATAAATGGAGAAACAAAAAAGAACTATTCCTCACAATTGTGGTTGGCAGGATACAACTCTGCAACGGTATAGGATGTTCAAAGGAAAACCACAGATGTTTCCAAAAAAGATAATTGAATTAACGACCAAAATCACATATATTTTCAAAAAGGCAAGTGACTTATTACCTCTAGCTATAATTATTTTCAGGCTAGTTTGGTCATTACATCAAAAAATAAATATTGATTGCTACCTTATAAATTCAAAAGAAAAGGGAAAAAACGAAAACAGAAGAAAACATTGATAAAATACAAGACATTTCTACGTTGTACACGCTAAAAACACAATGAACATTCTGATATGGACCAGGGCCAGCAGTAGGGCCCTGGTCCACTTGGTTATAATTGAGCCACGTCGCCACCCTCCTCTTTAAAAAAGAAATTCAATTCTCATCTCTCAATCATAGTTAAAATACAAAAAATATAATTCTGATATGGACACAGTTAAAAATACAAAAATGTTCATATCACTACAGAATGAGGAGATAGACATTTTTGAATTTTTAACTGTGCCATTTCAGAACTATATTTTTGAACAAATAATATAGTACTCTCATTGTGCATAATTAAATGTTTAATTTTTTATTAAAAAATAAGTAAATATTCAATTCGAAACCGAAAAATATATTATTGATATGACTTGTTAATATAGTATATTTATCACTTATTATGACTTGTTAATTTTTCTTCATTTACTTTTTTCATTTGTCACTATAATAATTGTGGGTGAATAGCCAATGTTGGACCTTAACAATTTTTGCTTTTCTTTTTTTTAGACATAAACAATTTTTTTGTACATTATTAGACCTTATCTTTTTACGGGCATTCAGAAATGAAAAAAAAATGAAAATCTAGCCAAAATGTGGCCGTTGAGTAAAACGGTGTCGTTTGACTAGGGGCACAATAGTCAAATTACAAAAATAGAGTGAATAGCCATAGTTAGACTTTAACAATTTCTACTTTTCTCTTTTTAGACATAAATAAGTTTTTTGTACATTATTAGACTTTATCTTTTTACGGGCATTCAAAAATGAAAAAAAATGAAAATCCGGCCAAAATATGGTCGTTGAGTAAAACGGTGTCATTTGACTGAAGGGCACAATAGTCAAAAAATAAAACCGACCCGCTTTGCAAACCCGATCCTCCCCATTTTCCCAACCTCCTCCCCATTGTCGGCCCTCAAGAACACAATGGAGTCGCCGACAACAAGCTTTTTCTGGTTCACAAAATTACTCCAACCGGTAGTGAGAAGATGCCGGCGAGAATAGTCTGTACCGAAGGTTCAGCCGAATAATCTAGCCTAGGAAATATAGTCTCAGCACAGTAATGAGGAACAAAGAATCCGCCGCCATTATTGGCGTCGGATTGTGTTAAGGTTTTGGCAAAGGAATTGATTTTTTCACTCTCATTTTTGTCCAAATCCAATAACCCAATATTATCATCAGAATCAAAATCATCGGATTGCAACGGAATCATTGGTGTTCTGGAATGAGGTTCAAAATGAGTTTTTATTTCTTGCTTCTGTTTTAGACCTATGCTTTTGGGTTATAATTATGGAGGAGGATGGTGGTAGGATGATGATGTTCTGCCGGAGGGAGGAGGATAATGGTGTTTAGCGCGGGGGGAGGTTGGGAAAATGGGTCGGGTCGGGTTTGCAAAGCGGGTCGGTTTTATTTTTTGACTATTGTGCCCTTCAGTCAAACGACACCATTTTACTCAACGGCCACATTTTGGCCGAATTTTCATTTTTTTTTATTTCTGAATGTCCGTAAAAAGATAAAGTCTAATAACGTACAAAAAAATTGTTTGTCTAAAAAGAGAAAAGTAGAAATTGTTAAAGTCCAACTATAGCTATTCACTCTATTTTTGTAATTTGACTATTGTGCCCCTCAGTCAAACGACACCGTTTTATTCAACGATCACATTTTGGCCGGATTTTTATTTTTTTTTCATTTTTGAATGCCAGTAAAAAGATAAAATCTAAGAATGTACAAAAACAAAGTTTATTTCTAAAAAGAGAAAAGCAAAAATTGTTAAAGTCCAACTATGCATATTCTCTCTAATAATTGTGGTAAGCCGTTATGTTGCCCTTTAGCAAATGTTGTCTCCCACACACAAAAAATAAAATAAAATACCTGCCCCAAGGTGAAGAAAAGGGTCCTCTTGCACTTTTTTTTTTTGTCACTTCAACAAGAAAGAGTCAATCCGGAAAAATAAAAAATAAAATAATTTCAATTTTTTTAATCATATAAGAAATAGGATGTTATTAATATATATACTATTACTCAACTAAAAATTTATAGAATCATAAAAGGCTTGTAATTTGTTAAAAATGAATTTAAATCTAACTTCAACCCGAAAAAAATTGTTAACGTAGAAAACTCCATAAAATATTTAATCATAAAGAAATATAGAAAATTCTATTTTGTTTAAGGACCTTGCTAGACTACTAGAATTATTGGCTAAAAGATTGACTAAAATAGTTTTTCGGACCATTTTGCCCTTATAATTGGGTGAATCCCTTATACCAGCAGGGGGTAAGATAGTCATTTTACACCCTCAATTTGGGGGTTTAGGGTTTCTATCCCCAAAATTCTAGGAGTAAATCATTTTCTTTTGTTTAAATCCCTTCTCTTCTCTTCTCTCCAAATCACAACTTTCCAACTAACCCTAAAACTCTTTACATAAACCAATAGTTTCTATTTTTTTTTCTCTCGACATAAATAAGCCTACACCAAACAGTTGTTGATCCATTTGGAACTAACGAATCCACCCCAGGCCCGGCCCACCCCATAAACTTCAAACATTTCGGTTGAGCTGCACCGTTAATTCAGCCAATCCAAACAAGGACTAATCAATCAGGGACACTTTCGGAATTTCAATCACCTACAGCACTATTGACAAATCTAGCACTAGTGGCGTATATTTTAAGTATCTAATCCCCACTCTATAATAATTAGATGCCACGCCATGTACTTAACCCCTCGTCAACTCTTTCGAGACACTAATTTTGGTCCGGTTATAATATTTATAGATAATTTCTAAACACGGTTTATAAATTTTAGAAGATTAATTAAATAATTTGATGATTCAGATAATAAATATTTTAAAATAAGTATTCATAAATTACTATGTATGAATTGTGCTATGAAATTATTATAATCTAAACATTTAAATGAATTGAAATAAGTTTTCATAAATTATTATGTATGAATTGTGTTATGAAATTATTATAATCTAAACATTTAAATGAAACAATTCATAGCTCTGATTTATAAGCACAACTCTAACAGAAACGACTATTTGCAAAATGGGCAGTTAAATGTTTAGCTACAATGTTTGTAGGTTTTTTTTTTTTTTTTTGGGTTTAAATACAACACTTAAATTTAGTCCATTCAATTATTCAATTCCCCGTCTTAAATTAAAAAAATTCTTATACCATTTGTTTATGAACAATAAATTCACTTTGTGATGAATATCAAAGATTTTAACTGATTTTCAAATGTATATAGATTCTGCTAACTTTGTGGATTGTTTTAACTCTATGCAGGTTCTACACAGATTCTATTAGATTGATTTATAAAGTCTATAAATTATTTGAATAACACCAAAAAATAAAGAAAAGACCGATTTAGTGGTGTATTATACAGATCCATCGAGGTTGAATTTCCAAAGTTAACATATGTTTATCAATCTTTTTTTTTTTTTGGAATTAAATCATTTTATTAAAAATTTAAAAAATTTGGTGATGGTCTTTGATTTTTTTTAGATGACGTAACTGCGAATTTTTTTTATTTATTTGTTCAAGGTTAGTATAATTACTTACTGGTGTTTTTTTCTTTGGCTTAAATTAAGATATGTTTTGTGATGAGTTTTGTTTGAACTCTTTATTCCCTTTGATTTTCTATTTCAGGGAAATAAAATTCATGTTTGAAAAATAGAAATTTGTGGTTAAATAGAGAAGAAATTGTTTGCTTTCTTTAATTTCTATTTGAAGACGATCAAGAAGAAAATTGTTTGGATATTATGACAATATATCTTATTTTTTGGAAATAAACATTTCATATTGAGTTTTCTAATAGTGTTTTTAGTTTGGATATTTCTTTATTTTTCTTATAAGTTTAAAGAAATGAGATCACTAAAAAATTGTAATGAAAGACATTTAATTTTAATATTAATGACAGAAAATCAAAATCTTGAGGAAAAAGAAGAGATTTAACAATACATATTTAAGCCCAGAAAATTCATCAAAATACTACATTTAATGAAATATATGAGAATCTATAAAGTTTTGAATATCTTTAGATTTCATTGGACTTTTAAAAATACAAATTGAATACCTATATACTTTAAAACTCCTCAAAAAATTCATAGAATTTAGATTGAATACACACTTAATCTGGACAAACATAATAATTAAAAAAAAAACACGTAAAGAACCCACACTAGAAAACATTTAAATATTCATTTCCGCTCTTCTTCACTTTTTGCTACGCTCACTTTTCCATTTTTCACCATCTCCAAAATCTTTCATTTTATCTTTTTTTACAGAACCACTTGCATAATAATACATCCATGGATTTTATAGACATATAAATAGGAGCTAGTGAAATTGGAATTGAGTTTTGGAAACTTCTCTCTTATTTCCTTTCTCAGGTACACCATCTTCATCTCCACTTTCTTCTTCTATCTTTTTTTGTTCTTGAAGTTCGAACTTGAAAATAAATTACTGATTTTGAATTTAGTGCTTTGAAGTATGTTTTTATGATATATAAAGTTATCTTGATGCTATTTAGTTACATATTCATCTGGGTTTTTCTCAAGTTTGATTTTGATGCTGAAAGATTGTGTCTTTTTTTAATTCTCTTTTTGTTGATTTTGAATTTTGTTCTGATTGAAGTTTTAGGGAATTTCTGAAGCTTGATGTTTGTAGGATAGTTAAATATCTCGATCTAGGGTTTTTGTTTTGTGGGTCGAGGAAATTTTAATTTCTTCAGCTACCAAGATGGAATTTTTAGATTGTCATCTACTTTTCCTTATTAGAACCTGATCACATCTTAAAGCTGCTTAATTTTGGAATAAGTAAGGTTTAAAAATCATGATTCAGGAGGGGTTAGGCTGAAAAAAAAACGGTTGATTTGAAAATTCAGGATGTTTATTAAGAGAATTTTCTTGTTAAGTAACTTTTATTATGATGCATATTGCTGGACTAGTAAAATATGATTTCTTTTTAATTCAGAAGAAACTGGTTTTGATGCTTCTGGAGGTGTCGGAATAGATGGGAAGAGGTGGAAAGCGTGGGACGAGGAGGAGAGGTAGAGCTGCAGATAGAGGCTCAGATGAGTCGGACGAGGATTATACAGTGAGTGAAGAAGAGGAGCTAATTGAGTCGGAGGACGAATATGTTTCTTCTTTTGATGGGGATGAATCAGAAGAAAGCTTAGGTGACTTTGAGGATGAAGAAGAGGACGGGGATGAGGAAGAACTTATTGAAAAGAAGGCTGGTCGAGCTAAAAAGGTTATTCCTGGGAGAAAGAGAAATGGAGTTGTGAAGCCAAAAAAGAAGCAGCAGGTTTCATATAGGTTTGATGATTGCGAGGATTCAGATGAATATGATACTGGAATTAGAACTCGAGGTACAAAGACAAGAAAGAAAAATAAAGTTTCTTATCGGGAACCAGAGGACGATGAGTGTGATAATTTAGATGAATATGATGGTGGAAGTAGTAAAGGAGTTGCAAATTCGAGGAGGAAGAAGAAAGTTTCATACAGAGAACAAGAGGATGAGGATTTTGATGATTCAGATGAATATGGTGCTGGAAAGAGTAATGGAGTTACAAATTCAAGAAAGAAGAAGAAACTTTCATACAAAGAACAAGAAGATGAAACTTGTGATGATTCAGATGAATGTGATGTTGGTAAGAGTAATGGAATTACAAACTCAAGAAAGAAAAAGAAAGTTTCATATCAAGAACCAGAGGATGATGACTGTGATAATTTTGATGGATATGATGTTGGAAATGGAAATGGAATTACAATATCTACAAAGAGGAAGACAGTTTCATATAAAGAAAAAGATGATGATAATTACATTGTTTCTGATGAAGATGAAGATGAGGACGATGATGATGATGAGTTCGCACCAGATGAAATTGATGATGATCTATATGATGAAGAAGTTATTACCGAGAGAAAGAGGGATAAGAAGTTGTCTAGGCCTAGGAAGAAGGAGAGGATTCCTAGAGACCGCAAGAGAAAGAGAAATTCCGAGGTTTTGGGGAAGAATACGAGAAACAGACCGGGAAGGAATCAGGGATTAACAAGTAAAACACGTTCTAAAAATCATGTTGAGTTTCCAGAACCCAAAACTAGATTAGAAGAGACAAAGCTGAAGATTGCAGGAAGGGCAGGAAGGAAGAAGAGATCTATAAATTCTGACTCGGATTTCGAATGTTCTGGACCATCTGATTATGATTACACACTCTCTGAGAAAGAGAGAGAACAGGTGAGTGAGGCTAATGAATTCTGTAGAAAATTGGCCAACAGTTTGAGGAGTGCTGCCATTCCAGTAAAGAAATTACAGGAGGAACAAGAATCCATTCATCCACAAATAAAACGCCCTGGAAGGAAGGGTAAGGAAAAGGAAGAGGAATTGAAGACTGAAACAGGAAAGCAGGTTTGTGGTATTTGTTTATCTGAAGAAGGGAAGAGAACGGTCAGGGGAACTTTGAATTGTTGTAGTCATTACTTCTGTTTTGCATGTATCACGGAGTGGTCTAAGGTGGAATCCCGTTGTCCACTATGCAAGCAGAGGTTCGGAACAATCAGTAAACCGGGAAGGTTCGATCTAAGGTCTGTGGTCATTCCAGTCCCCGAGCGTGACCAGGTAGTTTTCTTATGAGTTTTTTCTGTTATTTAGTGGTTTACTGCCAGCCTTTTTTTAGGATTTATTTACTGACCTGTTTGTATGGTTTGAAGGTTTATCAACCGTCTGAAGAAGAGCTAAGGGGTTATCTCAATCCGTATGAAGATGTTATATGCACTGAATGTCATCTAGGTGGGGATGATGCTCTCATGCTTCTCTGTGATCTTTGTGATTCACCTGCACACACTTACTGTGTTGGGCTCGGACATGAAGTCCCCGAGGGTAATTGGTACTGTGAAGGTTGTAGGCCAACTGCACTTGATTCCTTGAACCCACAGAGTTTGAATCCTTCACCCTGTCATAGAACAAATAACTACTTATCTGACGGTTCATCTCCAGTTGCCAATGTAAGGGAGACTATTGATCTAAATGAAGCATATGTACCCGAGACCCCCATGACTCAAGGGACTGGGTTACCTTCTCCCAGGATATCAGTTGGAGATTTCCAAGCATTTACTCTTCAAGGAAGACGCAGAATTCAACAACAGATACGCCAGATTATCCATAGCAGGATGTTACAGGACAATGAGACTAATAGCACAGTACCTACACTATCTGGGAACAGTCTTTTCGGCTCTCAAGTTGGTCGGAGTAGGTTATTGGAACCGCAACATGCAGTAAGACCAGAAAGGAGTATGGCATCATACAATTTGCCTTTCGGGGGACAGATAGAAGGAAATGATAGAGGTATATTGCCATATGCTGAAGGTTTTCCTGGTAGGATGACCCATTTCAGGGGGCCTGTAGTTCAAGGTCAAGCATCAACAACATCTACTGATGGTTCTTTTGGTGGATTCATGCAAAATGACTTTGTGGGAATCAATTCTCGGGTTAGTTATGGATCGGGTCTTCAGCAAGTCCATCCCTTTAGCAGCAGATCAAACATTGGATCTGACACGAGTGCTTCAACGCATTCATTCAAAGAGGTCAGCCCCTTTAACGTGGAAAAAGACCAACTCTAATCAATGGTTATAAGTCATTTAAAAAGGTTTTCCCGAGATTTCGGCTTAGATATGTTTAATTTGTCATTTAGTCTATTGTGGTAGCTCATAGATTACGTGTTACTATTCAGATTCTGTTTTCTCAAAATTGTTTGGTTAAAAATATTGCTGGCACAAAGTTTTTTGTTTTTTGTTAAATCTGATTCTTGCCTTGGAAAAAAAATGGTGTTATGAATCCTAGCAACACATGGAACATTTCTAATAGTGTTAAATACCTTTAGCTCACTATTTATTCGGTGACTTTAAATGCTTTAAAAGTTTTTTCCCGTATGTTAATGACCATACGTAATTCTTTTGTTGATTCATGTACTTGGCCAAATTTAGCGTTACCTTCTCCCTCCCCGCCCATCTCATATTCTGTTTTTTTTTGACGTGATGAATTGAAGTGCTGATATTCCATCATACCTTCTAGCAGGGTACAGTACCTCCAAGGACATTGCAAGAATCTCTACACAGACCATTTTAGGTGCATGTGGACTTGAGCATCAACAACTGAAGTTTGCTGTCCAGACACCGTTAGTCTGTACACACATGGAGGGACTCGTAGGTAGACAAATTTGTCAATTAAAAGACACTGCTGCTCATCTTGTTGTAGTGTGACGGATAATTATGAGCAGAACTCGGTTCTGCGGATTAGGGCTCGATTACAGGAGTTGCACCATTCTTTCTGCCCCTTGATCTCCATTGGCAGATTCATTTTTATCATTAGTATAGGATGTCATTGTTTAGGTTGTTTGTATTGAAATTGCTGACCAAAAAAAAAGTAGGTCCATTTGTTGTGCCCCCCAAAGTAGAGTCATTCTTAATTTGTTTTAGCACCTGGACATTTCTAATTAGTTGGTATGCAATAAGCCATGAGACTATCAAAATCAAAATATTTCCTCTTTACAAGCAGTTTTAGCTCATCTATGGCGGGCCGTTGCACGTTGTTCTAATCTTGCAGCTGAAGGTGAGATTGGTATAAAAGTTGGTGCAAGGCCTCGGTTACAACCACCTCTGTCAAAAGGGTAATTTGGAAATGCACTTCTTTTTGCAATTATAACTACAACTGCAGGGGAGCTGCTCAAGAATGGAATAGATTGGGCTGCTCTGCAGGCGAACAAAAAAGTGGAATTGCAGAAGAAAAAAAAGGTGAAGAAATGGTATGGGAATTGGATTAAGAATCCTCAGGCTCTAAAGAAAGAAGAATTAAGCAGATATTTTATAGGTACAAGTAGTTCTCCAAGGATCAAAGGATGGAGACATGGATATTGAAGCTTGCATATTCCTGCCAGAGTAACTGACAATATGGTTTGACATCCAACCCACATGTTGAGAGATTGAAACCCTATCTGCATGTATTAAAAAAAACAAGCATTTGAACTACTAAAGCAAGAAATTCCCTAGAAGTAGCAGAACATGACCACAGTTGATCAAAAGATGCATCCCTTTCAAACCTTTTCTTCCATCCCAAACCAATACAGATTAAGCGACAAATCAGTTTATTCATCTTCTTTATCAAAGGCATGAAATAACCTCGAAAAAGCAATACATGATTTAAGATCTTTTTTCCCTGCCTAATAAAACTATATTCTACAGAGCAACATAAATTACATTTTATTACTACAACTTATTTCACTCTTGTCATCATTTTAATACAACTTCAGACAAACAACTTCCCGAGTGGGTTCTTCTGTAACCTTTGTTCACGGTTACAGCAGCCGCGGTTGGAATTATAAGTTATCATCAAGAACCGTGGACAACAGTAATCCTTGAACGAACTCGGACCTCTTTGTCTTCTCCTCCTTATCTTTAATAGATAATGGAGGTTGGTGGACTTTTCTGCAAAAGCGAAGAAGGAACAGAAATACGAAGTCAAAACGAATCACATAATTACCAGACTTGAACCAAACTTAAAGGAAAGTTTCCACACTAATTATAGAGTCAACAAACACCCAATCCAAATACACGCTAATGGTTTTGAGTCCTCCGGTCATTCTAATCTTTCACCCAAGTCCATAGAAAGAAAGGAGGGAAGCAACCAGAAGCTGTAATCAGCCAACAGCTGAACAGTGTTGGACAGTCTCCTGATGATTTAAAGAAGTTCTTAAACCCAAATCTTGACAAAACTAAGATCAAAATAGGGTAGGTCAAGAAAACGATTTTCCCAATTTCAGTTTTCCTTTTATGTCTGCCACAGAATGCGTAAGTGATTTGCTGCATTTGCAACAGTTTGGAAGTAAAATAACATACTAAACTGAAAAGGCATATTAAACAATGGAGCAGTACCTCTCAGAAGAATTTTCAGATGTGCTCCTCTTGACTGGATTTGTATCCAAGGAAGAATGAGGTGGAGCACTTCCATATTCATCACCCATTGGCAAAATAAATGATGACAACAAGGGGTCAGGAGCAGCGCTGCTCGAAGAAACTATGCATGAAGACCCTCCAAAAAGAGACTGCAGATTGCCTTCTCTGAGCTCCCTCCTCAACAAAGATAGTGTTGAATGAGAGCTAGCTTTACGTGTTTTCCTCTTCCGCTGCATGTAATAACTAGTCAAGAAACTCAAGCCAATTTGTCATCTCCTCATAATAGATTTAAAATGAAAACAAAAAACTCTTAACACGCAAATTACCACAATTTACCAAAGACTGTTCACTACACACCAAGTAACATACTAAATGATGAGATTCCAGAAACTTTAAAGCAAAACTACTAATACAGAAAACTAAAAGGAAAAGGAAAAATCATAATAAGTTAACAGAGAAAACAACGAAAACCGCCTAATCAATGATCAAACTTCAAAACTTTTGGAAAATATTTCCTTCATCATGTCACGTAATTATATGAATTTTTCACTTGCAGAGGTAGATAATGGCAGTAATTTAATATATCAGGATGAAATTCGACATGTATTGTAAGAAAAGAAACCAAAAACACAAAACAGAAGAACATTGAAAAGGATATCTTGAAGATATTCCCATGTTGCAACGTAATGTGCGCAACCATGTCAACCCCCACCCTCACAGCACAAACTGGACAAACCTGCAAGAGATTTACCAAAAAATTTAGGAAACCGTTGCACCAAAGTGACAGCCATCCATCTGTCTGAAACACTGGAAGCAACTATAAGAATTACCACAGATGCACTAATATCACACAACATATCCTAACATATAAATCAATTTAGAGTCAGTCAATTGCATATTACAAGCGAAATCCAAGGTAGCCCCAGTATGCTCGTCCTTTCTAATCAGTTTTGAAAGTCATAAGTTCCTCCACGTGATTTTATTACATATTTGGAACCTAGCTAATATACCAATTTAAGGTAAAGAACACGGAAAAAGAGAAAGCAAGCACTAAAACTTAAGATGAACTTATACACAAGGCATTTCTACTAAAGATTGGGGCATTTCTAAGAAGCCAGTCTACCACCATAAATTAGATAAAAATCTCAACTTTTTCTTATTATCTCATCTATACAGCTCCCAAATCATTTGATAAACTATAAACTATCAACTTGACATTTCTACACAAGAACAAGACGACATGTAAATTTACTGAAACAAGCCAGCCTAACCATAAATTAGATAAAAATCTCAACTTTTTTTCTTACAATCTCATCTATACAGCTCCCAAATCATTCAATAAGCAGAAAGTGATCACCTTTTGTTAAATTTTACTGGGAAAGGAAATACAGTTCATACAAAATAGTCAACCATTCCATCATAGTAATAAGGAAAAATTAAATAATAAAGTGAAAGTACATACCCCATTTTTGGCCTCTACCGGGTGCTCATCATCGATATGGCAACAAAGCCCAACAATATCAAAATAATCAGAACAAAAAGGACAAGGAAACTCCTCCCTTATATCATCATCAGCAGCAGCAACAACATCAATTTCTTCAAACCCCATCAACATCTCTGCATCAAAACCATCCCATTTCGTTCCTCCTAACCACATCCACACATAAAACAATTTTAAAAAATATATAAATTAAAAAACCCTTAAATCGAAAAAAGTAATGGTGTGCTTATAAAACTCAAGAAACCTCAAAAATGGAAATTAAAAAACAAAGGGTTTGGGGCAAAAGGGATTACCAGATCGAGATTGAAGAGCAGATTTATAACTCCTGGAAGTCGATGATAAACGAGCACTCCAAGAATCAGCATCCATAGCTTTTTTCTTGATTTACCACAAATAAAATAGTAAAATTTAATCAGTCAAGAACAGAAAAAGCCTTAATCTTTGCTGTTCAGATGATGTTTTGATTCTCAGATTAGATGAGAAAAAGGGAAACAGAGCAAGAAATAGAAAGGTGGGTTTGGATTTTGGGTATGTGAATTGTGAGGAGTGAAGAAAGATGTGGTGATTGGGTGAAATGAAATGAAAAATCCACCGAGAGGAAGGAAAGACTCGTCTTGCAAACTCACCATTTATATTATTATTTTTTTTAGGAGTTTTTATATTAATCCTTAAAAATGTTTTTTGTGGAAATAAAAAATGTAATATTTTTATTAAAGAATCTTTTTTTTTCCCTTTTTTCTTGAGGGTGGACTTTTGGTTGTAAGAACAACTACCAACTAGTACTCTCTCCATTCCTAAATATAAGACTCTTTAGACAATTTGAGAAAATTAAGAAAGTTGTCCATTTCACCTAAACTTCCAATACTACCCCATCCTCCCTCTCTTTCTCTCTCACTTCTATATTATAAAGAAAGGAAAATGTTGAGGGTATAATTGAAATGAATTGTTGACACCTAACAAAAGAACCTTAAACGACAATTAATTTGGACTCCTAGATTTCTCCTAAACGACAATTAATAAGGAATGGAAGGAGTAGTATTTAGCAACTACTAACTAGTACTAGTATTTTTTTACGGTAATGCTATTTGGTTAATTGTAATAATTCGCTAAATTTCTTATGCCAACAAGGATGAAATATTCTTTAATTTTAGATTTTAGCCAATTTTATTAAATATTACTTGGCCATTAATCATTTTTCTTTTTTTATAAGTGTTTTGACTAGTATTTATTGTTTGAGCATGAAAAAAAATGCAAATATATTCCAATTAACCTTTGCTCTCGATGAACCTATGATGTCTGGGTCGAGTGGTGGTTGCACGTCTTTCTCTTATTTATGATTATTTAACTATTTATTTAGTTCTGAAAATTCTCCTACCATATCCCATATTCTTTTACAAAATCGTGGTGGTTGAAGAATGGATAAGGCTTAGAACTTAGTAAATCACACTTGTGAAACTGATTTCCTTATGTCCAAGAACTTTATTAGTCCTCATCGGCCAAGGTTCCTTCAGTCGTTTAAGTTCTTGGTTCCTAATTACTCTCGACCAACTTTTCTTTCACCAATTTTATTTTATGCCCGATTACGGATAGCATATTTGTCCAACTTATAAGTATTTTCGAAAAGTCAAAAAATTCCGGGTGTCAACTATTAATAAAATTATATATTTTTATCTTTGTAACCGTTTCATGATCTTGAATTATAAAAGGACCGCATAATATTACTTTGAAATGAGTTTTTATTAATTAGAGCAAATTGTTAATTTTATAAAATTCACCTAACTCTGTCATATTTTGCAATTGAATGTCTATTTTTTTTTTTTTGCAAGGTACCCTAATTGAAATTCCAAATTAATTTAAAAAACAAATATTTTCATGACGTTTTAGGGGGCATTTCCTTTCTTTTATAACGGTAGAGTAATGTTACACAAAAGGAAAATATGTCGATGTATTTTCTTTTTTCACAGCATTTCTTGTTGGGTAGTGATAATGTAAGAGCACAAATCCTCCTGCAAGAGCAAATTATATGTATGTGACAAAATTACCCCTCTAGCATATCAATTAAAAATTTCAAATCTCTTTCCTATTTTTACTCACCCGTAATTTCTCTCCTATTCTCCTCTTCTCCAATCTTATCTCTTATCCACCACATAATTCTTTTTTATTTTTTATTCTTTCTCATCCGTTCCTTCTCTTTTTTTTACAATAAAAAAATTAATTTAATCATCTAATCATTATACATTTTTTCTATTTAATCCGTTCCATTTTTTTTTTTACAATAAAAAAAATCAGTTTGATCGTAATTACATTGAAACCTAATTTAGGATAATATCAATTTGCTCAGATTTGGCACACAATAGAGATGTTAAAGGATAGATACTTTCTTAGTATTGGTTATAGTCATTTTATGCTATAATCATTTTTTATCTGATGCCCCATTAAGAGTTGTCGTCTCTTTTATCTCATCCAATTTTCGATGATCAACAAAAGAAGATTGAACAGTGGATAAAATAGAAGGGCATAAAAGGGAGGTTAAAAAATGATATCAGTAGTATATCGAAAAATAATAGTGTAAAGAAAGATGAGTATGTAGAGTTTGACCCTTTAAAATACATGAAGATGGAGATAGAAAAAAGTTTCATGAGTTGGGATAGAGAAGGAATGGAGGGGGAGAGAAAAAATAATAAAGAAAATAAAGAATTAAATGGTGATAAGAGAAAATATTGAAAAAATGAGAGAAATTAGGAGGTGAAAAAAATAAATAGAAAATAGAGTAAAAATATTTAATTGATATGTTAGAGGGTTAGTTTTGTTACATACACATAAATTGCTCTCTTGCAGAAGAATTTGTGATCTGACATTATAATTACCCTTTCTTGTTTATCAATTTTGTAAAGAAAATAAGAAAAGAATTATGGGACCCCACAGACTCCACCTTCCCATAGTCTAAACCTTACCGAAAAAGTGAGCCCCACACTTCTCTTTCGTCTTCCTTAATAACAAAGTACTGCTAATTATAGAACAACCACAACTCATTCCCCTGACTCACCTCAACTCAGTTTCCGCCACCACCACCTAAAAAAAACCCGATTCCAACTTCAACGGAACCTTAATCCTCACAGAGATCTTCACATCCCTTACCGGGTAAAAATCCGACCCGAATTCGCCCATGCAGAACCTCACTTGCATGTTGATCGTACCAGTTTTCCAGATCTAATTTGAATAAATTAATTCAATAATTGTTTAATTTTTAGACTGATTTTTTTGGAAATTAATGGCGACGAGAAATAAGACGTTTTTGTTTAGAAAGTATAGAGATGCATTGAAGAGCGTTAGAATTCCGACCGGAGGCGGGTTTTCGCCGTCGCCTTCTTCGAGCTCCGGCGGTGGTCCGGTGATCGAGTTGGCCACGACGTCGTTTCTTAATCCAAATCGGAAGTATACTCCTCTTAGCACGGAAGATCCTGGAACCTCAAGGTAATAGTTTGATTATGTGATTTTTTTAATTTGTATATACTGGATTTTTTTTAAAAAAAAAGACGTTAATTGCATACTTTTTTGCTTTTTCTAATCAATAAAAACAACAAATATATTGAGTGGTATCATTCGATTTGGAGAACATTGAATAATTTAATTGGATTAATGTGCCTTAATTAGAGTTTGGGAAGGGATTTTAGAGTTGAAGATTTTAACTGAATTGCAGCCAAAGGAGAAGAAAAAAAAAATGATAGCTAAGCTGTATGAGAGTTATAAGCAGGTTTCTTTTTAGATGTGCAAGGATTGTAGAAAGGGGAGTAACAGTAGGGGTGCAGTAAATAGTAAATTGTTTGCTTCTTATATTAACACATTTTTCCCGATTACAGTAGGGGTGCAGTAACAGTAGGCCTGCCACCAGCTTGGGTAGATGTTTCTGAAGAAATTGCTGCTAATGTGGTACGTATTCGATCAAAGATGGCAGAGCTAGCAAAGGCTCATGCCAAAGCTTTAATGCCGTCTTTTGGAGATGGTAAGGAAGATCAACACCGGATTGAGTCTCTTACCCAAGAAATTACTGATCTTTTGAGAAAATCAGAAAAGATGTTACAAAGACTCTCTAAGGGTGGGCCCACCGAGGATTCAAATATTCGAAAAAATGTGCAGGTATCCATTGATATCATTAGTTTGTGAGCAACTGGGATGCTTAACTCAATTTCATAGTTATATAATGCAACTCGACCAGTTGCCTTGGTTTTAATCCCATGTTGATTGACTTGCTTTTGTTGAATTTGGCATGTGAGTCTGATACACTAATACGTGATTCTGTAATATATTTGAGAAATCACATTTGGTTTGGCTTCATAGTGGAGGACCTACTGTGTAAGGAGAGAGTATCTCTTTTAACTTCTTTTTTTGTAGTAGTATCTTTCGTAACTAAAGCTGGACAAGTATAATCTTAGGACTGGATTTGACTTCTCTGTTGTCAGTGAAGAGTTCCTTGCACACTCACATCTTCATTTATGCTGTGGGTTTAAAAACAAAAATTAGAAACCTGCAAGTAATTATGGGATATGATTGTAGACATGCTTACCTAAACAATTCCTTAAAGTGGCCCTACATATGAGAAATATTGTCATTATGTGTGCATTGTGATTGTATTTTGTTTGAGATTTTGCCTTGGATTTTGAGCTTATTGTTTGTGATATAAGATGTCGGACCTGAAGGAGGAAACTTTTTGTTTGAGATTTTTGTTTCTCACTATGTAGTCCTCTCTAGATTCCCTACTTGTAAGGATGGACATCAAGATTTTGAAAACGAGTTAGATGAAACAGCCTTTTTCAATTTCAATAATTCTACAATATAGAAACACGTTCCTTATTTCTAAAGTAAGCAATACTGTGGAAGTATGTATGAAATTGTTTCCTTTAACTTGGTCACTTTTTGGTTTTTGCTTCTTCTTTTTTGTCCGTAGAATTCTGCCTGTGGGGGAAATTTATTTCCCTACTCCATCCTCCAAAGGAAACGTAATATGCAGCAGATATGGTGTTTTGGGTGGGTTCTTCGATATGCTACTTGGCACTAATATTCAATTCTGATGACCTTGACGGTGTTAAAGTTGTAGCTTGTATATTTAAGAAGTATCATTTCCTTCTGCTTACATGTTTTTATCATTTTGGATATCAGCGGTCTCTTGCTACTGACCTTCAGAGCCTCTCAGTGGAGCTACGAAAGAAACAGTCGACATACTTAAAGCGACTACAGCAGCAAAAAGAGGTTTGCACTGAAACTTTTAGCATATAGGAAAAAGTTTCTACAGATGGTTAATCAACGGCCAATCTTAATTTCTTAAACTAATGGTTCAATGCCTAATATTCAGGGGCCAGATGGAGTTGACTTGGAAATGAACTTGAATGGGAGTTATTCCAAGAAGGAGATTGATGAATTTGAAGACCTGGTATGCTGATTCCCTTTTCATATTTGATAATTTTTGTGCAATGAGGTTTAAAGGACTTATCATGGTAGCTGCTTGTATTATCCTATTAGTTTGTTGCTGTTCATTTTACCACCATCTTTCCTTGTGTCCTGAACCAACTACTTAATATACTTTTTTCAATTCATAAAAAACATCTCATTGGGTGAAGATATTCCTTCTTACATACTCCAGAACTGATGAACTGCAAACTTTGAAGACATTTTTTTTAACTAAAATGAATTTTGCGCTTATTTGGACAAATTTAAATTCATTCTGCTATAATGTTTTAGGGATTTAGTGAACATCAAATGGCCAAATTAAAGAAAAGTGAGGCTTTCACAGCGGAGAGGGAAAGAGAAATTCAACAGGTAAGCTATAGTCTCTGAACAGATCTTTCGTTTTATCCATCTTAGACAACCTTGTACTGGTTACTGATCTAATTTGGTTTCTTGTTCTTGTAGGTCGTAGAGTCAGTTCATGAGCTTGCCCAAATTATGAAGGATCTCTCTGTCCTTGTTATTGACCAGGTAAGAAGCTACTTCTTTCATCCAGTGGATAAACAGTTATCTCTGGTGATTAACTAGATCCTTCATTTTCACGCAGGGTACCATTGTTGATAGGATAGATTATAACATCCAAAATGTTTCTGCATCGGTTGAGGAGGGCCTGAAACAATTGGAGAAGGTCTCACTTTCTTTAAGCTGTTCTTTTTTACTTCTCATATTTTGCTGTGTGTTCTTTAACATGTATTTCTCATATAAAATCGGGATTTGCAGGCAGAGAGAACCCAAAAACAAGGGGGGATGGTTATGTGCGCCACAACACTCGTTATCATGTGTTTTATAATGCTAGTCCTTTTAATTCTGAAGGAGATATTTTTCTGATCAGAAAATTATCAAATGAATTTTTGCTTCCTTCGTCCTCTCTTTATTGATAGCGTTCCATGTTTATGTTACACGATGAAGAATGCACAGCCTCGTGATGAACAACCGCGATAACTTTACGATCTTTCACCATTCCTTTTTCGGTTTTTCTTTCTTCCTTTTCATTTTTCTCCTTGGGAGGATTGTAATTTTGGAAGAAAAAAAGGTTCTCTATAGACTGCTCCGGGGACCTTGTATAGAGCATTTGTTATAATTTGGGAACTATATTGGAGGATTGATAATTCTTTTTGGCCCTAGTTTCTGGAAGAGTTTTGTAGCCTTGTCCTCCAATGCTAATCTATTGGGATATGAGAAAATCCTGATTTGTATTTACCAGCATCTTAATTAGATAATGGAAAAAATGAAGGATTTCCACTTTCTTGTTGGTGTTTGATATCATTTTCACTTGTATTTTAGTCTGTATATACAGCACATGCATACATGAAGCAACAACTTGGTTCTGGTGGTGGTAGAAAAAAGTTTTAGTTAGCACTGTACTAATATAATCTTAACCTTTAAATTGTCAATCCAGCACATTGCACAAATTTGTGAGGTGTGAATAAGCCCCTTTTTTTTTTATCTTTTGCAAAAATATTCGAGAAAAAAGAACCAAACAAATTTTCAATATCGCTCCAATTTGTCACTAAGCAATTATTATCAGTAAGAATATAATCAATTGTATTTTGTCTTCTATGAGTAATAGTAGAAAGATGAAAAAATAAGGAAAATTCTGATATGCACCAGGTCACTACAGAATGAGGAGAGAGATAACTTTGTGATGATGTGTCCAGTTCTGGACCGCAAGTTCAATGGACCTGGTCCATATCATTATTTTCCAAAAAATAATGTGTGTTAGCATCACCTTCCTCCAACCAACGAGCTTTGGTTTTAAATATTACTACAGTAAAACATCTATACTACTCTAGAATACTCTATATAAGAATAACCTCCTTATAGTAATAAAAAATCTTGAGTTGTAAATAAGAATAAACTCTACATTGTAATATTACATGTTTTGTTAAGGATCATCCTTAAAAATTTACCTCCATATAGTAATAAAATAATATTAAAATTTATATATATTTACATATCTATATAAAGTAACAACTTAAGCTTCTTTTAACCATTTTGCAAGATATTTTTTGCTTTCAATATGGGTCGGTTTCTTTCATTTTGCGCAACTCGACACGAATACTTTCAGTGATTTGAGTTCGTTTGTTTTGTAGGTGACATGACTTGCTTAAAGTAGAAAATGTATGTTTTGAAATGATAATGAAATTTATGATTAAACTAGCATTTATATATGTATAATGAAAAGAAAACAAACGAAAAGACATTTCAAAGATATAACATACATGAATGAATATTTTAAATGCATACATGATGTACATTTTTTTTTTTTTTACATTTTCTAAATATTGTATGTATATGAATGAATCTTTTAAATCTAATATACACAATGTAAATGTATGATGTACGTACATTTGTTTTTTTTTTAAACTAATGAATCTTATATATCTTTTAAATTCATGTTTTTAAAATATTAAAGGACACATTTTTAAGTATCGTATAATGTATATTAGTTATTTTTTAAAATTATAATTTGTATATGTAAGCCTCTATTTAAGAATAACCTCACAATAGTAATATTTTTCTCCGGTTCCAAGAATATTACTGTATGGAGGTTTTACTGTACCTACATTCCTAAATACAAGAATGTTTTTATAATTAAAATATTAATATTATTTTACCGCCTCTAAAATAAGGGTAAACTTGTACATGTATATCCGTCACTTCCTATACCCTAATTTCCCTCCAAAATAACAGTCAGTCGCTCCTCCACCTTTCATCTGCTAATCACCGCCGGTGACCTCTTAGGCGGCCCTAAGCCCTAATTTCCTCCTCCTCCACACCGCCGCCGATTCACCATCCCGAGCTTCTCCCTTCTTATCATCTTATCTTTGGCGGCCCTAAGCTTCTGGTTTCTTTTCATTAAATTGTTCGACTTGAACTGAGTCTCTGTAGTTTCTCTTATCTATTTCCTTCAATTTGAATCACTTTTCTGTTCTTAATTCCAAATTCAGTTGATTTTGGATTTTCATGTTCTTAATTGAACTCCATAGGCGGTATATAAAGCAGTCAACAGTATAAGAGTGGAGAGTTCACCCAAGAATCGTATAAAACCTCAAAAGCACGGGAAACTGGAAATTGTTGGGACAGAAGAAAATTTGCATAAAAGTTCACATATTTCGAAACTTATGCGGAATTTGTCATAGTTGAGAAGATATGAAAGAAATCGTGACCATTCAAGTTGGGAATTATGCAAACTTCGTCGGTTCTCATTTTTGGAATTTCCAGGTAAGTTATGCTTACTTTGATCTTTGTTACTTTTTGTATGGTTTTCCTATATTTGGCTGCTAATCCATGCTTACTTTTTGTGAAAAAATATTAGTACTTGGAAAAATTAGGTAACTTT
Source organism: Vinca minor (assembly GCA_026122235.1). Taxonomy (NCBI): domain Eukaryota; kingdom Viridiplantae; phylum Streptophyta; class Magnoliopsida; order Gentianales; family Apocynaceae; genus Vinca; species Vinca minor. Next base: position 1,376,914 of record JAOCZM010000100.1, on the reverse strand, counting down.
ATATATTTTGTTGAGAAAAGCACTATTTATGCACCTGAGGTATCTTTCAAAATCAACTGTTAACCCTAAGGAATATATCGTGCAATTCTTGTCCCCAACTATTTACTGGGGTGCTATTTTTGCGCAAAAGTGGCGGCGACCGGCCAAAGGAGGCGGCGGTGCACATGTGCGAACCGCACAAACACATTTTGAGGGGCAATTTCGTCCACCAAACATCCTCCAACAAAAACAAGTGAGCAACTTCACCAAAATGGATCAAAACGTCTTATTTGAAGAAGAACACCAAGAACACCAAGAAGGCTTGAAGAAGACAATGGAGAAGACATGGCTTTTATCTTTATCCAAACACTTGGATCACAAAATCTAAACCGAATTCCAATCTTCAAAAAACCAAGAACACCAAGAAGGTTGAAGATTTGTGGATTTGTGGGTTTGAATTATTTGAAGAAGAACACCAAGAACACCAAGAAGGCTTGAAGAAGACAATGGAGAAGACATTGAAGAAGAACACCAAGAAGAGCACCAAGAACACCAAGAACTCCAAAATCTCCACCACCCACCCGCCACCACTCACCCACCACCACCCTCTCTTCATCTTCTTCCTCCAAAATCAAAACTTCCCCCTAAAATCTCCACCACCCTCTCTTCATCCTCCAAAACCCATTCTTCCAAAATCAACTACATGGCTTTCTTTATCTTCACCACCCACCCGCCATGGTTGGATCTTCAAAAAATCAAAACTTCCCCCAAAATCTCCACCACCCATCCGCCACCACTCACCCACCCACCACCACCCTCTCTTCATCTTCTTCCTCCAAAATCAAAACTTCCCCCCAAAATCTCCACCACCCTCTCTTCTTCCTCCAAAACCCATTCTTCCAAAATCAACTTCAAAGCTTTTCATATCCATTAATGGAAGCAAAATCAACTTCAAAGCTTCATCTTCATCTTCAAAGTTTCAACCACCAATAAATCCTTCAAAATAGCATTTAAAGAGAGGTGAGTGGTGGAGGAGATGGCGGGGGGAGGGAGGGGTAAGTGGCGGGGGAGAGAAGGAGGGATGGGTGAGTGGTGGAGGAGAGGGAGGAGGGAGAGAGGGTGAATGACGATTTTGCCCCTCTGATTTCGCATGTGCAGTCCGCACGCGTGCAACGCCGCCCCTTTTTGCCGGACGCCGCCACTTTTCGCAGGACGCCGCCACTTTTGGGCATAAATGGCACCCCGTAAATTGTTGGGGACAAGAATGGCACGATATATTCCTTAGGGTTAACAGTTGCTTTTGAAAGATACCTCAGGTGCATAAATAGTGCTTTTCTGTATTTTGTTTCTTTATTGGTTTGTTATTTGGAAGTATTTGCCTGATGTAAGTCATGGGTTCAATTGGGGGCAGTGTTGATTTTGCTGCTGGAGAATGCTATCTTTTAATCAGTAATTGGGTTTAAGTCAGTTCTCGACTCTTGAGTATACACAATAATCCAATCATTTCTTATAAAGCTTTCAAATTGTTATGATCTTTAGTGATAGTTGGATGCTATTAAAGGGATCATTGATGCAAAAGGAAGGGATTCTGATACTATAAGTCTAGAGGATAAGGAAATAAAGAAATATAGGTTACTGGAAATGGAGCAATAGAAGGAAGAATTTAAGAAAATAAGGGGGAGAAAGAAATAATGGGTGAATTAGTTGAGGGCACCAGAATCTGGAATAGGTCAACCAAGTGCACATGGTTCAAACTTTCTTATATTTCTTGTAATAAAAGTACATGATATGATATACTTACAAGTATATGATATGATATACTGGTTGTATAAAGTTTTATTCTTGTCTAAGTGCAAATGGTTCAAACTTTGTTATATTTCTTGAAGGATGAGTTGCTTGGATTGGCGGACAGTCCAAATGGTAGTGAAGTATTCAGAAATAACAGTCTTAACATGGATGTCCTCTATCGAACTGGTGAAACACAACAGGTAAGTTCGGACCTGCATAATTCTCTGTCTTTTAAGTTCCCTTTTATTGGAAAGGTATTTCTCAAGTTTCTTGTCTATTAAAACTATGTGCAGGGCACTTTAACGTACACCCCTCGCTTGGTCTCAGTTGACTTTCAAGGTATGTAAGTCGTGTAATGCTGCTTGGTTTCAATTAATTTTCAAGGAATGAGTTATATTATTCTGGTCACAGTTCAGATTAGTTTGTGTGTTTTCACTAAAACAAGTTTGTCTGATTGCTTCAGCTGCATAATTATGCATGTTCAACAGACCATATACCCTGGCTTTTGGATCTTTTATCCTCATATATATTCTCTCATTTCGCTGCCGAGTGTATAACTTTTACTTCTGTCTGGTACTACTGGTCCTTGATTTCTTCCGTGGATGAATACTCTGTAGAAATATGTTTTCTGTGGACACTTTAGGATACTGATTACTAACTATCAAGCTTATGCCGTTGGAGAGGTGTATAATTTGTATATCATACATTGTCATGTAGGGTTAGACACACTTTATGCTAACAGGCCTTCACTGACTTATTTTTTGCATGGATCTTTTGCTTCGATATTAGGTTAATAATTTGTAGTTCTTTTATGATTTTTTTCCTATTGTTGGAAGACTTGGAGAAGAATACTAGAGATCTCAGGCAGGATGAGGTTGACTGAAGTAATGATCTCTGGTTTGCTTATACAATAGTTACTTCCTCAATGTTTCTATACATATAGTGCCTGAGGATTCAACTAATCAGGAATTTACGTCGGCTGGATATTTCTTGTGTCCTATAGTTTATAATGGTCTTCATATGTAGATTATATAAAATTATATAATTATTGTCTGTAGTAACACTTTCTTTTTTAACATATGACATGACAGGATCTCTTGGATCTATGAGTTCACGAGGTACCTTATACAGTGAGGCTCCTTCCAGAATGTCAGATGTTATCACATGGTGAGAATTTAGGTTCAATTGTAGAGATCAAAATACTTGTGAATTTCGTTCTGTAACCTAGATGAATTGTTTGGTCTCATAATAACTATTCCTTGGATTCTGGATGGGTATTTTTTGTTCTCTTTGATTAGTGAAGGATACTTTTGAACAACTATTGGGATCCGGAATGGGTATTTATTTCTCCTCAATAACATAGTGAATTCTTGTCCACTGTTGTGTAGCATAGTGCTGGTGCGCATTCTTAATTGGTATTTACTTCTCGAGTATGGATACGACCTCGTAAATGTTTGTTTCTTATATCTGCGACGAGTATGGCTAAAGAGTTTATTCTCTTTATTATTTAGTTTTGGTTATTTGGCAGACCATATGCCGTTTCAACAACTTAGCTGAAAAAAGTGATCTCTAGCATGTGAGCAGTTTGTTTTGTCGCCACTTAGACAAGAAAGAAAAATATTTTGTTTCTACTTTTGCAGGGCTGGTAGTGTCACAACCCAGGCATCTGAACCTTTTAGCAGGAATTTATTCTTGCAAAGTTTATACGAGGAAGAACAAGAAAATGAAAGTCGAAATAATGGTGTTGACACTCGGAGCAGTGAAACTCAAAATGAAACTCAAGCCGCAGACATTGTTGAATGCTTAGAAAATGGTGTTCAATATTGGACAGACTTTTCGAAAGTTCACTATCATCCTCAGAGTTTATATGAATTAGATGCATTGTGGATGGATGTTCAAGATTTCAACAACTATGGAATTGGAAGGGATGCATATACTAGAGTACCACGTGGAGAGGAAATAACTGAGAGGCTACGGTTTTTTATTGAAGAGTGTGACCACATTCAGGTACTTGATACAAAATGAATGTTACTTTACAAGTGATCCTACATCATGTTTGCTTTTATTTAAGCAAAAAGGGTAGAAGGTGATGACGATTTGGGGTAGATATTTTTCTTTTTCTTTTTTTTGTTTCTTCCTCCTCTTTTGTTCTTAAATGATAGTTTCGCTCTGAACCATTAAACATTTAGGAGTTACCGGTCACAATCAGTGTTGTTTAGGCGCGCGCCTGAGGCGAGAGGCGCAAAGGCGAGGCTCAAAGCGCCTTAAAATTTGAGGCGCGCCTGGATTTCGTGAGGCGCGCGCCTTTCTGGAAAAGCGAGAGGCGCAAGGCGAGTTTCAAGGCGCTGCTGAGGTTTTTAAAAAAAAAAGAAGAAGAAGCTGAAGAGTGCTGAAGAGTTAAACATGGGCTAATTACAAGGGTTAAAAAAAGAAGGTGAAGAGTTTTAAAAGAGCTAAACGTCTCTTTCAAGAAACTCAAAGTCTCTTTCATCACCTTCTCTTCTTCTTCTTCCCTTATTTTTCTGATTTTTTTTTAAAAGAAACTTTGAGAATGTTTTCTGATTTTTTGTTGAAAAGAAATTTTGAGAAACCTACATCTGATTCACTGTTTTTTTTTAAGAGAAGAAAAGAAAAGTGTTGTGATACTGATATCATATTGACATATTTTGCTGAGGCGAAAAGAAAAAGTGTTGTGATACTGATATCATATTGACATATTTTTTAAGAGAAGAAAAGAAAAGAAAAGTGTTTGTTTTTGTATTTGCTATTTTGCTCTTCTATTACATTAATATATACCTTCTTTTATTTTCTCCTTTTAATAAAACAAATAGTTTAAATTATTTTTTCATATATTGTAGATTAATATATACATTAGCTTTTTTTTTACTCTATTTGACTATGTTTTTTTAAAGAACTTCATTATTATGATTATTTATTATTATTATTATTATTATTATATTTTGCCTAAAATTGCATGCTCTTAATATATAATAATATTTATTCAAGGTGCGCCTTTTTTACTAAGGCGTGCGCCTTTTTTGCGCCTTGCGCCTCAAGGCACTAAGCCCCCGTTGCGCCTTGGTGCGCCTCAACGCCTTGACAACACTGGTCACAATTTGAATCCCCAAATGAGATAGTTTGCGCATGTTTTTTGTTTCCAAGTCAGCTGAAATGATTGATAGGCCTTTAACACCATCTGGTTGCTGGTATACTTAATTCCAAGGTAGGCTGAGGGAAATATGCGATATAAATTTAGAGTACCCTACTTTTAGGAACTTCATTTGAGGATCGAACTATACCCTGCATATCTTGATTAGGAGGGAATAATGCTGATTTTGTCTTGACCTGACCAGATCCTAATATGATTATCTTTCCTTTATCATTCATCAAAGAAATGTGGATTACTTCCTTTAATTTTATTCCCTAGCTCTAGTGAGAGACACTCTTCATATTTGCTCCCACGTAGTTCCATATAGTATGGGAAAACATAGTTTGATTTTTTGTTCTTTCTGTTCCTCACTTCGGTGACATCAACGCATGGCCTATGTTATAAAGTAGACATATAGTTTGAACTTTTTTGCTATATTTGTAACAAAGATCTTCGGCATGACCATGATAACTCTCCCTGCATTCCTTTTTTCCTTTTGACTGGACCTTTTCTTACTTTTATATCTGTTGAATAGGGCCTACAATTTATTGCCGATGATTCTGGAGGGTTCGCTGGTGTGGCTGCAGAATTTTTAGAGAATATTGCAGATGATTATGCAAACATCCCAGTGTTGTTATATTCTGTCCGGAGTCCTGGCTTGCATGTGAGTAGCAGAAGCCAGAGGCCAGTAGTCTCTAATAGTCTTCATGATGCAATTTCATTTGCAAGACTATCTGCCTTCTGTAAAATGATTGTGCCTATTGGACTACCCTCCTTGACTAAAAGTAAGAACTCCTGATTCGATTAAGGGTCTTTTAATATCCCTCTCTTCTCTTACAGATTCTGTTATTTCTATTAAACTATTTTCATAGTATCTCATTCTCTTAATCTGTGGAACTTCTTTATATGAAGCTTGTTTACCTTCTATCCCTCTATTTCAGCTCTCTGTATTTGCGATGATTGCTTGAACACTTGATCAATTTCATTTGGAGTTTTCTTATACAATGTTAATTTCCTCACTTCAATCTGAACTTGCATTATCTTTTGTGCGTGAAAAATTGTAAAGGTAAAGCATCGAGGTTTCTCAGCATAAAGGACGAAAAGCCCTACCACTCCAGTGCAGTTTATGCCTCTGCCATCCATGCCATCAGTCTCCCTCTAAGAATGGAACCACCGAGCCCCACCGTGGATATAACCAGTGCATCTGGGGTAGCAAATATGAACGAGATCATACAAATGTTAGCTGGCCAAGCAAGACAGAACATGGTTGCAACTTTGGACGTTGCTATGCCGGCCCCTTCGTTGAATGGTATTTTATGGTGCCTTCTGAATTCTTTTCGCAGTACATATTTTCCCTCCTGTTTTAATAATAAATTTGTGTACTCAGGGAATCAACTCGTGCAATCTTTGCTTGAAAATTTGCAACCACTAACCCCAGATACTGGAGAAGATATTGAAGACTTGCAAGCATCGGAAACTATGTCTATCCATGGAGTCCTTGGAGCTGGTATTGTTACACTTCAATTTTACTTGATTTATTTACCCTGTTTTCCAGTTTTGACATCAATAGGTAAATTTACTGTTAACACTTGCATTAATCTTAAAATGCTTTATTTTTCCTCATCAGGAGGCCAAGAGGCCACAGTTTCTGAGGTAAACAATGCAGTACAAACTGCTTATGAAAATGCTGTGCGAAGGCCCAGATTCTCACATGTTTCTGTGTCTCGTTGTCCTCTTCCTATACCCTTACCATTTCCTTCAATCTTCGGGAACCTTGTTGGACAACATGGTGAGCTGTTGGGAACTCCAACAGTAGGACCCGTTTCAAGGGGAACGCTTGACGTCCACTCCATCCCCATGGCAGCAAGATTACGTTCCAGCACTGCAATATTGCCATTCTTGGAGAAGAGATTGAATAATCTTCGCAGATTTGCTATTCAACCAGGGGCTCTTGGAGGTGGTCTGGTAAGAGATTGGGGTTTTGGAAAAGATGAAATAGAAGAAATGGGAGAGACACTGTCTAAAATGGTTGTCACGTTGAATCCTTACTCTGAAGAATCCTCCGACTCTGATTAAATTTCTAGAGTTTCTTTGTAGCATAACATGCAAATGGGTAATTTTGTTAATTTGCTGCCAAAGTCCTTGTACGATATGTTTTTTTGTACATTATGGTTTATTAAATCATATTTAACCGTTACCAAGTAGGATTGATGACCTAGTACTAGAAAGATAACAAAATCAAAAGTATATTTGTGGCAAGGGTTAAAGGCACTAAATTGCCACATGCTATTTCACTATTTCGGGTTAGGGCCTCAAACAATTATTTCCGCTACATTTAGTCATGAAACTTTTACGGGCAACATGATTTAAATTTAGGCCAAAATTCCATTAATTTTGACCAAGTCAGCCCTCACGTGGGGGGCATTTTGGTCCTTATAATTTGCAAATTGCAGTGATCTCTCCACCCCACCCCTCCGCACCGCCACCGCTCCACCCATCCCCCTCCCCATCAAATACATTTCACCAACAAAATGGGTCCAATTCCAGGAACAAAAGTGCAGCTTTACAGATGGAATTTGGATGCACTTTTTTATTATTCCCAAGCTGAATCACTAACCAAAGAATTTTTTTCATTTTTTTTTAATATGCAGATATTTTTTATAGATATTCCCTTAGTGTGGTGAATTTTTTTTTTAATATTCCCGTGAGTGGCTGGGTGGAGTGGTGTGGCTGGTGGAGATGGTTACGACTGCAATGGAGGTTCGGTGGCTGAGATTAATACAAGGAATTGGTGGTGGAAGGGTGGTGGTGCGGCTGGTGGGGATGGTTTGGTGGGTGGAGATAGTTATGGCTGCAATGGTGGTTCGGTGGCTGAAATCAAAACAAGGAATTGGTGGTGGAAGGGTGGTGGGGATGGTTGTGGAAGGGGAAGGAGAAAGAAGAGCAGGAGGGATTTTGATTTTTGGGTTGGGGAAGATGAACAGTGCAAACTATTTCTGCGGGTCGGGTCGGGTTATGGGGGGTAAATTAGTCTTTTTACATTTTCAGTTAAAATGAGTAGAAAGTTGCCTGAATTTTGGCCTGAGTTTTACATTTTTTTTTTTAATTTCTCTGTATTAAAAAAGCGAAGAAGAAAAATAGAGGGCGGTGGCGGGGCGGTTCACGACAGAGGAGAGGATAAGGAAAAAAAAGAGAGAGAGAGAGAGAGAGGTGGCGGTGGCGGTGGCGGTTCGTGGCAGAGAGAAGGAGAGGAGAAGAAAAACAAAAGAGGGCGATGGCGGGGCGGTTCACGGTGGAGAGAGACAAACCTGAGGCCGGCGGCGGAGGCGGCGAGCAGCGGATCGTCGGAGGCAGAGAAGAAAGGTGAAGTCGTGGCTGAGGAGGAGAAAATGAGAAGAGAGAAGAAAGGGAAAAGGGATCGGAGAGAAAAAGAAAAGAAGAAGAAAAAGAAAAAGAAAAAGAAAAAGAAAAAGAAAAAGAAGATAGGTGGCGGCGGAGATGGCGCCGGAACTAAGGAGGGAGAAGGGGAGGCAGCGGCCTCTCCCCCTCATAGAGAAGAAGAGAAAATCAAAATAGGGTTAGGGTTCTCTCTTAGGAGAGTTTATATATTCAGAACTAAAGGTGCAATTAAAATATTAGCACATAAAGTCCTATATAATTATTAAATTACAAACAAGTCCTAAATGATCTACTTTAAAGTTATTTGGACTATAGAATTAAAGAAAATACTTAAGAGAATAATTAAGATAAAATATATCTGAACTAGCTTTACATTAACAATATTTTTTATTAAATAGTATATATTATATATTTTTTAATATTTATGACGTCACCGGGTTTATGAACGGTCCGACCACTGGTCCGACCAGTGACCCGTGACCCAGTAACTTTTTCGGGTCGATATCCGGTCCGGGTTTCAAAACATTGATTAAGGGTATATTTTTATAACCCTCTTTTCCGATTTGCTTAAGCAAAAACAGTCACAGGACAGCTGCTTGCTCCACCCTCTCCCATCTTTTTCCAACTATTACTATGAAAGCCGCTCTTCCTCCTCTTTTTCTGCCTCTTCGCTGCAGATCTCAGCTGCTGTTGCGACATCACCTCCTCCCCCAAAAACCATTACTCTCCTCAAAGCCTCACTAACCTTCTTCAGCAACCTCCTTTTACAGCTACTACTTTTTACTCTCATCTTTCATGTTGAACGTCTTAATCCTCCTTTCACTGCTACTACTATCTAATTTCTCATCTTTCAAATTGATCTTAATTTCTTCATCACTGTTCAAATCCCCCTTTTAATCTTTTCTTTTCTTTCTGTATCTGATCCCACGAGCATTATAGAGTGACTGCAATAAATAAAATTAAGAACCCATATCAAATTAAGAAAATCCCATTTTCCAATCATCAAAATAATTAACAAAAATTAGCAGATTGATTACCTTTGGGCCGGCTACTCCATCAAGGGATTTTCTTGATCTTGCAATCAACACAACACTTCTGATCATTCTCTGTAGTAATGATCTCTTCATCCAGCATTTCTTCTTTCTGGCAAAACAACAAACACCTCATCTTGGGCTTGCATGCACGAGTGCCCTTTCATTTTAATGCTTTTGAAGGTTTGGGGATAAAGAACAAAGCTAAAAGCCTTACAAAAGCATTGCCAGAAGATCCATCATCATAAATTGCCTCAAATGTATTAGAAATACTTTATAGTAACAGCAAATGAAAACCAAGGGGATAAGGCAATCCCTTGTTAACTACAAGCTGGGCAAATCTTAAAGTTTTTGGTAGCACCAAAATAAGCCAGCTATTACAAAGCATGAAAAATATCCTAAGAAACAAGTAAAAAAAAACAAACAAAAACAAAACCAGATTGGACATCTATACCAAAGAATTACTTTGAAGGGATCAAACACACCCAGTTTAAGCTAGAAAGGCCAATCTCTAATGTATGCCTCTTTGCAAACAAGAAAACAAATCCATTTAATTGTGGTTTTAAGTAACCTCTGAATTTCCAGCAGCACCTTGAGCCATCCTTTAAAAATTGAACCATGAGTACCTGGTTCACAAAATTGAACCATGAGTACATCACCAAGCAGTATTATACAAGAAAATCCGTTTAGTGGTTTGTTTTTTTCTTGTTTCAACCGAATAGTTTAAATAAATAAAGAGAGTGGGGCAAGGTAGGAGAATGTGGCAAATGGGGGGCGGGGATAGACAAACCTTCATTTAAAGTTAAATCCACCAGATGGAACCGACATCTCATCCCCACCAAACTGGAAACCTTGTTGAGAGGCATCAACATGAGGCACCGCCTCGTCCTCTTCCTCCAACCAGTATGTCTCCAGAATCTTCACTGCCTTCTCATAGATATCATTGTTGTCATGACTCTGAAGATTCTCGATCTTCTCCAAACCTTCTGCATCGTCGATCATCTGAGCGTAGACATTCATATCACCTGTTTGTCCCGTATTCTTCTCAGCTTCCCCAACCTTCAAAATGTTTTCAAGGCCTTCTAGACAGACTGAGACAATTCTTGGATCAGGACAAACAAGAAGGTCGCAAAGAGGCTTGATACATCCTTGGCTGACAAGAAACCTGCACACAAACATTCCGGTCAAAATGTGCTCTAAAAAGTAGAATTACAAGAACCTCAAAATAAAATTACATGACAATGTCGTACTTTATTTGGTCATGACTACCGCCGGATGTAGCATTTGAGATGGCCCATGCCGCCTCCTTTTTAATTTCAAATTCCGCATTTTGAAGCAAATGAACCAGCGGAGCAATAATACCAGATTCAACAACAGCCTGAAGAGGGAGAAAAAGGATTATGTCTAGAACAAAATAGTTTATAAGCCTTGAACACTATAAATTTAGTTTCAGCAATGAAAGATATCTAGAATAAATATTGAAATTGAGACAAAAAGATAAAAACAAGCAGACCTGTATTTGATCCTGGTTGCCTGCTGTGATGTTTGATAGAGCCCAGCAAGCCTCCTTCTTAATGCTCTTTTTAAAATTACCAGTCAACAAATTCAAAAGATGGAGTAGAGCCTGATGATTGATGATGCACTGAACCAGCACAGAAAAATTCATCATCAGTCATGGTCCTAATTTGGTTTTTGCCATCACAAAAACAAGACAACAACAAAAGAAACAATTAAAAGTAACAAAGGCAATTAAGCATCGCAGAAAAACATTAAACAGTAAACAGAAGGATAAAGCTTCAGAGAGTTCAATGGCTTAGCAAGGTATTTGGTTTAATATTCCGTCCAAAAGAGAAAATTCCAATTTTCTTCCTTTTTCCACTTTGGTCCCACTTTACCAAGTCAAACAAAGACCCCACTATAATTGAAGAAGAAGAAGAAGAAGAATTTTCACTTGAGAGTTTCAATCGAAGTAAACCACCACAAAAGATGTTTGAGGTGATTAGCAGATTTGACTATTATGATTGCCATTCTCTATGCATACTGCACAACCTGCTTCAAAGATCACATGAAGATTGCAAAGTTCTTCAGACCAACACTACCATAACCAACACCACCATAATACCCTGTTTATCTAGCCATTTGAGAAGGATTTCCTTTCCAATAAGAGAAAGCTACTATTCTACTGAATATATGAAAGGCAAGAAAACGAAAAAGGAAAAGTAAATGAAACTCCCTTTTGTCTCAGATAGGCGGCTCACTCATATTCAACTTTTCTGAAATTATAGGCCTCTCCCTCTTTCAAAGTGTAGTTTTTTTCCCAATATACCCATAATTTAATGTACATCGTAACTATAATTTCCAGTAGTTAAAACATTCAGTCAAAGTAATAAATACAGGTGTATTTTGCTCAAGCCATTCAGAGCAGCAATATCCACTAGAGTTCCCCCACAAAAGGAAGCAGTAAGAACTAAAAAAGATAGTTCAGTGCTCTTATACATGTTTAGTCATATAGAGGGGCAAATGTCACCAAACTTCAGGAACAAAAAACCAATAAGAAGTTCAGTCTACTTGGATTAGTTTTCATTCTGACAATTGTTATATTTTTTTCCCCAGGATACAACACACGTGACAAAGCAAGACTCCGAGTTGTTTAATTTGATACCTGAGTTTGCATATCATCTCCAGTAACAATGTTTCCAACTGTCCGAAGAGCAGGAACAAGAACTGAAGGTGAAGGATGACTGAAATTGATGACATTAAATCCATTCAATAGCAGAATAGAAATACCACAAGTATGTATACGACAGAAGGAAAATTCTGATTAATACTCTACAGAGAACAAAAGATACTCACAGCAACAGCTCAACCAATCGAGGGCATACTCCAGAATCAATAACAGCTTGAATTTTATCATTTGTCCCATCAGAAAGATAGGACAATGCCCAACATGCATCAGTCAGAACTTCCTCATCACTCGAGTGTATGAGTTGCTTAAGTACAGGGAAGTGCAGGCCTAGTCTGCAAAATTTAACTCACATATTAATGATACTTTATAGTTCATAGACAAAATATCACTCCCAGTTACATTATTAAATATGCATTTTCATATAAATAAATAACTCTATTGTTATTGACAAAGAAAGCAGTTGCAGAAGCTCCTGTCATGAACGGTCAATAACTAACAAAAGATATTAACGTCCAGCTCCCTGACCTAATGCGGCACCAGGTTTGGACTGCAGGGAACTGTAACATGGGGTTGTCTAATCCTTTTGCTGCCGCAAGGCTGGCTAATCAGTTTTGTTCTACTTCTGTACCTGAAAATCCTTCTTATATGTGAAGCCAAAAGCTAGCTGCAAACAACTATAGCTATATGTGGTAGTTGATTATAGGTATTCTTAGAGAGAAAAGTCCTTTTACTGGGGACCTCGAGCTACCTAGAGATGGGCACAAATTAAATGTGCTACTAAATCTCCACTTAAAAGAGGGAGATATTAAATATTAATCCATGAAACAGATTCTGCACATCAGCACACCAAATTCAAGAATCTGGCATGCTATAAGTAAAATACTTGGGGTACAAGGATTATAAGGAGACAACTCAAAGTCCATGGTAAGGGAACTAACCTGTTCAAAAGCAGGTTGTGGCTTTCCCCTGCAGAAGTTTGATAAAGTCCAGGTAGCATTTCTCAACATTGACAGCTTTGCATGCTCGTTCAGCTGAGCCAACAAGGGCCCTAGAGCTCCACAACCAAGGACAAGATCGCGGCATTTTGGGGAATCACCAGCTACATTTCCCAAAGCCCAAACAGCCTGAGGCAAAACAAAATGAATTTATCACATTATTGTGAACAACATGAGACTATCAAACAACTTAAATGAGAGAACTTCACTAAACCTACTTGTTCACGGACATCATCGCTGGGAGAGCTTAGAAGCTGTACAAAGATAGGAACCGCACCATGATCCATCACGACCTTCGTGTGTTCAGACGTGCCAGAAGCAATATTGGTGAGAGCCCAAGCTGCCTCAAACTGTAGTTAAGAGGACACCCATATCTTTCCAGTTTAAAACAACACTAATTATGTTCTCACCGTGCTAATAGAGACAGAGAAAGAGTGAAGATGATCTTGCCTGGAGCTGAGGAAAATCTTCCCTCATTAGAAATTCAACAAATCGTGGAACAACACCAGCTGCAATAACTTCTTGAATAGGAGGACTTCTCTCTGTTGAAAGCATTAATGTATGAGACCAAATAAAGCTTTCATAATTAAAGGATAATAGATATAGCAATGGACTTGGAACCATAATACCAAGAACACGAAATGAATGGCAAAATCACCTATAGACAGCAACTTCCTGAATTGTGTGGTGGCCTCGAGCTGAATATTGTTATCCTGCGTCCAAATGCCACCAACCATCGCTGGTAGATTCTCTAACTGCATTGAAACCAATAGAATTTTCAGTAATTCAAACATGCCTCAAACAAAAGTGCAGAGAATTAAGGATGAAAACTCTCCGCTATATTAACCCTCACCAAAATGGATACAAGCACAAAGAAGTAATTCAGCACCTATACAGCTATTTACATCTACGTTTCCATTATTTAAACAGATACAACGAATTAGTGAATCCATGAATGAAAACTAGTAGTAATTATAATCTAAAAAACTTCATACAAGCACAGGTGAAAAAGCAGCTGAACAGAAATATGAATGAAATAACACTTCAAATAAGAGAAAATAAACTTGTTTTGTGCGAAAAAAGCTTCTATTGAACCACATGAGTACTCATTTTACAAAGCACAACACAACAATTATAAGTAAAATCCTCTAAATTAGCAACACACATAGAATTCGCATTCAGCGAAATCACAAGTTAAATTATCTAACTACTATAACAACTAAAATATATTAACAAAAGCAGTTAATCATAAACAAAATCCTCGAAATTAGAAACACAGAATCTTCATTGAATCAAATCGCATATGCATATACCTTCTTATCCATAGATACGCCGGAATCGGCCGGAAGAGGAAATTGCTGATTGTTTTGAAGGCCTTCGCGGCGCTTCTTCTGTAAACTCTCTTCTCTCCGATTCTTCCTAACCTCGACCAAATTGTCCTCTCTCCTACGGCGACCTTCCTCGGCATCGACGGCAACCTTGTACCGGCTTCGGCGAACCTCGGTTCTTGAAGCTGGTCTTAGAGACATGATTGCTACAGAATCAAACGATCAATTGAAGAAACCCTAATTTGGGGTATAAGCTATTAAAGAGCGTCCGTAGGGAGGAGAGAGTATATTTATACAAGAGTACGGATATGCCGGAGGGTTTGGGTTTTTGGATTTGAAAAGGGAGTGACGATAGGAAATGACACTCGTTATTTACAGAAAAGGGGGTCCATTTTGAATTTGATGTTGAGGGAAACCGACTCTCGAGATTGTCGGGCATCAAAGCTTCAGTGAGAACGTCTTATTATTTTGCACTCGTATAATTCCGAGCATCATAACTTTTGTGAGAAAATATTTTTATTTTGCACACGTAGTATAATATTTTTGCAGTTGAATATAAAGTCTGATAGTTGAGATTCTTTTATTTTATAATTTTTATTTTTTTTATATTTTCATATTATCTTCTGATTGTAGTATTCTCAAATGTTTTATTATTAATGAATAATTTTGTATTCATTAAAAAAAAATAGTTGGTTTCTTTTGAAAAAAAATCATTATTTTCTTTTAGTTACATTGAGTTATTCGAAATTCTCCATTGGTCTTTTTGTTGTATTAGATGAGTTTTTTAAATGGTGAGGGTTAATTTGTATTTTGAACAAATCTTGAGGGCAATTTTGTAATTATATATAATTTCAAAACCAAATGCAGATAGCAAGATTAGGTAATCTTCATGCTGGTTTTTCATAATAATTAATCACTAAGCTATATTAATCATAATTTATTTATTTTTTTTTTTTTACAGGGCGGGGGATGCAGGATTCGAAACGCGGGCGTTTCAGTGGCCGTTTCCACTGGGCCAACTAAGTCCTACATATTAATCATAAAATTGCATACTCTTTTGAGGGACAAAAATAGCATAAATATATTTAGTTGATATAATACCAGCATATAGGTTTAAACCAATTATATCTTGCGTATCATTTCACAACTTATTAAGGAGAATCATGAAAAAAACTATTGAAATTCGTTGAAATAATGTGGATACAAGGTTTAAACAAATAATATTCTACAAATTTGAGAACTTATTAAGGAGAATCAAGACACCTTGCAGCTATAGCTATTGAAATTCATTACCAAACAGAGACCATTGGAGCAATCACAACTGGACTTCTAACTTTGTGGTTTCCTCCAACCTCAACCCATGTAATATCGCCTGCTCTAACTGTCCCATTGATATCACCAGCATAACTTATGGTTAGATAATAACTCTGCTTCTCATACATCTCACTAAATACCAAAGTATTTGGACTCACATACATTGACGACCCCTTTGGCAAAGTCAACGATGCTTGATATGTTCCCGTGTTATTGCCAACGTTGGTAACTGTCCTTACAAATTTCTTAGTTACCAAGGTTGTGTTTCTCTTATCGTATAGCGCGATAAAGGATGGATAATTCAGATCAGGTGATGCGTTTGAGCAATTGAAGCTGGATGATCGTACAATTGTTGCAATTTGGCTCTGAGTGAAATTCATGGAGCATAGGAGATTTATGTAATCTTGGCTAGTTATATCATATATAAGACCTGGATATAATGCGGCATTGGGATTTACGAATCCAGCCCCCATGGTTAAAGGGGAAGCAACATCGTAGTTGAAACCTATGTCCTTGATTGGACTTAGAGTGTTATCTAGGGTATCAGCTGTGGTCATCATGGCAGATTTAATTGCTCCTGGACCCCACTCTGGATGTGCGCCTTTGAGAAGTGCAGCTATGCCAGAAGAATGTGGACAAGCCATGGATGTGCCTGTTTCAAGGACAAAATCGTTGGACAACGCTATTTTATTACCAATGGCTGCTACAGGAATATTTGGAAGAAAAGCTGCCAAGACTAATGTCCCTGGTGACATTATATCGGGCTTCAAGATTCCAGGGATGCTCGGTGCAGGACCTCTTGAGCTATAACCAGCCACTGCCGGAGCAGGTGTTGTTCCTAACACTGTTTGTTGAAAGCTAATGCTAGCAAAAGGCTTATCGCCATTTAAGGCATAATTGATTATGTCTTGCTTGTAGTTTGTGCTGAGAACAACTCCGGGATTTGGGAAATCAGAGAAGTATTTGATGTCAGTATCATCAGAGAAAAAGATGACTGCGGGAATAGAGGATTGAGATATATTGTATTGATTATAGAAAGAGTTAGTATCCTCACATATCACGATCCCATAAACACTTGATAACAACTCACTTGAATTGCAACCAGAAAGTGTTTCGTTGTAAATCAATGGTAAATCCAAGATAACAGCTCTGGCGGGAAATACAGACCATCCAACTATGGTTTGTCCATTGCCTAGAGACAATGTTCCTGCAAATGAACGATCAATTGTGCTTGCTGCAGTAGTCAACGCCCATGGAATTCCATTATGTAGTGTTCCAAGCTCTGGACCATCATTTCCTGCAGAAGAGGAAACTAGGACGCCATTTTCCATAGCTCCGAATGAAGCTATAGCAACAGGGTCTTCATATAACGGCACACCATTTAATCCCATTGATATTGATATAATATCAACACCATCAGCAACGGCTTGATCCATACCGGCAATCATATCAGACTCATAAGTTCCTTCATCCCAAGAGACCTTATACATGGCCAATCTAGCAAGAGGCGCGACGCCTCTAGCAGTTCCCGGGGCATAGCCAAAAAAGGAAACGCCCTCAACATAGTTTCCAGCAGCTGTGGAAGAAGTGTGCGTACCATGTCCATCAGTATCTCTTGTGGAATTCATACTAACAGTAATGTTTGGATTTGCAGCTATAAGACCCTTGTTGAAGTACCTAGCTCCAATAAGCTTTAAATTACATAATGATGAATTAAAGTCTTGTCCAACTTCACATGTTCCTTTCCATTTTGAGGGAATTGGTGAAGTCATTCCATCATCTTTATAACTTGGACTTTCTGGCCAAACACCACTATCAATAACCCCAACGATCACATCTTGTCCATATTCTGAAGCTGGCCATAATCCAGATAAAGGATTCAAACCAAGAAAATCAGTGGTATGAGTAGTATCAAGCTTGACAAGCTTGTCAGGGTAAGCTGAAAGGAACCCTTGAGTTTTCTTCAGTTCTTCTAGTTCATCTTCTGATAAAGTTGCACTGAAACCGTGTAGAGCAGTTTCATAAGTGTAGACAAGACGGGCCTTGACGCCTGATGAGTTGCTATCATCAAGAGATTTTATAGCATCAATTGTGGAAGAAAACCAAGATTTGGAGCCAACAAAAGCCCTTGGCATAAGGGATTTGTCCATGTGAACAATATAAGTTTTTCTCTCTGATAAAACTAAACTAGCATGAAATAGCACAAGAAGTGGGATTAAAACAAGAAGAAATGGAACCCCTTTAATTCTCTCCATGTTTCTTTGGCTAAGTTTTCTTGCTGATTCTACATTATGTGGTTTATAAATGGAGTAATATTTATAGGGATGTGGTGCTTTTGTGGACATGAACCATAATTAACTAAAATAAGAGAAATGAAATGCCGTCTTTGCACTAAGGATTTGGCTTGTATTTTCATTGTTATTTTCTCCAAGCTGGAAGAAGAAAACTAAGCGATTTTTTTGTTAATGAATTGGCTTTTTATGAATTTATAGTTTGCTAGAAATTGCAAGTTTTGGCATGTAATTTTGTACTATTTCTTTGCATTGTAAAGTTCGACTTCATCCCATAAAATAGAACTATGACAAGTGAGTGACTATCACGAGGTTGTCAGGATGGAATAGATTGTCTGAATGTGAACAAAACATTGCTATCAGGTTTCTACATTTTAGGATCAAGGAAAGCTTTTCTGATTTGCAGGCTTGTCACTAACATTTAAGATTGGAAAAAATATCAAATGGCCTCATAATCCGTTATTGTTTTTATTAATCAGTTATTTCCTCTGTTACATAATAAGAGGGTTTTTAGCATTTTTATTTTTCTCCAAAATGTTTGTCTTTTAACAAATTTTAAAGATTGTTTTTCTATATTTATCATATCATCGCTCATAAATATAATTTTTTCATTCTCCATTATATTAGTGGAATTAGTTAAAGGGTAATGATTTCAGACTAAAAATCTAAATTAAACACTATTCACTCATGTTGGCACAAGTTATTTTACGATTTTTTACAATTTTACCACCAATATAGTCAGTTAATAAATCTTTAATCCCACGTAATCAGAGTCGGCTATATGAATCAACGATTATTTCGTGTGGTCGTTAACATTAATATATTCTTATTATTCAGCATTATACTTTTATATAAATTCAACAAAGTCTTATAACTCTTTATTACTTCCATCTAAATTTTCTTCAAGGAAAAGGTTTGTAAGCCTAGCAGGGAGGGCAATTTGAGACCCTCGGCTATCGCAACTTTTTATTTCTTTTAGGCTAATTTGCTTAATGTTTGTCTAGGCTAAATCTCAGTGTAAATCAAGAATAATAATCGCTTTAGAACCACCCATTCAAGAGTTTTTCTTCGACCTCTTGCAAACCCAGCCCCTAGCCCGGAGATGAAAGCTGCAAGGATTTGTTTTTACTATCTGGGGTAGGCTTTCCCTTCTGTTGGATCAGGCACTAAAGACCCGGCTGGATATTTCATAACTTGGACTGCCAACCCCTCTCCCTCTTTTTACCGGTCAGATCTTTTAGAACCAACCTACCTTTAGTCATTAAGGCGAGTCCGGGCCTATCGGTCGAAAAGTTAACTCCTCAATTTAGCAATTGAGTTCTTTCACTCCTGATCCCAGAACATCCAGGAGGGAGCGCTTTTCTTATTATAGGATGCATAGGTGACTACCCTGTATGTGTTGTTCTCACCCCGACATTGGTAAAGTCTGGATTTGAATGTTTATTTGCTCGATTAGAATGTCCAAAATTAAATATTTTATTTTTTAAATTTAGCTAAAATTTCAAAGTAAAATTTCAATTGTATTCTAAGTAAAAAATAATCCTTAAATTTTAATCCAAATCAAAATGGAACATTTAAACCCGAACAGAGAAAGTACTATTTTTCATTTTTAATTCCAGATTTTAATTCCATACCTCTCACAAAGAATTCATTTTTTACCAAATTTGAGACAAAATTTTAAACTTCAAACCTATCTAATTTCAATTTTCTGTCTTTCGATTTTGAAAAAGGTAATTATGATTTTAAAATTCCTGTGTTAAACCTTAGGATCTCCATATGTTACAAAATCAATCAAAATAAGTAAGGTTAACCATTAACTTATAAGTAAGACAAATCTGATTAGACAATAAGGTGGGACATTTATATTTCAGTACTTTTTTTCACATTGAGTCGGGATCACTTTAACAATTCCGTCACCTTGAGATATGAGTCGGTTCAAAGTCTCGTGCCCTAGTTAGATCACACGGGGCAATTAGAGAATTCAACAAAAATCAGTAAAAAAAATAGAGAGAAACTAATACCAACTTTGATGGACTTAAATTCAGAAAAAATGATATATAATCCAAAATGCTTAACCAACCTATGTAATCCTCAGTCTACAGATGCAAATTCTACTTTTAACACTTTTTGAGTTTTAGATAAAGGGATTTCACCACCAAAATCAATGAGAAAAAAATACATTAAGCTGAGCAGCATAAAATGTTACTCCCTCCATTTCTAAATATAAGACTCTTTAGACAATTTTAAAAAATTAAGGAACTTGTCATTTTTACTGAAAGTTCCAATATTACCCCTCTTTCACTCCTATAGCATAAGAAAAGAAAGAAAGAAAGACATAGGGATGGCAGAGGCGGCAAATAAAAGAAATATCGAGGGTATAATTGGAATAAATTGTTGTCAACTAATAAAAGAGTCTTAAACGACAATTAATTTGGAAATATATAGATATCTTAAACGACAATTAAATGGAAATAGATGACGTATCTAAGAGGAAATAAATTACCAAAAGGTGCCCTGCAAATCCATAAACTTCTGAAGTAGTGATGAATGAATTAGTACTACCTCCATTCCATAATATAAGTAGTTGGCTAGAATGTATATTGAAAATTAATGAAGCAGAAAGTAAGATAATTTGGAAGGATGCATAAATAAATCAAATCTCTCTGTTTTAGAGGGTGTATTCAATCCGGATTTTAAAAGATTTTAACTGCTTTTCAAAAATTTATGGATTATACTGACTTTATGGATTGTTTTAACCCTATGCAGAGTCTATGCATATTCTATCAGATTCTATTAGATTGATTTATAAGGATTTCTTTTGATTTATAAAGTCTATAGATTATTTGAATAACACCAAAAAAATAAAGAAAATACTTATTCAGTGGTGTATCATACAGATCCAGCGGTGTTGAATTTCCAAAGTCAACATATGTTTATCAAACATTTTTTTTAATTAAATTATTTTGTTAAAAATTTAAAAAATTTGGTGATGGTCTTTGATTTTTTTTTTTTTTTAGATCACGTAACTGCGGCTTTTTTTTATTTGATCAAGGTTTGTATAATTTACTTACTGATATTTTTTTCATTGGCTCAATTAAGATATATTTTGTGATGGGTTTTGTTTGAACTCTTTTTTCCCTTTGATTTTCTCTTTCAGGGAAATGAAATCCATGTTTGAAAAATAGAAATTTGTAGTTATATAGAGAAGAAATTGTTTGCTTTCTTTAATTTCTATTTGAAGATGATCAATAAGAAAATTGTTTGGATATTTATGACAATATATCTTGTTTTTTGGGAAATAAACATTTCATATTGAAAATTCTCATTTTTTTAGTTTGGATATTTCTTTATTTTTCTTATAATTTTAAAGAATTGAGATCACTAAAAAAATTGTAATTAAAGATGTTTAATTTTAATATTAATGAGAGAAAATCAAAATATTGAGGAAAAAGAAGAGATTTCACAATACACATTTAAGCCTAAGTCTAGGATACCCATCAAAATCCTACATTTATGAGTTTATTAGAATCTATAGAGTTTTGAATACCTATGGATTTTAATGGACTTTTTAAAATCTAAATTGATACCTCCAAATTTAATTGGACTTTTTAAAAAATTCAAATTGAATACCTTTATACTTTAAAACTCCTATAGAATCTAGATTGAATACACTCTATTGACGTCATTGAATTATTCTAACTTTGTCTCGGTTCATTGGATTGAAGATAATTAATTCCATATAAGATTCGGGCGAACAGCAAGGACTAAACCTAATGAGAATTAAGCCGTCTTGGGAAGAATGGAAACTGTAGGAATCAAAATCAGATGTAGATGAGAGTATAGAATTGAGATTAAATCTCCGACTTCTGGTACTATTTGTTGATTGTTCCCATTCATCTATAAGAAGAAGTTCCACTCTGTAATTGTGTAGTCTCCGGCAACTAAGAATCATTGGGAAATTGGAACGTTTCAGATGCATATTGGCGAAATAATCTGTTGAGATTAAATAAATCATTCCATTTCGGACAGACCATTCGAAATTCCAAGACATCATCTTCCGGAATTCGGCTAAGAATCTCCGTGACAACATCGTCTGGAATATGAGGTGCGATGGATTTGTTCATACAAACTTTTTTCTCATCTTCCATTTGTTTACTTCGATGAATCCCAGGAGGCGGGGAGAAATATGAAGAAAAAAATAAAGCTCTTTTAACCTAATATAAATACCATTCGGCAGGGGAAATCTTAATGGGCCGGATCCAAGTTCCAACAACCACAGATGGATGGAGTTCGGGAAATTGCTCGGCCCAATTGGAAGGATAGTCCTCACCCTGTTGATATTAAATCCTTCCTTCAACATATTGAAATTATTATTTTCTTCAAGTTCAAGAAATATGTTTAAAAATAAAGAAAAAGTAGATGAATTTCTTGGAAATTGATTTTCTTGCCATAGGTATGTAAGTCATTATACTCATAAAATAAAAAGCCAGAAACAGAGTGCAAATATCACATCTCTAATAATATTTCTTCTTCCCCTTAAGAGTCTTAAGCAAATGAGCATGATAACAATTTTAAGCACAACCTAGCTTGGCTAACATAATTTAATATTATTAATTTTTCTAATTATCGAAGCAAGTACAATACATAACCTATTATTTTAATTTAGAAATGCTACGCAAACTGCGCTAGCCTTCTTAGACACCATCTAACAACATACTTGATTAACAACTGAAATTATTTGGTAGGGAGAGAATACACACCAAACAATTCATTTGTCCCCTATATGTCTAATAGAAATGAACTAAAAACCCGAAAACATTTCCAACAGAAAGCACCTGTTTATCTAAATTAGGAAATGAGACATTCATTTCCCCGACATTCTCAAAAAGGAAAACGAAGCATTCCAATCAAATCTTTCGAGCAGATCAAATGTTGGTAGAGCCTGATATCTCAGAAGTTGATGGTGATGATAAATAGGGAGACGTAAACGCGTCCTGATCTTTCTGTTCCATTGCTTCCATTGAATCTACTTCAGCTCCACACAGAGTGCTGCTGCCTGAAAAATCATACTGGTTTTCAACATAAGAAGGAGCATCAAATATGAAGTCAATGTTTTCCTCAAAACCCGAATCGGAAAACAAGTCTGGTAATTCAGCATTTTTGTATAATGCAATTTCAGGAACTTGTAATGAGTTGAATCCTGGATCCAAGCACAAGTTCCAGGGGTGCTCATGCTCCTCTGCAGGGTCCATCATCACAATTGGTTGCGACGAAACTTTTGGATCCAAAACTTCCTTTTCTTCTTGCTGATGATCTAGTAGCAGATCATGGTCATGTTGGTTGTTATTTGCTTGTGCTTCTTCGGATGATAACTCGGAATTCTCTAGTTGAATTTGCTCCTGGATTTTCTTCAATTTGTCCGCGTAAATACTAACGTCGAAGTTTGTGACAGCATTAGCACCTCTATATTCAATTGCAGCCATATCATATGCAGCTGCTGCTTCTTCTTGTGTGCCTAGAGAAATAAATTTTGAAATAACAACCAAGTTAAGCAAGGAAAAATACATTTGTATTTATCGCTTCAATGCCTTTTTTTCTCTTTATTATCGGGGCAGGGGGTGTCAAGCCTAGCATGTTGATTAATTTCGATTATCTTTGGTAGAGGCAATTTGGTTCTTTGAACTAGATTTGGACCAAATTATTTAAAGGGCAGAAATGTCTGAGGAGAAAGAAAAGAAGAACAGTATAAAAGTATCAATGGTTTTATATATTCTACAATCTGACAACCTCACAAGCCAAGATTTGGACCAAATTATTTAAAGGGCAGAATGGTCTGAAACATTTCTTATCTTCTTCTAATCCTTTATTGAATATGTTTCAACTTCAGCAGGTTGAAACCAATCCAATTTACTCCAAATTCAACATTTGGTCTCAAAAATACTTTCTTATTTGGTTAAGGAAAACTACCACAATTAGAACTACACTTCTAACTAGAAACGATAGTTTCCAGATTCAACACTTCTGCCTAATATAGTATCAAGCCTACTTTTATAATTAAAATATAATTATAAAGATGGTCAGGTAAAACTTAATTTGATCCTATAAGTATATTTCTTGGGCTTTTCTTGGGACTGTGATATACTATTTGTTTGTGGAGCTGATTGCCTAGAGTTGTTGGGTTAAAGATATGAAGGCAAAGATTAGATACCCAATATTCCTCCCCAATATTAGATACCCAAAAACAAAAGAGAAATAGTTTTTTAAAGTTGAAATGTAACTGAAAGTCACCTTTTTATGGCCCACAAAGATTGATTAAAATAACAAAATCAAATCAGCATGTGCCATGTCAGCTTTAAGTCTACTAAACTATTTTACATGACTGACAAGATTTATACCATATACATGACATGATTTTATATGGAAAAGAAAATTAATAATACAATTCATCTAATAATTTCTTTTTTTTTGTTATAAGTTTATAACTATCGTAACAAAACAATTTTGACCATTTAAAACAAGCATTTATCTAGATGAGACACGAAATTCATTAAGATTTGATCTCTTAACTTTGTTTAAACCCTCTAAACAATTGCAACAACCATAAAAAGTAGAAATATAGTTGGCGAAGAAAAGTAAGGATAGAGAGACACATACTGTATGTTCCCAAATACAAATATTTGTTTCCGAGTACACGTCCAATTCGCGCCTCCCATCGACCATTATGATGATGCCTGTCAAAGTCAAGTGCAAGATTTTCATTTTAGCAGCAAAATAATCATGAATTTCTCTTTCATTTTTCATGTTAGATTAAGTTAATCAAATGATCAATCTTCCATGTAAAATGCATAATTATATTGTCACATCTTTCCTCCACAATCCTACTGAAGTCCATTTGGCCCACTACGTAAAATGAGTAGAGAAAACGTGAAACTGTATGTACCATATATCTTATATACACTACACAAAAAAATGCAATTATTTACATAGTCCTTTATTTTCTTTTTCTTATTTTCAATTTTTCCTTTAGGGTCCGGTGTTGGTGGTTGCATTGGGCATTGAGGACCGCAAACAAGTTTGGTTACAACTGTTACGACCGTTCGGTACATCATAACATCCGCATAATTTATAAAAGTATGTGTAGACATTTTAGTAACCGTACATATCAATTAATTAATAAAAAATCTTAGCCGGTAAATTTTTAACAAAGTGGCTCATTTGTAAAGAATAATTTGGGTCGACAACCGTTGCAAACCATGATTGGCAACGGGTGCGACCCTCATTCCAGATACCTTGCAACACCCCTGTACTTGGAAACGCCTCTAGAAAAGCCACTGCTCTGCCGCCGCAGCGAAGCTAAATATTCTTCCTTAGACAATTTCTGCATTTCTTCAAATTCTTTTGTGTATGTCTCCATCTGCATTTTCTCCCCGAAAAAAATTAATATTTAATTAATAAATATGGATATAAATGTAACTTTATAAATAGCAGCAAAAAGGGGTTAGCTAGTCCCCTCAACAAAAATGAAAAAGGATTGAATAATAATAATATTAAAGTACCGGAAAATTCAGTGTAGTCCCTGGGCCCCAATACTTAAGGGCCGCTAGATCGTAAGTACGGGCCGCAGCCTCTTCATTATCGTATGCCCCTGCATTTGGTAAATTTATATTAACTTTTTTTTACAAGAAAAATAAAAATTCATTTTTTTAAAAAAAAAATAATAATTCCAAAATTATATATATTGGTTATAACTTACCCAGATAAACTAAATTAGCAGCACGACAAAAGCGTTTGGTGAACGTTGCAAATGACAGAGATTACCAACAGAATAAATAAAAAAAAGAATTAGTCAGAAAAATAAATCAGATTTGCAGATCTCATAGATTTTTTTTTAACCAAAAAAGAAAGCAAAAAATTAAAAAAAAATAAAGAAAGAAAAAAAAACCTTGTCGTCCTTTCTTATTCTGAATGCTATTCCAAGTAGTCTTGTCCCAAAGGTGAGCTTCAAACCGTCCTGTCCATCTATGCCTGCATTTTAGTTATGAACGTCGATAATTCCACATTGGCTAGTTAATGTGTAAATTTGTTCGGATTAAACAGAATTAGACACAATTCCATTTTTTAAAGATAAATTTAACAAAACCAAATGTCATGCATACAATAAATAACTTTAAAATTCTTGATTTCTGATTAATTCACTGTGTGATGTGCGTGTGAGAGAGATAAATTAATAATTGGGGGGAGGGATTTAGCAGACCTGGTGACACCTCTGTAAATGGAGCTTCTTTTAGCAGAGGTTGGGGAATCAGCATTGATGATCTGAGATTGATTTAGAACTTGTTCTTGGGAACTTTTCTTTGATGATCTTCTGTTTCTCTTGACTGTACTACTGGGCTTGGGCTGCTCCTCTTCAACTTGATTAATAATGCATGATGATGAATTAGAAGAACAAGAAGAAGATGAAGGTGGAGACCTCTTCATCCTTTTTAAAAAAAAACAGAGTAATGAGGAAATGCAGAGTGAAGGGGAAAAGGGGTATCACTTCAAGGGGTGGGGTAGGGGGTTGGCAACCTAAAGTAGATTACCAAATCAAGAAGAGAAATGGGAGAAGATGAGAAAAGAACTGAGATGGTGAATTAGTGAAGGGAGAGTGGTGGGCTTTTAACCATGTCTTTAATGTGTCAAAGTTGGGTTAACCAAACTAGAGTTAATTATTTGTTTCAACACTTGGCCATATGTTTCAGCCATGCACTACCAATTGGCTTATGCCCTCCTTCACCTTTAATTTTTTTTTTTTTTTCATGGGCATCTTTTTCTCTCTCCCTGACATTTATATTTATAAATAATGTATCTAGGTACGGTTAAGTGGGAGATTTGCGTACAAATGTTGTTGTGATAATTTTGCCTCTACCTATAGAGTCAGTGTTTGACTCATGATAAAGACATTGAATTAGATTTCTTATGTGGTAGTTGTGTATAGACAGACATTACTGGTATATTACTACCAAAGTGTATCTCGCAATTTAAATCCTTTAATAACCTTAGGAACGGGGAGGTAGAGGCCTTAGGGTTGGGGCTTAATCCTTTTATATTTATAAATAACAAACTTATGTGTCGTTTACTATCCCCAAGTTTAAGGGTAATTGCAGTTTAGTTCCCTATTCGCAAAAAAAAATTATTGAAAATTTCAAGACCGTTAGTCAATGTTTATGAAGCAAGCCATCGTCAAATAAATATAAAAATAACCAGTATGCTTCTCATTTATCAACGACAATTACATTATTGCCTGTGTCAATGTAAGTGCAATTTCTATGATAATTTTAGAAGTCTTTCTTATTTTTAAATTATTGTCGTACAAAGGAAAAAAAAATCTATATAAATGAATTGACCTTTTCGATATCCATTTATACTGACACGATAATTATAAATGAAAAATGATGGGCAAACTGATCAATTTTAGAACTATTTAATGGGAGCTAACTTCATAAATCATTAATTAGAAATCTTAAAATTTTTAGGGATCGTTTTTAGAGTCATAAGACTAAAGTGTAACTACCTTTAACTTAGAAGTAGTAAATTACAATAAACCTAAAATTGAATCTATGTTATACTATTTGAATTCGGGCGGGATAGTGTGATCATTATTTCTATTTAAATTTAGGTGGGATAAAAGGAACGCCGTTTTTTGGTGAAAAAATAGATCACTGTTACTATTTGAATTCGGGAGGTAGAAGGGGATCACTGTTAATATTTGAATTTGGGTGGAAGAAAGTGATCGCCGTTTTTTGGTGAAAAAATAGATCACCGTTACTATTTGAATTTGGGCGGTAGAAGGTGGTCACTATTAATATTTGAATTTGGGCGGAAGAAAGTCATCGCCGTTTTTTGGTAAAAATAAGGGGATCACCGTTACTATTTGAATTCAGGCGGTAGAATAGGATCACCGTTAATATTAAAATTTAGGCGGGAGAAAATGATTGTCGTTTTTTGATAATAAAAAGAAAAAGAAGAAGGACATCACCGTTACTATTTGAATTCGGACGGTAGAAGGGGATCACCATTAATATTTAAATTTGGACGGGAGAAAGGAATTGTCGCTTTTTGATAATAAGAAAGAGGATTACCGTTAATGCTAATGAGAACAGAATTTTTTTTTTGGTGAATAATAATGAGAACAGAATTTAAAATTATACAATCTAGTAAAAAAATATCTCATCAATTAAGAATTGCATTAACTTTCTGATTTGATGGCTGTAATTCTGTTATATTAGATTGTTTCTCAATAAATAAGTATATTTAATTGTAAATACCAAATATACAAAGAAAAGTAAAAGGGAGAGAAAGCGGCAAAAAATTATATGTCCCCGTTCTTGTTCCCATTTTTGTCCCCAGACAATTAAAATTCACCCTGTGTATATATAATTTGAAAAAATATTTATATAGTAAATTCTAATTGGTTGGGGATAAGGATAGGGATAAGAATTGGGACAACAGATTTTCACCCAGAGAAAGCAGCAGTAAGTAGTTTCTCCAAGGGCCCGATGTGGACATTTTCTTTCTCTGACGCAGTAAAATTTAAATTAATAAAAATCACTACAATTTTTCTTAAGCAATTTATTCTTTAAAATGCTCCATTTAATGAATTGTATCGATTTGAGTTGGGATAAATAAAAAGGGATCAAAGCTCTTGAATGGACAAAGTTGCCCGTGATAATCAATATCGTGTGTATTTTTTTTCTTTCTTCCAGATCCCACTGTAGATAGACATATTTTACATGCTAAAAAATGAATAAAAGTAAAAAATAAATAAATTAAGAATAAATATAGTATATTTCTCTTAAATATAAGTGGTCCATTCTTTTTTTAGTCTTTAGTATTTGCATAGTGACTAATTCAGACTCATTCCAACTCTTAATTAGAAGTAGAGTTTGATCCTGAAACTCTTATATTAATATTAAAGGGATAATATTGATGATTTAAAACTCACTAAAGAGATCAATTCTTATTCACAGTATTTACATTTTAATATTGACAGCTCGCAGCTCGTATCCAAAACTCTGGTTGAACATTATTTTTTAAAGCATTGAGACTCCAATGCAGAAGGTTTTTTTCCAGTACGTGTGGAATTAAATTTCGTCCATTGAAGTAAAAATTTTTACGGTTAAGATTTATTTAAAATGAACACATATTCTGATTTGTACACACCTATCATGTTTTTAATTAGCACTGTCAAACAGATCGGTCCGGTCGAGTCCAAGTCCACAATGGACTCATTTTAAACAGACCGGATCGGACTTAGTCCATTTTTTGCGGACCTCAAAATGGTAAGTTCATACCCAATCCACTTATAGTCCACGTATTATGGACCGGTCCTTTTTTGACAATTTTAAAAGGAAATATAACTTAAGATTAATGGATCATAACTTAAACAGTTTATGTTATGATAAACTTAACAAAACAAAATCATGCAAATACAAAAAAAAATAGATCATCCCCCACTCCAAAAAAAAACGGTTCAAAGGTTGAGTGAGAGAGAGAGAGAGAGAGAGACGCAAAGTCGAGACAGGGAAGAGAGTAAGGAGAAAATAGGAATTGGATTTATATAGATTTTAGGGTTGGAAGTCTAAAATCTTTGAGATTTGACAATAGTCACAGTACTAATAAATATCAAAGACTCAAACTTTGATATATAAAAATTAAAATATAAAACAAATAATATATATGTATATTGCGGACTAAACCGTGGATAAGTCCGATTAGGACATATGGTTAGCCAGATACGGAATTGTTTAGGTCCTAGCGTAGCTAATTTATCTTTTGTGCACAAATCTTGTAATATTGCTGCTGATAGATTAGCAAATCACACAATGAGGTTTAAAACCTCCTCTCAATGGTTTGGAGAACCACCGAGTTTTCTCCTACCATATGTAACCCTTGATATTGATTAATGATATTAAGTCCGATTTTGGTCCGTAAAGTCCAGGTCCGTTTTTATATTTTTAATTTCGCGGACTAATTCACGGATTAATCCGGATCCGGTCCGCGAAGTCCAAGTCCAAACGGATATAGGCACAAAATACCCGCATTTAAACAGATTTTTATTCTCGAATCCATATCCAGTCTATTTTGTGTGGGTTATGGACTGTTCGCGGACTTTCGATCCGTTTGACAGTACTATTTTTAATGACATTTGTCCTGTTATTTTGTGCCTCAAAACACCTACCATAGCGTTCCAGATTCGGATGTTCAGTGACTTTTGAGGGGTTGTGTCTATAGAGGCAAACATGACAAGTGTGGGGGTGCATGTACAAAGCCAGATAGGACTAAGTTAAAGATGCATTCAAAATTTTAATTAATAGCCTTGATTAAGGGATAAATTACTGGTCAAGCCATTGAGTGCAAAGCAACAAACTAGAACCTCTTTTTTCTGTTATTATTATCCCTGAAATGGAGGGGAAAGGAAACAACTAAAACTAAAAGTTGGTATTGCTGAAGAATCAGCAGCTATCATATGAGACAAACACCTATTGTCTATTAGTATAATTTTTGTCTTTGCTACAACTAAGCGAAGAACACAATCAAATTTCTCTACAACACCTTTGCTGGTAATCAAATCCAGGGAACTCAAAATTTTGTATATCTTTTCTTATTTTATTTTTTTGTATCTTGTTTAAAGTGCACGTGGATTGAACCAAGTGGCGGATTCAGAAATTGAGAACACTGAGGTACTAATCGATTCACTTTATTTATGTGGGTTATTTATTGACTTATTATTTAAATGGAAAAATAATACACAATATTTATTAAAAAAATTAATTTTCAGGAACACGTGATTCTGGTGGCAAAATACTGCTGCATCCGTTGATGATTAAAACGGGTTATGATTTGGATTGGAATCAGATCTTTCGAATTGCATAAAAATAAAAAAATAAAAAAAATTGGCAAGACTTTGTTGGTCTCACAAGTAAAAAAAGTTGAAGTATTGCTTCAACAATCCCAATCCAAAGGCACCTTAATCAAGTAATTATAATGTTGTAATTTCTTTTCACACTTTCGACTAATTACAATGGATCTCCGAATTTCACACCTTTAACCATAATAATAATTTTAAAAAAAAGTTCGCGTGTATGCTATATCTAATTTTTTCTTTTCTTTTCGTACTCAAAATCAATCAACTATAATCAAACAACTAATCAAGCACGAACTAGTTACTTGGAATTTTTTCCTACTAAGGTCTAAATAATAGTATCCAGATTTAATAAATTATTAAGACTATACTTTGTTGTCCTACAAAAAAAACTTTCATCTCTTCAAACTTTAATAGATTTATAAACTAATGTCATTGTTAACTTTCAAGGATCGTCTTTACAATTGTACCGCTGATTTTACAAAACATGTGATTGTACCTTTTTAAAGTTTTTTTTAAAAAAACAACGATAATACTATTTTTTTTTAAGTTGAAGGTGCAAGTCCGTTTCGGATAATCTATAACATTCTCTTACAACTCTCTATAACATTCTTAATTAATTTATAATTATAATTACTTTTACTTTTACGAGGAGTGTTATAAAGATCCTAACTTGTGGAATTCATGTAATTCAGTATTAACTTAATGAAAACAAAATACTAAATGTTTCTACATCGAAGAATATTTTTTACATATATCAAGTCCATGTTTTTTTTTGATGAATAATATATCAAGTCTATGTGAACACTGGCGGAGCCAAGGGGGGCCTGGTGGGGCAAGTGCCCCCAGTTTTTTTCAAATTTTTTTTTATAGTTTTAGTTTTGTTTTTGTAACACCTCGTCCCGTGAACATTTTGAATCACTTTACGATTTAAAATTAGATTTTTTACTTCGTTAATTATAGGAATGACACCACTTATATCTTAACAGTTTTGGTTAAAATTGTAACAAACTTAAGTGTGTAAGAGACTATAATATTTATAAGATTTCATCTAAAAGTCCATAATTACTAATAGACTATAATATAAAATTTTATCAAACGTAAATTTGCGCTTTGTTCGGAACAAACTAGTGAAAGGGGTGTTAGGGATAAAATGACATATCTTAGCACTGGATGATCAACTTGACATGCGTATGAGTGAAGAGTTTCAAGGATTGCAGGGTATGAGTGAGCTTTCACAGAGGTTATTTACAGAAAACAAGCATCAAGTTTATCCATTAGTTTACAAGCTTTTGACATTGGCTTTAATTCTACCAGTGGCTACTGCTTCAGTTGAAAGAGTATTTTCTGCAATGACTATTGTCAAAGAGTCGTCTACGCAATGAAGATCAGTGGTTGAATGATAGTTTAATTGCATTTGTTGAGAAATATGTGTTTAATACTATCGAGAATGATGTAATTATAGAATATTATCAAAGTATGAAAAACGCGTAGGGAACAATTGTAATGAAATATTTTATACGCTTTTATAAATTTTTTTGTCAATGTTAATTGTACCCCTGTTTGTAATATCTGGCTCCGCCACTGCATATGAATATCTTATGATTTAAAATCAACCACATAATCATATGATTTTCACTCTCTTTATCATGTGATGACATGACTATTTGTTAGACCTCGTCGATATCAAAACTATTCATCATAGAAAAGATAAAACACTCTCTACTAAATGGGCTAATTTGGAATAATCTCAAATTAGGGCCAAGCCCATCAAAACCCTAACAAGGCTACAAACATTCTCCGTAGACTTATATCCAGTGTTGCCATGGACTCGACCTTGACCCATTAGCATTTTAGCAGTAGACCAACCACGACATACGAGTTACAAATTAGCCTAAAAAACTCTCCCCTAAACTATTCAGTTTTCTTTTGTTTTTTAGGGTTTGATATAAATTGTCGAA
The DNA here is from genome assembly GCA_026122235.1 of Vinca minor. Lineage (NCBI taxonomy): Eukaryota > Viridiplantae > Streptophyta > Magnoliopsida > Gentianales > Apocynaceae > Vinca > Vinca minor. Next base: position 1,344,090 of record JAOCZM010000100.1, on the reverse strand, counting down.
AATGCCCCCTTTTTTTTTATAGCTTCATCACCATGTAACGGGAAAATTGACGAAAGTTACATTTGAAACGTTTAGAGGTCAAAACTTAAATATTTTTTATGGGTCAAACTAAAAAATCAAATAGTTTATGAAGTGTGGATATTAAAGCTAACATTACAACAGACAGTTAGTAATACCATTTGGTCACCAATTAAGTTATCCATAAATGATCCCCATCTTACACACCTCTTATTTGCTGATGATGTTTTAATCTTAGCAACTGCTACTACTAAAAATACCAACTGCATTTGTGATATCTTAAATGATATGTGCAACTATGGAGGTCGTAAAATTAATTTTTCTAAATCTCGTATTGTCTTCTCTGATAATGTATCTCCTAATTCTGCTTTAGCCATTTGCTCAAAGTTACAAATCACTAGAAGTAAAGATTTTGGAAAATATCTTGGTTTTCCTCCAAGTAGCTCTAAACTAAATCATAATTCATTCCAATATATCCTGGATAATATGAACAATAGGTTAGCGCATTGGAAAACTAATTCTTAACTTACCCAGGTAGACGAACCATAATCAAATCCACTATTTCTGCTGTTCATTCCCATTTGATGCAATTATATAAACTTCCTGTCAAAACTACTAATCGGATTGACTCTATTTGTCGGAACTTCTTTTGGGGTTCCACCATAGAGAAAAAAGGGTTTACATCTCATTAATTGGAACAAGCTTTGTCTTCCAATTAATAAGGGTGGCCTCCAACTTAAAAAAGCACGCCAGCATAACCTAGCTCTTTTAGCAAGCTAAGCTTGGCGTTGTTTAGTTACTCAAAAAGATGGTTTGTGAGCTACAATTATTAATATTAAATACAATAAAAATGGTGACCTAACAACCGATCTTAACACACGTTACTCTCCCTCCCCAATATGGAAAAGTATTCTCGCAGGATGGTCTGTTTGTAGTAACACTTAAAATGGAGGGTAGGAAATGGTACTCCCATATCTGTTTTCTTTGATAATTGGTCAATTTTATGTGCTATACGATCCCTGTTTATTGACCCTAGTCAAAAAAACAGAAATTAATCTTAAAGTTAGTCAAATTATTCAACAAAATATAATCAGTTTCAATGATTTCTCCTTCCCTATTATGAATCCGCTCTCGGAAGTCATCAAGTCTACACCTATACCTCTGTATAGGCATGTCCCTGATTAACCTACATGGAATCTCACTCAATCGGGTAATTTTTCTGTCTCTTCTGCTCATCAGTCCTTAGAATCAAATTTAACATATGGAGAGAAGTGGACTTGGATTTGGCAAATTAAAACACTTCCAAAGATTAATTTCTTCATCTGGTTATGTGTTCAAAACAGAATTCCACATGCTACTCTACTATTCAATAGAAAAATACTTACATCAAACATTTGTAGTATATGTAAGCTAGAAATTGAAGATACTAATCATATACTCCGTGTATGCCATGCAGCTAAAAAATTCTGGAAATCACTTGACAAATTTCTAAAATTTAATATTATCTATATGATAAGCTCACATTGCACTCTTCGAACATGGCTTAAAGCTAATTGCACTTCAAAACTTATCCATCATCTTAGAATTCCATGGGCAACCACTTTTTCATTTGCTTGTTGGGCTTTGTGGCTAAACCGAAACATCCGCATTTTCAATAAGAATCATGCAATCCTTATATGTCAAGATGTTCTAAATAAAAGCCTACAATTTGTCTGTGCTAATGATCTCTATCAAAAGCCATTTTATGTGTCTACTACTTTAATTAATTGGAAGCAGACCCATTAGGTTTTCATTGTCTAAATACTAATGGTGCATGTTCACAGAACTCGGGAATGGGAGGGGCATGAGGCATTATAAGAAATTATGAAGGAAACTGGATTATTGACTTTAGTCTTCAAATTCCTATCACTACATCTAATGAAGTTGAATTATTAGTTTTACGCTTTGGTCTTCAACTGGCTAAACAACATGGCCTTACTCATCTCCAGATTGGATTAGATTCACAAATCGTGCTGAAACTTCTACAATCCAATTGTAACATCAATTATGCTAACTGAGGAAACCCAAGAGGGGGAGGGGGGGTGAATTGGGTTTCAACTATTCTTGTAAACTTTTTCGAATCTTAGCAATGCTAGTAGAAGTTTATGCAAGATGAGTAAATGTAAAGCTAAACCCAATAACAAGACAAAGGATTTATAGTGGTTCGACTCACTCAGAATCTACATCCACTACCTTGAGCCGCACCCAAGGATTTTAAACAACTTCACTAAGAAGAATGTTTACACTTGTGGCTAACTCACTAAGAGTTTTACAACACAACCACAACTCAAAACTCACAAAGAGCTTGCCCACACAAAGTAGGACTTTCACAAATAACCCTATCACTAAGAAAGGGAATTAAGAATGTTAAAGAACAAGGTTGTTCACGCTTCTAAGTGAAAGATATACCTTTGAAGCACAAACAATTTCAGCTCTTAGAACATATGAAGTTCACTCTTTGTCTTGCATTTGAAATAACACCTTTGAATGATTTAGATCATGGCAATGAAGTGCATTTTCTTTGTAGGTGTTTTGGCTTGATGAGAAATCAATGAGAATATATTTTGCAAGCCTCTCAAAGTGTTAGAGTCATTCTAAAGCTTTGGAGTATATATACATTTCAAAATATGGCTGAAAAACGACTCTTTAACGGTCAAATAACGGCTAGTTCAAGACAGAGTTCGGTTGACCGAACTTGAACTTCGGATGACCTAGCCTAACTTCGGTCGACCGAAGTACCCCTTAGGTCGACCGACCTCAAATTTCAAACCTCTCAGTTTCTGGTCGGTTGATCCGACCTAGGCTCGGTTGACCGACCTTCCTGAGCATATTTTTCACACGTTTTGAAATCTTTTGAAGTCTAAAATGTTTTCCTAAAAGGTAACAAGTAAGAACACTTGGAAAACCATTTTAAAGGACTTAGACTTAGAAAACAAAGGCTTTTGAAATACGAACACTTGTAAGGATTATTTTGAAACTTAGCCTTTTGAAAACGTGTTTATGAAAACATGCAAGACTAGAGTGTAGAGCTTATGTTCATGAGAGCTTTGGTTAGAGCTATATAAGATAAAGACTTATAACGACAAAGCTAATCTAACCAAACCTAAGTCTTCAATCTTCAATCTTGATAGATGAGCCTTGAATGATATGACTTTGAATCTTGATCATGGCTTGATTGAAGTACTTAGAGCTTCCAATATATGTTCCGATATTCTATCACAAAGATATAATCATTAGACACAACATCAAGTGTTTGTCCATTATCAAAAACCGAGTTCGATCGCCCTTAGGGCTAACAATCTCCCCCTTTTTGATTATGTCAAACTTTGATGTAATTAGATAGGATATGGACAATTTTAAGTACAAGGAAGCATGGCAAAAGGATATAAGAACAATTAAGTGTAAAGCTAAGTGCTTATAAGATAAACCAAGATAGAATGAGAAACATACGCACTAGCATATTAAGTTCTTATGCCATATACATTAGGGACTCTTTGAAGAGTCCTATTTCCCAACCAACCTCCTTGCCTCCTTCCTTCCATAGAATAGCTTTCTTGTGTGTATTATACATACCTTAGTTTACACAAGAAGCTAACTCACCATTTTCATCAATGTTGATGTGAGTGCTAAGGATCTTATTACAAAGAACATGCACACACAAACATTAGAACTAACAATGGTTTGTTATCATCAAAACAACATAGAATATTTTGCCCTTCGGGCTAACACTAACTTAATCTCTGATTGCAGGTCGCTTATCTCTCTTTTTCAAGAATGCAGAGCATAGCACATTTTCAGGGAGGGGAATCAAGTGGCTGATGTTATGGCCAAACATGCAATCTCTCTATCATGGAACATCAACCAAATTTTCAGGAGGATCCCAGAATTTGCATATGAACCATAGCTGGGTGACAAGATTGGGAGAAAATTTCCAAGATCAAAAGTTTCTTAGTTGTAATTCGAACAATGTGTTTTTTAATTTTCGTCATTTCCTTTCCAGTTTGAATGCTTTATGTTATGAACTATTTTTCAGTAATATATCTTCTAATTACCGAAAAAAATTAAAGCTAATATTAAATCCAATTTAAAGCATGTTTCAAGACGAGTATAGCTAAGGTTATTAAAGTCATTTTATTTAAAAAAAATGAGATGAGAAAAGTGCAAATATCATTCCATTTTTTATTTGCAAAAGTAGTTGACGAACAAAAAATTATTTCATGAATTGGATTGAAAATCACATTGAATCATTTGTGACATTCTTTAACATTTTTAATTATAATTATGTGCACACAAAAGTTTATCAATTCACCATTGTGTTTATTCATTTTAATTTAAATTATATTAATGAAAGTTTTCATCAATGAAAAAAATATGAATAAAAATTTTCGTAATTAAAGTGTATATAGAATGCCACAAAATATCCAAATTTCATAGTAATATAATGAGAAAGTATACTTTAGCGCGATAACTAAGTCCAGACAATTGATATTCGCATTTCACATTTAGTATCTTACACCATTCTCTTTATTTTATGCATGAAAAGACATTAATATCTTTAAGTGGCCATTTTGAAAAGTTAAGTTTGAATTGTATTTATTAGATTTGTAACATTTAAATATTTTCCTTTATAGAATAATAAATGAGGTAATACAAAAGAGCACAAATATTATCCTAAGAGAAACAAAGTTGGAAGAAATAGCAGAGAAGCGAAGAAAGCAAAGTCTTACTAGAAAGACAAAATAACCCTCTATTAATTCACACATAAAATACTTGGGGGCTTGTTCTCTAATGTAAATATTGAAAATCCTACCTCAGCTAGGTTAAACATCTCTCTCTTTAAAGATACTTTCCATCCTCACCTCTATCTCTCGACGAATCTTTTTTGAGAGATTTTTTTTAAACCCGATTGGACTGGCTGCCTCATATAGAGAGAGAATCGCCTGCATTTGCAGAGCAGAAGATAGCGTAGAAAGCGAGATTAAAGTTACGCACATGCAGCGGAGGGAGATCAACCCACGACCTCAAGGTCGTGGGCAGACGCCTACCCCCACAGGTTAGGACACCTTTGATTTTGAGAGATTGAGTAAAGAGAAAAAATCATGGGAAAGGTCTTCAAAGCAATATCATGAGTCTGGCAATGAATCAATTAACAGGATGGTGTCTGTAGATTCAAATATATCGTCAAAAAAGTGTTCCATCTCGTTCATCTCACCCGTTTCGAATTTGTAAAATACCATAATCCCCGAACCAAGTACACCAAAAACAGTTCCATTATTTATGATTTTGGGAAATTTCATAGGTATCGCCAGAGGATCCGTGTAAAAGTACTGCAATTGATCCCCGGAACTCGAAAACATTGTGATTAATTATTAATCTTTCGGCTAAGTATTGAGGAAATTTCATTTCCAGAAAGACCTCCTTGTCGAGGAATTGTTCTTCATCATCAACCAATGAACAGATCCATTGAAATAAAATCTTCCAGTGGGATTCAATATAGTTTTAAGGTCATTTTCTGTTGGTATGTAATAGCTTCCGTGTTGAACGACGTCGTGCCATGAATTTGATCTCAGACTGTAAACTTTAAGCTTATTATCATCATCATCCGATTTTGAAAAAATAAGACTGACTAGCCTATGATCATTACTTTCTTCGTGATATCCAATTCCATAGAGTAAATCATTTTCACAATTAACCATCTCAACAGATTTGTATCTCCTAACTTTTATAGTCAAAACTAATTCTCGTGAAACACATCAATCCTTTGCACGACCCAATAATATTAGATCGGGAAAAAGGCAAATTGAATCCTTGAATCTGGGGACTTAGGGGGTTTTCGGAGACTATATAGCATTCATCATCAACATCATAATCGATACTCAAAAAACATGATTCTTTTGTTTCGGAGAGGTTTAGACTAAGCTGTTTTGCGATGAATTTAAGGTTTCTGATGAGGGAGTACCATGATTTTGAGACCAGGGAGAATCTGACGAGTTCTTTAGCCGGAAGTCTCACCAGTATTTCTTGCACCAGATCGTCGGGAATGTACATCTCCAGTTGGGTGGCTGCTTCTTTTGTGTGTCTGTCTTTTCTTGAATAATTCTGAAGATATCTGTATGGTCCAAATGTCTATATATAATCCCTAGTAATGGACTTCAGTTAAAAATGGACTTGTGTTCAACACTACCCCAAAAAAATAACTACTTGAAAAGAGAGGAATTTTTTTTTTTTTTGGCTAAGTAAAATTAATCATTAGAAACATCAAAATTCGGATCAAGGTTACTACTTGAAAAGAAAGGATTGTTTGGTTATAAAATGAGCAAATATACACACAGAGTTCATAGCTATTTATTGCACTAAACTATTTACTGAATTTCTTATTTCTTTATCTAAATATATCACTCATCTATTTGCGTTTTTCAAAATATATGCATCCACCAAATTTTGTGTGTTTTCCGGCCAGAAGATTGCACGTGACTTTCATGTGCAATTTTTTTAGGGGCGAAATCGGTACTTCACTATAACTCATTGATCAACAACAACAACAACAACAATAGCATAACCCATTAAGTCCCCAATAATTGGGGGTATGGGATGGGATAGACGGGATACAGCACCTAACCTTTGTCAAACAAAGTGGGTCGATCCCGCATCACCATCAAACAGCATGTATTGAGACTAACCTAACCTTTGGCAACAAGTGCACAAAGTGGTTGCTCATATAATACACATGTAACAATGGTCCCCTATGCCGTCAGCGCTTTGCTATGCGTAATCACGCCCTCAAATCAAAGCCAAAAGGCATCGCAGAAGCGTAGCACTCAAAGAACCATTTTTGATTTACGTGCACATCACCACGCTTCTTTCATTCAGCATCCAGAGCATTAGTGGTAGCACAAAACTATAACTCATTGATCAGTTGGTTAAAAATTCGACCCACCCATTTGCCCCTGACCCTTTACAACTTATGAATTTTTAACGGACAGGTCAAATTTTTATTAATTGTTACTACTTAAGAGTATTGATTTCCTTTACTTTTCATTTATAGGAAATTGCAAGAGTTTTCTCGGTTAATATACACTTATCAAGATGCATTAAAACATCACCAAGATTCAATTCAACGTTTTATTAGTTCAAAACATTTATTAAGATCATCAAGGGGGATTTGCATGGGCTTGACCCAGTTTTTCCAGATCAGTCATAACATGGCACCCGGAAAAGTGGGACAAACATTTTTGTCCATAACGGAAGTCCCACTTCCGTCCCGGGGCCATAACGCAAGTGGGACTTCCGCTCAGGGCCGACGTGGCGACTTTTTCCCACGCGCGTTGCCACGTGGCTGCAATGAGTCCCACTTCGCTATGGCCCCGAGACGGGAAGCTGGGACTTCCGTTATGGCCTCCCGCTTTAAAAAAAAACCCTTCTTCTTCCCCCCACCGCGATTTGCAAGAGAATTTTTCCAAAAAAAAACCACCCACTCCCCCCCTTCCGCTGCAGCCCCTCCCTCCCACTGCTGCCGCCGCCGCCAGTCCGTCCGCCGCTGCCGGTCCTCCCTCCCACCGTCACTCTCACTCTCCCCACCGCCAATATCTCTCTCTCCCAAATTTTAATTTGGAGGTATACTTTTTTTTTTTTTAATTTTATTTAAGTGTAATTTTTGTATATATAGTTTTAAAATTCAATTGCAGATTAATAATGTATTTTGTATATATAGTTTTGATATTTATGTATTTTTGCGAATTGTATATGTATGTATTCTTTGTGAATTTGATATTCTTATGGACTAAAATTGCAATTATGTGAATTTGATATTCTTATGGACTAAAATTGCAATTTTGTGAATTTGATATCCTTATGCATTGTAATTGCAATTATGTGAATTTGATATTCTTATGGACTAAAATTGCAATTATGTGAATTTGATATCCTTATGTATTTTAATTGCAATTTTTGAGAATTTGATGTTCTTATGATTTAAGTGCGAATTGTTATACTACTCACATTTTATTGATAAAAATCCCACAGTTTTTATTACAGATGGCTTTTCCTGCCCACCTTATGCCCGGTCCGTACTATCCCAGTGTGTTGAACAAACACACGTCACATAGAGCACTTAGGATTTGGGGCGTGGGATGTAGTCCTAGACAGGGGGGTTTCGAAGGTCATTAGCTATGACGGGCATTTTTTTTGAGGCATACCGACGCGAGGGCAACCTGAGAGTGCTAGATCTCATTGATGATGATAGGTTTCGGGGGTTGTTGTTGGATAGGTAAGATAAAGATAGTCCACGACCGATCACCGCATTAGTAGAGCGGTGGCGCCCGAGACGCACTCATTCCATCTCGCGATGCGCGAGGTCACCATCACCCTAGAGGGACGTAGGGTCGCCTCCTAGGATCGCCCACTCGGGGGACCACGTGGTGACGTGGGGACGAGGACTACAACATGACCAGGGTCGGTGGATTGAGCGTGTGCACCATATCCTAGGTTTCCGCCCCACCGGTCAATTAGTGGTAACGCCCTCGAGCTTGCAGAGGTGTATGTCCCACATTTTTTAGCCCCCTAGCGAGGATGCCACGCACCTCGCGGTTGACCAGCGGGCCCGGCCCCGATTTTCCTCTCGCATGGCCGCTTTTCTCTTCCCCGTGATAAGTCCGGGTCGCGAGGGAACATGCGCTATCTCTTACTCATCGCGACGGGGACCTCACCGATGACCAAAGCATTCTCGGGCTAGCGCCGTCCCCTGTCCCTACCTATACCGCTGAGATGTGCATCTCTCGCACAGCCGACTCTAAGGACATAGTCGGGTCGTTGCTCGTTGATCCGAGTTTGTGTAATTGTTAATGACTTTTTTTTATTCTTTACCCGCAAATTTTTAAATATTTGATGATTAATCTGTGTTTGTTTGTACCGGGTTGTGGGCGTGGGAGCGCATTTCATTTCTTCGACGGCGAACCGGGAGAGATTATGAATGAACCTCCCGCGGACGGCCGAGCGTGACGGGCGCGTTGGAACACCGCCCTGAGTTTCAAGAACACGCCGAAATCTCACTGACGGTGAGCCATGACTGACTTGACCAACTGACTGACGCTCGTGGGGTAAGGTTTATCGTATTTTTCGTGTGTTTGTTTTTATTTGCTCAATTAATTTATGCTAATGTACAATTTTTTTTTACAGCTCATGTGGAGGCCGTACTCGATCAGGGTTATCGCTGCTCGGGTCTCACGCGATGAGGGCTTCCTGTCCACCTGCCGGGCCCGTACGCCACTCGTGTGTTTCGAGTTGGTTGAGTTTCACATGCCGGACCGGGTTGCTAGGCAATTCGGGTTCCAGCAGGTGATACCAGCCCCATCGGTGGCGGAGGGTACGACAGAGGGCGAAGACGTCCACACCCACATGGCGGGGCCGAATATGAACTGGGCGAAGAAGCACAAAGACTACATACCCATGTGGGATGCCCGACAGGATGCACTGGCGAACGCTGTCCCGGTCCCCGGTAATGTGATCTTACCAACCCGTGAGTACATGTATTGGTACAATCGCATTACCGTGCACCTCCTTACAAACCCACGCAACAGGGATGCCGGTCCACTCCCGATGGGCATTCAACCCATCGCGCCTTCCGAGGACATAATTGTAAGTTTTTTTCTTTTTGTCTACATTGCTTTACCTTGTTTATAATATACTGACACGAGGAGGCTGCCAACAGACTGATAATCACGGAGGTCGATAAGCCGGCCTCCAACTCAATCAGCCATTATAGGTCCCTCGTCTCCTGGGTGTCAAAGACCATCAAAGATGCTTTCGTGGCGGCCGGGAAGCCCCTGTCCTGCAGATCGCGAGCTGCGGATGTGGCGTAGTCTCGCTGCTCGGAACCGGTGACGCAGCCGAGGGAGCCTGTTCCGGCCCGGTCCCAAAGGGGAAGGCAAGGTACGCGGAGGTGTAGGGAGGCCGCGCGGGAGGACTTGGCGGCGAGGCGACAACGACAGCGCGGAGACCCTCCGGAGCCAGCTGCACCGGCGACAGATCCGGCACAGACACAGTTTCCCAGTCAGGTCGACGTACCCACCACTTTTGAGTACCAATTTGCATCACCCGGTACTTTTTCAGCGAGTTTTCAGACGGGTGGGGATCCTGGTGCCGGGCCCTCTACATTTGCACAGCCGGGCTTCTACTCTGGAGGGACGCCTTCGACATGTCTCGCACATCACCGAGACGCAGCAGCAGCACTCCGCTGCCGATAGACCCCGAGGAGCGGATATTTATCGACCACGAAGGCGCGGAGGTCATCTCAACCAATTTTGGTAGCGCCTGCATGCAGTAGAGATGGCAGCCTTTACTTCCCTGCGACCGCCCCGAGACACACCGTTCCATACACACATTCGTCGCCGTAGATAGGTTTTCATTTACGTTGTTTACGTTTCGTTCATTGTAGTTACGAAGAATGTTAATTTTTTTCGGTTGTAAAAAATTATTACGATAATTCTGTTGCTTGTTTTATATTAATATACGATTTATTTATTTTTTGCTCAATTTTTAGTAAGTATTGTATTTTGCAAATATTGTTTATATATAATACAAACACCTCAGAAAAATAACCTCTGGAAAAAAAACCAAGTGTTTTGGGCAAACACACTGCTAGCCCATAACGGAAGTCCCACTTCCGTCTCGGGTCCATAACTGAGTGGGACTTCGCTCAGCCACGTGGCAACGGCGTGGGAAAAGTCGCCACGTCAGCCCTGTAACTGAAGTCCCACTTCCGTTATGGCCCCGGGACGGAAGTGGGACTTCCGTTATGGACAAAAATGTTTGTCCCACTTTTTCGGGTGCCATGTTATGACTGAATTGGAGAAATTGGGCCAAGCCCATGCAAAACCCATCATCAAGTCGGTTAGTTTTCTTTTCGGAACTTAAATTTCCTTCAAGAAAAGAACCTTATTGTGGAAGTCACTCCAAACACTTGTGAAATACCCATTTAATTTTTCTCCAGTCCAACCACAAATCCCTTGAAAATACTTTCGGCCCATAGCTAAAGAACATCAGACCGACCCACTTCACCATAGCCTAATCCAATACCTCTGACCTGATTAGTTGATTCAGCCTTCATGCCGGCTCGCAACCCATTGTTATTGAGCAAACAAAAAAAAGAAAAAAAGAAGTGTTTGGTCCTCAAAAAATTTCTCAAATAATTGAGTGATTCTCATTCTTTTACTTTTCATTTGGTTTAGATGTTATTTTGCGCTTCCTAACTAGCAATGGCAAATGGGTTAACCCGGCGGGTTCGGGGTGGGTCGGTGAACAGTGGCGGGGCGGGGTTGACCAGTCAACGGGGCGAGACGGGTTGGGTCCAAAAATGAAAATGACGAACCCACCCCGCCCCGTTTGGAAAACCCGTCAAAAGTGGGCCGAGTCACGGTTTAACCCGGTGGGTTGGGTGGGTCGGTTGGGTTTGGCGAGTTAGGCGAGTTTGGCGGGTTGGTGGGTTAAGTGGGTTCGGAGTTTTTTTAATTTTTTTTTTTTTGGTTGGTAAAAATAAATATAGATAAAAGTCATACTGGTTTTACTTATAACAAAATAAGACTTACATATGAGGGGGACTTAGATGAAAACAACATAATAAAACAAACATTACAATTTAAAATGAAAAGTACAATAAAAATTACAATTTAAACAGAACAATCCGGGTGTTTATTTTTTATGTGTCTAACCATTATTCCCGACCCCCAACCATGTTTGTGACGAATTTCATACCCATATATCGTACATTTAGCTGTGAGAAGTTCCTCATTAAATACCCATAATTTCCAAACCTTGGAAGTCCTCCTAGTCCTAGCACTAGTAGAGGGATTAGGAGGAATGTTGTCCATATTTTCTATTTAGAAAATAGAGTAGAAAATGATAGTGTGGGTTTGAGGGGATTTGAGTGAGTATTTATAGGGGTTGGGGTAATATGGGTTTAAGTGGGTTGGGGTTGGGTATTATGGGTTTAAATGGGGCGGGTTTAAGTGGGTTGGGGAGACGGGGCGGGGCGGGTTGTGGGTTTTTGGCGGGGCGGGGCGGGGTGGGTCGATTTTTCTTAAATGTACAACCCACCCCTCCCCGTTTGTAAAACCCACTTAACTCGTGGGTCATAACGGGTTTAGGCAGGTCCAAAAGTGGGCCGAGTTAAACGGGGCGGGGCGGGGTGGGTCGCGGGTGGGCCAAACCCACTTGCCATTGCTATTCCTAACCGGTCTCAACACCATCATCCACGGTGGTTTACGGCCAAAAAACCCTCTCTATGTAGTATTTATACTTTCTGGATTATTCCTGAAGTATTTTCGAGCTTCCAAAATGGTTCTGTCATCATCTTTTTCATCCTCCAAGATCCATCACCTACCACCAATCATTTCTCTTTCAAATCCGACCACCAACGCCATCCACCCACCATATCTCTCCCAAATTCGACCACCAAGCAGCCACCCACTACTTTTTGCCAACCCAAAATTGGAACCACAAGAATCTTCATACCAAGAACAATGATTGTACATAGAATTCTAGCAAGAAATCAGTCCTGAAGAGTCCACATTAGAGGCATTGATGTCGAATTTGGGAGAGAAATGATGGGTGTGCGGCATTGGTGGTCGGATTTGGGCGATGATGGATTTTAGAAGATGGTGATATGACCATCTTGGAAGTGCGTAAATACTTTTGGGATCATTCAGAAAGTAAAAATACTACAGTTGGGATTTGACCGAAAACCACCGTAGATGGTAATGCTAGGACCGATTAAGAAGCGCGAAATAACATCTATGACAAAATGAGAAGTAATAATAATAAAAAAAAAGAATCACTCAATTATTTGAGAAATAGTTTGATAACCAAAGTGACAAATTTTCCGAAAAAAAAGAAAGAAGAAGAATAAAGCAAAGTTTCTTCACTCTGAAGACAAAATAAACATCTCTATCTATCAATTGTCACTCTCCTCTCCGCCGTTCATAAAACCACCACGCTCCTATGTTCCTGTTCTGCAAGTGCGAAACGGATTCTCATCCGTTGAATTAAAATTTTGACCGCTAAAATTAACTTAAAATGAACACATGTTTTAATTTCAAAGTGAAAAAAAATATTTCACATATACGAAGAAAAAAGCTATTCTACATAGGAGCCGTACTGCCATAAAACGCTTTGTCCACTTGCATCTATAAAATTCCATTCAATTATACATCTCTTTCAAGCTTCAAATGTTGGGACCATTTACTTTCTTTTTTTTAGGGTAAAAAAAAAAAAATATTAATTCCGTATCAAATTCATTTCCCACTTATATTTTAATTATTAAAAATTTAATATGTTATGTTATTATTATTATTGTTGTGTTATTTTCAAGCTTCAAATGAAAACCTACCACATACTTGGACACATTTTCCATTTTTAACATTTCCAGGAAAAAAATCATAAAATATGACTACATTAAAATATGGAAATATCTGATATGGATTGGATCCATGTGGACCATATGGTTCAGATTTGGCCACATCACTGCAGAATAAGGAGAGAGAAGAAAATGCAGTGATGTGGCCAAATCTGTATCGTATGTTCCAATAGACCTGCTCCATGACAGAATAGACCTTAAAATATCCCAACTTAATGTTTGTGGTTGTTAGAAGTTCTAGAATCCTCTCTTTCTTTTTCTCTGACATAACTCATAATTATCTCCTAGGGTTCCACTTCCCAGGGCCAATGGTCCACCAGTTCATCGTACTTCTGGACACATTATTAAACAATTTTGAAGATTCAGTAGGGATCCATAATGGGAAATATTAAATGTATGATGCAAATTTCACGACGACAAAACGATTAGAGTTTTTATTTATTTATTAAAAGTACAATTATTTGTCAACGAGGTAATTAAAATTACTCGAGATATAAAAATTTTGAATTCAAACTTTGCTCCGCTTCTTATGTTCCTGTTTTTTTTAATAATAAAAAATTCAAAAGATGGACAATTATTTTGATTCAGAGGAAGAATGTATCTAATATTTTACTTATTCAACCTCTCTTTTTATTTTCTTTTAAAATAAACGTTTCTTTTATTTCTCTTTTTATTTTACAAGAGAAAATAAGACTGGATAAAAAAGTTTTTTATAATAGTCATTTGGAAAATAGCTAATGCTCTATTTTCTTTTAATTAAATATCTTTCAAAGTCTTAGAAAGGAAGATGCATTTAAAGTTGATGTAGTACGAATATTAGGTATTAAATTATATAGGATTACTCGTTATTTCCACAATAAAAATATTCTCTGTTTCGTGCAAAAAAGATTAATTGAATCATCAAGAGTTTGAAGCATAAAGTACAACAATTAGATTCATACTAAAAGAATTTATGACTAAAACTTTCAGTTATGGATATTGAAGTTTTGTTGATCAAGTCCATCCATTATAAGGTTTCTGGTGATGAATCATTCAACTTAGATAATAATAATGGATTTTGCTCAATGATGAAAATTTTGCTCATTGTTTCTTCTACGATACTACCTCTCGTGCGTGCCTTGTCCTAAAGGGATTTTATTCTAATGGACAACTCTCCGCGAACTCATTCATAGCTTTTTATTAACAATAAAAGCAAATAGTTTTTTTTTTTTGCTACAAAACTAGTTACGAGTGCTATATATGCCACAAATTAATTTTTCGTGCTTTTTCTGCCACTAAACTAGTAACTGGTGCTATATTTGCAACAAATCATTTTTTAGTGTCTTTTCTGCCACGAAATATTTTAAGAGTGCTAAAAATGCCAAAAAAAATAGAGGAGAGTGGTGGTGCTAAGGCGGAGTTGGAGGGCAAACTAAGTAAGAGATAAAATTAATTTCAAATAAATTCCTAAAATCACATTTTTATATTTAATTGGGTACTTAATGTTATTTTTTTTATACTTGACCCCTTATCAACTGGTGTCCCAACTGGGGGAGTCTCAGTACTCGAATTCCCATAAAGTTCTTGACTTTTCCATAGCTCCCGACTCTTCCCCAAGTCTTGACTAAACAAATCAACCCCCAAATTCACCCTCAAGCTTTAATTCTTGACAACTCGAAATCGGAAAGCTTAGCTCTATAATCTGAATCTAGTAACACACTACTGACTTTACATTTCCATGAACCACAAGTGGATCACATTCAAGGTGCAAAATGACCGATGCTTTTGCAATATCAAAAATTATATCAAACTTTCTACTCCAATTCAAATACAAATTTGACGACGACTCAGTAAATAGAGATTCTTGTAAACTACGATTAGGAATGTACTCATAAAAAACTAATTTTTTACTTTTATCTACACAATAACCCAAAAGATTAACAATAAAGGTGACCTTAATCCACCAAGAATTTGAAGTACCAGAAATAGTAAATAAAATAGAAAATGGCAAAGAGAATTACAGCAAAACTTGTGATTATCAGAAAGATTAAACTTGTTCATGGCTTTGAATTTGACGGAAACGGTAGGCATTGTTTTGCTTCTTATGTATCAAATTTTCTGTTTTCTACTGTTTGTAGTGTTTACCTAGTCTGGGGTGTAGACTTTTATCTGTTATCATGGTGGTCTCCACCATTGTATAACTTTTATTTTCTTATATTTTATTTTTATCTTTTGATTGTAATGACTTCGGTTATTTTATGATTAATGGATAATTTCTTATTTAGCAAAAAAAAAAAAAATCTGGATTTTTTAAGCTATAATGGCATGGAAGGGAATAAAGATTTGGACTTGCAAGTTGTTGGGTCAAGGTCTAGTCTAAGATGATTTTTTCTTTATTTTCTTGGTTCAAGGTGGGAGGAAGAAGGTGGTGGTGAGAGTTTTGATAAATTTGGGAAGAAGGGGTCAAGTGTAAAAAAAATAACATTAAGTACCCAATTGAATATAAAAATGTGATTTTAAGGGTTTATTTAAAATTAATTTGATCTCTTACTTAGTTTGCCCTCCAACTCCGCCTTAGCACGACCACTCTCCTCTATTTTTTGACATTTTTAGCACTCTTAAAATGTTTCGTGACAAAAAAAGCACTAAAAATGATTTATTACAAATATAGCACGAGTTACCAGTTTAGTGACAAAAAACACAAAAAATTGATTTGTGACATATATAACACTCGTAATTAATTTTGTGGCAAAAAAACTATTTGCTCTAACAATAATGATAGTATTATTATGTTGAAGGGTCTGATAACCCAATATTTGCCAAACCAATATGTTAAACATTAGTACATGTAAGCAAAGATATTTTGCGAAAAAGTAAGAAACTTTATTACGCAAAGCAAGCGCCCAATGCTTTTAATGACTTTGAAGTTTTTCCCAGCCACTCAACAACACAAAAAGAAAAGTCTAAATAAAAAAGGTAATATTCCACATTGACCTTGTTGGTGCTGGGGCTGTCTAATAAACAAATCTCCAAATTAAACAGTTAATTCTGCATTTGTCTACAGCTTTGCCCTTCTATAATTTTAAAAACTAATTTAAGTTACAACAAAAGGGCATTTTACTAACTAATCCAAACAGGGTGCATATCCATCAAACAAAAAAAAATCCAAACAGGGTGCAAGGGGCAAAAAAAATATCTCATTAGAACGCAGTCCATCGTCAGCAATGACGATATGAAGAATTGGTGGCAGGGACGTTATTACTGCTTCTTCTCGGAGCTGATCTTGAACTGGACCCACACCCAGTGTCTCGTGCGCTCTTCTTCACCGTCGGATCGTTCTTCTCCATCATTTTTGCTAAATCTCCACCGAACATCTCCACAAATGTCTTCTGCAGATCCTCTAGGCTCTCCTCCTAAACTCAAATTAAATTAGGGGAAAAAAAATCACAAACAATATAAATCAACCACCTATAAGGGATTTTTTTATACTATGAAATTACTATTCTATCCTTAAATTAGCATACCCCAGCTCCAGCATTTTTATCCATCATATTGATCAAATCATGCAGGAAATCACCCATTCCCTGAGAAAAAAAATTCCAACTAAATCAGGGGCAAATTTATAATTTACAAAGATAATTACAAAAAAAGATTCTATTGGTGATATTGATCATACATTTGGCCTTAAACGATGGTGTATTAAGGTATAAAAAATCAGCTAGGAGATGAAAAAAATGCCCAAAGCAAAATATCCAGAAAATTTTTAATATTTTTTTCACCTCGTCCTCATCCAGCAGATCAAGGAATCCAGCGTCGTACATTGACCTCTTCCCCTCATCGGATAACACTGCCAACACCAATTAACGGCCGTCAATTCACCATAGTGCACAAAAAAAACCAAAATTTAAAAGGAAAGGAAAACAGATACTACTAGTTTACTACTACACCGTGAAAAATTCTGTCAATTACTGAAAACAATATAAAATTTGACCTGAATACGCTTCTTGAATCATCTGGAACCTTCGTTTAGCCTCTCCGGCCACCGACGGATTCTTCGTCCACCGGTCCGGATGCCATTGCTTCACATATATACACATGAATTTATATTGTATTAATAAATTTATAGTCATTCGACTTCAAAATTTTCAGAATTTTTTAGAGAAAAATATTGAAACAGAAATTTTACCAGAGCGAGTTTCCGATAAGCAGAGCGGACATCAGAGAATGAAGCGTCCTTGCGAATTCCGAGCACGGAATAGTAGCAATATTCGTTGGATTCTCCTCCTCGATTATCCATACTCGAAATTCGATGTACGGATCCTGATTGCAGAAACCACTTCCTTGTGAAGAAAAAACGAAAAAAACGAAAAAAACAAAACAGTACTTGTAGATATATGAAAAGATTATATATACGTACAAACACACCGAAAATTTAATAGCGATTACGCCATGTACAGATTAGAAGAACCAATGAAGCTCTTCGATGAGAGAGAAAGCTAGAGAGAGAAATGATTTCTTTCAAAGTCTTCTCCTTTTTTGGGTTTTTATGTATCTTATATTGTTAAATGTCTTTTTTTTTTTTTTGCTAAGTTATTAGTATATTGTTAATGTTGTTGGAGAGGGAAAATATCTTAGGAGAGAGATGAGGTTCATGAAAGAAGGAAGCTTCGAGAGATTTAGGACTTTACAGAAGATATTTTCTGGATGAGTTAAGAAAAGTAGGCTTCAGAAGAAGGGTAATTACGGGGATGC
The DNA here is from genome assembly GCA_026122235.1 of Vinca minor. Classification (NCBI taxonomy): domain Eukaryota; kingdom Viridiplantae; phylum Streptophyta; class Magnoliopsida; order Gentianales; family Apocynaceae; genus Vinca; species Vinca minor. The sequence goes on along the minus strand of JAOCZM010000100.1, from coordinate 1,325,894 downwards.
CATTCGTTGTTGTTGATATAGAGATATTGGTGGGTTACCGGGTCGAATCGAGTAGTTATGGGATCAGCGGATGAAATTTAGACAAGGCGGGTAGAGAGGAGTTCAGAGTTCAGAGTGATGATTCATTGTTTTTCTCGGTCAAATTTTAATTCGAAGATTAAATATAACAGAAGACTAAAATTAGACATTTTTTACGAGTACTTTTGAGATAATTACTATTTATACCCATTATCTAACTTTGAAAAGCAAAGTTTATACTGCTTTATCTTTTTTATGCGCATATATAGCCAATACAATTTTCTAGTGCCATTTATACCCAAACAGGCTGAATCTGGATGATAAGAGGACGAATCGGACATCGGGATTCGTAGGCGTGAGTAAGCACTCCCGGTGAAAGCAGATCTCGCGTCTTCCTCGGGCTTGGAATGATTTCATCTCCCTAGAAACCGGAGAGACGATTAATTGCTTCTACTGAGCACGACTGAATCCTCATTTTGGGTATAAATGGCACCTCAAAAATTATATCTAGCTATTTATGTCACGCAAAAAAGATAATGGGTATAACTTGTTTTTCAAAGTTAGATAATGGGTATAAATAATTATTATCTCAGTACTTTTTATATCTTTTTATCTTTTTTTTTTTAGACCTCACAGGAAGAAAGTGAAAATTATTTAGCCCCACGTAAGGGAGGGTGTTGAACCCGGGACATCACGGTCATGGGTAGAGGCCAACCCTACTGGGTTATGACACTCTTGACGTATTTTTTTTAATCTTAATCAAGGAATAAGACGACGATATTAATCAAGTTCAATAATTGTTAATCCGATAATTTTAGATTTGTTGAACTTGTAATCTGAACCTACAGAATATCTTGAATTTAGTCTAATATTCTAACGTCTGTTCAGAATCTAAAAAAAAAAACAATCATAAAGATTGGAGTTAACTCGAAAACTGATACTCCCTCCATTCCTAAATATAAGACTCTTTAGATAATTTGAGAAAATTAAGGAAGTTGTCATTTTCACCTAAACTTCCAATATTATCCCCCACCCTCCCTCTCTCTCTCACTTCTTTGTCATAAAGAAAGGAAAATGCTGAGGTGATAATCGAATAAATTGTTGACAACTAATAAAACAACCTTAAACGACAATTAATTTGGATACCTAGATATTTCCTAAACGACAATTAATAGGGAATGGAGGGAGTATCTGGGAAGATTTAAGGATTCAAAATTTGAAAAACTACCAAATTCCAGAAAGTCGAACGTGCAATAGAAAGTTAAGGAGCTCTTGGGAAGAAATTTGAAAAATATCGCCAAAAAATTGGGTCAAAGTGAATTTTGATATAGTTTGTGATGGTAATGAGAATGCAATTAGAGCTTGCCTTATCAGGGTTGATAGCAAGGAAATTTTGGGAGTAAGGATTAGATTACTTTTCGCAGCTGAAGCTTTATTAGCAATGGAGCAGCTGGAAGAGATGAATAGTTTGAACACTATTATCGAAAGTAACTATTTATTTGAAGTAAAAATTTTAAATTCAAATTCATACGCGAGAATAGTCCTTAAACCAAACGAAATAATCAAAACATTCACCGTTATAAAACTAAACTCATCACATTCAAAATAAGACGTTCATTTCAATTCCGAACAAAGGAAGTAACTATTATAATTGTTTTTCTCTTTTTTATCGAATTATTAGCCACTTTGATCATCAACGTTTTTTCGCCTAGCCACTTTGGTCAAAATTCAAGTTTTTTAACTTATTTCATCATTAAACATTTTTCGGCCTGCCATTTTGGTCATAAATAATTTTTTTTAACTTTTTTCATCACTAAAATTTTTTCTATCTGCCATTTTGATCAATAAAGTTTTTTCATTCTGCCATTTTGCTCACTAAAGTATTTTCATTCTGCCATTTAAGTCACTAAAAATTTGACCAAAATGGCAGACCGAAAAAACTTTAGTGACCAAAATGGCAGAATGAAAAAACTTTAGTGATGAAAAAAGTTTAAAAAAATTATTTTTGACAAAAATGGCAAGCCGAAAAATGTTTAATGATGAAATAAGTTAAAAAACTTGAATTTTGACCAAAGTGGCTAGACAAAAAAACGTTGATGATCAAAGTGGCTAATTATTCCTTTTTTATCTATGTATAGTTTTTTCTTTGTTAATTTACAAGCACATATAGTATGTATACATGATTCTTTTTAGCTAAATAAAAAGATTACTTATTGATAATAAAATGGACAAAGTCATTACAATAAAGGGCTAACCTATCATAAAGAAAAGTAGCATAAAAAGAAACCGATAAAATCTCACACCCCATGTGATGTTTAGGAGCTAATACTAATTAGTAAAAAAACCAAATACATAATATTCTTCATCAATCATGAACTAATGCTATGTTCACAAAATGAAACAGTACACAATCAAGAAAACTCTTATAACCAATTATGCAATGAGAATAGTTGTTACAGATAAATAAGTCTTTTCATTTAGTTAAAAAGAAGAAGATAAAATACATTATTCACATCGCCGGAAAGGGGGGGGGGCGAACCCATGTACACATGCTGACTCTGTACAAAAATGCAGCTTTAAAAAAAACAGAAGATGAGCTAATTTTTATTAGTAGCCAAATTCTGCCAAGTACACGACTCTTTAACACATCACACTCCCTGATTTTAGAGAGGGAAATTCCCGTCTTTAGCAACTGTTTCTGTCAAATCCGGCGATTTAACATCTCACTCTCTTGTTTTCAGAGAGGGATAACCCCATTTACTAACACTCCTAATTCTTACAAACAATCTTAAAAAACCATAAATTATATTTAACCAAAGAAACAAATGATGAGACTTCAGAAACAAATGGCTTCTCCTTGTAATGAACCTAAAAGTTCAGAGTCTAAACTTGGAGGAAATGCCATTCTTTTTGGAGCAGCTTTTGACCATTCGCCATTTGATGATGGCGCGTATCTTGCACCAACTTGCTTTGGATTTTGCGATGCCTGAGAAACGGATGCCAAGGTTAGAAGCAGACACAACAAGTGCTTGGTTTCTTGGAGCCACAAAAAAACTATTTCCCTGCCATGCTGGTGGGGTGTCAACCTGATAATTTTCGTTGAAAGCTACGGGATCAGTCGACCCTAGAGGCGCTGGAGAAAAAGTATTGTCCCAGCCAGTTGCAACAGTTTGAAGTCCAGCATAGGAATCATTAATCGCAAAGCCATTACTCGACATGGAACTGAATTCTTCCATTTGATGAGAAGTATCAGCCACAGGCACTTGGAACTGGTTCCCGTATTGTACTCCATATGCGCGTGCGTTAGTGTTCATATGAAACTCCACTTCATCTGCAGAAAAAAAGATTTCAGGAAACTCTAAATGGCTACACAAATAACAACAATGGTAACCATAGAGTCACGATTGGAAATCTGAAGCCAGCATTCGAAAATTTGACATGGTATTTACAATAAAATTCTGAGAACAACATGAAATTGACTACTGATTTAGAACCAAATGGACAAAAAATAAACAAAATTATTACCTTGCTCTACTGGGAAGTTAACCCTCTGCAGAGATGAACTTGGGTTGCTATCAGAGCTAGCTTGCAAACTTGACAACAGCAGTGGGCGGGTAATAAGTGACTGGTCAGAAATAGGAACTAACTGGTTCACATTTTCGTAAGCACGTAGCTTCAAGTTCTCAACCGATTTCTGCCAATACACATAGGAAATCTGATCAGTTAACACGTTAAATGTGGACTATTGCTAGAACAATTTCATTAGATGCGCTACTTCACTAAATTCCAATCACGAAAAACATAGTAAAACACAATCATATAGGAACGCAGACCTTCTGAAATAGGTTGAATGTATCTCGAGTCTGGTAATTCTGACCATAAAAAATGGCTCCCACGACTCGGTAGATGGAATCGAATACAAGTGCAGTCCCATCTTCAGCATTGTACATATAAAGCTCATTCTTATCCAGTTGGCATTCAACAGCATGCCCAATAATTGCATCCCATGATTTGTTCGAGATCTTACCACCGAGGATCTACAAGTTTTTCATTGATACTATCAGCGAATTAATTTAAAATTAACTTTAGGAAGGACAATATAAGTTTAAGTTAGTAAATCAAAAGAAGAAAATGGAAAGTTATCTTACATGACGTAGGTGACGTGACTTAGTGACATACAACCGCAAGAAGTCCTTCACCGTGTTTATTCCATTCCCAGCCAACCTTTTATGTGATGCACCTTCTTTTGCTATCTTCTCTAAACGCCATACTTCATCAAAGGTGCGTGGCGGGTGATGCTTTTTGTATGCTAAAACCAAGAAAATGGGGAAAAAAAGAATCAATACCTAGTTTCTCACCTTACACTTCAACAGTACAAAGACAGATATTAGCTCACTGTTGGGCTTGGAAGATGAAAAACTTACACTCTCCTCTGTGATCTTTCACTTTGAATGCATTGCTGATTCCCTCCCTAACGCCTTCACCAGTAATATTATGTAGTTTAGCTCCTAACCTGAATTTCCCACACCTAACCCAGCTTGAATTATCCGTAAAGGTAATATCGTCCACATAACCTACTCCCTTCTCCAAAACTATTGACAATATCCCGGTCACCAGTGGCCTTTTGCCCTCTCGTTCACGTAAACATTTCCTATTAAACTCCTCTTCGCCCCAATCATCCCGGTCCTCTATATTGAAATCACCATCAAGCACAAGAATGTTCACTTTAGACGAAGAAAGGGATCCAGTTGTTATTATCTTCCTGGAACTAGAATCACGTAAAACAATTTTGACTCGTGAACCCTCCTCCGATTCCAGTCTGCAGCCGGTGAATATCACAGAGGGTAAAGGATCCTCAAAGTGTAACTGGAAGATCCTTGATTCAGGGGAACTAATTTGAGCAAGTGAAGAAGGCCTGAAAACAAAGTAACAAATACAAATCTCTCAACAGGAAGGACTACTATGTAATAGCATCTCAAATTCATACCCACAAAAAAACCAAATTCCACGAGATATTACTAAATCATGTCGATTCACGGATAAAATCGACGAATCAAACCAAACCTAATGGAACTCGTGCTTAAACTATCAAATAAATACTGAGACTTGGACGAAATGATACAACTGATATTAACCGTTTTATTATTATTTAAATAACGAAAAGAACACTAAACAACTATACCAACCTGAATATTGAACTGATTGCACGTTGTACCTCCTCACGCACCTATTAAAACACAGAATTTGAATAAGAACTGGTCCAATATGAAGGATTGAGTTCCTAAAAGGAAAAGTGATGAAATGTCATTTTTGGAATGACTCAGACTCAGAGGTGTCACATTAACAAATAAACAAACAACTTAATTTTTCTTGAACTTCATTTTGTCTCTGTATAATTAAGATAGATAAAAAAGAACAAAGTATAACAACACATTCATAGTCAAATCTATAGCAACAACACTAAACTCAACAGATGCAAGATTCAACTATATTCTCCCTAATCAAGAATAACTTTTATTAACCGGTTTAAATAAGGGCGGAATCAGGATATACACTTTGGGGCAGAGTATTCGTGCACAGATTAATCATTGATGAAATTAGATCTATAAACTAAACAATTTCAGCATATGATTACAATCCCAACAAAATAAACTACTCCCTCCGTTCCCATTGCTTTAAGACAGTACACTCGAATTTTGAAAATGATTGGGATACAATAATTTAAATAATTTAAAGATAGATAGACACTTATACCCTTAAATCAATACATTTATGTTGGGACAATTAAAATTAGTTGTTAGACTGAATTAATTAAAGACAAGGGTAAGTTTGGAAAAAAATACATTTAATAATCTCTTAATTTCTTAAAGTGACAGATAATTAAAAACTGATAAATACAGATAATTGGGAATGGAGGGAGTATCAGATGGACAATAAATTTTCTTGAAAAAGAAACTATATATCATGAACTAACAGAGGCAGCATACCCAAGTTCGAATCGAAGGTTCCAAGACAGGTCCAAGATCATGAAGGGAATTTCTGTTCACATTTCTGAGAATACTACACATCATTCAAAAAGAAAAAAAAAATCATGAGAATAGCCAAAATTACAAGAACATTAACATTAACCTTAACCTTAAACTAAACAAAAATCTAAGCCCACCTAGCATAGGCAAAGGCAAAGGCAGGACGGCGTTTGAAATCGCGACCGGGAAATTCAGAGCCGTCCTCACCACCACCACCCTCCCTCAAATGTCTTTTTAGTACCATCAAAGGAATTAATTTTTTTATTTTATTTTAAAAACAAGTAAAAATGGTTCAGAATTAGAGCAGGAGACTCTAAACTATCCAACTGTCAATCTTTATAGGCAGATTACTTGAAGGAAACTACAAAGAAGCTTCATTTATTCCTATATTACGTGGATCATACCAAAAGTCAAGCTTAGATTTTATCAAATAATTAAACACAAATTGCAAAAATTCCTTTTCTCTTTTCATTATTTTATAAGCATCCCAGTCACACACACACACATAAGCTTAGTACACAATTTCCTAGTAGTTTTCTGAGGGGGATTTGTGTATTTGTACACACAATGACACACTCATCTTGTATTGGAGGGGTTAAAAAGTCTGCATCTGAAAAGTTCATGAAAAGGGCAAGTGAAATAGGAAATGTACTGAAAACTACAAATTGAAAGGTACTAAGGGTGAATTTGTATAAGATTTTTATTCAAAATTCTTCAATTTTTTTTTTTCTATTGTAATTTTTTTGTTAACCTTTTGGGTATCCGGTATCCTCTTTGATAACGTATTTTTATACTGCGCTCTCAACCGCAGAAAACCCCGCAAGAGTTGAAAACTACCAATGAGAATCGAACCCTAGTTAACCGTGTTAACTTAAGAATCTCCAACCAACCAGTTGCCCTAGAGATCGAGGTTTCTTCTATTGTAATTCTCACTATTTCCCTCACAAAAATCACTCTACACCCCATAAAAATACAAACAAAAATTAACTTTTCACTTAAATAAAAAAAACCTATCCAAATTCAACGTAAAATTTTAAACTGCAATTTCTATTTTTAGTAGAAAAAATAATTGATTCCCTTATTTCTTACTATAACAAACAATTTGAGAGAAAATTGAATTGAAGAGACAAAAGAGTAAAAACAACGCGTTTGCTGAGTAAGACTGATTGAGAGAGGGAAGAGGGTATGGAGTTCGAAGAAACTTGGTGGAAGGTGCCTGAAAATTAAAATTAAAACGAAAATGAAAAATATAAAATGGCGGGAGAGAAGCGAAAACTGACACGCTTTGGTTGAATTAAACGACAGCGTTGAAATCGACTTCTGGTGGTTTCAGTTCTTGAACTCTCGGCGGTTGAACTCGCTGGCCAAAGTCGTCTTTAAAATGTAGTCACTCTATCATATAATATAATTATTATTTGAACTTTTTAGATTAAGAAATATTTAAAAATAGTAAGAAATTAATATATTATCGTTATATTATATTTGAACTTTTTAGATTAAGAAATATTTAAAAATAGTAAGAAATTAATATATTATCGTTATAAAATATAAAATAGTAGCTAAAAATATGAGTAAAAACAATAAATTTTTTATTAAAAATTCATAAATATTAATGTTGACATAATTTGCGATGAAAAGAGTATAAAAATTTATTAAATATTAATAAATATTGTAAATATTAACATTACTTTAAATGGGTCCGTGACAAATCCGAAGATTCTCGTACCTTGGAATATTCTTTTGTTTTTTTTTGCGCAGTCCCTGCCTCGCACTAACGCCTTTAATTCAAGACGCATGCGGGACATACGATCCAACCGTCACTCGCTTCCCGGCTCGAAACAACTACTGAGATTTAAAAGAAGGTAAAAGGGTACATGCGTAAATTCACAAATAAAAAAAAACGTAAAGAAAATAGAACACGCCACCGTCAAATCGCTTTGGGTTCCCGAGGTCCGAGAAAACGACTGGAAAAGCAAAAATACTTCGCCTTCTTCTGCCTAAAGAACACACATTCTCTCCGCAAGAACACACATTCTCTCTTTAAGAAAACGGCTTGAAAAGCAAAAAAGAACTTCATCTTCTTCGCCTAAAGAACACATATTCTCCAATTCTCTCTTCAAAGAACACATATTCTCTTTCGTAAGAACACATATTCTAAAAAGGATGATCAAGTACAAATTACATCCGACGATACGTCAAGCGCCAAAAATGGGAATTTCTATGTTCTACATCGAAACTCATGGCTTTAAATGAAAGTGGTGCTGGGAGATGAAGAACTGAGTATAAAAAAGTTACAACTTTTGAAGGATGCCTGACTTATAGTGGTTTACTCGAGTTAAACTCTCCCGACTCACACGAAGCTTGGGTCGAAATATGCCGTTATTAACTATGATGCATCCGAAAGATGCATCCGACTGGGAGACGGGCATGCACCGCCCATTACCGCAGAAGACGTGGCAGAGAGTGTATGGAGTGCCTATGGGGCATAAAGTCAGTATCCGGCATAAAAATCTTGAAACCCTTTTCCCCATAGCAGGGTGAAGAAGTTTTCCGATGATTTTTTTGAAGATAGCCTGCTCCAATAAGTGGCTATATCGATGAGGACATTGTGTACACTTTCCTTAGGACACAAGACAACATGAACCCTAAGAGATGGGTTTCTTTATACGTGCTATACGTCTTTAGCCGCTCTGCTCATTGCAAAAGGTAGTAGAATGGTTAGTGCGAGATATGCAATGCCGTTTGAACAATTCAAAGAGTACAACCGGGCCGAATTTATTGTTGATTTTGTGCATGAGTCTCTTGCATTCTACCATCCAAAGGCGTCACGGTGAATCGCTAACGTACGGGATTCCCGCCGACATGCATTTCCTAACGGTATGGGCGATAGAGTACACGTTGTTTTATTAGAACATGCGTTGTTGGTGAATAGAACATGCGTTTCGCAGAGAGAACATGCGTTCTTTTCATGAGAACATGCGTTTCCGATCATGGAACACGTGTTCTTGATACCGTAACATGCGTTCTTGCAGAGAGAACATGAGTTCTTGTCATGGAACACGTGTTTTTAGGAGAACATGCGTTCTTGTCATGGAACACGTGTTTTTAGGAGAACACGCGTTTCTCCGTGCGGGAACATGCGTTCTTGATAATCGAGACGCTGCGTTCTCTTTCGAGGGAACATGCGTTCTAATACCGTAACATGCGCTCTATTCAAGATAACATACGTGCTTGTGTTGACAACATATTTTTTTTCCCCTCACCACTTCCATTTGTATGTGTTAGGTGCATTCTTCGATTTCTTCTCCGGAAATCATCTCCATGTTGATGGCCCAAGTTGTACTCTTTCTGGGGATAAGTCAAAAATGAAAAGTGTCTTTAGTGTTGTTTTCCGACTGGGAAGTTTAAAAAATGTCGGGGAAGGTATGTTTCTCGCAAGTGGTGAAGAGAGAGAGAAACAACAAAAGTTTAAAGACCTTCCGGCTCAGCGAAGCGAGGTTGAACAAGGAAATCACGGTCGGGAGAAGTATGCTCGCTGAAGTAAACAAGAAATCAGCTCTTTTAGGGGGTGTTGTTAATGAAGAATTTTTGATGGAATCCGACGATGAGGTCCCACTCGGGCAAAGTGGCCTCGAGTCGTGAAAAGGGCTCGCCATGCCCGTACAGGAAGCGAGGGTCTGGGATCAGTGATGATGAATCTGGGGACGCTATGGAGGTTGAGTTGATCTGGTAGATGAGGCTAGTGGAAACAGATTTCAATGTCAAGAAACCGACATAGCCCAATTCCCCGGTCGGGAAAGGACCCGATGAGGTTATTCGTGAGGTAGTTGACTATTACCGGGATGAAGTGGAGGAGGTCGCTTTTGGGGACAAGGGGGAGTGAGGTCATGTTTTAGACAAGGGTGAGGGAGGTCATGTTTTGGGGACAAGTGGGAGGAGGTGATGCAAAATTTGCAAACCCGTGCCCCCGACCGAGCTAAAAAATATTGAGGCGACGAGGTGAATGAAGAGACTCCCGCACAACTGTCGAGAATACCGTCGCTGAGCGAGCCTCGCCCTGTGCCGAGAGAGAGGAGTGTGAGGAGACACCAAAGAACTTCGTGTTACCATAATTCCAATTAATGTCCGTCTGCAAATTGGACAAAGCAGCTTCCCAGTGGCCCTAGCTCACAAATTGGTCAAGGGCAAGAGGCAAGTAAAGCCCAACAGAGCCATTCTGAATTCTCCTTTCATTACACATAATAAAGATGATCGACTTTGAAGAAGAATGAGATTGCGCTTGTTGAATATGCTTGGATCATGCGAAGATCCGTAAGTTCAATTAACTTTTTTGATTAGAGAATATGCTTTTCCGGGTCAAGAGAACATGCGTTCTCGCTGAGAATGTGTGTTCTTGTGATTAGAACGTGCGCTCTTATGTTTAGAACGCGTGCATTCTTGTGTTTAGAACGTGCGCTTCTTGTGTTTAGAACGTATGCTATTGTTCTTTGAAATGTTTGTTTTTTTATTCGGAGAAGTTCGTCTTGTTTGATTTTTTCGTGCGGCCTTTTCATGAGGAAAGATATGCGGACTTGTATGCCCTGGAGAGGAAATTGTTGATGATGTGGTTAATGCCTTAGCCCATATCCTTAATGTTGAAGAAATCCAAAGCTACCAATGGGCAAATGAAGAAATTTTGGTTTACAACCATTATACTCAGTATATCCGGGTATTCCGAATTGATTTATGTCACCAACAAAATAAATGATTGATGTTGGTATATAATTGTATTTGTGCAGAGTTACGCCGCAGGGGATATGGGAAGGAAGAATGGTCGGGTCATCCTTTCGCCAAAAGGACCTCGAAATGGGCATGTTTGTCGAAGACCGTGTGATTGCTGCAGATTGATTATCTCGCCAAAGGAAAATGGCAGATGGGATCCGACAAGTTGTTGACTTGGTAAGGTTACATTTCTCGAACATGTGGTCTCTTTTTATTGAATGCGTTTTCTACTAATACGAAAACTTGTTTTGTTTCAAAGAATGATCTAATACTAACATTGTTTTCCTATAGTTCTTTCTCCCCATCGTTTACGGCGGCCACTTCTGGGTATATGTGGTGGATTTGAAAGCAAAAGAATTGTATATTCTTAATAGCTTGGGCACGTCAAGACGCGTAAACAAGGCCAAGTACATTCCTCTGGGTCAAGTTGTTTTAGCAGGGTTGGCGGCCTGGCTCAGGAAAAATTTAAAGTCAAAGTACAACTTCAAAGGTTTTAAAATCAAACACGGCCAGGTTCCCATCCAACCTTCTGATGATAAGAACTCGCTAGTGGTGTGTGTGTCCGCAACGCGACGGAGCATCAGGGAAGGGCATATTCCGCAAAAAATATTTTCCACTTTCGGGACCACGGCATCACATATGATCCAGCTTGAGAAAGAAGCCGGGTGGCTCGTATTTGGGGACACCCACGAACAAAATAGCAGGAGAACTTCCCGAAAATGCCCTTAGGTATAATGCTCGAAATGAATGAACATTTTTGCTAATTTGAACGCTTCGCTTGAACATTATATTTTTTGCAAACCAATTGTACATTAATGATATTATGTTCCATATGCAAATAACTTTGTGGGACACGCATTATTTACAAGAGGACGTGCGTTTCTCGATACTGTAACGTGCGTTCGATACTGTAACGCATGCTTTTTTAAACCGTAACGTGTGTTCTATTCAAGAGGATATACGCTCTTGCCTAGGAAAACATGTTATTATTATCGATTCGCTTTCAACATTATATTTATGCAAACGAATCAGTACAAGAATGATATTATGTTCCATGCAAATAACTTTGTGGGACATGAATAGGTGACAAGAGAACGCTGCGTTTCTCGATACCGTAACGCTGCGTCTTGACTAGGAGTGCATGTTCTTATTATCGATCATGCGTCTTACTTCCGTAACATTTTGGTTGACATGAGAACACGCGTTCTCGCCACTATTAAAATGCTAGTTTAAATGGTTTCTTCAAAAGGTAAGTAGATGACAAAAATGGCTTAACACCGTGTGTTCGTAATAATATTACAGATGCTAGTCTAGTGGTTTCTTCCAATGCGTCTTGTTGCATTTTCTTAATATACTTAGCCCGTGCCTTTTGTCTTTTAATCTCTACAATTCTCTTTAACCTCTTCCCCGGATCTATTTCGGGTCCTGGACGCTTTTTTCAACTCGAGCCTCGAACGCTCAACTCCACCGTCACCCACCTGCTTTGAGTACATTCTACATAAATAATTATTAAAAAAAAAGTTGTTAATCCACTCAAGGTCGGTAAAAAATAAGTTGAGTACATACTCGAATAAAATTAACCTTACCGTCATTTGTAGTTATACGTGTGGATTCAATCGCATCGAGCATCGATTGACACTCTTGCACAAATCATCAAACGACCGATCCACAAACTCATAAGCAAAGATCGCCGCCACATGCAGCTTGTTACCAGCGATACCATCTTTCCACACATTTGCCGATAGCGTTTCGCTATATTCGAGTAGGTGCTTTCCTACCACCGTTACGACAAACTAAGTCGACACCATTCTTCACATTTTTTTGTCCACCTATTCATCGTGTAGCTGTGGAGGCAACACTCTAAATTTTATGTGCACTCCTCCGCAAGAGCCTAGGAGTTCCATAACTCTAAGGCAATGGCGACAAGGGCAAACCCAAGATTTCAAAAAGTCTACATTCGCATTCGATAATTACGCTTTGTCTGGGATCAACCATCACAATTCTCTCATCTAGCTTTGCTCTCTCACCGTAAAGATAAACGTCCCCTTGTACACTCGGTATGCATATTTCCCACCGTCATTTTTCCCGTGACATGGATCTATCAAGTACTCCATTGACTCGCGATACTCGACACAAGCAAACAGTGGATTATAATAAATGTAACATGCGTTTCGTGAAGAGAACGCGCGTTTCTTTAGACCGTAACGTCCGCTTTTTTATACCGTAACGCGTGCTCGTTCGCAGAACGCGTTTTTTAGACCCGTAACGTCCGCTCGGGTCAAGATAACATCAAGAGAACATGCTTCAAGACAACATTCGCTCCTTTAAAGAGAACGTGTGTTCTCGACAGAGAACATGCGCTCATGTCAAGACAACAATACCTGCTCCCGCCACATCGCGAAAACATTTGGCGTATAATGTGTGGTCGCACTATCGCTGCGGGCTATGCGTGGTATTGTTGTTCAAGCAACTTGTTCATACATTCAAAGTTTCTTCCAAATTCAACAGATCGCTCTATCATTCAACATCCTCGCTGAAGTGCGTGAAAAACTCGACAAGATTGTGGTCTCGCCTTTTAGATATCCCTCTAAGGACACCGTTATTCGACTCGCTTAATCGAGTTGATCGAATGCCGCAGAGTGAAATGTTTGCAAACCCGAAAGCGGATGACCATTGTTCTCGAAACCCATGAATCCTTTTTGACCCTACGAATGAACCACATCTTCTTTTTCGTAATTATCCTTAATAATGCACTCCTTTTTCGAGCTTGGCCCACACGTGGTCGAACTCATTTTCATCATTGACATTATACATCGCATTAAAAAATGCTCTCCCGACCTCTGCAGTCCCACATCGAGCTCGAGTTCTTGACGGCATTTTCCTTAATGTGCCATGTGCAGAGGCCATGGAAAGAATTAGGGAACTCAGCCTTTATCATGCAGCTCGCTATCATGCATCCCGGCTCTGTAAAAAAGATTTAGGGGCTTTCCCTGCACATGCATTTCAAAAATGACTTGAATAACCATTTGAACGAAGGAATTGTCTCATCATATAGCAAAGGTCGCCCTCAAATATGCACGACTCATGGTGATTGTTGAAACCAACAAACAAAGTACCGAGAAATCAAAAAAAAATTGCTTGGTGAAAAAGGAACCATCTATGTTATTGACAATAACGCAGATAACGCACCATCTCTTGTTCAGAACGCATGTTCCCTGACAGGGAACGCACCTTCTCTTGTTTAGAAAGCATGTTCCCTGACAAAGAACGCATGTGCCCTGACATGGAACGCACATTCTCTTGTTCAGAACGCATGTTCCCTGACAGGGAACGCACCTCATGTTCCCTGACAAAGAACGCATGTGCCCTGACAGGGAACGCACATTCTCTTGTTTAGAACGCAAGTTCCCTGACAAAGAACGCATGTTCCCTGACAGGGAACGCACATTCCTTGTTCAGAACGCATGTTCCCTGACAAAGAATACATGTTCACTGGCATAGAACGTGTTAAATGGTAGATAACACTTGTTCTCAAACGAGACCACGTTGTCTCCCGTTTGATAACAAGTGTTCTCTACCATTGAAAATGTATTCATAATACCTATGGGTCCGAAATTGTTGTCGGGTCCCTAGATGTTGTATCAAAGGTCACTACATCGCCAAAGTAACCATAGTCCATCTTCATTAATCCATCTCGCCCAAAAAAATATTAGCAATTTTTTTCATCGCAAATCCCATTTCAATATCGTAGTAAAACGAAGGATTCAAGTATGCCTCACGCCGAAATGCTCAAGTAGGGCGCTTCTTCTCCGAGTTCCATCGACTTTTGACGCCTCCTACACAGTGATTCTTTAAATCAACCTTTATAAATCCGAGACTTTCATTGCCCCCTCGCTTGTCGTGACATTATAGTGTAAGAAGACTTTAGTGGCACCCTCAAAGACTATCATTCATCTCAAAGAATAATTCCATGAAGATTCGTCACTTGACGATTCGATCTTAACAAATGAGCAAAATTTTTTGGATGAAGGGAATGATTATGCTCCTTAACCCAAGTACTAACTACAAATACACGCCTTTGTTGATTAAATTTCACAGCCTAGCTTAGCCGCATAACCCGTCCGCTCCTCACCTCGCTTATGCGTCAATAATTTGCTAGCTTCTACGCTGGGTTTCGGGGCATTTCTCATTGTTCTTGGGATCATAAATACTTCCTTTCCTGAATCCCTCTTTATTACAAACGTATTTCGAGTAACCAACCTGCTCCTTATTTCTACGTAAGGTCTTACTATAACTTTTTCTAATGCCAAACCCTAAGTTATGAGCATAATCAAGGTAAAAATCTCTGAACTCAATTTCTGTAGTGAACTCCTTGGGCTTCAGATCAATTGTGCTATAATAGTCGGCATTACCTGTAAAAGTATGTTTGTTAGTATAAGAGAACACGCTGTCTTGACAATAGAACATGCTCTGACGATATGCTTCCGACAGGGAACATGCGTTCTAAACAAGAGAAGCTGCGTTCCTCGTCAGTGAACACGCGCTCAACAAGAGAAGGTGCTCCCTCGTCGTGGAACATGCGTTTTCTATCGTGGAACATGCGTTTCGAACAAGAAGCAGTGCGCTCTCGACAGGAATGATATTTCCTTGTAAGACAACGCGTGTTCTAAGTAATAAAACACGTGTTTTTTATATTCAATGTCTTACCATCATGCTCGAATTTGTCAAATGTCCTGTCTTTCCCCGGGTTATCCTGCTCTTCTTCCCTAAGCTCCGCACTCG
Organism: Vinca minor; assembly: GCA_026122235.1. Taxonomy (NCBI): domain Eukaryota; kingdom Viridiplantae; phylum Streptophyta; class Magnoliopsida; order Gentianales; family Apocynaceae; genus Vinca; species Vinca minor. The sequence continues at coordinate 1,310,307 of JAOCZM010000100.1, read as the reverse complement.
CGACTATTACGTGGTACAATTTTATGTGTTCCAATAAGAGAACATGCGTTTCCCTCGCCGTGGAACATGCGTTCTCCATAATGAAACAAGAAAGAAAGAACATGATACAACATTTTCATTAATGAAACAACTCACCATCGTCATCTTCGTGGTCAATAATAATCAGTATGCTTCGTTCTTTTTAGTCAGTCCCTTGTATCAACATCATCATTATCACTAGTGACTAAAATAATTTCTTCAAGACACAAGTTTTTACTTATGCCTAGATCTCCAACTAAACCATTTTCTTCATGAGAACTTGTTTGGCCATCGTAGTGGACACCGTTCTTCCGAAGAAAATCCCTAAAACTTTGCCATTCAACCTTACTAGCAGCTCCTTCTTCGTAGGCTTGACTTTCTTCCATTTGCAATCTTCTTCGTAGGAGATTTTTTTTAAAGTCAGCGTAACTCTGAGAGAAGGAAATAGATGAAAAAGGGAGATTTTGGAACGGGAGTTCTTTCAGTGGATTGTCATATTCATATATCTTCTTCCAAATAAAAAGTAAGACAGAGAAAATGGGGACGTGATGTTTTGTAGGGACGTGATGTTTGTTGGCGCCAACAAAACAAATTTCTTTCAACCCAAAAATACCCCTGCTTTTGCCACAGCCGTTTGATCAAAAGTACAAGATCCAATGGCTCACAGGGTCGGCCCGCATATACTGAACGTTTTCTGTTCAGCATAGGAGCCGGGACGTTTTTTTGGGATAGTTTCATTTTACCTCTTGAAGTTTGTCTAAAATACAGAACAAAACCCCGAATATTGATAAACTACGAATACCAGCCTCAAGTCAATACCAGCCTCTTGAATTTTTCTCCTTTTTCTCTCTTCCCCTGCTCTTCCTCCTGCTGCTTTCCAGATTTAGTCATTGACTCCGGTCAATGATCAAATCTTGGTCATTTTGTTCCGTTTATATTACTCTATTTTGTACTACGAATCATATGAAACCTTTTTCAGAGTTTTTTTCTTCAAAATTCAAGACACAGTTGTTAGATGAATCTCAAATCTTCACAGATTTAGACTTTTTTCCTATGTTTCAAGGAGGATTTGTTCAACCCGGACTAGATCTGGGCCCTTTATCAATTTTTTACATCTTCCCGAAGCAATTTGTAGGACGGTTGATACGCCCATGGTCCTATAAATTGTCGACCCCTAAGGAAGATGTTGAAAGTGATATTCTCCTGTCCCTGTGGATCAAGGATTGTGATGAAGATGCTTTGAAGAAGAAGATTATGTATTTGTTTAGTTGGCTAGTTTTTTTAGTTGTTTTTTCTAACCATCCAAGTTTTCTTGGGTGTGTCTTTTGTCTATTATCGTGATTTTTTAAATCATTGTATAACTTTTACTTTCTATATTTTCAGATTTTCATTTGATTGTAATGGCTTCGGTTATTTGTGATTAATGGAAACTAAATTTATTCAGCAAAAAAAAAAAAAAAAAAAGTCAATGGTAAGGAAGAATAGTGGTGTAATACATTCAGAGACAATGCGTATAATTTTAACTATTCACCAAAAAAAAATGCGTATAATTTTAAATCAAAACTTATGGCATAATATGGGTCCTTTTAAAATAATTAAATTATTTTACCTGATCACAACTAGGGGTGTTCACTATTCAGTTAAATCGAAATACCAAACCGAACCAACACGAATTATACTATATGATTCGGTTTATTCAGTATTTTGGTTTATTCGGTTCGATTTTGAAAAAATCAAAATAATTCGGTTTGATATTCGATTTTCAATTTTTAAAAACAGAATTTCCGAAATATCGAATAGACCAATTTATTATTATTATTATTATTAAAAAATGTATTATACTTATACGTATTATTAATACTCCCTCTGTTCCCAATTATTTGTCGCCTAAACATACTTTATCATTTTTTAATTATCTGTCATTTTATAAACCAAGAGAGTATTAAATGTATTTTTTCCAAACTTACCCTTGTCTTTAATTAATTTAGTCAACAACTAATTTGCATTGTCACAACATAAATATATTAATTGGAGGTTAAAAGTGTCTATCTATCTTTAAATTAATGTATCACAATCATTTTCTTAATTCGAATGCATTGTTTTAAAGCGACAGATATATGGGAACGGAAGGAGTATTACTTAGATCTGTCTTCAATCCATTTGTTTCAGTGACATTCGGGGAGCTGACACTTTGTATATTTATTGCCAAATGTTACCACCAATACCCCGAATGATTGAGGACTTAATGAGTTATGTTATTATTGTAAAGTTGTATTTTTATTCTTAATTCTTAATTCTTAATTTATTGCTTTTATTTTAATTGTGCATTATAATTTTATCGTTGTCTATTTTTTATTAAGTTGGCTCCACAAGAAAAAACCAGTACAAACCAAACCGAACCGAACTATACTGAAATAATTTCGGTATTCGATATACGGTTTTCATAAAATTTTGGTTTGATTCGATTTTCATAAAACGTTAAAAAACCAAACCGAATTCCGAAATTTTGTTCCGAAAACCGAATGCACAACCCTAATCACAACGATATTGTCAATATGATATAATAACTCTAGTTATACTTAACATAAACAATTAATGAGGATATATTCCACACCTCGTTCGTTTTCCTTTTCCTATTTCATTCTTCGTAAAAAGAGTTCAGTTTAACCTAAGCACTTTGTGTGAAGCAAACATCTTTTCATCAAGCTGGTATATATTAATAACATTTTTTTTGAAGCCCGACTGGACGATTGCCCCATGAAGGGAGAGAAAATTGCTTCACAGGAGAAGGAGATACTTTAAGTTTGTCCCATGTATGAGAAGGGTGTCGAACTCGAAACCTCTCGGTCACGAGTCGAGGCTTGCCCCACTGAACTGCGACCTTCTTTGACGTATATTAATAACATATTCTATATATTATATAACAAATTCAAAATCAGCTACAAAATAAAAGCAAAAAGCAATATAGCTTCAAGATCATATCCCCTAAACAAAATTGTCCTTTTATACACAGACAAATATATGATTATATTCACACAAGAAGTAGCCAAAGAGAAATTCCAAAAATTTGGAGTGTCTTATTTTGTGGAATAATTTATGTATGAGCTGGAAGCAGCCAATTGGTAACAATATAAAGTTGTACGGCTTGGAAAACAACCTAGGCAAAGTGGAAAGTACAGCTATATGAAGAAATTTCAACATTTTGGAGATTTTGTTGAGGTAATTTTCTTGGAATAATCAGTCACAACCTGCTATAGAATTTTGGAGCTATTCTTGGAATTCTTATCTTCAGGACGGAGCCAGAAAGTTCTGATTGGAGTAAAAAATAATTTTGTACAAAAATTTTAAGGTGCGTAACATAATTCTTTTAATAATATTATCAAAAAATTAGTGCAAATTTAAAAGTTTTGAGGCCGACCGTCCGCCATGTCTTTGTCCCTGCTCGTCTCCAAGGAAAAAGAATTGCGGACTTTGGTGCTTTTAGGTTTTCTTTTAACCTATTTTTTTAGTAGAGTTTAATGATTAAAGGCAGTAAAAAGAGGATAACTTTTTGCTAAATAAGGATAACTTCCTTTCTACTCAAGTTTGAAGTCTTTTTTGAATTTTTCCTTTTGTTCTTTTCTAGATTTAGTGATATGTATCTTTCCTGTTTTGCTTGAGAAAAATGGACTTTCAAAGCAAGGGAAACCAAACATATGGACCAATTAATGATGTCTTAACATGTGTACATATGATACAAATTTTGTTTCCTCACTTTGTAATGATGCCTTCGCCTTGTCTCCTCAATTTTTGGTAATTGTGTATACAATTAGAATAGTTGTATAGGTATAAGTGACTACTTTAAAGCTTAATAATTTTGTGTCGATTTATAATTACTTTGAAATAGTAATTGAATTTTATTTTTGGCAAGGTAAAATGTCTATTATTTTAATAAAAATCATTTATATGGTGAAAATACATTATTAATTAACTTTGAAGTTGAAATTTTCACCTAATACAACTTTATTTTTAACATGAATCCGACTGTCAGGTTTTGAATATGCCAATAAAAAAAAATCGGACAGAAAAGGATGACGAATGTCCCAATCTAAAAAAATTAGTTGGTGGGTCGATAAAAAAGTTAAAAGTATATTCAAACTCGAACGAGCCGATTTAATTCATTTACAGCTCTAGTTTCACTACAAATACTAAAATATAAATTTAAAAAAAAAAAAAAAAAAAAAGAGAACAAGAGACAAAGATGATGAAGTGCTTCTATTATTATTTTATGCGTGTATCTTTACAATAATAAGAACTCTCTATTTATAGGTAAGGAATCCTCTATTCTCATTTGTTATCCCCTTCCCTGTCCCACTAATGAAAAATTGACATTTGCTAATTTTTTAATTAAAAAATTATAACCTAAAAAAAATAATGGAACTCATATGAAAAAATATACACGTATCAAATATTTATTAGTGGAAACAAAGAAGGGGACACAAAACGGGAATATTTAATCTTTTTTTTTTTTTTTTTTTGATGAATAGCGGGAATATTTAATCAATGCGGTAATATTTAATCAATGCGGTAATTTATGAACTTATGAATGGATAAATTATGTACTACTTGTAGTTCTTTTATAAATGAAGAGTTAAATATTCACCTAGTAGAAGATTATGGAATGCTAAGTACTCCGTCATTATAATTTTCCATAACAAGATATTTATCTAAAAATGATTTTCTATTTTATTTTGGTTATCGCGGAAAAATATCTTCCATTTGAATTTGATCATAACTGCCAAAAACCGGTCCCATTACCGATAACAACCACCCTCATCCACCTTAAGCAAAACAAATGTCCACCGATTTCCTCCATTCCACCGCCGCCGAGGCCAGCAAACTCTTCGCCGCCGTGGACATGGGCACAAATTCTTTCAAGCTTATAATCGTTCGTGCTGACACCTCCACCGGCCGTTTCTTCACTCTCGATCAGCTCAAAGAGCCAGTCCTCCTCGGCCTAGACACTTCCCAAGTTATCTCCGCCGCCTCTATGAACCGCGCCTTGGCCGCTCTTAAAAAATTCCGACAAATCCTGGATTTCTACCGAATTCCTCGCTCACATACTCGTTTTGTCGCCACGTCAGCCGTGAGAGAAGCTTCCAACCAATCCGATTTCATTCAGACATTATATCGAACACTTGATGGTCTCCACATTGATGTACTCTCCGGAATAGAGGAAGCTCGGATGATTTACCAGGGAGTTCTTCAGTTTCATCCGCTTTTTGAATTTACAGTTCTTACGGTTGACATTGGCGGTGGATCAACTGAATTTGTTATTGGAAACGATGGTGATGTTTTGTTTTCAATTTCATTAAAGTTGGGACATGTAACTTTAAGCCAAATATTTCTAGAAACAGAAAAATTGCGGGAACATATTCGGAATGTGTTGGGAAGTTCAGGTTTAGTTGATAAGGTAAAGGAGTATAAGATTGATAAAGTGGTAGGTTCATCAGGTACAATTAAGGCAATTGAGAACGTGGTGTGTGAAGGATACACAATTAGATCAGGGGATGAAGCCGTAGGTGAGGCGAAGAATAGGGATTGGAAGTTCAGTAAGGAAGAATTGAGGGAGTTGGTGGAGAGACTGGAAACAGAAGGGGAGGAAAAGAGGGAAATTTTCTTCGAAAAGAGGGCTAAGTTTATAGTAGCAGGGGCGGTTTTATTGGAGGAAATATTTAAGGGGCTTGGAATTGAGGAAATGGAGGTTTCAGGGTATGCATTGGGGGAAGGTGTGATCAAGGAGATGTTAGGACAAGTTTCTGAAGGATCATATGTTTTGAATGCCAATGCGAATGCACGGTGGATGTCTGTCATCAGGCTTGCTACGAGGTTTAATAATAAAAAGAGGATCAAGTCGGCTTCAACTTGTGCATGGGCTGCAAAGGTACGAATTTGTGAAATGTGTTGTATGTATGATCAGATGTTCTTGAATATGATTTGCTTGCTTGGTTATTACAGGAGATTTTTGAAGGGATTAGAAGCTGGAATGAAGTTCATAATGAGATTCTACTGCATTTGGAGGAGCAGGACCTTGATTATCTTGAAGCTGCTAGTTTGCTTCACAATATTGGACTTTATGCTGGCAAGAAAGCGTACCATAAGAAATCTTATCGTATGGTTGTGGTATGTACTTCAACATTTTCTCCCGTATTAGCATATTCAAAGCATTCATACTAAGGAGGAACTAATGTATAAATCATCAGGAATTAGATGAGAACCTTGGAGTTAGTATGTTTTAGATTGGGATGACTGACACGGTCAATATAATGGCGACGCTCAATTGGCATTCATTTTGAAAAATTTAGTTCTCTCGCATCAATAAGTTTTGAATAAACTAAAATAGTTGGGAAATTTCGGAGTCTCGCTGTTCTTAAGAATTATGCTCAATGTTTCAATTGCATTTTCTCGAAAATAAGATTCTTTGGCCTGACCTGAGAAACTTGAACTGGCTGACAGAATGGTGATCATCTTCAAGGTTATACTGATGAAGAGGTTAAGGTGAGCTCTTTTCACTCTGCACTCGATTCTCAATTTCAATATCTGCTGCGAATTCTACAGGCTCATGATAATCATCTTTCAGCTAATTGGATTACTTGTGAAACATCATAGAAAGAAGTTTCCAAAACACGATCATGCTTCTCTGCAAGAATTTACAGAGGAGGTAATCTTTGTTTCCTGGCCGACTACTCATTCCTACTGTATTAATAACTGAAAATGATGACTCCTAATCTTTAAATCCCCAGGTAAAACTTAAGTTCAGAATGCTTTGTGCAATCCTCCGCGTATCTGTTGTAACATCGCAACATCTGCCTGCGAACATACAAAATTTTCAATTTTTACCTTCTGATGTAGATTTCAAACTGGTAAGATCTACGTTATCCTGGGTTTGATTTATAATGTCCATGTATTACTATTACCTTCCTTGACAAATGTCAGACAGATGAATTGACATGAGATGTCAATCAATTTCCTCCAGCTCAAATGTCTATTCCTAAATATGTTTATTTCTGTAGAACTATGGCGAAATATCTTAGTAAATGTACGAGGTTACAGGTACTAAATGAGGCTGCAAACTATCCTTCATTATTTGGTAGCATGCGGCCATTAGTTGGGAGCTGCCAGGAAGAGCTAGAGAAAGAGTTGGACCACTTCAGAATGGTAACGCTAATTCCGTCACAGAAACAATAGTACTAGTTTTTTCAATTGTTCCTCATATTTTTAAAGTCCAAATTAAAATTTATCATCAGGTTTTCGTGAAAAGGTTATCAGTCATGGTTTCCTCGAGCATTATATGAATGATCAGAAGATCCAGATACTGACAGCCAGAGATATAGCACATTTTAGTGCACGACAGAACTGATCTAATGATTGATTACATGGTCGCCTTTGATTCCTTCATCTTGGATGCTTCCAACTGATGTTATTCGGCAGGTCAACTTCCTCCAATTCACTTTTAGTTTAGAATTTCATCAACACTGTATAATTCTACGAAGGAAATTGCCTGGTGGTAATTTATGCATCTAACAATTGTCCGGTGGTAATTTATGCATCTTACAGAATCTTTTTAACTCTATAGTTGAGTGATCCAGCAAGGAAACAAATATTAAACTCTATAACTAAGGCGAAGTATTGCAATAACTCAAAAAAAAATTACAAGTGGCTTTCTGTAATTTGGAAAACTAAGCCAGAGCTCTGATCTGAACTGATAAGCATAATGATGAACAAATAGTATCTCAGGGGTCAATCATAGTTATCTTGAATCTACATTTATTCATACTTATTATTCATTCTATGAGAAAATACGAGGCTAAGAAAGATATTAAACCTATAATATGTTGAAAATCAATATTGTAGCAAAGGCATTTTGGATGGCTATAATATTTTCTTTTGAATTCCCCTAACATACCAAATACTGTAACTTAATTGAAGATTATTTCCTCTGAAACTGGCGGTAATTCTCTTTGACTTGAATTACATACTAACCAATCCAAGCTTTTAGTTATTTCGATTTTATTCCAAGTTAAAGATGTATTCAAAATGACTATCTATTCTACCTTTTACGAATAACCTAACAGTCTTCCACTCGAAAATCTAAAATACTTGGTCATCAAAAGAAAAATGTAAGAAGCACCACAATAAATCAGGAATTTTTTTTAAATCATCAATTGGAAAATGCTGTCAATTCCATACATATAAAGACCAAGACCAAGAACAACACAAAAATAAAACCAAAATGTAACCAGAATTGAAGTAATCCGCCATAATTAATGACATTGCAAGCATTCCAAAATTCCAAAACAGATATTATACCCTCTAATCGAGAGACGGTGCAGCAGCAGCGGCAACATCATCGACAGTGAACTTTCCTTTAGCCTTATCAGCAGCTCTTCCTTTAGCCTTCCTATCAAGCAAGGCCTTACGATCCTTATCAAGCTTAAGCTTAGTAACCATAACATTCGAAGGATGAATACCAACATTAACTGTAGATCCATTCACTTTCTCCCGGGTAATCCGCTCGATATGGATGACCCACTTTCTTACGATAAACTTGGACGATTTTGCCCTCACGCCCTTTGAAGGTACCTCGTACGACTTGTACCTCGTCGTCCTTGCGGACAGGGACTGAGCGAACATTGTGCTTGTTGCGAAGGTCGCCGGAGAGTGGTGCGCTCATAAGCACGCGGCGCACGCTGGATGGAGCCGAGAAGTGTGCCTTTCTGCTCTTCCTGCGTGAGCTTGAAACTCGTGGATTGTACTTCATCTTCTCGGCGGCGGCAGCGGAGGAGCTCGGTTGGGTGCGGCAGAGAATTGAAGGAAGACAGAAGTTTTTAGGGTTTCTTAGGAGATATATAGAGATGACAGTGGCCAGTACATTGTGATTCTAATAGTAAGATTGGTTGTTAAACCAATATTGGGCTTCGTGTATACAAAATATAAAAGCCCATGTTAATTAACCAATTTGAAGCCTGTTCTAATGAAGCTTGGAAAGGCTTTTAAGCCCATTTAAGTTTTGGTCATAACAAAAGAGAGGAAATTCGTGCTTCACTTGTATTTTTCTTTTTTTCATCATTTAGAATTGAGAGAAAAATAAAGTCTCCAGCTATTGGATTTTTTCCCTTTGCTCGCCAACCTCGTGGATCAGGCACCTCAAAAGAATTAATACCCATTGGACTAAAATTAAGTGTTTTTTTTTATTGGCTGTACAAAATGGAATCGAACTTGTAATAATAATCCAGTAAGATATGTATTTCACTATTTAGCTAATCTTACTCCCGAATAAGATTAAGTGTCTATTTTCATATGCAAAATGCAAAAGATGATATTTAATTTTGAACTCGGAATCATAAAGGAAAAGATTTGTATACATTTTGTGAATTTCACGTTAAATAATATTATTGAAATAAACATAATTAATAAGACAACACTATTAAATAGTGACTCAAATAATATGTTTTGTGTAGCAAAAATGTCAATAAAGACTCATTTTCACCAACATTTTTTTTTTGTTATGGACCTAACCATTGTCACAAGTTACTGTCTTTTAGGATTTTATTTGAAAAATAAATCATAAAGTTTTATTATGGTGCGGTGACAATTTATCATCATATTACAACAAGTTGCTCATTAATCAATGCATATTGGTCAAAAAAGTTAATTAGCTCCAATTCTCTCTATTGCAAATTAGTTTTTTTTTCCTTCACTTGTATTACACATATTGATCGGAAGTACTTTTACAATAATGATAATTACTTCCAGATCGTAATTAAACATCTCAAAGCCCCACGGATCACAAATTGACTATCGTACTAGACGACGTCGTGGTAGCTACAATTCACCCACTATTTTGCGCGGTACTCAAAGAGCGGGAAAATCAACTTCTATCTGCTCCGACCAGCTACTGTGTAGAACCCTAAGAAGAAATGGACAATCATGACTTGGAGATCGAAAGAACAAGGCTGATAAGCTTAGCTCTTGATTTCGGATTTGATGAAGACTCTGCTATCAAATGCTTAGATCGCCTCGTTAACCTCTATGGTTAGTTATTCTCACTTGAATGTTCCTTTTAAATATGCTCTGTCTGTCCCAAATTAATTGAATGTTCACATTTAATTTGCATTAAAATTAAGAATAGTAGTTTGATAGTGGTGTTAGTTGAGTTTGCATAGCTTAGATGTTTAAATCTAGGAAGTTAGTTATGAGAGTTTAGGGGGAAAATATACTCTCTTTGTCCTATTTCTATTGATAGTATTTGACTCGACATAAAATTTAAGGATAGGGGTGTTGACTGCAATAAATTATTGTTTTTTTCACATTATAATGTTCAAATTAACTCTATTGAAGTTGTAAATTGTATTAAATGTAGTGTTTAGTGGATTAATGAGACAAGAGTAAGTTTGGAACTTAAGAAAAAAATGTAGTTGTAATTAAGGGAAGTGTTGCGTATTTAGGGGCATTTCAAAATAGTAAATAGGTCAATATAAATGGGACGTGGGGAGTATCCATTTTGACATTCAATTTTGGACGGAGGGAGTAAGAAAAATTATGTATAAACTTTTATATTAAATAGTTTCAATATTTTGTGAAGGTGAGGATGGAGGAGATTTCATCAGTGTGGAGCACTGTGGGGATGATTTTCTGGCGGCTTTGGCGGAATCGATGGAAGAGAAAGAGGAATGGGATATTAATGATTTTGAAGCAATGGAGTCGGAGGCTTGTGGAAATTTGGCTGAGATGTTGGACAAGGATGTTCGTGCTCCAATGAATAATTACGAGGGAGGAAGTGAGGATATTAATTCTGGAAGTTGTATTCATGTTATTGAAGATTCTCCTGAAGAAGATGAAGATTTTGTGATTTTAAGTGAATTGAATAAGAAAGTTCCGAAATGTGGTAGCGGTCGGGGCATTGGTACTAGAAGTTCAACAAAATCATCAATCTCTGAGGTATTCTTATGATTTAGTTAATTTATTCATATCTTTCAATCTAGAATATTTGCTTTCATCACTTTTGTAAACTTGAACATAATAGTGTATGGCTGTATATTTCAAATTGACTCTTCACTCTTAAGGGTTTACCTGATTCGTGAAGAGTTTGATTAATTTCCTAGCTTATGACATTGGGAAAACAAAATGGGAAAATGGATGGAAATTCTTGAGAGATTATCTGAAGATTCAATAAGCAAAGAAAGGCATAATTTTTTTTTCCAGTTAGTTCTATCTTGTTGGCCTTGTATAATTTCTAGTGCTGAACGTGTCCTCTTTTGTTTTGCCTTTTCCATTAAGGATCTTACTAGCAGCATCACGCATATTTCAGTTTCATCTAAAAAGAGATCGACTGTGCCAATGAATAATGTGCCGAAGACGCTGGCATATGAAGAGCTACAATTTCTGGATGACATTGAATTGGCTAATGTTGTTATATTTGGGAACCGGAACTTTCGGCCCTTACAGCATCAGGCTTGTAAAGCATTTATCAGAAAGCAAGATTGCTTTGTCCTTATGCCAACCGGTGGTGGTAAAAGTCTCTGTTACCAGGTTACGTTTCTTCGAACTTACATTTCCTAACTTGCTAAAGGGACAACATGAGCTATTTAGAGCACTAGAAAAACTTAGAATGTAACACTATATGATCTGAACATGGCATCACTCAATCAGTGCTTCTATGCATACATATGCAAAGAAATAAGCCAAGTAAAAGTTCAGTTCCTTACCAGACCCAATAAATTATTAGCAGGAATCTCCTACTGATAATAGAAAAATCGGATTGACTGCTACTTTGAAACAAGTACCCTGCCAAGAAATTAAATTGTGCTTAACTTCTACTATTATATTATTTGGTGTGTGTATGAGTTTAAGTATGCCTCTTGCTATAAATTAGGAAGATATGCAATCTTCACTTTCTATTTCAAGATCCTTCTTTTTCTTATTTTAATCTTTTCCATTGCATTTTTCTGTTAAGAAATATTTCAATGGATATAAAACATTTATGATGCCATTGATACAATTTAATGTGTAATGCTTATGTGAATCAACTTGATATTGATTAGGCAACACCATCTGCAATGGGTTTCTTTAAAAAAATGCACTGAATGATCCTCATGTTTCTCACTAAATGTCCCCGTTGAACTTTGAATCAATACGGTTTTGGTTGAAAATTGAAATCTGTGGTGTTATGAATGCAATAATCATGTGTGTTCTTTTGCTTATTCGTTTCTTGTAATGCCCAAAAAGTTCGATGCAATAAAGTCTTGTAATGATATAGTCATCTGATGATAAGTTATTAGAAGTTTAATGCTTATTTTGTCCCTTTTATTATCTGAAGTTGTTTTTTTCAAACTGCAGCTTCCGTCCACTTTGCAACCAGGAGTTACAATTGTAATATCTCCACTACTATCCCTCATTCAAGACCAGATAATCACTCTGAACCTCAAGTTTGCAATACCAGCAACATTTCTAAATTCTCAACAAACTACTTCCCAAGCTACAGCTGTTCTTCAAGAATTAAGGCAAGGAACATTTTCCTTCTTCCTCACTATATATTGCAAGTCTCTTACTAATCCTTATTTCCATTTATGCATATAAGATGAGGATCAACAAGTTCTTTCTTTTTTGCTTTTACGGAAAGTACATCTAAAACCATTTCATGGATTGGACAACTGAACCAGAAACATGTTTCTGAATCGCAATAGTTTCTGAGCATTAAAAAGAGGTTGTTCCTCAGTTATGAGTTTTCAGGTTCTTGGGTTGCTTTACTGATTTACTTCAATAATTTCTCTTTCCAACTTGGTCATTAGTTATTTACTAGGTTTCTTGATTGGTCAATCTTTGATTTGCCTTCTTCATATCTTCTCCTTCCATTAATTTATTTTATATTTATACTTTGCAGGAAAGATAAGCCATCATGTAAGCTCCTGTATGTAACACCTGAAAGAATTGCTGGAAATTTAGCTTTCCAAGATGTCTTACAATGTCTTCACAGGAACGTAAGTATATAAATCATCAAGATCATGTATTCCATGTTCAAAATTATACTGCTCTCGTGCAATATTAGATGTCTTTACACTCTGATTAAGAAGAACCTTGTTATCTGACTGACAGGAACAACTAGCTGGATTTGTTGTTGATGAAGCACATTGTGTAAGGTATGTCTTGTATATTTAGGGGAACTGAGAAGAGTAAAGGAATATAAAATGCATGGAGAGATTTTAATGATAAAAATCAAACTCTCATGAACTGGTGGATATGAATTTTTTCTTTTTTCGTTTTTCCTGGATTCTTCAGCCCATGACAGAAAAAGAGAGAAGCAAGGTCCTGTGCTTATCTCCAATTTGTATCAAATGATCCTATTTGGTGTCTTGTAGATGATAAAAATATGTTTTTAGTTATACCCATAAAGCAACTTATTTAACTTTTTTCATTTTTTTGCTCTAAAGAAACGAAAGAAAACAGAAAGACGGGGGCATATGTTTTCTCAAATTTCGAGTGAATGATTCACAAATTAGAGTTTGCTGTTGACATCTGGCTATTTTTTTCCATGCTATGAAACTAATCCAATCATTTTGACTTGCTCGGTTACTCAGCCAATGGGGACATGATTTTCGTCCAGATTATAGAGTATTGGGATGCCTTAAGCGAAATTTTCCTGATGTTCCTGTAATGGCATTAACAGCAACGGCAACCCATAAAGTTCGTGAGGTAAGATCACTGCTTATATTTTGTATTTGCCTTTTCAATTGTCATGTGTCTTCTTAATTTTGCTTATTCTTCTCCTCAGGACATATTAAATGCCTTAAGCATTCCGCGTGCACTTGTACTCAAGATGAGCTTTGATAGACCCAACTTGAAGTATGAAGTCATAGGAAAGAGCAAAGAACCGCTGGAGCAGCTTGGGAAAATACTCTTGGACCGTTTCAGAAACTTATGTGGCATTGTGTACTGCCTTTCGAAAAACGAATCTGTTGAGGTTGCAAAATATCTTAATGAAAAACGCAAGGTCAAGACAGTACATTATCATGCTGGCTTGGCAGCTCGTCAAAGGGTCACTGTGCAAAAGAAATGGCATACTGGTGAAGTTCAAGTTGTGTGTGCTACTATAGCTTTTGGAATGGGAATAGATAAACCTGATGTGGTAAGTCCTGTTATCCATCATGGTGTGTCTGTTTCTTCTTTCACCAATTACCTGTTTGCGGTCCAGATATTAGTCTGATTATTTGTTGATCATGATGGAGAAGAAATGCATATTATATCTTAACCCCTAGTAGAGTAGAAGACCACTAAAAACCCATTCGTCTATGCATTCCCTTTTCATTGGTGCTGTTAGAATGATTGGCAAATGTTTCTTGTAGGGATCTCTTACTACAGAGCTAGCTGAATACGTTTTCACAATTAACTGATGACACTTTCATATTTCCAGAGGTTCGTGATACATAATACAATGTCCAAATCAATTGAAAGTTATTATCAGGAATCTGGAAGAGCGGGCAGAGATGGCCTTCCTGCCACATGCATTGCTTTGTATCAAAAGAAGGATTTCAGTCGTGTTGTATGTATGTTAAGAAGTGGAAAAGGAGGCAAAAGCGAGAGCTTCAAGTTGTCCATGGACCAAGCTCGGAAAATGAAAGAATACTGTGAAATCAAGGTAAATCCTGTAACAATCCTTGGATTTCTTCGTAATAGTTCCAGGGTTTGTCGCAAAATTGTAAATTCAAGACACGAACTACGTTCATTTGCTAATATTACTTCCTCCTGTACTCCAGACCGATTGTCGAAGGCAAGCTTTATTGGCACATTTTGGAGAGGCCTTTGACTCCAATGCTTGCAAAATTGGTTCTAATCCTTGTGATAACTGCCTCAAGGCTTCCTCATAAAGGTATGGTAATTATTTAAAACATTGATATGGGAATCCTCTAGGCGTCCACAAATATTAACCTGCTCTCTAGAAATAAGGATAATTAGATATCCTTGTGCTGTAAATTATTTTGTGGCAAAACTTGTCTTAACGGACACAGTTTCCAATGGAATTTTGTTTGATAAACGATCACAAAAGAATTTCTCCACCCCAGATTACTGGTTGTTTCGAAATCCATTTTCAGATGACGGATGCTATGAACTTTAACCCTGCCTGAGCAGCATTTGCTTTCTCACATCTCAAATGACCTCAGGGGCAAGTGATGCCCGAGTAGAATTGGATAGCCTCTTAAGTTAGATATTAATGATTTTTGTACTTGCTTAAAAGTTCACAATCCAATCACCCAAAAGAATAACTTTCGACTGGCGTTATAATGATTAATCCATGCTTTATTTGACATCGACAGACTTTATACTCCAACCATTGATGTAGTCTTTAATTTGGAATATAGTTCAGTTTCCTGCTCTTATCCTTATCCGAATTATTTGATTATCTGTGAATTGCATGTTTCCCTCTATCTCTAATCTTGGTTACGGCAATCTTGTAATCTAAACTGTGTCATTAGGCATTGTTTTAGTGTTGGCATAAAAAAAAAGCTAGTCACCAATCATGGAGCTCACTGCTCTAAAAGGTTTGATGGTGTCTTGTTTCTTTGATTACTTTTAACTACCCATTAAGTTGGAACTTTTATAAGTTAAATTGTCTTGTAAATATTTCCGTAGTGCCAAGTGTTTTGATGGTGTCTTGTTTCTTTGATTACTTTTAACTACCCATTAAGTTGGAACTTTTATAAGTTAAATTGTCTTGTAAATATTTCCGTAGTGCCAAGTGTTTTGATGATGTTTATTCTTTAGTAGATAAGTAGTTTCATAACATAGTCTATTTATGTTCCCTTTCTCTAATATTTTCAGGTACTTACATTTTTATTTTTATTTTGTACTTACTGGAAACAGCCTCTTTATGAAAAAATATGGGTAAAGCTGCGTACAACGGGACTTTACTCAAACTCGGGTGATGCTGGAGCCTTGTACATTGAGTACGACATTTTTTATTTATTTATTTAGGAAAGGATTTGGCCTTTCTGAACTTTGAATTGTTAGTTCCATGACACTTTTATTAATCTATAAACAAGTCTTGAGAAAAATTATGGGAATTAAAAAGTTACTAACATTATGGAACATTTCATTTGCTCGTTCCTTTTTCCTTGTCCAAAGAATATTTCTATAACTTGTGGACCTAAATTATGATCAACAACTTTATAAACTGTTTCCATCATATTATTAGCTTTCATCTGAAGAGGAATTGACGGAACCTTGATAGAAATGGACCCAGATTTAAGATCTACAAAACAATGAAGCATTCAATAATAATTTGACCAAGGCACATGCCAATGTTTTTTTTATTTTTTTATTTTTTTTATTTTTAACTTATTATTTATGGGCATATCTAAAACTTGTAATTTTGAATCAGAAGTACTGCGTCAATATCGCTAATCTTTTTTAATTGGCACATGCGAATGTGGTGATCCACACTAATGTACCATTCTATCTTTGAGTCCAATAATTCAATTGCCAGCAAATCTAGTATTGAGATTTCACTCTAATCACCATTTTGTTCTCACATTTTTAGCTAAAAGAAAGTCAATATTATAAAATTGCTCATAGCCTTCTGGAAATTCATTTTTCATGTGCAATTATAGGGCATTGCATTATACTAACCATGGTTTAGCAGAAAGGCCTAACCATGTCAGTCTTTTTTTGGACAAAACATTCGTATCCTAAACGGAAGTCCCACTTTCGTCCTGGGGGAGGACGGAAGTGCCTTACCCTAATAAAGTCCTGAAACCCTAAAAACCCTAGACTCCCATGACTGGAGGACGTATTTAAAAATTCTTGTAAACCACCGTCTAGGTAGTACTTGTCATCTATTTTGGTTACATAAACGACCTAATGGCGTCCTTCAGATAGAAACATCTTGCAATACTGAGACCAGTTCGCTCAAACTAATTTGTATACATTGATGGTACACGCTACATAATAGAATACGTGTTAGATAGCTCAACACATTTGATCAAAAAAAATTACACATTACAAAATAAGATATTACCAATTTTCTATTGGTTTGATTTTCAACAACAATTTTAAATTGGTGTCTGAAATACTCTTCCAGGGCGAGATCCATTTCGCTATTCATTTTCAAAATGCTAAGTTTGAGAGTAACTATAGGAAATTTGGAGAGAAATATGAAAATTGATATGATTTTAGAAGGAGACGTATGTATGTATGTATAAATAGAGGGTTAAAGGTAGGTTTTAGAGGATTTATCCACTGCAATTTGAGGACGGAAGTGGCAATTTCGTCCTTAAGTCACGGGAGTCTAGGGTTTTTAGGGTTTCGTGACTTTATTAGGGTAAGGTTCAAGACGGGGCTGATGTGGCAAGACTTGTTGGGAGTCCTCCCCCACTTCCGTCTTGGACACAAATGTTTTGTCCAAAAAAAAGACAGTCATGGTTAGGCCTTTCTGCTAAACCATGGTCAGTCTAATGCAATGCCCTAGAAAAAGTCGTAAAGGAGGGTTTTTCTTTCTTTTTTTGGGGGTAAATAAGTATGTGAGGAGGCACTACACGATGTCGGGTATGGGATTAAATGCGGAACATGTGATTATTTTACACCTACAAAACACATATTAGCTGTCAAATCACTTGATTCAATGGTTAAAGATAATAAATTAACAGTTATTGTTCGATAGACTGAACATTTGTTCAGTTATTCAAAGACTTGTCCAATCTATTGAAGAACGACTGTTTATTTTTATTTAAAAATTTAACAATTAGATGAAGTGATTTGACAATTGAGATTTGTTTATTAAGGCCGTGTGAATGGAATAGGACGTGAGACAAACTTTGATTGGAGGCTTATATTAGAGAAATATTTTGAAAAAATTAAAGATTTTTTTTTATTGTTCCTGATTTTTCGACTGCAAGATTATTTATTAAAGTTTTATATTCAAGATGTTCTAATAAATTATTTTCAATATATAATATACTGGATCTATTTAATCTATTTTGTGATGCTAGTGATATTGCAAGGCAGATTTCCTTATAGCAATGCAATTTGCATTTAAATGACTAATTACCTTTTTTTTATCAATATAATTTATTTTTTCAATATTTGCTTACCTACTCTATTCACACTCATTCTCTAATTTTTTTCTTTCTTATTCCAAACATCAGTTCATAATCTATCCAATATTTTCTTCCCTAATATATCTGTACTCAGTCTATGTTTCTTTCTCTTATAATGGGTGAGATTCAATTATATGGAGGCCTCTAATTTTTTATTTTTTTTGTTTGAAGTGAAGTTTTAGTAAAAAAGAAAAATTGGGGGCCTCTATTTTGTGGGGCTTGAGGCAATGACCTAACTTACCTCATGTTTGACACGATTTTGGTGTTTATATAGAAAACTTGTTCGGCACTGGTTCCTTGGCACTGACGTGGGGTTAATTTTTCTTGCGTATATTCATGAAACTGAAATATGGCATGTTCATGTATTCTACGGATACAATAAATAAAGGGGTAAAGTCTCGATCAATAGCACTGTGAAGCCATTAGAATGACTTGTCTTAGGCATAGAAAAGCTTCTGCTGCTATCAATGTAGTAAGTTTAATGGTGCTTCCAGGCAGCGTGCAACCATTTAAAACGGTGCTGTTTTTTATGGTGACATTTTGAGAGGAAAAAACATCTTTTAGGATACTGGGGTATTGATTAGACTGACATTGAATTTGCAGAAAGCACAAAACATGACAGTATTTTTTTTGGACCCAACATTTTTAGCAATCCAGGACGGATTTGCTGAGATGACGTGGCAAATAATTGATTCGACATGAAGCATCAGCAGAGGACGGATTTGTGAAATCCGTCCCGGATTGAGGACGGATTTCCAACTTCCGTCCTCACCTGGCAGTGACATTTTTAAAAAATTGCCAAACACGTTCAATTTTTGCATGCCTGATATATGTTTAATTCACCAAAATATATTCAATACACCGATGATAAATCAAACTCAAAGTGAATAAACAATAAACAAAAGGTTCAATTGATTAAATTCAAATTCAATAGCCATAAGGTCATGTAATATAACTATCAAACATTCATGAAGGCGTATACGGAAATTTTAATTTGCGATTCGACCTAAGCCAGTATCTCCGTCCCTTGTTATCGCGGATGAACGCACCATGAGCGGTGTTCTCTAATTGAACCCCTTCAGTGTCGATAAAAACCTGATCCTCCGGTGATAGTGGCAGTTGAAGTTCAAGCTTTTCTTGTGTCTGAGTTTGATCAAGTCCGAGGGAGTACGATGATAGGTCATCCATGTGCCCCGTCTGCATTCCCGATGAAGACGCTCCCTGATGAGAGCCCTGATTGGCGAATGGATTACCGGCTGCAGTCCAATCAAAGTTGATGGGAATCTGGAAATCTCTCCACTGACTAGCTTCGAAATCGTCCATTGTGGATGTCGAAGGTTGTGTATCTTCGTGAGTAGATCCAATTAACCAAGCAGGGTCGGTGTGTGGCGGAGACGGAGGTATGTAAGCGTCCCAAGGCCCGGGAATATCTCCACCGGCTTGTGTACGCTGAATGGACTGAGAATACGCATATGTCTCCTGACGAGTCCGACGACCACCCTGTCTAGCACCAACTTTACTTCGGTCTTCCACATGGGTTCTCGGGAAAAGTCAATGGACGTTCTATCACCACCTTTGATATGTCGGATGACCGCGGTCTGCAAATCATAGCTCTCCCAGCAGCGTGTAAAACACTCGTCACTTGCTCAGATGCCCAATTTTGTGAAACTTTTCACAGCCATTATGTGGAATGTTGTACTATTAACTAGACATTGAGGGATCGAACAAAGAGAAACCTGCAAAATATCATAATACAACTTGGCCAAAAGAAAAGAAAAACATTCTCATCTTAAACTCTGTAGGGCAGATCAATTGAAAGCAAGCTAGTTCGTCATCCTACGACCCCCACTAATGTCATCCTTTTCTTCCCGTAGACCAACTATATTCCATTATTTATATCCTTCCTCCCAACTGTCGCATTCATCCTTTCTTTCTTTAATACTAGAAGAAAGCAATAACCAAAATAATTCATGGCCATCATCAACAAGCACCTAAGAATTTCTTTATTGAGGACTATTAGTTTATTAAGTTGGGAATTCCAGTAAATTTGAGCCTTTAGTGTGAATTGGAGATTTTGTAAAATATATTTGAATATAAACTTTGAAAAGCATGCACATCATACAACCAAAATCAATAACCCATAACCCGAAAATGGAATTACACAATACACAAATATTAATATTCTCTAAATCCGAAAATTTAAAAAATTTGAAAAAATAAATAATTGGGATTATACCTTCCCTTGCCCGAAATTGTATGGAGATGGAGTTGATCGTGGGTGTTTGGATGGAGATATAGCTGATGGAGACGGAGATGGAGTTGCTCGTTCGTGGTTTTGACAGCCGGTGGGGGAGGTTTATTTTTTATTTCCGCCTCTGTTGGGGGTGCTGAAACAAGCAAGGAATGATGGGGAATGAGCAAGTATGCGGGGACTTTAGGGCTTTTTGAGGATGGATTTGGCAATTCGGAAATCCGTCCTCTGCTGTTGTGTCATGCCAAATCAATTATTTGCCACATCATCTCCGTCCTTGCTAAAAATGTTGGGTCCAAAAAAAACACTGCCATATTTTGTGATTTCTGCAGATTCAATGTCAGTCTAATCAATACCCCTAGGATACTCACTCCATCCCAAATTATTTGTCCACTTTGTGTTTTTGCATGTGGATTAATGTTTTATCAAATTCTATAGTGAGATATGATAAAATGTCAAACACGACCCTATTTAATTTTAGTCACAATTTAATTCTACTTTCCCTCCTCTCTATATTTTTTCTTTCCAATATTTAATGTAAGGGGTGTGATTGGAAAAATCACCATTAATGAACCATTTAATTAGAAAATAGACAAATACTTTGGGACAGATTAAATAGGAAATGTGCACCGATAATTTGGGACGGAGGGAGTATCTAATTTAAAACAAAAGAAAGAATAATTAATACATCTCAATTAAAACGGAAAAAATATATAAATACGGAATAATTGTATCTCGGTGAGTGGATAAAATTTACATTTAGATCGATAAGTACAATAAATGTAAATTAAAAGTCACAATTCATAAAATAAAAAAAAATGAACTTTTTGCTTTTACGTGTATTATACTGATTAATCTAAATATAAATATTATACTTATTCGTTAATTAAGATCAAATTACTCATAAATACGTGCTTATAGATGAATCTACAATCATATTAGCCGGAGCGGTCTTAGTGTTCATATCAGTAGCTCTCGTACTCTTTTGACCATTTTACCCACTCCCCCCATTTTCAAAACTCTCTCTCACACACACTTACACACACCAGTCCATTTTCCCTTAATATTTTAAAGCCTGCTACTACTCAGCTCCTTCTCTTTGTCTTTACTGCTTTCACACTTCACACTTCTTCAGTTTCACCATTCACGTTTGCCGATTCCTACTAAAACTTTCAAATCCACCATTTTTTAATAATTTTACCGTTCTTGTGAAATTAGAGAGTGCGAAAATTTGTGAATTTTTTAATGCGTTAAATTATCCAAGTTTTTACAGTCCCCTGGTTAGTTTCTCCGATTCGAAATTGGTCCCTTATTTTATCTTCTGAGCTATTTTAATGTATTTCCAGATTTTATACAAGAAATGTGGGTCTAATATGGTGGTTGTAAGTATAAATCTGGTTTTCCTTTGCTTAATTTTGTATTTTATTGGTTAATTTAGATGAAAACTTGTTTGGACTATTTGGGTTCTAGGGCTTTTTTTTTAGAATTTGGGGCTATTTCATTAGGAATTTCAAGTAATATAATGTGAATATTAGCTCAAACTGTTGATACTTATGATATGATTTTAGGTGTTTTTAGGGTCTTCCAAAGTAGAAATCTTTCTGATATTTCTTTTGTTTTATTTTGAATTTTTTTAATGTGGCCATGATTCTCAGAAGTTCTTGAATCTTTTGACATTACATTGGTGAAGTTTGAAGACTGAAATTATTTATCTGGTGTTAATTTGCAGATGGATCCCACTTGACTTTAGCTGCCAATTTTTTATTTTTTCCATTATTTGACCTTTTTGCATATATGAAGAAATGGAATTCGAAAAAAGAAGTTCAAAAGGAAGCTTTCTTCAGTTGTTCGATTGGAATGTTAAATCTCGCAAGAAGCTTTTCTCCAATAAATCTGAATTATCTGGTAATCTTTTTTGCATTTCATATTCTGAAGTTTCATAGTCTGATTCTATTGCCAATTATAGTCTTGTTAATAATTTGTGGTACTCTCGCTACAGAAAATTCGAAGCAAGCTATTTCACGACTTCATCAGGTGCATACTTTGTGGTTCTCTCTAAGCATTAAAGCAGATGATTTTGAACCCTGGCATTATGTTGTACATTGTTGTTGATTCTTTGTTATTCTTGTATGAAGGTGAATGAAAATAGATACACTCCGAGTACCAGAGAAAATCATGGTCCATCTGTAAATGAGGATGAGAAAGAAACAAAAGCTCCTAGTGTTGTTGCACGTCTCATGGGATTGGATTCGTTACCAACATCAAATGTTCCTGAACCCTGTTATACCCCTTACTTTGATTCTCACTCTTTCAGAGATTCTCATTATTCAAAAGGCATCTCCGGTTTTCTGAATGAAGATGAAATCGTGATCTTTGATAGCATGCGTAATAAATTAGATGGGTTTTACTAAGAATCCTGTCGATCTCATGCTGCAAAAAGTTCAGAATCTACCAATTGAGAGGTTCCAAACCGAAGTACTTCCCCCAAAATCAGCTAAGCCCATTTCGGTTACCCACCACAAGCTTTTGTCTCCTATCAAGAGTCCTGGGTTCATCCCAACAATGAATGCTGCTTATTTAATGGAGACAGCTGCAAAAATCATTGAACAGAGTCCTCGGTCAACCACTGCTCTTAAGTTTCCAACGTTTGGATCTTCTTCAGTTCCTCTCAGAATTCAGGATCTTAAAGAGAAAGTGGAATCCGCTCAGAATTCTTGCAGGATTCTTGACAGTTATCAGAAAGCCAGAGAGCCAAACCATACCAAGTTTACGAAGAGACAACCTAGCAACAAACTTCAAGGCCGAGTTGAAGCTCCAGATATGCATAGGGCCAGTGGCACACCTAGAAATGCCAGGTCTGAAGGTCTAAAGGGTAAGGCAAGACCAGTTTCACCAGCCAGTCAAGCAAAGTCCACTGTACAGAAAAGGGATACAGTGGCTTCAGCTGGTAGGATTTCTGCAAATCAGAAGGCCCGCAACGAGGTTAATCATGGTCATGGGGGTAGGAACCTACAGAAAACCCAGAAGAACACAGAAAAGAGACCTACATTGAATAAGCAGTCTGATGTACTTGGGCCAAATAACCAGAAGCAAAACTGTGCATCAAATAAAGAGAGGGATGGTTTGAGACCTTCCGTGTCCCATCAAAAGGAGAGGAAATTATCATCTGCTGTAGAAATCTCTAGGCCCACCAAGACCATGAATAGTGTTGTTATTAATACTGCTCCAACATCCAGAAAGACGAATTCATTAGCGACCGATGCTGGAAAAGAACAATCTTCATCTACAAGGAAAAGATCCTCAAAGAAACCTCAAGCGGCTGGAAATTTTATCTCCGATGAAAGCAATGCAACACTGAGCAAGGATGGAAGGTCTATAAAATGCAATTTTGAAACTGAAAGGTGTACTAAATGGGACACAGCTGACCGTAGAAATGGCATGGATGTCGTTTCATTTACATTCACTTCTCCCATTAAAAAGTCAGCTCTTGAATCCGGTGCACTTGGGCAACATCTAGAAAAGAAAAGAAGCTTGCTTTTCCCCAATTCTTGTGAAAATCAGTCTTGCTTTGGACCAGATGCTACTGGTGGTGATGCTTTAAACATGCTTTTGGAAGAAAAGCTCAAAGAATTGACAACTAGAGTTGATACATCCAATCAAGCCCTGCTTAATTCAGGGTACCGTTGTAGTTCTGATGATGTATTGAGTGAATCAGCTCCTACGATCAACTCGACGTGTGACAAGTCAGCGGAACATGACAGGAAGAAGACCCTACTTGATCTGCCTAGGGATAAGTTTGATGCTTCTTCTAGTACTGAACTCCGGCTCAAAGGAATGTGGAAGTGGCAGGTATTAACATAATCTTGCTCCTCCTTCCCTGTGGCAATATTGCTTAATGAGAATCAATGAAGTTGTGACAAGTCGCTACTCAAAATTTATCTTACAAAATGAGATAGCTTGGTGTGTTCCCGATAGGCTAAACTTATCCTTAGGTAGAGGAATGGTGATAGCTCATCCAATATTTGTTGTTATGGAATGCATAAAATCTAGATTAAGCATAAGGCACTTTAGACATCCAGAAGAAAATTCACAAATTGAAGTTGAAGTCCGCGTTAGTAGTTAGAATAGATTAAGAGAAGGCACATGAAAGTTGAAGTTGCATGAAGTGAGAAAGATTTTTTTTTTTTTTTTTCTGATGGATAGTGAGAAAACATTCTCTTTTATAGGTTTCGGTAAAAGAAAAAGATGGTTGTAACAGAACCAATTTAACTGAAATGGAAATTCCTTTCCAAATTATACAACCAACAGCACCTTGATTACTAGAATTGAGCAAATTCATTCACAAGTTCCACTACCAAGTCTTTATTATATCTCATAATTATTTATTTCCACATCGTGTGACGAGCGCTATTGTTGATATCTTGTGTTTTTTTCCTTCCTTTTAAGTTAAACAACCTGATCATCGTTATAGATGTTTTACCTGGTTGCACTGAAATTTTTTACTCACTATTCCAGGGGCCAGAGGAAGTGGAAGATCATAGTAGCATAAGCAATGGTGAATATGGACGAGCACTGAACTTCCAATACTGCGGCCCGGTCTCAAGTCTGGAACCTTCTTATTCAGAGTGTAGTTACAACTCAGTGGACAGTAGCAGAAGTATTAGCAGTAAGGGTAAGATACTTCTTTTGTATTTATGTTTTCCATTCTTTTTTGTTTCTTGTACATACTGAAAAAGATGTGACTTACTTAACATAGTCCCGGGCCTCTAACCATCGAGAATAGTACCTTTCATTTTTTTCCCCCTCCTCTTGACTGATTTAATCCTCCCACCCCACCCCCTAGAATAGAAAAGTGGAAACAGATTTCTTTCTAAACCTTTTCTTATCTACTATGTAATTTTCTCCTGATTATTTAATATGGATTAAAAGCTGTGGTTTCAGGAAGGAAGCAATGTGCATCATTTGAAGCTTTTGAAATGGCAGAGTGGAGTTCTATCAGAAATAACTCTGAAGTGAAAGCTGATTATGAATTAGCAGATTCTGCCTCTTCGACATCTCTAGAAACTAGAAGTATAACAGATATTAGTTCATCATTCAGTTCAATTGTTGTGAAGGAGTCATCACCTTGGGAGCTAGAGTATATCAGGTGTTTGCTCGTTAACACGGACTTGAGGTTTGAGGAGTTAGCATTCACGCAGGCTCACGAGATTATAGTCCCCAACCTTTTTGATCAGTTGGAGGATGAAAAACCCAATGTCGAGGAGGATCTCAAACTCGAAAGGAAGGTATTGTTCGATTATGTTGGGGAATCTATAGAACTGAAGCGCGTGCAGCTTTTTGGCAGGAGTTGGAAACATTGGTCCAAACTGGTGACTCTGACTCGACGGAAAGACTGGTTGGCAGAGGAATTGTACAGAGAAGTATCAGGCTGGGACAAGCATGGAAGACTTGATGGTGGATGAACTTGTAGACAAAGACATGAGTACTCAATTAGGGAAATGGGTTGATTTTGAAATTGAAGAATTTGAAGAAGGTGCAGAAATTGAGAAGGTAATATTGACTGATCTTGTCAATGAATTAGTTGATGAATTTTTCTTGTCCTGAAGGTTTTTAAATAAGGATACACTAATTTATATCCAATTAGAACTTGTAGATATGGTTCTTTTTATGATCATGAAAATTTTCAGAGTTTAGGTTTCTATTGACTATTGTTGGGCAAAAAAGCTTATGTGCCAAAATATTTAATGGCTATTTTTATAGTCTCATTTACTTATTCCTGTGTAGGCATAAACATTTGTTGCTCCAAGACGTTGCTTGCATTTTTTTTTTTACCCCAAGTGAGGAAAGAAAGTAAAAATGAAATCGACATGTATTTAGACTGGGTCTGATTTTGAATTTCAGATTGAGACCTAAACTTTATTTGGATTGAGTTTAGTTATAAAATCTCAAATATATGTCATCTAGAATCTGATTTTAGTTTGAGATTAGTCCGAGAATAAAATAAAAAATCTCAAACTAGACACAAGTCAATCGAAATAGAACTAATATGTCAGCACAGTTTCAGGTCTAACGAATTATTATTAGTATCATACTGATACATTATTAACTTTTAAATTAAATTATTGGTCCATTTTATTTATTTATTGGGGGAGAGAGACTTACCCATTACAATAATAAGTTATCCTTAAATAGCTAAAGACTGTGTTTATGCGATGCTAACAAAAAAAAATGTGTTGGAACATAAAATAAAGTACTACTACTAGTGTGCATGAAAAGAAATAGTGGGGCGGCACCATAGAGGAACAGAGTAGAAGAGAGGGAACGTGCCACCCTTAAACTAAGGAAAATTAATATGGACCGGGTCTATGTGGATCATACGGTTCAAATTTGACTACATCCTTGCAGAATGAGGAGAGAGAAGGAAATGCAGTGATGTGATCAAATCTGGACTGCATGATCCAGTGAACCCGATCCATATAAAAAATGTTCATAAACTAATTGCAGGCATGTTTGTGGTCCATTGTATTTAGTAACATCTGTATTCGTGTCTATTTTCCCATCTCCAAGATGGATCCCTACTCTTCCTTCTATCTTCACTTTTTTTATTCTCTTTAATTTTTTTTCTGGTAAATAATCCCCCTTTTTTTTTAAATTCTTTTCATGATAATGAATTACACACTATTTGCAATTACATTAATCTCAAGGTTGTGATACTTTTGGATCCCTCTTTTGTGTAATTAAGGTTTAATATTTTTTTTGGCTAAGTAAGATTTAGGATTGTATTTGTGATCGGTATTAGTTGCTTTTAAAATATTTCATACTCGCAATATTATTATAACAGTTAAGTTAAAATCAATTGACAAATAATAGATTCATAATTATCTACTCATACAATATATAATACAAGATTATTAATTTTCAGGATTGGGGACTTCGTAGTTCGTACAACACTATTATTCGTTTTGTCTTAATTTATCTATCTACTTTATGTTTTGTAAGAGAATTAATGTTTCGTCAAATTTAATAGTGGGATATGGTAAAATATCAAACATGATCTTATTTAATTTTACTCTCAATTTAATTTTATCTTCTATTTTTTCTATATTTTTCTCTCTCCAACATTTAAGTAAATCTCTTCCCACCCAGGATGAGAAAGGAATCGTCTTTCCATTCCATTGTTTGGAAGGTGAAGTCGGAATGGAATGATAATTCATTTACAGTGTTTGGCAAAAGTGTTAATGTCAGAATGAAATAATATTTTACATTATATGACATAAATGTTCCTACTATTATATGTTGGCAATAAGTACAAATTAAATCTTACACATATAACCCCTAGAGTAAAATTCACATTAAACTCCATAAACACAAAAAAAGACTTCTTCTGAAAAGGACTTTCCTCAATTTTTTTAGAGGAAAGACCTTTCCCACTTCTTCCTGGAATGTGTTTTCTCATGAAATGGTCATTACCACTTCAAATTGCCCAACCAAACGCCGGAATGAAAAGCGAAGTGGGAAAGACCTTTCATTCCTTTTCATTTTCGCGTACCAAACACGCACTTACAACGCGTTTGGTACGCCGGAATGGAATCCTTTTCCACCCAGAATGACTTTCCACCCTGAATAGTTTTTGCAATCCTCTTTCCATTCCTTTGATTTGAAGACAAAGTCAGAATGCAATGAGGATTCCTTTCACGTGTTTGAAAAAAAAATATTATTTAATGTTTGAATGGAATGTGATTCAATATAATATGACTTAAATGCCATTTAACATATGTTGACGAGAAAGCTAATTAATTGCATAATGTATAAATTTTTACTTCAAAAAAAATCATATTTGTACACGGTAGCAGATTCAGTGGGGATGACTATCCCCAACATTTACAAACATGACGATTTTATTATAAGAATATTTTACTTTTTGTAAGATTTCCTTATAAACATTGTTTAAAAAAATCAATAAAAATTTGCCTCTGTAAAGAATTTTTTTTTGGCTCCGCCACTGTTTTACACTAAAGCGCATCAAACATACATTTCAATATTCAAATATAATTAATATATAAATTTGAATATAATAGAAAATTAACTATATTTCATGTTAAATTAAATGAAAAAAGTAACAAAATAAATAAAAATATTTATGTAATTATCGTATATAAAGTTTTATCAAAATAATAATAAAAATTGGAGAAAATGAACAGGTTGTTGTCTAATTTGAACACTATAATAATTAAATAAAGGGTATAATGATAACTTTCCATTAATTGGGGATTCCAACTTCTCCTGCAAAAGCCATTCCATAGGTTTGGAGTGGAATGATCATTCCTACTTCTTCCTGGAATGAGTATTCCTGTGGAAATACTATTTCCACTTTAAATTGGCCAACCAAACGCTGGAATGGAAAGAGAAGCTGGAAAGACCATTCCAACGTACCAAATACGCTCTTAATGCAATGGGTAGAATTATAAAAATTGTAATTAATAAATCATTTATTTAAAAAATGAACATATAATTTAGGATATATTAAAAATGAAATGTGGATAGATAATTAATGGCGAAAGAGTATAGAAAATGAAAAACATAGAAAGATATTTTGCATTTTTCCTTAAACACATAGACTTTGGAAGCAAAGACACGAGACATATAATTCCTCACGCATGCTATGTGTTAGGTCAACCTGAATGAGTTGTGAGGAGGTTCTTTTGTGGAGGGGCAGATGTTCCCAAAAATTGATGACATAGATAAAAGAAATAAATAATCAATATTAATAGCATTGACAAACTTTAAAGATATTTATTTGGATTCTCATTTCAATCTCAATTTAAAAAAAAATCACTTTAAATTATATATTTTTCTTAAATAATTAACTTTTACGAAAGGGAAGAGAAAATATCTCAAATAAATATTTCAAGATTTAATTGAGAAGTGCAACTCATGTTATGGACTATGAATCTTCCAATACATATTATAATATATCAATAATATTATTATATACGAAATAACGTAATTAATTTAAATTTATAAATTCACTCTACACGAATAAAAAATAAAGAACTCACATTTCAATTACTCATAAAAATAAAAATAAAAAAGAGATGGAGAGAGTGAAGGAAAACCAATGGTGGATATTGAGTAATACTAGTAAAATAAAGAGTCTGACAGCATTCTATATACAACAATAATAAAATAATACATTAAGTTCTGAATAATTAAGGTATGAACGAAAATAGACAAAATACAGATTTAACATTTGAAAATAAATGTAAAAAAAGTGACTCGTCCTAGAAGGGTGGTCTATGCCAATAAATATCCTCAATTCTTCTCTTCTTTTCTCTTCATTCTCATTAACTCACCATTATCACACTGAAGTCCGCAAGGGCAGCCCAATTAGTTATGAGGTGCTAGCTTGTGCACATTAACGCATGATCAAATTTTGTCAATCGTAATGTGAAAAATTTAAACCCTTCAATTAATGTGTGGTGGCTTCTTGTGAGGGGTTAAGACAAGTCTCCACACTTGGTTGGACCGTTGGGTCACAATAATTTATCTCCTTTAAATTTTCTATCGAACTGGATAGTAAGAATCCTTTGAACGTGGGTAACTCCTTTTTTGTGCCCCACCATTATCACGCTGCAAGATACTAAAGAAAATCGTGCGCAGCACTCATCTAAAACACGCTTTTACCTCCGTAAAAAGACTTGAAACGCTTTTACTTCAAGGTAAGGGGCTGAATAAATGAACCATATATTTTTCTGTTTTCCTTGTCTTAGTGCAATGTGCGGAGGTTTCTAATCAAAATTCAATTGCGGTGTTGGTAAATTAACATGTCATACATAATGCTATTGAGAAAGGCACAAGGAAATAATCTTGGAGAAGAGTAAAGTTAGGATGTTGATTCATGTTTTCTTTTACATATTTTAATTTATTATCAGTCGTTAAATGAATTTCATTCAACAATTAGGTTTAAATAGTGGCTAAAATTTATTTCAGCACCACAATATGTAGCTATTCTTAATCATTGGATATAAAAAGAAAATTAACGGTTGAAACAGGTATCAACACCATACCCGAGAGCTAGATAATAAAATGTAATTTGCATATGATGAAAACATGCATTTCTGTTAACATTGTACAAATAGATCTCAAATCATTCAATTAATTGTATATGATGAAAATATGCATTTCTATTAGCATTATATAGACCGATCTCGAATAATCCAATCACTAAATTATATTACTAAAATTATAATTGTTCTGAATAAATTGTTTCTCAATAAACACTATTTTACAACAAATATAATCTTAAAAAACGCATTTACCAAGAGTGATTGAATGCTCTCAACTAGGTTTTCCTCCTAAGAGGTCTACTTCCGCCTCCGGCGAGTCTCCGACTTTGTCGGTCATCTACCTAGATTTCTAGGTTATTTCTCCCGCTGTCACGACGCGGGTCTTCTAGCCGGATGATGAAACCTACCATCGGCCGGACTTTTGATGGAGAATTAAAGTCATTGTTCATCACAGTATTGGGCTCCTTCACCAATTATATGGTGTTGGATGTATGTAATGCCACTTATACGACAACGGTTCACCAATTGGGTACAGTCGGAAAGGAAATCCCGATGTGGTATGCCGCCTTGTTGGATTGCCTGGCTCGTCTCAACGATGAGATCCAACAAATCAGAGCCGCCCAGATTAGCGGCGAGGGAGATGGGTCCTCTGTCAAGACAAATCGGACTCCTAATGAGAGGAATGGTGTGGTGGTGGTCGGAGGTCAAATAATTCAATTGGAGTCGAGAGAGGAGGTGGTGGGAGTGTTGCTGGAGGAGACGGTGGGCACGCCACCGGAGAAGATGAAGGCATTTTTTGGTTGTGGCTTACCGGCGAGGGGCCGGTGGTTTGCAGAGATAAATGTTAGGGTGGGGTGGGCTGCATAGGGTGGGATTGGGGTGGGCTGGTTTACTGATGGTGGGATTAGGGTGGGTCGGGTCGAAGACCCGTTGTTGGGCCAGATTAAAAGTCTTCGGGCCAGATGGATGGGCATGAATGTGGGTCTTCCGCGAATGGGCCAAATCGGCTGCTATCGGACCATCCTGTTGTGTCAAGTTTGTTGTTCTGTGGGCCTGATCCGATATAAGATATCTCATGGGCCATTTGGATTTTCTTCACCTATGCTGTTTTGGGTCTTTTTGGTTAGGATGTTTGAAGCCGTGACACTGCCTTTGAATGCATATAGGGACCCATGTGAAAACTCCCCAATTTTGAAGCTACAAATTAACGACAATGACGATGCGGAGGTCGCTGGTCGGCCCCGCCTAGACTCATGACTGCATCTAACCCGAATCGTTCTGACTTAACAATTTCCTGACAATCCATGTTTTAATACTGCTTCAAAACTGACTCACATTTCAAGTAGCGTTTTTCATTTCATAATAAAGTCGTTTGTCGACTTCATGATCAATATCATGGTAGTATTAGTTTTTATTTCATTTTTTAAATTAGGATGTATTTCAATTTTTTATGTAAGCAAACAATTAGAGCGACCGTCTCAGATTTTGAGAAGCATTCCTCAAGGTAGAGATTCATTGCAACATGGTTTCGTTTGAAGGATCGGGAGCGGACGTTCGTTTCGTATCTGGTGTGGTCGCTGGCTAACTGCCAATGCATTTTTCAGCTGATCCCCCTCCTAATTTTATGTGTTTTGAAAGTTTGCAAATAAGAACTCTGACAATTGTGGAAGGCCTCTGGTTTGTACGTGACCTCGGGCTTGCTATTGTTTTTTTTGGTAGTCGTGTTTAGTTATACGGTCATAGAATTTTGTACTATAGAGCACTTGTTCTCTAGCTTGTTTTATGACTGCGAGTCTTGTAATCTTCTGGCTCATTGGTTAGCTAGAATTTTTCTGAGGCTTAATGCCTCTTTTCAAAGGGCAGGGGATCCATTGAAATTTCGCCTCCCTTATGTAGTTCATAATATCTATTAGAGAGAATATGCATAGTTGGACTTTAACAATTTTTTCTTTTCTCTTTTTAGACATAAACTTTATTTTTGTACATTATTAGACTTGATCTTTTTACTGTCATTCAAAAATGGAAAAAAAATGAAAATCCGGCAAAAATGTGGTCGTTGAGTAAAACATTGTCGTTTGACTGAGGGGCACAATAGTCAAATTACAAAAATAGAGTGAATAGCTATAGTTGGACTTTAACAATTTCTACTTTTCTTTTTTTAGACATAAACAATTTTTTTTGTACGTTATTAGACTTTATCTTTTTACGGACATTCAGAAATAAAAAAAATGAAAATTCGGCCAAAATATGGCCGTTGAGTAAAACGGTGTCGTTTGACTGAAGGGCACAATAGGCAAAAAATAAAACTGACCGCTTTGCAAACCCGACCCGACCCATTTTCCCAATCTCTCCCTCCCCGCGCGCTCTAAACACCACCATCCTCCTCCTTCCAGCAGAACATCATCATCCTACTATAATCCTCCTCCATAATTATAATCCAAAAGCAAAGGTCTAAAACAGAAGCAAGAAATAAAAACTCATTTCGAACCTCATTCCAGAACACCAATGATTCCGCTGCAATCCGATGATTTTGATTCTGATGATGATATTGGGTGATTGGATTTAGACAAAAATGAGAGTGAAAAAACCAATTCCTTTGCCAAAACCTTAACACAATCCGACGCCAATAATGGCGGCGGATTCTTTGTTCCTCGTTACTGTGCTGAGACTATATTTCCTAGGCTAGATTATTCGACTGAACCGCCGGTACAGACTATTCTCGCCGACATCTTCTCACTACCGGTTGGAGTAATTTTGTGAACCAGAAAAAGCTTGTTGTCGGCGACTCCATTGTGTTCTTGAGGGCCGACAATGGGGAGGATCGGGTTTGCAAAGCGAGTCGATTTTATTTTTTTTTTCATTTCTGAATGCCCGTAAAAAGATAAAGTATAATAATGTACAAAAAACTTATTTATGTCTAAAAAGAGAAAAGTGGAAATTGTTAAAGTCCAACTATGGATATTCACTCTATTTTTGTAATTTGACTATTGTGCCCCTAGTCAAACGACACCGTTTTACTCAACGGCCACATTTTGGCGAATTTTCATTTTTTTTTGTTTCTGAATGCCCGTAAAAAGATAAGGTCTAATAATGTACAAAAAAATTGTTTATGTCTAAAAAAAGAAAAGCAAAAAATTGTTAAGGTCCAACATTGACTATTCACCCTATCTATTAATGATATTATTTTTCCTTTTTTAAAAAAAAATAACAAATATAATCTTAACTGTCTAGTTAAACGAAATATCAAGTCACGATCTATCTCACAATACTGTCTGCACCATAACTGCTAAAAAAAAATAATGTACCAAAAAAAAACAAGAATAATGTGAAATCCGAAAAGACAGCGGTGGCACTAACGATATAAATCCCAAAATTGAAGGTCAATTTCATAAATATCAACTGTACTTCCCATGCTCCCCCCTCCACATTATTTTTTTGGTAGAAATCTTCGATTCTGTTTGGTGTCTAATTTTTGGCAAAAAATACTTTGTACCTGTATTTTTTTTTTTTTGTCTTTAACCAATTACAATTTACCATGTGTGTATAATTAAAAAAAATATTTATATAATAAATTCTGATTGATTAGGGAAAGAATTGGGAATAGAAATGAGATAGAGAATTTTTACTCCTAATTTTTTAACACACTAATAAAAAAGTGACATATTTTTTTTAATTAAAAAATTATAATTTTCCAAAATAGCGAAATCTTATGTAAAAAATATGGAAAATTCCGATATGGACTAGCAGGCGAGTAGCCATAGGTAGAGCCCTCGATTCACTAGCCAAAGCAATCTGCCACGTCGCTCTCCAAAAATTTCTTCGATCACGAGTTAAAATACTAAAAAGATTGTTCGATATGGGACACAGTTAAAAGTAAAAAAATTGTCTCTCTCCTCATTTTATAGTGATGTGACAAATTTGTACAATTTTTTTTACTTTTAATCGTATCCATATCGTAACAATCTTTTTAGTATTTTAACCGTATTTTTTTTTGGAGTGAGCAGCGTGGCGAGTTATTTGGCCAGTGACTGCAGGCCTCTACCATACGCTCAGTCCCATACTCAATTATTCAAAAAATATCTATTCGTGAAAAAAAAAAAAGAACGGAACAAGTAATGGACTGGCGATTTTTTGCCCCCACATTATTTTTGCGCACTTAACCACCATGTCCATTCTCTTCCTCATTCCCCCATAACAAAAAAAAACCATATCACAGAAATTATGGTACAACCACCAGAGCTCGAAACCACCACCGCCACAACCATGTTTTCAGATGACATTGATAATGAAAGCACTTGTTCTACACCATATGTAAGTGCACCATCTAGCCCTGGCCGTGGTGGTCCTCCTCCTCCACCGCCCATTAGTGGCTTCTATTACAGTGCTCCGGCTAGTCCTATGCACTTTATTCTCTCCACTGCCGCCTCAAAAACCATGAATTGTTTAACAGCTGAAGTTTCTCCAGCTTCTTCCACTACTTGCTCTTTTGAGTTTGATTTTTCAACTAGACTAGCTGCAACGACGAATAATAATAATAATGGAACAGCTTCAGTTCCCGGATCTATGAGCTCCGCCGATGAGCTTTTCTTGAACGGTCAGATCCGTCCTATGAAACTCTCAACTCATCTCCAACGTCCTCAAGTTTTAGCTCCTTTGCTTGATTTGGAAGAAGAGGAGCCTGATGATAATCAA
The DNA here is from genome assembly GCA_026122235.1 of Vinca minor. Lineage (NCBI taxonomy): Eukaryota > Viridiplantae > Streptophyta > Magnoliopsida > Gentianales > Apocynaceae > Vinca > Vinca minor. The sequence continues at coordinate 1,275,151 of JAOCZM010000100.1, read as the reverse complement.
GTCTCCGTTAGAGGAAGAAGGCCGGATTCGAAGCTTCTAGATAGATCTTTGAGGAGAAGGACTAGATCTATGTCTCCCCTTAGGAATTTGTCGTTTGAATGGGGTGATGAAGAAGTTAATAACAAAAGTCATGAAGAGAATGTGAATGTTAATGGTACTAATGATGATGAGGAGGAGGAGGAGGAGGAAATGGTTGAAACAACAAGGGCATGTGAAAGTGGGGCTTCTTCAAGATCTTCATCGGTTGGAAGAAGTTCTAAAAGATGGGTTTTCTTGAAAGAGTTTCTTTATAGAAGCAAAAGTGAAGGAAGAAACAATGGTAATAAATTTTGGGGTTCTTTATCATTTTCACCTGTTAAAGACAAAATCAAAATCTCTGCTACCTCTGAATCTATTGGTGTTTCAATATCAAAGGGGAAACAGAGTGGTGGTGGTGGTGGTGGTAAGGAGGTGAAGAAGAAGAGAGCGCTAAATGGAGTGGGGAAGAGAAGAGTGCCGCCGTCGCCTCATGAATTGCATTACACGGCGAACAGAGCTCAGGCGGAAGAGATGAGGAAGAAGACATTCTTACCATATAGACAAGGGCTGCTTGGTTGTTTGGGGTTCAGTTCTAAGAGTTACGGAGCCATTAATGGTTTTGCTAGAGCTTTGAACCCTGTTTCTTCGAGGTAACAAATATTTTTAATAAAAAAATGTAAATCTATGATCATTAGTTATAGTTATGATGATCTTGGATTCAAGAATCTTTTCAAAGTACTCGGTGGAATGTGTATAGACAAATTTATTTGGTAATTTTTCTCTGTTTTTTTTTGGTTGATCTGCTAATGATGATGTATGTAGTTATTATTGAATCAAAACACTCTTTAGATTGAAAAGAGAAGTTTTTGCTTAATGATGATGATGATGATGGGATTTTTAGTATTTTGTCAATCTGGAAAATTTCTGCCATTTTCTCAGTGATTTTAGATCTGCAAAATCTGTTCTTTGTTTGTACTAAAAAATGAAAGAAATTATGCAAAAAGATCTGAACTTTTACTGCCCTCTTTGCCTTTTTTTTTTATCATTTAGAACTGCAAATCAGCAAAGCAGGGATTATCAAAGTAGAATACTGTGTGATCTTCACAGTTATTCTGGTTTTATGCCTTTCTCTGTGTTTCTATGCTTCTAAAAGATTCCAAGAATTTATTAATATTAATAATTACTCTCACCGTCCAAACTAATTGTCCGTATTTCTTTTTTTTCTCTAAATTAATTGTTTATTCTTTAAATAAAATATATATTAATGATATTTTTTCAATTTTATTATTCTTCCAACTACTCTTTGAATGCTGTTAATTAATTTAAATCATCACTTTGCAATGCATATATTTAAGAGGTAGTTGGATATTGTGTGAGAGGGAAGGGAGAGAAAGATATAAATTTTAAATGAGATTAAAAAAATTAATGAAGGGTATTTTAGATTTTTATTTATATTTTACCATCAAAATCACCAAATTCTTAATACTCATACATTTGTTAAAGTGGATAGATAATTTAGTAGTGAGTATAATGTGTACTTAGTTGGATAAATGAAAATTTCTTTAAGGCTTAACTTCTCCCAACCCAAATCTCAAATTTATCAGTGTAATAATAATGATAAAGAGATCAGCTTTGATTTTGTCCTCCCAAAATGAGAAATTCTGCTAAAGCAGAGTCATAAGTTATTAGTTCTGTAACATATTTGTTCTCCAAATAAAGAGGTGGACGCGTGCGCGGATCGTCTACAAAAACTGGAGCACACTTGCCATCTACTGATTTCATTATGTTTCAATCTTCACCCCCTTTTGTTAGCCAACTAGTGGCGGGGAATGCCCATGGGGCTTATTTTGAGAGATTGGTCTGTAATGATACTAACAGTAACTTTGGCATTGTTTTTTGATTATATATTATATGCACTTGTTTCGTACCAAAAAAAAAGAGGTGGATTTCCACGAAGGCTCTAGTGTGGAATGGAGAAATGTTTTGTATGTGCAAAATGAATTCTCATTCGTTTAATTAAAATTTTGACGGCTAAAATTTATTTTTAAAAAATTATTTTTTAAAAACACATGTTCTCCAAACACGTGTTTAAGTAAAAAAAATATGTATTTTTAAAAAAAAATATTTTGCACATATTAAAAAAATTATTCCGCATACAAACCAGACTGGTGGATTTCGGCCCTACCATCCCAAATTATCAATCAAATGCAAAATAAGTATGAGTATCTAATTTGTAATTGATGCTTTCTCAAAAAGGATAACGTTGAGTTCTAACATTCTCTCTTCAACCCTTCCAAAATACCAAAGAAAATAATGTCAAACAATGTTCGTTATACTTGCAATCTTTCAGGTTTAAAGTAAGTAAGTTTAAGACATCTTACAAGTTACTACCTCCATCCCCAAATAATGTTAATATTTGGAGTATCAATAAAAATTTAATGAACTTTTATTATTTTTACCCTCATTTTACTTTTCTTTTAACTACAATTTCAATTTCCAAGAAAAAGTTAATAAGGATATATTAGTCTTTTAGCATTAACTTTTATTGTTTTTAGAAACATCTTAATCTATGTGAAAAATTCAAATGTTAATCTTATTTTGAGATGAAGGGAGTATTTATGTTGTAGATTTATAAAATTTTCTGTCAGCAAACCACAATGTCTATTAAATTTCAATCGGATTAATCGGTCAATTATCTAGTAATTATCCTGTTACCGGTCAATTATCTAGTAATTATCCTGTTACCGGTCAATTATCTAGTAATTATCCTGTTGGTGGTAAGATATGGATACCCAGTAATGTTCTGGGCCCTTTCTTGAGGTTCCACCTTTTTTCTAGGCGATTCTTAAGATCGTTGATAAGCCCATGTTCTTCTGAATCGCTGTCTATGAAAGAGGTTGAAACCAAGTGCTTAACTCTGAGGTTCGAAAATGGCGATGAAGATGTTGGAGAGAAGACTATCTTTTGTTAACCTTATTTTGAGATGAAGGGAGTATTTATGTTGTAGATTTATAAAATTTTATGTCAGCAAACCACAATGTCTATTAAATTTTAATCGGATTAATCGGTCAATTATCTAGTAATTATCCTGTTGGTGGTAAGATATGGATACCCAGTAATGTTCTAGGCCCTTCCTCTAATTTCCACCTCTTTTCTAGGCTATTCTTAAGATCGTTGATAAGCCATGTTCTTCTGAATCGCTGTTTATGAAAGAGGTTGAAACCAAGTGCTTACCTCTGAGGTTCAAAAATGGCGATGAAGATGTTGGAGAGAAGACTATCTTTTGTTTGTTTGTTAAATTAGTAGTTTTAGTTGCTTCCCACCTCCTGGGGTGTGTGTTTTTATCCGTTACTTTGTGTAACTTTATTTTTCTATCTTATTTGTCTTTCTTCCTTTCTCAAATCTTCTCTTTTGTTGTATCAGAGAAAGAGTTTGAGAACTTTTCAGGTTGTAATGGCCCCGGCCATTTTATTATTAATGAATAATCCTTTATTCATCAAAAAAAAATCCTGTTACCGGTCACTAAAAAAGCAAAACAAAATAATACTATCCATGAATAGCAAGTTAAGATTTGCAATAATTTGGTTCAGAGCATGTAATCCCCGGCCTATTTTCTCAGAAAAAGTATTATGTCTTGAATTTTTTGTCCACCTTCTGTCATACTAATAAATGATTGTCATATTTTTAATTTTTACTTTTTCCTTTGTGTTCTACCATTTCTAATTGATTATAAATATTTTTAATAAAATAAATTGAAACATTACAATATAAGTAAAATTTGCATTTCTCCACGTTTAAACAATTAGTGATAGTAAAAAGAGCTACGAGCACGGATGTGTAACACTAACTTTCTTGATATCCCTGTGAGCAGAAACCTAACCGGGGGGAATGTTTTAGCTAGTGATCTTGCTTCAATGGCGGCCATGTTAGATCATGAAGCAATTATTTCAGCCACATGGATAATTCAGAAGAAGAAGGCTAGGTGGGGTAGTGGGGTAGGGGTTGGCTTGTTTCTTAGGTAGTATGTACAACCCTGAATAGGCCCTCCCCTCACAAAACAATGTGTCTGATTGGATTGAATTTAGTCTGATTTAGACTCAAATTAATTTTAAATTAAATTTAAAAATGAAACATGAAGTATTAAAACACGTAAATTTTAGTTTGAGTTTGAAAATGAGATTAAAATCTTAAACTCAATCTAATTACACCAATATGTCAAGGGCTTATAGCTGTTTTTGGCTGTATCTTCTAAAGCCAGCCCCAACACTAGTAAACCACTTGTAATTGTGTTGGGACATTTGCACCCCCACAAATGGTACACAATAATTATAATTTGGCTTGATGTAAAATGTCTAAAATGTTCTTAAGATATTGTTTTTTTTTAACAGTTGTTTTTTTAACGAAAAAAATGGATATTATTAATGAATATCAGAAAAATGTGTAGTAGTAGAAAATTCAAAGGATCTTCAAACTATTGAGACGAGGTCTTAGACCTTATAGCATATTTAACAGTTGTTCTTAATATATAAATATTGGTTATTTCGGTAGGATAAAATAAATTATGTTATATTTGTGAAATTTTACTAGTGAGTTGAATCGATTTCAAATTACCGTACAATTGCACCAAAGTGTCTAAATCTAGTCCCTTATCACTAGGGGTGTCAATCGAGTTATTTAAGTTAAGGTTAATCGAGTTATGTAAGCTAAGGTTAGCATAACTCACGCTCAACTCATATAAAAATTGAAAAGCTCAGCTCACGTTCAGCCCGGAAAAGTTCCTAAACCTTGAGCTCACGCTCAGCTCACATTTTAACATGAGCTCGAGCTTAACTCACGAGCCTCACAAGCTAATTTATATTAGCGAAAAAATGAAAATCATGTCTAAAAAATAGTATAATACAATGAGCCTTAAAACTAAATTTTGACAAGAATACAAATATACATAATACAATGATACTTAATTTTTGAAGCAAAATAAACTAATAAAAAGATAACTGATGAGAAATCTTGAATTTTAAGGTCAAGATTCGACACAAAAGGTTGAAACTCGGATTAGTTTCCAAGGGGGAATATAATTAAACCGTGGGTGTTGACTATTGAGTTGAGCAACATATTATAATTATAATTTATATGTCTTCTTTTTTTCAATTATTATTATTATATATAATATTTTAATTATATTAATCTTATTCGGGTTCGAGCTTTTTTCGGGCTGAGCATGGTCAATCTCAAGCTGCTCAGCTCACATAAAAAGTGAGCTTGATCACATTTTTTCGAAGACACCCCTACTTATCACTTTGTCGATTCTAACTATATTACTCCTTCCTATTCTAACGGGTTCATATTAATTATATCATCACATAATTTCTCAATTAGAAATTCAAGACATTATGTTTCAAACAATTCTCAATTAGATCCTTAATTTATAAATTACAAAAAAGATATTTAATCGAATGGTTATTACTAAAACAAACATTTTAATTGAATTTTAAATTAAAACTCAATATTTTTTGTAAGGGAGTTTTAAAACTCATGAATATCGGAGTCTTACCTTGAATCGCACTGTTGCTTCACTTACCAAAAAGAAGTAAAAACACACTTTTTTCTTAATTCAACATCTCTCAAGATATACACGAGTTTTATGTACACTTTCAATCTTTGACTATAATTTAGTTGGGAGATCTGTCTACAAATATTGTTATGATAGGATTGCCTCTTTACTCACAAAATTAGCGTTTAATTCCTGCCAAACACACAGAATTAAATTCCTTGTATTGTAGTTTTATACATGCAAACTTTTAATTTACATTCTCCATTAACTAGAAACGGAGAGGTGGGCCCTAAATCACATCTAAAACAGGCAAAAAATCCTCTGTCCCCATTCATGTATGTCCCCGTGTCCCCAACCAATCACAATTCACCATGTGTATATATAATTGAAATAAATATTTATATAGTAAATTCTGATTGGTTAGGAACACGGGGACAGAAGATTTTCACCCTCTAAAACAACTAAGAGTTATGAAATGGAAACCAATCCAAATATGCCATTAGTATGGAGTTGATATAACATGGTCATTGTGTCTCCGGAAAGGTTGTACATAGGACTTTTGATGATGGAGACACTGGATTATGTTGTTCATCCAATTTCTAGTGAAGTGTTTGATTTTCTTGTATGCTTTTTCCTTCTTTATTATTTTCTTTTTGTCATTTTTTCACTCATTTTAAATCTCCATCATCATTTCAATTCAAAAGTTTGGAACCATTCTTACTTATAAATGGCAACAAGCCATTGAAGCCTCACATCATTCAGCATAATCAACAAAATGCTGCTACAAAGATAGAGAGATAGTATTATAATGTCTCAAATTATGACCATTAACCATTAATCCCTTGTCGGCTAGACATAACATGATCTAAGGGGGTCATGCAGTTCCCCCATGCCCAATGATTCACAATCACTTATTAATATTTATCGTAATAATCTAGCAAAAGTATATCAAAATGTCGGCAAGTTAATAATCTAGCAAGACCAAGAGTAGTAGTTTAAACATTATGATAATTTACATTTACTTATTGAGTGTTTATATTCTTACTCTATATACTTCAATTTAAATGACCTAGTTCCTTTTTAGTGTGTATCAAATTAAATGTCCTAATTTTATAAAAATTATACATTTATTATTTTTTTTCCAACATTATCATTATATCTGAATCAGCTTCATTAACAGAGAGAACATCATGTGGCAGTTCATATCACTAAAGTATGAACCCATTCCGTCAGTGCATTGTAGTCTTCTAAATTATAAGTTAGGTGTTCGAACACTATTAGTTTATTACTTAAATAACAATAATAATCAACCCTATTATAATATATGTTTTTTTTTGTGGTACTACGTTATAATATATCAGAATATATATATATATCTCTCTCAAAATTTTCCCATTATGACCATGTCATTTCTCTTGTAACAACTTGGAGCAAAAGTGTGCTAACTAACTTAATTACGGAATCAAATAGAAGAAAAAGACAAGCTAGCAGCCCCTGTTATTACAAAGATAGTGTTGGATAGAAAATTCAGTTATAGATACCAAATATGCCTCTGACAAATTTTGTGATTTATAGTTATACTTCAATATTCAAGATAAAGAATTAATAGAGTATTTCTCTTTTCATTATGTGACTACATAATGAATCACAAACAACCAAGGTCCACAACAAAACTATAGGTGTTGGAATCACATTTGAATACCTTAGTAATTGTCTGAATATGATAAGTTTTTTAGACTCATTATAATTCCTTTCCTCCTCATGCATCTTGCTATCTTCAACATGAGACTCTCTCTTTTATTCTTAAAAAAACATCTGACGTCTTGGTCTTGGATAGTAGATAGTAGAAAATAGATGGGATATGGTGAATACACCGTTCACTATTTGTCCATTTGTGTTATTTGGATCCAGTATTCACATGAGGGGGCAAGCAAGTCCGGTGCTTCAGCAGCTACAAAAGAACCTAATCCATGTGACATTTCAGTTGCAACTCTTTAACCTTTGCCATTGTAATTTTGTTTTTTATTGCATGAAGGAAATGGGTTGCAAAGTGGTTTTGTATTATAATATTTGAAGAAAATGGCACCTATTTTAAATTTAAAAATAATTTGTCCCCTTGCTTATTATAGCAGATAACCGTTTTTAACATATACCATGTACCATCAAAAGAAGAAAGATATAAATCAAACTTGCAAAATGGTATGCATATGTTGATCAGCTTGTCCTAAGTGGCTCTATGCGTTATGAACAACTTGTTTTTAGCTTTTGAGCTCTCTTTTCTCAAACTTTTCAAAGAAACCTGGAGAAAGATTTGAATACGAAAATGCAGTTCATATACTAAGTAGAAATTGAGCTGTAAAACAGTCAACAAATTGCTAGGGTAGAATTTGAGCTATAAAACAGTTAACAATATGGCAAAGACAACCTTACTGTGTTCTGATAGACAACCTTACTGAGAGAGAGAGAGACGATATGGCAAAAACATGCTCCCGAAGTAACAAAATGGTACAATCTCCCCAAAGAGTGCTGGGAAATCTGTATAACCAGCCTCCAGAGCTAACAGTGGCGTGTACCCATAAAAACGCAGTGTCAGATTATACTTCTCTTTGCAATCAAGCAAATGTAGATAAGATATTCTTCTTCAAAACGAACTCATCAGCCTTTGCTGGACTTACGGACTGCAACAAGTAGAGTAAGAGGTCGGATTCCCGTTAGAGATGTTTTTACAGACTAGGAATGATCATGGAAACATGATTCTGAAAATTCCCAATCAATTTATAATTCTAAGAGGCATCAAGGTAATTCCTACTGAAGGCATGGTAGAGATGACATATTGCATTGTTCAGAGGATTAGAGAGTTGCTTTATAAAAAGCGTTGAATATTTTTGTTAAGAACAATAATGAAGCATACCTTAGCAAGCATGCGTTCTAGCCGCTGAATTTCGTTCTTGGCATAATCTGTACCTTTGTCCAAGCAACTCTTGGCAGCTTTCACGTAGATTTTCCCATATCTGAACATGAAAATTTATAAGAAAAGAAATAAGTTATCTATGGGCTTAAACGGTCTAGTTCTCAGTAAACTCTATCCAGAAACTAGGGTCATTGATTACTCAATTCAACTGTTTTTTCCAATTTTTCTACTACGGTGCTCACTTTTTCCCTCACAAAAAGTCAACTGTATATATCACTTTTTCCCTCACAAAAAGTCAACTGTATATATCTTTCAAGTTGAGTTTCAATCCAAGCACGCCCTTATTATCAGTATCACAACAAATAACAAAACCATGCTGTTTAAGTGTAGGAAACTTCACAAAACAAGAACTTGATTAGATATATGCAGAGGAGGCCACGTGAAAGTCCATGTGTATGTCTTAATTTGAAAAATTGATAATAGAAAGTTCAAGTTTTGAAAGAAACCTTGCAGAGGAACCCTTGAGCTTTCCTGCTTCCTCCTCAATCTGAGAATATAAAATCTTCTTCTCCTCATCTGAAGCACTTACAAACTCCTTCACCAAACTATTCAGTGGTTCAACTATACCAGCCTATTCAACAAATGAGGACAAAAACAAAAAGGTCAAATTAAGATTAAAACCACATAGTATCATTATACGATTAAATAAAAGTTCATCAACCTGGGAAGTGTATTGTCCTTTTGCATCACGGCTAGTCCCGGACTTCTCGTTGATGAATGAAACAAAGTCTTCCAAATCCCGCCCTCCTTCATAATCTTCACCAGCTTTATTACCCTTGGGGAAGAATTTGAGTGTAGGAAAACCACTTACACCGAACCTGCGTAATAATAAAATTAGCATTAACACTTGCGACTTATCTAGAGAACCAAGAAGAGGAGATAAGACTGGGAGGGCAGGATAGAGAGCGAGGCGATGAAGAACTAAAGGAAGGGTGAGAGAGGTTTTGCTGTCGGCCAAAACAGCATCTACGGGAATAAGTTACAAGTAGAAATCTGATGGGAATACTAAATGACAATAAAAAGATGTAAAGATGCATTTATTGCTAGAACTCACTTTTCGCCAATGTCCTTGTATTTGTCTGCATCAAGATTAGCGATAACCACATCATCCTCCAATTTAAATGCAGCTGCAACCTTCTCATATGTCTACATAAACAAAGATGAAGCAAAGTCAAGAGTGTTCCTTCAACTTGTATGAGAGCACAAGCATTATCATTCCACAAACCAGTATGATACTTACAGGAGCAAGATTCTTGCAATGACCACACCTGCAAAGATAAAAAAAAAGTCAGAAACTGAAAGCATTCGATACATGCATAAATATATACAGGTGATAAAAGAAATGTCTTACTTAAAAAAGGAAAAAAAAATATAAAGATAAAGATAAAACCAAGGCAGTCAAACTCGCGATCCTACGTAGGATCGGAAGGGCATATGAGGATCGTAGAATCATAACTCGGATCGTAGATCCTACTTACTTTAAAAAATTATTTGAAAATATATATGTACTCTTAGAAAAACATTTCAATCACAAATTTAAAGTGTCTTAAAGAAAAAAAAAGATAATCAAATACTAAATCATTCAAGTTATTAGCATGTTTATTAATTATAAAGATAAAAGTACAAATATCATGTACTAAAATTAAACATGTTTATTAAATTTAATTTGAAGTTAACAAAATTAAATAAAGGCAATGTAAAAAGATTCTGTAAAAATAGCTGAGATTATTGTGAAACAACTAAATTTTTCAAAGAAAATGTGAGAATTGAAACAGTCAATCACCGGAGTTAATGACTATGTAAAGAATTTACCTGTTGCTGAAACATGATTCAAATGGTGAAACTTCATTTTTAATGACCAAGTATTCAGCAAAAAAGTCAATCGGAGTTAATTTAATTGGTAAAATGTGTGTAATTTCTATTTTTAATTAAGATTCAAATATCTCCTGAGATATATAAATTTGTATACATCTTAAAATATTAGTTCCGAGTATAAGAAATGATAAAAAAAATTACAAAAAATATAAAGTGTTTCAGCAAAAAAAAAAAAAAGAATTAAAAATTTTAGTTTTGAGTGGACTCATAAGATCGGTAGGATCGGTACGATCCTACGTTTCTACATCGATCCTACCGAGTTTACTCTGATCCTACCGGATTATCGATTCTACGTAGGATCTAACTCGGTCGTAGGCAGTGTTGTAAAAGTCGGCCGACTAGTCGGGGACTAATCGGTAGTCGGCCCCCAAACGACTAGAAAATTCAAAAACTCGGGTAAAAAATCGGACTAGTCGGTCAAAAGTCGGATTAATCGGTCAAAATCGGTTGACTTTTTTTAAAAAAAAATCGATTTTTTGCCCAATCTTGACTTCTCTTTCGTTTTTTTAATTTAATTTTGATAAGCTGCTTTTGGAAGAAAAATAGTTTGCCATTTTGCAATGCATTTAATATTGAACTTCTAATATTATGATAATATACAAACATGAGAATATGAGACGGTTCTCCGACATAGGCCTTTCTTGTTTTATGCGGCGTTCCATCCTTTTTTGTTCAGAAAATTCAGAGCCATCACCAACAACCAATAACTGCAACTGATGTTTAGTATTTGATGTTGAATTTAATTATTATGGATGGATTATGTATTTTTATTTGACTAGCATTTAATTGTTAATTTATTCTGAAATTTTGTTTGACAAGTATATTATATTTGATAACATAATTTTAAAAAATACATTGTAATTTAGGGTCGCCGATTAGTCCCCGACTAGGCCGACTAGTCGCTAGTCCCCCTATCTACCGACCGACTAGCGACTAGCGATTTCTGCAACACTGCTCGTAGGATCGTACGATTCTACGAGTCAACTCGCGAGTTTGACTGCTATGGATAAAACCAATATCTTCCTAACTTCAGCTACTTGTTCTAGAGAAGCACAAATAATGTAGTCTACAGATTCTTGAGCTATTTTAATTTTTTAATATGTAGACATCTAATTGGCTAAAATCACCACAAGATGAAATTAAACAGAACTATTACCAGGGAGCGTAGAACTCAACAAGGACGTCCTTTGTCTCATCCAGCACAATCTCATCGAAGTTGTCTGAAGATAGTACCACAACATTTGAAGGTGCTGCCGCTATTTTGACATTAGTACCTGAAAAACAATGTCGAGTTCAGCGTATGTGTCAGGTAAAAATCATCATGTGCAGATAAGAATAGACTTGACATTAAATAATAAAAAAGATTTTACATGAAATTTGCAGCATTAAATTTTCCTATTACTAGCAACGTCAGTACAAAAGCTCCTTACAACGTGCATCTTCAACCAAATCAGAGCTCCCCAAGGGTATTGGCACTTCTCACGTATAAGTAACTTCCCATTACTAAAGGAACATTTGCTCAGACACAATGCTACAGCTGGAATAATGCTTCACAAGGCTATAGCAGCAAAACGCATTTTTTCTTCTTCTTTTTTTTACTATCGAATTTTCCAGTATAGCTGATCCAAGAAGGAAAGACTGAAAGAGGAACAACCACCAACTAATATAGCCCAACCAGAGGAGTACTTATCAACCATTTCTATGCAGTATATTTATCTTGTTATTTATAACACTCTATACTTGGTGAATGGGCAAACTATCAAAATATGCAGCAGATGTCCAGAGGTTCATCTAATTCATTAGTACAGATTGACAAAAATATAAGCTGAGAATATTACCTCCTTCACTGTTGATGAACTCGGCCATGGTTTCTGCAGTTCGTCCACCTTCATACCTTGATATAAAAAATCCAGTTTATAACAGATGTTTTATTAATAGAATAAAAAATTTGGAAGTTACTAGAGAAATAAACACTTCATACTTCTGTAAACCAAAAGAAAGAAAAAGGTCATAGAAGAAACATCTCCACTCAGGTTCTGATCATATATACTTCGAAAATTTATAAACTACAATTTATTAATAAAATTTTGAACTACAAACTTCATACAAGATTCCTTAATCAATTTTAATATCAAATAATCCATATTAGAGATCAATTTTCAATCATTAGAGTATACAAACATGTATACTTCAATTTAAATCGGTATTATTTCTCCCTATATTTTTCTAATTTCATTCATAACTTTTCTACTTTATTAGGCCTAAGTTCCCATCTTCTGACAGACATACTCAATTTCCAGTGCTTCAACTCTATAAATGATGTAACTACAACTACAAAATTCATTCTAGGAAAATAACAGTTTAACAATGACACTCTCAGTGCACAGAATGGTATATCACCAGAAGGCTGACAACGATCTATTGGAGTAGTCCATTGGACAAAAGAAGCTGCACGAGTGCACGTAGATAGGTTCTTAAAAAGTTTACGCATGCGTATGCTTTCTTACCTTCAACTTCAGGCTACTACACAATAAGGAAATATGAGAATAACTAACAAAAACAAATCATACCAACGGATTCAGAAAGTTGTATTATTAAGGGTGCATTTATTTACCACTTTCACACAATCTCCAATGCAAAGTTACTCACTTTGAGCCTCACATCTCCTCTCACAAACAATTCACTTTTTTTATTCCATAAACAAAATTTTCTCAAACAAAAAACCAATCCAAATACACCCTAAGAGCTATAAATTACGTGTGTGTGTGTAGAGAGAGAGAGAGAGAGAGAGAGAGAGAGAGAGTCATCTACACTTACTTTTTGGGCTCCAGAGATCCTTTTGGAAACCATTGGATGGTGGGGTATCCTTGAACGCCATATTTGCTGCAAAGGCTCTTATGCTCATCACAGTCAACCTACAGAAAAGAACAATCTTAAAACTCTAACCAAATTGCATAAGCTGAAAATGATCAACATTTAAATATTTTAGATGCATTCCCAGTATCACAAAAGCGAGATGAAAGGAAAAAAATTCATATAGTGCATTTTTACAAGGACTAGAAGGCCTGGGATTTTCTCATATTAAACAAATAGGTATCAGAAGATAACGAATTTTAGCGTCCATTTCCAAAACATGCTATTAATGGGGGAGGGTAATAGTGACCCTGGATTTTTCTCACATTTATTAGATACCAGCAGCACTTAGAATAGTTTGATACGAAACAACATTGTGATTGAAACTACTGAGGTAACTAAAACCACAGAAATGGCTGTCCTGACAATCCTAAAAATCAACATCCATGATTGGAAAAAAGCGTAGAACTATACCCAGTTGTGTGAAAACGGTCGCAAAGATAAATTCTAAACCATATATGTGTGCAAAACAATAGGGGAAGAAATATCACAAACAGTAGAATGGTAAACTATTCATGTATAAGAGATTTTGTTAGTGAAGATGGAGAGAACTTAGGAACACAGAGCTGACCTTTCCAATCAAAACAGATTTTGCTTTCTTGAAGCTAGCGCCTAGCTTCTCATACTCCGGAGCAAGCTTCTTACAGTGCCCGCACCTGCCATTCATAGCATAGCAACCAAACTTCTAATCAATATATATCATTTGACAACATATAGTTACTTCAAATAGTGAAGTCCAATTTCATTTCCATTTGTCCAGGAACCGAACTTACAACATGTTAAAAATTAAAATCAATCATAGATACCGAATTAGAAAGATCAAGGTCTCCAAGGAAAAATCAAATTAAAAAAGAACATCTTAAAGTCGGCTAAGACTAAAAATATGAACGAACTCGGTAACTCCTATGAATCGAAATTTGATGATTAACAAAGAAACCATAATATTCAATTTCACCATAGATCTAGACTGATATATCAAATCTAAAACATTACAAATCGAAAGTGATTAAACACATTTAGCACAGTCATTTACAACAATTCAAACTCATTTGAGAATTAACACACTCCAAAAAATCAAATATCAAAACTGATATATCAAATCTAAAACATTACAGATCGAAAGTGATCAAACACACTTTTACAGAGTCGTTTACAACAATTCAAACTCAATTAGAGTATAAAAAAACACTCAAAACCGAATTCAATTCACAAACGAAATCAAAACAAATAATTCAAATTACGATTTCATCAGAAACAATACCAAGGAGCGTAGAATTCAACGAGAGCGGCGCGATCTTGACCGACTTCCTTTTCGAAGTTTTCCTCAGTGAGAACGAGGACATCGTCTGCTAAGGCCGAAGAAAACAGGAATAAAGCTAGGGTTGCGAATGCTAAACAGATGCGAGAATTCGACATTTTTTTTCCTTCAGCTGATAGAGTAGTTCAGCAGATGCAGCTAAAAGTAGATTTCAGTGGTTTTTTAGGAGTATTCTTGTATTTATGGAGATGGTTTTTGAGAAAGGACTAGTATTTCGTAAACTAGGAGCAAGATGTTCTTCGATGGAATTACCATGTCACATTGGTATCAGGTGACCAACTGGCTGTTGACATCTGTATATTGCCAATTATAATTTCGCTTTCCTTTTTCTTTTTTTTCTTTTTCCTTTTTCTAAGTGCCTCTTACATGGCTGCAAATCGTCTGTACCGTGCATGTTTCTATTCTTATGCTCAATTATTCAGAATTCTCCATTTGAATATTTTTTTTAATTATATATACATATGTTGAATTGTGTATGATTGAATACATAAGAATACAGACGATTATTTGCCCTCCAACGTTATGATTTTTTTTTTCTTCGAGCATAGGGGAGAGAGGGGAAACGTAGAGGGGATATGGAGTCAAATCACAAATCTATGTAATGAATGTTTTATTAAAACAAATTATACCATAAAACTTAAAATTAAGTGAAATTATTATATGAGTAATAAATACAAGGAAAATGATTTACTACTAAAATTCTTGGATAGAAATTGGATAAAATCCAAATTAACACTATTCACCCCTCTATTGGTATAAGGGATTCACCCCTCAATTTGAGTTTTAACCAATTTCTATTCAATAATTCTAGTAGTCTATCAATGTCCTAAATACAATTATCACAATGTCACACAAAATATAAAAACTAATATTTTGCCAAAAAACAATAGATAAGAAGAATATAGGCAAAATCGTAAATTTCGTCCTAGAACATTTTACGACTTGCACGTTGGGTCCTTTTTCTATTTTTTTTTCCTTGTTGGATACTTGAACATTTTAAGACTTGCATGTTGGGTCCTTCCGTGTGTTTTTTGGCTAGTCAACAGTTAGTTAATATAAATCCCAAATATAATCAAGGGCATTTTTGGTAGTTCAAATACCCATCCTCCCCTACCCATCTGACCCGACCCATCATCACCACCCTAGCTCCGCCGACCACCACCGCACTTTCTATTCTGCACCGAGCAGTGATGAAACCTTTGAAGAAAATATTTTCTTGAATCAATGATCTTCTTTGTACACGTCCAATGATTAATGGTTCATGGACCATAATATAGGAGAGGAAAAAAATAAATGGAAAAAGAAAAAGAATATAGGAGAGTAGTGGCAGTAGAGGTGATCGGTGGTAGTGGTAGGAGGAGCTTGAGTGGGAGCCAATTCTTCTCTGGTTGCTAAGTCACCTGCCATTAGTTTCCAAAAAAAGATTCTAATTAGTGGCAAAATCCTGAACCCCTATAAATATTTTTCAAAACTATCTTCTCCCCACCTGTGGATTCCCCTCTGAACCTCCCTATTTCCATAAAATTCATACGCACTCTATAAGCCGAGCACACTGAAAATTCACCACTGCTCGGTGCAGAAGAGAAGGGGCAGTGGTGGTCGGCGGAGCTAGGGGTGGTGATGATGGGTCGGGCCAGATGTTTTTGGGTCGGGTCAGATGGGTAGGGGAGGATGGGTATTTGAACTACCAAAAAAGCCCTTGATTATATTTGAGATTTATGTTGACTAACTGTTGACTAGCCAAAAAACACACGGAAGGACCCAACATGCAAGTCGTAAAATGTTCAAGTATCCAACAAGGAAAAAAAATAGAAAAAGGACCCAACGTGCAAGTCGTAAAATGTTCTAGGAAGAAATTTACGATTTTGCCAAGAATATATATGAATTGATGAAGAAGCTGACCTTTAATTTTATTAGAAAAATAAACAAAAATTAATTTGGTATTTCTTTAAAAGAGATGCTCCCTCTCTATATATAAACAATTGTTACTTTTTCCTTATTGTTAGTAAACTTTTATTTTATCTCTTTATACACATAAACTATTTTCGTCAAACTATTGTGAAACTGGTGGTTTTCTACCACCTTTAATCACCATTTATCCACATATTTCCAATGTTAAGGAATTAAATTGATAAAAATACAATTACGAGTGGAAAACATATACAGAACACGTATTCAAAATTAACTGGAAATCACTAATTTTATAATAATTTGACAAAAACAGTAGTTCAAAAATAGTTTATGTATAAAAAGAGTTAAAATTAAAGTTTACTAACAAAAAGAGAAAAATAAAAAATTGTTTATATATATATATATATATATAAAAGGAGGTTTTCTCTCCTTTAAAAACAAGAACTTAAAGAAAAAAAGTAATTTGTTGTTTATTTAAAAAAATTAATTTTGATAAATATGAGGTGTATGAATCGAATTCAAAACATTATAATAATGTGGGGTTTTCAGTTTTTACCACTTTCTATATAATGTCTCACTAAAAGGCTCATTAATTTTTCTTCCACGTTAACAAATTTGACAATTCGCTTCCCATTTTTATATTAAAATAGTATAAATTAAATTAATAAAAATATAAAAAGAAAAAGGAATAAAACAACGATTACCTCGAAGAGCAGACTTTTAAGATTGAAAAAGCCTTCAAAAAAAGAGAAAATCGCTATATATGTATACCACCTATTTCTACTTTTCTATAAATAGCACAAAGAAAAAAAATAGAGCCTACGTGTACATGAACAATTTACGGGCCTGCTCTGTTTGACAAATTAAAGATTCAGACCAATTTCCGTCAAAAAATGGCATGTGCGTGGCACATGGCACCGATTTAAAGGGCAAAATAGTCATTTTATAGAATGTAAAAACCACCCAAGGAAAAACCGACCCGTCCGACCCGCATACTTAGTATATAAACAAAAACCCTAGAAACTAGAATATTCCACTGCCTCTTCGAGAATCTCTTCATTTCTCTTCCTTTTCCCAAACCAGAAGAACCCTAACCATACGTCTGCGAATTTCATAGTGATTTTCGGTTGAGTGAACTGTTAGACAAGGACCAAATCGAGTGAATATGCATATCCGATTGCCAGATAAGGATAAACCAACCTACGGTGCGTATAAATCCTATTAAAACGTAGGGTTTGTTAATTTTTTAAAAATATCTTTTTCTCAGAAATGTTTGTTTTTCACTGAAATCTTTATTCAATCGATGATAGAATGGTGTTGGATTGAAGGTTTTATTGTAGCTTTTTTCTTGTACTTTTTTTGTCTTTTGGGGGTCCGAAAAGATTCCATTTTTCTTCTTGTTGGGGTTTTGTGGTCCCAGACCAAAAAAAAGTTGACTTTTTTTAGGGTTTTGTCTGTTGTTGGGGTATTAAAGGGAACCATTTATGTGATATTGAGTGTATATTATATGTGTGGTCCCAAACAACGGCTTTCTTTTTTTGATTTCCAGTCAGAAACAAGAGAAAGTTAAAGGCTCTGTCTCTTTCTGGCAATTTTTCCTTATTAAAGTATGCTATATTGTTGTTTTCCAGCCTGTCTTCCTGAATAAATTTTGTTTTTTTGTTATTCACAGTGAGGCAGTCAGAGTTTTTTACTTTAAAGGTTTATCATGGTGGTTCTTTTAAGGTACTTGAGAGTGGGGATAAAGAATATGAGGGTGGGTCAGTTGACTATTTTGACTACTGTCATCCTAACAAGATGTCATATGAATCAATTAAGTATATTTGTGACAAACTGGGCCATAGGAGGGGAGTTGAGTGTTATTACATTGTGCACTTTGATGGGGGAAATGATATGAAAATGCCAATTATGGCCCCAATTGATGTGTCTTTGCTTTCTGAATATGGTTCTGGAAAGGGAGAAACAGAGTTGTATATAGTAATATGAAAAGGGGGGGGTGGAGGGGGATGAGTCACATACCAAAATTCAGGAAAACACATAGGAGGCTTTCCACTAGTAAAGGTAGTACTAGTGGGTCTAAAAGAAAACAAGCAGAAGTTATTGGAGTAGTACCTGAATTTCAGTTTGGTGATGATGATTTTCAAGAAAGTGACAATAATACCACAAATTTGGTAACTGACTTTGATGCTGCATACAACTCCGAGAGTGACCAAGAGTACTTCCCTAATGGTACTGAATCTAGTGATGCATGTTCCTTTGATGAATCTGACTTTGACAATTTAGAGGAAGATCATAAAATACTGGCAGACATTGAGAAAAAGAGGGCAGTTGTAGAACAAAATGTGAAACAAAAAATTCAAGCAGAGAAGAAAAAAAAAGAATTGAATGAGGGAGAGCAAGAGGGTGAAGTTGTTAAAGATTCTGATTCTGAAACATCAAACTCAGATGAGTATGATTCAGATGAATTAGTTAGTAATACCTCATCTGATGAAGGAGGAGGAGGAGTAACTGAAAAACCAAAGGAAAACAGGTTTAACCCTTCACTTGATATGAGCAACCCTAACTTTAAGTTGGGAATGGTCTTTAGTAGCAAGGATGAACTGACGGAAGCTGTTAGGAATCACAAGGCACATTTTAGGAACAAAAACTAAGTGTGATCTACTTCTGAATAATCTGTGTGAGAGCTTTAATTCTGTAAATGCTGAAAATGCAGGCCTTTCTAACATGAACAAGTGTGGAAGATGCAAGGAATTTGGCCATAATAGAAGAACTTGTCCCATGACTATTCCTACTATAGATGAGGTCATATTTGTCACACCTATATTACATATATTTTCTTAGTGAATCATTTATTGGTACATGCTGATGGGATGTTTTTATAGGACAATGACATAGATGTTGAGGAAGGAATAGATGTAGGGGATGGAGTAGAAGCAGGGGCTGAAACAGAAGCTGATGAAGGATCTGAAACAGGAGAAGGATCTGAAGCTGATGAGGGATCAGTTGTTGGTTCAGAAAATGAGGGTGGGGGCATTGAGGTAGAAAATGAAGAGGATGGAGCTGTTAATGAAGTACAACAATCTAGTAATGAAGTAGCAGACAATGGAACACAACCTACATCTCAGGTTGTTCAGGCAGCTGCAAATGCTGAAGTTGCTGGACCAAGTACCAAAAGGGCAAGAACTTGCAAGGTTTGCCACAAACCGGGGCATAATCAGAGGACCTGCCAGAGTGAGAAGAGAATATGGATTAGGAACAACATCTCCTACTTTTAGAAGCAGTAGTACTTGTATTTTGGGCCATTTTGGCTTTAAACTGGGGTTTGACATGTAAACTTACTAAGTTACATGTAACTTGTGCACCCTTTTTTTTTTTTTGGTTAGAAACACTTTGCTAGAAATATCTGGAGGTGTAAACTACTATTAGTAGGCCTGCAAACGGGGCGGATTTTTATCTGTATCCGACTCGAATCCGATTTTATTTTTAGGATATGGTAAGAACTCTAGACCCATATACCCGCATCCGAATCCGAGTCCGTATAAGAGTAATAAAACGGTTACGAATATGAAATATAAAAAATCGTATCCGTTAAAACCAAATCCGTTTCAGGTAAAACAATATATATTCCCTAAAAGAATATATTTTACATGATTTATAGGATTTAGGACTTCTTTGTAATATAAGTATTTTATAGGATTTATGTGATAATTATTTATATTGCTATTTTAGTCCTGTATATATGCATTCTTAAGGGTTAAGAGATAACAAACCCTAACATCATAGCCTCTTCTTCTCTCTCTCCCCCGTTACCTCTTCTACCTTCTCCGGTGCCGTTCCATTTCTTTCCTCTCTCTCTCTCTCTCTCTCTCTTCCCGTTTCCTCTTCTACCTTTTCCGGCGCCTACTCCTCGCCGATGCTCCTTCCCGTCACCGTCACCGCCGCAGATATATTCAGTTGCGTGTAAATTATTTTCTTCCGTTGGTTCTCGTTTACAAAGATATGTTTTTGTATTTGGTGTTCGAATTGCAGTATGGTGAAAAGGCTTTAAGCTTCTTTCATTTTTATTTATTCATAACCTCTAATTTTCTTTTATTTGAGAAACTATAGATTCTGAAACATAATTGTGGATTATAGTATAATTGGACTTTTTGAAACGGGTTTTACCATATCCGTATTCGGATCCAAATCAGCGGATCTGGTTATACATATTTTGGATCCGCTAGGATATGGATACGGATATAGTAGAAAAAATTAAAAATGGATATGGATTTTGGAATAGACAATTTCGTATCCGTTTGTAACTGTTTGCAGACCTAACTATTAGTATGACTACGTTATAACATTTTGCAAATTCAAGTGTTGAAATCATTCCATTCAAAGCAAATACCAAGTCCATTACAATACCTAAAACATTAGGTAAATTAACATAGCGAAAACAGTCAAGCAAAATGCTAAAATTTTGCATAAAATCTTCAAATTTCCTATCTTGTACAGGAGTCCTTCAATCTCACATTGCTTCTTCTTCAACAAATCAATCATTCTCTTATTCTCTTCTTCAAGAACCTGCACCTTCTTCACGGTTTCAGAGTGAATGTCCGCATCAATCTCTAACACGTCCAGTCTCTTCAGAAGCCCAAGAATTACTTGATTCGATCGATGGCGTATTGGGATCGTCTATCCAGTCGAAGAATTGACAACCTCCATTCTATAATATTTAACCAAATTAACCAATTCAAGATATATCTTCATCAACAAATTATCCAATTTATTCATAATACACTAATTCAACCTATAAATATATACATACCAGTGAATCTATGCAATTGACGAACCTTCTACCAGGATTATCCTTTGTCCAAGATGTTCTTAGTGCAACCGGTTTACGATTTTTACATTGGCAAAAAATTGGGTAGATTAGTGGAGGTTTTAAAGGACTTTTGAACTTCTTGAGCTTGAAGAAGACATCTAATTGGGTGGATAATCTATTTTATTCTGCAAGAAAGAGCTTCAATTTCCTTAAAATCGGATTTAGAAAAAGGAAGAAGATGAAGATTAGGTTTTTATGTAGTTTGGGGGAAAACCCATTTAGTTTTTGACGATTATGCCCTCTAAATCGGTGCCATTTTTTAAAAGAAAATTGGCCTGAATTCTTAATTTGTCAAACAGAGTAGGCCCGTAAATTGTTCATGTACACGTAGGCTCTATTTTTTTCTTTGTGCTATTTATAGAAAAGCAGAAATATGTGGTGTACATGTACAGCGTTTTTCTCTGAAAAAAATCCCTTTTGTAAGAATTTTGTGGGACTTTTGGAGTAAAAACTCATTCCAAAAGTCCCTATAGTGGGTGCTTTAAGATTGGCTTCGAGGCAAAATAATTGTTTAATTTTATAAACACTCT
This sequence comes from Vinca minor, assembly GCA_026122235.1. Taxonomy (NCBI): domain Eukaryota; kingdom Viridiplantae; phylum Streptophyta; class Magnoliopsida; order Gentianales; family Apocynaceae; genus Vinca; species Vinca minor. The sequence goes on along the minus strand of JAOCZM010000100.1, from coordinate 1,253,197 downwards.
TTATTCGAATAAATAGTTATTCTCGTCCCAAACAATTTACGCTTTTAACCTCTTCAATTTGAAATGTAAAACAAATTCAAATCCGTTTTAGTTTCTTCTAATTCTTTACTTTAATTTTTTAAAATGGAATAATAATTAATTAGATAAAAAAATAATTTAAATTAATAATAAAAATTATTTGCGATTTACTTCTTCTCCTCTCATACCAAGTAAAATAGGTATAAATACATTTACTTTACCTAGAAAAAATAAATAGTGGCATTAGACTTTCTCTTCCTCTCCCAATAAAAAAACAAAAAAGAAAAATCGAGGGGTGTTGCGAGAATCGAACTCGCGACCTCTCGCACCCGAAGCGAGAATCATACCACTAGACCAAACACCCATTTACGTTCGGTTTAATAACATTAGTATATTATAAAATAGATCTAATTCCTCGTTTTTGTTTTGTTTTGTTAAAACATGAGTATTTAATTTAAAATACTGTTCTTCGCCCCGACACCGACCCGATCCACCGTCTTTGCCTTCCCCCTATTTACATCCTCGAATTCAAATTTAGGGTTTTATAAAATCCACAAAGCTCTGTAATTCTCTCTTCATAAGTTTGGTCATTACTTCTACTGATTTCTGGAAGCTCTAATTCGTAATCAATCTCTTTACCACCTATGGCTGAATCGAGCAATGGCGTAAGTTCAATTCCTCATTCTATTTATTATCCAATCTGAACTAAGAATATATGAATGAATTTTCAGCTATAATTAATGTAGTTTCTACAAGTTTTCATCTGTTATTAATTATCTATGCAGGTTTCTGGAGTTGATAACACCTTTCGAAAGAAATTCGATAGAGAAGAATACTTGCAACGTGCTCGCGAACGTGAAGAAAAGGTTTTTCACTGTTTTCCCCCCCCTTCTTCTGATACTTAACTCACAGAGAATTTCTCGCATTAGTTTTGTTTTTTTTTTTTTAAATTTAGTTTACGTAATTTCTTGTTTAAATTGTTGATTTTGATTTTAACACAGGAGGCTGAGAGAAGTCATAAATCAAAATGTAAGTCTTTTATTTACCTGTTATTTATTCCCAATGTAATTCAAGTTTTAGATGGATAGCTGTGTGACAATGATATTTGTGATTGCATTAAGTATAAAGTCGTTGATTTAGGCTCGGATTGGATAGCAACTCAACTCTAAAAAAATGGCACAAAGATCCCGATGGGAACAGAAAGAGTAAAGCTCCGTCTGGTTCAATTAGAGAGAGAGAGAGAGAGAGAGTGGAGGATGGGGGACTGAAAGGTGATTTTTGGGAGGTGTGAAAGGTGATTTTTGGGAGGTGTGGGTTAACCCCAACAGGTGGTGAAGTCTTCCCCTTGGAGAGGGTCACTTTGACGCCTTTTGGAACTGGCCCCACGGCCCTCTCATATGAGTTGGAATGGAGCCTACCTGAAAAGTAGGTCTCATAAGGCCGACCCTATATTAGAATTTTCCCCTTGGAGAGAGTAATGGGCGTGTCCTTTCTGTCCCATCTTGTACAGTAAAGAAGACATAAAGTGAGTGAGGTTTTTTAATACTTCGTTTGAGTTGGACATAAAATATTATTACTGTCCAAGTGGAAAAGGGTAACTTTTTTTCAAAAGGAGTGAATTTTTTAAGAGTTGGTTTGCTATCCAATCGGAGCCTAAGTTTCGTCTGATCAGATATTGAGTTGACGTTTGAGATGTGTTGTTAATGCAGCTAAAGGTCCCATAATACAGAGGAAACCTTTGAAGCATAGAGATTATCAAGTTGATCTCGAATCGCGCTTGGGAAAGACTCAGGTTTGTATCATTTACATTCTTTCGGTTGCTGCTGTTTCATTGGATACTTTATGGAGATGTCTTATATTGGTGTGAGAGAGTGGTACCAGAATTGGTAGAAAATGCACATGGAAAATTTGGGAGGATTCTACTATTGCCATGACTTAGCTACTCTAGCTTATCTTCTTCTGGGGATAATTTCGAATGTTGGTTTTTCCTTGGGAGTATTTTTTGTGATTATTAATATTGGGAATGCATTATTATTCTTAACTTAGGCATAATCTGCTACCTTTTTCTTTAGTATTTGTTCATATAGAGATTTATACCTTCTCTCTGTATTGTGGCAGGTTGTTACTCCAGTTGCACCTCTAAGCCAACAGGTACGCTGCGGCCTTATTTTGATGTATATCATCACCACTATAACTGTTATTGAGCAAAGTGAATATTTCGCAGACAATTTAAAGATTCAGTAATTAACGTATCTATTGCACTTGAAGTCTAATCAGAAATGTTGCACAGTTTCTATTGGGTTTAAATTATTCTTTTTCAGCTATCTCAATTATAGTTCATATTATAGTTCATATTGCCTTTAATTGTCATGACTGAATGAGTTAGTTCTTCAGGCTGGATACTTTTGCTCAGTTTGTGAATGTGTAGTCAAAGATTCTGCAAACTACCTGGACCATATCAATGGAAAGAAGCGTAAGTATTCATATATCATATTCTTCTTGAAATTTTGAATGTTAAATGATGAACTGATTATTCTCTCAATGTTCTTAGACCAAAGAGCTTTGGGCATGTCTATGCGAGTGGAAAGGGCATCGCTACTGCAGGTGTTTCTTGCATACCTGATCATCTTTCAGTTTTCTTTCTTTTCTACTTTCGGATTGTTGGCTGCAAAATCGTCAATGTATAGTGAGTTATGGATGATATATTAAGTTGGTAATGAATGTTGATACGTTGAAATAACAAAAATAATGAGGACACAAGTGCGGTGAATAACCTTTAGAGGTAGTTAAGTTGAGAACACTACTCCTACTTGGTGAAAGCTCCTAAATAACGGTAAAGTGCACTAGAACATTAGAGCTTTCTCTGCTCATTACAACAACAAACAACAACAACCAAGCCTTAGTCCCAATATATTAGGGGTCGGCTACATGAACCAAAGTAAGAATCACGTAAGGTCATCCCACATGGATGCATTCTCTCCATTTCTTTCGATCCCAAACACAACTTTCATCTAGTTCTAGCAGATTCATATCCCCTTTTATCACCTCCGTCCACGTCTTCCTCGGTCTCCCCTACCTCTTACGCCCTCAATATTACATAATCCTTCAATTCTCCCAACCAGAGCATCACTTGGCCTTCTTCTAATGTGCCCAAACCAACGCAAACGGTTCTCTCTCATCTTGTTTTCAATAGGTGCTACACCGACCTTCTTCTGAATCGTCTCATTCCTCATTCTATCCATTCTCGTATGCCCACACATCTATCTTAACATACGCATCTCCGCTACATGCATTTTCTGAATATGACATCTCTTAGTTGCCCAACATTCTGTACCATACAACAATGCCGGTCTAACCGTGGTTTTGTAAAACTTTCCCTTCAATCTCAGCGGTACATTACGATCACACAAAACCCCCTGTCGCACTCTTCCATTTCAACCAGCCAGCTTTAACTCGATGAGCCACATCTCCGTCAAGCTCTCCGTCCTTTTGAACAATAGAACCAAAGTATCGAAAATACTCACTCTCTGAGATATTTTTGTCACCCAAAGTTACTACAGTTTGCTCTGTCGTTCTACTAGTGCTAAACTTACACTCCATATACTCTGTTTTACTTCTACTAATCCTAAAACCTTTAGATTCTAAGGTTTGTCTCCATACATCCAACTTGGCATTAACACCAGCTTTCGCTGCTCATTAATTCCTTAATAAGTGTTATTTTCCATTGGGATTGTACATTCACTGAAGATTATTTTGATGGATGTAATGCTTGGACAGTTGATGTCACTTGCGAGTGATAATGCAAGCATGCCTTTTTCATTTATGGTAACATCAAATAGACACGAGTATGTAACTGGATCAGTATAAACCAATAGGAAGGCTCAACAATTTCTTTGTATGCAATCTTCTCTTTGTATTTAAGGAAACAAAGGAGTATTGGGTTTTTGGTTGGGATTTGACAAGATCAAGAGTTACAAGACATTGGGGTTGAGACTCGGGTTTAAGATTTGCAAGGGGCTTTCTGATTGATGTTGCACTGTTGGACTAAACAATTTGGATTAAAGATAATATTTAAAGAAATCTTTTCTTATATCTATGCTGGTTTATTCGTGATTAATGTCAGGTCATTACTTTCATGTCACAGGTCCAGGAGCGATTTGAGAGTCTCAAGAAGCGGAAAGATAGTGTAGGGTTTACTGAGCAAGGTAATAACTCAGATTGAATAGACAGTTTTCACGTCAAATTATTTAATGTAATACTCACTGTAGGTTGGATATCTGACACTAGTTACATTTTCTGTATGTCTCCGTCTGTCTTTAGTTCTCTTATTGGCTTTTTGGTGTCTTCTTTCTGCTGGATATTTGACGCTAACTATGGTTAACAGTACCAATCCTTGATTACTCGTCAGTAGTAGTGTATTCTATCTATCTACTTATGTTATGATGGACGGACAAGTTAGGACTTAACCTGTACACTGATTTCTTTTATTTTTTTAGATCTTGACGAGCGAATCTTGAAACAGCAGCAAGAAGAAGAAGAAAGAAAACGTCAACGGCGAGAAAAAAAGAAAGAGAAGAAGGGTTTGTATATTTTTATATCCTGTGGTTTTTTCCTTTTGTGTCTAGTCCTACCTGAGTTGTAGATTTCTTTTGTTGCTCAGAAGGAGAAGGTAGCAGAAGAAGAACCTGAAATAGATCCTGATGTTGCATCCATGATGGGCTTTGGGGGTTTCGGATCTTCCAAAAAGTAGTAGCTCTAGAAAACACCGTTGAAGTGTTATTGATGACTCGACAATGCCTTGTAATCTGTTAGCATTTTGCGCATCTCCACATGGAACGCTTGTACAAGACCGAATATCCATCCATGTTGTAGCCTGTAAAGATCAGAGTTGAGTTGCCAAGGGAAGAAATGGCCCTTGCCTTTTAAAATAGCATTGGTGGTAGGATCGAATGTTTATATGAAATTGATACTCACGGAAAAATGTGGTCAGTTTTTTTTTGTTTTTTTTGTTTTAACTGAGCTTCGAAATTCATTTGTTTCAAGTTTCAACCGTTTTATTGCATTCCTTCAGTATACATTGAATTCCTCCCTCCGGAAACGTTCTTGTCATGCCTGATTGTTCAATTTTCTTGCTACTGATTTTTTTTTAAAAATATATACGAGTTTTGTAAAAATCGGGTTAGTTGGCTTTCAATTGACTAGAAAACTCCCAAATCGGGGTAAAAAATTGGTTCGGTAAAAACTTGGTCCTAGTTAGCCCAAGTCGGTCAATTTATTTGTTGACTTTTTTTTTAAAAAAAATTACTTTTCTTTTGGGCAGAGAAATTTAAACAAAAAAAATCTCTTTCTCCCTTTTTCCATCCCTAACCCTCATCGACCAAAACTTCTTCCTTCGAGGGAAGAGATAAAGCAGAGCTCCGAGGAAGAAAGACGGCGACGACAAGACGAAGTGAGTATCATTCTTTTCACTCTTCTCTCTTGCTCTCTCTATATACACTTTCCCACACTAGCTTCGGCAGTTGATGTGTGTATGTTTTTTTCTATGAGATGAATAGAGAAGGGAGAGAGTAATTTTTAAAAGAGATTTGATTGCGTGAATATGTTATTTGGATTGACCAGTGATGAAATCTTTGAAGTTTATTGTGGTTGCCTCTTGTTATTAGCCATTTTCTGGTGCCTAAACTTGGGGTAAACTTGTGGAATTAAACTTGTTGACTAGTATAATATATATGATAATAGAATTTTAAAAAATCTCGTTGCTAGTTGCTAGCAATTTCTACAACATTGATATATATTCTTGAAAAGATAAATAAAGAACAGAACATTATAATAATTCCGTTGTTCTGATGAGTTCATTTCAAATGCTTCTTCTATAGCTTTGAAGAAGGTGACGGCTTCAGGGGCATTCTTTTGGGAGGGAAAAAAACGAGCAAACCAGCTTAGCATGCTCATCTATACCATATGCGCACTGGCGGCTTTGAGGGGTGGAAAGGAGGCTCCTCCACCTTCTCCACGGCCGGGAACCCCAATATATTCCTCTTCAACTCCATGATCAAGGTCTATTCTCTATGTGGCCCTTTTGAAAATTCCATTCAGCTTTTCGTTAGCTTGAAAAGCCGTGGCATTTGGCCCGATGAGTTTCCCTTAGCTCCCTTACTGAAGGCGTGAGCTAATCTTAGGGACTTGAAATTAGGTGGTGAAGTTCACAAAGAGGTACTTGTTCTCGGGTTTCAGAGGTTTGGATCCATCAGGATTCGAGTGGGGAGTTGCGGGAAAACTGAGGAAGCAAGACAGGTGTTTGATGAAACGTCTCACAGAGATGTCGCTGTATGTAATCTGATGGTTCGTGGGTATTGTAAAAGTGGAAATGTAGAAATGGGATAACATGCTAAACTGCTAAAAGATCCAACTTCATCATAAACAATAAAATCAAAAGGTAAAAAAAACCGAACCAACACGAGCAAATCTGAACGAAGAAATATGGAATAATTATAGCCTCTTGACTATTTTGACATTCCTCCCTGATTTAGGCTGAAATTTAGTGACAAATCATCCAGTCACTTGTAGTACTAAATGTTGCAACATATATGGTGATATACCCGTTTGCCATTACAAATAACGAGTGCAAGAGCGATATATTCGGCATTGCTTTCAGAAAGACATGTCCATTTCGAGTTCAACACAGAAAACATTTAGAAAGGCGGAAAAAAAAAATCTTCCTGCCTATGCACACTACTTGATGTATTGAGAGAGCCATTTGAAGCCTTCTCCATAACCCATTTTACGGACAATGCTGCACATGAACACTTCAAGAGGACGTACATTGGAGTCTGCCAAGTTAGCCTTTCCTTTTCCGGTGGTAAGGCCTGTCAGACCCAAATGGTAACGCAGCTCATCTTCAGAAGCAGCATAAGGAAGGTCAATCTTGTTCCCCAAAATCACAAAAGGAACATCAGCCAAAGACTCATCAGAGAGGAGGGCATCTAGCTCCTTTTTTGATTCTGCAAACCTTTCTTTGTCATAGGCGTCCACAAGGTAGACAACTGCATCCACCTTCACAACCACACATCCATGTTATACATCTATAGATTCAATATCGGAATTAGAGAATAAACACCATGTTTGAAAAGAACTAGAGGATCTCCTACCAATTATATTTTATGTACCTAACACTGTGATTTCTTTCTGTTTGGAAAGTTTAAAATTGTGATGAAACCTTAGCAGATGTATGAATTACTCATGAAACTACTTCCAGAATACAAAATTTCAATGGAAGAAAAAACGAGACAGAATAAACTTTTTCAAAATATGCATTATCAAGTTGAAATCTAAAGGGAACCAAAACTCAATTTTTCATCTTGTACAATAATCACAAAAATATCCTTCTATTTTCGTGTTTTATCCCTCACGTTTTGTTTAAAGAAGAAAAAGGAAGAGCTAGAACCCAAAGAAAACACAAACATAATGAGAAACTAAATGTAGAATCAGACCAAGCAAACACAAACCATAATAATTTGGGTTTGAGAAGTAAAAGTCTGAATAGGATGATAAGAACTCAAATTGTGAGATGTAGATAAAAACGTTTCCACGGAAAGGGAAGACTGACCAAAGTACTACAAACCTTCAGCATGGCACAAAAAGGGCCAGAATAATAGCAAATGATAAAAGAGAAAGAGTCCATGACTATGATGGCTTTTTATCAAGCACTTAAAAACTAAAAGGATGCAGCACAAAGTGGATAAAGTTTCGCTTCAGGGATAAATCACATTTTCTTTTTGAGAGAGATAAGTCACACATTATTGAGAAATCATTGTCCTCCCTCATTCAGAAATCATTTATTTCATGGTTTAGTAGCATAGAAGTATAAAAAACAATGACCACAACAACACCTCACATTCTCATGGTCTCATCTTACATCAGAATTCAGAAGCTTCAGAAAAGTATGGTTCCTGGCAATGGGTGCCCACACCAGGCCCATCCATTTCCCACATTTGCACATATAAACTTGTTCAAATTAAAGGAAGGAAAATTGTTTCTAGAAGGCTATCATCAAATAAAATGTGACATTTGTGTGGTAAGGTACTATTGAAACCCCTTCTGGGATAGGCAAGGTGCTATCAGTGAACTTCCAAGTCAGTATAGGCCTCCCATGAATCAAATAAACACTATAAACGTTTATTTGGGATTATGAAGGCGCAACATCAAAATATCAAAGTTATAAAGTAAGTCTCGCTATTCTAAATAAAGAAAAATGCTGCTAAATATATTTTCTTCCATTCATCCAAATGCAATATTTAATGTGAGTTCTTGAGTATCCATTAGAAGTAGTGTGATGAACATGATAGTAACAGAAATTCTTCTTCAAAGTTTGGGAAAGATAGTCAGATTTGAAGTAACATGAGGTCCTATAGAAATTGTTTGAATAGGTATGAACACATTTGCTAAAGCATTTAAAGAAATTAATTATAATTTGAACTAAAACTAATATCCGGCAATCAGGACTGAGGGAAAAAACACCTTAAAAGAATATGGCATTCTGCATCTACCTCATTCAAGCAGGTATGACATAAATAGCCAAAAAAATTAAGAGTCAAAGCAGAAAACTCAGCGATTTTCTTCCAGACATGGATAAAATAATTGTATGGTCATGTCAACTAACAGCAAAATAACACTGATAACCAACCAAAATTAAACCAAGGAAAATCTGAGCCTCAAATTTAGTACGACATTAACTGACACGACAAATTGTTACCCCATCATAACTAACAAGTCATCGAAATCCACAAGTATTAACTAAAGAAAGGAGAGAGGTGTATACCTTGGCATAATAATCTTTCCAAACTCTGCGAGCTATCTGATGGCCTCCCAAGTCAAACGCCTTGAACTTGATTTTGCCAATACTGAGCTCCTCTGATGTTGGATACTGCGTTGGCTGATGCTGGACCAATCTCTGCAAAGCACCAATAATATTTACTTCATATCCACCTCTTTCAAATTTCAATTAAAACTCAAATTAATTCATAAAGTACGTGAGAAGCCAAATTCCAAACAATCTTAAAAAATTCTTAATACTAAATCAACCTCCAACCTACTAACAAACAGAAAAACTGAACCTGTAAGAAAAATCTAATGACTCAGACACATAATTATAGATGCACCGATATCTGTATTTATGAATTTAATCACCTAATGCAAGTGGAAAATCTAAAAATGAAAAAAGAATTTAAAAAACAAACAGACAGAATATTTAATCAAAGTTCTAATTACTAAAGAAGCATAATTATAGATACACCTATGACTAATTCCTTAACTGTATTCATGAATTTAAAATCATCAAAACATAATTAATTCAAACTTTTAACAGAAAATACAAGTTGAAAATCACTTGATGCAATTTTAAAAAAAATCTAGAAAATGAAAAACCTAAAAATGAAAAAAACAAGTACCTCATCTTTCAACATATGAAGTAAGGTAGTTTTGCCGGCATTATCGAGGCCTAAAAACAAGATCTTAGCCTCCTTCTGCCACAGTCCAAGCGATGCCAATACTCCATAGAACCAATCCACCAAAAACATCTCCGATTAATTCACTTTTTATCCAATTAAAACTGAACGGTTTCGAAAAATCTACGCCGCCGATCCGAGTAATTAAACCCTATATAAATCTCAAAATCTCCAAAGTCAAGATCAATGGATCGGTAGGAATACGAGAAGAGTTTGGAGAGGGAAAATGTTGGTGAATTTCTCTCTCGGTTTTTGAAAGAGGAGACGGAAATGAGAATATCTCCGCAGTCAGTGAGCTGATTTTTTTGGTGTGTTTTTATTAGAGAGACGAGGTTTGAGCGCGGTGGAACGCGCGTGGGTTTTGTATAAATATGAACGCCGAACCCTAGAGTGAGCGGTCCGACTATGATGCATAACATGCAATTTTTTACATTTGCAAAACGCTCAATCGTCAATTAAAGACTGAGATAAATAGAGGGTCTTGAAAGCGTATTTTAGAAACTAAGTAAATTTTCAAAAAAAATAAGTAAACTCAAATGAATTTTTTTTCTATAATTTTCATTTTGCAATATATCTGAGAGAGAGAGTGAAAAGAGTAGAAAAAATAAAATAAAATGAATTGTAACCCAAAATCTCAAAAGCTACCAAGGCAATAAAAGAGAAAAAGTTTTATTTCAAAGTTGGTAATTTCTACAACAAACTTATAATCTAGTGCTAGGACACCAACAAATTCCAACTCTTAACTCCAAACTCCAAAGTCAATGTTTGAAGAGTGAATGACCAATTATAAACTTTAACAATTTTTACTTTTTTCTTTTAAAACTTAAAACATTTTTTTTTATATATTTACAAACTTAAACATTTTACGGGAAAAAAAATATATTTTACAGGGACATCCTTTATAGATAATTTTGAAAATACCGGCTAAAAAATCACCTGTGAACAAAACGACACAGTTTTAACTAAGGGTATTTTGGACAAATTCTATTAATTGTTTTTATTTATATTTTTTCACTCCCTGTCCCTAAATACCGGGAAAGTCTTCATGTCTCACAGGTACCACAAAGGCTGTCCCATCCCTAAATACCCACCCAGCCCCATTCTCGTTCACTCACAGCTCTCTCTTCCCCATTTCTGCCATCAAAGAACCCTAAATTCAATTATTAGGGTAAGATTGTATTTGATTACACTAAATCCGTCTCCCTCCACGAGTCCGAGAACATTTTTCTCTTGCACGGTGAGATGGAGCAGCAGCAGCCGCCGTCATGGGTATCGATCTTAAAGCCGGAGGTAAGAACAAGAAGACGAAGCGAACAGCGCCTAAATCAGATGATATTTACTTGAAATTGCTAGCTAAATTGTACCGATTTCTCGTTAGAAGGACTGAAAGCAAATTCAATGCGGTGATTTTGAAGCGACTTTTCATGAGCAAGATCAACAAGGCTCCGCTCTCTCTTTCCTGATTGATCTCTTACATTAGTGGAAAGGAGGACAAGATTGCCTGACCTTTGACCAACTGGCTCTTAGAGCTCCCCTTGGGCAGAACACGGTTCTCCATAGAGGTCCTAAGAATGCTTGTGAGGCTGTGAAGAACTTTGGCCCAGCTCCTGGTGTCCCTCACAGCCACACCAAGCCATATGTTAGGGCCAAGGGAAGGAAATTTGAACGTGCTAGAGGAAGAGGAAAGAGCAGAGGTTTCAAGGTTTAACCTGCTATGGATTGCTGAAAGCATATTAGTCTATAGCAGGGCGGTTCAAACATTTTGGAGGCCCTGTGCAAAATTAAATATTGAGGCCCTACATAACCGAAGAAAAATGACTTTCATGTAAATATAACAAAAAAAATCAGTACAATTGTATTATAATTTTTTTTCTCCAAAATGTAATAAAGCATTTTAAAAAAGATTTTCAAAATAATAAATACAGACAAACTTTCTTGACTTAAAAATAGCGATCCTTCTACCTTTATTTGTAGCAAAATCATCAACTAAATCTTAAGGGCGTTTTCAAGATGAGTACAACAAGACTTGAGGCTCAAATCATCCAAAGAATCAAACCTATCTGATTCTTGGAAGATGAAGTTGAAAGCATAAGCGAATTTGATTTGGTTAATCGAAAGACGGGACGAACTTAGACGTAGTTTTGCGCACTTTGGCTATATATATAATAATAATAATTTTTTTTTGGCTTTTTTATGTTCATAAGTATTAAAGTATATAAATAATTTTTATTTTTTGGGGACAAACTAGCTCATTTATAGGCAAAGACCCAATTTGGATATATATATATACACACACACTGGCGGATGCCCCCCCAACTTTTTCCAAAAAAAAAAAAATTATAATTTTAGTTTTGTTTTTATAACTCATCATCCCGTGAACATTTTGAATCACTTTACGATTTAAAATTAGATTTTTTAGTTCGTGAATTATAGGAATTACACCACTTATATATCTTAACAATTTTGGTTAAAATTGTAACAAACTTAATTGTGTAAGAGATTATAATATTTATAAAATTTCATCAAAAAATTCATAATTACTAATAGATTATAATATAAGATTTTATCAAAAATAAAAAAATATTCGTTCACATTAATAATAAGCCTTCATGTTTCCTCCAACTTCATCTCTAATACCCATAATATTTCTAAATGGTCTTTGGGGCCTTTTTATTCAAGCTCGTTTCTTTTTGGATTCAACAATCAAACATGATATATATTTTAATTTTCCATTTAGTAAATATTTATTTTTTTCTTCTCGAGAGTCCTTCTCATCAAAAAAAATTTTTATATGCTTTTTATGAATTTATTTTGTCAATGTTAATTTTGCCTCTCAAAGAAAATTTTTCTAGCTCCCTACATCAGTATATATATATATATATATATATATATATATATATATATATATATATATATATATATATATATATATATATAAACTAACATAAAATTGGAGGCCCCCAATTTTTGGAGGCCCTGTGCGGTCGATCACCTCGAACACCCTCATAGCCGCCCCTGGTCTATAGAAATACTATGTGTGGAAGTTCATTCTAGCCTACTTGTTTTCAGAGTCTCTATCATCTTTCAAATTTTTTTGTATGAGACCCTCCCTTAGACAATACATTTATCATCACGAGGTCCTCAATCGAAAGTGCAAAGCAAATCTGCCCTGCCCACGACCCGAGCTCAGTGGGTTCGATATCCTCCCCGCGCATGGAGATACTTTAAATTGTCTCCCTTTTCTAGAGTTATTTTCTCTTCCTCCTCTTTTTGAGGTGCTACTCTCCTCATTGAATGTACGCCCGTCTGGGCTTAAAAGACAATACATTTATCTCTAGCAGTCATCCCAACAAAGTTTGATCCATGGATTCCACCCAAATGTTGAGTCAGGTGAATTAAATCACTTGGAAATTTTGCATTTTGATTTTTTTTTGCTTGATCAAAGGACTGGATATTGTATGTGATTGAACCGTTTGTTCTTAAAAAAAAAAAAAGAAGATTACCCTAAATCCGTTGAATATTGGGTGGGTTAACCGTTTCAAATTCGGGTGAAAAGAATTGCATTCTGGTTAAAATTCGGATCGGCTTTTAAGTTATTTAAATGGACAATTTTACCCCTCCAAAAAATGGCAAGTTTTGCTCACATGCTATTATTTTGCCAGAAATTAGGGATTTTTCTATAACGGAATGTCCGTAAATTGTTCGAGTCTATAGCCTATACGGCTAATTGGTGAAATTCGTCCCAAAACAATTTACGATTAGTGACTTGGATTCCCAATCAATTTTTTTTTCTTTTAGATCCCCAAACAATTTACTTATTTGTACTATGGGTCCTTCTATTCAAAAAATCGTTAGTCAACGGTTAGTCAACAAAATTTGAAACATTTCACTCAAAATATCAGGGGCATTTCCAAACCCATACCCTGACCCATTCCAACTTGGACCCAAAACAAAACCCACACATCTCATCATCTTCTTCTTCATCATTTGCCATCTACATTTGCCATCTATATTTGGGGTTCACAAATCTCAAAATTATATCCCTAACTTTATTGAAGAGGGTATCACAAATCGTAAACCTTGTAGGTGCCTTGTAGCTGGTTCTACCATACTTATTGGTATGGAATTTTTAAACCTTGTCCTCTTTGACTAAGGTTTGTTTTGCTGGGGGAGGATGCACTTTATATTTATTCATTTGTTGATCTGCATATGCAATATCATGTCGATAGTGCTACCATTAACAATTTCCTATAGACAACATCAAGGCGCCTAGCTGATAAGAAGGTAGAGAAGTTCGAGAAGAACATTACCAAGCGTGGATCAGTCCCAGAAACTACTGCTAAGAAGGGAAGCAACTACCCTGTTGGCCCTATCTTACTTGGCTTCTTCGTCTTTGTGGTCATTGGATCCTGTAAGCTTTCACTAATCTTTTCTTACATACTCAATTTTTAATTCTTCTAGTCCAGAGATATATAAACTGTGAAAGGCAGATATAATCATGGTATTGTTATAATCATATCTAGGCTGTAATTTGAATTACATGGAAGCCCGTTTCGGTTTTCTGTAAATCTGTTTGATTTGAATTAACGAGCGTCTCTAATGAAAATTCCGTCTCGTTGCAGCTCTGTTCCAGATAATCAGGACAGCCACAAGCGGAGGCATGGCGTAATTGTTCTATAGAGCTTGTGATTTAGGCAGAGGGATCATTGTTATAGTTCGTGTTGCCTATTTACTGTTCAAAATGTAGAAACCAAAATAGACTCCTATGTTTTGAGTTCTTCAGGATTGCACAATTTCTCTGCAAATTCTGCTTATATTATTGCACTGGTGAGAGCCGCTGTGTTTAGCCATGTCCGGAGGAGGAGGTAGTTTCCGGCAAGCTCTTCGGAAATGGGATTTAAGGGGAAAAACTGGTATTCCGAAAAGATGGTGGTATTGTAGAGAGAGGAAGCAGACTGCAGAAGGCTTCAATGGAGTTTTTGGGAATTTTTCATCAACAAAATTCTTTATGGAATTGGGTAATAGAAATGGGGCGGGTTAAAAAAGAATGGGTCGTTGTTGAAAATCCCCAAAATACCCATGGTTATTAATGGGAAAATTTTCAAATTTTATTGACTAACCGTTGACTAACGATTTTTTGAACAGAAGGACCCAGAGTACAAATAAGTAAATTGTTTGGGGATCTAAAAGAAAAAAAAATTGATTAAGGATCCAAGTCACCAATCGTAAATTGTTTTGGGACGAATTTCACCAATTAGCCTAAATATACAAAAAAAAATTGTTATTGTCAAAAAAGAGAAAAGCAAAAATTGTTAAAGTCCAAAAGGGTCATTCACTCACGTTTTAACAATGGAGGGAACTGAAAATTTTCAGTCACTGGAAAGTCGAATCAATGTTTTAAGAGGGTTATGGAAATAATTTAAGGACTAATAATTTACTGAAAGGTACAACTACAAAAATCAAGTTTCTATGCTATTTGGAGCCAGATGGAAAGCTTTAGAAAGCCCTGTAAAATCCACACACTCCACTATATTACACCCGCTCCTTGAAGTTTAGACTGCAACTGGCTCACCAACTGGACTAGAAACGTCAACTTTAACCTGTCATAGAAAATAACAGAAAATGTTACATATTTATCTAGGAGATGTGATTGTTTTCTTAAATTAAATTTTGAAAATGAAAAGACGCCATTTCGTTCAAACAAGCTACATTTGAAGGCATATTGTAATTGTTTTTTAAAAATAGGTTGTCTAATGTACCAGTTAAAAATGAGAGAGAATTTCAGTTCAGGGCCTAAGGAGGAATTCCTCCTTACCTGCAACGTTTACATGCACACACTAGTGAGGGTTTCTTACAAGATTTGCCGGTTATAACTTAAAAGTCTAAATGAGAGAAAATATTCAACTACTGGTATTCAAGATGCATCGCTATTTTAGTGTGGATGAGAAAGAATTCGTGGTGAGATTCTCAGTTTGATATATTCATGCTTCTGTAGAATGTTCTGTTATATGTTGATCAAGAATAAAATTCTTTTGGTGCAATAATTTTCTACTAGATAAAACCAGACTTACCTTGGCTGCTTTGAATAGTTCATCAAGAACTTCAGACAAGGTTGGATGTGCATGAACAGCAAACTTGATGTCCTGTATTATCCAAACGATTCAAAGGGTTACTGAAGTGTAGAAGGAAGGACCAGTAATCTTACCATTTGGTTTAGGGCACAAAGCACTTCCAAGGTTACATTAGAGAAGCATGTTGCAATTAGATACATTGTCTAGTATAGCTGGCAAGGGTACCACCAACTTGGATATTAGTTCTGCCCATAGTCCAATAAGTGGCAATAACATAATACCTCATCTTTCCTTTTCCGATTCCTTCAATTAAATAAACGAATTTGTATTCCAAAAATTGGTTCAGACGTCTCTTTAGGTTTATTAAAAGGTTTGTTCCAGAAGTTTGCTTATTCAAAGCATGCATGCACATTCTTTCCTCAGCACAACCAACTACATAAAGGGTCTTTTCCATTCTAGTTGGGAGAGGAGCAAAATGATACCTGTATGTGTGTCCCCATTGCAATAGCATTTGATGGTTCATGAATGAGGTCAGCAGCATGCAATCCAAATATGTGAACTCCGAGGATCTCTCCCTGTGTCAGGTCTATATATCATCTGCACCAAATGCTAGGTTTTTCAGTAGACCAAAAATTAAAAAAGAATCTAACACAAATTTCAAAGTGGAATCAGGCTCTCTAACATTCCATTGTCATGCATCAGAAGTTTCTAAAGCATTATAATTGTCACCTTGGCAAGTCCTTCACCTTCATTTTCAGCAAGGGCCTTTGTGTTTGCCTTGAAGCTAGTCTTGACAACACTTGCTTTGAAATCCTTCCTTCTCAGCCTTTTCCCTAGCTTGAGGCTGCAAAATGTTGAAACTATTCATCGTAACCTTTGCAATGTAACATTCAAGCTAGTCTTGACAATTATGCAAATTTATACTAAACAACTAGTCATGCATTTTCCCAAAAAGGTCTTAAAATATTAAATTTACAGAAACTTAAATTAACTAAAAGAACAGGTTCTAGAATTAGATACTAATGCACTACAAAATCCATTTCGAAGTTATAAGAAGAATAAAAGGTTGTAAAGCAGTTGTACCTCGGTCAATCCCACCATACTGATCTCTGGATGGGTAAAACATGCTGCTGGAACACTTAAATGATTCAGAACATGGTCATTTCCACATACTTGCTCAACAACTGTGAAGAAAGCAATGCAAGGAGTTAAATTAAGTATGAAGGCAACATCTAACAAAACCAAAGTGCCAGAATAAACAAAAAAGTTTCCGACCAGAAATTCCCTGTGCACTTGCTGCATGAGCAAGCATCATTCTTCCATTTGCATCACCAATACAATACAAGTGAGGAACCTAATATTCAAGGAAGGGATGATCAGCTGAATGCATAGACATAGTACCATCATAAAAAGGAAAGAAGTAAGTTATTTACCAACTTCCCATCAGCATCAATGACTCTCATGCGTTCATCTACAGGTACAAATCCACGCTGTGTCTGTACATTTATCTGGACCATGCGAATGAATGGAACGTTTACCATCTTATTTTGAAAATTTCACTTGGATTCTTGTTTTTAAAAAAATATGAATACTATTCAACCCACATTTTTCAAACCAAGTCCATTAGTAAATGGAGCCCTTCCAGTTGCAATAAGAGCAGCATCAACCTGAAAAGGTTAACCATATATTTAAAAGGTTAGACTACACCACCCAGCAAATTCATTCTATAAACTATAAACATAAAAGGAACTTCAAGCATGTCTCAATGTAGAAGGGTTAAAAAAAATTTAAAGAGTAACGAATCATAAAAAGGAACCCAATAATAAATAAAAGAATCAGCTTCTTCGGAAACTACTTTTAGATTCCCAAGATATGCCTGCTAATTCTAAATGGCAGATGCTAATGATGAAGAGAATGGAGCCTCTTCTGATATAACAGCTAGAAGAGCTTTTCTTTCATTGTCAGTTATCTGGAACAGAACATCCTACAAGTATCTTTGCAAACTATTCTCAGACTTCAGATATTGTTGGTAATACTAGTGTAAACCTCAAAAACAGATTACCGCGCAAAAGGCTCTATCTTGATCTAATAAACATCTATATATCTACTGCTATTCAAGAAAAGAGGTAAAAAAGAAAAGAAAAAAGAAAGAAATACTACTTTAATGCGCAGTGTCCAATTCCTCAAGAATATGCCTCAAACTTACCTCCAGAGTACCTTTCGGTTCTTTCGTCTTTGCATCAATGAGCTCAATTATTACTGGTTTTCCATCCCTTGCAGGAGTTATCTATCCAAGAGCATAAGAAGTTAAAATGATTCAAAGAAAATCATATGTCTTTGCTACAACAATAGCATATGCCTTTAATAGAGGGACTAGGAGCTTTACAGTACCTTGCTAGCAAACACCCCAGTATGAGAATCAATTTTCCGAGGGTTTATGAGAACTCGCTGAGCTAATTTTCCAATCTCAGGATCAAACCCAGGCATTAGCTGATCCAAAGCCTCAATGAAGGTAACCTACGCAATTATGCTCAAGTCAGCTTGACAGGCACGGGTTACAGCTTGCAATCTCAAATAGATAGAAGAAATCATAACCACAGATTTAATAACTTATGATTTTCAGAAATCCATGTGGAATTGGCTCTTGAAAAAGTACGATGAACGAATTTGCATTGATTAGGCTCATAGAGATTTTTTTGGCATTTTTTTTCTCTTAACTTTATTTTGGTACTGGTCGAGCAATTTGCCAATCAGAGTACGAGTTTTCTAGTGACGTTACTTCACTTTGCGCTTTCACTTCCCCCCACCCCCCACACCGTACGGCTCCACATCCACAGTATTTCATTTCATGTAGCCACACGAACCTTGAATGATCAATTCCTATTCTTTACTGGTAAGGTTCTCCACTACAAATTCATTCTTGCCTGAAAATTTTTGTTCTTTCATTTTCTCAACATTAGCTTAGCAAAATTTTCCCTTAGTTACAGATTTGAAGATGAAAATGTGAAAAAGAAGCCACCAAAACCCCGCGTAAAAGGACAGATCAAACATACGAGCCCAGAAAATATAGTTTCAAGCAATAGTCCTTCCATAAATGAGAAAATTTGTAACATACAGGAAAAAGAACAAGGAAAAGATGAAGATAAAGAAAAACTTATCGGTACCGAATACTTCATTGAAAAATAGAAAACGAGTAGAATGTGATGTATCCAGAGGACAAATAATCAGAGGACAAATAATCCCTACCTCACTTCCGAGTGCTGTATACACATCACTGAATTCAAGACCAATATACCCACTTCCTACTATAGCTATCCACTCTGGAACAAATTCCAATTTTAGGGCATGATCACTGGTTATTACAGTCTTACCTGCAGGCATGTACGAGAAAGTATGAGGGGAGAATGAAGGCTACGGGATGCAGAGGAACTAACAATAAAAAACAACTAGAAGAGAAATAACAAGATGCACAAAAGAGAAAAATATATGTTCTTCAACAAATGTTATGACTAACTATTTCCGGGCAGCAGCTAAGTCATGACAAATGACAAGAGAGTGCCAGGGGATGGGGGGAGGGGGCATGGTTCTGGAGAGTAATAATTTGATTTCTGATACCTACCAGCTAACGGAATATATTTCTCTAAATGTATCTGGGAGACAATAGTACTGATTACAGCTCTTGAAATACGCATGAAAACAAGCCTGACTTGTACCCAGAAGAATATCTGCAAGTTGTCCAGATTGCTCCAACATATTTTCCAATAACATAATACATTAACCTAATAAACTTGTTGTTTCCTTAATTGTTCTGAAAAACAAAGCTTCCAAAATTTTAAAATGTTCAAATCCAAAAGTTGTCAATTTGTCGTAGCATCATTTATTAGACCAAGCACTAGTAAGCATATTTAACGATCAAACTAGAACATTGTGATTACACCAATACAGTCCAAGCAACAAGCCAACAACTAACCATCAACTTCAATTCCCTTGGGCACTAAGGGCACTGAGCCAGTGGCAATTATTATATCTTTTGCTGTTATTATGGTTTCCTCAGAACCAGCTTTTCCAAATTTCACCTTTTGTGGACCCTGTGTATATCCACAAAGTCGTAGACATTAAAATGTTAGTACAGAATCACATGGCAGCAATCAAATGAAGACGATATATTTCAGGTTGAATGGAAAAATATCTAGTTAAATTCGTTTAACTCACCAAAACGGTCCCAACACCGGTCAATATATCTACACCTAGTGCTTTCATTGAGTTGGTCAAGTTGCTTCGAATTTTGGAAGCCAAATTATTTGCATGATCTGCAACACCCTGTCTGTCATATCCCGCAGCAGCAACCTAGCATTACAATTTCCAAAACAAACCATCAGATAAAACTAAAAAGTTGTATCAGTAAGAAGATGTGATCTAAATACTGCTACATGAAGTTACGATGTGATCAAGTTTACCATTAGAAGTACTGGAAAAAGAAATTTTAAGACAAAATTAGTTCTTTATTTCTTGCGTAACAATAAGGAGGTATCTTAATATTACCTAATGCCGTCAAGAAAGAATATCTGCTTCCAGAAACAAAAGAATAAGATTACCTGTAAACCAAAAGACTTCATATGGTGTTCGTTTTGAAGTTCACGCATACGTCCACTTACAGCTAGAAGGGCTTTAGAAGGAACACAGCCCCTATTTACACATGTTCCTCCGACTGTATCTCCTTCAATAATGGCAGTTTTTAGTCCCTGAAAAAACATGTCAATCACTTAGTTTACTAAAGATGAAAACAAATCTGAAGAATAGGCCATATATGCAGATAATCAGAACCATGATCTTAATTCTAGTATTCAGTGACAATAGCAGTCATTACTTTCCATTGGCTCCACAAGAATGACAATCAACTTAATTACACCAAAAAAAAAGTTCTTAACTTTTCGTATGATGGTAACAAATTGTACATAACAAACAAAATCTAAAGTAATACAGCTACGAAAATGAGTATGTCACTTGTTGTAGGCAGTGAAGCATTCAAAAAAGAAGGAAATGAGCATAGAACAAAATGGAAAAATCGAAATAATCTAGGTTAAGTGGCAAAATTTTAATACAGAAAGCAGCTTTCTTTCACCTCGAAGTATGAACTTAATATCTTCATAATAGCTCAAACTATGACAAAAACAAACTCATATCAGTAAAAAAGTCATTAAATAGAAATAAACAGTGACTATGCAGATCTAAAAAATAAAAACAGATGGTAAAATCCAAAAAAATAAAAACCGAAATAACTAACAAATTTGTGAAATTGCTTATGATTGAAGAAACAGAACAAAGAGCATAAATGTGGAATTAATTTAACCTTCTCAACAGCATGAAGAGCAGCACCATGACCACCAACACCAGCGCCAATAATTACAAGATCATAATCAAAACTACCTTTAGAAGAAGCAGTTCCATTATTCAACGAAGCAGAAACCTTGAAGTTATTATTAATCAAAGAACGTTGCTTCAAATTATTCAATCCAGAACTCAAATGCTGCGAAGAACAACCAAAAGATAATGATTCTCTTCTGAGACCACAGAATCGGAGCGATCGCGGCGTGAGAGAAATAGAATTGGAAATGGAAGTTGAAGTTGAAGTTGAAGAGCAGTAGGATCTGGTGGTTATTGAGAGAGAAATTGAAGACATTGTTGAAGTTGAGTGGAAGAAAGAGCAATAGCGATGGAGGTTTGGGGGAAGAAGAAGAAGAGAGTGGAGGTTATAGATGAGATGGAAAAGGAGGCTTTGAAAGGTCCGTTGGGTTGGCGGAGTTAACAAAGAGTGAGGGTAAGTCCTTGCTGGCTCACTCACTGTGTACCTTTGTTTGGCGCTCTCTTTTTTATAATTTTCTTTGACACTTTTAATAGAATTTTCAATTTTTGTTTTCTTTTTGTATTAAGAGAAACATATTTTTTCTATGTTAATATAATGGTGGTCAGAGTCGAGGAAGATGGTGAATTAAACAAGATGATGATAAGACCGTATTGAAAGCTTGGAAATACTTATGAAATTATTCATAAAGTATAAATATTGTAAAGGGTTTGAACTATTTTGCCCTCTCAATCAGTGCACGTAACTGGGGCGTACTAAGAATTGGTAAAAAATCACTGTGAGAGGTGGTCCACGTGACTGAGACGTACCAATGATTGGCCGAAAACCACCATGAGAAGTGGTGCTCGGACATGTCTAGAGGCTCGCACATACTTCTAATACCTTTAGGGAAGTAAAAAGTCTTGAGAAGTAAGCGACGATTTTTTATATACTTTAAGGACCAAATAAATTATTTTCCCGAAAATAATCGAAAGCAAACAAGTGAAAATTTACAAAAGATTTTCCTCCGGCAATTTCCAGAGAGAATATTTAGACATTTAACTTTTACTATTTTACTCCATTAATCTCTATTTTCCTAGATCCGTTCATTAGAATTAAACTCAAATGTCTGTATGCACATTCATTCGTCATTACCTATCCGACTATCATTTACTAACTTCACGGGAAAAAGGGGCTTTGCTTTAGATTAACCATGGTTTAGCAGAATGGTCATACCATGACAGTTAAAATATTGGGGACAACATTTTTGTCCAAAACGGAAGTCCTTCGTATTTTATATGCTAAATAGAAACATATTATTAAGAATCTTTATTTAAGATTATATTATATTTTCTTAGATTTGTTTTTTGTAGGAAAGTTTATTAATAGGAAACAAAGATTATGGTCCTTGGGCCACAAGAACAAAAGAAAGGGTTAATACCTCATCACATCTCTATAAAAAGAGGGCATAAAGCCCTAAGAGAAGGAGGCCCCGATCAGCAGCAAAAGGAGCCGCAAGACCGATACCCCAATTCATCAATTTTCATCCGCAAAAAACAACCAAAAAACCAATCATCATCACCATCACGTCATCACCACCAATCAGCACTGTTCATCATCACCTTGTTCCAATTGGAACCATTATCATATCTGGTGCGGTGCTGAGAAGGAATTCAATTCGTGTAGACAAATTTCGACATCAAATTATAATCTAAACTCGTTACTTTTTATTATTTTCTTGATTCGTAATTTTTCTCATGTCTAAATTAATTGTCATGGTTGATTTATATATGATGATTAGCTAAATTTTCTAGTTGATTAGGCTTGTGAAAACTTTGTTGGAACAATGATTTAGTTTATTATTTTTCCCTTAATATTGTGTTCAACATTCCCTTAATCCCTATTTTATTAATTATTTTTATGGTGTGTTTAATGCTTGTATGGATTTGATCACTCTATACATGATCTCATAATCGGAACGAGAGGTGAAGTAATTAATTAGGAACTAAGTAATAATAACTCGTAGTAAAACTGACTAGGAATAGATTCAGTTTATATTGAGCGGTTTCTAAAAGTAGATAACTACGGGGATTGAAATTGGGGAATTCCATAAATCATTGATGCTATCTTATTAATCAATTTCACATAGACATATGGTTTTTGTTAATTGAGATCAGGGAGTTTATTGCAAGGAATTGAATAAAACCTAGATTAGGGAATTTTAACGTTAATGAATTAGGATAAATTTAAGGGAATTTGACACATCAAAAAGGGAATCTTTTAAACTAATCATTGGGAAAACAAGTTGGATCAATGTCCTAATCAATATTTTTGTCATTACTTGATATCTTCTTTCTTATTTGTTTAATTTAGTTGTTATTTAATTTTAAACATTAGTTAGTCAAGCTCTAAAAAATATTTGTAGGTCTAAATTAGGATAATAAACAATTTTGGTACTTAATTATAATCTATGTGGGAACGACACTTGTCTTACTTATATACTCAACTGGACACTAGTTCACTTGCTAGGATTTTGTGCATCAGAAGTCCCACTTTCGTTATGGGCTGACGTGGCGTTCCCCAGACGCGCCTTGCCACGTCAGCCCATAACGGAAGTGGGACTTCCATCTTGGCCCGAGAACGGAAGTCAACTCCCAGAGAGTTTTGGCAAAAACACATAGTTTTTTTTTTTTTTGCTACAATTTTTTGAGTTGGTATTTTTACAACATAAAAAATCACTAAAACGGAATATTTACCAAAATTTGTGTACGAAAATTACTATGGCGAAACCGACTTTATTAATAAAAAATGAACAACAGAAAAACGAAGAAATCGTTTATAACATAAATATGTCAAATTGTATGTAACAAAAATGAAACAAATGTAAGCAAAACAAAGTAAATCCTATCTACGGCCCTGATGGTGTGTATCTATTGGGCCTTCTCCAGTCTTTTCGGAGAAAGTACGTGTGCCCATCTCTCGTTCGCAGGGCGCTACCACGCTCCATTGCGAAGAATTCTACACTTTCGGGGTCGATATGTATCGGCTTCTCGGGGGAATATGGCTGGAAAAGTGGAGTGTGATGTTGCGTTTGAGTCAGGTCGAGGCTAAACGATGGCGACGCACCAGAATGCCCCCCTGTCTGAATACCCGGGGAATAAGTACTTATGCTCGGAAATTGGTATTGAAATGGGTTGGGTACATCGGCTTGAGTGAGGAACTGAGTCTGAGGCTGAGACGGGAACTGAGTCTGAGGAGGTTGGGTCGTATTTTCCTGCGGTTGAGATGGTTCCGGCGCACCGCCACGTTACCGAAGGCGCCGCGCCGCAAGGTCCTCCTGATTGGCTTGCTGATTCCGGCAAGTACCCTGCCTCCCAACCGCAGCCCAACCTGAAACATGCCCTCGGTTGTGTGATCGGTTGTAGAACTGTAGCATCTGCTACATCGGCAGCACGTGATCTGCATGTATCTGTCTTCCCAGCCGCTACGAATGCATCTTTTATGGTTTTGGCAGCCCAGGCGATGAGAGTCTTGTACTGATTATTATTTCGAGGGGCAAGCTTCTCGAATTCTTCAAGCATCACTCTGTTTGACTCTTCCTGTAACATAAATATTAAAATTAGTATATTTAAAATAAAAAGAATAATGTTGACAACGAAACGAATAAAACTTACAAAAATAGCCTCAGATGTAGCGATGGGTTGAATGCCCATTGGTAGTGGCCCAAGATCCCTATTTTTTCGGTTCGTCATATGGTGAACGGTAATGAGATTGTACCAATCCATGTATTCGCGGGTTGGTGCAATAACATTACCGGGAGCTGGAGCAGCGTCCTCTAGTGCATCGACGCAGTTGTCCCGCAAATCTATGTATATGCGGTGGTGGTCTTCGCAATTCCGTTTCGGACCCACCTTGCATGTGTGGAGGTCAACACCCTCAGTAGTTCCCTCCGTCCCCGCCTCGATTGGTACCACCTGTTGGAAGCCAAATTGCCTCGCAACCTTGTCAGGCCGGTGGCACTCAACCATCTCGAAGTAAACGAGTGGCGTACGGACTCGACAGGTCATCAGGAAGCCTTCATCCCAAGCCGTTCTCTCGGTAATTACCCAATCAGGGTACGGTCTCCACATAAACTACAAAAATAAATTCAAGTTAATGTAAAAAAAAATTATTTAATTTAAATAAAAAATACGAGATTACCGAAATTAATTTACCCATTGTGCGTCCGTCAGCATATCTAGCTGATCACGAAACACCACCAGTTGCGATTTCGGCACGTTGCAAAAACTCTGGCATGTATTCCCCCGTGCCTCGTAAGCTCTACCGTCAGCAGGAATATCATGTAGAGTCGGGCCTCGGTTCGCAGGACGGAGACTTGAAATTCGCTCCCACGCATACAACTGGTAAAAACAAACAACATTGATTATTAAATATTCGAATTACATATTAAACATAAAACTGTATATAATTTAGACAAACCTGAATTAGCAAACAACTGCCGACCATGTCCTTGGAATCAGCCATGCATGAGATGCACATTTGCCGGTACAAATGTGCAAGGACACCGCTAGCCCAAGAAGTGTCGTCATGATCGAGGATACCACTGATGGTGAAGAGATAACGCATGTTCCCCCGGGCACCCGACTTATTGGGAAAAAGAAAAGTAGACATCAAGAGGAAAATCAAAGTCCTAGCCCTCTACTCTATTGCCAACTCAGTAACATTATTGCCTAAGGGCTCACTAATGTGGGCATAAACCTCTAATAGCGAGATGGTGTTTCCCGAAATTGAAGCCGCTGGGGGTCAAAATCCACTGAGTTTGAGACATATTGTACTCCTCATGCCACGACACTACTGACCCCTAGTAGGTAGTCCTAGAAGACATCCTACATCATCTAGTGTAATGGTCGCCTCACCGCAACGTAGGTGAAAAGTATGGGTCTCAGGGCGCCATCTCTCTATTAATGCAGTCACTAAAGCGTGATCTACCTTCATTTTTCCTATTCTACAACAATTCCAAAACCTATTTGGTCTATCAGGTGAATCACTCGCTGGTTGGTTTCTCTTTGAGTACGCCTAAAAAAACTGACCGTCGTTTCTAATAATCTTTAGTGAATTGTTTAGTTGAACATCCCCGTGCCATATTCTTAAAGATCTATGTGATGTCTGTTTGTTTAAAACAATATCATCATAAGGACCCGGCAGAAGATAAGCAGGAACAGACATCGATACAAAAAATAATAAACATACAATTTATCAGGAAAAACACATGTTATATCACCAAAATCACAAATGCTCTAAATATAAATTCACAAATTAACAATTCACAAAAACCCTAAATTCATAAATGCCCTAAATTCACAAAATTCACAAATACAAAAACTTCAAAAAATCAACAAATTACTCTAAATTACCAAATTCACAACTATTTATAAACATAATTTGTAGATTTAAAGTTAAATTAAAAAAAAAATGTTTATACCTTTGAGAGAGAGAGCAAGATGGAGGAGATTGGTGGTGGAAGCAGCGGCGGCAAAGGTGGTCGGCAGGGAGAGAGGCGGCAGGGTTTTTTTTTGTCTTAGGATTTTTTTGGCTATGTTGGTCGTGTGAAGGGAGAATAAGAGATTGATGGAATTTTGTACTGGGAGTTGAGAACGGAAGTGGGACTTCCGTCTTGGCCCCAGAATGGAACTGGACAAAAATGTTGTCCACAATAATTTAACTGTCATGGTATGACCATTCTCGCTAAACCATGATTAGTCTAATGTAAAGCCCAAGAAAAGCATCTAGACATGTTAAAGTTGATGAATTTAGGGCGGGATAAATTAACAAAAGGAAAAAAAATAAAAAATAAAAAGGAAAGAAGAATTCACCATCCGCTTGTGTGTTATGATACATGAAGAATTGAATCAAATTTAGTTGAAACTATTCTTGGTTTTAGTTGTTAACCTTAACTAAAAAACTTTCAAGTCTTTAATCTAAAATTATTATGGAGTACTAATTTTGCACCTTTTATCCGATTTAATTAATGTTGAGTGCCACATGACCAAAGCCGGAGTAAAATGTGAAAAAACAAGTTGCAGACTAAAAAAAGAAAGAGAATGAGATCAAAAGTGCGGCACAAATTTCCTCAAATTGCATAGTTCATTAAAAACATGAATTTTATTTAAGCACACTTTTTTTATCCCATTTTCCTTTTTTTTTTGTTCAAACTTCGGTGAGGTGGTTCTCACGTGGTCCAATTCTTTCATGATATAACAACAAAATCAGACTGAAGGTACAAGATTAGTACACCATAATAGTTCAGGGTCAAAGACTTAAATATTTTTTAGATCATGACCAAAATCAAAATAAAAAATTATTTAGGGGCTCGACCCCCTTGTACCCAAACTTTAATAGTACGCTTCCGTTGTGTAATAATGCAAAGCTACTCCACTCAAATTCCGAGTTACAGAGAAAAAAAATAAGCTTGATTAAATTTCAAAGAGCTATAATCATGCTAGTCGATTTGGAAGTTTTTTTTTGAATAGAATCGATTTGGAAGCTTAAGTACCGAAAAATAGACGAAAAAACTTCAGAGACCATTTCGAATTAATTTCAAACGGGAACCATCTCAAAAGGAGGTCAAATAAAAGACCATTTCGACTTGTAAGCTGAAATTGGTCAGTGAAAAGTGAACAAAAGCAGGCATTTGACGAAGGAAAAAGTTTGTGGTCTTTTGTGCCCAAAGACCGGGCAATGATGCATGTAAGTAAAAGAAAAATCAATGAAAGGAGATCATAAGACAACAGAAGCTATGAAAATCGACAATATCCATAAAAAAACTAAACTAACATGTTAAAATATTGTTTCACTTTCAGTTCTAAATGGCCAGAGGCAGCTGAGAAAAAAAGAAATCAGTCGCATAAATTTCATGTCGCTTCCAATTGTTCTCTTCCCTACTAAGAAAAATCTAAAGCTCTAACAAAACATGAAGAAATTTTATGTGAGCACAAATTGCCAACAAAGCTCATCAACTTGATTTGAACATGTTGGCCCGATCATTGCATTAATATCTCCTTACAGCTCATCCTGCCAAAGAGGTAAAGGACAGAATGGTTTAATCAAGTTATTATGAACAAAACAGCAAATTTGACCTTAGCACCGACTAACACTCACCTTTACATCATCATCCACTTCTGCAGTAGCATCTTCCTTGTCTGACTTGTCATTAGCATCATCCTCATCGACCTCCGCATCATCATCATCCTCGGCCTGAAAAAAAAGAGCTTGGTTATAATGTTGAAGAGAAAATAGTGCAGCTAGCATTTGTTTCGCTCAAGACAAATTTCATAGGCTTACATCAGAATCAGCTGCTGGATCATCCTTAGTCTCCTGCGGGAAAAAAATCAAATTAAGATAATTGAGATATGACCAACAGAAGTAATATTTATTCATGAATATAATGTAAGACAGAATAACTAATGCATGATAAGGACTTTACGCAAAACGAAAAGAAAAAAAATGTAACTAAACATAGTACTATGTTGATGATGAAAAGTTCATGCAATGCCAGAAATATATGAACCACATATACCTCTTCCTCTCTTTTCTTCTCTGCCTCGTCAAATGCAGCCTTTTCAGCCTGTAATATTAACATATCCAATTGTCAACAAGAATGTACTTTGATCAAAGCTCAAATTCACCGTTTGAGTAATTATAGACAGACTAGACATACATCTTTTTGCTTGCCCCATGTCTCTTCTGCCACAGTCTTTGCGTACTCGGGATCATCACATATCAAAACATTGTCAAACAAGGTTCCAGATTTCACCTACATAAGTTTTACATTTCTTATGAGCATACCAATTGGATGATGTAAAGAAACAGAAACTTGTGGTGTATAGGAGAAAAGTTACCTGCCACAATTCAATGCCTACATATTTCAAATTTGGGAAGACATAAAGATCTGGATCATCCTTGAAGTCTGCAGGCAAAAGCAGATATCAATGTCAACAAAGGGCACAAGAACAACCAGATAGGTATACACATAAAATTATTGACATATAGAGCAACATACCTGGGTTATCAATCAGAGGTGCCTTCCATTTCCCCTTGTAGTTAGGGTTCTTGATTTTCTGGAAAGTTAAGAGGAGTTAGAAACACTTGCATGCAGTGACGAAATTCAATAGAATTTAGAGTTCTACAAACCTTTGGCTTCCATTCACCCTTGTACTCAGGGTTAGGAATGGTTGGGGCTGTCCACTCGCCATCTTCTTCATCATCCCAGTCCTCAGGCTACAATAAAAATACAACTCATCAAAAATCCTACTAGTTACTGGGACATTGAAACATAGTTATATATGCAACATAATCAAGACTAGACAGAATTACCTTCTTGGCATCAGCATCTGCAATTTCCTTGGGGATGTCATCATAACCCTACAAATAAATAAACATGACCAGGATTGTTACCAACCATGTTCATTTAAAGATTATGAACACAGAACAGAATGAAGAGTCTATTCACCTCAGGCTTCTTATCTTCTGGGTCAGGAATGAATTCTTTTTCATCCCAATCTTCAGGCTGTCATCAAAACATGGTCAAGTCAGTATCAACTAAAAGCATATGAGTAATAAGTACAGGCGGGGAAAACAAAGAACCATGAATTACTTTCTTAGCCTCTGGATCCTTAATTTTCTTAGGCGGGAGAAGGTCCCAGTCAGAGTACAAGCTACCAGTTTGCTTCTCAACGTTGTCAATAAGGATACTGTAGGTAGCATCAGGGTTTAGGACAAGAGTATAGACATGAGTCAATTGGTCAGTCTCGCAAGGAACTTCTTTCTTGATCAGGTGGTTAGTTCCATTGTAAGTAAGGATAGCATGGACTTTCTTGGTTGCATAGCCACAGATATCAGGTCCAAACATGATACTGCAATAAATAGTGTATAATAAAAAATGAGCAACTCAAGAGGAATAAAAACTGATAGCAGAAGAAACTGAAAACTGACAGATGAAGAGAAGAATGATGCATTACCTGTATGGTGTGTCACCTCCAAATTTCTTCTGGTCCACATCGCCACTAAGCAACTTCATATACCCACCACCACAGTCAAGCTTCTGTTCATGTTTGACAGAAAACTGGAAAACTAAGGTTTTGCCCTTGTTGCTGAATTCAGGGTACTCGGCTGATACGGCATAAAACCTGTAATCTTCACTTGTTTGGATACCTGCAATTATGAAATGTGCACAAGTGAGCATCACAGTTGAAAAAATTGATCCAAACTAAAAAGATATATAATTGAAAAGCTCACCTTTATCTTCAGGATTTCCATTCCATTTACCGGAAGTGAAGTTCCACTCTCCAGCAATATTCTCATCTTTCTTCCAGTCAGACTTTACCCAACGATTCTCCCATCCATCTGAAATACAATTAAGAAAAATTAATAAGTTAAATTTAAAATAAATAAATAAAAATCTTAGAACACAGATCCGCATTTGAAAAAAAATAATCTTCATCAGTGAACTGTGGATTAAATAAATACATAAAAGAACATGTTCATAACTGAAATGCACTGAACAAAACAGACATTAATGTTAACAAGTATTGGTGCCCCGAAAATAGATAAGACCGCAATTAGGTCAAAAGTTAGCACAAGTTAAACTGCTACAGAAATTACCACAAGGATCAACACAGGCACTGTATACAAACACTAAAGGAAATCATCTAAGGTCAAATCAACTGTATAAATGATTAATCGCCACATTTGACCAGAACGAAACACCTATTGTACACATTCAGATCACCGAATTAACTAATCCAAAGCTCGCAGCTAACAAGATCTCTAAGTATGAATGTAGATATATCAGAATTTAGAAACGTCAATATTATCGTTCAATTGACAGATTCAAACAAGTTGACACTAAAAAATTGTAGGATTATGACCTTTCCAAAGTCAATAAAAAAAAATTCCGAATTTTTATCTCACATCCCTGATCGATAGATCTACCGAAACGATGCAAAGTATTCGAACATTTCAATATAACATTGAAGCATTTCAATTATAACACGAAGATAGATAGCAAAAACACAAATCGAATGCCGATCTTCCATAAATAACTATCAATCTCTTTCAAAAAGTCATAATTAACATAATTAGAATTCAATTACATACAGATTACGAAGAGAACCAATTACCTTCGAATCGGTCTTCAAAGAAAACTTCGGCAGAAGCAACGACGAAGATGAGAGCAAGAGCAATTAAGATGCTCGGGTTTAACCTTCGATGTGAGGCCATTGCTGTAAGCTTAGAGAAAACTCAATCTGAGTGAAGCACTGAAAGTGAGAGGGACAGATATTTATATTGGAAAAGATGGCTTTGGGTTTTACGATCGGAGAAAGATTTTGGATGGAGTCTGACGTGGAGAATGGGCAGACATTAACGAATTATATTTTGCCACGTAGTAACAGAGTGTCATTTGACTGACGTGCCTAACTTGTATTGGGAGCTTCTACGACTTGGAACGTCCAGGCCTGCATTTGCAAATGTGCGGCAATTGGTTTATTTGTAAGAGACGAAAATACCCTCTGAAGTTTCACTCATTAACGGCATGTGGCCATGTGGGTTTGGATTCGTTTACATGTAAGCTTGAATTCTAAGGGAAGTTTTATTTAGCCTTCGTTTGGTTGAGGTGAATGAAATAAGTATGTTAATATGCAAATAAATTAAAGTAGTTATTGATTTTGTCTTTTTTGATGTATTTTGTTTTTTATTTGAATGTATGATTTTATAACAAATATGACAGTACAAAATAATTATTGTTTATGTGGTATTTTGTGAGTAGACACTTTGTGTATTTATTGTCAAATGTTGTGTCAGTTTTCGATTCATCACTTGCAATAGTATTCTGTAAGCAAACACCTTGTGAATTTATTGTTAAATTTTATATCTGTCTCATATCCATCTCCGCTTATACCTTAAATTATTGAAAATTTAATGAGTTAAGGTTATCATTGTTGTTGTTGTTTGATTGTAGTGTAACGTGGGAAGAAATGTAAATTTTGAGGTAAATGGCTCGTTTATTTTGTTCGATTAGATAGTTAGCAGGAGCGGAAATAAATAAGAAGAGGAACTCCCCTACATTAGTAAAAATAACCCTTACAATTTTGACCCCACTATATTCATCTTTTTCACTAAAATCTATATAAATATATAAAAGCCGAGGCAGAGGACTGTGGCTACGACACGTGGAAGCTCCATAGCGGCGGGTGAATCAAACATCGCCATGTGGCGATTGACATTGATGATCCTGGATCTTCATTAGCAAAGGTTATTAGTTAATAACATGAACTATGAACCTAAATTAGAAGTAAATGGTAATAACTATAGTTATGTACAATGAATGAAAGATAACCAAAGGTTCTTAGTTAATAACATTAATTATGAACCTAAATTAGAAGTAAATGGTAATAACTATGGTTATGTACAATGAATGAATGCAATGAATGAAAGATAACCAAAGGTTCTTAGTTAATAACATTAATTATGAACCTAAATTAGAAGTAAATGGTAATAACTATGGTTATGTACAATGAATGAAAGATAAATAGAGAAAATTAGTTGAAGGGGTTTTAAAACCATCATATTTCTATATAAGATTATCTATAATTTATATTATAGTCTTTTTTTCTTCTAAGAGTCATAAGAGGTTATAAGTTTTAGCCTTTAGAAGAACGATTTAGGAGGAAGTTTCATTAATTTTGTTTAGGTAATAACTGTAGCTGGAGAGTTTTGTAGGAAATGAAATTTTTTTCAATAATTATACATGAAGTTGGAGAGTTTTGTAGGAAATGAAAAGTTTTCTCATTACCTTTAAATATTTGGAAATTGTTTATCTTTTCTACTCCCACCAGTTTCTTTCCACATCATTTGTTCACGACAATTTCACCAATTCACATCAATAAGATATCAAGAGCAAAAAATAGATAGCAGCCAAATTCAAAATTCTGAAGATGACAAAATCAAGGATGCAATATCTATGTTTGAATGAATTGGCAAATGGCAAACAAGAGAAGAGAATTCTATGTCGTGTAATTCGACTTTGGAATACATACAATGCTATGAAGCCGGACGAGTTAATGAGCATGAATTTTGTGGTTTTGGATGAAAAAAGTAAGTTTTTTTGCTTTTGTTATGTTTTTCTATATTTTGAATTGCAAAATTCCATCGCATCAAACAACTTATTCCTTAGAACAATCTATTTGAATTATGAGAAAATATATTGATTGAGTGATATTGCACATGTGATTTGATGATAATTATTAGTGCATCATGATTTCCTTCATAATCAATATATTTTAAATAAAGAACTAATTGAACTGTAATTACTTACGGTAATAGTACTTTGAATTTTCAATAAATTTTTGTTTGTTAAGCTCCAAGATCACAATTTATTCAAGTTCTATTTTTTAAAATATATTGGGACTATTGATTGATTCTTAACATGTTTCTTCATGAATCGAAAATTTGTTTGCTTCAAGAACATTTTTATGCATATATTTACTCATGAAGGTATTGAAGGTTAAAGGAAAAAGGAGAAGAAAACAGCGACGGTGGCAATTCTCTAAGAGACTATATCAAAGTTGGGCACAAATGATCATATTAGGGAAGCCTTACAACACATAAAACAATAAGAGTTTGACGACTATTTAATCTTGGATATCAAGGTACAATGATTTCCTCAATTCATTAAATGTTACTATCTATATAATCTATTCAAGTTATATTAAAGAATTTTTTTGATGTTGGCGACAAGAAGTTGGAACGGGAGGAGGCGGCGCGGTGCTACAAGAGGGAAGACAAGAGATTTAGGGTTTCTACTTTCTCCCAATTTTGTAAAAATGCAAATTTTCTCTATTTTATTTTTTTAAGGGAAAATTTTGAGATTTTTTTTTTCAGAAAAGAAAAAGAAAAAAATCAATTGTAATCTTATAATGTAATTATTTTTTCTTTTCTCTTTTTTTTTGGAGTCTTTTTTTCTTTAATAATAATGTAATTATTTATCTTTGTAGATTTTTTTTTTTTAAATTTCTTATTATTTCATTCATTATTATATACTTTCCTTTTTGGAGTCTTTTTTTCTTCTTTTTTAAAGTCAATAATGCAATTATCTTTGTAGACTTTTTTTCTAAATTTTTTAATATTTTCTTTATTATATTTCTTTTAATATTTTCTTTATTACATATTAAAAGTATATGTTTATCATTCTAATACATGGAAGAACTAAGAAAGAAGTAACAAAAAAGAGAATATTTAATATTGTTCATTTTTCTTTTCGGAATGAAACTTTTTTTTGTAAATTGATATATTAAAAAATTTGATGATATTCACTGTATTCTTAACTCTTATTTACTACACATTTATTTGTTTCAGTTATTTATATTAACAAATGAAGTAAAATAAAGACAAAAATAAATTCAAATCGCAAAATATCAATTTAAATAATCCGCGCATCGCGCGGGGATAACAACCTAGTATAAATATAATAGTCAATCTAACAAATAAAATTACAAATTAAATAATAAGAAAAATTCAATTTACTCATCTTCCATCCCTACCAATCATAATAGATGAATATTCATTTACTTTACACTCTAGTAATGATGTAATACTCTTTCCCCTTTCCTTCTGTAAACCAAACAAAGCCTTATACAAAAAGGGGAAAAAAGAACAAGGGTGAGGGATAAGTGGTTCCAATCTTACTCTCAAATATTTTGCTGCCGGCTACTTTGACGGGGCTAGATTGGTCACTATTACTTACGGACAATTCTGATATGGACCCGGTCCACTGGACCATGCGGTCCAGATTTGACCACATCACTGCATTTCCTTCTCTCTCCTCATTCTGCGTTGATGTGGGCTAAATCTGACTAGCACTAGTCCCACATGTGACTCTGATCCCATATCGTAAATTTTTCCATTACTTACACATTCTCTTTTTTTAAGGACCTTGTTAGGCTATTAAAATTATTGGCTAAAAGATTGACTAAAATAGTGTCTTTTGACCTTTTTTGGGTAAATCTCTTATACCAGCAGGGGGTAAGAAAATCATTTAACACTCTCAATTTGGAGATTTAAGGTTTCTATCCCCAAAATTCTAATAGTAAAGCATTTTCCTTTTTTTTTTTTTTTACGGAGTATAGTCAAAATTGCATTTTTAGATATTTTTTGGGTGCCTCCTACGTCCTAAACCTTGTCCCAAAAACCTCCCTACTCTTCTGAGTTCAAGAAAGATGCTATCTTTGCTAGTAAAAAGATCATCATTTAGATCATCCCATAATTCCATCTTCAAATACCACAAACATCTTTCTCTAATTTCTTCTTCTTCTTCTTCTTCTTCTTCTTCTTTGGCTCATCACCAATCTCACAGTTTAACCACTTCAATTCAAAAGTTTTCTCTTTTTAGGAGAAGTTATTATAATGAATTGTTTTCACTAATTTTGCTTAAAAATTTTGATATTTCATCTGGGTTTTTATGGGGTGGTGTAATAATTCCTTCAAGATATGGAGGAAGATTGTTTAGTTCTCAATCGCAGGCTGCCGAGCCTTCAACATCAGATGGGCTCACTGTAGAGGATATTGTGTCTAATAATTGGAGTATTCTTGATGAAGATGAGAATGATTGGAAAAGTCATGCTTCTGCAATTGCTCAGTCCATTCATCTCATCAAGAAACGCCTCAAGGTAAATATTTGCACATCCTCCCTCCGTCCTATATTAGTTGTCCAAAATAAAATTCAAGATTTATAATTTTTTATATTAAGGGTTTCTATCTTTTAGGTAACGGGTTCGAACCCCGGACACAGCATGTTTACGGCCTTTTTTTAGTAGTAGTTTTAGGCAAATGATGACCAATGACCAAATAACACATGAATGTTAATATGTTATGTTTGTTGAATTAATAAATCTAGGGTAATCTTGGGGGAAAAAAGAATAAGTGTTGTCTAACTAATTTGAGAAAATAAAAAGTAAATTTTAGGACAACTAATTTCGGACGGAGGGAGTGTGAGAGTATCTATCATGTATTGAATTAGTTTTTTTTTTTTTTTTTTTGAAAAATATCAATCTGGGATTGTTTCAACTTCTGATGTGGAGTTTTATTTTTATATTGTAGCATTGTGGGTGCTTAAATTCCATGTCTCTTGTTAGCTGAGGATTTGAGTTCTCCTGAGCATATACATTCGTTAAATTACTTAAAGAACTAGCTGTATTATGTTTTTTTTTAAAAAAAAAAATCTTTGGTCATAAGTTACTCTATTGATTAAGCATGAATTTTTTCAGCTAGGCCATTAAACGAGGGAGCTTTTTTCGGATAACTGATTTTTGAAGTTTTTCTTCTCTGGCTGTCTCTCCGTTTGAGTCTCATTTCATTTTTTTTTCTTTTACCATAGTGGAAAAGATTACTTGTCAAACTGGAGATTTTAACAGCACAGTTGGATAAGGCAGACCTGTGGGATGATCCTGTTCGTGCTGGGAGAATAAGCCGTGAGCATGGTTTGCTTATGGGAAAAATGTCTTCGGTTAAGGGATTTGAACAGGAACTGCTTGAACATATAGACATTATAAAGCTTTCTCGTGAGGAGAATGACGCAGAGTTGGAATTGGTGGGCACTCATTTCTTCTTATGTTAGGCACGTCTTCATTCTTTTTTCTATTGTTTTTCCTAGTTCTTCTGCACAGAGGATTTATTTCTTGAATTGTTTTTTCTCATCAAACATAGTCACATTTGTGTAATAATTTTTTTATTCCAGTCATATTATGCTTGCGTGCTGGTTTATTAAGTTGGTTCCAGCTAAAGTTCTTATGGTCATCTCGAGCTTTTTCCAACTACTAGAACTTTTAGTGACAGCTTTATCCTGAGACTCTTTGTCAGATGTACCTGAGAACTATACTGTTGTAATAGATGTTATGGTATCTTAATTTGTTATATCGCAGGAAGCCGTGAAAGCTTTACTTCAGATGAGAAGAAGTATAAAAGAAAAGGAATTGGAAGCTTTATTAGCTGGGGAGCATGATTCATGCTCTTGTTATATAGAGGTAGTATCTTGTAGTTTTATCCCTTGTTCTGCAATTATTGAAGTTTTTATTTTTTTTAGCACAGTATAATGATTTCATTAGGCGTACTTCTTTTAAAGATGTCATTAGGAAATTGTTTCATGACTGGAAGGATCTATAGTTTGTATTTGGAATTTTGGATAAGGCTTGTGCTATTGATGTTCCTTACTCCTCTCTTTCCTTTTTTTTTTTTCCTGACTACTAATCTCCGAAAATGATTTGTTGAAAACTCTAGGTTCAAGCTGGCGCCGGAGGTACTGAGAGTCTGGATTGGGCTTCAATGGTTTTTCAGATGTATAAAAAGTGGGCTCAACGGCAGGGATATGGCGTCACTGTTGTGGATGAAATGCCTGGTGAAATTGCAGGAATCAAGGTGCAGACATCATTATATTTTGCTCTATTTTCTGCGTGAACCTTGTAGAGTCCATCAGGGCTTTAGCAATGGGCTTAATTCATTGCACTGCAGTTAGAGCTACTATTTATAAAACCAGATACTTAGCATTTGTATGGGTGCGTTCAGTTATTACTTTGAAGATTTCTTCTGCAATGCTTTAGATCTTTTGATGAAATGCATTTGGTTACACACCTCAAACCGAAAATTTTGCATTGGACGTCCCACATTTTATTTCGGTATTTTCAATTTTCAAGACAAAAATCTCAAACAAAAACCCAATCTAAACACAAGTCTCAGCACAACAAGATATGCACATCAACTATTCTAGAATTGCTTCCAAGATCTTCTTTCCCTTGAGATCCTGGACTTCTCTTATATTAAATGTCATCACAGGTTTAATTTTACCTTAATCCAGGGTAATAACTGTTTCACTTAACCCGCTCTCTGTAGTTCTTCTGGCAGTATGCTTTTGATGTAATTTGTGATGACAAAATTTTATTGATGAAGATAGGATATTTGTGCAATCTGTAATATACATGGTTTCTGATGCTAGTGCTAGGCATCTGACATTTGTATTCCCTTTATGCTTCAGCGGGCAACAATCAGAGTGGACGGTGAATATGCATTTGGGTATGCTAAAGCAGAAGATGGAGCACATCGTTTGGTTCGTCTTTCACCATTTGATAGTGCAAATCGCAGACATACATCATTTGCTGCCGTAGCTGTAATTCCAATTCTAGGAGAAGGTTTTTCCCGTGTCCAGATCAACGAGTCTGATCTTAGAATTGAACGGTACCGTGCTGGGGGAGCCGGTGGTCAAAGTGTTAATACAACTGATAGTGCCGTAAGGATAACTCACATTCCTACCGGGATCACTGCTACTTGTCAAAACGAAAGGTATTAAAGTGGTTTTTCTATTTCATAATATTCAGACGCAAGTTTTCTTTTCTTGGAGTTTCAATATTCATCACAATGACAGGTCCCAACATCAAAATAAGTCTTCTGCGATGGCTGTGCTTCAGTCCCGCTTGGACAAGCTTGAGATGGCTCGTCTGGCAGAGATCAACTCACAGCACACGCAGTCCCTCTCTGAAAATAGCTTTGGCAATCAAATTCGATCATATGTATTGCATGTAAGTATGTGGAAATTTTCTTCTATGATACATGCAGGTAATAACGCCTCAAAGCCATATTAACGCGGTCTAGTCTTTTGCAGCCTTATCGGATGGTTAAGGATCATAGAACCAATTATGAAGTTTCAAATACCGATTCCGTTCTTGATGGGTTATCTTGACGACTTTATCTTGAGCTATTTATCGGCATCATTAGACAAAGATGAAGACATGTAGAGGGATTCAGAGTGTGGTAAAGTTGCTGATGAAGCAAATTCGCAGATGATCCGCAATGGGGTCCCTTGATGTTCCTCCGGTTATTCATATCGAAGTTTACTACTGATACACAGTCCATCTTGAAGAAGTACTGTTGTGGCAAAGCAACCTTGCTTGGAATTATTTTATAGATGAGAAGCATTAGACATAGTCCTGCTTCAAAAGTTTTGCCCTTGTTACTCTAGGTGATAAATATTCATTTAGGAGACACATTTATATGGATTATGCTGGAAGTGAATAACCTGGTATGTGGGGAAGCAATCTGACATGTGTATTTATCCGGCCGGAATGGATGAACTATACTTCCATTTCTCTTTCATAGTAATCTAGCTGAATAAATTGGATTGTCAATCATTCTCTCCATTTCCAAGATAGATTTCTTTGGGTGTTTAGGAAACACTCATATTATGGTGCTGACAGTTATTATGAACTAATCTGGGTCATCGGGAACAGTTATCTCAATTGTTAGATCAAATGACACGACAATCAAAAATTGGTTCTTGAACATTTACCTCGTCCATCGGTCAAACATACTGAAGTCCCAGATTGGTCAAGGACCATTATTTTTTCTTTCAAAGACTTGAATATAAACTCAAATCATCAATTAACTTTAAAGTACAGGAAATTCAGAAAAGCCAATCACCATAGATTACAAAGCTAGGAACAACTCAGCTTAAATTTCAAGAGAAATCAAGAATGAGGTCTCATATTTCCTCATTGTATGAAGCTTTTGAACTAAACCAAAAACAAAACTGGATCTGGTTTTTCCAGATTAAAAGACAATAGAAAGGTAAAAAAAGTGGGTCAGAGATCAAGAAAAATGGATTCCTGCCTTGTTGAACAGGGATAATAGATGCATAAAATCTGCTTGTGCAAGTTTGGAAGACCTTTTACCTTCAAAATTTCCCTCCTTCAATACATTCATAACTTTATCCTTAAATTCAGAACCTTTTGCATTGCCATCATCCATATCCATTTCTTCGTCATCTTTCCCATCATCGACATCCATACTGAAGTCCTCAAGTGTATTTCCCAAAGCTGATACGGCCATAGCCATCTCGGCATCATCTGAAAAGCCCTCTTGAGATAACTGCAATGCTTGCAAGGTTTTATAGTTCTTTTCCAGCAATTTGAGGACACTTTTTGTTCTGAAAACTGCACCTAGAGTCTTATTCTTCCTGTTGAAACATATCCGAACCAAGCCATCCCATTCCTTGAAGTTTACAGGAGGGAGTGGTTTTCTTGGTTCTATTCTAACCACAGAAGAATCAACTTTGGGTGGAGGCCTAAAATTGTTCTTTCCCACTTTGAGTAAGTGGGAAATACGAGCCAGTAGCTGAGTGTTCACAGAGAGGCGGCAGTAAAGAGTATCTCCAGGCTGAGCAACAAGCCTCATGGCAAATTCTCTCTGGAACATAATTACAGCACATCTGAAGAATGGTCGATGTGATAATAATTTGAAAGTGAGTGGAGATGAAATTTGGTATGGTATGTTTGCCACACAAATATCAAAGTACGGAAGGTCACACTTTAGAACATCCCCGTGTATGACCTGCAGCAAATAAAAGAAATATGCTCAGTCACAAAAAGCGATAAGATATCAGAAGCATCATATGTCTTCATACCGTCATCAACATTGGAAAAGCATTGCCCTTATAACATAGAGAGTAATTGCTAACCAAATGTACCAATTCAGTGAATGCAATCCATTCAGATACCAATACGTGTGAGATAGAAACACCCATATGTACAACACCATCAAGCAAATAGATTGGAGATCATGAGAACATAACCAATAAAATATGCATAATTTGCAAGCAAAACTATTATATAATCTTCAATAGGATTAGCAGTCCTGCAGTGCAAGGAGACATTCCATTTGAGAAACATTTCCATTAGTTGCGACAAATGTACAAATCCAATCAATACAACCCATCCGCATCCCAACACATGCGAGAGAAATATCCATATGCAAAACAAGTTGTTTTAAACATCAAACATGGCTATTGTGTGATTAGCAGCACCATGTTGCAAGTGAAAGTGGACATTCTATTTGAGAAACATTACCAATAGTTTCATCGCAAACATAACATCATCTTATGTCATATCAAATCCTCAATCCCAAATCCACATGTAAAAGTTTATTGTAACCAAAAGCTCTTGTTTTCTGAGATTACAAATTTAAAGAAAATCTAACTTTTGGATAATACATAACTAGAAATCTGTTAACTGATACTATACATTCTTATCAACCTATTATCCAAGAAAGAGATTAGTAATTCATCACATAATTACACATACACACCCAAAAAAGAATAATTCTAAAGCAAAATCCCTAACCAGGTTCCAAACTTTTTTTAGTCTAAACAATATATTAACCTGTAAGGAAGGATGAATCCGGCCGGCACAGGACTTCAAAAACTCTTTATTAATCAAATTAGAATCCTCAAGGATAAAGTAAAAGTTCCTTTTCACCCCCAAAGCAAAATACGACTAGAACATGAACTTGTTCCTATGCACATATTCACATTATACAACAATGTGATAAAAATTACCAAAACACACTTAGATTAAGTCAATCAAATTAACCAAACATAAAAAAATTAGAATACCTTGAGGCGATTAGAATGTGGAGTTCCCTGGAACCTACGCTCCAACTCCTGAACCATACGTCGATCAACTTCAACAGCAATTACAGATTTTCCTGCTTCTAGAAGCTTCTTTGT
Source organism: Vinca minor (assembly GCA_026122235.1). NCBI lineage: Eukaryota > Viridiplantae > Streptophyta > Magnoliopsida > Gentianales > Apocynaceae > Vinca > Vinca minor. The sequence continues at coordinate 1,211,662 of JAOCZM010000100.1, read as the reverse complement.
AAGATTACCAGTACCGGGACCAATTTCGAGGATAACATCAGTTGGTTTAATGCCGGACTTTTGGACAATAGAATCAACCAATAGAGGATTTTTTAGAATATGCTGACCCTTGGACTTGTGAAATGGTATTCCACCTTGAAAGTGCTGACCTCCGGCGGCGGAAGCTCCGCCGCGATTAGGTTTTTCTTTCCTTATCTTGCCTCCCGCCATGGCTGTTTCGGGAGCTGGTGGGAAAAAATTTCTTCGCCGGGGAAAATTTAAGAATGGGGGATTTGCAGTTGTAGTAGTTAGGGTTTTAGTTATGTGGATGGATGGCGGAATTTGGGCTCGGTTAAGTTTTGATATCTTGGCCCAATTTTGGGTTTTATGCAAGCAACCATGCTTGTTTGGCCCACGGTGCAAACAAGCCGAACTGAGTTGAATTTTGAGCTAATTAAGTTAAATTTAAAATTTTCAGTCGAGTTTGATCTCGATTAAATCGTATATATATAATAAAGTTGGGGCGGAAATTTATGACATATGGTAAATTATCCTCCAATGTGAAGCTTACACGTGGCATTTGGAGCGTTGATTACTTCCTAGAACATTCTGCCTCATTAGCTAATAACATATATATATATATATATATAAAATACTTAGGTAACTATGGAGATAAACTATTAAGCAAAATAGTTTATGTTATCTATAGCTATTGTAGAAGAGCTAATAGTTATAATATTTTACCTCTTTATATAGAGTTTTTGTCTTACTCTCTAAGATTAGAACATTAAATTCAATGTATTGATGTAGAGAATTGAAAAGTCTCTTCTTCTTATGGTTATTATTCTACTAATGTTCATTATTTATATAAAACTATTATCCATATTTTATTAAAAGATTTTACATATTCCACACATATATGATTAGCTTTAGAAAACATATTATTGATTGCTATTTATATAACATATATTATAATTATTTTATGAATTTACTAATGCATAGAGCTAAAAACATGAGCAATAAATTATATATACAAGAAAATTTTCTATATAAATTATTTGTGGAAGAGAAGTCGGAAATATTTTTTATCATGATTACACGCTAACATGGTTGCAGAAGAAAATGAAAAGAATGTAAAACAATATAATGATTATTGAATAAAAATGAGGAAAAAAGAAAATAACCTTATTGATGGAGACAAAATATGAAAAAGTTAAGAATCGGTATCTTAAATACATAAATAATTATAGTATATGTATTTAAAATAACAATTATAATTATATAAGCAATTAAAAGAAAATGAAACTTCAAAAAAGAAAAATTGGATTTGATAAAATAAAAAAGAAAAAAAAAGTCCAGTTCCCAATACTTGATTATTTCCCTAATGAAAGACTCTTGATATTCTATAACAATAAACTCAAATAGTAGAAAATATAATATAAAAAATTAGTTTCAAGAAACCATTCTTTTTTTAAAGAAGTGACTTTTCATATTCTAAACAACAAACTATAATGACTATTTAAATAAAAAATAATCTTTTCAAAAAACGGTTATTTAATTTCTCTAAGAAAGGGTTATTTGTTCTCACAGAATAAAAGCCCCAATAACTTCACAATAAACATAACTTTCAAGAAACAATTTAATTTCATACTCCCTCCATTCCAAAATAAGGTTAACATTTTAATTTTTCACATATATTAAGAAATTCCTAAAAACAATAAGAGACAAAGACAAAAGACTAACATATCCCCATTAACTACATCTTGAAATTTGGAATTATGGTTAAAAGAAAAGTAAGAAGAGGGTAAAAATGGTAAAAGATCATTAAATGCCCATTGATAGTCTAAATGTTAACCTTATTTTGCGAAAAAATTTAAGCTCAGATGTTAACATTATTTTGGAATGGAGGGAGTATTTGAAAAGTGTGTTGAAATTTATAAAAGAGAAGTTGTAGAAGCAACAAGCAATAGACACAAGATATATGTGAATCACTATGAAGTTGGGGCAGAAGCATTTGGAGGAGACACATGACAGTTTTAGAATGAATGTCCAATGAAAAACTTACATGTGGCGTTGAAATCATTAATAATGGTGTGATCCATTAGCTAATAACCTAAGTTCAAGTCACAAGTAGTTATGAAGATAAATACATAATTAAAATAGTTTTGTTATAATTTCTTCAACAATTAATTCATAGGAGACAATCTTAGTAGATGATTAAATCTATAAGTTTTAAAAAGTTGTAGAATATATTAAACATGCTATATACGCGAGTTTTAAACTCTTCATATTCGGATGAAATATGTAGTAATCTATTTTTTAGTAGTAATCTAATCATTTATGATAGTATCTCAATTCGGATGAAATATGTAGTATCTCAATTCGGATGAAATATGTAGTAATCTATTTTTTTGTAGTAATCTAATCATTTATGATAGTATCTCAATAGTGAACTTTTATCATAAATCTATATATATGTCATTTATGTAATTCATTTAGCTACAATTATAAAATCAATAAATGAATAAAACAATTTCACAAAATAATTGAACGAATGTATTATTTATGTGTGTGTGTGTGTATATATATATAAAAAAAATTAAAAAACATAATTTCAAAAGACTTGCATGATGAATCAATTTTGATATTTTTAAGAAAGTGACTTTTGACTTTCTCGGGAAACCAAAAAGTCTAAGAGTTTATATATTTTATTTATTGTCATTATTATTGTTATTGTTTTGTCGGTTAGGAAGTTCAAGAGTTTATTCTTCTTATAAATAGAGAAATGATATGAGCAAAATATGCCATGGTCTTCTTGGTTTCCATAGGTAAGAAATTCATTTTTTTTTTTAAATAATGCAATTCATGTTTTCACTTAATATATTAATTTTTTATGTTTATGAACAAACATCTAATAATTTTGTTTTAGAGACAAATTATTTTTTAAATACCAAGATAAGATAATATGTGTCTTAATTTTTAGAACATGTTTTTATTGATTGGAGGCAAAGAGCTTGTCACCTGACCCACATTAAAATGTGAGGTGAACGTGATCTCAAGATTTGTGAATTTTTTTGAATTAAGCGTGAGTTGAGCTATTGAATTTTTATGTGAACTGAACATATAAAATAATGTAAAACTCGGCTCAGATAGTTGATTTAGCCCCTACTAATGCGTTCTCAACTGAGGACCCCTATTTTTTCCTTTTGTGTTTTCCTTCATAAAAGCTCCGAGGTGAAGACTGCCTGAAACTTTGAGAGAGTTCAGCAGCTACGATATCTTCCCTCCATTGGAGAACAACATAAACCCTAAGAATCTTGATTTCTCCCCCCGAAGAATTGGAAAATCAAATGGAATCATCGTCTTCTCAACCGGTAATTAGTCCGGAGGATGTTCTGGAATCTCTGATGAACGACGGCACCGTCGATTCTATCCGACTCAAAATCATCACTCAGCTTAAAGCCAATGTCAGTTCTCCCTACTTTACTTGTGATTTATTTGCAATTGGTTGATTTTGGTGTGAATTATTCTAGTTTTCTGTTTATTATTAATAATGTGTGGTTTTTTTTTCAATAGGAAGAATTGAAGAATACTACCATAAAAATGGTGGAGCAGAGTAAGGTTCTGAATACTCCTGGCGCTGAGAAGCAAACTAAAAGAGAACTTTTTGATGCTCTCAGACAAGAACTCGAGTATGTGTTTAATTTTTCTTAAATTCTTTGGTTATCTTAGCATTTATTGTGTTTTATTTTCTCTGTAGCTTTTAATTCATCTTTTTGGGTATTATTATGTTCATGGATGGAACCATGAACTTTATGTTGTCGAGCGGGAGAAAGCTAAAATTTCTAATTGTTTATAAAGTTTACAGCTTTGGATTTTGGTGCGACCATTTCAAACTGTTAAGTGTTAACCATCGATTTCTTTTTATGTTTTTGCTCGAAGCTCTAACACATATCGTAAAAGAAATGCACTTTCTTGATATTACCGGTATAGGCTACAATAAGCACATATTCATTCCTTAGGTTGATTCTATGCATGGATTAAGATCTCCAATATCTGATTTTGGTAATATATGTCCCAGAAGTCTCTGGGTATTAGACTAGAAATTATTTTGTGCTTTAAGCTAGGAAATAAATGGTAATCTACCTCAGTTGACAGTGTCTATAAGTAACTTGGATATCTGATAAGTTCAGCGTATAAAGTAAAGAACTTTCAGAATTTTAGCTGTTCAATCTGAGAGGTAAATTAATAAATTCGCTATTTCTTGTACAATGAAAAGAGCTGTTGGGTTTTTTCATGAGCTCAGGCATGTATAATGTGGCAATGCTCGTGAACATGTTTTCCACGTGGCAAGAAAAGTGATTTGGCGTTAGATTCTAACAAGTATGGGGTTGGTTAGATTCTAACAAGTTTGGGGCTGGTTAGATTCTAACAAGATTTGGCGGCACATAGACAAACACATTACACCGAATGATTTGGTCTTGCCACGTGGTAAACATGTCCACAATCATTTCCCAGTTATTTGGTTTAGCGCCAATATGTATCGTGATTGAGGAGAAACATTTGTTGATGCGCTAGCGGCTAGTCTGTGATGTCTTACAGTTGATGGAAACGAATCACATACACTGTGGTATATTGCAAAACTAGTTTGCACTGGGAATCACATATTTTAACTGTCTTGCGTCTTACTTGGATCTCTTTGAAGGGGATGAAAAATTAACATACCTCCAAGCTCAATGCCCCAAACCAGGAAGTTTACTTGTGAGAAGGTGGTAGAGATTTTTGTTATTTTTTTGGCTTACAGACTGAGTTAAGTTTCTGAAAAGGTTTTGGAAACACTTGATATCCTTGATAAAGAACATTCCCCTGTTTTGACTTTCGCATTCTGTACAGAAGCAGATAATTTACACAACAACAACAACAACAACAATAGCATAACCCATTAAGTCCCCAATAATTGGGGGTATGGGCGGGGATGGACGGGATACAGACCTAACCTTTGTCAAACAAAGTGGCTGATCCCAGGATACCACTGAAACAGATGTATTGGAGACTAACCTAACCTTTGGCAACAAGTGCACAAAGTGGTTGCTCATATAATACACATGTAACAATGGTCCCCTATGCCGTCGCGTTTGCTACAGAATCATTAACTATTTCTTTGTTAAATACTTCTTGTAGTACCCATAAAGTTATGCTCTTTATAATTGTAGCTAAATAAATTTATTAACTCTGGGAATATGTTTATTTATAGGTCCATAACTCCATATAGAAATTATATCAAATAGTGCTCTAGCTGCTCCACAAATAAATATCTATGCTTTTTGTAATTATTTTTTAGGTTCCTGCTATGTATCTAAATCTTTCCAGGCTTGCTGACTGTAAAACTGAAGTAATATAAGATGAATGCAAAATGTGAATTTTATAATGCAGTTCCAAACTCTTAATTATCTAGATACTGTTTGGCTGTGACCATGGAGATGAACAGATCAAATACAAATTTATATTCAAGCTCTTATGTAGGTTGAATACATATCAAGCCCACACACCCGGCCCCCCTTAGAGTTTTAGTGATTCACCTGGTTTAGAATGTCTAAGCTGAACTTAAAATTTTAAACCAGCAAAGTCCCATATTAGTTTGGTATCCTTATGCCACACCTGAAATGATTGGTTGCTATGTCCATATTCGGAACATGGGAACACATCGATGGAGTTCAACAAGATTGGGCTTCAGATCCAGGCCAAAAAGAAGATCATTGAATAAGTTAAGATCCTTTTACTCAAAAGCCGATGATCGGTTCAATTTGCAGCTTCACTATGACTTAGTTCTGCCTAATGACTGCTTTTCTCTGCTTAATGCTGATAGCATTTTATAGGCCAAACACTAGTCATCTAAATTTGGTTAAACAGAACTTGAATGCCAAGCTTTTAACTTGTTCAAAATTTAAAGTTATAAACATTCGGCTTTTGTGAATTTGATATATGTATGGTCGGGTCTTCATGTATGAGAAATCTTTGAAATTCAATAGCATTAATTAGGTAGAACAATTGATTTCACTTTGATTTTTTGCAATATTTTTGGAGCAGTTTAGTTTGTGATAAATTTTTTGATGATATGATAGTTGAAAATATTGATATTAACAATGGACTAGCAAGTAGCAGTGTTGTCAATCCCATAGCGTTGCGTAGCGGTCTACCCTAAAAATGCTATAGCGGGATAGCGGTAGCGGTAACGGCGCTATTTAAAATTTAATATAAATAATTAAGAAAAACTCAAGACAACAAGGAAAACAAAGTCATAACCAAAATCATTAAAACCAAGATAAAAAACATAACCAAAGCCATTAAATTCAAAAAATCCCCAATTTACCCATAAGTTTTTTACAATTGTAAAGGGAAAAGGAGGAATTTTTAAGCTCTTATCCAAATAGCGTTGCTGTTCCCGCTATTTTAGCCGTAATAGCAGCCACTATTTCCGCAACACTGATGCGCTCCGCTATGGATGGGTATGTAGGGGCATATGGCCACTCTGCTCTGCTATTCCTCTATAGCGCCGCTATTGATTAGACTGGCAAGCTATGTTACTCGGACTCTTCGTTTATGTCTGCCGTACCCGTGTCAACAGGACACGACATGGGTATGGGTATGACATATTTACCGGATCTGGTAAACACTGATAAGGCTCTTTGTTGTAGATGTTTAAGTACCCGACACCTAAATACATACCCGTACCCGACACCCGTACCCGAGTCCGAGTAACATAGCTGGCAAGTAGGATAATATTTTTTATGGCTTTACAGTATAGAGTATGTATACTGTACCCTGTTTCACTATTTGAGCACGAGTGCTTTACGGGTCTCTTTGAATAAGCTTTGCGTTAAACTCTTGCAACCTCGATCCTCGACAAAAAAATCATCTTAAGATTGTGGGGCACTGTATTAGATTGCCGAGCAGTGACTACATGATTAGATTGTATCTCTGTACTACATGATGAGTCACAGATTTGTCAAGTAGAATCTCGTCGGAATTATAATCCAACTTGGACTAGATATAGATATTTATTCCCAAAGCTACGCATTACTGTCTTACCCACTCTCTCAGTGTTAAAGACATTTTCAGGATGAATGTCATGAGCAAGGGTGTGAATTATCGTAAGTGCTTATAGGCAACATAACGGGTCAATATTGTCCCTAGATTTTCTTGTTGATGTTGTTATAGTCTTGGCAGTTTCTTCTATAGTTCCATTTCAAAACAAATTTTCCGGGTGCATGGTTCCTTGAGTTTCAGGCTGAGATGATTAGAACTCAACTAACTGATTAAGCAAGGATGTTTTTTCTTTCAAGAGATTGCATTGCATCTAATAGATCAAGGGATAAAAAATTAATCGTTTACTTAGTATACCTATTTGCAATCTTCTGATTTTTGCTCTTTTCCTACAGAATGTCGGTGCTCGAAAAAGCCTCTAAGTCCGTTTGGGAGCTGATTTTGGATAATAATGGACTAGGAAAAGAAATAAATGAAACAGTTGAAAGAGTTTTCTGTCAATTAAGTGGCAGAGAACCTCCACTATTTCCTCCAAGTGTTGAACTCCAACCAGAAAAAGGTAAAGAAAAAGAGGAGGAAGAAACTGGTGGAAAAGAACAAGTGAATGGAAAGGAGAATTCTGAATCGTCTTCGAAGAAAAGGAAGCTCTATGAGGTAAGTGCAGAAGAAGGAACAGATGAAGGTGCTAGCAGATCAAATACTGCACCAGGATTACCTGACGATTCAAGTAAAATGCCTCCACCAAGTCCAAGAACTTGAATATCGACCAAACAACAGCTGGCGGTTAGGCCATTTATTCTTCTTAATTATTAGACATCGTATCTTCTCTTTGATCATAGAACCAGTTTTCATTTTTATTTTTTGTCTTTCAGTTTTAAAAGGAGCATTGGTGGTGGAACTGCATATGAAGACCCTTTTTATTGTAGCTCTGTCTTCATCTAGAACCCTTTGTTACATGTTCTATAGTAGTAGCCAGAAACCCGGGTCTCTATTTGTAGATATTCAAATGAGAGATCATTTAGCTTTTAATCATTTATTTTCCTGGATCTTCTTCTGGTCAGTTGAAGAATGAATTCTAATATGTTCTGATGACAATTCAATTGCTTCAGTTGCCAACTGTTTTTAATTTGCTGTTATTTTCGTTCAGTTATGACCTGTAATGTGCAAGTCTGGAAATGATAGAAAGCCAAATTCTTCTTGCCTTTGTTGGATCAGGAAGCAGCTGAGGGAACTCGTGTCTGGTTTTTTCTCATGGTCTTGGTTGTCCATTTATAGGTATGACTACAACATGATGATTTATTGAATCTGTTTGTGGTGTGTAGGTGTGTATTTGTTAGGATAAGAATTTCGGGTTTTTTTATTATCTCTTATCGACAGAATATCTAACCAAAGTTCAGTCATTACCTCCACCACAGTAAAGTTGTAACAAGTAGCCATTGTAATAATTTGTATAGTGTTAGCATTGATGGGATTGCAGCTAATCCCCCTAAACATGTGTAATCTTTTGACATTTTTGAGCTTATTAAGGTTTTAATCACTAAACAAAGGAAGTGGCCCTGAGAAAATTTATACAGGAATTGTTCATTATCATGTCTAAAAAGTTATATAAAGACATTTGCGGCTGTAGCATTATTTTCGATTACTTCAATTTTTTTTTCCTTTTTTAGGGGAAACAATTATTTATTTCTTGTTAAGTACTGAAATTGGTGTTGAAATTGGTGTTAAGTACCATTTTACCTCTTTTCACTTGACCAACTTTTATTAATGGACGTTAATTTTTTCAAAAAATTGAAGGAATGATCAAAACACAGGCTCGTAAATTGCTTAATGATGTAAAAAATTACAAACAATCATCAGGGATTAAGTCTGCCAAACATAAATTGTTTCAGACCATATACACCAATTGGCCTATAAAAAATAAACAGAAATTTTAAAGTATTAGTTACTCATTGTAACTACAGTAGTCTAAGAACATGTCATGTCATGCATAATAAATAAATAAAATTTCATATTCCATCCATCTTTAACTCCCAAAAGAATAAAAAGAGGAGCTAATTAATCTTCCTGAATACAAATGATAGCAAACAAGAATGATGATCACATTTTCACTACAAGTCTACATATGAATTTCCTATTCTCACTACAAAAGGATAACCTATGATTTCCCGGTTCGGACCCTCCACTTCGGGTCCTACGTAAGACTTACTATAATATTCCTTCCCTTAACAATCTAACTATAAATTTTTTTATTGATCGATTCTAAATTCTAATTGACAAAAACTAAGCACTAGAAATACTTTAAGTAGAAATAATGCAGAGAGTGATACAAAAACTATTACAAAAGATCCGAAGTGATATTTTTCTATTACAATAATACTTCAAATATTTTTCATTAAAAACTAAAACAAAACTTCTAGAAATTTCCATTTGTCTGATTTTCGTAATCCATATGGATACAATGAAGAAGTGCCTATAGATGATTGAATTTCCATACCATTTTGCCAATTAGAAGAATCTGACCAGATTATCCCCTCGTGATTTGGTGTTGAATTCTCTCCCACGTTTTGTATCATGGTTTGCTCATTAATCGTTCTTCCTCCAGCGACTTCAACCGGAAGCAACATTGAACTCGCTCTTGCTGATAACGTTCTCTCGCTCATTGCTTGCATATCTCCTATTAAATGACTATGTATGTCAAGTAAAGTAGGATGTGGAGGTGATATTCCACTGTATTGCCCTTGATTTATTGCATTCATATCTTGATTTGGATAGCCCATGTTGGGGTAGTTTGGGAAATCAAGATTATTCAAGATTACTGAAGTAATAGGTCTTGCCCCTTGAACATAATTTTGATTAGTAATATGTGTTGCTTCATTCAGAAATGAATGATTATCCACTGCAAAAAAGAAGATTTTTAGTCACAAATATAATACTATTTGTTTACTCGTCACGAGTCCAGATATTTTGTAAACACTCCATATCTTATCAATTGTTCTAGTTTTATCAAACTGTCAAGTGTCTATTAAACATGTGACAATTTTTTAAAAATATTATAGATAATGAGACGAGGAAGTAATTAAGACAAAAGATAAAAAACTCGAAGATACATTAAATCTCATGCAATAGACAACAAAGAAGATTAGAAGATCTGGAACAATACCTGACATTGTTGGATTTTGATTCACATATGGAAATTGTCGTGGTCTTGTATTAGGGATAGAACGGGAAGCCATAGAAGTTGGAAAACTTGGGTAATAATGATAAGGTGACAAAGGATTATGAATGTAGGAAGCATAGTCATTGAAATCAATTTGTTGTGGGTACTCTGGAAAATAACATGGTTTACTTGGAAAAGGCATTTTGCTCAACATGAATAATCTTTGGTCATATTGCAATAGTCTTTCATAGTGCTTATCCAGAAGCTCTGGTGCAAATTTTATCCAGTGTCTCCTGCAAAACAACCATTTTCAACTAGATAAGCATGGTTAATCACTGATGCCGACGATGGACACTTGATTTTTGAGTAAAAATAATTTGAATAAAAATTAATAAAGCTAAGGAGAAAAAGTTTCAAACCGGGAAATGATCAGTCACTGAAAGTCTAAAAAAAGAAAGTTCATAGATATTACTTCTTCCGTTCAAATAAAATATAATATAAAATTCACGTTTAGGGTTTATAAAAATGGGTATAAGGTTGACAAATGGGCATTTTTATTAAAGCGATTTCATATCCAAATAAAGAAGCAAAATAAACATCATTTTATGCTAGAACAAATGTAAAAACTTACCTTATAAAACCATCAAAAGAGTTCAATAAATTATACAAAAAAAAAAAAAAATTATTTAAGAGGTAAAAAAAGAAATCATATAATATGCATACCTACATATGAGAGCTTGACCACCAGTAAAGTCATCTGCTTGTTGCCATAGGGTATGCTTTCTTGGTTGGGGATTGGTTTCCTTGAAAAATAGAGGCTTTTCATTTAACTGCAAAAAAAATTTAAAAAAATATAGATCTATATTAATTATATACAGTACTAAAAATTATTTTAAAAGAAACAAAATCAAGAAAAAATTAAATTACATGTAAATATTATATATATATGCACCTCAATTTCCAAAATCCCAGATTCATCCTGAGCTTTGCTTGCTCTAATTCCTACAATGTCTGTCCACTGAACCTCAATTTTACTCTTCAATGATCCTTCCAAAACTTCCCACACCAATCTTCCTTTCTTGTAGTAGCATTTCGCCACTAAATCGCCTTCATTCCTTGAAATTCTCTGTCAAATTTAACAACAAAAAAAATGTTTTTCTCAAATGATTAGAATATTGATACAAAATGCCATTCTTTGGAGGAAATAAAAATGTCCCTTTTTTTTATTTTTTTTTATCATAGACGGGAATTAGAATGTTAACTTTAAAAAATTTTGAAATATAAAAATTCAAATTTAAAACAAGGGACTATAAATACCTTTAAAAAAAATACCTATGAAGTAATTTAGAAGATATAGGGGGATGCCGCCATCCGTCCGGATCCTCATACATACGTAAAAGTTCAGAAAAAGTGTTATGAGTCTCAAAATAGGTGTCATGAGACTCAAAACAGTGTTCCGCACCATAAAAACAGAACTATGTGTTCTGAGATTCAGAGCCGTTATCTGTTTTAAATCAATCTTAACGTCAAAATTTTAATTTAACGGATTAGAAAAATTTTGCACGTGCGAAATTATCCTATTTCGCATTGGAGCCAGCGTGTGCCGCCATTTGCTGCCTCCCAATTGGTTCCGTCTATGATTGTTTATATATGCAATTTCAAAAAATTAATACCTCCCAAGTTCCGATTTTGAGATGCAAAGCTGGAAAATTAGAAGCCTTTAACTTCTCATTCTCCAATTTCTCATGCTCCTTGTCTGTCATGGTCATTGGCTCCTTCATTTTGTGTTGCTTAGGACGAGAAGGACTAGGTTCTTTTCTTTGTCTCGTTTCGTTTAACTTTGTTTCGAGAAGTTTAATGAAGGATGGTGTTTTTGGTAGTCTTAGACCAAGTGGACTTGACTCTTCCTCAGAAGACTCAGCAGATCTCCCTCCCTGAAAAAACCCACCAAAAAACACTCAAGAGAACTGGAAAGACTAAGAAAATCATCTGACTTATATAATTCCACATAATTCTAGATCTTGAGTTGTATGTAGGGAAATGCCAAAATCCTATGATTTTATGTAAGAAGAACCCAAAAAAAAAAAATGACACTAAGTCACATTTGTGATATCAAATGTAAGGGTGCATTTGGTTTCAAATCCTAAACTACAAATTCTTCAAATATGTTTTTTTTGAGAAACTTGAAAGATGGAGACATGAGGTTGTGAGAGGTAAGGGAGGCCGAAGAAGGTTTGTACCGAAGTCATCAAAAATCTTATGGATTTGTTAGACTAAATGAGTGTATGTTGTTTGATAGAAGAAAATTGAGGAAACATATCCACACAAAAATCCAATATTGGTTTAAGTAGTCGACCCCAATTACTTAGGGTTAAGGCTTTGTCGTTGTTGTATCTCAAATAAAAATTCAAATTCAAACAGATTTGATATAAAATTTTATGTCTGATTCTCTAACCTAGTCTTAAATGTTCAGCCCAGTCTTATAGGATCTGTCATTTTTTTTTCCCTTTCTAAGATTTATTTCTATTTTAATTTATTTTTTTTGTGTTCGAATCTTCTGTTTCAAACAATGTCTCGTTTTCTACTAATTTTATAGTGTACGTAGAAATGTGAAGCCCTATAGGCAAAGTGAGAAATATAAAAAAGATGAGATGAAATAGAGATCGGGACAAATTATCCAAAACAAGTTGGGTAGAAAGAAAAAACCTGTGTGGCAAGCTTGGTTCGTTTGGAGGTCCCACATCCACCGGCGGCGGCATCCTCATAGCTGCTACGAGTAGCGTGGTCGGGACCTATGAAGTAGTCGCTGCTGAGACTAGTAGCTTCTGGACTTGGGAAATTACTAAAAGTAGCAATAATATTTTGGTTTCCAGTACCCCAAGACAAAACACCATCTTCCGCGGCCTCCGCCATTTTTGTTTTGTTTTGTTTTGTTTCCTTCAAAATCTAATTAAGCGCCGCCAGAAAAACATATGTAACCTCGGATTTACTTAGTATATTAGATTAAAAAATTGGCTCCAATGCATGCTTTATAGATGTAACTATAAAGCTAATAATGTGGAGTGAGACTCTGAGTAATTAAGATTAGAGTTGAGAGAGAGACAGAGTGGGAGGCGGAGAAGAGAAGAAGAGAGTTGGTATTGACAAAAAAAATCCAAATAATATTGAGTGTGATAGAGTTGTAGGTGAATTTGGTGTCTTTCTTCAGTCCGACATCATCTCGCCTTTTTTTTCACAAATAAAAATGAAAACGATTTTTTCGGATATATTCTTACCTTCGTCCTGCTTTTTTTCGTTTTTTTATCTTCTTTTAGGATCTAATTTTTTTTTTAAGCCCGGATGGGCGGTTGCCCCATAAGGGGAGAGAGAAACGCCTCACAAGAGGAGAAGATAACTCTAGAAAGAGAGACAATTAAAGCTTGTCACATTGCATGGGGAGGGTATCGAACCCACAACATCATAATCGTGGGCAGACCCTTACCCCACTGGACTAATGAACCTTTTAGGATCTAAATTTAAGTTGATCTTTTATCTCCGTTCGATATTCCATTCCTGGTATTACTAATAAGAGATTGACATGTGTTAATTTTTTAATTAAAAAAATTATAAACTAAAAAAAGTAGTGACATGGAACGAGACACATAATGAGGACATATGATTTTTTTTGCCTACTTCGGAGATTTTTCTTTAATATAAACAGATTAATTATTAGTTGTTGTATTAAGTTGATATGACGTCTAATTTCAAAATAATAATATTTTTTAATTGGCAAGGATTGATGATGATACCAAAATTAAGAGTCGGACATTTGTCTATCAAATTATTAGCCGAGTGGAAATTTGAAAAAAAAGTATATTAATTACCATAGCTTTTAAAATAATTATTTTTACATCGTTGAATAAAAAATGAACGATTGAAATTTATGAAAAAAATACACATGATATCCATCGTATAGTTAAAGGGTTTACTCACACTACTTGATCGAACAACGTATTGGTGGTCGTGCTTTTTAGGATTGAAACATTGTGTAGTTTTAAACCAGGTATAATTTATCACATGGTTCATACCCCAGTGAAAGTATGGTCTGCCCACGACCGTGAGGTCATGGGTTCGTTATCCTCCTATACTTGGGACATACTTTAAATTTTACTTTCTAGGGTTCTCTCCTCCTCTTGTAAGGCATTTCTATCTCCCCTTAATAGGACAATCGCTCAGTCGGGCTTCGGGAAAAAAAAACCAGGTATAATTTTATCCATTTCCATTAGACCCAATGAATAAATTAGCATCAATTACCATATCTATTAGATTTTGAATTATTCCCCAGAGTCTACTGATCATATCATATCAATTCTTAAGCTATATTACAAATGTATCGAAAGAGTGCTTCATGTTTTTTTTATAGACGAATGTCCGACTCGTAATTTTGGGGAGGGATTGATGATGATCCCAAAAGTTATACATAATGCAAATGCTTCTTTAAAATTGTACAAAGAGTACTGGATTCCACTTTCCACTTTTTTAGACTAGTATAATTTGTTTATGTATTTGGTTCAACGAAAAGATAAGTATGTACAAATATTTTTGAAATATGTGTTCAATCATATAGATTTTTCTTAATCTAATAAAAAAGAGTTTTGTCAACTTAATTATTTCTCCTCATATATAAGTTTTTTGACTAGGAGATTCATTCTCTCCGCAATTTAGACAAAAATGGAATTGTAATATTGGGATCTCAGGTAGAGACGGGCCCTTTGAAGATCGATAAAATCAACCACCGAATTCAAACACCTTTGGTTGCTTAGTTTTTTTTACCTTTGGGTCTTTTGCTCGGGCTTTTTTGCTCTTGAAAACTACTGGATGTACGTTAATGGGACCCTCCAATAAGTCTATTGGAATTGACTCTGTATCAATGGAATCTCATCATCCATACATAACACGTAGTCTGGGGTACGGATTGAGTGACTATTCGGTTCAAAGTGGATGACTACCTAGATTAGGATGAAAAGTCTCTAAAGAGTTGGGGAAAAAAAGATATAGATATTTTCGCCTTGTTAATTATGATAAAATAGACTATAGATGGTAATTAAGTATATCAAAAATCTAAAACTCTATAAAAAAACATGAGAACCTAATAAATAAGAAATTTATCTATCTATATTTATATTACATCACCTAACCAATCAAAGACTTAAAAATCCAACGTGGAATTTTCTAGAATTTTTTGTATTTTAATTGTTTTACAAAAACTTGATTGGTTTAGAAGAGTTTAGATCTATTAAATTAATTAGAAACTAATTTTTATCTTAATAAACTTCAAATATAAACCACTTCCCCAATAATCTCTCCAAATCTTTAAGAAATAAATTGAAAATAATTATCAACTAAAAATTAAATAACTCATGTTTTATTTTGTTAGATTTCTTTATTGTTATGTACCGTTAAAATTATTAGTTATATCTTAATAATTATTTTTTAAATATTAATTAATTAAAATACCATTTACATTAACTTAATATATTAACATGTCGAAGACACATGTTAGAAAAATTAAACCTTAACTTTTTCTAAATCCCAAGTTCTGTCATTTGTTTATGAGAAAGGAAAAGAAAACCATATATATCTAGGAATTAGAGTATACATAAGAACTTCATATTATTGTTCTGTTCGATCGAAACAATGTTAGTATCAAAAAATGAAGTGGGTCTTTATTCGTGTAACTTAAGAGGTGGATGCAATTCTTATAAATAAAATTCTTTTTATATTTAAGGTTATTCATCTAAAACGTAAAATTTATTGAATTTAATGCATACAGATGTCTTAATAATAAATTAAGTGGCTACAGTAATTTGATCGAGGACAGGCGCTGCCTGCGGCGGCCGTATAAATATTACATGCATGGGTTATGATCATTGGCGGAGCCAAAGAGGGCATCAGTTTTTTCCAAAAAAAAATAAATAAAAAAAAATAAATAAAAAAATTTATAATTTTACTTTTGTTTTTGTAACATCTCGTCCCGTGAATATTTTGAATCACTTTACAATTTAAAATTAGATTTTTTAGTTTGTAAATTATAGGAATGACACCACTTATATCTTAACAATTTTGGTTAAAATTGTAACAAACTTAAGTGTGTAAGAGAGTATAATATTTATAAGATTTCATCAACAAATTCATAATTACTAATAGATTATAATATAACTTTTGATGTGTTATTTACACGCGTGAGGTATACACGTGCTTTACATTTTTTTTTCTTGATGTAATTTTTTTTTTAAGGCAGAGGATTTGGAGGTTTATAAAGCACTTATCAGTAGAGTGAAAAGAGTGAACAAAATGTGTATAACTCTTGTCTATAAGATTTCATCAAAAAAAATTTTTTTACTCCGCCAATGTTTATATGGAATTTATTTTGTCAATGTTAATTGTGTTCCCAAAGAAAAATTCCCTGGCTCCGCCACTGGTTATGATTGACGTCGGCAACTCCCATATTGGATGCCACTTGAGCAATTTGAGGTTTGCCATAGATTTTATAATATACGTTCATACATGAGAATCACAACACACCAATTAATTAATACTCTTATATTTAGCAGACCACTCAACCAGTGACATTATCCATAATTACCAACTAAGTCGAAGATTAATGTTGATAAATTCGAATAACAAAGTTTAACAGAATTCACATAAAAAATATTTAAAAAAAAAGAAAAGAAAAAAGATGAAGAAAGTTTAATGGGATTCACTACCAAAATACTTCTACGGTCTCCCCTCCCTACCACTAAGTAAACGAGATTTTCCGAATCTTGAAAATAGAACATAATTTGTTCAATTGTTTGGAGAGTCACTCCTAAAAGAATCATTACAATATTTGAATAAAGAATGTGTTTCGGTATACTTTTTTCTTTAAAACAAATGGCATTCCGTAAATCTCTCACAAGAAGGCTAGTGGTAAAGTAGATGAAATTAATTATGGACAAAAAAGAACCAGAATACTAGTTAGTTTTAGGGGGAAAAAATTGTTATATTTATATCTTATGTAATTATTTATAAAAGTTCTGATTAATTCTTAAGTTAATTTTTCGATAAAACAAATACTAAAGAAAAAAATTTTGTGAATGAAACTTTGATAGTAAATTTGTTTGCTCAAAAGTATTAAGTTTATCGAATTAGTATTAAGTAATAAATAATGATGGTGAATTATTTATTTATTTATCTTTGGAGAAGCGACCATGAAATATATATTAGATTCATAGTTTAAAGTATTTTATGAAAAAATTTATTCATAAATATTTAAAGCATAGTTACATGAATCCCCAATGCATTGTACCTCGTGCGCATGCCCATTGGAAGGAAATTATATTCCTTGCAATATCATATGATATGCTACAACTTTTTTTAATGTATGATGTGACTTGATCATATAGGAAAGTGGATATTGATGGGATAAATTCACATGACAAATCGTTAATACTTTTATTAGGGAATTTTATTCTTTGATAACGATGGGCTGAACTAAGAAAGGAGGAGGAGATCATTGTTCCTATTTTTGGTGGAAGTGTGACAATACCATATGGTCCCCAATTTCAAGCATGAAAAGATTATATAGATATTGCTGTATTGAGTTTGAGATTCATCGCGGGATAGAGCAGTTTGGTAGCTTGTAAGGCTTATAACCTTGAGGTTGCATGCTCCTTTACAGCCCTGTATATCCATTTAAGAAAGCGCTCCTAGTTCAGTTCGGTGGTAATTTCAGTGTCAAACTAGATTCAAATACAAATCAAATTCTAAATAATTTCATATTTTTGGTTTCATTCTCAAATT
Organism: Vinca minor; assembly: GCA_026122235.1. Taxonomy (NCBI): domain Eukaryota; kingdom Viridiplantae; phylum Streptophyta; class Magnoliopsida; order Gentianales; family Apocynaceae; genus Vinca; species Vinca minor. The sequence continues at coordinate 1,193,661 of JAOCZM010000100.1, read as the reverse complement.
CAATACAAAACTAATTTACTTCTGAATTTGAGTTTCAAGCCAAGTCAAACCCAGACCCATAAATATATCACATGTTTGGATATGGTATTGATTGTGGACTCCAATTCATATATATATATATATATATATATATATATATATATATATATATATATATATATATATATATATATATATATATATATATATATATTACCCACAGGAAATTAGCTCTGTTTAGTCCCCAGGGAATTTTCGGTTAGCTTTGTATAGTCCCTAATGTTTAATTTCATCTGTAAAGTCCCCCATGAATTTTCGTTCAGCCCAGTAAAGTCCCCAGAAATTTTCGTTCGACTGTAAAATCCCGATGTTTAATTTCAGACTGTAAAGTCCCCAGAAATTTTCGTTCGACTTGTAAAGTCCCTTACCTAGTCCCAATTTTTTTGTATTTTGTAAATTTTATATGCAACCCTGTAAATAGATAAGGGACTTTACTGAGCTGAAATTAAATAGGTAAGGGACTTTCTAGTGACGCAAAGTCCCTGGGGGACTTTCTGGCTGAAATTGCATATGGGGACTTTACTGAGTGTAAAAATCTCGGGGACTTTTCTGAGCTGATTTCCCTATTACCCTCCACTTCCTTCCAAACCTCTAATTACACCTCGTGCTTAAACTTAAGATCGATTTCATTACATTTTGTTATTATGTCTTATTGTGACTCATAAATCTAAAAGCGTATATGATTTGAAAACACTGTAAAATAGATATTTTAATTCGACAATATAAAATATTTAAGATTCATGTAGATTGATACTTTTCAATCTTAGTCACTAGTTTATCATATGTTTTTCCAGTAATGTAAGCTACATATAAACATAGTTAGTTGTAATTTATGAACCATTACAACAAACAAACTTAAACTTGTAGTGATTTGTATTATAAAACTAATTCAGTTTAAACAATTTTCTACTCTTTCTCATGTTTTTTTTTAATGTCGTGTCTATGTACTTCTAATTCGATTAATTCAATCAAAATCTGAAAAGACATTTTCAGTTTTTGGAAAGAAATTTCTTGCAAATTTTTTACTCTTCGGTAATACGTCTTTCTTTAGTAAGTAGCTACTCTCTCCGTTCCAAAATAACTGTCCACATTTTCATTTTAATCTGTCCCAAATTATTTGTCCACTTTCTAAATAAAGGGCTCATTAATTACAGTTTTTTCAATTATAACCCTTACATTAAATGTTGGAGAGAGAAGGCTATAGAGAGAAGAGGAGGTAGAATTAAATTAGAGTAATATTAAATAGGGTCATGTTTGACATTGTACCATATTCCACTATAGAATTTGATGAAACCTTAATTCCCGTGCAAAATACAAAGTGGACAAATAATTTAGGACGGAGGGAGTAATAAGCACCAAGCGTTTGTATATAATGATGGTTAACTTATCAAATCTAGGCCTTAATGTGCAATATAAGTATCACAAGGTCCATAGTTCAGTGGGGCTATGGCCTGCCCACGACCGTGAGGTCGTGGGTTCGATACCCTCCCCATGAATGGGCAAGTTTTAATTGTCTCCCTTTCTAGGACTTTCTCCTCCTCTTGTGAGACTGTTCTCTCTCCCCTTATGAGCAATTATCCAGCCGAGCTTCAAAAAAAAAATGTGCAATATAAGTTTAAAAAAGAATGTATCATGTCATACTTTCTAGAAAAAATTAAAACGTAATCAATACTTAGTTTTTTTTTTTTTTTGCAAAAAAATATCTATCTCCGTTTACACTACTTTTTTTTATGTTAATATATGATGACTAATCAACATCACGTGGCTTTTTTCATATGAATAAAATAGAACGAACACGCTTGCTAATCTTGGTGGGCTCCTAAAATCGTGACGCCTTCATGCACAAGATCCAACCGTTTTTTTTCTTCTTTTTTCTTATTAAAAAAAGAAAAAAAAGTTAGCAACGAAGATTTATATTTTAAAAAAATGTGACAACATACGGTTATAAATGTCACACCAAATTATCAGCTACTTTAGCGAGTGATGTCAGCAATCAAAAAATTGAAATTGCATTGGCCATTGCCAAATATGCAAAAATGTTATCCATTTCTTTGAGTCATTTATAAAGGCTAGTGATATTGTCAAGGCAGATTTCCTCCTGCCAAGGCAATTTGTTACTAAATGACTAAACTACCCTTTTAGTGAATATTAATCTCTCTCAATTAGTTTATCTCTTCAATATTTTCTTCCAAAAAATCAGCTCATAATCTATCCAATGTTTTCTTTCCTAATATATTTATACTCAATATTTAATTTTCTCTCTTATATAGTGCTAGAGGTTCACCAAAAAACAAACGATATAAACCAAAATAAATTTCTGATCCAAGGTTTCCATTCATTAGAACTAATAAGTAAAAAAAAAAATTAAATTTATAGTGCTCAATATGGCTTTGATTATCTTCTGTACCTATTTCATCTGTGAAAAAAGATCAATGTACAAGTATGATAAAAATAATAAAGTAAAATAAGAATTTATAGAGGTTGCTTGTTTTTTTTTGGTGAACTTTTACTAGTATAAGAGAGAAAATTAGAAATTGAGTAAGAATAAATTAGGGAAGAAAATATTAGAGAGATAGTGAGCTTATGTTTTAGATAAGTGAGAGAAAATTAGAGATTAAATGTGAATAGATTAGGTAAGAAAATATTAGAGAGGGAAATTAATTGAGAGAGATTAATATTCACTAAAAGGGTAGCTTGGTCATTTAGTGTCAAATTGCCTTGGCAGGAGGAAATTTACCTTGGCAATATCACTAGCCATTTATAAACTTCTAGTGGCTGTTTTTCTAGTTGGAAATCTAGTCAAAATGATAGAAGTATAACGTGGGAGCTACTTTCTAATCAATCTACTTTAGTCATCATTAAGGTGATTATAAAATATTTTGGTATTTTTTTTTTCTTGAACTAGTTTTTGAATGACCAACTAAAGTTTATCTACGAACTTAGAAGATGATGAATGCATGAAATCTTTGTGGGGTATTGTTTATTAATAGTTAATTAGTATTTTAAGCTTCAAGAAGATTGGATTAGGCTTTTCTTTCTTTTGAGTCGTTGGTGTCAAAAGATTTATCTTTTTAGAATTTGAGATTCTATTGAAGTTTAGTGACAATGACTAGAGTAATGATATCCTTTCACTAATCTTCCAACTCATTTGACTAGCTAGAAGAATAAAAAAGACTATTCATACTGCATAAATTATATATCGTATAAGTAACAGTTCAATTTTTTTTAAAGAAAAATGTTGTCACAACATATATAAATACATTAGACGTATAAAATTTGCATCGAGTAAAATAAATAATGATTGCATTATGTATCTTCCAAAGTACACCCCACAAGCAAGAATAGTCAGAAAAATTTCAATAGCAGCAGCCAAAATGGTGGTAGAAAAATCTCAAGATCTTCAAAGATGTGAAATGAGTCCAATGAAGAACGTGACAAGTCACAAACACCAACCCACTTAAACCGTCCAAAATAAACAAAGTCCTACTAGAATATGGCATGGAATTTAAAGTGCCCTTCAAAGAAAGATAGTACTACATGATGATCAACTCTTTATATTTTCATTCCAAAAGGTTGATTTCCACGTGTGAATTCCTTCCCACTTGGAAAAAATATTCATTCATATGAAAGGGAAGTTAGAAGTTAAAACTTCTACTTCTACTTCTTTTTTCCCTATTGAAAACGATTGATTAATTTAGAGTGTGCTTGGATTGAGTCTTAAACTGAAATTCTGATCTCAGACTGAAACTAATCTAAAATTAAAACCAGAATAGAGATGATTTAATACTTTATGTTTTATTTCCAAACTCAATTCAAAGACACTTTGGACCTCATTTAAATTTCAAACCAAATCAGATACAATCCAAATACATCCGCCTAATTTCTTGATTCTATGGGACCCTACACCAATCATATTCTCCCCTTTGATTGGAAATGCAGAAGAAGGAGAGGTTGAGAGTTGAGGAATGTGGTGAAGAAGTAAAGTCTTTAATTAAAATGATTACTCATAGCCCAAGCCGATCATCTTTCATGATTGGCATTATTATTGAGGTGAAACCACAACTGAGTTTCAACTTTATGATCATATCAAGTGCTTGTCATTTCAAAGAAGGATCCTATTTTTGTCACTTTTAGATGGTTCATTGAAGTTTGTAAAGCAATTAATCCAATAACATCCCAAGTATTTGAGAAGTCCAAAAACATAGGCCATAATATTAATACATAAGGGTGCAAATTAATAATAATTATTTCCCTCTAATTGTCTAATTTCCTATTTAATAAAAAAGTGTCATATAAGGAATATTGAAGAATGAGATCATCAAGCTGAAGGTATGAGTGACATCTCTCTAAAATAAGATGAGAAAAAAATTATCTATATTGATTTGAACACGTAAAAGGAAGAATGAGGCAGAAGAAACAAAGGGGGAGCCAATGTAGACTTGAAAGTGATAAAGGATGATATATGACTTAGACTAAATTTAGATGAGAGTACTAACGTGAATAGAAACAAACAGAGAAAATGCATGCATATTAATGACCAAACATAATTTTTCCTGTGCTTTATGTTACCACCTTAATTATTTGGGATTAAAGCTTAATTGTGATGCAGAATGCTGATTTAGAAAAATTCTAATATGGACTCTGTGGTTTAGAATTAACAAATTCATGACTTTTTTTTCTTTTTGTAATGGTATAGTTAATTATCCTCTAATTTTAGAAACCCAACCCCCACCCCCTAAAAAAAAAAAAAACCCCCAAAAGATTAAAATGAGAGCAAAAGTAGAGAAAAGTCTTCGGAATTAATGGAATTGGAGCCTTCTCACTTCACTACACCACACCAGGCGATTAAGCAGTTAAAATAGAAAACTGCCAATTTCTGTAATAATCTCAGTTGTCATGATCTTCAAGAAGGCTATAAATTTAATTATCTCTTATTTTTCTGGTATTTGCTTCTTCATAATACTTTATTCACGACTTACAAAGATATTACAACAAAAGTGACATCAACAGTAAAAACATGGAAAAAGCCTTGAAACAATGCCAGAAACCGCAGCCAAAAAAGCCTTCGGATGTTAACTAAAATTATGCTGCCAGAAAACTTCCCCAATGTTCTTATGATACAAGTACATTAAGACTGTTTATTGTTGTCGAGGAAGGCTAGCGTAGTTGGCGAGTTCTTTCGACTAGGAACAAAAGGTCCAGATCCAACACTTCCTGCCCCGATATAATAAAAAAAACTCTATAAAAAACTATGTTTATTGTAGTACAATTTAAATTAGAAAATGAATGAATGATAGAAGCATGTTACGGAATCTAATATATATGATGGCCTGGGGAAAGGATCTAAACTTGAAAATTTATGGGAAAAGTAAAAAAACTCAGCAGAAGCAACACACCCTCATCCCAATTAAAGCCTGTTATTCCTCTTTCTTCTGCTCATCGGCAAAGGCCAAATCAAATATTTGGTTGTAATCATCGACAAAATGTACATCGAGGCCTTCTTTAACGTTATCAGCAAGTTCATCAAAATCTCTTCGGTTTGCTGAAGGAAATACGATGGTCTTCACCTCACTCCTCCTTGCAGCGATTGTCTTCTCCTTCACCCCACCAATAGGGAGAATCTTCCCAGTTAGTGTAACTTCTCCAGTCATTGCTAGGTCTTTCTTAACAGGTTTTTCCATGACGAGAGATAATAGGGACGTGATCATGGTGCAGCCTGCGCTAGGACCATCCTTGGGGGTTGCACCTGCAGGAACATGAAGATGAAGATGGGAGGTGGCGAAGAAGGTATTACTAGGATCTTTTTCTAGTAGTATAGATCGAGCAACTGTGTGCGCAATCTGAGAACTTTCTTTCATCACGTCTCCAAGTTGTCCGGTGACATGAAGCTTTCCTTTCCCTTCCCCTTGCTCGACAAGAGTTGTTTCTATATACAAAGTTGAACCACCCATTGCCGTCCAAGCAAGTCCCATCACTACACCAACTGGAGTTCTATCATATATCCGTTCTGCATGGAAAACAGGTTTGCCAACAAAATCAGTAAGATTCTGATCATCAACCAACACCTTTTCCACTGTCTCAGTTGCTTCAGTACTTTCAAGGGTCTCAGCTTTCGGAGTATCCTGCAAGGCAACAAACACCATGATTTGATTTTGAAAGTAACACCATTCAATGTAGGATGGAACTTCCATAACTGATCCTAGAAAGCTCAATTCATTTATAAATATGGATACTTGTGAAAAACAAGGTAAGCCATTTCTTCTGCCTACCAGAGGATGTAAATCAGATAGAAAAAGTGACTCGGTCAATTCCCTGGATAAGGATGATTGAATGAGAAAGGCATCTAAGAAGATTTTTCAGATACCATACCTCTGATACTGCTGCTTCTGCTTCTGCTTCTGGAGGATCCTCTATTTGGTCAGCTGGGGTATCCAGTGACTCCGATTTAGATTCTACGGTTAGTTCAGAAGCTTTATCGGCATTGCTGCTTCCTATAGATTCGACCCCATCTCGAGGCTCTGTAACTGAAGGCTCCACCTGTGCTCTTTTTCGCACTAGTTGTAAAGCTATCTGCATACCACCAAATACCAATAGATTAGTTTACTAATTCAAACCTAAATACTTCAAAGTGGATTTCAAAAATTTTTAACCGCCAAAAAAATTCATTGCCAATGCCTGATGGTTTAGTAACCTCAACAAATCATCAAATATTTGCAACTTGAGTGACTGGTGTGATTACATTCCCTAAAGGGGTTTGGGAAAAAAGGGTTGGGGAAATGGAAGAAAGGTTTAGCAAATAATTTCTCAAGGAAAAGAAAGCCAAAGATGTAATAGTTCAGTAACCTTGCGATATATCTTCTCAATCTGCTTTTGAAGATTCCTGACTCCGGCTTCTCTGCAATAATTCTCAATCAAAGCCAGAAGGGCTGCCTCTTTTACCTCAACCTGATTTTTTTTTTCTCCCATTTAGAATGTCAATAACCATATGGTGACATAAATGTGAATTCCAAACAAGTTACAGTTAACAATCGAAAAGATAATGAAAAGACCGGCCCAGACATAAAGTTGGTAGACAAGATCACAGCAGGCATATAAATACTTATTGGCGATTCTATATATGATAAATCACATGAGCTAAAACAATAATCTTCAGTGCTGAAGCAAAAGTAGGTTACCAAAAGGGAAAATCCTCGAAATGAGTACCAGCGATTCTATATATGATAAATCACATGAGCTAAAACAATAATCTTCAGTGCTGAAGCAAAAGTAGGTTACCAAAAGGGAAAATCCTCGAAACGAGTACCAAGAATTGTCAAAGTAGTATTGTGAAATTCACACAAAGGCATGTCACATTTTGGGGCTCCAGGTCTTCTATTACATTCTCTAGTACATTTTTTTAGTAGGCCAATAAGATTGCTACATGTGTAGCAACATCATCAGACTAAATAAAGTTAAAGAGGCTTGGACTAATTACATTGTTCCATGTCAACAATTTAATTGGTATACTAGACGATTCCACAGCCACATTTAGGTCTTTCATTTATAAAATTAGCAGCCAAATGTGACAAACAATCAGGCTAAAAATGTAGCTCTACAGTCCAGTTGTGAATTTCAAGGTTACATCCACTAAAGATTGCCAACAAATCCCTGCTAATTCTCACCATGATGCTTATTGCTCATTAAATCAATTATTGACAATGGGTTGTTGTGTATTCTTTCATGAACAGAAAGCATTTTTTTTTTTTTGGAAATTCCAGTCTTATCTTACATCAATATACAATTTAGAGGATGAAAATCTAAGATCCATATAATGTACAGATCTTAAGTAGAAATCAATCAAGAACTTGTGATTGGACTGGATAAAAGATTTAAAAAATTCTTGCACTAGGAAGGACTAAATGCACACATCACTTCTTGCAGAAGACACGCACAAACATACCCCCCCCACAACATACACTGTCACACACAAAACTACCGCGGAGAGAGAGAGAGAGAGAGAGAGAGAGAGAGAGAGAGAGAGAGAGCACCTCTTCAGGCTTGATGCCGCATGCTTCACGTGTATTTTTCTCTAAATAGTCTCTAGCTATGTGCATTTTCTCATCAGTAATATAACCGGCGATGGAAATGATCTCCATTCTGTCCAGGAGAGGACTAGGTATCGTGTCAATGACATTTGCAGTGCACACAAATAAGACCTGCAACATAAAATGAACAAGAAATCCTCAATATCATGTAATGCAGAACGAAATCTACCCATAAGACCCAGCTAATATGAAGCAACTTATATTTTTTAGGATATACTCAAGAGTTCTTGACCGTAGTAAATTGCAACGATTTAACCAACTTCAGGATGTACTCATGTTACAGTAGATACCTGATTAGCAACTCAGAGGGAGGGGAATACAGTAAATTTGGAAGCTAAGCAACTGCATAATACAATGAATCACCAAGCAATAAAAAGCACTGGTCTACCATATTAAGTTGAGAATCAAGCGCAAAGTACCTAATTGATGAACTTGGCAAAAAAGGCATGGGATTTAAATTAACAGAAATACGCATGGCATTTACATTTAAAACCTTCTAGGCATGCTTCCAGTCCATTGCAATTTTTCATGCAGTTTAGCAGCTAAATTTCAAATTCTATGTCAAGCGATATAAAACCCCTCCGTGTTTAAAAAACATAAGAATTCATGCAAAAAATATATGTAAACCAACCTTGGATAAGTCAATTGGTACATCAAGATAGTGATCCAGAAAATTAGCATTCTGCTCAGGGTCCAGGAGCTCCAACATAGCACTGGCTGGATCACCTGCATGTCCCCTTCCCAACTGCCACAAGACAATCACATGAAAAAGGAGAAACGACGCATAAAAAATCACAAAAATAAAATCAATCTCAAAGCTCTTGTGCAGAAAGAGTATGACTAAATTAGAATTTAAAAGTGGGTATTCCCTCCCCAAAGCACCAAAGAAACCCCCTTCGTACAAACTAACAGCATTAAGTATAAACGTGGCAGATTCAGCAGAAGAAACAATGAAATAAACTTTTATCATACCTTGTCAATCTCATCAATCAAAACAAGAGGATTAGCAGTTTCGACGTTTTTCAGACATTGCACCATCTTCCCCGGCATGGCACCAATATAAGTTCGACGGTGCCCCTTGAATAAGTATCCAAATTAAATTAGTAGAAGACACTAAACCACCTTAAGTAAAAGCGTATATGGTTTTTTATTCATTCAATACCTTAATTTCGGCAACATCAGACAAACCTCCAACCGAAAACCGATAGAACTTGCGGTTCAATGCACGCGCAATTGAACGACCAATACTTGTTTTGCCAACTCCAGGAGGACCAGAAAGGCAGATGATTTTTCCTGTTATCATTTAGAAAAGGGTGAATCCTGTATAAGTAGTACTCCGATTTAAGTCCTTCGAGGGTTAGATTACATGGAATAGGAAGTAGATTCAAATTTAAATAAAAAATAAATGTGCTGTTTTTATTATTTTTTTACACAATCAATAAATTTATGATTTTCACAAAGGTGCGCAACAATAACTTGGTGCAAATTTCAATCCTAGAGAAAACTAAGAAATAAATATAGTAGGTTCGTTTATTGAAAATGATGATTCTGAACTTGAACAATAACATTAAATTTGATCGAGGCAGATATATTTCCATTAAATATATGCACTTCAACAATAAAATGCCAGCCCTGAAACCATTTCTTCTTGTGGTTATACTCATTGGTTTCTTTTCTATTCTGGTCCAAATGTCTATTAAGTCGCCTGATTGAGCAACAAGATGAATTTTGATGGTACGTGTTTTGAGTGGATTCGTATCCGGCAACTAGATGAAATCATGCTTACAGCCAAGCACCCACTAAAATCAGTAGTTTCGGGAAGACAATAGGTAGTCAACGTGCAGATCCTTCAAAACTTTAAGCCATGGAAAACACAATATGACAAAAACCACATGCTAATTTTCTGTTCAAACCAGAACAAAGATATATGGTGTTGGGCAAGGCATATCAATCAGTAAATCCTAACAAACAACGCACAAGATAGGTCTGCTTCAAACTTCGTCTAATGTGGATCATTTTGATAAATTGAACATAAACAACAGAAATTTCTTACGTTATCTTCCAGCATAGAAAAAGAACGATAACTAACCTTGTGAGGATCCTCTGAGTTTTCCAACAGCTATAAATTCCAGAATCCTTTCCTTAACATCAGTTAATCCATAATGGTCTTCATCAAGAATTGTCTGTGCCCGTAGAATATCGAAGTTCTCATCACTTCATTTTGCGTACCATGGACAGCCACAAGAAACCACCAGAAATTGGAATTATTAGCACAGCTTAAGAGGCGGAAAAAAGATCCTCAACCACTAGATCACATAACCAGATTGCAGTCGAAGTGCAGGGAAAAATATTCATAAGATGATTGAGTTCAACACAATGCTCCAATTTACAAATGCCAAAAAAAAAGGAAAAGAACCACCCCACATACGCGAAACAAAAAGGTAAATATTCTTTTTGTATTCTCTAACGTGTAGCTAAAGATTCTGTAATATATAACTTCAAGACCATGGTATAGGGTCCAGCTTAAAAGATCAGAGTAAACATTTTCTACTTCTATGCAAAGTTAATATTCCTGGTTAATGGTAAGCGAAACAGAAACATAATTTCCTAATTAAGACTCCATTGTAATCAAGGTCAGCATGTATTTCATATTCTTGTAACCCTTTTAAGTTATAATATTAAGAAGTTAGTACAAAGTTATCACAGATTTCCATGTTTGTCAAAAATATAGAAAATTTCTGTAATGAAGAAAAAGAGACAAAACTACAGACCTGTAAATGCCCCAAGGCAAAGCTGTCAACCAGTCAAGATAATTACGTGTTACATTAAATTCGCTCGAACTGGCCTCCAACAACTGCAGCTTTGTCAGTTCTTCTTCAATTACTTGTAAAACATGAGGCGGGCATTTGTCCTTCTTTGGCTCAAGTCTTTCCCTAAACTTTGCTGCAGTTGAGGATGCATAATGTTAAATCAAGAGAACCTTTTCAGGGAATCAAGTCTACAAAAGAAACATTCTGTAGATACTAAGGTTGGAGCCAGGGGTTTAAGCAATTAGTACTACTGAACTAGAAATGCATTTTCTACATGACAGATAAATCAACAAGAAATATCCGCATAAAATTCAATAATATTGTAGACCACTAACTCCGGATACTAAGTATTCGTGCATCTGAACATGCCCCGATCATTCTGAGACTTTATTCTAAATTTCTAACACCATACTCGGTATATACGGCTTAAAAGCTACCTTGGTAAGAACTCACTCAACCTCGAGATTCAGATCCCTGGGGCAAAATCGATTCTACATTTCTACTACTTGAATCTAGTGGATTCAAGGGCAAAATAACACGACTAATTAGAAAAATTAGCAACCAGACAAAATATATGGCAGCTAGAACAATTTGACAATGTGGCCTCATCAGAGTATCCCGTATCTCCAGGGTTCAAGAACAAAGAATTTTCCAACACAGCCAATGAATATGAAAAAGAGGATACAATATAAAGCAAGGATCCAATCTTCTCAACTCATATCCGAAGACCTACCAAACAAACTACATGAAGAAAGGTCTAGACACAATATATCAAGCAATTCGATGGAAAATCTACACATGATAAAGGAAAGAACAAACCAGAAAGTGCTGTTTTGTCATCAGTCTCCAATCCGAGTTCCTGCATCATGGAAAGTCAAATTATACTCAAACGACTGTCTATACTTTCAGAGGAAGTGGTAAATATGGCAGCAAAACGGGTTAAAGTTGGACAGCAACAAGTTTTACAGTCGCACCTTCTTAATGGCTTTAAGTTGCTCATTCAACAAATAGCGCCGTTGCTCTCCGCTTATCTTTTCTTCAATTGCTTTCGCAATTGATTCCTAGTTAGGATAAGATTAAAAACTGGGTAAAAAACAAATTCATGAATATTTTCACCCTTCCATTCTAAAAAAAAAAAATCAGCATACCTGAATCTTACTGATCTCCAGTTCTTTCTTCACTAGTTCCAGAGTAAGTTTAAGTCGTTTAGGCACCTGTTTGTGAGCCCAAAAGAGATCAGTCATTAATGAACTATGCATACGAGAATCCTTCTAAGGAAGTGCCTCAAACATAATAGCAGTTACTTGGAGACCCCATTACCAGCTTTCTGTTTCAAATAATAGTGATAGAAACCAATGATATCATAAATTTTAACAAAAGTTTTACAACTAATTTGAGGCACTTAACTTTTGAAAATAAGATGCTTGAGAAATAAACATTGTGGAACGAATAACAACAAATAACAACAAATAAGTACATCGTTAGCCAGTGGAAATCAGCATTGTGGAACGAATAACAACCAATAAGTAACATCGCTAGGCATTAGCATACCTGAAAATTTCACTCTCGTCCATCTCATTGTTAAAAAAGAACGTCAATATTAACACGAAAAAGAAATTTCTTCATGCGAGTATAATATATATTACCAAATTCTTTAAAGAGAACAACATTTCACTAATAGCCTTCTCCTCTTCAACAAAGGGACGGGATGCAAGAACAACAGAACACTAATTTTAGTTTATTATATTTGGGATCAAGGAAGAACTCAATCGGAAACCAGGGAACTTGATATGCAGAAGAGGTACCCAGGATAAAAAAAGGATGTTTTTTCTTCTCATAGGTTTATTATCTTTTTTTCTGGATTTGGGGTCCGAGGATAAAGACAAAACTATAGAGATGCAGAAAGTTCTTTCACCAAATAAGAGGAGTAAACACCAACATTTATAATTACCATTTTCAAGGAAATGCAGAAATAACTTACATCTAGCTCTTCGAGCACTTCTTGACTCTGTAATTTGTTTGCCCCGGATATTGCTGCACCAAAATCTGCTAACCTAGGATAATTAAAATCACCCACGTGCTGTACATATAAGAAGTTAGATAACTGTAAAATATGATAATTAAATACGGCTTAATCATTCAGCTAACACATACATGAACCTAGCTACATGCTACCAAATCAAGAGTTTCTGATGTTATCCTAGCTTATTAACTACGAATTAGTTTATTAACTAATTACATTAAAAATGACAAAGGATAACCAAACAATCACCTTGGAATTGAAAGTAGACAAAATCAAATTCTGGTATCAAGAGAAAAGACTGGCTCTAAATAAGAACGCAGGAACGCTGTTACACTCTCAAGGCATGTGTGCTGTGTGCATATGCTTCTAAGCTTTTATTCCTTCATTTTACAGTGCTACAAATTCAGGTTCCCAACAAGGAGCCGAGGGAGAGGTTCCCATCGTTGCAACAGGCTTTGACATTCAACAACTATACTTACTAACATTGTATGGGATAAAGAAACATACAACTTATGAAACCAAATTGACAAGATCTTTGGACATAAAGTATACACATTAAACTTCCACGGGTAAATATTTCGGATTCACTAGGCGCATTAGCACATAATCATGCAAAGACTCCATTTTTTATGCATACTCAATAGGTACATAGAAGCACTTAATTAATTCACCCAGTAAAAACCCGACACAGAAGATCAAGACAAGAGGGTGGAAGTCAGCAGTCTATTCAATTGAAAATTGAGAAAAATAAGTGGAATGAGCAACGGAAAAGTAAGTGGTGTTCCAAATGGCATTGGAAAATGACCGGAAATACCTGCGTGTATGTCTGGACTTGATCTCGCCATAGGGAACTTGTTTTCAAAACATCTCTCAAAGTTGAAATAACTTCAAATGACGTCGCCTTAATAACATCGTCGTCCTTATCGAATGGTTTTTCCTTCAATAGGGGAAAAGGCCCATTTGCAAAGTTTATATAATCATGGCTCCTTTTTATTTCAACACCATAGTCACGACAAAAGTTCATCCTTCACTCATGAAAGAAAAAAATATAAGAAAAATACCTTCAAATGTTCGACTTTCACTGTCAAGGGATCATCATCCACCTGCAAAAGCACAATCATTTCAGTCCTCGAAATCTTGCCTAAGTGCCAAATTTAAGTGGCTTATTTTAGAAGGTATTCTGACAACTTCATGGGGGCCAAAGTGAATCCATCAGACAGAAGGAAACACAATGCTACTCCCTCCATCCCTAAATAAAAGTTAACATTTAAATATTTCACATGAATTAAGAAATTCCTAAAAACAATAAAAAGTCAAAGGTAAAAGGTAAAAGACTAATATATCCTCATTAAATACATCTTCGAAATTGAAATTGCGGTTAAAAGAAAAGTAAGAAGAGGGTAAAATGGTAAAAGTTCATTAAATTTTCATTGATAATCTAAATGTTAACATTATTTTGAGAAAAAATTGAAGTCCCAAATATTAACATTATTTGGGAATGGAGGGAGTAAATGGTAATAAACAAAATATACACCAAGAAAAGAAAAAGAGAACGCGAATATCTTTTCTAAGATTCAAGTAAATGACATGGAACAATCATGACTCACCATTTCTGATATTTGAATTCGTCTATGGCCCATCAAAATAACCTGATCTCCGTGGATATTTGATATCTAGACATGAAACGAGCAACAGTCACGATTAGGAATTTCTAGCACAGTTAAAAGACTTATTTGATTGGGTTGTGACTCAGCAAAGTAACTTTCTTCCAGGGAAACCAAGGGACTTCAGGAACATAGCATGAGCCTAGTAATCCATTTTATCCCTGAGAACCAGAAAAGAAGGACAAGAAGAAACAGAAAAGAGTTTGCCATTACCTGAACTAGTGTACCAACATCATGAAGACGGTTAAGCAACTCTTTTCCCTTAAGTTCATGGACACTTTTATCTGAATCCACAGTAGCGTCAGTGCTTGGTTCATCTTTAAGTAGGAAAGCCCCAGCATAAGGAGCTTGTCGTTTCCGACTTTCTACCAGTGCTGCTAACAACTTGGGATCCTGCAGACAAGTTGCTTACAATTACATGGATAAGCACAATAAATACATACAGGTGTGGGGGCGTGGCATATACCTTCACATATATTGGCATATAAAATCCAGGAAATAATGGTCTATGCGGCAATGGCAGTGCTACAACCTGCAGAAACAAAGATACTGCCCATTAGAAGAAGTGAATAAAATGGAAGCCAATAAAAAATAGTTTGACCAACTGCTTTTCAATAATTAACTATAATAGTAAAGTTAAGTGATCTGCAGATTAATAACAACAAGAATCAAACTCAGTAGATCTCAGTAGAACTAATAATTTGTGGACATTAAGGACCATAAATTATTAGATGAACTAATTGGAATAATTAAAATAATATCTGAACACTGATATATTTTTAAAAATGTAAAATTGCCACCAATAAAGAAACAAACCGTTAGGCAATCTTCTGGTCTGAAGACGGTGGGGACGATAGCAGAAGAGGATTTGGATTCAGCTTCCTCCCCTTCCGATTCAACTCGTTTAGCCTCCGAACCGGATTCCAGAACCGCCGGATCAGAACCATCAGTGGAGTCGGAGCAGAAGAATCGCCGATAATAAAGGCCTCCTATACTCCTATTACCTGAACCTTTAAGAGAACTCAGAACTCGGAGCAATGGCGACTTCGCCGCCCCCGTTGAATGGCGGAGTTGGGGGCTAAACGATGTCGTTGAGCCATGGAGTCGAGTTTGCTGTAGACATGTAGAAGTTAAGGCCTTCAACATTTGCACGAAGAAGAGAAAGTGGCGAATTCAGTAAAAAAAATTAGGGTTTTTATGTTGAATTTTGATTTAGAAATTTGGGGAAACCGCCATTGAATAGGTTCTTTTGAAGCAGAGAAACTTTTCTTGATAAAGCCCTGCTTAAACCCTTGAGGTTCTTTAATTTAGCCATTTAACCCCTGATTTAAAAAGACGGATTTGCCCTGTTAAATTGTGCTTTGAAGATCCATCATATATTGTTTTGTGGATGGCAATGGGCCGGGTAGGGGCGGAAACCATGATCTTCAATCCCAGTCCTGCCTCTTCCAGCGTATCTCCATTTCGGTCCAGCTCCATCATTGGGGATGGATGGGCATCTCATCCCAACTCAGGTGGAGGCTCATCCCCAAATGAGGAAAAGCTTGGAATTTTTTTTCCCAAATTCCCACTTTCGTCCCTGTGGAGGCTCAACCTCTAATAGAAAAAAATAGTGAATTTTAAACAAAAATCTCCAAATAGAACCTTGAAAAATTGATATAGAATTGTAAAATAAAATATTTAATTCCTATAAAATGAAACAGTATAATCTAAATTGATATTAGTTTGCTCACTAAATGATACTAGTTTGTAGACACCTCTCATTTGATGCCCAACAACATAATATAGATCACCATATATTTTAGGATGAGGAGTCCCAAAAAGAATTTGATTCACGCGATCTTCTCCAAATTAGACGTCTACTTCATTTTGAGGTATTTTATGCTTTTTCCATTTAGTATTTTAGACGGGTCATACCAGGCGGGGCGGACCAGGATGGGGCGGGGATATTATTTCACCCGCCTCCGACCCCGTCCCCGCTAGAGGGGCCAAATTCATCCCCAACCCCATCCCCATCCCCATCCCCGCCCCCAACTTAAACCGGGGAATCCCTGTCCTAGTTGGGTTGGGCCGGTTCGGGTCTCCAATTCACCCGCCCCCATTGCCATCCCTAGTTTTGTAGGAGAAAAAGGTCCATCAAATATGTTATGGTGTGGTTTCCACCTTTTCTAATTTGAAGAGTATATAAAAATATTAAGAAGAAGAAAAAAAAGTACTTTCTCTTTTTGTAAGAATAAATTTGTAGTAAAGAAATTTAATTATAAAGTGTTACACAAAATATTTAAACAATAAAAATTAGGGTTAATTACATTTGCTTCCTCTTGGGTTGTCCAAACTATGAATAATTTCCTAAATTTTAGTCAAACTATATTCTCTCCCCTTGACCGAAAATACACCTAATAAATTAAATCCTTATCTTCTTATTTCACACGGCGAAGTAACGGGAGATCGAGCAAAGCAATAAGAAGGAAGTACTCTGGTACATGTTGTCAGCCTAGGCACGCGAGATATGGGTGGTTATGTATTCATTGATAGGAGCAATGACAACTTTGTATTTGTGAGAAAAAAACTAGTCTTACTTTTTTTTTGTAACAAGGGAGAGTTCTTGATGAAGTTTGAGAAAAAAACTAGTCTTAATAGAGTTCTTCATGAAGTTTGAGACAAGTAGTGAGAAGCATGTATACATATATGATGTTTCATCAAGATAAAGACCCTTCGAAAAGACGGAAAAGTCTTGCTTGCTTGTGACGTTCGTGAAGAGCTAGATCCATAAGACTCACACCTCAATTTCGAGGTGGAATAACTCGCTCATATCCAGTAGTTGCTTTTAATTGCAGGTGATATGCTTCTACAAGTTTCAGAGAAGATAATAGCTTGCCTTTAGAGGCCATGTCAGTGATAGATTATCATATGCAATAGTGTTAAGCTTATGCCTCTTTGCCAAAACATCGAGGAAATCTTTTATTATAATACATCCAAATGCATAGCTTGGAAGGAAAAAAACAATTATTTACTCGGATTGGTTCTCGCATCCCTATGCCCAAAATGATGGGCGAGTTCAGTTCGAATGTTCATCGATTGAGTCTATATGCTCATAGGTGGTAAGACGAGAGCTCCGAAGAAAGAATTTGGTGTTCCCAAGTTCCCAACACTTATCCACACTCAATTAGATGTGCCAAGTTAATCTCCATAAAAACCATTTATGTGAAATGAAAAGTCTAAATCCTAATAAGAGCTTATACAATTGGATCATCATATAAATTATATAATATGATTTTAATTTGAGACTTATATGGATTGTAATTAAAAAGTTAATGTTCTCACACCCTCAATAAGATGTCTGTATACAAAAACACAAATGTAATTAGTTTGTCCTTGATAATTAATTTGCTCATACGGCTGTTTTGGCATCATTACCAGGCAATTATCTTCCTTTGACTTTAATATATCTTAAAACGAGCTTAACAAAATTACTCCCCAAAAAGATAACGATAAGAATTAGTTAGTGCCCATATTTAACAATTAATCAATATCCACAAAACATAAATAACAATCTCTTCTATTTGTTCCATACACACCTAAAATTATGATAAAGTGTTCAATCTGTTTTTACACGTGTCACAATATTTTTAAAGCTATAATACTTATTTTAAAATAAAAATATAATTTTAAGCCATTTATCATAGTTTTAAAAGCGTATAGAGAATGTTAATCCACATAAAAAAAATTATATGGAAACACACCTGTCCCTATTGTCTCCGCTGGTCTTTTCCTCCATCCCTTTTTTTTCACCCACCAAAACAAACCAAGAAGAACTCTACACCTTGTGGGGACTCATCATCATTATCATCCTACTAATTTGCAGTCCGGCTCTTGTGCGGAACAGGCAAAAATCTGCACGTGCGGGACACGCTGAGGGCCGTCGATTCGTTTTTCAGATGAATCGATGGTTGAGATTTAAAAGAGGGTTAAAAGGGTACATACGTAATTTCACAAATAAAAAAAAGGGAGACACGCAACCGCTACATCGGTTGGGTTACCGAGGTGAGAGAAAAAGACAGAAAAGTCAAAAAAGTGCGCCTTTGCATGTCTTCTTGTTAAAAAAATTTACATTTTTTAAAATTTTTTTTACATGTGTTATTGTATTCGGAACACATGTTTTTTATTAATGAACACATATTTTTTATTAGTGAACATACGTTCTGTTCTGATCAATAACTAATTAATGAATGTTATATCTCTTTACTTTTTTCTTAATGTTTTTTCTGGCGAAATTTTTTTGGTCCGTGGTTTGAGATTTAGCTTAACAATTACGTTGGTTAAGATATGCTCTTGTATTTGCCGAATCAATTTCTGATATAAACAGGTGTTCACACTCAATAAACATGTGTTCTTATTCTCAGAATACATGTTCTTGTGTTCAGAACACTTGTTCTTGTGTTCTAAATACATGTTCTTGTGTTTTGAGAGTCCTAAACACATGTAGTAGTCAGCATTGCCTGTAAAAAACATGTGTTCAGTAAACAAAAATATGTGTTCTTGGTAAGAGAACGTGTGTTCAGTAGACAAAAACACGTGTTCTTGGCAAGAGAACATGTGTTCTTGGTAAGAGAACATGTGTTCATCAAAAGGAAAAAAACACCAGAAAAGTAAAAGATTAACAATTATTTGACAGGAAGCACTTATAAAAACTTGTCCATAATTTAGCCTTCCCTTTCATTCATAAAACAAACTAAAAAACTAGGTGTTCACACTCAAAGAACATATATTCATACTCAAAAAATACGTGTTCACACTAAAAAAAACAAGTGTTTAATATCATAGAACAACTGAACTAAACCCAAAAAAATAACTAGTCTAATGCTTGAGGTGTTCAACACCAACAAGCTACATATTTAAGATATCTAATGCTCAAAGTCTGAGATGAAAGTTTTCTTCATCCAGGTAGAAAGTGCTTATCTTCGAATCCCTCCAACTATGTTTCATGATAAAATCTAAATATTAGGAATAAATGACATGAGAAACAACAGAAACAACAATGTTATTTATAAAACAAAATAAAAAACTCACAATTTTTTTATTCATCACAAAGAACAAACTATTTGTTTGTATATTTTCGCTTTACAAGAGAAAATCTCTGAATCTTTTCCACGCTATTTACATATTCTTCCATCGTTACTTTATAATTTTATATTGAATATATATGTTCTTTAACAAAATAAAAAAAAAAAAGACGAAAGGGAGGAAGAAAGATGATGAACCAGTGAGAGAAGGGAAGAGAGAAAAATGGAGAGATTTTAAAGATATGAAATTATCTTCAACCAATTAAAAGGAAAAGAGAGAGAAAAGGGGATTCAAATTTCATTTTTTCCCGCCTAAATGGACAGACAAACAATTATATCCTTTAATACCCCTGCTTTTGATCTAGCCATTGGATTAAATTTGCTTGATCCAACTGCTCACAGTGCGGCCCACACATACTGAATAAAATATGTTCAGCATAGGAGCCGAGTGACTAATTTGGCAATTTTTAGTTTTTTTTTAAGCCCAACTGGGCGTACACCCCAAAAGGGGAGAGACTGCACCTCATAAGAGGAGAGAGATAACCTTAGAAAGAAAAACAATTTAAAGCATACCTCATGCGCGGAAATGATATCGAACACACGACCTCATGGTCAGACCGTCGGCTAAGGACTTGTGATGGCAATTTTTAGATCGAGTGACGTACAAATCTTTTCTTCTTAGCCAGCCATTATCAACTTCTCTTCTTGATTATTATTATCCCAACTTTCTTTTTTCTGTTTAAATTCTGTTTGTTTTTTCTAATAAATTTTGTTAATTCCCATTTTCAAGATTGTGTTTTTTCTTTTCCCTTTGTTTCTCAGCAATGAATTTGGGATTTCTTTTGTGAAAAAGAATCAATCAATCTATGGTATCTGTGATTTCCACAACCATTTTAGGCATTTGTCTTCTCCAATCTTACTCTGTAGTTTTTCTTTATCATTTTTATATGTTTTCTTGAAGAAAAAAACTCATATCAAATCCCCCAATTTCAGTTTAATCTTATTGATTTCTGAAATCCCATTATTTAAAATCACTAATTTTTTAATTTCTAAGTTCCATTCTTTCTCCATAATCAAATCCCTAAATTTTTGGAAGGAAACAAAGGGAAAAAAGAAAAAAATGCCATCTTTGAATCAAAGTGGGGGACGTTCAGAAACTGATGAAAAGAAGAGGAAAAGGATGATTTCTAATAGGGAATCAGCAAGGAGATCAAGAATGAGGAAGCAGAAACTAGTGCAAGATTTGACAGAAGAAATGGGGAGATTGGAGGTGGAAAACAATGACATTAAATGCAAAATTGATGGAATGACAGAGAAATGTATGATTTTTTCTGGGGAAAATAATATTTTGAGAGCTCAAGTAAATGAATTGAGTGAAAGATTGAAGTCATTGAATGATGTTATCAAGATTTATGAATTACTTAGAGATGATGATGATGATACTCATCAAGCCCCTTATGATCCTCCTCCTACCATGGTGATGAGGCCATGGCAACTTCCTTGTTCAGTGCAGTCAACAATTAATGCTTCTTCTTCTTCTTCAGGGGTTATTCCAGATATGAAGTTTCATCATCTTTTGTTTATATAGCCTTTGAAGATGTTCGAGTTCACATTTATCTCTGTTTCTTGTTGTTGTTGTTGTTGTTGTTGTGTGGTTTTATCTGTTTTGTAGCAGGAGAAGTTGGTTAATTTATGTTCTTGTTATCCATGGTGATTATGGGAATGACAATTCCATTGGTTTTCTTGTTTAAAACCTTTTATTTTATGGGGGTAAGAGATATCTGGTCCTTAAAATATTATGTTCAATGCTATAAGGTCTTAGTAATTAAGAATTATGTGCTTTGTTGGTGTTCGCCATGGTGTCTAACACGTTATGGTGAGATATTGTTGGCTGCACGTAAGCTGTCGAAGGACTACTGCTATGATGACAGTAAAAAAAGACTCCCAACACCTTTTCATGTGAACTAAATAGGTTATTTTTTGCAAGCAGAAAGTTTTGGGGAAGAAAATCAATCCAAGTATCTGGATTTCGAATGCAATTGTATTTATTAGGCAGGTTCTTCAGGCTCCCATTGTTGAATAGCACTTGTGTTTGTAGGTAGTCATGTTTATATGAGTGGCTGCCAATAAGCAGAGAAGTCCAAAAGAAAAGAAGGTGATAAATGTATTTATGGGATTGCAGAATATACACTTTCAAATTGGGCAAAAAAAATCATATGTCCCGTGTATGTCCCAACTCCTGTACCCAACCAATCATAATTCTCCATGTGTATATATAATTGAAAGAAATGTACACTTAGCGAATTCTAATTGGTTTGGTATAGAAACAGGGACCTACACTGGCTGATAAGTCCACTTTTGCACTTTGACTTATCATACATTGACATGGGCAGTAGTTCTAGTAGTCTGTATACACAACTGTTGTCTTTTTAAAAACCATAAGTTTTAGTGTTTCCACAGAACCTGGATTTCTTCCCTGCCCGGGAACTGATCCATTTATCTGCTTCATTGTATCCAGCAGATACTAGTCTTTTCTTCCTTAGCCCAGTGGGGCAAGGGCCTGCCTACGACCTCATAATCGTGGATTGTCTTCATTTCTAGGACTATATTCTCCTCTTGTGAGGTGCTTCTGTCTCCCCTTATGGGGCAACCATAAATAATAGACGTAGTATTATTATTAGATAAAGCAGATATAGAATTGAGGAGGTAGTATAGACCTATGCTTGGGAATTTTTAGCGACAACTTGATAGCACTAAAAACTTGGCGGAAATTGGTTAAAAAAAGTTCTGAAAAAACTCGTCACCTTGTAACTTTTTTTTACTCAAAATGTCGAATGTTACTCTATATAATGTAAAAAGCCAAGAACGCAAAATATGAATATTGTTTTTTTTGACATAATAAGATATTTGTTTTATAAAACATGGTCTCCTAGATAAAGGGCTAAAGTGAAATATGATCTCTCATTTGCACCATTAAAATTGAAGTTGAGACATATGATGGGCATCTTTTTTTTTATTTTATATATGATGGGCATCTAATAAACAAGTGTAATTTAAAAGAAGGAAACTCCTATTGACTTAAGATGTCAACATTTATATGAAAGACTTGGCCATTCAAATTTCATAAAGGGCACCTTTAATTCTTTCTTTCCTTCTTCACATAAAAGATATAATATATTAATAAAAAAAATGGTCATTCTCAAAAGCCTTTAATAACCTAATCTTAGCAAATCCAACTATAACCAAGAAATCCAAGAACCAGCTAATGGTATAAGAGTTTTCATTTACAAAATCAGAGGACAATGAGCATAAGAAGCTAAAATGAGAGTGGATTCCTTTTCATCCAAATAGAATAGTAAAAGGAAAATATGGACAAGACTCTCTATGGTAAAGGGAAAAAAAAGAATGTTATATAAACTCTAATGGATGAAAAAGGAAAGTTTGAAGTTGTAGTAACAAAAATGGCTGCAATATGCATGTGAGTGGTATATAGTGAGTGTCGGTTGCCCTCAATATTTTTTAAAACGCTATATTTTTTATAAAAAACTTTCATTTTTTTTTTGATTTTTTTATAAAAAAAACAATTACATCTCGCTCCTTCTTCCCCTAAAAATATTTAAAAATTAAAAAAAATGAAAACATCTATTTTTATATTTCGCCGGGACTGATTTGGTTGGCTCGATACAGAAAGAAACCTCAGTTTGTCTTTGCATTTTCTCACTTAAATATCAACTCGGCTACAGTATAAAATACTGAATATTTGATGGCAGTCGAAGAAAGAATCTGACGGTTGATATCATTTTAATAAGATAATTTAAAAAAAAATTTAACTCCTGTAATTTTAAATGATTTCAGCCGTTATATTTTATATTCGATCGTCACCAAATGATATTTTGCACTGTAATCGGATTGTTTAAATATATGCCTTGACTGACACACACCCGTTGGTTAAACCTATAGGTACTAGACAGATGTCCACTCTTGATACAAAAGTTTCTTGAAATGCTGTTTTCTCTTAAATTATTTTGTGAAAGAAGGGGATAGAATGGGCAAAAAATTATCTGTTCTCAACCAATCACAATTCACCCTATGTATATATAATTGAAAAAAATATTTATATAATAAATTCTAATTAGTTGGAGATAGGAATGATGATAGGAACGAGGACAGAAGATTTTCACCCGATAGAATGACGGGGTTTGGCATGTATTCGGTGAGCATTTAATCGAAGATTTCTCAGTTGATAAAAATATTTTGTCAATTAAGATATTATTTTCATTCAATAAAATTATAAAAATCAAATCCTTAAACAACACTCACGCCCTCCCCCCAAAAAAAAATCATACTCCGTAATTCTAAGAATTCAGGGTGAAATGTACTAACCATCTAAAAACTAAAACCATAATTAAAATAACCAAAACTTTTTGAACCTACTCTCAACATTACAATAAAAATATGTAAAAATGAATAATTCTCAAAATAACAAATCAAATGAACCGACAACCATTGTAATATTCCTTAGAGCTAGATTAGTAAAATGAAATATAATTAATTCGTATCCCTTGCGAAATATAGAGGTGAGCAAATACTTTTTTTTATCGAATTCCAACCGAATTCGAATTTAATTTGGTAATTCGACATTAATTCGATAATTCGATCACGACCAAATTTGAATTGGTCGAATTTGGAACGAAATCGATTGGACTAATTTTGAATTCGGTGTGACTGAATTCGAATTGAATTTTTAAATAATTATATATATATATATATATAAATAATAAGTAAATTAGTAATCAAAAAATCCAAAACTGCTTCCTTTACCCTAACCCTATCAAATTGATTTTGGATTGTATTTGGATTGATTTTGAACTAATTTTAGGACTGCATTTGGACTTATTTTAGGACTGTTGTAAATTGTGCTTGATTTTGTATAAAAAATAAGGTAGGAATTGTGTTGTACTTGACCAGATTCTACTCAAAATTGGATTAGAAATGGATTTGATTTTTGCAGAAAACTGAACAAAAAATGCACCCTCCAATTTGGCTATTTCGGTCGAAACCGAATTCCGAATTCACCAAAATTTGATTTTTCCATTTTTTTCATACCTCAAAAAACCGAACGAATTTGAAACCGAACGGTTTCGAATTTAGTCGGTTTTTTATTCAAATGATCGAATTGGCGAATTCGAATTCGGTGCTCACCCCTAGCGAAACATGTAGATACATTGGCATATGGTATCAAACTAGAGATTTTTTGTTCATACACATAGCTTTCAAAATGGTAAAAAATTGAAATGAAAGAGATAAGAAAATGACGTAAAAAATACATAAACTTGTGGTCTTTGGACAATTTCTGGGGGCCCCTGAAATTCTTCATATGTGGATCCTTAAACTTGCACGCAAGCTACTATAGAATATAAGAATCAGACAAATTTTGTTTCATATTTAATTGCTAAAACAAGTGTGAACGCAAGGATATGCCCTTTGATGGTTCTTGTTTCTTGAAAAAGAATATAATGTTCTATGAATTTAATGTTTGCATGAAGAAAGCCGGTTGTGCTGATGTTTGATCAAAAAGTTTTTTTTGGTTTCGCATTCAGTGTTTCAAATCCAACAGATTTGACTAATCTAAACACTGGTACTGCAGAGGTCCAAGAAGAGGCGATCCTCCCAACATCAATAACTCCATAAAAATTGCATGTAATTTGCTTAGGAATATTGTTACATGTTAGATTTGATGCTCTATTATTTTATTAAGCTTTTGAATCGAGCATGAGTTTTTACTTATATCACTAAGAAAATTTTGATTCACGTCTTCTCTTTTATCACTGAGAAAATTTTGATCTATAATTTTTTTTACGAGATATAAAGATTTCATTAAAGCGATAGAAAAATACATAGTTAACATAGAAATTTGATATTATAATAAAGAAATACCGTCTTTGTCTTAAAGACAGATCCTTCGATTGGCAAAAAAAAAAATAGTGCCTAAAAAACCAATATCAAATTCTCAAACATTCAGCATGTGTCATCATCTTGTATTGTAACCCTAGCTATAGTTTTTTTTTTTTTTTTTTTTTTTTATTTTCATTTTAGTTAGAGTGACAATAGTTAGAGTGACAAAGTTGAAGTTTGAACTCAAAATTTCGTGAAGTAGAAGATTGAGTATTACATTTCATTAATCATTAACGAAAGCTTCTTTGTGGTGGGCAAACAATATATGACAAAAGCATAATCCAAGGAATTAAACAAGAACTTGGCAGAAGTAAAAACAGTAAAATTTCACAAAGTTCTTGTTGGTAGTG
Organism: Vinca minor; assembly: GCA_026122235.1. Taxonomy (NCBI): domain Eukaryota; kingdom Viridiplantae; phylum Streptophyta; class Magnoliopsida; order Gentianales; family Apocynaceae; genus Vinca; species Vinca minor. Next base: position 1,167,673 of record JAOCZM010000100.1, on the reverse strand, counting down.
ATAAATTATCAATTATCAAAAATACTTATACAAGAGTCTCTTAATTTCTTGTAGACTAATTTTTTTGCATCTCCAAACAACCATATGTGAAATCAGACAAGGCCTCCCACCAATCGAACCGTTGGGTCACCTTGATTTACATCCTCCACAATGCCTGTCGAATCGGGTGATGGGAGCTTTGAGGGCGTATGTATCGCCTTTTTGTGTACAAGAGTAAAGATAATAACTTAAAATAGTAAAGCACTACTAGATCGAGAAGTTTTGTATTTTTGTATTTGAATAAAAAATAAAGGTGAAACCAAAGACAAACAAACATTTCTTAGTAAAAGGGTCGATATTCATGCAGGAGGATATAAATTAAATCAAGGTCATAATGAATGAATTAAAGCATGCTTCATCCCTCCATGGCTCTTTCTTGAGGGACCCACCCACAAATGCCATAAATAAGGACCATTGTGGAGGGAAGATGAAGACATAGATCAACCATCTCCAAGCGCAAGAGAAAGTGTGTACATCTAAAAATAGCCATTTTCTCCTCTTCCCTAACCACATAGTATCAACATGGTTTGCCAGATATCAAACCCTTTAGTTGAGACAGTTTGTGAGTTGTATGAAAAAATTTCAAAACTTGAATCCCTCAAACCCTCTAAAGATGTCGACATATTGTTCACACAACTTGTTTTCACATGTACGCCACCAAATCCAATTGATGTTACAAAACTTTGCAAGAAAATTCAAGAAATGAGGTCCAAACTCATTAAACTATGTGGAGAAGCTGAAGGCCTTCTAGAATCTCATTATTCGACCATCTTGGGTAATTCATTTGATAATCCTCTTGATCATCTCGACGTTTTTCCGTATTTCTCAAACTACATTAAATTAAGTCTTCTGGAATTCAACATCCTTAGTGAACACTACAATCAAGTCCCTAAGCGTATCGCATTCGTGGGTTCCGGTCCATTACCTCTCACTTCAATTGTTTTAGCCTCAAACCATCTTACTAAAACCACGTTTGACAACTATGATATCGACTTTTCTGCTAATTCCATGGCTTCTCGCCTTATTGCATCCGATCCGGACTTGTCCACAAGAATGTTCTTCCATACTAGCAATATTTTGGATGTTACTAAAGATTTGAAGGACTATGATGTTGTGTTTTTGGCGGCGTTGGTGGGGATGGATATGGAGGCAAAAATTCAAGCTATCGAACACTTAGCAAAATATATGGCACCCGGGGCGATTTTAATGCTTAGGAGTGCTCATGGCGCAAGGGCTTTTCTTTATCCGTGTCGTTGATCCTTGTGATCTCCGAGGTTTTGAGGTACTTTCGGTGTTTCATCCGACGGATGAGATTATTAATTCCGTTGTTATTGCTCGTAAGGTTGTTCCAATGGTTAGCCAAGGACTAATGGATCAAGGGCTTGGAAATGTGTTTAATTTGCCATGCAAATGTGCTGAGATGGTCCAAGCTTTTAATCCACTTAATCAGATGAGTATGATTGAAGAACTTGCAGCTGAGAAGCCTGTTGCTTGAATTGCTAAGTCATTAAGATGTCACTCCTTCTAGAACTGCAATTCCTGTGTTTCTATTGATGTTTTATTATTTTATCCCTAATTGTTACGGTTTCAAATAATCTCTCTCATTTCATGTCTCATTCTTTGTCTCATTTATCCTTAAGAGACATGTGACAATTTGTCAATATAATGAGACGGGAACGAGACATAACATGAGGTAGAAAGTCCAAACCGAATAGTTACTAGATTTAGTTTCAAGAATGTGTCAGTTTTGTGTCACTATGTTTTAATTTCAAGAAATTGCATAAATGTCACTTTTTGTAATTTTGGAAGTATCTATTCCAGTGTTGATCTATTTGTATCAAATGAATAAAAATCCTCATATTCTCGTCATTCCTTATCTTATTTTTTAATTCGAGACTTGAGTTTCTGATTTTCTTATCTACGAATCTAGTTCTCGACCTCTATCATAGAATGTGTCACACTGATTTATTCGTAGATGTTTGCTTCAACTGATTCATGGTTTTTGGGACTGTCCCCAAGATGGAAAGTATAGTCTAGCTTGCACGGTTCTTGTTTTGATGTCAATGTTAGAAAAAGAAAGCTAAGGACAAAACAGCCAAGTTTTTGCTATGTAAATAATGACATTAATCAACCGTTGTGGCGGAAAATTCTAATATAGGACGATCCTTTTGACTGGCCAAACAGTTTTTTCACATAGTTGAGGCGGGACCTACTTTGCATGTAGATTTCACCTTAACTCATGTAAGAGTGTTGTGGGGTCAGTCCCACAAAACCGCCCCCATACCAAAGTGACTCGTTGTGGCTGTTCCCAAGTAGCTGATATCATATATATGTCCTTTCACTTAAATTTTCATGTTTTCTTCTTCTTTTGTTTGTTACTATGTTTTGTCTCATTTTGATCATTGATGAAATTACATTATGATGAAAACAAAAGTGGAAGGCTAACAGCTGCTGTCGGATGCGAGATCTAAAAATTGATTTTTTTTGAGGAATAACATATTATTCTTTAATAACACATATTCTGAGTTCAATTCTCTTTGGGAGAACTGACGTTCTTCTTCAAAAAATTCAGTCGTCAATTTTTACATTTGACAGTTGAGATTTGTTCGATACGTGCAGACAAATACCTGTTTCACACCAGAACCAAACTGAAGGTGGAAGAGCAAATAGACTGTATTTATTAATTGCTTTTTGTTTTCCTCTTTTATTTATTATGTTAATATAGGGAATTAAATTTTGAACATGGAGTATTTATACTATACTATATGTAGTTATATGCCATCTATTCCTTGAGTATCTGTAGCTAGGAGATGGGGTTTTGATGTTATAGAGAGGTCCATGCCCTAGACTAGATATATTTAGAGTTTTTCCCATTCTAATTAGTTTGAATTTTAATTGTCCATTACTTCCTTCAGAATTAAACGTTCAATTTCCTATCTGAAATTGAATATTTGTTCTTTTAATAATAAAAAATGACACTCAATTCTGAATAGAGTGAGTAATTTTTTTCCTTAATACGTGTGTAAAACTTGTTTGAATGAGTAGCGTTTGATATTGAAATTCTAATTATGATTATTTGAAAATCCTAGCACGGCAGGAGATCGATGAAGTGATTGCTTCTGATATTCGCATTATAATCTTTTTTTAATTTAGATTATATAAACAAAAAATTTCATGATTAAAAAATGTTACAGGGGTATTGCATTTGTAATGAGTGTTACATAGGATCAAGACTCTATTTCCATTGCTTTCTCTTATGTAAATTCGAATTGAGTGTCATTTTTTTATGTAAAAAGTTGCATTATTATTACAATCGGATTAGTCGGGCCAATTAACTCAAAACTAATAAAGAAAAGAAAGAGAATAACAAAGTTTATTTAACTGGACTCACTATGGGCCAGCTATAAAAAAACATAAAATCAATATGGGCCAGATATAAAAAATTAAACTTAATATGGGCTGCTTTGAAGGAAGCCCAAACTGAAAACATAATTTTTAAACCCACCTTTTAAAATGTAAATTGTTTTTTAACCCAGACGTCAATTTACCTTTCTTGTTAGGATCTTATTAGGCTACTAGAATTATTGGCTAAAAGATTGACTAAAATAATTTTTCGGACCTTTTTACCCTTATAGTTGGGTGAATCTCTTATACCATCAGGGGATAAGATAGTCATTTAACACCCTTAGGGATTTAGGATTTCTATCCCAAAATTCTAGGAGTAAATCATTTTCCTTTTTTTTATACTTCTGAAATTCTTCTGTTTTCTACTATTTTCTCGCTATTGGAATTAGATTTTGTATTTATATGAGAATTTAAAAGTGAATTTTTTTTTATTTGAATAATCTGAGCAGGAAAGAAATCCAAGAAAGATGATGATCAGACCTTCAATGGAGAAGAGGAAGAAGAAGAAGAGCAGCAGAAGAGTGAAAATAAGAATGTTTCGACATCGAAAAAGAAGAAAGCTAAAGAGCATATGAAGCAATTAGAAAGGCTTCAAGAGAAGGTTTAGCTTTTCTACTTTATCTAAATTCTGTAAAGTGATAAGCAATTTAAGGAACATTAAATTTCAATCAGCTGGGGAACATATATTCTTAGGTTTTAATTGGTCTAATTTAATTAGCATTTTCTGTCAAATAATTTATTATTATTATTATTATTATTATTATTAATATTAATTTTCCCCTAAATTTGGTTTGGTATAATCATATGTTGGTAATACATAGATATGAATATGTTTTTGCTGAAGACAGTGAAAGGTGATTCCTTTATATTGCTGCTGAATTTGTTCATATTGGTACTATAATATTCAATTAAAATGTGGTTTTGGATAAGATTGGATAAGACATACTCCCTGCCTCCCAAATTGAATGTTGACTTTTCCATTTTAGTTATCCCAAAACGAATGTCCACTTTCTCCAAATTTGTATTTTTTCTCCGAACTCTCATAACTAAGGAAAATTCTAATATGGGCCGGTCCTTGTGGGACTGATTCCACAACCATCTCATATGATTTTAGTCGGGACCTACTTTGCAGGTTGGTTCCTACCTCAACTTATGTGAGATAGCTGGGGATCAGTCCACAAGGACCGGTCCATGCCAAAGTGACCCTATAACTAACCTCCTATATGTTAGGGATGAAAGTTCCACTAACATGTGTGTCCTCTTATATTTAAGGATATTTTGGTAACTTACTCATAGTCAAACTACTTTTTTTAATTCTTGTAAAAGTCAAATATAGCAATTTGGGACAGAGAGAGTGTCTGTTACTTGTCATGAATTATGTTTTCATCGTTTATTTTTTGTTTAACGTTTAGCAATGCTGTTCTGCAGGACCCCGAGTTCTATGAATTCTTAAAAGAGCATGATAAGGAGCTTTTGGAGTTCAACGATGAAGACATTGATGTACGTTTAAGTATATCCTTATACTTTTTCGAATTTAAATGGTTGTGAAACTTTTCCTTTTACTATCTACAGGAAGATGCTGAAACAAACATTGATAGTGAAGAAAGAGAAGAAGATGAAGAGACAGATGGACACCATATGGATATTTCAGATATGTTTGAGGAAGAAGAAGAGAAGTCTAAAAATATAATTACTAGTGCGATGGTTGATTCTTGGTGTAAGTCTATTCGAGAGAGTACAAGTTTAGGAGCGCTACGTTCTCTTATGAGAGCTTTTAGAACTGCTTGCTACTATGGGGATGTTGGCGGTGACAATTCCACGAACAAGTTTAGCACCATGTCTAGCAGTGTCTTCAATAAGATAATGTTATTTGTTTCGAGTGAAATGGATGGCATTCTTCGAGAAATCTTGAAGCTACCCCCCTTCTGGGGGAAACAAAAAGATCATAACGGATTTAATGAAGACAAGACAATGGAAGAACTACCATAACTTGGTGAAGTCATACCTTGGAAATGCTCTGCATGTTCTGAACCAGATGACCGATACCAAAATGGTGTCCTTTACTTTGCGGAGGTTAAGATACTCGTGTATACTTTTAGCTGCATTACCTGCTCTCTTGAGGAAGTATGTAAAGGTACAAGTTATATATTATTAACTTCGAACTAAATTCTTAAATTCATCTTTGACAACTTGTAAGGAGTTATGCTGTGGTCTCCTCCTCACCCCTCACTGTTGTCCTTCTTTCCTTTGGACTCACCAAAAAGAGGAGGGGGTGGGGGAGGAGAGATATAGAGAGAAGCCAGATATGTTGTAGGAATAAAATATAGGGTGAGTATCATACCATGGGCTATAAGTTACTAGTTATCGTCAAAGAAGTGCAATATGATGCATTTAGTTCCATTGATGAAACTTGGCCGATCTTTCCTGCCCTAACATGAACTACGGACTTGGGCTTGGAAGTGACAATTATAGTCAACAATATAATACTAATTGTTTTTCTACTTGTAATCTACACAAGCTTCAAGAATAGCCTTATTCACTATCAGTATTTCAACTAGGTTCTAATTGTTAATAATTAATAGGAGTTAGCAGATTGAAATTAGATGAAGTTGACTATATTTTTTTTATTAGTTATTCAAGAAAGTTTCTATTGTCTCATTTAAGTTATTTACTTTCGGCTTTGTAATTTGTTGCCGAAAAATGTCATGAGAAGAAAGGAAAAACAAAACATGAAAGAAGTAAATAAGCTGCAGAAATTTACCTGTTTCTGCTTTAAAATCTTTGAGAGTTCTGTAACTTCTAGCATAAGAGTCAGGGCTTCGGTTGAGAGTTCTTGATTGGCTTCTAGCAGAACTCTTTGAACTTCAGCTTAGTGATCTTTCCATTTTTTGTTTGAGATGAATTTCAGTAGAAATAGTCAATTAGATTGTAAACGAAGTTCTCCAGGCAGATGTGAAGATTCCGAATTGAGATAGAAATCTTGCTCTTGTGCTTTTGTATAAATCAAGTGGTTAACTAACAACAGGACTCTGATGCTTTTAGGTTGTTCTTCATTTAGGTGCTCTGCCAATCGTTTCCTTTTTGTTTTTGAGAGATTTGTGCATGCAGCTTGGTTCTGACTGCTTTGATGATTGCATAAAAGGAATGTATAAAGCTTATGTGTTAAATTCTCAGTATGTCACCGCACAAAAGCTCCAGCACATCCAGTTTCTTGGTAATTGTTTTATTGAATTGCTTGGAGTGGACCTTGCAGCAGCATATCAACATCCTTTTCTCTACATTCGGCAGTTAGCAACAATTCTGCATGAGACAATTTCCAGCAAAAAAATGGTGTTGTTTCATGTCTTTGTGCTCTTCTTATGATGTTATGTGGCCATGCAAATTATTTTTCTGTGGATATGCTGACAGTGGTTGTTCTTATGTATTTGATCCTTGAAGGAGCTACTTAAGAAGGTTTATGGATGGAAGTTTATCAACTGTCTTGAGCTTTGGACTGGTGCTGTCTGTGCATGTAGTTCGGAATCTGATCTCAAACATCTTGCTTATCCACCGACTCAGATTATTACTGGGGCTGCTCGTTTAGTTCCCACTGCTCAGTATTTCCCACTCAGATTGTGATGCATCCGGATGCTAAATAGAATTTCCCTTTCTACTGGCACCTTTATTCCTGTTTCTTTGTTGCTGTTGGGCATGCTTGAGATTAAAGAATTGAGTAGACCACCTACAGGAGGAGTAGGTGAGGCTGTTGATTTTCGTTCTGTGCTAAGGCTAACATAATGGTTTGTTTTCTTCAACTTCTTCTTCCTTTTTTTATCTGCTTTTCAGATATAGGTTTTCTTATGATAGGTTGGTAAATCAGCCTTAAAAACAAAAGCATTTCAAGAGACGTGTGTTTTCTCTGTGACTGAGGAGCTGACTGAGCATCTAGCACAATGGAGCTATTCTATCGCTTTTTACGAGTTATCTTTTATTCCTGGTGCTCGGCTTCGTAAATTTTTTAAATATACAAAAGTTGACAGGTTCCGTCACGAAATGAGGCAACTCATTCGTCAGGTAAAGCATTGTTTATATAGGAACTAGGTTTCTCTATGTTCAAAGATAATCAAACTTCAATAAACCATCGTTTCTTCCTTTGTTACTTTGCAAAATCTCCTGATTTTGTTAGTTAGATGAACGAACCCGTGCTAGGGAAGAAGCTAATGCTGCTACTGTTGTGTAAACAGATTGAAGCCAATTGTGAGTTTACAAACAAAAATCGTACGACAGTTTCATTTCTAGCCAATGATCCGGAAGCAGCATCTTTTCTTGGGGTTCGAATATTCATCTCTCCTGTTTCTATTTTCAGAATAATTTGTTGTGCTGCGTCTAGCATTTTATTCATTTACCCGCTTCAATCATTTAAAACCATAATAAAGTTCCTCTTAGTTTGTACTTTATGTACTTATCTTTGATGATATCCATCTTGAGTGATTGATTTTCTCTTTCCATGACACTTATATTGTTGTTATTTAGGATGAAAAGAAATCGGGGTCTAGCCCCTTGTCCAAACATTTGACCATATTACTTCAGAGAGCACAAGAAAGATATGGATTGATAAAAGGATCCAGGTTTGTTAAACTTTTTACCATGTGGGACATTTTCTCCATATTGTATGGTATATAAAAGCTGAAGTTTATTATGAATTATCCAGTTTAATTGTTGGTGAGCATGCGTCCACCTTTGGAAATGTTGATAAAGATGAAGAAGATGGTCTTGCTGGTAACGAGGAAGGTGTTGCCGTCTTTAATAATTCATCCTGGCTCCCAGGGAATGGTCCCAGGTATCTTACTCTCTCTTCATTCTCAATCTGAATATGCACAAATATCCACCAACAATATTTTGCCTGCCCCCATCTCCCTCCCTTAAAAGGAGAAATAGAAGCATGTCCCTACGATCAAGTAGCTACGCAAATAGCATGATATGTTTAGCTAATCAAGTGACATTTTGCACAGGCCGTCATCGCCTCCTAAAGAGAAGAAAAAGGAGACTCGAGAAAGGGTTGTCGTGGATGAGGATTTTGTGGAGGATTTTGATGAGGAGGAGGATTCAACGAGTGATGCTGACGCCCAAGATGTTAAATCTGATGAACCAGAATCAGCACCCCAAAAACCGCATAGCAAAAGGAAGAAAAAATCTTCGAAGTTCTCGGAGCAATCGATGAAGAAAAGCGACTCTGCTGTAAAGAAATCAAGAAAGAGAAAGAGGAGCCATGGATTTGATGTCCTAACATACCAGTTTGTGTTGTATTTCTTTCATATTTCCTTTCACAATTAAAATGTACTCCCTCCATTCCTTATTAATTGTCGTTTAGGAGAAATCTAGGAGTCCAAATTAATTGTCGTTTAAGGTTCTTTTGTTAGGTGTCAACAATTCATTTCAATTATACCCTCAACATTTTCCTTTCTTTATAATATAGAAATGATAGAGAAAGAGAGGGAGGATGGGGTAGTATTGGAAGTTTAGGTGGAATGAACAACTTCCTTAATTTTCTCAAATTGTCTAAAGAGTCTTATATTTAGGAATGGAGGGAGTAATAAATTGTATCCTCGTTAAAGGGGGGCCAATTTTGTTTCAACTTGATCATCATTATTATTGTTACTATTCTCCTCCTTTTGTGAAACCTTAGGCATGCAGATTAGCACACTTGTCTCGCATATAAAATTACCTTAGGTCATGTTTTGAGCAGAATGAGACTCTGTTTGAAATTATCCGTTCATTTAGAACATTGTAGTCAAATTAATGAAATAATTAGATTGTGTAGGTTTGATGAAAAATAGATAATATTGACTTTCTCTTGATACATTTGAGATTTAAGTTAGGAAATTACGACATGAGCCTACGTTCAATGCTTACTTATGCCTTATAGATAGGGTGGAGAATAAAATTTTAATTGTTACTTAGACTCATTGTCAAATTTGGCAAGAAAAAAATATTCAATACTCATGATTTAATAGATAACTAAATATTAAAAGAAAAAACAAAAACCGGAACAGTGGGTCTCTTTTTAGGAAACTTTTTCCTATGGAGGTATCATTTTTTTTTTTGCTAAATAAAAATTATCCATTAATCATAAAATAGCCGAAGCCATTACAATCAAAGGATAAAAAAAACATACAAGAAAATAAAAGTTATATAATGGTGTAGACCACCACGATAATGAGATAAAGTTCACACCCCTGATCGGGTAAACACTACAAAAAGTAGAAAAAATAAATACATAATAAAATTCTTTCGCAGAGATCTTCTCCAAAATTCTTGAACAAAGATAGTAAAGTTCTCATCCCCAACACCTTTCTTAGAAATCAACAATCTACGAGATCATGGGCGTATCAACCGTCCCATAGATTGTCTCGGAAAGATGAAGAAAACTGAGGAAGGGCCCAGAACAACTCCGGGTTTAGAGGGTAACTCCAGATCTGGAAGGATCCGAAGTTGATTTTGCAGATCCCGAGTTTTGAATCTTGAATCGAATACCTTGAAAAAACTCCATTATGATTTACAGCAGAGTGCAAGACACCAAAAGTCGAACAAAAGATGTATCGATCAAGATTTCGACTATCGGGCTGAGCTCAACGGCCAAATCTGGCCAGAGGCAGCAGGAATCACTATGGAGGTATCATTGTTCCCTCTTACAAAATCACTATAGGTCTATATGGGTTCGTAGGTCTGCATTTATATGTAGACCCCGTGTGAGATTCATGGCGGCTTTGTGAGAGAGAACCAATAGTATTGTCCTAGGACTTGATTACTCGGGAGGGATTGAACTGGTGTTCAGACGAATCCGATAAAATATCGTCGCGGTTCCTGCGCGGACCCTGAAAATTCCGTACGATGCGGGCCACGATCCCAGCCGTTGAATTTTATATTGATCCAACGACTGTATCAAAATAGGGGGTATTTTAGGGATAAACTTTGCGTGTTACTTTTTGTTCCCGAGGAGAGAGAAAAGTTGCGGTGAACAAAACACATGTTCTTCGTTGAGAACACATCTCTAACGAAGAACATGTGTTTTTGTTCACCGCAACTTTTCTCTCTCCTCGGTAACCCAATCGATGTGACGGTTGCGTGTTACTTTTTGTTCCCGAGGAGAGAGAAAAATTGCGGTTCTCTAACCAAAAACATGTGTTCTCTAAAGAAGAACATGTGTTTTTGTTCAGTCGCAACTTTTCTCTCTCTTCCTCTGTAACCCAATCATTTATTTGTAAAATTACATATGTACCCTTTCATTATATAACATTTGTTTTTTTATTATTTTTTATTGTCAGCCGCAACTTTTCTCTCTCCAGATCTGGACCGTTCAAAATTCCATCCGACGGCTAGGATGGTTTCGCAGGTGCGGAACTTTGGACGTTCCGCACAGGAGCCGGACTGATAAAATATGATGTATTTTATTTATACTAATTTATTAGTTAATAATAAAATTTTAGGCACGAGGGAACTAAACTATAAAACATGAAATAGGATAAAAGAGGAATATTAAAAGAATGGGGTTTAGCATTAAACTAACATGGGTTTTGCAGAATAGTCATAACATGGCAGTCAAAAAATTGGGAGAAATATTTTTGGCCAGAACGGAAGTGGGACTTCCGTCTTGGCCCCAGAACGGAAATCTCACTTCCGTTCTCAACTCCCAGATTAAAATCCCCAAAATCCTCTTCTTCTCCCTTTCACGAATTCCCAAAATCCCTAAGGCAAAAAAAAAAAACCCTCCCCTTGCCGCCTGTCCCTCCCGCGCCGCCGCCAATCTCCACCACCTTACTCTCATTCTCTCAATCTCAAAGGTATAGTTTTTTTTTTTTTTTTGAATTTAACTTCAAATCTACAAATTATGTTTATAAATAATTGTGAATTTGGTAAATTAGAGTAATTTGTTCATTTTTTGAAGTTTTTGTATCTGTTCATTTTGGGAATTTGTGAATTTAGGGTATTTCTCAATTTAGGGCATTTATCAATTTAGGATTTTTGTGAATTGATGGTTTTTGTGAATTGTTATTTTGTGACTTTATACTTGGGGCATTTTTTAATTTGGTGATATAACATGTGTTTTTTCCTGATAAATTGTATGTTTTTTATTTTTTGTATAGATGTTTATTCCTGCTCATCTTCTGTCCGGTCCATATGATGCTAGTGTTTTAAACAAACATACAACGCATAGATCTCTAAGAATATGGGACGGGGATGTTCAACTTAACACAAATTTAAAGATTATTAGTAACCATGGTAATTTTTTTGATGCTTACCGAAATGAAACCAACCAGCGAGTGGTTCAGCTGATAGACCATATAGGTTTTGGGGGTTGTTGTAGAAATTGGAAAAATCAAGATAGATCATGCTTTAGTCACTGCATTAGTAGAGCGATGACGCCCTGATACCCATACTTTTCACTTACGTTGCGGTGAGGTGACCATTACCCTAGAGGACGTTGGATGCCTTCTAGGACTACCTATTATGGGCCCCCGTAGTGTCGTGGCCTAAAGACTACAACATGAGTAAAAATCAGTGGATTGACCGCGTGTTCTACATCCTAGGATTCCGCCCCCCACCAGCTTCAATTATGGGTAACACCATCGCACTGTTAGAGGTTTATGCCCACATTAGTGTGCCCCTAGGCGATGATGCTACTGAGTTGGCGATAGAGCATAGGGCTAGGGCTTTGATTTTCCTTCTGATGTCTACTTTTCTTTTTCCAAATAAGTCCGGGTCCCGGGGGAACATACGTTATCTCCTCACAATCAGCGATGGTATCCTCGAAAACGACCAACATTCTTGGACTAGCGGTGTCCTCGCAAATTTGTACCGCCAGATGTGCACCTCTTCACATGCTGTTTCGAAGGACATTTCTGGTTGTTGCTTGCTAATTCAGGTTTGTCTAAATTGTATACGATTTTATGGTTAATATGCAATTCGAATATTTAATAACTGCTTCATTGTTTGTTTTTACCAGTTGTGGGCGTGGGAGCGAATATCATGTCTCCGTCCTGAGAACCGAGGCCCGATTCAACATGATATTCCCACTGACGGGAGAGCTTACGGATCACGGTGGAATACATGCCAGAGTTTCCGCAACGCCCTGAAATCGCAGCTGACGGTGTTTCGTGATCAGCTAGATATGCTGACGGACGCACAAGGGATAAGTAATATTCGGTAATCTCGTATTTTTTATTTAAATTACATAAAGTGTTTTACAATAACTATAATTTAATTTTACAGTTTATGTGGAGACCGTACCCTGATTGGGTAATTGCCGAGAGAGCGGCTCGGGATGAAGGCTTCCATGCGACCTGTCGAGCATGTACGCCACTCGTTTGCTTCGAGATGGTTGAGTACCACATGCCTTACAGGGTTGCTGAGCAATTCGGTTTCCAGCAGGTGATACTAATCCCGACGGTGGCGGAGGGTACTGAAGAGGGTATTGACATCCACTCATTCAAGGCGGGAGCGGCTCGGAATTGGGAAGGCCAACACGCAACCTACATAGCTTTGTGGGAAGCCCGCGTCGATGCACTGGCGGACGCTGCTCTAGTTCCCGGTAATGTTATTGTACCTACCCTTGAGTACATGTATTGATACAATCGCATTACCATCCACTTTTTGACGAACCCGCAAAATAAGGATCCCGGGCCACTTCCGATAGGCATTCAACTCATTGCTACATCTGAGGCTATTTTTGTAAGTTTTATTCGTTCCGTTGTCAACATTATTCTTTTTATTTAAAATTTACTAATTTGAATATTTATATTGCAGGAGAAATCTAACAAATTAATGCTCGAAGAATTCGAGAAACTTGCCTCTCAAACAAATAGTTAGTACAAGACTCTCATCGCCTGGGCAGCTAAAACCATAAAAGGGGCATTCATAGTGGCTGGGAAGACAGTGTCATGCAGATCGCGTGCGGCCGATATAGCAAAAGCTGCAGTTCTACAACCGGTCACGCAGCCGAGGGAGCATATTCAAGTTTGTCTCGAGTTGGGAGGCAAGGTACTCGCAGGAATCGGCAGGCCACTCAGGAGGACTTGGCGGCAAGGCGACTTCGACAACATGGCGGTGCACCGAAATCGGCTCAACCTGAGGAATATCCGACGCAGTCTCCGGCCTAGACTCAGTTCCCCACTCAGGCCGATGTACCCACCCCTTTTGAATACCAATTTCCGAGCATCGGTACTTATTCTCAGGGTCTTCAGACGGGGGGCATCCTGGAGCGGGGTCCTCTGCATCGGCATAGCCGGGTGTCTATTCTGGTGGGTCGCCATCGTATAGACTCAACATTACTCGGATATAGTATCACACTCCACTACTCCAGCCATTTTACCCCCAAGGAGCCGATATTTATCGACCTCGAAAGTGTGGAAGTCATCGCAACGGAGCGTGGTAGCGCCGTGCGAACGAGAGATGGCCACACGTACTATCTCCGAGAAGAGCGGAGAAGCTCCGATCGATACACACCATCGGGGCCGTAGATAGCATTTACTTTGTTTTTGCTTACATTTGTTTCAATATTGTTACGTACAATTTGACATATTTATGTTATAAAAGATTTTTTTGATTTTTACGTTGTTCGTTTTTTATTAATAAACAATTTATTCATTTTCTTACTCATATTTTGGTAAATAATTTGTATTAGTGATTTTTTATGTTGTAAGAATACCAATTCAAAAAATTGCAGCCAACAAAAAAAAACTAAGTGTACTCACTGCCAAGTGAGAACGGAAGTGGGACACTTCCGTCTTGGCCCCACTTCCGTTCTGACAAAAAATGTTTCTCCCAATTTTTTGGCTGCCATGTTATGGCCATTCTGCTAAACTCATGTTAGTCTAATGCAAAACCCAAAAGAATGAGCTGTAAACAAAATCATACTTATTATTCAGTAAAAATCGTTTGTCTCATTCTGTGAACCATTTTCTACTCCATCAATAAAAAATTGTACTCCAAATTGCTTCGTGGTCCAAATGGGTAACATATATCAATTTTTTATTAATGTGACAGGAAGAGGACACATAATGGGGGGCATTGGATTTTTTACCATATTACAGATGGCATATGCTATATTTCATAGGATGGTAAATAAGCACATTGTATTGTATAATGTACACTAAATGTATATATACTTGTTATGTTTAGCTACCAAAACCTCCAGTCCCTCCCCCTCCTCTTCCAGCAGTATCAAAATACATAGGAGTTCCTGCTGCTAAGTTACCTGTCACGCCTTGCATCAACGCTAATCTCATTTCCTCCGATGGTCTCCAGTGTCGCTTCCTCTGATTTATAAACCAATTGTTTATCTGCCTCTGGTCTAATCCAGTCACTTCCGACAACTTATTCTTCTCGTCTTCCTGCATTATTATTATTTCCATCCAATCACTTGGCAAAATTAGTCCAAAAACGCGAAAAAAGAAAAACCCGAAGACTCGAATTTAGTACGAGAGCTGAATTAGATATTCGAGCTGCGATCTCCACTGATCGCCTTTATTATTAATCGAATGCACCCTTTTGGGTTTCAAAAAAAAAGAGTTACCGTTGGATAAGGCCACCTATAGTGAGTATTCCACCAATCCAGCAAAATAATCCTAGCATTTTTGGGAAGTTTACCCTTTTTCCTTTTCTTCAAGAATTCTGTTCGCAAAGTGCTAAGATAGCCACTGTATTTGCGCATTAGCATATCTTTAAGTTCATTTTCAGCTTGGCCGCCTGAAGATTCTTGACTCTCAGCTACCTCAACTTCTCCACAGCTTATATCCTCATCAGAGGTACCACCACCTGCTTCATCTGATTATATAAGTATGATCGGATTAGATTAATCGTCAGATGTAGGTCCCTAAAGTTTTTTTTTTTATGAAAAGGTCCCTAAAGTTTTTAATTCGAGTCCAAAACTAAATGAAATGAAAAAATTTCACTTTGACTGAACTTTCTTCTTTTACAAATAATTCGCTTTTCATAAAATAACAATAGGTCTCTCATCATATCAATCACCAGGAAAAATCTGAGGTGGAACGGTCCCAATGGGTCCGGCCCCACTCTCCTCTCACATAAAAGAGGGAGGACCCACCTGAATGACTTGCTGAATGACCTGCGGGACCTACCCTGTAAGTGAGTCCTGTCTAATTTTATGTGGGTCCGGCCCCATGCCAGACTTACCCCACCCACCAATGAATTCCAAATTGTATGCAGAGACGAAATCAGAAATTTGGTGTTGGGGGACTAAACTGATAAAATTGTTAGGGGCAATAAGAAAGGCAAAAAAAATTCTTGGGAGGCGAAACTGATAAAATTTTCCAAATTTTTTTAAAATACACATAGAATTTTGATAAATAGTACTCCCTCCATTCCTAAATATAAGACTCTTTAAACAATTTGAAAAAATTAAATAAGTTGTTATTTTCACCTAAACTTTCAATATTATCCCCCACCCTCCTTCTCTCTCACTTCTTTGTCATAAAGAAAGGAAAATGTTGAGGGTATAATTGGAATAAATTGTTGACAACTAATAAAATAACCTTAAACGACAATTAATTTGGATACCTAAATATCTCCTAAACGATAATTAATAAAGAATGGAGGGAGTAGTATTTTAAAAAATATAGGGGAGCGTTGACTGTCTTCGCCACTGATTGTATGGAAAACCCATCTTCACACACTTCATTTTAGTTTTTCTTTCTTATATATCATTAACCGATTACTGTGGAAAAGGTTTTAGGTCCTTAAAACACCCATTCCCCAGTACGATAGTAGTCTGCCACTGACCTAAGTAATAGTCTTTATCGTGTCGGGCCATATTTTTTTTAAACCTTAGCATTAAAGACCTCAGTGGGAGTTACTGTAGAACATAAAAGAACAAACTTTAGCAGGTGGTACAGTCTCCAGACTTAGCAAAAAAAAAGTCTCCAGTCTTCCACAAGATTCAATTACCAAGACTGAGCAGCCTGGGTGACTGACAATCCTAAAGAATGGCCCAGCATTAACAAAAAGGGCCTAATCTCAAAGAATAATTGAGTTAGAATGTGAATCAGCACTCATGTGCATCAGGTTTTCAAACCCCAGTTACCCTCAAAAGTATACAAATTTGCTACAGGAAAAAGAGAGGAAAAAAACAATAAGTGGGGTTTTTTACTTTACTCATGTACTCATTAATCAAAATGAAAATGTACTAATTCTTGATCTGTCCATCACCAGCTAATACACACCATACATACAAACACAAGCACGAAACATACTTTGCACAGTAATAATGGAGTACAGTTATGATGCAGAACACGTTTTTTTAGTATATAAGGAATAATTTCGGTCGTTTTGGACTGTTTGATAAAAAATTCAACGGTTCAAGATTTTTTTCAAGAGCACTTGTAATTTTCAGACATGTATTACGTAAAATATGTGTTGCGTGTCTAAAGACATGTATTTATATCGAGAGAACACATGTTAAAGTCTTAGAATAGGTGTCTTTAACTTTAACGAGAGAACAACCATTGCATGTGATATAAAAACTGTCTAAAAATATATTGTACAAAACGTCTTTTGTATATACTAAAAAGCGTTCAACATTATAATCGTGAGAATACTAGTGTAAGGGTTGTCAAGAAGTGCATGTGCCCCGGTGACCCAATAGCAAATCAACAAAGAAAATGGCAACAAAAAGAAACATAAAATCATTTTGTATTATGTTCACTATCTCTTTCCAATATTACTTTTTTTTTTTTTTTTTGTGATTTTATGTGAGACTCCTTTCACATTTTACAACTACCTTGTATCTACAGTCCGGCTCCTGTGCTGAACGCCTTTAATTCAGTACGTGCGGGACACAATATGGGCCGTTGATTTCATTTTTTAAAAGGATCAATGGTTGAGATTTATTAGAGGAGAGAGAAAAGCTAAAAGGGTACATATGTAATTTTATTAGAGGAGAGAGAAAAGTTGCGGCTGAAAAAAGAACGCATGTTCTCTGTTAGAGAACACACGTTCTTGTATGTTTTTTATTAGAGAACGCACGTTCTCTCTCAGAGAACTCACGTTCTCTCTCAGAGAACGCACGTTCTCTGTCAATAAACACATTTTTTATTAGAGAACGCACATTTTTTATTAGTGAACGCATGTTCTTGATTATTGAACATGCGTTCTCGGTCAGTAAACACATGTTCTCTATTATAGAACGCACGTTTTTTATTATTGAACGCATGTTCTTGATTATTGAACACCCAGTTACAAGTAAAAAAGAGAAAAAGAGAGCTCAAAGTTTATCTCTAAAATACCCCTGTTTTTTATACAACCGTTGGATCAAACAGTACAAAAGTACAAAATCCAATGGCTGACAAGCATGTCCCGTATATACTGAATTTTCTTGTTCAGCACCTGAGCCAAGGTGTTGTATCTATGTAAAGCTTCCAACAAAGTTTCATGTAAACCAGTATCTACGTCTATTTTAGAGTCCACGACGAATCTAGTCTACTATTTCATCAGACCCTTGTGGAAGAGCTCCCAAAGGTAGGTTTTAGAGTCCATTAGTAACAATCTAGTCTACTCTACTCTACTGCAACTGAAAACACCCTTTCAGTGGAAAAATTCTGATATAGACATGGCCTACAAGTGGGGACATAGACCACTTGATCCACAATCACCCAAATTCCCTATTTTGATTAAAAAACAATAAAAATGCCTCAAACAATGCACCAAGTGGGAGAATATTTTTATTATTTTAATCAAAACTGTGATGTGACTGAATGTAGACCAAGTGGTCTATGTCCCCACTTGTAGGCCTGGTCCATGACAGAATTGATCCTTTCAGTGGGTCTGTTTGGATTAATTCTAAGATTGAAATTCTCTTCTCACTTTCAAATTTGTCTCAAATAAAAATAAAATTTAGATGATTTAATACTTTATGTTTCATTTTAGACTTGATCTAAACACAACTTGGATCTCACTTTAAGTTTCAAAACCAAACCCAAATCAGATTCAATCCAAGTACTAATCCATGTTTTTTTATAACACTGTTGATGGTTCATTATAAGACTTGACAAAACCATGGGAGGATTTCCCTACTTTGACCATTTTCTTAGACAAAAAAAGAAGAAGAAAGAAATGGATTTCCATATTCTTTATAGCAGAAAAAGAAATCAAGAAAGACAAGGCAGAAGAAAGAAAAGAAGGATAGTACCAGAATGATAGTTGGGTGAGGTGAGAGAGGAGCTTGTGGTGGTTGTGGTGGTTGTAGCCAAGTTTTCTTTGCAGAGATTACTAAGCTGTGACTCAATATTGTTCAAGAAACTTGTTGCTTCATCAAATGGCTTCAAAAGCTCCTCCTTGTATTTGTTTAATGCTTCACAATAAGATTCCTTCATATACACAAAGAATCCCAAAAAAAAAAACCCAGTAAGAATCTCTTACATGCATAGAGATGAATTAATCTACTCTCCTTTGTAAAGAAAATACCAATATAATTGGCGTAATATTTCAAACTCGAAATAATAGAAACAACTCAAACAAAAATTAGGAGGAAGAAGAAGAAGAATAAGAAATCTTTACCATGAATTGATCAAGTTCAGGATCAGTTCCCAACTCTATGGGAGAAGAAATAGGGTGATTTTTTTTACTTATTTCTTCAAGAATTGAAGCCACTTCTGGAGGTGCTCCAACCTGTTGAAGAAAGTTGGATGAGAAATTTATGGTGTGCTTGAAGAGAGTCTGATCTGGTTTTGAGACTCAAACCCCCTTTAAATTGGGTCTGAAAATGAAATTTTAAGTACTAAATCATTAAAATTTTATTTTGAATTTGAGACTAATCAGAGACTGAGATAAAAATTCTCATATTTAGACACAATCCAATCCAACACTTAATCATTAAACTTGATGTGCATAAAAGTTTGTTTGTTGAAAGTAATAGTAGAAGTAGAAGTGAAGAAAAAGATGATTTTTACCTTTATGCAATCAATGTAAGCAGATACTAAGTTAGTGTAAAGAGGATGATTAGCAATTTGAGCCTTTAAAACACCTGACATCTCTGATCCCATTCCCATCAACCCATGAACTTGTTGATCCCATGATAATGATGAATGAATCCTGTATAACTCATCCATAATACTACTATTAAAAAGTAACCCACAAAAAAAAAAAAAAAAACCCTTTTGAGAATACTATGGGATGATGATCATATATATATTTATATGATCAGTACCCAACTTGAGAAAGCATGAACTGAAGGTTTCTTTGAAGAGAAGAGATATAAAGAGAGAAGAAGAAAAGGGGAAATAGGAATGTAGATAAGACCTAAGAAATTTTCCAGGTGGTGAAATTAAAAGATGGCAATGAAAAGGGGAAAGATAAGCCAGATATGAAAAGGACTAGTCTTTAATTACTTTCTCTTCTCATAACAAATTGATGTAGTCAAAAAATGTGCAGTGCCCACTTTTTTCTACTAATATAAGGAGTGAGTGGTTTTAACAAATGGATTTAACTTAGGAAAATTCTGATATGGACATAGCGCCACTCGATTGGCCATGTCACACTCTTTCGATCACAAGTAAAATACAAAAATATTGTTACGATATGAGCACGTTAAAAGTAAAAAATTGTCTCTCTCCTCATTTTATAGTGATGTGACAAATTTGTACAATTTTTTTACTTTTAACTGTATCCATATCAGAACAATCTTTTTTGTATTTTAACTGTAACTGAGAAAATTATTATTTTTTTTTTTAGGAGGAGGGGGGCGACGTGGCCAATTCAGGGCCAAGTGGACCAGGGAACTACCTATGGCCCTGGTCCATATCAGAATTATCCTTTAACTTAGCCTGCCTCACCATCAATTTTAGGACATGTTCATAAAAAGATCATAGAAAGCAATTAATATTGCATTTGTTAAATTTATCTTATGTAAATACCAATTAGATTGGTCGAGTTGATTTTGAACACCGATCAAACAAAAGAAGAAGAAGAAGAAGAAATGAGCAGATATATTGCTCTAATTTCGGAACACCGATCAACTAAATAAAAAGAAGAAGAAGAAGAAGGTAGTGATTGAGTTTGCGGTTATACTGCTTTGATTTTAGAACACTAGTCAATCGAAAAAGAAGAAGGGAGCGATTATAGTGCTTAGGGATGTTTTGGTCAATATCGTATTAATAAATTTCAATCATTAACTTTTAATACAGCGTAAAAAAATTTACTTAAAAAAATATCTAAATTTTCATAAAAATAATTATTTTTTCATTTTTAATTCCAATTATCGAATAGTCTAAAAATTAAAATTTATTAACACAATGCTAAAAGAATGACCCCTCGTCACTTTGACTTTAACCTTAAAGGAAGTGAAAGAAAAAAGATGAAAGAAGGAAAAGTGAAGAGGAAAGAAAGAAAAAAAGAGATGGAGGAGGAGGAGGAGCAATAAGAGCATAGTTTGGGCTAGGAAAGGAAAGAATACTAGATTAGTAGCAGACAGAGGAAGAGGGGGTTTCTTCTTGTGGTGAGATACGACAAGTTCTTCCATCTGGTCGGATCTCTGGTCACTTTTATTTACATCCTCCAAACTTTTTATCGGATTGGAGAGTAGGGTCCTATGGACATATATAACGCCTTTTAGTGCACAAGGAAAGGAAAGAATACTAGATCAGTAGGAGGGGGAAAGTATAGTTTTTGAGGGTTTTTTTTTGGCACGTTCTTGCATACGCTACAACAGTAACCCTCCCTGCTTCTTTCTCAATCTGGATCTAGTTGCACTGTTGGACATTGTTTCTTCCTGATTACAATCCCTTTTTATAGTAGCGATCATTTTCATTTGTCCAATACACATTTTAAAATGTAATATGCATTTTAATTTTAAAAGTTTTATCATTTGTTATACTCTCCTTCTGAAAGTTAACCGATTTCCAGAGGTTATAGTACTTTTAAAATAAAAAAAGTAATTTTGTTCATTTGTCATAATTTTAAAAATGTGTTGGACAATTGGAGAAGGCCGTTACTGAAAATAATATTAATCCGTTCTGTTCGATTAGATTAAGGTGTCGAGTGATCTTTTCTTTTCTTATTTTTAAGAAGAAAGGAGATCTTTATTAATATTATTATGTATCGCCTTATTTCTCCATCTTGAAGTAGCAACTCCAAAGCTTTTTCTCTCTCTTCTCTTTACCCCTCCGCGTTTTTCTGCTGCTCTTCTTTTTCCCTTTGTTTCTGGCTAGATTTGGCCATTGGCTCCGGCCAATGGTCGAATCTTGGTCATTTTATTTAGGTTTTATACCTCTATTTTGCACCACGAATCATATAAAACTTTTTTCAAAATATTTTTCTTTAAGATTCAAGACACAGAGGTTAGATAACCCCGAGCTCTGGGGCAACTGGTTGGAGTTGTCATATGCCTCACCGTTGACGAGGGTTCGATTCCCACCGTGGACATCGACTCTCGTGGATTTTCTCGCGGTGGTAGGGCTCCGTGTATAAGAGCAGTATGGGCCAGGCCCTCCCCCGCTAGCGGTCACGCTACGGGCCAACCACAAGTCGAGCCCAGATTAGTCACCACGTTGTAAGTAGACACCGGGTGCCTCTCGGGTGAACCAAAAAAAAAAGACACATAGGTTAGATATGTCTCATATCTTCATAGATCTAGACTTGTTTTCTATCTTTCTATGAGGATTCGTTCAACTCGGACTTGATCTGGGCCCTTTATCAACTTTCTACATCTTCCCGAGGCAATTTGTAGGATGGTTGATACGCTCATGGTCTTATAAATTGTCGATCCCTACGGAAGATGTTGAAAGTGATAATCTCCTGTCTCTGTAGTTAAAGGATTGCGATGAAGATACTGCGAAGAAGAAGATTATGTATTTGTTTAGTTTGCTAGTTTTATTAGTAGTATTTCCTAACCATCCAAGTATTTTTGGGTGTGTTTTTTATCTGTTATAATGATTTTCTAAATCATCTGTATAACTTTTATTTTCTTGTATTTTTTGATTTTCGTTTGATTGTAATGACTTCGACTATTTTGTGATTAATGAAAAATTTCTTATTCAAAAAAAAAAAAAGTAGCAACTCCCAAACTGACTTTGGAAAGGGACAATCAATCACGGATTCATGATTCATGAAGAGTTGATTCAATCTGGTTCTTGCATATGGGGCGCTCGAGTGATGTTTTCTTGATAAATCTCAACCGTTGAGAAATTCCTTTTCTTATACCTATTTTCCTTTCTTCAAACTGCTTATTTTGAAATTTAATAGTTGAATCGAACTGATTTAATGACTGATAAACTATACGTATGTGATGAGAAAAACACATCTCAACCAATTTGATGTTTCGTCTTGAAATAAATCCTTTTAAAAGTATAAAAGCTCAATTAATTATAAAAAGATAAATCTATCTTATGAACTTGATTTATGCCTATACTAATCAAGATAAATAATTGAGAAATATTACCTCTCTCTATCACATCGTGTGATGATATAAACTAAGCCAATGGGAGAATTATTTATTGAGAAGAGACACATAACATATATTTTCTTACAAATAATTTAGCTTTTTTAAAATCCCAAACAAATTTTTTAAATTAAAACTCTATCCAACCCACTCATCAAACTTAGAAATTTTATTTTGTTTTCTAAAACAAAACACTAACTAGACTTTAAATTGATAGAACTCAGTACATGTTCTCTCCTATAAATTTAGCGAAACAATTTTCAATTTACTTGGGGGAAAAAAGAAATCAATTTAAAAAAAAAAAGTAAAAGTAAATATATTTAGCTTTTATTTCTCGATAGTAAATTTACCTCAAAAAATAAAATTGTCGCGTTAGTAACAGAAATTTCCTTTCAACCATGATAGGGAGAGAAGGGTGAGATCTTCTTGTTTTTGTTCAGTTTATTACGCAGGTCTGGGTTGTGGTGTGGGACTTGCGAGAGGTTAATCAATTCTACTACAGGCTGAGTTTGACTCACGTTTCGCCTGGGGATTGGATGGAGTTCTTCGACAGCAACTACACTTGCAACTCTGGTAACTTATATGTTGATTGTGACAAGTTTTACTTCCCTTCCGCCTCTAGTGAGGGGAACAAAACTCACTATTTTACGTGAAATCTGATAGTTAACTAATGATACTGTAATTTTTTTTAAGAGTAAATCACTATTTATACCCATTTAAATATTTTCAAAAGCAAGTTATACTCTTTTTTTTGGGTGTCATTAATGCCCTTACAATTTACAGGTGTCATTAATGAGTCTGCTTGGATTGGGTTTGGTCTGATTTGAGATTCAAATTCAGACCCAAACCAGATTTGGATTGAGTTTGAGAATGAAATTCGAAGTATTAAATCATCTAAAATCTAAAAGTTTATTTTGTCGGAAATTCTTCTTTGATTTTGAGGAAGAAGATGAAGATCTTCAATTGGGTTGGACGAATTTGCCCAATTCTTTTTTGATTTTGAAAAAGAAGATGAAGATCTTCAATTGGGTTGGACGAATTTGCCCCTAACAATTCGACTGTATGACACAAGTGTGTTTAGCCACCAAAACTCGTCGGATTCCGCCACATAGGGGCATTAATGGCATCCCGTATATTGTTAGGGGTATTAATGGCACGCAAAAAAAAAATAGCATAACTTGCTTTTGAAAATAGTTGAAGGGGCATAAATAGTGATTAATTCTTTTTTTAATCATAATCTTTAGATTGAATACCAGAGAGAGAAAAAAAAAAGTATAAGCAAATTGAGAGTAAAATTAAATAGGGTAAAAAAATTTAATAGGGTCATTTTTTGACATTTTATTATATCATATCATAGAATTTGATAAAATAATAATTTTTGTGTAAAATATAAATGGACAGATAATTCTGATCGGAATTTGAATATTATGTAAAAGTAAATTTGATTAGATGAATGAAAAAAGAAGACAAAAACATTGTTTTGGAGATGTTTAATAAGGTCCCAACTTTGCCAAAAATAGACACGCAAAAGTACTAGAAAATAAGGTGGAAGATCAAAGAGCCCACCACATATTTTCATTATCAAGAAAGAAACAAAAAAAAATTACTAAGAGTTAGCTTAATTAAAGTGTATAGACATTGAAAAGTAGCCTACAAGAGTTTGGATTTGAAACAATTCAATGGATTGCCGCAATTGGTGGTTTATTAGAGGGGCCTAACTTGTCTCATAGTATTACATGTGCACTTAATATACCAATCACCAAAGGTGATATTTTTTTTTTTTTGCTAAATAACACCAAAGGTGATATTGCCAAGACAATTTATCTTCTGCCAATGCAATTTATCTTCAAATTACAATTATATCTTTCTGAGTCAACTAATACATCCTATCAAAATATTTTCTCTCTCCAATCAATCCCCACGTGCCTCTTCATCCTCTCTCTGTCTCTCTCAATTATCCAGGTCCTTCAAACTTCAATCATCTATGTTATTTTTCTATTTCTTTTTTCTTTTTTCTTTTCACCACCTAACATGCTATTGTTCTATACTAACGCAAGGCGTTCAAGAAAATATGTATGTTAATCCTCCTCATCATGGAGCAAATTTAGAGTCAATAGTCGTAGAAAGACTATGTCTATCAATCATGAAGTGATCGGAAGTGTCCTAGTCCAGTGGGGCTTGACACTGCCCACGACCGTGAGGTCGAGGGTTCGATACCCGCCTCCTACGTGAGGTTTAATAAATTCTGCCTTTCTTGGGCTCTCCCTGTGGGGCCGCCTCCCCCTGTGAGATTAAAAAAAAATCATGAAGTGAAATTTACAGTTATGGGGTAATGGAACAACGAAATTTACGGTTTGGTGAGAAAACGACCATTGACATTGAACAGTGAAATTTAGTAGACATGAATAATATAAGTTTTGAAATTTAAGCTTTAAATGGTTTCAGACATCCATTTATATGAATTTTTTTAGAAGATTATTCCATTATGGACTCATTAATTGGCAAACATTTCTTGAGAATTTACCAGATCTCGTATAAGTTTATTCAATTTTCAAGTTTTCATGAAAGATTGAACAAATAAATTTATAGTCCGTTTTATGGGTGTATTCAATTAGAATTTTTAAAGACTATTTATGGATAAATAAATCCAATAAATTTTAAAGGACTATCTAAGATTTTAAAAGAATATAAAGACTTATAAGATTTTTTTTTAAAGATTTTGTATACTCAGGATTCTTATGTTTGGATTTTAAAATTTTATATCATAAGAATTTATAAGATTTGAAAGGATTACAAGAATTTTTTATTTGTACGATGCTAACCAACAAACTTAGTTGGATGATGAATAATGTCTAATTCAATGATGTACAAATTCTTCAGGAACGACCTTTACAACCCAAACTTTTCAAATAACGGTGGAATTTATCCTTCTCAAAGGTTTTATGATAGGTATAAGGTTACTAGGTTGTGGACACTTGGTTCAAATAATGGAATGAAGCCATAAACATAAAGCTAATAAAAGTCAATTGGTTAAAGTTGTGGGAACTTGCATCTAGGGGTGAGCAAATTCGGTTTTACCGAATTACCGACCGAATTCAAATTCAATTCGCAATTCGAATTCGATAATTTAGTGTAAATTCGGTAATTCGGTTACATCCCAATTCGATTTGGTAAAAAATGGGACGAAATTGGTTTGACTATAATTGAATTCGGCCTGATCGAATTCGAATTCATTTTTTAATAATTTTTTAATTTTATTATATAGTTAATATATATAAAGTAAATAGACCCAAAAAATTGTTATTTTGCTATTAATTTTCCGTGTAAATATGGTTGAATTAAACGATGACTAATTTATTATTTAGATTATTTTTTTATGAATTTATTGTTTGTTTTGGTTTTGGTTTTTTCTTGATGTTCAATTAGAGTTTCCTTGTGAAATCGGTCAATTCGGCAAAAAACGAATTCCGAATTCGCCAATTTAGTAAATTCGAATCCAAATTGGGTCCGTTTTTAGGTTCTAAAAAAGTTGAAAACCCCGAATTTAAATGACCGAATTGGTGAATTCGAATTCGGTGCTCACCATTATTTGCATTAGCAATAACATAAACGAGATCAAATGGAATGGAACAATAAATAAAAACAAACATTCAAAGTAACAAGAGTCAATAAAAAAGATAACAAATAAACAAATCATGAAAATCCCACTAAAAAGTCGTATGGGTTAAGGTGAGATTTTTTAAAGGGTTTGGTATTTATATTTTTCACTAAAAAATCCCACAAATTCCTAATTAAAAAAAAAAAATCTATCGAAATTTAGAAGTTTTTGAATACCAAAAGACTGTTTGTTACTAGTTTAAAGTCCTGATTGAATACCACTGGATTTGAAAATCATTTTTAAAAAATCCTAATAGTTCTGATTGAATACCACGTGACTTATTTAAAAGTTTTAATTGAATACCATAAGACTTATTTATCTCAAAATAATCTTTTAAAATCTCAATTGAATATACCCCTTAGTTCTTGATTAGATACAAATGAATTCAACAGAAATTAGTTCGATGCACAATCAGAAATGCTGAATAATTTTTTTTCGGACTTGCAGCTTGAACAGAGAAGACGGAAAGGTTAGAGGAGAGAGAAAGAAGGGAAGAGGAGAATAGAAATAAAATGGAAAGTTCACGTGAGATTGGAGAGAATGATTTTTTTTTGATAGAATGCATTAGTTAACCAAGAAGATAGAAATGTAATTTGATAATCAATTGCCTTGGCAGGAGGTAAATTGCCTTGACAATATCGCCAACCATCACCAAAACTTTGTCACATTTTTTTCTAACGGTTCATATGGTTTTTGTACATCCTTTCCTTTCCTTTCCTTTATTTCAAAGAGTCTTTAAAAACTCTACACGATTCAAGATTACATTAATATAAATCATTTAGAATATTTACTGAAATTTAAAAAAAATAACAAAAAAGCAAGATACTTTATTAGTCAAAATATCAATATTACTATCTTAAATAGGACTTATATACCACTAATTATATTTAACAGAACAATATTGACTATTTGATTAAAAAAAAATCTTATTTTTTATTTTTTTACATTTTGTTACGTGTCCTAAACGACTTATATTATTGAATGAGGAAATACTTAATGTAATATATAACTTATAATTGAGGTATGAGCGGGGATGAATATAAGATATACTTAACATTTAACGATAGAATGACTTCTTCCAAAATACCACTAAAACAGAGGATTGTAGATTTACTTAACATCTGACAATGATGCACAAAGTGCATTCTCACAAAATATCAATGAAACAGTAATCCCCTGTACCGTCACGTTTGCTACAGAATTATGCCATCAAATCAAAGTCAAAAGACATCAGAAAAAACAAACACAAAAATCATTTTGATTTATGTGCACATTACCGTGCTCCATTCATTTAGCATCCAACACATAAATGTGCATCAGATAAACTGAGATCGTATAGCTACTTGAAAATACCCATTTGGGTTGTCCTAGTATAATCATTTGTACAAGAAGGTCCGGCACACTTGTCACGTGGAGGTGTGGATAACTGAGGAAGACAAAGATTTCATCAGATGATTCCGGGAATAAATAAAGGGGAAATTTTTGTAGTTTGTAATTAAATTGTCTAAATTCTAATCATGTTGCTATGCATTTTCAGAAATATAGGTAATTCTAGAAAACAGTAAACGTGTGTTCAAAGATGGAAAAGCAAACTTAAGAGCGTTAGAAGTGTATTATTATCTGTGATGGATGCTTTTTTTTTTTTTTTTTTTGAACGCCAAAGGGGAGAGAATCAACAGCAAAGCGGAAAAGAACACCTCATAAGAGGAGAAGAATACCCTAGAAGGAAGACAATTAAAGCTTATCCCATACTTGGGGAGGGTATCGAACCCGAGTCACGGGCCGGCCAATGCCCCACTGGGCTATTGGACCTTTGATATCCTGTGATGGATGCTTAGATTCGAATATACTTGGCAGGCCTATCTCATTAGGAAATGTGACACTAGTCCCCGAGGGGTGAAAATCCTCTGTCCCCATTCCCGTCCCCATCTCTGTTCCCAACCAATTAGAATTACTATATAAATATTTTTTCCAATTATATATACACAGGGTGAATTGTGATTGGCTGGGGAGAGGGATGAGGACAGGAACGGGGACAGATGATTTTTTGCCGTCCCCGAGGGGCCGATTACCCATCTAACTGCATTTGCTAGGATTTTTCTAATTGCATCAGCCTGTAAAAGTTGATAATATTTATGGGAATACAAATTTGTGTACTCGGCATGATTATTTAAGTAATTTTAAAAAGGAAACATAAATGGATAACGAGAATGACCTCAGCCTCCTGAGCAGCCTTCTCCATTGGCATCCTTCGTCTTTGAGCGGCCTCAGTTTTCTTCAGTTGCTGCTCCACTTCAGACAGCCTTTCCTTTTGCTCTGTCATCCAAATCAATATAGACGATACACAATCAATTTAATCAAAATGTACGAAATACAATATTTTCATGATGGAAAAAAAAGCAGAAATACTCACTTTTAGGCGGGGCAGGAGGTAGGCAACCCATAAGGGAACTCGATCGCGGAAATAGCTTTTCCCCTCTTGAGTGCACGGTGGCGGGGTGGTGACAGCCATTTCTGTCTCAAAATCCTTTTTCTTTGGTTCAGGCTCCTCATCAGAATATGACTCTTCCTCTTCAAAATAATCAATATCTTCAAATGCTCCCCCCGGACGTAGACAGCATTCTCTCTTTGTGAGGTCTGAAGTAACTATACCTCGAATCTCCACCATAATTATAAACTTCAGTATTGGGGATCCTTGATATAATTTTAAATTTTTTGCTTCCCATTTCATCATCATCGTCATACTCTGGAGCATAAGTAGAAGCAAGCCTAGAATTCCTGAGTTTTCAAGATATCGGATCTCATCATCGTCATTCTCTTCCTCATCGTCAAACACACCGTCTAATAAACGGCTCTTAGGAACACGCCTGCTCTTACGACCCGACTGATGTGCATCCAATTGCTTTATATCAACACCTTGTTCAGGACCCAGAGAAGTATCAATATTCCTGACAATAAAACCACTCCTGGAGAAATCCTTCCATGGAATGCCCCTCAGTCCGCTTCTTGGGTCCCTATAATTGGGCCGATACTGCAAAAGAAGAAAATCATGTTTAAGTCTTATTTGTGTGGTTGGTTATACAGTAGTTCAAAACAAGCAATTCAACTTCCTATAGAGAGATCTGTTCCTCTCTCTTAAATCTCAACCCAATGCACACAAGGAATACCAAAAAATAGAGAGAAAAATATTGTGGGTTTAGGAAATTTGCTTGCAATCAGTCAATACTACAATATTTAAAGAGATTTTATGGTCGACTATATTTTCCAAAGATCCCGAACATTTGTGATCATGTTCATACAATGGCAAGAAAAAGAGAATAAATCTACAAAATATAACCAGTGGACAAACATTCAAAAGTCCATAGTGTACAGCTTCCAGTTAATAGCTGTTACGAGTAGCTCCATTAGCATCGCACAAGTTACCTGATGAGTCGACTTATGCTGCGTAAGGTTGCTATCAGAAGAGGGAGAAGTCTTTGTTGACGAAGACGCAGCCAACGAAGAACACTCAGAAACACTTTTTGCATGAATAGTATGAGTAACACCAAGAACCTTAAGGTTTATTTTCTTGAGTTTAGTCACTCCACCAGACTCACTGGGTCCTCCAAGTAGTCCTCCATCACTTGTTTTCTGAACATTTTCGGGGCCTCAGGGAGATCGGTATATGATGCTCCTGCAATGCATTGACTCAGACTTAACTTCTTTCCTCCCATTAGCATCATTACCGGCATTTTCCTCACTCGACCCTTTGCTCGTACCATCGGACAATGGTGTCGATGACAAAGAAGAATAGTCACGATTATCTAATTGAGACTGAGAGTCATCTAAAGTTCGGCGATGCCGGATACTTCTCCTCTTTTTCACATTGTTTCTCATATTACTAAAACCAAAACCTCCATAGTTATCCATAGTCACTAACCAGATTTCATCAATATCCCAACAAAACTGCAATATCAGTTATAAATACTGTAAAACTTGATTGTATGAAAAAAACCGCAAGAATTCGGACGGAAAGAATATGAATGGAAAAACAGAAAAACGATTCAGAAATTTTCAGAACTTGCATTATTCAGAGAACAATTGAGCGGAAAACTTCAACAGGCAATGAACAGAAATATGATACTCCCTCCATTTCACAATACAAGGCTTTTTAGGGCTTTTATCTCTTCCCAAAATACTTACCTTTACGAATTTTAAGGATTATTTTTCTAAAGTTACCCTTACCCACAAATAAAAAATTTCCATTTTCTATCATATAGTAAAAGTACCATTTATCTTCTCTTCTTTAATCTACACAAAAATGGCCAAAAAAACCTTATATTATTAGACAAATGGACTATCACAAGATTCCTCATTTCACTACAGAGAGTAGGCAACTAATAAAAAGGAAAAGAAAAAAAAACAAAATCGGTACCAGAAATATAGTTTCCTTTAAAATTCTATTTTGTTAAAAATGGACTTTGTATCTAACTCAATACTTCAAAAGTTACCTCGAGAGGGAGAGCATTATTCAATCCTTATAAAGAACAAACTTACTCACTAGCTAGTCGATGTGTGATTCTCAACATATTAAGTTAAGTAAACGAACAGCATAATCTCAAAATTCCTAAAAAGGAAATAATCTAAACAAACTCCCACATGAATAACTACTTATAAAGTTCAAAACAACATAAAAATTCAAAAATAAAATCACAGCAAAAATTTGAAGAAAAAATTAATAGAAAATACTAAAAGAGTAACTGAATTCAAGAATTCTCCAACTGGGGGCACTACTAAAACAACAAAAAGCAAGTAGAGGAAGCATAAAGATTGAAGATTTGAAACAGTTTTACCTTGTGATTGGTATCCAGAGGCAGAGACTCCCAAAAGAGCTCCTTTAGTTAGGACATTTTGAAGAGGGTTTGGAGCAAGATTTGGATTGAGAAGAAAATTGTGACTAGACTTAAAAAAAAAAAAAGAATTCTTTTCAAATTTGAACCGTTAAAAATTATCATCTAACGGTACATATTGTTTTATATGCTGCGAAACTTTTTTATTCCGCATAGGAGCCGGAGTGGGTTTGGACTTTGGAGGGCCTTTTTGAATGCCCATCAGGGACGAAGGGCAAATGTGTAACTACAGCAGCCAATAAAGTGAGAAGTGAGAACAGTAGTAATCAGCTGCTCCTCCTGCACCACACTGGATCTCTCTACAGACACACTCAAATATTTCTAAATGTAATCACGTTTGCATCTAAAGTTTATCAATGAATTTCTAAATTTTACTAATTTTACTCTTTGTTGATTACATGAATGAAAGTTTACATAATGAAATGTCACAGAGGGATGTGACATAGAATTTGAACCAGTAATTAACTGCTCATGTTTCAGTTCACTAGACCGTTTGTGATGTTCTATTTAAAGAATTCTTAAGTATATTCTTTATTCACGCCTAACATTTATCTATTCACCCATATGATTTACCATTTTAAGTTTAAGGTAAAAAGTATCCATACCCCCTAAATTTTTTTTTGATTTTAGTTTTTGACCTTAAACTAAAAAACGCAAAGTCTTTCACCCTGATTTTTTATGGAGAGTTAATGTTTCCCTTCCCATCCAATTCCACCGTTAAATCTAACAGAATAGCAACATGTGACTCTCACATTACTTAACTAATTAACATTTTGAGAAAAATAGGCCCTGGCCTAAAAAAGTTCAAAATGGGATAAGAAAAATACGTCAAAATTTTTCTCATATTTTTTTAGTAAACCTATTTTTTTTATGAATTTCTCAAATTCTTTTCAAATAACATGAGAATGGACCAAATAAATATTACTAGGAGTATGTTATATATTTTTTGATAGAAAAGGACAATATATTTTTTTCTTTAAGCAGAAAATGTCAAAATAAATGTTTGGACGAAGTGCTATGTATTTTAGATTATTTACTGACTTTTTAGATTAAAGTAAGTTGATTACCTTTTAAGCATTTTCTTATCCCAATTTGAATTTTTTTAGGTCATAATATATTTTTTTCTTAAAATACCACTAAGTTAAGTCATGTGAGAGTCACATATTGTTATTTCGTTAGATTTAACGGTGGAATTGGATGGAAATGGAAACATTAACACTTCATAAAAGTTCAGGGTCAAGAACTTTGTATTTTTTAATTTAGGGTCAAAACCAAAATCGAAAAAAGTTTAAGTGGCGTAAGCACCTTTTACCCTTAAGTTTATATCATGTAAATGAAAGATTTGCAATTAAAATATCACATAAAACATCATAGAGAGTGTAAAAAAAGATACAAAGTGCGCCAATATAATTAATCCTTCTCTAAACTCTTCTAATTAGTGTGTGTTTTCTTTCCTTTTTCTTTTGCTCCATATTCACGGACTCGACCTGCAGAGGCGTATGTAAAATTTGATTCTTACTTTAGGATAAAATTTTATATGAATTTTTAAATATGAAATAACTACGTAAGTATAGAAATGAGAGAATAAACACATCAAAATATTTTCAACTCTGATCTTAATATGGTACTCCCTCCGTCCCAAATTATCTGTCCACTTTGTAAAAAACACGGGAATTAAGGTTTTGTGGAATTAGATGGTAAAACATAGGCAAAAGACTATATTGCCCTTCATAAATAATTTATTTAGCATTTAAGAATATACAATTTTTTCTCTCTCTCCTCACTGTCTCTCTCCTTAATTTCCATCGTTTTTTTTCCAAAAATGTTTCAAGTCATCAATTTACCCATTTTGATTCCAGAAATCTCTTCAAAAATTGGCTCCAAATGAATCTAAATTTTTTTGAAACCTTTAGATTTCCCACTAAAATTTTGTTTATAAATGAAATTATCTTCCTTATAATTTCTGGAAAAAAAATGATAAAATCCTTCTTCTTCCAATATCCAGTTATCCAATTCTTCCATATATGGAGAGAATTGAAGAAAATGACAATGTTATCAGTACTGCAACATGGTTTAATCTCTATAAAATCATCCTTCTTTCTCAATCTGGCCTTAATTTTTATTGGTTGATGAATATTATCCATTCCTGTAGTGTAGCGTCGACTGTGAAGCAAAATTGGAATTTGGAACGACTTTGCTCCTCTGCTAAAGGTGTTTTGGCTTTAATTTCCTACTCTTAAAAGAGTGGAGATATCAGATTTTTTTTTTTTTTTTTTTAAATTGTGGCTTGGGAGAACAAACCATTCAACCACCTATTAATTGTTCATTGAAAATTGAAGGTTTTAATTGATTGTGAGCATTGAATGAGAAGTTTGACTAAGGGTAAAATTAGAAAAAATAATATAAATTCATACCTCATTTAAAAAGTGGACAGATAATTTGAAACAAATAAAAATAGAAATGTGGACAGATAATTTGGGACGGAGAGAGTATTACTTACCTTAAACTCACGGCTTCATTAGTGATTCCTTAATACCCTTAAGTAAAAAAAAACTTAAAAAAATCTAATCAAATGCAAATCATTGACTCAGTATCATAAATATCCCCTCAGGAGAAAAAGAACTTTAAATAGATTCCGAAAAACAAATCTACAATATATAAAGTTAGGTTAAATTGGGATAAAAAGTTGATTTAACATTCTATAGATTCATGATCCAATTAAAAGTTTAAATGTGGTAATGTAAGCATTGATTACTCTCCAAAATGCAATGTCTTATTAGCTAATAAAATAAATTGAAGTTTTAGAGAGTTATGAAACTCAATATTTAGTTATACTAGTTTTACTATATATATATAACTATTCTAGGAGATCAAGTATATAACTTTAGTTGATACTATTAATTTTAGAGAATTGGAATAAACTATGGTTATATAGTATATATTTAATGGATCTCATTATAAAACTCTTAGATTTCATAACCTTTAACTCATTAATTTTTATCATATTTTAAGATCATATGATGTTATAATAGGTTATATACGCAATAAATTTAATTTGTGTTAAATGAAAGGAAAACAAAAGGTCTTTTTAACTTTTGGGAGACTTTTTCCCTCCTTAATTTAAGACAACTTTTATCATCCATCCAATTCCAAGCTCTCAATTTAACAAAACTCTTTCCAATCTTATTGAATTCAGGAACTTCAAAGGTATCCCATTTCCACTATAAAATCTAATTGTGAATCAATTTCTCTCACCAATATGCATATGAATCTCTAATCTCACCAAAATCAAGAATATTTGATGTTGATACAACTTGCTTCGATCAGTATAAGTAACAAGAGAATTGGTATGGTTGAAATCTATTTATTTTAATTGTTTTTAATATATCTTTTATGAAATTTATATGAAAATAGTGTTTCTGAACAATAGTCCATCGAACAAGTGAGTCAAAGTTCTAAGTGAAAGACAATCTTGAATAATTTGCAAGTAAAATTCCTATTTAACATTGTGAGCTCTCTTTGTTTTTTTTTATTTCACCTATCATCGAGAAAAAAATACTATAATCAACTTGACATTTAACACGAATTTCAAGGATTGTTTTCTTTCCTCTGGTATTTTTTACATTATTATAACAAAGTAATAATTTTATTTTTCTCCAATATATTATCAATGATCAGGTAGCTAACATGTATTCGTTGCCTAAATGTGATTAGATCTATTAAAGGTAGGGGTGTTCATGAAAAACCGAAACCGAAACCGAAACCGAAACCGACCAAACCAAACTGATCCAAACCAATCCAAACTGATTTTTCAGTTTGAGCGGTGCATTGGAATGGTTTCGGTTTGGACTAAATTAAAACCGAACTTTCGGTTTGGTTTAATTTTGTTTATAATCCAAACCGAATATATATATATATATATATATATATATATATATATATATATATATAAACTCTTTTGTAATAAAAGAGATTGAACTTCTTATTTATAATATGATAAGCAACCTCTTCAATTGTTAAAATAAGATATTGAACAGTCATATGTTGTGTGTGGTTTTAAATTCATCTAGATATTTTGTTTTACTTTGAAATTAATTTTTTGTA
The DNA here is from genome assembly GCA_026122235.1 of Vinca minor. Lineage (NCBI taxonomy): Eukaryota > Viridiplantae > Streptophyta > Magnoliopsida > Gentianales > Apocynaceae > Vinca > Vinca minor. The sequence continues at coordinate 1,132,152 of JAOCZM010000100.1, read as the reverse complement.
TTTTTTTGATTTTTTTTCCGTAGGATAATATTTCAGTATTTTGTTTGAAGTTCAGGATTAAGAAATTATATTTCATTAATTTGTTTTTTTGTTGTGTTTAACTTGTGATAAACAATAGACATATTTTTTTATATTTTTAATAGTTAGGTAATTATATAAAAATATTGTTTTATTTTTACTTTATATTAAAGATTAAGAATCAAGAATTTATGTTTCATTATTTTGTTTTTTATTGTGTCTAACTTGTGAAAACAATAGTCTTATTTTTATTTTTTTTATATTTTTTAGCAGCTAAGTAATTATATAAAAAAATTATTTTATTTTTACTTTATAATTAATATATTTTGTACCTCCCGAAAACTGAAAACCGAACAACCAAACCAAACCAAACCAAATCGATACAAACCGAATGCATCAATTTTAGATTTTGAATGGTTTGGATTGGTTTCAAAATTTTAAAACTGAATATTTCGGTTTGGTTTAAAAAAGTGTAAAACTGAACCAACTCGAACCATGAACACTCCTAATTAAAGGCCACATAAAAAATTTATAGGCTTGAAAATTGATAGGTCACATTATATAAAATTTTACTTTAATTTAAATTATTTATATAACGTTTTTTAAAATAAAGTAAGAAAAACCGCCCAACGAAGCTCACAAGTAGTCATATTTATTTTAAGAGACAGATTCATTGCTTTTTGTTTCGTGTGTGAGTTTTTTCATTTTCTTTTTTTGAGTGAACGATATAATAAAAATCTAGTAGTTTTATTATCCACAATATAACAAACAAAATATTTATCCACACCATATGCTACTTGACTCTATCCAGGGACGAAGTTAGAAATATGATGTTGGGGGCGAAACTGCACCAATATGTCGAATTACATATAAAAATGGCAAAAAAAAATATTGGGGCAAAATTAATAAAATATTCCGAAATACATATAAAATTTACTATACCTAATACTCCCTCCATTCCTAAATATAAGACTCTTTAGACAATTTGAGAAAATTAAGGAAGTTGTCATTTTCACATAAACTTCCAATATTACCCCACCTTCCCTCTCTCTCACTAATACATTATAAAGAAAGGAAAAGAAAATATTGAGGTTATAATTGAAATAAATTGTTGACAACTAATAAAAGAACCTTAAACGACAATTAATTTGGATACCTAGATATCTCCTAAACGATAATTAATAGGGAATGGAGGGAATAGTATTTTTAAAAATCTCACCCCTGCCCCTATCTTCGTCTTTGACTCTGTCTTTTTGTTTTCTTTCGTTATTGAGTCATTAGACAGTACAAGATCTTTTTCCTTAAAAGTCATTAGATACTGCTAAATTATTACCACATTTTTAGATTACGTTACAAAATATGAAGGCTGACATAATTTATGACTATGAAATACTCTAGATATTAAGGGAAAAAATTTATATTAGTTACGTCTTCAAGGACTTTGACGTTGAATTTAGACAAGATTTATAATATTTTAATATTGTGATCGTATTTTTTAATGGGTGATGATAATATCAGAGAACAAATCCTTCTGCAAGAGCAGTTTATGTGTATGTAACAAAATTAACCCTCTACCATATCAATTGAATATTTCTACTCTATTTCCTATTTTCTTTCACCTCCTAATTTCTCTCATCTTTACAATCTTTTCTCTTATCACCATTTAATTCTTTATTTTTTTCTCTCCATCTCCATTCCTTCTCTATCCCCAACTCATGAAACTTTTCTCTATCTTCATCTTCATGTATTTTGAAGGGTAAAACTCTACATCCTCGTTTTTCTTTGCACTATTATTTTTCGATGTACTACTGATATCATTTTTTTAACTTCTCTTTTGCGCCCTCCTATTTTATCCACTGCTCAATTTCTTTTGTTGATCATCGAAAATTGGATGAGACAAAAGAGACGACAGCTCTGATTGGGGCAACAGAGAAAAAAAATAATTATAGCATAAAATGACTATAATCAATATTAAGAAAGTATTTATCCATTAACATCTCTATTGTGTGCCAAATCTGAGTAAATTAATATTATCTTAGATTAGGATTCAATGTAATTATGATCAAATTGATTTTTTTTATTGTATAAAAAAATGGAACGGATTAAATGAAAAACATGTATAAAATTAGGTTTCAATGTAATTATGATCAAATTGATTTTTTTTTATTGTATAAAAAAATGTAACGGATTAAATGGAAAAATGTATAATGATTAGATGATTAAATTAATTTTTTATTGTAAAAAATAGAGAAGGAACGGATGAAAGAATAAAAAAAAAAAAAAAATTATGTGGAGGATAAGAGAGAAGATTAGGGTAGAGGAAAGAAATTAGGGGTGACAGAAAATAAGAAAGAGATTTGAAAATTTTAATTGATATGCTAGAGGGGTAATTTTATCACATACATATAATTTGCTATACAGAAGAATTTGTACTCTTACATTATCACTACGCTTATACAAAAAAACTGAATAAATCGAATTCCGTTTCAACAGAAGCACTAAATTTTATTTTCTAAGCTAATTCATTAATAGAGAGAAACTATACGAAAATTGAATAAAATAATTGCTAGTGGATAAGAAAATAAGGTAAGAAGGATTGTGATAAGTGAATTTTTTTTTCCCCGTTTCCAACAATAATAAGGAAAATAGATAATTTCTGCAATTATATACACTATCATCATTGTGGCATCAGTGCCCCATAAATAGCAATTATATTTGCCAAAGGGAAAAAAAAATTATTACATACTACAAACTCCCCCTCCCCCTACCCCACCAAAAGTCATTAGATACTGCTACTATATTACTACATTTTTAGAGTGGCAGTGAATATTGGATTAAAATTATTAGATTAAATTTAAATTTAAAGGATATAAATTATGTTACAAAATATGAAGGTTAACATCATTCTCAATTAAAAAATGAATGTTAAGTTAATTTTTTTTACAGTAATCATCTTTACGTGTTGTGCGCTTTAAAGGATTTGTTGTTGAATTTAGAAAAAAAAATATTATAATTATTCTCAAGTTGTGATTGTATTTTCTTAACAGTTATCCAGAGAGTTAAATAGACCGATTGTCTCTTTAACAGGAATACTGAAATCCACTTTCTAAGCTAATTCGTTAACTGATAATAACTATACGTCTATACGCTAAAATTTACTTACTAAGTTCGTTTGTTAACAGATATGAAATATACGTCAGAATTCACATTTTAAGTTAATTGATAAAATATATACTATAAAATATAATAATAATAACAGTTAATTGTATCAAAATACAATTTGTCTGTATAAGACAATAAGGTAAAAAAAGACGGGGATATATACCTAAGTGGATATTTCTCTCTTTTTCCCCCATTTTTCAACAATAATAAGAAGAAGAAAAAAATATTTTCTGCAATTTTATACCCCATATTGATTGACATCAGTACCCCATAAAGACATTTTCTTTTGCCAAATTTAAGGGGCTAAATGGGTATTTTGCTTATATTTGTCCAAATAGTAACTGTCAATGATACTGGTCAGCAGCGGACAGCAATGCACGAAGTCCCAGATTCGTGTCCTCTGAATGAAGCTCCAATGTATCCATGAAATGAAGAACAAGGCGGCAAATCTTGTTTCTACTTTGATTCATCATCCTTCCATCATCCTTATCTCCATTCTTTAACCTCTTAAATCCAGAAATACAACTCAATCAAAACAGTCTTTCTTGATTCTTCAGCTGAATTGAGTTTTTTATTTTTGTGTTTTTTGTTGATTCTTGAATTGAATTTGAAAATCCCATCTCGTTTTTGTGCTTAATTAGTCCAGAAAAAGCAAAATCTGGGAATTTGAGGAGATGGGGTGAGTTTTTTTTTTTCCAGTAAGATTTGAGCTTTTTGCAGGTTTCTTGAATTGGATTGGGAATCTTCAGCAAGATTTGAGCTTTTTTTAGAGCAGTTTGAATTGATTTTGAGAATTTTTTGGAGGATTTGTCGGCATAAATTCTTGAATTGAATTAAGAAAAATGGAATTTTCAAAGGCTGCAAGGTCAGAGATCATTTTGAATTGTGAGTTTTTTCCATTTGAAATAACAATTGAAATACTCTCAAGAGTTCCTGTTAAGTCACTTGGGAGATTTATTTCTGTTTGCAAATCATGGAGATCTCTTATTACAAGCCAAATGTTTATTCAAATTCATCTAAAGAATTATAGTAGTTTGGATGAATCTACTAATATCTTCTTCATGCCTTCATATATTAAGCAATTGGAGAAATACTCATATTCACTGTTCTCTGATAAGACATTTCTTGAGATCGGAACTTTTGTTCTGCCTATGTTGTATGCTTGGCTTGAGTTATTGTTTGTTGGGAATTCTTGCAATGGAATAATCTGTTTCACAGATCAAAAGGCTTTTTATGGGAGAAAGGTGTTTTTGTATAATCCTTCTCTTAAGAAAATAAGAGTTATATCTCATGATTGTTTTGCTGATTCCATGTATAATCGTCGGAGAGTGTATTCGAGACTGGGATTTGGGGTTTCACAAAGTAATAATGACCTTAAGGTTGTAAGGATTCATTATATCAAAGATAAGATTTTGAAGATGTTGGGGGATGTACCGCCTCTAGTCGAGGTTTATAGTTTGAATGCAGATTGTTGGAGAATAATTACAGCAGACATAAAATGTATCGTGCACCATAGGTCGTTTTCTTGTAACGGAACTGTTTACTGGCTGGCGCGTAAAAGGGATAAATGGGGTTGTGATACTATCTTGTCATTTGATGTGATGAATGAGGTTTTCCGTGAGATTGCTTTGCCAACTGAATCGATTTCTTTCATAGACGGGACTATATTCAAAGGGTTGCTTGCTTTCTGCAAGGATACGTTAAACAATAGAGATGATGGAGTCAAATCCTATGAATTGTGGGTCATGATGGATCGCAATGTGACTAACTCGTGGACGAAGCTTTCCACTTTCGAGACGGATGAACCAGTATCAAAGGTAATTGGATTTACAAAGAGTGGAAAGCTTATAATGCAAATGAACTCTGATTCCTTGGCATCCTGGGATCCCTTGAATAACCAGCTAGATATACTCAAGATTGATGGTTTTCTGAATCATGTTGATACTTCTTTTGTTGAGAGCCTTGTTTTATATGGAGAAGAAAGTCCGAATTCAGCAGATGCAACGTAAGATGTTCATAACCTTACCTTTTCCGGTTTATGCTTTTCATATTTCTGATAACCATATATAGATATCCGATTAGTGCAAATCTAGGGAAATACATTTTACGTATGAGAATAAGTTTACAGTACTTGTAGATGATATCCATAAGTAGAGTATTGATACTTTGGTCTTCGGCTCGTGTTACATTTAGTTGACTTAGCAAAAAATAAAAATAAAATGTTATTTGTTTAGTTGGAATGAAGACTCTGAGATCATGAGAAAAGGACTTCCTGTTGGTCTGGATTTGTCGCCATTAACTGCGTCGTTTTTCGTGGATTTGGGAGTGTGGATTTGCCGCCATTAACTGTGTCGTTTTCCTACACGGAACTTGGGAGTATTGATTTGTCGTCATTAACTGTGTCGTTTTCCTACATGGGACTTGGGAGTGTGGATTTCTCGCCATTAACTGTGTCGTTTTCCTACACGGAACTTGGGAGTATTGATTTGTCGTCATTAACTGTGTCGTTTTCTTTTGTAGTTTTCTCGTCACCAAGTTTTTACTCTGAATATTGGCGCGTCATATATTATTCACATTTCAAGTAACAATTGAGTCATGCAGACAGTGTACACCTTCACATAACTAACTCTGTTCAACTTGATATATTGCATGTTTTTCTGTTTCTATTTTCTTTCATCCGTCACGAACAATACCAATTCTTACTTTTGACTATTAGGTTAATGCTTCCCGGAACAAGTTCAAGTATGTGTATCCTTAATCCCCGGGATATACCCTTAAGCATGGGCACTCGCAAGATTCTGGTCCATGGTGATGAGGTCACGGTAAGGGTGGCTGGTGATGTTAATATGGTTGATTATTGTATCAATGAACTGAAGAATTTGTGTCGTAGACGACCAGCTTTAGTGGGGATTATGACTAGGCCTCAAAACCAACCTTTAGCATTGCAACTGAGTGTGCAGAACTATTGTTTGATTGTTCGGCAAAATCAGCTTGATCATGTTCCCCAATCTCTGAAAGATTTTTTGGCCGACCCTGCAATATGTTTTGTTAATGTTGGTAGCGACAGATTGCACATGAGTCCATTTTATTTGGAAAAAACTGGGATTATGTTCAGCGAATTAGTTCGCAGAGCACTAAACAGGAACAATCTTCGTGGGTTGGGATTGAAGGTACTTGCAGCTGAGGTTGGAGTTACGCTTGATGAGTTTTATGTCGGTTCTTCCCTGGACTGGAATGCAGAGGTATTCTCAGATATAGATCTCCAGTTGGCTGTTCATCATGTCTATGCATGTTATAAAATAGGTCGCAAACTTCTTAGTTTGCTTAATGTTTCCTTTTAACTTGTTTTTCTTTCTTCCAGTATCTATGTTTATCAGTATCAGTTATACTCCGGCATTTGAAAATGCTCTTTATTCTTGCATTTAATTTGATCTCTGGTTGATAAGATTTGCTCGATTTTCTGTAAGAGCCGAGCTTCCCCGGCTTCTCGGCTTTGCTTGAACTGATTATATATATCAGGAAGGTTCAGATTTTCTTGCAGGTCCAGTTGAATTTCATTTTTCTTGTGATCTTTGGATTGCTACTTAAATAGGAAGTGTTCTGAATTATTACAAGTCAAATTGAGTTGCCAATTTGTTACTCCCTCCGCCCCAAATTAATTGTCCACGTTTCTTTTTTTTTGTCCCAAATTAACTGTCCTAAAGTATATATTAATGATAATTTTTTTTCATTTTTACCATTCTTCTAACTCCTCATCGAATACTCTTAATTAAGTCAAATTATCATTTTTCAACACATATTTAAGAGGTAGTTGGATGTTATGTATGTGAGAGGATTGAGAGAGATACATAAACATTAAATAATAAGATTAATGAGGGGTATTTTAATCTTAGTTTCGTAATTGTGAGACTATTTCCACATTCCCCTCGCATGAATTGAGCGGATATCATATTTGTAGGTAAGACTTCTGCCCAATTCATGTGAAGGGATGTGGGGTCAGACATACAAGGACGGTGATTAGATTGAAATTGAATTTTCAAAACTTGTGCTGTTAGTCAATCGACAATAACCAAATTCCAAACTGGACAAATTCGCTGAGGAAGGGGAAAAACAAAACATGAATATGATATTCACCTATGGCAATATATTACAAATACTATCTTATCAATAAAATTACTTCATTTCGTTCATTTTGAATATCACAAAACTAATGCCATACAAAAATTAAAAAGCACATAGTGGGCTTTCTACCAAGTTTTCATAACTCTAATGTCATTTAAATGGCTAAATCCATCGGGCTTATTTGTATGAACACTTCTGATATGGAGCGGGTCCACTGGATCATGCGGTCCAGATTTGGCCACATCATTGCATTTCCTTCTCTCTCCTCATTTTGCAGGGATGTGGCCAAATCTGGATCACATGGTCCACATGGACCCGCTCCATATCAGAATTTTCCTATTTGTATTGAACCTTCTTGACTTAATTTTTTTTAAAATAATACTATTAGAGAAATTTAATTGGATTTAGTTTTTTTTTTTTTTGCTAAATAAATTATATTTCCATTAATCACAAATAGCGAGGCCATTACAATCAAAGGAAAATCTGAAAATACAGAAAGTAATGGGTTATACAATGATTTAAAAAATCACGATAACGAGACAAAAGACACCCTAAAGAAAACTTGGATGGTTAGGAAAAACAACTAATAAAACTAGCAAACTAAACAAATACATAATCTTCTTCTTCAAAGCATCTTCATTGCAATCCTCGAAACACGGGAGACAGGGAGAATATCACTTTCAACATCTTCCTTAGGGTCGACAATTTATAGGGACCATGGGCGTATCAACCGTCCTATAAATTGTCTCGGGAAGATGTAAAAAGATGATAAAGAGCCCAGATCAAGTCCGGGTTGAACACATCCTCCTAGAAAAATAGAAAAAAAAATCTAGATCTACGAAGATCTGAGACTCATCTAACCACTGCGTCTTGAATCTTGAAGAAAAAAACTCTGAAAAAGGTTTCATATGATTCGTAGTACAAAATAGAGTAAGATTAACGGAACAAAAGGAAGCCAATGGCCAAATCTTGCCAGCAGCAGAGGAGAGAAAGAGAGCAGAGGAAGAGAGGAGGAAGAGAGAGAAGAGAGAAAAGGGAAAAAAAATAAAAAAATTTTAATTGAATTTAGTTAATTTTACTTTTCTCACACAAAAGAGATTGAGAAGGGATATCAATGGGACTGGGGCGAGGGCCAAATACCCGGCCCGTCTCCCCATTTCCATTTGCAGTCCCCAAATAGAGCCATATATAAATATTAAAAATAAAAAATGATTACCTTTTAGCGTTAAACAAAAAAAATATTACAGATTTTTCTAATGAAACGAAGATAAGGATATAATGTGTCGACATAAATAAATAATTTTCATATGTACCAAATTTATCATATTTTGTACTTCATAACTGATCATATTAATAAAGAATGAAAATATAAATAGTTTTTATTTATAACATGATCATTTCTAAATCATAAGGTTCACATGAATCTAATCCTGATCCTCGATCTTGGTCTCATCTTTGCCTAAATTGGTGTATTTTGGTCGGGCCAAACCCCTGAGTCACGCGAGTCAATTGCCCTTTTCTTAATTAGATTAGAGTCGGACCATTTATTTTCAAAATACAAAGCCCTACTAAAACCCCACCGACCTCCTCTGCTCAGTGAACTGAAAAACAATGGCTAATAAGCTTTCTCTGTTCAGGTTCACTCTACCACACCGATGTCTGTCTACTACGGCGACGGCGACGGCGACCACCATTACCGGAGAAAAGAGGAAGCCATCTTCTTTGCATTACAAACTTTCTCAGCTGAAAATCGGACCAGACTCTGGGTCAGATGCCAGGGTAATAGACATCCTTAATGAATGGGTTAACAGTGGAAAGTTCGTTAATCGCTATGATATCATCGATGAAGTCGGTCGTTTTCGCAGCCGCAAGAATTATACTATTGCTCTCCAGGTATTTCCTATTTAAGACCAGGATTTTATTACCTACTATTTAATATGAAGATTTATATTTTTTAAGTAGAAGAAGAATTATTGCAATTTTATGGTAGTCATTTCAGTTCAGAATCAATCTCTTATTGGAATTATAATTGTCTTGCAATTGAGATTTGGAGTTTTTATTATAATTTGGAGCAAGTAGATTGAATTATTGATTGAATGATTTTGGGATTACTATTTTGAGATTAATTTCAAGTTATATAAATTATATGCTTCATAATGCACTTGGTACGAATGATTTATTAGACAGTTGAAGTTCAGAACTCATCTTGGTAATTATCTCCATGCAATTCCCCTTCTCTGGCTAGCAGTGGCGTATCGAGACAGTGGGGGACTCGTCGATTCACTGTATTCGTGTTGTGTCACGTATGAACTTACCATCTAAATGGAGAAAAATACACCTCATTCACTAAAAAAAATATTTTTCAGTGGGGGCACGTGACCTCGATGGCGTGACGATCTGCCACTGCGTCGCTAGAGTAAAACTTTATTTTTATGCATGTATAGTTATATTCAATGTTATTAAAGCACTACCTAGTCCCATCATAAGCAGTGTTGCAAAACTCGGCCTAGTCGGCCGATTAGCCGGCGACTAGTCGGTGGTCGGCCGGTGGCCGCCTAGAAATCCAAAAAATCGGACAAAAAATCGGGTCTTTGAAAAAAGTTGGTCAAAATTCCGACGAGAAGACAAAGAGAGAGAGAAAAGCGTACCGTTCTCGGAGTCTCGGAGAAGAATCGGTGGCGGTGACGAACACATCTCCGAACTTCAATGGCCGGCAGTGGTGGCTACTCGCCGGAAACAGAGAGAAGAGAAGAGAAGAGGCGGCGGTGGTGCTACTCACTGGGAAACAGGAGAGAAGAAGAAGAAAGAAGAAAAAAAAAGGTTTGGCGAGTGGTGGCTACTCGCCGGAAACAGAGAGAAGAAAAGAAGAAAAAAAAGGCTGGCAGTGAGGGGCGCGGGAATCGGCTGAGGAAGAGAGAGAAGAAAGATGAAATTTAGGGTTAGGTTGTCTCTTAGGAGACATTATATACCCAGCACTAAAGGTGCAATTAAATTATTAGCACATAAGATCCAATAAAAATAATTATGTTACAAACAAGTCCTAAATGAGTAAAATGACCTAAATTTAGAAATAAATTGTATTTAAAATCTGAAATTACTTTTAAAAATTATATTTTAGACCTCAAACTTTATATTTTATATTACAAACAAGTCCTAAATGACCTACTTTATATTTTTAATATTTAATTAGACCAAAAATATAAAAGAAAACATTTTCAAAAATGATTAAAATAAAATATATTTAATATTTAGGGTCGCCGACTACTCCCCAACTAGGCCGACTAGTCGCTAGTCCCCTGTCTGCCGACCGACTAGCGACTAGCGACTTTTGCAACACTGATCATAAGAAGTCGCGTAAGGACAACATATCTTTACTCTCTTTTAGTTCTACATAGTTGTGATAATGCTGCAACGAGAAGTATTAAGGCTGTTTGTACCACAGGTCAAAGGACTTGCCCCACAATCAACTCAAACAATGTTGAATTTCCTGTTGTACATGTCATGTATCTTCTGCTCATTGCAATTTCTCTTAATTGCATAATATCTCTATGATTTTGTTTCCGATTACCTATGCAGCTATCAGAATGGATGGATAGCCGCAAGATGAAGATGAATAATGCTGACCGAGCTATGCGAATAGACCTCCTAACAAAGATTAAGGGCATAACTACAGCGGAAAAGTACTTTGACAATCTCCAAGAATCTGGAAAAACCAAGAAAACATATGGAGCACTTCTTAACTCATACTGCCAGGAGAAGAATTTAGATAAGGCTTTGGAGCTGTTTTCCAAGATGAGGGATCTCGGTTTTGTTTCCACTTTGAATTATAACAATCTGATTTCTTTATACCGGGGCACTAACCAGCCTGAGAAAATTACTTTGCTAGTGCAAGAAATGGAGGAGAAGGGCATTAAAGCAGATCTATATACTTATAATCTGTTGATGAACAGCTACGCTTCTTTGAAGGATCTAAATTCCTTAGAGGAAGTTCTTGAGAAGATGAAGATAAATGAAGTAGAATGTGATTGGTTCACATATGGAAACCTGGCAACCATTTATTACAATGCTGGGCTTCAGGATAAAGCTAGAGCTTTTCTTGAAAAGCTAGAGAAATTGGAAAACCTACGCGATCGTGAGGCTTTCCACATGCTCATCAACTTATATCGACGAATGTCTGATTTGTCTGGGGTTAACCGTGTTTGGGAGTACCTGAAGTCAGTTTTCCCGGCCCCTAGCAATACTAGTTATCTCCTTGTGCTAACCGCCATCTCTGAACTGGGGGACCTGGAATGCCTGGAAAAGTGCTTTAGAAAGTGGGAATCTGGCAACTCACTCTTCGATGTCAGGTTATGTAATGTAGTCTTGGAATCATATCTTAAGAGGGACATGATTAAAGAAGCTAATGCTCTCTACGAAAGTATGCTTACTAAAGGTGGCGAACCCAATATGAGGACCCTGGATTTGCTAACAAACTATCACATAAAGAATCATCATGTTGATTTGGCCCTGAAGTATCTGGAAATGGGCGCGTCTAAGGCAATTCCAGAGAAACGCAACTCTTTTCCTAGAGACGATACCATAAAGATGTTTTTCAAATATTTTGAGGAGAACAATGACAGAACAGGAGCTGAGAAGTTCTTTAACAGCATGACTAAAATGGAACGACTCGAGTCGTCAGTGTATGATTCTCTGCTTTCAAGTAAAACTTCTGCTCATGAAGGAGAAGCTTTAAAGGGTATCTGAATCAGTGGATGGAGAAGTGTGATTAGTCTAGATTAAGATTGCCCTAATAATAGGATTTGTTATGTGATTTAGGCCATGTTTGGAAAGAAAGGATATAATGGACAAAAAGTTATGGAACAAAATGCATGCAAAAGAGAGGAACCATAATGGAATAAACCCTTTTTAGTTGATAAAGAAATAAAGCTGCCATACAAAGTAGTCCTGTATCCTAAGGTAATGACAATGTATCAAAGGTCCTGATAGCCTAGTGGGCATTAGGCCGGGTCCCGGGTTCGATACCCTCCTCAGGCATGAGGTACGCTTTAATCTCCCTATTCTAGGGTTCTCTTCTCCCCGCTCATGGGGTAGTGCTCTCTCCCCGCTCATGAGTTCGCCCAACGGGGTAATGGCAATGTGGATCAAACCTTAGTTCCCCCCCTCCTCCCCTCTTTTTCCCCCTTTTCTCTCTCTTCCCCCCTGTTCTTCCTGCTTTTTTTCTCCCCTGCTGCTGGCCAGATTTGGCCATAGGCTCCGGCCAATGGCCAAATCTTGATCCTTTTATTCCGTTTATATTATTCTATTTTTAATTACGAATCATATGAAACCTTTTTCAGAGTTTTTTTCTTCAAGATTCAAGACACAGTGGTTAGATGAGTCTCAGATCTTCACAGATCTAGATTTTTTTTTATGTTGTTTGGAGGATTTGTTCCATCTGGACTAGATTGGGCCCTTTATCAACTTTTTACATCTTCCCGAGGCAATTTGTAGGACGGTTGATACGCCCATGGTCCTATAAATTGTCGACCCTTAAGGAAGATGTTGAAAGTGATATTCTCATGTCCCTATGGATCAAGGATTGCGATGAAGATGTTTTGAAAGGAGAAGTTTATGTATTTGTTTAGTTGACTAGTTTTTCTAGTTGTTTTTCCTAACTATCCAAGTTTTTTTGGGTGTGTCTTTTGTCTGTTATCGTGATTTTTTAAATCATTGTATAACTTTTACTTTCTCTATTTTTAGATTTTTCTTTGATTGTAATGGCTTCGGCTATTTGTGATTAATGGATACTAAATATATTCAGCAAAAAAAAAAAATGTGGATCAAACCTCTCCACACTTTTCAAAGGCTTTTGATTAGATGCGAAATATGCACCCTTGTTGTTCATATGCATATCAACGAAGAACAATTGTTTTTCAAATAACGAATAACAATTTAGTTATTATTAAATTGCTTTTAAAAATTTCATTCTCTAAAAAATAAATATTTTAGTCTACATATATAAAAAAAATACGTGTCTAAAGACCTTTCACAAGAAACCAAAGCCGATGCCAGACTTGATAGAAAGTGCCATGAAAACAACCACATGCTTTCCTTTTCTCGCTCTTATTTTTTTTTTCTTTCTATTTGAGCATCAACCTCTAATCATTGCAAAGAATAAAACAAAATTCCATTTTGACCCCATTTGAGAACCAACGAATGAAACCAATACCACTTTTGTTATCCAATAAGGCATTTTCCACACAATCAATAACATTAAGAATGAACTTAAGGTATTTTTTTAATGTAACAAAACAGGCATTGCAAGAAAAGATAATACATTTCTGTTCTTATGTTTTCCTTCTCAAATCATTAATGAATATACATTTCCTTGGGTAGTATGTACTTTCAAAGCCTCACAAGTTAACTTAGACCTTTTTTATTTTTTTTTATTTTAATACAGAACAATATCTAATATTTATGAATCAATAAATAATTCCCATCACCACCCTTGTAATTTTTTTTTGCTTTTTATTAGGTTAATCGGGAATCAATGTGTGAGATTTTACTCTATTTTGGTGAACACATTTTTTTAGTTTGATGCTGGAGAAGTCTCCTGTGGGAAAGTGACCTACAATATAGATCAACATTCATGTAAGCAAATAACTTCTACTCCCTCCGTCCCAAAATAACTGTCCACATTTCCTTTTTAATCTGTCCCAAATTATTTGTCCACTTTCTAAATAAAGGGCTCATTAATTACAGTTTTTTCAATTCTAACCCTTACATTAAATGTTGGAAAGAGAATGCTATAGAGAGAAGAGGAGGTAGAATTAAATCGGAGTAATATTAAATAGGGTCATGTTTGACATTATACCATATTCCACTATAGAATTTGATGAAATCTTAATTCCCGTGTACAATATAGACAGATAATTTGGGACGGGGGGAGTAAATCCATAAGTATAATTATAACAACCACCACAAATGCATTATTACAAATGAAGGCTTAGGTTGACCTAATTACTCCCCTTTCTGTTCATGCATGCCTTTACCTTAGCAAGTAAGTTAAGGTGATCAACTACCGTGCCTACTCACTAAGTTCTTCATTTGCCATTGCAATAAGAGAACATGATTTAGCTAGTTTAAGTACGAAAATTGCTACGTTTATGCAATTAATTTAGTTGTGGATTAAAAATTCCAATTGAGTCTAACGTCTCTCTCACAAAAAAAAAAAAATTTTAATTTTTCAATCTTTACGACTGAAATTCTTTAAAAAAAAAAAAAACTAATTCAAAACGTTATGCTTCATAATTTCCCCACGATAATAAAGTCTTCTCTATCTCCCCATTCCCCACTCGTCCCTCCTCTCTTCTCTACCCATCTCCTCCCACAATTACTCATAATTCATCAACACCGGCCAATATCATCATCGTCAATATCAAAGGTACAGAAAAATAATCTGAATCTGTTGCTTTCTTCATTCAACAGCAGCTTCAATTTTGATCAGAAAATTCTATGTGTTGTAGAAGACTCTTTTGAGTTTTCCATTTGTGTGCATATAAAAACAAAGGTTATTTCGATTTATTTCCAGATTTAGTATTATTTCACAATCTCCAGTGCATAATCTAATTCAATTTCTCATTTTTTTCTGTTCTGCTTACAGTTTCTCTCTTCTCATCATCATCATCGGTGGATTCCGAATTTGAAGAAAAATCAGTTATTTTGCATCATGATGGCGTCATCATCTTCAGTTACAAATCCCGAAGCCAACAACTCAAATCGATCAAGAGAATCTAAGCCCAAAAAGCGAAGAAAAATCGACTCAATTTCCCAATCGAATAATAATATTACCGACCCGGCAAAATGGAGATCCGAATCGGAGGAACGGATCTACGCGTCGAAACTCGTCGACGCTCTCCGTCAGGTCCGTCCTCCTCCGGCGACGGCGGCGATGTCTTTTCCTGTCGTCGGCGGACGTGCAGTTAGAGAAACTGCAGACAGAGTCCTGGCGGTTACGGCTAAAGGTAATAGTCGTTGGAGCAGAGCGATTGTAACTCGTCGACTCAGTTTACGACGCAGTCAGATTAATGAAAGGCATAAACATAAGAAAGCGAAGGTCACCGGTGATTACAGGTTGTTGAAGAAAACTGGTGGACAAAGAAAGCAAATGTTACCGGCTTTGCAGAGGAAAGTTCGTGCTCTCGGCCGGTTAGTTCCCGGTTGCCGGAAACTATCTTTCCCAAACCTTCTAGAAGAAGCCACTGATTATATTGCGGCTTTGCAAATGCAAGTCCGTGCGTTGCTGTACTTTCCGAGCTCCTCACACCCGGCGGTGGCGGGGGCGGCAGCTCCGGGCCCAGTCAACCTTAGCTGATGTGGCCATTCACCATGCTGAGGTGTTTTATTTTTTAATTTTTTTTACAAGGTTCTTCTGTTAATAACTGGGAGGTTTTTATTTGGTGTATTTATTGTATACGTGTCTTTTTTACATCCCTCGGATGAATTTTTCTCTGTTCTTTTCGTTTTATTTTGATTTGTTTTACACTTTTTGTTTTCCAATTAACATTATTTATTTATTTATTTTATTGATTCAATATGTTGATTGTTTGATTAAATTAAGTTGAACATGCCAAGTCATATGTAGTAGTACTTTTATATTGTGTTTTGATTCCCGTCCATATTAGAATTATTCTTCCCATTAACACTAAACACAAGATTCCAAACATTGATTCGGGGGTTGTACTTTTCTTTTCAATTTAACAAACAGATTTCTCTAGTTATTTAGGGGTAATTACGGAATTTTTCTCCCATTACGTGCCCAATTTTATCTTAATTTTCATTTCTAACTTAAAATATAATCTTAATGTTACACGAACACATATTTGTATCTCGAAACACGAGTTAATCTTGCATTCTTTATGTAATTACGGGTAGTAGATATTATATTTTTAAGCTTTCTAAAAATCAAAACAAAAAAATGAATATAAAAATGGCTTAAATCTCCATTATTTCATCAACTGTAAATCAACTTGATTTGAACGTCTAATTAGCCGTTAGAATGTGTTGGGTGAATTTCATTTTGATCCCTATAAATGACTCGCAGTGTCAAGTTTGTCTCTGTAAATGGTTTGCAGTTTTAAGTTCGTCCTTGAAATTACAAAAATGTCAACATCGTCCCTTAAAATAACTCGCAGTGTCAAGTTTGTCCCCTGAAATTTCATAAATGTCAACCTTCATACCAAGTGATGTTGCGATCTGTAGAATTTTTTTTGTATATATATTTTCGCAATTTGATTTTGGTTTCATTATAATCGATTCTGGATTTCGTTTACGTGATTTTCAATTTTCACTTAGTCTTTGTTAGCATAAAGTTAGTTGACAACATAAGGACTTTTTTTGGAACAAGAGGGTAATTTCTAGGGACGAGGTTAACATTTCTAAATTTGTAGGGACGAACTTCACATTGCGAGCCATTTTTAGGGATGAGATTGACATGTGTATAATTTCAGGAACGAACTTGAAACTACAAGCCATTTATAGGGACCAAAATGAAATTTACCCCAATGTGTTTAGTTTATTGAAGCTGCAGAACCAATATCATTTACTAAAATAACTTTTTTTTTTTTAAATTATAAAAGAAGGATCGATAGTGATTTCTCACTTCTCCTCCAGAATGATTCAAACTTCCGACCTACCAGTTAGAAGTATAGCGTCCGAGCTGCGTTTCGTTACCATTTACTAAAATAACTTAATTATCCATCAAAAGATAAGGGATAACCATAATTTGTGATTGATCTAGCTTGGTTTTTTCATTTTTGTGAGTTCACAAGAGTTATGAAACACTGGGTTGATTTTTCTATAGAAAAAATACATTTAGAGATTAAAAAATAAAAGTAGAGCATGATTTTTTTTAAAGTCTTTTCTTTTGGGGTGGGGGGTGTAAAGGGACCTAATCCCAGAGGGACAAACACAGGCCAAAGGGGTTGAGAGCAAAAAATCATTTGTCCTAACTGGTATCTTTATTTTTATTTTAATCACTCACAATTTGTTATTTGAATATCTCTAAATTATACTTATTCAAACGTTACTATTCGTAATTATTAATTAACTTTTATTCTTAACTGGTGTCTCTATTCTTATTTTAATCACTCACAATTTATTATTTGAATATCTCTAAATTATACTTATTCAAACGTTATTATTCATATTTATTAATTAACTTTTATTCTCCTTTCTTTCTCATTTTTTTTTAATAAAAAAAGTTAAAAAAATGGAATTGAAAAGGAAAATATCAGTTGGGGTGCAGTTTTTTTTTCAGGCTGTGGGAGTTGGGCGAATGCGCCAAACAAAGTCTATTAAGCGACAGCCGCATGGCCATGTGCGGCATTTTAAAATATTCAAATGTTTCTCTTTTGAATTTTTTTATTTTTTTATGAATAAATAATTATATATTAATAACAAAATGGTCGGGACTTTACAACCTGAATAGCTTCCAAACTCTTTCTCTAATACAATAAAAAAGAGGAGTTGAGGAAGGAATAAAATCAAACAAGACAGAAAATAAAAGTTACAAAGTAACAAATAATAACCACACCCAAATATCCTAGGTGGGAAGCAACTAAAACTACTACTAATAATAATCTAACAAACAAATAAAAGATAGTCTTCTCCGCAACATCTTCATCGCCATTCTCGAACCACAGAGGCAAGCACTTGATTTCAACCTCTCTCGTATACGGTGATTCAGAAGAACATGGGCGTATCAACGATCTAAAAAATGCCTAGAAAAGAAGTGAAAACTCAAGAAAAGGACCCAGATCTAAACTGGGTAACCATATCATTCCGCCAAGGTAAGGAGCAATAAGACGATCTAAGAAAATCAACAAATGATCTCGCCTCGAAGTCTTGAATCTTGATGAAAAATGCATAAGAGAAAGTCCATATGTTTGTGGCCAAAAGGAGGGGTGAGAACATGAAAAGTGAGTGGAGAATGGTTAGATCCGACCGGTAGCCGGAGTTCTTGGCTGGATCTAGCCATTATAGAATGTAAGAGGAAGAAAAGAATAAAGAGAGATTTTTTTTAGGGAGAAAATTTTTGTTGGTTTTTTCACTCATTATGTTTCTCTTTTGATCACTACAAGAAAACAGTGTAACAGGGACGTGACATTTTAATTGCTAAACTGAGTGTAGCGACCGACTGTCGTGGTCGTGTATTTTTCGCCGCTAAGCAAATTAACGACCGAATACCGACGGAATATATAGCGACCGCTAATTGGGTCGCCATATAGCGACGGAATACCGACTAAATAGTCAATATTTTGACTTTTGACTTTGACTTATTAACGACAGAATACCGACGGACACGCTAACGACTGAATATTTCATCGATATATACCGACCGCACGGTCAACATTGTTGACTTTGACTAGATAACGACGGCTTATGTAGCTACCGAATATTGGGTCGCAATGTAGCGACGGAATACCGACAGACCAGTCAACAATGTTGACTTTGACTTCTTAACGACTTATTAGCACGGACATTTTAACCCACCAAAGCTTTCAAACCCACAAATACAAACAAGAATTGAAAACCAAGGACTCCAAGAAATATTAAAATTTAATTTTAAAAACAAACATAAATAGAGCATATATATATATAGACTCTGATAAGGAGAAAGGGTAAACCTTGAAGAACAGAGAGAACCCAGAAAAGAAACAACTTGAAAATGTTGTCTGAAGAAGCACACAATGAAGGTTGGCGGGATGGCGGTGGCGAAGTGGAGGGATAGCGGTGTCTGGATGAATTTTAGATTTTGAGAAATGGAATTTGGGTATTTTCGCGATTAGGCATTTACCTTTTTCCTTTTTTTTTTTTTTTTTTGAGATGCTAGGCGGTGGCGAGGTGGAGGAATGGCGGTGGCAGAAGATCAGTCTTGAAGAAGAAGAGTCTTCAATGGGTGAATTTAGGGACTTTTTCCAGTCGTGGAAGAAGAAGAGTCTTCTTCCTTCATTTTATATATATTTTTTGAGAAACCAGGCTACAAAACGACGTCGTTTTAGTTCCAATTCGGTTGCTAATCGGTCGTCCTCTAAACCGTTATGTTTTTCGTCTGTAACCGGTCGTTAAACTCCGTCGATAATCGGTCATTAACGATTAACAAAACGACACCGTGTTAATTTATTTTAAACCTTAATTTTTTTTAAAAATAAAATATCAAAACGACATCGTTTTAAAGCCGTTATAAATTTCGTTTGTAAACGGTCGTTAAATTCCATCGGTATTTGATCGTTATATAGTCCGTAGGTAAATGGTCGTTAATGTCTGTCGATAGTCGGTCATTAAGGGTGAACAATACGACGTCGTGTTAATTTATTTTAAAAATAAAACATCAAAACGACGTTGTTTTAACGCCGTTATAAATTCCGTCGGTATGCGGTCGGGATATAGTCCGTCGGTAGTCGGTCGTTACATTTGAACAAAACGGCGTCGTTTCAATTTGGCCAACGAGACCAATGTGGCCGACGGAGTGGCAACGGAATAACGACCGTTAGGTTTTCAGTGTCCAATTGGTCGTTATTCCGTCGTTCATTTTGTGACCTAAAATTTCGGTCGCTATTTAAATGTTTTCTTGTAGTGGATAATGATATATGCTTTTACTTTTCAATAACATTCAATTGTTCTACCTTCAATGAACTTTCTGGTCTAGGATTATTGCGCCAATCACCCTCATCTACCATCCACAATTAAACCCTCCCCCTCCCCCACCAATGTAATGTAAATTTAACTCATTTCGACTCAACTCAACTCGAATCATTCATCATGATTAGACAATCACATCACTGATTGAGAAGGGAATTGAATAATTTTTTTGGGCCAGGAGGAAAGAACGAAACCAAGAGACATTCTCGGAATTCTATTTCATCCTAATTAGACACGCACATTTTTTTTTATCGTTTGTGCATTGTTTATAGGCTTTGTATGACTTCTAGGGGCATAAAAAAAAAAAGTATAACTTCTAGGGGTCTAAAGTCTAACAAGAATAAATATGTAGATTCACTCAATTATAGAACCGTTATTTTGGAATTGGTCCAATCGTCTCTGCAAATGAATTGAGTGAAACTCACATATATACAGATAGACTCTATCCAATTTAATTAATGTGAAGAGTCTTTGAGACTAGTTTCTTTTTTTTTTTTGATGAACAATGAGACTAGTTTCAAAGACGGTATATATTGAATTGAATTTTCCAAAAAATTCGTGGTGCTTTTTTATTTGGTTCTCCATCCAAAGCTCACATGGATCCACGTGGATTTTTTTATTATCTTGATCGGCTACTAAGTTTATAAGTTACATCCAAACCAATGAGTGCAGTACACGTAGGAAAGAGAATTAATATAAGTTCAATTCTCTTTCCTACGTGTACTGTATTGATTGGCTTGGATGTAAAGTTTTAAACTTAATAGCCTACCAAGATAAAACTACTCATTCACTAACTTTCGTGTTAGCTAGTGCGAGCTCTCTCTTTATTTCTACGACTTGCCTGCCTTGCATAACTATATCATCCTCTATTGGAATAACTTTTACCAAAATTTTAGTGAACCTCTTTTGAAACATTTTAATCTGCTGAAATTCAACCTAGCTAGTATTCTTTTAATATATATAGTATATTTTTAAAATGTACTCGTTTTACTATTATATTTTTTAATTAGGTACGTAGTGAATTGTTTAATTGTTTAATGTTCTATTTCTTATACAAAATAAATAAAAAAATAAATATTCAATTTCGAACAAAGAAAATATTTAAGTTTCACAAATTATAGAAGGATAAAAATAGACAAAGAAGGAAGATAAAAACAGACAAAAAAGTATTCGACGTATTTTTTTTTATTATTAAGGAAGTCACTTGTACAATTATATATAAAATCTACAATATATAAAGTTAGGATAAGTTGAGGTAGAAACGTAAGGGAGTGACATGTGACATATTGCGAGATGTGCCCCAATAAAAAAACATTCATTTGGTAACTTCATCATTAATTTCCCCTTCCAAATTAGTGTGCCATGAGCTATATAACTTTTAGCTACAATCACAAGTTATTATATAGATAAATACTTGAACTCATAATTTATGCTATAACTTACCACAATAATAAATAATTACAATTAGTATGATGTAAGTAACATAAATTCTTCTACTACCACTACAACAAAAACACATTTTTGCTACGTTTTTGTACCAACGCTTTTATGAAACGTCGCTTAAAACCAAAAAAGAGTAAGTTAAAGCAACACTTTTTGCAAACGTCGCAATATTTGGATTTTATACGACGTTTCATAGCGTCAATTATAGTAATTGTTATTCATACCGACGTTTTGATGTTGGTTAGCGACATTTATATATTATGTCGTTAGATCTTATGACTTTTCAGACAAACATCTCTAAGTTTGAATTTTATACGACGTTTCATAGCGTCGGTTATAATAATTGTTGATAAAATCAACATTTTGATGTTAGTTAGCGACGTGTACATTAAATGCAGTTATAAATTGTTACTTTTTGCGACTCATATAACGACATTTATATACAATAACATTAAATCATGTGACATTTATAAATTGTTACCTTTTGTGACTCATATAGCGACATTTATATATTATGTCGTTAGATCTTGTGACTTTTCAGACAAACATCGCTAAGTTTGAATTTTATACGACGTTTCATAGCATCGGTTCTAATAATTGTTGATAAAATCGACATTTTGATGTTAGTTAGCGACGTGTACATTAAATGCAGTTATAAATTGTTACTTTTTGCGACTCATATAACGACATTTATATATAATAACATTAAATCATGTGACATTTCATACAAATGTCGCTATATTTGGATTTTTTACGACGTTTCATAAAGACAGTTATAGTATTTTTTTATTCTTACAGACAATTCGATGTTAGTTCGTGACATTTACATTACATGTTATAAATTGTTACTTTTTGCGACTAATATAGCGATATTAATATATTATGTCGTTAGATCTCGTGACATTTTCAAACAAACACAAATACAAAGATTATGTTTCTGAAATATATTTTTTAAAGAAAAATTATAAACATTTAATTATTAAAATTTAATGAGAGTGTATTAATTTTAATTTGATTCATAAAAAATCGAAACACAAAGGTACAAAATTCAAAATCCAAATTCTATTATAATAAATATAATAGGAGGAGAAACAAATAACAAATGATCATTTAGCTCAGCGGTAAATTGCACGTCATACATGCAGGAGATCGCGTGTTCAATTCCCATATATTTGAATATGAAGAAAGTTTATTATATATTATTCAAAGCTAGCTAGACTCAACGGCTCGACTTGTCTCTAGGCTCTGGCTCCGATTATTCAAAGATAATTAGACTCAACGGCTCGATTTGTCGGGCTCCGACTCGGCTTGGCTCAGATCGGCCATCCTGGTTTCAAAATTTACGAATATCAGGATACATATTTTGTTGCGACTATTTAAAAATGTCGGAAAAAATTACTTATTCGCAATATTTACAAACGTCGAAAAACAC
Source organism: Vinca minor (assembly GCA_026122235.1). Taxonomy (NCBI): domain Eukaryota; kingdom Viridiplantae; phylum Streptophyta; class Magnoliopsida; order Gentianales; family Apocynaceae; genus Vinca; species Vinca minor. The sequence continues at coordinate 1,109,294 of JAOCZM010000100.1, read as the reverse complement.
GATTTGTTGCGATTGTTTACAAATGTTGGAAAAAATACCTTTTGAATATGTGTCTCAATTTTCATAATGAATTTTTGTTGATTGGAGGCAGCGAGCTTGCCAGCCTAACAAACATTGGTAAGAAACAATCTTGAAACTTGGTTCAATTATTTTCTTGCCTTTTTTTTTGCTAAGTAATTTTTTTTTTGTGTAATTATTTTCTTGCTTTTTTTTTTTGCTTGAAAATGAGGATGTAGAACATGTAATGCACTATGGATGGTGAAAATTCATTTTCTTTCTGCAGGGTATAATGACTCTTGAAGGTACTCAAAATAAGGTTCTTGAAGGGGAGTAACTAGAGAAGGAGCGCAACGGGCTAACTGAAGGGTAAGGGGGAGAGCACCAAGCAACTCTTTAGCGATAGAAGAGAAAAAAAGATGTAGGTTAGGGTTCTTGGAGAATTTTTGGTATTTTGTTATAGGACCTTGCTAGGCTACTAGAATTATTGACTAAAATAGTTTTTTGGACCTTTTTGCCCTTATAGTTGGGTGAATCCCTTATACCAGCAGGGGGTAAGATAGTCATTTAACACCCTCAATTTGGGGATTTAGGGTTTCTATCCCCAAAATTCTAGGAGTAAATCATTTTCCTTTGTTATATTTATTTTATTTGAATACATATTTTATATCATATGTAGAAACTTATCAAATTTTTCTACAAATTTATAATTATAATAAATTCTCAAAGCTTATGGCAATGCAAAAAATAATGTCATGTAAAAACTCTTCATCTTCAATGATACTTGCTTCCTTTTCAAGAAAATAGAAACGGGGAAAAGCCAAATAATATACAAAATAGACATTAAAAAACATGTTAAACGAACAATTTTAGGGCACCAAAAAGAATAGAAAAAGAAGGTACATAAAGTTAAAAGTTCACTATCCACGGATATGGCAAAAAGTTGTTTGTCCCTAACTGGTGTTTTTATGTCTATCATTATCACTCAGAATTCTCGCTACGTGTCTATTTATGCCAATTAAAAAAATATAACTAAAAAAAATACATTCATATCGAATTTTGAGTGATTGAAACATGTATGAGGACATACGCTTTTTCGATAGTTTTGTAAATTACAAAAGGACACATTGCTTGTGTTGACCGATAAGTTTCCATAACTTTTGATAGGTCGCAAAGTTATATATATATATATATATATATATATATATATATATATATATATATATATATATATATATATATATATATATATATATATAAAAGGACACAAGGAAGTTAAGAAAGTACTACATCCGTCTCAAATTGTTTGCAACATTTTACATTTTCATCAACATTAAGAAAATAATTGGTAAGAAATTAATATGAGAAAATAGTTAAAAATACTCCACAATTAATAATTGAAAAATTATTGCTAGTGGTTAGTTGAATAATAAATTATGAGTAAGACTGAAAAAGTAAGTTATAAAGATGCATTGGTTTTTTAAACATAGCAAACAATTTATGATGTCTCAAAATAAGAAACGTTGAAAATAATTTGTGACGGAGTTAGTAACTTTCATTTATAAATGAAATGTGAAATCTATATATATATATAAAAGCCAGGGAAGACGCCTATAGCTTTGACATGTGGCCTGTCCATGGTAACCGGTGAATCAGAAGTTGCCATGTGGTGGCTTTGCATTCATGAAGTTGCACCTTCATTAGCTAATATTATTAGTAGATAACATAAGCTTTGAACCTAATTTACAAAGAATAGGTTCAATGTATATTCTTAATGCAATGTAATGACTATTTAATAACAAGAAGTTGAATAGCTTCTGAAAACCTTCTATAGCATTATAAAACACCTTTAGCTAAACTCATTAGCTTTCTTTTATCTAATTGTTTAAGAAGCTCTTAAGCAAAGGAAATATGAACTAATATCTATAGCTAATAGAGTGATTGAGGGCATATTGGTAATAACACATTATTATGCATTCATTTCTTGAGGATTAAATTCGGAATTTGAATAGTTTTATCCTATTAATGATCATTAGATGAATATGGACAGTTTTCCCATAGATTAAAGTTTAAGATTACTCATCTTTCTTCATAGGCTGATGAGATTTTGCATTATTGGATAGGTTCATTACAGTCGGATCTCTCAAGTTTTACTCTTAGAGGTATTAGACAAAAAAAAATATATAGTAATTCCTGCTTTTTTAAACAAGTACTACTATGATTTTGCTATTCCATTTATTTTGTTTATATCTTTGATCTATTCAGAAGATTCCTGCTTCATTTTTTTTCTTTTTAGAATTTGGTGAACTCAAGATCTTAGGAGCAATGGAAAAAGAAAAAGGAGCTTTTGCAAAGAAGCTTATAGATATAGTTAATGAGATATCGGACTACCAGTCGGCGGTGAAAAAGCAGTATACCAATTTGGCACGGCGGTTGAAGTTGTTGACTACTTTGTTTGAAGAGATTCGTGATAGCAAAGAGCCACTTCCTCAGGAATCGCTCAGTGCCTAAGCTAATTTAAAGCTTGCTATGGATTCTGCCAAGGAGCTGCTTCGATTCGGCAGCGATGGCAACAAAATTTTTATTGTAAGCTTTTACTTTTTAAGTTCTTAATTGTAATAGATTCTCATTTTTTTTTTGAGTTCTGTGAATTTTCTGATCTTCAATTTGCTTTTGATTTCTGTGAATTTTATTTCTTAGATTTCGATTCTTTTACGATTTTTTTAAAAATAGAATCCAGTGGGGGCGAATCTCTTTGATGATTCAGAGATTTGGGAAAATATTAACGGAATTGGAAAGTAAAAAAAAGGAAAGGAAAAAGAGAATCAGATGATTTCTTTGACTGGAACGGGAACTGAACTTAGATGCTCTTTAATGTACCAATTAAGATGAGAAGGAATCTTTTGTTAACATAAGCTTGTGGATATTTTATGTATTTTTCTAGATTTTATTTTCTTCATATTTCTGATATATTATGTATATTTTTGTTTGTTATTAAAAGTCCTTTCAATATCAATTTTTATACTATTAATGATCATTAAAAGTCCTTTCAAAGTCCCAAGTGGTAAGGCTACCCGAACATGGGGCGGAGGTCCCGTGTTCGATTCCTATATCTCCCCATAATGGGGCAAATAATTTCTCCTCCTTATGAGGCTTATCTTCCCTCCCCAGGCATGGGGCATGCTTCAATCTTCCCTATCTAGGGTACTCTCCGCTCTTCCCTTTCGGGAGCAATCGCCTTCGGGCGCTAAAAAAAAATGATCATTAGATGAATTTGGACAATTTTATATAGTTTACATTTCGATGTTGTTATTTTATTTTAGAAATTTTTTTGCTGTTCTCCCTTACATTGGTTAACTCTCTCCGGATTCCTCAAAGCCACCTTCTAAAGGTATTAGGGGATTAACATGTTCACTTTCTATTATGTTTTGATTAATTCTTTTTACTTTACATAAATTTCTTCCACTCAGGCAAGCAAATCTTGCAATTTTTCAAGGTATATTTTCCCATTTCAATTCTTCAACTGTTTTTCTTTTGAATTATTTAATGTTTAACTTGCCCTCTTTACAGATTAACTCTATATGCAATTATTTCCTTTGACATTCAAATACTGAATTTTGTCTGGGATCAAAAGGCATCGAGTAAATTTGGTCCCGCTTACAACACTTTTTGTCATGTTTTTTTCCCCTGAAACTTCATGAAATTTAACACTTTTATACTTGCTTTGACTCAGTGAAGCGATGATATGATTCCCGATTTTAGCTTCAGCAGAGTTGCCAAATTATGAGTCCTCGGAACAAAACAGACACTTAAGGCTGCAATTTTAGCATCCTTGATCAACATATCCACACAAATTTAACATATCATACTCTTATCATTGACAGTCTTTAACATTGAATTCCTTTGGGTTATTATAATCAAAATGTCACACCCCGTCTCCAGGGCGATGACATGGCAGTGTCTCATTGGTCGATGAGACACCCAAGCCTACGATACAGAGTTACTAAAAAGGCAATTCATTATGCATTAAATCCAAAGTAAAGGTTTAACAGAAGAAATCTAAATACATAACTGAAAATGAATCTACTTATTACATTATTGGAATAAGTCTAAGTGTTTTAAAAGAAATAACTGAACAGGAAATAAAGTCTAGCAGCTACGTAGATTAGGATCACTCCTCCAATAGCCCCTCCCAGTGTATCATCATCGGGAACAAGTTCAACATCTACATCACCCTGCACATAGAAAAGCGGATGGGATCGAGCTCCGGTGCTCAGTAAGGACCCAAAAACAAGTAATAACAATAGCAATATATATAGACATAACGTAAACGGATGCAATGAATCGAGACATGGGATAATGCGGATGCCCGTTTCCCAAAATACAACTATGGAAGTATATGCACACGACTCAATCCAAGTCTCACAAGACTCAGAGCTCAATACAGAGAAGTGCGATGACAGACAGATGCAGTACATATCCGTACGCAATGTAACAAAGTGGATCGCACTCATCTGCGATTTCCAGAAAAATGAGATGCAACCTTATGCAAAAATGCACCAAACAACACCCACCATCCCCAACTCATATGATACCAAATAGACTCCAAGCAAACAGCAATTAAAGACCCAAAACAAATGTTCAACTATACTTATCAAGTCTGACATCCCAGATCGGAATTCATGACATGAGCATCCCATACTACTCATGCACTACAACCAATAGTTATGTCAGACAATCGAGTATAAAACAACAATTAAGCAATTAACAACATTCTTTGCACCTAAACGATTCCATAACCGAGTGTACGACAAGCACCACGCGTTGCCCATCCGGTACACCCAATCATATACTCGTCTTAAATACTTAGAACATCGCTAAGGCTATGACACACAATCCCATCACATGAGCCATTTTATCTATTCACTACTACTCAACAATAACGATAGTGGTCCCAGTTATCAACCAAACTAGGACGGTTCAGTATCAACACATGGGTTCGGATAGCCCCCAAACTAAGGGCCACAGATTTTAAGGATCAACCCATTTACATTGTCTCATCATCCCCAACCAGGGACTCCACAAAACCACTACCGTATCTAATGATTGGTCCCACTAGATGAAGACCACCGAACTCGTAAATAGTAGAAGACCTCTTGGGGTCGCGAGCAGATTAGGACAGGAGGCGGGCGGATCCTGCCGACTAGAGATCCTAGACAAAGGCTCAAAGAGGGTGACGACACGGTCAACCATACCAATTAGGACAACAATAATGACTCCCAATAGACGACTCCAAATAAGACTCAAAAGCGATTAAGCAAAGAGGCAAATACAGACTGATTTCGAAACAGTAATGAAGCGATTCAGAGGCGGTTTATGCGACTATAGCAATTTAATTAAAACAATTGACATCAAATAGGCATGCTCAAATCAGCCAATACTTCCGTAACTCAAACTAAACAACAAAGCATTAGATAATGAATTACCGAAAGCGGTTTATGAAATTGAATATCCCAAAAAATAGTAAGTCATGCCGGAACGTAAATTAACGGTAATAAATATTTCGAACGTAATTTCAATGATGATAAATATTACAAGACGAAATTAACACAATTCGTGTAACAATTTTGTAAATAGAAATTTATCCGCTTTCATCGTGCGAAATAAATGCGTAAATTAAATGACGTATGAGTCCCCTACCGTTACTGATGATAACAGGAGGAAAAATAATCTGAAAATAACTTTGTGGGTGACGAAAACTGGACAGAAAATATATCTCACAGTCACAAAATTCACTGTCTAGTTTCTGATTTGGCACAAAACCCGAGGAGAGAGAGAGAGATAGCCAAGACGAGCCGCGTGAGAGAGAGAGCCGAGAGCCGCCTGACTTCTTTGGTTATTGCGCCGAAAATGGCCGCTCAAAATCTTTTTTTTTTTCCTTGCCTTCACGGCTCCCAAGACCTAGGAGAGCCTTTCTATTTTTTTTTTCTTTTTGTTTTTCTTTGGCCCTGAACTCAGCCCACGAATTCCCGTGAAGCCTATGTTCTTTTTATTTTATTTATATTATTTTCCAATCATAATAATTCACTATATTATTATTTATTTGGTGATTTTCTAATCCAATTCAATTCTTAATTATTTCCATTTCATTATCTAAGTGAAACACAATTTAAAATTCCTAATACAATACGTGTGTAAAACGTCCATCCATAAAATGTTCACAAAAGTAACACATAAATGTTATAAAAATAAAAGGACACATAGTCAAATAGCATTTAATACGACATTTAATATAAGCACAAAATTATACAATTAAATCACTTAATCACATAAATCAAATTGGGCAAAAATCCCGGGTATCACACAAAATCACTGTTTTGTTGAAAACAAAATATAGAAATTTTCTTAAATTTATGTTTCCTCACAGGTTGCTGCTCAACCAATGAAACGCAGAGGACAAGGAACTCTCGGCGCTCGCTGCGACTTCATTGGCTCACCAACAAATCTGGTATGTGATGTTTTATTAGCTTCGAGTGTTATTCAAACACAATATATAAACTATCTAAAATCAAAAGAAATTAGCCTTGACCATTCTTGCAGTAACTATTTTCTTCGGGCAACCAAACATCTTCCTATTCCAAGGTATAGTTTACTTGCTATTGTATTCGTTAAAGATTTATATTTTTTTAGACCGTGCAGTTGTTACAAATTTTTTATAGTTCCAATTGAATATTCCAATTGTTCATCGTTATCTAATCAAATAAGTAGATTTTTCCCCTTTACAAATTATCTATATATACAAAGAATCCTGCCTCCCTTTTTGCAACTCCTTTCACTTCCCTATGGCAACTCTTCCATTCTCTTACTTTTTAACCAAAATCATGTTAATTGTTCATGAAATTGTTCCAGTTAAGTAGGATTTGAATGAGGGTCGTATATATATATATATATATATATATATATATATATATATATATATATATATATATATATATATATATATATATATATATATATATACACATTTGCTTTTACAAACAGGTATGATTACACTAACAATTCTGTGCAGTCAATAAAGGATTTACCTTTCCAAATGTATAATTTCCTTACTATTGTATTCATTCAAGGTTTCTAAGTTTACAAGACATTATGACTTCATTATCATTTCATATGAGTTAAGCAATCACATTGTATTAAATCAATTCAACATTTTAATTTTAATCCCATTATATATTAATTCATAATAACATTTGGGGAGTTGGTCTTCATTAATATTCAATTATTGTTCAAATATACCTCATTTTTTCAGTATGTATTCACCGTCGTCTCTTAATATGTTTAAATTAAAGTTGACTAAAAAAAAAACTTAATCTCAGCTCAAACACTTAATTTAGTTCCCTATGTGGTTTTATCATTTACTTGAATTTATAATGCACTATGTAATTGTAGTTAACAAATATGCCAATTCCACTGGATAAACAATATCCACTGAAAGTTCAAAATAAAAAAAAGGCAGAAACCAGATTTCAAGTATGTAATATTTATGCCTGTATTCCAAAACAAAACAAATGCAAATTGGAATATTAATCGGGCTAAGAAAGATTTATTGAACATGTTTGTGTGGTTTTATACTTTATTTAAATTTATAAAGCACTATGTAATTGCAGTTTAAAAAAAATACCAATTCCAATGCATAAAACACAATCTGATTAAATTTTAAAATCAATAAAGGGCACAGTACAGGTTTCAAATCTGCAATGCATCTGCCTGTATTCCAAAACAAAACAAATTGAAAGTGTAATATTAATCAGTCTCAGCAAGATTCATTGAATATACAAAGTTTAAACTCATAATTCCATTACATTATTGATAGACAGTTTCATTTTAAGTTTTCATTCAGCTTATGTGACCAATTCAAGTTAATTTCCTCCCAAAATGCAATTACCAACAACAAATATATACAACTTTATAAGTAACCAGCTGAAACAAGGTCCAGTCAACATTATATATGTATATATATAGACACACACAGGCAACAAGTTTCACTTATTTTACATTGCATCAAACAAATTAAGACTAACCTTTTTTGCAAAGTTTGTCCAATACAATACATTATTTACCCCCTTACATTTGTTTAGGATACTTGAGACCTGTGTCATCATTAAACAAGATTACCAATTCTCATCTCAATGTCATCATTGACACAAAGAATAAATTGCAGCAGAATCTTCTTGAAAAAAACATAATTAACCGGTGATTTATTAGTAAGACAACATGAAATACTATAGAACATCTCAGGGGAACATAAATTAATTCAAAAAACTTAAAACATATCAAAAACTTATGACATTGAGATGGGAATTGGTAAAGTTTAATTCTGAGTTTAATTCAGAAAGGTAACACTAAATAAAAATTAATTCTAACCATTCTATATGAACAGTCACAATTCTACACAAAAAACCAACTGTTCTATCATAAAAAACGTCTTTATACCCGAATTCTTAAATTGAATTTGTAATTAATTTAAAAACATTTAACATTCATCATCAATCAGATAAACAATTAATTATACATTTATTAGCCACACTCTAAATAAAATGCAAACATCCATATCAAATAATACATACAAAAAATAAAGACTCGGGAAAAACCTTACAAATTCATCGGTTCTTGATTTTTCCGATAAGCAAACTGCCATAGACATTCATGAATCAAATCATAAAATATTACAAATAAATTATCCAACAAACATTAATGTTCAATTATGCCAAATAAATTTGAGAAACCAACCGACATACCTCTATGTTGATACCTTGAATCTGATTATCGCCAATACATCGATATCTCTTCAATAATAGAGTTTTAAAATTGTATTATGAAATCCCTTTAATCTTGAATACACAGGGAAAACCCCCCAATTCGCATAAATGGAAAACGGACTTTAACTGAAATAAATATGTAAATAGAGGAAATATGGTAAAAAAATTCCCAAAAAAAAAACTCATATGAAGAAATAATTTTCTCTGTTAAAAAAAAAAAAAAATAATAATAATAATTTTCCATCGATCTGGAATTTTCCTCCAGAAACATTGAACAATGAAAGGAATTTTTTTTTTTTTTTGAGAAGATGAACCATGCATCTTGGGAACGCGTCTCCACGTGTTACAAGCATAAATGGGAAAAAAAAGGTTCCCTCCTCTTACCACACGTGTAGTGCCCTTCCCCAAACAAGCCATTTAATAATAAAAAAAAATTAAATAAATACTATGCATTAAATTTTAACTCTATATAAACCCCTAACATAAAAAATAAAAAAAAAACTCTAATAACTTATTTATACTTTAGCATCTAACCAAGCAAGGTGAAAAATTACAAAAAAAAAAAATCTCTAGGAAATTTAAAATCCAAAACAAAAAAAAAGGCAGATTTTGAGAGAGGATTCATCAAGTCCATAACAAATGCAAACGATTTGATCGCCATGGTAATATGCTTCTTTGCTCTATATTTTGAACAATTTTTTCATATATTATATATAATTATTTTTCCCAAGTTCCCATTATTTGTCTTTAGGAAATACCAAACAGATTAATCATTGGAGCCGAAGACAATATCCCAGAAATGATCTTCCTCACAAACCACAAAGGGACATTATGCAGTGTCTACATCACCAAACTACAAGATACTATTATTCTGAATGATGGCTGGGCCACATTTGTTAAAGACATGTAGATAAAAAAAGATGACTACGTCGTCTTCCAAAAAGTCAGAGGAATTGTTTACAATTTTATTAATCTTGGCACTCTGAAATAATCTATGTACTTGGAATTCATATATAATAAACGTATTTCCCTTCAATTGATTAGTATTTTTTAACTACAAGAATAAAAAGGCTTTTATAAAAAGTCACCTATTTAACTATATAGCCAAATCAATACATAGAAAAATAGTTTAAAATATCCCGCGCAACGCGCGTGCTTTAACACTAGTAGGTCTATATTTCGGGACGAGAGGAAAATGAGTCCATATTTATGGGACAAAGAGATTATCTTTTTAAAAGTAAATGTAACTTTTGATTTTTTTTTTTTTTTTGGGATAAATTTATAAGTACAAAAAATGATGTACATAACAAAAGACTTCATTTGTCCCAAATTTTTTATCACTAAATTAATGGAATGAAATAATGAAGGTGCGAAGGGATCCTAAACCCTAAAAGTCGATAAAGTATACTCAGAATTTGTTTTTTTGCTAAGTAAGTATACTCAGAAATTTCAATGACCAAAGCATGCACGCCTATAGTAAGGTCTATTGCCTGCCCACAACCTTGAATTTGTGGGTTCGATATTCCCTCACACAAGGGGAATGATTTAATTGTCATTTTTTAAGTTTTCTTGTGTGGGTCTTCTACTCCCCTTCATGGGGCACCCGCTAGCCGGGCATCTAATTCTCCTCCTATGTGAAGCACTTCTACTCTCTCTCATGGGGCAGTGGCTCAGCCGGGCTTCTATCCGCTCTACATTGCTCCTCCTCTGGTGAGGTAAAAAAAAAAAAAAGCATGCACGCCTATGGCTATGACGCTTTTAAGCGCATTGGCAATCAATTCATCAGCTGCAAATGTTAGTTCCCACATATTGTTGTTGTTCCAAGAAATATCCATCTCCTATGTTTATGGTTTCCAAGGGATTACTTATACATAACCTTCAACATACTAGAAAATGCTTCCATCAGATTTCAAGTACGTATTGACTCTTGACTGCATACGATCTGGAGATAAACAAATGTTTATGGAATACAACTGGCGGAGTCAATTTCGATTTTCAAAGCATACGCGCCTGTGATGCCTTTTAAGCTCATTGGAAGTCTATAAATACTCTATGGTTGCAGAGTACTACAAGTAATAGAAAGAGCAAAAGGAGAGAAAATGATCCCATCGAATTTTTTGGTACGAATTGAGTGCTTACAATCTGGAAATTGACTGTGTTCCCTTTAAAGCAAGAGTCGTTGAAAATGAAGGTCTGGTGGAGTTTGGGTTAGCTGATTTAAAGTCTCGGCTAGGCAGGTTGCCCGTAGTCGGGTTTGATTTCCGGTGCTTTATCCAGAACTTGAAGCACTTTTGCATTCTGGTGCTTTACACTGAAGATCGTTGCTTAATCTTTAAACTGGGACGCAACTTGGGACCAAGTGGTCATATTCCTATCTGGAACTTCCTAGCTGACACTAACATCTGCTTTGTTGGTAATGGAATGGAATCGAAGATGGAGGAATTAAGGGTTTGGATGGCTAAACACCCCCAAAACTATGAATACTACCCCAATGAAAAATACCCCTTTCTTAAAACAGGAATTGATATAGGAAATCTTTCCAGAACTGTTATGAAGTACTCAGAACTCAGAAGTCGGCCAGGGGTGTATGAGTTGAGTAGTGAAGTCTCCAGCATTATGGAAGAACTAAAAGGTCAAAGTGAAAACTCCATTGACTGGACTCAACTGTCTTCTAACAGTAATGATTTTGAAGTCCGGATTGCTGCAAGAGAAGCTTTTACTTGCTATAAAGTTGCACATATTTTGCGCAATTTCACCCTCAAATACTCTACAGATACCTAGCAGGAATTAGTAGTATTTCCCTGTGTTGTTTACTTAACAAAATCCTCTTTTCTCTTGTTTTCCAATTACACCCTCAGATACTCTACAGATGCCCAACTCCTCATTAACGTATTACTCCTTGTTAATTACTCCTAGTAGTATTGCTTCCTTGTTAAATATTTGAATTTCTCATCCCTATGAATGCATTTTTAAAATTTTCTTAATTTTATAATGTTATTTGTTTTTTCTTTGAGAGTGCATTTGGAACCGAACAAAAATCCTTGGAACCTCACAACCGATTCAATTTCTTACACTAAACTAAACGCTATCCAAATGCCCACCAAAACAATAGGAAAATGATTTCTTTTAGGGGACGACAAATTATGTACATTTAAAGGGAATAAAAACTAATGTTTTAAATAACAGTAATGGAGGAGGTGAAATGGTCCGGTCTATAAGAGGCCATGGACAATCCTAGCTGATATAATCGTCTTGAATAATGCAAATATTAGTATGAAAAAAAACTAGGACAAACCAACAATGGAACTCGCATATGACATAAGTTGAAAGAAATAGAGAACAAAGGATCTTTCTCTCTTTCCCTCTGTTTTTCTTCTGCTTCTTTTTTACTCTCTGTCTCTGGTCAGATTTGGCCATTGGCTCCGGCCAATGATCGAATCTTGGCAAGTTATCTGATTTTATTCGGTTTTTATATCTCTATTTTGTAACACAAATCATATGAGACTTCTTTCAAATTGTTTTTTTTTTCAGGATTCAAGACACGGGGTTTAGATTTATTTCAGATCTTCACAGATCTAGACTTATTTGCTCTGTTTCTAGGAGAAATCTTTCAACATGGACTTAATCTGGGCCTTTATCAACTTTTTACATCTTTCTGAGATAATTTGTAGGACGGTTGATACGCACATGGTCTTCTAAATTGTCGATTTTAAGGAAGATGTTGAAAATGATTTTCTCCTGCCTCTGTGGTTCAAGGATTGCAATGGAGATAATTATGTATTTTTTTTTGTCTTACTAGTTTTTATATTAGTATCTCTTAACCACCCAAATTTTTTTGAGTGGAATTTTGTCTGTTATCATAGTTTTTTAAAACATTGTATAATTTTTTTTTTAATTTTAAAATTTCCTTTTATTGTTATTTTATGATTAATGGAAAAATTGTATTGAGAAAAAAAACTCGCATATGACATAACATTTTAACCAATGAGGCTAATGTCACTAAGGATTACCTAGTGGTTGAAAGTTGACTAATATTTTATATGATCAGGTTCAAAACAGGCTACTTTACGTCCAATTTTGTAATTTTTTCTTTTCTGTTTTTGCTTACTTTTTATTTTCATCTTAGATGAGAATAGTTAATGAATTGACTTAATATCAGTCGAATATCAATATCCTTTTGATTTTAGGAATGTTGGAAATGGATTAAAAATACAAGTGACAGGGTCTATTCTTTTACTTTTTCTCTAGAAGGAAAAGAAAGGAGAGAAGATCAAAATGAAGGAAGAAGCTAAAAAGACTCGAAATTTTCAAGTAACAGAGCATATAGACACTTTGAGAAATTTTAGACGCCTTGAGGATCTCAACTGTCGCAAATGTCAGTTCCATAACGATTGATCTAATTTAATATTATATTCGTTCCTAAATAATTGATACATTTCACTTTTTGATATCTTTCAAATTTGATGAACATTTATCATATTTTTTCCAATTTCACTCTTAGTCAATTTTACTTAATACTTTAGTGTTTCTAACAACTCCACACTTACTCTCATTCACATCAAATCATATTTTAATTAGGGGTAATTTGGATTTTTTTCTTCGTAATTATTGTTTTCCAACCAATTTTTAGTCTGTGTGAATCGGTGAAATGTATCAATTATTTAGAAACGCTGGTAGTAATTATTATCCCTTGGTTTGCTTGCATTTTTTTTATTTTTTTAAAAAATTGCAAGTCTCTTGGTTTGCTTGTATGAATTTATCCTCTCAGCACCTAAAATTCTATATATAACCCTCCGAATTGTTGGAAAATAAAGTGTGGTTCTGTGGTACCAAATCTCTATCCCACATTAAATATCAAAGAGTTGCCGGAATAATAGAACAGGGTTAGATCAATGATTCCAGTTGCGTTTCTTCGCAAAATGGGCATATATAATCTGAACATCAATGGCGTTACCATACAGGCAAAAGTTGTTGACAATGAAGTACTTTTGAACGAGGGCATAGAAGAGTTGAGGTCCCGTCTTAACCGCAGCTTCCCCGTCGTGGGATTCGATTTGAAGTATAAAAAGCTGCAAGTTGGTAATTACTCCAAGTTACAGTTAATGATGCTTTTCGTAGAAGATCGATGCCTGTTGGTACAACTGGGACGCATGAGTTCCTTTCCTGACTCGCTTTCGAATTTCTTGTGTGATCAAAGTATCTGTTTTCTTGGTGTTCAATTTCCCGCTAAACTTAGGGTATTAAACCAATATTTTTATACTCGAGGCATGTCGAAAACTGGAGACCTGTTGAAAACGGGCGTTGACATAAGTACTTTTGCCGCTAGAGCCCTTAGATGCCCTGGGCTTGAAGGGTGCGTTAATTTGGTGGATTTGGCTACTAAAACTGGGGTGCAACTTGGGGCCTTGACCCTGAGCAGTGACGAAGACAGGGGGGGGCGGCGCCCCCCCAAGATTTTTAAAAATACTACTATTCATCGAAATTTCATGTGTATTTTGGAAAATTTTATCAATTTCGCTCCCCTCAAGAATTTTTTTTGCCCTTTTTATCGCTTCCCAAGAATTTTAGTAGTTTACTCTCAAGCACTAAACTTCCTGGCTTCGTCCCTGACCCCTGAGTGCAGTGACTGGTGCAACCACTGAACCTGACTGGGGTGCCGTTGGTTTTTCTCAAGAGGAGGTCAAAGTTGCTGTGCCTGAAGCTTATATGTGCTACACTATAGGTACAAATGTGATGAGCACACTCTAGATTACAGGCAGAACATTTCGTGGCTCTAATTTCCCGTTTTTATAAATAAATACTATTACTATCTTTTCTTAGCTGAATTTCATGAAATGAATCTTAATAGATTACGTACCATCTTTTATTAGCTGAATTTAATGATGGAGTTTTTTTTTTAAGTTAAATACATTTTAGAGGACAAGAAGACAACCTCTTGTTTTTTTTGCTATGCATTTAAATGTTGTTTATAATGCTTCAAAAAAAAATTAGTAAAAATACTTGCTTCCTTTTCAAGAGAATAGAATCGGGTAAAGGTGAATGGCTTAAAATGGCCACCAACAATATATACTTTTCTCTTTTCAGACATAAATTCTTTTTCTTTTTTTTTACGTCCAAGTTTCCAAGAAAGAGTTTCTTTGCATGAGTAAGAAACCGATGTATTTTCACGGCATGACAAATTTTTACCAGAATGTCATAATTTTTTTATATCGGATGTCTCGTAAATAGAGAGCTTGAACCACTCTTAGTGAGACTTCTGCGGTAAGAATATCTTCATCAGGAGATGCCAATTGGACCAGAAGTTCCGACTAAGATAAGATCTTGTTCAATATCCGGGCATTCGAGAACGACGTATACAGATTCCAAGTGAGTACTTAACACGAGAAAATGCTCCCATCAGATTTCAAGTACGTGATGCATTCCTAGGATCATCTTGGTTTCACAATTCCATCACATGAATTAATCTGAACCTATATTTATAGATAGATCTCACTCAATTCATATGAGGAAACTGTATAGTCAATCCATAAGAACGGTTACTAAAATTGAATTTTCCATACAACTTGAAAATAAGCAATGTTTTTTGCAATACAACTAAGGGAGTAAAATATTTTTCCCGTATCTAGAAATGACGATTTTCAAAGCATTACATGCCTGTGATGCCTTTTTAAGCTCATTGTCAATTATACTCAAAGGTCATGAAGACTTTTAAAATGATCTTACAATTATATATTTTTGGAGAGAAACAAAACAGGACAGAAATTTATAAGGCAAATGTAATACTCCTTCCGTTCCCTTTTATCTGTTACTTTAGGACAAAACACTCGAATTAAGAAAATTATTGTGATACATTAATTTAAAGATAGATAGACAGACTGAATGATTATGACTCGAATTAAGAAAATGATTGTGATACTTTTAACCTTCAATTAGTATATTTATGTTGGGACCATTCAAATTAGTTGTTGATTGAATTAATTAAATACAAGGTTAAGTTTGGAAAAAATAAATTTAATACTCTCTTGGTTTCATAAAGTGACAGATAATTAAAAAACTGATAAAGTATGTCTAGACGACAGATAATTGGAAACGGAGAGAGTATATTGAAATCAAACCTTTCGATCGGCTTAGAGAGAAAGAAGAGAACAAAACAAAGCTTTTGATGGATTGTATTTGGATGATCTGAATACAAAGGGGGGCTGCTCTATTTTGTAGAGTCAAAAATATAAATTAACTATCTCCCAACTATATCTCACCTACGCACATTAATTCAATCAACAACAACAAACAAAGATCAACTGCCAACATTAAAATCTACTAACTAACAATTACTTCAGTAACACCAACCAAACATTACTCCAACTATCACAATAAATATCACAAAAATTAAACTAATACAACATTAATTAATATACTAAACTTGGTTTAATTCCTACAGTCCAGATCTATACTTAGGTTCACTATACCCAATTTGAGTCTAAACATACTTTTTAAGAGATCCATACTTTGGTTCACTATACCCAATTACATCCTTAAGCTCCTAATGTATTAAATTCTTAGTATTGCCCTAGTGTTGTTTCATTTCCTTGTTAAATATTTAAATTTCATCCCCTATGCCTGATGTTTTACAACTTTTTTAATTTTATTTTGTTAATCTGTTGTTTCTTTGAAAGTGCATTTATTTTGGAACCAAAATACGTAAAACCTCACAAAACATTCAATTTTTACGCAGTTTCTACTGAAAAAAGGCATACAATCTTAATTAGCAAGAGGTGCTTCTAATTACAATCTGATTGTAGTATAACTTCGTTCACCAGTTCTTCGTTAATCCTGCGAAAAAAGGCAACATTTAAAATTGATTTCAATGGTCGTACAGTCAAGGCAAAACTTGTGAATAATGAAGAACTGGTGAACGAAGGTATTCGCCAATTGAGGTCTAGGCTCGACCCCAACTTCCCCATCGTTGGGTTTGATTTGAAGTATAAACAAAAATGGTCATTTTTTGGTTGTTACTCCAAATTATTGCTGCTTTTTGTTAAAGACCATTGCTTAATGGTACAATTCGAACGAAATGGTTCATTTCCTAGATCCCTTTTTGTCACACCCCGTAACCAGGGTCGATGACATGGCAGTGTCTCATTGGTTAATGAAACACCAAAGCCGACAAACAGAGTTACTAAAAAGAAATTCAATTATGAAATAATCTGAAATAAGAGTTTAACAGCGGAAACTAATTATTACAAATGAAATTGTTCAACGATACTAATAATAAAATAAACTAAATTCTTAAATTTAAACCGGTTATGAATCACTCTTCATAATCCCCATCCCAAATGCCATCATCTTCGTAGTGTTGCTCATCACCTAAATCATCTGCACAGTAAAAGAGGATGGACTGAGCTTCGGTGCTCAGTAGGGACCAATAAAAAGAACGAACAAGTAAGAAACAACAAATAAGCGAGATAACCATACTCTTCATATCCAAACACTTACATAATCGAATGTACGACAAGCACCATGCTCTACTCATACGGTACACACGATTACACACTTGCTTAGACACTACGAGCACAGCTACTGCTATGACACGACTTTCCACCATTTGAGCTCAGGTATCTATTCACGACTCTACGACAATAATTGCAACGGTCCTAGTTATAGTCCAAACTAGGAGGGCTCAAATAGTTCATCACATGGGTTCAGTTTCACTCCCTGAACGACGGATGCAAACTTTAAGGACTCATTCTACATTGTATCATCATCCAAAACCTTGGACTCCACAAAACCGTTGCAATCCCAATGATAGTCCACATCAGGGTAAGGCTCACGTAGGAAGACCCTCGGGATCCGCACCAAGGACATCCGCAGGACCACCCTCGGAATCTTCTCATAATCATATCGCAAGACCCTCAGAATCCGCACCAAGAGCACCCGCAGGATTCTTCGGTATCCGCACACATTCACATCGCAAGACCTTCGGGATCCGCACCAAGAGCACCCGCAGGACCACCCTCGGAATCTTGCGAATCGAACGAGTCCTGTCATTGAGTAGATCCTAGACACGAGCTCAAAATAGGGCGACGACTCGGTCGACCAAACCACATAGGACTAAAGATGACATGACCAAACAGGACGACTCAAAAGTATGAACCAAGTAAGACGAACAAAACGATAACCAATTAGACAAGCTCGTAAAATAGCCAAACACGATCCACATTACACGAATAACACTTAACAATAATGAATTACGTAATTTCAAGTATAATAACGCAGTAATTCAATTTACGATTCATATTATAACGCATTTAAATCAAGTCCAAAACAGTTTATATAATATCGAAAGCAATAAACACAATTCATGCAAATATTTTATAAATAGAATAATTTATTCGCTTTTACTGTGCAGAAATAAATGCGAGAATTAAAAGACGAAAAGGTCCCTACCTCTTACGAAGACAATTAAAAATAGAAAATTCGAGACAGCACTGCCCAGCCTTACTCGGAGAGCTATAACTTTCTGCTCGGGAATCGAAATGATGTGCCGTCTGCGCTCACTCGAAGCTTATAAGATTATCTTCGATTCGGTATATAATAGGCTGAAAACGGACAGATAACGCTCCTTCGGTGACCTCTCAAAGTTCTCAGCAAATCTCACAGAAAACTCTCCAAAACTCTCTGTTGTTCACTGCTAAAAGCCGTTTAAATCTTTCTCTACTGATTTCGTGCTTCTGGCACGATTCCCAAGACCAAAATTTGTTAAACTCTTTCTTTTTTTCTCCTTAACCCAATCACAGAAACCCCTTTATATACTGGTTGTCTTGTGCTTGTGCAGGATATTCAAAGGCAACAATTTAGCTCCCACGACCCCACGACCCCGTGAATACTCCACTGCCCACGATTCCCTATAATACCCCTCTTCATCCCACGACTTGCTAACTGATGATATGCATTTCCTTTTTCTTTTTCTTTTTTTTTTCTTTTGCCTTGCACGGTTCCCGAGAACCTCTCACCCACACGCACACGTTCTGCCTTTTATTTTCATTTTCTATATATTTTCTTTATTCCAATTCCAACTAATTAATTCTCTAGGTGAATTACAATTAGATCCCTTAATTACGATACGTGTACGAAACGCCCTCACAAACGTACCCAAAAAAATAACATGTAACATAACAATGAATAGACACGCAAACACATAATCGTACAAAATAATTTACGACTACATAATAAGTCACACAAAAATAAATTTCACGTAAAATAATAAGTAAGCAAAAGTTACGGGTATTACACTTTTGAATTTCTTGAGTGATCAAACTATCTGTTTTCTTGGTGTGCAAGTCCTCGAGAAACTTAGCATCTTATTGAATGATAAAAGTATACTATACTTTTTGGGTGTGCAATTTCTCTAAAAACTTGGAATATTATTACGGCAATCTCCGAATGGAGATGTGTTGATAACGGGTGTTGAGTTAGGAACTTTCGCTGCTAGAGTCCTCAAACAAAAGGGTCTGATTATTTGAACTATTTAGCAAGTATAGCTGGAATTCCTATTCAGGAACAAGTTTATGTATCTGAGGCGCGACGAGTTGGGTTGCTGGATGAGTTCATCTCTGAACTTGACTGGGATCGAGATTATTTTTCTAAAGAGAGGACCAAATTTGATTTACTTGATGCGTATATGTGTTATACTATAGGCACAAAGGTGATTATGGGTGCACCACCCTAGATTAATTAGATGCAGAACATTTTGGGGTTTTCATTCCAAGTAGTTTTTAGTCTCTTTAATTATCTTTCATGACATTTTTGTGTATTTCTCTCTTGGGAGTTCTTTACATTTTGTGACATTTCTTTAGGGAAGAAGGTTTAGATTTTATATACAGTAAAACCTCTTTAAATTGATACTCGGTAAATTAATAAACTCTATAAGATAATATTTTTCTTACGCGTAACTGGTTCCAAAGGTACTGTATCGTTTTCAACTTCATCATCAACAATATTTTCAAGGATAGTAGCCACAATTTCTTCTAACTTCTGGACTTCTGAACATATATCATTTTCACCCGAGTAGTCCAATAGGCTATTGACATCCATTTTATTGCGATAGCCGAGATCATTAATCATGACCTCAAGATACATGGTACAATTAATATGATACATGAATTTATTCACAACCATCTATTCCTTGGCATTCCCGTATCCGTCCAACCTTGATCTGAAGGGGAGGGAGGTTTTCTTCGGGGCTCGAGAGATGGAATAGATAGAGCCCCACAAGTTTTTAATTCGCCGCTGGGGAATTCGCACGAAAGGATACAATGTTTTTTTATGTAATCAAAATTTAACTTTAATAAATTACAACTCTCTTTAAATTAATAAATATTAAATTATTAGCTAATTAACATATCTATAAAATAATAAAATATCATGGTTTCAATAATATTAATTTATAGAGATTTTACTGTACTTGATTTCATCTTAATATATTGTACTTAATCCAGAGACTTTTGCCGACCTGAAATTTAACCAATCGAACGCCAAAGTTTTCTACTCAAAGACGCCATAACGTTGTCATTTTCTCAGCAGTTTAATAAAACAGTGGCCCGTTGCGTGGCGGGAACGAGACAATAATGCCTGCCGACCTGCTAATACATCATATAATACAAAATTTATATTATATAATAATATATAAAGTTTATTATACTTTATAAAAAGTAAATCAAATATGTTAAACTAAGTTCATGTGTATGCATAAAAATTTAGAGAAATATGCATAAGAATCTTTTCTATATATATACATAAACAATTTTTTACTTTTCTATTTTTGTCAATAAATTTTTATTTTAACTTTTTTTTTGTAAATAAATTTTTTTCGAACTACTGCTTTTGTCAAATTAGCGTAAAATTAGTGATTTTCAGTCACTTTTGAACATGTGTTCTGTACATGTTTGTCACTCTTAATAATATTATTGTCATTTTAAGTAACACTGATGATATGTGCATAAAAAATGATTAAAAGAGGAAGTCAATCACCAATTTTACACTAATTTGATAAAAGTAGTAGTTCGAAAAATAATTTATATGTAAAAATAGTTAAAATAAAAATTTACAGATAAAAAGAGAAAAAAAATATATATGCATATATAAGAGCTTTTCTCTAAAAAATTAAAATAAAATAACTTTTAACCGAAAGACTTTTAAATGCAAAACAAAACAGAAATATCAACCGTTACAATTTACAAACCGCTAGTTTGCAATAGGTGGATCCCTCAATCCTTTGCTAGATCTCTCAACTAGGGTGTTCACTATTCGGTTAAATCGAAATATCGAACCGAATTAAATCGAATTATATTATATGGTTCGGTTTATTCGGTATTTTAGTTTATTCTATTTGGTTTTAAAAATCAAAATATTTCGCTTTGATATTCGGTTTTCAATTTTTAAAAACCGAATTATCGAATAGACCAAATTTTTTTATTATTAAAAAATGTATTATACTTATACGTATTATTAATATTATTTAGATCTGTCTTTAATCCATCTGTTTCAGTGACATTCGGGAAGCAGACACTTTGTACATTTATTGTGAAATGTTACCGCCAATACCTCGAATGATTGGGGACTTAATGAGTTATGTTATTGTGATAAAATTGTATTTTTATTCTTAATTTTAATTTATTATTTTATTTTAATTGTGGATTATAATTTTATCGTTGTCTATTTTTTATTAAGTTGAGTTCCACAAGAAAAAAATAAAATTTTGGTACGAACCGAACCGAACAATGCTGAAATAATTTTGGTACTCAGTATACGATTTTCATAAAATTTTGGTTCGATTCGGTTTTTCATAAAACGTTAAAAACCAAATCAAATTTCGAATTTTTGTTTCGAAAATCAAAGCGAATTCTGAATGCACACCCCTACTCACAACATAACTACCGACACAATTCCCCACCACTGGCCTATATAGACTACGCCAATCCTCAAAACCTCAAACACACTCTCCGAAAATATCCTAGTTTTTTTAAAACAAAAAATTTCCAAAGATTGTCTTCAAGACAAGAAACATTTTTTACAACCCTTTAATTTTTTTTTCTTTAAACTTAAATTTTCAATTGAATCTTGATTTTTATTTCCTTGAAAAAAAACCCAGAAAAATGGCACCTGAAATTGTTATAGGTACTACCATTACCCCTACCACTGGTCTTGTTAAGGCAGCTAGTTTGCCTAGCCGTGCCTACGTTACATTTTTAGCCGGAAACGGTGACTATGTGAAAGGTGTGGTTGGTTTGGCAAAGGGTTTAAGGAAAGTTAAAACTGATTATCCACTTGTTGTGGCAATTTTGCCTGACGTGCCCGAGGAACACCGTCGTATATTGTTGAACCAAGGTTGCATAGTTCGTGAGATTAAGTCTGTTTATCCACCGGAAAACCATACTCAATTTGCCATGGCTTACTATGTTATTAACTACTCTAAGCTTCGTATTTGGGAGGTAAGCCTTTCTACATCGTATTCTTTCCAGTTGTGTCCCCGTCTCATGTAACCTACGAACCCCCTCCCACACTCCCAGTTGTTTTAAATTATGATTTTTATTATTATTACTGACTTGTAATTCAAGAGACGTGCAAAAAATATTCACCTTAATTATTACACTATTGCACTAAGAATATTTCATTGTTTTTTTTATGCAGTTTGTAGAATACAACAAGATGATTTACTTAGATGGTGACATACAAGTGTATGAGAACATAGATCATCTCTTTGACTTGGCTGATGACCATTTGTATGCTGTGATGGACTGCTTTTGTGAGAAGACTTGGAGTCACACCCCACAATACCAAATTGGTTACTGCCAACAGTGTCCTAAGAAGGTCCAGTGGCCTCAAGAATTGGGCCCTAAGCCCCCACTTTACTTCAATGCTGGCATGCTTGTTTTTGAGCCCAGCCTCCCCACTTATGATGATCTCTTGAGTACCCTCAAGATTACCCCTCCTACCCCTTTTGCTGAGCAGGTAAAAAAATACCAACAAATTAACCACTACTATGTTTTTTTTTTACCAAATTTAATAAATGTTTTCAATGCTTATTAAAGGGTTCTAATGGGGTTTTATTTATTTATTTTTAAAATTTTGTAGGATTTCTTGAATATGTTCTTTAGGGACATTTACAAGCCAATTCCAAATATTTACAACTTGGTATTGGCTAATTTATGGCGTCATCCGGAGAATGTTGAGCTTGACAAGGTTAAAGTTGTCCATTACTGTGCTGCGGGATCGAAGCCGTGGAGGTACACTGGGGAGGAGCAGAACATGGACAGGGAAGATATTAAGATGCTGGTGAATAAATGGTGGGACATTTATGATGATGAGAAATTGGATTACAAGAGGTCCATTAGCGCGGCGGAAGTCGGTGGGTTGAAGGCGGCGCTGCCAAAGGCCCGTGTTAAGTACACCCCCGCCCCATCTGCCGCTTGATTTGTCCGGCATCAGATCACTTATAATTATACTATATAATTAATAAAAATTGTCTTTAGTACTTACATATTCTTTATTTCTAGTTCAACATGGAAAATAATTTAGAAGACAAAAAATTAAAACTTACCATATGCTATCAATGACACATTCAAATTGATTTAAAAAACTTAGAAACTAATGAAAGTATATATAATTGCATTAAGATTCAAGATTACTAAGCAGCAGCTGGAAAAGTCATCTGGCTTTCCTTGGCAGTCTCCAAAATCTTGGAGGACTGCTGCTGGTCGGATTCAATTAATCCGTCTTTTGCATCGTAATTCAAACCCTGATCATTGTATATTTCCCACCACATACTTATCAGCTTCTTCACAATTCTCCTCTTTTCCGGTGTATCTCCATGGCTTGGAGCCCGGTGCACAGTAATGTACTACTTTCACTTCCTCAAGTTGAATCCTCTCTGGATGTCGCCACAACATCGTCAAGAGCAAGTTGTATTTAGGAGGCAGAGGCTTGCATATATCTCTAAAATACATGCTCAGAAAATCCTACAATCATAAGAATGATATTACAGTTTCAAATTTCTAGTATTTTGTTAGAAATTATACGTTATTTTTGCACACGTCGCACGTCTATTAAAAAAAAAATATCAAATTGAAAAGTACTTCCTCTGTCTTAAAAAAAAAAAAAAAAGATATGTGATTCCAAATTTGTTTTTATGAAGTAGCCTTCCTCTTCAGAACTCTGTTTCTAGTTCACTATGGAAAATAATGGATTTTGAATATTCACATTTAATTTCATAAAATATGAATTGTTTGTGAGCATGGTTCAAAGTCTCGTCTTAGTTATAACAGTATTAGTGGCCTCCGAGACACTGCACAACTGTTCCAAAAAAATAATTTCAAATCAGTTCCAATCCAGCCTAACTTAGCCTGGCTCACCCAAACACGGTGAGTCAACACGAGTTAACTTGTCTTAGTAGAAAAAATCTCAGATTTTTTTTAGATGAAAGAAGAATATACATATATACATAATTGCAATAATAAATATAAAACAGCTGGCAATCGATTGAAACCCCTACATGACCACTCTTTGCATATTTGTGGTAATATCGATAACTGATTTCTATATTCATACTATAATTACAAAGGATCCGGCAGTGATGATGATTTCGAACCTGTCACAAATTCCACTTGGTATTGATAGTTATGTATATGTAATGCATTATTCTTTTTAATTATATTATGTTATATAAGTTCAACTTTTTTATAATAAAAAATCGATAATCACACTGTTTTATTCTGTTAAATAGATAGTTGTTACATTAGATATGATGGTTTACCTCCATATATTGTACCATTATATTACTTATATTATTGTTTATTTTTACAAAAAAAATTATAATTTTTTTAACATTTTATACTAAAAAAATTGTGAACCGCCGCCCGATACGCGACCGAGTCACCAAATCAACGTGACTTCCGAGTCGGCGATCGATACCTCGACATTGAACCATGTTTGAGAGTTGATAGAAGGTGTGAACTAAATTTGAAATCTAAGATGTTAAAATGCACTCTAAACATAATCAGGACCGTCTTACAAATAATAGGGGCCCTGTGCTAAATATAAAATGAGGCCCCTTTTAATAACAATAAAAACAAAGTAATCATATAAAATATAAAAGGGGCCCTGTGCAAAGAAAAATTCCGTCTGTTTGTATCCTTACCAAGAATTTTCTGATCTGTTTGACTGTTTGTATCATTTACAAAAAAAAATTTAAAGTGGGGCCCCTTTTAAAGTGAGGTCCTGTGCAATAAACCTATTTGCACTATGCTAAAGCCGGCCCTGAACATAATTAGAGCTTACCACGTGTTACCAATGGTACCTTCACATTGATTTGAAAAGAAAAAAAAAAGATTAGAGCTATGGAAATATATGAATTTTATGAAAATTCAAGATTATTGTATACCTGCTCTGCAGAAGGGGTAGGAGGGGTGACTTCGAAGGTTTTCAAGAGATTTGCATAGGTGGAGAAATTAGGCTCCAAGATAAACATACCACCGTTGATATAAGTAGTTGGTTTTTTGCCTAAAATTTCAGGCCATTGGATCTTCTCCTTGCATGGTTGACCATGCAGCTCACAAACACAATCTGGCACCCCATAGAAATAACCATCTTCCAAGTCAAATAGATGGTCAATGTTTCCAAACACTTGAAAGTCCGAGTCCAAGTAGATCATCTTTTGATACTCCACAAACTATTTTCAAAATTAAAATTAAAATTAAAATATTGTTACAAAGGCCGAAAAAATAAAGAAACTTTTCACCAGATAATTATAATTACTCTAAAAAACGCATAGTTTCTCCAATAAAAATAATTTACAGCAAAAATTTAAAATTTCCAGTTAAGTTCCTTTTTAAAATTATTTATAGGTAATTTAGTTTTACAAAACTCAAGATGTTTCTTTTTAAAACCATACACAATACGCTTAATTAAACCTTCAAAAAAAAGAAATGCATCAAGATATTGTTGGTTAGGATGAAATAGGGAGAGGAAATAAATTGAGAAACGTTATGACCTTATTTTTTACGTAATGTTTCACTATACTTCATTTTTCTTACGCAATGTTTCACTCGTAAAGTGAAGTACTTGAGAGCTTTGATAGAAAATGCAGTCAAGTTTTAGAGGATTTAAAGAGTAAGGAATTTGGACATTTTCGAAGAAGTCTATGTTGGGTGTCACATTTTACATTTTAGTGATGAAAGTTTTGTCTTACTCAATAATACGAGTCATCAAACGGTGTTACAAAGAATTGTTGTGTAATTTTTCATTGTACGTGTTAGATTATGCGTATAAAATAGTTGACTACGGATATAAATATACATTTTCTAGAAATTCTCATGCATTAAAAAGAAAAAACAAATAAACAAATAGGAAACCCTCACACAAGGGTATACAAGTTTAAATTTTGGATAATATGTAATAATAGAACACCTCACTCCCAACCCCAGCATGTCAATTAGAGTTGGTCTACTTCATATTGTTAACCAGAGCTTAAACTTATTTTACAACATACAAATTTTGTGCACTTTTTTAAATAGTGGATTCAGGTTAAAAAATAAAATTAAAAAATCTAGTTTAGTCTCTTGACACTTGTCCATCCATATATTAAGACAATAAAAGAAGGCTAGCGCATTTGACATCTTCCTGCCCTGATTATTATCTTTTTTTCTCAAAAGAAAAAATCCACATTAAAACAAGAACAAATTCCATCATTTTTTTTGTGTGATGGACACAAATAACTCAGTGTTTTTCTTTTACTTATAATTAAACAGTAACAAGACTCTTGGAAAGGATGATATCATCAGTGGAGAAATCAGCTTCTTTTCTGAAAGTTCCCCTACCAAAATCTAGCTTATATGAGTCCGTAAGACCTTCCACCAGATCATATTCTGGTTTCAATCCCAACACACTTTTCGCCTTGTCAACTGAAGCAAAGAAGTGCTGCATTTCCCATCAAAACCGAACACAAGTATTAGTAAGCTGTCTCACCCCCGCGGCCCTTAAATCCGCCCCTGATTATAAGGAAATGAACAACATGGATAGCAACTTCTCTAAGCTTTAAGTTACCTGGTCACGGAATGGGAATGCCTTCTTTTTACCGAAATCAAACTCCTTGGGATTGTAATGGATAATCTCAGGCTCAGGGAAACCACCAGCCTGTTAGGATTCAAATGTCATTTCTTTTTCTTTTCACAATGATTAGTTTGTGGTTTTCTATATAATGTTATTACCTTGGCGCATGCTTTAGCTAATCCGTCAAAGGTGACATACTTTTCTCCAGATATGTTAAATACTTCCTTGCTCGCTTTCTCATTGCCAAGAACCTTAATAAAAGCCGTTGCAAGATCCTTGACATGACCAAGTTGTGTTATTTGGATTCCTGAATTGGGAATTGGAATCGGGCGACCTGCTTTTAGCCTGTGGAAGAACCACTCTTCAACAGGGTTGTAGTTCAATGGACCATAGATATAGACAGGCCTTATTGAAGTCCAGTTAACGCCACGTTCTGCCAACAAGCTCTCTGTCTCAAGTTTCCCTTTATGCCTGCTCTTCGGATCAACTGCATCGACCTGATAACAAGAAACAGGACTTACATTTCATGCTTATAATCAAGGTAGTCAAATACGCAAATTTCCAAGTACCGACCTCATAGTGTGGCGGATAATCTGTTTTTAGGTAAACACCTGCTGAGGAGCAGTAGATGTACCTGAAATTAGGTAAATTAAACCATTAGTATTCTATCAAATTGCTTCGTTAGAAAACATTGGATGATAATAATGTATATTTGCACAAGAAACCAATCGAGGGAGACAAAGAAAGATCTTGAAAGAGCTACACTCTAACCCATTCCTCACGTTTACCGTTGTCCCCAGACTTCACTCTTTCAACACTTGTATACTTTCTAAAGAGTCAAGCATGCCCCTGTCCCTGTCTCCAAGTGTGTGCCGATTCGCTGAGTGACTTTTCTTACCGCTGGAGTCCCTATCAGACTTCCCCCTTGTTTGCCGATTGAAGAAAGCCTTATATGGTCTCAAACAAGCGAGAAAGTCCCTATATATCTTATTAGTAATAGTAATAAAGGCCCTGCAATCAAAAAAGAGCGCTAACGCGCATCCCCTTTCTTGCTCGTTAGCGCAACGGCTTTCGCGCAGCTCAATCCCTTCCTTCTTGCCTTCGAGCCCCGGAGCTTGCTGGGTAGTGAAGTGGTCCGTGAAGGTTAAATAAGACATTTCAGCGCCCCTCTCTAGATAAGAAGCAGAAGGCGCTATCACCTACAGCCCTTTCCTCTGCCGGGGACTTCCACGAAATGAAAACGGGCGGCATCGTCGTCCACTTTTGTTGCCCTGGTTTATATCCCGGAGTACTCCTATGGCCGATCTGTCACCCAACCTACTTAAACAACCTAAAGGCTTTTCCCCGTCCCGTTTGCAGTGAGGTGTATCAAGTAGATTGCTTACTGTTCTAGATTAGGTAAGGCATCCAATATGGGTGCCACTTCATCAGCTTCACGACCTGAGAATAAAAATGTTTTTAAGAAAAACATTCAGATTTAGGAATGCAAGAGATAATTTATAACTCCCAGCAGATATGTATTATAGCAAGAAGACTGAATTTACCATTAATGTCATATACCACGTCGAAACCCTCCGCAGAGAGGCTGCTCTTGACAAAATCAAAGTCTTTCCTGTCTCCCTTTAAGTGCAAGATCTATGATAAAAAAAGCGAACTTTTCTTCATTCACAGGCACAAGAAAGATAACGAGGTAGGATCATAACTAAATCGCAAGTGACACCTTGTTGTAACAAGACTAATCTATTTACCTTGGATTTGAAATCAACGTAATCTGTGTCTGATTCATCAGGTAATTGCTGAGTTATAGGTGCTTTTCCTCTGGTGAAAAGAGTTACCTACAGCCATTGCCAATTATACGAAATGGTAGAATATTACATTTAAGTTAGAAGACTCGAGCATTTGGTGGTCTGAATAATACTGGGATCTGAAGAGACTAATTCACCTGATGCCCCTCTTTAACAAGAAGTCTGGACAAGAAAACACCAATAAAACGGGTGCCTCCCATGATAAGGATTTTCTTGGCCGCTGATGCTGAAACATGCAGTGCTCCTTTTGGCTGCCATGCCTTCCTTTTATACTAAAACCAGAGATTAGATGAAGCAATCATTAGATTTTCTGCAACTTGACATCTGAATTATAACCGCGCTAACTAAGAATGCGATGGACATTGATCACGCCTCAATAAGCATGATCAGAAACCTCTTCTTACTACAAATGCATTAATATGTTTTTGTATCTAACAGCCCGAACAGGACTATGCCCTGCCTAAGACATACAACATGGATTCGTTCAGAACCAAAACACAATATTTAAGGTTCTGAGCCCACATCTACTCTCGCAAACAATTAACTTTTGCAAAACCCAAGACATTTCATTCCAGGAGACCATTGACTACAATTGTCTAAGTTTGTCAATTAGAGAGCAAAATGCAGTGCAAGAACAGATAAATTCCTGGTGGGGTGAGCATAAAGATGAGAACTTGGCAAGAAAAAAAGTAAAACATAATCCAATTATGAGATCAAGAATTGAGGTGTACCTGAACAGAGGCAGTCAATCTGACACCATTAAATTCAGAAAGAGAAGAAGGGAGCACAGAGAAAGAAGGCTGTTTTTGCTGTACAACCACCATACTTGCCATGAATGAATATGTTCAGTTTTGAATTCTGATATAGTAGTACTGAGTTTTTGAGGTTGAAATTTGTCAATGGGGTTTGAAGCTGTTATTGCCCATCTCATCATTATCATATTCTACTACTTTACTTCTCTTGGGTTTCTCTCATTCTTACAATTGGGATAAGACAATGACCCCACACTCCCCCCTTCTCTGTCACAAACATTACC
This sequence comes from Vinca minor, assembly GCA_026122235.1. Classification (NCBI taxonomy): domain Eukaryota; kingdom Viridiplantae; phylum Streptophyta; class Magnoliopsida; order Gentianales; family Apocynaceae; genus Vinca; species Vinca minor. The sequence continues at coordinate 1,079,535 of JAOCZM010000100.1, read as the reverse complement.
TCTTTCACCTCCCTCCTCACCCCAAAAGAACAAGGAATCATCTGTCCTCATACATGTTCTCATCATTCATAATTTGTCATTTGTCATTTGGCAATTTCTTTCAATTTCATATACACCTGGTGAATTGTTAATAATTGGGTACATGAATAGAGACATACACGGGGACAGACGATTTTCACCCCCAATGCCCAAAGGGGTAACAAAAATAACAGAAGGTAAAATTGTGGTGAAGTTAAAGAAAAAGAAAAAAAGTGGGATTTGTAAAAGCAATAGAAACAAAGAGTATCTGTTCCCTATCCTTTCCCAGTTTCACTATTTTCCCCATCATCAAGATGGCCGCACCTTGAATTTTCCAAAGACACAAACAAAGAAGTCTGCGAAAATGGCGAGCGTCCTCTTACAGATACAACCCAGGTTCTTGCATAATCTGAAGAGCCCCTCAAATCAGCCTACTGTTTCAGTTGGCTCTTTCTCAAGATTTGTGTACAATCCTCATTTCTCTGTTTCCTGCAAATTACAATCTGTAAGTCCTCAATAAGACTTCTTATTATTGTATGTTGATTGAAAATTCCCGTCTCGGAGATCGAAAAAAGTAAATCGTCTGTCCTAATCTTGTGAATGTGAGAATGTGGTGGTAATTAATGCAACTATAGGAGATATTTGATTGTCAATTGATAAATAATGTTTGACGGGTTTAGTAGCAGTCGAGTGTCTGAGGCATAATTAAAAGACTAGGGATCGAATATGCGGACCGTCTCTTATGATTTCTCACAATACATATCTAATATGTAACCAGAATAAAGATTTTGCAGTTGGAAGAAGAGATGCAATCAACCTAATCTTCTCCTCAACTTACAGCATTCTTTCACTTCCTGATTCTGCATTTGCTCAATCTGTTCCATTCAAAGAATACATAGATACCTTTGATGGCTATTCATTGAAGTACCCTTTCAACTGGATCCAAGTCCGTGGCGCCGGTGCAGACATTTTCTTTAGAGACCCTTTTGTTCTTGATGAGAATTTATCAGTGGATATATCATCTCCTTCATCTTCTAAGTACAAGAGTGTCGAAGATTTAGGTTCACCGCGAGAAGCAGGAAAGCAAGTACTTCGACAGTATTTGACAGAGTTCATGTCTACCAGACTTGGAGTTAGACGCGAGTCGAAGGTTCTTTCTACTTCTTCAAAAATTGCTGATGATGGGAAGCTATACTATCAAGTTGAGGTTAGCCCTTCTCCCTTCTGGTGTATTTGAACAGTATTTCATTCCGATCACTATTCAATCTTAACCTTCCTTCTTAGGTCTTGAATTCTTGGTTGTTATGGTGATTGATTCTGTGTTTTGGTTGTTTTTATACATCAGGTGAATATCAAATCCTTTGCAAACAACAATGAGTTAGCTGTTATGCCACAAGATCGAATAGCCCGTTTGGAATGGGATCGACGTTATCTCTCAGTTCTTGGAGTTGAAAACAACAGATTGTATGAACTAAGATTACAGACACCTGAGAAAGTATTTGCAGAAGAAGAAGGTGAACTTCGTCAAGTCATGGATTCCTTCAGAGTGAATAAAGTGGCGGCTTAAATGTAATCTTTGAAGAGTTTTTTCCTGTTTTTTTCTTCATGATTTAGTATTCCAGAATGTTACTCTGGTTTTCTTGTAATGAATTTGCTGTTGCAACTTGATTTCATATACAAATTCTGTACTTTCACAGTCCATTTCTAAGCCTGCACTGTGTATATTTGGACAAGATTTCTATCTGAAACCTGAGAAAAAATTCGCTCTTGCATTACCTTTTTCTCACAAACAATTCACTTATACAAACAAAAGGATGTCTAAGGTTTTCTCGAGAGAATGAATTGATAAATTACAACAAAGAGATTCCAGCTGCACAAATTTTAAGACAGTTGAGCAAAGTGAGAAATCAGAACCATTAATGGTGCAAACAATAAAATCTCAGGGTCATCGGTCTTTAAGAAAATGAAGAAATGCCTGCAATTTGAGGTGGTCGTGGTTGGAGAACGTTAGTAAAGCTTATGACCTTACTTCATATTCACCGGCCTTGGTCACAGCCCGGAAACCTTTTTGAAGGCGCGAAGATAGATTATTCATTTCCAGTTTATCAAATTTCAGCCCAGAAAGAGCAACGCCCGTAATGGTGAAACTAACTTGAAAAGTTGGGAAAACATGAAGTCGCTCTAAGCCTGTCTGGAGCATTAGTGTTCCGGACAATGAAGGAGCTTTATCTTTTGGGATTCGTCCGATGAACCAAGAACATGTCTGCAGAAATGAAGGTAAACATAAAAGTTAAATAGCAAAGAAATTAAATCAGAAATTATGACGTGCACGTTATGTCCAACTCCGTCCCCCAACCCAACAACAAATAAAAAAGAAGACATAACACATAACCTCAACAAAATAAAGCTAAAAATTCTATGAAACAAAGCATTTGAGATCCACACATACCTTGTTGGCAAGAATGTTTACAGTTCCATGATTTGGTGTAAGATCAGCTGATGAAACACAAGGGGGCAGTTGAAAGTCGACATTTACAGACTCAATTGGCTTCCCAGGATCATTTCTTATTCCAACTAAAATACTGATACGGCACGTACCAGAGTCCGAACTTAGTTGCGGCTTCACATATATCGGGATACTTTTCAACTTCTTGACCCTATAAAGTAGATCCCAGAAAAGTTTAGACAACAAAGTAAAACTAAGAAAATAAAATTTGTTATGATGTTTGAAAATTATAGTTCTTACATCTTACAGTTGTCATTGATACACCTTCGGGTGCTTTACTAGTTAAATATTTTTAATCAGTTGAGACTTGAGTGGAAAAATGATCAAATCGTCTTTTTGAGGATCCAAGTTGACATCGATAATGCAAAAAGTGACTAAGCAGTGCCATTGTAAAGCAGAACCCATCCAACTTCACTAGAAATGATGAAGGAACTATTTAGTAAATTAAATCTCCTTAATGTCATACCTGTAGCTCATGAGCTTAAATTCACCATCAGGGGGCACAAAGGACAGTATTTGATTGGATTCCCAAGGCCGAAGCCGAATACAAGGATGGAATCTCACGTCATTTAATATGGAAGGGTTTGCAAATGAAAGAGTAAGATCAGGAACGCCTGCAAGCTGAGATTTAACTTCAACTTCACCATAAATCTCACATTTTACCAAAGTTCCATCCCTGGAAAGGACAAATCGGAAGAAAATCAGTGTAAGCTTAAAAATTGATTTTTTTTGCAATTCACAAACTCCTTGAACTATTACTGCATAAAAGTTCAAGATTAAGACGCTGCAACTATATGTGTGCACCTGTTTACAATTGCATCCATTTCTTCAACAAGAGCAACATAAACTTGATTGCTTGTATGCTTCAGGTCTGCTTTCCTCCACGGGACACAAGATGCTGTTGCGCCTGGAAGGGTATTGCTTACATTGGAACTGCTACCAGTCACGACACTCAACATTTTACTAACAATATTTGGAGGCGCTATCATCTCCCTCAAAATATTAAGTTCTGTTGTAAGAGGAAAGCCATTGTCTATCATCTCATCTAGGAGCTGCAATTTGTTAAGATGGATTGTTGTTATAATCATTTTAGACAAGGAATGATGTTTTGCAACAAAAACGAAGTCAACAGATAACTGAGAGATGTTCTTTGACAGTTCATGTTTTACTTAACTATTTTAGTTTACTTTCATTAACTCCCGAGTTTATTGGTGGAAATAAATATACAAGAGTTGGGGCAGTTGGCAGCTCCTAAGGATGAGTTTTATTTTATTGATCACTTGGATCAGTAACTTTGTCATGTCTGGAAATAGTATACTTTTAAATTTAGCAATCACTGGTAACGTCTCTTTTGACTTATGGTACTTTCTGTTCCTGGTCCGAAATATGTTTGGCGTCTTGATACTTATTAGCAACAAACCTATTCTAGACATTGGCACTGGGTACATTGAAACGCAAACAAGGGGAGACGCATTGGATTGACATTAGTTCCGAATAAAAGTTTAACATGAACAAGAATATGGTAATTTCAGGTGTAAGTAAGAAAAGAAATTAGAATACCTCATAAACAATTACAAAGTTGTCCTTTATCAAATCCTCATTGAGACCTCCAAGATAATCTGAAAGAACATCAGCTACTCTGCAAAGGAACTAGAAATTAAATAATCAAAGGGCACATTACCAAATTGCTCAATACAAACATGAAAAGGTCCAGAATTTTCTTGCACATATCCTTCCAGATCGAAAGGTACATTCACTCTCAGACAGAATTATTTCCAGAAGTGAAAATTTAAAGACGGACTACATTTTTATCTAGATAATGCACTTCCCAGACTAACAAGAACAAAATTAATGAAACAATTACTCTATCTCCTACCTCAATTGCCATCAGAGGTGGCATTTCGACTTGAGTGCAGGCCAAAAATGTGATCCCCTCGCGAACAACTTGGAAGAGATAATGTGTTGGTGAAGCAATTACCGGCAAAAACTACAACCCACCAACAAAGACAGAAGGATCACAAAAGGGGTTCAGTGGTAAAACATATTAACAAAACCGCCAAATTTTACAAACCAAAGAAACTATATAACTGCTGTCTTTCAATTAATTTTTTAAAAGACATTTTCAGAGATGGATACCTTAAAAGAACCACCTTGAGCAATTGATTGATCCCAGAACCAAGCACATATAGAGCGGTCAACTCGATGGCCAGTAAGTTGTTTTTCCAGCATAACCTCCCTGAAATTACATATGCCCCACAAGTAACATCACTAATAAAACCCAAAAAGAATTAAACTTTTTCTAAAATTCTAAAACCCACAAAGGATAACAAAATTTTCTTGAATTTTGCATTTCAAAGTTCAATTCTGATTCCACACATATAGAGCGATCAGTTAGATAACCAGTAAGTTTTTTTTTCCCCAGCATAACCTCCCTGAAATTACTCTATATGCCTCACATCATTAAAACCCAAAAAGGATCAAATTTTTTTCTTGAATTCTAAAAACCCAAAAAGGATTATACTTTTTTCTTGAATTTTAGCAATACAATTTGTTCAATTCTAATTGCATATTCCAATCACAAAGCTATGAGGAGTTCATCCCAGCTTGATTTGTAGATTAAAAAGTTTATGGATTTCGTTTTTTTTTTTCCACTACCGAATCGTTAAACAAACATGACCAGAATTAAGTCTTGAAAGAATTGAAATAAGAAAGGAAGAATTTTACCCAGAATCTGAGAGAAGAAATATGCACTGCAACATTTTGACGCCTTTTTCGTGTCACTGATCTCACCAACTCAATCAACTTCAGGTAAGGAATCACTCACTGCCTGAGACTTTACTCACATTATTTTTTTTTTGACCTTTCTACCTCTCGGCTTTGGCCACAACAGCTCCAGTACGGAACGGGAAATGTTTTGTACGTGCGAAACGGATTCTCATCCGTTGAATTAAAATTTTAACGGTTGAAATTATTTAAATAAAACACGTATTTCTTTTTAAAAACATATATTTACCAAACACCTATTTTTATGTAAAAACACACATTTGCAAGGAAAAAAAATATTTCACACATACTAAAAAATATGTTCCGCATAGGAGCCACTGAGCTTTTGCCCATTTTTTGTTGCTTTTTTTTTTTTAAGGTTGTACTCACTTTAATCTCAAGAATCAAGATCGTGGGTCAAAAATTAAAGTGACAAGTTTTTGTTAAATAAGTATTGAAATGACTAATATATCCAACATTTATAACTAGAAATGACATTATTACTCAAGACAATAAAACTATGTTATTTTTTTTTATCTCCGTTCAAAATTTGTAATAAATATGTTTATTCACTAAGATGAGGGTTTAAATTAATTATAAATTTACACCGACATAATTTTTTTTCATGTTTATTTAGCGGAAGTTTAACATTTTAACCGCTCACTAATGGTCTTGGACTAATAATAGTGCTTCATTTTTAAAGAATGTGGACTAAAGTGCTTCCATTCTCTAACCTATGGGGTACTAAAATGCAATTAACCCAAAAAACGAATTACCAAGGGCAATCTGGGCATTTGATTTTTTTTAATATTAATTTCTTTTAATCCAATTCTTGTTTTTTTAACTACAAAAAAAACTTCTTGTTTGACATCAATCATCAGAGTACAATTCTTATGGCGTAACATTCATTTGATAGCATTTCAGCTTTTATATCCCCAAAATTCGATTTTTGCAAGACCTAAAAAGATATCATAGTATCCAATTGGATGATCAAGCAACAAGACCACCAAATCCTCAAGGCTTCTCCGATGGATAGCTGTCAGCATCAAAACTTCAAACTACGCTAAATGCTGACTGTATGGTGGATGTCACTCGAGAAGCAAGGGTCTGAGTTGCAAACGCTTGTAGCTGCTTCTTTGCATCTGGATACAAGAGAGAGTATGTTATCGTAAAGATTATGCAATGAAAACGTAAGACGAAGAAAAACATCATCATGTATGTGCCAGAGAACTGCACATATATGATTGCCAGATTACATGTTTTCATAGGAACAGATACTGAAAATTAACAATGGATACATTATTTTTCATGTCCTAACATGTTTTTGTATGGAGAACAACAAGAATGTAATGCAAGGCAGACTATGTTGGAAGCTACTCTATCTTCATAAGAGAAGAGGGCAGTTGATAAGTATACCTTTTCGGCATCTAGTGAAGCCAACTATGTTTGCAATGCTGAGGGTCAAACAAACTCCAATAACTAGAAGATAATCAGCCTGGAACCTTACGAGGGAGAATATTGCAAGGAAGATCCAAAGAACCGCCTGCAAGCAAACATAGGACATTTAGGTGTAATTGCAGATCAACAACAAGACTTTGCATATTTCCCAAATCCACATGCTAAATGTAGATGCAACATAAGGAACATGAAGTTTAGTTTTAAAGATTTTGGCTTGAAATAAGTGTTCGCCTGGATCTGTATTAAACTGTCGACATTGCACTTGGTATTTCATCACAGAAGATATGATGCATTTAACTTCTTATAGCTAATAAACGAGATCATTAATAAGATTTTGAGGGATTGACCAGTACCCAAAAGGCAGTCCTAATACTTCTTTTGAACGGTGAGACACTGAAAAGCTGCACTCAAAACATTCTTAACTTACAGTAAGATATAAAGTCCACCAGAAGAGCCATGAATCCTTCTTGTTCATCCGAGCCATTGACTGCAGCCAATTTCCAAATAACATATCCACGTGAGCAAGTGAAGCAAAGAACAGTAAACACCACAAATTATAGTGAATTTTTAAAGGTGCTTCTGAAGAAAGGATGTAGCAAGAACATCAAAGATGCATATCAAGGATACAAAAAGTAATTGTTTGCTTACCTCCTGGTCAAGGCATTCAAATCTCCAGACACTTTCGCCCAGATCATTAATTTCATTCCACCACCTCAAACCCACCAGGATACGCCCACTCACATTTTTAACTACCCAAAAGTCAAGGGCAGCAAGAAGTACGGTAACCACAAAAATAATGACGAAATTGTCAACGAATAATGCTGAAAGGATGTAAAAGGCCAAAGCTGCAGCCTACGCAATAACATAAACATATTGGTTTGTAAGAGTAATTCAGACAAAGAAAAACAAAGTAATATCAGGAGAGTATTATAATATACCTTGAAAAGCACATGGAAGAAACAAATGTTGGGATGAGCGTAGTTCTCCCCTGCAGGCTGGAGAAGCGCGAAAAGTAAATAAGGAACTAGAAAACATTGCTTGAATAATAATTTTGCATGTTTGGTTTCAGCAAAAGGGTCTCTAATATTGACAATCTTAAGGTTATTCTTGTATTAAGTTTCTGTTCCACAGTTGATCTAACAACATTTAGCATTGCTCAATTCACACAGATCACTACGTGATAGATAGATAGATAGATAGATAGATAGATAGATAAGAGTCATAGAGATATATAGGTTATTAAAAGGGATAATCAAGATTGATCATATGAAATAGCATGAGAAACTTTGGCTAACTAGAAATCTACAGCTCCTGTTATCTCCTAAGCATACTTCAGAATCATTACAACATAAATTCCGAGAAAGCTAGCAATCCGATCAATATCTCATCTGTTCTAAAATCTACGCACTTTACGGCTAACTAGAAATCTACAGCTCTATCTCCTAAGCATACTTCAGAGTCATTACAAAAAGAAATTCAGCGAAAGCTAGCAACCCAATCAACATCTCATCCACTCCAAAATCTATGCACATTTTATCTTTGAAATCCCAACTTCGACCTCGCAATCAAACATCAAAATTCGTCTTGTTTCCCATAAACCCAAGAACTCGAGGTCAATTGTTTCTAGCTTAGCTGGTCACACCTGTCGCGAGTTCGAGACATCTTAAATCAAACTTAGATACCCAAACGGATTAATCCGATCAGATACTCGGATACCAATCACCCAAGAACCCTATATTTCAGACACAATAAAAATCAAAGTTAATTCACATAAATCAAAGATAATACAGGTTTACCGAACATTTTTAATTTCAATAAACAGATCTGAAACGGGTAAATTTAAGCATTATTAGATCAGAAAATAATAATTATAATAAAAAAAATTGAAATAAAATTGCAAATAATTCAGATAATTATATGAATGAGGATCAAATTATACATACAGGGTTTAGATCCATTTCAATGGATGGTTGAAGCTCTTTCTGCTCTTTGTTCAGCTATATGAATCATCTGTAGATTTGTGTGTGTGGCCGTTTATTGTTTCTATTAGTTGGGGTTCCCTCGTTTTCTATAATTCCCAAAATAACCCTACAAATTATTGTTTCTGTGAAAAACTATCAACATATTTTGCTTGAAACTTGAGATTTGACCCTACTTTATTTATTTATTTCATTGGTAAGGGCTACCTTTCACTGTAGGGTAGTTGCATTGTTCCCAACTTCCCATGACCTTGCTTTGTTATAACCTCCTTACTTTTGAAGCTCAGGGCAGACACTTTAAAGGGGAGAGTAGCAACCTCACAAGAGGAAAAGGAGATAACCCTAAAAAGGGAGACAATTTAAAGCATGCCCATGCACGGGGAGGGTATCGAACGTTGCCCCACTGGGTTAAGTACCTTGTGAAATGCATTTTTGCTCAAGGGATTTGATTGTGGTGCTGAACAACCCGTTCTGCATGTACGAAATATTTATTAGTTATTGAATAAAGTTATTCAACCGCTAAGAAAATCGGTGCTTTAAAACAAATCTCAACTGTCAAATAAAATTATCGAACTACTGTTTTATTTTCTGCACATACATACTTTTTGGTAATTCGCTCTATATCCAGAGTCATGAATCCAGTGGAGTTTTAGTCATGGATTTGACTCCATTTCATGTGTGTTCCGAAGTTTGGAAAGGTTCATGATTCAACGCTATCGTTCATGGGAAAAACTCGTATTTAGAGATTTTGAATTTAGAAAGGGAAAATGACCTGAAAAATCCTTAAAGTATTTATCAATACACGATAAGGTCTTATAAGTTTTTTCGCTTCTTATTAGGTCCTGGAAGAATTTTCGTAGCAGATAAAGAGTCCTACCACCGATTTAAGCGGTGGTTTCCGGCCAAGTGATGTCGAATTAAGGGCAAAATGATCAAAAAAATGCTGGTCACCCCTGCCAACCCCTTCCACCATGAAACCTCCCATGGCCTCCCTTCTCTCCCATTCTTTTTTTAACTCTTAAGAGGAAGAAGAATAAGGCAGCCCCAGTTGCTTATTTCCTCCATTAACTTCTTCTCTTCGTTCCCTCCTCCCGCATTTACTCATCCGCCACCATATTTTCTCTTTATGGCTCGACTCTGCTTCCTTTGATATGTCATGTTTGAAAGGGAAAAAAATTGTTAATTTTGACTTAATTTTGCAGGAGTTCATGAAATTGCTATGCATTATTCTTGAAGGTTTGGATGCTTTGCTCTTGGATTATACTTCTTTAGGAAGATGTGCAAGGTCTACTATGGCTGATTTTGAATTAGAAGATCAACCTGGGATTTTGCTTGAAAAAACTATGTTTTTTGCGATTTCTAAATTATTCTTGATGAGTTTGAAGCTCAAACTTTACAGAAAGCTTCATCTTTTTACTGTGAATAAGAGCATGTAATTGAATTTCAGTATAATTATCTGTAGAGATTGGGTTTTTTTTGTGGAAAATCTCTGTTCTTTGAGATTGTTTTTCTGGCAGATTTGATGTGTGATTATATTTCAGTTTCAAGGTCTATTGAACCTGGATTTTTGTGGGAATTTCCAATTGATTGCTACAGGAAGGACTTCGTCACGGGGAGATGGTGTTGACGGTATTGGTGATTGGCGGCGAGGTGGTGGTGGTGGTTGAGGTGGAAAAGAGAATTGGTGCATGTGTGAAGAAGGTAAAAAGACATGGGAGGTTTCTGGTGGAGATGGGGTGGCAGGGATGACCAGCATTTTTTGACCATTTTGTCCTTAATTCGACGTTACTTGGCCGGAAACCACTTCTTAAATTGGTGGTAGGACTCTTTATCTGGTACAGAAAATTTTTCCAGGACCTAACAAGAAGCGAAAAAACTTATAAGACCTAATCGTGTATTGGTAAATACTTTAAGGATTTTTCAAGTCATTCTCCCATTTAGAAAAGAAAATGTGTAATACAAATATTATATTTAGAAATTGAAGGAGTATTATACACTTACGATATGCTTGCTATCTACATGTTATTCTCTTGTACAATATCAGCTTCAAATAAAATGTATTTATCGTTAAAAAATTTCTGTAAGTTTTTTTTTTTTTGGGAGGGGAGGGGGTATCTAACCTGAGATATAGTCTCAGGCCAAGTGCTCTCCCAGTGGGGCTGTCACTCTCATGATAATTTAATTACTAACAGTTACGGCTTAATTTCTGCAGAGGACTTTCACAAGTACCACATTTAGAGGTGTCAACGGGTTCGGGCCGGCCCGAACCCGGCTCACATAGCTCTAAAAAATGTGAGCGTGAGCTGAGGTAATGTGAGCGTGAGCTTAATATTCAAGCTCGCTTCTTATGTGAGCTGAGCGTGAGCTTGACCCCGCTCAGCCCCCAAAAAGCTCGAACCCGAATAAGATTAATATAATTAAAATATTATATATATATATAATAATAATACTAATTTAAAAAAAACTTATATACATATTATAATTATAATTATAATGTGTGGATTAACTCAATAATCTTTTTTTTGGGTAGAAAGGAGATTATATTAAAGAATGAGTCTTGCAATAGGAGAGAGACAGGTACAAAAGTTAAAGGAAGAGAAAACGAGAAAAAGACAGCGTGGGAAAACACTGTGACAAAAATACATTGGGATGAATCACAACAAAAAGTGAGATGGTGTAGAAGAATTCAATGGGATTGTCAAAATTGGAATTGCCACCGACAATGGAATTAAATCAATCTTTTTGAAATTTGCAAATTTATCATTTGTTAAAATTTTAAGTGTATGGATTCTCTTGTTTTTTTGTTTTTTTTTATATAAGACTCATTTTATTAAGCATATCAAACAATTCTAAACTTTTGCTTCTTTTTTGTGTATTCTTGTCCAAATTTAGTTTTAAGGCTCTTTGTATTATGCTTATTCTTGAGATGCAATTTTCGTTTTCTTCACTAATATAAGTGAGATTGGGAAGCTCGTGAGCTAAGCTCGAGCTCGTGTTAAAATGTGAGTGAGCGTGAGCTCAAGGTTTATGAGCTTTTTCCGAGCTGAGCGTGAGCTTTTAATTTTTACGTGAAGTGATCGTGAAATTTACGCCATGTTCATCACATACATTTCGATCGACACCCCCTAACCACATTATGTATTTTTCTTTTTCCTAAAGCAGCCAAACCAATATAAATAAATTTGGTGACGGCGGTGTCAAATAACCGTTACTTCTTCCCAAGAAAAACTCTCCTCACCTCCCACGCCGGTCTCTTCATTCCTCGTCCCATAAATTCATTTCACTTTAAATCTTTACACAACCATTTTTTTTTATTTTTTTTTGTTTCTTCTTCATCTTTTTGTGTGATTGAACACAAAAAGGAAATTAAATAATACCAGAAAGGAAAAAAAACTCCAAAAAATAGTTTTCTTGAAGAAAGGTCGAACTTATCCTTGATGATGTAATCTTTAAACTTTGTAATAACCATGAAGCCCTGCTACAGAATTCCAATCCCACTAAGGAAATCATCTTTTCTTGGCTTTCCAAGAGTACCCTTTGTTCCAGATTCATCAAATTATCATTTTTGTCCCATCAAGAACCGTAATTTTAACAGCAGAAATGGGTCAATTTTGAGTTTTAGGAGCATTTTGAAGCAAAAGTTGAAATCTTTTTCAAATCCCAGTTCATCTTCGTGGGGACAATCGAGGGTGTTTTCGACATCTTGTTGTGATGAGGGTAGATTTGGAAGAAAGAGGGGGTTATTATTGGTTGCTAATAATATTGCATCTGATATTAGGAATTTTTCAACACCTGTTGAAACAAGGATTAATAATGATAAGAATTTTGAGAGAGTTTATGTTTAGGGTGGGCTAAATGTGAAGCCTTTGGATGTGGAAAAGATTCACATTAATAACTGTACCAATGAAAAAATTGACGATGAAGGTGGTGGTGGTGTTAGTGAAAAGAATGATGCTTTTGTGGTGGATAAAGAGGAGGAGAAGGTTAAAGGGGTGAAAACTGGTGGTAGAGAGGAGTCTCAGATCGAAAAAGAAGCATGGAAGCTTTTACAGAATGTGGTGGTTTCATATTGTGGAAGCCCTGTTGGGACATTGGCTGCAAATGATCCTAATGATAAGGTTCCACTTAATTATGATCAGGTTTTCATTAGAGACTTTGTTCCATCAGCCCTTGCCTTTTTGCTCAAAGGCGAGGCGGAAATCGTCAGGAACTTCCTCCTTCATACCCTTCAATTGCAGGTACTTTATTGCCTTTGTTTCATTCCTGTTGTTGTTGTTTATGATCTTAAGAAGGGTTTTTTATATGTTGAATGGAGATATGATTGTTGCTTTATTAGGATGTTTTATGTTGGTTTTTGCTTTGTTGAGATGTTTTATAGAATTTGGATGCTGGTAATAGGATGTTTTCTTCATTACCGCGGTATTCCTTTATGAAAATCTTACACATTTTGACTCTGAGCTTTCATATTGTCCTTTTCATATGATATCAAGACTTAAAATTAGGCATGGATGAATTTCACAGCCTTTTGAATTTTTAATCCTTCCTTTTGTTTTTCTTGTCAAATTACTTGCACATTTTAGATGGGAAAAACGCATAGATACCTAGATTGGTACTATCGACCTCATCTTTTGGTATTGAACGGCTGTCATATTTTTATGATTCTAAGAACATATGCTCCAATATTTTTGTTCACTTTTAACCTTAATCTTTATTAACATTATTAGCACATGTTGTATAGGTGTATATGCACAATTATAGAATTAGATTGATTCTAGGAATTGATTGATCCGTATTGATTTTTTCCTATATTTACTTTCCTATTCGGTTTTCCTAGGAGTGTATATATGTGTAACACTTGTTCTATATGAAATACAACTTGAGTATTCACAATTCCTAATTACTTTGTTACATGGTATCAGAGCAAGCCCTTAGGTAGGATGTGTGGGCTCTTTGTCCTCGTTTGGCCCAAGTAGAGCGCCGGGCCTTGAATTTGACTCCCACCTCGATGTGAGGGGGAGTGTTGAAATATAAAGTTTCACATCGAGTGCCTAAAGAAGATCCGAATAACTTATAAGCTCATGAGTTAACACCTCTCCTAGCCAATTGGTTTTTAGAGGATATGGAGGCCCATGAGCTACATCGAGTGCCTAAGGAAGATCCGAATAACTTATAAGCTCATGGGTTAACACCTCTCCGAGCCAATTGGTTTTGAGAGGATATGTAGGCCTCATGAGCTAATTTTCACATGGTATCAGAGCAATAGTGAATTAGGTTTGGAGTGAGATACTCGTTTGTGGCAATTTGAAAATTGTCAAAATTAGGGTTTGTGTCATGTTTTGGATCTCTACTTGGAGTTGAGAGTTGTTTGACATCGAGATTCAAATACTCATATCGGCATCGGGATTTCAGCGGTTACTTTCTTGGCGACTCAAAAGCACATATACGTGCTCGATTTGGTATTTCGAAGCCCATCTGATTTTCCACTCTCTAGTCAATTTTGTTATCTTTTGTTCCTATGGCCAATTCAGGTAATTCAAATACATGTCTCATTTCCTCATCATCCAAATTTGTCATTGATTCTGGTGCAACAGACCATATATCGGGTAATCCTAACTCTTTCACCACATATCAATCTCACACACCAACAAATGTAACACTAGCTGATGGTTCTCCATCTTGTGTGAATGGGTCTGGCACAGTTAATTTAACTCCTGAGCTTTTGCTCTCTAATGTCTTACATTTGCTAGATTTTTCTTTCAATTTGTTGTCTGTTATTCACTCGAACTCTTAACTGCTTTGTCTCGTTTTTTCCTGATCATGGCTTGTTTCAGGATCTTATGACGAAGAAGATTATTGGTAAAGGATATGTGTCTGGGGGACTCTACATACTTGACAAATCGACACGCCAATCGCTTGCGTGTTCCAGTGTTTCCTCTACTTTCAAACCACATTGCCGACTAGGACTAGGCCACCCATCTCTCCCTTTGCTCAAGAAACTTTGTCCCGAGTATTCTAAGGTCTCAGTTTTAGATTGTGAGTCGTGTCAATTTGCTAAACATCACCGTCTTAGTTCTAGTCCTAAAGTTAATAAACGAGTTGATTATTCTTTTGAGTTAGTTCACTTTGATGTTTGGGGTCCTTGTCCAATTCCATCCAAACCTGCTTTTTGGTATTTTTGTTACATTTGTTGATGACTATTCTCGTATGGCTTTATTTTTGATGAAAAATCGTTCCGAGTTATTCTCTATATTTTGTGTCTTTCATTCTGAAATTAATTCTCAGTTTAATGTCTATATTCGTACATTAAGGAGTGATAATGCAAAAGAATATTTGTCAGCAGCCTTTCAAACATTTATGACACAAAATGGCATTATTCACCAAACTTCATGTGGTTATACACCTTCTCAAAATGGTGTAGCAGAACGCAAAAATATGCATGTTCTTGAGACTGCAAGAGCTCTTTTGTTTCAGATGAATGTTCCTAAATCTTTTTGGGCTGATGCAGTGTCAACGACATGTTTTCTAATTAATCGTATGTCTTCATCCGTTCTTCAGGGTGAGACTCCTTTCCATATTCTTTTTCCGACCAAGTCATTATAACCCTTCGACCCTAAAATTTTTGGGAGTACTTGCTTTGTACGAGATGTTCGTCCCCCTGTCACTAAATTAGACCCCAAGTCCTTGAAGTGTGTCTTCCTAGGATACTCTTGTCATCAAAAAGGGTATAGGTGTTATTGCCCAAGTCTTGACAAATACATGGTCTCCAGAGATGTTACTTTTCTAGAAGACACACCTTTCTTTTCTTCTTCCGTTTCAACTTGTAAGGGTTACAAGGGGAGGATGATGATTTGTTAGTTTATATCATTACTCATATTCCGTTAGTATCTGAACCAGCATCTGACTGTGAATCTGAATATGAATCTGAACCTGACATTGTCTATCATCCCGCATCCACACCTGAACTGACTCCCGTTGTTGAGTCGACGCAAGTTACTTCCCCACCTCCTCTCAAAGTCTACTCTAGACGTCCACCTCCTCCTGACACACATCTGGCGCCAACTACTTTGCCATCGGATCCTGTGTCAACTGATGATTTTCCAATTGCACAACGGAAAGGTAAACGTCAATGTACTTACCTTATTTCCACTTTTGTATCTTATGATAATTTGTCACACTCTGCGTGTTCCTTTATTGCTTCTATTGATTCCATCACTATACCTAAAGATGTCTATGAAGCTTTACCTCATCCTGATTGGCGTCGTGCAATGATAGAAGAGATGGATGCCTTAAAGGATAATTGTACTTGGGAGTTAACGGACTTACCTACAGGGAAGAAAGCTATTGGATGCAAGTGGGTATTTACATGAAAACTAATCCTAATGGATCAATTTCGCGGTTGAAAGCTCGCCTTGTTGCTAAGGGATATGCTCAGATATACAGAGTTGATTACTCATATACCTTTTCCCCTGTTGCAAAACTAACCTCTGTTCGGTTATTTATTTCTTTGGCAGCTTCATATGATTGGCCCTTGCATCAGCTAGATATTAAGAATGTTTTCTTCATGGTGATCTTCGAGAAGGGGTATATATGGAGCAACCATCTAGGTTTGTTGCTCAGGGGGAGAATGGAAAAATGAAAAGGAAAGTTTGCTATCTTCGGAAATCTCTGTATGGTCTAAAACAAAGTCCGCGAGCTTGGTTTGGAAAATTTAGTCAGGTGATTAAGGTGTTTGGTATGTTGAAGAGCAAATCTGATCACACGGTGTGCTGGTATCATCCTCTTAGTTGTTTATGTAGATGATATTATCATAACAGGGAGTGACAGTGTGGGCATATCATCTCTTAAGTCTTTCCTTCAGACCCAGTTTCATACGAAGGACTTAAGAATGTTGAAGTACTTTGAAGTGATGAGGAGTAAACAAGGTATATTCTTGTCTCAAAGGAAATATGTGCTTGATTTGTTGACAGAAGATAGGGAAATTGGGAGCAAAACCATGCAGCGCTCCAATGCTTCCTAATTCTCAACTCACGAAAGATGGAGAATTATTTGAAGATCCTGGAAGATATCGAAGACTGGTAGGGAAATTAAACTATCTTACAGTGACTCGTCCAGATTTTGCTTACTCGGTTAGTATTGTAAGTCAATTCTTGTCTTCTCCGACAGTCCATCTTTGGGTTGCTTTGGAACATATCTTATGTTACTTGAAAGGAGCACCTCGACGAGGTATATTATATAAAAATCGCAATCACTATCGTATCGAGTGCTTTTCTGATTCTGACTAGGCAGGTTGTAAGATGACTAGAAGATTCACGACAAGTTATTGTGTCTTTGTAGGAGGAAATTTGGTTTCATGGAAATGGAAGAGTAAGAAGCAACATGTTGTTTCTCGTTCTAGTGCAGAAGTAGAATATAGGGCTATGTCACAATCGCCGTGTGAAATTATGTGGATATACCAGCTCTTGGTTGAATTTGGCCTTAAAAGTTTCTATTCCTGCAAAGTTGTATTGTGATAATCAAATTTCTATTCACATTGCTTCTAATCCATTTTTTCATGAGCAGACCAAACACATTGAGTTAGATTGTCATTTTGTACGTGAGAAAATAGAAGATAGTTTCATTTCTACTGGTTATGTGAAGACCGAAGAACAATTGGGTGACCTTCTCACAAAGGCTTTAAATGGAGTTTGAGTCAATTATCTTTGTAGCAAGTTGGGCATGATCAACATCTATGCTCCACCTTGAGGGGGAGTGTTAACATTATTACATTTAGCACATGTTGTATAGGTGTATATGCACAATTATAGGAATTAGATTGATTCTAGGAATTGATTGATCCTTATTGATTATTTCCTTTATTTACTTTCCTAGGAGTGTTTTCCTAGGTGTGTGTATATATATGTAACACTTGTTCTATATAAAATACATCTTGAGTATTCACAATTCCTAATTACTTTGTTACATCTTGACTTTTCCCGTGTATCTGTAGAGTTGGGAGAAAACGGTTGACTGTTACAGTCCAGGGCAGGGATTGATGCCTGCAAGCTTCAAAGTAAGAACCGTTCCTCTTGATGAGAACAAGTTTGAAGAAGTTTTAGACCCTGATTTTGGGGAGTCTGCCATTGGCCGTGTTGCACCAGTTGATTCTGGTAATTTATATATCTCTGTAATGACTGCGACTCCTACTACTAGTTATCTTGAAAGTATCTTCATTCTTGTTTATGTCTCCTTGGTTATTTTATTTCTTATACCATCAACGAGAACCGTGGGTGCTTGCTCTTTGTTGCACAGAAGGGGTGAGCACTTTGACATTGAGCATATTTGTTTTAGTAGGGGACTAAAAACATTTCCATTTTCTGTTTTGTTTTTTTTTCGGCATAGGATTATGGTGGATTATTATGTTGAGGGCTTATGGTAAGCTGACTGGTGACTACAGCTTGCAGGAAAGAGTGGATGTTCAGACAGGCATAAAATTGATTCTAAACTTGTGTTTGTCCGATGGGTTTGACATGTTTCCTACTTTACTTGTTACTGATGGTTCCTGTATGATTGATCGTCGAATGGGCATTCATGGCCATCCATTGGAAATTCAGGTAATTTATTTTTCTGATGCCCTGATTAATTATTTTGTCAATAACACGAGTATCTCATAGCAATATGCAAGGTCACTGATGTGCTCTTGTGTATTCCCTTTTCCATTTGGAGCCATTCTTTAGTAGCACTGCAATAGTATTCTTTAGTTTCGCAAAAAATTATTGTGGAGGCTGGCTCATTTCTTGTTTGCACGGTCTAAATTCTGCTTTTTTGGTACTAAAATCAAGTGTATTTGTTTCAAAGAAGCCTGTGAAGAATGTGATGAAGAAAAGATGGAGATGAATTCTTAGACAGGCCTTTAGAAATTGTCTTTCCTGATGTTTTAATTCCTTTAAGAATTTCTTAAATTATGTTCTAAGAACCATTTCTAGGCCACTTTCAACCAATTTAATGTTGTGGATGCATTTCTACATTCCTGTCATTGTTAAATGTTAATACTGGTTAGTGTTCGTCTTTCTTTCGAGCGTTGATGTCATGAATGCAAACTTTTCTTCTGCAGGCCTTGTTTTACTCAGCTCTTCGTTGCTCCCGTGAGATGCTTATGAAGGATCTAGGAATTTAGTAAGAGCCATTAACAATAGACTCAGTGCACTGTCATTTCACATCAGAGAATATTATTTCGTTGATATGAAGAAGATAAATGAGATATACAGATATAATACCGAGGAATACTCTACAGAAGCCATTAACAAATTTAACATATATCCTGAACAAATACCTTTTTGGTTAATGGATTGGATTCCCTGAGGAAGGTGGTTATCTAATGGGAAATCTGCAACCAGCTCATATGGACTTCAGGTTCTTCACGCTCGGAAATCTCTGGTCCATTGTTTCATCTTTGGGTACTCCAAGACAGAATGAGGCTATTCTAAATATGATTGAAGCTAAATGGGACGACATTGTGGGTAGCATGCCTCTTAAGATATGTTACCCTGCTTTGGAGTATGATGAGTGGCGTGTAATCACTGGTAGCGACCCAAAGAATACGTAAGTTCTTAACAGTTTCTTTATCTACCTTATGTTTATCTCTGTTTGCTGTTGAAGTTCGATTAAATCACAGAAATCTGAAAAGTAAATTTTTATTTTTTTCCTGTGATTTTCTTTGCAGACCGTGGTCTTATCACAATGGTGGATCATGGCCTACCCTTTTGTGGCAGGTATATATTATATCAGATTGCAGTAGTATGCTTTCTGGTCGCTTTCTTTGTTCTTTTTTATTTTTATTGGGGGAGGAGATCTATCTATTACAAGAAAATGGGGGATTCAAGAAGCGGTGAGGGGATTCGAACCCATGACCTCTACGTCATGAAGCCTCAGTCTTGGCCACTAGACCAATGCCTCATTGGCAAACATATATACGCAAGAGTTTCGGCCACTATAACTTAAACTTGAACCCTATTTAGAAGAGGTTGTACTTTTACCCCAATCTAAAGTTTTATGAAGGAAACCCGAGTTAGTACCCTGGCCTAAACATTCGTCAAGGTTTTGAATTGCAGTAGATGTAAATAGTAGAATAATCAGTTTTCTTTTAAAGGAGGCTAACTAATTTTTTTCTCCCCATTTTAGACGTTGATTTAGACTTATTCAACGCCAATTTCTGGTTGAGTTTTGCTTTAGCGTCTTTCTTGTTCATAAATTTTGATCTCTTATTCATATATTATTATGCATTTATGCTTAGGTTGATTTTTCTAAAATGCTTTTGCAAGACTCAAGTTAATCTATTTCTGCCATGTTTATAGTCTTCCGAGCCATCAAAGTTTGGTTTATTGATATATCAGATTACTGATTACCTGCTCGAGTGGTTTGCTTAATGGTATTGTTGGTTTCTATTTGGCAGCAGTTGAAGAAGTAAAATCGGATAAAAATCTACTGTCTTGTCCTCGGATATCCTCTTTAGGAAACGATGTTATATGATGCTTGCTTTTAAATACATACATTTGCTATCGTTTTAGTTATTCCAAGAAAGACCTTGAATTGATTAGTGATAAAATTTCTGTTGTGCTTGTTACTCTGGAGGAACCTATCTGGAATTTGCATTTCAGGAGTGTGCGCACTCATGGGTTCTTCTAATTTACGTTGTGTTTGGTTTTCTCAGTTCACATTAGCGTGCATGAAGATGGGCAGGGCGGATTTAGCTAGAAAGGCTGTTGATTTAGCAGAAAAGAGGCTTCCAGGAGACCGTTGGCCTGAATATTATGACACAAGACATGGAAAGTTTATCGGAAAGCAATCCCGCCTATACCAGACTTGGACTATAGCCGGATATCTGACATCTAAATTGTTACTGGAAAATCCAGAAATGGCCTCGGCCCTCTTCTGGGAAGAAGATTACGAGCTTCTTGAGTTGTGCGTCTGTGCTCTTAACAAATCTGGAACAAGAAAGAAGTGCTCTCGTGTTGCTGCCAAGTCTCAAATCCTCGTCTAGAAATCATTTTCAGAAATGCTCTGTACAGTTGATAGTTCTGTAGCTTATAGCTTATACTAAAAGAAATTCAAGGAGACGTTTTTCCATCTCCAAACATTTAACTCGAATAAGTTCGATCTGATATTACTTGAAATTTGTAAAATTATTCATTTGTAGCTTTGACCAAACCAGAGAAAGTTTGATCTGCCTAGGTATATTATTCACTTAGCTTAGGGAGAGCCCTGAAAAAAAAAACCGAGAATCGGCTCCTCAGCAGTCATATTTTCATACGATTTAAATTTTTAAATTGCACTAATTGTTGTATCTTGTATACAGTTTCACAAGATATAGATACTGGGATCCATTAAATCTCATTATTTTTATCGTTGCTGTTGGTTTTTTTTTTTTTTTTTGGGCTCCCTTATGATTTATCAAGAATGTTTTGCCCTTTTTTTTCCTCTCCAAACTTGCCTTCATATTTTGTTGGTGAACAGGTATCTGGTTCCTGACTAATCCGGTTGTGATATCTGCAGGACAAGCCTGAGTATGCATTATTAGTCGCTTTTCGGGTAACTCAAACTCCTGACCTTGGCTTGGGTACGCCCTTGGGGGATTAGAGTCGAGGCTAGCGCCTTCATATTTGTTCACTTGTTATTACCATCTTTGGGATTGATTGAAGTAATTGGAGCTTAACAAAGAACTCATTCGTTGTTGCAAGAATTTGTCTTCACAAATGCATAGAAGATGAGTTCATGAGCAAATCCGCTGCCGACATGAGGATAGTGTTGGTGGATCATTTGTAAAAACCATTGTAAGCTGGTTTCGAGAGCATGCATTGACCAGAGCCGAATGCATTCAATCTCCTTTTTACTAAAAAATAAAATAAAATAAAATAGATGAGTTCAAGAAAACTAGTATCCACTACTCACTGCCGTCAAATTCCTCAAGCAATCATGAATTCACTTTACTGGACCCAATCCAATCCTACCCATTTGAGCCAGCCATTTTTACCGAAACCTCCTTCAATTTTAGCTACCAATGTGATCAAATCATATTTTGAAAAAGGCCAAGTTGGTGAAGCTCGCATACTGTTCGATGAAATGCCTGAGAGAGATGTTGTTGCATGGACAGTCATGATTGCTGGTTACAGTTCTTGCAACTTCCACAGGAGTGCATGGACAGTATTTTGTGAGATGCTGAGGCAATATACAGATGTAGTAGAACCTAATGAGTACACATTTTCTAGTGCTCTTAAAGCTTGTAAAGGCATGAAATCAAAATTTTGTGGCTCTTCGGTTCATGGTTTGGTGCTGAAGTATGGAATGTACCGGTGCTTGTATGTGGAGAATGCCCTCTTGGATGTGTATGCTACATGTTGTGACACTATGAAAGAAGCAAGATTATTGTTTCAAGAAATTAGCACGAAGAATGCTGTGTCCTGGACGATTTTGATTGCTGGATATACTCATCACGGTGATGCCTATGGTGCACTTCAGGTTTTCAAGCAAATGTTATTGGTATTTCCTACTCTCATACTGTTATGCATTTTTCTCCTTACACTGCCAATTTTTGGATGTATATCCAATATTAACTCATTTTAACTTAAAATAATCTATAGAATGCACAGTTTTTCTTGAACTATGCAGTCTGAGCTAAATAAATCATAGGAAACAAAGCTCATACAAGACACCAGTTAACTGACAAATGGGTACATAGAGGAAGTATAGAATTGCATTTAACTTTCTCACTTAAACATAAATGTATATTATGTGTCTATATGTGAACACATCACAAATAAGAAAGCTATTATAAAGGTATGCAATGCTCAATTGCTGCATAAGCTGCATTCTGCTTGGAGCGTTTTGATTAAACAAATCATCAATAGATATCAGATACTTGGAGGGGGGAAATCAGCAGAGATATGTCAGCAAGAAATGGTCTAGTTACCAGAAAAATGAACCATAAGAATGCTGGCATGGCTCATCATGCTCTACGTGGTTGATAATACATAAACACAAGTCATAGCCAAAAAGGTATTTTACTTGTCTGTAGAAATGGTATCTAGTAAGAAAGCTTGAACATTTTGTCTTGCCTTGTGGAAACAGGAGGAAGCAGAGCTCAATCCATTTTCAATTTCAATTGCTGTTACAGCTTTTGCATCAATGCGGTCATATATCCATGGCAAGCAAGTCCATGCAGCAGTTGTCAAACATGGTTTTGAATCCAATACCCCAGTAATGAATTCCATGCTAGACATGTATTGTAGGTCTAGTGGTTTAACAGAGGCGGATCAGTGTTTCCGTGAGATGGCTGATAAAGATTTGATTACATGGAACACTTTAATAGCTGGATATGAGAAGTCTCATCCAAATGAGTCACTGAATATATATTCCCGAATGGAATCAGAAGGTTTTAGTCCTAATAGCTTCACATTTACCAGCATTTTGGCAGCTGTGGGTAATTTAGCAGTTTTGACTTCTGGAGAACAAGTTCATGCAGGAATTATCAGAAGAGGCTTCCAGGAAAACTTAGAAGTAGGTAATGCTCTAATTGATGTGTATGCGAAATGTGGAAACATTGTGAGTTCTCGCAGGATTTTTGATGAGATGTATTCTAAAGATCTTGTTTCTTGGACCTCAATGATGATTGGATATGGGAGCCATGGTGGTGGAAAAGAGGCTGTTGAATTGTTTGGTGAGATGGGGAAGGTTGGCACTCGGCCTGATCATATTGTTTTCATGGCAGTTTTGAATGCCTGCAGCCATGCTGGACTTGTTGATGAAGGTTTAAGGTACTTTTAGGTTGATGGTTGAGGATTATAAGATAACCCCACAACAGGAGACTTACGGCTGTGTGGTGGACCTGCTAGGACGTGCTGGGAGAATCGAGGAGGCTTATCAGCTGATCCGAAGCATGCCCTTTTCACCTGACGAATCCATCTGGGGTGCATTTCTTGGAGCCTGTAAAATGCATAGGCATCAGGATCTGGGGAAATTAGCAATAAGTAAGGTTCTGGAAATGAGGCCAGATATTGCTACTTATGTAACATTATCAAACTTCTATGCAGCTGATGGTAAATGGGGAGAATTCGCAAAAACTAGGAAACTAATGAAAAGACTGGGAAACAAGAAAGAAACAGGGAGAAGTTGGTTAGAATTACAGAATAAGATTCATTATTTTGTTGCCGGAGATAAGTTGGGTACACGTATAGAATGGGCGTATCTAGTTCTTGGAATGCTGGTCCAGCATATCAAAGATGCAGGGTGTGTACCAGATAGCTTTGTGCATGATTTAGAAGACGGGACTTGAGATTTTTTCACAAGCTAAATAAAGAGACGATGTCACTATGGAGTACAGGAAAAATTCCTTAATATTGTGGAGACTTGAGATTCCTACAGCAATTTTTCCAGAAAGGATTTCTGACCACCGGTAACATACAGAGAAAACTAACAGATAATTTGAGCCATAATCTTCTGTCTTTTGGAATTCAATACATTGTATCTATTTGGATAACCTATTGGTGTGATGGAAATAATAATAGCAAAATCAGGAGCAACTTTTAACTACTTTTTACTGTTTTATGTGCAACTCAAAGCTGAGACAGTTAAACCTATGATGTAGAAGTGTTCCATAGCATAATCGAAAGTTACAAAACGCAACTGCTGCTTTTATATCATATAAAGCAAACAAAATGCCATAAAACCGGCATCACAGAGAAAAACACAAAGTGTCCTGTCAGCAGAAAGCATAGGTTTAATTCCCCATAAAGGCAATCAACTCAAAATAAGCAATTACTTATCCTGTTCTCGGAGCAATGGGAATGCATAATCAAGTTTATGTTTATATTAGTGAGAGAAAAAAACATCCACGTGTCATGCACTAAAAAATCTATTAATAGCATTGAAAGATATAATTAGTTATACAAATACCATCCACCATATATGCAGGTGCTCCAAAGTGGTAAAATATCAAAACAAGCAATAGGCAAAAGAATTCTAAACTTACCCAATCAAATATGACCTTTGAAAGTGCAAAGAATCCGGATGATAAAATACCACCTGCACCAAAACATGGACTCTGAGCATTGAAACTATTTCTCAAATAATCACGACATGTAGTCCAAAAACTATCTACAACACAGTGCTACTAATGCAAGTAACAAAGTAACGTGCCTGTGAGGCTTCCGCTCCTATATGGTAATATTGAGGAAACTTTACTCGAAGTTGAAACGTTCTGTTAGCATACAAAGTTCCAGGAGCCCCATGGCCATCAAAATTGCCACCTTTTCATCAAATTCATTCACAAAATTAATAAATTAGACATTGTAGAATCAAAAGAATATACTTGTGTGGAGAAATAAAACTAACACTACTAATTATGATCAAAGAAGAAGCAAAAAAGAAAAGAAAAAAATCTTGTTTAAAAAAAATGATCAAAGAAGAAACATCAAGAAAGAAAAGTGTGAAGATACCTCTGAAGATAATCTATGGCTTTGTGCAAAATACGTAGCGGTGACGATGGAAACCACAAGCCAGCAGTTCCTTTTTTCATTGAAGTTCTACCCATCATTCAGTGGTGTCCAGGTTAGCCATAGTGAATGCATTCACTTCTTTAGTACAATGACTTCAGCCATGTAAAGACCAATTATCTGTCCCAATGGCTACCAGTATTCCATGCAAGAACAAGAACCATCTTTAAAATGATGAAAGCGGTGACGATCCCTTATCACAATTTCACGATCAAAAGCTGTGGATATTAGTTTTGCAGCTTCATGACAATCACCACAGATTCGTAAATTTTTCATTATCCTTATTGGTGTTGGTGGTTTAATAGCAAGGAGTCCAAAGGCAACAGCAAGTTTCTCACTATGTCTAAACAAAGCGCTTTCCTTCTCCTCTTCGTCAATGTCAAAGAAGACCTCACCCATCTCTGGTGCATAACCCAGCATCTTCAGTCTTCTAGCCATTTCTGCTAGCATGACCTCTATGTCTTTCATCTGAGGGTGTGATTTATCTCCTGCAAGGAATTCGTGGACAACACCATTGGCTTCAATCGTACTGCATCCAGGGGTTTTAACCACACCTTGGTGCACCATTGTTCCTCTGATTTCCATTACATCATTCCAATCACCTTTTGAAGCATATATATTGGACAATAATACATGGAACCCATCATGTTCAGGTTGAAGCTCAATCAACTTCCTTCCAATCCTCTCTCCCATTCCATTGTCACCATGTTTTCTGCAAGCTCCAAGCAAGGCACCCCAAGTGGCAACATCAGGTGCCATAGGCATACTATTAATGAGATTTTCAGCTTCTTTTAGCAGGCCTGCACGTCCAAGAAGATCAACCATGCATCCATAATGCTTGACATTGGCTTCAATATTGTATTCTTTAGTCATCGAGTCAAAATAAGATCGCCCTTCATTAACTAAACCCATGTGTCGACAAGCCCCAAGAATTGCCACAAAGGTTACCTCATTAGGAATTACTTGATTTCCTTTCATTGCTTCAAAATTTTCAAGGGACCTTTCCACTAGTCCATTCATGGCTAGTCCAAGAATTACAGCATTCCATGTGGAAACTCCCTTCTCCTCCATGCCATTGAAGACATCAATTGCATTCTCAACACATCCACATTTCATGTACATGTTGATAAGGGTGGTATAAAGAATGACATTTGCCTTAAACCTATGTTTCTTTATGTAGGCATGTAACCACCTTCCTTGTTCAAGAGCACCCAAATGGGTGCAAGCAGAAATTACACTGACCAGAGTGGTTTCGTCAGGCTTGAAATCCTGAAGCAACATCTCTTGAAACAAATCTAAGGTCTCTGGAAACAAATCAAGTTGGACGTAACCTGAGATCATTCCACTCCATGATACTACATCCTTCTCAGGCATGGAATCAAATAAAGCTTCGGCCTTTTCCACTTCACCACATCTAAAGTAACATGAGAGCATGGAATTCCAAGATACTTGGTCCAAATAACAACTGGTTTCAAACAACTTCTGCGCTGTGATTAAATTCCCGCAGGAGGAGTACATGTGAATCAAAACATTTTGAAGGTTGACATAGGATTCAAGCCCAGTTCTTATAACCAATGCATGTGCAGATTCCCCTGTTTGAGTAGCTGAAAATTTTGCACAAGCAGAGAGAACAGTCACCATTACAACTTCATCGACAGCAACCCCATTAGCACACATCTGAACAAACACCTTTAAAGCCTCCTCATACATTCCATTATTCTCATAACAAGAGATCATTGCAGTCCACGACACCAATCCTTTGTTCAGCATCTCACTGAACATCTGATAAGCCTCACTTACTCTACTGCATTTACCCAGGAATGCAATCATAGAATTCGTAGTAATGGCATTCCTTTCAGGCATCTGATCATATATCAATTTTGCTTCCTTGACATTCCCTATCTGAATGTACCCAGCCAAGATTGAATTCCAAGAAACCGAGTCTCTTTCAGGACTTTCATCAAACAACTGTCTTGCATCACACAAGTTCTGGCAAACAGCATACATATTGATCAGAGTATTACATACATAAATATCATTTCCAAACCCAAATCTAATCGCATGGTTATGAAACTCTCTGCCCTCAAATTCCGTCGCCCGGACACCACAGGCTTGGACTAATCTTGGATAGGTATGATTATCCGGACATTCATTATTCTTCAGCATTGTCTTGTACAAAAGGATTGCATCGTGGGGACGGTTCCTTTTAACATAGGCTTTCATCATAGTATTCCAAGTAAACACATTTGGATACTCAATCTGATTGAAGATTTTGTAACAATAATCAATATGAACAAAGGAATAGCGAGTAGAATACTCGATGATTTTGCTTGATGCATGTGTATCTTTCATAAACCCAGTCCCGATCATCTGAGAGACAATCTGCCCAAATTGCTTGAAATTGATGCATTTAGACAAAAGGGTCTCTAAATTTGAGAATTTTATGGTTATTCTTGGATTGAGTTTCTGCTCCAGAGTCGATCTAACAACACTGAGCTTTGGCCTATTCATATATATCACTGCATGGGAAATAGATAGCCAGAGATAGATGGGCTGTCCGAAGGTTGGCTTGAGCAGTCCTGCAATTGCGATCAAGATGCTCTAAAACGGGAGACTCTTCTCTATCTCTATCTATACTGCGCGGGAAAACAGAGGGAGGGGAAGATAAGAAATAGCGGTCTCTCTCGCGTTTATAGCAATTCAAGTGTCAAAATTTAGAATAGTTCATGTGGTTCAGAACTGATCACATAACTACAAATTAGAAGAGAGACAATTTTTTAATGATATGACTAATTTTGTATCATAAGTTCCATGTGGACCTGTTCCATATCAGAAAAATACTAAAATTTAAGGTAAAGACATTTTCAGAGAATTCATCTTCCGCTGACGTCAACACTTTTAAACCACGGCTTACTACATCAAATGAAGACGTGTTCTTCGTTTTTTATACTCCCTCTATTCCTAAATATAAGACTCTTTAGACAATTTGAGAAAATTAAGAAAGTTGTCATTTTTACCTAAACTTCCAATATTATCCCCCACCCTCCCTCTCTCTCACTTCTACGTTATAAAGAAAGGAAAATGTTAAGGGTATAATTGGAATAAATTGTTAACAACTAATAAAACAACCTTAAACGACAATTAATTTGGATACCTAGATATCTCCTAAACGACAATTAATAGAGAATGGAAGGAGTATAAAACTCCACACATAGCATTGTTTTTTTTTCACTACTTTTTTCCTGAAATAGTATTATCTAAATCAGTTTTCAAGGCTGGAGAGTGGCCCGTGGCTACAGTGCTGAAGAAGGGCTTTTTCAACACAGCCAGCACGCTTTGTTGGCCGATGGATCTGCATCTTCTAAATCTAGCGGCCAGTGAGCTTTCTGATGTCCAAGGTGCGCGCCACACTGAATTATTTTTTGAATTTCCATCATTTTCGCGCCTGTTATGTTACATCGCGATTTCAGCGCGATTTGATCATGATTTCAACGCGTTTTCTTCCTACAATCACGGAAGATTGGATTAATTTCGGAAAACATTCTTTTTTATCCTCTCAATCATGATAATCGTGAGTTTTAATACACAAAAAAAATCTTAATTCCTCTTGTTCATCTTTTTTCTTCTCTATTTTCTTTCTTTTTTTTATTCCTTCAATGTATAATTCCATTATCGATAGATTGAATCTACCAATTTTCTACACCGAATTGTTTGTTAGCCAATCAATTCCTAGTTTCGATTCCATAGTTATTTCGTTGGCAAATCACAGTGGTTTTGATTTAATTCCAAGATCTAATGATGATGTTAATGTTATCGCGGTATAATAATTATTGTGATTGTAATTATATTACATTGTTTTAATATTTAATATGTTTTTTGATTTTGTGTTTGTCTTTTTAATTTAGGGTAGAACATAGTGATGAAGTACATCATATTTATGTTCCAGTGTTAAGTATATAGTTATTTTTTGGTGAACTATATATTTTGTTTATTATGGATATCTGTCTGATCGTTACTGCTATTATGTATGTGTAACATAGCTATTATGTTCTTGTCTAATAGCTATTTATAAGAGTTTTAGTAGATTATATATGATATTTCATGTTTTGAACAGATTTTGAAGGATTTTCTAGTGAGAGAGACTAATCCGGTTTATTAGGATTTTCTAGTATTATAATTATGTGTTCTAATTCTGAATATTTATTATTCATTAGTTTTATATCTTTATCTATGATGTTTATTAGTCTTTTGTTGACAAATATTACATATTTTTTTTTACAGATAATCAAGGATTTTCCTGGTGTTTCATCAGAAAATTACCATTCTATGGATATGTTTTTTTATAAGAAGCTGGATTTCTCTACTGTAAGATACCCCATCCGAATAGACTCAGAGGTAGAAGTCCAATATTATTCGAAGACGTTTCATAGTTGATTGCTTATCTAATGTAATAAAATTTTAACAGTGGCATTCTTTTCAGTTTATAGTTTTAATAAGTATTTTTGGATTATTGTTGTAACAATTGTAATTAGTTTTCGATTTTAGATAATAGCTATTGTATTTATGTTATAGCTATTACGTACATGACTTATGACTATTCCCTTCTGTTTTTTTTTTACCTCTGTTATGGGTTCATCTTCCTCAACTGCAGAATCAATATCTAATATAATATAGAACTAAATCTTGTTACAAACAAATAAGTATGTAAAAGACAGATTTTCAAATTAGTATATCAACTGGTGTTAATAGCTATTTCCATAGTGAGATGGAGAAAATTAATGATTTGAAAAAAATCCCCATATGAGATGGAGAAAATTAAGTAATTTGGAAAAAAAAATCTCAATCTGAGATGAACTGAAGTAAATATAACGATAATTCCGGACAAAAATCACGACTGTGATGGAGAAAATCAAGGGAACTCTCAATATGAAATGCAATTAAGGACATATAAAGATAATTTCGGACAAAAATCACGATTGTGATGGAGAAAATCAAGGGAAATCTCAATCTGAAATGAAATTAAGGAAATATAAAGATAATTTCAGATAAAAATCAAATCCTCAAATCGCGGTTGGGATTGATCAAATCCTGCAAAATCAATCACCGATTGCTTTCTGAGCGGATTGATTAATGGTGTATGTCATGTGAGTCGTTTCCTTGTTAATAGTTATTGATGAAGGTGAATGGTTGATTTCGTGGTGAACGTGGTTAATCGCCATTATAGGAGAAGGTGATCGTGGGAGGAAGACGATGCAAAAGGGTTTTTGGTGGTTTTTTGGTATTCTGATTCGGTGTTACGCGACTGTTTTTTATTTTTGCAAAACGCGCATTTCTTGGCCGTTGGATCTCAAGAGAATACATATTCTCTTGCTTCTGTTGTGTTCTGCAGGTAATGAACCCAGACCATAGCTGGGCCGTGGAGAGTGAGGGTTTTTTATGTCCTAATTCTATCATTTTAGCAACTATTATATTTCCTACTTATTAAATTATATAAATTTTAATTCTAAATAAACAAAAATTTACATGTGAATGCACGTGCACAATACTAGTAACTTAAAGAAAATACAGCGATAATAGATGTAATCTAATGTTGATAATGAGGGATCAATCAACTAAGATTTTATTAATGAATGTATTGAAGGTTGTTTTTTTAAAATCATTTATATTAACTGTTATATGTTACACTATAATCGTCAATGCAATTATGATTTATTGTCATCTTTCACTCTCTCTACCCGTTCATCTCTCTATAAAACTCACCCAAAAAAACATGTTTTATGAATTGTATAGTTTAATTATATCATTTTGACAATTATTATCTTTCTTTCTTATTGCTTGATATAATTTGTGAAATAAACATAGATATAACTCTTAATTAAATATAAAGAAATTATCACGTGCGAATGAACATGCACAATACTAGTATATGTTAAAAGAAAGAGCAATAATAAATGTAACCAAATATTGACGAGTATGGAGGGATCGATTATTGTTTTATCAGATAATTTTATAAAGGTTATTTTTGTTATATGTATCTTTTATAGGATTGTTAAAAGCCGCACTATAATTTTTCAAAATGAGTTTACTTTATTATCATATTTCATTCTCTCCCTACCCGCTCCATCTCTCTACAAAATCTTACTCAAAACTTCCTAAATTTTCTAGATTATAATATCTTTCAACTCAATCGATTCAAAATATGAGAATGTTAAGAAAATGGCCAAACATGGCCTTGAAATTCAAATGTAGACACACTAGCAGAGACTCATGCACAGCCAAAATGCATGGGTGTCGGCTATCATTTTCGAGTCTCAACCATGGCAACCGCGTCCAAGTACAATAGACCATTCATTTACAATAGAATATCAAGTTAGGACAGTGAAAATATTGTATTTGATAAGAAAAATGTAATTTATATTTTCTTTTTACTACTAAACTTGTAAATCGAAATTAGAAAAAACAAATCGCCGCACCTTTTATTTCCATACCATAGAATTTTTAACATAGATAAAGATCTTATTTATATATTAAAAAAAATTATCACGTGGAAATACACATGTGCAAGACTAGTATATGTTAAGAGAGAGATATATATATATATATATATATATATATATATATATATATATATATATATATATATATATATATATATCTATCTATATATATATTATGAAGGTGTTTTCATTTTTACTCTACACTTGCGCTACGTGGCATACTCTCAATTTTTATTCATTTTATATTTTTTTATTCTAATAGCTTCCCTTATTCAAATCCACTACTCCCACAATTCCTCAATTCAACCTCTCCCTCTTTCTCCAATTTTAACCGATCTCAACTTCTCCTTTAAACTTCTCACATTATATCAATCTATCAACAGCGAGATCTACTGTTCCTCTTGAGAGTTCATAGACAAAATGTGAGTTTCCTCACTATCACATTACTTAAACTACTCCCTCATATTAGAAGGATCAACAATATACATCATCGGCCGCCTCAGCTGCAGATATTACTACTTCTTCTTCGCAGCAAATCTGCGCAATTTTGAAGTAGATCTTAAGCCCAAGGTTTCTACCCTCACTAATTTTACTTTTTTGGAATTTTTTTTTCTTTTTGGTGGAAAGATTAAAGGGTTTTTTGTGATTTTTGGCTGATCTCAAATGGGTTTTGTTTGTTTGTTTTTTATTTGAGTTGGTTTTGATGATCAATCGAAATGTTGACCTTTGGAATACTTTGCTTTTGCTCTTTTTTTTAGTCATAGAACTTGGACTGAGTAGCTAGGGAAATTGTTGTCATTGTTATATGTCATCAGAGCAATGTGGGAATTTCATGTATCCGTGAAGAATGAAGAAATTAATTTGAAATCGATCATTTCTTTTTACTTCTTGGGTTATTGCATTCCTCAACCATGACATTCATCATAATTATTCTTTTCCTCTTTGCAGATATTTGGCAGGACAAGATACTTCCCGTATCTGCTTTGGATTTTTAACCTATCATTTCTCTTATGCAATCGTGTCTATGAATGATATCAATTCTTCACTTTTAGGTGAGTAGCAATTCAGTAAAAATTGCAGTTTAGTTGTTACTCAGACAAATATTTGCTTAATTTTTGTAAATTTTGATTTTTTATGGCATTACTACCTCGGTTCTCCCTTAATTTTTTACCTTGATTTTTGTAAATTGCTTAATTTATTACCTTAATTAATGGCATAAAATTAGGCAGATTTTTGAGTGCATATTTGAGTGCAATTTACAATTTCGTTACATATTTGGCAAGATTATTTTTATTGTTTTAAAAGAAGTCCAATTGAGAACTTTATAATTTGTTTCATATTCAGATGGCAGGTTGTGCTTTTTTTTTTCTTTCTTTTTTGATTGAAATAAGATACTGTTATTGTTGCGTCTCAAAGAAGAGCACTATCGAACAGTTACATTATGGGTGCCATAGGCAGTAGCCTTGGCTATTGAACAAGAAAATAATTACAGAAAAATTGCATCAGATATGTCCATGGTGCCGATGGAGCCGGAGATAAAGCGTTCCATGATGGCAGGTTATGCTTGAATGTTGAATTCCTTCACACGTGTTAAACTTTCGGAACTTTATGCCCCTACCTAACTTCTGTGTGGATTTGATTTTTCCATCAATGGTGGCATGTTTTGTAGTTTTGTTTAAGAAAGCATTTGGGCTTGAATAGGTGCTTTCAAATATCAACATGGTTTTTTTCATGCAAGTTTTCAACACTGTTTTTTTATCTTTATTTTCTTTTCGAAATTCATATTTTAGTTTCCTTTGTTGATTTTGTATTTAGTTATTTTTTCTGAATTTACTTTCTTTTATTTCCAGCAAATAAACTAGATTGATTTGGTTTATTGTTTCTTTTATAATTCCTTTTTTAGTTTTTTTATATTTTTCATTTCTTACAATTGTAGGTTGGTTGAACTTGGAGCATTCTAATGGAAGAAAGTGCCACATTTTAAATACATATATATTTTTCATGGCGTTACAAAAGATTCAAAGCAACAAAAATGGGAAGATAGACATTTTTATTTTCTTTTTGTGATCAAATAAATATTTGATTTTTTCAAGATTTTCTTTTTGTGATCAAATCAATATTTGATTTTCTCAAGTTTCTAATGGATGAAATTTCCTTTTATTTCGTTTCTTCTTATGTTAGGAATGGGTTGGATATGAGATTACAATAATGGTAAAGTTGATATTTTCTGTTAAAAATCAAGAAACTATGTTTTATCTTTAAAGCAATGAAAAATGCTAATGCTATTATATATTCTGTTTTCCCAATTACTTGCCATCATTTGGATAAAGCGAATTTAATGAAATTGGCCTTTTTTTTAGCAAGGCTCTGCAGGGGTTAATATAATGATTTGTTTGCTATTTGCAGAAGTAGTGTCAGGGCATTTTTATGTGCAATGAAGCTGTATAGTGTCATTCTTCCCAAGTTGGCGCATTTGAGGTATAAATTTGTTATTGTTTATAGTTGAAAATTATTTAAAAAATATATTGTAGACTCACTTATTTGATGATTTTCATACATTGAATATTATTATTACATTATATTTTGTAAAGTTAATATAGTAACTCAATTGGTGACTCACTTATTTGATGATTTTCATGCCTTGAAGATTATTATTACATCATATTTTGTAAAGTTAATATAGTAACTCAATTGGTGACTCACTTATTTGATGAATTTCATGCATTGGATATTATTATTACATTATATTTTGTAAACTTAAGATAATAACTCAATTGGTGAAGTTTATTTTTTATTTTTTTTACCTCATAGGGGAGGCGGCCACATAGGGGGAGCTCAATAAGGGTAGAATTTATTAAACCCCACGTAGGAGGCGGGTATCGAACCCTCGACCTCACAGTCGTGGGCAGTGCCAAGCCCCACTGGGCTAGGACACTTCCGATACTCAATTGCTGAAGTGTTCGTTACAAAACAAAAGATTTCAAATAGTCTCAAGTTTGATGCTTATTGCCTTATTGGGCATATACATGTCTATTTTTCCCATCTCCTTATTTGTTCAAGGAAAACTATTTCGGCCCCATATAATATTGTTTTTTGGTTCTGTCTATGAAGTTAATCTTCCTTGAGAACATTATAGTTGTCTTTATATACAAAAAGCTGAGAACTCAAATGTAGTCGAGAAAAAGAGTGAATGGAGCTCCAATGTTCTTAGCAAGATGAGGATTGCATGGAGATGGGCATAAATGATATTATTCTTCATTTTGTTCTTTCAATAAATAAAATTAAAGTACAGTTGAAATATTTAGTTTAATCATTATGTTAATTTTTCCATTTACTTTGTTGATTGCTCTAAAACTCTACTGTGATTGTAGTAACAATATAAATTTTTGTCCTAAATTGAGAATTTGGCGCAAGCGGAAAGTGAATTAGGAGATCCGTTTTTCGTTTGAAGTGAGGGTTCTTTTCTTGGTAGACCTTCTTTTCATGCTTAATGAAATCTTTCTTCCACCTTCTAAAGAAAAAAAGTCGGGTTGATATTTATGTTAGCTTTTTATTTTTTTTCCTTTATAGCTTTTCTGTGGATTTGGTTATTAAACCGACTATTGAATTATTTCTTTTACTAAATACCATTTCATGTAGTGATTTTTATATCTTTTGATGTGAAATAAATTATTTTTTGACTTATTCATATTTAATAGAATTACGAAATGCGTTCTCAAAACTGATATATTTTCTTTTTCAGAGGATATACCCATATTTGCATTTGTGCTCGGAAAAAAGAAACATATGTTTTTTCTTTTTCTTTTTGAACGGAATAAATGATTTTTTTCTTTTGAGGTTTCTATTATAAATGATCAAATTTTAGTACGATAATTTAAGCATTCAACTATTATTTAATCATTTATGAAGTTTTCCTTTTTTCAGTTTCTCTATCAATTTTAATAACTAATCTAAATACCGTGCATAGCACGGGTCATTTGCTAGTATATATATATTACATAAGCCTTATACATACAAATAATTGTATCTATATATTTTTACAATCCTATTTTCTTAGATTTTCACATTTTTTAATTAATGTACTAATTTTTATTGGTTGAGAATATTTAGGTTAATTAAATTAATTGAAAATTAACTTATCTTAATAAAAATTAAATATAAACTTTTATTGGTGCAAAAAAATGTTAACTATTTTATTTAAATCGGGAGAAGGGGGATTCGATCCCCCGACCTACAGGTCGGATGCAGCGCTGCATTGCCAACTACTCTGGCAGGTGTTTGACAACTATTTTCTTTAATTCTTTTAATAGAATGCTAATTTAAATTTTATTTTGGTTGTAAACTCTTAATTGGCTTATAAGAGTATCCCACATCGAAAAGTTACATTGTTTTTTTGAGTTTGACAATACTATAAAAGATGGTACATTGACGAGTTACAAAATTGGGCTGACATTTTAGCCCATCAAATTAAGGAAGCCCGCTTATTTGCTTCTTATATTTTTTGTTTATATAAATATAAATAGTTAAAATTTTAACAAA
Source organism: Vinca minor (assembly GCA_026122235.1). Taxonomy (NCBI): domain Eukaryota; kingdom Viridiplantae; phylum Streptophyta; class Magnoliopsida; order Gentianales; family Apocynaceae; genus Vinca; species Vinca minor. The sequence goes on along the minus strand of JAOCZM010000100.1, from coordinate 1,043,252 downwards.
TAACGGGTAATTCGGATGACTAGGGTCTTTCAATTCGGATTGAGCTTATAGTCAACTTTGATTTAGCTCAGACTTATGAAATATTCATTTTTTTTTATTCTAATGGAGAGTTTGTTATTTTCATAATATATGTTCATTGAAGATATCGAATCCAAACTTTAGAGAGGGGATTTCGAATCTCATATTCCGTGCAACCAATTTACGAAAAAAGAACATATAAACATCAAATAGAAAAAGACATAAAAATTAAAAACAGTATGAATAATAAATAACATAAAATTTACTAATTTTTATTGGTTGAGAATATTTATGTTAATTAAATTAATTGAAAATTAACTTATCTTAATAAAAATTAAATATCAACTTTTATTGGTGCAAAAAAAAGTTAAACTACTTAATTTAAATCGGGAGAGGGGGGATTCGATCCCCGACCTGCGCAGTCGGATGCGTACTGCATTACCAACTACTCAGGGCGGGTGTTTGACAACTATTTTCTTTAATTCTTTTAATAGAATGCTAATTTAAATTTTATTTTGGTTGTAAACTCTTAATTGGCTTATAAGAGTATCCCACATCGAAAAGTTACATTGTTTTTTGAGTTTGACAATACTATAAAAGATGGTACATTGACGAGTTACAAAATTGAGTGACATTTTAGCTCATCAAATTAAGAAGCCCGCTTATTTGCTTCTTATATTTTTTTGTTTATATAAATATAAATAGTTAAAGTTTTAACAAATAATCGGGTAATTCGGATGACCGGGTCTTCGAATTCGATTGAGCTTATAGTCAACTTTGATTTAGCTCGGACTTATGCAATGTTCATTTTTTTTATTCTAATGGAGAGTTTGTTATTTTCATAATATATGTTCATTGAAGATATCGAATCCAAACTTTAGAGAGGGGATTTCGAATCTCATATTTCAGTGCAACCAATTTACGAAAAAGAACATATAAACATCAAATAGAAAAAAGACATAAAAATTAAAAAGCATTATGAATAATAAAGAACATAAAATTTACTAATTTTTTATTGGTTGAGAATATTTATGTTAATTAAATTAATTGAAAATTTACTTATCTTAATAAAAATTAAATATCAACTTTTATTGGTGCAAAAAAAAAGGTTTAACTATTTTATTTAAAACGGGGAGGGGGGGATTTGATCCCCAGGCACTCGCAAGTCGGATCTTTATGTTGCATTGCCAACTACTCTGCGGGTATTTGACAACTAATTTCTTTAATTCTTTTAATGGAATGCTAATTTAAATTTTATTTTGGTTGTAAACTCTTAATTGGATTATAAAAGTATCCCACATCGAAAAGTTACATTGTTTTTTCGAGTTTGACAATACTATAAAAAGATGGTACTTTGACATGTTTTGAGTTACAAAATTGAAAGTGACATTTTAGCCCATCAAATTAAGGAAGCCCGCTTATATGCTTCTTATATTTTTTGTTTATATAAATATAAATAGTTAAAGTTTTAACAAATAACGGGTAATTGGGATAATCGGGATCCTCCGAATTCGATTGAGCTTATAGTCAACTTTGATTTAGCTCGGGACTTATGCAATGTTCATTTTTTTTATTCTAATGGAGAATTTTTTTATTTTCATAATATATGTTCATTGAAGATATCGAATCCAAACTTAGAGAGGGGATTTCGAATCTCATATTTCAGTGCAATCAATTTACTGAAAAAACAACATATAAACATCAAATAGAAAAAATACATAAAAAATTAAAAAGCAGTATTAATAATAAAGGACATAAAATTTACTAATTTTTTATTGGTTGAAATTTTTTTATGTTAATTAAATTAATTGAAAATTAAATTATCTTAATAAAAATTAAATATCAACTTTTATTGGTGCAAAAAAAATGTTAAACTATTTTATTGAATTCGGGTGAAGTGGGATTCGATCCCCCGACACTGCAAGTCGAATGCTACGCCACATTGCCAACTACTCCAGCGGGTATTTGACAACAAATTTCTTTAATTCTTTTAATAGAATGCTAATTTAAATTTTATTTTGGTTGTAAACTCTTAATTGTCTTATAAAAGTATCCCACATCGAAAAAGTTACATTGTTTTTTGAGTTTGACAATACTATAAAAGATGGTACTTTGACATGTTTTGAGATACAAAAATTGAGTGACATTTTAGCTCATCAAATTAAGAAGCCCGCTTATATGCTTCTTATATTTTTTGTTTATATAAATATAAATAGTTAAATTTTTAACAAATAACGGGTAATTCAGATTACCTGGTCCTCTGAATTCCGAGTGAGTTTATAGTCAAGTTTGATTTAGCTCAAACTTATGCAATGTTCATTTTTTTTATTCTAATGCAGAATTTTTTATTTTCATAATATATTTTCTTTACATGTTTTGAGTTACAAAATTACTTTGACATTTTTTCTTCCATTCAACATTACGTTTCCGTGCATAGCACGGGTATTTTTGCTAGTATATATATATTGGCAAGGAGGGAGAGACCAACTAGGATTTTATCAGAGAATTTTATGAAGGTTGTTTTGGTAAATTTATTTTTTGCATTATTGTTGAACGCCACATTATAATTCTTCAATATGGTTTTACTTTATTATAAGGTTTAACTCTTTCTACTCTCTCTCTCTCTCTCTCTCTCATATATATATATATATATATATATATATATATATATATATTTAGAAATCACACCCAAAAACGAACATGTTTTATGCATTTCTATGCCCTAATTTCATGACTTTGAGAATTATTATCTTTCTTACTTATTACATGATATAATTTAGAGTAATATGTACTAAATGGTCATTAAATATTTTATTATTTCGAGTTATGGCCATAAACAAAGTTTTCTTCGGGTTTTGGCTATAAAAATATTACGGACAGCGGGTTTTAGCACCCAGCCAAAATTTCGGCCATTTTTTATAAAAAAACCCCCTCACGTGAGGGGCATTTAGGTCCTTAAAATTTTGGTCACATCTCCCCCTTCTCCGGTTGTCTTCTTCTTAAACGAATGAAGTACTTCAAATTCTTCTGATAGTATCATCTGAAGATGCAGACCACATTGCAGAGGTCATCTAATGGGGGAGATAGAAGGCTGGCCTGATCCATTTTCTACAGCAATGAAGGTTATTAGGGATCGTCAAAGGACTGCAATTCTGTATAATTTCTCGGATAAAAGTGAAGCTGCTTCAGTTTCATGGGTCCCCAAAGAATGTCAGAAATGCAATCTTCGAAATAAGTTGGTTCCCCAATTGTAAGATCTATGCCTTTCTATTCTTGTGAAAAATGTTGATGCAATCACTTCACTTGATTGCATCCCCGATGCTCTGAGGCACAAGATTTCTGACTTACTTTGCAACTCTAGGAGAATGAACTGCCATTTTTTTTTACCTTTGTCTACATGGTTCTCCGACCGAGATACACTTGAGGAATTGTTCTTGGTTGACTGAGGAAGACTTCATTTGTGCCTTTGAAATATGTGATTTAATCCAATGATGTCAAGGAGGGAGTGATCAACTAAGGAAGGTTGTTTTGTAAATTTATCGTTTGTAGTGATTGCTATACACGTCACTATATTCTTCAATACATTTATACTTTATTATCGTCTTTCACGCTCTCTACTCTCTTAATAAAAAGAACGCATTTATGTATTATTATAGCATAATTCCATCATTTTGGCAATTGTTGTCTTTCTTGCTTATTACATGATATAATTCTATCACTTGCAAATGCATGTGCACAATACTAGTAAATGTAATCCAATATTGTTAAAGAGGGAGACATCAACTAGAGTATCAGAGAATTTATGAAGGTTGTTTTTATAAATTTTCCTTTTACATGATTTTTAATTACCGCAGTATAAATTCTTGAATCGATTTTACTTTAATATCATGTTTCACTCTCTCTTTCTCTCTACCTTTTCATCTCTCTAAAAGACTCACCCAAGACTTCCCAAAATTGTCAATTCGAATGTCGGCCCACTTTTAATCTAGCTTGTCGTACAATCAATCTAACAACTCATATTGTCAATTATATAGAATCTTTCTTGCTTATTACATGATGCATTTTTATGAAATAAACATAGATAGAAGTCTTAATTCTATATATAAAAAAATTATCATGTGCGAACGCACGTGCACAATACTAATATTTGTTAAAAGAGAAAGTAATAATAAATGTAACTCAATATTGGTAAAGAGTGAGAGATCAACTAGGTTTTATCAGTTATGAATGTCATTTTTTTGTAAATTTATCTTCTATATAATTATCAAACGCCGCACTATAAATTCTTAAATACAACCCTACTTCATTAGCTGGTTTAACTCACTCACACACGCTCTATCTATCTACCTCTGTGTGTGTGTGTGTGTGTGTATATCTTTCTTTCTACTCTCTTCATCTCTCTCTAAAGGATTCACTCAAAACATCTTAAACTTGTCAGGTTCGAAGATCTTCTCAACTCAATTAATTCAAAACAGGCCAGATTTATCACTCTATGGTTCGTTTTTCATTAATTTTACTTGAGAATATTAATAAATTGTCAAAACATAGCCCTAAAATCAAATTTCAGACTCGTTAGTCAGTACTCGAGCACCGTCAGAAATCACTAGCGACGGTCGACACACTTCAGTCTCGATCATCGTGACGACCTTCAAACTCCCAAGTACATTACAAAAAAGTTACGGGTGTTGATAGGAATTTCTATCAACAATTTGCATATTAGATCTAGTTTCTCGAATTGTGGGATCAGATGATTCAAATTAAACTTGTAACCGAATTGTTATATCTTGACAATTGTTCAAGAACAATATTCTGAAACAACTATATTTTGTAATTCGACAACCTGTATCTAATATGCACGTGCTAATTGAAGGACCTATAAACATCGTAATCGAACGGTTCTCGGTCCCAAATTGATTTCCCACTTGAAATTAATTTAAGAACCTTTGTTTCATTTTTTCTACCAAATTTGTAAATCAAATTAGAAAAGGAAATCATCACACCATTATAATGTGCAATTCGACAATTCGGATCTAATATGCACGTGCTTTTTTGATTGTCCACTTAGAAAAGCAAAAATTAAATTTGAGTGGCCCAATTTGTTTAGGTTTTCAATTTGTGTTAAAAATAATTTTTTATACAGATGAGATTTTTGTCACCACGACTCAATTTTTTGTTCTGCACGTGCTGATTACAATTTTAACACATTGTTTCAGGCATGCGAACACATGTTCAAGTTTAACAAATGTTGCACGCTTTAAAATCCACATCCATTTTTTTAAAATAGAAAATCCACAACCATTGTCACGAAGGTTGTTTTTGTAAATTTATCTTATATATGATTGTCAAACGTTGCACTATAAATTTTTAAATACAACCCTACTTTATTATCAAGTTTCACTCACCATCTCTCTCTACCCTCTTCATCTCTCTCTAAAAACTCACTCAAGACATCCTAAACTTGTCAGATTCGAAGATCTTCTCAACTAAATTGATTCAAAACAAGTTAGATTTATCACTCAATGCTTCATTTTTCATTAATTTTACTTGATAACATTAATAAAATTTTAAAATATAGCTCCAAAACTAAAATTTGGACCATTACTCATGCATCGTCAGAAGGCACCGGTGTGGTCAGCACGCTTGAGTCTTGATCATTGAGACGGCCTTGAAACTTCCAAGTACGTTACAAAAAGGTTACGTGTGTTGCTAGACATTTCTATCAACACATTGCAAATTAGATTTAGTTTCTCGAATTGTGCGATCGCGATCCAGATTAAACTTGTAACCAAATGTTGTATCTTGACAGTTGTTCAAGACTATATTTTGCAATTCGATAACCTTGATCTAATATGCATGTGCCAATAGAAGGACCTATTAACATCATAATTGGACGGTCCTCACTCCCAAATTGATTGTCCACTTAAAATTCAATTTGAAAACTTTTGTTTCATTTTTTTCTACCAAACTTGTAATCAAATTAGAAAAGGAAATCATCACACCTTTATAATGTGCAATCCGACAGTTCGAATCTAATATGCACGTGTTTTTTATTGTCCACTAAAAAAAGCAAAAATTAAATTTGAGCCGGCCCAAATTGTTTAGGTTTTTAATTTGAGTAAAAATTTAATTTTTTGAATCTAATATGCAGTGCTTTTTTTATTGTCCATTTAGAAAAGCAAAAAATTAAATTTGAGTTGGCCAATTTGTTTAGATTTTTAATTTGAGTTAAAATTTAATTTCTTTTATATATATAGTAGATTTATGTCACCACGATTGACTTTCTTGTTTCGCACGTGCTAATCACACTTTTAACACATTGTTTCAGGCATGCAATTACCTGTTCAAGTTTCACAAATGTTGCACATTTTTAAATCCACTACCGTTGTTATATTATTTTAAAGAAATAATCACACCTTTGTTTTATTTATATTTTTTCTCGGTAAAAATTTCTTTATCCTCATTCTTGTGTCTCGTTCCCATCCCTACAAATAAATATTTGGTGTGGATTCCACTATTTAGTACTCCCTCCATTCCTAAATATAAGACTCTTTAGACAATTTGAGAAAATTAAGGAAGTTGTCATTTTCACCTAAACTTCCAATATTACCCCACCTTCCCTCTCTCTCACTAATACATCATAGAAAAGAAAGGAAAATGTTGAGGGTATAATTGAAATAAATTGTTGACAACTAATAAAAGAACTTTAACGACAATTAATTTGGATACCTAGATATCTCCTAAACGACAATTAATAGGGAATAGAGGGAGTATTAATTTTTTTAATTAAAAAATTAATAAATATCAATCTTTTATTATTGAGAATATGGAATGAGACATTAGAGGATTCCTAGCCCTTTTTTTTCTCGTAATAGTAACTCAAAACTTTGTTCTGTCCTCTCTCTTCCCTACTTTCTCAGACTGTGCCTTAAAAAACTCCTAACAGCTCTTATTATTTCTTCCTCAGACAAAAAATGGCCTCCAAGAATTTCAAAGAGGTGATCGCCAAAAACTTCAATCCAGGCACTCCTGTCGAAATCAGTAGCGACGATTTGGGCTTCCGTGGATCATGGTACGAGGGCACTGTCGTCCGGCAACTGAAAAAAGACAAGATTCTTGTCTAATACAATAATTTAATGGACGAGGAAGGGAAACAGAGACAGAGAGAGGAGGTGGAAGCCGTAATGCTCCGTCCATTGCCGCCTCGGGAGTCGGCTCAGCGGAAATTTACCCTAAGAAGTTGATTGTTTGTATAACGATACGAAGGGTGGTGGGAAGGCGCGATCACCAAGTTTTTGAAGGACGAGAGGTTTGCGGTGTACTTTAGAGTTAGTAAAGAACAAATGGTGTTTAACCGCCGTGATATTCGGCTCCATCGTGAGTGGCTGCACGACAAGTGGGACCCGCCTTTGGAAGTTCAACCAGCAGATCAGGTAGTTCTAGAACCTTCTACATTTATATGTGCGTAACTTTGCTCGATTGGATAGTGTTTGGTTTGGAAAATTTATTCAAGGTTTTGTAAAAAGTTGAATTGTTTATTAGAGAGTAGTACTTTGATCCTATAGATGAACTGACTTTTGTGTTCTGACTCGAATAGAACAGTGTTTAAGTAAAACTTTATGCTCATTTTTATGTGCGTATCACGTGCAAGATTGGATAGTGTTTAGTTTCGAAAAAAATTATTCAAGGTTCCGTAAAAAGCTGAATTGTCTGAGTGAGGATACTTTGTTAGTCCTAAACCTGAACTAACTTTTTGGTTCTATCTAGAAACAGAACACTGTCCAAGTAAAACTTTGTGCAAATTTATTTGAAGATTTTAGCATTTTAATACTACTATGCTATAATTAAGTTCCTTTGGGAAAGACCAAAAGCTGTAATCTTGTGCAGATAAAAGACCAGCAGTCATGAGAAACCAAGGCCAGTGCACTTAAATCGACCTTATTGAAACCAAAGAGCAAGAAATGTAGTTGTTCAAGATCTTTATCATAGGGAGGCAAATTATTTGAGTCAAAGTCCCTTTAGTTGTTTATTACTTCTCACATGATATTAGTACTTGCCAAAGACTCTAGATTATGTAGAACAGCCATTTTCTTGCACAATTGTGATAAAGTGCTCAACTTTCTGGCATCTTAGTTTTGTACAAAGGTGCTAATTCAACTCATGGGTCTTTATATTGACTTTACAGATTAGCATTAATCTTCTATCTTTAGCTTTTGAAGGCAAAATTACTGAACTAAGCTGTCATCTCCCTTAGCATATCGAAAGTGGAAATTCCTGTTCTTGTGCTTGTTTTCGTTTTAAAATTATCTACAGATGCTACTTTACACCTATTATGGGCGTCCTCTCCTGGCCACTTTGTTTTATGGATTTGTTGGGTTATGTTATTGTTATTGTTGTTGTTGATGATAAAAAAAAATAAGGGCGGGGGATGGATAGGAGACAAGTTTTATATCATCACTAAAAAATAAGGACCTTTTATATGATTGCAAATAAATTATATTAGTTTTAAATAAAAAGAAGAAGAAAATTCAATAAAAGCCAAATAGAGTGGGGGCGGGGATCCCCGTTTACCCACTTAGGCGGGGATGTTGATCACATTTGTCCCGCGGGCGGGGGTGAGAATGGGAAGGCAAGGACGGGGCCGGATTATATGGTCCCGCCCTGCCCAGCCCCGTCGCCATCCCTAGTTTCTGTGGAGATGTGGAAAAAAAGGTGTTGCTTGTTTCCTTCTTTACTACTGTTCCCATTTTATGGTTTTTTTTTTTCATTTTACATGGAATGCAGAAAATGTCAATGCCTGTGAAATTGGAGGCTGGCGAAGAGGTTGTTCAGGAGAATTTTGCCCCAGGGGAACGAGTTGAAGTTAGTAGTGACGAAGAAGGTTTTGCTGGTGCTTGGTTTGCTGCAACCATCGTTGAAAATTTGTCAGAGAGTAAATACTTGATTGAGTACGAGAGCCTAAGAAACGATGAAGACACGGCGCTCCTAAGAGAAGAGGTCGATACGCTGCATATACGACCATATCCTCCACCAAATTCTGCTGTTATCGACTCTTTCAAAGCTTTTGAAGAAGTTGGTGCTCTATACAAATGATGGTTGGTGGGTGGGAGTTATTATTGAAGTTCTTGGCAACCAAAAGTATAGTGTATACTTTAGTGGTACTAATGAAGAAATGGTGTTTAAGCACTCTGATTTGAGGAAGCACCAGGACTGGACTGATGGAAAATGGCTCATCCCTTCCCAGGTACTTGTGCAATGCATCCCTCTCCACAATCTACTGCGAGTCCCTGCATTTAGATACAAGCGGATTAAAAAGTTGCCTTCCTCAATTCTCCCTTTCCACTATAAACTATCTTTTAACATTTTGGTCAAATGGATCATTTTGACAGGCTCTGAAGTCGCGATAACGAGGAAATCAAATGCACAGCAGTTTTGCGACTGGATCGTGTATAAGTAGTAACTTCCCAACAGATTCATATTTTGTGACACTACATTGTATCATTCTGAAGCTTAACTTATTTCTCAGATGATATCTAGGTTTTTGGAATCGGCCATCAGCAAGTAAAATCCATAACTAATTTTGGACACAAATTTTGATTTTAATACAGCAAAGATCATCTCCATTTCACAAGGTCTTAGCTCTTGTACTGTTACAAATCTATGGGGTTTTTTTTTATTATTATTATTGAGGCAGTGATGTCGAACTCAACCTATTATTATGATTTTTCAAGTAGATACTGGCTCATTGGCTACTCTTCCAATATCTGTTAGTTCACATTCTATAGTTACCTTCTAAAGGTTCTCCCACAACAGTAAACGTCAGAAGCCTCAATATGTTACAGTTAAAATTACAAATCAAAGATCAGATAAAACGCAGAAGAAAGTCTTTCATGGTATCGATGTATGGAGGTTGCGTAGGAATGATATGACCAGAATCGTGTTCAATAATGACAGAGCAGCCATCTTCAAATAAAGAAGCAAGCTGTCTACTTGCTTCGCTATTTATCTGCCTGTCCTTACCAATGTCGTTGCCAAAAATGTGAAGGGAAGGGATGTTGATTGATCCCTGTACAAACTGTGTCATGTTCACAGCAAATCCAGAACACAAGACCACAAACCGAAAATCCATCTGCTGCTTGAGCTTTGCTTGCAGACCACAAAGTAAAGCAGCCATAGCAGCACCTTGTGAAAAGCCCAAGATTCCATCAAATGGTCCGGCTTGAGAAAACACGGTTTTCAAATATACAAGTGATTCATCAAATCCTTCCGTCTGTTGCTGGTACTGAAGAGAGTCAAATGGTATGTCAGCGATTTTCCATTCAGCATCCCTGCTTCCCCGATAATCAGGACTGACTAACCATGCAAACTTTTTACTGCAAATCTTAGGAGGATTTGGCTCTAAAGATGATGCAGTGTCATTGTTAGGACCAGATGAACAAGGTTGGTAAATGAACGGTAGTTCATGAGGTGCATCAACGAAAACTAACTCGGCAAAAGATTTTAGTTTCTTGGCCAGTGATCCTGTTCTTCCTTTGAAACCTGAAGCATTCTGCCGGAAACCATGCAGGCATAAGATCCTCAACTTTCTAGAAGTCCTAGAACCTACAGATAAATGTACTGGATTTCACTTAATACTTCCAATAAATAAGCACAACATGACAAAATGACATTTGAACTGGAAAACAAAAACAAAGAAAGGAGCCATAAAACATTGTTGGTCTAAAATTTTAGTTTGTTCTGCTGAAAGAGAGATAGAACTTAGGATGATCAAGAAGTGATTATGGAAACAGATATGACAACGGTTAATGCAATACTTGGAACTTGCAACGACTACACACCTTACCATTTACAAATGGAAGTTGAGATGGATGATTCAGTTCATTTGAAGTTGAAACAGCTTCAACTTCACTTGGTTTGGATTCTTCCGAAGTGTCATCTTCAGTTTCTAAAACTGATCCAATGCATTTTCCATTTTTCTGACATAGCTCACAAACATATGAAGAATTCTTTTTCTGCATGCAATTCAAAATAGATTTCAGCTGTTGAAATGTGGAAAAAGTTGATACTTCTATCATCATCTAGAAAGAAAATTTGCTCCTACTACAACTCAGCCTTCAGTAATCATCTTAACATATGGAAGCAACCCACATTACTAACAAAAAGTTCCTTCAAGTCTGAATAAGAAGAAATCTAATTACTAGCAAATAAAGTCACTTGTCTACTTTTCAAACTAACAGGATAAAACCTTGGGATGTCCTCTCTGATCAAACCATTGCTAAACCCAGGCCACCATGCATATAATAACATATATCATATATGTCAGCAAATATAAGTAGAGTAAACGTCTTCAGATCAGATTCTTTCTTATCTAGATTTTCATGAGTAACAAAATGAAAGAAATGAGCTAATATGTACAAGTTATTGCTGCGACCAAAGCAAGCAATGATGAAGTAACAATATCAAGTTCATGACAATAAGAGGCTAATCGGAAAGGTTTCAGGAACATTGACAGCAGACTCTGAGTTGATACAGTTGGGAGTACCTGACAACTATCACAGACTAAAACAAGCATCCTGCAGTACTTGCATCGGCTGCGTGAAGAGTAGTCATCAAATGAAGAGCGGCACAGGAGGCAGTACCCCAAAACATCCTTATCCAAGCTGCCAACTGATACCCTGTAACAACAATTAAAAATCTTAACAAAAGTATAATTTGGCACTCCGCTTTTACATTTAAAGCTTCATGCACCAACTATTTTCAGAAATTGAAAATTTAAACTGATTCAGAAATATAAGAAAAATATTGTTCTCCCATTCTTCATATTAGTTAAGAATTCATCATATAAGAAGCAACCAGCAATGCATGATGAAGTTTTAAGCCAACAAGTATCTGTCATGCGAGAAAAAATATATAGCCATGACAGAAAACAAAATGTTTATCTTATTCTAGAAGGCTCAGGAAACTCCAAATGAATAGGATATTTCTTTCTTTGAGAAAGACAAATGTAGAACATAAATATAAAAACCATACCTGTGGTCAAACACAAAATTCTTTCCCTTGAAAAAACCACCATCAGGGAATTGTTCCAAGTAACGTTGAATACCACCATATAACTGCAAGAAAGACAGTGTTTGAGAGTTGACTGTTAAGATATCATTATGGCATTTTTTAACATAAAAGACATGAAAAAACACTATGCAAATGAAGTATAAAAATAAACCAGATATTGCTCTTCTTAATGGGTTTACATCTAATTCATAAACATTTCAAATATACTGCTAATGATTACCATGTGCCCAGGTATCATATAATACAACAGTATAGTTCATTTAGTGAAGCTTTTCTGTGTCCCTCTCTGCTGAAGGTGAGCAGAAAGATAATTCAGGAACTCATATTCAAGAATGAAAATATATGCAGAAATCCTGGTTCCTATTTAACAAAGAATTTTGAGCTGCGATCCCAGGGAGGCAGGGTAAGCATATCGGATTTCAAAGGTTTACAACTCCGCTACTAGGTTCAACAAAGTCCATCTCTTAATCTTATTTCTACAATGTCAATTTGATATTCGGTGGGGCTCAATCTATGCTAAGCATCATAAAAAAAGGAAAGAACAGGAAATTCTATTTGTTTTTTTCCTGAGGCTCCTGACATCTATTCACACAACCTCACCTGAAATATATTTTCAAAACCAGCACCTTTAGACTTGATATAAGCTGAAGCCATCTCACATCTTATTCCTCCTGTGCAATACCTGTTGAACATCAATTTACCTATAGTGAGAGGATCGAGCATGCATTCCTAAGGAAAAACAATATGTTCTCAGATGTCATGCTAGTGAAAGCTTTCCCCCCCCCCTGTGGTTAGCATGACACCGTTAAAACTGCTTCAGCTACTCAAAGGTAATGCGAAATCAAAGAGGAATTGCAGGGAAGTGCATAAAAGGTGTAATTCCAAAACCAAAGCATCGGATACATGCATGAGGGAGAAATGGGACACTGGGGGGGGTAAATCTGCCATGATCCAGAGAGAGCCATTGAAGACAGCCTTGACCAATTACCCTATATAAAAATGATGAAAATTAAAAGAAGAGGTCCTTCAAATTAAAATAAACCATGATTGAGTTCTGCTTTTGTTCTCTTAAAAGTACGATACTTCAAAATGAGTAACAACAATGAGAATAGAAGATTTAGTAGCAGCAACATGCAGGCATCTAACCGCAGTAAGACTTCAGTACAAAATAGCGTACGTTGCTGGCGGGAAGTACTCACATAAGAATGCTGTTATTTCGCAAGCGTTCAGAATTCTCATCTATCCAGGCTGGAAGGTCACTATATTGCCGGATTTCTGGATCCAGGGTTTCAACATGTTGATTCTGGAACTTTCCTATTCTTGTCTCATATAAGTTTCTAGCATCTAACAAGACTACCCTCTTATCAGAAGTTGAATTAGCTTTTTCTTCAAGTTTTCCTGTGCAAATAACCAAAACTAAATGAGCGACCAAAATGACCCCCCATGGGTACAAAGAGATAATGCAACTCAGTATAGTCTAAGTAACTGCAGAGATATGTCAAGAGCGAGTAAAATTAGTCAATATGCTCAGATATATACGCCAGAGAGAGTGTCATACCAGCCTCTTGAAGGACAGAATGGAACTCCAGTGCAGAAAGATGTCTTCCAGCATTTGAAATTTGTGGCGACTTCAGTAGAGGATTTGAACTTAAGGTGACCAATTCCTAAAAGCAATATATTATACTTTTAGCAGAATATGGAAAACAACCTTTAGACAAAAGGTATATCAAAGCAATAGTGGCATAACATGAATTACCACTAATTCCATTAATGATATTTGAGGACAGTAAATTAAGAACCTGATCGCAAAGACATGTCTTTTAAATTTCAGTCTCCTTTTGAATCTTGGTTCATGAACTCACTTAAAAACGAACTTCTCGCCATACATTGAGATGGGAATGGTTATTCTATTGGGACTAAACTATGAATAATGCAGATGTTGCTATTCAGCAGCTTTTCAAGCATGTGAATGCAAGTCTTTCAAACTCAGAATGTCAAGTTTTTTTAAGTAAGTACATACAAAGTACATGTGCTTTTTAAGTGCAATTGCATAAGAAGTACAATGCTTAGGTTGCCTAAGGAACATCTTGGATTAAATTCTACAAAAAATACCAAGAAAACTAAGACTAGGATTATGGCCTCAAAATTCCGTTTTGACAAGATACCTCTATCCGTTGAATAAATTAAATAGATTCTATTAAATAGAGTTTCTTGAGGTTTTATGCAGCAAAAAGGATTACTAAAAGAGTAACAATTTGGTCACTTCCTATCATATAAAGATGTACAAGAACAAGCGTTATTTGTTAAGAAATGCAGGATACAATATAGCATACGGAATAACTCGAAATGAAGCTCCAGATATCAAATTTTTTTGGCAGAACAAAAACACAGAGTCCAGAATGCTATAAAAAAATAAATAAAAAAGAGTAACCACATTCAACAACCTTAACTATCCGGATTGACAGAGACGTAAATCCACATTCCCTAGTAACCTTATCATCCAAAGGCTGACCACAAGAAGCGAGCTTGAAATCCGTCCCCTCGAACAAACTATTAGACTTCACCGCCTCTATGTGCTTCTCCAATGCCGACATTTTCCCTCCAACCTAAAACAATCACAATCAAAAGCACCGTCAGTCTCATTTCCTAATAAGAACATTACCAAATACACAGTTTGTATCCTTTGTAACACTCCCAATAACATTCCTAATTATAGCATTTTTAATTATTAGGATTTTGCCTATTAGAGTTTAGGATTTATGAATAAAAATAAAAATTCTTATTATGAGAGTGTTGTAGGGAGCACCGTCAGTCTCATTTCCTAATAGAACGTTACCGAAAACACAGTCTGTGTCCTCTGTAATACTTTCTTTAATATTCCTAATTATAAGATTTTTAATTATCAGGATTTTACCTATTAGAGTTTAGGATATATGAATAAATAATAAAAATTGTTATTATTAGAGTGTTGCAAGAAGTGTTACGGAATACCGGAACCCTAAAAAAACAATAAGTAGGGATGCAGTTATGATATTCTGTAACACTCTAATAATGAAAACTTTTATTCATATATCTAAACTCTAACTAATAAAGCCTAAGGATTAAAACGATTATAATTAGGAATGTTACGGAGATGGTTGCAGGAGTGGAGTGTTACGGATCCGAAGTGGTAGAGAGTAGACTTACGGTGACATTGACGCCGAGAGGAGAGAGGCGGACGCGGCCAAGGAGGGAGAGAGAAGTGCAGTTGGACTGATAAAATTGGAGGAGGTTTTGGAGGTCTGGAATAGGAGCGTTGGTGAATTTGTAGTATAATAGAACTCCGAACCGATTTTCTTCTTCGTCTGCAACTAGTTTTTGTTCGATGAAATTGATGTTTTCCGCCATTGATGATGCTGATGAAGGTCTTCTTCAGCTCCTCTGGGGTTTTGGGGGGAAGACGAAGACACAGTAAAGTTACCCTAGGAGTTCCTTTGCCTCTTTGGCGCATTTTTTTGGTCCGTTAAATTTTCTTTCCTTTTCCTCCGTCTTTTTTTTCTCTTAACTAGTGGTAAAGCCCGCGCGGGGTAGTTTGAATATATTTTAACATCGAATAATGTGTATATATAATAAAATAGGTGATTTGCATTATTTATTCTTTTTACTATTGTAAGGTAACATAAAAATATAATATATGAAAGGGGAAAAAAGTGTATTAGAGTTGAATTTGAATTACATCGATAGTTCATTATTTTGGAGATCCAAGAGTAACAACATTGTAAGCGATTCCTCTTACTTTTTTAAAAACTACGTAGTCATCTTTCTTGATTTCCATGTCTTTGACAAATTCGGCCCCATCCATCATTCAGAATCTTAGTCTCTTGTAATTTGGTAATGTATACACTCCATAATGTGCCTTGTTGATTTGTTAGGAAGATTATTTCTGGACTATTGTCTTCGTTGTCAATGATAAAGCTACTTGGTATTTCCTAAAATTAAATATTGGTTAGTTTGGAAAAAAAATAATTACATATGATAGATTTACAACGGGGTTAAAATCGAAAGTAGTTGAAATATTTACCATTGCGATCAAATCATTGGCATTTGTCATGCACTTGATGAATCCTTTTTCAAAAATTGCCATTGTTGAGTTTGTTGGATTTACAATTTTTCAGAGGGGTGTTTTGTGGATTGTATCTCTTTTTTGGGTTGAATGATAAATCAGAAATAATTGAATTGAGTTTGTGTTTGGTGTTGGGGTTTTATACAGATTTCAAATTTAATTAATATTATTTATTTAATGTGTTGTTATTAATTATATTAAATTCATCCGTTCTGTTCAAAAAAAAAAATCGTCCGTTTGTTTTAGTGCTTACCACGTGTGTGGCTATTAGACACGCAAGGCTGTTTTGGAAAACAGGTGGCGGCCGATGATGCAAAGGCAGCCTTAGGCCTTTTTTTCGTCTTCTTCAAGTTTTTTTTTTTTTTTTTTCAATTTCATGGAAATCGCTGTAATCCTTTATTTTTTTCTAGAGGATTACTTCATGGATTTCGGAATATTATTTATTTGTATTAGTTTATGGTCGATATTGTCGTTTTTTCCTTCATTACATGTTGATTTAATTCAATTTCAATTTTTCCTGAGTTGGAATAGGGGGTTTCTGCGGTTCAATGTATCTGAAAAGGGCTTTAATGCTTCAATTATATAATTTGGTAGTCGAAGAGGATCATTGATGATTATTAGATTGCCGGTATGAATTTAAAGGTATGTTCGTTCGGTGTCTCGAATTTATTTGATTTAATTAACTGTTAAGTTTTGTTGGATAATTAATTTTAACTTTATGATATGATTCATGCATGTATGTGTCGGTTTTGTTTCTGATTATTCATGAACTGTTGAATCTGTAGGGTTTTTAATTAATTTTGATGAATTTGTATTTATTATTTGATTTGAATGTTTATTTTTTCCTAATAATGTGCCTAAAATATTGTATAATTGATTGTTTATGTGATTGATGATGAATGGTTAAGGTTTTGAAATTAAATTTCAGATTCCGGGTTTGTAGAAGAATGCAATTCCAGCAATTTTGAATATTCTGAAAAATAGTGACTCTTCACATGGAGACTGTTGGGTTTCATTATGCTTGTATTTATTATTTGTTGTGCATTTTAAATTTATTACTCATAATATGTCTTAAAACTGTATAATTGATTATGTGTTTGATGATGAATTCTAAAGGTTTTTAAATTAATTACAAAGTAAATTTCAGATTTTTGGTATGTAGAAGACTTTAATTCCTGAAACTTTGAATATTCTGAACAATAGTATCTCTTCACATTATATTCATCAAGTAGGATGACTTAATTTCACGTGTCGCAAGATGCTGCAAAGGCAGCCTTAACCCCCTTTTCGTCTTCTCCGATTTGCTTTAGCAAATGTTCCATTTTGACGAAAATCTCTCAAAATTATTCAGTCTTTTCAGATTATTTTTTCATGGATTTCGCAATATTATTGATTTCTATGAGTTTATGGTCGATATTTTCCTTTTTTTTCCTCCCTTATTTAATTCAATTTTAATTTTTTTTTGAATTCGAATTGGGGGTTTCTACGGTTCAATGTATCTGAAAAGGACTTTAATGCTTCGGTTATACAATTTGGTAGTCGAAGAGAATCATTGATGATTATTAGATTGGCAGTATGAATGTAAAGGTATGTTGGTTTAATTCACAATTAAGTTTTGTTGGATACTTTGTTTTTAAACTGCATGATATAATTCATGAATCGTTATGTCAATTTTGTTTCGGAACATTCATGAACTGTTGAAGTTGGAGAGTTTTCTTTGAACATTGATGATCTGTACTTATTATTTGATTTGCATGTTTAATTTTTTGTCATGATGTGTCTAAAAAATGTCTAATTGATTGTTTATGTGATTGATGATGACTATTAAAGGTTTTCAAAGATTTTAATTCCAATAACTTTGTATATTCTGAATAAGCGTGACTTTTCATATGGAGTCTGTTGGGTTTCATTACGATTGGGTGTTACCTTTCAGAAATTTTAATATATATATATATATATATATATATATATATATATATATATATATATATATAAGCTGTGTTTATTGTTGTAGGATGCACTGCTCATATTTTCCGAGTAACTTTTGTAATTTGTGGGGCTAAAACTTCAAAACATATTACTCAGAAGACTTAAAATTGTTATAAAATTGGGTTAATTAATTAAGTAGCGAAGGACTCGGATCGAGTAAGAAATATTAATGTTATTTTTTTCCCTTACTCTCTCTGGAACCATGATGTGAATGCTTTGGGTTAATTAATTAAGTAGCAGCAGGACCTGGACCGAGTAAGAAATATTAATGGCATTTTCTTTTCCTTTACTCTCTCTGGAACCATGATGTGAATGCACATTCAATAGACATTTTCTTATTTTCATAAATAAAAAAAAAGACATTTTCTTAGTCAATCTCTGGAAGACTGGAACCATGCCACGATGGTGCTCTAAAAAAAATGAAGAAATTCATTGCAACCAACCAAAAGAAGTCAACTAATCAATACATCACAAACACTGACATGGATAAATTGAAATTTTTGGTTAACATATAATATTGGCCCAAGTATTATACTCCATCCCAAATTATCTGTCCACTTTAACAAATGCATGACTTTAAGGTACATTGCAACTTACTGCTTCTGCTCAGCGAGTTCAACATCCTTAAGAGGAGTGTTTTCCACTCCCTCTTTCAGTAATCTAATTCCTCTTCAGTTAAGCTATGTTTTGTAAGGGGAGTTATCTTAGCATTCGACTGTTTTTCGAGCTCTACAGCCCAGCTATACACCACCATGCCAACCACAGCAATGACCATCCCCATGATATTCTTAAATGTTAGCTCCGAATCAAATATTAGACACCCCAAAGTTAGGACACAAACAGTTTTCATATGACCTAAAACCTGGAAGGAAACGGCTGAGAAGAGTCCAATACATAGGTACTGACTTACATTGCAGAAAACAGCTAGAGAGCATGACAGAAGAATGAATATCTGCAGGCATTACAACCACAAATTAGATTGAACTAATGATCCAATAATGGTCTGGAAGTAACCAATACATAGCAAAAAGAAATGCTTACAATGGCACCCGAACCATCAAATTTAACATATGACTACTTGAAATTGTGAAGTGTGCAATAAATGTTGTCAAATTGTTAAGTTAATCTTGTAATATGTGCTTGACTTTGTTAAATATGCAACTGTATACTCTTAGTGTTCAATTCCTTGGTATTTAGTCATTGTGGTGTGTAACTAATACTCGTTGCATATTGAGTGCTTCTATGTCCACTCGAGCGACTAAATGCAATCGCAAAACACTATGTTGTATGCATCTTAATCATAACTATTAAAAAAAAATCAGTAAATGAAAATAAAACAACAGAAATTAGGGTTAAGAACTCGAAAAGATAAGAACTTAAGCCCCATATATATTTTTTAAAAAGATACCCAATTCCAGAAAAAAATTAACATCTACATTAAGGAAGGTAAGTAAAAACTCAAATAAAATCATTCATTGAAAAGCCCCATCAAGGAAATTAGAACGCCAAGAAATTCAGAATATGACACAAAAAAAAACATTTTAGTACGTAATAGATTAAAACAACAGGAGTTAAATCATACCCAGGAATAATAGGATACTTGGTCATGCCCCATTCGTTCTTGATCATATGAAGATCCGAATGACAGATCCCACAATACATTACTTTGAACTGCACAGCTTTCTCTCCCGTAGCCCTATATGCCAAAACAACCACAAAAAATTTAACAAAAACAAATAAAAAACCAAAAAAACCGATTGCAAAAATGCAAAACCTGTCAATAAGAAGAAAATAAAACATTTTTGAGATAGTAAAATGGAATCTACCTTGAAGTTGTCCATATTAGAAAATTACATTTCCTAAAGCAATGAACACATAGGAAAGATGGACATAACTATATAATGCCTCGAAGTCCTAGCTGCACAAATATACTCTTCTACTCCTTCCATTGCTTAAGAAATATTCATTTTCCACACAAAATCCAATATAAAATTTTCATTTTGCATCCCACATCTTCTCTCACAAACAATCCACGCTAACAAACTCTGTAACAGAAATTCTTACACTAAAAACTAATCCAAAAAAAACACACTAACATTTTCATTGCATCACTATCACCAATCATAAAACCCTGAATCAGAATTTCCATCTGCAAAACCTCAAAAAAAAAATGTTAACTTTGACTTCTCAGTCAACTCTGACGCCCCGAAATAAAATCTATATACATCAAAAAATTAGAAAAACCACACTGAAATGAACTGAAAGCTCGTAGAAAACACAATCAAACACATGCAAAACTTACAAATAGATTAAATAAAAACACCGAAATTAAAGTACAAAAGAACAAAACTTGAATCAGTAAATAGATAAATATAAAATAAAAAAATACAATTGCAGCAACAAAAATTCAGCAAAAAATAAAATAAAAAACAACCTTGCATAGAGCGGAAGCCATGAATCTCGGTTCCAACCGGATGACCAGTTTGCTATATTATTATCCATTTAAATTGAACTCTTTTCAACTCCTCAAAAGTTCCCGAAACCCCCACCCCCCCCAACACACACACACACACACAAATCCCCAGTGAATGAGGGATTCCAATCTCACCAGATATACTCTCCATCTCAACCATCATCTGACCTCATCTCATGTTCACCAATCAGACAAATAATATAGGAAAAATAGAACATCAACAGAATAAATCAACCACCTTCATCCATTGCATCTATCTCCTTCTGAAGCTTAGAGTAAAAAAAGTGAGAGGTCAGAGAAAATAGAAGTAGAGAGGAAGCCGAGGGTGAGGCAAAAATCAGGGATTTTTAGCCTTTATCTATGGAAAAGCTGTCCCATATTCATCTAATGATCATTAATAGGCTAAAACTATTCACCCTTTATCTATGTAAAAGCTGTCTAGATTAATCTAATGATCATTAGTATGGTACAACTATTCACATTCT
Organism: Vinca minor; assembly: GCA_026122235.1. NCBI lineage: Eukaryota > Viridiplantae > Streptophyta > Magnoliopsida > Gentianales > Apocynaceae > Vinca > Vinca minor. Next base: position 1,022,119 of record JAOCZM010000100.1, on the reverse strand, counting down.
GAATTTAATCCTCAATCAATGTATCAATTGTAGTGTGTTATCCCCGATATGCCCTCAAGAACTCTATTAGCTATAGATATTATCTAAGGTTTTTTCCTAAAGGGATTTGTTTAAGAGCTTCTTAAACAATTAGAAGAAGTATATCTAATTAGTATAGCTAAAGGTCTTTTTATAATGCTATAAAAGGTTTTTAGAATCTATACATCTTCTTCTTATTAAATAGTCATTATTATTGAATTAAACATATACATTGAACTTATTCTTTATAAATTAGGTTCAAAGATTATGTTATGTACTAATAACCTTAGCTAATGCAGGGTGAAACTTCATCAATGCAAAGCCACCACATGGCACCCTCCCGATTCGCCCGTTGCAATATCAAGTCCACGTGTCGAAGCTATAGGCGTCTGCTCGCCTTTTATATATATATATATATATATATATATATATATATATATATATAGATTTTTTTTCTTTTTTTGTTGTAATTATTTTTCTTTTATAAAATCTTAAATTTAAAAAATTATGCCTCTTATCCTTAAAAAAATTATATAAAATTTGATACATTGTCTGTTGCTCTATAAAATTTATGTTTCCGTCTATGGTATTCCATCAATTATAACATACGAGATAATGTAAATTTAATTTATAACTATTCTGATTGCAAAGTATATTTTTCGAAGTCTGTCTAAATTTATTTTTACAACTATAAGCATATTAGCAACCATTCAAATATACTTATTTTGGTGAAACATATAAGGTTATATAGCTTGACGAGTAATAGTTAACGCTAAAGTGAGGTTACGACTTTTACTTGTAGCATTATAACGATAGAATTTTTTGGAAAGATATATTCCTGAATAAGAGTCGAATATTGTGAACTCACTCTAGACAAAGTATGTGTTAGTCTTGTTCAAAATGAGAATAGCGAGTGTTATAAAAAAACGAAAGGTAAAATAACCTATGTTCCATAATATATGTAACATTTGCACTTATTTGATACATTTCTAAAACCAATGCATATTTATTATAACTTTTATGGTCTTATCATTAACTAATTATTCAACTTATCACTAATAATAATTCTACCGTCGTTAATTAAGGTCATTTACCAAAAGTGTATAAAGACTAATGGAGCAAAGGAAGTAAGAAAGACAGTGTCCAATGTAGATTTGACATTTTAAAGGGCTACGTGTGCGCTCCCCCGGGAACAACTTCTGCACTCGCCTTCTTTGCGAGATTTGAAAATCATCGTCAATACCTCGGCTTAGACCCAAGATAATCCTTTGTACCATAGCACTGGGTGAGGCTATTCACAACTAACCAACTAAGAATTACTAGTGCTAGTGGGACTATTCACAACCAATTAAGAATTACTAGTATTATCACTTCACCTCTTCAATGCACTCACATAAATAGACTTCTTTCGAATTATTGGAGGGGAGGTCACCTACGGGACCTCTGGGCGATCGACGAAGGGGCCTCGTCTTTTAAATCATTTTCATGTTCGTCTGATCAATCGTAGACTTGAACCCTGAACCTCAGCTTTGCAAAGCTATGCTTTAACATTAAGTTATTTCCGTCAGTCATACTTTCCGAAAAAGTTTGAAGAACTGTAAGTAAAAATGTACATATACCCGAATTTGACACATGGGTAGGTAATTGACAATACTTGTTTATCATCGTTAATTAAGGTTATTTGACAATTATTGTCTTTCAATTATTTTTTTGATATGTGCAAGAAGAATAGGTGTTGCATATATTTTAAAACAGAGTTAATAATTAACTATGTGTGTGTTTTTGTTGCTAAAACGGAGTTAATAAATACCTAGAAAATGTGTTTAAGAGCCAATTATTCTTCTTGTTGAAACCATTGGCTTGACGTTTCTTAAAGGCAAATCATACCCCAAATTCACACGTTAAAAGGCAAAGACCAAGGGCTCCCCCACGAATACAATAAAACGGCCCGCCCCGCCTTTTTATACATTCTTCTGAAAACACCTTTCCTTTTACTCGTTTGATCTCTTCCCATTTTTCTCTCTCTCTCTCTCTCTCTCTCTACATCCTCTTCGCTTCTCTCTCTCACACTCATACAGACATTTATACAAACACCTTGAGGGGCGACTGTGAGAGAGAAGGGATTTCTGGGTAATTTCAGGGGAATTCGATTCCTTTAAGGTTATAAGAGAATTTAAGGTTGGAAGCATGTCGCTGAGGCCGGGGACTCGAACGGAGGCGAGGAAGAAAGCGTATAAAGTTGGGGTTGATGCTGACGAGGCAAGGCGGAGGAGGGAGGACACGATGGTGGAGATCAGGAAGAACAAGCGTGAAGATAACCTCCTTAAAAAGCGACGCGAGGGTTTCCCGATTTTAACCCAGCAACAACTCTCCGATGGTGTTTCTCAATCCCCTGCTGCTGCTGTTGAGAGAAAGGTTGTTTTACATCACTCAATTTTAGTAATTTTAACATATGAATTTTATTCCTGAGATGGTGATGAAGTTTCCCCCCTTTTTGTCAATTGATGAAATTGTTTGACGGGGTTCTTTTGTGATAAGATTATGATGTGGCTGATTTTGAGTTAGTAATTATGGGCAGGGATGTATTGGCATATATTATTATACCATGATTTAGCATTTCAGGAAGGTTTATAATTTTCAGATGTTCCCAAATTCTTCCCAAGCTCCAACTTTGGTAGTTTTGTGGTTGTGATTTTACTTGTTTTTAGTAAGTTGTTTGGAGAAATTCAGTTTAACATTTTTGAGATGTGTGTTTTATTTATTTATTTTACGTACTGCTGTATGGGTTGTCACTCTTCAATGTGTAACTTGCATCTGCCGTTATGTCGTGGGTTCTGAGTGCCATTTGGTGTTTTGGAAGAGTTTTAAGTGTCGATAGGAAGAAATAAATACTAAACCATCTATTAACTAGAGTTTTAAGGCTGTATTTTTCACTGGAACCTGGGTGGATGTTTTTCAGCTGAAAATGAAAAGGCAATCTTCAGCTACTGCGTAAGAAATGCAGCTATTCTAACAAAATATCGATGTGAAAAATTCATTTGGATTGGTGTGTTTTCATTGTGTTAAAAAAAACAGTCTCTTATTCAATCTGTTGGCCCATGTGGATTACACGTAAGCTTCATTCAGCTCTGTTCTCATTTTTTGTGAAAAGAAAAAAGCAAGATTTATTGGATGCTGGACTTAAGTGGGCCACAGCTCACAATACAGCCATTACTTGTGGCTGCACACTGCATTGTGTGAAAGCAAATGGCGCCTTTTTTCTTTTGACAATGAGAGGTTAAGAGGAAAAACATACGAGAACTCATTTTGCATTATATACGTTTTGTTATAAAAAAGATATGGGTTCTTCTGTTGATTAAAATATGTGTTCTTATCCTTTGGCTTGCTTGCATCAAATTGGAAAAGTGTATCAACTGTAAACATATCAATCTGCGAAACGTGAATATGCTTACTGATTAGAATTTAGGGAAATTTGCTATAAATGCCCCTCGACCAATGTCGGATTCCCAAACTATCCACAATTTATTTTTCTTTGTGAATATTCTGAGAAATCCGACAATAGTTGAAGGGCATTTATGGCCAATTTCCCTAGAATTAACATATTTAGTTTTCATCTTTCCAATATGTATGTTTTTGATATTTGTTTCAAATTTTTGTGTTATCTATCAGTTGGAAAGTATTCCTTTGATGGTTCAAGGAATATGGTCTGACGATCCTGTTGCTCAAGTTGAAGCAACCACCCAGTTCAGGAAGCTTTTATCAATTGGTATGCTTCTTTTAAGAACAAGAATGCTATTGTGTAATTGAAGAGTGCTTCTTTTTTAAGCAACCACCCAGTTCAAGAATGCTTCTTTTCCCAAAAGTTTACCCACTTTATGTTTCCCCCAGAGCGCAGCCCTCCAATTGATGAGGTGATTAGAGCAGGTGTTGTCCCTCGATTTGTGCAGTTTCTTGATAGACATGATGTGCCTCAGCTGCAAGTGAGTATTATTTCAGTGTTTTCCTTATTTATTTGTACCAATTTTCTTGGTTATATGCATAATGTAGGTTAAAGTTTTCTTGTTCTTTGTTTGCAGTTTGAAGCTGCATGGACTCTTACAAATGTGGCTTCTGGGACATCTGAGCATACTCGAGTTGTCATTGACAATGGTGCTGTCCCTAAGTTTGTCCAACTTCTTAGTTCCTTCAATGATGATGTCAGAGAGCAGGTACTTTCTCACTAGTTAACACCCCTGCCCCTTTTATGAATAACTCAGCATCTCAAGTCGCTGCATTATTTGCGATACAGAAGTTCTTTATGTATATGAAGAAGTTTCTATACTTTAAGCTATCCTATTCTTGGTAAAGTCTAGTATTTTCAGTCAGTCGTCCTTCCTTCACCATTGTCTGCTGACCATTCTTGGGCGGCTAAACTTTCTTCAATCTGAAGTGTAGAATTTTCTTGGAGCTTGGTGGTAACCATTTATCTAGTTCAAGTATGGTTCAATTATCTGTTGATTGATATATTCTGTTGCTAATGTAAACCTGTCTTTCAACAGGCAGTCTGGGCTTTGGGTAATGTTGCTGGTGATTCTCCAAGCTGTAGGGATCTTGTCATTGGCCATGGTGCTCTTTTACCGTTGTTAGCTCAGCTTAATGAAAATTCAAAACTCTCCATGTTGAGAAATGCTACATGGACCTTATCAAACTTCTGTCGGGGCAAGCCTCCAACTGTGTTTGAGCAGGTGTGTGGTATTAAGTACATAAGAATGTCAATAACTAGAATATATGAAGATATGATGTTAATCCCTCACCACTTCGGCCGCCAACTCTAGTGAAAAGGGTAAATTAAGTTTGATTATGAGAACATTTATTTATTTGTGTCAGGTAAAGCCGGCATTGCCAGTTCTTAAGCAGCTTATCCACTTGAATGATGAAGAAGTTCTGACAGATGCTTGCTGGGCTCTATCTTATCTCTCTGATGGCCCAAATGATAAAATTCAAGCAGTCATTGATGCAGGAGTCTGTCCACGACTTGTTGAGCTTCTAGAGTATGGTTTAACAATCCTAAATAATACTTTTTCTGTTACACTTGAACTGAAATAATCTGAACATTTGTAATTCTTTATTGTCGCTCCTCCGTAGGCTAATAACAAGCTGATATATTTTTCATCTGGATTATTTCATGTAATGTGATTAGATCTTGTATGCTAACTGAATTTTACTACCTCTGAAGTCATCCATCACCTACGGTTCTCATACCTGCACTTCGGACGGTGGGGAATATTGTAACTGGTGATGACATGCAGACACAGGTAACATGATTAGCTGGCAATTGGCATTCAGATAACGAATAGAAATTGTCGCCTCTGTGCTTTAGTTTTAGAATATTTTTTGGCATTTTTCGTCTAATAGGATTACATTGTGACATGAATTTTCCCCTTTCTGATTAATAAGTCGCTCTATCATTTATTATGTCATTTCTCAAGAGAATGAAGAAAGACAATGTTATGAAATTTGCTAGGACGCGGAAGAGATTTCAGTTCCTCTCTTTCCTGGTTGCAGGGTGGAAAAGGACCAAAAACAAAACTTGCTTATTAGTTGTGTTCGGAAAACTTGCACTGGCCTCTGGTTTCTTACTTTCTGAAAGTTTTTAAGACGTTTGGTCTGTTTCTTCGGGTTCTTTTGTACTAAAGATTTAACATGTAGAGTATTAAATGGCTTCAGCATCAAATTGTGCATCTTAGTGTAGTTTTTTAAACTGAATTCAGCCTGCTCTTAGAATTTGTTTTGCTAGCTTTTGTTCTCCCTCTGCTGCTGGAAACTTATGCCTAAGTTTGTGTTTGCAGTTTGTGATTGACAACCAGGTGCTCACATTTCTTCATCAACTTCTCACTAACACTCACAAGAAAAGCATTAAAAAGGAAGCTTGTTGGACAATATCAAATATCACTGCTGGAAATAAAAATCAAATACAGGTACATGTGTCCCAGCTTTCTATCTATTGTGAATATTATGCTGAGAAATATATTCTTACCACTACCAAATCTGGAGGGATTCGCAATTGTTTCATGGATGACTTAAATGAAAACGAGTACATTCACCAAGTTCTCTAGTTTTCCATTCTATTCCTTACGAACTTCTAGATGAGAAATAATGCCATCAGGAAAGATGCAAGTTTTGTTGCATGGCAATATGAGTTGTTACTAGTGGTTAGTCATTTCAAACTAAATGGCAGATGAATTTTTTAGTGAAAGTAATGATGGTATTATTTCAAGAAACTACTTGGTAATTATTTTGGTGATAAGCTTTTGAATTAATACATAGAAAAAGGTACGCATATGACCTATCTCAGGAGTTCGACATCCTCAACTTTCTTCTTGTCAGTGATTATCTATTGTGAATATTAAATATATTCTTACCACTACCAAATCTGGAGTGATTCGCAATTGTTTCATAGATGGCTTGAATGAAAATGAGCGCATTCAGCTTTCCATTCTATTCATCACGAACTTCTAGATGAGAAATAATGCCATCAGAGAAAGGTGCAAGTTTTGTTCCATGGCAATTTGCGTTACTAGTGGTTAGTCATTTCAAACTAAATGGCAGATGAAATTTTTAGTGAAAGTAATGATGGTATTATTTCAAGAAACTACTTGGTAATTCTTTTGGTGATAAGCTTTTGAATTAATACATAGAAAAAGGTACACATATGACCTATCTCAGGAGTCCGACATCCTTAACTTTCTTCTTGTCAGTGATTATCACATCATAATGAGTATAGTATGACATGCTGCTGGAGGCATGTTGTATCATAGGTCAGGAGGACTTTTGTACATCCCTGTTCACTTAGTATATGATTGTGTAATTTGTTGTGTAACATGTTGCATCTACACAGTATACCCTCCAAGATCAATTCCTTACTCTTACTTGCATTACTTATTATCAAAGATGGTTTCTAGTGTTTACCTTACTAGTCGTAGGTACAACTTCCATGCTGTTGCCTATTTAATTGGGCACAGTTTCCCTCTTTGTTCTTTTTCTTTTTTTCCTTTTTTTGGTGAATCCTCTTATGAGAGTAAATTGACAGTAACTTCGAAAGGGAGGCGAGGATGAAATCCAGGATCTTTCTTTCTTTAGCCTTGGAAAAAATGTTCATTCTGCACGCTGTGCTAAAAAGTTCTTGGAGATCATAAGTGCATGAACCTGCAACGCACTTCTGTAATGTTCCCGTTCTGGCTGCATGTGTGTCAATCTATGGACTTTGTTCATATCCTCTTTTCACTACCGGATTTGAATGTAGGATCTGAACTTTTATTCTTTCCATTGACACATCCTGCCAAAATGCGCTAAATTTTTATTTCAATGCTTTTACTAACTCTCACACCACACATAAATTTTATATTGATTCATGTAGCCGAGGCTTTGTTGTTGTTGTTGTTGTTGTTTTACTAACTCTCACACTTGTAATATTTTCATTTTGAAATTGATCTCGGAGAAATATCCTTTGCGTGCAGGCTGTTATTGAAGCCAATCTGTTCTTCCCTCTTATACACCATCTTCAGAATGCTGAGTTTGAGATCAAGAAAGAGGCTGCATGGGCTATATCAAATGCCACCTCAGGAGGAACTCATGAGCAGATTAGGCATGCGTCAACCAAGTTTCCCTTTGCAATGTTTTGAGATATTTCTGCTCTGCCAAATTTTTTTGTTCACAGCTTTCCAGTGTCGTGACTTTTTAAGTATCACAATTACAAAATGTTGCTCATTGAAACGATATTTCCTTTGCAGATTTTTGGCTGAGCAAGGTTGTATTAAGCCACTATGTGACCTATTAGTCTGTCCTGATCCTCGCATTGTGACTGTGTGTCTTGAGGGTCTCGAGAACATTTTAAAGGTGGGCGAAGCAGACAAAGATATGGGACTGAATGGTGGGATCAACTTATATGCACAAGCGATCGATGATTGTGAAGGATTGGACAAGATCGAGAATCTCCAGTCTCATGACAACAATGAGATATATGAAAAGGCAGTGAAGATCTTAGAGAAATACTGGACCGGGGAGGATGAGGAACAAAACCTTCCAAATGGGGTTGAAGGAAATCAGCAGGCTTTTAGCTTTGGAAATAGCCAACCCAATGTTCCTACTGGTGGATTCAAATTTGGTTAGTGTCCTAGATAGAGAGCACAGTACTTTCTTGTTCTTTGGCCTTTTGTTCAACATACCCCATATATCTGTGGTTGCCAAATGGTCAGGGTTTTTGTTCTGGCACATTGGCTGAATTATATGTGAAATATGGTGTTACATTTCTTCTGTTTTCGCTGATACTCCCAACGAAAGTGTTTATTTTATAATGTCATATGAGGATTGAGGATAGATAGGTTCTTGTCATTAGAGAAATTTGATTTCACCTTGTTGGCTTTGATTTGTGGTTGTTTGATAACATTGTGCTTCCGTTACCGCCTAGCTCCAGACCATCTGGTGGGCGGGGGTGGGGTTGGTGTTATAAACCTTAATTTACTTTTCACATAATGATTAATCAGTGGTCATATTTGTTGAAGTCTGATATGGAAGGATTCTGGAATGAGACCAGTGAACTTGCTGAGCAAATGTCATCCGACAGCATTTTATGGTCCCTCGTAATTACCAGTTTTACATGCACAGGATTAAGGAATCATTATCTTTAATCATTTTCTTAACGGGAAAACCTTAGGTGTGATCTTGTTCAAAGTTCAAACCACGTGTTTAACGAAAATTGTTGCACGAATAGTATTTTTCATAATAATATAATGTATAAGGAAATTCTCGAGTCAAGTTATCAAAATCATCTAGATGAGGCATTGTTGAATAACGGATTCGAAGGTATCCAATGGTGCTCATGCCATGGACTTCTATTGACGGTATATAAATTCCACTGGACCAATATATTGGTCATGGTCCTATTTGCGAGCGGAAATATCTGATATGGACCGGGTCCATGTGGTCCAGATTTGGCCACATCCCTGCAGAATGAGGAGAGAGAAGAAAATGCAGTGATGTGGTCAAATCTGACCAATTAGTCCCAATGAGCTCATTTCACGTGTCGGAATGAGCATTTGCGAGCTCTATATCTAAATATAGATATTGTGAGATAAGGACCATTAGGTTCGGCTTACGCTTCACCTTCCCTTCTTAGGATGTGCGATAGTTGCTTGTTGGCCACGGCAATGTTTATAAAGATGGAAAATTGATTAAAAATGCCCCTTTTGACCATCATCTTATTTTTCATAATATTTACAAAGTTCAAATTTTGACGTCCCAAATTATTTGTGTGCCACGCAGACTACCTTTTTTAGGGCGATTTTCTTTAAAAAAAAATAATATAGGGAAATGATTGTTAGTTAAACTCAATGCCCTTTCAATTCAAAAAAGAAGAAGTTAATTGACCCCAATTTTTTTTTTTTTTTTAAGCCCATAAGGGCGTTGTCCTCTAGGGGAAGAGAGCGGAGAGTACCCTAGAAAGGCCGATTAAAGCATGCCCCAGAGGGGAGGGTATTGCCTCACCAGAGGAGGAGGAGGACGCCTCACCAGGAGGAGGAGATTATTGCCCCAATAAAGGGGAGATATGGAAATCGGTCTGTGTTCGAATAGCTTTACCATTTGGGCTACCCTATTCCCATAATTGACCCCAATGAATACATAAAATAATAGCTATTGGACCATAAAGCCTTCCCCCTATTTTTAGGCTTGTCACACTGTTAGGCATAATAACTAGCCGAAATAAGGGATAAGTAGCTGGACTACGGCTACGATGTAGAATACCAAATTATCTTCATCGTGCGTAACACATGGTGGTCGTCGGATAAAAAATCTAACGGTTAAAATTATTTGGGTGAGATAAATAATTTTTTTTTAATTTCCACAATCCTAAATGATCTCAATCGTCAGATTTTTAATTCGACAGACACATTTGTTCTGCGCAGTGCATAACAAATTGGTATTCTACATCGTAGTCGGTTTGCAAAAGCTGGCATTACCTTTGAATTAAAAAAAAAGAAGACAAAAGATGACATTGTATGAAAAAATTTGTATTGGCCATTGAATGTATTTTGATCAACGGTCTAGATAAACCTCTAGGGTAAATTCGGATCGCTGACATGACAAATAAAATTGTGTTAAATTGCAACCCTTAGTCAATGAAAATATAGTAATTGAAACTCTACAGTACCTAAAAGTAATTACAATAAGGTCCAAATGTTAGAAATAACTTTATTTAAAACCAGTTTATTAAGTTTCGAGTTCACAATTTGACCCAAATATAATGAAACTACATTTTAAAATATTACAATCGGACCCCTACATAATATAATCTAGTTCATATGACTAAAATATTTCGACTAAATGTATGAATACAAGAATTTTGACTTAGATAAACATTGCAAAATTTATGTTAGACTTTCATATAACTAGTATTATTTATATTTATATTAATATATAACAAACCATGATAGTGTATTTCCATCCAAAAAAAAAAAAACATGATAGTGTACTAGTATAGTTTAGAACTTTTAGACATTACAAACGTTATGTTGAAGTAGTAGATAACTAATATTATTTCTATATTATTGGTAAATAATGAACCATAAGAGTAGGGATGGCAATTTGACCCGTGACCCGCCGATCCGCCCTGCCCCGATGCCTTTTGGGGCAGCCCCGCCCCGCCCTAGTAGAGAGAGCAGGGCGGATCGAGGGCATGGTATTTTTTCCGTCCCCGCCCGCCCTCGCCCCATTTTGCCCCATTTATATTAAATTATTATAATATTGTTATTATTAAACATAATCATGTTTAATTTTCATTTTAATATACTAATTGTACTTGTTTGAGAATTGATTTGGGATAAAATTAATTATTTTTTAAAAAAATTAAATATTTTTTTAAAAAATTAATTATTTTTATGATAAAATTAATTATTTTTATGATTTTAATTTTTTTGAAAAAATTAATGATTTTTATAATTTAAAAAAAAAAATAATGATTTTTTTTAAAAAAAAATAGAATGGGGCGGGTGGAGTCGGGATCCGCCCGTGCAAGGGCGGGGCGCGGCGTGGGGCGGGACTTTTTGATCCCAGGGGGCGGGGCGAGGGCGGGGCACGAGATCAACAGGGGCGAGGGCGGGCGTGGTATTTCAGATACCCGCCCCGATCTGCCCCATTGCCATTCCTACATAAGAGTATACTAGCAAACGCTATGTTAAAGTAGTAGAAGTTCTTAACTGACGCGAAATTATTAATTTTAATCTTATAAGAGTACTTATAACTATCAAAGGTGTCCTAACCCAGTGGGAGCAGGCGAGGTCGTGGGTTCGATACCCTCCGCCTGCGTGCGACAAGCTTTAATCTCTCTTTCTAGGGCTATCTTCTCGTCTGAGGCAGTTCTCTCTCCCTTATATGAAGCAACCGCCCAATCGGGATTAAAAAAAAGAGTACTTATAACTCTTTCATAGTGGTAATAGTGACAAGTACTTATAGACATTGCCAACGTTATTGATATATAATGAATCATGAGAGTGTACTAGTATATTTTGATTATAATACTAAGTTCGCTTTAAGATATTTTTTTTAATTAAAATATGACTTGTATATTTGACTTTATACTTGTATATCACCGATTCTATTTAAGAGAGTAATATTGATATTTTAATTATAAAATGTATTAACTTTTTCTTCATTAATTTTTGCAAAGTGTAATAAAAATTTTATATTTATGATTTGAGGTAGTACTTTTTAATTATTACTCAAAATATAACTAAAAAAACAATAAATGCATCGCAACAGACATGTAATTCGTGTTCAAATCTACACAAAGTTAACATTTTGATTAGGACGGCGAGGTTGACCAAGTGTTGAAGATCCGCTGGAATTGGACCGGAAATGGAGTTGGAAGAAAGGTCAAGGGCTTGAAGATTTGTGCAATTAGAGAGATAAGGGGAGATTGAGCCTTTAAGAGAGAGAAAGTTTATATATCCTGCCATTGTTACAGGTGGCTCCTTGGAGATATTTAAGCCTTGACAAGGATTTGAAAAAGTGGGTTTAGTCCAATTTTGCAAGTTCTTCAATGGTTCTTGCAAAGATTCACTCAGGCGGGTTAAACCAATTTCTTCAATGGTGTGTATCGAATGGGGGGAACAGAGATTTTGCGGAACTGGAATTCGCCTGAAGCGATTTCGTGTACTTTTAATGGTTGGAAATTTGGTTTTGGTGGTATGGAAATTTGATTTATGGATTTAGGGTTGTCCACTTCCATGGCTGCAGCGGTGTGCGGCTCTGGGTGGTACCGGCGGCGATACCCTTGAGGACCTTTGCGGAAATAGAGAGAGGAAAGGGAGAAAAAAAAACTATTAAACCAATGCCAATTGCTGCTCCAAAAAGAAAATAAAAATAGTGAAGAATTAGTAAGGGCAAAATTGGTAATGAAAAATGAAATTTGGAGATTTTTGAGGGATTTTAGCTAATATATTGGTTAAGTTTTAACTATGTAGCACTTCCCAATAATATATATTCACCGTAATATTACTGACTATTTCACACACAAAACTAAGATAATAAGGTATTAGTAGTGTCTATTATAGTTATGTAATCATCGATTAAGATGTGAATATATAGTTGAGAAGTGATATATAACTGTACGGAGGTAGCTGGTATTGGCAGCCTTGCGGATGATAATGCAATAATGGTGGCTTTATTAGGGTAGAAGTGAGTTTGTTTCTTCCTCTCTCTCTGTCTCTCTCATGGTGGAAGAAGTTGCAATACTTTTGGATTGTGTTTCTCAAGGGTAGTTTGGGTTTAACACTTTTAACTTTGAGAGACGTCGGTTAGTTTTTTAATAGTAGAAGTATATTTGTTAAAGATTTATTGGGTCAAAGGAGAATAATATAGTTTGTTTAAATGAGAGGGATGAATTAGTATTTTAGCCAAACCTCAAGCTAGGCGAAAAATAATTAACCCTATTTTATAAATAAACTACCCTTAGCTAGTCTTTTCGAAGGGTAAAAAATACATTAATGACTAATTCATTTAATTTTAAACTAACATGATCATTTTAAAAATCGAAAATACGTAAAAGACTAATTTAACCTGTCATTGTTTTATGAATTTAAGAAATAATTTTATATTGAGTTTAAGTTATTATCTTACCAGAATAAAACTACCTTGCATGCCAATAATAAGAACATAGATATCAACCCTCCAATGTGGGGGTGGCTTCTTGCGGTGGGCTAAGATAAGGCCTCCCACCAATTGAACCATTAGGTCATCTTGATTTACATCCTCCACAATGCCTGTCGGATTGGGTGGAGGGAGCTGTCACGGGTCGTCTCTTGAGGTTCTTAGACGCACCGTGATGCCGAGTGACCTTGGTTCCTAGCCCCAAGTCACTCCCGGCCTTCGAAATAATCGAAAAGGGACAAACGCTCACAATGGCAAAATCGTAAATAAACACAAAATAAATGGCACGGGACAAATTTCACTAAAATCACTTCATTGCATTGAATACAAATTTACAAAGTTTGAATGTACAATACGACAAGGGGGAGGAGTCGTTTTACAATTGCTTGTTTGCTTGCTTGCTTGCTTGTGTGTAGATTTTTGTTCCCCCCTATAGGTGCTAAATAAACATTTTCCCTTGTGACAGGAGTGTAGCACTTTTTTCCGAGGAGGTGGGAAATCTATCTACCTATGCTACACGTGCTAATTACAATCTACTTCGTGCATTCTCTTCTAAATGTCATATAAGGATGACCTGCAAAATTTGGGCCCATTCGGACTTCATTCGGATGCAAAACGGCACGTGCAAAGCGGTTGGTTGTTGGGGCGCATGAACAGTGTTTCTGCACGCAGTGTGGCTGCCTGGCCGGCTGGGGAGCGGCTGCATGATCTGTGCGGCAGATTGGGGCGCATGAATAGTGTTCATGCGCCATGTTGGGGCACTGCTGCACGCTGCTGCTGGCCAGCTGGTTGGGGCGCTGGCCTGGGCGTTGCTGCGCGGCTGGCCTGGGCGCTGTGGCACACTGCTGGGCGGCTGGCAGGGGCACGCTGCTGAGGCGGTTGGGGCGTGGCTGCCATGCAACGTGCACGTTGTTGGGGCGCACCGAGGTTACCCGACGTCGTGCACCACATGGTAACTTCACGCAACAACTTAGGGTGCCGAGCATCGTCACGGTCGCTGAGAGATGCTATATTCGTGCGACCCGTGACATCCTCCTCCACTTGATTTGGCGACGTCCTCGTCGCCGTAACTGCCTTGTAGTCCTCTATCAGCGGTTTAAAGGCTCTCATATCTGATTCTCTTTCCCAAGTGTCTTCTTCGGTGCCCCGACCTTGCCAATGCACCAAGAATTCCATATACTGCCTCTTACCCCTCCTGGTTGTCCGAGCATCAAGGATTGCTTCGGCTACTTTCTTGCTCAATGTTGTTGAGGAGGGCGGATACCGTAGGGTCGTGTCAACCTGTTCTTGTAGATTCTCATGATATGGTTTCAAAAGACTTACATGAAAGACTGGGTGGATTTTCATGTCTGGCGGAAGTTCCACTTTGTAAGCAACTCCCCCAATCCTTTTCAATATAAGTACGGGTCCAATGTATTTGGGCATCAGTCTCGTATCCAACCCTTTATTTCTTTGAGGCTCTCTTTTCAGATGCCTTTTTACCATTACTTGATCTCCGACCTGAAACACCACAAATCGCCGCTTTTGATTGGCATACTTTTTCATCCTCCTCGCTGTCTTTTCAAGACACATCTTCGTAAGTTCCACATTCTTCTTCCAATCTCCGGAGAAGTCTTGCGCCCACGAAGACTTGGCTCCGACTGGCGTGTCTGTAATGTGAGGAAGCAGAGGTTGTTGGCCAGATACAATCTCAAAATGGCTCTTGCTAGTAGCCGAACTCTTTTGTGCATTGAAGCAGAGCTGCGCCACATCCAGAAGTTCGACCCAATTTCTTTGATTAATCCACACGAAGTGCCGCAAATATTCTTCTAGCATCCCATTATATCTTTCAGTCTGCCCATCTGACTCTGGGTGGAATGCCGAACTCATGTACAGTTTAGTGCCAAGCCGCAAAAAGAGTTCAGTCCAAAATTTTCCTGTGAATCTCCCATCCCGATCACCGATGATCTCTCGGGGGCACTCCCACAACTTCACCACATTCGGAAGAATAACTTAGCCGTCTCTCTGGCCGTCACATATTTCGGTGCGAGGAATGAATGTGGCATACTTAGAGAAACGATCAATCACAACTAGAATGGTGGCATTGTCTTCTATCTTGGCGATCCGGTGATGAAGTCCAACGATACACTTTCCCGAGGTTTAGTTGAGTACGGATAGAGGCTCGAGCGATCCCTCCTTTCTTTTTGCCTATCGACCTTGTCCTTCTGACACGTATAGCAAGTCTTCACAAAATCTGAAATCTCATCCCGCATCTGGGGCCAATAGTATGCCCTTTCCACCAAGGCCATCGTGCGGTCTTCTCCTTGGTGTCCAACCCACAGTGTACTGTGGCATTCCTCAATAATTCTTCTTCTCAAGTGTCCACCCTTTGGAACATAGAGACGATGACCCCGGGTCTTTCTTTCTTTAATCATCGACATAAGCTGTTGTCCAGTGGGGTCATCTGGCAAAAACCCACGTGTCGCCTCTTTTATGCCCATGGAGAATTCGCTACTAGCCAAGCTGAGAGTTGACTTGATGGAGCTAGTTCACCCCTTCGACTTAGAGCATCAGCGACCACATTTGTTGCACCCGTTCTGTATTCTAGCGTGAAGTCGAATTCCGCTAGAAGTTCTTGCCAACGGGCTTGTCGTCCCGTTAGTCTCGGCTGAGTCATGAAGTCGCTCACAGCAGTGTTGTCCTTCTTCACAAGGAAAACAGCTCCCAATAGGTAATGTCTCCATATCCTTAAGCAGTGGACTACGGCAATGAGCTCTTTCTCGTGCGCGTGTACTTTCTTTTCGCTTCGCTCGACTTTCTACTCTCAAAAGCTACTGGGTGGCCTTCTTGTATAAGCACCCCTCCGAGGGCAAAGTCCGAAGCATCAGTATGCACCTCAAATGGCTTAGTCATGTCTGGTAGGCCTAGCACCGGATCAGTGGACATTTGTTTCTTCAGGTTCTCAAAGGCCAATTGACATTTCACGTCCCAATTCCACTCCATCTTCTTCTTGAGAAGCTCGGTCAAGTGTAAGGCTATCTTGGAATAGTCCTTCACAAATCGCCGATAGTAATTGGCCAGCCCAAGGAATGATCTCAATTCGTGCAGATTCTTCGGGGGATGCCACTCCTCAATTGCCTGTATCTTCTTCTCATCCATACGAATGCATCCTGGTTCAATGATGTGACTAAGGAATGCAATTCTCTGTTGGGCAAAAGCACACTTGGACAACTTAGCATACAACTGGTTTTCTCTGAGTCGAGCGAGCACCATCTCCAGGTGTGCTACATGCTCCTCCAAGCTGTTGCTATAGATTACAATGTCATCCAAGTATACGACCACAAACTGGTCCAAAAAGTCACTCAAAACTTGATTCATCAAGGTGCAAAAAGTTGCAGGAGCATTGGTTAGCCCAAAGGGCATTACCAGAAATTCAAATGCCCCATATCTCGTCACACAAGTGGTCTTCATTTTGTCTCCCTCCTTCACGCGTACTTGCCAGTAGCCCGAACGAAGATCAATTTTGGAGTAATACTTCGCCCGACTCAGTTGATCAAAGCAATCAGCCGGCAGAGGTATAAGATACTTGTTCTTGATCGTGATCTTGTTGAGTGCCCGATAGTCCACGCACATGCGAAGAGAACCATCGGGGTTTCTTTTGGAATATTACTCGGGGCACCATAAGGAGACCTTGCGAGAACGATGATACTGAGCCTCCAAAGCATTTCCGTTAATTGTTTTCGAAGCTCCGCAAGTTCGGGTTGAGACATACGATAAGGGGGCCCGAGCAGGGAGGTTTCGTGCACGGAGCGGCTCAATTTCATGATCGATGTCTCTCTTTGGCGGCGGTTTTCGAGGGAGTTCTTCCCGGCATGACATCTTCGTGACTTGTGTAACAACTGCTTCACCACCGGTGGTATTGACCCTGATGTCTCCTCCACCTCTTCCCAATTTAGGTGAGCCAGGAATGTTGGCTCTCCCTTCTTAAGACCCTTCCCCAGTTGGAATGCAGACAGCTTGGGGTTGGCCGATTTCCCAACAATAAAGGGCACAACATTCCCGTCAACAATGATCGAATCAGCATAAGGGAGCACTTGCGTCTTATTCTCCCTCATAAATTGGAGACCCAATATGAGTTTGAAGTCATCCATCCTGGCCGTGGTGAGGTCCATGCTCCCCTCAAAAGGCCCCACACTTATCTTAACTGTCTTCGCCACTCCAGCAACCGTTTGAGGCGGTGAGTTTATGGCCTTCACCGTTCGGTTACTTTCTTCTAAAGTTAGACCCAATCTCTCCACTTCTGAGATGTCTATATAGTTGTGAGTAGCGCCGGAATCCACCATAGCTCGAATAGGTATCCCGTTGATGTGCACATCCACGTACATCAATCCTGGGTCGCTTTTAGATCGAGTGCCTAGAGCTTCATGACCGCCTTGGGCCGTTCGCACATTAGCTAATGCTCCAGCAGCACCTCTTTCCTCACGATACGCTTCCTCGCGTTGCATTTGATGTGTATCTGGTCCCCTTTGAATTCCATTCGCTGCCAGAGGTCCACCCTTGTATGTTGGACAACTTCTCAATGGGTGAGGCCCTGAACAGTTGTAACATGACCCAGCAAATGGTCTCGGTGTGAAATTCCTTTGCGGGGCATCACCTCTATTTGTTCCCATGAAAGAGGGAGAGGGTCTATCTCCTCCACTTCTTGGAAAGTTCTGCCTGAAAGGCTTGTAGTTTCCCGTCTTGGCCGGGAAGGGAGTCACCTTCTCCTTGTCCTTCCTCACATCTTGTTGAAAGTCCACTAGACCCTCACCAATAGTTATAGCATCGGCCAGGTTCTGCACACGCTGGCGAGTGAGCTCGTTCCTTGCCCACGGTTTAAGACCTTCCATGAAAACAAAGAGCTTGTCCGCCTCGGACATGTCAGTAATCTGGAGTAAGCATGCTGAGAAGCTCTTGACGTACTCTCAAATAGTCCCACCCTGCTTCAGTTCTCTAAGCTTTCGTCTAGCTTCATAGATCACGTTCTGGGGAAAGAACTGCTTCTTAAGAGCTTCTTTCATTAGTTCCCAAGTGTTTATAGTTATCCGCCCGGCTTCCATCTCGGACGATTGGACTCTCCACCATAATTTCGCATCGTCCTCCAAGTACGTAGCAGCCGTATCCACCTTCAGGCTCTCATCGGTGATACCTACCGTCTTGAAGTATTGCGTGATGTCGAAGAAGAAATTATCTACTTCTTTGAATGCCTTGGGTTCTCTCACCTTTAGTTTCGGTGCATGATTAGGGGCAGCTTGTTGAGCATTCCGTTCTCCAGCGGCTCGACCAATGGCTAAGGAAAACGTCCTTAGCTCTGCCTTCACCTCTTCCAAAGCAGCCTGCAGATCAGTCACTGCTTTGGTGTTGTTGGTCAACGATGAGCGCATTTCCTCGGTAGCTACCTCGTTGCTCACCAACTTAGCATCGTGTGCTTGGGTAACATGGAATAACTCTCTTGTAGCGTTACCCATTTCCTCTAGTTCCCCACTTTGCACACCGATATCGTTTTCCATAAGAGTCGTCTTCCTCTTCATGGATTCAGCATCCTCCTCGCTTTCACCATAGCAGAAGGTATGCACTTTGCTTACCATGACCTCTAGAGCATCTAGTCGGGCCTTGGTAGCATCATCCGTAGCCAACACGCTTCTCGTTTTCGAAGCCATCGCTTTTCTTAGTTCCGAGTTCTAGCAAACTTGGCTCTGATACCAAGTGTCACGGGTCGTCTCTTGAGGTTCTTAGACGCACCGTGATGCCGAGTGACCTTGGTTCCTAGCCCCAAGTCACTCCCGGCCTTCGAAATAATCGAAAAGGGACAAACGCTTCACAATGGCAAAATCGTAAATAAACACAAAATAAATGGCACGGGAAAAATTTCACTAAAATCACTTCATTGCATTGAATACAAATTTACAGAGTTTGAATGTACAATACGACGAGGGGGAGGAGTCGTTTTACAATTGCTTGTTTGCTTGCTTGTGTGTAGATTTTTGTTCCCTCTATAGGTGCTAAATAAACATTTGCCCTTGTGACAGAAGTGTAGCACTTTTTTCCGAGGAGGTGGGAAATCTATCTACCTATGCTACACATGTGCTAATTACAATCTACTTCGTGCATTCTCTTCTAAATGTCATATAAGGATGACCTGCAAAATTTGGGCCCATTCGGACTTCATTCGGATGCAAAATGGCACGTGCCAAGTCGGTTGGTTGTTGGGGCGCATGAACAGGTGTTTACGCTGCAGCAGTGTGGCCACTGGCCTGGCTGAGGCGCAGGGCCGCATGATCTGTGCGGCAGATTGGGGCGCATGAATAGTGTTCCTGCGCCATGTTGGGGCACTGCTGCTGGCATGGGCGGCTGGTTGGGGCGCTGGCCTGGGCTCTGTTGTGCGGCTGGCCTGGGCGCTGTGGCACACTGCTGGGCGGCTGGCAGGGGCACGCTGCTGAGGCACGCTTGCCGCACGCTGGTCGAGGGCGTGGGTCGCCATGCGACGTGCACGTTGTTGGGGCGCACCGAGGTACCCGACGTCGTGCACCACATGGTAACTTCACGCAACAACTTAGGGTGCCGAGCATCATCACGGTCGCTGAGAGATGCTATATTCGTGCGACCCGTGACAGAGCCCTGGGGGCGTGAGTATCGCCTTTTTGTGTACAATAAGAACATAGATATTGGCATTTATATCTCAAGTAAAGTAGGAATGAAAGGGAAAAGTTATGATTCTTAGTGCATCTAAAATTGAAGCGCTCTTTCCTCTCTCTCTTTTTTCTTTCTATTTCTTTCTTTTGAAGTTTCTTCATTTCTTAACTTTTATGGCTAGATCCAACCATTTTGGTTAGATCTAGCCATATTTCTTCCACTTTTGATGTCTTCATCCCCTTATTTTGCCGTAAATCGTGGTGAAATTTTTTTAAGGTATTCTGATTCAAGATTCAAGACTCAGATGTAAGATCTACTTCAGATCCTTCCAGATATGGAGTTTTCCTCTAAATCCAGAGTTATTCTGGGGCCCTTCCTCAATTTTCTTCATCGTTCTGAGATAATCTATGGGACGATTGATACGCCCATGGTCTCGTAGATTGTTGATTTTTAAGAAAGGTGTTGGAACTGAGTTTGCTACTGCTATTCAAGGATTTTTGAGAAGATGTTGTGAATAATTTTATTAATGTATTTATTTTTTCTACTGTTTGTAGTGTTTACCTAGTCCGGGGTGTAAACTTTTATCTATTATCATAGTGGTCTCCATCATTGTATAACTTTTATTTTCTTTTTATCTTTTGATTGTAATTACTTCAGTTATTTTATGATTAATGAATAATTTCTTATTTATCAAAAAAAATTGAAGCGCTCTTTGGAAAATACTCCTGTCAAACCCTGCATTCCACACTCCTTTTTTTTTTCTTCTGCGAATTGTAATTTAAGTGAAATTGCTAACTAGTCAAATCACAAACAAAATAGGAGTTCTCATCAAGAAAATTTAAGAAAATTTTGTGTCCTTAGTATAACATTTTTAATTTGTAATTTGTGACAATAAATCAAGTGTTTTTAATATTAATAAAAAGATACCTCACATTAGAGTGCTGAATGTTTTTATTGGTTGAGATCGAGAGTGTCCATCGTCAATAACAATAACTAATATTCTCGCCACGAGAGCTCTTTTAAAAGATAAATGATTAATTATTAAATGCGCTCCATTTTCATGTGTAGGAATGAAACTCTTAACATCTCTTAAAAGACAAGGCGGGCTACGCCACACCTCATGGTTGGAGTATTGAATGTTGATAAAGGTGGAAGCTCTCTATTCAACTGAGAATAAAGTGGAATATTCCATATCCAAAAGTGAAAAGTTCTAGTGATTACTACTTGTCAAAAATCCCAGATGTCCCACCTAATACTTTTTAGTCGGCACTAATTTTCTCATCCTCCTAACTTTTCATAACCCTAAAAAATAAATTATCCTTCAAATCCTTCCAAATCACAAGTTTTTTATATTTTTTTAGGATGATTTTAATATAAATCAAGTTAATTAGACAATGTGATTTATAACTGGTCATAGCACTAACAAATTATGAGAGATATAATTATGTGATAGTTTGGTTAATTCTGAACAACAAAGTTTATGTCAAAAAAATCTTTTTTTTTAACTCTTTCACCCTCGACTCATTTTTCAATACAATAATAATTGTTGAATAAAAAAATTTAGATCAAATAGAATAAAATGAAAATGATTATTAAAATTTAATATGATATTATACCTTATTGATCTCAAATTTTTAATTCAATAATCATTACCCCTTTTCAGTAAACCTGCCCAACTACCAAAACTATAAAAGCGGAAAAAAGACCAACAAAATAAACCGTCCTCACCTTACCTTCCTGCTCTGACTTACGTGGCAGCTCACCATCTTCTTCCTCTACTACCGCTGATACGTGGTGCATCTGCGGACCCATTTAGCAATTAAACTGAACCCCACACGCTTTCTTTTTCTTTCCTAAATTGAGTGGGCCCCGCCTCAAGCCTTGGGTCATGCAACGATTTACTTGTAACTGACACCTATTCGAACGACACGTGTTGAAAATGATTACGTGGGTACGTTGAATATTAATTTCCTTGGGCAAGGGTGAGAGTGTATGGGCCCCGTAGGCCTAGCCAATGGGATTATAGCAACATGGATTGCTTACAAGGGGTTAATATTTTAGGAAAATGATTTACTCTTAAAATTTTGGAGATAGAAACCCTAAATTCCCAAATTAAGGGTGTTAAATGACTAATATTATTCCCCTGCTGGTATAAGGGATTTACCCAACTATAAAGGCAAAAAGCTATTTTAGTCAATCTTTTAGCTAATAATTCTAATAGCCTAGCAAGATCCAATATTTTATTATCTCTTTTCTGCCTTTTTTTCCCCACTGTTCCCCTTTTTTAAGGTTTCAGGAATCAGGAAGCTTCATAGGAGAAATGGGTTTGCTAGAAAGGGTTTACAATCAAAGCTAAATGATCATAGGTTGTAGTCACCAGTTTTGTAGGAAATATTTCATGCTTATTAATAAACAGAAAAGTGGAGAAAATTGCTATATATATAAATGGTTTATACATTTCTTTTACTATAAACTTTTAAGTTTTAATTAAGTGTTTCTTTTGCATAAACTATTTTTATGCTGCTAACTTTATCAAATTAGTGATCAAACATTAGTTTTCGATAAATATTGATCACATATTTTGCGCGTGAGGATGGTTATAAGCGAACGAATACCTTAAAATCCTTTTGCAGGTGCAAAGCGCGAGAATTAAGTAAAGTGTGTGACCTAATTTAACAAACAACAATTCAAAGATAATTTATGGATGAAAACCATGGATTGCTTACTGGGGTTTGATAATTTATTCTCTCTTTTTTGCCCTTTTCCCCCCACTGTTTTCCCTTTTTTTAAGGTTTCAGGAAGCTTCATACGCAGGACGATTCTAGTGGGTAGAGGTGATAGTCGCTTCCGAAATTTTTAAACATATTACTAGATATACTAAATTTTATATATAGTTCAAAATATTTGATCAAGTTCGCCCTAATTTTTTTTTTTCCAATTTTTATATGTAGTTCGGCATATTGTTGAAGTTTTTCCCCTCCAACAGATAATTCCTGGCTTCGTCGTTGTTCATAGGAGAAAGGGTTTTTGCTACAATGGGTTTACAATCGAAGCTCCATGATGGGCAAGATCCAGAGGTTGTAGTCACCAATTTTGTAGCTTATAGGAAAATTTTATGCTTAAAAATGAAAAGTACAGAAAATTGCTATATATATACAAAAAATATATGCTTTTTTTCTTTCTATAAACATATGATTAAGCGTTTTTTTAGAACTAAATTATTTTTTGCTGCTATCTTTCTCTAATTAGTGATTTTTGGTGAATATTAATCAAACATCACATGGGAACGGACAAATATATAGATTTACCCATAAACTCTTCTGCATTTGCCAAGTGTGTGGCCTAATTTGTTAAATACAATAACTCAAGGCAATTATGCATGAAAAACACTTAATAAAAATCTACGGATAGAATGAAAAAAATATAAATTATTTATGCATATTCTCAAGAAAAGTATAAAGTGTAGATATTTGTAAGGTAGGGTTATTGATATAAAAAAAATATGAGATCGTTTATCAACAAATTAAGAGGAAAAACATGAGATTGCTGATTTTAGATCCCTATAAGAACGTCTCACTTGTTTTTTTTCCCTTTATTTAGACAAGAAGTTTATAATATCAGGGACGAAACCAGAAATTTGGTGTTGGGGGAGTGAAACTGCAACAGTATGTAGAAACTACAGATCTCGAGTGATAAAAATGGCAAAAAAAATTCTTGGGGGCAATAAAAAAGGCAAAAAAAAATTCTTGGTGGCGAAACTGATAAAAATTTTCCAAATTACATATAAAATTTCGATAAATAGTAGTATTTTTAAAATTTTTCTAAATTTTTGATTTGTTAATTTTAATTTTCTTTTCGTGATTACATGATTTTGAATGCTAATTTGTTATACTTAAGTAGAAAGTTTAAAAAGAAAGATATTTTATCCATTCTAAATTAAAGATTATTTGATTTTTATAAAAGGTTAATATTCAAATTTGAGTTGTGATTTTCAGTATTTAAAACTTATTTTTTTAGGCAAAAAACGTAATTAGAGTAATTCTCTCACTTCACTCTTTTCTTGTTTATGTTAGAAAACTCCAATATCCAAATAAACTTAAAAAATTTAACTCAAACTTTTCCCCCAAAAACAAACTAGTCATGAGTCTCTTTATTTATAAAAGAAAAGAGCGATGAGTGCAAAAGGCTATAAAAAATGGAAAAAAAGAAAAAGAATAAGACCCTTTAAAGTTGAAGGCCAATCAAAGAGGATCACAATACCAACACAGTTGGGCTACAGGTTAGAAGTGAGCTGACATCGTCCCTACAGCGTCGAGTGTTCATTCCCCCGCCGACGTGAGAGTCGTGCTGGTGCGCGATCTGTAAGCATTCTCATGAGCTGACCCCATAGTCCCCTGGGACTGCCCTCGACCCACTGTGGCGACCTGGGATCAACCCACCCGAACTTTTTTTCACCAAAAAAAAAGAGGATCACAATGTCAACATTTGCATCAGAAGGTTACGAGTTCGATTTATACTCGTGAAAAATTAAGTATATTTTATGATTCATAATTTATCTATTTAAAAAATTCTCATAAAATTAATCACTGCTACGACAATAATCACTTTCGACAAAAAGAAAAAGAAAAAAGTGAACATCTTAGATTAGAATATACGTAAACGTCAAAGTTTCCTTTTGGTCGGTTAAAAGAGTTAAAGAGGGTAATTATGTAATCTTGGATAATAAGAAGATAATAGTCTCTACTTAAAACCATATTTAATACCTACTGGTCTAATGGTCTTTTCATTCCACCGACTATTTCCAGAATTTTCTATCAATGTAGGATCACCGTCCGATCTAACACCTCACCAAATGAACAGTCCTGATATCCTCCAACCGTCATTATCAAGAGTTCTCCACCTAAAATTTGACCGACTAAACGCCCTCGTTTTCTCCACAAAAACTACATAACGTCGTCGTTCCAGCACTAATCCAATAAACAGTGGCCACTTGCTAGATTTCTCCTCATAACTACCAGCTTAACTCCCGACCAACCGCCTATATAAACCACCCTTGCCCCAAAACCTCAAACTCATCACACACTCAAAAAACTTCCTAGCTTTTTGCAACAAAAAAATTTCTTCAAGACAAGAATCTTTTTAACAACCCTTTAATCTTTTTGTTCTTAAAAACTCAAATTCTCAAAAGCCCTTTCGAATCTTGATTTCATTTCCTTCAAAAAATAAAACCCAAGAAAAATGACACCTGAAATGGTTAGAGGTACTACAACTGGTCTTGTTAAGGCAGCTAGTTTGCCTAACCGTGCCTACGTTACATTTTTGGCCGGAAACGGTGACTATGTGAAAGGTGTGGTTGGTTTGGCAAAGGGTTTAAGGAAAGTTAAAACTGCTTATCCACTTGTTGTGGCAGTTTTGCCTGACGTGCCCGAGGAACACCGTCGTATATTGGTTAACCAAGGCTGTATAGTTCGTGAGATTGAGCCGGTTTATCCACCGGAAAACCAGACTCAATTTGCCATGGCTTACTATGTCATTAACTACTCTAAGCTTCGTATTTGGGAGGTAAGCCTTTCTACGTCAAACTTTGTTTGTGTTCTTTTTTTATAATTAATACTGACTCGTAATTTAGAAAATCAATAAATACGTTTACCTCAATTTTTGCACATGCACTAAGAATTTCATTGTTTTTTTTATGCAGTTTGTAGAATACAGCAAGATGATTTACTTAGATGGTGATATACAAGTGTATGAGAACATAGATCATCTCTTTGACTTGGCTGATGACCATTTGTATGCTGTGATGGATTGCTTTTGTGAGAAGACTTGGAGTCACACTCCACAATATCAAATTGGTTACTGCCAACAGTGTCCTAATAAGGTCCAGTGGCCTCAAGAATTGGGCCCTAAGCCCCCACTTTACTTCAATGCTGGCATGCTTGTTTTTGAGCCCAGCCTCCCCACTTATGATGATCTCTTGAGTACCCTCAAGATTACCCCTCCTACCCCTTTTGCTGAGCAGGTAAAAAAAAATACCAACAAATTAACGGCAAAAAATTATCGTCATCGTGTCTCCTCATTCATTTACTTAACCAAACCAATCACAATTCACTATGTACATATAGCAAATTATGATTGGTTGGGTATAGGAATATGGACATACACGAGGACAGACGATTCTTACCCCAAATTAATCACTACTTTTTTTTTAATCAAATTAAATAAAATTTGGCAATGATTTCTAATGGGGTTTTATTTATTTAAATTTTGCAGGATTTCTTGAATATGTTCTTTAGGGACATTTACAAGCCAATTCCAAATATTTACAACTTGGTATTGGCTAATTTATGGCGTCATCCGGAGAATGTTGAGCTTGAAAAGGTTAAAGTTGTCCATTACTGTGCTGCGGGATCGAAGCCGTGGAGGTACACTGGGGATGAGCAGAACATGGACAGGGAAGATATTAAGATGCTGGTGAAGAAATGGTGGGACATTTATGATGATGAGACATTGGATTACCAGAGGTCCATTAGTGCGGCCGAAGCCGGTGGGTTAAAGGCGGCAGAGGCCCGTGTTGTTAAGTACATCTCCGCCCCATCTGCCGCTTGATTTATCCGGCATAAGGGATTATCATTTGATCATTTATACTTGTACTATATAGTTTTGATTTGTATAGGTATTATGAGAAGAAATTTTTTTAAAAAAAAAAAATTGGAGTTTTTTTTCTTTTCTTAGTGTGATCATCATAGATTAGGAGAACAAGTTATTTGAAGTTCTCCTTTGATGATGTTAAGGATGTAGGAGAACGAGTTTGTTCAAAGTTCTCTCTACCTAAGACTATCAGGCATGCTTGATATTGTGAATACTTTACAATATATAAAAGTAATGTTTTCTGTGATTAGAATGTTATATCATTTTTGTATGTGTCATGCCCCGGACCCGGGTCTATAAGTTCGGATCCGAAAACCCGACATAACCGTATTCTCAAATCAAAATCCAAGAATACCAGGTCCTTACATTCAGAGAATCTATTTTCATAAAGTGATAATCACCCATTTAATTCAACTATCAAAATTCATCAATAAATTTTAATACATTAAAGTAGAGAAAAATACTCTTAATGGAATATCCTAAAGTTTTATTCCGTAAGTAATCCCGAAGTTGCTTCTACACTCAGTCCCCGTGTCGTACGGTCTATCGTTCCCTTATGACTCATCATCTGTAAAAACAACAACGCAAGGAGTGAGCTACAACTCAGTAAGTGTAGAAACGCCTCCCGGGAAAATCCGGTTACATATATATAGTTTTCAGAAAATGGACAGATATATTTTAAACATAATCCTTTCTAAGAAAAACACTTTCAGAAACTTTCAGAAGTTCAGACATATACATTATATATTAGCAGTTGCAGAACAGAACAGACTATACAGAGTGATACTTTGACCGGGGATCATAGGTTTACCGAAACAGAAACAGAAACTGATATATCAGCCCTAGACTTATACCCTCTAGGGAATGGGTCAGTACAGAGTCCT
Source organism: Vinca minor (assembly GCA_026122235.1). Taxonomy (NCBI): domain Eukaryota; kingdom Viridiplantae; phylum Streptophyta; class Magnoliopsida; order Gentianales; family Apocynaceae; genus Vinca; species Vinca minor. The sequence continues at coordinate 994,736 of JAOCZM010000100.1, read as the reverse complement.
AGCTTCTACCCCTAGGTGGGTCAGTACAGACAGTATTCCAAGTCACCCGCAAAGTATCAAACAGTAACAGGGCTTTAAGAATATTGTGATTAATAAACTAGCTTCAACATTTTTACTTCTTTTTCCGAAAACAAATAAAAAATCTATTATAGTAAAATGATTTTAGGGGCTGAAAAATGCAAATAGAACGTGTCAAATAATTTGTTACCGATACACTACTCAAATTTGCAGAGATGAGACATTCACAAAAACAGTGAAAACGGACGTATATTATAAGTAGTACTTCCATCAAGAGGTTCGAAGATAATTACGAACAATACCAATGAAGTCGTCGAAGGTTTTGATAAAAACGTAATCTGGTGTATAATTACTTAGACCATGTTCAATATTAGTTTCTCTTCAAGAATTATACTGGTACAAGTGAGTAGATGCAAACACCTGGGATCAATTGTTAATAAATCTAGTAGGAAAAATAATGGTTAAGTCAAAGTCAAAGTCAAGAACGACAATGACTGGCAATTGAACAAGGCACGAATTCGGATGCAACCAATATTCAATGGCCATAATTTACCATCACGATCAAAGGCTCAAAGATTTATACAACAAAGGATAGAAGGGGAGTATGTAAACTTAATCAAATATTTTCAAATGGAAATCTCAATATTAGAAGAAAGGTGTGTTGGACTTCTTCTATTACATAAGGATTAGAAGACAACGCAATCAACAGTATTCGGTTCTCTAATAATGCACCTTTCTGAATATCGCGTATCATCAGAAAATAGGTCGAACTTTTCCCAAATTTCAGTATAAAAATATAGACTTTTTAAAAAAAACAAGAGGGAATCTATACTTACTTTTGATTCGTTTTTAAACTGTCGGAGGCAAAATTCTTCATTAATAAAACCTAACAAAAACGCAGAGACTAATTATCAATACTCTTATAATCCTACTAATCGTACTAACGATACGGTGAAAGATCTTACCTTCGATCGATGGAACGGTACCGGAGTTGTCTCATGTTCTGTCTCCGTAAGAGTGTCTGCAGCCGTAGAGAAAGAAAAGATCGTCGATTATAATGTTAGGTCTAGACTAAAAGATATTATATAGGAAATAAATTTGCAAGATTAGTCCCCCAACTAGTAACTAATATCATCTTATCCAAATGTTAAAGAATTTATACACTATAGTCCCAAAAGTCATCAACTTAATTAATTTAGTCCCTAAAGAAGGTCCGGGTTTCACAGTATTTGTGTTTATAGAGATCTTGGAAGGGATGGAAAATTGCATTTGTACTCGTGACTTGGTGAATCTAAAGAACCAATCAATATTTCAGGTCTTATTATGCATGACCTCGACTCTCAATTTTGACATGCTTTTCGATCAAGTGTTAAATTACTATTTACGACTTCGGCCGAGAAAGTATGAGCTTATTGGTTGGTAGGATAATAGTAGGTCAATTTGATCTGTTGGCTTTATTCTTGTGCATAAAAAGGCATTACCCACTCTCCAGTCCTATTCCCAGGAATTGTATGGATGAAACTTACTTTGGGTGGCGCCTAAAAGTTTCTATCAATAAATACTCATCCTAATATAAGAATGTAGGAAAATACTTTACTACTAGAATTTTGGTGATAGAAATCCTAAACCCACAAATTGAGGGTGTTAAATGACTATCTTACCCCCTGCTGGTATAAGGGATTCACCCAATTATAAGGGCAAAAAGGTCCAAAGACACTATTTTAATCAAATTTTTAGCCAATAATTCTAGTAGCCTAGCAAGGTCCAAGAATGTATTGCATCAAGTTGTAATAACTCTTAAAACTAATTACTCCCTCTGTTCCAAATTAAATATTGACATTTTTTTTTATTTGTCCCACATTAACTGTCCATTTTCTAAAGTATTTATTAATGACAATTTTACCCTTCTTCCAACTCCTCATCGAATACTCTAGTTAATTCAAATTATCATTTTTCAACACATATTTAAGCGGTGTTTGAATGTTGTATGAGATGGAGAGAGAAAGTCTTTAAGTTTTAAATGAGATCAATCAAATTAATGAGAGGTATCTTAGACTTTTGCTTATATTTTACTATTAAAATTATCACAACTTTAATACATATGCGTCAAGTGGACATATAATTTGGGACGAAAGGAGTATAATATTGAGACCGAAATTTCATTTCTTGGAAACTCTACTACAAATATGCTAATTGTTTTAGTCTTTCACCCGTTATATAATTTCATCTCGCACGTAAAATAAACTTTAAAATATATACTTTGTATGAATTTGCACAACAATAATTTTTTATCATTTTATTAGTTTACATACAATCTCCAAAAGTGCCAACTTATTGCGAAAACAACATTACTATGTACTACCTTCTTTCTGTATTACTTGCTACGTTTTATTATTTTAACATATACTAAGAAAATAACTGAAAGATATTTGACACAAATTTATGTATTAACTGTCCGTAGTAAACCCTCTTCAATTAATTGAAACAATTACTAGAAAGAGACTTGTTATGTCCAAACGTGCATTTCTCCGTAAAGTAGCGGTGTCAAGAGGACATAGCATGTGTTATAAAACTGATGTAAATCTCTTATTTGTCCAGCATATTGTCATATATAGTTGACTGATTAGCCAATACTTTTATCCTTCTTTAGTCTTCATTTAAAGCTTGCATGTGGCTACAGTGCTAAATAGGGTATTTTTTCAGCACATGTTGAACACCCATACAACTATTGAACGTACAGTCATTGGATGAATTGTCTTTAGATATAATAGACATTTTACATCCGTATGTAACAAGCGCTATCCACACTCAATCCCCTCTTTTAATCTCTTATTTCCAGCACAGTTTAAATATTTTGACCATTTCATAATTATCTTTCCCCCTCCAACCGCAATTTTGACCCAAATTTCTCGGATTAAGCCATCAAATTCGGCATCATGATAATCACCATATTCTATTATAGACAGTTGGAAATCACCATATTTTTTTATCCAAAATTTATGGTTTGCAACTATGTGATATATGGTATAGTTGCGCCAAGAAGTAAACATGTACAGAGCTTACATAAAATCAAAATCTGTGAGATCATTCGACAGGCGTCCCCAGGAGAAGGGACCTACTTGCTAGATCCCCTCTCCATCTGCCGCTTGATTTGTTCGGCATCAGCGATTGCAATTTGATCATTTATACTTATTATACTATATAGTTTTGATTTGTATAGGTATTATTTGAAGAAATTAAAAAAGAATTTTTTTCTTCTTCTTAGTGTGATCATTATAGATTGGGAGAACAAGTTATTTGAAGTTCTTTGTATATGTGTTTATTGAGATCTTGGACGAGATAGAAAATTGCATTTGTACTTGTGATTTAGCGGATCGAAAGAACTAATTAAAGATTTCGGGTTTTATTATACATGACCTCGAGTTCTAATTTTGATCTTCTTCCTTGGTAATTGCCTCTTTTGTTTTTTAGTGGTAAAATTAGGTTAGTCTCTAAAGTAATAGACTTACCTTTGAAAGAATCTTGAACGAAATTGGAGATTGAAGGTTGAACAATATCCCATAATTTTTGGAAGAAAATCGCATGTAAACCATTAGGATCCGGGCTCTTATGTGGTTTAAAAGACCACATAGAAACTTTATTCCAGGTATGAGCTTATAGGTTGGTAGGATAACGCTAGGTCAATTTGATATGTTGTCTCTACTCTCACCTATCCCAGGTTATATGGATGAAGCTTGCTTTGGGTGGGCATAAAAGTTTCGATAAATAAATACTCTTATCCTAATATAAGAATGTATTGTATCAAGTTGCAACTCTTAAAATTAATTATAATATAGAGACCCAAAAATCATTTCTAGGAAACTCTAATTCAAATAAGCTAATTGTTTGTCTTTTTAATTTCATCTTGAACGTACAATAAACTCTAAAATATATACTTTGTATGAATTTGCACAACAACAATTTTTAATCATTTTCTTAATTTACGCACAATCTCCAAAAGTACCAATTTATTGCGAAAACAAGGTAGTAGAACCATATCTTTTCTTTTTACTACCTTCGTTCTGTATTACTTGCTACATTTTTTTTTATTTTTACATATACCAAGTAAATAACTAAAAGATATCTGAAATAAATTTATGTATTATTGTCGGTCATAATCCCTCTTCAATTACTAGAAAGAGACTTGTTATGTCCAACCCAAACATAAATTTCTCCGTTAAGTACTGGTGTCACAAGAGGACATAGCATGTGCTATAAAACTGATGTAAATTTCTTATTTGTCAGTCCACCATATTGTGATAGTTGACTGATTAGCCAAGACTTTTATCCTTCTTGAGTCTTCATCTAAAACTCAAATGATTACAAGTAGCAGTTTAATATGGTCTCTTTTTCCACTATTCAAAAAGGTGTCATGTACATAACCGACTGATTATCAACTGCTACGGATAATTCTATCAAATCTCATCAAATTAATTCTTCAAAATTTTCCTTGCTGATGCAATTACTTTCCAATATATTTTTACTAGTACAAAACTCCGTGGGAGTAACAAACTATTCAATAAAAAAATATAACTACTATTTACAATTGAATACTTTTACATTATCAGATATTTTAGAAATTACAAGTAAAAATAATTACTGCACTACTGGTTAATTCTGATATTAACCACATGATCCAGATTTAACCACATCAGAAGAGAGAACGTTTTTCGGCAAATGTGGATAAATTTGAACATATGGTCAAATGGAGAATTGATTGCCATTTTGGTCCTCAACATAGTTTCGCACTGCCAATTTCATCTTTTTTTTTATCTTTTGACATCCCCAATTAATTTTCGAACTGCCGATTTAGTCCTTCTGTCCAATAAAACTCCAGAAATCGTCAAAAAGGGGCAAGTGGTCTAACAGACATAATTTTGAGAGGAAAACTCGAAAGGCAATTTAGTCAAAACACCCGTTAAAAGAATTCTACCTAACCCGTCAATCTTCTCGTAACCATTCATTTAGAAAAAATCCAAATTTCTTCAAGGGAAATTCCAGTCCAGAGTTTCAGCTACAGTGATTCGAATCAACAAGATCATTCAAAAGAGAAGTTTTTCCTTTTCAATATCAACACTCGGTAAGAAATCCTTGAAGATTAGTGATGAATTTCAGGCCGATTCATAGGCTACCTAATGACAAAACCCCAAATTACTATAAGTTTAAAATTTGCGTTTGTGACTTTTGGTTCTGCAAGTTTCAGTGTTCTGCAGTTGATTTCTTCGACTACTAGACAAACTCAAAACAATTTGAAGTTAAACCTCCAACTAATGTTGATGCTGTGAATGTACATAATGAAGAGGTGGTTTTACTTTAATCTTATTTAACATCATTTTTAAAACAACAGCTGCTCCTTCAAAAATCTGATTAGTTACCGTGTTATTGTTTGCAGCAAAGCAATGCAATGGCAAGAAAACAGATTAAGTGTGGAAATTGTCGCCAATTTGGCCACAACAAAAACACTTGCCCAATTACCATCCGTAATCCGCTGCTTGGATTGAAACGAACTAGTGCTTTTTGGAATGACTAATGTGGAAGCTTATGACTAAAATATTTGAGGATGTAGCCTCAATTTTTTGTGTACATGCCCTTGTTGTGGATGGTTATAACTAAAATATTTGAGGATATAGCCTCAATTTTTTTGTGTGTAAATTCCCTTGTTTATGACTAAAATATTTGGGAATGTAGCCTCAATTCCCAAATATTTTGGATGGTTATGACTAAAATATTTGGGAATGTAGCCTCAATTCTTTTGTGTGAATGCCCTTGTTTAGGATGTTTATGACTAAAATATTTGGGAATGTAGCCTCAATTTTTTTGTGTACATGCCCTTGTTGTGGATGGTTATTTAATGATGAACTAGTTATTTTGGTAAGCTTTTGCACATTTCTCATTTCATCACCAACATAGCTTATTTGTACAGGATAACTAAAAATACCAATCAAACAACACCAATTAAGGCAAATAACATGGGATTAAACCAAACCACAAACATAATAAGAATCCAGATTACATAATCCCCGAACAACATATTTCTACTAAATTATCCCAATTTTTGCTACAATAATCCCCAACAAGAAAACAATTAAAATAGCCATAAATTTTATCTTCTGAGATTGATTTCGGACAAGTCCCCTCTCTCTTTCCAACTTCCACTGAACTACTGCAACACCACCATTGTTATTTTCTTCTAGACATTTCACCATTCTTTGACAATTGGGACATGGGTTAATCTCAACTTCATCAACCTAAAAAATTGTAAAATATTTAAACCTGCTACTAAAAAATATCTATTTTAAATGAATTTTTGGTTTGAAATAACACATACCTTCAACATATGAGGCTGTATTTGTACTTTTATAGAACATTTTGTGCCCAAATCGTAGTCTCTAATACTGCTGCAAGAAGACATGTCATTTCTTGGAGTAAAATCACCATCGATGACACCGAATTCAAACTCAAGGTTTTTAAATATGGGACCAAGTGTTTTTTTGGGCTTTTCTCCTATCCGGTTTTCATAGTACCTCATCTCCACTCCCTTTGATTTCGAAAATAGAGTGCTCAAAAGATAATAAGAGATTCGATCAATTTTTGGAATGCCAATCAGCACTCACTCAAGTTTGGGGCTTTTGTAGAAGATGACCTATTTTGTGAGAAACATACATTATATATTGCAAGAGAATTCTTTTACCGGGTGTTTTGACTAAATTGCCCTTCGAGTTTTCCTCTCAAAATTATGTCCGTTAGCCCACTAGCCCCTTTTTGACGATTTCTGGAGTTTTAATGGACAGGACTAAATCGGCAATTCCAAAATTAATTGGGGATGTCAAAAGTTAAAAAAAAAAAAAAAAGGATGAAATTGACAGCGCAAAACTATGTTGAGGGCCAAAATGGCAATTAATTCATCAAATGGACCATGGTCATCACTTTTCAGGATTTTCTTCAATAAATGTTTTGATATATGAACCTCCAATAATTGCAAAACTCGGAAATATTTATGAATCAGTAACTATAAAATAGAAAGAGTGACAACTGATAAACTTTCACATGCTAGACAGGGAAGAAAAAGTGCAGCATACGGGCTGAAGAACAAGGCTCTCTATACTAGAGAGACTCAATCTAAATCAAAATGCCAAATTGTATAAAAAAAAAAAAATCAATCAAACAGAACACGAAGTTCATTCTTGCAGAAGCAAGATAATAATAAAAACAAAAAATACTAGGAAATATATGATGTCCACTTTCACAGATTTATCTGCAAAATCATTGGACTGATTATGCTGCTCTAGGACTGCAAGAATAAATAAACAGAAGGATGTGAATTAGTCAAACTGTTTGGAGAAGATTCAGCTTTCTCAAGAGCAATAATGTGGCTACTGTACCTTGTTAGCAATGTTGTTGGAGAGCCAGTCCAATCCCTCGTAAAGCCCTTCACCAGATGTTGCACATGTGCTCTGGATATACCTGAGAGAATTGCAAAATCAACTAATAAGTAAACCGTAAATACAAGGGGCAGCAAGTGGCGGTGAGGAAAAGCAGAAAAATCTACCAGTGGCGTTGACGGAGAGAATGAAGACCAAGCTTATCGGTGATCTCTGCCGCATTCATTGCATTTGGAAGATCTTGCTTGTTAGCAAACACAAGGAGGACAGCATCCCTTAGTTCATCCTACAAGATAGCAGTATAAACCAAATTTAGAAAAATCCATCCCGTCAGTGTACCAGGCATTCACTGACCAGGAAGAGCAAAGGACGATTTAAGCATCAGATACACTACCTCATTCAACATTCTGTGTAGCTCATCCCTAGCCTCAACAACACGGTCACGGTCATTACTATCAACGACAAAGATAAGTCCTTGAGTATTTTGGAAGTAATGTCTCCACAATGGTCGGATCTGAAAACAGGAATAGTTAAAGGATTATATACAGTTAGCCTGATCCAATAAACCTTAATTTTCTTATAAAGAACAGAACATAGCTTAGCCAATGAGTTGGAGGATATGCCCATTCCAATAAACGAAACATATGCAAGTCAATGAACTGAAGGATTGGAACACATTGGCGTGCATAGAATTTTGAACTGAAGGATGGGACACATTGGCGTGCACAGAATTATGATTAAAACATGTTCTCAAAAAGTTTGCATAAAAGTGAGCATCTTATTCTCCCTCTCATCCTTTAAAGCATACACAGTTTATTTCGGGAGTAAACAGGGCATTTCATATATTAAATTGCTACTGCAGAAAAGCAAAAAGTTATTGGCATATTCATTTCAAAGTCACTGTCAGGAAATTCACCTCAAAACCCAAAAAGAAGCAACCGAAAAGCACTATGAAATCATAAAATATATTATTTAACTAAGCATTAGAAGAAATTGGCACAGAAATTTTAGTAGTGTCAAGGTACCTTGTCTTGACCCCCAACATCCCAGACAGTGAAGCTGATGTTCTTGTATTCCACTGTCTCCACATTGAAACCTGGCAAAGAAAATGGAAAACTAATTCAGTAAAGGGACAGGTTCTTATTCACAAACTTCTCTATTCACTTCATTCATCTAAAACAGCTTAAGCACCAAGAACTCAAAAAGTGAGTGATTGGCAAGTGACAAAATTGGACCGACAACATGCAGAAACCAAGGGATATAGAAGCAGATTACAGTTAACAGTTAAAACTATATAAAATAAAAAGGATATCAATTCTAAACCATAGGTCTATGTTCCACAGGAAAGTAAGTATTGTTTACATCATCCACCAGCTTCTATCAACGTCTCATAACCCCCCACCCACCAAGTCCTCAACTCGAAGCAAAAGAGTTCCAAATGATCTTTGAGTAATTTACTACAACCAGGTAAACAAAATAATTCATGGAGGTTAGTTTTATATGCATTACTTGTAACAAACTTCTTACTGAAGACTTCTAAAAGAGAGTAAAAGAACGAGAAAACAGTATCCTATATGATGGGAAAAGCATCTTTTGAATATGCCAAAACTAAGGCCATCCAAAGAAAAAACAGTAACATACCAATGGTTGGAATAGTGGTGACAATTTCTCCCAGCTTGAGCTTGTACAATATGGTAGTCTTACCAGCCGCATCGAGACCAACCATCAGTATACGCATCTCCTTCTTGGCAAAAAGCCGGCTAAAGAGCTTGGTAAATGACAACCCCATCTTTCCTTCTTACGCCTGAAGCAACAACTACTGATAACTGAGCATGTAACCAGATTACCAGAACATCTATTAGATCCATAAAATAAGAACCGAAACATATCATGCATAACATTTCAAATTGATTATGAATATAAAATATTATGTCTATATCAGGTTCAGGATGTCACCAGACATTACACTTTTCTTTATCTACTTTTCCATTCTGACACTGTCCATTCATCAGACCAATAATTGCATGTTTTGCTTTTAAAATTTTACATAACTAAAGCTGTCACAAAAGGTCATAACCAAAATTCAATGTCTGAACTTATATTCATCAAAACACTATCTTTTCGACAAACTAGGGATCATACAACCAACATAGAATCACATGCGAATCAAATGCTTCATAAAAATGCCTATAAACTAGGATCAGTAAATATAGCAGACATAATCGTTTAGAAGAACAAGAGCGGAGGTCATAGAAGAAAATAATCTAAACAGAACAAAATCAAATAAACCGACAACCGATTCAACTCTGTAGAGAATCAAACCGTAATTCAATTCAATCTCTTCTCAATTTCAATTTCATAACATCAACTACAATTTCCAGATCAATTCCTATCTAAATCTAATTCAAATAAATCAAATCAACAAGATTTCAACTCCAAAAAATTCCTTGACAAATACAAAAAACACAAATCAAATAGATATACAGATCGAGACTAATGCTTTTCACTTTTTTTCTTTCCAAAAAACGAGATCAGAATCAGAATCAAAATCAAACACAAACCTAGAAATATTAATCAGATCTAACCTAAATTCCAGATATGCGATGAAAACTACGATCAGATAATCAAATTCAAAGGAATAATCTACCAAAAAATTAATTCACAAATAAAATTAATGGAAATTAATCAAATTTAAGAGCTTACAATTTGGGGGCAGATCTTGAGAGACTGCCCTTTGTTGGCAAAAACTCGAATCTAATAATAATAGAGTATGTGGTATCGTAGATCAAATCTGAGATTGCTTACAAGGGAAGCATTATATATACCGCTTTTGTATAGACACGTGTTTTTACTAATTTCTTTAACTTTTTTATTATAAAAAAAACTTATTTATTTGTTTTCTTTATTTTACTCCCCCTTTTGAATCTTAAGTTTCTCTGATATTTATACTAGTCCCGGGTATGATTCACATTAAGAAATGTTGGTCCAAATTTAGATAATAATTTCATAGCGAATCATCTAAGCACATCAGCAAAAGTCATCTTAATTTCTAAAAAAATTAACAAAATAAAATTTTGAAAAAACATATCCAGAGACTATAATCAAATAATATGTCAGCCGCAGATAAAGGTGTTCACCTTATGAATTGGATATATTTTCTTATTTTCTTCCCCAATCCAAAATTTTTGAGTTTTGAAATTTTGATCAAATACCAATCTGTTTAGTTTGAATTAAATTGGATTGGATTAGAATAAATTAGATCAATCCATTTTCTTTTTACAAAAATGAATTTTTGGTAAAATAATCAGAGTTATATAAAAAAACAAAATCTTGCATAAACATTTAAAACAACACCAGTAAAATATAAAAATTAGCCAACTATGGAAAAGATAATACAAAAAGGGAAATTCTCTTATTTAGTCCCCTAACAAAAAAAAATTATCTATTTAGTCTCCACATTTTAATTTCAGTCTATTAAATCCCTTTGTAATTTTTGTTTCGCATGTTTAGTCCTCAAATTTTAATTTCAGCCTAGATAGTACCTAATCAATTTATGAGCAGCATAAATAGTCCCCGCTACCACTTACGCATTAGAATCTCACTACTTTTGGCATGTACGACATGCATGCTCAACTAAACAAGGTAAAATACTAATACATGCTTGAAATTATTATTTCATAAAACCAAAAAAGAGAGAGAAATAAATCTTCTTATTCCTTAAACCCAACAACATCTTGTCTTCTTCTTCAGCATAACTGTCGCTCAAGGAGAAAGAGTGTCAGGTGAGGCTCAAGGAGGAAGAAGTTGGAACAAAATAATTTTTTAAAGTTTATTATCATTATTGTTTTAGGAAAAATAATTAAATAGACTACTTTACCCTTATTTAGTTGAACATGCATGTCGCACATGTCAAAATCAGTCAGATTCTAACGCGTAAGTGGTTGTGGGGATTTTTTTTGCTGCCCATAAATTGATTAGGGACTATCTAGGCTGAAATTAAAATTTGGTGACTAAGCAGGTGAAACAAAAATTATAAAATGACTTAATAGGCTGAAATTAAAATATGGGGACTAAAAAGGCGAAACAAAAATTTTTAGGGGACTAAATATGCGAATTTCCAATACAAAAATATGATATGACGGTAGGGGTGGAAATGAGCTGAGCTAAGGCTAGATCAGGCTCAGCTCACACTATATTTGCCCACCTCATAGCTCAACTCATATTTGATATGAGCTAAATTTCTCAGCTCAAGCTCAACTCAATAGTAGCTCACGAGCAGCTCAGCTCAGCTCATTTATCTACAAATATTTTTGAGAAAATACGATTACTTATAATATGAGTTTAATATCCAACTTATACAAAATAAATCAAGAGATTTTATTAGCACAATGAGATATAATAGAAGTTTATATATGTCTACTAATTATACTATGTAAAGAATCCGGTAAAAAAAGCTTAACAATATATAAAATTAAACCAATGTAAACCAGCAAAAGTCTAACTACCAAATATTATAATCCTTATTAATAAATGTCAAAAGTCTTCTTATATAGCCAATTTGATTTTTGTGGCATGTTTTTCCACCTGAAAAGACAAAAAAAAAAATAGTATTGTCATAAAAAGAGTATTTTGTAGACTAACAATTAATTATCATTGGTAATAAACGAAAATTAGTAATATACTTTGAGTTTCTTTGAATGTCATAAGTAGCTCGAGTCAATCTCCTTCACAACTCAATGCTTGAACTGTTTTCGGGCAAAGAAGCTCGATATGAATAAATAACTCTTCCACTTTGAGAAGATGAGAAGATTATAAGAGATTTCTAGGGTTGTCTTTGTTTATTTTCCTTAAGAAGACGTGCGGCTACTTTTTTAAGGGGTATGTGAGGCTATTTTGTTTTTTATATATATATATATATATATATATATATATATATATATGTATATATATCATATATGAGCCAGAAATGAGTCGAACTTCTATCTAACTCAAGCTCGACTCATATTTTAGATGAGTTAAAAATATTGGCTCATGTATCGCTCATTTAGCTCATGAGCTATGTTCATCGAGCCGAATATCGAATCGAATCGTGAGTTACTCACGGGTCGGCTTAACTCACTTCCACCCTCAAATGACGGTGTTAATAGGTGGAGAAATAAGTGGGGGAATGTTAGAACGTTTAGACTATTTAGAGTACTTAGGATTTTAACCATTAAAAAGTCATAAAATATATTATTATTATATTACCAAATTATATAATATATTCATATATTCGGAACGGATTGAATTGAATTATAAACCAATAATTGATCTTTTTTAAAATCAATCCAAAACTAATATTTTTCTATCCAATTCAATCCAAAACTACTAAATTAGATTGGATTATTCAGTTTGGATGATTTTTTAACACCCCTATTATAGAGGGAAGTCATCTATTTGGGATTATACATTTTGGATCCGGGAGGAGTAATTGTAGTATATTTGTAGACATTTTTACTTGATCCGTTAAAGTTTTAATTGGATTAGTCTAAACACTAGTATTTTTAAATAATAATAAAAACACATCAGAAGCTTATCAGTCTATATATCGATCATAAAATTAAACTCATTTTGCTATATATAATAAGTGTGTACTTATACACTTTTGAATAAGTCAACATTTTCTCAAACATAATTACTTAAATAACTACACAAATTCTCAATTTAGGAGCTTCAACAATGGAGCTGGCTAATATATTTTTTTTTTCCTCCTCCCTTTTAGATCACTCTTGTGGCTTGAACATTTGTATTTGAAGGCCTGGATACTTGTAGTTCTATGTCATCTGTATTGATCTGGTTCCCAAAACCTACCTCCTCAATGCCTTTAGTTGGCTTCATTTCTTCATTCTTCCCCCATAAAACACCATAAAGTCCCATTATAATGAGAAGAGATCCTACACAACTGATTAATAACAGTAACTTCATCAATAGAATAGTCAAATTCATTAGGTAGACTGGTTTTTCTTTTCAGAGTTTCTGCCTAATTTCGACATAACTTAGGTTGACAGATACTACTGGTCTAGTCTCACCTCCCCCTCATATATAATATTTTTTCATACCGAGTGTATTTTTACTGACCCTACACCTATATATAAGGGCACCGAGAATATAGGAGACAGGTGAGGCAAGAACCATCAGTACCTTTTCACGTCCTAATTTTCCTTAAGTTTGAGTAATTTAAGGAAATGATTCAATAATTGGTACTTACGTTCCGACATATAATTTCTCTTGAAGTAAAGCCCAGCTGAGAATAGCCACAATAACAAGTAGAAAGGGGCTAAAAACTGAGACATAGAGAGGGCCTTTTCTTCCAATACACCATGACATGAGGCAAAATGCTACTGCAGTGCACATTATCCCCTGAAAACATAATTTTACTTTCAATATTAGTTTCAAGAGTATAATGCAAAGAAGAATCACTCCATACTAATCTAATATCTAACGGCGAATAATAAAAAAAAAGGGTGAATTCGTTTGTGAGAGGGATTTTCTTATGAGGATTAATGTCGTTTAAAAGTCATTCCATACCGCGTAAATACTTGAAACAGCCCTGATTGGAGGGTACAATGACCATGCTGAAATGTTGTGATCAAAGCAAAAACCAATTATCACACACTCAATACTTGCCATGAAGCACATCAATGCTGAGCTAGAGTAAGGAGCAGCATATTTCTTGCCCAAACTTGCCTGATGAGAAAAGAAAAGAAAAAGTTATCAATTTCGCACTGACACGAAAAAGTTAGGATGACTGACTACGCATAATTTATTTTCAGCACGTGCTCATATGTTATCAGTTGATCTAGTTGTCGAGTATTGGCATAAATGCAGAAATAATTTCTCGACTTACTTGGATAATTAACCAGATAGCCCAAGTAACTGAACTTGCTATCAAGAGAAATGGCCCCAACAAGAAATTTACATGATTTCCAGTATTTTTATCACTTGAATTGTCTTCTATAAATTTCCAATGAATGCTTGATTGACCGATGCCAATGACATGTCCATGGTAGAATGACAATAAAATTGCTCCACCTACGCATACCGCAGTCCCCAACACCTTTCCTAGTCCTGCCTTAGTCTTTATTCCTACACTTTCTAATCTGTAAGGGAGAAAGAAAAAATGATGAAACAAATTGCTTTTTAAATCAAAGAGGTTAAACCCAAAAACCCGAAAGGACCAGATGGTCATATATCATTGGGGGTATGACTTGAAGGGAGTTTTTAGATTTCATCGTAAAACTAAAATCTAAGAGAGGATGAAAAATATTACCCAAAAGGAACTGCTAGAAGAAAAGTTATTGCTGGACTTAAATTTGATAGAGCACATGCAATAGTTGGTGTTGAATTCTTTAGCCCCACAAAATAGGTGATTTGGTTCATTGTCGCCCTGCAAATTATATATGCAAAATTCTATAATGGTTCTTGAATATATCCTTCTAAATTAGTAGAGAAACACCAAATACTAATTACCCGAAAATAGAGCACAAGAAAATCTGAAAAATTATATGGAAGCTTAGCCGGGGCCTTGTTTTCCTGCAAAATTATAAGTAGAATAAGCTCTCTTTTTTAACATATATAAAACAATACAATGGACGACCAAAAGACACAAAATAATAAATTTTTTAATATATTACAACAAAAAGGCACTTAAAGCAAAAGGAATTACAATTAATTCCTTGGTTATCTCCTTAATAAAAGTCAAATAAGGGAAAATTGGAAGTGTAAATCTCTTAAATCATATTGGTAACAAATTTTAATGATTGGTTTTTAAAGCAAGATTCTTTAATTACCTTCCTAAACTTGCCTTAGTCTTTCTTCCAAAATAGAAAGAAAACAAAACAAAAAGGTTATTTATATAAGCATAAAAAACGAGTGTTCAACAGAAGAAAATATATTCCCATATTCATAAACTAATTCTTCTTTTATCGATTTTCAAACTTTATTGACGGCCTCATTTGTTACCACTTAGACAACACCTCATTAACTTCATATACATATAAAAACCAAGAAAATTTAGCGAGCATGAAAGAAGAAGAAAAAAGATGGCATGCATCACAAACCTCTCAAAGAAATAGGCAAATGGGGCAAGTGAAATGAAAGCAAAAAGTTGCCTATAAGCAACATGAACAAAAGGGTTCATCCCAGAATCCATTGCAAGTTTTGAAATAATGTTCATTCCAGCATATCCTAATTGAACTATAACCATAGTCAAGAAAGGCAAGAAATCCCCCGCCGCGGCCATTTCTTCTTCTTCTTCTTCTTCTTCTTTCTCCAATATTATTACAACTTCTTGATATAAAGAAATTATAAATGCCAAAGTTTGGAGAAAGAAGAAGGAGGTAATTATGATGTAAGAAAGAAGAGTTCAGGTAATGGTGATATGAAGCTAAGATAGAAGACGACATTTATAGAGAACAGAATTAATTAAGTGCATGCAAGGAAAACATTTTTCTCAATGCAAAAAGGAAGGAAAAAAGATCAAATAACCGTAAAGGGGTTTTCTTGTTGCGCATGTGGTTCATGCACGGAACCGAACGATCCACAACCATACTATATTCTAATTTAGTAAATGCAGCACTTCTAACTCAAAATCATAAATTTCGTATTCGATTTTGAATTCATTGCGCAACATATGTTCTGTCAGCACATGTCAAAACCGTAATGAATTAATAACTTATTCTTTGCACGTAATGAATAGCTATAAAAATTGCTACGAGTAACTATCAGCTTGCAATCGAATTGCACGTCTGTGCGGTTGAATTGTACATTAGTGCGTCCGAACTATATGTTGGTGCGACCGAACTACAACTGAATAAACAACCAAGCTCAGACAAATCGCTCAGCGGTGCCTGACCGTCAATCGGTTGTCATTTTCCTATTTTCTGGTAGTGTATTTATTCATAGCTACTTGAAAAATAATTATTCGTCGTAGTTCTATATGTGCGAATAAAACATTAATTTCTCACTGAATCCAAACTCTTTGAGTTCGTTACCCTTCTCCTAATAATAATAAAAAGGTTTATTCTCTGCACGTTATGAATAGCTATCAAATAGCTACAAATAGCTATCCGTTTGCGGTCGAATTGCACGTCGGGTGCAAGGCTTTACGACCGAATTGTATGTCGGTGTGACTGAACTACGATTGAATAGACGACCCGAAGCAAATTTTGTTAGGGGTGGCCGATTTTCAACCGACAATCGCCTGCCACACTCGGTCGCATTTTTCACATGTCTTACTGTAGTGTATTCTTACTTGAATACTAACTATTCACTCTTTGAAAAGCAATTGTTCGTCATGTGAAATAGAACTATTTTCTAGAGGTGGATTTATAGCTACTTGAATAATAATTATTCACTCATTGAAAAATAACTATTCATTCAGGTTTTACATGTGCTGACAGAACATTCATTCCTCATTGAATTCGAATTTTTCGAGTTCGATACTCTCTCTCGATAATAAAAGAGTTTTTTGTTTCTATTTTTTTAGGGAGGATCAATCTGAAGTACTCACCTTTTAAGTTTTTGCACTCCTCCTGCCTATTTTATTAGTAAAAATATTTTAATATCTAAACTCAATAAATTCAACTTAAGGATAACATTACTCTAAGAATGCTGATATTAGAGTATTTTCATTTATAAAATAAAAAGAGAGTATGTGAAACTAAATTGAAATTGAGAATGTTATTTCCGTTTTTTAATTTTAAAAAGTGAATTATTATGTCACCTTCTTCAATCTTTTATGATACTTGTAGCTACTGAATTTCTCTTTAAAGATCCATACCGGAAATGGACAAAAAGTTAGGACACTTTAAAAATTATATATTCAATGATTATTTTGCCGTTACACTTTTGTGACACCATGAAATTTGTTTTATTCCACGATTTAAGGGGGATTGCTAGCTAGATGATAGAGAGTTTATGAAGTATGTATTTTGTACTTTTGAACTTTTGGATTTCTTGGACAATTTGGCAATGTTTTGGTGTATTTTTCTTATTTAAGAAATCTACTCATTTTATGTTATTATTATATTATTTCAGTAAGAATCTTCTGTCTACACTAATAAAAAAAATTGACATGTGTTATTTTTTAATTAAAAATTTAATAATTTAAAGAAATAGTGGAATCCGTACGGGAAAGTGAACACATGGAAATATCTATTTGTAGCACAAAGAACGAGACACAGAATGATGATAGATGATTTTTTACAATATTATTTTAATGTGAACATTGATTGAGAAGAGAAGATATTATGTTCAAAGCTAGAATGGAAGGAGTAACTCTCCTTCTGTCTCATAATAGAATTCTTTTTAGTATCTGAATTACGATAAATAATTACATGTTCCGTGTATGTCCTTATTCCTGTATCCAGCCAATCACAATTCGCCATGTATATAAATAATTGAAAGAAACGTCTACATAGTGAATTCTGATTAGTTAGGTACAACACGGGGACAAACGATTTTTACCCCTAACTACCAAAGTTGTAACGGATTTGTATTCCTTTAACGGCTTAACCTTCTAATTTAATAGTGCTCCCTAACGTCACAAAATTCTACCGTTTCCTCTCTTCTTCTGTCTTCTCCTTGAATCCATCATGCCAAGGATGACCGAGTAAAAATTGTAAGAGAAAAAGCCTCTTCTTGAGGCCATCTTCCGATGAATGGGGTGGGAAGCAGTGACGGATGCAAGGCAGGACTCAAAAAAAAAAAAAAAAAAATTTTAATTATATATGATGTATTTTACTCCATTTAGATAATAAATGTATAAATGACCCCAGTGAATTATTGTATTTATCAAATGACCCCAGTGATTTTTTTAATTATATATGATATATTTTAGGGAAATTGGCGAAATAAGTACTCAAACAATATGCGTTTGGCGATAATGGTCCCCGTTTTATTTTTTTTTGTTTTTAGGAACATAAACAATTTGCGTTTAGCTAAAATGGTCCTTCCGTCCATCCCAGATTAATGTCAATCTGTTAGTCAACCAAAAAAATAAATGAAAAATAGCAAATTAAAAGGGGTATTTTGGGGAAAAAAAATTGTTTTATTTTTTGGGGAAATTGGCGAAATAAGTACTTTCAAAGCAATATGCGATTGGTGATAATGGTCCCCCATCTTCATCCCTCCCTCCATCCATCTCATTCTCTTCTTTCTCCTTCCCCTTTCCACCACCCTTCCCCGCTCAGCGCACCACCACCTTTCCCCCGCTAGTCGCACCACCACCCTTCCACCACGATTCCTTGTATTACCGCTTTATCTCCATGCCCAAAATCTTCACAAAAAAAACCCTATTGAATTCACCCAATAAAAAGAGCACTATTTTATGGGTTTGTTTTACTTGAAAGAAGGAGATGGTGGAGATGGAGGTTTGGTAGTGGTGGCGTGCGAGAAGGGGGATGAGGAGGGGTGGATGATGTTTGGTGGGTAGAGATGAAGGTTTGGAGGGTGGAGATGGTGGTTCTTGGAAGAAGGAGATGGGGGGGGTTTGGTGGGGGGTGGAGAAAGTGGAGAATGTGGTTTTACTTGAAAGAAGGAGATGGTGGAGATGGAGGTTTGGTGGTGGTGGTGGTGGTGGCAGCGGGGAAGTGGAGGAGGAGGGGTGAATGATGTTTGGTGGATAGAGATGAAGGTTTGGAGGGTGGAGATGGTGATTCTACTTGGAAGAAGGAGATGGGGGTTTGGTGGGAAGTGGAGAAGGTGATTTTACTTGAAAGAAGGAGATGGTGGAGATGGAGGTTTGGTAGTGGTGGTGGTGGTGGCAGCGGGTGGTGGTGGTGGTGGTGGAGGTTTGGTAGTGGTGGTGGAGGTTTGGTAGTGGTAGTGGTGGTTCTATTTTTTAGGGTGAAATTCCCAAATTAGCCCCGGTTCCTAAAAAGGGTTTTTAAAAAAAAAAAAATTAATTTTTACCGTAACTGGGATGGACGGAAGGACCATTTTAGCCAAACGTAAATTGTTTATGTTCCTAAAAACAAAAAAAAATAAAACGGGGACCATTATCGCCAAACGCATATTGTTTGAGTACTTATTTCGCCAATTTCCCTATATTTTACTCTATTTAGATAATAAATGTATAAATAACCGCAGTCAATTATTGTGTATATTAAATGACCTCAGTGAAATTTTTTCCTGGATCCGTCACTAGTGGGAAGTCGAAGAATCCCAGAAGGGAACTGACATTTTGTGTGATGAAAGTGAAGAAATTGACATTTGATTCTTGAGTTCACTGATTCGATTCTTTTGATGTCGTACTATTTGATTCTTGAGTTCACTGATTGGATTCCTTTGATGTCGTAATTAGTACTAGGAGAAGTTAGAATCGGTCGACTATGATAAAAGAACAACTAAAATTTAATATATACTTAATATGTTTCGTCGTTTTGAGTTATCGGATAAAAAAATGACGGTACAAATTTTATCCCAACGAAGGACATTTATTGTGCAACACACTTGTTCATTAGGAGAGAGGATATATTGCAACCTTAGCATATTTGTTTATCAGAAAAGAACACATATTAACGTCTTAAGACATGTATTCATTTAAAGAGAGCACATGTTATATAGAAATATAAATATCTGTCCAAAAACATATAGTAATACATATTTAAAAGTGTTTAATATATACTAACATTTTTTACGCTCTGCACTATATTCGCGACAGATTGCATTTTTCCGATGATTCAGTACAGGCTTTGCCTTTCACTTTCAGTGCAGCAAAATATGTCTGACAAACCGACTTTCATGGGCTGGGCTGTGCATTGATTCTTGGGCCTGATGAATATAACTACTTTGCCAGTACAACCATATTGGACTTGGACTCTCTCTTTATTTTTTCCTAAATTAATATGAGGATTATTACCCATCACACCTTATTATATTAATAACGTCGCATCTATTTATTTATTGTTTTTTAAAGGAAAAAGCGAAATGTATTGAGTTAGACAGCCCGGTTCCTATGCTTGAATAAAGCTTTATTTTTTATCGCACGCTGTAACACTTTTTTTTTACCTTAAGAGCAATTGTTCGGAAAAAATAAACAATTTGTTCATTTTTTAATCAATCTCAGCCGCCAAAACTTTAATCTAACGGACGAGTTTTTGTCTCTCATATTCTGCACAAAAGCTGTTCCGCATACGAGCCGTGGTGTGAGTTAGAGGTCTGCCTGAAGAGCAGATCATATACAGATTGACGAGTTGCCAAACCAGTACATTTTGTCATGTATAGACATAGCATATCCGATCTAAACCGAATATAGCGATTTGAAATTTTAAATGCTTTGAATTTATTAATGCTTTGAAATTCTAAAATATAAGTCTTTTTAGAGGTTGTTATTTGTTGCAAAATATAAGTTTTTTTTCAACAAATGTGTATTTATTGACTGATTTGTCTCTACATCATTTTCTCCCTATATTCATTTTGGTCAAAATGTGTAGTTCTCATGCAACCCTATATTAATTTTTTTTTTTGTTCTTTAAAGTATTAATTAGGGGTACTTTAATCATTCTGATTAGTATGTTAATTCGGGTGAAAACTACCAGAAAGACTTATATTCTAATCAGAAGGAGAATATTACAAGAGATAATTGAACATAATTTATTAGTTTGAAATACATCCTTCTTATCCACCAAGTCAATTCGTGTCTAAGTCATCAAAAAATAAAAGAGACATTATCATTATATTAGCAAATTAATAGCCAATTTGTTCATCAATGTTTTTACGCTTAACCACTTTCATCCTTAGCAAAGTTTATTTTTTTTTATCCCCAATATTTTTACGGACAGCTATAATTGTCCTTCCGTCCAAAACTTTGAAAAAAACTGTTAAAATTGATGACGTGGCTTGACGGTTGATTCCCCTTCTCTCTTCGAATGGTATTATTGGAAACAAAAAAATCACTCACCCTAAATCTTTTTTTCTTCTTATTCCTCCTCCGTCAAACTCCGACCACTTGCAACAACGCCCAACCACCATCTTCAAAGGATAGAGTGATTGAGGTGTTGGAGAAGAGGGCTTTATCACCATTTTGGAAATTGTTTCAACTAAGGAATCCATTTTTGATATGCTTCTGATTAATATTTTTTTGCTAAGGAGAAGAGTGTATTTGATTGTATGAGCAGTTTGTTTTTGTATGAGAAGATTGTTTTGGCACTAATATTTATAATAAACCATTGAAAAAATAAAATAAGAAATGATTGAAGCACACTTAGTTGGCGCGTCATCTTTGGCCGGCAAAGTGGAAATCGTTATATGCATAGATTTATTCAGCCAAAAAATGGAGAAAAAAACGAAAATGCAGAGACATGGATGACTTGACAATTTGGTCTCACCCTAAAAATTTTGTTTTCTTTTTTCTTCTTATTCCTCCTCCGTCAAACTCCGACCCCCTGCAACAACGTCCAACCACCACCGCTAGCCACCATCTTTCAGCCTAAATCTTTTTTTTTCTTTTTTCTTCTTGGTCGGCCGCACATTTCCTTTCCTTCCGGCGACACCTTTCTTCAATTTTCCTGAAGTCTCCATTACGATTCAGTAAAATTTGATTAGATAAAAAAGGAAATGAAAAATATAGTGAGAACAACGAATTCTTGGATGAAGATGGAATGATTTAGAGGAATTGATGAACAATGATTTGATGGGAAAATGAAGATTGGAGTTAATTTTGAGAGAAAATAATGGGTGGAAGGGGAGGGGATGAGAGATATAATGTTTTTCCAATAATACCCTTCAAAGAGAGAGAAAGGGAATCAACCGTCAAGCCACGTCATCAATTTTAACAGTTTTTTTCAAAGTTTTGGACGGAAGGACTAATATGGCTGTCCGTAAAAATATTGGGGATAAAAAAGATAAACTTCACTACAAACGAGGAAAGTGACTAAGCGCAAAAATATTGATGACCAAATTGGCTATTAATTCCTATATTAGCTTTATTTCTTTAGATAAGACTTCTGGGGATTCACCAAACAAAAAAGATGAGACTTCTGGTAGACTAATTTTTATTCTTTTAGCCTCTCTTCTGCTTTTCAGGTGAGCATCAAAGTTCTCATCTTTATTGATAATTGGTTCATAATTTCATATTTATTTGAGTTAAATTTTCTGGGTTTTTGATGATCCATGTAATATGCAATCATTCTTTTGTTTTTGTTTAAAAATTTCTTGTGGGTTTTTGTTGAATTTTGATTTTCTTTGTGTTTTAGTGATGAATCTTGATGAGTTTGAGTCTTTCAGTGATGAACTTTTTATCATAATTGAATTGGTTTAGGGTGTTTTTAAGTGGGATTCTTGTATTTTGGGTTTAAATGATACTCCCTCCATTCTCATTTAATTGTCGTTTAGAAGATCTATAAGTATCCAAATTAATTGTAATTTAGGACTCTTTTTTAGTTGCCAACAATTTATTCAAATTATACTCTAGACAGTTATTTTATTTACCGCCTCTGCCATCCTTTTTTTTTTTTTCTTTCTTTTCTTATGTTATAGAAGTGAGAGTGGGAAATATTGAAACTTTCGGTGAAAATGACAAGTTTCTTAATTTTTTAAAATTGTCTATATAGTCTTATATTTAGGAATGGAGGGAGTATTTATCATGGATTTTGAAGGTGGATTTTTTCCCTTCTCTTTTATTTATGGGCTGATTGATTTGCTTTCACTTGTATTCTTTCAATCTATTATGGGATTTTGTCTTCTTAAGCTAATTGAGAATTGAGTTGTCACCATAACTAATCTAGTAATACACAAGAATTTTAATGGACTATGAATGTTCTTAAGCTTTATTAATAAATGTTAGGCCACGATGACATCGTTTCTTGTTATGATAATGTGTATAATCATGTTGATCATGGACGGTTCAGTATACGAGTGGAAGATTTAAAAACAAACATGAATCTAAGTGATCTTCTGTATTTTTTTCTCATGAAGAAAAGAGATGATTTTGCTTGTTATTGATGAGTTTTTTACTTCATGTTTGATGTAGGAGCTCGAATAGCAGTTCCTTACATTTGATACTTTCACATTGTAAAATAAACGCGAGACGGGTCATTGATTGATGGGGTCTGAAGAGCCTCCAACTGTAACAATCCATGTGACGGGTTTCAAGAAATTCGGTGGAGTAGCGGAGAATCCAACTGAGACGATTGTCACTAATCTTAAAGATTATGTGAAGAAAAGGGGTTTACCTAAAGGGGTGATCCTTGGTAGTTGCAATGTTCTTGAAACTGCAGGTCAAGGAGCACTTCCTCCTTTATACCAGACACTTCAATCAGCTGTGGTGAAGGATGAGAATGGATCATCAAATTCTGGAAGAGTTATTTGGGTAAATTGCTCTATCTTTCCTTTCAAAATTTGTGGACCCTGTTGTTTATGACACCATTGGTTAACATAGAACAAGATTAGTTAGTTTCTTGGGATCTCTCACTTTAGAAATATTGGCATCCAGTATGTTCGTCAAGACCTCTATTTGATGGTGGAATTTAAAAAAGTTTGTTCTTTCATAGCAAGAAAGAATGCAT
Organism: Vinca minor; assembly: GCA_026122235.1. Lineage (NCBI taxonomy): Eukaryota > Viridiplantae > Streptophyta > Magnoliopsida > Gentianales > Apocynaceae > Vinca > Vinca minor. The sequence goes on along the minus strand of JAOCZM010000100.1, from coordinate 970,750 downwards.
CTTTAACTTTGGACTTTTTGCAGATAGTGATACGGCATTGATCCAAGAAATATTGGCAGACATAATTTCCATTAAGAACATTGCTAAATGATGATACTAAAAACTCTTTTGTCGCAAAACAGCAAAAATGATATATCTTAGACTATGGACTTCAGATAAAATAGCCTGGTGAACTTGTCACTGACAATTTGTCGTTTGTCGTGTTAATATAGTTGTGATTTCATATTGGTTTGTGAATTTGGAGACTTGACATGATTTAGTGAATTCAAATTCAAAATTCAGGACTTAGTGATTTTATTAGAATCTGATAGAGGTCTAATATTATCAGAATTTGTTTAAGGTGCAGTAATTCTACAAATATTGTCTGTTCAATTTAGTATTTTTAGTTGGCGTTCACATATTCTTTTCCAGTATATTTATGTTAACTCCCATGGTGCCCTGACTATGCCAATTTAGGTACATTTTGGAGTTGATAGTGCTGCAACAAAGTTTGCCATAGAAAATCAAGCCGTCAATGAAGCTACTTTTCATTTTCCGGATGAGATGGGATGGAAGCCTAAGGTTAATCATAGTGTTCAACAGTTCTCAAACTCAATTTACACCTCTACGCCAATTTTTTGTTTATTTGATGTTTTTCATCCTTTACTATTTGCAGAAAGTTCCAATTATACCTGCTGATGGTGGAGTTTCACGAACACGGGAGGTATGTAATTTCTCGGTGATCCTTATTCTAGCACTTTAGAATAATCGTCTGGTTTTGTTTCTAGTATGGGATGTTGATAAACTCTGAAAATAAAGAAGGCTGATAATTTTATGATGTTGCAAACATTTATCTTCGCGGCGACTTTTCTGACTTTTAGCAGTCCATATGGTATTTCCAAGTTTTCTTTTTCTTTCTTTCCCTGTCTTGTACCACCTGTTCTGAGGAAATCCAGGCGGGCTTTATTTACCATTCATAGTATTCAAAAAGCCAAAAATATCAGTGTGTCATGCATCTAATGGCCTCACCCTCCCCTTATATTTTCCCTTCATTAGAAATGTTTCCCATGTGCTTCTTTTCCTTCCTCTGGTAACTTGCGTCCATTCTGGATCCACTCCCCATCTTTTGCAGGAAATATTTGAAGTGCGGTGTCCATAGGTATGGTAATTGTAGAAGTTTCTATATTCGGACGAATTAAAATAGCCAATTGTGTGTCATACTCCGTTTGCTTTTGGGTAGTTGAAGAGAGAACTAAAAGAAAATTCGTTATTGTTTTTGCTCAATTATATGGCGTAATTACTTTTTTTGCGGTAGTCTATATTTCAAGGTCACAAGGTAGAGTTTACCATTTCTTTTCGGATGGGGCGTACTTGGTACATGAGGATATCTGCCTGTTTGGCTCCCCCCCCCCCCCCCCAAAAAAAAAAAAAGAAGAGAAATCTGCTTATTCAACTTCTTATGTAGCATCTGTCATTCCTCAGATAAAGAAATCTATTTGAACATCCCTTGCTTATTCCTGTGAAAGCGCCAAAATCAACCCTCTTTGGATTTTTCCATTACTCTGAACTGATTTATCCCCAAAGCCTTCCCAGTTATACCTGATTTTGTTTGATTCTTTGCTTTTTGCTGTTTCTAGACTAATCTTCCTGTCGAGGAAATCACAAAGGCCTTGGCAAAAATGGGGTATGAAGTGACGAGCTCTGTTAATGCTGGACGTTTTGTTTGCAACTATGTCTACTATCATTCCTTGCACTTTGCTGATCAGAACGGAATCAAATCCCTATTTGTACATGTGCCGGACTTCTTTACTATAGACGAGGAGACTCAAATGCAGTTCGCTGCTTCTTTGTTGGAGGTACTAGCCGCATTATACTAGTCATACATGGTCTTCTCGTCTCTTTTTAGCGCGTAATTATGTATGTATCTTCTTTCTGGTCATCCATGTCAAAGGCCGATCCCTGGTTCCCATGTAATGCTTCTAATAAAAAGTTCTTCGAACGAATCAAGCATCAAAATTTTGAGTTTGAGTGGAATTCGAACGTGTTTGAGTTGAGAAATTTTATTTTGGTAGGTGAGTAAGTTTAAAATTTATATCCAAACTAATTAATACAATACACGTCGAATAAAAAGTCAATTCTCTTTTTTATGCTCAGAGAAAAAAACTTAATATATTTTAATAATAATCAATAGAATTAGAATATATATATATATATATATATATATATATATATATATATATATATATATATATATATATATATATATATAGATATTATTTTTTATTATTCTTGAATGAGCTCGAACATTGATCAACAAAATTGTGTTCTTTCATTTATCAAATAAGCCTAAATTTATGTTCGAGTTCGACTAGAATACAAAATGAACTATATTCAAGATCGAATGAGCCGAACACACAAACTGTTATTACAATATTTTGCTCATATATTGTTGGCAAAAATGGAAAAAATGAAATTTTGAAATCCGATAGAATTAATCCAGATTTTGTAAAATAGAGTGTTTTCTTTTCCATTTTCCCCACTATATCCGTTAGCAGATATTCTCGTCAATAAAACGGCATAAGCACATGAAATGAAAATGGCTGTCTTTGGAAATTAAATTGTAAACTCACAAGTGACAATTTTGCTCAACATTATTGAAGAGATGGATAGATTGATGATTTCAATATTGACTACTATGCACGTTATTCTTAGAATTTTTCCGGTTTACTGAAATGCTGTTGCTACTGTTTTTATACTTATTTATTATACCAGAAAAATAAACAAAGCAGTAAAATAATTGGAGGGAAAAATTATTGATTTATATATTACAGAAAATAATAAAATCAGTAAAACAAACTGAGAACGCCCACACACAAGTCCAAGTTATATTTTGACATCGACGAGCTTTCAATTTGCATCCTCTGCGCGGGCGTACATGAGGTTCTAACATTGGGCATAGTATTGACAAGCCATTTTAAATTCATATAAACCACTTTTTCATAGGTATCTCATGTGGGCTGTGGGTTTAAAATCCATTTATCACATTTTAACCACCCCACTTTATACCAATTTTTAAAAATTAGTTTTCTCACGTGTTATATATCATCGCGAAGTTTGCGCAACCCGCTTCGTAATAATCTCAATAACATTCAAAACCGAAAAGTGTAACATATAAATATATTGGCTCAAAAATTTCCTTACGACAATTTAATTGAAATTCAATTCTTTTATTAAAACCCAATCTTGTTTCGGAAATTACCGATACTAGTAGAAAAATACAGTATTTGGGTTTAATACAATTACATAATTAATTCAACACCATGCTATTTTCATAGAAGTTATGATGATAAAGATGATGATGAGAAGATCAACTACATTGGAAAATAAGCCAAATTGGGAAAGGAATTGTGCTTGGTGGTTGGGTAGGATATTGATAGCGAGTGTCCAATCTTGTGTGTTGCACCTATTTCGGATTTGATGTTAAAGAAATGTTTTTTTTCTACACATAATGAATCATATTTTAACCGTTGAGATTTGATATAACGTTTGAGAAGGAAATGAACAATTGTTTATTTGAACAATTATGAATGGTTGTCAATGAATTAAACATCTATTTTTAATATATATAAAAAAAATAATTGTTCATCTCACAAAAGAAAGAAAAAAGATTCAGCAATGGAATCAATTAATTCGATATCTGAAATTTTATTTCGCACGTCCAAAAAAAACGTTTATTCTGTATTGAATCTAAAATCACGTCAGAGACGGAACCTCTCTCCTTCTCTTACCCTTTTCTCTATTGCTTGGTGGGCCTTGTCCAACATGTTTTTGCATGGCTATGAGGAAAAGAAACAAAAGGTAGTATTTAGTAGTAATGTATGGAAGTGTTAGATATGCCATAAGTCTATGTCGGTGCTGGCCGAGATTGGTTTGCTTTGGAGAATATGTTTGTAGTGGATATAGATATTTGGAGAAATGGTGGTGCACCGTACCTCTTTCTCTTTTGGAGTTCTTCCAGTACTGTTGTTTCTATATTATATTTACCATATTACCAATAGCCATTGTTTTGTTCGAGTAGTCTTATCTTGATTAATGAGTAAGTTTAAAATTTATATTTAGACTATGTAAGATAAAAAGTCAATTATCTTTCCTGTGAATTAGCACTGTTGCCTTACATATATTAATTACATTGATCTAAATACAAATTTTAAACGTGATTACTAACCAAGATAAAACTACTCATTTTGTACTTCTTTCATCAACTTCCAGTTGAGATAGACAATATTCAGAGTCCCACACCCGCCCTTCAACTTACTTTTTCATCTCCACTTAATCCTCAACCTCTCTTATAGGGTTTTTTCTTTTCTTTCTCAAGTGATGTTTATTGCAGTTTGTTTCTCTTTCTCCAAGTGATGTTTATTGCAGTGGAGAATTATTGCATGAATATAATAAACTAATTTTTTTTACAATTTTTGTGCTAATTGATTGAAATTTTACCTCCGGGATATTGAGAGATGACCAGGAGTCACCGTCCATCAGTGAGAATTCCGTGGAGTTACAATTGTTTTTCTCCTCTTTCGGTTTCTTATAGAACTCGGGGTCTAAACGAAACCCTCTTGAGAGAGCCCCAAATAAGCACATTTTATTTTATTTTTCAAAGAGCCTTCTATGATCTGTTCTCGTCTTATTAGAACTCCTAGCTGATTAAATGTTTTTTAATAAAATTTAGAAGTAATTAAAAAAATTAAATAAAAAATGAGTGAATTCAAATTTTTTGGAAACCTTGACCCCCCCCAACCCCACTCCACTCCCCACCCTTAGTGTAGATCCGCCTCTGATAGCATTACATGCGCACATTCTTTCTTTTTTAGAAACATTTTTTTTTTGTTTTTGCCAAGTTCTTTTTTAGATACATTAGCTCATAGAGATATAAATCATATTTAGTAACTCAACTTCTTAAGAAGATAAAAAATAATGTATTCTACATTTGTTTCTTTTTATCTAATACATTATTTCAGTAGGGAACAAGTTTGCAACCTGTCACGTTTGATACATTGGAATAAAATGTAATGAAATGACTTTTTTAACCTCTCTTTCATTCAATGAAATGCAATGGAATTTTTGTTTCTATATAGAGATAATCACTATTTATGCCTCTGAGCTATCTTTCAAAAGCAACTGTTACCCCTAAGGAATATATCGTGCCATTTGTATCCCCAACAAGTTACGGGGTGCCATTTATGCCCAAAAGTGGCGGCGACGGGCGAAAAGTGGCGGTGTTGCACGCGTGCGGCCCGCACATGTGCAATTTGAGGGGCAAAACAGTCCATTCAGTCTCTAACCCAGAAGTAGCATCCGACACGGGTTGTCTTGACCCACATCCAATATCCGACCCACTCACCCCTTTCTTCCTCTTTGAACTCAGGCCACCGTCCTCTCCGCTTCACTCCTTCAGCAGCAACAATCATCCACTTCCTTCTCTACTCACAGCAATAATTCCAATACAATTCCACAAAAAATAGCCCATTCACAAAAAAAAAAACCAGAATTCAAAGAATTTGGAGCATGACCCATTGAATTAACATTTGAAAAGACCGCCGCCGGAGCAAAACCAATGATAGCGGCGGCGATGAAAGAGTCCTCTGGTGCGCCGTCAAAGCCATTCAAGAAGGAAGAGATAGTATCACGATGGGGCTTCTCCTCAAAAACTCGCGATTTGATAGCCATTTCTTTGTTAGTAACATTTATTATGTCCATTAAATTAATCTCCCACGGATGGGGAAAATGGATTCAATTTTTAGGGATTGAGTTTGGGCGGCGTTCAGGCGTCGGGATTGGAAAGAGGGCGGCGAAGCGGTTTCTGCGGCGGTGACAGGGTCGGTGGTGTGCTCTGCTCACCTTGAAACGACATCAACATGTTTCCAGAGCCAGCTCTCGGCGTCATCGGACGACTCTGCTCCACAGATTGAGACCGCCGATTTGAATTCATCATCGGCGTGGTCGGCACCACCGTTCTCGGCTGTGGAATCATCATCCTCACTCTTCTTCAAAGCTGAGGAGGTGTCGGACTTCAGAGGCTGCTCCAGTGGTGTAATTTTTAGCGATTGAGTTTGGGCGGCGTTCAGACGGCGGTGATGGGGTCGGTGGTGAGCTTTGATGGAGATGGGGTGTTGGTGAGGCGATGAGGGAGGGGGATTTGGTGTGAGTGAGCTTTTTTTTTAAGACAAAGTGTCATGACTACAATACCCCTGAAAATATGCTTGTGCGGTTCGCACGCGTGCAACACCGCCACTTTTCACCGGACGCTGCCACTTTTGGGCATAAATGGCACCCCGTAACTTGTTGGGGATACAAATGGCAAACGATATATTCCTTAGGGGTAACAGTTGCTTTTGAAAGATAGCTCAGGGGGCAAAAATAGTGATTATCTCTTCTATATATCCTATATTTCCATAGCATAATTTATTATACAAGTTCAAGATTTGTTTATAACAGTCTAATATGTGGCTCCTGTCTATTACCTAAAACACATAGCCACAAATAAAACTCTATATAATAAACCTTTTGTCAAATCTAATACTTACAAATTATATTATACATAATCTCAACTATAATAAGAACTCTAAACATGCACATCTTTGCATGTTATATAATTAATCAACATCTACCAAAATCATCTGTTGGTGAAGAATCTGGAAACCCTTTCAACAAACAAAGTAGTGGTGGAATAGTAATAGGTTTCATATCTCCATAAGCATTCCAACAAAATGGCTTCAAAATATTATGTCCTTGAGAAGGAAAAAGTTGCACTTCTTCAAAGGTAACATTTGTGCATGGGAATGAGTCACTGCAGGCCAAATGAATTGGAGGGCTTCTTACATCATAAGTGCCCTTAATATTTACATAGGATATGCCTGAAATGTACACTGCTGATGTTTTGTTTAAGCAGGACTTTGTGTTGCAATAATATTGGTCTATGATTATAGGGTTTCTAACATTATCCATGTTAATGTTTTTGAAGGTCACTTTTGATACTCCTCCAAAACCACCTTGCCATGTTTTGATTCTAACACCATTGTCTGAATTCTTGATTATGGAGTCTTTTACTGTTATATTTGTCACGCATGCCCGCGAATTTCTACTTCCTAAGCTGCCAATGCTGCACCATATACGTAGTCAGGTTAGGGCGGGCGCATGGGTGAAAATCCTCTGTCCCCATTCCTGTCCCCATCCCTGTCCCCAACCAACTAAAATTTATTATATAAACATTTTTTCTATTTGTATATACACAGGGTGAATTGTGATTGGTTGGGGATAGAGATGGAAACAGAAACGGGGATAGAGGATTTTTTGCCGGGCGCATGAGTCAAAGCTCATGGTCAAACAATAATAAGCATTATTATTGTAAACATTTTCAAAAAATTAAGGGGACTAAAGAAAACTTTATCAAAAGTATTGAGGTGAAATACTTGAATATCTCTTGCTCGCACAAAATTGCGTGTGTGTGTCTGGTGGTAGGTTAAGTACTTATATCTTATTTTAAATCAAAAACTGTTTTTGAGTTGTTTTTATTGAAAGTTTGAGAAACTTTTTGTATGTTTTGGAGACATTAGATCATAATGTCAAGAGGTGGTTGGCTAGCTACCCTTAGCTTTTTTTCCCTTCAAGGTTACCTACCCTTAGTTTGGAAGGGCATGTTTTGTTTCTTAATGTTTTTAGTACAAAAGAGGAGATTCATAGGATTGAAGTGAATATACCTTATTCCATGACTAGGACCACAAGTCATATTCCTTATGTCTACATTAAAGCAACCAGCTCCAATTGATATACAGTCATCCCCTACACACACACCCAAAAAAAAAATGTTAAATTTCAGAGGTAAAAAAAAAATTAAATTAAATTTCAGAGGTAAAAAAAAAAACACAAAGGAAATGAGAATATTGAAACTTTTGAGAAGCCAAAACTATTACCATTTGAAACCACTGAATTGTATATTCTAACATCATTGGAGTTCTCAATGTGAATTCCATCAGTGTTTGGACTAAGGGGTGGCGCTTTTATAGACAATGATTCTATATGAACATTGCTACAGTTATCGAACCGGAAATGGAATTGAGGACTGTTCTTGATCTTCAATCCTTTAACTGTTAAATTCGAGCTCATAAAAAATCTCATAGCCTGAAAAGAAAAAGAAAAATGAGAAAAATTATATTAGGGGGTTCTTCACAATTTTCGTGGACTGATTGATATATAACTAAAATTTAATTCTTGGTAATGTCACATCCAGTGTCTACATGTATGAGAGTAAGATTCATGGTCTTACAATATTCATCCTCATATACTATTATTCAATAATATCAGACATTTCAGAGATGTGAGACGTAATATTAAAGGAGTGATGCTGAGGACTTACAACTGGGCTGTCACAAGGACCAGTACGTTTGATTCCATTTGCTCCCTGTTGCATTACGTTAGTAAGTTAATTATATGCTAAAAAGGAAGAAAAATCGTCTGTGTCAAGTTGATGTTTTCATATCTGTCTCAATTACTTATAATTTGCCACATATATATCTTTTCAAATTTCAGATATTCAGTGACGAATTGTGAATGATTGGTATAAGCATGAAAGACACTAGTTAAAGACAGATGATTTTTTTTTCTTTTGGCAAAATAAGGTAAAAAAATATTGGAGAAGGATTATATTGAGTGTTATATATAATAAAAGGCAAAAAGTTACTTTGTGATGTTTGCAAGGAAGATTCCACCATTTATCTCCCTTGCCATCTATTAGTCCATCACCTTCCATTAACATTCCATTGATCCTATAGAACACTAGCCATTGTCTCTTGCTGTTATTTTTGGGCCATGAGCCAGGTCCATCAGGTGGCATAATGGTTCCCTCAATCTGCACATTTTCAACTACTAAATAATTAAAATCTTCAGTACATTCATGAATGCAATATATTATCAAGAAGTACCAACAAGAGTTGGTGTCATTAAGATTAAGCAAGGTCTTTAAACACAAGGGATCCGACACTAAAGCCGATCGAATTAGTTGTACGTGAAGGAGGGGTGAAACTAGAACTTTATATACTTAATAACGAATTATAAAAAGACATGACTTAATTAAGTAGGCAAGATGTAATATTTACAATTATATTTCGTTGAAAAAATAAAATTTTCTTATATTTCCTAAAAAAACGAAACAAAATAACTTTGATATTCTAAAAAAATGTTGGGGCAACTGCACTTCCCGCCACTCCTAGTACCACCCTAGTCGTAAACATAGGACTAGTTGTTACCTTAAAAAAAATGCAACTTTTACATGGACCAGTGAAAATTGTAGAGTGTATCATGAAAGAATAGGGATGAGGAACAAAGAAAGTTGCATAATTATCAGCAATGCAAGCAGCATCCCATCCCATTTTGAAAGCTTCTGTATCATCTGCCACCCCATCCCCGACCGCTCCATAAGATAAAACATTATAAACTGTCGGAGAATCCGGTATCCGGCCTCCGCCGCCACCTGAAGTACTCGGAGGCGGAGGCGGAGGCGGAGGTGTATGATAAGGTGGCAATGAAATTTGAGAAAACAAACGAAAATGTGGTTCTTTCCAGTAGTCAAAAAGTCTTGATTCAACTGAAAGACTAATGGTAGAGAAGAAAAAGAAAAATATGACCAAAACTTTATCAAATTCCATAACAGCCGTAGATTTTATTACTGGAACAAGGGATGGATCTATTTATACTAAATACTTAACTACACAAATGGAGCTAAGGGAACAGTATGGTACATACTACTAGTACTGTTCAGCAGTTTCAGCGGTTAGTGAACAAATTTGCTAATGACAAAACAATTGCAGTTGGTAAGTAAACTGCTAATTTTAAATTGAGTTCGCATGTTTGATTTTGTTTGCGAAATAAATGGAGCTAAGAAATAATTCAGTTACTACAACTCAACAACTTGAACAGTTGATAAATAAACTGCTAAAAATGAACTACTAGAGTTACGTATTCAACTCTGTTGGCTTGACTAAGTGTTCCTTGAATAAAAGTAAGACTTGACATGTATTAATGTATTAAAGGTAGAAATACTGGGTGCTTGCAAAACAAAATTTGGATAGTAGTTTATTAGGGCTCTCTAGTCCGGATCCTATGCGGAATAGTTTTTTCAGTACATACGGAACTCTTCAGTTTAGGTGTCCTAAGGCTCAGAATATGTGTTCATTGTAAATCAATTTTAATCGTAAAAAATTTAATCTAACGAACAAAGAAAGTTCTGGACGTGCGAAAATTACTCCGTTCCGTCGGCCTCTCAGTATACTATATATAAGAAGCATGTTTATAGACTAGTAGGGTGTGAAGAAGATAATAAGCATTCTTAATCTAGACATCCAAAGCATGACAAGTGGAATTTGTCACAATAACCATAGGGTTTTGAGAGTGAAGGCACCAACGTTTTTTGAGGAAGTCGAAAGAATCCAAAAAAAAAAAAAAAAATGAAGGTGTATATACTATGTAAGTGTGACCACTTAGAGCACTATTATTACAACTTGGGTGTACTAGAAAACTAATGATTACTTAGCTGAAAATTTCATTACCATTATATACTAGGGAAAAAAGTCCTCTGTCCCCATTCCTGTCTTCATATCTGTCCCCAGCCAATCACAATTCACCCTGTGTATATATAATTGGAAAAAATGTTTATATAGTAAATTTTGATTGGTTGGGGACAGGGATAGGGACATGAACGGGGACAGCGGATTTTCACCCATATACTAGGGAGAAGAAGGAAAAAAAAAAAAAAACCCTCCCTCTTAGTGGAAGTTACTTTAGTTTATGCACCTTACATTTTTAGAATAATTCTTGCAAAACCATTTAGGGAATGGATTTTCCGGCGGAGAGAAAAAGGAGGTCAGTTGAGATCAGATAGTAATAATAGTGAAATCTATGCTATCCAGAATGAGCATCCACTACTCTCCCTCCCCTCCACTAGTAGTCTTCTTTGCCCCCATGGGTGGCTCAGCGATAAGGATGTGAAAGGATTGTAAGGACGGAGAAATATCCAACATTGAGAGGGGCAATTTGGAGAATTAACTAAAAAGACAAAAAGATGTATCAGTAACGGTAGAAAATAATACAAACTAACCAAATACGACATCAAAGGCTAAAATATATGCCTTATGTACAATACTACATAATATATAAATACCAAAATGCTTCTGCATATGCTAATTGTGCACTATGTACATTACTTTATTTACTTTTACATCTCAGAGACTACACGCGCAATAATTTATCCTAAAAGAGAATCGAAAGAGAAGATTTTTCTCGTCTTCATGAGAAATCGGATCAAGAAACCACCGACCTATGACCTGACCATGACCGCCCTGGATACCACTCGTATGGTTCATAGAAGGATATGATCAACGAATTTGAATATTGAACTATTAAATAATGAGAAAGAAATCGAATATTCATTGAGGGAAAGGACCAACGAGGATACAGGAGTCGAAGGAATAGGTGGGTTATCTATAGTTCACTCGGCAGCACAACTCCGAATATGGGATTTTCATTCAAATATAAAAAATGCAAGAATTGTGATTGAACTGCTGAGCAAAATGATAATAGAAATTTCATCTCCCCCTAACAATCCATTTTTATTCAAAATCTTAGTGTTTAGAACAAACCACACAGAGAAAGAAGCAAAAGATTATATAGACTTGAGGCCAAAGCTTAACATTCTGATAGATTACATTAAAAATCACAAAAAAAGTTGATATTTAGATAGGTTGTTTTTGTTCATCATTCCTATCCATATAATGTTACAAATATTCTTCTAGAAACAACAAAGAGAGGGCATTCATAAATATAAACCATTTCCCTAAAAACTGCTCTTACAAAACAAAGGAGAGATACATTTGAATTACAGAAAAACGATTTTAGGAGAGAAAGCAGCATGCATGACTTCCATATATAATCCTCCTTGCTTTCTCGCTCGCTTTCTCAACCTACCGCCATCATCATCAGAGCCCGAGGAAGGGGCACTGTTTCCGGGAATGTTCTGGAACCAATTTCACGAGGGTCTCCACTGGTACTCCCTTCAACTCTGAAGGTAAAAAGGAGTAGCGATTTCAAGAAAGGGCCGATATGGATAACACGAATAACATTATGATCTTCTGTTTAAGAATTTCATACCGTGAGGTTTAAAGTTAAACAATGGAGGAAGAAAACGTCCATTTGGTAGGCGCGCATTTGGATCACGTAGCTCGTCAAAGAAGGAATGGGTCAAGGCATCCAACTGCATTAGATCAAATCCATTCAATTGCCAAATCATGACCCAAAATATCAAATACTTGATAAAAACACAACTAGGGATAAATACGCATGTAAAAAGTTATAAACTCACAGCTGTGCAACGTAAATTAGGGGAGTACTGGAGTAGTCTTGAAACCAGATCAACGGCTTCTGGAGGCATGCGCTTGTGGAATATCTGATGACAGGGAGAGAGAGAGAAAAAAAAAAAGAGAAATCAAAATCATATTTAACTCGCACCAAAAGGGAGTGGGGGAGGGGGGGGGGGGGGAGAACAATTAATAAGTACCTTATGCCATGGATGGGCTTTAATTTGTGGAAATTTGAACTCAGTATAGTTGGGATTCATGCATTTAATTTCCTCTCTTGTTGGAGTACCCAAAACCTGAAAAAATTTCAAGTTCGCAGAAAGGATTAACATGCAGGGACCAAGAAAGAAACTATAGTGGATAAACCATTTGAATCATATTCATCCAAATAACTAATTTGAATTCCTAGCAACAAACTTCTTCTAGCAAGAGAATGAAGCAATCAGTGAAGTCGATCTTTCGATAAAACTATCATTATCACCCCCAACAACCGATATAGAGGAGTGCAGAGAGGCAGAAGTACCTTGATGATCTCAACAAGCTGGTCTACTCCACTCTCACCAGGAAACAAAGGCTGAAAAGAAAGTAATTGAGATGCTTATGAAGACCGTATAATCAAAACCTGGAGACCAAGAAAACCAGTTATCTACCTGTCCAAGAAGTAGTTCAGCAAGAACACAGCCCGCAGACCAAATGTCAATGGCAGTGGTATACTCTGTTGCCCCAAATATAAGCTCAGGTGCTCTGTAATACCTAGAGCAAATATAGGAAATATTTGGTTCCCCTTTAACCTGCCATAGCGGGAATCAAATTTGTCAATTATCCAACAAACTTAGATTAACAGGAGAACCCAAGATGCACGAGGAAGAGAAAGTAAGAAAAAGAAACATACCAAGACTTTAGCACTTCCAAAGTCGCACAATTTGACTTGGTGGGTATGAGGATTCACCTGTAACAAGACATCACAAACATTATCACAAAGAAACATGGGCTGACTTCAAATAAATAGCAATTACAAGAATAGACATATTAAGATTCTCAGCATCCAAGAACAAGAAAATAGCAGAATCTTTTGTACAAGTGAAACCAATCAAAAAGAGGAGCAAATAGATAAGGATGTTATTTTACCAGGAGGTTTTGAGGCTTGATATCACGATGGCATACTCCAATACCACGATGGATGTAAGACAAAGCCCGGAAAATCTGCAATATGAGCAGGTTATCATACTCTAGCTGGTAGATAAATTAAAACTGAGCAAAGAATAACTAATTATCAATTTGAACAACCAAGAAGTATATCATTTTAAGTATACTACATTTAGAAACAAGAAGACAATTTGACTTTCACCAAAGTAGTACTTCTTGTTTCATTAATGAATGCTGCAAGGAAAATAGCAAGTAGAAGGAAGTAGCATGCATATAGCATAAGTTTCTTGATCATTACTAAAAGTTTCTTGACAATAAAATTTAAGACCCTAAAACACAGTCGAGAGAGAAGGAAAGGAGAGCATCAAGTATTAGAAGAGCACCTGATAGGTGTACAACTTCACATAAATAAGGGGCATCCTTTGGTTCAGCTTGTTATAGTGTTTGATAACACGGTGTACAGTCTCAGGGACATACTCAAGCACCAGATTGAGATATAATTCATCTTTTTCGGTAGTTGAAAAAAAACAATGCTTCAAAGCTACAACATTTGGGTGGTCAAGGAGGCGCATAGTTTGCAATTCTCGGTTCTTGTATCTCTTGTCCTGGAGAACCTTCTTAATAGCAACAGCCTCACCAGCCTCTAGACATTTGGCCTGCGCAATCAAGAATATTAGTCTCTAAGCATCCAAAACTCTGGACACCAAAATCCATGTGCACGTACAGCAGCATGTTATATAGTTGCACCAATTTCAAGCAGTAAATGACAGAAAAAACTAACCTGGAAAACGACTCCAAATGATCCATGCCCAACAACACGTTCAGCCATGTAACTGATAGTCTGAATTTATAAAAAATAATATATATTAGATTTAAGTAAATAAAAGATTAGGTACCTATTTTTCTGAATGAAGAGGATGAAAGTTGAAAATAAATAGAAAGGAATTGCACACACTTTTATGGTTAACATATTATCAGAATGAGTAGAACAACCGTTTGAGATACCTACAACTTAGACCAATTGACTCAAACAAATCAAGCACGCTCTTCTATCCTTTACCGTCCTTCAAGGTTTATATCATGATCGAACCCATGACGAAATATAGCACCATAGGCATAGGCCATGGTAGTCTCTCACAATCATCCAACATGTCAGTTTTCCAATGACACAAGGAAACAGTTATCCACGACATCCATAGAACTAAAGGTACCGATTCTTTTTCTCATTTTCTTCACCTCAAACTAAGTAAAAAAATCTTAAAGATAGTGATACACATAATTCAAAAATCTAGCAACTTACCTGCTTTGGCTGTCCATTTCGACCACCAATAGTCGTCACTATTATATGACCTGTCTCAGTCCCATTACCATCGACAATGGCTGGTTCCATTTCCTACCAACAAAACAGCGAGAACCATGATTAGACATCAAGCATGAAGAGATAAATATTGGTGTTTCACCTTGAGTCTTGTAACTGCCAAAAAAAGGGAAAATAAGTGTATATACTTAACATGACTACCTTATCATCTCTAATTTTCATATCATTCAATTCTTCAGGCAACCTATCAACACCAACAGCATGACCACTAGATTCTCTTAATCCAGAAGTAGGTGCTACTCCCAGAGAAGCCATTTGCTAAAGTCTCTTGTTCACTATACTTCAATAAATCATTCACCTGCATATGCCAATTTCACATTAATAAGCCGTGGAAATATTCATTATACCACTAGAAGCCACTTCAATATTTACTACACCAATAAAAAAGAATATCTTTCATCATTATCCATATCAAATGAGTAACAATTTTGACCATCTTTGCATTAGAAAAAGTGGGAAATCCACTAAAAGAACAAAAGAGCATCAAGAGATATTCTAGATAAAATAACAAGTCTGCAATTTAAAATTTGCAAGAGAAATATCCCATGAAAAGCAAGATACATGTGATAAATATCTTTGTGACTACAATATAGACCTAGGATCCCAGTTTTTTTGGAGATGGTGCTCGTAAGAGAACTTAAAATGCATATAAGTAAATTACCTAAAGTTACGAAATTAATAAGAAGCCACAAAATTTAGAGATATTTGCGATCCTATTATGGTCATCGTTATTAGCAATTTAGCATGTACAGTGCACGCATCCTACGGAAACATGTCCCTTACAATTTTTTACTTTTTGTAATGCCTAGATTTTCAATTAAATATGGTTCTTTCCGTAGCCAAAATCCAAAGTCTGTAACTTCTAGTTAAAATTTCATGTTAAGTGAAGTCTTCTTCTAGCGAACAGTGAAACTAGTTCGACATCATTAATAAAACATATGATCAGCTAAACACCAAGATCAATCTGACATCATTAAGTAAATTTCGGCTGTCCATAGGATAGTTGCATTAGTCGTCAAAAAGCATCACGACAGTATTAACCGAATGTGACGTTCCAAGTTTGAAAATTTTCTTTTATCCTAGTTATAACAAACATTAGGAAACTGTGACGAAATTATAACACGTCACGTTCGACCCAATGGCAACGGGTATTAAAGTCACTAGCTTCACTCGAACTTCACACAGCATGAAAACAGTGGACATAAAACTGATATCATAGTCAACCAGTCGATTTAAAAACTGCAACAGAACCAGAATATGCATCAGCATCCAAATTCGCATACCTCGAGTACTAATAAACTTAATAATTTTCCACATGAACTAAAAGAAGATAGAGATAACCTAAAAAATATCAATAAATATTTTCCGTGTAATAACCATAAATCAGAAAGAAAACAAGTGATTTTTAACAAATTCCTGAGCTCTATCTCTGAAAGATTGAATATTTATGTTCACCACCCATCAAGAATCCAAAAAAGGAAACTTTAGGTTCCATAAACATCTATTTATGGTACCTCAAACTTTTTTTCCTGCGTCTTTTTTCCATTTTTTGCCCACATAAATAACAAAAAAAGAAATCATCAAAGCTTCAAATAGAAACTAATTTATTAAATATGTTAATTTAGATGATAACTATCACAATACATAGATAAGGTAATAAAAGTAAGCCAATCAACATAGATCTAAATAGATAACCTACCAAAACCATAAGTAAAAAAACAAAAACCCAGATTAAAAAGGCCCATATAAATTAAATTTATTTCCAAAATTTAAAACTTTACAGCATAGAAAAAATAAACTTAAAATTAAGTCTTTTAATCTATAGATCCACATCAAATGAACTTTTGAAACATAATCTTAAAATTAATCCCATAATACACAAAACCCAGAATAATAAAGGGACAAAAACTGTAGAAATTGGAAAATGTACCGATCAAATCAAAATCTTGAGGAGGAGGAGGCCAAGACACCGATGTTCATCGGTGGGCCGTTGTGATTAACTGTGCCGGAGAAGACACCATCACCCACAACGCAGACGATAATTGAAAAATAATAATGGTACTGGTTAGAGAGAGAAAGCTTGTGACCAGAGGAGAGAGAGAGAGAGAAAGAATAGGAAGGAATAGAGAGAGAAGTGTTTAAATTGTATAAAAATTGAACTAAATAAACTTCTTAATGTTATAAATGAATGACCTGTCAGACCCAACTCATAAAATGGGAGGCTCATACTCCTATGAACCAGGATTTTATCTCTATAAAATAGAGACATTTAGTTTATTACTATATACATCTAATTCATTCTACTCTAAATTCTCTTTTTTTTTTTACTATTCTTATAACACGTTATCATCACAAAACTTTACCAATTTGAATTTTACACAAGTTACAAGGTTTATTATATTACTTTTTGTATATCTCATTTTTATATTGCGACTTCAAATCAATTGGAGTGCACAATAGATCTAACATCTCTACCAAAATTTAATATTTGAATCTATATGTACATCGCCTTGATCTATATATATTTTGATGTGTATGTTTTATATTATTGTCGTATGAATCAGCATGTTTTGTGAATGCATTTCATAATATCACATATCAGATTCTTTATTGGCTAAATAGTTTTATCATATTATTTCTTCTGATACATGCAATTTCCTAATATGAGATACAGAGATCATGAACCATCTGTTTTTTTATTATTATTAAAAAAATTAAATCTATTTGCTAAATCAAAATCTAGTCTGATTGATTACATATTAATATTCATAAATGTCCATCATTGGGCTTTGATGACTTTTGTTGATTTTTGTTATGATCTGTCTATTTCTATATTTATATTATTATTATCATTAATGATTTGTTGCTTCGGTTTCGGTCATGATTTATTCAATTCCATTGTTGAATTTAGATTGCGAGTTGAAAAACACTACAGTATCTTGATTTGAGATTTAGTCATTTAATTTCATATTCATACCATGCTTCACTATTTTATTTATATTCAGTATATTTTTATTTATTTTATTTTTCACTTATTATTATCAAAAATTTAAAATATCAATATTCCTAAAGAATATTGAATGATTACTCCTGAAGTGGTAATAATATTAATTAATAATATTAAATGTTCTTGAAGAATATCATCTAATATTCCTGAAGAATACAATTTATTCCTGAAGAATATTATTACTACAAATTAATTAATTAATCCAGAAGAATATTATTATTCATTAATTATTTACTCCTGCAGAGTATATTGTAATTTAAAATTACTTGAAGAATATCATTATTATAAATTAAATTGATATTGATAAAAAATCATTGATAATGTATTCTTGCTGAAATTTATTTTAATATAATGGGTTTTGAAGATCCCCTTAATAATAATTTTATTTTGATCATCTCGTTTATACAACCCTGAAGGTTGACTATGGACCGACTTATTTTGTGACCAAATAAAAATAAAATAAAAAGACAAAATACAACCACCTGAAGATAGTTGTATGATAAAAATAAATTTATTATTATTGAATATTTATAATACCAATATTCTCGAAGAATATTAAACTATTACTCCTGAGGTAGTAATATTGTAAATTAGTTCTTGAAGAACATCAACTAATATTTCTGAAAAATATTACACAATTATTCTAAATTAATTTTTGTCACATCAAATAATTTTTTTAATTGGTTAAAGATTTTAATTGAATTCTACAAATCATCATATGACCGCTAGAAGATGGTTGTATCGAATTGTAGAAATAAATATATAACCACCAGAAGATGGTTTATAAGATTATTGTTAAATAAACCACCAGATGTTGTATGATAAAATAAATTATCATTGTTTGTTCTTAACCAACAAGAGATATTGTAAAATAATACAAATTGTTTAAGCTTAACCACCAGGAGATG
The DNA here is from genome assembly GCA_026122235.1 of Vinca minor. NCBI lineage: Eukaryota > Viridiplantae > Streptophyta > Magnoliopsida > Gentianales > Apocynaceae > Vinca > Vinca minor. The sequence continues at coordinate 951,928 of JAOCZM010000100.1, read as the reverse complement.
GTTATAATATAAATATGATTGAACACCAGAAGATTGTTACTTTATTATTTTAATACACTTGAAGTGTAAATGTATTCGTTAAAGATATTATACACCTGAAGTGTAATCTTAGAAAGATATTCGTTTAGAATAACGAACAAATAAATTACTTTGAAGGTAGATGCAAGTGTATTTGAATAGCGCATAAACCCTTGGTATATACACAATGTTGCAATTTTGTAATAACATTTATATGAAGTCTTTGAAGGACTTGATATGCCAGAAGCATATAGATAATTCTTCCCAAAAATATATAAACATCAAGACTCAGTGATTAATGCTTTTTGAAAGCATTATGGAAAGATAACATATTTCCATGTATAATGAAATAAGTTATCCACATCAGGGGGAGAAAGCAATGAATGATGTGGATTTAATGAACTTGGAGTTCAATAGAGAAAAGTTGCAAATTAACTAGTTAATATTTTGCTAACTCCATAAGAGTTGCAAATTGAATGTTCATAAAATATAGATTATCTTATTTTTCAAAATGAAATATTTTATAGATTACAAAAATATTTTATAGATTACAAGTTCGAGGCACACCTAATGTGTGATTGAACACTTATTCACTAAGATATAACTAATTGCAATTTTGAAGGTTGATCTTGAATATCTATATGCATTGGTCCAATGATGTTAAAAAGGGAAGTAATTTGACATAAGATTAATGTACTCTTTTTCCTTAACTAGGCGTATTTTTTTACCACATGTTTTTTTTTTTCATAGTAAGGTTTTAACGAGACATATTCTTCATGTTATGGATATCCCAGGGAAAGTGACGACATCGATGTTCAACAGATTCACTCAAGTGATAATGTAGAAGATTATTTATCAAAGCGTTGCCAACATCAACATTCAGAAAGTTGATATATCATATTGGAATGCGTCATCTTAAATACATTTAATAATCAGGGGGAGCAGTCGTACTCTTTTTCCTTCGTTCAGGTTTTGTCCCACTGGATTTTCCTGACAAGGTTTTAACGAGGCGGAAATTAAATACTCCTACATCAATTGTACTCATTTTCTTAGTTTGATTTAATTTTTCCCACTGGGTTTTTTCCAAATAAGTTTTTGTGAGGCAATTGTTGTATAGATTAGTCATTCAAGGGGGAGTGTTGTAAATGAATGACCAGTCAGGCCCAACCCATAGAGTGGGAGGGTCATATGCCCATGAACCAAATGATTTTATCTCTATAAATAGAGACATTTGATTCATTAATATATACATCTAATTCCTTCTACTCTCTAAATTCTCTTCTCTTTTTACTATTCTTATAACACGTAACTTAATAAAGTTAAATCATTGGTTAAACGGGGTAAATTATTTTCTCCTAAACTATTACTCCCTCCATTCTCATTTAATTGTTGTTTAGGAGATTTATAGGTATCCAAATTAATTGTCGTTTAAGGCTCTTTTATTAGTTGTCAACAATTTATTCTAATTATACCCTCGACATTTCTTTTATTTATCGCCCCTGCCATCCCTATTTTTTTCTTTCTTTTCTTATGAGTGAGAGAGAGAGAGAGAGAGAGAGAGAGAGTAATATTGAAACTTTAGGTGAAAATGACAAGTTCCTTAATTTTCTAAAATTGTATCAAGAGTCTTATATTTAGGAATGGAGAGAGTATTAGAATGTGTATAAAGAAATAAAGAAATAAATAACAAAGTATTTTATTAATTAAAATATTAATATTATTCTATTAAATAAACTCAAATTCAGACACAAACTAATTTTGTATGGAGTCTAGACAAAATAAAATCTGAAACATTAAATCATTTAAATTTTGTTTGAAATTGTAACTAATATAAAAAATTCAATCTCAATCGAATCAGTCTTAAAAATCTCTAAAATAGATTTAAAACAAAACTCAATTGGTAAACTTGTGTTTGTTAAATTATGGAAAATATAAAGGCCCATTGGACTACGATGCATTGATGCCCGTCCCCTCCTACAAATATGCTGCTAATTTTCTCTTTTACAAGAATGAATTACTGCTTTAATCGGTTACAATTATATTCTATTATGGATAACATTTATGTCTAAATCTTGTAAAAGAAAATGGGAATTAAACTGGAAAAAAAATTAGGGGGAAATACTATAATTGGATTCGGAAAAATTATTCACAATTTCATAAAATATTTAATTTAATCAATTTAAAATCCCTTCCGTCAATCAAAATTTTATAACTAATTAAGAATTTAAAAAATCTAAAAAATTAGTTGGGATGCTAAAAGGTTTAACAACCTTTCTCACCTTACATGTATCGTAATATATTATATAAATTATATAGATAGTCTCGCCCATTAATCATTTTCCAATAATTATATACACAATAAACATGCAAATATTGCAGTAAGGCTCCAGTGCGGAACGCCTTAAATTCCGCACGTGCGGGACACAACAAGGGCCGTTGATTTCATTTTTTAAGAGGATCAATGGTTGAGATTTAAAAGAGAGGTGAGAGAAAGGTAAAAGGATATATATGTAATTTTATTAGAGGTGAGAGAAAAGTTGCGGCTGAAAAGTAAAAAAGGTGGGTTACCGAGGAGAGAGAAAAGTTGCGGCTGGAAAGTAAAATAGGTATATTTCTACAAGAACGCATGTTCTCTGTTAGAGAACACACGTTCTTGTTAGAGAACGCAAGTTCTCTAATATAGAACGTGCGCTCTCTAACAAAAAAAATTTAGAAAGCGACGTTTCATATTAAAACGCACGTTTCTATATTATAGAAACGTGCGTTCTCTAATATAGAACGTGCGCTTTTATTAGTGAACGCATGTTCTTTATTATTGAACATGTGTTCTCTCGGCAGTAAGTACATGTTCTCTCGTCAAAGAACGCATGTTTTTTATTAGTGAATGCATGTTCTCGATTATTGAACACCCAGCTAAAAGTAAAAAAGAGAAAAAAGAGCTCAAAGTTTATCTCTAAAATACCCTCGTTTTTTGATACAACCGTTGGATCAAAAAGTACAAAAGATAAAATCCAAATTACTGACAAAGACGTCCCCGTATATACTCGAATTTTCTTGTTCAAAGACTTTGAGCCAAGGTGCAAATATTGAAGCACCACCTGCCCAAGACTTTTTTTGCCTTTTGACATCATAGACTAATCCCACATCTCATCTATATATATGATAACTTAGTAATATATATATATATATATATATATATATATATATATATATATATATATATATATATATATATTTTTTTTTCTCTCATGCATATACATTTGGACACCATCTCAAAATTTAAAATTTGAGCTTGAATTTCTTCTCACAGATAATTTAATTTTTTTAAAATTTTAAGTCAAAATTCAAATTTGAGATGATGTCTAATTTCAACCTAAAATAGGACATAAAGAATTATAAAATCGAGATTGAACTTGAATTACAGTCCCAAAATACCTTTTCCAATTACTAAAGTAATATTTACATGACCGTAACACTAGGTAACATTCACCTCATACAAGTGTGTGAAAGTCGAGACGAAAACACAAGCATAAATTTGATTCTTAATATAAAAAAATTTGTCTTAAATTTATAAAAACAAATTATTTGTAAAAGAAAAAGTGAAACTCAAAATAAGAATATTCCCCTAGTTTCTATGTTGAAACTTAATCGCACCTTAAGAGAAGGTTACTCAACAAATATATCATGTAGATTAATCAAGAAAGCTGTTTACTCGGCAAAAGTAATTTGTTTTGCAGTTAATTGATTAACATGGCATAGCACTGCTGGCATGTCTGAATAATGAGCACTCAAGAAATGATTACATGGTCAAACTAGATGTTTAAACAAATCATTAATACTAAATATTCAATTATATTTTTGTTGCTCCACAGATCAACTTCATTATGATGCCTCCAATCTGCAATTTCCCTCTAGTAGGACTCATCCTTATCTCAAGCTTTTGATAATGTTCAAAATGAAAATGGGACATTAGACCAATAACAAGTCAAAACAGTCCAGTTTGACGTTGACATCTATTTTATCATAAGCGTCTTAAGTACCAAAATAGTTGTTCAAGAATAATAAATTATAGAGTTATTCTTAAACAAGTACTTTATTATTCATCAAATCATATAATTCGACAACCTAAATTTGTTTAATAAGTGATAACGGAATAGCAACGAACCAAAATGCATCGTAAAAGGGCCTCTACTATAACGTGGATTTGTGATTACCCAGAAATCAATATGAGCCATGGACTTGCATAAACTTCAAAAAATGTAAAACTGTGACCACTCATCTTTCAACAACCTGGTAGGAAAACTCGATAAAAAGTCAAAAGTCAAAAGTCATAAAATGGCCAGCTAAATACCTTGGTTAATGCTAATCCAGTGGCACTATGGTTCATCTAAGTACATATTAAAAGGTCGTGATTTGACCAGGACAACCATCATTATCATCATAACCTAATATTTATGACCACTATTATCTACTACTATCAATTGGTTAGGTGCAACAATGTTTTGATGAAAAAAGACAGCAGCATTTTATTTACACACTGATGAGAATGACAAAGTTGGAATTTTTCCTATTAAGACCAAGAAAATTCACAAGTCAGTCAATAGGTTTTGTATGTTACTACTAGTAGCACAAAAAATCAAATATTCCACTAATCAGATGCAAATAGCCTGACTTGAGGAGAAACTATTTGTTGCATTTTTTGCTTAATTTTCGCTACATGTCCTAAACGATTTATAATTATGGAATGGAGATAATACTACAGTAGAACAGAAGCATTACAGGTCCAAACTGAAAATTTTCAATATTTAGAAAGTAAGCATGCATCATGCAATATAACAACACAATTTCACATTCAGTCGGACACAATTAAAATGTAATAATCACACCAAAAGGCAGCAAAAATTGAAACTGGTCACCCAACTTACAGGAAATAGAATAGTCGTCCGCAAGGCCCATCCTTTTGTCTTGATGATTGATTTCTAAAATCCAAAACAGGAAACGAAATCACAAAGATCAGAACTTCACAAGGCTTCTGCACTGAAATCATAAAGTTACATCACAGTAATAGGCAACACTCGAGCTGCGGGTATATGCAGAAAACTCTTGAATTGAGACCTAATCTCAGTTTTTCATTGCTAAATAGCAAAGAAATATGAAGCAAATAAGTTCAACCTTTTTTCCTTCAACAATACACAATCACAAACTTGACAACCAGGCACAAATTAAGGGCAGCATAGAAAAGGTTCGTTTAAGCATAAAGGAGTAGCTACCAATTTACATTCATCCAGTCTACGATCTAGTGCTCCAACCAGGAGCCAAAACATCCAACACATAACAAAAACTCTAAAATTTTGTTCTAAGATAAATAAACTACTTCAGCTAGATTTCTAATCTAGGTTGAAAAGACAATATCAGATCCCCGTGGTATGGATCTATCTGAACTTTGTTCTCTTTGAGGCACTTCCAGCAGGAGGAGCTCTTGACTTGCCAAAAGTTTTCGCCTTTCTTCTCCGTCTTTCATCCTCACTGTCTGATTCATTCTCTTTCTCCCTGTCAGCATTGCTTGCTTCCCTTTCCAACTCTTCCCAGGTTTTGCCTTTCTCATCCTCTGACTCGTCCGCTTCTTCTTCCTCCTCCTCTTCATCTTCAGACTCCACGAGGGATGCAGTATCAGATTCTTCTACATCCGAGTCTGTTTCAGGTTCAGCATCTGAGGGCACATAACCTTGATCTGATTCTTCTGATTGCTCAGATTCTGAGTCACTAGCTTCCAAATTCAGAAACTCCCACCCACCTTCATCTATAAAGCTCTGAGGATCATCGGTGATTGTCTTCAGTATAGGTCGCCAATTCAGATTCAGCCTGCTCTCATAGTACTTGATGTCCGTAGTATCCAGCCACTCCTTGATGCCATCAAGTGATGTAGAAGGGATGGAATCTATGCGCATAACATCCCGCTTGAAATCCTTGAAGACAATTGCCATATCAAAATTCTTCTGACCGAGACCAACTCTCTCCAAGTTCACAATTTCAATCTCACTTAGGGTGATGACAACAAAAGGCGTCTCCACCAGCTCAACCAGGCAGCTTGAAGTTGGAACAATGAATACTGAACATTTATGAGGAACTCCGTGGAATCCTAGTTCTCTGAGGGGCTGGTCAAACTCCAGGTCAAGCCCTTTAAACTGGGACTGCGCCCAGAGATCGTTCACCCTATTCACAAAGTTACTGAAGTCTGTATTAGTTTTGTTCTTACGGTCTCTCTCCCTCTGTTCTTCTTCAATTTCATCCGGGTCATAAGCAGACCTCCTGCTGTTCCCAAGTGTTTGGTGTGTATCCATCACCTCTACATAGAACTGGACATCCTTGGTTTTTTTGTTCCCTACCATTATGTGATTGTGAAGATGGAAGTGCAGTAGGGTAATCATCTCCCTCTCTGCAGGCTGAAAGAAAGCATGTTTGATATTCTCATACATAACGTCGACTCGCTCATCCTGTCTAGAGGTCGAATACCTGAAGACAATGAATATGAATATTTAGGCAACACTAGCCAGCTTTATTTACATGCATTTAAAGGTAGATAAAAAATGAGTACTACATAGATTGGATTTATAATTGGCAAACATTAGAAGCGAGAAACAAGAATAAGAAAGAGCAATAGTAAGAAGAGAGAACGAATACCTGAAACCATTGGCATGAGCTTCAAGTGTACCAGGCAACTTCCTGGCACGACCACCAAAAATGGGACGGATCGATAGGTCAGTCAACCTTATTGGCTTAAACTTATTCCCCGCAAGTACAAGTTTTTCCTGCGTAACCAATGTCGCCCTCTCAGCTCTTTCGGACTCCCTTGCCATAACATTACGCCTAAGAGTCTTAATCTGCTGTACCACTTCACTAATGTGTCTCGGGTCCTTTGAACGAAACGATACCTCCTTCAGGTAAATAGCCCCTTGGTTTTTCAGAGAGTTGCCATCATGAGGAGTAAAAGGTGTGCCAGGGACGTTAAAAATGATACGGATATAGCAATTGCGATTCGTATCCTGCTGGCTAGTTACTGTTTTCACAGTGGCTACATGGAATGGCACCATGATGCCATATACTGGTATAAGAATCGCTTCATTCTTTTGATCAACTTGTATCATCATCTCTCTTGGAAGCGGTAGATCATTTACACTCTTGTAAGCAATGAGCTCACTAGAGGACTTCATGGAAGCCCGGTTATCTCCACCAACTGAATCCCCACCAGCAAGTCGCCGAGCAGTTTCTTCATTCTTCTGCCGAGCAAGTTCAGCCTGGTGCTGCCTGCGGAGCTCCTCCTTCGATATCTCCTTGTTATCAGACCGGAGTGTTGCCTTCGAGTATAAGGAGTCCTTACCATTCGATTCAACTTTATGTGCTTGCAGCTCTTCTTCCTCACCTTCATTGAAGGAGTAAGCCACGTCCTTAATAGCTTTAGAACTCATCTGAGTTGCCACATCTCGTCCTTCATTGGTTACTATGACTGTGTCTGCAAGCAATAACGAAAAATTCTGGCTTTTTGGATTGCCTGTCTCAGTCTGCAAACTCTGAAAACCAATTGAGACATTGAAAACCATTCCTGCTTTCAGCAGTCTATCATTCTTTGCATTAAGACTCAACCCTGACTCACGAAACTCTAGACCAATGCCTGTTCCAGCAGATTTTGTTAGGTTAGGCCCCCATTCAGGAGCTTCCGTCTGAACAACTGCAAGAGCAGCCTGATAAACGGCACTGACCTTGTTCCCAGGCTTCAATGCTGCAACGGCAGCCTCATGTGCTTTAAGAAGAACTTCATAGGCCTTGCTTTGGGCTGCATTTGCATCAATAAGAAAGGTTCTTGCAACATTAGAACAGTAACTGTTATATCTTGATCCCAATGCACAAATGATCACACTGGTTGAATCATAGAAGAGAAAATCATCGTTACTCGAAGCATTGGGCCTAAGATCAAAATTGCCCCCACTTTGGAAGATCGGGGGGTAACAGATGTCGATATTCTCGGCCTTCAGCTTCACCTTGACGCGAGCAGGATCCAAAATTGCCTTCTCTGCATCATCCATTAAAGATGAGTGACTAACTTTCTTTTCTTCATCAATCACCCTCTCCAGTTTTGGCACAACATAGTTCTTCATAGCAGAAGCAGTCAAGTATGCAGCTTTCTTTATAAATGTTAACTCATTCCCGTCCTTAATAGCAAACAGCTCAGATAAGCCATTGGTAACATCACATAGCTGAAGGCCCGAGTTCTTCAACTTCTCAGCCCATTTTTCCAGGAGCTTGCCTTCAGGAGCCTCTCTAACTATGTGTCCGACTACGGTTGCCGTACGACCATCTGATTTGGATTGCGATCTCATGGAGCTTAGTATAGCGTTCATTTGAGAAGTCCCATCATCATTTTTTAACTTTACATGCATAATTACATCCACGCTGACAGCCTCTTTTGCAGATCCTTTGATACCTTCAAGCAAACTAGCCTTCTTCTGGCTGCATAAGAAATGTATCTCCTCCCTCCCAAAGACCATTATGGTCTCAGGGAACTCATACCCAAGGAGCCAGATGTTCAGTGTTGAAGACTTTAGGTAACGCAGATCATCTGAAGGAGGTGGCGTAGCTACTGCAAAATAATCAGCAGATCCCCAATGTTCATCCTTGTTGTCCTTCCAGTGTGAGTAAAGGGCCTGTAACCTCTTGGTGAAGGTATTCAGGTCAATCTTATATGGAGCTCCACCAGCTCCATTTCCAGTTGCTGGTGCAACGTTCCCATTACGCTGTTCCACCATTTATGTATCTGCAGCTAATACAATCTGTGATCAGAATAATAACACGAATATCAGTCCAATTATTGGTATATATCACTTAGCAAAACCATATGAAAGATAAGCAAAAAGAAACCAGAATGAGTGGGAACCAAGAAAAAGATCACTCCTATGAGATAAAAAATAGTGGAAGTTCCAGCTAAGCAATCCAATTTGACATTTTCACATGCTGTATTTACAATTTATTTACATCAAAACATAAACAACTAATAAAAAAAAAAAAGATAAGATGTGACAAAATGTTCCCATGGACCAGACTACTATCCTTACTTCACCTTCCCAGCTACTTTTCTTCCCACATTAGTACTATAAGAAAAAGGTCAAATAAGTCCAATGGCACAGATCAACCAGAGAAAAGATGCTCCATCATAAAATTGTGAACCAATCTTCCAAGTGATTTCCAAGAATTTCAGGTTTCAATTGACTGACAATAAAAACACAACGTCTAAGTTTGTAATAGCTTTCCAGAAGATTAGGCAAAATTACAATCTATGTTTTATAGAGATATATTACCTAATATACATGTTTAGGTAAGTGAGTCGTAAAAAGTATTTTTTGAGGCTAGATTTGGATTTCAGAAAGACAATTATACCTCAAAAGCACAGCAATCGCCTCAAAAACCCCAGAAAATCAATCACTTGAAAAGTCCAAAATTACATATTAAACATCAATACAGATCCAAATTTCAAAAATTGAGCAAAATTAGGGTTTTGACCACTAAAAGAAGGCAAAAGAAAGTCCACAATCACTTAGAACCGACAAAATTAGGGTTTTGAAAAACCCAGACAAACTTTTTAATCCAAATTTAAAAATTAAATAGAAATTAGGGTTTCCAGATTGCACATAAAGCACCATGAACTCCCAAAACAAAATTCAGCAAATCTATAAACAACAAAATAACAAATTTTAACTCTTTAATCAAAGAAATTCAACATGAAAACAAACAAAAACTAACACATTCACGATAAATCGATTCCAGTCAAGAAAATCAAGAAAAAACAACAAATTCGAGATGAATTCAAGCAAAATGACTCACCTTTTAAACGAATTGAAAAGCCGAGATATGGCTTCTGAGTCGGTTTTCAGAAGAGTACCAAAGCGGCGAAGATGAAGAAATTTAGGGTTAGGGTTTGGAATGCGGCTACCCCTATTACTAATTTACTTTAATTTTTTCTTTTCTAAATAAAAAAACAACATTTCGTGTCAGCAAAGACAGTTTCTAAGATCAAAAGCTCGAAACTTATCAAGAACACTTTGAAGTTTTGAAGAACAAACGAAAAATTTATGAAGATTGAAAGAAAAAAAGCGAAGCAAAGAAGAAATGTTTTGAGATTTTTTTCTCTGCTTCGATAAGAGAGGAGAGCTAAAGAATAAATAGTGAATTGATTTTTAATATATATACAGGAAGGGTTAAGAAAAGGGCTGGGGTTTGGAAACTATTACTGAATATGCCACGGAATTTGGTTTGTGATGACGGTTTTATACTCTTCTTGTGAGTGGGAAAGTTGTGGCGGTTAGAGCGGGTTGTAAAGGTAATTTGGTAATTTAGAAGCGGGAAGTAGGGGTAGTTTAGGGGTGTATGAGGAATCACGTGGAGAGAATGGGCAGAGGGAAAGAGACGACGTCGTTGGGGATAATGGATGCTCGGGATTGATACGGCGACGTTTTTTTGTCCTTTTCGCTGGGTGTCAAGGTGGCGGGAAAATGTCCTCTAATATTTGGTAGTTAAAACTTTGGGCGGGAAATAATGTTAATACCCTGGCTAATTATACCATTGGTTATTAAAGAAAGGCGTAATACTTAAGGGCTCAACACATTTGGCTAAAAAATGGCTAAGGGAAAAAATAATGACACTTGTACTCTTATGGGTACTTAGATTTTCTTTTTTAAAAAAAAGAAAAAATATTTCTTACATTTAAAATAAAATGGAGAGAAATGGGCTGATATGAACTTATTGCATGGGATAACTGGAAAAAAAATAATCTAAAAAGCTAATTTTGGAAGGTTGGAGTTGTCAATCAACTCATCATGTCAGAGATATAGGAATGATTAGTTTGTGTAGGTAGATTGGGTCTCACACGTATGACAATTCTATATTCTTGTGTAAAGGGTTTGAAATGGTCCCAAAATTTTCCAAAAATATCACCATTGTTTCCAGTATTCCACCCCAGGCTATTAGGAATACTTGCATCAAAAGGTGTTTCAATATGTATGAAGTCTATTTTTTTTTTTGTTTAAGTGTCTTAGCAATGTCCAAAAATTCCTAGAAATATCACAAATTTTCCAAAAATTTTCCAGAAATATAACCAATTTTTCTTCAACAGAATGCAATAAGAGTCTAATAAAAACCATGGAACAAAAACAAAGAATTAAGGAAGCTGATTTCATTACCAAAAACTAAAGAAAAAAATACACAAGATGAAAAAAAAAACTAGATCAGACATGAAAAAAATAACACTAACTAACTAATAAAAAAACTACATTAAGTTCATAAAAAAAGCAGCAAAAAACAAGGAAAATAAACCCTACACAGCATTCTAAATCGTCCACACCCAAACCCCGTCTTTCTTCACATACTCTTGATGAATTCTAATATCAAAAATGTGAAAATAACCACATTCACCAGAGCAGTGTGAAAACCCTATTGCGTACTACCTCTCCCTTTGGTTGAAAGTCACCACGCAACCGGACCACCAACCGCCACTCTAAAAGACATCAATGTCATCCCTCATTGGCAACAAAGGAACCTTCAGAGTTGGTGGCAGCGGGCACAGAAACATGTGTTCAACCACCTCTAAAAGAGGTGTGCTTTTGGACACATTGTGGTTTGATACCTGACCAAAAAACTTCCTCCCATGGGGTAAACGATCTTTGCTTGGTAGTACGAACCCAAAAAACCCAGTTCGTAGCCGCGAACCTCAACCTTGTCACCAATTTAAAATTCTGGCAATTCAACGGTATTTGTTGCCATTTTTTCAGAAATTGATTTTATATAAAAGTAATAAACGCCAAAAAACTTAGAAGTAGGATGATGGTTTTAGTTTTGGATGAGATGGCCTTTTAAAGAAGATGGAGATGTCTATATGGGTGAATTTTTCAGAAGGTTAGTGACGGTTTGGTTTCCAACCTATCCGAATGAAGATGAAGGGTTGTTTTCAATAAAATATTTTGGGAAGTGAAAGGTTATGGCGGTTCAAGATATATGGCTGTCTATATCTATTGGTGTAAATAGTTTGTGATCCTTGGATGAAAAAGTCAACGACCTAGATTAGAATGGGTATAATTACGTTAGAAGTATAATAAATGAAGACCGTTCGATTGTGATCTATTGACGGTCAGGATTGACTTCTAAGGTTTATTAGGATCGTTGACGTGGCAGTCAAAACTTTTTAATTATTTTAACCCTAAGGATTCCTACAATACACATATTGCCTACCCTAAATCCCTATACCATTTTAAGTAGTTTTTATTTATTTATTTATATCTTTTGTAGTAAGTTGCTTGAACCTTGACAATGCTACGACAACTCTCTGTTCAATGCTTCGCTCTCCAAAATGCTTGAATTATCCGGCTAAGTTTCTTAACCATTCCTTTGTGTTTTCTTTCTTTCGAACATTGAGGACAATGTTTAATCTTAAGTTGGGGGGGGGATTTGGTTTATTTATTTGCTAGATTTTTTTGGAAAATTCATATTTTTATGGTTTTAAAGTTTTAATTTGGGAAAAATATCTGAAAAATTAAGAGATTTTTTAGCATGAATTCTTCTTGATATTTGTCTTGATATTCTTGGAGCTAGTTGATATTATTCTCTATTTATATAGACTAAAATGTGATTGATGAATATAATCTTAAATATTTTCTTACTAATTTAATCTTAATATGGAACTTGAGTTAACTTTGTCATGATCCTTACGAATTGATGAAGATACTTAGACTTTTATTACGTGGTTAATTACACATTTTGGTCAATATCTTCACAAACTAGAACTTGTTGAATTACATACTCGAGGCGAAATTTTTAAGACTTTTCGATACACTTGGTGGATGAAATTAGGCATTTCTTTGAACCGTTTGAGCCTTTCAAGATTTTCCCCTTTTTCTTTTTCATTATATCCCTAGTACCCCAAGCTTTCTCAGTTCTTTTGATAAGAATGGTTGAGACCGCAATTCAATTAATTATCATTTCGTTAGCCTCATTAACTTACCCTAAACCCCCAAATATTATTTTCCATTCCTTATACTCCACTTATTTTATCACACTCCACATTTAGTTTCTTACACTATACTCCACTTATTTTATGAATCAAAAGACCTAAATACTCTAAACTCAGTAAATTTAAAAGTATAACACTTCAAAAAGGCTAGTTAAGATTATTACAGTCTTCTCATTTGTAAAATAAACAGGGGAGGAACGCAATAAGCAAAATGTTTAAGGGGCTAAATTGAAAATTAAAAAAAAAGTCAACAATATTTTATTTTTTTTAAAATTCACCATTCTTACTCTTTTGCCCCTCATCCTTTGATGATAACGGCTCAGCCTCTAGACCGGAATTTATGGAGAAATCAAAAGATATATAGAAAATAAACAATAAATTTCCAAAAAAAAATATAAAAGCCAATTTAAAATGTCGATTCAACGAAATGAAGCTATTATATATACACTTACCTCTTCATTCTTCCATTTTGACGGAAAATTTGGAGGATTTGCGGCGGAAGAAGGAGTAGGGATTATGGAAGGGAACAATGACATAGGAGAGGAGAGGAGAAAGGGAATTTTGAGGGAGAATTTAGGGTTTACTTATATTTGGAGAGGAGGAAGAGGAGAGAGTTACAGTGAAGGCAGCGTGCATGGAAAATTGAACATTTTAAAATTCTAGAAAATCAGTACATATAAAACAATTTTACATAAATAAAATAATATCACACTTTACATTTAGTTTCTTACACCATACTCCCCTTATTTTATGAATCAAAAGACCTAAATACCCTAAACCCAATAAATTTAAAAGTCTAACATTTCAAAAAGGCTAGCTAATATTATTACCGTCTTTTCATTTGTAAAATAAAGAGGGGGAGGAATGCAATAAGCAAAATGTGTAGCGTGAATGTCATTACCCTTTTAAAAAATCTCAATGGCCGAGAATTGAAAAACTCAACATTATTAGTTATTATCGGTGGCATAGGAATAGGCACTGCAAAAATATTAGTGCTAAAATACAAGTTAAGAAAAGGTAAGTAGCATTATTCAGTCCAAAAGTGAAAAGAAGTTAAAAAAAACAAATAGGAAATGCATATTTTACGTATTTATTTTTTAGAATCCTTAAAATGTTCAATTTGCCATGCATGCTACTTTCACTCTCACTCTCTCATTTTCCTTCTCTCCAAGTATAAGTAAACCCTAAACTCTCTCTCAAAATTCCCTTTCTCCTCTCATCTCCTATGCCATTGTTCCCCTTCTATAATCCCTACTCCTCCTTTCACCGCAAATCCTCCAAAGTAGCTGTCAAGATGGAAGAACAAAGAGGTAAGTGTATATATAATAGCTTTATTTCGTTGAATCGACATTTTAATTGACTTTTGTAGTTTTATATTTTTATATTTCTTGTTTGTTTTTCTACATATCTTTTGATTTCTCCATAAAGTCCGGTCTAGAGATTGAGCCGTTATCATCGAAGGATGAGGGGTAAAAGAGTAAGAAGTGTGAATTTAAATATATATATATATATATATATATATATATATTGTTGACTTTTTTTTTTAATTTTCAATTTAGCTCCTTAAACTATTAATTTTATTCAAATAATTCTTTGAATAATTTTAGTCCAAATAATTCTTCACTTCTTAGTAGTAATTTGTAGTCTCAGTTATAGTTGTAATATCAAAAAAAATCTACTTCATTCAGCTGAAGAGCAACCGCTAAGTCATCAAACTAAACTTCTTGCCACCCAAATGAGCCATACATAGCCACCGGTTGCGGCGGCGGCCCGGAATAATGGTACTTACCTTCACTCTGTTATGTTTTTCCGGGATACCTGCTGTGTTTTTCAGACACCTGTTACACATTTATAAGGACGAGTGTTAGTACATGTGTCTGTAACGAAAAACATTTGCTTTAGCTATTTCACTCTGTCTGCATCTCTCTCCCTCCTTCCCCGATCACGATTTGACTGGTATTATAAAAATAAAACTCTTTTTATGATTAAGGTGTAAATTGATTCATTTTTTAATATTTAAAAAAAAAACTCTTTTTATGATTAAGGTGTAAATGGATTCATTTTTTAATATTTTTTAAAAAAAAACTCTTTTTATGATTAAGGTGTAAATGGATTCATCTTTTAATATTTAAAAAAAAAAATACATGTTACTTCTCGCATCCTTTTCACAAATAATCAATCTTCACAAATTTCAAAATATAATCTTTGTTCTAACTAGCATTACATTGAATGTATAACAATGTGTATAACCAACACACATGTTGGTTATTTCATTTAGACTTCCTTTTCAAAACAGAAAAATTGAACTTCTAAGGTGATTGGGGGACGAAAAGAAGAAAAAAACTTAAGATGGATTCAAGTACGAATGGACATTTCCAGCACCTAATACAAATTCTTTATGTATGAAATTTTTTTACAATAAATTGACCTAATCTTATTAGGTCTAGGAGAGTGTAATCATATTACCATAGCCTATTCCTAGTTCTACATAGTACATGCCATCTCAAACCTAGTAAGAGGTAGTGTCACTCTTTTTAAAATTTAAAAAAAAATTTATAAGAAAATGTAGTGTCAATTTAATAAACTAAACTATGATGATAGAAAATGTTGTATAGCTAGTTGATGAACATTAACACGGCATAACTATAAAAACATAATTAACTTAAGATTGAAAATCAATCTGAAGTGTCTCGTCTATGTTGACAAGATAATAGTCAATTAATTGAATATTTGAATGTTATGAGTTAATTTAGATGTTTTTAATGATTACATGTATAATTACAAAACAAAAAGTTGATTTGGATAAAAATGGCCCAAAATCTTCCAGCCGAAGAGATCCATGTTCAGCCCAAGGCTCCAAGTAAAACATGGGCCTGAGGAAAGCACGAAATTCAGTATTTTTTTTATTTCTTTCGGGTATTTAATCGACTAATTTGGTGGAAAAAATCTTATTCAGATAAAGTACTATAAAATTGTACCAAGGTTATTAAATTCTCAACCTTACTCTGAACATGTCCTAAAAAATAAAAAATGAGACGGGTTGAACGCTAAATGGGCTACGACTTCTTGTCATCTTTGTTCCGAAAAATAGCAGATTTCTCCATAAATTTTCTTTTAAGATTAGGGAGGTGCTAATTCTGTTGACTCTTGCAACATAGATTTTTTAAGAAATGACGTACATAGATATATTCAAAAGGTTATTTACATTTATTCACATCTAAGAAACAGAAACACAGTCACAAACTCCACCACCCGGGACTAGGCCTCCAAACGGATACGGAATTGGCTATTCCGAATCCATATATGTTTTTAACTTTTTCTACCGAATTCTAACGGATCCATAATATGTACTCCCTCCATTCCTAAATATAAGACTCTTTAGACAATTTGAGAAAATTAAGGAAGTTGTCCATTCCACCTAAACTTCCAATACTACCCCATCCTCCCTCTCTCTCTCTCTCACTTCTATATTATAAAGAAAGGAAATGTTGAGGGTATAATTGAAATGAATTGTTGACACCTAACAAAAGAACCTTAAACGACAATTAATTTGGACTCCTAGATTTCTCCTAAACGACAATTAATAAGGAATGGAGGGAGTATTACCATTAGGCCTGCAAACGGGTCGGATTTTTATCCGTATCCGACTCGAATCCGATTTTATTTTTAGGATATGGTAAGAACTCTAAAACCATATACCCGCATCCGAATCCGAGTCCGTATAGGAGTAATAAAACGGTTACGAATATGAAATATAAAAAATCTTACCCGAATCCGTTTCAGGTAAAACAATATATATATATATATATATATATATATTCCCTTAAACAATATATTTTACATGATTTATAGGATTTAGGATTTTTTTGTAATATAAGTATTTTATAGGATTTATGTGATAATTATTTATATTACAATTTTAGTCCTTTATATATACATTCTTAAGGGTTAAGAGATAACAAACACTAACATCACAACCTCTTCTTCTCTCTCTCCCTCCCCCCAGTTACCTCTCCTACCTTCTCCGGCGCCGTTCCATTTCTTTCCTTTCTTCCCTCTTCTTCTCTCTCTCCCTCCCCGTTTCCTCTTCTACCTTCTCCGGCGCCTACTCCTCGCCGCTGCTCCTTCCCGTCACCGTCACTGCCGCAGTAATATTCAGTTGCGTGTAAAGTATTTTTCTTCCTTTGATTCTCGTTTACAAAGATATGTTTTTGTATTTGGTGTTCGAATTGCAGTATGGTGAAAAGGCTTTAGGCTTCTTTCATTTTATTTATTCATAACCTCTAATTTTCTTTTATTTGAGAAACTATAGATTATTAAACATAATTGTTGATTCATTGTCTTTTTGAAACGGGTTTTACCATATCCGTATTCGGATCCAAATCAGCGGATCTGGGAATACATATTTTGGATCCGCTAGGATATGGATACGGATATGGTAGAAAAAAATTAAAAATGGATATGGATCCGGAATAGACAATTCCGTATCTGTTTCTAACCGTTTGCATGCCTAATTACCATATCCGTCAATTTAGATCCGGATACGGATATGGTAAAACCCGTTTCAAAAAGTACAATCCTCTTATTTTTTACTTTTCTATTTTGGTTGATTAAAAAGTTCAATCCTTATATTTGTTACTTTTCTATCTAAGACTCACAACTATGATGAAAAGAGTATGAAACGACGGTAGAACTATATTTATAACTTTTATTCATATACTTTTATATGTGAGGATAAAATTAGGGTTAAAAAATCGTTTATATGTTAAAAAATCTAAAAAATTAGGGTAAAAATCTATAATTAGATGTGAACTGATCCAAAGGTTAAAAAAATCGTTTATATATATATGTGTGTGTGTGTGTGTGTGTGTGTGTGTGTTGCAGAAATGAATTCGGGTGTAACGGATCCGATTTTTTATATTTCAGACCCGTAACCATTTTATTACTCTTATACGGATTCATATTCGGATGATGGTATATGAGTTTGAAATTCTTACCAAATCCTAAAAAAAAATCGGATTCGAGTCGAATACGGGGCTAAACTCGACCCATTTGCAGGCCTTCCCGGGACTAGCCTGTGTAGTGGAGGGTCAATAACATAATTTTAGTCAAATTCATGTAGTAACGTTATTTATTTATTATTTATTTATTTTTAAAGTTACAGAGTCTGGCACTTGGTCCTCAACTATTATGTATACACTTGATTGTTGAACTATACCAAAATTAATACTATGGTATACTTCAACGTCTGAATTTGAATGTTTTACTTATATCTCTTTAATATGACAGGCATTTTATAGCCCAGTTCCTAAAACAATAACATTTTTCATATAAACATATAATAGTAACACACTTTATATATTCTGTAACTCTCTGTAATATTTTTAGTTAATTCTCAATTATAATCATTTCACCCGTAAAGTTTATTAGTTAGAATTTATGTTATAAAAATAAATATTTCCATTTTAGATTGTTACAAAGAATATGAACCTATAGTAAGTAGTAACCTCCTTTAATTTTATGTAATTAAGCTTCAACATTCCCTTAATTTAAGGAAATTAAACTCTATCCACCACTTACGGGCAAAAAATCTGTTGTCCCGTTTCTATCTCCACGAATAAATGATTGACAATTTTGTGTACAAATTTTATTATTTTTTTATGTTATATTTTTTTAAATTAAAAAATTAACTCATATCATTTTTTTATTAGTAGAATAGGAAATAAGAGACCGAATAGAAACAGAAAATTCCTACCATCACTTACGTCTCTAACTCCCTTGACTAAAATATGAACACAATATGTGACTCACTCCGGCTCTTATGCGGAACAGGACAAGTTCCGCACATGCAGAATAATATGAGCCGTCGGATGATAGTTTTGAACGGTCCAGATTTGGAGAGAGAAAAGTTTTTATCTTTTTATTTTTTAGTCCAACCATAACTTTTTTCTCCTCAAATCTGGACCGTTAAAACTATCATCCGATGGTCCAGATTATTCCGCACATTGCAGAATTTTCCCTGTTCCGCATAGGAGCCGGACTGTATCTAGTTAAGAAATGTGAGTTGGTAAAATCAATAAAAGAGAAATGCTATATTTAAATTTTGTCTCAAGTCAAACTAAGATATTCCTCTCTCTCTCTTTCCCTCTGCTTTCCTGCTTCTTTTTTTTTTTTCCTGCTTCTTTTTTTTTCCCCCTCTACCTCTGGCCAGTCAAAGGTCGAATTTTGACCAATTATCTACTTTTGTTCGGTTATTATATCTCTATTTTGTACCACAAATCATATGAGATTTCTTTCAATGTGTTTTTTTTCAAGATTGAAGACACGGGGATTAGATATGTCTCAGATCTAGACTTATTTGCTCTGTTTCTAGGAGAAATCTTTCAACCCGGACTTGATCTGGGCCATTTATCAACTTTTTACATCTTTCCGAGATAATTTGTATAACGGTTGATACGCCATGGTCCTAATTTAATCCTAGATGGTGGAAGTGTTTTCTTTTCAATATTTTGATTAATAATTATTGTTGTATAATAGATTCTTCATTATATTGATTGCATATTTGATGATTGTATTTTGTTTCATTTAATAATTTCTCCTTGGAACTTCTTGCATTTAATTACAGTTATTAATATGTGATTTGTAATTTCATTTTGAACCAGAAAAGATTAATTCTGATGCGCACTATGTGATACAGATTCATCCACAATTCTAAATAGTTTTTTTACTGGTATAGATGAATTTGTACCATATAAATCATTGGACATATCACAATTTTCCCTTTTTTATTGTTGTTATGGTCTAACATCATAATATATATTCACTCATTTTCAAATTATCTGTCAACTTTGATAAATACATCGGTATTAAATTTTTGATAATTTTGATGATAAATTATAAATAAAAATAAAAATATAAGATACCCCTCATTAATTTGGGAGGGAGTACGAGGAAGGGTGTGGAATGAAAGAAATTGCATCGTTTTCATGCGTTCTTGTTTTCTTGGCTAAAGTCAAATTTCTGATTTTGACCATTTCTAGCTTTATTTCCACTTTTTGAAAAAAAAGTTCGGGTGAGTTCGGTTTCGATCACCATCATGAGCCAGGACAGGCCCTAGGAACCAAATATCTCTTACAAAAATACTTACAGATCACTAACCAATACAGCCCTCACGTCGGCAGCGGAATCGAACTATTTCCTTCCTTTGAGCAGCCTATTTGCATTGACATTGATAAAAAACTATTGACTATTCAATTTTTTTAAGACGGCGAACCTGACTTACCCGAGCCAAGCCAAGCCATCCAACGTGGAGTAGCATTCAAGCCTAACGAGAAACATAGTCCACATCCACACCTTGGCTCGAGTCTTTCGAACAAGAAAATTCGAGTATATACGGAGACGTCTTTATCGATCGATTGGATTTAGACTTTTTGATCTGTTTGATCCAACGATTGTATAAAAAAACGAGGGTATTTTTAGAGATAAACTTTGAGCTCTCTTTTTCTCTTTTTACTTGTAATCGGGTGTTCAATAATCGAGAACAATGCGTTCAATAATAAAAAACGCATGCGTTCTATAATAGTAGAACATGTGTTTATCGACCGAGAACGCATGTTCAATAATCAAGAACATGCGTTCACTAATAAAAAAATGTGCGTTCTCTAATAAAAAATGTGTTTATTGACAGAGAACGCATGCGTTTCTCCGAGAGAGAACGTGAGTTCTCGAGAGAACGCGCGTTCTCTAATAAAAAAGCATACATGAACGTGTGTTTCTCTAACGAAGAACATGCGTTCTTTTTTCACCGCAACTTTTCTCTCTCCTCTCGTAACTCCACCTTTTTTAACTTTTCAGCATGCAACTTTTCTCTCTCCTCTAATAAAATTACATATGTACTCTTTTAGCTTTTCTCTCTCCTCTAATAAATCTCAACCATTGATCCTTTTAAAAAATGAAATCAACGGCCCATATTGTGTCCCGCACGTACTGAATTAAAGGCGTTCAGCACAGGAGCCGGACTGCCACATCCAAGGGTTGGCGAGGCTGAAGGTAAGATTTTGGTTCCAGTGTTTAAGTTACTTTTTTGTCAGCATCGTGTTAATATGTTTTAATTATTGAATTGTTAATTTGACACTTAAAATATAGGTGATTAATAGATATTCTTTGAATAATTATTTATTTTTATTTATTTTTGATTGTTGAATAATTATTTTTTAATTGTTAGATCAACAATCTAAAGATTGAGAGTACGGTGCTGAAAAAAATCATATAAGCACAAAACAAAACATGTGAATCTCAGCATTTTCTCATTAATCATTCGACGTTAAATCCAAGAATTAAGTTCTTTAGTATAATGCCATCAATATACTTTAATATAATTAAATCCTATAAGAGCCTGTCGTTTTTGCTGCTCACGGCTCCAGAACAGCTTTTGTTCCGTACATGTGGGTCAAAAGATCGTCCGTTAGATTAAAGTTTTGGCGGCTAAGATTGATTAAAAAATGAACAGCTGTTCATTTTTCTGAACAGCTGTTCAGTGAACAGTTGTTCTTAGCTAAGAACAGCTATTCTCAAGGCAAAAAAAATGTTCCGCATGTGCGAAAAAATAGCTATTCCGCATAGGAACCGGATTGGTTTCTGCTTACCAACTCTCCATGATCCCAACCGTTGATTTCTTTTCCCCACATGATCATCCAACGGCCAAATGCTTTGTCAAAATCACAACAACCTTCTAAAAAAATTAAAATTAAAATAAGAGAAAAACACTATTTATGCCCATTAAATATCTTTGAAAGGTAAGTTATGACCCTTAATTTTTTTAGTTACCAAAATTGTACCTAATAATTTACGATGTGCTATTTCTAAATAAAATTGGCGGAATCCGGCAACCCGTAGTGGCGCAACACACGTGCACAAAATTCTGGGGGCAATTTTGTATATTCAACTTTTTTAATTAAAAGGAAAAAAAAATTCCTTCTTCTTCATCAAAACCCATTCTTCCAAAATCAACTTCAAAGCTTTTCATATCCATTAATGGAAGCAAAATCAACTTCAAAGCTTCATCTTCATCTTCAAAGCTTCAACCACCAATAAATCCTTCAAAAGCCTTTCAAGATTTTACAAACAAATTTTCACTGGAATTATTACCACTTTCCTCCTCTCTTCACCACCGATATTTTCTTCTTCCTTGCAATTTCAGGCCACCCAACTTCAATGAAATTGAAGAATTTTAGTTCAAAACCCCCGATATTTTCCGCTTGGTTCATGAAAACATAAATTCAAAGAAAGCATCGTTTCTCCTTTTAAGTAAAATTCAAAACCCATAGTGAAGCAAAATTTAAAAGAGAAAATCACTATTTATACCCTTTCAACTATTTTCAAAAGCAAGTTATGGCCCTTGTCTTTTTTGCGTGCCATTAATGCCCCTGACAATTTACGGGGTGCCATAAATATCCCTCAGAGGCGGAATCTGGCGAGTTTTGGTGGCTAAACACACGTGTGAGTCACATGCCTGATTTTTCAAGGGCAAAATCGTCCAATCTAATTTCAAGACCCAATTGAAGATCTTCATCTTCTTCCTCAAAATCAAAGAAGAATTGGGCAAATTCACCCAACCCAAAAAGCGAAAAAGATTCCAAGATTTCCTTGCTAAAAAACTCCCACCCCTACCGCTGCCCTCTTTCTGGCTCTAATGGCCGCCTCTGCAAATTCAATGATTTTCCAAACCTAAGCTTTCATCCTTTCATTCCTTCAAGCTTCATTCTTTCATTATCATGATTTTGCTCTGGTCAGTGGGAGAATTTTTTTTAGCTAAAAAATTCTTTCATTCCTTCAAGCTTCATTCTTTCATTCTCGGCCCGTTTCCAATTTGAGACTCCTTCTGGGAAGGTTCTGGGCCCACCTCCCATTCCTTTACTGTATGATTGAGAAATCTTCTCCTTCATGATTTTTTTTTCATCGCGGCGGTGGTAGTGGCGGTCGGAATCTGAACGACAGCTTCCTCATATGCTGGAGGGGTGGGTTCCTTCAAGATTTGGATTTCAAGATTTCCTTGCTAAAAAACTAAATATTTTCTTAAAACCCATTACAAATTACAAACCAAACTATGGGATTTTGGGCAATGAAGAAAATTAGAAGAAGAATAGTGGTTGTATGAAAATTTCAACTTTCCCAAAATTCATAAATCCAATTTTTTTCTAATGGGTTTAGATAAATTAGGGATTTTCTGGGGATGTTTTTGAAGATTGAGGGATGAAGATGGATTGATTTGCACCAAATTGGGAGAGGAGAGTTGGGTGGTGGAGAGGGGTGACAGTGGTGGTAGAGAGGGGTGGTGGTTTGAGTGGATGGTTGAAGGTGGAGATTGGTGAAGATGATGATTCAGGGTTGGACGAAAATACCCCTCAAATTTCGCATGTGCGATTCGCACGCTTGCTACGCCACCACTTCTCGCCGGATTCCGCCTCTGAGAGACATTTATGGCACCACGTAAATTGTCAGGGGTATTAATGGCACGCAAAAAAGACAAAGGCATAACTTGCTTTTGAAAATAGTTGAAGGGGCATAAATAGTGATTAACTCAATTTAAAAATGTTCAGCAGTCTACATAAAAGAAAAAACAGGAAATTTTCAAGAATCTGAGAGGAAAAATGGAAAACAGAAAATTCAAAAAACCAGATGAAAAGAACACCCTAAGGAGAAATTACCAAACTAAAACAAAAGGAGAATCCCATCTTCATCTTCACAACTAAAAAAAAGAAAGAGAAATTACCAAACTGACGGTGCTCATTGGCTTGTTTAGCCTTAACAAGCAGCTTATCAAAATCATCTTATGCTTTGGCATCCTACTCACCATCTGATTCGCCTCCACCGCTCCTAATCCCATCCCCAACAAATGCCCCCATGTATCTGCACCAAATTGAAGAACCCTAGGAATTTGGGGATTTTTTTATGTTTAGTATATTCTTGATTATTTTTGTAATTTATTGAGATGAAGCCTATAAATTGGGGATTTTGTAATGTTCAATCAATTCTTGATTCCTTTTATTGATTTCTTGGGTATTTCTGTGAGAAAATTAACTTGTTGCGAAGATGAAGATGGGATTCTCCTTTTGTTTTAGTTTGGTAATTTCTCCTTAGGGGATGTGAGAAATTTGTTGATGGAGGGGAGCAATTGTGAAGATGGAGGCGGCGGTGATTGGTGAAAAAATGGAGGCGGTGGAGATCGGAGATGGAGGCGGTTCCCCATTCATTTTTTTCTCCTTTTGTTGTGTTCATACAACAAAGAAAACGAGAATTATTTTTTTCTTTTTTTTTTTTTTTTGGAGAAGAAGAGTGGAAAAATTATCATGACTATTATAAATGTGCATGTGCGGGCTGCACATGTGGAACGCCGTTCCCTCTCGCCGGATTCCGCCCAATTTGTCTACAAATAGCACCTCGTTAATCCTTAGGTGCAATTTTGGCACCTAAAAAAATTAATGTTTATAACTTGTCTTCAAAGATACTTTTTTTTTTATAATAAAGGATTAACCATTAATAATAAAATAGCTGCCATTACAATATGAAAATCTTCCCAACTCTTTCTCTAATACAACAAAAGAGAGGAGTTGAGGAAGGAAGAAAGTCAAAAAAGACAGAAAATATAAGTTACACAAGGTAACAGATAAAAATCCACACTTCAAATAACCTAGGTGTGAAGCATCTAAAACAACTACTAATAATAATCTAACAAACAAACAAAAAATAGTTTTCTCTGCAACATCTTCATCTTCATTCTCGAACCCCAGAGGCAAACACTTAGTTTCAACCTCTTTTGTAGATACTTGATGGGTAAAAATAGTGCTTTTCTCTTAAAATAACAACAACCTCACTAATCGGCCGCCACCTATATTTCACTTAGTATAATTTAAAAATGGTTAATTCTGATATGGATTAGGCTAGTGATATTGATAATTCATATTTCTTCCTACCAAGACAATCTGTCTTCAAATGATCAAGATACATTTTTGGTCATTATTAACCTCTTACAATTAATTTAAGTTGCTCTCTCATATCTCAAATATTAGACATGATCTCTCCAATATTTTCTGCCACGTCAGTCAGGACGAAAGTCCAACTTCCGTTTTGACCTCGGGACGGAAGTCCAATACACAAATTGCACAGAGACATTTTTTTTAATCCAAATAATATTCATTCACAAGATGACCGATTTTTTTTAAAAAACAATTGTAAATGATAATTTATAATCAAATGATAATATATTTTTTCATTTATTTTCATATTGTACATCTATCCTATAAAAATATACCTACTTATATTTTCACACAGAATAAAAGAAGTTGCCCCAACTAGGGGTGTCAACGGGTTCGGGCTGGCCCTAACCCGACTCACATACCTCGAAAAAATTTGAGCGTGAGCTCAATATTTAAGCTAGAATTTTATGTGAGGTGAGCGTGAGCTTAACCCTCCTTAACCCGAAAAAAGCTTGAACCCGAATAAGAATAATATAATTAAAATATTATATATATATATATATATATATATATATATAATACTAATTAAAAAGAAGAAGACCTATAAAATTCATTTATTTTGTTTTAGTCTATATAAGGATTTTTGTCTATGTTTTATGTAGATTCTTCTTGCTATGTATTTATCTTTTTATTAGTTTATTTTGCTTCAAGAATTAAGTATCATTGTATTATTATGTATATTTGTATTATTGTCAGAATTTAGTTACAATGCTCATTGTATTATATTATTCTTGCTATAGGATTTTTGTTTTTTTGCTAATATAAATTTAGCTCGTGAGACTCGTGAGCTTAGCTCGAGCTCACATTAAAATGTGAGCGAGCGTGAGCTCAATGTTTGTGAGCTTTTCTGGGCTGAGCGTGAGATGAGTTTTTCAATTTTTATATGAGTTGAGTGTGAGCTAAGCCAAACTCGTCTCACATAACCCGATTGACACCCCTAACCCCAACTATACATACATGAAAATTTGGGGAACAAAAAGAATGCAAGGAAATAAATTATCCATCACACACACACTGATCCTATTTTTCTTTTTTCATTTTATATCGAAAGGACAAAACATACTGATAAAATTATTATTTCTTTAACATAACCAATGTATTCAATAGCAATTCATTCTGCATCTAGAATAAATATTTGACAACCATAGGCACATGAGTATCCATGAGGTAGTCCTCCCATGTGATGCATTTCGGGTCGAAGTCAAAATTGTCCAAATCAATTTCACTCGTAGCCTTTCGGTATTCATATCATCAAAACTATTGAAAAGGATTTAACAAAAAGAAAAAGACCCGTAAAAAAGGACAAGGAGTCATAAGTCATTTTTACAATGAATCAATAGTATACGAGCTATCCAACATCATTTTTAAACCTTAATATTCTTCACAACTTTTTTTTCCAAAAATGACTATCCAATGAATGAAAGTAGCTTCTTTTGGACTCACGGTATAAAGTTAAACAAAGATATAGGTCAGGACGAAGTCAGGAATTGGGTGTTGGGGGGCGAAACTGATAAAATTCTTGGGGGTAATAAAAAAGGTAAAAAAAAATTTCTTAGAGGGCGAAATTGATAAATTTTTTCAAAATTTTCCAAAATACACATAAAATTTTGATAAATAATAGTATTTTTAAAAATGTTGGCCCTGTCTTCGCCCATGATATAGGTGTATAAAGAAGAATCAAATATCTAGTATGAAAAATGAACTTACATTCCTAGGAAGAACATATACGACCCGTACGTTTCTGCTAGACAGAAAACTAAACGGATCTTTCGCTTGAAATTAAAGTACGATACTTTAATTTTTGGCAAAAAATATATGTTTTCAAACTTTAATACCTGGAACATGTGAGAGAGTGAATAGGTAAAATCAGACATTAGAAGTCCTACGGAAGTTACGCTTTTAATTTTTTATCGTTACTCACACATTTTTCCCAACTAATTAATTCGGTTGATGACGTTGGAAAAATATAAGAACTAACTCTTTTACCAACTTGACGTCGAAAATTTAATTATAATGGAGCAAGAACAATAAACATAAGCGAAAACTCTATGGATAACAAAGTCGCAAATTTATGGAATCCACCAAAAGTATTTCAGTTAACAAATAGTCGCCACTCTAAAGAATTCACCAATGACATAAGTGTATATGAACAGTGGCGGAGCCACAGTGGGGCAAGGGCCCCACCAGTTTTTTCCAAAAAAAAAAAAAAAAAAAAAATTTTTTTTTTAGTTTTAGTTTTGTTTTTGTAGCAATTTCATCTACATGAGCATTGTTTATTATACCTATTTTTGAATCACTTTACGATTTAAAGTTAAATTATTTATTTAGTTTTAGTTTTAGTTTTTATTTTTGTAACACTCGTCCCGTGAACATTGTTTATTGTACCCATTTTGAATCACTTTACGATTTAAAAATTAAATTATTTAGTTTGTGAATTATAGGAATGACACCACTTATATTTTAACAATTTTGGTTAAAATGGTAACAAATTTAAGTGTGTAAGAGACTAAAAAATAAAATTACTAATAAAAAATTCACAATGAGCTCTCTTGTAAATTATAAAAATTTCACAATAAAAAGTCCACAATATGAAGCCGGGAGGACTTGGAGGTTTATGAAGACTCAGCAAAGTAGAGTGAAAATGGTGAACAAAATGTGAATAACTCTAGTCTATAAGATTTCATCAAAAAAATTTTTTTGGCTCCGCCAATATTTATATGCTTTTATGAATTTATTTTGTCAATGTTAATTGTGCCCCCCAACAGAAAATTTCCTGGCTCCGCCACTGTATATGAACAAGAAGAAATACTTCTTCTCTCAAAAGCCAAAGACTGATTTTCTATTAAAAGAGTCCTTTGTTTGTATTGCAAATAGGAAGTCGGGACTTCCGTCCCGGACAAGAATGTTGTCCCATTGTTTTGTCCTTTTTGCTAAATCAGTGTCAGTCTAATGTAAACCCCAATTTTTTGTGTTGATCTATTGTATGGTTTTGTTGTGATGTAATTTTTTTAGTTCCATGGTGGTGTTATTGATTGATCCTGTTTTTTTATTCGTACTGGATAGATCGGCTTTAGGACAAGTTGCAGTTTAGTTCTTCATCAAGAAAAGGGACTGTTTGTGTTAAAAATGGACTTGAATCTAACTCATTCCCTCAAAAGGTATCTCGAGAGGGGGAGGATTGCCCAATCCTTATAAAGAACAAATTTGCTCACTAGCTAGTCGATGTGGGATTTCAACACACCCCCTCACGGCTGAGATTTGGGACATCCGGGACCAGTGAACAATAATGGGGCTCAACATCGAACTAGGTGGCTCTGATACCATGTATCAAATGGACTTGGGCCTAACTCATTCCCTCAAAAGGTACCTCTGGAGGGGGAGGATTACCCAATCTTTTATAAAGAACAAATTTGCTCACTAGCTAGTCGATGTGAGATTTCAACAGTTTGAGAATCATTGACATGTCTGAAATGAAAAAAACTATATCCCTTTAGTATAGTTCAAGTTTCTTCGAATCCTAGGCCGTAATCACGCTTTCTTCCTCTGGCTTACTTTAATAATTGCAAGCAAATTCCCCTGATCACATCTATGTCATTTAGTCGCCTAAACATCGTGCCATTGCATAATTTGACAAATTTCGTTTTTGGTAGATATCAAAGATCAGTCCGGCTCCTATGCGGAACAGGGATTATTCCGCACCGTGTAGAACAATCCCAACTATTGGATGATAGTTTTAACGGTCCAGATTTGGAGAGAGTTTCTTAATTTACTTCTTAAGCATTAAAAATAAGTTACTTAATTTACCAAAAAAAAAAAAAGAAGTTTCTTAAGCTTTTTTCGGTATTGTGGAAGGATTTTTTCTTAAGCATTAAAAATAAGTTTCTTAATTTACCAAAAAAAAAGTTTCTTAAACTTTTTGGGTATTGTGGAAGGATTTTTTTTAGCTAAGCATGAGGTTGAAGAATAAAATGGATCACCTAGTTTAACTTGGGATGTTACTGAAGTGGGAATAAGAACTTTTTCTTTATGTTCTATCAAGCATAAGGAATAACTTTAAAAAAAGAAGCTGTTTTATTTTGATTCTTTTAGATGTTTTTTATATTATATTTCCTTTATGCTCTTCAACTTGTGAATCTATGTAATGAACAAAGATATTGTTCTCTGATCTGTCCTTTTCTTCTTTATATCTTATATAAATCTATTCGCAAACGTATAATCCTTATATTTTAGCACATAAAAGATTTGGTACTTACAGGTTTGTTTTTGGCAGGTTGAGAGGATGGAGACCTTTCTGTTCACATCTGAATCTGTGAATGAGGGACATCCAGACAAGCTCTGTGATCAGATATCTGATGCTGTTCTTGATGCTTGTCTTGAACAAGATCCCGATAGCAAAGTTGCTTGTGAAACCTGCACCAAGACCAACATGGTAATGGTCTTCGGAGAAATCACAACCAAAACTAAGGTGGATTATGAGAAGATTGTGCGTGACACATGCCGTGAAATTGGTTTTGTTTCAGATGATGTTGGTCTCGATGCTGACAATTGCAAAGTCCTAGTTTACATTGAGCAGCAGAGCCCTGATATCGCTCAAGGTGTTCATGGTCACCTTACCAAGTGCCCCGAGGACATTGGTGCTGGTGACCAAGGACATATGTTTGGCTATGCTACTGATGAGACACCGGAGTTGATGCCTCTCAGCCATGTTTTGGCAACCAAGCTTGGTGCCCGATTGACTGAAGTTCGGAAGAATGGAACTTGCCCCTGGTTGAGACCTGATGGAAAGACTCAAGTCACTGTTGAGTACTACAATGACAATGGAGCAATGGTTCCCATCAGGGTCCATACAGTTCTCATATCCACTCAGCACGATGAGACTGTTACTAACGATGAAATAGCCAAAGATCTCAAGGAGCATGTGATCAAGCCTGCCATCCCCGAGAAGTACCTCGATGAGAAGACTATCTTCCATCTTAACCCATCTGGTCGTTTTGTGATTGGCGGACCTCATGGTGATGCTGGTTTGACAGGTCGTAAAATCATTATTGACACATATGGTGGTTGGGGTGCCCATGGTGGGGGTGCCTTTTCTGGAAAGGACCCAACTAAGGTTGATAGAAGTGGTGCCTACATTGTTAGACAAGCAGCCAAGAGCATTGTTGCCAGTGGACTTGCACGTAGGTGCATAGTCCAAGTTTCTTATGCCATTGGTGTCCCTGACCCATTGTCTGTTTTTGTAGACACTTATGGCACTGGAAAGATACCGGACAAGGAAATTCTCAAGATCGTGGAGGAGAACTTCGATTTTAGGCCTGGAATGATTTCCATTAACTTGGACCTGAAAAGAGGTGGCAATGGCAGATTCTTGAAGACAGCAGCTTACGGCCACTTTGGAAGAGACGATCCTGACTTCACCTGGGAGGTAGTCAAGCCCCTCAAATCCGAGAAGCTCTAAAATTAGCTGGCCTTAACAATGCTATAATTCCGTGTAATACTTCTCTAGCCAAATGCTTAGTAGTCTACCTATTATTTCCTTTGTCGAAAAAACTTCCTTCCTCCCTTTTCCTTTCTTTTTTCTTTTTGTGTTTGCATCGTGTTCTTTCGTGGAAATATAAGGATCCCGGTACTTTAACGTATTCTGTATTGAAGTATGGTTGTTATACTTGTCTCGTATTCAATAGTTTGAGAGGAGCATTGAAGCAAGCTGCATCTTTGTACTGAATTTGTTGTTAATGTTAATATATAATTAAAAAAAACATGGTATACATCACTCCTAACAACAAGAGGTTAACATAGGGTCACCAAGCTTTTTGTGAACGCACCTACAAAGTAATATTCCTTTAACCAAAGAGACCGTTTCGGAGAATTAAACCTGTGTACACTGTTGTTTGTTAGATGACACCGAAATATTCCTCTCCCTAACCAATTTAATATCAATTCCTCATTTCAAATGTCCAAAAGATTTATCACTATTAAACAATCTGCGGAATTCTAAAGTCTATGTCTACCTTATATCTATTTACCCAAATGTGATCCTCATAGTTCTCTAAGATCCACATATCCATAAATTTACGATGGATATCCACAAAACAAAATGATAGCAGTCCTTCCTTTACTAAGAGGTGGGTCCTCTTGTACAACTGCATCAGCATGCAGTATCGTTTGATAGTCACCTAAACATAAGTTGGATTGATCAATAAAATCTAATTATAAACGAAACCAGAAACTTTATGTTCGTGGCAAACTCCTTAGGAAGGACAGTGCAACAATTTTATTCAGGAAAACCAAAATAAAGTTTGTGATATTAATCGGAATCAGAATGAGAATAAAAATCATACAACTCTCAATCCGGTGCTGTGATAGCTTCTTAAATACTATTCCCTACATTGAATAATATAAGTCGTTTATGACATATAGCGAAAATTAAAGAAGAGAATAAAATAAGGTACTTTGTTAGTCAAAATATCAGTATTACTCTCTTAAACATAATTAGTAATTTAGTATTACCTCCCTTCCTCAATATAAAACGTTCATTACATGTTACGAAAATTAAGAAAGCAAAAATTAAGATGTTTTTTTTATTATCAAAATATAAATATTACTCTCTTAAATAAAACTAGTGATATACAATTCATATTTAAAGAATAATATTTGTATTCTAACTATCTTGTTTTTTTGCTTCCTTAATTTTTGCAGCATGTAATGAAAGTCTTATATTAAATAATGGAGGGAATAGTAAACAAGTCGTATTTAGTAGAGTAATATTGATATTTTGAGTAACAAAGTACTTCATTTTTTGTTTACTTTATTTTCGTTACATGTCTTAACTGACTTATATTATGGAATGGAGGTAGTATTTTTGTTAATTAACACGAATCAGAATGATTAGTTCTTAGGGTTCTTATAAATCAGTACCTTAGGAAATTATATTGTTATTTGAAAGTCAAAATCTAAAATACTAAGTGATGATAATGGAAAATTCGATATGGGACTGAGGCACATGGTAGGGCCCTCGGTCCACTTGGGCTCCGATCGGCCACGTCGCCCCACCTCAAAAATTTCTCCCGATTACGATTAAAATACAAAAAGATTGTTACGATATGGACACGGTTAAAAGTAAAAAATTGTCTCTCTCCTCATTTTATAGTGATGTGACAAATTTGTACAATTTTTTTTACTTTTAACGTGTCCATATCGTAACAATCTTTTTTGTATTTTAACTGTAACTGGGAGAAAGAAAAAAAAAATTTCGAGGAGGGGGCAACGTGGCCAATTCAGGGCCAAGTGGACCAGGGCTCTACCTATGGCCCTGGTCCATATCAGAATTATTCGATGATAATACAGAGAATTCAATTCTAAAGTAAAAGAATAATATTGGAGTTGAATCGTACATACCTATGATCGATCAACAGAAAGATGCCAGAAATCGTAAGGCTGGAATGCTTCTCACATAGGGATCTAGTTTTAATTTGATGCTCACTCCGATTCAAAATATAAGTTTTTTTAGGAGTTGTTATTTGTTGCAAAATATAAAGTTGTTGTTTTACAAAAAAATGTATATTTATTGACTGATTTTCCCCCCACATAATTTTCTCCTCATATTTATTTTGGTCAATATGCGTATTTCTCATTCAACTCTTTATTAATTTTTTTGTTCTTTGGGGGTATTAGTTAGGGATATTTTAGCCTTTGTCTGATTAGTATATTAATTATGTGAAAACTCCTAAAAGTACATATATTTTAAATCGCAAGGTTTAACCAAGGCTTAACTCAGGACCCCACTACTCGTCATATTTGGTTTGGTATTGCTACTGCACATGACTTCGAGAGTCATGATAGAATTCTCACTCCAATCCATACTTTGAGGCAAGCGAGAGACCGATATACCAATTGTGCTAGTCAAGGTAGTTGAGCGGCTTTGAAATAGAAAACTTTACTTTTACATAATTAAATAGAAAGTATAAATATAAAAAAGGCAATTCTCGGCTTCTCCTCAGGAGTAGTAATGGTTTTGAATTGAAAGGAGTATTTTTTTTTTTTGGGTATATATATATATACACTAGCAAATGACCCGTGCTATGCACGGAAATACTGAATTTTAAATTACGAATGTAATGGTTGTATAATTGTATTTAGAACAAAAAAATGTTAACTTTAATTTTTCAGAAAGAAAATAAGAAAATTCTATATGATTAGATAATGTGACTTATTGAGTAACTCACAAATGTAAGGGTGAACAACAAAAGAATATTGGATAAAAAAACATTGAATAAAATAATATATAATAAAAAGAAGTAAACATAGCCTTATGTTATTTCAATTAATAATTCATCCAATGTTTGGACCCAACAATCACTAATCGATTAGAATTTTAAGGGATGAGGGGAAGATAACAACAACAAAAAAAAAAAAAAAAAAAAAAAAAAAAAAAAAAAACCTCTTTTTCGCCCTTAAAGGAAAATGGAAAAAAGTCAATAATTTGCACTTGAATCATTATATATTATCTGGAGTAATTTCCTATATCCTATATTTTGTAAAATGATGTTATATAACAAAGACAACCAAAGTACTCCCTCCATTCCTAAATATAAGACTCTTTAGACAATTTGAGAAAATTAAGGAAGTTGTCATTTTCACCTAAACTTCCAATATTACCCCACCCTCCCTCTCTCACTTCTACGTCATAAAGAAAAGAAAGGAAAATATTGAGGGTATAATTGGAATAAATTGTTGACAACTAATAAAACAACCTTAAACGACAATTAATTTGGATACCTAGATATCTCCTAAACGACAATTAATAGGGACTGGAGGGAGTACATTCTTTCCAAGATATGACTTAAGAAATGGCAAAAAAAAAAAAAAAAAAATCTGAAAAGAAAAGTGAAAAAATGAAAGAAATTACAGGAATAAAAACATATATCAAAAGGTAATGTTTATAATTTTAAGCTTCAAAAAGTAAAAATAAATCATGGAAATCTGAGAGGAAATGAAGATATAACTTACCTTACAAATGCATGCTTTTCAGTTTGATATACTTTTTCAATCCTAAAGATTCTGTTATAAGAAAAAGGAAATCAAAGAAGTACAAAAATTTGAAATGAAAGAGTAGTCAAAGGCCTTTAGGAAAAATGAGTGGCCCCGACTTCTCATCTTTCTCTAGATTTTGAGCTCTCTTCCTTTTTTCCAGGAATAAAAGAAAATGGGAAACAGATATATAAAAACAGGGTTCTATCAAACTTACAAATTTTCGTTTATGATTTCAAGATGCATAGTGTTTTTTAACCTAATACGTCATACATAATTTATAATTCAATGATGTATAGACAAAGAGGCACCTTCTCATATTTAAATTTTGGTAAACTCTAACTCATACCTGAAATAACAAAAGAAGAAAAATTAAAACAATATGAAAAAAAGAACTCAACTATGCACAAACATGCCATGTAACATAAACATGGAATATAAGTCACACAAAGTATAAGGGCATAATTTCCAGATCTATGTCGTATGCAAGGGACATGAAATACTCCACATAAGTCTGTGGGTGTTGGATTATAAAAGTTTTATCTATTTAATTTTCTTTTTCTCATAGTGAAGAATCTCCCAATTAGGCGACACATTAACATCA
Source organism: Vinca minor (assembly GCA_026122235.1). Classification (NCBI taxonomy): domain Eukaryota; kingdom Viridiplantae; phylum Streptophyta; class Magnoliopsida; order Gentianales; family Apocynaceae; genus Vinca; species Vinca minor. Next base: position 917,193 of record JAOCZM010000100.1, on the reverse strand, counting down.
TATAATCACTCTGACATGTGGATGTATATGATCTCCTTAGAATAAACCTTTATTTTTATTTGCGAGATACCTTCTCCTTCTCAACCACATGAATGAAATGGCTGTTTCCTTCTTGCTTTTACAATAAACAAAATCTAATAAAGTTAAAATCATAATAAGTGAACTTATAATAAAAGAACAAACTTACCACAAAAATTAGATATGGCGAAAATAGACTAAAAACCCTTCATGTACCTGTCAATGAGTTGCAAGTCCAAGAGGGAAAGAGATCTACAACAAAAATCATAGGAAGTTAAGTTGAGCCAAAAATAATTAACAAAGACCAAAATACTTAATACACACAAAGTTTGAAGAGATTGAAACATTAAACATTTAACCAACAACTACTCAAGAATCTTGAATCTTGAGAAAACAATGAACCTCAATTCCCCATACACCCCAAAATAAAAGAGAACCTTTTGTATGATGCAATAAAACATTAAGCGGAAAGAAATGAACAACCTGAGAATTGTAGTATGAAATTATTCAAAAAGTAAATAAAAATAAAGGAAGAAATAAGCAAAAGAAAAAGATCCATACCTATGAAGAAGACGTTGATTACGGTTGGTGAAATTATAAGGATTTGAGATATCGTGGGGTGAAAAGTAGTGATGGGGTTGAATACAATTGAGGGATAATCGGAGAGAGAAATGGAGTTAGATTAGGAGATAATTATTATTTTTTAATTATTTTAATAAATTAATTTATCTTACCCAATCACAAGTTTTAATAATTAATTGAAAACTTAAGAAATCTAAAAAATTAGTATTAGATGTTTAAGAATTTTAGGAGACTAAAGAATCCAAAGTAGTTCGATAATATCGTAATAGATATTGATTGATATATGGAGTTGATAGCTATTTATAGCACTAAACTATTTACGAATTTCTCTTTATAGTACTAAACTATTTTTTTATTTAAATATGTCACTCAATCATTTACGTTTATCAAAAAATATACAACCACCCATTTTTTTGGGTGTTTTTCAGCCAGTGATGTCACGTGAATTGTTTCGGAACATGAACAACGACGAAAAGGAAAAGAAATCTTGGAAACGTCGGACGATAACTGCTTAATTTGTTGTTGCAATGGCAAACAGGTCTGTCAAATTAAGCAGTTATGGCCCGACGTTTCTAATATTTCTTTTCCTTTTCGCCTTTGTTCATGTTCTGAAGCAACTCACGTGACATCGCTGGCCGGAAAACACCCAAAAAATGGGTGGTTGTGTATTTTTTGATAAACGTAAATAGTTGAGTGACATATTTAGCTAAAAAAAATAGTTTAGTACCATAAAGAGAAATTCGTAAATAGTATAGTGCTATAAATAGCTATTAACTCTTGAAACTAAACATCATAATCTATTAATCTTATAAGATTCAACATACATATTATTTAAACTTTTTAGTTTATATAACATAATAAAAATTTACCCAACAAATTGGGATTTTATAAAATAATGTAAAATTCTAGAAGATTACATTTGGCATTTTTTAGAGCTTAAATTAGCATTCCATTAAAAGAATTAAAGAAAATAGTTGTCAAATAGCTGCCAGAGTAGCTGGCAATGTGGTACGGCATTTGATCTGCATGTTGCGGGTTCGAATCCTGCCTCCTGTAAATTGAATAAAAAATTTCAAATTTTTTGCACCAATCAAAAGTTTTATAACTAATTAAAAATATATAAAAATCCTAGAAAATGACACGTGACATTATATATATACAAATCTGAAAAGGGCTTCATATATATATATATATATATAGATAGATAGAACTATAATGATATTTCGGATTCTAACTCGTTCATGACTAACTTTCGAATATGAATATCTCTTTCCCTTCTCAATTTGGATATTAATATGCGACTCATTGTTTAGAACAAATTAAGAGGGGACCCAGGCGGCTTGAAAACACTAAATAAAAGGAAAAGTTATTAGATTAAGGGTCATGTGTTGACACCAGAGGAAGTATTATCGAATCGTTTATCAACCATTGACCTCATAAATATTTAAATTAATACATAATTACTAATAATTGCATTTTTACATCGAAAACCTAAGGAGAACTATCAGGGTTTAACTCTTGATGAAAGAATTACTAATCAGACACTTTATCAAGGTTTAAGCTACAACATTTAATTTTATGACTCCTGAAATTTGACTAAAAAAATGTCATTCACTAAGAGAGTATTTTACTTAAAAGGCATTATGAAATGGCTGATGATATTGCCAAGGCAATTTACCTCCATCCAAGGCAATTTTTGCCCAAAGGACATTATTGCCCTCTTGGTCAAATACTTATTTCTATCAGATTCTTTTACCTCTTCTAATCACAACACTCTCTCTTCAACTTTGCATCCTTGGATCTCTTCCCCTTCTTTCTTTCATGTATCTCATGCTCTAAAACTCATCCAGATCTTGAAACTTCCTCCCCTTCTTTTTTATTCTTCGAGTTCTCTCGATCTTTCATACAGGGGTTAATCTATCATCAATTAGCAAAAAGAAAAAAGAAACAAATACATATGGTGTGATTGGATTGAGTTTAATTTGGGTTTGAGAATCAAATTCATAGCCGAACTAACTTTGATTTAAGTATGAAATTGAAACCTGAAAGTTTAAATCATCTAGAATTTTGTTTGGGTTTGAAACTGAAACTAAAATCTCAAACTCAAACTCAAACTCAATACAATCACACCCATAATTGAAGGTCGCAGAAGAAACAGTAGAAAATTTATAGTTGCAAGTGTTCATAAGCCCCCATCAGAAATCAATTATTGAGGAGTCTTTCCAATTTTTAATAACTATATGATGAATTCTTCGTCTATTTATGTATTATTTTTATTAATTTTGTGGTTGGAGTGGATTGAAGGAGATTGATTGACTACAAAAGATATAGGAAAAAGAAAAATATGAGAAAGTTTGTTTTCCTGAGGAAGCATTAAATTAGGTTAGAGATGGAGGAGAGAAAAGATATGAGAGAGGGGGAGGGAGAAGAGTGAGGAATCGTGTGGGAGAGGAGAGAGTTAATTGGAGAGAGAGTGTATTGATTAGGAGAGAGGTAAAAGATCTTATGGAACCAGTGATTGACCAAGAGGGCATTAATGTCCTTTGAGCAAAAATTGCCTTGGATGAATGTAAATTGCCTTGGTAATAACACTAGCCTTATGAAATTACCCCTTTTTACTCTTGTTTCTCATGAGAGATTTCACAGCATCCTCAAACCAGAATTTTTATTTTACAACATAAGACTTCAAGAGGACTCTAACTTCAGAAATAGTTTAAACCTAAACTTTATCAAATGTTAAGTAAACAATTTATCAAAACAAACTGACTTAAAGAGGTATGGAAGATACGCATGTTACATGTGCTAAGATGCCGCACGAAGATATAGAAATTGAAGAGCCTTTTCTCATCCTTTTTCCCGCTCGCTCTCTGTTATTTTTTTCCCTCTAGAATAAAAGATATAAAATGCTAAAAGAGCATATATTGTGATTGTTTCCTTATGTAACAAAGTTTGAGTGTGATGTGTATCTGGAAATCCTAGAGCAAATCAACTTTTCTAATTGAGGCTATATATATGCAATCGATTACATAAGATATTCAATATCGTACTACAGTAAAATATATATACAGTAATACTCTATATAAGAATAATCTCCTTATAGTAAAAAAAAATTATGGTCCCAATTCGCAAGGACGAAGTCAGGAATTTGGCTTGGGGCAAAAACTGCAACAGTATGCCGACCTACATATAAAAACTGTAAAAAAAAATAAAAAATTGTTTGGGTGGTGGGGGGAGTGGGCGAATTTGATAAAATATTCCGAACTACATATAACATTTACTATATCTAGAAGTATTTTTAGAAATCTTTTGGGGGGGGGGGAGGGCGATCTGATCGCCACCCCACCCCGCCCCGCTCCCCTGTCTTCGTCCCTGCCAATTCGGGGTCAGTTATAAATAAGAATAACTCTACATTGTAATATTCCATTCTTTTTTAGGACCATCCTTAAGAAATTTACCTCTATATAGTAAAAAAATAACATTAAATTTTAAATATATTTATATATCTTTATAAAATATTCATAATTATTTAACTATGTTACATAAAACTTAAAATAATATGAAATATTTATCTAAAGTTGTAACGTACGTACATTTGTTTTTTTTTAACTCATGAATCTTATATATATATATATATATAATTCATGTTTTTAAATTATGAAGGGACACAATTCGAAGTGTCGTATAATGTATTTTAGTTATTTTTAAAAAACTTATAATTTTTTATATGTAAGCCTCTATTTGAGAATCACTATAGTAATATTTTCCTCCGATCCCGAGAAAGTATTACTGTATGGAGGTTTTATGTAATTTCTTTTTAATTTCTTACAATCTTAATCTTTATTTTTTATAATAATATTGAAGAATTTTAAACTTTTACCAGTCATTCCAGATCGAATCTCTCAAACGCATTTTAATACGTTGATCGATCTAGAAAGAAAGATAAATGCATTGTTTGATGAAGAAATTTATCTTGAAGAGCGAGCGTATAAAAGCACTAAAATGATGGTTTTCACCACTCACATGGTGGTGAGTGTAACAACAGAAATATCAGCCACTATTTACCTATTAACCCAAAACCGGACTATCAAAACAGGCTGTAAGAAAAAAACAATAGGCTTTGGGGGTACTGGTGGGTATTAGCTTCCTTTCAATCGTTATCATGCATATTTTTTTGCGGCTGCGTTCTTTTCGGGGGAGATCTAATAAACTCCGGTACCGGAAATAAGATCTAAAAAATGAGTTGTCTATCTTAATTGGAGTTATACTGAGTGATCAAGGACAATTGTTTGCGGCTGCGCTTTTTCAGAGGGAGATTTAATAATCTTAGTTATCGAAAAGACGATTTAAAGCACGAGTTGTGCCTTTTGATTGGAGCTATTCTCAGGGGTCAAGGACAAGAAGACCCGACTTTTGCATGCAAGGAAAGGATCGAACAATTACACAAGATCTTGACAGAAAGCACAATGGTTTAAGTAGTCGAATTAAAATCATAATATTTACTACTATACTTTCGGCTTTTCTTTGCATGATCATCCCTCTTGCAGTGTATATTCTATTCAAGTGAGGATTGATTACCATATCATGCAAGTCATCTTTGTGTTTGTCACTTAGCTTTCCCCATTTTGTAACGGTTCCTTTTAATATAGGCTTTAATTCATCAGTAAAAACATTTGGATACTCAATCTGATTGAAGATTTAGCAAGTAGAATACTCGATGATTTTGCTTGCTGCATGTGTATCTTTTATAAACCCAGTCCCGATCATCTGAGATGTGGTTACATATCAAATTATGCGTATGGAAAAAATAATAATAATAATAACCACCCACACCTACATAACAAATAACATTATTCACCAAAAAAAAAGACGATAACAAAACCACCCACTACATAATAATTAAATAACTAATGTCAGCTCATGGAAGAATACAATAAATCAATTCTGAAACTCCTACCAACAAGAGGTTAACATAGGGTCCACCAAGCTTTTTGTGAACGCACCTGAAAAATAATACTCCTTGATCCAAAGAGACCGTTTCAGAGAATTAAACTTGTGTACAATGTTGTTTGTTAGATGACACCGAAATATTCCTCTCCCCGACCAATCTAATATCAATTCCTCATTCCAAATGTCCAAAAGATTTATCACTCTTAAACAATCTGCGGTAACGCATTCATAATCACATGGGAATATTTGCGGGCTGAAGTCTATGTCTATCTTATATCTATGTACCCAAGTGTGATCCTCATAGTCCTCCAACATCCACATATCGATAAATTTACGACGGATATCCACAAAACAAAATGATAGTCGTCCTTCCTTTACTAAGAGGTGCATCCTGTTGTACAAATGCATCAGCTTGCAGTATCGTTCGCCTAATGGACTAGGCATAGTTAAAAACTCTTCATCATCAATTTTGAAAACCAAAATTGCATTGTCACCAGATGCACTAATATGCTCATTTGGCTTCAGAATCCAATGCAAAGCTCCGTTTACAACTGGGGGAGATTGAAAACTAAGTGAAGTTCCTACTGAAGAAGACTGCTGTGTGAAAAGTTCTTTCCAAAGCTTAGCCCTCGCACTATAGATAAAGTATCGAACATCTTTCCCCTCTTCCTTTTTCATATACAGTAGCTTGTATTCACTTGCCCTAGGGTGGAAGAAGAAACCAATAACAATTCCGCCGCCAGGAGTCTTACTTACCGGTACCCTATTAAAAGGACAAACAGGATTGGGGAAAAAAAACGTCATTCCATCAAAACTCATTGATAAAAGTAGTCCATCACAAGAACAAAGTACAAATTCTTGATGACGAGAAAGTACTATTGGCTTATCTTTAGATCCTTCCCGGAGAATCATCAAACTTAAAGGGGTCTCCTTGGATTTGCTATCTAAATAGTTCACAAGGATAGTTGGTGTAGTAACTCTCTTGAGCTGTAATTTTGCAAAATGAGGTGAAAATATCAATGCTTTCCAATGCTTACAAACACTAGAAAGTTCAAGTACACGACCTAAAGGAAGCCTGTTGAGGATATTGATGATAATGTCGTCTGGCAGGAACGGAACGATACTTCCATTCATAAGCTGGGATTTAGCAGTCCTCCTTCCCCGAGTTATCCATGCAAAGCAACCAGTCATGACAGTCACCTAAACATAAGTTGGATTGATAAATAATATCTAATTATAAACGAAACCAGAAACTTTATGTTCGTGGCAAACTCCTTAGAAAGGACAGTGCAACAATTTTGTCAATGCATTTTATTCAGGAAAACCAAAATAAAGTTTGTGATATTAATCGGTATCAGAATGAGAATAAAAGTCATACAACTCTCAATCCGGTGCTGTGATAGCTTCTTAGATACTATTCCCTCACATTGCATAATATAATTCGTTTATGACATATAGCGAAAATTAAAGAAAATAATAAAATAATATATTTTGTTAGTCAAAATATCAGTATTACCATCTTAAACATAATTAGTGACATCTCCATTCCTTAATGTAAAACTTTCCTTACATGTTACAAAAATTAAGGAAGAGAAAATTAAGATATATTTCTTTTTAAATTATCAAAATATCAATATTACTCTCTTAAATAAAATTAGTGATATACAATTCATATTTAAAAGAATAATATTTGAATTTTAACTAGTTTTTTTGTTACTTAATTTTTACAAAATATAATGAAAGTCTTATATTAAGGAATGGAGTTAGTAGTAAACAATTTGTATTTAGTAGAGTAATACTGATATTTTTACTAACAAAATACTTCTTTTTTTTCTTTCCTTAATTTTCGCTACATATGCTAACCGGTTTATATTATGGAATGAAAATATTATATTGGTTAATTAACACGAATCAGAATGATTAGTTCTTAGGGTTCTTATAAATCAGTACCTTAGGAAATTATATTATTATTTGAAAGTCAAAATCTCAAATCCTAAGTGATGACAATACCAGAGAATTCAATTCTAAAGTAAAAGAATAATATTGAGTTGAATCGTACATACCTATGATCGATCAACAGAAAGACGCCAGAAATTGTGAGACTGTGGAATGCTTCTCGCCTAGGGATCTGGTTTTAATTTGATAGTACTGTAATGGTTTTGAATTGAAAGGAGTATTTTTTTTGTATATATAGAGAACTACAATGATATTTCGAATCCTATTCGAATATGAATATCCCTTTCCCTTCTCAATTTGGATATTAATATGTGACTCATTGTTTAGAACAAATTAGGATGGGACCCAGCCGGCTTGAAAACACAAAATAAAAGGAATTACCGTTTTTGACAAGTAAAAGAAAAGTTTTTTATATTTTATTTTTGTAGTTATGCAAAAGGGTTTGAAATTCAGCCCCGATATTAAGGTATAAATCATCTATCCACATTCGGTGTTCCCTTCCCTCTCCCATTAATAAGAAAATAGCATGTATTAAATTTTTATTTAAAAAATTATAACATAAAAGAAATAGTGGAGCCCACAAGGAAAAATTATACACGTGGCAAATATCTATTCGTAGTTACACAGAACAGGGATAGACGATTTTTTGCCCGATATCAAAACGAAAAAGTTATTGGGTCAAGTGTCATGTGCGGCACCACGGATCCAGTGTGGAATGGGTATTTATTCTGCATGTGCGTAACATATTCTCAGTCGTTGAATTAAATTTTTTACGGCTGAAATTAGTTTAAAAAACACATGTTCTGATTTTGAGAACATGTGTTCAGAACACCTGTTTTTTTAGCAAAAAAAACACTTATTTTCATGTGAAAAATTATTACGCATGTGCGGAAAAAACTCGGTTCCGCATAGGAGCCGGACTGCATGTGCAAACACTAGACAAAGTATTATCAAATTGTTTATTAACCACTGACCTCATAAATATTTAAATTAATATGTAATTACTAATAATTGCATACCATAGTATTTTTTTTATATCGGAAACCCAAGGAGAACTATCAAGGTTTAACTCTTGATGAAAGAATTACGAGTCAAATACTTTACTACTAAACTATAGCATTTCATTTTTATTTCTTTTCTTTTTTATTTGGGTTTGGTAAGCTTGAATTTCCCTGTTCTTATTTCCTTTGAAAGAACAAAAAACAAAAATTGCCATGAAAAAATTGAAAACAATGTTCAATAAGGTATCTGTACATAATTGCCCCAATAGTTCAGTGTTTCATCACACCAACACTTTCATACACAACAATTTTCTCTCCAAGAAATAGAATACTCATTACCCAAAATAATTAAAATCACAAAAAAAAAATTAGGAAAATGTAAAGGTTGGAATAGACCAACAAATAAAAAATGGAACTGAAATAAAAAATAAGAAAAGAGGAAACTCTACTTTGCCTACCATATTTCTCAAACCCTAAAACCCAAATTCTCATACAATAGAGCCTAAGCTCATCATAGTAAAAGTTGTGCATTATCAGATTCCCAGTTCTGTAAGAATTTATGTGCATAAAGTACCATAATCTTCATCTCATGTTCTATGGTTCCTTTTGCTCTCGGACCTCGGCTCTGGGTTGTCACTTTTATCCGTGTCATAGTTCTCCTTCTGAGATTCAATCTCTGTGCTACTTGCCTGTGTTCTTCGGTGCCTACGATCCTATTAGAATGATATTGAAAGACGATCAATAAACTTTTGTAGGACGTAGAGGATATACAAGTTCAAGTACAAAATTAGTAAAAAATTTATCCACGGAATTCTTTTATTTTCAATAGCATCCTAACTCAAGATTAACCCGCCTTAGGTCAGATAGATTTTAGACCAAAGTAGAGCATTAACAATGATATATTAATTAATGGTTTCAAAACGTTTTCAGTTTTTCATAAAAGAACTCCACAAAAGAATACGGGTTTCCTAGTATCTTATATGGAGAAATCGCCCAACTTAGCTCATATTGAAAGGATGCGACCAACCCCTAAAATGGAAGAGATAACAAGCAAATGGAAAGTTAATTGTTGATATGTTAGATAAAACTTTAATACCAACCTCTCTAGGTATTGGATATTCCTCTGATTCAAGCATACGAACAACCTGGCTCATCCTTGGTCTCTTGTCAGAATCTGGATCAACACACCTTAAAGCAGTCAAAAGGGCTCGCTTGAGGGCTCTAGTAGATGGCCTTGATTCAATATTTGGATCCACTACTTCCTCAGAGCGTCTGTTTCCGACCATCATTTTCAACCAATCAACAAGATTGACCTGCTAACCACGAAGTGCCGTAATGAGGAAAAGCGGAAATTATAAACGACGAATATTTTTCAAAAAAGAAATAACTAAATGATGCATTAATGGATGGATTGGTCAGATTTTTGGGTTGAAAAACTAACCAGATTATATTCTTTTACTATCAATATAAGATTGTTAAGATTACATATTTTTTACTCTTATCAATGCTTTAATACCGATGTACTTGTCTGATGAAAGCAAGCAAAACCAGTCAATATTTAAGGACGTCCAGTCCCAATCACATATTTGCACCATGTATTTCTCTACATATGCATTGTTCCTTGGTTCTGAATTACTGGCAATTTTCTTGTTTGACAGACCCAAAATGTAAAGAAAAGTTTTCCACAATCGAACCGAAAGTTAATTGATAACCAGACCGGACGATGTACGATAAAATATTAAACAAAGGCACCACTGCCTACTGATCAGGGAGTTTCAATGTTACAACAGAATGACAAACGCTTGTACTAGTCTTCTCGACAGATGTATGCCTTGTCAAAAAGAATTGAAAACAATGTCATAATGATTCGTTTTTCCTTGAAACTTAGGAGGCGTCCTGTCACAATATTAGTAAGACTTGAGCTCCATATAATTGAGACTTTCCTAAAGTCAAGTCCCTTGTAACGGAGTGCAGCTAAGAAAAAAGAGCTAGGACATAAAACAGTTTGAAAACTTTTCTTCAAAGTTTGTACTCATAAGTATATTCATCGCGACATTACAAGTGATATCTATTTGAATGTCCAGGCTTTACGAAGACATTAATGGAGCTTATCAAGATACATGCCGTCCTACAAATTTATTGATGCACGATACAACATAGCTCAAACTATTTTGAAATGTATGAACTTTAAAATTCTTAAATCCATCTCAACCAAGCTCAATGATAATGGGGTCTTCACCGACTGTTGTTAAGTTCATCTAAAACTCAACTCAACTGGTTTTTTGCCATAACCAACACCTCTTTGGCTAGATTAATAAGCAGAACCAAAAGCAGGGCTCTTCTAAATTTGTAAAGAAAGTGTCAGAAAACCAATTTCTATAAAAGATTACAATAAGTACCTCTTGTGCAGGCCTGCCATAGTCTACAGGATCTCTCCCGGTGATTGATTCCAAAATAACAACACCAAAGCTATAAACGTCACTCTTCTCATTCAAGAGACCAGTATTTGCATATTCAGGAGCTACATATCTGAAAAGGAAATAACAAAATATGAAATATGATAGGAACACATCTTAAATTAAATGATATAATTTCCATTAATAAGACAGCTAATAAATGCTAGCATCATTTAGAAAAGTATTTGAAATACTAACCCAAAGGTACCCATGACCCGAGTAGTGATGTGACTTTTTCCAGCACCAAGCAGCTTAGCTAGACCAAAGTCGGAGACTTTAGCATTGAATTCATCATCAATAAGTATATTGCTTGACTTTATATCTCGGTGAACAACTTTTGGCTCAATTGCCTCGTGCAAATATGCAAGACTGCAAGAAAATTCATTCACTTTTAACCAGAATGATTCTATTGGGAGAAAGTAGCCAGATAATATGTGAATCAACTTACGCTTTAGCCGTGCCAAGAAGAACTTTCATCCTAGCCTCCCAAGTTAGGTATCCGTGGTGGCGCATAGCTCCATGCAGCCATTGCTCTAAATTTCCATTATTGACATACTCATACACCAACATCCTGAAATTCAATCTCAATTAGTTACATTCAGCCCCAGTTGCAAAATAAGAACAATCTCCCGAAAGAACGTCTTGTGTAGCAGATACCTATGAGTTCCTTCAATACAATATCCAAGAAGGCGAACCAAATTTTTGTGCCGTACATGCCCAATAGCTTCCACTTCCACCCTAAATTCTTTCTCTGCTTGGCCTCTGGTGGAAAAGGGGGGAAACGTAAACAAATAGAAACAAATATTAAAAAGTAAATTCAAATTACAAGAGGGAACGGAACATATAGTGTGAAACAATTATGACTCACAAGTTGTTGAGGAGCTTCTTAACAGCTACTGGAGTACCATTAATTAACTTCCCGATGTAAACAACGCCATATCCACCCTCGCCAAGAACATTCTCCTTTGAAAACCGGTTTGTTGCTTGTTCAAGATCTCTGAGCGTAAACCAATGGCCCCACCCCAAGTGAGAAAATTCAGGTAGGCCAACCAGCGGCGAAGGAGCTGTTATTGGATGTGAAGATTTGTATGTTCCAAACGTGCCCGAGCTCCCTTCTTCCCCTGACTGTGATCCATTATCAGCATGATGAAAAGAACCGGATTGACTGTTATTATCCCCATTCTTTGTCTTCCCCATTCCTAGATGGACCAACACCTTGTCTGATTCTTTCTCACTAGTCTTGTCATGAATGGTAAGCAGAATCCCGTCACGCGGAGCAAACTCATTAGCTGATACTTGTTCTACTCTTACTTCTTTAATTTCCTTCGAAACAGCCGGTATTTGGCTAACGGGTATATTTTCATTACCTTTCTTTGATTTCTTTCTAGAAGTAAGATAAAATGTCAATGCCAAAAGGATCACTACAATCAAAACTCCAATAATTATCCCAACCAGTTCCCACACTTTCAGACCCAAAACTGAAGTACCCTTTGATAGCTGGGCATTTAGATCAGAACCCATCTTCTATTGATACAAAAACCTACAAATTAAAGCAAGAAACATGAATTTCATTGGCACCACCTCATCTATAAGCCAGACCCCCAAAAAAAAGTTACAATTTTTTTCTCACACTTTAATCCTAGGTGCCACCAAACCACTATATGAATCCATAAGAACTAATTTTGATCAATTCTACTAAGCAACAAATTTCAGGTAAAACAAAGACAGATTCAAGTAAAGAACATCAAATTCCATTATGCACAGATCAAGACTAATTCTTTCCACCAAATAGAGAGTTCCTAAAACATGAATTTAGAAATCAAGAAAGTAAATTTATGCAAGCAAATAATAGGTAAAAAAAAACAAACGGAGATTTAACTCTTCAGTTTCTTGACTAAGTTCTCTGATTCACATTACCTTTTTTTCTTATGAAATGGTAATTCCAACAAGCAACATTCAGTGCATAGATCTCGGAAAACCCATTAACAAGAACCAGATCTCTGACCAAGCAAGTCCAACTTTTTAGAGAAAACCCAAAATAAAAAATGACTCTTTTGAACAATCAAATTAGAGAACCCACCGAAAGAAAGCAAGAATCCTTATCTGGGTTTTTGTTCAACAGCATTAAATTAACAAATATGAGTAAAAAATATAATGAGCTAAGATGGTGATTTCACACACTGCCACCTGCCCACCTCTTCAAGAAACTGACTCAACAACAAAAAAGGCTGTATATTTGCAAAGGGAGTAAAGGTACATAAGAAGAATAGAGATTATTATGGTTAAATGGTGGGCAATGACAATGATAAATGTGATGATAAATTGTGGTGTGGTAATTACAGTTATAGAATATGAATTGAATTTGGATAAATATAATAAAAATGAAAAGAAAGAAATGGAGGAAGGAAGGAAGGAATGATGGAGTTATCAGTGGTAGGTGATGATGAGAAAATGAGCTTAGAAACAGTAAAAGGTAAGGTAACCCCCTGGACTTGGCTGGCACTACTTAATTTCTAGTGAAGATGACTTTTTCTCTTCTACTTTTTTTTTGGGGGGGCTTATTAGTGTATTATGTCCCTAAATTATTATTATTTTGTGACTAACGTCCCAATTTATTGTTTCTGAATATTACCATCCCAAATAATTTTTATTTTGTATGTAAGATTATTCCGTCCAAAAAATAACGGTCAACTGAAATTGGAGTTAAAATTTTGAATCAACTCACATAATTTAAAGGGCATTTAGATCATTATTAGTCTTTGATCTATCTGAACTATGTTCTCAAATTCTTGATTTTCATATCTTGAATCTATAGTACCTATATTTATATCTTATCTTGAAATAAAAAATTTATGGGAGTGTTTGGGTTTATGTTTCTTTTTCTATTTCTAATATAAAGGCTCATAAAAAAATGATGAAATTTCTTGATCAATTCTTGATCATCCCCGTGGCTTCTTCTAGTGGAATTTCATCAGAGCGATCAACTGTGGGGAATCGGGGAAGAAGGAAAGAAGAAAGGGGTGGAGTAAAAATGGGTAAGGGGTGTTTTTTGTGATATATCAAATATGTCCCTATAACTTATTTTTTTGACTCGATCAAATTTTTGGATTAACTGTTGACTAACTAGTTATTTAACAGAAGGACGATGCATACAAAATATAAATTGTTTGGGGATGATGATGTACAGAAACAATAAATTAGGACGTTAGTCACCAAAAAAATAATTTAAAGATATAATACACTAATTAGCTGGTTGAGGTAGATGAATTCTTGTGCAGATGACTGGTTATCAGAAACTTTGTACTCATATTATTGTATAATAAGATTGGACTTACATAAAAGTATTTTTGTTAACGGTTATCCGAGAATTTGACATGATTAATTCGGTCAAATTTTTATAGTATAATTTTGTGAAGAATAATACATTGAAAGTGTATTTTAGGTTACTTGAATTCATGGACATGTTATGAGAGTTGAAAGTGAGGTAAGAATATTCATAAATTAGATCACTGACACTTGTCAAAATCATTTTACTATATATTTCTTTTTTGTGTTTGGATTTATACCACTATTTTATGGAAATTGAATCCTCTCTAAAATGTTATAATATTTTATATGACATGATTACAATTATATTTGAAGGTTATCTATTAAAGATTAGAGTTTATCTTGTTTAAATTAGAATATTCGAATAAAAAGTTTCAATAAGAGTTATAAGAAGTGGTATGCAAAATCTTATAGAAGATTTATTGATTTACAATAATCTATTAAGTGTTATTTCCGAAAACACAATACATAATCGTAATTTATTACTTGTATTTTGTGTAGCAGTTCGACAAACATAAAGGTAAATTATATTAGGCAAATTTTATTCAACATGTATTTTTTAAGAAAAGTTTGAACTCAAATGGAAAGTAAAAATTATTAGTAGTCTTACCAATTTAGCCAACTGGTTAGTAACAGCCATTTATCACTATGGTAGTTTTGTTAATTGTAATATCGCAAACACTTGTCAAAGTAATTGGTAATGTAATATAATATTCGACTCGCATGTTGTTGGTTCGAATTACCGCTCCTCAATTTGAAAAAACAAAAACAAAACTGTAATATGTGTAATGATCTTTGTAGTGGTCAAAAGATCAGTTCAAGAATTGAACAATGGAGAAATATAAGGAGCAGTTATAAGTGAGATTTAAGAATTGGAAAAATGTGATGAAGCAAAGGAATAAAAAAAGGTTTTGCTGATTTTGTCACACTCACACCCAAATTTTCTCCCAACTATGCACAAAATCTGATACAGTCACCCTTTTAAGTGAAAAGTCATTGTTAGTAGCTTTTATTATAGAGTTACTCACTATTTATACTTTTTTAACTATTTTCAAAATAAAATTATGTTCTTTTTAATTTTTGCGTGTTATTAATACCCTCAACTATTTTTGGAGCGCTAAAAATATTCAAAATGAGCGGAATTCGGAGAGGCAAGACTGCTTTGCACATGTACGGCTCACATGGTCGAATTTTCAGAGGCAAATTCATCCATAAATTATCCTACTTCATCTTCTCCCTCAATCTCCTTCTTCAATTCATCTTATTCCCTAATCCTCTTCTTCAATTCATCTTAGAGATAATGGCTATTTGTGCCTCTTACGTATGTTTCAAATGGAAGAGTTAACCCAAAATTATTTTATGTGCTATTAATGCCCCTAACTATTTACGGGGAGCTATTTATGCCCAAAAGTGGCGGAATCCGACGGAAGGGGGCGGCGTAGCACATGTGCGAACCGCACAAGTACTCTTTTAGGGGTATAAGTGTCCAATTATTCGTTTCTGAATGGGTTGCCTTTAACCCATTTCTAGACCCGACCCATGACCCTTTTTTTTTTTATCACATTTACAAAAAAAAGAAAGAAAAAATAGGTGATCTCTTCCTTCATTCCTCCCCACCCCTCTCCCACCACTACCAATTTCAAGAACAACCACCTATCCCCACCACCACCAAAGCCGCCGCCGCCTCCTCTACCAATTTCTTCACTTAAACTCCATTTCACAAAAGCATCTAAACATCACAAAGAACAACAAAGAAAATGAGCTAAGAACATGAAGAGAGAAAGAAAAAAAAAACCAGCAGTGGTGCGTGGCGGCGGAAGGGAGGGAGAGAGGGGTGAGTGGCGGGGAAGTGAAGGACGATTCCGCCATTTTTGGGCATAAATGGCACCCCGTAAATTGTTGGGGACACAAATGGCACGATATATAATCCTGAGGGGTAGGGTTTGAGAGTGGCAGAATGAAGAGATCGCCGGGAAGGTGGGTGGCGGTGGAGGATGCGGAAATGAGGTGGGAGAGGAACAAAAGTTTGGAGGTTGAAGATGACTCAGTAAATTGACATTTATGCCCCTTAACATTCACATGTGTGGTTCGCACATGTGCTACTCCGCCCCCCTTTGCCGGATTCCGCCACTTTTGGGCATAAATAGCTCCCCGTAATTAGTTAGGGGCATTAATAGCACATAAAATATTTTTGGGTTAACTCTTCATTTGAAACATTCGTAGGGGGCATAAATAGCCATTATCTCTTCATCTTATATATAAAACTTTATTGGAACCCATTTGCTTCAAAATGAAATTAGAAAGAAACTCATCGCCTAAAACTCGAAAAATTTAAACTTTTCCACCCAAAAAAATACCAATTAAACAAAAATATCTCAAAAGCTTCATTGCTTCGAATTTGTCAAATAAATTAAAAACCACATAGATGATTCATCTAGGATGATTTTTGTGAACTTTTCAAATTTAAATATGTGTTACTTTAATAAAATTGTTTAGAAAAAATTTGAACTTGAAGTGGGTTAGTTTGGATTTGAAGAAGATGAAGTTGGGGAATTTTGACGATGTAGCCCTTGCAATTTCGACCATGTGGACCACACATGTGCAAAGCTACCGTGGATATTCGGATTCCGCCCATTTGGATATTTTAGGCACCCCGCAAATAGTTAAGGCCATTAATAACAAGCAAAAATAAAAATAATTATAACTTACTTTTGAAAATAGTTGAAGAAAATAAATAGTGATTATCTCTTTATTATATAATCGGACTATTCACAACCTTTACACAAATAACTGCTTTTTTTAACTACTAGTATTAGAGTTTTCCATTTTAACTAATTTTGTATTGATTAACTATACTTTTCAAAATGTTAATTTGATTTTTTTTATATAAAAAAAAATTATCTTTTTTTAGCTCATAAATAAAAGTAATTTAATAAAGGAATATAATTCCTTTGTTCAGAAAATTATGTTCGGCGCTATCTATTGCATTTACATCATTTAGTTATTCTTTTTCATTTTTGAAAAAATATTCACCCGTTTATAATGTTCACTTGTCCTGATTATGGCCCTTCATAAAAAGCTTGGTGACCCTATGTTAACCTTTGGTTGGTAGGAGTCGTGTATACCATTGTTTTTGTTTTTTTTTAATATATATCAACACTAACAACAAATTTAGTATTACCTTAATTCCTAAATATAAAACTTTTATTACATATTACAAAAATTAAAGAAACATAAATTAAGATATTTTTGTAATTAAAATATCAATATTATTCTTTTTCAATAATACTTGTATCACTAATTTTATTTAAGGTAAATGATATTTGAGGACCATTGGTCAGACCCTGTAACTTTATAAGTAAAAATAACGCTAATTTTCTAGTTTTAATTTATTTTTCTTCAAGTCGAATGGGTTGAAAAAGCAGTGACGAAATGCGTTGTCTGGTAACTGAATCTTGATGGCCATGTCCATCTCCATTCTGGTACATGCAATGTGCCATTCGGCCTAGGTTAAGTGCTGCTATAAACAGGGACGAAGTCATGAATTGTATTTTGGGGCGAAAAACTGTAACAGTATTTTGACCTACCTATAAAAACTGCAAAAAAAAATTTGGGGGGCAAATTTGATAAAAAATTTCGATCTGCATATAAAAATTATTATATATTACTATATTTAGTAGTATTTTTAAAATTTTCGGGGCGGATCGTCCCTGACTATAAATGGTTGTGAGAACGAATTTTCTGTAATACTTATATTTTTATTCAGTTCCTTAAATTTCTCAGTAATTAAAAACCTTATATGCTCTCGAGCATCTTCTTCTGAAGCACCCGTTTCCTTCATGTAACATTGTATTGATTTCGGCACATCTCCTCTTTTCAACTCTTCCTGCTCATTTAAGACATATTCAAAATTATGTTATAAACCATTCAAAATATCTTGTTTTAGTACGTGTTTAAACTGGGTGAAAATCTTCTATACCCGTCTGTGTACTAATTTTCTTGTGCTTAACCAATAAAAATTCGCCATGTGATTATTTTTTTTAATTATATATACACACGGTGAATTGTGATTGGTTGGACATAGAAATGGGTACACAGGCGAATACAAACGATTATTTGCCCGTTTAAACTATCTCAACCTTCAAATTAGTTAGATTTGATATCTAAGATAGATAATTGTTCATAAATAACTAAAATAAGTTGATATTTGTTCTTGAATAACTATCAAACTATTTCTCATTCGTTGGATCACAAATCATCAGTCGAGATTATACCCAGCACGCTGCTGATATAAACTCATACCAGCACTGAAATCAACTCATACACTACCTACTTAACAGGGGGCAAGTATACACAGTTGAAGAGGTGCCATTCTCTAATTTTCCGGTAATAAGGTTTAATCCATAATCTCATAAATTACAAGTTAAGCACTTGCCGCCACACACACACACACACACACACACACACACACATATATATATATATATATATATATATATATATATATATATATATATATATATATATATATTTGATTATCTAATTGGCTTGAAGGACTTGTGTATATATATTTGAAAATAGGGGGAAGGGGAGGGGGCCAAAACTCAATTCTATGACTGTCCTTTTGGTACTGGTCGCACAATTATCTCACTTAAATTACGCGGAGTCCACATCTGCAAGTATATACTGTCCAATTCATATAAGTGGAATGTGAGACCAATCTTAAAAGAAGAGCCCTATGATTGAATTTCCCACAAAGACTGCTGCCCTTGGTAGATGATATTGGTAGACTATTGAAGGTTGAAAAATAAAGTGTATGGTAGATCCCATTTATACATACCGATGATGTTCCGAGGTCATCTTCGAGGCGTAAAATGGTAGATGAATAACGAATAATATCGTGACACTTGTCTAACAATTCTGTGGCCTCCTTCTTGATGGGATTGCTGATACAGAAATAAGTATTAACTAGTATTTGAGGACCTCCTACTGAACTCCAGGCAATGTTGATGTATTCTTCTAGTGTTGGTGTATAACCACTATAATACCACTTTGCCTCTTGGATATAGGCTCTGCAAAGATCTGCCCACTGAAACAATAAATCTCTTATATATAACCGTGTATACAACTAATATTATTTAAAAGACTAATATTGATATTTTAATTACAAAAATATTTTATTTTTAACTTTCTTCATTTTCGCTGCATTTTTTTAAACGACTTTATATTATAAAATGGGGAAAGTATCGAAAGTGTGAGTGTGAAGTAGGACAAACCACTTTGCTTAGGTGTGGGATGATGGAAGCTCCTTGTTCTTTTAGAGCATCATAAGCCATTTCACTCACGAAATTGTGAAGTGCAAGGTAGCATATTTTCATGTAATCTGGAAGTTGGTCAATTGCTTTGGTATCCCACCTGAAAACATAAGGGAAATTTTTTAAGTAGTAAATAAGATAAGTCTTATTTTGATAAATAAGTAAGTTAAAAAATTATACTCAAACCAATTAATGTAATATTACATTAAGATAAGTATTAATATAATATACTCAAACAACATATTGTTAAAGATGGAACGGAAACTTATGAGATATTATTTCTTAAAATAGTGCTAGCATTTGCCTAACTAAACCAGGTTATTCTTGAAACCGTCACTTCTGACAAGTAAAACTCCTGAATTTCAATTCACTGTGTATAGGGCTGTCAATGAGATCCAAAGACCCAAATCTAAACTCACATTTACTAGACTCAAATCAGATATAAGACAATATTTTTTTGATCCAGCCATATATAGATTTGGGCCCAACACAAAAAAAAAAAAAAAAAACTAATATGAATCTAATAAGATCCATATTGGACCCAATAGACTCAAGAGATCCAACAAACCCACAAGAAATCCATATTGGCTCCTCATGCCCTCCATTCTCTAAAAAAAAAAAAATCTGGGCTAATAATAAATAAATAAAACTGGGCTAATCTAAAAAAAAAAAAGAGCTAGGCTCACATTAGGCTTGTTTTATGCCTTTTGTTCAAATATGATTTTTTTTTAGCGTTTATTTGGAGAAAAATTATATTATTTTATATAGGGGTGTGCATTCGATATATGGTTCGGTTTTCCGAAATAAAATTTCGGTATTCGATTCGCTTTTATAATATTTTATGAAAAATAAATTGAATCAATATTATATGAAAACTAAATACCGAATACCGAAATTATTTCGAAATTATGTGGAAATCAAATATCGAATACCGAAATTTATGTCACCATTCATTATTTTTAATTTTTAATTTAAAAAAAACTAATATTTTACAAGTTTTTATTGACGAAACAGAAAATGAGAGAAAAAATAGAATATAACATTTTTAAGGCATATTGGCAAATTTCGTCCCAAATCTTCAATGGTTTCGCGATAATGGTCCTTATTCATTATAAATTGGTAAAACAGTCCCCCAATCATTTTGCGTTTAGCGGAAGTAGTCATTCCGTCCACTTCTGTTACGGTAAAAATGAATTTTGATTTATTTTTTAAAGTTGTTACAAAATGACCATTTTACCCTTCTCCTCATTCCCCAAATCAACCAAAATTGGTGAATTTCATCCCTAAACAATTTGCGATTGGTTGTTTTGGTCCCTGATTTTTTTTTTTTGTGGTTGTCCATGGAGGACTTCCGGCCCCAATCTCCATGTCTGATGTCTGATGTCCACCATCACCACTCCAAACCTGCAACCTTCTAAGCTCCATCACAACTCCCAACATTCCATTGTCTTTCACCGACCCCCATCATCCCATCTCGCTCTAGAAATCTTACCCATCCCTACCACGTCTAACTCCCAAACTCAGTTTTGAGGTTGTAATTTTTTTTCTTATAAGTTTGTTTTGAAGAAAAATTGATATCAAAATCTTGTTATTTAAGTCATTAATTTTGATAATTTGGGGGTAATTTTTTAACCCACCCAAAGACCCACTCACACCAACTATCTCTTCATCTTCTTCTTCAACCCCACTAAAGACCTACTCCACTCCCAACCCTCTTCATCTTCTTCTTCAAACCACCCATAGACCCTATCCCTATCCCACACCCCCGAGACACTCATACCTCTTAATCAAAGGAAATAGGAGGTTCCAAATGTATAATGACAAAAGGGGGTTTGATCTCCTCCTTTCAATTTTTTTTGTTTTAAAAGTTTTTTTTTACAAAAATAAGCGTAAAATCCCTACCGAAGATTCCGGGTTGTGGCTGATAGGGGTGTAAAGAAGAGGGAGAGAGTTAGTTGGGAAGAAGGAGGGTTGGGGCACTTTTTTTTGGGCAAATTTGTGAATTTAGTCCCTAAACAATTTGCGATTGGTTGTTTTGGTCCCCTAATTTAATTTTTTTCCTTAAATACCCTTCCCATTATCGATTTTTCATTTATTTTTTTTGCACTCTAACAGCTGAAACTAACGGAAGTGGACGGAAGGACTATTTTCGCTAAATGCAAAATGATTGGGGACTGTTTTACAATTTATAATGAATAAGGACCATTATCGCGAAACCAATGAAGATGTGGGACGAAATTTGTCAATATGCCTTTTATCTCACAATATAAGAAACAACAATGACAACAACCTCTTTCCGGTGATGGGCTCCACACCTCCTCCACCATTCTTTATCACCTAGACAAAAGTGTATATATATATATATATATATATATATATATATATATATATATATATATATATATATATATATATATATATATATATATATATATATAACAAGAAATTATTTTTCCCACTGATTTCTTTTCTTGCCCATTTACAGACTCTTCCTTGTCCTCGTGACGAAGAAGTTTCTTGAATCAGACTAAAAAAAAAAATCTTTTTTAAAAATCAAAATCCCCCACTTTTTTTTAACAAAAAAAAAGTCAAAAAGCCTAATATATTTTTAAATTAGTATAAAAAACAAATCAAAATTACCTTCTTTTTTTTATCGGAAAAGAATGGAGAAGAAAACGTGATTTCCTTTTCTTTTTTTTTATGCAAAACTTGATTTCATTTTAAATCTCCAGATCATAATGAACGTACAAGGCTTGAGGGAAATTGTCATGTTCACTTTTTAGGGTTTATTTATGGGTAGACCCAGACTCATTGAGACTCAATATAGTTGGGTTCAGACCTTAATTAAAAATGTCTATACCCAATATAGTAAGACTTGTACTCAAATTTTTTTATAGTGAGTCTGGGTCTGGATCCTAAATTATGGATCCAATAGGCCCAATTGACAGCCCTAACTGTGTAGTAATTAAATCAAATTTATCACTTAATTAATTATTGTGACATTTATTAGCAGTAGTTGAAGTAATTGTTAGTGGTTGATTGTTGGTTAATAGTAGTTGAAGTAATCGTTAGTTGGTGGTTGGTTAGTAGATATTTATTATTTAATCTTGTATTGGCACTATAAATAGAGCATCAACCAATCCATTTGAAGTACCCGACACCAATAGAAAACATCATAAGCATTTTAGCTTCAATTGGTGCCGCCTCCTTTTCTCTTTATCTCTAAGCTTCTCATTTGTCATTGAAGAAAGATTTTGAGTATGTTTGTCTTCTGACCTTGCCGCTTAAGCTGATTGGTTTGATTTCAATATATTCCATTTGCTTATAAATTTCTTTCTGTTTTGTTTATCTTCTAATTATATTATTGTGGAATCATTTTAAAAGTCTTCACACTGTCAATAAAAAATGTGGTGAATTAACTTGACTATGTTGTTTGAGATAAACAGAATCTCATAAGGATTAATAAGACGTAAAATCAGTGGTGGTGTCAGAAACTCCGGAAAAAAAAAACGAAAAAGCTCAGTAGAAGGGTATACTCTAGGACGGGGTGGTTTCTTATCCCTTTTACTTTTCCTGTGTTGATGAGGTTGATCATCCACGCATGCTGCAACTACAACACTGGTCCCTGTTAATCAAATTGGAAAAAACCTTAAAAAGAATAAGTCGAATTGTGTTTGATGGTATTTTTTCTTTTACATCTCGGAAGCTGATCTTATGACCATGCTAGCAGTAGGACCAAACAGAGGCATAATTTAAAATTGAGAGCAATTTTGTAAACAATAATCTAATTGCATGATTAGAAACTTACAAGAGTTGTAAACTAAATAATTTTACTTACAAGAGTAGTAATTTCACAAAAACTAAATATTTTAACGCAAAACTATACAACAACAGCAGAAATTAGGGCAAAATACCTAGTAGAAAGTGAACGATTCCGACTGGATCGTCTAAGATGAGCTAATCTCAGTCGATTCTCCTTTGAATTCAATTGCTTCCTGAGATGTAATTTCAGAAATTATATAACAAAACAACGTTCGAAATCAAATTTAGAAAACAAAAAATAACCAGAGTACAACCTATCCAGAATATCCACCGGATTATCTTCCTCGGCGGCTATAATTTCCGACAAGAGATCACCTGAAAATTGCACGAAAGTGAAAAAAATGGAACAAAAATTGAAACTTTTTGAGGAAATTAGGGTTTTATTTTGAGATTTCTTCTTCACCTGTTTCCAGCGCCATTTGAATATGAGAAGACACGAAGGTGAACGTTTTTTTGAGTTGAGTGTCAGAGGGACTGATTGATTTGAAAGGTTTATAGTTGAGCGGGAAGAATGATACGGCGTCGTTAATCGGGTTATTTCCACTTGAGAGTTGGGCCTTCGTTTTGGGCTAGATTGGGTTGCCTGGATTAAATTAAAAAAATACTAAAGGTCTAACAATACTAAAGCCTATTGGATTACCTTAAGCCTATTCTAAGAAATTACTATTTGGGCTAGTTAATTTTGCGAATAAAAGGCTTAAGATTGTATTTTGATTTATTTTAGTTTTTAAATTTTTGTCTAGCAAGTCGAAAAATAATAATTGTTCGTGAGAGTCTGAGTACAAACTAAGATTGCATTTAGGCACCATCTCAAACTTTAAATTTTAGAATTGGTTTAAGATTTTTATTTATAAATAATTCAACTTTGCGAAATCTAATGGAAAATCGAAATGTTAAATGGAAAAGTTATATTTGCCTTTTTCTTTTGTCTAATGGGAAGGTTATATTTGTTCATTCACTTAAAGTTTACAATCTGGTTGGCTTGTGGCTCAATGTGAGATTTCTGATTTCATTCTCAAATTAGTTTCAAACTCAAATTAAATTCTTAGTGATTTAGTACTTGAATTTCAAAACATACTAGATCAAAGAGTTTGGATCTCAATTTGAATATCAAACCCAAACTAAACTCTATCTGTTTGCGTATTTTTTTCATGTGCAAAATAGGTTAGGCAATAAATACCCCTTAATCACTCTTGGTTTTAGGTGTTAGACATGAAAAATATTAGAGAGAAAGATTGATTGATTATTTGATAGCCCACATTTTGATAAAAAGCAAAATTTAACTACAAAAAGCTTACTAACAATATTGAAACTTCTACTTAGCAAAAAAAAAAATATATTGAAACTTCAATTATTTAGTGTCAAATCATTATAAATACAACTCAAAAATTATTTGATATCTGCCTCAATCAAATCTACTAGTTTCAAAATTAAATTATGATTTGCATTTAATCATTCCTAACAAAGATATTCAGATTGCATCACTTTATTTTTAAAAAACATATAATATTAATTTTGAGACTATAACATTTCCTAATAGCATTATTTAATGACATTTTGTTTAGTGCTTAAATGTCATTTTTGAGATGTTGATGGTTGACATCTTATGGCGGTTGTTGAAAACATTGTCCGACATACCTTCCTTCGTTCCTTTGAAAATGAATACGTAAAGTAAGATTTTTTTTTTTTTTTTTAAAAGGTCTTTAGAATAGAGTACTTAAACTGGTTATAAGTTTGATATTGTAGATTCAATGAGCGTATATCAGTATTCATAAACAAAAAAATAAGTTAGTTAATTAATTAAAATATAAAAAGAATTATTATTTTTGGGGAGATAAAATAAGAAAATTTATTGTCAGTAGTTAACTATAAACATGAAAGAAGATTCATTGTTAGATAATAATTGTGCTCAAAGAATGTTTTCAAAATTAAAGTTGATTAAATCATATATAAGATCAAATATGTCACAATATCGATTAAATGTATTAGAAGTATTATCTATTGAGAAATGCCAGAACATCTTGATAGCAAAACCTTTAAAATGATTTTATTGCTAAAAAAAACTAGGAAAATACAATAAATAATCATCAAATTACAAGTAAATGCTAGCGTGTCCGACTTAGTAGTTTGAACTTGAAATAATAATAGATTACGAATTTGACATCTTCATCCCAAAATATTTTTTTAATCAAATTAGACCTCCGAAAAATTTCACCCCAAATTCTATAGCTACGACCCTAAACATTGTCCAGTAAGATAACAAACCTCTCGAAACAAAAGGTAACGTTCCAATATCCATAAAGCATTCATTTACCTAACGTCCCAAATTCCTATCCAACCATATTGCTCAATAGTTAGCAAATAGTAGAGATTAATTGAATTTGACATTTTATTGTATGCCATCTTTCAACTCTTCAGTTGATTGTATATTTTAGAGAATGACACAAAGAATCCGGTGTGGTTACTTATAGAATCCTGAATTCTCCTATATAAAAACAGGATCCATTTACCATAACAAAGTACGTCTTTCTAAAATTTCTCTACTTTGAGATCAAACAAAGCACCAAAGGCTCAATGGCACTCTTGATGAACTTCCTTCCTATTACCCAACCAATTCCATATTTCTTCAGTTATGGATCGAATCCAAAACCTCGCGATCTCATTCCAGCTATAGCTAATTTCCATGGCAGCTTCACTTATTTGAATGTTTCTATACAAACTCGTCCCCAATACATATGTATTGGATCTCTGCCCTTTGCAAATAAGTGTGCATAACAACCCTTTCAGACAGGAAATGGACATGAAAATGAAGTATACAATCAATTAAAGAGTTAAAAGATGGCATACAATAAAATGTCAAATTCAATTAATCTCTACTATTTGCTAACTATTGAGCAATACGATTAGATAGGAAATTGGCATGTTAGGTAAATGACTGCTTTATGGATATTGGAACGTTACATTTTGTTTCGAGGGGTTTGTTATCTTACTGGACAATGTTTAGGGTCGTAGCTATAGAATTTGGGGTGAAATTGTTCGGAGGTATGATTTGATTAAAAAAATACTTTGGGACGAAGATGTCAAATTCGTAATCTATTATTATTCCAAGTTTAAAGTAGTAAGTCGGACAAGCTAGCATTTACGCATAATTTGATATTATGTATTGTATTCTCCTAGTTTTTTAGCAATAAAATAATTTATTAAAGTTTTGCCATCAAGATGTTCTGACATTTCTCAATATAGAATATTTCTAATACATTTAATCGTTATTGTGACAAATTTAATCTTATATATGATTTTAATCAACTTTAATTTTGAAAACATTCTTTGAGCAATAGTTACAATTATCATCCAACAATGAACCTTCTTTCATGTTTATATTTAATTACTGACAATAAATTTTCTTATTTTATCTCCCCAAAAAAATTAATTCTTTTTATATTTTAATTAATTAACTCACTTATTTTTTGTTTGACGAAAATTGATTTACGGTCATTGAATCTACAATATCAACCATATAACCAGTTTATGTATTCTTTTAAAAAGAATTTTTACTCTACGTATTCATTTTCAAAGGAACGACAGTGTTCTCAACAACCGCCATAATATGTCAACCATCAACATCTCAAAAATGACATTTAAGCACTAAACAAAATGTCATTAAATAATGCTATTAGGAAAAGTTATAGTCTCAAAATTAATATTATATGTTTTTTAAAATAAAGATAAGTGATGCAATCTGAATGTCTTTGTTAGGAATGATTAAATGCAAATCATAATTCAATTTCGAAACTTGTAGATTTGATTGAGGCAGATATCAAATAATTTTCGAGTTGTATTTATAATGATTTGACACTAAATAATTGAAGTTTCAATATTATTAGTAAGCTTTTTGTGGCTATTAGTCCTGATTTGAGTGAGGATGGAGCTGAAATTTGTAGCTTAATTTTGCTTTTATCAAAATGTAGGCTATCAAATAATCAATCAATCTTTCTCTCTAATCTTTTCATTTCTCTAACACCTAAAACTAAGAGTGATTAAGGGGTATTTATTGCCTAACTTATTTTGCACATAAAAAAATCATTATAATCAATAATGATTGTTGGATAAAAAAAATTGGATCAAACAAGGATCAAAGAGTATAAAATGAAAATGATTGTAAAAATTTAATGTGACATTATGCCTTCTTAATCTAAATTTCATCCGAAATTTTTGATCCAATAATCACTACCCTAAAAAAATATATTATGTAATTTGATGGCAGTGGCCAACCGTGTATAATCAATCATTGCTACATACCACCAAAAAAATTAAAAAAATTTTAAAAAAAAAGCAAATATAACTTTTCGATTTGAAAATTTGATGTAGCATTAGGTTTCGCAAAAAAATTGAATTGTTTGTGAATTAAATTTTGAAACCAATTTTAGAATTTAAAGTTTGAGATGTTGCCTAAATGCAACCTTAGTTTGTACCTGTAACTTTTCTGGGACTCAGACTCTCACAGACAATTATCTTTTTCGACTTGCGAGACAAAAAATTTAAAACTAAAATCAATAAAAATACACTCTTTTTTTTTTTTGAGCGCCCGAAGGCGATTGCCCGGGAAGAGCGGAGAGTACCCTAGATAGGGAAGATTGAAGCATGCCCCATGCCTGGGGAGGGAAGATAAGCCTCATAAGGAGGAGAAATTATTTGCCCCATTATGGGGAGATATAGAAATCGAACACGGGATCTCCACCCCGTATTCGGGTAGCCTTTACCACTTGGGCTACCCGATTCCCATAATAAAAATACACTCTTAAGCCTGTGAATGGCAAAATTAACTAGGCCCAAGGTAATCCAATAGGCTTTAGTATTTTTGCATTTAACCCAGGCAACCCAATCCAGCCCAAAATGAAGGCCCAACTCTCAGATGGAAATAACCGGAAGATTAACGACGCCGTATCATTCATTCTTCCCGCTCAACTATAAGCATTTCAAATCAATCAGTCCTTCTGACACTCAACTCAAAATAACGTTCACGTTCGTGTCTTCTCATATTCAAATGGCGCTGGAAACAGGTGAAGAAGAAATCTCAAAATAAAACCCTAATTTCCTCAAAAGTTTCGATTTTTGTTCCATTTTTTTTTTACCACTTTCGTGCAATTTTCAGGTGATCTCTGGTCCGAAATTATAGCCGCCGAGGAAGATAATCCGGTGGATATTTTGGATAGGTTGTGCTCTGGTTATTTTTTGTTTTTTAAATTTGATTTCGAACGTTGTTTTGCTATAAAATTTCTGAAATTACATCTCAGGAAGCAATTGAATTCAAAGGAGAATCGCCTGAGATTAGCTCATCTTAGACGATCCAGTCGGAATCGTTCACTTTCTACTAGGTATTTTGCCCTAATTTCTGCTGTTGTATAATTTTTGCTTTAAAATATTTAGTTTTTGTGAAATTGCTACTCTTCTAAGTGAAATTATTTAGTTTACAACTATTGTAAGTTTCTGATCATGCAATTAGATTATTGTTTGCAAAATTGCTCTCAGTTCAGCAGGAGATGTAACCATGGGAAATTTTAATTTATGCCTCTTTTGGTCCTACTGCTAGCATGGTCTGGTCATAAGATCAACTTCCGTGATGTAAAAGAAAAAATACCATCAAACACAATCTGTGTTTCTTTTTCTTCTTTTAAGTTTTTTTCCAATTTGATTGACAGGGGAAGGACCAGCGTTGTAGTTGCAGCATGCGTGGATGATCAACCTCATCAACAAAGGAAAAGTAAAAGGGATAAGAAACCACCCCGTCCCAGAGTATACCCTTCTACTGAACTTTTTCGTTTTTTTCTAGAGTTTCTGACTATACGTCTTTATTAATGCTTATGCGATTCTTTTTTATCTCAAACAACATAGTCGATAGTTAATTCACCACCTTTTTTATCGACAAAAGACTTTTAAAATTCTCCCATAATAATATAATTAAAAGAAAGAAATTTATAAACAAATGACAAATGAGAAGCTTAGAGAAAAGAGAAAATGAGGCGGCACCAATTGAAGCTAAAATGCTTCTGATGTTTTCTATTGGTGTTGGGTACTTCAAATGTTTGGTTGATGCTCTATTTATAGAGCCAATACAAGACTAAATAATAAATATCTACTAACCAACCACCAGCTAACAATTACATCAACTACTAACTAACAATCAACAACCAACCACTAACAATTACTTCAACTACTACTAATAAATGTCACAACAATTAAACTAATACAACAATTAATTAAGTGATAAACTTGGTTTAATTCCTACAAAGTGGATTGAAATTCAGGAGTTTTACTGGTCAGAAGTGACGGTCTCAAGAATAACATGGTTTAGTTGGGCAAATGCTAGCACTATTTTAAGAAATAATCTCTCATAAGCTTCGTTTCCATCTTTAACAATATGTTGTTTGCAGGGGAAAAATATACAGCTTCCAAACTTCAATAAAGAGATTGCATACTTTCAAGAGGTTGATTCCTTTGAGTTGTTAGAGGAGAGCCCCTCACCTAAGAAATGTACATGGATCATGGGTGTCCAACCTGATAAGATAGTCATTCCGCATTTGTCATCTGTGTTACAGAAATGGCTCATTTCTCAAAGGCGTAAACGCAGTTGTGGGTCTCTCCCTTTTATGGCAAGGATATTAGAAACCCCCTCTCTGGTCAAGAACTCCTTAGGTGTGAAAACCTTTCAAAAGCCATCACCTTCTATCCAGACTAGAATCAGTTTTGATCTCGTGAGTGAAGATAGCTCCAGTAAGTTTACATCGCACGCAAGAGATGAAGAGTTTCACATTTTAGGTGAGGAGAGCTCTGAGGATATTGAAACTGCTGTCAGTAAACTCTCTCTGGATCCAACTTCTTCACTGGATGGTCAGAGCTGGGATCCTTTTTCAGCCCTATTGACTGCTTGTGAACAGTCAGCTCCCTCAACACTTCTGGATGTGCTTGCAACTTATAGGTCAGCATTTCTTTTTGCTCTATTTGTATGGTAAATTACTTTAGCATTACGGTTAATTTGTTAGATTCCTTTTGAAAATCTGACTAGAATTTTATCTATTAGAGGAATTCTAAATTACAGTGACAACTTTTTTCATGCAGTAAACAGATGCCATACCATGATAACTTTACAATCATGTGGTAGTGAACATTTATTTGGCCGTTATGGTGGTTAAATCTATGTATTTGTTGGTTAACTCATACTATTTGCAGATGTGTTTGGAGAGGCATAACTAGATGTCAAAATCTAGCATTTCTCTACTATGTTAAGAAAATGTAGTTACATCATGAAATGCAAGAAGACTGAGAAAAGCTCCTAGAAAAACGTCATATATGGGCTCAAACTGGGATGGGAGCATTAGATGATCCTAAATCACTATTTGTTTTACCGTGCTAGAGATATTTGATGCCTCACAAGCCAAAAATGCTTTAAATAATCAAGGAGAAACTATATGTAGCTTTTTCTACTAATCTTATTGTTGTAGGATGACAGGGTTCAAAGTAGTTGATGGCCTACTTTTACTTCTTTTGACAATAGTATGTTTTTTTACTCACAGTGATCCAAAGACTATAACTAAGGTCGGTGAAGGTACCTATGGAGAGGCATTTAAGGTGGGCAAGACTGTTTGCAAAATCGTCCCGTTTGATGGAGATTTCCTAGTGAATGGAGAAGTGCAAAAGGTAAGTGAGTTCAATATTGTGCTGATTTCCGATTATTGAAACAGTTTGACCTTAGGATACAAATAGATGCAGATTTATGTTTGCCACTTGGTTCATGACTTTCCCTAAAATGCTTTCCTGCTCCTAGTTCTTGCTCTTATTAGGTTTCTGTGGCCTGAAAATAGTTGTTTGATTGGGATCCCAACTTACTTTATCGCTTAGAAGTGTTCTTCAGAAAACTTTCGAGTGTCCAACATAGCAACGAGGATCTGATTCTGCATTAATTATTGATTTTTGTCTTCTTTATAGAACACTTCATTCAAGTTTCTCCATCAGTTTTCTTCTATTTTTCCTTGTAAAAGTTCATTTTCTCGGAAATGCTTTTCTTTTGCCTTTTGATCCACCTGTTTTTCTGTGCTTCAGAGATCAGAAGAATTACTTGAGGAGGTAATGCTTTCCAGAACTCTTAATCATCTAAGATGTTGTGAAGATCATGTCTCTAACGCCTGCAATTCCTTCATACAAACAATTGAGTAAGCTCAACAATGATCAGTATACTTTTACTTTTAATTTCTAATACTTTGGGGCCACTGACTGACTGAATGTCTGAAATCAATTGAAAAGTATATGCATAAGAAAACATGATAGGAGATTATTTCTTTCAGCACACATGCATGCAGTGGGCGGGATAACTTTGTTGAATGGAAGGAGCATGATACTACCTATTAAATACAAATAGTTTTCAATAATTTTTGCTCCTTCATCCCTGTTTTTACTAGTTGAATTTGGTGTTTCAATTTTTCATTTTCTCTACTGGGACATGAACAAAGAAAAATTTAAGGTTCTCTGGTATTTTAATATAGATCAGTTTTGCTACATTTATCACCTTTTACATGCAAGCCACCAAGCGCTTGAACTTTTATAGAAATATAGTTATTCACATTCATTAATTCACTTGTAAAAATCTTTGGCTTGTTTACGTAGTTTGCGGGTATGCCAAGGTCCCTATGATGCTGCTTTGATAAAAGCTTGGGAAGATTGGGACAGAAAGCTTGGTTCAGAAAATGACCACCCGGAGGAATTTCCTACCAACCAGGTTGCTCATATGTCTAAAACTCTTTTAACTTTAATAAATTAAATATAATCTTTGGATGAGATTATACTAATGTGGTGAACCTCCTTTACTATTTGATTTTTGGTGATGATGACTGGTGATTTTTTTTTCAGTGCTACGTCGTGTTTGTGCAAGAACATGGGGGTAAAGATCTTGAAAGCTTCACACTTAATGACTTTGATGAAGCGAGGAGTTTACTGATTCAGGTTGGTTATACTTCTTGTTTCTTAATCCTTTTTAGTAATCAATTTTATGTGTTTTGCCACTTATATGGCTCTGCTTCTTGATGCTATATTACAGGTTACCCTTGCATTGGCTGTTGCTGAAGCAGCATATGAGTTCGAACATCGTGACCTGCACTGGTCTAGTTTCCGTGTTTAATAATCTAAGTTATAGGAATGTTTCATTGAACTGACAATTGATTACTTGTTTTTCATTGGTTCCAGGGGAAACATTCTCTTAAGCCGGAAGGGTCCAAAAACAATTTGTTTCACACTTGAGGGAAGAAAAATGTATATCAGAACATATGGATTATCAGTTTCAGTTATTGACTTCACTCTTTCCAGACTACAAACAGGTTGCGATTGGTATATAATATATACTTTATTGTACCTTGGGGATTCTTCAACTTAGTTGTTAAGATTGGTATCGACTTTATTGTGCCTGGTATCTTTTTATCCGCAGGAGATGGTATTCTGTTTCTGGACCTTTCATCAGACCCTGAAATCTTTGAGGGTCCAAAAGGAGATACGCAAGTGAGTTAAAAAAAGAATTACTAGTTATATTATCTTTTTTATCTTTGTTGAGATAACTTTTTGATAGACAATGTCATATTATTGCAGTTTGACACATACAGGAAGATGAAAGAAGTTACTGATGACTACTGGGAAGGAAGGTACAAAATATTTAGTTTTTTGTCTTGATATTATGAGGGGTAATAACAATAAGTTCAATTGATTATCAAAATGTCACAATGACACATATAAGCTCCCGCTTTATCTAGATGCTCAGAAACATGTGCCTTAATCGTAAGAATATCCTCTGACGACTTTTTCTTACTTTTTGGCTAATTAATTATATTTGCGTCAAAAAAGAAATGTTACATGCAAATTAATGCCTAACATAAAAGAATTTCCCACAATATATACTCCAAGAACCAAAATCCAATTCTGAAAGAGCCTCAATGTTAGCATAACTCCTTCCGGATGACTGGCTTTCGATATTTGAGCTTCTACTCGTTGGTTAGCTGTTGTCTTGCCCACTCTCATGGACTTGTCACTTTTTTTCTTTTTTCTTTTTTTCTTTTTTAACGAATTCATCACCTAAACACATCAACTTTCCTAAACGTATCAATTTTCTACATCAAGTAGAATGTAATGCTGCCGAGAACAAAGAGAAACTAGTGCTTGGGACAGCATAAGATTTTCTAGTGTTTCTCATATTGCCTGATTGGAGGTTTTAAAGCTTTGCAAAACATCCGACAAATTGTTTCTTCCAAGTTCTCCTTAAAATTGTGTGAATAATGGTGTGTTGCATAATTTACATTTGCTGTCAATTTAGGAACAGTCTAGTATCTATTGAAGTATTTTGTTTGAACTACATAATAGCATCATTTTCTGAATAAATGTATGGTGGCAATTATAAAAATTGAATTATTTCAAGGAGTTTAGACAAATTTAAATTCAAAAGAAATTATTCCTAGAAATTTAGGATCTAAATCCTGACTTACCCTGCATTACAATTATGTTTACAGTTTTCCAAAAACAAATGTATTGTGGCTGCAGTACTTGGTGGATATCCTTCTTACAAAGAAGTCATATGTAAGTATCTTATCTTGAAGCTTCTTTAACTCGCTATTTCTCCTCTATTTTTCAATAGAGTAGCAGTAGTTTTCAAGTTTAGTTTACCGACGTTTTATTGCACTCTTTTTTGCTTGTCTTTGCCTAAAAATTGCAGAGGAAAACGACCCATGATGATAGAAGCTTACGTAGTTTGAAGAAGAGTTTAAATAGTTATGATTCAGCAAAAGAAGCAATTGCAGATCCTTTTTTCAGTGACCTATTTGCCAACCATGAACCTTGAGAGAAACCATTTCAAATGCCACAAGAAGAGGCTTTGGTTATTTAAGAACTTTACAAGGTCTTATTAGCAGAAACCAACTCGGTTTCTTCTTGAATCATGTAAGTATTTTGGTGGATGGACTGAGAGAGATACTCCTTCTAATTATGCTTATGCATTTTTGTTCATCTGGTTAATAGTAACTATTGCCCTTGCACAATCACACTAAATTCCTCAAAGAGTTGAAGAATGAACTTTTTTTAGGTTTGGTATAAAAATCATATTATAGTCTTTCAGATGCTAATTCAGTAATCTAAACCAAATTCAACAATTAGAAAGAGGGGTCTTCCATGTTTTAGTTGTATGGAGCTAAATTAATTTTCTTTTATGGGCTTATTTGAATGGGGCATTTTCATGTCTTGTTATCCAATGTGTTGTTTTTTTTATATGTTTTCTTTAAAAAAAAATCTCCTTAAAAATATATTTATTATAGGAGAGTGTTGAGCCCGAGATCTAGTCGGATTAACCTCTATTGAAAAGAAAATTATTTTTACCATATCCCACTGAATATAAATTCTTTCTAGTGTAGTTGATCCTCAAATGCAAATTAGACATTGAGATGTTGTCGATTGGTGATACAGTCGTACTATAATAAACTTCAACTAACTATCCTCTTTAGTGCTTTTTAAGTACTGAAGAGAAGTCAAACCCTTGTTCTTTCTCTGATTATTTTTTCAACCACATTGTGTGGTGTGTTAACTTGTCTTACCATCCAAACATGAGAAATGGCAAGTTGCAGCAAAAAGAAAGATCAAATCCGGAGGAATGGGACTTTGTATTCCAAGTAAAAATAGACTTGGCAAATTGAAACCTTTTCCAGCTTTTTATAGATTTGATGGAAGTGACAAATCAAATAAGAAAGCTGAGAATGTGATAATATGGTAGTGCTTTGCTGCTTTTTATCCCTTCATTTTTCAATCCCAGAAGACTATATATATATATATATATATATATATATATATATATATATATATATATATATATATATATTTCCTTTTAGGCTATTATATTGTTGATATATACACAATTTTTATGCTTTCGGCTGACACAAGACCTAGTCAGATTTAGATTACATTTGATGATGATGACTATGATTCATTGTTTGAAGAAGGAAGGAGAATGATAGAGATATACTGAATCACATGGGTGGACCCGATACTGTGATTTTTGGGTAAATATTCAAATAAACATTGTGGCACCGCACCAGCCAATAATTATGTTGGTCAAAAGGTGAGAAAAATGTAGCCAAACCAAAAGCACCATAATCTCATGCATCTTTCTTTTTTTAAAATGCTGTTACGCTGACGATGATAGGCAAAATTCGGATTGAATTAGATAGTGTTTATATTTAAATAATTTTATCATGCGTTTTGTGAAAGTTGTATTACTCTTGTTAGAGCAAATGTGAATATATTAACATAAATTCTATTATTGGTGAAGTAAAGAATATAAGTAAGAAATTCGATTGAAATGTTTTTGAATGTGATGTAACTTTCTTCGAGTTGAACAACCGAACTCTTTTTTTTTTTTTTCTCCTTGAGAAAAGCCAAACTTATGATTTGTAAGTGTAGACGAAAATTGAATTTTCATGTTAAAAAATCAAAAGATAAATTTTACATCATTCTTCAAGTGGTAAGAGATTAATTTTGCAAAATTTTTTACAATTATCAAATTTTATAGAGAGAAAATATATACGGTTTTAGAAAAAATAAATTGTTAGATACTAGGACGAGAGAAACCGAGTTTGTATATTAGGACCAAATAGCCCTACTAAAAAATAATAAAGAAGGAATTCAATCTCGTAACATGCATGTCGAATGTCACACTACATTGTTAACTACTAGAACGAGAGAAACCGAGTTTGTATATTAGGACCAAACAGCCATACTACGTTGCAAGATTCTCCAAAGAATGTTTTCTTAGTTACTGTTATGCCCGGAATTAAATCTCATTCAATTCTTTTCTTAGAGGAAAATATGATAATTGACATTAATTATAGTCCAAGTTCAAAGCATAGTCCAAGTCCAAATCCAGCACCATCATTGCTTGTCATGTCAAAATAAATATTTAAAATTGAAAATAAATGCTCAAACTTATACTTATATAACATTCATTATACTTTCAGGTATCTCATGTGAAATGAGGTATAATTATATTTTTGCTTACAACATCCCATATATATCTCTAACTTCGATGAGATTATTCTGATTTAATTTAGGTTATGCATAGAGAATCTGACTCTTACTACAAAATATGATTAGTTTTAAAATTATTTTAGTATAGCAAAGTAAAATGCGGAACCTCGCTCTAATATTAACATTGTTTATCAAATTTCCAAACTACTTGGATTAGAAATGGTTTCACTTGCATGGCAAATGACTTGATGGAAGGTTTGGAATGGGTCAGTGGAATCAAGAGCATCAGCATGTGGTTCACTGCAACATGACACAACATTTCTTTTGGATCTTCATATGTATGCCAGTCCATCTCTCCACCAAAAAAAAAAAAAAACATCCCTTTGAGAAAAAAATGACACACTAAAAAGTTCCACATGTTTGGCATAGATAAGATATTCACCCCTTTTTCCCCTAATTGCCTTGTTAGATGCATATGCATGTGAATCCACCTAGGCCAAAAACAAGCTTCTTTAGAAAGAATGGCCTCAATTTTGGAGAAGATAAAGCTTGCCAAAAACAATGCCAACATTTGGTTCTTCCTATACAAACTTTTCGAGAAACAAAACTTCCAAAATCTCATTTCAGAGTTTTTATCAGTACTGTGTTAATATAATCTTAATCAATATTTTTTTTATTCAACGACTATCAAGCTATTAACTATTCAACAATGGCTATCAAGGTTTAATCATTCAATCAAACTAATCTGATGATTAACAAAAACACGATCAGCGCTGGTCCAAATTGCAATTAAATTCTTAGTGTCAAAGTAATCAATCTTCCTTTATCATTCTATACAAATATATTCCTTCTCTTTTGCTTTTTTCTTCCTTTAATTCTCCCTACTCCCAACTTTATATCTTCAGCAACTTTTTCCCTCTCTCTCTCTCTCACACACACATGTAGACTGAGTTTCATTAGCTATATATTTTCTCAATTCATTGTGTCACTTCTTTTAAGACTCCCCATGGTTCAATTCACATTAAAAATTCTCTTACATTTACACAAACCTCTTCTAAGTGAAGGAAATTTATTTTGCTATAATGGCTTCTGAATATCTCTTCTTATTGCTCCTGTCTTTCATTGCCTGCTCTTCTGGTGAGTTCTTGATTCAACTTTTCTTTAAAGTAATGTTATAAACTGTTTGCTTTCTTGATTCTTTGCTTCTGCTTCACTCTTTTTTCCCCTTGTAGAAACCCCACCTTTGAGGGTTTTTTCCCCTAATAAAGCTCCGTGCATCTTGAATGTTCATTTTCCTATTCAGTTTTAGAAGTTGGGGTTTGGTTACTATTACTGCCTCCGTCCCAGATTGAATAAAGAAAAGGTGGACATTCAATTTAAGACGAAGAGTATAAATATTAGGGTTTTAGTTAGATTTTGTAACCATTTCAATGAGCTAAAGAAATTCTTGAAGATCATTCTTTTATTCTGCTGCTGCTATTCTAAATGGTCAAGAAAATTGGATTTTCTGTTTTGCAGGAACATTTACAAAAGATCATCAAGTTTTTCAATTATCTAGAAGAGAATTATTCAACAATTTCCACTTGAAAGTAGTTGAAAATGATGAATTAGTAGATCCAGCATCTCTCAACTTTCCAACAACTCCATTAGTAACTAATCCAGTGACAACACCAAGCATTGTTCCCCCTGATAATTCAGCAACCCCAACCATAGTCACCATTCCGGCCACGAATCCGATCGCCACGACACCAATTCCTGTTGCTACTCCGGCTGCAACGATTCCCCCGGCAACCCCCATCCCCGTGCCTAACACGAATCCGGTCACTCCAGCAGTTCCAGTAACCAATCCAGTTACAACACCTAACACGAATCCGGTTGCTACTCCGGCTGCAACGATTCCCCCAGCAACCCCCATCCCCGTGCCTAACACGAATCCAGTCACTCCAGCAGTTCCAGTAACCAATCCAGTTACAACACCTAACACGAATCCGGTCGCTACTCCGGCTGCAACGATTCCCCCGGCAACCCCCATCCCCGTGCCTAACACGAATCCGGTCACTCCAGCAGTTCCAGTAACCAATCCAGTTACAACACCTAGCACAAATCCAGTTACTAACCCTGTTACCACTCCAACCCCATCAGGAGGAGGTGTTCCGGTAACAACCCCACCGGTGACTAATCCGAACCCGACCCCAACTCCAACTCCAGCGAATACTAATGCGCCGGCGGTTCCGGGGCAGACATGGTGTGTTGCAAAGAGTGGATTACAGGAAACTGCACTTCAATCAGCATTAGATTATGCCTGTGGAATTGGAGGTGCTGATTGCTCAGCTATCCAGCAAAGTGGGGTGTGTTATAATCCTAATTCACTTCAGAACCATGCTTCATTTGCCTTCAACAGCTATTACCAAAAGAATCCTTCCCCAACTAGCTGTGATTTTGGGGGAACAGCCATGGTAACCAGTACAAATCCAAGTAAGCGCGAAAACTGCTAATCGCTGTTTCACTCCCCGACCAGAATTGAATCTTTGTTCATTTTGTATTTAATGTTATCCATGAATCAGTCTAACATTGTTTATTTCTCTCTTCAGGCAGTGGTTCTTGCATTTACCCGCTATCGTCATCCTCATCATCCTCTTCTTCGCCACCCGCCACAACAGCTTCAACAGGACCAG
The DNA here is from genome assembly GCA_026122235.1 of Vinca minor. Taxonomy (NCBI): domain Eukaryota; kingdom Viridiplantae; phylum Streptophyta; class Magnoliopsida; order Gentianales; family Apocynaceae; genus Vinca; species Vinca minor. The sequence goes on along the minus strand of JAOCZM010000100.1, from coordinate 878,053 downwards.
CTGTGCCTGGGTAAGTAATCATGAACATTACACTGCTTGTCATTAGTCTCCAATTTGCTTAGAGACTAGTCCGGGTTTTGTCCGAGTTGCGCCTGCAGAGCCTGACTTTTACTCATGGGAGGGCGCAGTCTCACACTCTAGACATGGTTATGTGACAGCAGTGTGCAGAAAAATCACGGTTGTATGATCGATGGATTAGATGATTGCGATTACAACTGTTCCAGATAGACTAGACTGTTCTAGAATAGTTGTTAAGCAATTGTCGATCTGAAACTGATGTAATCTCGATCGTCTAATCAAGCAATTCGACGCCGAGTTCTGTCTGAACGATGCCACAAGAAAATGGTTTCTGTATCTGCACTGGAGCCAAATTGTCAGTCTCCAACTCTATTCATCTGTAATCTGAACCTTACTCAAATTTTGTGCAGCTCTAGTACTGGTACTGGTGCTGGTGCCGGTGCAGGTTTTGGTACTGGTACTCCTCCAAATCTCCTAAATGCAAGCAACCCTATGCCGGGAGGCGCCATGCCGGGTTTTGCAGACAGCCCTCCAACAACAATCTCATCCATGTCGAACAAATTTCAGTATTTCAGCTGCATCAGCACCGTAGCAACCATTCTCACAGGGATAATTACACTGTTTTAAGGTAGCTGGCAGAGGATCAGGAAGCCAATATCTTACATGAAAGATCAGGTTTAGCTAAGGTAATATAATATCAGAATTTAGCAGTCCAGGCTTTTTGTACAGTCAGTTGCTGGAAAATAGCAAGTTTAGAGTATTCAAGATTTCATTGCAGAATCCATATAATTTTCTCAAGTTAATACTCCTGGTTGACACAGTTTTTCTTGACATGTATAAATTGAATTTGGCTCTTTAGGTGCAATTTCTACGTGAATCTCCCACGTATTTTGAAGTTACATGGTCATGTAACTGGATTTAGTCTGGTTTGAGGCTCAAACTGATATCCAAACTCTTTTTGGACTGAGTCTTAATGAAACCCCAAACACTAATCCACGAAAAATTTGGTTTGGATTTGAGACTAATCTGAAACTAAGATCAAGAATCTCATACTGAGACCCAATTCAATCATACCTAGATCATGGCGATGAAGGGGAAGAATAAAAGAATTTTAGGATATATCTATGTTGACATATGAAGGTTGTTACATGTATATCTTTAACTATAAGTTGTAGGAGAAAAATTAGATGATGAGTGGAAATACATTTGTTAAGTCTTTGGACCAACCTGATTTCAAATTTTACTTCATTATTATTATTATTATAAGCAGAAAAAAACAAGAATTTGATTGAAAATGATCAATTTTCTGTGGCACTAATGTCACGTCACCAGAAACCATGGAAGAATTGAAAATGATATATACTAATCATAAAATTCTAGAAAAAGGATAGAGGTCCTAATCATGCTTCACAGCAACTAATAACTTTAGCAACTACCAAGAATTTTATAAATATGCACAGCATGAAATTTTAATTTAATATTCTCAACCATGCAACAGCTAATTTCATCTACCTGGTGAAGGGGAAAAGGTGCCTACATCTAATGTCCTCTACTTGGATTCCAGGAGGAATTGGAATCCCGTTCTTTATACAATAATACCTACTATTGTCTATTGGCCTAACGCTTCGAAAACACTACTAAGATTAACATGGACATTGAAACCACAATCTTGAAACCAGAGGATTCCCAGAAATTCTGCTCCTCATTATTTGCCGGTAAACTTTGCTTCGTTGCTAATTGATCCCTCAGTTCTTTCAGAGCTTTGTCACGTCGTTCTCCCATCTATAAGCCAAACAACGCGTTACTTAGAAATATTGTAAGGGGAGTTTATCAATCATTCAATGTGGTAACATCCATTAATCTTGCTGAATTTTTAACACTGATTTATTCCACCATCCGTAATGGTGGTATCTCACTGATTACTAATATAATACGTCAATGCATGATTTTTTTCTATACTTTTCTTTCATTTTTAATCTGTTTGGGGGTGTAAAGGAGTATCAGGAAGGTAAATGCAGCATGCATAATGACATGATATCTAGAACTAAAAGCAGACGCATCAAACAAACAAGATTCAACTATATGAGGGAGCGTAAAATTACCCTTTGGAGCTTGCGAGTCTGAGCACGCGCTTCTTGGAGACAGAACTCTAATTTCAGAACCCTTTTCTTGAGCTCCTGGTCAGCTCTACGATGCTTCTCCAACTACGCAAGGGAATGGAACATCGTTTAGGAATCATTATAAAACAAGGAAATTAGATTTGAGAAATCATAATAGGAAATCTGAGACAAACAAACCTGGGATTCCAGCTCCTTAGTCTTGAGCTTCCAGTGAGCAGACATAAACCTGATTTCATCTCTCAGTATGGCTATTTCTTTGTCCTTAGCAGTCAAAAGCTTATTCAAATTTTCAAAGTTTCTCGGAGAGACCTCATCTAGAAGCTTCCTAAGTTCACAGTCTTTGTTTGCTCCAGCTTCAGCTAACGCTTGCATGATATCATGCTCAACTCTTAACACTTCGTCTCTCAGATAATTTTGAGAAGATGCCCTTGCTTGAAGATCCTTCTGCAGGAGGTCTAATTGCTCGCCCATCTTAGTTACACGAGCTTCATGCTCCTTCAAGGAACTATTTTTCTCATCTAATTCTTTCACGAGCGCCAAACACTGAAGTTGTGCAGACTGAGCAGAGGCAGCACTTGCATCAACACTTGCTTGAGTGGCCGAAAGCTGAGATCTAAGATCATCCAGCTCTTTAATGTACTGTCGTATTCAAAATATAAAGAACCCACATTAAAATTACTGAAAAACAAATGCAAAGGCTCACAACGGGTACACTTTCCTAAAAGAGTCGCAAAATAGTTAAACTCTTGACATTTGAGTTAACAAGGAGAGACAAAAAAAGAAGTTGTTTTGAATCATTCAAACAAAGGATAAGCAGGACCACCATAGGAATTATTAATAATTTGATACTTAGATGCTATTCCTACTTCTCCCCCCAAAAGAAACAAATAAAAGATGCCAAAAAGTAGGCTCAACAAGAGATGAGTATCAGATGTCTTGCAAATGGATCTACTTATTTAATAACAACAAAAACACAAGATCCTGAAGAATATCAATCCCATCAGATCAAAATCCCACTTCAATCATTCAAACACCAAATTCAATAACACAAAACAACCAAACTCTTACTTGCAAAAGACAGAAATAAAAATCAACGAGGGTATTTAGAAAAACCTACATCTAAATCAATCCACAACATGAATAATCAAGATATCTACAAATGAATCAAACTTGAAACTCCATAGAAATGCACCCCGGAACCTCTGTAACACTGACTATAACATTCCTAATTATAATATTTTAATGCTTATGGTTTATCCGTTAGAGGTTAGGATATATTAATAAACCTTTCAAAATTAGTATGACCGGAGTCTTAAAGGGAGCGCTACAGAATATCCGAACTTATACAAATGCCCCAGAATTGAAATCAGGGATGAATACCTTGTTGGTAGTAGATGATGAAGCTTGAAGCTGACTATTTCTTTCCTCCAATTTCTTTTCCAATCTATTTATTTCTTCTTCCATTTTCCTTGCTTTCGCCTCTGCTTCCTGAATATTCAAATCCCAATTTTAAAATTCAAAACTTTTTTTTCCAATTATAACTTCAAGACCCAGTGTATTCAATCATTTTCCTATACCTGTCGAGTTAAGGTTTCGCGAGCATAAGTCTGCTCTTGATTAGAAAGACGGCTCCGAAACTCCTTAAGCTCCGACGCCAGCGACACCACGTTCCGCCGGAAACTCTGCTTCTTCTCACTTAGATCCTTTAACAGAGGATCTATATCCTTCTCTTTTACTGATGAATACGAAGAAGATGATGACGATGACGGCCGTTGTTCGTTCACCAATGATGATGTCATCACTCCCTAATAACTACTCCACCAGCTAAAATTCGGGGGTTGGTAAAATGGGCCAAAAACCTCCTCCTCCTCAGATACACTGCATCAGCAGTAAAAATATATTAGCCCTTTAAAACTCTTACCATCTCTGCAATCAATTTGAATCCCCCATTTTCATGACTTGCATGTGAACACATATCCTTAGCATTTATTTCACTGACCTTCTAATAAATAAATAATTAATTAATTAAAGAACACTGGAAATTACTATTCATTCGTTCTAGTTCATTCAAAATTCAAACTTTTTTGAATTTAGACGTGAAAATCAATGAACAAAGAAAAAAAAGATAAATAGAGAAAGACAAAAACCTTTAAAAGTGGACAGTCAAAATAAAACAATTGAACAAAATTTAAGCCACAAACGTTAAATTTCCCCTTAATAAAGATTCATGCAAAAACACAAGAATCGTGTTCTCTTTACCTTTAACTCCTCAAAAACAAATCACTCATTTTCACTTCAGAAAGACATCGATCGAAAGAAGAACCAAAAAATAAAACAAACCCAGAAGTTCACTTCAACTAGTTTAAGAATCGAACTGCGTGAGAGAATCTAGAGAGGTAGAGAGAGAAAGAGTTTGGTTTTAGAGAGAGAAGTGAATGTTGAAGATTGAAGAAGATGCTGAGACAAGGGACCCAAAAAATACACGTATTAACTGCAGATTTATATCATACAATAAATTACAATTATTTGACTTCCAAATATGAAAATGTAACGTATGGCGGGATTTGAGGGAATTAGAACCGTTGATTTCCTCGTCAGTCAAATGATCTGACGGAGGTGATTGAGGATTAGTGGGGTTTTATTGTTTTTTTGTTTGGTTAAGAATAGTTTATTTTTGTGGGAAGGGACGAGGAAGATGGGGTCGAGGTTAAGATTTGAGGATTACGTGGTTTGGGGATAGGTTCGAGGAGGGCCGAGCCTGGGTTTTTTTTGTGGAAATGACAAATTCCGAACCTGGGTGTGGGGTGGGGAAACAAGGGAAAGGAGTGAGTTCAGCGCGGCAAAAAAAAATATCTCAAAATTTTCATCCAGCTGTGAATGGCTATGTGATATGTCTACGTACCCAGGGAAAAAAAAAAAAATCTGGCCACGTGGATGGCGTGCTGACGTTGATGGATGACAAATTATATATTTATTTTTAACTTTTTTATAGAGAGTTTCAACACTTACGTAACAATTAGGGATGATAAATGGACCTACGAAGATCCAACTCGGTCCGGCCCAGTTGGGGCAGTAATTTCCTTATTTGAGTCGGAGGAGTGGAGACGGGGATGAATTTTATCCCTGCTATGGGAGAGGAAAAATTCTGATATAAACCTGCCTTACAAGTGAGGACATAGATCACTTGGTTCACAATCAACCACATCCCCTCTTTTAATTAAAAAACAATAAAAATGCCTCAAACAATGCACCAAAAGGGGAAATATTTTTATTATTTTAATTAAAACTGTGATGTGGCTGAATGTGGATCAAGTGGTCCATGTCCACTTGGTAGGCCTGGTCCATGACAGAATTGATCGTGGGGAGAGGGTCGTGCTAAGTATAAGAGAGATAATATCTCGGCTCCACCATGACATGTCCTTTCTCGTCGTGTCTGTTCCGTTTAAAATGTTATATACAAATAAAAAAAACACATAAAATACCTGAAATACAAAAAAAAATATCAAAATTTGAAAGACACTGAAAATTTTTAAACTCTTTAAAAACGTATCCCTCTTGTAAATTTAAAAAACACCACATTATTTAGGGAGCAAACTAGTATGTGTATGTATTCGAAGCTCACGAATTACTAACCATAATTCTTTTAGATAGTCATGATATTATCAATCACATATATATATATATATATATATATATATATATATATATATATATATATATATAATTGATCTATTCATTTGATAAAGATAACTTGAAGCTAATTGGTTTAATGGATTTTTTCATAATACCTCTACTATAGCCATAGACTAATGAGATGTTGCAACACCAGCAAGTAAGACCTCTTATCACAAGATTACCAAATCCAAAAAAAAAAAATATTATTACGAAATAAAAATGTTGTGCCAGTTTTACCTTAGTCATGTTTTAATCTATTTTTAAATTTAAAAGTGAAGATATTTTTATTACTACTATGTTGACACTTTAATAAGATTATGTTTCAACAATATATAGTTATATATACATATTTTTTATATATAATGTCAATGCTATTCAAAAATAAGATTTTGAAAGGAATATTTAATTAGATTGTATTGTTAGTATATGTTAAAGGGCATTTAGGTCATATTGTGTCTAAATCCATTCCATTATAATATTAAAATATAGTTTTACCAAACACAGAAAAATAATCGACATTTCATTATGGTTTTGCCTTCCAAACACAATGGAAAGAGGATTCTGAAATCATTTTGGGTAAAAATTAATTATGCCTGAAAAGAGATTTCATTACATTTCATTAGAGCGTACCAAAACGTGTTGGTAGGGTTTGAAATCCCTTGGGGACAACACAACCCTTCTTAGCAGTCTTGTTAGTCAAGAAAGGTATGACTAATTACAAGTTCTTAGTGCCAAATCCATACACATTCTTCTTTGTTTCTTCCCATTCGGGATAATCTTTTTTTCCAAATCCATTAAGCTCGATGAATCAATGAGGAAATAAATCAAGTTTGTTCATGCTGATCTGGAATTGGAATTGGACATCAAATTTGGAATATCCTTGGCATTAAGGCATGGACTTGGAAGTCTTTAGATTTCATTTACCTCTATAATTCTCTATTCCTCAACTTGCCCAGCTTATGCTCTTAGATCCACTACCACAAAAGACTTTCACAAATTGGAAAAAGTCTGATTGGCCGTTTTTGTCTCCAAATTATTTCAGATTGGCATTTTGTGTCCCCGGACTTTTTTGTGGGTACTTATTTACTTGATGTTTTTTTCCGATTGGACATTTTCTTCCTTTTCTACACCAACTCTGTGATTTCCGGCAAAGATGGAACATGTTCCAGTCACGTGACCTCTATTGTTTTTGGTGGGGGGAAATCGGCAAACCATTTATACCTTCCCTTATGGTGTTTGTTTTGATTTGATGGTAAGGTTAAAAGAATATATTATCATCAAATATTAATATTACATTATTATCTCTGTAGTGACAAATTCATGAACAATAGACATTTAATTGGCACAATCTTAAGTTTAGTCCCTCAATTGATAAAATGTCCAAAATTTAGAGTACTAAAATGGAAATAACCCTAAATTATTAAAGTCTAAATAAACATATAAGTTTAGAAGGGAAAAAAAAGTATTTTAATAAATATAAATATTAAATTCACGCGCACAATAATTGTTTCTTTTTTTTTTTTTTTTCATTTACCATTTACCTTTACTTGCTATTAAATATTCAAAGCACCACCAACTAATCTAACCGTTAAATCTAGGGGTGTCAATCGGGGGTTATTTGAGTCGAGTTTGATATAATTCACGCTTAGTTCAAATAAAAATTGAAAAGTCCAGCTCACGCTTAATTCGGAAAAACTCACAAATATTGAGATCACGCTCATCTCACATTAATGTGAGTTGACGGCTGACCTTATTAACTAATTTTATATTGGCAAAAAAAATTAAAAATTATGTAGAAAGAATAGTAAAATACAATGAGTCACGTGACTAAATCCTAACAGTAATACAAATATATATTATACAATGATATTTAATTCGTGTAGTAAGATAAATTAGTAAAAAGATAACTAAAGATAAACACATAGTAAGATCAAACGTTAAAAAATTCACATACAACATAGGAAAAAAATAATCGATTTTGCAGTCAGTTTTTATAGGTTTTCTTTTTTTAATTAGAGATTTAGTATTATATAAATGTATAAATATATAAATATATATATATATATATATATATTATTTATAAATATATTATTCTTATCCGTGTGTAAATTTAACCAGGCTGAACGTTGTTAAATTTACGTTCGGCTCATATCAAATTAATTAATCTCACGTTCACATTTTTTTAAAATATGTAAGTCAGTTTCAGGTTGGTCCAAACCTATTGATACCCCTAATTTAACCACTAACCTCCACTTTAATTCATTAAATATCATGAGTTTGAATTTTATTTTATGTTATTGTGGTTGTCCTTATTCTTTATTGATGAGGTTGCAGTGACCAAATTAGTTTAGTAATTTCCTCGGAAAAGAGATTCAGTACTATCAATTATATTCTTTACCTAAGGTAACTATAATCAGAATTTATCTTGATTAGCACTTTTTACTTAAACAAACACTCCTATCTCAAATTAAATAAGAAAGTAAATATTTGATTTAAAATCAACAAAATATTACAAAAAAAGAAGAAGAAACAAAACCAGTAATAAGTTGTATATAAATAGCATACATGTATAAGAGTTTTTCTCCACATTCTTACAAACAGAGTTCCCATTATTAACCCGTCATAAGTTTTTTTTTTTTTTTTTTGAATAGGAACCCGTCATAAGTTGTTTGAAACGTTTCAATTTTCGAGGCCTTTTAAATTATTTTAGAAATCAATGTATATTTATTGTTATTTTGTTATACTCAATTTATCTATTTATATTTATATTACACATTTTGTTCTCATTTTTTAAGCTATTTTATGTCATGTGTCATTCTCTAGAATATTTCTTTATTTAATTAGTTTTAAATAGGGGTGGAAATGAAGTTGAAATTTGGCATGAAAGCTTAGCTCGAGCTCACTCACACTAATTTTGCTCAAACTCATAGCTCACTCATATTTGATGTGAGCTAATTTTTCTCACTCAAGCTCAACTCATCGATGAGCTCACGAGCAGACTTTCAACTCATTTATCTACAATTTTTTTTTAAAACGATGACTTATAATATGAGTTTAATATCAAACCAATACAAAATAAATCAAGAGATTTTCTTAGCACAATAACATATAATAGAAGTTTAATATGTCTCTACTAATTATAATATATCAATACTCCAAAAATTTGTAGGGTTTTGGTTATTTGTTTTGCCTTGACTTCAGAAGATGTCATGTGCGGCTTTTTTATGTGCTACTTCAATTTTTTACAGCATACTTAATGTTATAAAATGTTATGCGCAACTAGAGTTTTGTTGTATAGAAACTTTTATGGGTTACTTCATTTTTTACAGCTCACTCCATGTTATATATATATATATATATATATATATATATATATATATATATATATATATATTGAGCCAGCTCATGAGACAAATGAGTCGAACTCTACTTAGCTCAAGCTCGACTCATATTTTAGATGAGCCAAAAATCTGGGCTCATGTATCGCTCATTTAGCTTATGAGCTGAGCTCGTTGAGCCGAATATCGAATCGAATCGTGAGCTACTCACGAGCCGACTCAACTCATTTCCACCCCTAGTTTTAAAAGCATGATTGGTTATACATATTTTTTTATCTATTAAATTTAATTGTAAAGTTTAAGAATTTAGTTAAACATTTGAATTGTTAAGATTATATTAGTCTTTTCAATTCTATCAGCGATTTAAGATATTTATTTTAATTTCTAATAACATTAAAATCTATCAAACAAAATTATACTAATTAAGTTGTTTAAAATAATTATTTTTTGTTTTTGTAAGTAACTTAAATCATTGACTAATCATCATATCATCTAATCTAAACATATATCATCATACTATCTAACTATCTATCTATATTTATATTACAGAACATGTTTACAGTTTCAACCAATCACAAACCTTCATAATCCCACATGTAATTTTCTGAAATTTTATGTCCTTTAATTAGTTTAAAAAATATGATTAGTTGAGATGATTTTTTATTTATTAAATTAATGATATAGCTTAACATCTTTGACTTATTCAAATGAAATTATTAATTTTAATATTTTTTATTTTTCATATTCTATTTTATTCTTGTTCTCTTTTCAATACTATTCAAAATCTCACTCCAAAGTTTATGAAGTTTTTTTAAATTGACAACATTATAAATAAAGGGTTTGAGAATAATTTTTTATTGAATGGATTGATTGCGTTGGTTTTTAGTCTATTAAATTGAGTGACAAATCCAATTTGCTTTTCAATTTTTTCATTCAAATAGTTAAAGTTTTTTTTTGAAAGAAAATTAGTTAACGAGTTATTTAGTTTTATATTGAACACGCATGCAATTTAGTTTTATATTGAACACGTAGGCTAACATGCTCACTAAACTTTTTTTCATTAAAAGAGTAAAAAACTTTTAAAAAAAATGTTGATCTAGCCATTATTTTTAGAATATTATTAACTAAGTTGGAATTGGCCCAATGAATTGGAGAGACATGATTTATTTGATTTTCAGATTGTTCAATTAAACATTTTTTTTCGAGAAAATTACCATCCCGACCTTGAACCGTCATTGAAAGAAACCCTTGAAAGAATAATCGTTAGACATAAAAGTTATCCAAATAAATGAAAGATTAATCGCAGGACTTGACCAGTCAATAAATTAATTTTGAATTTTCTAATTAGTTTAAAATATTTTGATTTGTAGAAGAATATTTTATCCATTAAATTAAAAGTATGTTTGACATATTTAACTTTTTAAAATAAAATTATATATTTTTTATTTTTTCTATTCTAATTTTTTTTATTTTTTACATATTAATAAAGATCCCATATCGAAAGTGTATGAAGATTTTAGAATTTGACAATATTATAAATAGAGGGTTGAGCATGTTTTTTAATTGAATGAATTAGTTTTTTTTTATTCGGGGAGGGGGTGCAAACCTGGGACCTCACAGTCCCAGGCCAAGTGCTCCCCCATTGAATGAATTAGTTGAGTTGTTTTTTAGTCCATTAAATTGAGTGACAAATTCTATTTTCTTTTCAATTTTTTCATTATAACGATTAGTTTTTTCCAAAGAAAATTAGTTCACTGAACCATTTAATTTTCTGTTGAACTCGCATGCGAGTCTGCTCACTAAACTTTTTTCATTAAAATAGTTAAAAATAAATTTTAGTTGATTGATCCATTTAATTATTAATGTATCATCAACTGAGCTGAAATTTTCCCAATAATTGAGAGGCGAACTTTATTGCTTTTCGGATGGTTCATTAACTTATTCAAATTATATTATATATTTTAATATTTTTAATGGTGTTTTGTTTTTCATATTTTAATTTATCATTTTCGTTTTCAATGTTATTCAATATCTCACATCGGAAGTGTATGAAGTTTTTAGAATTTGACAACATTATAAATAAAGATGTTTGCCATTATTTTTAATTAAATGAATTGATTGAGTTGTTTTTTAGTCCATTAAATTGAGTTTTTCAAAAAAATAAAAATAAAATAAAATCCATTAAATTGAGTGTCAAATTTAATTTGATTTTCATTTGTTTCATTCAAACAACCAATTTTTTAAAAGAAAATTAGTGCAACAAACCATTTAGTTTTCCGTTGAAACCGCAAATGATGCTCACTAAACTTTTTTCATTAAAGAGTTAAAATTAAAAAAAATAGTTGTTCAAACATTTAATTCTTATCGTAGCATTAACTGAGTTGAAATTTGTCCAATGAATTGGAAAAACGAGCTTTATTTACTTTTTAGATGATTCATATTAGACTTATTCAAATTAGATTATATATTTTAGTATTTTTAATGGTATTTTATTTTTTCTATTCTAACTTTTTATTTTTTATTTTTTCAATAATATTTAAAATCCCACGTCGAAAGTGTATGAAGTTTTTTGAAATTTATAACATTATAAATAAAGGGGTTGAGCATGATTTTTAATTGAATGAATTGACTTAGTTGCTTTTAAAACCATTAAATTGAGTGACAAATTCTATTTTTTTTAAAAAAAAATTTCATTCCAACAATCGAAGTTTTTTTTAAAGAAAATTAGTTTGCCGAAACATTTAGTTTTCTATTGAATATGCAGACGATCCGGCTCACTACACTTTTTTCATTAAAAGAGTTAAAACTTTAAAAAATAAACTTTAGTCGTTCGAGCCATTTAATTTTCATCGTATCACTAATTGTGTTGGAATTTGCCCAATGAATTGGAGATGCGGATTTTATTTGCTTTCCAAATGGTTAATATTCAAATAAATTATATATTTTCAATTTTTTCTATTTTTTTCTATTCTAATTTTTATTTTTATTTTTTCAATATTATTCAAGATCCCACATCGAAAGTTTATGAATTTTTTTCAAAGTTGACAACATTATAAATAAAGGGTTTGAGTATGGTTTTTAGTCCATAAAATTTGGTGACAAATCTAATTTGCTTTTCCATTTTTTCATTCCAACAGTCAAAGTTTTTTTCAAAGAAAATTGGTTCATTTAACAATTTAGTCGTCTGCTGAATCTGTGAGCGAGCTGTCTCACTAAATTTTTTTCATTAAAAAGTCAAAACTTTAAAAACTAAGCTTTAGGTTGAAATTTTCCCAATGAAGTTGAAATGCGGATTTTATTTGCTTTTCATATGGTTAATATTAGACTTATTCAAATTAAATTATATATTTTAATAGTTTTTTATTTTTTATATTCTAGTTTTTTATTTTTTATTTTCTAATTTTTTATTTTTTTATTTTTTCAATATTATTAAAACTCTCACATGGAAAGTGTATGAAGTTTTTTTTTAAAAAATTTGACAACATTATAAATAAAGGGTTTGAGCATGGTTTTTAATTGAATTAATCAGTTGAGTTGTTTTTTAGTCCATAAAATTTGATGACAAACCTAACTTGCTTTTATATTTTTTCATTCCAACAAGAAAAGTTTTTGTTTTCAAAGAAAATTTATTCACCTAATCATTTAGTTTTCTGTTGAATCCGCAAGCAAGTTTGCTCACTAAAATTTTTTTCATTAAAAGGGTCAAAAATTAAAAAATAAAATAAACTTTAGTTAATCGAGCTATTTAATTCTTATCACATCATTAACTGAATTGAAATTTCCCTAATGAATTTGAGAGGCGGGCTTTATTTACTTTTTTGATAGTTCATATTTGACTAATTCAAATTAAATTATATATTTTAATAATTATATATATTTTTCTATTATAATCTTTTCTTTTACCTTTTTTTTTCAATATTATTTAAGACCCCACATTGAAAGTGTATAAAGTTTTTAAAATTTGACGACATTATAAATAAGGTAGTGAGTATGATTTTTAATTGAATGACTGTGTTGATTTGCATTTTAGTCTATTAAATTGAGTTAAAAATATAATTTTATTTTTAACTTTTTTATTCCAACCGTCAAAATTTTTTTCAAAGAAAATTAGTTTACCGAACCATTTAGTTTTCTGTTGAACCCGCATACGAACTTTTCACCCAAATTTTTTTCATTAAAAGGGTAAAAACTTAAAAAAAACAAATTTTAGAAAATCGAGTCATTTAATTCTTATCGTGTCATTAAATTAATTGAAAATTTCCCCAATAAATTGGAGAGAAGTACTTTATTTGTTTTTGGATGGTTCATTTAAATCGTTAATTTTTTCAAGAAAACTTATAATGCCGAACTGGAGCAATCATTGAAATAATATTATTCTCTTACTAGATATTTTTTGATATATGTTGCACATAAATATATACAAAATTCTTATATTTGTTATTTTTTTATATGTATGTTTGAAAAATCAAACAAAAATACAGTGTAAAGTATCAATTTTTTACTTTTATGCAAAATAAAAATCTTAGTGCAAAATAAAAAGTAGATAGACGGAGTAGCAATTACGCGAGTCCTCGAACGTCAATCTCAACGACTCCTCACCTATCCTCTCTCACAACTCACCATAAAAGGAAATGATCCAAAACCAACCCCAATCTCAACCCCCAAAGAACTTGTAAATCACTGATCTTTACACCCAGTGCTTGAATTTTTTGATCTGGGTTTTCATTTTTCTTCTTGTTTTTCCTATTTGAATTTGAATTAGTTGTAGTAATTATGGGTAGCGCCGGCGGGAATAACGACGGAGGAGAAAGGCCGGGAACGGCGGAAGCGCAGTATACGACGGCGAAGATATCAGTATGGTGGGATATAGAGAATTGTCATGTACCTAAAGGATGTGAACCTCATATGATTGCTCAGAATATAAGTTCTGCTTTAGTTAAGATGAACTATTGTGGACCTGTTTCTATCTCTTCTTATGGTGATACTACTAGAATTAGTCCTTCTATTCAACAGGCTTTAAATAGTACTGGGATTGCCCTCAATCATGTCCCTGCAGGTCTGTTTTATGTTTAAAGTTTTGATCTTTATGTCAAATTTTGAGGATTTTGGTGGGGATGATCTAAAGGAAATTGAAAGATTTGTAGGGGTTGTTTGATTGATTAAGTGTTTAGTTGTTTGATTTGTGTTAATCTGTTTATCTGATCTGCCATTTAGGGAATTGTTTGTTGATTGTTATGAAAATCTTGATTTGTTTGGTGAATTTGTGATTTGTGATAGGTAATAGTTACTTTAATTGTCAGGGATATTGTTTTCTGTTTAGTATTTTGGGTAAAAGTTGTGAATATTCGGGTTTTGCCATTTGTTGGATTGATCCATTGTGGTAAAGTTTGAAATTTTGTGGAATGTTAAGTGTTGAAAGTTTGTTGTGTATTAAAGGGTTTATCTTTTCTTGAATTATGATTTAAAATTGATTAACAAATAAGGATTTCGATTGAATCATGATTTACTTATGAGTGATTTAAGATTGATTGATAGATAAACTAAGTTGTGGTGTTACTTGTTTCTGAGTTTTGTGTAAAAAATAACAGAGTTGTTGGAAACCTCGGCAAGTTAATAACTCTTTGTTAAGATTTAAGAATGTTAGTACTATGTATATATTGTGGTATCTTGATCAAAATAGAGACTAATGAAGTAAAGCTAAAATTAAGGAAGAAAATCATGGAACATCCAAAAAAATTCTGTTGGAAAGTGTCCTCGTTCACCTGCTAGGAGTTTCCGTCTTAAAGTGGCAAATATATCCTTTTTGTTCCATTTAGTTTATGAATAATTTGAGATGATTCTCATGTATTGTGTTTAATGTAGGTGTTAAAGATGCAAGTGATAAGAAGATTTTGGTTGATATGTTATTCTGGGCAGTTGACAATCCTGCACCTGCAAATTATTTACTGATTTCTGGCGATCGAGATTTTTCAAATGCTCTCCACCAGTTGCGCATGAGGAGATATAATATACTTCTGGCACAACCTCAAAAAGCATCTGTTCCTCTTATTGCTGCGGCAAAAAGTGTATGGCTCTGGACAAGTCTTGTGGCCGGAGGACCGCCGCTTACTAGCAATGAAGCATCACAAATTGTGAATAGTAGTTCTGGATTTTCTTCAAATTCTAACGCAACAAATATACCAGAGACTTCTGATTCCTTTCAGACAAATCAATCCGAGGAATCCTTTTATGATAGCCCTCATTCGGGAAACCAGAGGTTCTCAAATGCGGGAAGGGGACCAGATATGAAAAATAAAGGAAGACCACTTCGGAGAAACTTGACTCAACCACTGCCAAGAACTTCAAATGGCTTTGTAGGGACTCAAGCAGATTATAACAATGGAAACCCTCAGGAATTAGGATATGGGTCCCCAAAACAGTTTAATGATTCTCAGGGGTTTTCTGGTAGTCACAATCTTAAAATTCCACCAAGTGAGTCCCCTCCTAATCCAGACGCATTTCCAGTCAATGTCGGTAACCATCAGACTTCTTACCAAAATATTGCTCCTGTACCAGTAAGGCCAAATAACCATCATGTACAACCTGCATTCCCTCCTGGAAACTTTTTTCCGCCAAATTCTCATCATCCTCCGCCTCCAGTGCATCCCCGAACTTATACATCTAGCTTTAACTCGGGCCCTCCCCCTAAACATTTTCCTGATATCACTAAGATAAACATTTCTGAATATCCCAGCAATAGTCAGAGGCCTCCCGCACGGAATGGAGAACATAGACAAACTTCTTTAACA
Source organism: Vinca minor (assembly GCA_026122235.1). Classification (NCBI taxonomy): domain Eukaryota; kingdom Viridiplantae; phylum Streptophyta; class Magnoliopsida; order Gentianales; family Apocynaceae; genus Vinca; species Vinca minor. The sequence goes on along the minus strand of JAOCZM010000100.1, from coordinate 862,114 downwards.
GAGTCCAACAATAAGTCAAACTCACATGGGCCTCAGAAAGGAAATTATACACCAAAGAGGCCACAGTTTTATCACGACTCAAAGGCTAATGGATATTCACAGCCTAATCAACAGATTCCACCACCACCACCACCACCACCGCCTGCCTCAGAAATAACTAGCAGTAATGTATCTGGAAGTGGTGGCTGGGGAACGGCAGGACGTCCAGTACCTTCGGAATATATTCAAGGCCTCATTGGGGTAGTTCTACTTGCACTGAACACACTTAAGAATGAGAAAATTATGCCAACTGAAGAGCACATCTCTGATTGCATACGATTTGGTGATCCCAAACACCGCAATACTGATGTTAAAAAAGCGCTTGCGAGTGCAGTTGAACAACAGCTGGTAATGAAGCAGAATTTAGGTGCCTTGCAGTTGTATGTTGGTAAGAATGAGAAACTATGGAGGTGTGTAAATCTTATTGGTGGTAGTCCAAAGCAATATCCGAATACGACATGGGATGAAGTCCAGAAATATCTATCATCACCTACTGGACGAGCTGCGATTCTGGCTACTCAGTGCAGGTTTGTGATGAATCCTATAGTTTGTTTAAGTTAATTAAGTGATATTATACGACTGTTAGACCTATACTTCAATTAGTTTCTTTTGTTTACTTTTGGTGTTGAGTAACATGACCGACATTTCTTTTCTTCCTTGAATCTTGGTATCCATTGGGTAGGTATGAAGCAGCTATTGTTATAAAGAAGACATGCTTAAAAGAGCTCTCTTTGGGAGAAATATTGCAGATTTTGCACATGGTAATCAATATAAAAAAGTGGCTTTTACACCATCAGTCAGGATGGCAACCGGTTAAGATTACTCTTTTAGAGGCCAACCCTGATTCAGGGGTGGCTGCTGCTTCATAGCTTTCAAACATAAACTGCTATTGCGGGGAAGAGAGGGCGGGGTGGGGCTGTTGGTAGCTAGAAATTGATGCCTTGCAGCTGTTTCATATCGAAAATAGACGAGTAGTTTTTTTTAAGTTTAGATAATAGTATGGCTGATGCCAATGGAACGTACGCTTTTAGACTTGAAGTATGATTTCTGGACCATGGGGAGGTTTGCTTGCTTGGTTTCTGCATAAGGAAATTTTATGGATGCAGTAGTTCTCTTGACATCAGACGGCATAATTTTGCTGAAGTCGTGTAAGATTAATACTTGACAGAGTTGCAAGTTTCACGACATGTCTGATGGATTCCTGATGTATTATGATGCGTTCAGAACTAGATTGAACTTTTTAGATGTGACGGTTGTTGGAGCTCTTGGGTGAGATGCCTATGGGGGGAAGTATCATCTATATCTTGGGAAGTATGGGATGACTCTTTATGGCAGACAAAGTCTTCAGGTTTCCTCGGATCATCTATCGCAGAATAGATAAATCTATTGCGGAAAAAACTTATTAAGAAAGTAGTGTTTGTTGGCTCTTGCTGAGTCGAAAGGTGCTTGGAGTTCGGCACTTAAGTGGTTTACATTATGTCCTTCTACCGCATGAATATGGGATTAGTCTTTAAACAGTCGAGGTAAAATGACTCTCAAGTGATGGGCCAAGAAGTTAACCATACTTGGCAAAGAAATAGAAATCAAGTAGTGAAACGGAAACATGGTGAGCAACACCAGTAATGTCCTGCTATCAGCGTATCTTATAGAATCCGAAATTTAGTGCCAAATCTTGAATGACACCCTTAACCGGTGTGAAATTTTGGACATATGAAAGAAATTAAAATGCAATTGATATGCAGCCAGATGTTACCAGGCGATTACAATCTACCGAATGTTGAAGATTTGCGGATTGATCATTGAATCCACAATCTGATTTATTTTTCAACAGGTTGATCAAAGGTTTCTAATACATGCTGATTTCAAGAAATGTGTAAGATGAAGTTATCCTTTATGTATGTTTCCTTTAATCTTAGTTTGAGCAGATCTTCTTTAATCGTTGTTGAATTTTACCCTTCAGATGAATGTAATGGGAAGAAACTATGCTTTGTCCATAGAGTACTCCTAGAAACATACTTTTAATATATATTTTTGAATGTAGATTCTGTAATATTTGGTAATAAATAACATGCGTTTTATTGTGCTCCAAAGATCAGAGGAAAAAGCTTCAATGCAATACCAGAAAATTCACTAATTATCCGTCATGAGAATCAGACAATGCTATCACAGCCCCTGAACATAACAATGGCAAGAGAAGTTCCGTTATATAACCCTACAAGCCTTTCAATATGATGGCAGCATATTTTCGTTTGCCATCATATTGAAAGGCTTGTAGGGTTAGATAACGGAACTTCTCTTGCCATTGTTATGTTCAGGGGCTGTGATAGCATTGTCTGATTCTCATGACGGATAATTAGTGAATTTTCTGGTATTGCATTTCGTTCAAGGAAATGATACTTTACAAGGGACGGGACTAATTATGAGGTTTACGAATATGCAAGAGGATGAATACGACAAGGTTTTTAAGTACATAACTAACCATATTACAAGTTCTAAAACTTTCCTATACTTTAAGCAAGGCTCCGTCTAAGTATCATCATTCTACCCGCCAACAAAATGTTACCATGCCCAAACAATATTACTGGCAAACTTCAGTATCCCGGATGAAGATGCTATGGAAACGCAGTGTCTAGCGCCTCTGAACATCCGGGAAAACCTAAAAATTGATCACATTGTAAGTACACAGAAATAACAAAAATCAAAGGTTACAAATCACAGTATTGCTTCTGAAACTCTAACCTCAAACTTTTCACATTTTTTTTGTATAACGGTCTCAGGATGTTCCTTGTCCTGATGGACTTGACCCATTATCATTCTGCTTGCCAGTTTGATTGATATCCCTGTTCTTCACGTGAACCTCCACAGCCCCTGGTGGAATCATAGCTTTTCCATTACTCACATTCTGCCCATGATTCTCCATACTATACAAAATGCCAGACCTCTCATCTCCACCACCCCCATTTCTTAAACCTGGTTCGCGCTCCACATCCATAGGATCAACACCACCAACATTCGAGGGTTGACCTGATCCCGACGCAAGATTCTCAACATTCGAAACTTTATTGTTCCCCTCTCTCAATTCCACTGCATTTAACGCCGCCACAACCTCATTCGACCGATCCACTCTTCCCAAATTACCAATCCTTTGCCTCTCCCTATCCTTACTTCCCGTTCCAACTCCCCTCACAACACCATTCACATTATTTCCACCCCTACCATGATTAAAATTATCCCTCCTCTCCCGTACACTCCCGGCCACACTCGGAAACACGCTACTACCCCCATCCCCACCAGCGCCCCCACCTAATTCTTTCTTCCTTGTCTTCTCCTTCGCCACCAAATACGCCACATGCTCCATCGCCTCCCTAGCCCGTTTCCTCGCCACGGCAGCCTCTTTCGCCCTCCTCACCGCTTCTTCCCTAGCAGCAATCGCAGCTTTATTCATAGAAATCGAAGCTATTTTCGCCGCAGCAAACAAAATCTTAGCATCCTTCTCATCAATAACCCTATACTCCCCTCCTCCATTCTCAATTTTACTATCTTTAACTTTCTTCAAATTAAAAATTTGGGAATTAGGGTTTACGCAGAGAGGGCAAATGTAAGGAGCGATGATGTTGGGTCCCACACAAGATGAATGAGAAGCCGAATAGCATTTGAAACAAATTACCGCTTTGTTCGGACCCGAAGAAGGCGGGGCAGGCGGGTAGACCGAAAAACAAGTGGGGCAAAACGACTGCGGATTGAGACGGAGGACGCAAGTTGTACAGAGACGGCGGAATACCCCGCGGTAACGGACATTGTGGAGGAGCCGCTTTTCTTCTAAGCCGCAGTTTCCACAGGAGATCGGCTGAGCTGATGATGAGGCGGCGGGGGAAGTCGAAGAGGAGGGAGCGGCTGAGTTGGGTTTATTAGTCATCATGGTGTTTTGATGTATTTAATTCAGAAAATAAAAATCATTGAAGGGAAATTTCTAAAGATTAAAGGTTTGATTTTGGGATTTTTGCAGAGATAAATTGGAGAGGGAAGAGGGGAAACTATTATTTTTTGGCCGTCTTAACGGTCATTAAAACAGGGTTTTATAGCTGTGGATATTCGGAGGAGAAGAAGATTACAAGCAACAAGGGTAGTTTTGACAATATTATCGTCAATTTTGGTGATCTCGAAACTACATGCAGTAAGGAATTCTTTCCTCACACTTATTTTTCTTAGTTTTTTAACAAAAACAAATATTTAATGTTCAGTTTGGATGTGGGTTTTTTGGATGGGACAAACTTTCGATATGGGATCGAGTCCCATCTGAGCCAATGCTGATCAGATTCGCGCACATCAGCTGCATTTCCTTCTCTCTCCTCATTCTGCAGGGATGTGGCCAAATCTGAACCACATGGTCCACATGGACCCGGTCCATATCAGAATTTTCCTTTTTGGATGGATCCGCAAAATATAAATATTTCACTTGTAATTTTAAAAATAACGAGTCATACGATTTTGTTTATTTTTATCTGTCCTAAGTTATATACATGTATACAATTATACAATATATATAATTTTTTTTAATTTTTTTTTGTTACAATCTCATTGTAAAATTTTTATACTTGTAAATTCATATATATTTAGGGATGGGGTCGGGTGGGGCAGAGACTATGGTCTCCAGTCTCGGCCCCCTTCTATCTGATCTATATCTCGACCAAACTTCGCCATTGGGATGGATGAGGATCCCATTCCCAAATTAGGTGGGCCCCATCACCAGCTGGGGAATAGTGGGGATTTATTTTCCTTATAAATCATAGCTTTCGCCCCACTCTAACTAGAGAAAGTAAGTAAACTTTCAACAAAAAAATTTCAATAAAATATACAACTTTTAAAAAAGAACATATAATTTTAAACAAAAAATATTTAACGCATGTTAAACAAAATAATAATATGTAAAAAGATACTCCCTCCATTCTCATTTAATTGTCGTTTAGGAGATATATATAAGGGTGTCAATCGAGTTATGTGAGCCGAGCTTGGCTTAGCTCACATAAAAATTGGAAAGCTCAGCCCGGAAAAGTTCACAAACATTGAGCTCACGCTCAAGCTCACATTTTAATGTGAGCTCGAGCTAAATTTATATTAGCAAAAAAACAAAAATTCCGTAGCAAGAATATTATAATACAATGAGAATTGAAACTAAATTCTTACAAGAATACAAATATACATAATAATACAATGATACTCAACTCTTTAAGCAAAATAAACTAATAAAAATATAACAAAAGATATATGCATTATAGGTCTTATTCTTTTTAATTAGTATTATTATATTTATATTTATATATAATATTTTAATTATATTATTCTTATTCGGGTTCGAGCTTTTTTCGGGCTGAGCGGGGTCAGGGTCAAGCTCACGCTCAGCTCACATAAAATTCAAGCTTGAATATTGAGCTCACGCTCGGCTCACACTCAGCTCACCTCAGTTTACGCTCACATTTTTTCGTGACACCCCTATATATATATCCAAATTAATTGTCATTTACATGTTTTTATTAGGTGTTAATAATTTATTCTAATTATACCCTCAACATATCTTTTATTGGAGAAGTGAAAGAGAAGGAGGTACGAAGGGGTATTATTGAAATTATGGTGGAAAGATTATTGTTTGTTTGAGTTCTTTAATTTTTTCAAAGTGTCCTAAACGACCTATATTGAGGAATGGATGGAGTACTAGTTTGCTCCCTAAAAAAGATGGGTTAGCTAAAGGTTTACAAGATGAGAAGTCTCCACATAGCTTGAGAATTCTCGTTGTTTTTCTAATTTTGACTCTTTTTTTATATTCGTAGGTATTTATGAGTTTTTCTATCTGTATTTAGTATTTTAGGCGGGACGAGCGCAATCGGTTGGGACTGGGATATTATCTCTCCCGCCCCCATCCCCCGTAATTTATCTCTACCTCGAGCTTAAATCGGGAGATCTCCACCCAAACTATGTTGGATCGGGTCAGAGCTCCAATTTAGCTGGGCCAATTACCACATATATTACTAATTTTATTTTTGCGTTTGTAGAATGAATATTTCTTTTTCATAAAGAAAATTAAAAAGAAGTTTTTTTTTTGATGAATAAAAGATTACCCATTAATAATAAAATGGTCGGGGACATTACAATCTGAAAATTTCTCAAACTCTTTCTCTAATACGACAAAAGAGAGGCGTTGATAAAGGAAAAAAGACAAACCAGACAAAAAAATTACACAAGGTAACGGAAAATAATCAGAGGTGGGAAATTTTAATTTGATTGAATATGAAACTAACATCTAAGGTAAAAAACATATTACGTCCGGTTCGATTAAATACGGACTTAGACTCGGCCGCTTGACCGTGCTAGTGCCAAATCTCTCTCCCTCTCTCCGGGTGTATATAAGTTTATAGGAACTAGGAAGTGTATCTATCGCCTTCCTTTCTTCACTCTCTCACAGATAACGGCCCCTTCCCGGATTTTTCATTCCAAGCTTTAAGGTACGCCGTTTTATTTTTGTTTTTCTTTGCATTTGTTAACTAATTCAGCCCTTATTTTTTAATTTTTTTAGTTCTAATGGGGTTAATTTAGTTGAGGGCTCGAGTTTTGTCGTAAATTTAGGGATTCTTGCTAGAAATTGGTAAAATTTCCCTGAATTTATGCCTTTTCACTTAAAAAAGGTTGGATTCTTGCTCGAGTTTCTTGTCTGTGCTTCTGGGTTTTGGTTGCAGTTTGCATGGTTAATTTTCTGCTCTTCAATTGTGTTTGAATAAGTTTTTTTTTTTTTTCTTCAGTTTGAGAATCAAAGTTATGAATTTTCTGTTTGTTATAAATGGTTTAAAGTTCATATCTTGCTGAAAATTTGTACATACTGTTTGTTAAGGCCATTATTGGGAAGTTACAGTAGATGAACTATTGAGTGTTGTGCATATGAATTTTATGGTTATCTCTGTTGTTATACTTCTGCGGAGATTCGTTAATTTGGGCACAATCATTTTTGGAAGATTACTTGGGTCTGTTGTTTCTAATGTGATGGATTTGGGTCTTTGATTAGGGTTTAATTGGGGTACCAAATCTTACTTTCTGATTTATTTATTTTTTCCAACTAAAATGCATCATGTTTGATTTGTTACCCAACTCTGTTTTGGTCGTTGTGATATGATTCAGATCATGGTGGTAAAGAAAATTATAGCTATTTGTCAGTGGGGAGGTGAATTTGAGACCGGCAATGATGGTATTCTCTCGTACAAGGGTGGAGATGCTCATGCTATGGAAATTGATGGTAATATGACATATACGCATTTCAAGAAGGAGGTGGCCGAGATGTTTAGTATCAAAATCGGTAAGATGTGTTTCAAATATTTACTCCCGAGCAACAAAAAGAAACTTATCACCATCTCAAGTGACAAGGACCTTAAGAGCATGGTTAGTTTTCATGGTGACTCCGACACTGCTGAAATTTATGTTATGCCTGAAGAAGTCGTTGCTCCTGCTGCATCCAATATGCCTGGTAGTAGGTAGTTTTCTTTTTCTCTAATAGTGTGAGTTTGTGTTTTTTTTTCCTTTTAAGAAGTGAAATATGTTGAACATTAATTCTTGCAGGTCAAGCAGAACAACCTTGTCAGAAGCACGAGTGGCAGTTCATGCTTCTGTTGATGCTCCTACAGATGTTGTTAATGAAACAAACCAGCCTGCTTCCATACATGGTGCCAATTTTGATGTTGTTGGTGATACTAATCAGTTCATTGTAGGTGACATCAATCAGGTTGATCCTCATATTGATTCAGCAGCTGAAATGGTCACCCCTATTGCAGTTTCTAATTCCTTTAATGAAAAGCACGCTAAAGCTGCGCAGCAGTGGCAAAATACGATTACGAATGTGGGCCAGAGGTTTAATACCGTACATGATTTTCGTGAGGCACTACGGAAGTATGCAATTGCAAACCATTTCACTTTTAGGTATAAGAAGAATGACAATGATCGCGTGACAGTGAAATGCAAAGTAGAGGGCTGTCCTTGGAGAATTCATGCATCAAGGCTGTTGACTACTCCATTGTTTTGTATTAAAAAAATGAATACAACACATACTTGTGAAGGTGCTACCATGAAAGATGGATCTCAGGCAACACGAAGTTGGATTGCCTGTATGATACAGGAGAAGTTGAAGGCTTTCCCAAATTATAAGCCAAAGGACATTGTCAATGACATCAAAGAAGAATATGGGATTGAGCTGAATTACTGTCAGGCTTGGCGTGGGAAAGAGAGTGCTAAGGAGCAAATTCAAGGGTCATACAAAAAGGCATATAATCAGTTACCGGTCTTGTGTGAAAAGATAATAGAGACAAATCCGGGTAGTTTTGCCACTTTCACAACTAAAGAAGATTCAAGCTTCCATCGCCTTTTCATATCATTCTATGCATCATTATATGGCTTTGAACATGGGTGTCGTCCTTTACTTTTCCTTGATAGTACACTTCTAAGGGCAAAATATCAAGGTACCCTATTGGCTGCTACAGCTGCTGATGGTGATGACGGGTTTTTTCCTGTTGCTTTTGCTGTAGTGGATACAGAATCTGATGAAAATTGGCGGTGGTTTTTACTACAATTGAAGAATGCACTATCGTCATGCCGTGGTATGACTTCTGTGGGTGATGGAGAATCTATTCCCGGAAATTCACCGTCTACGGGACGCAACATAACAATTGTGGCAGATAGAGAAAAGGGGTTGAGAGAGTCTATTGCTGAAATATTTCCGAACGGTGAGGCCTACCATGCTTATTGTCTCCGTTATCTTTCGGAGCAACTTATAAGAGATTTGAAGGGGCAGTTTTCACATGAAGTAAAGCGTCTTTTGGTTGACGACTTGCACTCTACAGCTTATGCACCGAGGCCTGATGACTTCCATAGGCATCTTGAGAATATCAAAAATATTTCAGCGGAAGCCTATAACTGGATCATGCAAAAAAGTGAGCCAGCGCATTGGGCAAATGCGTACCTCCCAGCTGCTAGGTATAACCATATGACATCAAACTTTGGGGAATTGTTTTATAGTTGGGTGAGAGATGCCCATGAATTGCCAATTACCCAGATGGTTGATGTAATAAGAGTCAAGATAATGGAGTTGATTTATACAAGGAGGACCGAGTCCAACCAATGGCTTACAAAGTTAACGCCGTCTAAGGAAGAAAATTTTGAACAGGAAGGACTAAAAGTTCGTCCTCTTCAAGTGCTATTATCTTCTGGCAATAAATTTGAAGTCCGTGGAGACTCCATTCAAATCATTGATGTTGATCGGAATGATTGTAGTTGTAAAGTATGGCAACTTACTGGGTCACCTTGCCGTCATGCCATGGCAGTCATTTCTTGTCTCAACCGCGACCCTTATGATTATTGCTCTAGATACCTTACTGCTGATATGTACCGGTTGACATATTCACAGTCAATAAATCCTGTTCCTAACGTAGAATGTCATGTGAAGAAGAGAATTCCTCGGAGTGCTATGACTGTAACCCCTCCTCCAACTCGTCGTCCTCCAGGCCGACCTAGTATGAAGAAGGATGGATCACAAGAGTCTTCAAGACGTCAACTACAATGCAGTAAATGCAAGGCTACCGGTCACAACAAGTCAACTTGCAAAGAGTTTGCGATAGAGAACTAGACCATGTGAGTATACGAATCATATTATATTTTATAGTTATTGTTCATAATCTATCTACTTGTTATGATTTCAGTAAAACCAATTCTTCAATTTACATAATAAAAAAAAGAAAGAGAAAAAAAAATGACCCGTCATATATCGTTGTCTTTTGATTTTATTGATTACTATTTGCTTATTTTTTCTTTCTTATCGATAATAAGTTTGGATGATATATCAATATATTGATCTGTTTTGATATAAGCTAACTGATTGGAGACTGGAGAGAGATCAGTAGTTATCGCTCTCTGATTATGGTTCACTCAATAATAGTGCTGCAACCATAGGCTATAGCCTCTGAACACGCTGATTGAAAATCTGTCCAGCATTACAAATAAGTACCTGCCCTCAGTGATCGATTACATTTTTGGTTGTATTACTTCATTTTCCCCTTCCTACTGCCATAGAATGCAGTATAGCAGCTTTGTTGTTAACTGGTATAAGATACTATAATTCAAATATCCAAGAAAGCTTACCATTAATTCTTTTGTTGCTTTCACTTGCAAGATCCAGTTATTTGATGCAATTGTAAGGCAATGTAAATCTGCTTCTCTCTGTTGTTATCAGGTTGTTTTCAAATGGACCAAGTGGAGCACTTTCAGAGACATTACAAGCTATGGTTCTTGTTGTACCTTCATGTTTTAGAGATGCTTTGAGTTTTTTTTTTCCTGCTTATTTTATCTGGATTAGCCTTAGCTTATGATGTAAATATAAAGTTTCTGTTATTTGGTTCTTGCTTGTACAATCATGAAGTACTACAGCAACAACAACGACAGAGTCTTAGTCCTAATTAATTTGGAGTCGGCTACAAGAACCAAAAGAAAAATGATGTGGGGTCATCAACATGAATGTGTTCTCCCCATTTTTTTCGATCCAAAATAAGAGCTCTCATCTATATCTAACAAATCCATATTCCATTATCACTTCTGTCTAAATCTTCCTCGGACTCTCTCTCTACCTGTTATAACCTCATTATTATCCAATCCTTCAATTCTTCTTCAATTGACGATTCTATCCTCTCGCCTGATATCTATTCCTGCAATTTCTGCTTATCCCATGGTGGCTTTATAGTAATTAGTTATCATATTATCCATCAGCGTAAACGTTTGAAGGATAACATAACTCATTCATCCAGATTTACCATTTTCCGAGCAACGAACAGGTTGAACAGAAAAAGAAACAAATTCAAAGTTAACAACTGATGTTTTTCTGCCTGCCTCCTTAAGTTCTACATCATACAAATTTCAGAAAATATTCAGTCTATTAGTGACAAAGTCATAGCAAGACTTGATCATAAACTAACCATAAATTCCTTTCTTGCAAATAATAATATTGATATTGTCGATCGCGATCAATCTGAAGCAGAAGAACTCTTGGTATTTGTCTCCTTCAACAATTTCACAACCTCCAGCATTGTAGGCCTCTTACATGGCTCATCGCTCGTGCAGCTCCTAGCAATGGCAAGAACATCGAGCATTTGATCTTTCCACAGAGCTGAAGCAGCAGTAAAACAAGGGTCTAAAACTTCATGCTGCCTTCCATTGCCAACCATCCTCCTTACCCACCCCACGAGATTGCCTCCCTCAATATCGGTTTGTCCTGTTGGTGCTTTTCCGGTTAGCAACTCCAATATCACAACTCCAAAGCTATAGACATCGCCCTTGGTAGTAGCTATCATTGTCTGACCATATTCTGGTGGTATGTAACCAAATGTTCCAGCAAGCACAGTAGAAACGTGAGTCTCGCATGCACTGATTATCCGTGCAAGACCAAAATCTGATACTCGTGGTTCAAAGTTTTTGTCCAACAATATATTGCTTGATTTGATATCCCTGTGGATGATGTGAGGAATAAAACCATGATGCAGAAAGGCAAGACCGCGAGCTGATCCAAGACAGATCTTGAATCGAGTTGGCCAATCAAGGGTTTGAACTGTGTCTGCTTCGTTCCTTAGCCAAAAGTCGAGGCTCCCATTTTCCATGTAGGCATATATTAAGAATCTCTCATCAGCAAACACACAGTAGCCAAGCAACTGTACTAAGTTCTCGTGCTTCACTTTGCCAATTGTTTCCATTTCAGCCAAGAACTCACGATCACCATGCGAATGGCGGCCCCCATTAAGTCTTTTGACAGCAAGTGTTTCACCGGGTAATGAGGCCTTATAAACTGTTCCAAATCCACCATCTCCAATGATGTAGCTCTCGCTAAAATTCTCAGTAGCAGATAAAATATCAGCAGGATTTATCCGTAATAGGAAATGCTGAAAAATCGCAATATTAATGCTCAAGGGCTCCTTTGGCTTCTTAACCAGAAGCTCATCCGAGGATGCAGGCTCACTTGCTATGATGAATTTATCTTTACCACATTTGTCATGAATTGCTGCTTCTTGCCTAATAATTCTCCACCTGAGAAGACCAAGAAGGATGACCATGGATACAACCGTGGCCCCAAGTGCGGTGCCTAGTATAGAAGCAGGAGTCAAATATCGTCGCACAGTCTGAGTAACATGCTCGGGAGAGGGCACAATTTGATTCTTTAAACAAATTTCAGCTTCTGCACAAGTTTCAGGCACATATCCCGTGAACCTGTTGCCAGAGAAATTGACATAACTGAGGCCTTCTATGTTACAGATGTTACAGGGAAAGGAATTCTGGAAATCATTGTTGGACAGATCAAGATAGGTCAAGGAAGGAAGAGTTGACAGTGACAAAGGCATAATACCTGTTAGGGAATTATTGTGGACATCTAGTATGGAAAGTAATGTTAAGTTGAAGAAAGAGTCACCAAGGATGCCAGAGAATTTATTAGTGCTGGCGTTTAGGATCGAAAGAGAGTTACTGGTGACTGAGTCGATAGAAAGAGCACCAGACAGAGAATTCTTGCTGACATCCAAGACTGTCAAAGTTTTGATATGCAACAATGATGGTGGCAATGGACCTGATAACAAATTATCCGAAAGGTCGAGCTTAGCTAAAGTCGACATTGTAGAGACAAAGTTCTCAGGAATTAGGCCACTTATCTTGTTATGTGAAAGAAAGAGACCTTGAAGCTTTTGCATTGAGAATAACTGAGGAACTAGCTGGCCAGTCAAAGAATTGAAAGACAGGTCCACCAAAGTTAAATTTGCCAGGCTAGAAATTCCATATGGAATGCTGCCATTCAGTTTATTCCCCTGCAAGAATAATGCTTCCAGGACCGTGCATTTACCGATAGATGCAGGAATAGGACCCTCAAGTTCATTATGGGACAAATCAAGCATTCCATAATGTTGCATGAACTCCGAATCTGGTAAAGGAACCTTTTGGAATCCAGAGCAAATATCCTCAGGTATGGAACCAGATAATTTGTTGTTGGACAAAACCAAGTTATCAAGAAACTTCAGCTGAGATAAGGATCTGGGGATGAGACCAGTCAGTTTATTAGCCCCAAGATTCAAAGATACCAGCTTAGAACAGTTAAAAATCTCGGAGGGAATCGGTCCAGTTAACTTGTTGCCATGTAAAGAAAGATTGGTGAGATTTGATAATTTGCCAATGACAACTGGGATCGTTCCTTCCAAGCGATTGTCGTCAAGCTGTAATCTCTGCAGGGTTAAAACGTTTGCAATAGCCTCTGGGATTGGACCCTGAAGCATGTTCTTGTTGAGATAGATCTCCATCAGTGTTTTTGACTCCCATAGCTGATCAGGAATCCGTCCGAAGAAATTGTTTTCGGAGAGCTCCAGAGTGATTAGTTGAAGTTCCCCTAAATAACCAGGTATTTGACCAAACAGACCATTTCCAGACAACATCAAGTCCGTCAAGCTCAAACAGTTCGCGAAAGTTTTCCCTATGCTGCCAGTAAATCTGTTGTCAGACAACTGTAGAACATTCATCGATTTTGCAATGCAAATATCATCTTGTAACTCTCCAGAAAGCTTGTTAGAACTGAGATCAAGCAAGGATAGTTTAGGGAGATTAAGTGGCGGAAGGGATCCACTTAAGAGGTTCTTCGCGAGTACTATAGTTTCTACCTGCGTCCAGTTAGAAATCCAGTCGGGCACAGATCCAGATAGACGATTGTAACCAAGGACAATAGATTTCAGAGACTCCATCCCAGCAAGAGCATCAGGTAAAGGACCAGATAATAAGTTATAGGACAGATTTATCGTCTTCAGTTTCTTGCAATTCCCCAATTGTGGAGGGATTTTTCCAGCCAGACCAGCGCGAGGAGCAATAAGGTAAACTAGATTAGCAAGCTTATCGAAACTTTCAGGAAGTTCTCCATCAAAATCATTTTGAGCTAAATTCAGGTAAGTCAAGCTACTCAGATCACAAAGCTCCTCAGGAATGTGACCATTGAATTTGCAGTCCCGGAGATCAAGTACCTCAAGTTCTCTCAGATTGGAAATTGTTTTTGGTATCGGTCCACTTAGTGCGTTTAGTGAGAGATCAAGAATTCGAAGCATCCTCAGGTTCCCAATTCCTGGAAATAGTGGTCCTGTTAGTTTGTTCTGGTGAGCATCAAAGTAGAGTAACTTCGTAAGTTCCCCTAATCCAGAAGGAAGGCTCCCCGTGAACATATTCGCGCTGAGATCAAGAGAGAGCAAGTTCCTTAAATTTCCAAGCTCTTCTGGAAGATTTCCAGAAAAAGAATTTCCATGGACCGAAAGCTCCTTCAACTTTTCAAGTTTGCCTATAGCTGCTGGTAGAGTCCCAAAAAGGCTATTGTCGTCGAGCACAAGTTCTTTGAGATCTTTCAGGTTGGATATAGTTGGAGGCAGCATACCAGTTAGCCTGTTGCCACTTAGGTCCAGACTCTCCAAATTCTCGAGACTCCAGATATTCAGAGGAATACCACCAATAAGGGAACAATGGCTGAGGTTAAGGTACTTGAGAGATCTGAATTCTCCAATAAGGTCCGGAAATGGAAGGTCGAAAGGCGACGACTGTTTATGGGATAAATCTATCCTGCTAACAAAAAGACCTTCACATTGTATCCCAGTCCAGTTGCACGGAGAAGTTTGTGGACGAAACCAACTTGGAATTGCATTTCTTTTCGAGACAAGAGACTCCCTGAGAGCTTTCATTAAGGCCATATCGCCAAGAAAAATTCCATTGGCGAATTGCGAGTAGAAAACTGAGACAAGGATGATTATCAGTAGAGTGGCCTTGAAATTGAATCTTCCCATGATGAAGCAAAGGACAAAATGATGATAGAAACGCGTTAAATAAAACTCTGCATTCTGCAAAGGGGAAATAGAACTCTGTTAAATAAACAAGATAAGCAAAACTTGGTACCAAGTTTTTTAAGAAACCATAACAAATATAATACAGGAAAAGCAAGTTTCTTTCTTAATTTTCCCTCAGCAAATACATTTTAGCATTGAAAGAACAGAGCAACATGAGAATCTTGTGGGAGATGGAAATTAAAAGAACATAAAACCTGCAAAAAGAAAAGCTAATATTTTTTTTTATAGTTTTAGGCCTCCTTGGGCTTTTTGGGCTCAGAGAAACGCTTCTAACATTTGTTCTTCATACATGTCTAAAAATTCTTAAGATTTATAAGAGAAAAATACATAGTTTTAAAAATCTTGGGACCGACCACCCCTAATTTCGTCTATAATTCCAAGCATTTCTCCACTTAAAAAAAAACATGATGAGAATTTCAAAAAGAAAAACATGATGATAAGCTACAACTTGTTCACAAGAAGAGAAACTAACTAAAAAATAAAAAAAAATTAAGCAAAAAGAAGAAGAACAGAGCACATTATTACCTTTATGATGAGAATTTCTGCGGCTGCTGCTGGTAGCTGGTAGCTGTTGGCAATAGAGCATAAAATATGCAACTTTTCTTGTATTTTCTCGGCAGAAAAAACTGATACTTTTTTCGTACTCAACGGCAAAGCTTTTTTATAGTAGTAAGCATGAGAGTAGTACTGCTACTGCTTTAACTGAACTGAAGAAAGATAAGATATTGTGGTCTACATAATCATTATTAAGTCGAGAAAGACCTGCTAAATATTTTTGACTCGAAATTATAAGTTTGGAGTTTAATATTACTGTTCAGTTTATAATATTTATTCATTTTCTCGCTCCGTTACGAAATTGTTTTCTCACATTTGTTTTTTTCTTGTCTCGAATTACTTTCTACGTCCCAAATTATCTGTTCACTTTAATAAATACACAGGGATTAAGATTTTGATAATTTTAATAGTAAAATATAAACAAAAGTCTAAGATAACCATCACTAATTTTATTAATTTCATTTAAAATTTATATCTTTCTCTCTCCTTCCTCTCACAAAACATTCAACCACAAAGTGATAATTTTAATTAACTAATAAATGCATTCAATGATGAGTTGGACGAAGGGTAAAATTGAAAAAAATTCATCAATACATACTTTATTTAGAAAGTGGACAGTCAATATGGAATAATAAAAAAAATGTGGACAGTTAATACGAGACGGAGGGAGTAGTTATCTTTACTAACTTCGTAATAGTATTTATTTATGTTTTTCAATTTTATCCTAACATATAAATTGTATTTAAAGTTGCAAGATTATTTTTTTATTATTACATTTTAAAAAAACTAATTCAAGTAACTATTTTCTTAACCTGTGTAGTTTTAAAATTGAGACATTTAAAATAAGATGGTGAGTATAAAATATAGAAAACAAAAATAAAGCCATGGTTTAAGTAAAAAAAAAAAAAAAAAACTAGTATAATTGGATAAACACTTCCGACTTGAAATTATATACGTGGAGTTTGATATTCGATTCATAATAAATAAAAATAGAAAAACAAAATAGGGTTCATGATTAAGACATTGCGACGACGTCGTTCATGCAGTTCGGGGGTCGGGGAGCTGGTGCAAATGGTGTGAGGAGTAAATGAAGTCTTTGCTGTCAGTTTCAGTTTCAGAAGATTTGTTTTCTTAGAGAGAAGCCAAAAACGGGATTGATGAAAAATCGGATGGTGTGGGGCCCAGGTGAGGATCATCTTTGTCTCGAACGGTTACGCTTGTTGTAGTACGCTTCGCGGATTTCCTCCTTCTCTGCCCCCTCGACGATTCTTTTCCTTTTTCTTTATTTATTTCTTTTGGCAGAAGAAATGAATAATTTCCAACATTGTGATGATGTACATATTCCTTATTTATTTTTTAACCTATGCTGCAAATTCTATAGTTATTACTCCATCCAATTCAAAATATAAGTCTTTTTAAAAAGTTTTTACACAAATTAAAATATTAATCAAGATGACTAAAATACCCATAATTAATACTTCAAAGAACAAATAAAATAATAGATAGTTGTATTGAAACTACACATTTTGACCAAAATGAATATATAAAGAAAATAATATAGGGGTAAATTAATCAATAAATGCACAATTCTTGTAAAAAAGACCTATATTTTGCAACAAAAAATAACTCCTAAAAAGAATTGTATTGTGAATCGGAGAGAGTATTATATTTTTTTTTTAAGGAAAATTGTATAGTTAAGTAAATGCGTAAAGTCCACATGATCGGGCCACTAGGTCACATTGATTTATATTCTTTCAATTTTTTATCAGACTGAAAAGTGTAGATCATGTGAGCATTAATAACGCCTTTTGTGCATAAGTAAATGCATAAAGTTACTAGTGGAAAAGTATGCAGTCTATATTGCTTTTATTAATTGTATTGAGATGGTCACAGTAATAATTCATCCGTACGATGAATCAAAATTATACTCAATTTGTATCAAATTATTTATTCAATTTACAATTTGTACGAGAATTAAATTTTTCATAAATTTTTTATTAAATTTTAATTTTTTGATTTAGAAAATATTCAAATAATCAAAATTATACTGCATTTGCGTGAAAGTATTTATTCACTTTACAATATTTACGAAAACTAATTTTTCATTAAATTTTTATTTTTTGATTTAGAAAATATTCAAATAATTTAGAACATAACGCAAATGAGAACAAATAAAATGGGAAATAAAAGAGTACTATACAGTCCGGCTCCTATGCGGAACACCTTCTTTTCTGCACATGCGGAACAGTTTTTTTGCCTTGAAAACAAGTGTTCTTAAGTTAAGAACACTTGTTCTGAAAATCAGAACATGTGTTCATTTTTCAAATCAATCTCAGCCGTTAAAATTTTAATCCAACGATTGAGATTACGTTCAGCATGTGCGAAATAAAAAGTGTTATGCATAGGAACCGTGGTGAGTACTATAAACTACTATAAAGATGCTATTTGATCAGCAATGGATTCGCTGCAGTGCAGATCAGCCAGCTTATTGATGTTACTGTGGTCCTGCGTATAAAAGTACCGTCCAAACAGACCCTTTTTTCTTCTAATTTTGTACTGAAGAAAATGGCTGAAATTATTTCTTGATAGAACCCCAGAATGTGATTTTGATTTCCTTGTTTGGAGGTGTAGCCAAGTCAAATAGTAAACCATAAATAGGCGTTTGAAGTAATTTAAATTCGTTTTTATTATTGTTGTAATTCAAAATTAGTTACATCATTACATAATTGTATCTCTCCTTATCCTGTAGGGATGTGGTCAATTATGAACCATAATATCCAATGGACCTGATCCATATCAGAACTATCCCAAACTTAGTTGCTCACAATTGACTCTAACTAGTCAATGTGGAAAAAATAAGGCTAGTGATATTGCCAAAGCAGATTTCCTCCTGTCAAGGCAATTTACTTTCAAATAACCAATCTACCCTCCTGATCAATATCGACAATCCTCAATTAATTTATCTCTCCAATATTTGCTTCCGTAATTTATTCACACTCAATCTTTAATTTTCCATCTCTTATCCCAAAACAACTCACAATCTCTTCAATATTTTCTTTCCTAAACTATTTACACGCAATCTCTATTTTTATCTCATTTATCGTGCTAGAAGTTCACAAAAAAAATGATATAAATCAAATAAAATTCATGGTATAAGTTTTTCATTCATTAGAACTAATAAGCATGAAAAAAAATTGTAAATTTAGAATTTTTGAGCAATACGACTTTGATTATCTTGTCTACTTACTTTATCTGTGAACAAAATTCAATGTATAAGTATGAAAAACATTAAAGTAAAAGAAGAATTTGTAGTGTTTTTTTGTTTTTGTTTTTTTGTGAACTTTCTATTACTATAAGAGAGAAAAAATTAGAGAATTAGTGAGAATAGCTTAGGAAAGAAAATATTGCAGAAATTGTGGGCTGGTTTTCGGAATAAGAGAGAAGATAAAAGATTGAGTGTGAATAAATTATGAAAGAAAATATAGGAGAGATAAATTATTTGAGAATTGTTAATATTAATCATGAGGGTAATTTAGTCATTTGAAGACAAATTGCCTTGGCAGGAGGAAATCTGCTTTGGCAATATCACTAGCCAAAAAATAATAGGATTGAGTCCCCTATCAATCCTTCTTGAGTATGATTGGATTGAGTCTCAATCTGATATTTTTTGTTTTAATTTCATATTAATCTCAAATCTGAACCAAATTCTTTATAAATTAGTGTTTGAGATTTCATTCAAACTCTTAAAAAAAATTAATTTGAGTCTTAAATCCAAATCAGATTCAATACGTACACCCCTTATCTATCTTATTCAGCTAACAACTCAAAATCAGGAGGGCCGACGTTGGTCTGGAAGGCATCCTTACTTGGCATCTCTCGAAAGGCCCATGTTTTATAAACCTACTTCTTCCATTTCTTTTTGGGCCAGCGGGATATTTGGGCTTCAGCGCCCAGGCATATTGCTCGGATTTCACCCCACTATTATGGGCCGATCCCATCAAAGGAAGGGGGGGGGGGGGGGGGGGGGGGGGGGGGGGGGAGGGGGAGATGAAAGAGATGAAAAAAGGCTATGTATTCACAATCCTAAAAAGGCGTGAAAATCCTGTCCCCATCCCTATCCCAACTAATCAGAATTTATTATACAAACATTTTTTCCAATTATATTTACACATGGTGAATTGTGATTGGCTGGGGGGATAGGAATGGAGACATGAAGGGTGATAGAGGATTTTTTGCCCCCCTAAAAAGTGGCCTGTGCTGAACACCGTTTTTTTTTCCAGCACCCTGCTGAACACGTCTTCAGCTGTTTGATTTGTTTCGTTTAGATCTGATGGCTATAATGTGATCAGCAGTTCAAACAGTCAACCACACCCAATCTAAAATAGTTAATTCCTCATTTCCCGCCTCCAAATTCCATCGATCCAATTTTCAGAAGATTCCCCCATCGCGATTTCATCCAATATTTACGGATCATGATAACCTTGCCTAATATTTATCCCTCTTTTCAAACCTCATATCTGTAAGATCTCCAAAATACTTTAAATGCCTTCATTTCTCTCTCTCATCTATCCTACATTTTTTAAAAATCCCTTTTAATGCCTCTATTATTCTCTATGTTTTATCTCTAAAGAAATTTTTTCCCACCAATCGTTCAATTCTCCAAAATTTTCGGATAATGATAATGTCACTTTTAGATTTATTCATATTTCTCCATCAGCCATATATGAAGAATCTCCAAAATTTCTCTCCAAAGAGTTTTTGATTAACAACATATTTTTTTGTCAAAGATTTATGGTTTGCAACCATGGATAAATCCCTAGAATAGAGTCGGAGTACACTATATTCTCCCCTATCTCCATTTTTAGATCGAATGTATCTCCATATCCCGATTTAATTTCTCTCCAAAGAGCTTTTGTTTAACATAAGTTTTCTGGTCCAAGTTTTATAGTTTGTAACCATGGATAAATCCTTAAAAATGAGATGGAATATTTAATGTTCATTTACAGCCGTTAGTTATGTTTTTTACAACTGTTAGTTGTTTATCTTAGAGAAGTTTCTTACATCTATTAGACACACATCTTACCGCTGTAAGATCCACTTTTTATAGCTGTAAGATGCGTGACTAATAGAAGTAAGCTCCATTCTTACAACTGTTAGAAAAACATCTAACATGTTTTAGACAAATAATATATAACTTTTAGGAAACAAATTACAACTGTAAAAAAAATACCAACACAAAATGCATAATAAACAAAAATGGTCTTTAGATTTATGGGGGTTTTTTAGTGTGGCTTTATTTTCTATAATATTTTATTCATGTCAACATAATATTTATAACTGGAATAGATCTGCACTATTTGATTCTTGGCTGCCATTTTTGAAAGATTTATTTTCCACAATTTTTTTGTTGATGTCTACTCATGTTTATAACCTGTAGTAACTTGGACTATTTGATTTTTGGGGGGCAATTTGGTATGAAATTGTGAAGAAATCGAACAGGAATAGCTATAAGATATATGAGATTTTTAAAATTTTGGAAGGTTACATATTGATGAATGTTATGGATGAAGGTTAAAATAGACAGTAATGAATGTCGGTTATGAATCAATGGTGAATTATAGTTTAAGTCGTGGGTTTACAATTATGAAAGAAGGTGATAAGTGTGGTAGCTGTTTTGAAAAGCTATCAAAAATAACTTTGGGCAGCCAACTGAGAAGAAAGAGGAACAAGATGAACAGTTACCTTGCAAACTGTCATCTCGTTTTCTATGCGGATTTAGTTATCCAGTGTGGCAGCTCTAAAAGTGGCTAGTAAATTATCCGTGTTTTCTGGACAATAAATGTAAGATATTTTAATCTAATGGCTGGTGTGTTATTCTGTAGGTGTGTTCAGCACCTTAGCCGACTCATAAGAAGTGAGAATTAAACTGAAGACTGCGTTCTGAAATCTCAACATTAACCACTGGATTTAATTACGTTTCACCTTAAAAAAACTTGTGTCAAATTTTAGTCAAGTTTGGCTATATATTTCTCGAAGACTAAGAACATGTTCTCAATCAAGTCGTGGCAACGAGTATGTCGCATTAATATTAAAAATTTGGATTCTAGTTGGACAAAATTTTGAAATCTTGTATGACAACATTAATTAGGTGATTGTTACATGGAGAATTGAATTTCTCCACAAAAATTACATTAATTTTGCTATAGCCTATACAACAATAATAAAACATCAATCTCAAATAATTGAGATCCGCTACATCAATATAAGAATATTAGGTTCAAGAATATTTGCTATAACATATAAAAATAAAAATATTTACTCATCATTCAAGAATACCAGGTTCAAAATCCCTGAAGAACTTTCCATTTTTCTAGAAAACTTTCCCCCATTGTAGAACGTTGATGAACACAAACAATATAAATCAATGTCATTTCAAACAATATTTATCAGGAACAACTAGCATTATAAAATTTAATGCGAAATTTTAATTTTCTACTCGATCACCTTTTTTTTATATATATAAATAATAATTTCCTTTTGAAAAAGAAAATCAAAATAATTTTTCAAAACACCCCAAAACTAGTTAGTTAGAGTGGAATTTAATACTTTTTTTCCCCTGGAAGTTGAAGTGAATGTTTTTTTTTTTCTTTGGGAAAATACTAGAAAGAATCTACCATTTTGGTGTATAGCCAACTAATTCTACAATACAATCCTGATGGTGCAAAATAAGTGTTTGAAACCGTCAGATCTTTAATTGAACGACGAACATGTGTTCTACACTTTGCATAACAAAACATATTCCGTACTAAAACTAATGATCTAATGTTAAAAGAGGCTTTTATATATATAAAAATAAATAAATGTTGAAAGAGACGAATACAAATTTATCGAAAAAATCCTTGGCTTTCAAGGCAATGAAAAATGGTAAGGACATTGGAGAGTGAGAGAAATGGAGAGGGCAGCCAGGGAAGAGGCAGTGCATGGAAATGCCAAAAACATCAAAGGATGTTAAATTCACCATTTCATGCTCTGTCTCGTCCCCGTCTGTCCTTATCAATATATTTTTTTTTACCTCAATTCCTCGAAAACAATCAGACATTTACATATTCCGATTATAGTCATTACCGTGCTAAAATATTGTTGACCTTCAAATCATTTGATCCGATAACTATGAAATCAAATAACCCGACAATCCAAATTAATTGCTTTGAAATATATTTTTAGCCTTCAAATTGTTTGATCTGATAACCATGAAAATTAAATGATCCGACAATCAAAATTAATTCAGCACGTTCTTTATGTTAGCACCATAACCAAAATGACATCCACAGCCACAACAAAGCCAAGAATTGCCCACAATTCATACCCGAAGAAAGAAAGATCCACAAAGAGGACCACAAGAAGAACAATGGTGGAATTGGAGTTAGAATCTTGGAGGAATAAAAATATGGCTGGGCAGACTCTTTTGTCTCAAGGGCTGGGCTTAAAAAGAGGCAAAAAACAACTGTAGTATCAAGTAGTATTCTATTTGCAGTACAGAAAAGAAGTGCAGTTGCTATGATTGTACCGTACTAACTACTTCCCTTGAATTCTAAAGATGTACTACCAAACACAAGCTCAACTTTCTGTACATTCCAACCTTAAAATATGACTTAAAATTGTTGGATGAAGTTGGTCACCAGTTAAAAATGCTTGGTTCTGGTGTTGAAAGTCACTGTGTTAAATCATTCTCAAACATTAGGTCATTTAATTTGACAATTGAAATAACTGTTTAAGTCACGGTGACGATAAAATTATTGTCAACATTAGAATCGAACTAAGTTAAAAATACTTCTCATGATATGCCTTTTTTTTTGTTTTTTAGAAATTATTTTTATTGTTTCAAGATAGGAAATCAAGAATGATCAATATGGAGTGTCCAAGCAAGAACCAAATATGATTTTGTTAGGCTAGATAAGATGTCGTCCAATTCCAGACCTGAACTAATCAGGGCCATCAAGTAAACCGATCCGATCTGACGGTTGAGATAGTTGTTCTTGAAAAACTGACTCGTTGCTGAAGAATTGGTTTAAATTACTGAAATCATACCAAGTAGATAGATTATGACACAAGAACCATAAAATAGATTATGATTTGAATACTCTCATTGTCTAATTCTCTAACATAAACTCTTTGCAAGTTGACTTGTTGTGACCGGTATCCTTGCATTTACTGCATTGTAGTTGACGTTTTGAAGACTCTTGTGATCCATTCTTCTTCATACTAGGTCGGCCTGGAGGACGCCGAGTTGGAGGAGGTGTTACAGTCACAACACTCCGAAGAATCCTCCTCTTCACAGGACACTCTACATTAGGAACATGATTTATTGACTGTGAATATGTTAATCGGTACATATCAGCAGTAAGGTATCTAGAGCAATGATCGTAAGGGTCACGGTTGACACAAGAAATCACTGACATGGCATGACAACAAGGCAACCCAGTAAGCTGCCATACTTTACAACTACAATCATTCTGATCAATATCAACGATTTTGATTGAGTCTCCACGGACTTCAAATTTATTTTCAGAAGATAATAGCACTCGAAGAGGACCAACTTTTAGGCCTTCCTGTTCAAATTTCTCTTCCATAGACGGTGTTAACCTTGTAAACCATTGGTTGGACTCGGTCCTCCTTGTATAAATCAACTTCATTATCTTGCCTCTTATTACATCAACCATCTGGGTGATTGGCAATTCATGGGCATCTCTCACCCAACTATAAAACAATTCCCCAAAGTTTGATGTCATATGGCTATACCTAGCAGCTGGGAGGTATGCATTTGCTCAGTGTGTTGGCTCACTTTTTTGCATGATCCAGTTATAGGCTTCCGCTGAAATATTTTTAATATTCTCGAGATGCCTATGGAAGCCATCAGGACTAGGTGCATAAGCTGTAGAATACAAATCTTCAATCAAAAGACGCTTTACTTCATGAGAAAAATGCCCCTTTAAATCTCTTATAAGTTGCTCCAAAAGATAACGGAGACAATAAGCATGGTAGACCTCACCGTTCGGAAATATTTCAGCAACAGATTCTTGCTATGTTTGAATCAAACAAAGCCTGTAACCTTTATTGATTAAGCTTCGATTACAAAAATAGAAGAGAAAAGAAGAGAATTACAATCAATTGTTGAAGAATTCAACAATAATTCTGCTAGGGTTCTTGAGAGAAAGAGAGGGAAAGAGAGGAATTCTAAATTGGGGAAAAATGATTAATCGCCAAAGTCTAACCGACTTTACAAACGAAGCCCCCTTTTATAGCTGATTCCAACCCGGTTGTCATCTCCCGACCCGAGTAAGATCCGCGTCTTTTTTAAAGTAAGACCCAGTCAACTCAAGTTCGAATCCCTCCTCCCACACTTTTTTCTTATTTCTTCCTTTACTTCCCAACCTTCTTAGCATTACCCTCTCCTTCAAAATCAGCTTGTCCTCAAGTCGACCAAGAGAAATTAGGCCACTTCTTCAAGAATTCCTCGACATCCTCCCATGAAGCATCACTTTCCCGATAAATTTGTCCAAGAAATAAGCCACTGAACTGCAGACTCTATTGCCTTTCTTGACAAGCCTTTTTATCTAACAAGGCTTACGGTTCAACCATAAGTCTGTCATACGCATTAAGAAATGGAAGATCCCTTTGAGCTACCACAGAGTCACCAATTTTCAACTTCAATCGGCTAACATGGAAAGTAGAGTGCGGTTTGGTGTTAGCGAGCAATGCCAACTCATAAGCAACACTTCCCATTCTTCTAAGAATAGTATAAGGACCAAAATACTTGGGAGAAAGCTTTTGGTTACGCCTTAGAGCCAAAGATTGTTGTCTATAAGGTTGCAACTTCACATAAACACTGGTCTCCAACGGAAAATGTCCTTTCGGTTCTATGCCTGTCTTCATACTTGTTTCATTACATTGACTGCCATAGCTAATCGCTTCTTTAAGTAAAACATTGAGTTTACGCTATCCTCCAACATCCTTGACACCTCCCAATGCTTGACATTTTCAATTAACAAGCCCTCTCCAAATCCCACGAGGTTTAAACCCATACAGGGGGCCTCAAATGGGGACATCTTTATGGTTTGAGTGATAGTTGGTGTTGTACCACCAACCAGCCAAAGGGAAGGAAACTAAACCACCTATTTGGTCTACGAAATGTAAAACATCCGAGATACATCTCAAGGCATTTGGTTTACCTTCTCTCGTTTGCCCATCGAGTTGGGGGGTGGTAAGTCTGTGCTCAAGTGCGACTTGACCCCAATTGCGGTAAAAAGTTCTTTCCAGAATGTGCTAGTGAAGATCTTATCCCTATCACTCACTATGCAATTAGGGCGATCCATGCATCATGTAAACATGATTTAGAAACTCCTCAGCTATTTTTTTTAGCGGTGTAAGGATGTGTCAACCCTATGAAATGTCCATACTTGGAGAATCATCAACCACCGCCCAACACGGGAGTCTTTGCCCTCGACTTAGGCAAGCCCTCTATGAAATCCATGTCGATGTGTGTAAAGTGCAGTCAGGGCAATTCCGGAGGTTATGGCAGAAGGGATTCATGGGCGGAAACTTCGTTCCAAACACCCATGGATCCTCACTGAAGGATCCGCTCATATGAAACGAATCGAAAATAGCGGTAAAAACTTACATTTTTACGGATTCAAGAAAGCTGCTTCTTGAATGGAGGATGGCGTTTCTTGGATTCAATCTGCCACCAATTGATCTCCCTTTGCGGAAAGTCCCTCTACCGGTATCCACGCGACGAAAGCAGGGCGGCGATTGCTAGCTCTTCGTCTTTTACATTTTCGGGAATTAGAGAGAAAAGGGAGAGGTGAGCGAAATCGATTTCGGGTTTCTTGGTTAATTTCGACTAAAAGAATTGAGGTCTAGGGTTTCGGCCAAGAGTTTATTATATAGGGTGTGAGAGTTTGTTCCCAGAACTAACTCTCACGTCCTCAACGCAATGGGAGTCCTCAACTCCCACGTCCCTTAGACTTCTGCTGGTAGTGGGAGTCCTTATCGGATAATAACTCCCACGTAATCCCAGCTATAGGTAAAATACCGAAATTGCCCCTATCTCTAATTCGAATAATAAACACTTTATTATTTCCGAGAAAGACAAATGTCGGATACTAATGAACCTAGACACATTCTAGATTCATTGAATGCGGACATAAAGCTCGTTAGCTCGTCTATGCGTGTGACCACTGTAGGGTTACATCTCACAATGGCAATGAAAACACACTTAGTAGTAGTGTGAGTCCATAAATCATGAGCGGTCCCCTAGCGAGGACATTGTGACTACCCAAAAGTGAATGAATATACAACGGAACCTAATATCAATCCACTATTTAATCCCTTTGTCTCGCGATATCCTAATTAAGCATAAGGCGTGGTGGTCGTCACCCTTATTAAGCTTAATTATATTTATGCTCGATCTCCCGGGTAGATTGTTTCGACAAATAGCATTTGATAACCACTTTATCAAACACATTTGAGCACGGCCATGCATTTAAAGCAGTCTTTCCCTATCGAGGGGCCCATGGATATCTCTCTCTAATAATAGAGAGGGACAAATTCCTTACAATGTCTCTCACATTCAAGCTATGATAGGACACTACATCCGATCATCGGTCGTATTGATTACTCTGTTACAAGTAACGTCCGAGCTGAGTCAAAAGCGTGGCTCCATTCATACTAGAATCAATGAAGACATAAGGTCTAAGGATTCTAAAATAGTATTGAGGAAGTAATACTTATGACTTAAGACCATGAAGTATTACTTCTCGACGAATCACGTCGATACAATGTATCCCTATATATTGCATCTATGATGTGATTTGTATCCATTACACATGATCGAGTAAAACAAGATCATCAATCAACAATCATACTAGTTTTATTTCATAGTAATTAAGCATTACATAAAACTAGGGACTTCTAGAATAGTAATTACATAAGCTAATGAGTTTTACTATCAAATAACACATTTGATAATCAAAAGCAAAATTAACTATTCAATTACTTGCTCAAAAGATAACAAAACGCACAACATGTGCTAATGGTCCTAGGGCACTACTAACAGTAACAAGCCAGGATAAGGAACAGTTTCATACTTGTTCCTTTGGCAAACTTCACATGCCTTAATTCTCTCTTGCACCTGCAACTGCATATTAGGCCAGTAAAAGGTCTTCTTCAACCTTTGATAACTTGCCAATATGCCTGAGTGTCCTCCCACAGTAGAAGAGTGAATAGAGTCTATCAATTTTACTCTATAATCTCCACCTTTCCCAATGTAAATCTTACCACGATATCTAATAATGCCTTCGATAGGGTATGATCCAAAATAGGTCTTCCCAACAAGGTGCGAGCTATGATGTTTTGAGAGAATTCATCACCTTCATAGCTAGCCTTCACATCTTCTATCCGATCGGGAATAATCACGAAATAGCATGACACTCAATTCTTGAGAGTGCATCATTTGCTCTATTCTCCACACCTTTTTTATAATGGATTTCAAAGTCAAATCCCATCAATTTGACTATCTATTTACGTTGAGCGCGATGATTTATTTTTCTGTTCAAGTAGGTGTTTTAAACTTTGATGATCGAGTCCTTATGATGAAAGGATGACCATCCAGTAGTGTTTCCACCTTATAATGGGTCGTAGACAAAGCCATGAGTTCTTTCTCATAGGTAGACAGATCCCTTTGCTTCTAAATCCAAAAGCACTTACTGAAATAGGCTAAAGGCCTTCCTTCCGCATAAGGGGACTTGCCCCATTCCATTCTCACTTGCATCGAGCTTCAATCACAAATTTCTTTGTGAAATCGCAAAGCAAGAGCTGGAGGTCGGCTGAGTGTCTTCTTGAGTGTGTGAAATGCTACTTGACCTCGGCATTCCAAACAAAATTGTTCTTCTTTAACAAAGAAGTCATGGAGCTTCTTGATAATCCTATAGTTTTTGATGAATTTTACGCAATATCCAGTCAACCCCGAGAAAACCCCTAAGTCTGTTTGATAGTTTTAGGTAAGGGCAATCCAAGCATATTCGGATTTTCGAGGATCGACTTTGACTCCCGATCCAGAGATCGAGATGACCCAGGTATTCCACTTGCTCTTGTGCAAAAGTACACTTGCTCCTCTTTGCAAAGCGGTGATGTTTCTGAGAAGACTAAGTACAATCCTCAAATGCTCTTCATGAGTTTGCTAAATCGGGAGCTGTAGATGAGGATGTCATCAAAGAAGACTAGCACAAATCTTCGAGATAAGGTCCAAAAATCGGGGTTCATCAAGGATTGGAAAGTAGGCTGGAGCATTAGTCAATCGAAAGGGCATGACCTTGAATTCAAAGTGACCAAAGTGGGTGCTAAAAGCGAGTCTTTGAAATGTCACTTTCCTTCAAATCTCGATTTGGAAATAACTTTGACCTTAGGTCAATCTTAGAGAAGTACATAGCTCCATGTAGCTCATCAATAAGATCATCAACTAAGGGTATAGGAAATTTGTCCTTGATGGTAAGAGTATTGAGATATCCGTAATCAACACGAGAATCTCCATGTACCATCTTTTTTCTTCACCAAGATGATTGGTGAAGAAAAAAGAAGCTATTCTTTCGGGTTGGATAATTCCTTCCCTGCAACATCGAGTGTTACTTGTCTCTCAATCTCGGTTTTACGAGAATGAGGAACTTCTGTAAGATCTTAATCTCACGAGGTTGTGCCCTGCTTTCAACTCAATCTGGTGTTCATGGTTTCTTCCGGGAGGAAGTCCTTGTGGCAATTCAAATATGTCGACAAAATCTTCTAGAATATTGTGAATAGATTCAAGAGAACTACGGTCATCCTCTTGACTTCCTTCCAAGGCGATCGGTTGTCAATCTGCACTTCCCCTTGAATTTCGACATATAACCTACCCCGAAACTTCAATTGCGCCTTGGAGACACTTAGGAAAGGATTCGGTGAAATGGATTTAAGCTCGACTTGTTCCTTATTGCTTCGACTTCCACTTCCTTTCCATTTACCACAAATCGATTGCTTGTTCTTTATAATCGATATAATTGGACTATGTTTCTCAAGCCAATCACCTCCCGAGAATCATGTCACTGCCCCTGAGGGTCGAACATGCAAGTCTGCAGCGAAATTCATGTCCTTAATCTTCCACTTCACTCCTCTACACCCCTCTCCATACCATCTCTTCTCACCATTGCCAAGAATAATGAGAAGAGGTCTTGTCTGTTCGAGTCTTCAACCCTAGTTGGTTCACCAACCTAGGATCAATGAAGTTGTGGGTACTTCCGGGGGTCTACAAGTATGGAAATGTGTCTATTCTTAGACATCTTTCCGAGAATCCTAAAAATTCCACCCCCCGAGGTTCCATTCGGAGCATTCACGAGATATTTGTGCTAACTCTGCTACCTCTTCCCCAATCAAATGTTCCCTGATCATCCCTGAGAGGGACTGTAGACATTGCGGTCTCCCATCCTCTCCTTCCTCTATCTCTTGGTCACATAGGTAAATCATATTTACCTCTGCCAAGGCACACTTTATGATATGGTGAGTATTTCTCACCACATTTGAAGCATAGGGTTCAACTCCCTCCTTCTCTGCATTTCCTCATTAGAAATCCTCTTAAATTTGATTGGCTCTTTATAAGTAGTCTTGGTTGTCATAAAGCGCTTGTAGCGAGGCTTGGTAGCGGCAGCAGTAACTTGAATAGATTTCGAGGATAAGTTGAAGAGTAAGGTTTGAACAAGGGGTTTGGATGTGTGTGACATGCATTGTTCCCTGCTCAATGACCAATCGAAGGCCTCTAGCGAGTAACGAGGCCTATGCATGTGCACAATTCCCTTGATTTCTTCCTTCGGACCACCGAGGAACAAGGCTACAAAGTAATCGGGAGTAGCTCTTGTTCCCTGTGGTAACAAAAAATGGACTTCAACTCTTCAAACTTCCTCATGTAAGTTTGAACATCCGAAATCTGCCTCGACTTAGTAAATTCACCTACTATTCCAGTAATAGATTTTGTATCAAACCTAGAATAGAGTGATAGGACAAAGGCGAGGCCAATTCGAGCCCCATGCTCAGCAATATAGATGTGTCCCCCACGGGACATGCCTCTCCCCTAAAGTAGACTAAAAGCAATATCAAGTTTAAAAGGATCATGAATCCTGTGTAACTTGAAATATTGCTCTGCTTGGATTAGCCATTCTCTTGGCTTATTACCATCAAATTTGGGAAATTCTAGCTTAGGAAGCCCTGAATCCTCCCCTATCTACACCACCACGAGTCGAATCTAGGTTCGGAAACATTCCGGGAACCTTGATTCCCAAATTGCTCCCTTCCATGTCCATAATCAGGTCCTCGGAGGTCCGATTACTTGGGTGAATTTAAATTCATCCTACTAGGCTCACCTTCTCCAGCCTTACCACTAACGGAAGGATTTAATTTCGACAAGCGATCGAGGATCGGGTCCATTTTACCATCATTTTCCTTCTTATTAGCGAGACATTTCTAAGCAAGTGAGACTGCAATGCATCTAGTCTTTGATTAATTTCGAGTTTGAGCTCTCAACTTCTACTAACATTTGAACAATTAGCTCCGGTGGAATTCTCACCTCTCCAGTCACGGCGTAGGAAGAATTCCTTGCACTGCTTTCTTTGTGAAGCTTCAGAATGCTTGATTCAGAGTGTTAACCATCGAAATTTTTACCGAGAATCTTGCTACGATACCAATTTGCTATGTTTGAATCAAACAAAGCACTGTAACCTTTATTGATTAAGCTTGATTACAAAAAATAGAAGAGAAAAGAAGAGAATTACAATCAATTGTTGAAGAATTCAACAATGTAACTGCTAGGGTTCTAGAGAGAAAAGAGGGAAAGATAGAATTCTAAATTGGGGAAAATGATTAGCTGCCAAAGTCTAACCGACTTTACAAACGAAGCCCCCTTTTATACCTGATTCCAACCCGGTTGTCATCTCCCGACCCGAGTAAGATCCGCGTCTTTTTTAAAGTAAGACCCAGTCAACTCAAGTTCGAATCCCTCCTCCCACACTTTTTCTTATTTCTTCCTTTACTTCCCAGCCTTCTTAGCAATTCTCTCAACCCCTTTTCTCTATCAGCCACAATTGTTATGCAGCATCCCGTTGAAGGTGAATTTCCGAGAATAGATTCTCCATTACCCACCGAAGTCATACCACGACATGACGATAGTGCATTCTTCAATTGTAGTAAAAACCACCGCCAATTGTCATCAGATTCTGTATCCACTACAGCAAAAGCAACGGGAAAAAACCCGTCATCACCGTCAGCAGCTGTAGCAGCCAATAGGGCACCTTGATATTTTGACCTTAGATGTGTACTATCAAGGAAAAGTAAAGGACGGCAACCATGCTCAAAGCCGTATAATGAGGCATAAAATGATATGAATAGGCGATTGAAGCTTGAATCTTCTTTAGTCGTGTAAGTTGCAAAACTACCAGGATTGGTCTCTATTACCTTTTCACACAAGACCGGTAACTGATTATATGCCTCTTTGTATGACCCCTGAATTTGCTCCTTAGCAATCTCTTTCCCGCGCCAAGCCTGAAAATAATTCAACTCAACCCCATATTCTTCTTTGAGGTCATTGACAATGTCCTTTGGCTTATAATTTGGGAAAGCCTTCAACTTCTCCTTTATCATACTGGCAACCCAACTTCTTGTTGCCTGAGATCCATTTTTCATGGCAGCACCTTCACAAGTATGTGTTGTAGTCATTTTTTTTAATGCAAATCAATTGAGTCGTTGACAGCCTTGATGCATGAATTCTCCAAGGACAACCCTCTACTTTACATTTCACCGTCACACGATGACTGTCATTCTTCTTATACCTAAAAGTGAACTGGTTCGCAATTGCATACTTCCGTAGTTCTTCACGAAAATCATGTACACTATTGAACCTTTGACCCACATTCGTAATCGTATTTTGCCACTGCTGTGCAGCTTTAGCGTGCTTTTCGTCAAAGGAATTACAAATTGCAATAGGGGTAACCATTTCAGCTGCTAAATCAATATCAGGATCAACCTGATTGATGTCCCCTGCAATAAACTGATTGGTATCACCAACAATATTCAAATTGGCATCGAGTTCGGAAGCAGGATGGTTTGTTTCGTTAACAACATCTGGAGGAGCATCGACTGAGTTTGCTTCATCAACATCTGGAGGATCATCAACTGGGTTGGTTTCATTAACCACATCTGGAGGATCATCAACTGGGTGATCTTGATTTTGCGGACTGGCTTAGGAAGGGCTGTGGTAATAAGAACAACTCGCCCTACAACAACATTGAATGGGGTACTCTTTTTGCCTATGCTTGTTGGAGTCTGTGGACAAATAGAAACGAAAGCTTATTTGAACCAAACAAGCCGAGAATGAGCATGATGGGGGATGTATTAAGAAGGGCTACAGAGTACTATGCTTTGGGGGCAAATTCGAAAAATACTTCACAGAAGCAGGCTACTATGATTTCTTGGAAAAAGCCAATGCGAGAATGGAGCAAGCTTAACGTAGATGGATCCTCCTTTGGGAATCCGGGTAAAGGAAGATGTGGAGGATTGATAAGGGATAGTAATGGAGATTGGGTATCCGATTTTGCTAGAAATATTGGATTTTGTTCTAACACGGTAGCGGAATTATGGGCGTTGAGAGATGAACTTAAACTGGCAATTAACTTGAATATCCGAAAGCTAGCAATTAAACTTGATGCTAAAGTAGTCATTAATCTGTTACTATATGCTAATATTGACATGCATCCATTTTCTCTTCTTATTCATGATTGCAAGGTATTGTTGGAGAAGATACCGGTGAGTAGGGTTGCTCACGTCTATAGAGAAGCAAATCAGTGCTGAGAAACTTGAAAAATTTGGAGCATCTTGTTCTTCCCTTGTATTTACTGTTTTTGAATCTGTTCCTTTTTTTTTGTTAGTCATCTAGTGGCGGGATGCCCATGGGGCTAGTTTTTCTAGGATGGTATGTAATGAATTTGTGGAGATAGCACCTTCTGTGACTCGAATTGGTTAATACTCCCTCCATTCCTAAATATAAGACTCTTTAGACAATTTGAGAAAACTAAGGAAGTTGTCATTTTCACCTAAATTTCCAATATTATCCCCCACCTTCCCTCTCTCTCACTTCTTTGTCATAAAGAAAGGAAAATATTGAGGGTATAATTGGAATAAATTGTAGACAACTAATAAAATAACCTTAAACAACAATTAATTTGGATACCTAGATATCTCCTAAACGACAATTAATATGGAATGGAGGGAGTAGTATTTTGGACAGTTTTTCACAAAAAAAAAAGAAAGAAAAGTGGGCGATGAATACGCTTCCAAAAGTTATATATATACACACACACACAGAAACTGATGTGTTTGTAGCAAATCTTTACGGAAATTAAGACTTTTGTGACATCGTTGGCTTGTTGCTACATCTACTTCCTCTTTGCTGTCCGATGGTAGTATATCTGCTACTTCAACCAAGGGTTTCTTTTCCTTCATGATATTAGTTTGGTTTGCATTTTTGTTTATCCGGTCAGCATAGGCGGACGCAGGAGTCGAAATCTGGTGGTACAAATCTGGGGGGCGAAACTGATAAAATTCTTGGAGGGTAATAAAAAAGGCCAAAAAAAAAAAAAAATTCCTGGTGGTGCAATTGCCCCAGTCTGCCGTGCATAGATCCGGCTATGCCGGTCAGGTTGATCAGAGGGTTTGCCAATCATTTGTCGATTCACTCACTATGTTGCAGCGGATCTAGTGCGAAATATATTTTTACCATCCATTCGACATATTATGTAAAAACAATTGACGGCTAAGATTTTTTTATTAGAGATGAATCAATTAGATTAAAAATGTATTACTCGGCTGGTGTCAAATTGAGTGTACACATTTAAATTATACCAAAATTAAGAAGAGTGAGTAATGAGCTCAACTTAGTTGGTTTTATCTTTGATCTTCAAGGACTTCCAATAGTAAGGTCACGAATTAGCTACCGAATTAGACGGGTTGATGTCTGTATCAATATAAGAGTACTCAAAAGTTGTTAGAAATTGCATCTCTTAAATATAGAAGTTTTTTTTTTGGCTAAATCTTAAATATAGAAGATTAGTTATGAGAGTTTAGAGAAAAAGTACATCAATTTAAGGAAAGTGGACATTTAATTTGTGGCGAAAAATATATTTTTATTTGAATCTTAGTTTTGATACGGGAGGAGATAGTGCGCACATGGTATGTCATATGAGAAGATTGATCATGGCTGGTAATATGAGAGTACACTCATCTTACCAACTAAACCAAATCAAATTGACACACCACCGAATCAAAAATCCTTTAATCTAGAGTAAAAGTACTATGTTAACTAAAAGTACTATGTTAACTACGGTAGTGTTCCCTCACACACAGAACGATGTTGGATAAATTGACAACAGTTTGTCCAAGAAACTAGCAGAAATTGTCGGGAATTCAAGAAAGAAGAGATAAAAATGATCGCAGAAGCCTCAGTTGGATGCATTATACAAGGGCATGCTTATCAGTCAGATACCTACTCAGTGAACTGATCATGAACACAAATCATTCTATGATAAAAATGAAATGTAGTGTCTAGAATAGTATACAACTACAACACCCTGTCATGCCCATCCGGATTCCTTATATAGGGGTGAGTCTGGCATGGGACGGTCCCATGTGACCGGTCCCACACTCCCTCTCACATAAAATCATTCAGGACCCACCTGCATTGTAGGTTCCGCCTGCATTTATGTCTCACATGTCCCATTGGAACTGTCCCATACAAGAATTTTCCCTTATATAGATGACAAAATGGAAGCTGAAGAAATTTCTCGCTACTTTATTGTGTCATAAGCAGCTATATTTTGCGGTTCACATTCCGGACTGAATAGGCGTACAAGTAGAGCTGTCGATGAGGATGTAGTAAATGCTCCACAAGCTGCCCATCTTAAACTTCGAGGAACGGTGATTCTAGGGCCTGAATCATCACAACCACAAAATTATTACAGAAAGTTCAATCATAACTGATACAAATCGATTAGATGACAAGCAAGATAGGAAGAAAAAACGAACAAAAAGAGTAAAATAACTACTGTTGAGTTAACACAGATGGGGTTATTCTCCATCAAAGCCTTTTGGATGCTACTTCTTTCTAGAATTCATTCTGATATGTTTGCAAACAAAGCTTTTGGTTACCATAGGATAGCTCACTAAGGGTCCAAAACCTGTTCTATCATCTTCCATGTATTCTGAGCTTCAGTATAAAAAATAAAGTCACAATTTCTCAACACTAAAAGTAAATTATGATTAGTTAAAGAGTAGCCAAGATTCAAGTGAATTGAAATCCTGTAACAGAAGCAAATTAAAACGAAAACTTCCACGCCAAAAGAAAATAAAGAATACTTGGCAGCAGAAATTATTGCCAGCAAGCAATTTGAAACATACCGTAGTGCAAGCGACAGAGAACCCAAAATCCTAATGCTCCACCTACTGTAAAAATTCCAGCAGTTTGTCTCATCAATCTGGAACAGGGTTTTGCATCTGATCTCATTAACTCTCCATCCGAAAACCCAAGAAGCCGCCTCAATGCCATAATTATCACAAGTTTTTAAGTCACTGTTGACCTAAACCTCACCTTCCAACACTAAATTTAATAAGAATGATGTTTCTCCCTGCCAATGAAATAAGAAATTAACCACTTGTCTTCGCATCATTCAAGCACAACAAAAGGGGCTGCCATGTTTCTCAATCCATAAATAACAGTTGTATTCCTCATAAAAACATAAACATAGAAACTCCTGACATAATCTACCGCTTGCTGGTACATTTATTTACATAAAAAGAGATAAAGGAACATGTACAAGAGAACTAGATCATTGTTGATATATCAACCAAATAGACACTGTTCTCCTACTCTGCCTTTTTTTTTTTTTTTTGATGGATTGTTCTCCTACTCTGCTGCTTATTGCTTTCTTTGAGTATTATTTTGATGTTTTCTATACAAGTTTTCCTCTTTTTAACTATCTTTGTTTTCTGTTTCTTCACATTCACCATTCCATCATATCTTAAACCATATCTACGTGCTTTAACCACGAACATTGCCACTTTTCACCAATTAATTCCACAATTAATAGGATTGAACACTTTGCATTATAAAAAAAAAAGGTCGTACCTAGTGCACAAGGTTCCCGCATCAGCAGGGTTTGGGGAAGGTCTCCATGTACGCACACTAAACAGAAAAAAGGGAAATTCAGCAAAGTCGAAGTGTTTCACCAATCATTTTAGCCACACCTAAATAATGCTTGTTCTTCACTTCAAATTTGAACTTTATTATAAAAAAATACCCTGAAATCCAGAATTTAGCTTTTCCAGCCAATTTTTTTCTCTCCAAATTATCAAAATAAAATAAAATTCATCTCCTATAAATCTCAAACTTGAGCTATATAGATCTAAGCATTCATAGGTTTCTGTTCATTGTTAATTATATATATAGATATAAATTGTATATGCAGAAAAATAATTACCTGATTGAAGAAGAAATTTGCTGGTCGAACAATTTTGAATACTTCTCTAAGCTTGGAGAATTTGCTCTTCGATGATCGAGAGAAAATTGGGCGAGAATTTAGGTTTAGCTAATCTGACCTGCTTCCGTTGCTAATAGGTCACAGTCCCATTCATGTTAAGCCACGTTAGAAGAATATTATATTGGATCAACATTATTTTTGTATTGGACTGGACCTACTTGTGTACTTTGGGCTGGCCCATGCTTCAATTTGCAGATGGTTCATCCCGTACCAGACTTCTTAATTATTATTTTTAATGTCCATCACCAAAGTAATACTCTATCCATTCCTCTCAATATAGGTCGTTTAGAACAATTTGAAAAAATTAAGGAATTATCAAACAAACAATAATTTTTTCACCACAATTCGAATAATACCCCTTCCTTCAATCTTCTCTTTTACTTTTCCAATAAAATATATGTTGAGTGTATAATTAGAATAAATTATTAACACCTAATAAAAGACATGTAAATGACAATTAATTTGGATACATATATATTTTCTAAACGATAATTAAATGGGAATGGAGGGAGTATGTAGTTGTAACTCTTTTTTATGTTCTACTTTAACTTAAATTTTATTCATGTGAATATTTGATATAGATATGGTGAGAAGAGAAAAACACTATATTTGTATATAAATTATTTTTGCCAAGTAAACTTTTATTTTAGTTATTTTTTCTTTAAATTATTTTCAAACTACTATTCTTGTCAAATTATTGTAAAATTGTTATTTTTTCTCACTTTTGAACACGTGTTCTGCACAAGTTTGATAGCTTTAAGAATTTTTTTTGTCAATTTAACTCCTTAACACTGTAAATATGTGCGGAACTTGTGAGTAAAAATGACTGAAAATCATCAGTTTTACACTAGTTTGACAAAAATAGTAGTTTGAAAAATATTTAAGTATAAAAAAAGGTAAAATAAAAGTTTATCAACAGAAAAAAGAAAGGAAAAAATAATTTATGTATAGAGAGGCTTCTCTCATGATGGGAATCTAGTCAAACAATTCTACATGTAGTGCAAGGTGAAGAAATATTCGTTAAATTCCTCCATTTTCTATTAGGGAGGTTGAGATATTTTTGTGTTAATTGTTATCTTTTACTAGTATAACATATGCTTCAGATATTTTTGTCGCAAACATTGTATGGTACTACTATTAGCTAAATAGTAGACGTAATGTTTCCGATTTGTTTTTTTTGTTTTTTTTTTGAAGCTCGGCTGGGCGATTACCTCATGAAGGGGAAAGAGAACTGCCTCACATATTTGGTTTAATAACGCTATAGTTTTTAGAGGCATCTATTAAAGATGAAAAACTTTTTGTTAATTTATAATCCACTAATTTAATAGCAAATGCGGTTCCAACTAATTATACTCTAAACCTAACACTTGCAAAGAAGATATTATATATGAACAAAGAATCAAATAAGGCTTGATAGAGATACTATAAACTTATAATATTAACTTGAACAAAATCTCATTAAATTAAGTTGGCTAAATTTCCAAAAAAGAACCATAGAGTTATCACTTTAAATATTTGTGGAATGTTGCATCTTCATGATCAAGCAAGAAAAGGCCCCACACTTGATAGCAATTAACATTTCCTAAGATTATTAAATTCGGATAGCATCTAATGTTGTAATCCAGTGAAGAGCCAAAAGTTATTATAAGCATTGCATAAGGGATGTATAGTGCAACTCCATAAAGATGTTGGTGCACGTTTTTCCCACCACATGTAATACCATGGAAATTGAGAGAAATTAGGAAGAAGAGAGAACGGTTGTTTTTAACGACTCAGTCACGGAATGATCATTTTGCCCTTTAAAAAGTGCACGTGTACTTTTTTGGCCTGAATTACTAATTTGACAAAGTGAGGAGACTCATAAATTATTGAAGCAATTTTTAGCTTATTTTTTTTGTTGTTGCTATTTATAGAAAATAAGAAATAGTTGATATACATATATAGCGGTGTATTTGAAAAAATTAGCTATAAGCAAAATAGTATAATATATCAAGCAAAAAAGAGTTCAAATTTTGGCATCGACCATATGACTATATGGCATCTTTCAACAAGCAACCAACTAATATTAATACCAAATCAACAGAGAATATTTGCACAAAATAGAGTCTTCTATTTGAAATCAAGAGCACATATAAAGAAAATGCACCCCCTAATTTGATACCCCTCATAGTTCTTTAGGTTAATTGCACCATTATTTTCAAGTTAATCGAATTCGGGCCTTCGATTAATCACATCGGTACACCTTTAATAATTTATTAGTATATTAGACAATATACTTTAAGATCAGTTAACTGAGCAAACTTTCTTTTAAGTAAAAAAATAGAACAA
The DNA here is from genome assembly GCA_026122235.1 of Vinca minor. Lineage (NCBI taxonomy): Eukaryota > Viridiplantae > Streptophyta > Magnoliopsida > Gentianales > Apocynaceae > Vinca > Vinca minor. The sequence goes on along the minus strand of JAOCZM010000100.1, from coordinate 822,612 downwards.
ACGTCATGAGAGTGGCTGTTCCATGGGGGGAGCACTCGACCGGGGACCGTGAAGTCCTAGGTTCGACACCCCCCTCCCCTCTCCCCTCTCCCCTCTCCGAATAAAAAAAGAAAAAGAAAAAAGAACAAACTTACGCGTATAACGATCTCCTAATACCAAATTAAGGCCTAATTAATTATGGTACGTGTCAAACTCATAATCAACTTCAATAGATAATTCTTTTTCCAAGCCAACAATTTTGAACAAAACAGTCTAACAATGCTGCATAAAATAATCAAACACAAACTTTTACGGTTAACGTGAAGACAGTCAGAAATAACACTAAAAAAAACTTGAACTATATTCTAAAAAGAAAAAGAGTTCTTTCAAAAAAAAAAAAAGAAGAAAAAAAGAGAATAATTACGGGGTTTCCGTAGATTTGAAGTACAAAAAAGTGGGGGTTTTTTTTTTTATATGCAATAATACCAATTACTGGCTGTGGTTATAGGGTTTTTGAGGAATAATCCTTAAAGCTAGACAGCTTGCAAGCAATGTTGCAAGAAGAAACTTTGCTTGATTTGTACTACCTCCATTACATAATATAAATTTGTTAGGATATATAGCGAAAATTAAAAAATTAAAAAGCAAGATATTTTGTTAGTCAAAATATTAATATTATTCGCTTAAATAGAATTAGTCGTATACAAGTTCTACTTAAAAAGAGTAATATTAATATTTTGAGTAATAAAGTATCTCACTTTTTATTTTCTTAATTTATGTTACATGTTATAAATAACTTATATTATGCAACGGAATGAGTAATGAATTTTCTTTTAGTAAAAGGTTTTCGAAAAGCCAAATTATGTACTCATTAGAAGCCAATTGCATGAACTTATAGGGCATTCAAAAAGAGCACTTAAGGGATTCTCCTCTTTTGACTCTTATTTTGGTCTCTTTCTCTCAAGCCTCTTTGTGGTTATTATTATTTGTTTAGTTTTGGTTTTATAATCACCCTCCTTAGTTTCCTTCTCTTTTCTACATCAAAGAATCACCTTAAAGTGAATGGAAACCACACGATTCAAGTAAAACTTCTTGATGTTTTTTGGTTTAGTTAATAGGTAGCATATATATGCTAGGTAGTTAAATAATACTCTTTCGTCTCGAACTACTTGGCACTCACAAAATTTTGAGAGTAGATAAAGAGTTTAAAAGAATATTTATTATGAAATTAATGGAGTAATATTTTAAAGAGAATATAGTTATATTATAGGAAAAGTGTGAGGAATGAAATTAGAAATCGGTAATTCTTCGCCCTCACGAGAATCATGTAATAAAAAGTTACCAAATTATGTATGTCTAGTAATATAGGTTTCCATAACCAATTAGGTAGAACTTTCAGGAACATATAAAATTATCAACAATAACTAACTTGATTTATAAGTGTCTCTCCTGGATAAAACTATTTTGTGAATGATAATTCCTAAGCAAAAGTTAGGAAATTAAAAGATAGGAAGTAATTAACCTACTTTTCTATTGTTGCTTTTGCCACTTTTTGGTTCTTATATGCAGTGCAAGTACCTTGATTTCTTCCTTCCCTTCCCATTCCATTTCATTTCATAAGTAGCTTGTTATTATTAACACACAAGCTACTAGCCTAAAGTGAAGAGAAGCGAAAAGAAAAGAGCAGGAGAAAAAAGAAAAGAAAAACCCAACGAGGCAAAACTAAGGAAAATGTTAATGTTAAGGTTACAGGGTAAGAATCTATAAAGGGGCAAAAAATCCTCTGTCCCCATTCATGTTCTCATCCCTGTCCCTAGCCAATCACAATTTACCCCGTGTATATATAATTGAAAAAAATATTTATATAGTAAATTATAATTGGTTAGAGACAGGGATGGAGACAAGAATGAGGACAGAGGATTTTCACCCCTATAGAAGGGTTTTCACGAAAACATCAAGGGGTGAATTTGAAAAACGAGTGATCCTAAAAACTTAAAAAATAAACTCCTCCAAAGAAATTTGAGAAATGTGACGGAAACCACCTCCTTAAATTCGTCCTTTGACAAAACTAAGATGTAAAGAAAAGAAAATGAGAACATTAAAAAAACATATTTAAAAAGTTAAAATACGTAATTTTATTTAAAGATGAGAAATATGATAAAATAGAAGATGTGACAAAAGGATACGCTAACCAGTTTATTGTGCAGAATAGTTGTATACATATGTAAGTGGACCAAATTTTCGTGCCTAATCATCATATATAAATTTGGAGTAAAATTCGAAAAGAAAGGCCCGTCAATGATTTGAATGGCTTTCTTCCCCCAATGAAAAGAAAGTGTAAAGAAAGAACTAAGTAAAAGTTGTTTGGCACCTACATCAAAGCAAATTATTAGAAATGAAATAAAGCAGAGAACCCTCTAATTCTCTCTAATTTGGTTTGGTCAACTTAGAACCAATGGTGCACAATTTATATTCTTTTGCTCTATATTTACCAGCAGTATAATTTCCTTCATTTCATTTCCAAAAAAATCACCACAACCATCAAAATCAAGATCCAACACCTCTAAAAGATTCTCCACCCTTGGATTACCCCACTCCTCCCGGTCTCTATTTGGTGTTCCATTCTCTGTGCTACTAATAAGAAACCAGCAGTATAATTTCCTTCAATTCATTTCCAAAAAAATCACCACAACCATCAAAATCAAGATCCAACACCTCTAAAAGATTCTCCACCCTTGGATTACCCCACTCCTCCCGGTCTCTATTTGGTGTTCCATTCTCTGTGCTACTAATAATTTGGTGTTCCATTCTCTGTGCTACTAATAAGAAATTGACATATGTTAATTTTTTAATTAAAAAAAATATAATCTAAAAAAAATAGTAGAACCCATAGCAAGAACGTGAACTAGTGTCAATCATCTGTTCGGGAGGATATGAAATGGGACACAAAATAAGGACGTAAGATATTTTGCCACACCCCCTATAAATACCCCCCTTACCCTTCACTCCTATTGACAACCAAACTAAAACTACTACCTTTTTTTCTTGATCATAAAAAAAAAAATCCTTGTCAAAACCTTATTTAATTTCTTCATGGCTGGAAACAAGCAGAAGAAGTCTTCATCTTTTTCTCTCTTTGGAATGTTTAAATCGAACAATTCTTCGAAGAATCGAAGAGTTGAACAACAATATGAAGCAAAGGATGATTTCATGAAGGCTTATAAAGTATGGCCAAGTGATGAAGATAGAGGAAGATGGGTAGCTGAGCCTGGGATTGATAAAAAAGCTTCGGCTTATATAACCAACATTACTGAGAAGTATTGGAAAAGTGTTGAAGTTTCCAACTAAGAAAATTATTCAATATGTGATTACTAACATTCATCATGTGTGATTCTTGATCATGGAGTTCCACAAAGTTCATGTTGCTTTATTTATTTATTTTCTTCTATTTAGTGTTCTATTATATAGGTATAGTTAATTATGCATTTTCAAGATTGTAAAATTAGAAGATTGAATAATATGTAAACATTTGTTTCCATTCAGTCCAAGCATTTCAATATCTCTTCCCCTCTGCTTTAGTCATTTCATCGATTTTGTGTTGAGGGGGCGTACTGAAATATATATCAGAGGATAATAAAAAAATTCAATAACTTTTGAAGGGCAAAAATAAATATTTTAAAGAATTTCTTTGAAATCTTTGGATCTACCATCAATTAAACCGTGTCAAGTTTACTTATAAAACTTATATTAAGAATGAGATTGGATAGAATTTTTATCTCTTGCCGTTTCACAAGAGAAGAATTGTAGAAACACTTCCAAATACACCAAATGCAACTCCAAGCTTGAACTGTCCCAAGAAATTATAGCTTCAAGGCTAAGTAAAGCTTGAGTAGAATTTCTTGAGTGTGCATGGGAAGGACTAATGATAAAGGTATTTGGGGAAAATTTAATCATTTGACCGTCTTTGTGTGAGACTAGGAGTTGCTTGTTCTGCAAGCTTTTCTTGGGGCATATGATCAAGAGATACTTTACAAGAATATTGGACTTGTCTTAATTTGATGTTTTAATCTGCTATTGCTTTTGCAGTCACTGTCCTACCTATGAGAGTAGGTAAACAATTATTGTTCTCAAAATTCTACCTTGGCCTCGGGCATTTCTTTCGCTTTATCTTAACACCCTCATTTCTTCTGTCTTCCTTTGATTCTTCGAGTGGAACTGTTATATATCTCACATTAATTAGTTTATATTGTCTTGTCTCAAATTAAATATTCACTTTTTTATATACAAATGAACTGAAAATAGGCATTCAATTTGGGATGGAGCGAGTAACAAAAATTCTTCCTTATTATAAGACTTGAACATTAATCTTCTCCCCTAAAAGTACTTTTTGTGTTGAATTAAGTTAAACTTCAATTCTTTGACATGATATCCGAGCAAACTTCACACTCTAGATGTCTAATCCTAAGCATGCGGAGGATTTGTCGCGATATCATCTACTGACTAGCTTATAACAACAAAAAAGCTTCCTTTATAATTAATCTTCTCCTTTTGAAATATTTTTTTTGGTTGAGTTATGTCAAAATCCAATTTTTTAACATGGTATCAAAGCAAACTTCACTCTCCAGATGTCTAGTACTAGACCTGAGGAGGATTTGTCGGATAGCTTCCAGTTAGTTTGTAGGGAATTGCCTTAGTATGGCATTTGTTTAGTATAATGGTCATGACATGGCAGTGGAAAAAGTGGGAGAAACATTTCTGTCCAGGATGGAAGTGGGGGACTTCCGTCCCACCTCCGTCCTGGCTGACATGGACAACTCCCAGACGCGTCTTGCCACGTAAGCCAGCACGGAAGTGGGACTTCCGTCTTGGCCCCAGGTGGGACTACTTCCGTTCTGGCCTCCCAGATTAAAATCCACAAATCCCTTCTTCTCTCACCCACCCGCGAGCCCTTTCAGCAAAAATCCAAAAAATTCCCAAGTGCCCGCCACCACCCCACATCTCATTCTTCCTTTGCCGCCAACAATCCACCACCATCTTCTCTCTCATCTCTCAATATAGGAGGTATAAAACCTTATTTTTTTGGATTTTTTTTTATAGAAATTCAACATTTATATTATTATTTGAAGTTTTAATTGTTGTGATTTTAGTTCTTTAGAGTAATTTGTTCCCTATTTAAAGTTGTATGTGTTTGAATTTGGTTTTGTTTTTGTGAATTTAGGTCAATTAACAAATTAGGGTATTTTCCAATTTAGGGCAATTTTTAAATTAGGGGATTTGTCAATTTAGGTTTTCGTGACTTCAATATTTTTGTTAATTGCGGATTATGTTGAATTGTGAATTGTTACTTTTTGAATTGTGAATTGTTATTACAGTGAATGGTGAATTGTGAATTGATTTTGTATAGTTTCTGATGCATTGTATGTTATTTTTTTTAGATGTCTGTTCATGCACATCTTCTGCCCAGTCCTTATGATCCTAGTGTTTTAAACAAACACACATCTCATTGAGCTCTTAGAATATGGGGCGGGGACGTAGAGTTAAACACTAGTTTAAAAATAATTAGCAACTACGGGAATTTCTTTGATGCCTACCAAAACGAAGGCAACGCAATGATGCTTCAGCTGATTGACCTTTAGGTTTCGGGGGTTGATGTAGGATAGGCAAGATCAAGATAGACCATGCCTTGGTCACCGCATTAGTAGAGCGGTGGCGCCCAGAGACACATATTTTTCACCTCCGATGCGGTGAGGTCACCATTATGCTAGAAGACGTAGGTTGCCTGCTAGGACTTCCTACTAGGGGCGACGTGGTGTCGTGGCACGAGGACTACAACCTTAGCAGGACTCAGTGGATTGAGCGTGTGCACGACATACTAGGTTTCCGACCCCCACCCGAGTCCATTAGGGCTAACACCATCGCCATTGTAAAGGTGTATGCCCACATTAGTGAGCCCCTAGGCGAGGATGCCACTGAGTTGGCCGTAGACCAGCGGCCCGGGCACTTATTTTCCTACTGATGTTCGCCTACCTATTTCCAAACAAATCCGGGTCGCGGGGGAACATGCGGTATCTCCTCACCATCAGCGACGGGATCCTGGAAGAAGACCAGCATTCCTGGGCTAGCGCCGTCCTTGCACATCTGTACCGACAGATGTGCACCTCTACTCAGGCCGTTTCTAAGGACATAACTGGATGTTGCCTTTTAATCCGGTACAGATGTGCACCTCTACTCAGGCCGTTTCTAAGGACATAACTGGATGTTGCCTTTTAATCCAGGTTTGTTTACTTTTTTATATGGTTTTATTGCTTCCATGTATTTTGAATATTTGTTGATTACTCCGTGTTTTTTCTGTACTAGTTATGGGCGTGGGAACGCATCTCATGTCTCCGTCCCCAGAACCGCGGCCCGACTCTGCACGATATTCCCGCGGACGGGAGAGCTTACGGGTCGCGATGGAATACGGGCTGGAGTTTCCGTAAAGCACCCAAAGCGCAGCTTACGGTGTTTAGAGATCAGCTGACGGATACCCATGGGGTAAGTATTTTCTTTAATTTCGTATTTTATGTTTAAATTAAAGCAATTGATTTATGCTAAGTACACTTTTTATTGGCAGTTCATGTGGAGGTCGTACCCTGACTGGGTTATTTCCGAGAGGGCTGCTTGGGATGAGGGCTTCCAAGCCACCTACCGAGCCCGTACGCCGCTCGTTTGTTTCGAGGTGGTTGAGTACCACATGCCGGACCGGGTTGCTAGGCAATTCGGATTCCAGCAGGTGATACCAATCCCACCTGTGGCGGAGGGTACCAAAGAGGGTGTCGACATCCACTCGTTTAAGTCTGGAGCGGCTCGGGATTGGAAAAAGAAACATGCCACATACATTGCTCTATGGGCTGAACGCGTGGATGCGTTGGCGAACGCTATCCCGGTACCCGGTAATGTGATCCTACTTACCCGTGAGTATATGGAATGGTTCAATCGCATTACCGTTCACATCCTGACAAACCCCCAAAACAAGGATGTCGGGCCACGCCCGATGGGCATTCAACCCATCTCAACTTCCGAGGCTATTTTTGTAAGTTTTTTGTCTGCGTTGTCTAGAATATTTTTTCTAGTTTACAATATACTGACACGAGTATTGATGTTGCAGGAGGAATCCAACAGACTGATGCTCGAGGAATTTGAGAGGCCGGGCTCTCATACAAACAATCAATACAAGTCCCTTGTCTCCTGTGCTGCAAAGACAATTAAAGATGCATTCGTAGCGGCCGAGAGGACGGTATCATGCAGATCGCGTGCTGCGGATGTAACAGAAGCTGCAGTTCTGCAACAGGTGACGCAGCCGAGGAAACATGTTCCGGGCAGGTTTGTGGTAGGGGAGGCAAGGTACTCGGAGGAACCGACAGGCCACTCAGGAGGACTTGGCAGCTAGGAGACTTCGGCAACGGGGCGGGCCACCGGAGCCTGCACAACTTGAGGCTGATCCAACAGGGTCTCCGGTGCCCATACAGTTTCCTAGTGCGGCTGAAATCGGCACCCACTATGAGTACCAATTCCCGAGCATCAGTACTTACTATTCCAGTATTCACCCGGGGGGATGCGGGAGCCGGGCCATCTACTTCGGCACAGCCGGGTGTATATTCTGGCGATCGCCTTCGTGCAGCCTCCACCTCACTCAGACGCAGCACCACACTCCAACTTTTCCAACCTGGGTACCCCGAGGAGCCGATATTTATCGACACCGAATGGGCGGAGTTCATCGCAACGGAGCGTGGTAGCGGTGCGAACGAGAACGGGCCACACGTACTATTTGCGCGAAGACAGGAGAAGCCCCGACCGTTACACCCCGTCTGAGCCGTAGATAGCTTTGAAATTATTTTGTAATCATATCTTTAATTTCATTGTTGTTTCTAACAATTTAAATTATTGTACATTATAACATATTTTATTTTGTTTTGGAACGTTGTTTGACTTTTATGGTATAACACTTTGTTATTTCTCTTACTCCGAATTTGGTAAGTAATGTTTATCGTTGATTTATTTATGTTGTAAAAATACCAGCTCAAATAAATGCAACCAAAAAAAAACCTAAGTGTTCTTGGCACAACACACTACCAGGGCAAGCCGTCCTGGCAATAAATTTTTTTTTGCACAAGGCACTGCCAGGGTTGGACGGAAGTCCGGCAAGGCACGTCTGGGAAACTGCCACGTCAGCCAGCCGTCCTGAACAGAAATATTTTTCCCACTTTTTCCACTACCATATCATGACCATTATACTAAACAAATGCCATACTTAGGCAATTCCCCAGTTTATAGCAAAATTTTCTTCTTATTTAACTTGGGGAATCCTCCCATAAACTTTGGCTTTGAAGATTATTAATATTATTTTTTTTTGAAAAGATATGTAAGGGTCTCAAATTTTAAAATCTTACATTGATCCTCAAAAGAAATTCGAATACACAATTATTCTTATCATTCTTTGTACTTCAAGTCTTGATCAGATAGAGAGTTCAAACTTTATATTAAATGAAAAAAAAATTTCAAATTAGTGATAACTAACTAATGGTAATTGGATATGTTAGAAAAGAGAGATGGAGTCGATATGTTAGAATAAAAAGAGAAGGAAAGGATTTAGGGTTTGAGATAATTTATTGTTCCCATCTTCTATCATAGTGGTAATATATTGACACGTGTCCAACTTTTTTTTTAGCGTTTCATTTTTTTTTTTGTAGATTGTATCAAAATTTTTAAAGATATTATATTTACTTAACAGTTTGATTAAAGTGTGACAGAGAATTAACCGTTAATGTGATAGAAAGATTCAAACTCATCCATCAAGGACAAAAAAAATGGAAAAATTGGAATTTCTTTCATTCAATTACTAAAATAATCTCCATCGACAGAATGAAAAAGAAATCCCACAATAATGGTCAATTATTTTACTGAAAATGGTACTTATTTCTGAGGAAACAAAGTAACAAGCAGTATCGAACACTTTAAAGAACTTCTTGAAATGGATGGAGGGAAATCAATGTCTTGAATAGTTGCATCAAATAGGAATTTCATTTTTCATGCAATAGAACATGCAATTGCCTTATACTGTTACTTTGTCTTAAGATACTTTAATGGAATCTTTGGTAGTAAATATCTTTGTCCTTTTAATATTTTTTTACTAAGATTATGATTTAATGTTCTTCCCCTTCTATTGGATGAACCCCAAGACAATGGTTTTGGTAAAAGATGCTCTCATGTGTAAGTTGTTGCATCTTTGGCTAAATGGGGTCACATGTCCTCCTTTTTTGCTCAAAGGTACTAACTAATATTCTTGTACACAAAAGACGATATCCACGCTCCCAGGACCCAATCCGACAGAGGATGTAAATCAAGATGACCCAGCGGTTCGATACTAACTAATATTCTATTTAATCTATTATCCAGTTAAAATCTCTTCACTAGTACTAGTAGTAAGTGAAGTAAATATGATTTGACGGGAGATAAAATCTTAATAACTTAAAGAAAGAAAAAGAAAGCGAAGTGAACATGTTAGTCTTGGATACAATTTCTACTAACTCTATGTAGTAATATGTGCTTAAGGTGTTACACACAAGATATTCTATTCAACCCGTGATATGTGTAAAAGAGATAAGGACACGTATTATTATTAATTTGAAATATTTTTTATAGTAAATATATACAAACTAATTAGTCATGGATATAGCAGACTCATGAAAAGTTAGGGAGCAGATTGGACCCAGTGTGGTTCCCATTTAGTACTGTCAAATGAACTTGAAATTCACAGGCTAATTCGGATTCATTTTATATTGACTGGATTTGAACTTTAAATTTTAAGTCCGTTTAAAAGCGGATATTTTGAACCCGGATCCGTTTGGAACCAATCTGCAAAAAATAACGGACCGATCCATAAAAAATAATATCCATATTTTAGAAAAATATCTCCAATTCTATTCTAAACTAACGAGTCTCATAATTTTGATTGTTTTTTTTTATATGTTATAGGTTATATAAATGTATATATAATTATAATATATATGTAGTATTTTCTTGAATTGTTTTTGTTGCAATAAGAATGTTAGATTTTTCATACTTGAAATTCATATTTATTTCACTATGTGTTTTAAAAATTATAGTATTACTTGAATATAAATTTTATATATTTAGTTTCAATGAACGGGATATTTTTTTTTTTAAAAAAAAACAAAAATTAAAAAAGTTCAAGAACCAGTGGATCGATCCATAATCCGTGGACTTTAAGTGAACTGAATATGGACTTAGCTTTTGTCAGTCCGCAAAAAAATGAACTAAGTCCAGTCCGATCCATTTAAAGTATGTCCGCGCGGACTTGGACCTGAATTGGACTGGACCAGTCCGTTTGACAGTGCTATCCCATGCATGCTCCACTCACAACCGCGCTGAAAAAAATACTCACCAACTTTAAATGACCACTGAGTTGTGATACTATATGTAATGGTATTACAAGTGAAGTTTTCATGGCAATTCCAGAAGAGTGAATGATAATACAACTAGTAAACATTTTCATATGCTTATTTTAGTAATTTATTAATTTCTTTATGATTCCCCCTTTCTTTTCTTTTCTTTTCCACCTCTTTTTGTCTCAGTGTACTAATAGCAAAGGTATATAGACATAGTGGAGGAAAGAGGAGGTTCCCTAAGCTAAAGAAGGCCAGGTTGAAAGATACTTCTGTATTGCCTTTGGTTTCGGATAATTTTGATATGTACCAGATTTATTGGATCTTGCAGTTCAGAACTGGCCACTTCATCACAAAGTTATATTTCTCTTCATTATGTGGTGATATGGTCAGTTCTTAACCACAAGATCCACGTATACCTGGTCTATATCAGAATTTTACTTTAGGTTCTTTCTTTATTTCCCCTTTTCTTGTAGTACGGTTGTAAACCTGCATTGAAGGATTACCATCTAAACTATTTCCATGGTTTTGTTCTTTTTTCCCCCTTTCTGCAGATGCCTTCTATGAGGACTTTCTTTTTTAGTACTGTTTCTTTCGTTTCATGTATGCTGTCTTAAATCAGTTCTTTTTCTTAGTCCAGTTCTAATGTAAAATAGTTGTTTGTTTTCATCGTGCAAAATAACACATATTCTGCATTGGAGCTGAAATTCTCTTTCTATGTTCCTTCCCATTTTTAATTTCATTCCTAATTCCACTCGTAATAAATTATCACGTGTCTTACTTTTCTATTAGAGTTTTCTTTTTCTCTAGAAGTTATAATTTTTTAAAATAAAAGATGAATTTTTAACGCGTATCTCATTAATATATTTAATATGAATTAGTTACTATATAGTAATTTAATTTTCCAATTCCCATAGGTTCTTCATTTTCTTTTTCTTTTTCTTTTTTCCCAAAAATAAAAGTTCGATAAAATGGGTCTTCATTCAATCATCTAATTGATGAATAAAAAATTTAAAAAAAGCCAATAAAGTGTTTCACCACTCGCCTTGTATATGATTCACAATTACTCCCGTCCCTATAACATTGGGTGTTGGTCCAGCCCAATATCAAGTTCCTATTCTCTTCGGCTTTCTTGACACAAGTTTAGGTAAAAAAAAATCTTATATCTCTATTATGTGTCCCGTTTTATATTCACACAAATATGTGATTGTCACGTGTTCAATTGTTTCTACGTGTTTCACTATTTCTTTTAAGTTATAAAAAATTAACATGTCAATTTTTTATTAGTGGAAAAGAGAATGTGACATCAAACGAGAACCGAAGATTCATACCGTTAAATTTATGATGATTTTTTTTTTTATCACACTAAAAAGTCTAGGGTTTCATAATCACAAATTTATATCCTTCTCCTTTTTAGCATCCCGATTCTCTAGAACACCTCTTGTAATGTTCTTGATTATAGTAGTCTTTAGTGTTTAAAATTTAGTTAGGGTCTATTTTATATATTTTTAGAATATATAAATGAAACTTTTTATCTGTCATAGAAAATTCGGATAGCTTATTAGTTACGATGCTTATTGAAGGCCTGTCTATCTCTTTTCTCTCTTTTTGAGATGGTACATTTTTTTTATTTTTTTTTGATGAATACTTTTTGAGATAGTACATGGATCACGTGCAATAACATAAAAGGCTCCTTTTATAGTTAAAGAGAAAGAAAAATTATATATTTAAGATAAAAGTATGCTGGAGTATATTTAACATTCAAGTATTATAATAATTTTCATATTCGAGTATTATAATAAGTTTGGGCAATTTTTTCCACAAAGTACATTCCATTCTTAGAATTCGAAACAATGATCTCTTGTTAATAAATGCGAATACAACACGAAAAACTAAATTTAGAAATTATATACATAAAGAATTTTCTTTGTGATGTATAAAATTTGAATAATTCTAATATGGACTAAGGAAATTGAACCTTATAGTCCATAATTGGTCACATCACCACAGAATAAGGAGAGACAACTTTGTGATGATGTGGTCAGGTCTTGATCACGAGATCCACATGGACCTGATCCATATCAAAATTTTCCATAAAATTTTAGTCTAAGAAATAGAAAACTGTTTATGTGCAATTTTTTTTCTCTCTTTTCTGAGGAAATCGTGTAATAGACTTACAAAACAAAATTTCAAGATTCTTCGAAAAAATCCCACAGAATCTTGCACATTTATATGCTTGATCCTCTAATTAACTACATAACATACCTCAACTTCTATTGGCAGAAATTCTAGAGCTGAAAATATTTGTTTTCCATACATTTCCTGGTCTGCTGCTTTCTTTTTTAGTTCCTAATATTCATGTTTATCAAATACCTTCTTAATCATAAATATTTTTAGAAACTTATTCATGAGTTTAACCTGAAAAGTTTCTGAAAGTACTTGAAATTAATAAAGATATTTAATAGTGCCGACTCTCTTAATCATCTAAAATAAAATGTTCACTTTCTTATTTAATTTATTTTATTAAGTAAACGTTTTATTTAAATAAAATGAGTATTAAAAAGATAATGTTGAATAAGTGTATGAAAACAATAGCGGTTCAAGTCAACCCCTCAACACAAAAAATGTGGCTTTGGTTATATATTTCTTTTAAAACAAACAAACACACGAAAAAGGTGCATGAGAAAAACTCACTAAAAGTTCTAACAATGTTTAAACTCAGTTTCTAACAGTCTCATATCAATATGGGGCATGCAATTTTGGAAAAGTCGCATATATTGTTCCGAAAGAAGTGACATCCAAATTATTGATTTTGTATAATATGGTTATCATCGAACTAAATTTAGCCAAATTAAAATTTTAATTTGGCTAAATTCGATTTGAAAGTAGAGTGCGGTGCATTGCAGGTTTAAAATAAAATAAAATTTAAAACTAATCCAAAACGAAACTAGTAAATTTATCCCTATATAGTATTGTGAATATATAGGGACATGGAGTTACTAATTGCCGAAAAGAGATTGTTTTCATAAGGGATGATGTAATTGCATAAGATTCATAAAAAAAAAAATGTAATTGCACAAGCATGTACAAGTGTGAACTCAATTTGAGACAGTTAATTGCTTTAGTCTTCTATTCACTATCTTTTTTTTTATATTAGTGTAGAAGTGTCCAACTCGAACTCTATCATTCCGAGTTGTAAATGTTTAGTCAATTACGTTAATCTTCTTTGAAAATTAACTAATTTTTTTTTCCGGAGAATCGGGACCTGTTATTCATTAGAATAAAATTATAGTATCATACAGCGTAAAATTAAAACCAACCGGCCATCAAACCACCAATTCGCATATACCCCCTACTCTATATATGTACAAACATCTTGAAGTGTGAGTTTCCCATCCCTCCAAGACTTCATCCATTCCAGACTACGAGCTTTGACGATTTGCACAATAGTTCTTGGATAAGGTATGACCGTCTCATCATCATGTAACCCCCCGTTCCGGAAGTACCATACTGTCGCCACCCCTACCTGATACACAAGCTGCAGTCAATGTTACGAAACTCCACTGAACATTTTGGAGCCGTATCACTCCGCAAACAATGATCAACCTAACACTTAGGTTCCATATCCCCCCAAAATCTATGAGAAACATTTTCCTCTACAATTTCTCTCCATACTTGTCTCACCCAAGGACAATCCCGGACCGTATGTAACGAAGTGTCCACATCGCCTTCACACAACTTGCAACGCGGATCATCACTGCAATGCCGAGAAAACAGTAGTTCCTGCGTCGGCAGTCTATAGTGTCGGAGCTGCGAAAGAAGAAAATTGTGTCTTTGCGGCCCGCGCTCCTTCCATACTCTCCTCCATTGAGGCCCCTCATCAAGATGACTTACCTCCTGAAGATGACGCTGCACCCGTTGTATTATAGACTCATTTACTCAATTGTTCTTCAGTTTCAGCAATGGTCCGTCCTCCATTCTGAGTTGCCCCGAGTCCATACCTCCCCAATCAATCTCCTCTTGAAGCACCTCACGGACCATCCACAAACCCCTCCATACAACTGATGTTTTTTTCTTTCTTACCTGATGAAACAGATTATCATATTTCTGCCATAAAATACTCGCCCAAAGTTTATGAGGTTCTTGAATCATTCGCCACCCCAACTTATATAACAATGAATAATTCACTTCTTTAAGTCGCCGAATTCCTAAGCCCCCTCTTCCTTAGGCTTACATACAACATCCCATGCCACAGTGTGTAGTTTTCGGCTCCCTTCCTCATTCCCCCAGAAAAAATCCCGATTCAGCTTCTCTAAATCTTCCAAAGTCCCTTTCGGAAATGCCATCGATTGCATGTTAATTGCATCCCACACTTGGTACTCAAAACACGCGCCATACTCGCACTCAGATTTTTCAAAACAAAAAGCTTTGATTTTCCCACATTCACCTTTTGTTCCGACTTATCACAAAATCGTCGAAGCACATCCTCCATAACAGTAGCTTGAACATCACTAGCCTCCCCAAAAAGAAAGAGGTCGTCTGCGAAAAAAACATGTGAAATACATGGACCAACTCTTATTAACTTCAACGGTTTCCACTTGTTTCGTACAACTTGCTTCTCAATATTAGCTCCCAACACTTCCATACACAAGACAAACAAATATGGGGGAAGAGGGTCGCCCTGCCGTAGACCTCGTTGCAGCACAAAACCATCAAGTTTCTCACCATTCCAAAGTACGGACAATGTCGTAGAGGAGATACAAAACATAACTAGTTCCTGTATTTCCCTGCTGAAGCCGACTTTATGCAATACCTCCCTCAGAAAATCCCAACTAATGCGGTCATACGCCTTCTCAAGGTCTATCTTAGCAGCCATCTATCATTTAAGTCCCAGTTTATTATTCATACTATGTATGGCCTCTTGGACGATCACCACATTATCTACCCCTTGCCGACCCGGTATAAATCCGCACTGTTTCTCCCCAACCAGCTTACTTACCAATGGCTTTAACCTGTTTGCAATCACCTTCGTAATACATTTGGATACAACATTACATAGAGCAATTGGGCGAAATTGAGCAATCTTTTCTGGCACTTCCTGCTTAGGTATTAAAGTGATAAACGATGCATTCATATCCTGCGGGAAACATCTATTACGAAAAGCACTTTTCACAAACTGAATCACACTCTCTCCCACCACGTCCTAATATTTTTAGAAAAAGATAGGTGGCAACCCGTCCGGTCCCGGTGCTTTTAACGCCCCCATTTGTTTAATTCCTTGATAAATCTCTGGCCCAGAAACCTCACGATTTAACATCCGCTTGTCAACATAACTCAACGAGGGGAATGAAAATTTTGATAAACCGGGGTCAGCAAGCGGCTCCTTTGTGTACAATTCCCGGTAAAAATCAGTAGCCATTTGTTTCAAGGCGTCCGTATCATCTATCCAGACTCCGTCTTGCCCTCAGCACCCGGCCTTTCTTTTGACGGACGTTAGCCATCGCATGAAAATACCTAGTGTTGTTTTCACCTTCTTCCCACCATTTCACCCGCGATTTTTGCAACCAGTCAATCTCTTCCAGTTCTAAAATGTCATTGAATTCCCTCGCCAGATTTTGCTCCAACTTTACCAAATAAGCATTCGGTCCCTGACCCAACTTCTTTTGAATTCCGCTAGAGCGAGCCAAGCAGCGTTGTTGTTGGCCAACAATACTGCCAAAAACCAACTTCCCCAGCACCTAAGCGCGTAGTAAATTCCTCTATGGTTTTTCCGAGCTCAGCCCCTCGTGGATGCCAAGACGATTTCAGAAATTCCTCAAACTCCGCATGTTGTAGCAATGGTAACTGGAGTCTAAATGACCTTTGTAGCCGTGGACCCCGAGGTGAGCACTCACAGATTATCAACAACGGATTGTGATCTCGAATGTGTCTTTGGAAGATGGTGTACCTTTGTATTCCCCATATTCTCGTGCCATCGTAAATTTCCCCACACCCTATCAATTCTCTCCATAACAAAACCACCCGTATGTCTCCCATTGTTCCAAGTGAAGGTCGGGCCATGAAAGCCCATATCCACAATGTTACACCGGTTCAGCACTTCCCAACAACCAATTGCCAACCTACGCCATCCACTATTTCCTCCATGTTTATCCGCTTCCTCCAATACTTGATTAAAATCCCCTACCATCAACCATGGAGAACGTATTATTTTACCAAACTCGTCTAAATACTTCCAAAACCTTTCTTGGATACAGGCCGTAGGTGCAGCATATACCAACGACAAAACACATTGCACTTGTCCCTGGTTGGTCACCATCAAATTTAACATCTGACTAGTGAACGAGAGCAACTCCAAACTTACCACAAACTCATCCCAAAAACACCAAATACCACCAGAGAAACCTATGGCTTCTACCGCAATAAGTTTAGTAAACTGAAATTTACGCAAAATTCGTCTAGCCCTATTTCTCGAGACTCTAGGTTCCAAGAGAACCAAAACATCCGGCCGGTGTCGCCCCACACAGTCAATTAAATTTCTAAAAAAGATTCCCGATACAGCCCCCCGACAATTCCAACTCAGTAGTTCTAAATTCATTTAAAGACTCACCTGAGGTAGGCCTCCAAGGCCGGCGACATCCCCTTTTCCACCGGAGCTACCCACCCCGTCTGCAACTGGGCTCTGTTCCCCAACACTTCCCCCATTTCGGTCCACTTCGAAGTCCATGTCGCTGATCCCCTCTCCAGCACCATCCGGGGGATGAACTTTCGGATTTTTGCTAGCCGCCGCCTGCCCAGTCGCTGACGTGCCACCAACCTCACCAGTAGCACCATCGCGAAGTTTGGAGACTGCACCCACCTTGTGTGAGATAACCATAGCCTGGGTGATGATGGTATCATTAATTCCTTGGACTGGACTCTTATTGGGCCCAGTCAAAACCAGCCCACTTCCTAACCCAGTAACTTCCTTGTTGCGCAGAGGTTTTGCTGGCAGTCCCTAGCCCAACCGAGATTGTTGGTTCGGCTCGTTATTCTGCTTGGCTCTTACTTTCTTCCCTTTCCCTACTAGGCCCTGCATCCTTACGACCCAATATGTTTAGAGTAGCCCTTTCTTCAACCTGGTTAATTCCCCAACCTGCTCCATCAAAGCATGAACCGGAACTTCCTCCAAAACTTCTTTGTTGACTTGATTGAACACGTCAAAACGTGTCCCCAAATTGAAGTTGTGTGCTTGCACCCCTTTCTTAGGCGGAGTAGGCCGAAAATTTTGCCATATGCTCCCAAACACATTCCCACTCTGAATGGAAGCTTCCTTTCCTCTATTATCGGGATTATTTTGAACACCTCGCGGCCCTTTCGCCTGAAATTGCGCAGCTCCTACCGGAGGAGCACCCTGCGACAATCTCCGCTGCCAGCAGTAGCGACCAGCATCCAAGGGCCATATAAGCAATCATTGTTTGCCACCTCTTCCGGAACTGACGCTATCCCTTCTTGGGCCCCACCACCCTCTATATCTGCGGCCTTATGCCGTGAACACTCCGCCGCCCCGGTGACCATATTGGCCACAATCAAAACACACTAGATGTAACCCTTCATATTCGACCGCCACCGTTAACCCTAAAATCTTCACCTTAGGGACTAATGGTTTGTCCAATTCCACCTCCACACAAACACGGGCAAACTTACCTCGGGATACCGTTAGTGACGTGAGGTCGACTTTAATAGCTTTGCTGATGTGATTCCCAACTCTCATGAGCATCGAATTATTGTATAATTCCAGCGGGAACCGTGGGAGACGGACCCAAACTAGAGTCTTCTGAACGGTCTCCGGTGTTGGGCGAAACAGTGGCGTCCACTTTGTCACCGTAAGATAATGCCCTAGGATAATCCATGGTCCCTCTTGCAAAACTCTCAAGTAATCTTCTCGATCATAGAAACGTACGGCAAAAAAAACCCTCATCCATGTCGATAATATCACACCCATTCCGTAGCTTCCACATCTCCTTAGCACGTTGTGTCAAAACTCGAATGCTAACTGTCCTTCCCAATAATTTTACTACAATAGTGCGACGCCATGTCTTCCAGCAATCCACAAACTCCTCCGCTGCCACGTCCACATAGGGCCATGGATGATCATTATCAGATACCTTTCCAAAGACACGTTCCATAAAAGATTCCAACATCTTCTGCTCCTCAGGGTCCTCCTCCCCTTCCCCGATGTACAAACTCCGGCTAGGCGGTGGTTGAGATAACACGCTAGCAAACGATTTGAAAGTCCACGGATTAGCCGAGTTGTCAGTCTGACTGTTCTCTCCTTCACATACTATACCAGTTGCGGCAATTGGGGTCGGCGCTACTGCCGGAGGAATCTCCGGGTCACTGATCTGTCGGTGTTTGTACTTCCTGGTACTCCGCTGGAGTTGGTCGGCCTCTTCTTGTGAGAGAGCTTCCATTAGGATTTTTTGTTTTTTACTATGGAATTGTACTTTCCGTTCCTCCTAAAGTTCACCAAAAATTAACTAATTAAAATGATACATTTATGCCCAGCAAATTTTAATTACCACATTCAGAAGGTTGTTCTTATCAATATATTTAATTTTAGAAGCTGTGGATAGTTAGGTTGTTCTATTCTGAATTGTGATGCATATGAAGCTTATGACTTACAAATTTTTCTTGATTTCCTTTTGCCCCTCCTTATGGTTGAGATACAACTTTTGCTCCTTTCAAAAGGGAAAAAAAAATAAAAAATTATCCAAAAACTCAATAATTTTTTTTTTTATCTAACACAGAGGATAAAATATTTGGTTGATAAGAAAATTATTCTAATCTTCATATATAGAAGTTACAATAATATAGTCGATATAGTATTTAGTTTTAAAACGAAACATTTTGAATTTCATAAAAGTTAAATTATTCGTGAGAGGATACGTGAATATTTTTATGGTAACGTGATGCCTTTTGCTTAATATATACATTTTTTTTTTTTGATGAATTTTTACGTTGTACATTGATAGTACTAGTTCTTTGGACCGTGGATGAAATAAATTTAACAAAACCTATATATATGTCAACAATAGTTGCATTGTTGGTAAGAAATGTGTAATTTATTAGTTCAACTCGTTTTTAAATCTCTTCAAAAATATATAAGTCTTGTGCGCATTTTTAAATAGTGACGGGGTTAAAAAATAATAGTTAAAAAAACCGTACAAAAAATTTCATTAGTCTACTAGACAATATACTTTAAGATTAGTTAATTGAGCAAACTTTCTTTTAAGTAAAAAAAATAGAACAAACTTACGCGTATAACAATCTCCTAATACCAAATTAAGGCCTAATTAATTAAGGTACTTGTCAAACTCATAATCAACTTCAATAGATAATTCTTTTTCCAAGCCAACAACTTGGAACAAAACAGCCTAACAATGCTGCATAAAATAATCAAACACAAACTTCTACGTTTAACGTGAAGACAACCAGAAATAACACTAAAAAAAACTTAAACTATATTCTAAAAAGAAAAAGAGAATAATTACGGGGTTTCGGTAGATTTGATGTACAAAAATGTGGGTTTTTATTTATTTATTATTATTTAGGCAATAATACCAATCACTGGCTATTGGTTATAGGGTTTTTGAGGAATAATCCTTAAAGCTAGACAGCTTGCAAGCAATGTTGCAAGAAGAAACTTTACTTGATTTGTACTTCCACCATTACATAATATAAATTTATTAGGATATATAGAGAAAATTAAAAAATTAAAAAGTAAGATATTTTGTTAGTCAAAATATCAATATTATTCGCTTAAATAGAATTAGTAATATAGAAGTCCTACTTAATATTGATATTTTGAGTAATAAAGTATCTCACTTTTTATTTTCTTAATTTGTGTTAAATGTCATAAATAACTTATATTATGCAACGGAATGAGTAATGAATTTTCTTTTGGTAAAAGGTTTTCGAAAAGCCAAATTATGTACTCATTAGAAGCCAATTGTATGAACTTATAGGGCATTCAAAAAGAGCACTTAAGGGATTCTCTTTTGACTCTTATTTTGGTCTTTTTCTTTCAAGCCTCTTTGTGGTTATTATTATTTGTTTAGTTTTGGTTTTATAATCACCCTCCTTAGTTTCCTTCTCTTTTCTACATCAAAGAATCACCTTAAAGTGAATGGAAACCACACGATTCAAGTAAAACTTCTTGATGTTTTTTGGTTTAGTTAATAGGTAGCATATATATGTTAGGTAGTTAAATATTACTCTTTCGTCTCGAACTACTTGGCACTCACAAAATTTTGAGAGTAGATAAAGACTTTAAAATAATATTTATTTATGAAATTAATGGAGTAAAATTTTAAAGAGAATATAGTTATATTAGGAAATGTGTGAGGGATGAAATTAGAAATCTGTAATTCTTCACCCTCACGAGAATCATGTAATAAAAAGGGGAATTGCATTGGTATGGCCCAACTTTTCTCTAATGGTCATGACATGGCATGCAAAAAAGTGGGAGCAACATTTTTGGCGAGAACGGAAGTCCCACTTCCGTCTTCGGCTGACATGGCACTTCCCCGACGCGCCTCGCCACGTCAGTCCAGGACGGAAGTCCCAATTCCGTTCTGGGGTGAGGACGGTCCTCAAGTCACCGAAATATTTTTTTTTGCGTTTGCAATCTCATGGAATGGAAGTGTTGATAGTTGATACACCTTTTCTTTTTCTTTTGGTTTCTTTTTTTTATGTTAAATTTAAAATATATATATATATATATATATATATATATATATATATATATATATATATTTGTACAATTGCGAGTTGAAAAAACTTTGAATCTTTTAGATATTATTTAATGTAGTAATATGATTATTTTAAACACATTAATTAATTTTACTCCAATAGCACTACTACATATACAATAATTTTAATAATATATTAGATAATGTATTCTAGTATACACTAATATACACTAAAATGAGATTGACATTTTAAAGAAAAAATAAAAAATTGAGTCGTATCCACGGTTCTTTTCCTTTTTAATTTTCTACTTTATTTCTTATATTATTTTATTAACTAACCCATATTTAATTCATTATTAAAAATTGATGTGATTTTCTATATATATTATTTATATTATACTAACTTTCCTAATTCAAATAAAATTCCTAATTAATTCTAATACCAATCCACATATAATTAACTTATTCATCTTCGTCATTTACAACTACACCCCCGATTACGATAGGCGAGTGAAACGCCCCTCAACAAAACGTTAATCAAATATAGCACGTAATATGTGATGAAAAAATAAATTGTTCAAAATCACATATCGAGCAAAATAAATTCAAGTCAATGTAACAAGTAGTGAAAAAAATTAATGGTTTAGGTGATGTAATCCTTGGAATTAAAATAAATGGTTCAAAATCACATATCGAGCAAAATAAATTCAAGTCAATGTAACAAGTCGTGAAAAAATAAATGGTTCAAAATCACAACCCTCTCAATATGAGTTGTGACGAGACCTACTTTGCTAAACCCTAAACCCTAAAAAAGAAACACCCATTGTTTTGAAAAAAAAGATTAAACACATAATAAAATAAATGTTCGGGACACATAATAGATATTTTCCACGTGTAAATTTTTACACATGTGGGCTCCACTATTTTTGGGGGATTTCTTAGGATTTTGCACGTGCATGTAGTCTAAGTCTATATCACACAGATATTCAGTCTAATTTCTTGTTTTGTTATAACAATTTTGTAATTGTTTGGGTTGATTAGGGGTTGTTAGGGTTAATGAGATTTAGGGGTATGAAAGGGTTTTAGGGTACAATAGTGTTATTAGGTTTGTTAGGGTTAGTAGTGGTTGTTAGTGTTAATATTGTTTGTTAGGGTTTGTGTTTGTCCTTAGTATTTTCTCATGTGGTTCCCCTTAAAGGATATGATAAACATTTATATATCTTTCCTAAAGTCAATTTTTTGTATGTATTAGGAAAATACAAATTTAGGGGTATGGAAGGGTTTTAAGGTTATTAGGGTTTGTTAGTGTTAGTAGGGGTTGTTACTGTTATTAGGGTTTGTTAGGGTTATCAGGGTTAGAATTCGTACTCCTAAGTAGTTAATTTGGAGTCAATGAGAACATGTTTTAATGACAGTGTACTCTCTCTTGCAAGTTTGACATCAATACTAGTAGACACCTCCTGTAATTTCTCCACCCTATACTAAAAAAATAATAAAATAAATAAACAATTTGGAGAATGTTCCGTGACAAGCTAGACTTTGTGCCTCGAAAAAATCTGGGGTGGACAGATCCCAATGGGACTGTATAACCTGAATTGAGGGGGAGGGCTACCCTACAGGTGGGTCCTGCATCAAAATATGTGAGAGGAGGTGTGGGCCATTTCCCATGCACCAGGTGCACGCCAGACCTTCCCTTGTGCCTGTATGAAAAGCACTTGTGATACCCGTAAGTTTTCGCTTACGTGTTAATTATGTGTAATTAATTTTTTTCACGACTTGTTACATTGACTTGAATTTATTTTGCTCGATATGTGATTTTGAACAATTTATTTTTTCATCACATATTACGTGCTATATTTGATTAACGTTTTGTTGAGGGGCGTTTCACTCGCGTATCGTAATCGGAGGTGTAGTTGTAAATGACGTAGATGAATAAGTTAATTAGATGTGGGATTGGTATTAGAATTAATTAGGAATTTTATTTGAATTAGGAAAGTTAGTATAATATAAATAATATATATAGAAAATCACATCAATTTAATAATGAATTAAATAGGGGTTAGTTAATAAAATAATATAAGAAATAAAGTAAAAAATTAAAAAGGAAAAGAACCGTGGATACGACTCAATTTTTTATTTTTTTCTATAAAATGTCAATCTCATTTTAGTGTATATTAGTGTATACTAGAATACATTATCTAATATATTATTAAAATTATTGTATATGTAGTAGTGCTATTGGAGTAAAATCAATTAATGTGTTTAAAATAATCATATTACTACATTAAATAATATCTAAAGGATTCAAAGTTTTTTCAACTCGCAATTGTAGAAATATATATATATATTAAATTTAACATAAAAAAAAGAAACCAAAAGAAAAATAAAAAAGAAAAAAGAAAAAGAAAAGGTGTATCAACTATCAACACTTCCATTCCATGAGATTGCAAACGCAAAAAAAAAAAATATTTCGGTGACTTGTCCTTGCCCCAAAACGGAATTGGGACTTCCGTCCTGGACTGACGTGGCGAGGCGTGTCTGGGGAAGTGCCATGTCAGCCGAGGACGGAATTGAGACTTCCGTTCTCGCCAAAAATGTTGCTCCCACTTTTTTGCATGCAATGTCATGACCATTTGCGAAAAGTTGAGCCATACCATTGCAATTCCCAATAAAAAGTTACCAAATTATATATGTCTAGTAATATTGGTTTCCATAACCAATTAGGTAGAACTTTCAAGAACATGCAAAATCATCAACAATAACTAACTTAATTTACAAGTGTCTCTCCTGGATAAAACTATATTGTGAATGATAATTCCTAAGCAAAAGTTAGGAAATTAAAAGATAGGAAGGAATTAACCTAATTTTCTATTGTCACTTTTGCCACTTTTTGTTTCTTATATGCAGTGCAAGTTCCTTGATTTCTCCCTTCCCTTCCCTGCCCTTCCCATTCCTTTTCATTTCTTAAGTAGCTTGTTATTATTAACACTCAAGCTACTAGCCTAAAGTGAAGAGAAGCGAAAAGATCCGCAAGGGTAGCCCAGTTGGTTCAGGGGTGGCAGATTGTGTAGAAGGGCGCAGGTTCGAATCTTGACAGGCGCAGTGTGGAAGTTTCAACCCTCGGTGGCTTCGTCCGGTGGGCTAAGACAAGGCCTCCCACCAATCGAGCAGCTGGGTCACCTTGATTTATATCCTCCACAATTTCTGTCGTATCGGGAGATGGGGACCCTGTGACCGTAGGTATCGCCTTTTATTGTGTAGGAGAGAAGCGAAAAGAAAAGAGCAGGAGAAAAAGAAAAAAAGAAAAACCCAACGAGGCAAAAGTAAGGAAAATGTTAGAATGTTGAGGTTACAGGGTAGGAATCTATAAAGGGGTTTTCAGGAAAACATTAATGGGTGAATTTGAAAAACGAGTGATCCTAAAAACTTAAAAAATAAACTCCTCCAAAGAAATTTGAGAAATGTGACGGAAACCCCCTCCACTCTTCTTAAATTCGTCCCTTGACAAAACTAAGATGTAAAGAAAAGAAAATGAGAAAATTAAAAAAATGGAAAATGCTTTACTATTAGAATTTTGGAGATAGAAACCCTAAACTCCCCAAATTGAGGGTGTTAAATGACTATCTTACCCCCTGTTGGTATAAGGGATTCATCCAACTATAAGGGCAAAAAGGTCCGAAAAAATATTTTCAGTCAACATTTTAGCCAATAATTCTAGTAGCCTAGCAATGTCCAAAAAAAATATATTTAAAAAGTTAAAATACGTAATTTTATTTAAAATAGAAGATGTGACAAAAAGATATACTAACCAAGATGTGACCAAATTTTCGTTCCTTAATATACGTAGCTTGATACAAAAGGAATCATCATATATAAATTTGGAGAAAAATTCAAAAAGAAAGTCCGTCAATGATTTGAATGGCTTTCTTCCCCAATGAAAAGAAAGTGTAAAGAAAGACCTAAGTAAAAGTTGTTTGGCACCTACATCAAAGCAAATTATTTGAAAAGAAATAAAGCAGAGAACCCTCTAATTCTCTCTAATTTGGTTTGGTCAACTTAGAACCAATGGTGCACAATTTATATTCTTTTGCTCTATATTTACCAGCAGTATAATTTCCTTCATTTCATTTCCAAAAAAATCACCACAACCATCAAAATCAAGATCCAACCCCTCTAAAAGATTCTCCACCCTTGGATTACCCCACCCCTCCCGGTCTCTATTTGGTGTTCCATTCTCTGTGCTAATAAGAAATTGACATATGTTAATTTTTTAATTAAAAAAATTATAATCTAAAAGAAATAGTAGAACCCGTAGTAAGAACGTGAACTAGTGTCAATCATCTATTCGTGAGGATATGGAACGGGACACAAAATAAAGACGTAAGATTTTTTGCCACACCCCCTATAAATACCCCCTCTTACCCTTCACTCCTATTGACAACCAAACTAAAACTGCTACCTTTTTCTTGATCATTTGATCATAAAAAAAAAAAACCTTTTCAAAACCTTATTTAATTTCTTCATGGCTGGAAACAAGCAGAAGAAGTCTTCATCTTTTTCTCTCTTTGGAATGTTTAAATTGAACAATTCTTCGAGGAATCGAAGAGTTGAACAACAATATGAAGCGAAGGATGATTTCATGAAGGCTTATAAAGTATGGCCAAGTGATGAAGATAGAGGAAGATGGGTAGCTGAGCCTGGGATTGATAAGAAAGCTTCTGCTTATATAACCAGCATTACTGAGAAGTATTGGAAGAGTGTTGAAGTTTCCAACTAAAAAAATTATTCAATGTGATTACTAACATTCATCATGTGGTTCTTGATTCCACAAAGTTCATGTTGCTTTATTTATTTATTTATTTTCTCCTATTTAGTGTATTATTATAGCTATAGTTAATTATGCCTTTTCAAGATTGTAAAATTAGAAGATTGAATAATATGTGAAGATTTAATTTGTTTACATTCAGTCCAAGCATTTCAATATCTCTTCCCCTCTGCTTTACTCATTTCATCAGCATAAAGCACGATTTTGTGTTGAGGGGGCGTAATGAAATATATATCAAAGGATAATAATAAAAAAATAATAACTTTTAAAGGGTAAAAATTAATATTTTAAAGAATTTCTTTTGAAACCTTCGGTTTTTCTAATGGTTCGATGTGCAATTTTTCAAAATTTTGGATCCACCACCGATTAAATCGCGTCAAGTTTACTCATAAAACTTATATTATGAATGAGATCGGATAGAATTTCTATCTCTGGCCGTTTCACTAGAGAAGAAATGTAGAAACACTTCCAAATACACCTAATGCAACTCCAAGCTTGAACTGTCCCAAGAAAATTTAACTTTAAGGCTAAGTAAAGCTTGAGTAGAATTTCTTGAGTGTGCATGGGAAGGACTAATGATTAAGGTAAGTTGGGAAAAATTTAATCATTGGACCGTCTTTGCAGGACTAGGAGTTGCTTGTTCTGCAAGCTTTTCTTGGGGCATATGATCAAGAGATACTTTACAAGAATATTGGACTTGTCTTAATTTGATGTTTGAATCCTTACAATCCCAATAAGAATGGTAGCTATTGCTTTTGCAGGCACTGTCCTACCTATGGAAGTAGGTAAACAATTATTGTTCTCAAAATTCTACCTTAGCCTCCGTAGAATTGTCGTTTAGGAGATTTATAAGTATTCAAATTAATTGTCGTTTAAGGCTATTTTATTATTTGTCAACAATTTATTCCAATTATACCCTCGATATTTGTTTTATTTTCCGCCTCTGACATCCCTAATTTTTCCTTTCTTTTCTTATGCTATAGAAGTGAGAGGGGTAATATTGAAACTTTCAGTGAAAATGACAAATTCCTTAATTTTCTAAAATTGTCTAAAGAGTCTTATATTTAGGAATGGAGGGAGTATTGTTTTGTCTCAAATTCAATATTCACTTTTCCATATACAAAATGAACTGAAAATAGGCATTCAATTTTGGATGGAATGAGTAACAAAAATTCTTCCTTATTATAAGACTTGAACATTAATCTTCTCCTCTAAAAGTACTTTTTGTGTTGAATTAAATTAAACTTCAATTCTTTAACATGATATCCGAGCAAACTTCACACTCTAGATGTCTAATACTAAGCATGCGGAGGATTTGTCGAGATATCTTCTACTGACTAGCTTATAACAACAAAAAAGATTCCTTTATAAGACTTGAATATTAATCTTCTCCTCTTGAAATATTTTTTATGGTTGAGTTATGTCAAAGTCCAATTTTTTAACATGGTATCAAAGCAAGCTTCACTCTCCAGATGTCTTCTACTAGACCTGAGGAGGATTTATCACGATAGCTTCCAGTCAGTTTATAGCAAAAGAGAATGAAAGGATTTAGGGTTTGAGATCATTTATTGTCCCATCTTCTATCATATATTGTCACGTGTCCAACTTTCTTTTTAGCGTTTCATTTTTTGTTTTTTTGTTTTTTGTAGATTGTTTCAAAATTTTAAAGATATTATATTTACTTAACAGTTTGATAAAAGTGTGACAGAGAAGGAACAGTTAATGTGATAGAAGATTCAAACTCATCGACAAAAAAAAATGGAAAAATTGGAATTTCTTTCATTCAATTACTAAAATAATCTCCATCGACAGAATGAAAAAGAAATCCCACAATAATGGTCAATTATTTTACTGAAAATGGTACTTATTTCTGAGGAAACAAAGTAACAAGCAGTATCGAACACTTTAAAGAACTTCTTGAAATGGATGGAGGGAAATCAATGTCTTGAATAGTTGCATCAAATAGGAATTTCATTTTTCATGCAATAGAACATGCAATTGCCTTATACTGTTTTTAGGAAAGTAACTTTGTCTTAAGATACTTTAATGGAATCTTTGGTAGTAAATATCTTTGTCCTTTTAATATTTTTTTACTAAGATTATGATTTAATGTTCTTCCCCTTCTATTGGATGAACCCCAAGACAATGGTTTTGGTAAAAGATGCTCTCATGTGTAAGTTGTTGCATCTTTGGCTAAATGGGGTCACATGTCCTCCTTTTTTGCTCAAAGGTAATAATAACTAATACTCCCTCCATTCCTAAATATAAGACTCTTTAGACAATTTGAGAAAATTAAGGAAGTTGTCATTTTTACCTAAACTTCCAATATTACCCAACCCTCCCTCTCTTTCACTTATATGTCATAAAGAAAAGAAAGGAATATGTAGAGGGTTTAATTGGAATAAATTGTTGACAACTAATGAAAAGAACCTTAAACGACAATTAATTTGGATACCTAGATATCTCCTAAACGACAATTAATAGGGAATGGAGGGAGTATTCTTGTACACAAAAGACGATATCCACGCTCCCAGGACCCAATCCGACAAACATTGTGGAGGATGTAAATCAAGATGACCCAGCGGTTCGATACTAACTAATATTCTATTTAATCTATTATCCAGTTAAAATCTCTTCACTAGTACTAGTAGTAAGTGAAGTAAATATGATTTGACGGGAGATAAAATCTTAATAACTTAAAGAAAGAAAAAGAAAGCGAAGTGAACATGTTAGTCTTGGATACAATTTCTACTAACTCTATGTAGTAATATGTGCTAAGGTGTTACACACAAGATATTCTATTCAACCCGTGATATGTGTAAAAAAGATAAGGACACGTATTATTATTAATTTGAAATATTTTTTCGATATACACAGTAAATATATACAAACTAATTAGTCATGGATATTGCAGACTCATGAAAAGTTAGGGAGCAGATTGGACCCAGTGTGGTCCCCATGTAGTACTGTCAAATGGATTTGAAATCCGGGGGTTAGTTCGGGTCCGTTTTGTATGGACTGAACTTGCAGTTTAAATTTTAAATCAGTTTAAAAGCGGATATTTTGGGCCCGGGTCCGTTTGGAACCGGTCCCCAAAAAATAACGGACCGATCCACAAAAAATAATATCTATATTTTAGAAAACATATCTCGAATTCTATTTTAAACTAATGAGTCTCATAATTTTGATTGTTTTTTTTAAATGTTATAGGTTATATAAATGTATATATAATTATAATATATATGTAGTATTTTCTTGAATTGTTTGTATTGCAATAACAAGCCGGCCCGTGACCTAGAGGTCCCGGGTTCGATAACCTCCACCTGCGTGCGGTAAGCTTTTTTCTCCCTTATTTGGGGTGTTCTTTCTCCCAAATGTGGGGCTGTTCTCTCTCCCCTATGTAGGGCAATTGCCCATCGTGACGTAAAAAAAAAAAATAAAGAAATTTATATCTATTTCACTATGTGTTTTAAAAATTATGGTATTACTTGAATATAAATTTTATATATTTAGTTTTGACGAATGGGATAGTTTTTTTTTAAAAAAAACAAAAAAAAATTCAAGAACTCGCAAATCGGTCCATAATTCACGAACTTTAAGTGGATTGAATATGGACTTAGCTTTTGTCAGTCCGCAAAAAAATAGATTAAGTCCAGTCCGATCCGATCCGTTTAAAGTATGTTCACGCAGATTTGGACCCGGACTGGACTGGACCAGTCCGTTTAACATTGCTATCCCCATGCATGCTCCACTCACAACTGCGCTGAAAAAAATACTCACCAACTTTAAATAAAGAAATTGTGAGGAGATGGTAAGAGTTGTGAGTGATACTGTGTGTAATGGTACTGTGTGATACTGTGTGTAATGGTATTCCAGAAGAGTGAATGATAATACAACTAGAATACATGTATGAAACCATATGCTCATTTTAGTAATTTATTAATTTCTTTATGATTCCCTCTTTCTTTTCCACTGCTTTTTATCTCAGTGTACTAATAGCAAAGGTATATAGACATAGTGGAGGAAAGAGGAAGTTCCCTAAGCTAAAGAAGGCCAGGCTGAAAGATACTTCTGTATTGCCTTTGGTTTCGGATAATTCTGATATGGAGTAGATTTATAGGACCCTGCGGTTCAGAATTGGCCACATCATCACAAAGTTACATTTCTCTTCATTATACGGTGATATGGTCAGTTCTTAACCACAAAATCCACATATACCTGGTCCATATCAGAATTTTACTTTAGTTTCTTTCTTTCTTTCCCCTTTTCTTGTAGTACGGTTGTAAACCTGCATTATACAACCCTGCATTGAAGGATTACCATCTAAAACTATTTCCATGGTTTTGTTCTTTTTCCCCCTTTCTGCAGATGCCTTCTCTGAGTACTTTCTTTTATAGTACTGTTTATTTCGTTTAATGTATGCTGTCTTAAATCAGTTATTTTTCTTATTTCAGTTCTAATGCAAAATAGTTGTTTGTTTTCATCGTGCAAAATAACACATATTCTGTATTGGAGCTGAAAGTTCTCTTTCTATATTCCTTCCCATTTTTAATTTCATCCCTAATTACACTCGTAATAAATTATCACGTGTCTTACTTTTCTATTAGGATTTTCTTTTTCTCTAGAAGTTATAATTTTTTAAAATAAAAGATAAATTTTTAACGCGTATCAAATTAACATATTTAATATAAATTAGTTACTATATAGTAATTTAATTTTCCAATTCCCATAGGTTCTTCATTTTATTTTTCCTTTTCTTTTTTCCAAAATAAAATCTTCATTCAATCAGCTAATTGATGAATAATTTTTTTTTAAAAAGCCAATAAAGTGTTTCACCACTCGCCTTGTATATGATTCACAATTACTCTCGTCCCTATAACATTGGGTGTTGGTCCAGCCCAATATCAACTTCCTATTATTTCTCTTCGGCTTTCTTGACACAAGTTTAGGTAAAAAAAAATCTTATATCCCTATTATGTGTCCCGTTTTATATTCGTGTGTTTCACTATTTTTTTTAAATTACAAATTAATTTTTTATTAGTAAAAAAGGGAATGTGACACCAAACGGGAAGAGAAGATTCATACCGTTAAATTTATGATGATTTTTTTTATCACACTAAAAAGTCTAGGATTTCATAATCACAAATTTATATCCTTCTCCTTTTTAGCATCCCGATTCTCTAGAATACCTCTTGTAATGTTCTTGATTATAGTAGTCTTTAGTATTTTATATATTTTTAGGATATATAAACGAAACTTATATTTTTAGGATATATAAACGAAACTTCTTATCTGTCATATAAAATTCGGATAGCTTATTAGTTACGATGCTTATTGAAGGCCTGTCTATCTCTTTTCTCTCTTTTTGAGATGGTACATTTTTTTTTGATGAATACTTTTTTAGGGGTGAAAATCCTATGTCCCCATTTCTATCCCTAATCATGTCCCCAACCAATCAAAATTTAATATATAAATATTTTTTTCAATTATATATACGCATGCTAAATTGTGATTAGTTAGGGACACATATGGGGGAAACACACGGGGACTGAGGATTTTTTGCCCTTTTTGAGATAGTACATGGATCACGTGCAATAACATAAAAGGTTCCTTTTTATAGTTAAAGAGAAAGAAAAATTATATATTTAAGATAAAAGTATGCTGGAGTATATTTAATATTCAAGTAAATACATAATAACAGATAAAAATAAAATAAAAGTTATACAATGGTGTTCTAAAACACCATGATAACAGATAAAAGTCCACACCCTGGACCGGGTACACACTATAAACAGTAGAAACAAAATAAATACATAATAAAAAATTTCGCAGCATCGTCTCCAAAATCCTTGAACAGCAGTAGCAAGCTCAGTTCCAACACCTTTCTTAGAAATCAACATAAAATTTGAATAATTCTAATATGGACTAAGGAAATTGAACCTTATAGTCCATAATTGGTCACATCACCACAGAATAAGGAGAGACAACTTTGTGATGATGTGGTCAGATCTTGATCATGAGATCCACATGGACCTGATCCATATCAAAATTTTCCATAAAATTTTAGTCTAAGAAATAGAAAACTGTTTATGTGCAATTTTTTTTTCTCTTTTCTGAGGAAATCGTGTAATAGACTTACAAAACAAAATTTCAAGATTCTTCGAAAAAATCCCACATAGAATCTTGCACATTTATATGCTTGATCCTCTAATTAACTACATAACATACCTCAACTTCTATTGGCAGAAATTCTAGAGCTGAAAATATTTGTTTTCCATACATTTCCTGGTCTGCTGCTTTCTTTTTTAGTTCCTAATATTCATGTTTATCAAATACCTTCTTAATCATAAATATTTTTAGAAACTTATTCATGAGTTTAACCTGAAAAGTTTCCGATGGTTGCGGTCGTCCGCAAAATTTTTAAATTTGTAATTTTTACCATTATAAAATTTTAAGATTTTAATAAATTTTACAAACAAAAATATCTTTTGCCCCTTAAAAAATCAGAATGTTGAGTAAAGACATTAAACTTGATCAACTAGCTAGGGCTAAGAATCTTAATCCCTAATGAATCCAGTCAATATTGGACTTCCATTAACCTATCTGACTATATATTCTCCCCCATTCAGCTCCTTCCTTAACTCAATTAAAAAGGCCCAATTGCTTCTAAGTTGCAACCAATGGATTAATTAAATACTTAGGTAAATAAAACAGTTCTTAATTATGAACATATAATATTCTTCTCTTTTACTAACATTTCAATTGTCTAATGTGTCAAACAAAAAGATAAAGTACTATATGCGATGTTTCTGTCGGTGTATACATGTTTAACTAAAATGGCATTGACATGTGACGCTTTAATAATAACAGTTAAAAGAGCGTCAAAACAGGTTTTGCTTAGGAAAACATTTGAAGCAGCATTTATGCATGCATATGTATTTTTTATATTTTTTCCCAAAATAAAATTTACAGGTACCGAGAAAGAAACATGAAAAACTTGATTAATTAAATAGAGATGAATTCAAACTTTAGGTGTTCAAAATACTGAAAAAAATCTAATATAGATTTGTCCGATTTAACTTGTGACTGTTAGCTTAATGTCTCTATGGATTAGTGCATGGGAAGTCAGTTCCCAAAAATTATACAAAGTGACTAATTTTATGTCTTTGCCGATGTTTCAATTATCTTTCGTATTTGTCTTATGTAATCTCACATTTACTAATTTGTAAACACTTTTATTCCTTATAAGATTTGGAATTCTCCCCATATAAGTTATCTTTGTCAGAGTTTTAGTCTAAGTTCATATTTTGACATCTTATTGACTGTTTTTATTTACTCTTTCTGAATCATGTAATTTTGCATGAATCTTATAAATTTTAGTATTCAAGAAACTTAATAAGTACGCCATTACAAAACAGAAAAGAGATATCGAAATTACTAATTATAAATAGAACAAACATTACATTACATGACATTAAAAGTTCAAATAAATGTAGTGCAACTTACATATATGATGCAAATATTACCTATAAAAGAAAACAACAAAAGGTAGTTCTTAAGGGATCAAATATGTGTAAATTAATAAACTAAAGGATGCCACTCCGAATTTTTCTTCTGCCTTTCCATTCAGGGTTGTTGTCTATTATCCATGATTCCCAAAGCCTCCATCTTTTTATTGATCTCTTTCAATTGTTGCTCAGCTTTGCGCTCAACTTCACTAAGGTGTCCCAACGACAATCTCTCTAGCTCGGATTTGCCTTGTGACATGACATAAAATAGTAACTCGGTCATCTCATTTTCATGATTTTCCGTTATCTGCTTGTCCCGCTTCTTTTTAACTTTTGCGATTCTGTCCCTTAAGAATGTTTCCTGGTTAAACATTCTTGCGGTTTGCTCCTGCCTTGGCTTGTTATGGAATTGCATGATCATACGTTGTACTCCAAGAGAATTCGGCCACACCGTGGGTTCAGCTGGTTCATCTAAGCTAAAAATAATAGCACAAGCGTCAGTTCCACACAAAGTTTTAAGTTCACGCACCTTAGCAAGGAGCCCCTTTCTTCTCTTCCGGAAGGTAGCTTTCCTTTTTGCAGCCTCCATTATAAAAGCAAGTCTGACTCTTCCCCTAGCCATAGCTTAAAGCAATATTTCTATAGATAATTCAGCCGTAAGGGATGAAATTTGAAGAAAATTTTTGTGATTGTAAGTCTCAAATGTTGGTTGTATATATACAAGTTTTTGAAGACTCAAAATTTAATAGCAAATTTGTCATATATGTTAAGTGTATCTTGGTGGTGGACACAATCTTATTTTTATGGAAAAAAAATTAATTGGAGTTAATCTCTAACTTTTTATCATTCGTTGGAATAATGGTCTTATACAAACTTATAAAAAATAGATGAAATAAAGAACTCATCGGTAAATGACTTTCTAGATGGTAGCTAGAAATTCCGTAGGCATATTATTGCTAAGCTGTAAAATTGAAATATAAATGATTTTTGTTCTAGAAGAATTTGAAAATGGACGTGAAAAATGCTATACATTTGAGCTTAATAAGAATTTCTTTAGTAGCAGTAATATGTTATTAACCATGGACCATGAATATTTTGGTAAGTATTTAGGGATGGATACACATGGAGTTACTAATTACAAAAAAAATAAAGATTTTTTTCTTATCAAATATTAATATATGAAAAGATAAGCATTAAGTATGACCCAAGGCTTATGTAAGCCATGATGTAATTGCATGAGAAGATATAAGTATGATAAACCCTATTACACAGGATAGAAATGAAATCTTACAGTATCGTAGTTTCCAACTTCATACAAGTACTCTAAAATCTAAGGCTAATTGGAAAAAAATTGTTCCGTCTTGAGACCATTACTACCCTTGGAAAAAAAAGAAAAGGAAAAAATACGAAATCATATCTTGTAAAATTACTACTCACTCCTTCTAAATTGAATGTGCATATTTAACTCGGTTCAAATCCACTATAACACTTCCTATAACACTTCTTGTTACAATCTAGTTACAAAAAAATCATTTCATATATTCTAAATTAAACATGTCAAGCTCTATGTATGAACACGACTATGGTTAGCAAAATGTTATAGAAAGTGTTAGAGAAAATATCAAAGTGGTACCGATATGCATTTAAGTTATATAAGAATTATTAAGAGTGGCTTAACTATGAGTAAATCAGTATAATACTTTTAAATATATGATAACTCATATGTTATTGGAGATTGCATTTCTTTAACGTAGGATGTTTAGTTATAAGAGTTTAGATAGGAAATATATCTATTCTAATAATATGTACATTCAATTTCGGTCGAAGGTCGTATTTTGTTCCACGCTAAATTCTTCTTCTTTTTATTCTACGTAAACTTCTAATCATTAACCATGCACGAAACTACACCAAAATTACAAGAAGTGTCTACGCTGTAAAAAATTACAGTAGAAGGATATCAAGGGATCAATGTAACGAGAAATGAAATTTGACTTAACCCATACAACTAGATTATGGAAATGCCAAATTCACATATATGTACTCCCTCTGTTTTATATTACTCCCTCTATCCTATAATATAAGTATTTTTAGTCAAAATATTAATATTAATGTTTTAAATAGAATTAGTATACCACTAATTTTATTTAAAAGAATAATATTGGTATTTTGACTAAAACAATAACTTATTTTTTGTTTCTTTATCCTTTATATCCTAAATAACTTATATCATGAAATAGAGAAAGTAACTTTTTAGTCATTTGATCTCTTTCTAAAATGTTTAATCTTTTACAAATTTTAAGAATTATTTTTCTAAATTTATCTTCACTTATAGATACAATTTTCATATTCTCTATATATGTTAGTTGAATTAGTAAAACGTATATAAAAAAACACTTATTTTTATCCTATTTTTTTTTATAAAAATTGTTAAAATGGCTAGGAATTGAGGAGTGAGTCACTAATCAAAGATCTATGAGAAATCCACCCTAACTCTCACGGGCTTTCTGGGCCTAATCCAAGCCATATACAGTAAAACCTCTATACAGTAATACTTTTGGGACTGGACAAAAATATATTACTATTGAGAGGTTATTCTTAAATAGAGGCTTACATATAAAAATTATATTTTTTTTGAAGTAACTAATATAAATTATTCGACACTTAGAAATGTGTTCCTTATATTTTAAAAACATGTGTTCCTACACTATATTAGTTAAATACCAATTACACGATACTACACAATATTTAGGCAACTACTATACATGGTTTATAGATGTGAAGCCACATACAATTGAAAAAAGCTGTCAAGCATCTGCAAAATTCGAACAGATAGTGCCGTAGTGACGAGTTACTACGAACGCGCAAAGTTTTAAGGATGCGATATTAATCCAAAAAATTAAGTCATTGTCACAAACAATTTTAGACAAATATTTCATATCATCTTAAGTTTAATGTAAAATTGTTAAATAATTATGGATGTTTTATATAGATATATAAATATATTTAAAATTTAATGTTATTTTATTACTATATGGAGGTAAATTTCTTAAGGAGGGTCCTAAAAAAAATATGGAATATTACAATATAGAGTTTATTCTTATTTATAACTGGTCTCGAGTTGGGACCATCATTTTTTATTATTATAAAGAGTTTATTCTTATATAGAGTATTGTTATATAGAGTGTTTGACTGTAATCTGTATTATGATACCCAAAGTTCCATCCGCCAAATTCACTCATCTGTACGTTTCTCCTCCGTTCATTAATTAAACTGAATATGCGAGATTTTATTCAAAAAGGCCTGAAGCCTCCTCCGTTTACTTACAGCAGATTAGCACGGAAAAAAATCATCTCTCCTCATCTTGTGTCTTCTGCGAGTTTTACTATTTTTATTAGGTTATAATTTTTTAATTAAAAAATTAACAAATATCAATTTTTTATTAGTGAAATAGAAAAATGTACACCGAACAAGGGTAGAAAATTCCTAACCGATTAGTAGGCTTGCAAACGGGTCGGGTTTAGACCTATATCCGACTCGAATTCAATTTTTTTTTAAGATTTGGTAAGAACTTCAAACCCATATACCCGCATCCGAATCTGAATCGGTATAAGAGAAATAAAATGGTTACGGATCTGAAATATAAAAAAATCAGATCCGCTACACCCGAATCCGTTTATGCATATATACACACACACACACACACACACATATATATATGGTAAATAAATAAATATTATTATATATAAATGATTTTTTTAAACCTTTGGATCAATTCACATCTAATGCTAGATTTTTATCTTGATTTTATCCTCACATATAAAAGTATATGAATAAAAGTTATAAACATTCCGTTGTTTTATTATCTTTTCATCATAGTGGTGAGTCTTAGATAGAGAAGTAAAAAATATGAGGTTTGGACTCTTTAATCATCCAAAATAGAAAAGAAAAAAAATAGAAGGATTGTACTATTTTAAACGGTTTTACCATATCCGAATCCAAATCGGTGGATCTGGTAATACATATTATGGATCCGTATTCAGATTCGGTAGAAAAAGTTAAAAACGGATATGGATCCGAAATAGAAAATTTCGTATCCGTTTGCAGGTCTACCGATTAACACCCTCCATTCATACGGCAAAAAATCGTTTGTCTTTATTATGTATCTCGTTCCACATTCCATCAATAAAAAATTGTTATGATT
Organism: Vinca minor; assembly: GCA_026122235.1. Lineage (NCBI taxonomy): Eukaryota > Viridiplantae > Streptophyta > Magnoliopsida > Gentianales > Apocynaceae > Vinca > Vinca minor. The sequence continues at coordinate 784,924 of JAOCZM010000100.1, read as the reverse complement.
TAATTTTTGTTCAGAAGGTACTACTATTTATTTTAAATTATATATTTTTAATTAAAAATTTAACATTTAACAATTTTTATTGATAAAATAAAGAATATGATACAAAATAGGGATAAACATTCTTAACGTATTTTGAGACTAATGCGAATTCGATTTGAGATCACAAAGTTCGACTATTCGAACCAGTGGCGGAGCCACAGTGGGGCAAGTGCCCCACCAGTTTTTTCCAAAAAAAAAAAAAAAATTAATTAATTTTAGTTTTATTTTTGTAACACCTCGTCTCGTGAACATTGTTTATTGTACCCATTTTGAATCACTTTACGATTTAAAATTAAATTATTTTTTTAGTTTTAGTTTTATTTTTGTAACACCTCGTCTCGTGAACATTGTTTATTGTACCCATTTTGAATCACTTTACGATTTAAAATTAAATTATTTTTTTTAGTTTTAGTTTTATTTTTGTAACACCTCGTCTCGTGAACATTGTTTATTGTACCCATTTTGAATCACTTTACGATTTAGAATTAAATTATATAGTTTGTGAATTATAGGAATGACATCACTTATATTTTAACAATTTTGGTTAAAATGATAACAAACTTAAGTGTGTAAGAGATTAAAAAATAAAATTACTAATAAAAAATTTACAATGGGCTCTCCTGTAAACTATAAAAAGTCCAGAATATGAAGCCAGAGGACTTGGAGGTTTATGAAGCACTGATCAGTAGAGTGAAAAGGGTGAACAAAATGTGAATAACTCTAATCTATAAGATTTCATCCAAAAAATTTTTTTTTAACATTTATATGCTTTTATTAATTTATTTTGTCAATGTTAATTGTGTCCCCAAAGAAAAATTCCTACCTCCGCCACTAATTCGAACACTCGTGAATAGCTTGCTATTCGGAGTTGCTGGTCACAAAATCATTGGAAGCTATGATATCTGCCCACCCAACACAGATACATCTTTGGTTTCAGCTTGTGTTGTCAGTTCCCGCAGAATGGAATTGCATTAACGATACCCCTCCAGATATCAGAAACTCTTTACTTTAATAGATGTTTGTCATGTATTTTTTTTAAAAATATATCAAAGTCATGAGTCGTGAGAAACGAGTTTGGATAAGCATAATGGGAAAAATTCAATCATTGTGCAATCTCTCACAGTCCCTTCATATGAATTAGGTAGACCTAATTACAGATGTAGGCTCCGCTCAATTCAGAAGAGGGAACTGTGAAGCCAATCTCACAAGTACAGCTCTTAAAATTAGGTGACTCGTATAATGGGGAAGAAAACATCTGTTTTTTTAGAATTGAGCTCACAATTCTCTCATATGAATTGGCGAGGCCTATGAGCAAATGTAAAATTCGCTCAATTCAGGTGAGGAAGCTGTGGAGTCAGTCTCATAGGACGGTCTGAATGACTTGCGTAAAAGAGGAAGGAAACATATGTTTGATGTCAAAGTCGTGAGTCACATTCTTCTTCTAATTAATCTGCTTGAGACAAACTTGGTGATTCATGTAAAAATACAAACGTCACTATTGTCCAATCTTTGACAAATGTTGTTGCGTTTATAAAACAATCTTTTTTTCTTTAGTTAAATATGACCATACACCAACTTAGATTGGACCAGGGTGAGAGCTGTAGGATTCGACCAGATTTTGTTAATCTAACATCATAGAATAGAAAGTGAAAGCCTCTCTCCCTTTTAAGTAAGAGTCAAGTTAGGTTCGAATCATAACTATTATTAATAAAGTAGATCGATATAATTTTATCTTTACTTTTCGTAATATTAATCTCTCCTGTAAACTTAGACACTCCCTTAACCAAGAAAAAATTAATAATCTTACATTATCTTTTACTTGTATGAGAATAAATGTCGGAGAAAAAATTTATTTTGTACATACATAATCGACTAGCTTCTTTCCGGTAAAACTTACCAATCCTACACTCCTTTCACCTAATTTCTCTTCTTTCTTTTTTATTTCAGCTTTCTTTATTTTATTCGGGCCCAAAAAGGAAAAAAAAATTTACTAGCATGCCGAGCAATTTGAACTAATTGGTAGTATGATATAGGATCTATGTTAATTGTATAATTACTTTTAATGTTTTAATATTTACACGAGAAAGATTAAAGTAAATAGAACTTTATCATTTATTATCTATAATGCTCAATAAAATTCATCAATTTACATTTTTAAAAAAATGATCAAGGATCATCTAAAAGTTCAAAAGTTTTCGACCATGAAAAAACAAAGAAATTAAAAGAAGTTTGGGATATTTGTAAAGAAACAAAGATATCAAATCAATTATAAAGTCATGACATAACACATATTATAGTGACAAATTCAGACTCATCCAACTTAAAATCTTCCTACATCATCAACAAATCAAAAGGAGAAAAGAAAACAGACACTAGAAATTAAATACTGATTACAACAAATATTTATCAAATAATAGAGAATGCTCCAATCTAATACATATTCTTCAACATCACAATATGTTTACAAAATCATATATAAAAATAGAGGTAACTATTAAAGTGGATAAATGAGTCACTAATTGCTTTTGTTTTCAAAGTGGGACTTACATACTAACCGTTACCACTAGTAAGAAAGGGTTAGGAATCCTCTATCTCCATTCGATATTTCATTTTCTGTTTCACCAATAAAAAAAATAACATGTATTAAATTTTTAATTGAAAAATTATAACCTAAAAGAAATAGTGGAATCCACAGGGGAAAAAAATACACGTGAAAAATATCTATTCGTGGGAATAGAGAACGGGAACAGATGATGCGTCGTAATAAAATGTTTCGTACTCATGTCTACACTCAGCGGTATGGTGCGGAACATTTTTTGTCGGTAGGAAAATATTTCAATCGTCCGATATTATTCGAGATTGAAATTTTCATGCTTTTAACAATTGTCTCAAAGAAAGTGGGCATGTGAAAAAAATTAATAGTGACGGAGTTAAAAAATAATAGTTACAAAATCGGACAAAATTTAACCTAATATTATAAGTACCTATACAAAACATAACATAATATTATAAGCACCCACGTAACCTAATACTAGAAATAACAATGCATTTACTGTTGGAATCAATGGTTCAATGCAAGGACGAAGACAGTGGGGGCGGAGGGTTGCGATCGTCCCCAAAATTTTTAAATTTGTACATTTTACCATTATAAAATTTTAATAATTTTTTCTAACAAAATTACTTTTCACCCCTTAAAAAACCAGAATAGTTGAGTAAACACATTAAACTTGATCAACTAGCTAGGACTAAAGAATCTTAGTCCCTATTGAATCCAATCAATATTGGACTTCCATCAACCTATCAGACTATGTATTCTCCCCTATTCAGCTCCTTCCTTAACCCAATTAAAAAGACCAATCACTTCTAGGTTGCAACCAATGAATTAATTTATTTCTTAGGTAAATAAAACAGTTCTTAATTATGAACAGATAATATTCTTCTCTTTTACTAACATTTAAATTATCAATGTGACAAACAAAAATATAAAGTACTATATGCGATGTTTCTGTCGGAATATACATGTTTAACTAAAATGGCATTGACATGTGAAGCTTTAATAATAACAGTTAAAAGAGCGTCAAAACGGTTTTGCTTTGGAAAATATTTGAAGCAGCATTTATGCATTCATATATATTTTTTATTTTTTTCCCAAAATAAAATTTACATACAGGTACCTAGAAAGAAACATGAACAACTTGATTATATAAATAGAGATGAATTTAAACTTTAGGTGTTCAAAATACCGAAAAATCGAATATAGTTTTGTCCAACTTAACTTGTGACAATTAGCTTAATGTCGGCATGGATTAATACATGGGAAGACAGTTCCTAAAAATTATACAAAGTGACTAATTTTATGTCTTTGCCGATGTTTCAATTATCTTTCGTATTTGTCTTATGCAATCTCACATTTACTAATTTGTAAACACTTTTATTCCTTATAAGATTTGAAATTCTCCCCTTATAAGTTACCTTTGTCAGCGTTTTAGTCTAAGTTCCTTTTTTGACATCTTATTGACTGTTTTTATATACTCTTTCTGAATCATGTAATTTTGCATGAATCTTATAAATTTTAGTATTCGAGAAACTTCAAAAGTACGCCATTACAAAACAGAAAAGAGATATCGAAATTACTAATTATAAATAAAACAAACATTACATTACAATACATTAAAAGTTCAAATAAATGTAGTGCAGCTTACATATATAATGTAGATATTACCTATAAAAGAAAATGACAAAAAGTAGTTCTTAAGGAATCAAAGATGTGTAAATTAATAAACTAAAAGATGCCACTAAGGTTTTTGCTTTTGCCTTTCCATTCAGAGTTGTTGCCTATTATCCACGATTCCCAAAGCCTCCATCCTTCTATTGATGTCTTTCAATTGTTGCTCAGCTTTGCGCTCAATTTCATAAAGGTGTTCCAACGACAAGTTCTCTAGCCCGGATTTGCCTTGTGACATGACACGAAACAGTAACTCGGTCATCTCCTTTTCATGATTTTCCGTTGCCTGCCTTTCCCACTTCTTTTTAACTTTTGTGATCCTGTCGCTTAAGAATGTTTCCTGATTAAACATTCTTGCTGTTTGCTCCTGCCTTGGCTTGTTATGGAAATGCATGATCATACGTTGTACTCCAAGAGAACTCGGCCACACCATGGGTTCAACTGGTTCATCTAAGCTAAAAATAATAATACATGCGTCAGTTCCACACAAAGTTTTAAGTTCACTTACCTTAGCAATGAGCCCCTTTCTTCTCTTCCGGAAGGTAGATTTCCTTTTTGCAGCCTCCATGATAAAAGCAAGTCTGACTTTTCCCCTAGCCATAGCTTAAACCAATATTTCTATAGATAATTCAACCGTAAGGAATGGAATTTGAAGAAGAAATTTAGTGATTGTAAGTCACATATGTTGGTTGTATATATATACAAGTTTTTGAAGACTCAAAATTTAATAGCAAATTTTCCATATATGTTAGTGTATTTTTGGTGTTGGACACCATCTTATTTTTATGGAAAAAATTTAATTGGAGTTAATCTCTAACTTTTTATCATTCGTTGGAATAATGGTCTTTTACAAACTTATGAAAAATAGATGAAATAAAGAACTCATCGGTAAATGACTTTCTTGATGGTAGCTAGAAATTCTTTTGGCATATTATTGCTATGCTGTAAAATTGAAACATAATTTTTTTTTGTTCTAGAAGAATTTTAAAATGGACGTGAAAAATGCTATACATTTGAGCTTAATAAGAATTTCTTTAGTAGCAGTAATGTGTCTTAACCATGGACCATAAATATTTTGGTAAGTATCTAGGGATGGATACACATGGAGTTACTAATTACCAAAAAATAAAGATTTTTTTCTTATCAAATATTAGTATATGAAAAGATAAGCCCTAAGTATGACCCAAGGCTTATGTAAGCCATGATGTAATTGCATGAGTATATATATATAGGTATGATAAACCCTATTAAAAAAGATAGAAATGAAATCTTACAGTGTCGTAGTTTCCAACTTCATACAAGTACTCCAAAGCCTAAGGCTAATTGGAAAAATTTGTTCCGTCTTGAGACCATTACTACCCTTGGGAAAAAGAAAAGGAAAAATCATGAAATCATATCTTGTAAAATATACTATTCGCACTTTCTAAATTGAATGTACATATTTATCTCGGTTTAAATCCTCTATAACACTTCCTATAGCACTTCATGTTACAATTTAATTACAAAAATTTTAGTTCATATATTCTAAATTAAACTGTTCAAGCTTCATGTTTGAACACGACTATGATTAAGAAAATGCTACAGAAAGAGTTAGAGAAAAGATCACAGTGGTACCGGTGTGCATTTAAGTTATACAAGAATTATTAAGAGTGGCTCAACCACGAGTAAATCAACATAATACTTTTGAATATATGATAACTCATATGTTATTGGAGATTGTGTTTCTTAAATGTAAGACGTTTAGTTATAAAAGTTTGGACATAAAACATATCTATTTTAATAATATGTACATTCAATTTAGGTCGAAGGTCGTATTTTGTTCTCCGCTAGATTCTTCTTCTTTTTTTTCTACGTAAAAACTTCTAATCATTAACCATGTACGAAACTGGACCAGAATTACAAGAAATATCTACGCTATCAAAAATTATAGCAGGAGTATATTAGGGTATCAATGTAACGAGAAACAGAATTTGACTTAGCTCATACAGTTAGATTATGGGCATGCCAAATTCACATATATGATATATGTACTCCCTCTGTTTTATATTGCTCCATCCATTCTATAATATAAGTATTTTTAGTCAAAATATTAATATTAATCTCTTAAATAGAACTAGTATACCACTAATTCTATTTAAAAGGAATAATATTCATATTTCGACTAAAACAATAACTTATTTTTTGTTTCTTTATCCTTTATATAATAAATAACTTATATTATGAAATGGGGAAAGTAACTTTTTAGTCATTTATCGTAAGTGTCATAGCGCAGTGACGCTTGGCATTGCCCCGACCGTGAGGTCGCGGGTTCGATACCCGCCCCCTACGTGGAGTTTAATAAATTTTGTCCTTCTTGGGCTCCTCCTCCTGTGAGGCCGCCTCCCTCTGTGAGGTAAAAAAAAAAAAAAAAGTTAGTCATTTGATCTCTTTCTAAAATGTTTAATCTTTTACAAATTTTAAGAATTGTTTTTCTAAATTTATCTTCACTTATAAATACAATTTTCTTAGTAAAACGTATATAAAAAAACACTTATTTTTATCTTATTTTTTTTTATAAAAATTGTTAAAATGGCTCGTATTATGAAATTGAGGAGTGAGTCACTAATCAAAGATTAGGGGTGTTCATGAAAAACCGAAACCGACCAAATCAAACCAATCCAAACCGATTTTTCGGTTTGAGCGGTGAATTGGACTGGTTTCGGTTTGGACTAAATTAAAACCGAACTTTCGTTTTGGTTTAAATTTTTTTATAATCCAAACCGAACCAAACCGAATACACACACACACACACACAGATATATATATATATATATTAAAGAACTCTTTTGTAATTAAACATATTGAACTTTTTATTTATACCATGATAAACAAGTTATTCAAGTGCTAAAGTAAGAGATTGAAGAGCCTTATGTTGTATGTGATTTATATTCATCTGAAGTTTTTGTTTTACTTTGAAACTAATAATGGTGTAATTTTTGTATTTTTTGCATTTTTTCTCGTAGTATAATTTTTCTGTAATTTGTTTGAATTTCAAGAATCAAGAATTTGTGTTTCATTAATTTGTTTTTTGTTGTGTTTAATTGGTGAAAAATAATAGACATATTTCTTTATATTTTTAGTAGTTAGGTAATTATATAAAATAATTGTTTTATATTTACTTTATATTGAAGTTCAATAATCTAGAATTTATGTTTCATTATATTGTTCTTTATTGTGTTTAACTTGTGAAAACAATTGTCTTATTTCTTTTATATATTTAGCAGTTAAGTAATTATATAAAAAATATTGTTTTATTTTTACTTTATAATCAATATATTTTGTATCTCTCGAAAACCGAAAAACCAAACCAAACCAACCCAAACCAATACAAACTGAATGCATCGGTTTGAAATTTTGAATGGTTTGGATTGGTTTCAAATTTTTCGATTTGGTTTCGAAATCGTGTAAAACCGAACCAACCCGAACCATGAACACCCCTATCAAAGATCTATGAGAAATCCACCCTAACTCTCACGGGCTTTCTGGGCCTAATCCAAGCCATATAACTGTATTATGATACCCAAAGTTCCATCCGCCAAATTCACTCATCCGTATGTTTCTCCTCCGTTTACTTACAGCAGATTAGCACAGCCAAAAATTATATCTTCTCATTCTGTTTCCCGTTTCATGTCACACGAATAGATAGTTGTCAGGTATTCACTTTTTTACGGGTTCTACTATTTTTTTTAGGTTATAATTTTTTTAATTAAAAAATTAACACATGTCAATTTTTTTACACCAAACGGGGACACCTTCATTCATGCGGCAAAAAATCGTTTATCCTTATTCCGTGTCTCGTTCCCATTCTATCAATAAAAAATTGTAATGAGTTAATTTTTGTTCAGTAGATTCTACTATTTATTTCAGGTTATATATTTTTAATTAAAAATTTAACATATAACAATTTTTATTAATGTGATAAGGAACGTGACATAAATTTTTAGAAATCTCGGGGGAGCGACTGTCACCCCGCCCCCTTGTCTTCGTCTCTTGCACTAACGACACACCTCCAGATATCAGAAACTCTTTACTCAAATGGATATTTCTCATATATTTTTTAAAAATATATCAAAGTCATGAGTCATGAGAAACGATTTTGGATAAGCATAATAAAAAAAATTTAATCATAGGACCGTTTTTTTAGAATTGACCTCACAATTCTCTCACATGTATTGGACGGGGTCTATGTACAAATGTAAACTCCGATCAATTCAGGTGAATAAACTGTAAAGTCAGTCCAATAAGACGATTCTAGAATTGAGTGACCACGTAATTGAGAAAGGAAACATATGTTTGACGTCAAAGTCGTGAGTCACATTCTTCTTCTAATTAATCTGCTTTAGACAAACTTGGTGATTCATGTAAAATTACAAATGTCCGATCTTTGGAGAGAAAAAAAGTTTGTACTACCATGTCGAGCAGTTTGAACTAATCCGGTAGTATGATATAGTATCTATGTTAATTGCATAATTACTTTTAGTTTTTTGAGGTTTACACGAGAAAAAATAAATAAATAAAACTTCACTGATGAATAATTGTTTATAGATCATTGATTATTTCTGATGCTCAATAAAATTCATCAGTTTTCCTTTCCAAACAAAAATAAAAATAAAAATATATACTCAAGGACCATCTAAAGTTCGAGAGTTTTGGACCATGAAAAAACAAAGAAATTAACAGAAGGTTGGGATATGTGTAAAGAAACAACGATATCAAATCAATTATAAAGTCATGACATAATACATATATAGTGACAAATTCAGGTCAAATAATCGTTTATATCTATCGTTTGTATCCGTCTGTGTATTAATTATTGTGCTCAACCAATCACAATTTACCATTTATATATATAATTAAAAAAATAATCATATGAATTTTTTTTATTAATTAGACATATAAATAAGAGTACAGACAATTTCACACCAAATTCAGACACTCATCCAACTTAAAATGTTCCTACGTCATCGACAAATCAAAAGGAGAAAAGAAAACAGGCACTTGAAATTAAATACTTATTACAATAAGATGAAAAAGGAGTCTACAAAAAACAAATATTTATCGACACTGTGCATCAAATAATAGAGAATGCTCCAATCTAATACATATTCTTCAACACCACAAATGAAAAGTTTTTTTGTAACCATTTTTGCATTCCACCTGTCAAAGAAGAGAAAGAATAAGATGCCAAATTCTCTTTAAAAAATGCCACATTGTCAAAGTGGATAAATGAGTCACTAATTGCTTTTGTTTTCAAAGTGGGACTCACATTACCAACCGTTACGACTAGAAAGAAAGCAACCCCTTATTAAGAAAATAATAATTTCTTTAGAGGAATACCTTGAACTGACCATGGTTTGGTAAAAAGGCTAATCATGGCAATTTTTTTTTTTTTTTTGGATAAACATTTTTATTTAGTACGGAAGTGTCACTTTCGTCCCCGGTAGTAAACGTAAAGTCAGACTTCGTCCTGGACTAACGTGGCGCTTTTTAGACGTGTCTCGCCACGTCATCTCAGAACGAAAGTGCCAATTCCATTCTCCTTGAAGACGGAAGTGTGTGAAACTTGCCAACAATACTAATGGTCCCATTCAACATTCGACATGACAAGGTTGATGGACCATTAATTTGGAAGTGAGGGCCTTAAGTTCATTTTCTATTGTTGAAGACTATTAATTCCAAATTATTTGCAACGTTTTGGGAAATTAATGCATATTTATTGTTATTTTTCTAATCATACATCTAATTTACTGAACTAACCCTTAATAAAAAACTTTTTATCATTTAATTGAGGGGTATTCAAGACTTTTTTACCTATTAATTGCTTCTAAATCATTTTCTTAGTCTTGATGAAAAATTCAAATGTGACACACAATTTGAGACATATATAGTACTAAATATTCATTCTATATTTATACGAACCAAAATACATCCTAGCAATAGAAGTACAAAATGTAACATTTAATATATATTTAAAAATGTAGCTGTATAAATAATAATTTTACGGTGAAATACTTGACTTGTATCAGGAGATGAGGTGTTGAACCTTGGAAAAAAAACTACTTAATGTATCATTTAATATAACTTATATACTATTGTATGAAAGTAACTTGGAATTCTATGCTAAGTTTGTTTTCATCCATTAATTTTTCTTCCCTTTCCCCAAATTGGCAAAAAACTTCCCTAGAACCAACCTAACTTACAATGTTTGTTATCAAACCCCATCATCATTGTCCTTTATTACTTTTTCTTTATATATATATACATATATATATATTGTAAAACGTAGATGTGTAATCTATTATCTGATCGCTTTAAATTAATTGAATTATCATATTGTTACGAGTATATGATAATAGTTGAAATCTTAGAATTTAGTGAAATACAAAAAAAAATCTGTTAGATTGTACTACTAGTAGTTTGTATCATTGTTTGAAAGTAGTACTTTCTCATTGAAGGGCATTATCGTCAAGTTGTTGGTAAATTTATTGTGTTAAAGAGAATGGAACTCTAGTCCAAAAAAAAGGGAGAGAACTCAAGGCCAAATTTTCCTTACAAAGTACTCCCTCCATTCCTAAATATAACTCTTTAGACAATTTGAAAAAATTAAAAAAGTTGTCATTTTCACCTAAAATTCCAATATTACCCCACCTTCCCTCTCTCTCACTAATACATCATAAAGAAAAGAAAGGAAAATGTTGAGGGTATAATTGAAATAAATTGTTGACAACTAATAAAAGAACCTTAAACGACAATTAATTTGGATACCTAGATATCTCCTAAACAACAATTAATAGGGAATGGAGGGAGTAGTATAGTAGAAGGTTTTTTGTAGAAGTTAAAGTTTACTTCATAGTCTGTTGATTTCTGAACAAAGTTAAACATTTAACCATTACATTATTATCTTAACGACATGTAGTAGTAGGGGTGTCAATCGAGCTATGTGAGCCGAGTTTGGCTTACCTCACGCTCAGCTCACGTAAAAATTGAAAAACTCAACTCACGCTCAACTCACATTTTAATGTGAGCTCGAGCTAAGCTCACGAGCCTCGCGAGCTAAATTTATATTAGCAAAAAAATAAAATTCATGTAGCAAGAATAATATATTACAATGAGAATTGAAACTAAATTCTGACAAGAATACACATATACATAATAATACAATGATACTTAATTCTTGAAGCAAAATAAACTACTAAAAAGATAACAAAATATAAATACATAGTAAGGTAAAAGGTTAAAGAATTTACATACTTAGCAAAAAAGAATCTACATACAACGTAGACAAAAATCCTTATATAGACTAAAACAAGAGAAACAAATTTTATACATCTTCTTCATTTTAATTAGTATTATTATATTTATATATGATATTTTAATTATATTATTCTTATTCGGGTTCGAACTTTTTCCGGGTTGAGCGGGGTCAAACTCACACTTATCTCACATAAAGTTCGAGCTTGAATATTGAACTTACGTTCGTCTCGAACTCACATTTTTTTGAACTATGTGAGCCCGAACCCTTTGACACCCTATGTAGTAGATTAGTACTAGTAGAAGTTGCTTCATCGTTACATCTCTTAATTATTATTTTTATTTCAAAAAAGAAAGTATAGCCTAGCATTTTCTAGAAATAAAAGAAGAGGGGAAGTATTGTCAATTGGACATAAACCCCACTGTCACCGTTCCCTGAGATAAAAAAAACAACAATTAAATACTAAATTTAATCATAGATTTTTACCTAATACAAATCTGATCTCAGATCTTAGTTTAACCCAAATACAAATCTAACCTAAAAAAATATACGAGTCTCAAACTTAACACTCTTTGTAATATCATCACAAATTTTATATCAAATTTTATGAAAATGAAACGTTGTAAATATAATTTGGGATGTCTCAAAAAATAAAACATTGATAATTTGAGACTAATAGTCTCTAACAATAGAAAATGAACTTAAGGGCCCTAGCAAAAAAAGAAAAAAAGAACTTAAGGGCCCTCACTTCCAAGAGAAATCAATATATAACGTCTTTATCTTTCTCCAAATTAATGGTCCATCAACCTTGTCCGGCAAGTTTCACATTGAGAACGGAATTGGCACTTCCGCTCTTGGCTGACGTGGTGAGACTCATCCTGAAATGCCACGTCGCTCAGTGACGAAGTCCCCACTGCTCTCCTCCAAGCACTGAAAGTGTGCACTTCGTCTTTGTCCAAAAAAAAATGTTATGATTGACCCTTTCTATTAAAACATGGTCTGTCCAAGGTATTCCCCATTTCTTTATCCCCCACCATACAAAGAAAATTGTGGATCCTATACGCCGTAATAACATGTTTCTTACTCATATGTACGCTCGCAATTCTGAACATTTTTATTGTACGTACGAGAAAAAAAATCTCAATTGTTTATTATGAGATTCAACGACTAACTCAAAGAAAGTGGGCATCTGTTTAGTATATTTAAAAAATGTAAGTATACCAAGAAGGCCGTAGTCCAATGAAGCTCTCTTTCGCTCACGACCGAGATGTCCTGAGCCGAACTACTAACCCCTCCCAAAAAAAAAATGTAAGTATTTTTCCTCAAAAATCTCAACTGTCAAATCTCACTTGTGTAACAAATTAGGTTTTGCACCTATACTAGCACTAAATGTCAAAATGGAGTCTCTATTTGCCTCTCTTAAATGGTAGAACACTGTTTATTAAATAAACAGAAAACACGAGTTTCCTGCTCACTTGAGTAGGTTCATTTCCTTTTCCCTATCTCTTCTCTGATAGTATAGATTCAGGTGGGGGAAAAACATATTTTTTGCTCTGCTACTCTCTTTGAGTTTTTCAACTTGTCCTTTTTTGTATGGGGGTGGGTTGATTGTGAGGATTTATCTATAGAGTGGGTGATGATCACTTCTAACAACGTTAAATCTTTTACATAATTTTTTATTTTTGTGAAAATTTTAATAAATATTACATTTCGTCTCCCGAATTGAGTAAAGTTCCCACAATTCGTTACTCAACCTATATATTCATCAAAGGTTTCTTAGTCCCAGTGGGGCAATGGTCTGCCCACGATCATAAATTCGTGGGTTCGATATCCTTTCCATACCCTTCCCATACATGGGATAAATTTTAATTATCTCCCTTTCTAAGGCTCTCTTCTCCTCTTGTGAGGTGTTCTATCTCCCCTATGCAGAACTGCCAAACTGGCTTTAGAAAAAAAAACTATATATTCTAAAAAAAAAGACTAATAGACAGTGAAGGTAAAATGGAATATATGAGAGAGAGATGGAGATAGTTACCAGAGAGGAGACTTCATAATTTACTTGGTGATGACATAAACAGCATAGATGATTCCAGGAAGATATCCAAGGATAGTTAGCAACAAACAGATCCAGAACTCAGCCTGCAACATAATTAAATAATTCAATTTTATCTAAAACTCAAATTTCCACAAATTAAACAAGTTTCATAATCCAAGCCACCCATGAAATAGTCTAATTGTCCTAGTAATTGAGATCTTGACTCGTAGTTCAGGAAATTAAGTATCTAACTCCTAACTCTAACCACTTAAAAAAAATCCTGATCAAGAAAATAAAAGAAGAGACTAAGGAACCTGGCAGCCAAATTTGAGGAAGACACCAAGGGGAGGCAAGATGATGGCCAAGAGAATGTCTATACAGGTGGCTGTACCGTCGTCTGCCATTTTTTTTTTTTCTCTTTTTTTTCCTTGGATCACTCGTAAAATAAGAAGCAGAATGCAGAAAATAAAACAGTTTCGGGTGGCTGATTTATAGGTGACATGAGGAAACACGTGTGCTCCAAGGATTGGTTGGTTAAGGACAAGTATTAAAAAAATTCATAAGATTCGAAAGCACCTTGACAGTCGAGGATTGACTGGAAAGTCTGGTTCTTACTCGATGATATATAGTTTAACTCTTGGAATTCTTGAACACGAAAAAATTAACTAGTTAAAAATAAATAACTAATCCCTTCAAATCTGGTTCAAGGTGGTAAATTTGAACTACTTTAACTCCTTAATTTCGTAACAGAAATTCGACTTTTAAGTAAATATACGCTTCACTTTCCTCCTTTCTCATGTTCCTCACATTTGGAGTGGCAGAGCTAAATGAGAGCAGGAGGGGACAATTATTCCCAAATATTGTATTTCTTCCTAAATTTTTCCAGAGTGATAAATTATCATCCCCCGTCGTTGCTCATTACTCATTTGAATGGGGAATAATAATGTACAGCTCAATATCTTTAATTTAAGCCATCTGGCACGTGATGGCTTATGTAGGTATGAAAATTGACTTTTAATGCCACCTCATTAGTCCAGCAAAGCAAGTTCTATATGCTTATTCCCTACTCTGCCAGCGTTGCTGTATCTTCGTCATGCCTCTTATTTATATTAACTGGTTTTAATTGCATGTTCTTGCACCAACTATTCCTGCTTCACCAGTCTTCCTAATTCCAAAAAGAAGATGATGGAGTATATAAGAAGTTCATCACACGACCACATGGCCAACTAGCTGGAAGAATGAAAAGTTAATGGAGATGATCAAGAATATCAATCCCAAGAGGGAGATAAAAAAGGAAAGAATTAAGATTAAAAATCATCAAGAAATAAAACAAATATTACAAAAAAAAAGAAGCATGAAAAGAAAGCTAAAAAATATTCCTTTCAATTTAAATAGATGTTTAATTTCGAACAGTGAATACCTTTTAAGGTCGCCCCAAATTATTTTGTGATTGAACCTCTATAACACTCTAATAATAAAAATTTTCATTCATATATCATAAGTGTTTTTTTTTTTTTTCATAAGTTAAATAGTAAAAATCGTACTTATTGGAATTCAGCCCCTCGCTCTGTTGACCAGTCAAAATCACTATTTTCTCGCAACTTGGTCAAACCGCTCACGGCTCCTATGCGGGACGGCCAAATGTCCCGCACATGCGGGTCATCATCCCAGACGTCGGATGATATTTTTTAACTGTCCACAATTGGGGAGAGAAATTTTTTTTATTATTATTTTTTTTAAAGTCGACCGTAACTTTTTCTCTCTCGTGATCCGACCTGCTCAAAATCTCATCCGACGGCCTCAGATTGCTTGCGCAGTGCGAAAAAAAAAGATTGTTGCGCATAAGAACCGGACTAGGTCAAACCCACCCCATATTCGTCGGAACAACCTATTTGCTATTGCTAGTGTGTCCGCACTTCCTCTAACATTTTCGAGGAAGAAGCCTTTCAATATCAGGTGCGAGAAGCTTGTTTCAATCAAGAGTTTTGAAGAGTACAAATAAAAGAATAAGTTTTCTAGAATTCCCTTTCCCGATCTTCAGTGGCGGAGTCAGAATTGAAGTTTAAGGGGGACCGTAGTAAAAAAAATTGAAAATTCTTAGGAGGCCATATTATTAAAAAAAAAAAAAAAAACAAAAAAAATTGAACCGTTAAATATATATAGCATATAAAAAATTTGAAAATTCTTGGGGGGTCAGGGCCCCTGCCCCTCTTATGCTCCGCCATTGCCGGCCTTATCATTCAAACAAACAAAAGATCACTCTTAACCTGAAAGAATCCTCAGTTTTAGAACTCTGATAATTGCTTGTTATGAGAGTACAATTACCTCTAAAGTCTGCTTCTAAACGTCAATCAAAATCACTATCTCAACACTCTCCTTAACAGATCAACTGAATGTAAAAGCAGCAAACTTGCTACCCAAATCCACACCCAGCTACTCATCCATGGCTACGTCTCATTCCCTTTCCTTGTCAACAATTTGCTCAATTTATATGCCAAATGTGGCCACCTTACTCAGGCCCTTGAGCTGTTTTCAGCTCCAATCACTACAACAAAAACAGTCTTTTGCGACGTTTTTGTACCGACGTTTTTTTCAAACGTCGCTTAAAACTAAAAAGAGTATGTTAATGCAACACTTTTTGCAAACGTCGCTATATTTGGATTTTATACGACGTTTCTTAGTGACGGTTATAGCAATTGTTGTTCATACCGACGTTTTGATGTTGATTAGCGACATTTACATTAAACGTTGTTATAAATTATTACTTTTTGTGACTCATATAGCGACATTTATATACTATGTCGTTAGATCTTCCGATTTTTTCGGACAAACGATGCTATATTTGAATTTTATATGACGTTTAATAGCGCTCGGTTGATAAAATCGACATTTTGATGTTAGTTAGCGTACATGTACATTAATTGTTGTTATAAATTGTTACTTTTTGCAACACATATAACGACATTTATATAAAACGTCGTTAAATCATGTGACATTTCAAACAAACGTCGCTATATTTGGATTTTATACTAGGAATATAGTAATTCTTATTCTTACCGACAATTTCATGTTAGTTACTCGACATTAAATTGTATATAGTTATAAATTTTTTACTTTTTTGCGACTAATATATCGACATTTATATACTATATCGTTAAATCTTGTGACATTTCCAGACAAACACAAATATAGAGATTATGTTTCTGAAATATATTTTTTAAAGAAACATTAAAGACATAAATTATAATTTTTTTAATGAGAGTGTATTAATTTTAATTTGATTCACAAAAATAAATTAAAAAACAGAAAGAAATTAAAATAAGTAAGTGTACAATTCCAAAATTCCATTATAATAAATATAATAAGAGGAGAAATAAATAACAAATGGTCAATTAGCTCAGCGGCACATTGCATGACATACATGCAGGAGGTCGCGGGTTCGATTCCCATCCCTTTGAGTAAGGGGAAATTTATTCTACATTATTCAGAGGTAGCTAGACTTGACGGCTCGGTTTGGGTTGTCTAGGCTGCGGATCCGGCTCCAATTATTCAAATGTGGCTAGACTCGACGGCTCGGCTTGTCTAGGCTCCGACTCCGGCTCGAGTCTGCCAGCCTAGTTTCAAAATTTACGAATGTCGGAATAACTATTTATTCACTAGTATTTACAAACGTCGCAATATGTGACCTGTTGCGATTATTTACAAATGTCGGCAAAAATATCTTTTGAAACACTATAAAATGACGCAACAAACGTCGTAATAGATAGGTACCGGTGCTTGTAACAAATGTCGTAAAAAATCATAACGACACAGGCAAATGCGACGTTTAAGAGACATTTGCAATAAATGTTAGTATAGATCTATAACGACGTTTATTTGCCTTATTGCGACATATGACAAACGCCGCAATAGACATTTTTTTGTTGTAGTGAATTGGAAAGACAATGGAAACCCATGATTTTGATCACAAAAATATAAAGTAATATATGCGATGTTTCTATCAAAATATACATGTTTAACTAAAATGGCATTGACATGTGAAGCTTTAATAATGACAGTTAAAATAGCGTCAAAATGGGTTTTGCTTTGGAAAATATTTGAAGCAGCATTTATGTATGCATATTTATTTTTTATTTTTTTTCCCCAAAATAAAATTTACAAGTACCTAGAAAGAAACATGAACAACTTGATTAATTAAATAGAGATGAATTCAAACTTTAGGTGTTCAAAATACTGAAAAACCTAATATAGTTTTGTCCAACTTAACTTGTGACAATTAGCTTAATGTTTCTATTGATTAATGCATGGGAAGACAGTTCCTAAAAATTATACAAAGTGGCTAATTTTATGTCTTTGCCGATGTTTCAATTATCTTTTGTATTTGTCTTATGTAATCTCACATTTACTAATTTGTAAACACGTTTATTCCTTATAAGATTTGGAATTCTCCCCTTATAAGTTACCTTTGTCAACATTAATCTGTCTAAGTTCATTTTTTGACATCTTATTGACTGTTTTTATTTAATCTTTCCGAATTATGTAATTTTGCATGAATCTTATAAGTTTTAGTATTCGAGGAACATAAAAAGTACGCTATTACAAAAAGAAAAGAAATGTCGAAATTACTAATTATAAATAGAACAAACATTACATTACAAGACATTAAAAGTTCAAAGAAATGTAGTGTAACTTACATATATAATATAAATATTACCTATAAAAGAAAAAAAAAACAAAAGGTAGTTCTAAAAGGATCAGAATTGTGTAAATTAATAAACTAAAGGATGACACTCAAGATTTTTCTTCTGCCTTTACATTCAGAGTTGTTGCCTATTATCCATGATTCCCAAAGCCTCCATCCTTCTATTGATGTCTTTCAAGTGTTGCTCAGCTTTGCGCTCAACTTCGACAAGGTGTTCCAACGACAAGTTCTCTAGCTCGGATTTGCCTTGTGACATGACATGAAACAGTAACTCGGTCATCTCCTTTTCATGATTTTCCGTTGCCTGCCTGTCCCACTTCTTTTGAACTTTTGTGATTCTCTCCCTTAAGAATGTTTCCTGGTTAAACATTCTTGCGGTTTGCTCCTGCCTTGACTTGTTTTGGAATTGCATGATCACACGCTGTACTCCAAGAGAACTCGGCCACACCATGGGTTCAACTGGTTCATCTAAGCTAAAAATAATAGCACATGCGTCAGTTCCACACAAAGTTTTAAGTTCACACACCTTAGCAAGGAGCCCCTTTCTTCTCTTTCGGAAGGTAGCTTTCCTTTTTGCAGCCTCCATGATAAAAGCAAGTCTGACTCTTCCCCTAGCCATAGCTTAAACCAATATTTCTATAAATAATTCAACTGTAAGGAATGGAATTTGAAGAAGAAATTTGGTGATTGTAAGTCACATATGTTGGTTGTATATATACAAGTTTTTGAAGACTCAAAATTTAATAGCAAATTTGCAATATATGTTAAGTGTATCTTGGTGGTGGACACCATCTTATTTTTATGGAAAAAAATTAATTGGAGTTAATCTCTAACTTTTTATCATTCGTTGGAATAATGGTCTTATACAAACTTAAGAAAAATAGATGAAATAAAAAACTCATCGGCAAATAACTTTCTTGATAGTAGCTAGAAATTCCGTAGGCATATTATTGCTAAGCTGTAAAATTGAAATATAAATGGTTTTTTGTTCTAGAAGAATTTGAAATTGGACGTGAAAAATACTATACATTTGAGCTTAATAAGAATTTCTTTAGTAGCAGTAATGTGTTCTTAACCATGGACCATGAATATTTTGGTAAGATTTGGGGATGGATACACATGGAGCTACTAATTACCAAAAAATAAAGATTTTTTTCTTATCAAATATTAATATATGAAACTATAAGCCATAAGTATGACCCAAGACTTTTGTAAGCCATGATGTAATTGCATGAGCATGTATAGGTATGATAAACCATATTACACAGGATAGAAATCTTGCAACGTCGTAGTTTCCAACTTCATACAAGTACTCCAAAACCTAAGGCTAATTGGAAAATTTTGCTCCGACTTGAGACCATTACTACCCTTGAGAAGAAGAAAAGGAAAAACCACGAAATCATATCTTGTAAAGTGTACTACTCGCTCCTTCTAAATTGAATGTGCATATTTAACTCGGTTCAAATTCTCTATAACACTTCTAGTTACAATCTAATTACAAAAAAAATTATTTCATGTATTCTAAATTAAACATGTCAAGCTCCATATATGAACATGACTATAATTAGGAAAATGCTACAGAAAGTATTAGAAAAAAATATCACAGCGGTACCGGTGTACATTTAAATTATACAAGAAATATTAAGAGTGACTTAACCACGAGTTAATCAACATAATACTTTGGAATATATGATAACTCATATGTTTTGGAGATCGCATTTCTTAAATGTAGGATGTTTAGTTATAAAAGTTTAGATAGGAAATATATCTATTTAAATAAAATGTACATTCAATTTCGGCTGAATGTCGAATTTTGTTACCCGCTAAATTCTTCTTCTTTTTTTGTATGTAAACTATTAATCATTAACCATGTACGAAACTGGATCAAAATTATAAGAAGTGTCTACGCTATCAAAAATTTCAATAGTATGATATCATGGGATCAATGTAACGAGAAACGGAATTTGACTTAGCTCATACATCTAGATTATGGGCATGCCATATTCACGTATACGTACTCCCTCCATCCTATAATATAAATATTGTTAGTCAAAATATTAATATTAATATCTTAAATAGAACTAGTACACCACTAATTCTATTTAAAAGAATAATATTTGTATTTTACTAAAACAATAACTTATTTTTTGCTTATTTATCCTTTATGTCATAAATAACTTATATTATGAAATGGAGAAAATAAATTTTTAATCATTTGATCTAGAATTAATAACCAAATAGATCATCAATGTATTTGCGCTTAGCCACTTTCATCACTGCTAGAAATTCCGTAGGCATATTATTGTTAAGCTGTAAAATTGAAATATAAAGGATTTTTGTTCTAAAAGAATTTGAAAATGGACATGAAAAATGCTATACATTTGAGCTTTATTAGAATTTCATTAGTAGCAGTAATGTGTTTTTAACCATGGACCATGAATATTTTGGTAAGTATCTAGGAATGAATACACATGGAATTACTAATTACCAAAAATTTAAGATTTTTTTCTTATCAAATATTAATATATGAAAAGTAAACCCCCCAAGTATGACTCAAGGCTTATGTAAGCCATGATGTAATTGCATGAGCATGTATAGGTATGATAAACCCTATTACATAGTATAGAAATGAAATCTTAGAGTATCGTAGTTTCCAACTTCATACAAGTACTCTAAAACCTAAGGCTAATTGGAAAAATTTGTTCCGTCTTGAGACCATTACTACCCTTGGGAAAAATGAAAAAGAAAAATCACGAAATCATATCTTGTAAAATGTACTACTCGCTCATTCTAAATTGAATATGCATATTTACAAATCTTCTATAACACTTCCTATTACAATCTAATTACAAAAAAATTATTTCATATATTCTAAATTAAACAGGTCAAGCTCCATGTATGAACACGACTATGATTAGGAAAATGTTACATAAAATGTTAGAGAAAAGATCACAGCGGTACAGTGTGCATTTAAGTTATCAAGAATTATTAAGAGTGGCTTAACCACGGGTAAATCAACATAATACTTTTGAATATATGATAACTCGTATGTTATTTCGACTGAATGTCGTATTTTGTTACCCGCTAAATTCTTCTTCATTTTTTTGTATGTAAACTTATAATCATTAACCATGTACTAAACTGGATCAAAATTACAAGAAGTGTCTACGCTATCAAAAATTACAATAGTATGATATCATGGGATCAATATAACGAGAAACAGAATTTGACTAAGCTCATACATCTAGATTAGGGGCATGCCATATTCACGTATACGTACTCCCTCTGTTTTTTATTACTCCTTCCATCCTATAATATAAATATTGTTAGTCAATATATTAATATTAATCTCTTAAATAGTATGCCCCTAATTCTATTTAAGAGAATAATATTGGTATTTTACTAAAACAATAACTTATTCTTTGCTTATTTATCCTTTATGTCATAAATAACTTATATTATGAAATGGAGAAAATAATTTTTTAATCATTTGATCTAGAATTAATAACCAAATAGATCATCAATGTATTTGCGCTTAGCCACTTTCATCACTGCTAGAAATTCCGTAGGCATATTATTGCTAAGCTGCAAAATTGAAATATAAATGATTTTTGTTCTAGAAGAATTTGAAAATGGATGTGAAAAATGTTATACATTTGAGCTTAATTAGAATTTCTTTAGTAGCAGTAATGTGTTTTTAACCATGGACCATGAATATTTTGGTAAGTATCTAGGGATGAATACACATGGAGTTACTAATTACCAAAAATTTAAGATTTTTTTCTTATCAAATATTAATATATGAAAAGTAAACCCCCCAAGTATGACTCAAGGCTTATGTAAGCCATGATGTAATTGCATGAGCATGTATAGGTATGATAAACCCTATTACATAGTATAGAAATGAAATCTTAGAGTATCGTAGTTTCCAACTTCATACAAGTACTCTAAAACCTAAGGCTAATTGGAAAAATTTGTTCCGTCTTGAGACCATTACTACCCTTGGGAAAAAGAAAAGGAAAAACTATGAAATCATATCTTGTAAAATGTACTACTCTCTCGTTCTAAATTGAATTTGCGTTTTTAACTCAGTTCAAGTCCTCGTATAACACTTCTTGATACAATCTAATTACAAAATAATTATTTCATATATTCTAAATTGAACAGGTCAAGTTCCATGTATGAACACGACTATTATTAGGAAAATACTACAGAAAGTGTTAGAGAAAATATCACATCGGTATCGGTGTGCATTTAAGTTATACAAAAATTATTAAGAGCTGCTTAACCATTAGTAAATCAGCATAATACTTTTGAATATATGATAACTCATATGTTATTAGAGATTGCATTTCTTAAATGTAGGACGTTTGGTTATAAGAGTTTAGATAGGGAATATATCTATTTTAATAAATGTACATTCAATTCCGACCGAAGATCGTATTTTGTTCCATGCTAAATTCTTCTTCTTCTTTTCTACGTAAACTTCTAATCATTAACCATGTATGAAACTGCACCAAAATTAAAAGAAGTGTCTACGCTATCAAAAATTACAGCAGGAGGATATCAAGGGATCAATGTAACGATAAACAGAATTTGGCTTAGCCTATACAACTTGATTATGGGCCTGCCAAATTTACATATATGTAGTCCCTCTGTTTTATATTACTCCCTCCATCCTATAATATAAGTATGTTTAGTCAAAATATTGGTATTAATCTTTTAAATAGAACTAGTATACCACTAATTTTATTTAAGAGAATAATATTGGTATTTTTTTTTGTTTCTTTATCCTTTATGTCATAAATAATTTATATTATGAAATGGGAGAAAGTGACTTTTTAGTCATTTGATCTCTTTCTAAAATGTTTAATATTTTTCAAATTTTAAGAATTGTTTTTCTAAACTTATCTTCACTTATAAACACAATTTTCTTTTTAAGTTATATATTTTTAATTAAAAATTTAACATTTAGCAATATTTATTAATGGGATAAGAAACATGACACAAAATAAAGACAAACATTCTTAACGTATTTTGAGACTAATGCGAATTCGATTTGGGATCACAAAGTTCGACTATTCGAACACTCGTGAATAGCTTGCTATTCGGACTTGCTGGTCACAAAATCATTGGCAGCTATGAACTCCCCACCCAACACAGATACATATTTGGAATTGCACTAACCAAGGACGAAGTCAAAAATTTAGCGTTAGGGTGCGAAAATTGCAACAGAATATCCAATTACATGTAAAAATTGAAAGAAAAAAAAATGTTTGGGGGCGAATTTGATAAAATATTCCGAACTATATATAAAATTTACTATGTCTAATAGTATTTTTAGAAATCTCGGGGGCTACTACCACCCCCACCCTTGTCTTGTGTCCCTTGCACTAACGATACCCCTCCAAATATCATAAACTCTTTACTCAAATAGATATTTGTCATGTATTTTTTTAAAATATACCAAAGTCATGAGTCGTGAGAAATGAGAAATGAGTTTGGATAAGCATAATTAAAAAAATTAATCATATGACCTTTTTTTTTTTAGAATTGACCTCACAATTCTCTCACGTGAATTGGCGGGGCCTATGAGCAAATGTGAGATCCGCTCAATTCAGGTGAGGGAGCTGTGGAGTCAATCCCATAGGACGGTTCTAGAATTGAGTGACTTGCGTAAAAGAGGAAGGAAACATATGTTTCATGTCAAAGTCGTGAGTCACATTCTTCTTCTAATTAATCTGCTTGAGACAAACTTGGCTGGGAAAGTCTGCATGGGGTGGCCCTTGTGGGTACGGCCCCATACTCCTTTTATATAATTTGGGACATGATCCACCTGTAAGATAGGTCTCGCAGGCCTTCGTGTCTCACATGTACCCATAAGGACCGTCACATAGAGAATTTTTCCAACTTAGTGATTCATGTAAAAATACAAATGTCACTATTGTCCAATCTTTGACAAAGGTTGTTGTATCACTTCCCTTCAATTTTTCCCATACTCACAAACAAAAGAGAAGAGTTTTCAAGAATTCCCTCCCCAGCCTCATCATTCAAATTACAAGGAAAATAGGCGTAAATAGTCCCCAAACAAATTATCGTCAAAGTGGAAGTCCCCGAACATTATTTTTGGTTTTAAATTTTTTAAACAATTTACAGTTTGTGCGTATAGTCCTACCGTAAAAAAAATCATTAGTCAAGTGTTATGTCAAAATTTTGACCAAGTCAATGTAAAAACTTCAGGGGCATTTTAGGAACTCTATATTTAAAATACCCACCTCCATTCCACCAGTCCCAGCCACACCTTACCCTAATCTCCGGCGATCCATCACCATCTCCGGCGATCAATCTCAATCTCGCCCACGACAACTACCAATAGTTCCACCACCCATTACTCATTAACAGCCTTCCAACAAATTCTCTTCTCTCGGAGGAGGAAAAAAATTACATACAAAAACAAAAATAGAACAAATTCACTTAAATGTGTGATTTACTGATGGAATGGTGCGGGGGTTTAGAATTGGAAAAAACAAAAAAGGAACAAAAATTACAGGCCGACTCTATTCGTCCTGATGTCAACAGTACAGAGATTTCCATAGCATTTACATTGGAGGCAACTGGTGATGGAGGTTACGCTCCGCAGCTGAATCAACAGCCTGTTTTTTCTTTTTTTCCTCTAAGAACTTACAGACTGAAGTTTATTCTTCAAGGTGATTTTGTTTTGCCTTCATCTAGAGAGGAGGTCGATGGAGATAGCCCGTGGAACCAGTGGTTACTTTCAGAATTGCCTACTTTTGGAAAGTGATAACCATTTGGGTACCTCCCTGCAAGGTTTTGAGAAACTGGAATGAAGAAGCCCGCACTCTTCTTCCTGAGAAATTGCTTCATCAGCATCTTGGACTTGGGTTCTTAAACAAAAATATAATTTTTCCAGATTCATTAGCCAAGGCTTTGGGGATCGAGGACTATGGACCCAAAAGGAGAGTGGTTGCGGGAGGGAGGGTGGGTGGGGGGTTGGGGGTAGGGATGCATTAGGGTAAGAAGGGATGGGGTGGTGAAATAACATAATTATCCTTATACGTTTTTACTTTAACTCAATTTTTTTTTCCAAAATTTATGTTGACTGTGACTTTTTAGATGGAATTACTTAACACACCAAATATAAATTGTTTGAAAATTTTAAAATAAAAAAACAATATTTGAGAACTTCCACTCTGGCGCTAATTTGTTTGGAGACTATTTACGCCAATTTACCTTCAAACAAACAAAATATCACTTCCCTCCAATTTTTCCCATACTCTCTATACCTGAAAGAATCCTCAGTATTAGAACTCCCATCATTTGTTTGTTATGAGAGTACAATTCCTTCTAAAATCTGCTTCTAAAGTTCAAGAAAAATCACTCTTTCACTTTCTTAAATTCTCTCATAGTATCAAAAGGTCCCTTAGCCCCTGTGGGACAAGGGTCTGCCCACGACCTCTGTTCGATATTCTCCTCATAAATGGTGTAAGTTTTAATTGTCTTTTTTCTAGGACTATCTTCACCTTTTGTCCTCTTGTGAGGTGTTTCTCTTCTTCCCTTATGGTGCAACCGTCCATCCGAACTTCAAAAAACAAAAAAAAAAAAAAAAATCTCTCATAGTTTCCACAACCAAAAAATTTCAAGTCCATCATCTCCAAACTATCTCAACACTCTCCTTAACAGATCAACTGAATGTAAAAGCATCAAACTTGGTACCCAAATCCACACCCAATTACTCATCCATGGCTACGTCTCATTCCCTTTCCTATTCAACAATTTGCTCAATTTATATGCTAAATGTGGCCACCTTACTCAGGCCCTTAAGCTGTTTTCAGCTCCAATTGGAAAGACAATGGAAACCCATGATTTTGATCACAAAAATATTGTTACTTGGACCTCGATTATTACGCAATTGTCCCGTCAGGGACAACCGTTTAAAGCTTTAAAAAATTTTGGGGAAATGAGGAGGAATGGTATTTACCCTAATCATTTTACATTTTCTGGTGTTTTGCCTGCTTGTGCGGGTGGCATGATCATGGTCAGGAGGTTCATGGATTGATTTGTAAACATGGGTTTGAGCTTGATGTTTTTGTTGGGAGTGCATTGATTGATATGTATGGCAAATGTGGGGATATGAGGTCTGTCATAGACATGTTCGATGAAATGCCTGAAAGAAATCTTGTTTCTTGGAATGCTATGATTGTGGGGTGCTTGCAAAATGGGCTCTATTATGATGCCGTTAGGTTATTTGCAAGTGTTATTCGAGAGGTGCCTGCCAGTCCTGATCAAGTGACTTTTTCAAGTGCTTTAAGTGCTTGTGCTAATATGGGGGGTGGTGAAGTTACCGGGAAACAAATTCATGGAGCTATATTGAAACATGGATTAGTTGGTGTACCGTATGTTAGGAACTCTTTAATGGACGTGTACTTTAAATGTGGGTTTTTTTTATGTTGGTGAAAAGCTGTTTAGTGCTATAGAGAATAGAGATGTGGTTACATGGAACGTCCTGGTAATGGGATGTGTTCAGAGTGACAATCACGAGGAGGCTTGAATTATTTTTGGCGGATGAGGCGCGAAGGAGTTTTACCTGATGAGGTGTCTCTGTCAACTGCACTTCATGCTGCTGCTTGTCTTGCAGCATTGGATCAGGGTTGATTGATACATGATCAGGTGATAAAAACTGGTTCTGAGAAAAATAAACGTGTTACAAGCTCTTTGATTACTATGTATGCAAAGTGTGGGAGCTTTACTGATGCTCAGCTAATGTTTGATGAGTGTGAGGACCGCAATGTGGAATCTTGGACGGCCATGATAGCCGCCTGCCAACAATATGGCCGTGCAAATGAAGTAATACATTTATTCGAGGATATGCTCCAGCAAGGTATTAGACCGGATTATATAACCTTTATATGTGTGTTATCGGCTTGTAGTCACACTGGACGTATTGATGAAAGGTTTGCTTACTTTTATTCAATAACTCAGAGGCACAATATGAATCCAGGGCCTGAACATTATGCTTGCATGGTTGACATGCTTTGTCGTGCGGGTCGACTGGTAGAAGCTAAGAAATTTATTGAAACAATGCTAATTAAACCAGATGCATCTGTCTGGGGAGCTTTGCTTGGAGCTTGTAGAAGTCGCGGGAATCTAGATATGGGTAGGGAAGTTGCAGAGAAGCTTTTCAAAATTGAGCCTCTTAATCCTGGAAATTATGTACTTCTTTCAGATATGTATACACATAGCGGAAATCTTGGAGAAGTTGACGAAGTGAGGAGAATGATGGGTATGAATAGAGTCCGAAAAGAACCAGGATGTAGCTGGATTGACGTTAAGAACACCACCTATGTTTTCAAGGTTCATGATAGATCACACTATAGGACCAATGAGATTTATAAGGTATTGGAGAAGTTGAAGGAGTTAGTGAGGCAGAAAGGATATGTAGGAGAAAATTCAAATTCATCAAACGACGTGAGCAGAAAGAAGAGCTTATGGTACCACAGTGATAGAATTGCGCTTGCATTTGGGCTACTAAGCCTTCCTGCTGGAGCTCCCATTAGAATAAAGAAGAATCTGAGGACTTGTAATGATTGCCACACAGTTATGAAGTTTGCTTCGGAGATTTTCAAAAGAGAAATAATTGTGAGGGACATTAACCGTTTCCACACATTCACCGATGGTTCTTGTTCTTGCGGTGACTACTATTGATGGGAATGCACATACTTCAGCCTTAGTTCTATTTTGTTTTTTTGTTTTTTTTGCTTTAATGTAATTCATCTTTCTGTATTAGTTTAACAGTTAACTTCTGATAACTAGTGTTTTTTCAGATGGAATTGTTTAATCTTAGTATAACTCGGGATCACTCCAGAAGAACAAGACCTGAGGTACAACTATCATGTTCCTTTTATCTTTAGGAGATTAGCGGGGGAAAAAAAAAAGAAGGCGAAGAAAATCCCATCATGTAATAATCTCCTTAATAAAATGAGGGAAATGGCTGCTTCTCTCGAGATCAGTCAAGTAGTTACGATAGCTAGAGATGATGTAGGAAACTTGAATTAAAAGACCATCACAGGCATTCTGGTAGTGTCACATGGTCCCTAGAATTCCCTGAATCTGGACATACAAGGAGTTAGTAATCTACTGCATTAACATGGAAAGAATGTGATATGGTTTGAAGGTGACCATGTCAGTATTAAACATTTCCAATAACTGGAAAAATGTGATATGGTTTTAGACTCATTTTGTAGGTTGGTACTTGACAGGACTGCCTAAAATCTTCAGAGATAGAATAGAAGATTAATGGAAATAGGTGCATGAATTTCCAGTTTGGTCCCCTACTAACTGGAAAGAGCAAATGGGCATTTTTAATCTTGGTGGTCCTGATATTTGAGACTAAAATATAGTATTGTATTTGTTGGAACTTGTTATATAAGTAAATCTCATTATGTTAACCAAAGTTTCAAGAAATAGACATTTATAGTGATGCCTTTTTGCAATTTGGTTCCAGAGTATAGTGAGACTGTGCAGATAGATCTCGGCAGGTGGGTAATTTGATCATAGTACAAAATCTCGGTCATCTAATCAAACAACCCGTCAGCCGAGATCTCTCTGCACGGTGCTGACAAATAGCATTGTCTGCATTGGAACCGGGGCTGAGTTGAGCATGTTTAACTGGTAGTGTTTCTGGAAAGCACATGAGCAACAAGTCATTTGTGCCAGATAAAAGAATTCCTGGATTTCATGCTCATTCATGTATTTCCTTCTACACATATATCGCTATCAGGACAGTTGTCATCTGCACGACTGTGTTATATCAGTCTTGAGTAAATTTTGTTATCCTATGATTCAATAGAATTGAATCAGGTAGGGGACCTGCAAAATGCACAAAAAATGTCTGCGATGAATACTCTCTTCATCCGGATTTCTCATTCTTTTAATTTCTCATCCCCGATGAGGATGTGAAATTGTTAATCGAGTCTACCACGGATAGACGGGTATTCTCAGGACGAAGCCAGTAAGCCAAACTACATATAAAAACTGGAAAAAAAAATGTTGGGGGGCAAATTTGATCAAATATTCCAAACTACATATAAAATTTACTATATCTAGTAATATTTTTAGAAATTTTGGGGGCGACTGCCACCCCACCCCACCCTTATCTTCGTCACTGAGTATGCTTTTAACCAATTGAACTATGTCCTTGTCTATTTTGCTTAAATACATTTGAAATGAAATGGTTTCCTAAACTAGAAACAATGCACTTTTTATACTTTTTCACTTTGGTCCCGCGTCTCCTCTCACTCAAAAATTCGCTTTTTCATAACAAAAAAAGGAACATTCTATTCCGAACGGAAGAAGTATATAAGAATCAAATTGGATCCAATACGAGATAGGTTCTGTCTGCGTGTGCGGAATACCTCTCAATTATTGAATGAATGGATGAGTTTATGTGACAGTTAATAATTTTTTGTCAGATGAACCCCTATTTTTCCCATGCAAGACCGAGTATTCTCAATCATTTGATAAAAAACGAACGATTTTTTGCATATGTTGAAAAACGCTTATTTCACACTGGAATCGAAATATTATAAGAATAATTTGAACAGTTCATGTTCACTGGCGGAGCAGGCCCCCAAGAATTTTCAATTTTTTATATACTAGGCATATATATCCAACGGTGCAAAAAAAAAAAAAATTCTTTTTTATACTACGACCCCTTAAGAATTTTTAATTTTTTCTACTACGACCCCCTAAACTTCAATTCTGACTCTGTTCATGCCACTGTTCATGTTGGTTGTATCTTAATGGCTGCCTACCACTACTTCTTGCTTTGATGTCAAACTGGTATGGGATGGTTTATTAAAGTGGTCATGTGCAGATTTGCTGGGAAGTCAGAGACAATGGGTGCAGATGCTGGTAGTGGTAGTGGTAGCACTCAAATTCATACTTTGATGCAATTAATTAACAAGGCTCCCTTGCCAATAAATAAATAATTAATTTATGAAATGACAAATTGGGGTTCACTTGATTTAATATACATTATCCTCAACTGTCTCTCCCATATCTCTGAAGCAGCATTCCTTTTATTAAGTTCTTTGAATGGAAACCACCTTGTATTGACATAAACTGCTATGAAAACCATGCTTTTGCCTGTACATGTTTATATATATATATATATATATGGTAGTACTTGGATTAAGTCTGTTATGAGTTTGAAACTCAAACAGAGACCAGACTCTCTTTAAATTGAATCTATGAATGAAACTTCAATTACTAAATTATTGAGAATTTTGTTTAGGTTTAAAATTAGTCTGAGATTAAGACTATAAATTTCAAACTGAGAGACCTAATCCAATCATGCCCGTACTAGTAAACCAATGGTATGTGTCCCTCTTTTCCATATTTTCAGGTTGTTCTTACTGTATATATGAATGACTTTTGCATCAGCTGTATCCTCAGAGCATATAAAAGAGGGGCATTCTTCTAGGTGTCATGTCCAGTTTGCAGAAAAACCTACGACTACTCTTATGGGCCCATCATTTTCTGCAGTAAGATTTTGCTTTTCAAAGCGTGTACGGCTAAGGTCTTTGGCCCTTCTTTGTGTAGATTAAGGAAGAAAATAATGTATATTTTTCCTATTATATTCTTAACTAATTTCACTAATATAATAAAGAATAATCGAAATATATTTATAGGTGGTCGCAAACCAAATATTTTGAGAAGAGGAAAAATGTCCCCTCTAAAAGTGGTAATGTTAATTTGGTGATTTAATTTTCATATCTTAATAATACTAGGAAAAAAAAACCATTCCCAAATCCTACTTCTAATTGGTCAAAAAAATTAATTAATGTTATATAACATAAGAGAAATCCCCTACTTATGACACCATCTTTTTAGCTTACTAGCATAAATAGCAACTTTTATTTTTTATGCTATTTTTAGCACCAACAATTTACGGGCTGCTACGTTTGTCAAATTAACGAATTCAGGCCAAAAGTGAACACGTGAGTCGCACATGTGGCCGGAGCAAAGGGCAAAATTGTCCATTCCTACAATATTTAAAAGTTCCACTAATTTAAAACCCTAAAAGAGTTCATCTTCTTCCCCACTTCAACAAAAAAGTTGCGAATTAGGGCAAAATCTAACCCATTTCATTCTAATCAAGATGCCAATGGAGGGTAATGGAAATGGGAAGGGTAGTAATAACCACGGCGGTGGCGGCCAAGAACGGCGGTGGTGGCCAAGAACGGCGGTGGTGGTGGTAAAATGAATGGAGGGGGTGGTAATGGCATGATGAACAATTTGCAAATGGGAAATTGGGTGGTTTTAGAGGCAAGAATGATGGGGGTATGCCAATGGAGGGTAATGGAAATGGGAAGGGTAGTAATAACCACGGCGGTGGCGGCCAAGAACGGCGGCGGTGCGGGGTGGTAGGGGTTGCTGCGGGATGGGTGGGTATGGGGGTAATTGGGATGGGGTGGTTGGGGAAGATGGGTCAAATTCTGGGAGGAGGAATGGTGAAGAAGATAGGTCAAATTTTGGGAGGAGGAGTGGTGGAGTTGGTGGTGTTGGGAGGAGGAGGAATGGTGAAGAAGATGAGTCAAATTTTGGGAGGAGGAGGAGTGGTGAAGAAGATGGGTCAATTTTTGGGAGGAGGAGTGGTGGAGTTGGTGGTGTTGGGAGGAGGAGAAATGGTGAAGAAGATGAGTCAAATTTTGGTAGGAGGAGGAGTGGTGGTGTTGGGAGGAGGAGTGGTGGAGTTGATGGGTCAAATTTTTAGACTTTTTTGCCCTTTTTAGCCGGTCACATGTGCCCGGCACGTGCACTTTTTGGCCGGAATTTTGGCAGGGATTTGTTAATTGGACGGTTTAATAGTACAGTAAATTGTTTAGTCTTAAAAATAGCCTAAATTAAATTTTTTGCTATTTGATACTAGTAAGCTAAAAAGATGGTGTCATAAGTAGAGGATTTCTCTATAACATAATCAATTAAAGATTATTAAACAAAGTTGAACTAAATAAGTTAGATTATAATAAGAAAAAATTTGTATTAGTATAATAAATCGCTATATAAAATGAAACTATTTAATTAATAATTAGATTTTTAAACGAAGTGAGTCAATTATGACACCATATGTTATAAAAGGAAAAAAATACTGTAAATTATTTAATAAGTATTATTAAATAAAGTATAATTAAATAAGTAATATAATAATAGAATGATTCTTGCAACTCTCTTTATATGTATGTATAATATTAGGATGTAGTATTATGATTAAGATGGGTGTGTGTACCTCTGTATGGTGAGAATGAAAAAATTATGTCAATTCAATGTCTAATCACACATAGTCCAGGCATGTATAATTGGCCCTTTGATTTTGAAAGGTGTAAATAAGTAATGGAGATCAATACTACTTGTGGGGTTTAATGAGTTTAGTCTGTGGTGATATTTTCATACTTGGGCACTAAAGTCGCACAAAAATATATCTTGCCTATGTTGTGGGGGAGAAATGAGCATAACAATGTATACAAGTTAGCGGTGAGACTAGTACATAATTAAAATTCCATACATATAGCATTTTTATCATGTATAATAATACTGCATACACTTATTTTGAGTGAAAAGTAAAGCATTTGTATTATCTTTGTATGGACATAACACAATATACAAATTATATTTAATGAGTTAATAATTATTTATAGCACTAAACTATTTACGAATTTTATTTATAGTACTAAACTATTTTTTTATCTAAATATGTCACTCAACTATTTACGTTTATCAAAAAATATACAACCACCCATTTTTTGGGTGTTTTTAGTCGATGATGTCACGTGAGTTGCTTCGGAACATGAACAACGACAAAAAGGAAAAGAAATCTTGGAAACGTCGAGCGATAACTGCTTAATTTGTTATTGCAAGGGCAAACGGGTCTGTCAAATTAAACAGTCATGGCCTGACGTTTCCAATATTTCTTTTCCTTTTCGCCTTTGTTCATGTTCCGAAGCAACTCACGTGACATCGATGGCCGGAAAACACCCAAAAAATGGGTGATTGTATATTTTTTGATAAACGTAAATAGTTGAGTGACATATTTAGATAAAAAAAAATAGTTTAGTACTATAAAGAGAAATTTGTAAATAGTTTAGTGCTATAAATAGTTATTAACTCTATATTTAATTGCTATTATTTGTTAAACTTTAAAATTACTAAGTAAGACAATTATACAAAACATACTTATTTGTTATTATTTGTTAAAACATTAAATTATCAGTTCCGACCTCCTTTTAAAGGGCTTTCTAAATGACTCCAGCACTATTTAAATATACCTTCTTTTTTTATGACTCTTTTCAAAATCCGTTGGAACTTGGAGAAAAGCCCCAATATTCCATCATTCTAATTCTGTTCATTTTGTATCCCAAAACGTTGAAATAAAAATTAGGACTTCAACCGATAATCTCTTCATCTAAGCTAAAATAATTATCAATAATTATTTAGTTGGTAAAATATTTTTTTTCAGATCGACTTTGGATTCATTTATTTGGGCAGTGTTTCTAACAAAAGTAATATTTCAAAGGGAGAACCTGCAATGTTGGACCTTAACAATTTTTGCTTTTCTTTTTTTAAACATAAACTTTATTTTTGTACATTCTTAGACCTAAATTATTTACGGGCACTCAGAAATAAAAAAAAAATTCAAAATCCGGCCAAAACTACCCGTTGCTTAAAACAAAGTCGTTTTATTAAGGGTATTTATGTCTTTTGAGCATTGTAATAATTCGACGAGAAAATATGCAATGTTGGACCTTAACAATTTTTTCTTTTCTTTTTTTAGACATAAACTTTATTTTTGTACATTATTAGACCTAAACTATTTACGGGCAATCGGAAATAAAAAAAAATTCAAAATCCGGTCAAAACTACCCTTTGCTTAAAACGAAGTCGTTTTATTAAGGGTATTTATGTCTTTTGAGCATTGTAATAATTCAACCCATTGTTTGCAAAATTTCCACTGCAAATTCATCCATCTCTAAGCATTCTCATCTCTTTTACAAGCTCAAACACATCAAAATCATGTGTGGAGGATGAGCAATTTAGAAACCCTTTACGAGACTGTGTAAACTGTGATGGGGATTCAAAAGGGAAGAAGAAGCTTCATTTTGAGCCTTTATCTCATCAATTGAAGAAAATGGTAGAAAAGACTAGATTGGGATTGGCTTTTAGTTATCTGGTCTTTTAATAATCCCTTTAGAAAAATGGAGAACGAGGGTGGTTCTTGGATTAGGAGGACTAAATTTTCTCATAATGTTTGTCATAGATTAGATGCATCAAGATTGACCTTAATTCCTTTAGCTATTCATCAGAGAGACCGAATTGCATGTGCCAAATCTAGGCCTGTTATTGCAAATCCTATGAATCCGAAATAAGATCTAGTTGTTACTACATTACAGAGGAATCCTACTCCAAACAAGCAGAGGGTTGTGGCGGTGGCGGTGGCGGTGGAGCTGCGGAGGAACCGACTGGTGGAATGATGATGTTCTGCTGGAGGAGGAGGAGGATGGTGGTGTTTAGCCGAAGGGAGAAGAAAGGAAAATGGGTCGGGTCGGGTTTGCAAATCGGGTTGGTTTTATTTATTTATTTATATTTGTAATTTGACCATTGTGCCCTCAGTCAAACGATGTCGTTTTACTCAACGGCCACATTTTGGTCGGATTTTGATTTTTTTTTTCATTTCTGAGTGCCCGTAAATAGTTTAGGTCTAATATTGTATCAAAAAAAAGTTAATGTCTAAAATAAGAAAAGCAAAATTGTTAAGGTCCAACATTGCATATTCACCCACATATTTGTAATTTGACTATTGTGCCCTCAGTCAAACGACGTCGTTTTACTCAACGGCCACATTTTGACCGGATTTTGAATTTTTTTTCATTTCTGAGTGCTCGTAAATAGTTTAGGTCTACGAATGTACAAAAATAAAGTTTATGTCTAAAAAAAGAAAAGCAAAAATTGTTAAGGTCCAACATTGCAGGTTCTCCCTATTTCAAACTCACTACCTTATCTCAAAATGGTTGTTTATCACTTACTGAAAAAAGAAAAATATCAATAAATTATGCCACAATTATAGAAAAATAATAAAATTTCTCAACTGTATTAAATTTGTAGTAGCTTCAAAATATTGCAGAATATGTTTAGGAACTTTCTAGGTGGAAGCAGACCTAAACCCTCATGGCCCTGTTAAAAACCATCATTCTAATAGCATTATTTATCACAACATCCAATTCAAGAAATAGTAAGAATCAAGTTGGAGAAAAAGATAGGGATCAGGTAGCCCAGTGGAAAAGGCTATCCAACACTGGCCAAAGGTCTGGTGTTCGATTCCTATATCCCTTCCACCCAAAAAAAAAAAAAAGTTGGAGAAAAAGAAAAAAAGGATAACAACTTTGGGACATGATGTTGATTTAATCTATCCTCTCGTACATAGAATTAAAGAATGGCCAATTTTCGACAGTCACATAAAAAGGTGAGGACGAGAAGGAAGAGGACGGACCACCAAGGACAACTGAACTGAGGATTGAAGATTGAAGATGACAAGGGTACCGGTGGTCACCTCAAGTCAAGTGAGGGGTTTTAAATTCCGTGTATAAAGTGTTGTACTTGTACATTGCGAAATACAATTTTAATATTTGAATGAGATCCTAATGGTTGAGTTTTATTTAGGACGAACAGAGGTACTTATAAGATGTTGATCGTTGAATTAATTATTCGACAATCCTAATTAAAAAATAATATTACAATTATTGTTTATGATAATTTATCTCAAACAGTAAATATGTGCAAACTTTTAATCTGAATTATCATACAATCAATTTAGGCCCAGCTTGGATTGGCTTTTGGTTTTTGTTTGAGTTTGAATTTGAGTTTTTTTGGCGGGAGAAGCTAAAAATTTGGCGGGAGAAATTAAATTTTTTTTTTAAATAATCGTTTAAGTTTAAATTTTGGCCTCTAAAATTGGCGAGATATTTAAATTCCAAATTTTTGAAGCCAAAGTTTGGAATTGAATGATTATTTGAAAAAAAAATTTGAATTTGAATTTCTCAGTTAATTTTTTAACTTCTTCAGTCAAAATTCAAAATCAAATCCAAACCCAATCCAACTTGAACCTTAATAACTCAAATCTTATATATTTAAGAAAAAAATTTACAATAATAACTGAATCACTATTTATGTACGTCCGAATAAAACAGCCAGTGGATATCAAACCCAAATTACAGGCGAGGAGTCGAGTGAAATAGCAGTTTGAGGAGGTGCCATGAGGGGAGGGACACAGAGACACATATCACGAGGAAATACGTAAGTGCACGTGAACTCCACACCACCTGATCTGCCAAAATTCCCAATTCCAAATCTTTTGGGGTTGTTTTGTGTGGTGGAGATTAATTCCCTAGGCAATCACTCCACAAGGTGCTCCCCCAAATCCCTTCACTAGATTTAGAGGATTCACCCCTCTTTTTTTTTCTTTCTAAATTGACCTTTCGTTTGCAATAAACCTCACCTTTCCTTATCTTGTTCGGTAAGGAAATTAAGCAGGAGAAAGTGATACACAAATGCATTGATATAAAGTTCGAGTTTTAGTGGCAAATGAGTTTAATTTAATATACTTCATCTTTATTTTGATCCTCAATAACTTTTTTTTTTTTCTAAATAAGAATTTACCACCCATTAATCATAAAATAGTTAAGGTCATTACAATCAAAAGATAAAAATAAAAGTTATACAATGGTGTAAACACCATGATAACATATAAAAGTCCACACCCCAAACTAGGTAAACAACACAAAAAATAGTAGAAAAAATAAATACATGATAAAATTCTTCGCAACAGCTTCTCCGAGATCCTGAAACAACAGTAGCAAGCTCAGTTTCAACACCTTTCTTTGAAATTAACAATCTAAATAACTTACTTACATGTTCAAAGCACTTAAGAAGAAGCTTCATATTCTCGATTTAACTCCTTTCCATCAAAATAAAATAAAATAGTACTCCCTCCATTCCTAAATATAAGACTCTTTAGACAATTTGAGAAAATTAAGGAAGTTGTCATTTTCACCTAAACTTCCAATATTATCCTCCACCCTCCCTCTCTCTCACTTCTTTGTCATAAAGAAAGGAAAATGTAGAGGGTATAATTGGAATAAATTGTTGATAACTAATAAAACAACCTTAAACGACAATTAATTTGGATACCTAGATATCTCCTAAACGACAATTAATAGGGAATGGAGGGAGTATAAAACAACCTCAAATAGTATTCCAAGTTGACCAAGTGGCTGGGGCTATACAAAACTACCTAAAATAGTATTCTAAATATTTTCTTATTCATCAAGAAAAGAAAATCTTACTCCATTATGACTTGTGAGCATATTTGAACGTTTGAGGTTTTCCACAATTGTTTTAAAGAAAGCCAAGGCTGATTTAGTTAAGTATGTTTAGATTAACATTACTTTATTTTAACGAAGGGTAGTTATGACCGTTTAATCATCTTCAAAAAAAAGTGGTTCTTGACCATTTGTTTTACAAAAAAATATGATGGATATTGTAGGTTTAAATCTTATCACTTTGTGAAAAAATGATTGCATCTTTAATCAACCCGGATAATACTTTTTTTTTAATAAAGTATACAAGTTGGAATACAAAATTCATCAAATCAATCTACTTTTAGCTAAAGCATCTTCTTCATCATCTTCATCACCCCCCAACACCAACGAAATTCAACTGGATCAAGAGGAGGAAGACTTACTTCAAAGACACACCAAGAAACTGAAGAAAAAGGCAACTGAAGATTTGAACTTTGTGGAGGAAAAATTAATTTCCTACAAAGATAAGTTGAAACAAACTCACCTTTTGTGTGCTAAAGATGTTGGAAAACACTTCCTTATCCAGCACTTAGATGAGGATTCAGACTCGGATTCGGACGCGGACAACATTCCAACCATCAGGCTATCCAAGAAGGACAAAATTAGATGTAGAACCCCCTTGGATAAATTCTCTTACCATCAAACCTTTTGGAAAAACTCTTAGCTATGGTTTCATTGACTTCAAAATCCGAAAGCTATGGAATCCAATGGGCGAACTTCGACTCATTGATTTGGGGAACAACTTCTTCATTGCTAAATTTGGAATGGAAGAGGATTTTGAAAAAACAATAGCTGGTGGGCCTTGGTTTATAAATGGTCAGTACATAACTGTTAAATTATGGCAGCCTGAATTCAATCCCTACAAGGACAAATCTACTACTACTGCAGTTTGGGCGAGACTCCCATGCTTGCCAATGGATTTCTATGACAGACCGATTCTAACTAAAGTGGGAAATAAGTTGGGCAATCTTCTCAAGATCGATGCAAGGACTTCCAATGCGGAAAGAGGACGATTTGCTCGATTGTGCATCCAAGTCGATCTTAATCTACCTTTGGTTCCTACTGTAAAAATCGGAAAAAATCATATCCAGAAGGTTCAATATGAGGGGGTGGATTTTTGCTTTGATTGTGGGATTATCGGTCATGAAAACTACAGAAAAATTAAGGAGCCGGAAGATACACACCAGCACTTAGGGTCTGGTGGAACATTGAAGAACATTAACACCATCACTGCCCCATCTGTAGCTTCAACCTTAGAATCTAATTTTGGGCCTTGGAATATAGTCTCAAATAGAAACTCTAGAAAGCTTTTGGAAAAGTCACCTGAAACACAGCTTGCGATGAGGGACTCCAGCACAACAAAGTTTGCCGGAGGAAAATGGGGGCCGGCGCCGACTGATTTAAAAGTCTGGCGGAGAAAACACACGTCGCCTTCGGAGGAGATTGGTCACGTGACTACAGCTGATGGGGCAAAAACAGAGGGGCAGGAAGCAAAAACGGTAAGGTCAACATCGCTCATTAATGCGACTGATAGGACAAAGACAGCAAACACAGATGAAGACAAAATAGGAGCCCCTCCAGCTATGACGGAAAAGACAGGTGATGGAGTCAAATCATCTGTGATTCTTTTTTGATAATGCTAAGGTAGATGTCTCTGTCAAAGAAGATCCCCCACACTCCTCTCCTTTTTAACAGGTTCACTATTTTGGAATTGGAAGAAGACCAAAACCTTCCCTCTCTAAACACAAAACACCCCCAAATAATGCCACCACTGAGAACAAGACGCCGGCGCCGTTGGTCACCGACGACAACGACAAACTCGCCGGAAAGGTCATCGGCAAATTATCCCAACCGAAACCGTCAAAGCCGACCGAACAACCACCGACAAAACAACCACTACTAAAGACCTCGCCAAACAAGCCGACAAAACTCATCTTGGCAGAATCTTCCCCCAAACCCAAGCCCATTTCGGGAGAGGAGGCCCTAACCGACGGGGGATGAGGCTCAGATCAATTACCCCAATCAGAAGAAGACCACAAACCATATCAAACCCAACCCACTCTCAAAGAGCCTACCCCAACTGGACCCCTGTGCAAACAATCAGCCCACCAGAAGCTATAGGCCCGAGCGAGTGGATGTGGCTGGGCTGTTTGCAAATAATCTCAGCGGCCCAATCAATGGACCAGGACCAAGTATCAAACCACTTGGCAAGATTGGGGGAGGTCCATCTGGGCCAAATAAATCTTTGGTCCAACTGCAACACTGCCACTTTCACGGTGGATTTGGACCCAACAAATTTAATGGATTGGGTACTCCGAATTTGACTCATTTGAGAAGATTTGCCACACCTGCTATGAATGCTCTATTCTCTGTATGAGCAAATCAGAGGAACAATCGAAGGAGTCAACATCTTGCACCGGGGGGAACAGCTCAGAATCTTCACTCTCCAACTTTTCTTCCGGCGGAAACACTGGAAAGAAGTATTCCCGAGACCGAAGAACCAATAAACCAAAGAAGCCCAAGACCACAAATAAACTCCTATATTTTAAGTATCCATACCTTAAGAGTGGTTATTTAAAATATAAGGATAAATCCAATCTCATTCGGGCTATCGAGGGGAATTCAAAATTTTCAATTGATGATAAATCGGGAAGAAAACAATTCGGATTGGCTTTACAAACTTCACCTATCCCCGGAGATGGATCCATCACAACTACAACCAAACAGATTTGCTTTGGGGGCCCACAATCAGAGGAGAACACCTCTCTCTCAGGAGGCGGCCCAAACAATAATGGGCCAGGAACAGATTATGTTGACAACACCAGTTGCGGGCCAACAACAGGGGAGGACAACGGCCCAAGGCCAGACGGAAATGGCACAACTCTCACCAACAGCCTATGCGGCCCAAAGGGGGAGGCAGGCGGCCCAACAGCAGCAGCGAGTCCAGACGGCACTGGGACAATATCCATGGGCCAATGCAGCATTAATCGGGGGCCAAAAACAGTCAACAGAAGAGAGCAATTTATCAAGGATGGGCCCACTAAGAGCTGCAACGGAGACTGCCCAGACGGCCCAGTGGCTACGGCAGGGGGTTCTGCGGGAATGGTCTACGGTGCTGAGGGTGCACGGGACTAGGCATGGACCAATGCACCAAAATTTAACATTTCCTCCAATGTTTAAATTAATTGCTTGGAATGTGAGGGGTGCCGGCCACCCAGATTTTCTGCCTCATATGTTACAATTGATCAATACCCATCGCCCCACTGTTGTTGCACTCTTAGAGACCAAGGTTAGTGGGGCTCGGGCAGAACAAATTTGTGCAAGATTTCCCTTCACTCACTCAGAACGTGCGGACCCCGAGGGACTTCGAGGTGGAGTTTGGTTGCTATGGAATGATGCCGATGTGGAGCTTTCATTAGTTTCAAAAAAAAACCTTCAGTCTATCCACGTGGTGGTTAAGGTTTGTAACAACTCCCACATGTGGCTTCGTTCTGCTATTTATGCTAGTCCTGATTTCAATACTAGACTTTTATTTTGGAACCATCTACGTAATTTAGCTAGTAGTCATAATTTACCTTGGCTTCTTTTAGGGGACTTCAATGAGGTTTTGTGCCAATCGGAAAAATTCGGAGGTCGTCCACCCTCCCAAACTCGAGTTGTAAACTTTAGGGCTATGTCGGATGATTGCAACCTTTTAGACCTTGGTCATGAAGGGTCGCGTTTCACTTGGACTAACAAACATGTTGATGGCTCGTTAATTTTTCAAAGGAGCGATAGAGCTGTCGCTAATTCCAGTTGGCGTGAACTGTACCAAAATTTGACTGCTTATAATCTCGTTAGAACCAGATCAAATCACTCACCCATTTTGCTTAACCTCGACCCTACAAACATCACTCCCCGCTCTAAACCTTTCCGCTTTGAGCCAATCTGGCTTACCCACCCAGACCTCAACACTATTATCCAAGATGCTTGGCTAGGTAGTGAACATAATTTTAATCAGGGAGTCTGTTTCCCTCTGGAATATTAATGTCTTCGGAAACATTAATAAGAAAAAAAAAACCTTCTAGCTCGTATTAAAGGCACTCAACTTGCCTTAGAAACCCACCCCTCACCGTTTCTTATAAATCTCGAACGCGAGCTTATTTCTAAGCTGGACGAGGTTTATAAAGAAGAAAAGCATTTGTGGGCTATCAAGTCTAGATTGGACTAGCTTATGTGGGATGACCTCAACTTCAAATTCTTGAAAGCCATCACAATTCATAACAGAAAGAATAACAAGATCCTATCCCTCAGGAAACCTAATGGGGAATGGGAGTTTGATATTTTCAATGTTAAAAACATCATTCATAACCACTTCCTCAGTCTTTACACCACAAGCAGATTTTTTGTTGCCTACAACAATCAGTCTTTTCCCTTCACTTGGTATGGCGGTGGCAGTGATGACCTCAATTACCTTGTCGAGGAACCTCCGTTGAGGAAATTAAAGAGGCTTTATGGTCTTTTAAACCTGAAAAAAGCCCGGGACCTGACGGCCTTCACCCGATTTTCTTCCAACACTTCTGGAATATCCTCAAACCATCAATAATCAACCTTACCCTGGATTTCTTCAGAGGGGTTTCTTTAGGTGATACCGTCAATGCTACATTTCTCTGCCTCATTCCCAAGGTTGCTAATCCAGAGACTGTGGGTCAGCTCCGGCCTATAAGCTTGTGCAACACCATTTACAAACTCACCTCAAAAATCATTGTGAATAG
Source organism: Vinca minor (assembly GCA_026122235.1). Lineage (NCBI taxonomy): Eukaryota > Viridiplantae > Streptophyta > Magnoliopsida > Gentianales > Apocynaceae > Vinca > Vinca minor. The sequence continues at coordinate 742,448 of JAOCZM010000100.1, read as the reverse complement.
GATCAGGCCCCTCCTCCCTTCCATTATCTCCCCAAACCAGGGAAGCTTCATTCCGGGTAGAAGATGCGCTGACAACGTTGTCATTGTTCAAGAGGCTATCTTCATTATTAGGAAATCTAACTGTAGCCAGGGTGCTATTGCAGTCAAAATTGACCTAGAAAAAGCTTTTGATCGATTAGAATGGGACTTTATCAAAGAATCTCTAGAATTCTTCAACTTTCCCAAAATGCTTATCAATCTTATCATGAACTCAGTTTGCTCCTCAAAAATGGCTATTTTATTCAACGGGGAGCCGACTAAATGGTTTTACCCCTCGAGAGGTATCAGGCAAGGTGATCCTTTATCATCCCTACCTGTTTGCCATCTGTATGGAATACCTCTCCATCAGTATTGAGAATTCGGTAGGTCTTAAGAAGTGGAGACCCATCAGAATAGGGAAACAAGGCCCGATCGTATCTCACTCCTTATTTGCTGATGATATCATTTTATTTGGGAGGGCTGACGATGTCACAATCAATGAGATGAAAAGGGTACTTGATGACTTTAGCCTTAGATCGGGCCAAAAGATTAACCTCAATAAATCTAAATTCTTTGCATCAGCCAATATCTCGGCCCACAGAATCCAAGCAATTGAGAATATCCTCCGGATTCGACACACCTTGAATCTGGGCAAATATCTCGGGTTCCCAATTTTTCAGAAGAGACCCGTTAACTCGGACTTCCAATTTATCTTGGATAAAGTCATGAATAAACTTTCAGGCTGGAAAGCCAACCTCTTATCCTTAGCTGGCAGGCAAACAATCATACTAAAGCATCCTCTACCCAGATCTTATCTTACTACTCTTAGTGCTTGCCTATACCAGCTTCCATTTGTAACAAAATTGATAAAGAGAATAGATCCTTTCTGTGGGGTAGCTCTTCGACAAAAAAAGAAAATCCACCTAGTTAAATGGGACAGGGTGGCAAAACCGAAGAAACTTGGCGGTTTGGGAATCATAAAGGCTAGGCATATCAATCAAGCAGGGCTTGCGAAACTAAACTGGAGGGTTTCCAAGGATAATCATAACACTTGGGCTATAATACTGCAAAAGAAATACATCAAGGATGACTCCCAATCCTTAATTCAGCTTAAGAAGGGTCAGGGGTCCATCAATCTTAAAGCCCTCAAACTTGGGTTAGACCTATTCCATAAATCATCTGCTTGGATTCCTGGTAAAGGCAATATTATTAGAATTTGGCATGATGACTGGACGGGACTTGGACCATTAAGAAAACTCATCTCGGGTCCCCTTCATTGGAATGAAGAAAATGCCAAGATTAAGGATATCTTTGGTAGCTCCGATGGCTGGGATCTCGACACTCTTTCATTCCAGCTGCCAAAACATCTTACCGACCAAATCAGAGGTATACCTAGAACTGACCGATCCGACTTGCCTGATCGGAGGAAGTGGAAAATGTCAGCTGATGGTGGTTTCAATTCTAAAGCCACACACTTGGTCATCCACGAAGAGACTCTAGATACTACCACGAGTGGAAAAAATTGGGAATGGATTTGGAAGGTAAAATGCAATCAGAGAATAAAAATGTTCTTATGGCTCTGTGTCCACAACCGACTGGCTACCAAAGACCACCTCCACAGGAAACAAATCAGTCCTAACCCAACTTGTCCACAATGTGGCATCCACCCTGAAACAAGTGAACACCTTTTAAGGTTCTGTCCTGTAGCGCGCCAAGTTTGGCAAAGCCTTAATATCTCCCAGCATATCACAGGCACCCATAACTCCAATTTCGATAAGTGGATCAAACGATGTGCTGAAAAAACAGATGTTTCAACCTGCAACAATGTACCATTGGGGACCCTCTTTGCTTATGGGTGTTGGGCTATATGGACCTTCAGAAACAGCAAGCTGTTCAACCCGGGGAAACCTTGTATCACCCATTTTCTAGACGCTATCACCAAATCGACTGAATACCATGCTTTGGGACCAAATCACACTAGATCAAATCGATGCAGGACTATTTCAGTATCATGGACTAGGCCACCTGAGGGGTGGCTGAAACTTAATGTGGATGGATCGTCTATTGGTAACCCGGGTAAAGGTGGCCTTATTAGAAACAACGAGGGAGAATGGGTATCAGGCTTCTACAGGAGCATCGGCACTTGTTTTAACAACGTGGCAGAACTTTGGGCTCTTAGAGACAGGCTCAGACTTGCTATCAATATCAACGCTCAGAAGTTAGCTATCGAAATGGATGCAAAAATTGTGATCGACCTTATTCTACATGCTGATGTTTCTACTCACCCCTTATCTGTGCTTATTTCTGATTGCAGGGCATTACTACGGACGCTTCCAGAGCATAGTCTGTCACATATTTATAGGGAAGCCAATGGTTGTGCTGATTGGCTGGCTAAAGCTGGAGGACTTCTTTCTTCCTCCGATTTTTTTACTTTTCACTCTTTACCCCCTTCTGTCAGCCACCTAGTGGCGGGGGATGCCCGTGGGGCTTTTTTTGCTAGGACTATTTCAGATACTTCGATCCATATCCACCCTTTTGTTAGCCGTTTAGTAGCAGTATATGGACACGAGGTATCATTAGATAGGCCTAATTGTAACAACTTTGTTGCATACCCTACGGGCTAGGGAGCACCTTTTTCTATTTATATATTCGCTTTTTTACCCAAAAAAAAACCTAATATTCATTGTTCAAACTAATCTCATTTTCAAACATTCTATTTACAGGGGCGAAGACAGGGGCCCTTTAAAAATACTACTATTTATCAAAATTTTATATGTATTTTGAAAAAATTTATCAGTTTCGCCGCCCCAATAATTTTTTTTACCGTTTTTTATTGCCCCCTCTCCCCCCCCCCCCCAAAGAATTTTTTTTGCCGTTTTTATCACTCGAGCTCTGTAGTTCTACATACTGTTGCAGTTTCGCCCCAACACCAAATTCCTGGCTTCGTCCCTGGCTATTTACACTGTTGATTTAGCTTGTTTTGCAACACACTATACACACTATTTTTGTCAGGCCTAGTGTCTGTAGGCTCATAACGCGATTCATTGGTCTGACAATACTCACGATTATTTATTTATCAATCGAATTAGCTATATCAAAATGAATATATTGAGACGACCACAAGTATTTATGTCCATCTTATATATCAGTTAGACATTTCAGAATTATCACATGTGAGAATATTGAGGTCCACAATTTTCTCCATTCTCTTGTGTGAATTAAAAAAAAAAACCTAGTAGCAATGCCAAATAGTTCTTGACCTTTTTGCGTCTCCAATTATGAATACTATGTCAGGTCCAGGTCTCTCTTCCTCGAAATTGAAATATATGTGGAGATAATGAATTATAAGGCATTATGAATAAGTCAGTGACTACATAAATTAATCTCTTAAATCTAAAATCCTAAAATAATTGAGGAACATAAGTGCGAGAGAAAAGAAAAAGTGATCCCCACATAAATGATGTAGATACAAAATATTATAAATATATTTATTTTGGGAAGATATTATTATAAATGGATAGGTTGTAGTATCAATTTTCATTTTTGCTTTGGATAGAAGGTCATATTCGTTACTGTGGATGAATCAAAGAGGATAACATATTAAAGACTGCAGGCCTCTAACATTAATCATGAGGATAATAATATGTTTGGATGAATTTTTCAAAATACATAGAACATACACATATTGGTCCAATGTATCTATCTTATCTACCAAATTGGTGAACAGAAGACTTTTAATGCATTTTTATGTATCTGGGTATTTGATTCAACTAGTTTAAGGGGTTAGTGTAGAAACATTTATCAGATAAAGCAACATAATATTGTATTCGTGGTAACTCAAATTCTCGATCTTACTCAAACATATTTTGAAGGATAAAAAATGAAACGAACTACAAGTTAATTGCGCTACGATTACCACAAACTCCTAAATAAATAAAGAACAAAAAGGAACTTATATATGCATAATATTTTACCTACAACAATATGCTATACATCCACATATATACTTTAATTATCCTGCATTCGCTTTCCGGAAGTCAGACCATATTTAATTATATTTCTTGGGAGAAATTTAAATCTGAAATTAAAGTAGATGATTATACTCATCTTGCGAACCAGATTAGTTCTGCTTAACATATGTAATCCATTGCCGATCAAATTGCACTTACACTTGAGATAAATCTTAATCATAAGTTTTATGTGATTTGGAAAAAATAAATTTATGCTAATGATTTATAAGCCATTATGAATGAATATTGTTAAGCATTTTGTTATCTGACAACCGAATTTTTATTTTTAAAAAACATATATTTATTCTCTTCTCAAACATTAAATAAAACATTTATAATTAATATTTATTCTACACATATTTCACACCATAGTCGGACGGTTTTCATCTTCTTGTTATCCGTTTTTTCATCTTTCATCTTCTTTTTTCATCTTCTTTTTGTCAACATTTTCCAAGGCAAAGCTCAATAATTGGCTCATTTCTCTAACCTAATTTGATGCATTTGCATGTGGTTGGTTCTCAAGTCTTATAACAAATGTTATAATAAGATAATGTAAACTAGAATATCAATTGTGTCAATCAAAAGATGTATGGAGTGGTACTCTCAATTTGTTTTTCATCATGTATTAAATCAAAATAATCAAACATAAAGAAAGAAACAAGTATAGAAATTTGACTTAATTTTTTTTGGTATATTATATTAATTAATAAACAAGACTAAGCCATATTAGGTATCAAACAAAAGTAGAAAGGTAGAAAGAGGCACAATTCCATGAAATGGATGATAAAGATATTAAGTCTTAATCAACCATTTTATCAAAGCCTATTAGCATATAAGATAAGAAAATGTGGGTCCTACAATGAAATGAAATAATATTGTACAAAAATCTAGTAAAACATCACTTTATTAGAAATAAACATTAGAATCCAAGATAAGTGGAAACAATCAAACCATTAGCTGCCACTACTACAAATTTCAAAGTGTTATTAAAAGGACAAATACAAGTATGGTTAAGTGTACTTTTTTCCCAACCATGGTTAAAATGCAATTCAGTTATGATGCAGATATGACTAACTATTAGTGCCGTACATACAAATTTTGATCGTCAGATGTAATTGATTGAGATATGTTCACTATTTGGTATAACCGAAATACCGAACCGATCCGAACTGAAATTTGTTAATTGGTTCGGTATTTTGGTATATTCGAATTATTCGATTCGATTTATCGAAATTTTTAAAATTTAGGTTTGGTATTCAGTTTTTCATTTTTGAAAACCGAATTATCAAAATTATTTCAAAATATATTTTATTATATTAATTGTTTTATTTCTAAAGAAATTACTATACAGTCTCTTCCATTACTTGGCGGGAGTTGTTGGTTTTAATTTATGTTGGTCGTGTTTAGTGAACAACTATGTTAATATATGTATCTGCGTTGAGCCATTAATCCTTTTAAATGAACATCAGTTATGTTTTTATAGTGTGTATTCCCTCTATATTAACTGTGTTTTAGATTTTGGTATAAAATTTTCACAATATTTGGTGGGATATCTAAAAGTGATAAGTAGCCATTAGTTGGTTTGAATTATTATATTGCACTAAAATTTGAATTTGTTATTTCGGTTTTTACGGAACCGTACCAAACCGAACCGAAATTATTTTGGGTTTTCAAACTATTATGGTTCGGTTCGGTTTAATAAAAAATTACAAAACCGAATTTCGTCCCGATACCGAACGCACACCCCTAACAATTGTTCCAAAACGATTATTTTGAATAATATTTTCTAATTTTTTTTTTATCTAGAATAACTATTTACTCAACTCTGCTAAAAAAAAAACTATTAACTCAACTATTTGTTCAGTAATTTTACGACAAAAATTTATTTATATAGTACTGACAAAAATGAGTTACGTACTAGAACAAATTGCAATGTTTGTATAGAAAATGAAGAGATTGGGAATGATTGCAAGATTTTGCCACGGTATTCAGACATTTGACCTGAATAATCTAACTGAAATTGCGGAAGATAACTTATTTCTCGAACTTGTCTCTCCTTTTCTGCCCTGCTAATAATAAAGTGACAAATGTCATTTTTTGAAACAAAAATCTATAATCTAAAAAAAATGGTGAAACCCTGTAAGAAAAATGGCACACTTGATAGAATATTATTTATGAGACAGAAAAAGTACACAAATATGTGACAAATATTTTTACTAAAATTGACTCTTTAATTCACTGAATAAGAATTCATATAAACATGTGAGATACCTTTTTATTACCCGTCCAGTTTTAGCGCATACTAACAAATCTTGACCATCATATAAAAATTCGACAATTGAGATTTTTAAAAATCACAACGCATTGTGTGGATTGAGGACCAGAACAAGTGTTCTGATCACGAGAACATGTTCTAGGTCCTCAAACTCACAATAGGTGTTAGAGCTAAAAAAAAATAAATTAAAACGTAAATTTTATTTATTTGACGATTAAATTTTTTATTCCGCACACGTAAAAAAAAAGCTTCTTCACTGGAGTGGAAACCTTTATTACAAGTGTTGCTTATTCCAACTTTACGAGTCTTGCAAATTACTACTACTCGTCTGTCTCTATTTGCTTTGCTGCTTTGTCTCACCGATTCTGATTTCTTCCATCAGCCACCTTAAAAAATCCCAAGCCTTTCGCCGGCTTCTACGAGCTTCTAAATCTTCTTCTTTCTTCTCTCTCTAAATCTATATCCACTCATACATTTAAGTATTCAAGAAGTACATTTTATTTTTCCTTGGAGTTCAAAAACCAAGTGGGGTGGGTTGGAAAAAGATGGTAACTTTTTTGGGTGAAGCTATGTAAGAGCATGTGAATTGCAAAATATTGGTGGGTTCAAGTTCAAGAACATTTGGCACAAACCCACAGTAGAAAAGGAAGAAAATCTTTCAAGATTGAGAAAAGGGACAATCTTTTGAATTATTTCAAGATTTTGAGGCTTTGTGGAAGCTGTAGTTGATTTTCAAGAGGTGGTTTTGTTAATTGAGGGTTTAAGATTTATTTAAGGTAATAAAGAATGGTGGGTTGCTGATTAATTTAGGAAATCTCAGGCGAGTTTATCTTCTAATGATTGAATTTGAATTAAAAAGATTGAATTTTTTATTTTAAAGAAAGTTCAATTTGTTGGTTATTAAGTAGAATGATATGTTTCCATTAAATAATTGGTTTAACTATTTAATTATTTTTTTGTTGCTGTTTGTGGAGACTTAACACGTGTATGTAAGCAACTAACTACTTAAGTTATGTCTAATTTTATATATTTATATTCAATTAGAAAAGTGTCACTTCTTGATGTCATCTAGTTTGTTTGTAGGTGTTGAGTCTGAGGGCTCTTCCAATGTATATTGGATTCACACTTTGTGATTTAGAAAGGTTTCTTGACTGAGTGTTTGAAGGGCATCCCTTTATTCTCTATTGCAGAAGTTTACTGTAATTTGGGAGATCAGTTGCTTGTTTCTCCAAAATGCCCCTCTCTGAGTTCTTGAGAATGGCTAGAGGAAAGCTTGAAGCTTCCCAACAGAAACCACCTCCTACTGATCTATCTTCTTGGTGAGTTAACATTAGTCCTATTTCAACATGAATCTTGATGTATTTTTGCACCCCCCCCCCAACAATTTTCTTTTTGGTTGCTCTCATTTTGCATCAATTTGTGTGTTATGATTGAAGTTGATTAGGAGTAATTCTTGAAATGGATTGGTTATATGTATTTCCTGAACTGAATTAAAGGACTCTTGCGGTCAAGATTTGTGATTGGAGAGGGCTAGAGGTCATTTGAAGAGAGCATTAAGAACTAGGCTTTTGTATTATTATTTTTCGTTTTCGTTTATGCAATAATATTTTGGTGGATATGTATGCAGCCCTGAGGATGGTGTTGTTGAGCTTGTATGGGAAAATGGTCAGCTTATGATGCAAGGTCAGTCCAACAGGGCTAAGAAGAACCCTAGTTCTAACAGTATTGCATCACAGATGCCTGCGATTCGAGATAAGTACATAGGGAATGCCAGCAGCTCAAAGTTTGGAAAGTTTGAGGCTGTCCTGGAAGATGCTGTGCCGTCTGTGCCAACAGGAGATATCAGTTTGAATCAAGATGATGAGATTGCACCATGGTTAAATTATCCTATGGATGATGGTTCTAGGCAAGATTTCTTCTCTGAGCTCTTACCTGAATTCTCTGGTGTCACGGGAAATGATCCATCAACTCGTAACAGTTTTGGATCAACGGATAAGAGCCAAATGGTTCGGCATTCCCACAACATTCCTGTGCATGATAGTGTGAACACAGATATACGGAATGCATCCAAGGTTTGTTCTTCTAGTACTGGCTTCCTAACTCCATATTTGTCTCATCAAGGACAAATACCTATTCTGTCCCTAGGATCGGGAGTTTCGAATGCTGTTATGAATTCTACAAGCCATAATCAAAATATATCTTTTGGGGATTCAGTTCAAGGTCATCCACCAGCAAGTGGTTATGTGAGCATGAAGATGCAAAAGCAAAGTGAAGAGTCATCTAGTAACGGATCCCGTTTGTTGAACTTCTCCCATTTTTCAAGACCTGCCACTTTATTTAGACCTAATCTTCAGCCGACTGATGAGTTGACTGCTTCATATTCATCGGGCGTAGAAAAGAGAGTAAATGAGAAGGTCCCTGCTGCTAATAGCAGGATTTCAATCAAATCTGCTCTCATAGAACCATCAAGTAGCCCAAGAAAAGAAAATGGCTCCAATAATCAGCCTAACTTGGTCTGCTCCAAGGTTGATCCAAGACCGTTAATTGTTAAGCCACTAGAAGATACATATCCTGCAGAACAATCTAATGCTCTATGCCAGGAGGATTCAATCAAGAATGATAATTACAAATGCCAAGAAATTGGTGCTAGCACGATTAAAGGCTCGACTCATGGTGAGAAATCAGTTGAGCCAGTCGTTGCTGCTTCTTCCGTATGCTCTGGCAACAGTGCTGAAAGAAATTCAAATTATCTGACGCATAACTCAAAGAGGAAACATCGTGATAATGATGAGTCTGAATCCCGAAGTGAAGTAAGAAATAACACTGAAAGACTTACATCATAGTGATTATTTACTCATTCTCTCTTGATTGTTCTGATAAGAATCAATTATCTTACGTGCAGGACATTGAAGAAGAATCTGTGGACATAAAAAACCCAACTACTGGTAGAGGAGGTTCTGGTTCAAAGAGAAGCCGAGCTGCGGAAGTGCATAATCTTTCTGAGAGGGTGAGTAAAATCATCTAAAGTATCATAAATTTGACTATGTTTTAGTACTCATAACAGATGTTTCTGTGAACAGAGACGGCGGGATCGGATCAACGAAAAGATGCGTGCATTACAAGAGCTTATACCCAATTGCAACAAGGTGATAATGCATTTTAATTCTTTATATTTGCTTACTAATTTGTATGCTTTTCAACTCAGCTTGAGTATATATTCGTGAGAAAGAATAGAATCAATTAAGAAGTTGAATTTAGCCGAAATATAGAATGATCTTGTTTCTTGAGAAATAAGTATACAAAGATATGTTATATAGTGTGATCACCAATCGGATAAGGATATCATCCAAATGTCATATGGACTTTAATGTGAAAATGAAACTGAATAGGCTATAGATGTTAGTTTCTTTTCTTGAAAACTAAAATCTCATCGTCCAAAGAAGACTTTACATGTCTGAATTGAGTTAACTGGCTTCTCAATTTCCTCCCTTGTTTCTCGTTTCTGATTTGCGACTTGTGCATCTTCCTTACCAGGCAGACAAAGCGTCGATGCTTGATGAGGCCATCGAGTATTTAAAGACACTTCAACTTCAAGTGCAGGTACAGAGAAATTGATTTTGGTAATCCACATAGTTTAATTTTCTTTCTTTTGAATATTTTGAGATGTAGAGGGCAGACTGCTTAAGAAGTATTGTTAGTATTCACCACTAGGCATATTTGCATAAATGGCTGGACCCCAGTTTGATCCCTGTTAGTGTTAGGTACTTGGACGGGTTACATATGCTCCAACACTTTTGGTGTTGTTTGCCTACAGTGATTTCTCTACGCAAACTATATGTGTTTTGCTTCCATAGATATGCATGGTAAATTGATGCAAGATTAAATGGTTTTCACTGTAGAAATAACTAAATCAGGTTCTTCTACTATTAGAAAAGTTTTTGGAAAGATAGTTTTTTGTTTGTGCACTTTAAATTTTGGTATAACAGCTAAAATATCGGTGTATCTCCTGTTTCTGCAGATGATGTCAATGGGGGCTGGCTTGTGTATGCCTCCAATGATGTTTCCGACAGCATTCCAACACATGCATGCTCCACATATGCCGCATTTTGCACCCATGTGCACCGGAATGGGATTGGGAATGGGTTTCGGAATGGGAATGTTGGACATGAATTCAAGACCTCCGAGATATCCTATTTTCCCGGTACCCCAAATGCAAGGAGCACATTTCCCTTCTCCACCTATTCCTGGGTCCAGCACCTTCCAGGGATTAGGCGGATCAAACCTTCAGTTTTTTGGGCATCCCAGTCAAGGACATCCAATGCCAGTCCCAAGAGCACCCTTGGTTCCTATGACGAGGCAAGCTCCCATAAGTTCAACCGTCGGATTGGATCCCTCAAGAACGGAGACTCATGCAGAAGCTTTAAGAACATCTCCAGTGCTCAACCATGACGTCGGGCTGCAGGATAAGAATTCACATTTAAGTCAGAATGCCCATGCAAGCAGCTCATTAAACCAGACGTCTGCACAGGTTTGTGTTGCATCTATTCTTAATTTTCCTTTAAATAATAATCTCCGACTGAATCCTTGTGTATTCCAATTTTCATTTATATACCTTCTTTGTTAAACATTTGTCGAAGCACTAATTCATATTTCTTTTGAAAATTAAAATTACTCCTTTTAGTTTTTGTTTCTCGTGTTCCATCCCTTCCGCCTCTTTGTCCCTTCATATTTTTATTTGGACTGCTGCTACTTATCTTGAATGATAACCCAAAAAGAATTTTACCCTTTATGTTTTCAGAACTTTTAGTTGAGCCTTTGCTTTCCCTCCCATTAAAGTTTCATTTTCTAATTGCTCCAATTTGCTGAACTATCTTTTCTCGTAACATCAGCTACCGACTACAAAGGAACCTGCTGATCAATCAACCTCATTGCCAAAAGATGGTCCGGTCCAAGATGCTCATGGCGACTCCACTGCTAACTTGACCAATGCAGACGGTGTATCTAGAAAAGAAGGTAATCATATTCATAATTAAATTTACTCTTCATATACCTCCTCCCTGGCTATTACGCAGAACACTTGAGGCTCATTTCGTGTATCTGCAGGCAGCGATTAACAGCATCAACACAGCGCGGAGTAACATACTGAACGTTCTGCTGTAAACAGATGCCCTCATCCATTTTTTGCAAGATTAGACATGGTTATCGAGGTGCGGGTTTCGTCTGGGATGTAGAATTTGGAAAGATTTTCCCGCAACTACTTGAATTCTAGTTTCAGGATTGTACAATTACAGGTTTTCAATAGAAAGAAACGCTATATTTTTCCTTCTTGTGATTATTGTGAAAACAGGTTTGAACTTGAAAATTTCATTCAAGCTTGTTTTAGAAATGTTAAAAGATTCTTTATACATGAATAAAACCTTTTGATTTCAATTATGAAGATTTTGTATAGTGAATGAACTATGAGCCAAACTTTTTCCAAGTAAGAGTTAGACTTTATAAGCTCGAACCAGGCTCTTCAAATGTGGGATATTTGGTGCTTTACTAACAAAAAAAAAGTAAACTCGGTGCCATGGCGGAAATGGTGGCCGGTGCCATATCATCCCTGTGCAGGCCCGGCTCCAAGGGTGTACAAGGTGACATCCGGAACCGTGGGGCCCCAAATTTTTTAAAAAATTACTTAATTTGTATATAATTATTAGTTAAAAAAAATTGAAAAACTTGATATTTTTTAATTTGTTGCTCAAAATCTTTTTTACCATACACGAGTCTTAGGGCTAATAGGGTGTGCGAGTTGAGTGATCATGAGGGCTCCCTAAAAATTGAGCCCTAATTTTATTATATATATATATATATATATATATATATATATATATATATATATATACTTAGCCTAAAATCCGGGGACCCAAATTTTTTTTTTTTTGTTTATATATATATACTTAACCTAAAATTCAGGGCCCCAATTGTTTTTTCGACACAGGGCCTCGGATATGTTTGAGCCGGCCCTGTCCCTGTGGCGTGGCGGATTTGGTGTGGGGGGAAGGCGGGTAATTTTGCGGCGGCGTTCACAGTGTTAATAGCGGATAATTGTAGGGTGGTTTTTTTTGCTTTTTGGGCCAAAATTAGGTTAGTGCTTCAAAATTTTGGGTCAGCCCATGTTCCAACAACTTTTAAAAATAAATACTAACCTAAATTACTGCCTTAAGCTTTAAAAAAAAGAAAAAAAATAGCTCCTTTTTTTTTCCTTTCTCTGCTATTTTTCCTTTTTCTTCCTCCTTCTTATGCTGTTTTTTTTAACAAAAAAATTTAGGGACTTTTAAAAAACTTATCTTTTTTAAATAGGTCAGTCGTCATAACTCTTAAATATCTCATCTCTGTTTGTAAATGCTGGCGGATTATTTTTTCATTTTATTTATTTGCTATTTTTTAACACGTCCCCTTTTAATTTAACCCATTTTCATTTTTTTTTAAAGTTCTTCCATTTATTCTTTTAAAACTATTTTTTTTAATTTGTTATAGTTCTTTTGTACTCATAATTATGAGAAGCCAACAAGCATCATCGGCTTATTCAAGAGCAACTGAGAGTAGTAGTATATGTATAAAAAACTTTATTTTTTAAGGCCGCCATAACAGACACCATAACCCGCTGCGCTATTTCCTAGGGGGGATTTTTAGCTTTCCGCCGTATCTCGTCATCCGCCATTGATAACACTGATTTCGGTTCAGTTCAATTCGATTGTCGAGTTTTAAAACAGAACAATAATTATTGTTTAAAAAATACGCATTTTCCCTTTAATTAGAATAGTTATTTTCAATTATTTGACCGGAATTAATAATTGAGATTCATTAGTACCATAATGAAGAAAACACTTCTTGGTATCGTAATTGGATCACCAAAAATCAAGACAACACAGAGAAACTAATAACTCTTGACTGATAAAAATTCAATACAATGATATATATTCACAATGTTTAACAAACCTATACACTCAGCAAACTAGCAAATAGACTTCATATCCACACAAGCAAAATACAAACAACTCAATAAATATAGAATGAGAAATAAAAAGCAAAAAAAATTGTAATCTCACTACAATGTAGAATTCAGCAACACTAATAATGATGGAGCAATCAGGCAAGCCAATACTGTGATCAACATTTGAGAAATTCAAGCAGCTTTTACCTCTTCTTTTGTACCAGAAGGTGGAGGTGTTTTTGATTGAGATTTGCCGATTATCGCTTTCTTTGCCTTAACCAGGGATTGCTTCACCTTTGCTAATATGTTATTTGAATGCTTTTTAGGAGCTTCTTGTACTGTCTTCAGGTCATCGGAAGCTTCCTTGGCGGGCTCTTCAATTGGTGCATCGGTTGTCTCAGTCTCTTTAACTTCTTTCTCTTGTTGCTCTATCTTGGTTTCTTCAACAGCCTCTGCAGCTTCCTCTGCCTTTGTTTCTGTTTCGGCCTTCGCAGGCTCTTCTACATCCACTTTCTTCTCTATTTCCTCGTCTTTGGTCCTTTCATCTTTTTCGCTGTCATTTTCAGCAGGAAGTTCGATTTCTCTGGATGTTTCTTCTATGTCTTTTCCAGCCTCTTCAGAAATGGTACTGGCTACAGCTGGTTTCTCTTCCTTCTCAATTTTCTCATCCTTGGCTTCTTCAATTTTCTCTTCAATCTTTTCATCGACTTTTACTGGTTCCTCGGCTTCAGTTTTTGCAACTACTTCTTCTTCCTTATCAGCAACACCACTCTTTTCCGCGACTTCAATAGAGGGAGGAACTTCTACATCCTTTTCTACAACAGGAAGTGCCTCAGGAGTTGAGGAAACTTGATCCGAACTCCCACTAGCAACGGGTTCCACGGTAGGGACTTCCTCTGCTTCTTTAGTATCTGTGGTCTCATTGACTGTAATTCCTCCGTCTTTCGTTGTGTCAACCTCAGATTTCTCTGTTGGCTCAGCCACTGCAGATTTGTTCTCAATTTTTTTGGTAATTTCAGGCTTTTCTTCTGGTGAATCCTCTACTTCAGCAACTGGCACCGGAGCCTCAACTTTCTTGTCACCTGCAGCTGAAACCTCCACAGTTTTAACAACTTCTGTCTCTGGTTCTTTAGGAGGCAGCTCTTCTGGTTGAACTTCTTTACTTTCAGCAATTACAGACTCGAGAATTTCAATTTTCGTTGGCAACTCTTCAACTTTCGCTTCATGGACTTCAGTGGTTTCAGTTGTAGACTCAGGGATTTCAACTTTCTCTGGCAATTCTGCAGGTTGCTCCTCTTTAGTTTCCATAGTTTGGGCTGCAGATTCAGGAATTTCGGTTTTCCCTGGCAACTCTTCTGTTTCATCCTCTTTTTTATCCACAACCTCAGTTGCTGATTCAGGAATTTTGGTTTTCTCTGGCAACTCTTCTGCTTTATCCTCCTTTTTCTCCACAACCTCAGTTACTGATTCAGGAATTACAGTTTCCTTCAGCTTTTCCTCCACATCTTCCTTTGCGTGCATTTCTTGAGGTTTCTCCTCTGGCTTCAACGCTTCTGCATTGTCTGAAACAGGAACGTCCACAACAGGAATATCATCAAGTTTCTTAACCTCTTCGGTCAGAGGAGCTTCAGTTGGCTTAACCTCAATCTTTTCTTCTAGCTCAGCTTCTGGTTTCTCTTCCACAGCCTTAGCCTTCACAACCTCTTCAACTTTTGATGGTTCACTTTCTTTCACCGCAATCTTCACTGGTTCAGCCAGAGGAACAGTTGCACTTGGAACCACTTCTTCTTTTGGCTTTTCTTCAACTTCCTTGGGCAGAGGAACACTCTGTTCTGTCGAATTCACCTCTTTGTGCACTTCCTTTTCTACGTGCTGCATAACAAAAATAGATTGAACAATAAAGAAAATCAATCATCTCTAACCAAAGTTATTAAACATCTTATCGAAATCGAAGCACAGGAGAAACGACATATTTCAAAACAGCAAAATCTAAGAAGGGCCAGAATTGCAGCTTTCAAAAGAAAACAGAAGCATATGAGCCTGAATTATTATAATCACACCAGAATTCTTCCGCTGTCACACCCACGATACCTTTAACATCCCTGAAGAAATCGCAAATGAAATCCGGACTCTGCTTAAAACTGAAAGAATGTTGTCTTCGTAGTGACTAGTGAGAAAACAAGAATTGCAACAAAAAAAAAGTCATGGCAAGACGTCTGAAAGATAAAGATTAAGTGCTTCTCCACAAGGAAAAGTCCTCTACAAGATCCAGATTTGACACTTTCTCCTCCCTGCCCCTAGCACTCCCATAAAGTCTTAAAAGGGCATCAGAGGGGATGGGCTTTTGGAGGGTGGGGTGGGGCTTTCCTGCCAGCCAAGAAACATATAAAGCAAAAGAAGGACAAAGCTTTTGTAAAGGCATAAGCTACTTTTTCTCCAGGATAACATTGGTCTAAGTAAAAATCTGCAACCCATCATCTGTAAACACCAATTATTCACTAATTTCTCCAGTTTTTGGAAGCAGTGTTATTAATAGAGCTGCTATAGCGGTTTGTAGCAGAATAGCATAGCGGAGCAGTCCTATACCGCTATGGAGGTGTGTATGGTTCACTGCTGCGAAAATAGAGGCCAACCATTTTGGACAAAATAGTGTGTATAGCGGCGCTATTTGGATCAGAGTTGAAAAATCTTATTTTAGCCTTAACATTAGTTAGAAACTTAAGGGCACTTTGGAAATTTCCAGCAAAAAAAAATCCTAAACCTTACGACTTCAAACTTTGGCCGCTATTCTCCAAAAAAGGGAAAACAAATCTTCTTTGTTTATAACTTTTTTTTCCTTATTGTCTTGAATATTTTTTTAAATTATTTCATAGAATTCAAAATAGCGCCCGCCGCTATCCACTATCCGGATTCATAAAACTTTTTGGAAGATGCGTCAGTATAAACACAAACTTGAACATAAATTCTCTCAAACTCATTACAAGGAAACCACACATATAAAGAAAGCAGCATAATAATTTGTATAAGAATCATCTCCAAGTCTTAGTCTTATTGTTACTTATATTTCCAAATTAATTCCTGATTCTGTGTATGAATTCATGAACTAAATCACTTAGCTTCCATCAATAAACAAAATTCAGGAAACCACTCAGAATCAATCTGTCATCTTCTTCTAGACTAATTTTTTTATCTCAAACATATAATCAACCAAGAAAATCCTTAATCCAAACCCATTAAGTAAATCAGAAAATTCTTGCTAAAAAAAAAAAATACAAAACGATAACTTGTACACTTCTATTAAAACTCACTCAGAAAGCAAAGAATAATCAAGAAAACCCAAAACCCACCTCAGTAAAACCCAATACACATAACCAGAAACATAATCAACTGATACAAAACCAAGAATTCAAGAAAAATACCTCAAGAACAGTAGAAGAATGATCAGAAGAAACAGGTTCAGTAGACATGGCTGCTGGTTCTGCTGCTATTGTTGATGATAATGACGATAGTGGAAAGATTGAAGGAGAAATTTACTATCAATGAAAGAAAACTAGTAGTGAAGTAGTGAGTTTGGAAAAGAAGAAAGAATCAAGAGAGAAGTGAACAAGAATGGAAAGTGGAATGATGTAGTTGGCAACAACCTAAAAGATGGGTTTTTGCTGAGTAACCTATTTTTTTTTTTTAACGCCCGTTGGGCGATGTCTCATTAGCGGGGAGATAGAACTGCCTCACTATAGGAGGAGAGAGTAACCCTATAAAGGGAGTCAAATTAAAGCATGCCCCATGTGCGGAGAGGGTATCAAACTCACGACCTCACGGTCGTGGGCAGGCCCTTGCTCCACAGGGCTAAGAAACCTTTGATTTGCTGAGTAACCTAAATGATGGGTTGCAAAGCAAAAATGAGGAAAGTAAAGCCACAGCCCATTATAAAAAAGAAATTTCATGATGACATTTACCTCTTCGGAGAGCTCGTGTCGAGAGAATTAGTCACTACTGTCGATAGTTGACACTCTCGTTCTCTACTAAAAAAATAATAATAAAAGAAAACGATAAAACGATCAAGTAGTAAGAACTAAGATGTTTCAATTTTAATTGATTTGTAAGTTCAAGTCATTCTGACAAAGAGGTGAGCGAGTCTTTAAAAAAGAAAGTGAGAAACAGATATTAATGATAATAGGAGATTTACTTTTATTTTAAATGGAAATAAAAGAACTGAAACCCAATAATCTTTACATGGATTATGATCTGTCATGAGTCTGAGTGGGAATCCATTTAACTAACCGTCAAGAAAATATAAATAATAAATCTAGATTTAATTATTTTCTTTGACAATGATTTTATTTTAAAAAAAGATGAGCACTTATTATGAGTTTTTTTTTTTTTTTTTAAAGAATTATGAGTTGGTATTGTCAGTGCAAAAGTGACAGCCTTTAACTTGGGACCATGGCGGTTAACGGCCCAAATTCTTTTCTGTCAAATATTTGTCGGTTTCTTTATTACAGTATTAAAATACTATTGAGATTTACTTAGAAAAACAATACTATTGAAATTAAGTTAAATAATCACAGTTTAAAGGGTCACTCTTACACTTCTTTGAGACTTTTCCATGGTAATATTGTAATTGCAGATTTACAAGACAATGTTATTAGCTAATCCAGTAGCGGATCTAAAGAGCGAGGAATGTGATAGCCGTCCCTAAAATTTTGAAAATCATGTGCATTTTTACCTTTAGGAAATGAAGACCTTTAAAATTTTAAAACTCCGTCCCTCCCAAAATCACTGAAAAATGTAAGTCTCGCAATTAATGTCAAGTTGTTGAATCCCATAGCTAATCCTAATTAAGACTTTGATTAGATGAAAATAATTGACTATTGTTTACTATACTAATTACATTACTATATACATAAAACAAGGAGAGTAGTCGGGGTTCCTCCATACTTATACTTAATTTAATGATATTGTTATATGTAGAACGATTTTATTAATACACTAAATAATTTGCTAAACAATACGTTAATAGTTTTAGAAGAAGAATATTGATCTTTATTTTAGAAAAACGAACTAACTAACCAAAAAAAAATCCTTTTAGAGAAAAGGAAGGAGTATATTAATCTTGGTGCCATCACTAAGCACCTTTCATTGAGCTCTAGTCCATGGAATGTTGTGAGAAACAGCAAAGTCCTCTATCAACCACCAAAATATTTTACAACTTACAAATGTTAATATACATGTAAAATGCCTCATTGGCAAATTTGTATGACTTATTTGTTTATTCACTTATGTATTGATTTATTTTAGATAAAAAGAAAAATGAAAAGGAATTGGAAGTCTCATCAATATTGTCCATTTTTATCATTGTTGGCACAAATCATATGTTAAAGCGATCATCTTTTAAATATGAAAATAGACATTCATTTTCAAACGAGAAGAAGAAAAAGGTATGCATTAATAATAATAATAATAATAAAAAAACTCATCAGCAGATATGAATTTGGGACAATGGTTCCAAAAGCAGGTTTAATAATTAGTTCATGTGGCCCCTTTCTCTCATGGCATTATATTTAGTGCTCTTGCAGCTAAAAAGATGCCATAAGTTGTTCTTTCAACCTCTTGGCTTGCCCCTTCACAAGAAAGGAAATAAAAGGGAAACTCTTGACTTGTCCAATTTAATTGTTTTTCATAGTCACCCTTCCCCCCTAAAAAGATAATAATAATATCATTGCTATTATAGGAAGTTTTACTATTAAATACCGGGAAATCAGTCTATTTAGTCCCTCAGAAATTTTCATTTCACCTGTATAGTCTTTAATGTTCAATTTTAATCTATTTAGTCTCCCAAAAATTTTTTGTTTTCGCTGTTTAGTCCTCAATGTTTAATTTCAGTCTGTAAAGTCTCTTATCTATTTACGGAATGAATATAGAGTTTCTACCACCTCTTACTGCGGTGGACTTAGGGCAAATGGGTTTCTCCAAATTAGGGCAATCGAATTAGGGGTTTCCTTTTATAACAATTTTTTTGTACTGATTTTTTATATTTTGTAAATTTTATAGATTGAATCTGACCATTATGCCCCCCGATCATTAAGCACGTGGATGGCATGAATTTGGGGCTGTCCTGATTTCGCCGCAGAAGAGGTGGTGGAACCTCTATATGCAGCCCGTAAATAGATAATGGACTTTACAAGGTTGAAATTAAACATTGAGGACTATACAAGCGGAACAAAAAAAATTGGAGGACTAAATAGGCTGATTTCCCTTAAATACCATGTTTAGGATTAGTAATTGACAGAAGCGAGTAACCTCAATTTTTCCTATTTGTAGAAAAATCACAGTTTATGAAAAAGTAAAATTATTTGATTAATTCAATCTCATATATAAATTCACTTTAATTTAAAGATATTATTACATATGTAAAAAATTTATTGATATACAAGATAATACATTATATGATGTATTAGAATATTATGAGTCATAATCAACGTCTAGCCTACGATTGCAATCTGAGGGTGATAATTTTTTAGATATGTTAAAGGTTGCCTGGTTATGGGGTGGGGGGGGGGTGTATGTAGGTGTATTTAAACTTTAGGGATGTATTAGTATAGGAAAACCTCAAGAATTTTGGACTTGCAATTCTTCAAAGATACAAAATTTGGGAAGTGAGCCTTCAAAACATCAACATCGTTATATGTCCTTTCCATACATTTTATATATATAATTGAAAAGAAATTAATAGCCTTATATCACAAGGTCCTTAGCATGATGGGGCGAAAAGTCTGCTCACGACCATAAGGTTCGATACCCTCTCCTTACATGGGGCAAGCTTTAAATTTCCCTTTCTATGACTACCATCCTCCTCTTGTGAGGCACCTCTCCCCCCTACATGGGGCAATCGCCCAGTCAGGCTACATCCACTGGCTGAGCCAGGAATTTTTCTTTGGGGGCACAATTAACATTGACAAAATAAATTCATAAAAGCATATAAACATTGGCGGAGCCAAAAAAAATTTTTTGATGAAATCTTATAAACTAGAGTTATTCACATTTTTTTCACGCTTTTCATCTCTATTGATCGAGTCTTGTAAAGCCTCAAAGTCCTCCGACTTTAAAAAAAGATAGCAAAGCTACAAAGTTTTCATTGTCATTAACGTGCATGGCACATCAAAGAGAAGGACTCTCGAGTAGAAAAAATAAATATTTACTATTGAAATTAAAATATATATCATATTTGATTGTTGAATCCAAAAAGAACAAGCTTGAATAAAAAGGTCCTAAAGACCTTTTTTGTATGATTAGACCAAAATAAAAGGCCATTTAGAAATATTATGGGTATTAGAGATGAAGTTGGAGGAACCATGGAGGGCTTGTTATTAATGTGAACGAATATTGATGTCTGATCACATGCACGTAGTCACAATGAGCAGTAATTAATATCAAAATTTTCCAACTTAAATCTTGAATCCCATAAATTTGCCTCATTTTCAAAAGCCGCTTGTAGTCTATAAGACTATAACTTGTACACTATTTTTTATAAAATCTTATATTATAATCTATTAGTAATTATGAATTTTTTTATGAAATTTTATAAATATTATAATCTCTTACACAATTAAGTTTGTTATAATTTTAACCAAAATTGTTAAGATATAAGTGGTGTAATTCCTATAATTCTCGAAGTAAAAAATCTTATTTTAAATCGTAAAGTGATTCAAAATGTTCACGGGACGAGGTGTTATAAAAACAAAACTAAAATTATAATTGGAAAAAAAAGTGCCCCCAGGCCCCCACCTAGCTCCGCCAGTGGCTACATCCCTAAAGTTTTAATACACCTACAGCAACATCGTTATATGTCATTTCCATACATTTTATATATATATAAAATTGAAAAGAAATTAATAGCCTTATATCACAAGGTCGCTTAGCTAGGTGAGAAATGGCTCTGCCCTGCGCTATGAGGTTCGTGGGTTCGATCACCTCTCGCTTACATGGAGCGAGACTTTAAATTTCACTCTACAGATTTCCCATCCTCCTCTTGTGAGACACCTCTCTCCTCTACGTGGGGCGATCAGCGCGTCAGAGCTTCAAAAAAAAATTTAATAGCCTTATAGAGATTGCGACACTTTTTGACCCCGAAGGAAGAGCGGAGAGTCTGCTAGATAGGGAGATTGTAGCATCTCGCATCTTGGGGAGGAATTTAGCTTCATAGGGAGGAGAATTTATTTGCTTGCGAGGGAGATACGAGAATCGGCCATGGGGCCCTCAAAGTCCAAAGTGGCCAGGGTAACGCTTACTACTGCAAAGCTACCCAGATTCCCAATGAGATTGCGACACTTGAATACATATTTTTATAAAATTGGGACAATTGCAGATGTAAGTTGGACAAATGAATAAGATCATTATTAGATATAATTGTATTCGAAATCACAATCATAAAAAGAAGAATGTGTTAGTGATGGATAGGGAATCAAAGACGAGAAAGATAACTAACGTTGAGATATACATGACATAACTTTGACGGCAAAAACGCCTATTTGGTCCTAAAAGATGTTTCTAAGAATTCTTTGAGTCCCAAAAGATTTTTTTTTCCTTTTAAATCCATGTATGTATTCTGTGTTGTCGTTAAGTCGTCCCAGTCCGATTTTACATACGAATACTAGTCGAAAGGCGGTCATGTGCTCTCAGCATGTGAGTCGTTTTAAAGGGTATTTGGACGTTTCAACGTATTTATCTAAAGCAAACGATTGGAGTCTTCGATTGTTAAACAAAAATAATTATGAGTCTTATATTTAAATAAATTAAAAAATAAAAATATCTAAACCCCTTCCCTCCCCCTCCATCTTCATCCGCCCCCTTACCCCACCACCGTCCACCGTCCACCACCCCCTGCGGCTGCAACCATGGATATGAAGCTCATTTGACATTTTTTTTTGACATTTTTTCTGCATTCTTTTGAAGTATTCATCATAATGGATCAAAAGTCAAATATTCATCTTCCCCTTGAAGTATAGCTGATGAACACCTTATGAACCCAAAAATCTAACCATGGTAGATCATAAAATTATAAATAAAAACCTGTTCGACAAGCTACCAATTGAAGAAATATGCAAATCTCTATCCCGATCTGTTCCAGAAGTTCGACTAAATCAAGGGAAGGCTTCTTTGACGGGTGGGAGAAACTCAAGCTATACTCTCAATTAATCTGAAATATTTTCTAAAAACCCAGAAGGCTAACCTCCATTTCCACCCATTAAAAATCTGAAATATGTTTTCTGAAATATTTTGTATGGTTATAAATGTTCTCCTCTTTTCATCAAAAAAAAAAAAAATGTTCAATTTCAAGGCATTTAATACTCTCAGTAAACAAAACTAGATCAACGCCACTGAAAGTGAATGCAGCGAGAGGAAGATAAGCTGATTTGAGGAGGTGGATGGTTTCGTGGAGCCGTTTGTGAGAGTCATCATCGGAGAAGAGTGGTCTAGTTGTGTGGTTTTTAAGAATGGTAAGCTTTTTGGTGGACCCACTTGAAGAAAGCTGAGTGTGGCTGCCATTCTCTTCTCTTCTGCTTTCCTCCAAATTCAGACTGATTTTATGGATTATCAGTGATTTTCTTATTTTTTTGTTTGAACTAGTGAATTTTTTTTTACTTTTATAAGTAGTTGATGAGTGGTTTCCACTGTTTGTTCTTTAATTTGTTCTTGAGGCTTCAAATTGATTTTTTTGCAGGAAGAACATATTTATTAGTATAGTAAAAAATTTGTATAAGGAAGGAAATTTCAAAGATGTTGAACCGGCATTAATTCTAGCCGGAAAACGAACATTTTTTCATACTCACGGCAGATCTCCGCCGCCGTCTCCGTTAACTTCTACTCAAAAGCTCATGAGCTTCATATCCATGGTTGTAGGGGGTGGTGGACGGTGGTGGGGTATGGGGGCGGAGGAAGATGAAGATGGAGGGGGAGGGAATGGGTTTAGATTTTTTTATTTTATTCATTATTTAAATATAGTACTCATAGTTATTTTGTTTAACAATTGAGTACGCAATTGTTTGTTTAGATAAATATGTTGAAATGTCCGAAATACCCTTTAAAAATGACTCACATGTGAGGCAGCGTAGTATCTTGAGGGTATCTCAGACAGAAAAATTGGACGGAAGGACTTAAAGGACAGCGCGTAAATACATACGGGATTTAAAAGGAAAAAAAAATCTTTCGGGACTCAAAGGATTCTTAGAAACATCTTTTAGGACCAAATAGGCGTTTTTGCCTAACTTTGACATATATAGTTCAATCCCCATAATCCATAATTAAAGCGAATTCCTCATCACGAATAGACAAAAATATTATTTGCAAAATAAATCTAAATCCAAAGCAAACAAAAGTACTTGAAAGATAATTAGGAAAATTCAATTCTAGAACATGTGAGATTGATCACACAATCTCCTCACATAAATTAGGTTTAAATTAAATACTATTCATCTCCTGTCGGCATAAGAGATTTAACGAGTTATTTATAATTTTGCCCACAATTTAGCCAATTAATTGGCGAAGTCTTAGCCACCTAACATTATCCATACTTTTTTTTTGTGTGGTAAAAATGACATTTTCTTTATACATTGAAATATTCTTCTTTTTTAAAAAAGAAATAATTGAAATATTAATAAATCTTCTTCAATCAAAGTCTTGATAAAAAGAAAACGGTGTTTTTTCCCTTATACTTGTACGCCTCGTTGTTTTACTTTTATTGGCTATATGTACTTTGCTTGAGGACAAGCAAAGATCTAAGTGTGGGGGTTTGATATTTTCTCTTCAAGCTATACTTTCACGTACATATTTTACTTTATAATGTCATATTTGCATAATTATGATGCTACTTATACACCATTGTCTATCCTTGTTTCTTTAGGGGAAGTTTATTGAAGCTTGGAGAAGGTTTTAGTCAAAGAAGGATAAAACTGAAACTTCTGGGGAAAATTTGCAAAGAGAAGGAAATCTGAGAATAATGAAGCAATTAAAGTTATGGGGAACCAAAATGAACATTATCATCAATTAAAGTACTGAAATGAAAAATCGCAAAACACTCAGGGGTATAAAACGAACAAAAATGATAAATGGCTCAAATTTGCGCCAACTTTTGTGAATCAATGAAAAAATAAATGAAAAATAAAAGGCAATAAGACATTTATGCCCTTCCCTGTCAAATTTATTCAAATCAAAGTTTTAAAATGAATTCAAATTTCAAATTTCAACCTAATTAAAAAAAAAAATGTTGAGAATTGTATACACTTTTCACATTCTCTTGCAAGCCTACCATTCAATCTTGCTCCAGAGCTCCAATGCTTAACGGGAGCTTCCCCTATGACTATGGTCCAAATCATAAAGACTTGCAGGATTCCCCCTCCCCTCAGTTTTCAATATGAAGCTATCTTTTAATTTGAAAATTTCTTTACAAAAATAATCTAAATGAAAAATAAAAAAAACGACAATTTTTTTTTTAAAATTTTGCCTTTAATCATTCTCATTTAATTGTGCAAATAATTTGAAATTTTAGATTGTATTTAGATTGAATCAACCAGAAACAAAAGAAAATGTCATTAAAAAAAATAGTATGAATCGGACCATTTTGAATCGAGTAAATACTATCACATTTGTAGCAATTGAGATTAAGCATTGTGCAAGAAATCCATTTTTATGGTTTAAGTAGATTATTGATTAAAGGCTGAATTACAATTAGAATAATGAATTAGAAAAAAGTAAAATTAGAACATAACACAAAAAGCGAAATTAGAAAATGAAAACCGTAATTATAAAAAGGCAAAATAGAAAATGAAGACTAGATAAGGAAAATCAAAAGCTAAAATTTAAAATTACTAAATAAAAAAATATATTTTTAATAGTAAAATATGCTAAAAATTGAGGTCGTGAACAATCAAAATTTGTGAATGCAAATGGTCATATCGATTCATTATTTAGGGGTAAAATGGCCATTTTGCAAATATGGGCAAAATTGAGGCCATCAACATTCAAAATTTGTGAATGTAAGTTTAAAAATGCTTCGTTAAGTTACTGGTAATAAAGTTAGTTCATAAGAATCGGTGATTTGAAGCATGATCATGTTTACTTGGGGGTAAAACGACCCGTCACAAATATGCCCAAAATTTAGGCCATAAACTATCAAAAATTGTGATTGTAGGTTAAAAATGAATCATTTAAGTACTTGGAACAAATTTAATTCGTGAGAATAGGTGATTAGAATCGTTATCTTATCGATTGGTTATTTAGGGGTAAGATAGGAATCGGGTAGCCCAAGTGGTAAGGCTACCCGGCCACGAGACGGAGGTCCCGTGGTTGATTCCTGTATCTCCCCTTATGGGGCAATAAATTCTCCTCTTTGTGAGGCCAAGTTTCCTCCCCGGCTTGGGGCATGCTACAATCTCGATCCAGGGTATTCTCCACTCTTACTGCCGAGGGCAATCGCCTCAGGGCCTCAAATAGGGATAACAACATTGAAAGGGTCGAAATTGAGAGAACTACTTAAGTAATTATTTCAATTGAAGTTATAAAATGACGTTAATTAAGAATCAGTATTTATTATGAGTTGGATAAAATCTGAAATTTTATAAATTTTTTTTTGATGAGGTATAGAATTTTCTAAAAGTTTTCCTTAAAGTCCCTATAAATTGTTTATTTTTCTACCATAAATTCCTCAAGGGTTGTGAATTTAAAACCCTAAAGTCCTTATCATATATTAATAACTTAAAAAATAATGTAACAATACACAAGGGATCGAGGTTGAAACCAAGTGCTTGCCTCTAGAGTTCGAAAATGGCGATGAAGATGCTGCGGAGAAGACTATCTTTTGTTTGTTTGTTGAATTAGTAGTTTTAGTTGCTTCACCTCTTGGGGTGTGGGTTATTTTCATTCTTTGTGTAACTTTTTATTTTATGTCTTGTTTGTCTTTTTTTCTTTCTCAACTCCTCTCTTTTGTTGTATTAGAGAAAGAGTTTGAGAACTTTTCAGGTTGTAATGGCCCCGGCCATTTTATTATTAATGGGTAATCTTTTATTCATCAAAAAAAAAAAATACACAAGGGATCGAGAACTCATGTTCCGCCATTCCCTTCTAAAGCTTAATTTTTTATGGTCGGCCGACTGCAACACAAGTCTATACTTGATCATTTTTTCCAACTTTTTTCCCCCTTTTCTCTCTCTTCTCTATCTTTCCCCTGCTCTTCCCTCTACTGCTGCTGGTGGCCAAATTTGGCCAGTTGGGCTCCCTGCAGATGGTCGAAATCTTATCCTTTGTTCAGTTTATATTCTTCTATTTTTATCTACAGAATCATATGAAACATTTTTGAGTTTTTTTCTTGAGATTCAAGACATGAGTGGTTAGATGAGTCTCGAGATCTTCACATATTTTGACTTTTTTTTCTATGTTTTTAGGAGGATTTGTTCAACCCGGATTTAGATCTGGGCGCTTTATCAACTTTTTACATCTTCAGAGGCAATTTGTAGGGACGGTTGATACGCGTGGTCACTATAAATTGTCGACCCCTAAGGAAGATGTTGAAAGTGATATTCTCCTTTCACTGTGGATCGAGGATTGTGATGAAGATCTTTGAAGGAGAAGATTATGTATTTGTTTAGTTGGGTTAGTTTTTCAGTTGTTTTTCCTAGCAATCCAAGTTTTTCTTGAGGTGTGTCTTTTTATACTGTTATCGTAATTTTTTTAAATCGTTGTATAAGCTTTTACTTTTCTGTATTTTTAGATTTTCACTTTTGATTGTAATGGGCTTGATTTATTTGTGATTAATGAAAATTAAATTTATTCAGCACAAAGGCAAATTTGGTGTATTTTGTTCTTAAATAATTTCGAACATGATGTAAGGTTCCTAAATAACGATTATCGATTTTTTAACCCTTGCACATTTTGTATTTGGTATATAAGGTCTTTCTGTTCAAAATTTAGTTAGACAATTATTAAGTCAAAATTTTAACCAGGTCAAATTAAAAAGTTAAAAGGCATTTTTAATAGATTACTAATACAATAGTTTACCCCTAACTTATACATCTACTTCTTCCTCTATCCCCATCCCCACCCACTACCGACGAATCCCCCACCCCCTTCAATGTGATTTCTGATATTTTTTGCAAATTTCTTCAATCTAGGTTTGAATTTGTAGTGGGTTTTTGGGGTTATTTTCTTCAATCTCCTGAATGACATACACGTCTACCACTGTTCATCATCCTAAAAACAGCTACATCAAAGCTAAAGCTACTGACCTCCATTGAAGAAGAAAAAAGAAAAAAAAACCACACAAGAAACAGGAACAAAAAATTACAGTCTTTAGAAGCAAAAATTCAAATTTACAGTCCAAAGAGAAGAAAAAATCCACGGGTGGGGTGCATTGGCGGAGCCAAGAGGGGGCAAGTGCCCCACAGTTTTTCCAAAAATTATAATTTTAGTTTTGTTTTTTGTAACACAAATCAAAGTGAGCATTTTGAATCAGCTTTACGATTTAAAATTAGATTTTTTAGTTCGTGAATTATAGGAATGACACCACTTATATCTTAATAATTTTGGTTAAAATTGTAACAAACTTAAGTGTGTAAGAGACTATAATATTTAAAAGATTTCATCAAAAGTTTCATAATTACTAATAGATTATAATATAAGATTTTATCAAAAAAAAATAATAGTCTACAAGTTATAGTCTTATAGACTACAAGTGGCTTTTGAAAATGAGGCAAATTTACGGTATTCAAGATTTAAGTTGGAAAATTTTGATATTAATTATAATTCACTTGCCCCCCAAGCCCCCCCTTAGCTCACGCGATCTGAGTGCTGATCGATATTACTGCGCATTAATAATAAGCGCCAGTGTTTCACTCAAAACTTCATCTCTAATACCCCTAATATTTCTTATCAAGTACAAGAGGAAAAGACTAAGCAAGAACAACGTCAAGGAGAAGGGGAATATATAAGAAGGCTCCCTCATTATATACTTATATCTTACTATTTACTTCTTTTAAGTGACGTGTACACACACTTATAACGTTGTTTTGCACATGCACATGTGTACTGTTTTTGGCGGAATATTTTTTTCTTGATGTAATTTTTTTTTTTTTTTGGTTGATTGGGATGGAGTGGAAAGAAATGTACTCCCTCCTTCTAAATGGCCTTTTTATTTTGGTCTAATCATACAAAAAAATGTCTTTGAGGGCGCTTTTTATTCGAGCTTATTCTTTTTGGATTCAACAATCAAACATGATATATATTTTAATTTACATAGTAAATATTTATTTTTTCTTCTCGAAAGTCATTCTCTTTGATGTCGTCATGCACGTTAATGACAAATGAAAACTTTGTAGCTTTGCCATTTTTTTTTAAGCTAGGAGGACTTGGAGGTTTATGAAGCGCTGATCAATAGAGTGAAAAGGGTGAAACAAAATTTGAATAAATACAATACTATAAGATTTCATCAAAAAAAAATATTTGGGCTTTCTGCTAAATGTTTATATCTTTTATGAATTTATTTTGTCGATGTTAATTTTCTTTTTCTGAAAAGAAAAAATTTAAGTTTCAGTGCATTTGGTGGGAGTGGGGAATGATTGAGAGTGTGGGCTCAAGGTTTCAAACTTCATCAGACATTCAAGTAGAAAAATCAGAATAAATTCCAAAAACTGCATAAAAAAAAAAAAAAGCAAAACTTTGGAACCATTTTTATCTGAAATCAAAATTCAAAATTTTCAATATTTTAATGAATCCGTTCAATTTTTTTTTTATCCCCACAATCCATACTTCTTGTTTCATCAAGAATATGGATGAATATCTCAGTTAGATTTTGAATTCAGTGTGCCCGTGGTGAAGGATGGTGGTCAGAGTAGATTTTGAAGGTTCTGTGTTGGCGGTGGAGAAATTGGTGGAGGGTGGTTGATTGGCAAATTGGTAGAGATGATTGATGTAGTGAGTAGTGGGGGAGTTCGTTAATGAAAGAAGGAAAACTGGGTGGGGCCGGGAAGAAAGAAGATGGGGCTGCGTGGGATATTTTAACGTACTCTCTATATCTCAAATTAATTATTCACACTTCTTTTTTTATTTGTCTCAAATTAATTATTCATTTTCTAAATAAAGTATGTTGTAATGACAAATTTTCTAATTTTACCATTATTCCAACTCCTCATTGAATGCTCTTACTTAATTAAAATGATCATTTTCCAACACATATTTGAAAGGTAGTTGGATTTTGTGTGAAAAGAATGAGAGAAATATATAAATTTTAAATGAGATTAATAAAATTAATGAGAGATATTTTAAATTTTTACTTATATTTTATCATCAAAATCACAAAATCCTTAATACCTGTGCATTTATCAAATGGACGGATAATACCTTTGGTTAATGAAGAGAAATGATCAAAAGCATTTAGGGGAAGCTCAGTAAGTTTAGCACCAATTTTGGTACCCAACAATTAAGCAAATAAGGAAAGCCAAATTACAAGGATCCCCAACAATCCAAAGTTCAGAAACAGATACGAAACAGATTATATATATATATATATATATATATAGAAAGCTGTAACAGAAAATCAGTTTAAAAAGACAAGTAGAATCGGGCAATTTATCAAGTTCAAGTAGTTTTTTTTTTTTTTTTTTTTTTGCAGAAAAGGCGTCAGTTTTTTTTATTATTATTATTCGGGGAGGGGAGGGGTGTCGAACCTGGGACCTCACAGTCCCAGGCAGAGTGCGATATATAATCCCCAAATTGTTCCAAAACATAAACCCAACATTATCCAATGTTTATACATAATTAATTATATGCAAGAATTATACGACGTAGGGGACCGTCTGCAGGTGCGTCCGCATCGTCCCAACTTATGTGAGAGGGTCGTGGGGTCAGTCCTACAATGTCATATTTCATGCCAAAGTGACCCTGTAAACTCTATATATACTTCTTCTCCAAAGTTGATTAGTGTGGGTGGCTCGTTAATTTAATAAGGTCAGGAATTCTAATTATACCCATGTATGAAAATACATTTTAGTCATGAGTTGAAGTGCGGGTGGACGATTGGCTATGAAGGGAAAGAAAAGCATCACCATGGCTCTAGAAAAGGAGATATTTTAGTCCGCAGTTAATCCCCCAAATGGACAAATTCGGTGAATTAGACGTGTGATACTTGAGATATTTAGACTAATAAAAAAATCATCATTATTGGAGAGGATCCTATTCCCAATCATGTTTAATTATTCGAAAATATTTCTCCTTTCCTCATAAAATAATTTCCTTACTTTTTTAATATAAAAAGTTTTAACCAAGCTAAGTCTACGGAGGTTAAAAAAATTCTAGGAGATTTGGGTTAAACTGAAACCGAACATTTTATTTGGCATGAAAATTTGCTTCTAAAAAGTTACATGTTGCAAAAAATTAAAGAATAAAAAGTTAAGATACTTTGTCAGTTAAAATATAAATATTATTCTCTTATATATGATTTGTATTCCACTAATTTTATTTAAGAGGGTAATATTGATATTTTAATTAAAAAAATATTTTTATTTTTGCTTCCTTAATTTTCGTAAAGTCATATTAAGGAATGGAGAGAGTAATACTTTTTTTTTCATTTGCAATAAAATAAACTTAGATTATGGGTTCTATATTGTTGGAGGTTTATTTAAATTGCTAAAAGTAAATGCCTTTTTCGTAAAACGACTTTTTCTTTATACACATTGAGTTGTTCTAATTTTGTTAAAAAAGTAAATTATTGAAATATTAATAAATAAATCTTCTTCAATCAAAGTCTTGCTAAAAAGAAAATGGTTTGTTTTTCCCTTTAGACTTGTGCCTCGTTGTTTTACTTTTCTTGTGCGTGTATGTACTTTGCTCGAGGACAAGCAAAAATCTAAGTGTGAGTGAGTTTGATATTTTCTCTTCAAGCTATACTTTAACGTACATAATTTGTTTTATAATGTCATATTTGCATGATTATGATGCTATTTATACCCCATTTTCGCCCCTTGTTTCTTAAGGGGAAGTTTATTGAAGCTTGGAAAAGGTTTGAGTCAAAGAAGGAGAAAACTGTAACTGCTGGGGCCAAAATGCAAAGAAAATGAAATATGAGGATCATGAAGCATTTAAAGTTCTTTGGGACCAGAATACACATTTTCAGATATTTAGGGACTTAAATGAACAATCTAAAAAACTCAGGGTCATACTCTAAAAAATCGAAAATGCTGAAAGTATTTACATATTCCATTTTTTTTTACCTTAAGCAGCTTTCTCTCACCTAAAAGGCCCCTCGTATAAAAGCCAATATTATGAGTTTTTTATCATAACATAGACATTACTCCCTCCATTCCCGATTAATTGTCGTTTAAGAGATATCTAAGTATCCAAATTAATTGTCGTTTAAGGTTATTTTATTAGTTGTCAACAATTTATTTCAATTATACCCTCAACATTTTCCTTTCTTTTCTTTATGATGTATTAGTGAGAGAGAGGGAAGGTGGGGTAATATTGGAAGTTTAGGTGAAAATAACAACTTCCTTAATTTTCTCAAATTGTCTAAAAAGTCTTATATTTAGGAATAGAGGGAGTATTATCTAACTTCTAGACCTTGTGTGCCAAGGAGTGACTATTCCTTTTCTAATTCCTGGATTTTCCAATTAATTCTTATAATTCACTGAAGTCCAAATCTTAAGTCATACTCTCTCTATCCCTAATTATCTATTCACTTCGCATTTTTTTTTATGTGAATTAATGTTTCATCAAATTATATAGGGAAGTCAACCTATTTAGTCCCCTAACAAATTTCCATGTTTAATTTCATCTTTGTAAGGTCTCTTATCTATTTACTAGTTGCATATAGAGGTCCCACCACCTCTTTTGCGGCGGAATCCGGCCAACCATACCCACAAGCAGTCTACCTGATAAATCAACAGGGGTATAACAGTCATATCAAATATATAATTTATAAAATAAAAAGAAAATAAAATATAAAAGTGTTCCTTTCTCAAAATAGAAAATAATTATAATGCATGAGCTACTTTGAGCACTAAGAGACATATGATTCAACACTATTAAAATGGCTAACGTGTTACAAAAAATAGCTGCATTTAATTATTTTTAATATTTTTAATTATAACCAATATAAAGAAGGAATAACGATATGTCATAGATGATGTCTCCGACCTATAGGTGTAATGAAAGGAAAATTCTGATATAGACCTGGTATATGTGGGGTTGTAGGCGAGCACTGGTCGTGATCAATCAGCGTCACCTCGTTTAATTAAAAAACAAAAAAAATGCCTCATAAGGCCCACCAAAAGGGAGAGTATTTTTATTATTTTAATTAAAACTGTGATGTGGCTGAATGTGAACCAAGTGGTCCATGGTGGCCCAGGTCCACAAAAGAACTGATCGTAATGAAAAGAATACCCATATGCATAACTCCACTTGTTGAGCATATGTATCAATCAGTGGGAAAAATTCAGTTGTACTCATTTTGTGTCTCTTCTATATCCTATTAATAGATTATTGTTACTTATTTTATTTTATTTTTTGAGGTTTTACTATTTTTTTTTAAAATATAATTTTTTTAAAATTTAAAATTAACACATGTCAATTTTTTATTGGTGGGACACATAATGAGAATAAAATATTATTAGCGCAATGAGTGTACTATCACATTTCTCAATGACATGTATTATCCTTAGGTTCCTACTTTTTTTTTTTTTTGAAGTTCGAATGGGCGGTTGCTTCATAAGGGTAGAGAGAAGCGCCTAACAAGAGGAAAAGATATCCCTAAAAAGGGAGACAATTAAAGCTTGCTCCATTGCATAAGAAGGGTATCGAACCCACGACCTCATAGTTGTGGGCAAGCCCTCTTTCCACTAGGCTAAAGAACCTTTGAAGGTTCCTACTTCATAATCTTTGATTGTACAAGAAACTTACTACTCCCTCCATTCCTAAATATAAGACTCTTTAGACAATTTGAGAAAATTAAGGAGGTTGTCATTTTCACCTAAACTTCCAATATTACCCCACCTTCCTCTCTCTCACTAATACATCATAAAGAAAAGAAAGGAAAATGTTGAGGGTATAATTGAAATAAATTGTTGACAACTAATAAAAGAACCTTAAACGACAATTAATTTGGATACCTAAATATCTCCTAAACGACAATTAATAGGGAATGGAGGGAGTACTTATTAAGGAGTTGTTCTAAAGTAGATATTCATAGTTATTAGCTCAAGCATATGTTTTATCGCTAGAAAATGTAGGACAGATATAAGGGTGTGATTATCTTATTTTTTACGAAAAATATAGAAGTGATTATTTTCTCTTTTTACACTAATTTAACAAAAGCGATAATTCGAATCCAACATTTTTTTTGGATTTGCTTTTTTCTTTCTAAAACCAATCCTCTTCCTCTTTTTTTTTCCTTTCTTTCTAAATTTAAAGAATGTCATATCTGACCCGACTTGTTTTGTGAAAATAGTTCCGTTTACGGGTTATGCAGTCGAACCGTCCAATTTTACCGGATTGCTTAATAAAAAAAATCCCTAACAGATTTGGAGTTAATCCAAACTGCCAAGAAGATCGGTTGGCGGTCCAACTAGTCAGAGTTTTATAACCATGCACCCTACCTAGTCTTGTTAATTGTTATTAAAATTGAGAAACGTGATCGAGAATGCGAGAGATATTCTTAGTATGAAAGTTTTGATTTGATTTGATTACGAGACCCTCCCCAACGTGCACTGATCTTTTGCCCTCTCCACAAGTTCACTTAATTTTAATACTATTTTTGTGGGACTAACTTCACAGTTCTCTCACATATATTGAACGGAGCCTATATCTGCAAATAAACTCCGCTCAATTAATATTAAAAAGTTGTGGGATGATTAGTCCCACAAAAACAGTACTTGGATTGAATTTTCCCTCTACACATCCTACTACCTCCACAAGTTTTGAAAACAAATGTTGGCATTAGGAATTTTTGTCATTTTTAATCTAGTGGGTACCTATCATGATGAGCAAGTAACAAATCAGTTCAACAAAAGACAACAACATCAATTGCTTTATCTTCTCAATCCACTCTCTATTATCACTTGCTAAATTGGAACTTGATCATTTCTCATATTCATGAGGTTCAGAAGAGTACTTGTATCTTCAATCCTCAATTTATCTTTCCTATTCATAGTTTTCTTCTATTTCTATACCCATCATGTTCTTAGTAACTCTTCAAAATCCTTAAACTCCCACTACCTAAAAAGTGAAGACACATCATGTTCTAGACTTCACAACTACAAAGACTTCAAATCCAAGTGTTTATATGTGAAATCCCAAGATTCTTGCTTGGGAAATGGGTTCATAAATTATCTAGAAATCTTCTATTGCAACTTTGGCCAATTTCAACTTGTGGGATATGTTTTACTTCTCTTTTGGTTTATTATTCTGTTCTATCTTGTGGGTAATACAACTTCAGAGTATTTTATTCCATCTGTTGAAGGTATATGTAAAGTCTTGAATTTATCTCCAACTATTGCTGGAACCACTCTTCTTCCTTTAGGCAATGGGGCTAATGATGTTTTTGCAAGTGCAATTTCTTTTACAAAATCAAATGATGGTGATGTTGGTATTAATAGTGTTCTTGGTGGGGCTTTTTTCATTTCTTGTTTTGTAGTTGGGATTGTAGCTATTACAATTTCTTCTACACAAACAAAAGTTAATGGATCAAGCTTTGTAAGAGATGTTCTTTTCTTAATCTTTTCTCTTCTTTGTCTTCTCATTATCATCATTTTTGGAAAAATAAACTTGTGGGTAGCAATTGGTTATGTTTCCTTATACTTTGCATATATTGGTGTAGTTTCTGCCATGCATTTCTTCTCTTCTGCTGAGATCAAAGAAAATATTATTCCTCCTCCAAGGAGTTTCTATGAGGAATTTGGTACACCATTGATGGGCTATGTTGATGAAGAAAAGTCAGGGCTCCCAAACAAGGATTCTTCTTACCATAAGAAGACAAAATTGAGATTGGTTCTGTTTGTTTTGGAGTTTCCTATGTCTTTACCAAGAAGAATTACCATACCTTTGGTTAATGAAGAGAAATGGTCAAAAACATTTGG
Source organism: Vinca minor (assembly GCA_026122235.1). Lineage (NCBI taxonomy): Eukaryota > Viridiplantae > Streptophyta > Magnoliopsida > Gentianales > Apocynaceae > Vinca > Vinca minor. The sequence goes on along the minus strand of JAOCZM010000100.1, from coordinate 707,054 downwards.
GGTAACCTCAGTGACTTTAGCACCAATTTTGGTAGCAGCAGTTTGGGATAGTCAAGTTGAAATGGACTCCAAAACAAGCTTAGCTATTTACATGTCTGCTCTTTTAGTTGGAATTATACTTGGGAATTTTGCATTTGCTTTTACTAAAGTATCTTCCCCACCAAAGAAATGTTTGTTACCATGGCTAGTAGGAGGTTTCCTAATGAGTGTTACTTGGACTTATCTTATAGTTGAAGAATTGGTTTCATTATTGGTTTCATTTGGGCATATCTTTGATATTAGCCCTTCACTTCTAGGACTTACTGTCCTAGCATGGGGTAATTCACTAGGAGATTTGATATCTAATGTGACTATGGCTTTGAATGGTGGGGCAGGTGGGGCCCAAATAGCCATATCAGGTTGCTATGCAGGGCCCTTGTTTAATACTCTCATAGGTTTGGGTTTGTCACTTGTCCTTTCTTCATGGTCTGAATATCCATCTTCCTATATCATTCCAAGGGATCCTTACCTTTATGAAACTGTGGGGTTTCTGATTGCTGGCTTGCTTTGGGCTCTTGTTGTATTGTTGAAGAAGAATATGCAATTGGATAGGTATCTTGGTGGGGGCCTTTTAGCCATCTACTTCTGCTTTCTATTCCTAAGACTTACCAATGCTCTTGGGATGCCAAACCTTAAACTGGTGGAACATGGTTTTCAATTGTAAGAATTCTGCTTTTCGATGATTAAGATAGAATGGTAATTAATTTGTTTATATTATTGTTGTTGTAGATTATATTCATTTCTATGCAAAGAAATGTTCAGAAAATCAGTATTTGATGATTAAGATAGAATGGTAATTAATTTGTCATAAATTATGTTATTGTTGTTGTTACCTGTGATAACCTTCTCCATATATTTTGTTAGTTAATCTTTGAAATTCCTCCTCTTGGGATGTTACATAAGTTTTGTTCAGTAAAAATTAAGCGAGAAAAATATTATGTCAGTAAAGGCATCTTATTTTGTCAATTAAGCATCTTTAACTCCGAAGGTTTCTTTCGTTATGATATTCAAAGAGTTATACATGTCAAATACAAGTAGAAAATCACCGTTCAAATGACAAATTGTATATATTTTGCATCTAATAATTCCAACTAAAAAACGAAAAGATAGAAGATAAGATGGGACTACTATCAAATCTGCCTACCTATAATTGTTTTTGGTTAAGTGATGAATACCACTTGCATGGGAAGGTCTAGCATGAGGCGGACTTTGTGGGTACGGCTTCACACTCCTCTCACATAATTTGAGACAGGGGACACACTCAGTAGGAGTCCCGTCCATGACGCTTCGTATGCCTCATGAGTGCACTGCGAAGCCGTCCCCATTGAGAATTTTTCCCACTTGCAGAACTCAATTGGAACATATGGAAAATAGTAGTTCAAGTAGGACTCAAACTCTTGCAAAAATGTGGCTAAATTCAAATCACTTGTTTCTCTGCTCTCACTTTCAAAGACCCTACTAAAACACGAGGGTGTTCTTTCTTTCACTTAGGAGTAAAGGTTAATGTCAAATGTAAACTAATTCTTTCAAAGACCCTACTAAAACACGACCTCTTTGATTAAGTGGTCCATTTATATAGGAGGACACTAGTTGAATTTTATGTTCCAAGGTTTTGTGATAGAGATAAGAGAACCAGCATTGCACATTCATTGTATATAGACCATGTTAGAAACATTTTCAATTGAAAATGTGTGAATAATTGATATGATATGACCCTATGATATCATGAATATACATATTAGATATGATTGTTCAGGTAAAGACACCGTAAATGGTTAAGATAAGAGGTCATATCTACATACTAGAGGTACTAACTTATTTATAAAAACAGCTGCGGACTTACGGTGGGGCCTCATGGGGAAAGTACCCCACCAGTTTTTTCCAAAAATATATATATATTTTTGATAGGTTTAGTTTTGTTTTTCTAACAGCTCGTCCCGTGAGCAGTTTTTAGTATACCCATTTTGAATCACTTTACGATTTAAAATTAGATTTTTTAGTTCATGAATTATAGGAATGACATCACTTATATATATCTTAACAATTTTGATTAAAATTTTAACAAACTTAAGTGTATAAGAAACTATAATATTTATTTAATAAAAAAAAATTAACGACTAGAAAAGGATAATCAAACAAGCTTAAATGTCTAACTCTATAACTTATAGACTAAAGTCTCGTAGGCTACGACTACCAGTACCACAAGTCCACAACCACAAATTTTACTTAGCAAAAAATCTAATCAGCTCATTTCATACTGTAACTCAATAATGGCGAATTCTTTTTTTCTCTGGCTCTAGCATCTGGGTTTCTCATTATCCACAATCATCAATCCTCACCATCCTTCATTATTTGAATTAAATAGGTAACCCTTTAATGCTTCTTTAATCTTCCAATATTTATGTACATTTTTTTTTTTTTTGCATAGTTATATATTATGGATAAATTTTATCATTTAGTTTCTGGATCATGGATAAATTCTTTATAAAATACATATGATTCCTATTTCCTGATATTTATGTACATTTTTTTTCTCACAGTTATGGATAAATTCGTTACAAAACGTAAATTTGCGTTTTGTTAGGAACAAACTAGTGACATACTTATGAGTGAAGAGTTTCAAGGATTTCAAGGTCTTAGTGAGCTTTCACAGAGGTTATTTGCAGAAAACAAGCATCAAGTTTACCCATTTGTTTACAAGCTTTTGACATTGGCTTTAATTCTACCAGTGGCTACTGCTTCAGTCGAGAGAGTATTTTCTGCAATTACTTTTGTCAAGAGTCGTCTACGCAATCAAATTGGAGATCAATGGTTGAATAATAGTTTAATTGCATTTGTTGAGAAAGATGTGTTTGATACTATCGAGAATTATGTAATATTAGAATATTAGAATATTATCAAAGTATGAAAACGCGTAGGGAACAATTGTAATGAAATATTTTATATGCTTTTATGAATTTGTTTTGTCAGTGTTAATTGTGCCCCTATTTGTAAAGTTTGTGTCTACCACGGTATAAAAATGACTAGAGGCTCAAAGAAGTGGAATATTAGAAACACCAAGAGAAATCTTAACATACTAACCAAACAATTTGAGAGTACACTCAAATTCAAGTAATGCTTCTTTGTATCCTTAGTGGATTTGCATCATAATCTTACACCATACGGGAAAATATTACTTAAGAAAATTGATTGCATGCCTAAAAATATTTCAGATTCATTTATTCTGATCAAAAGAAAAAGTTTTTCTAACATACTACTGCTTTGGCGGTATTCCCCCCCCCTAAAAAGTCTTAAGATCTCCACGGTATATTTGGTTGGTTCCTTTTTTTTTTGGGAGGAATTAAATCTTTAAATGTCCAAATTTTGATCTTCATGTTCCAATTTTGTTTCGTTGTTTTAAAAAAAATAAAATAAAAATAATAATTGATCTTGTTACATGTAGAAGATCAATTGTTTTCTCGGCAGGAGAAGGCGTTAATGGGCCTTTAGAACATTGACGATCAATCACCCAATTTAAAACCTAAATGTATATTTAATAAAGAGTAAAACACCATTTACGTCCTGTAACTATTTAACAATAGCACGTTATAATTACAAAATATTTTGTGTATTCTTTATATCCATGACAGTTTATGGGGTGCAAAAAATATCCAAAAGTGACGGAATCTGATAGGTATGACTTATGAGTAGTACTGTCAAAATGGATATGTCTGCACGTCCCGTCCCGTCATGGGCATGTCTTAAATGGGGATGGGCGGGCATGCCCGCTTTTTTCAAGGGCCATCAAAAGGGATGCCCGTACCCGCCCGTCGAATGCCCGTGGGCAAATGGACATGCCGCGACCCTTATTATTAATTTTATTTTTTAAAAAAAATAGATTAAATCCGAAAAATTCAACAAAATGTAATTCTTTCTTATTCACTTGCAGTTTATAGTCCTGTAGAGGGCAAATAAATATCCAAAATAGTTCAAGAACAATCAAATAAAAGTCCACAATATCCAAAATAGTTATAAAAAAAACAATCAAAGTCCATAATTTCAAAAAAAATTCAAGATCAACTATCCAAAATTAACAAACATATTGCTGAAGTCAAAGTAACAAAAAATAGATACTTTTTTTTTTTAATATCCTCTATTTATTGATTTAGATCTTGAACATTAGAAGTATTATTTGAATCCACCTTAGATAATGTTGATTCCTCTTCATCATCTCCACCTATAAAACACACACAACTTGAGAAGTTAGAACTTAGAACATTATAAATAGTAAATGATAAATAATAAGTTAGAACATAATTTAGTTACCTTCAGAGATGAAACCGTTAATATTTGGGTAATAAAAGTATATAACGGGTTCAAGTGGCTTTGCCCAAGATATATAGCACGGCTCAACTTTTATCTTGGGCTTTTAGGGGTTTTTTTTCTCCTTCTTTTGGCTCTCAAGTCTCAACTGTGAAAATTAATCCATATCCAAAATTAAAAAAAAAAAAGAAAAGAAAACAAAGCGGGCATGCCCGGTTGCAACCCGCATTGCCCGTTACCCGAACGGGTATGCCCATTAATACCCACATTTAAATGGACATGGACTTCATAACCACATACCCGCCCATTAAGCTCACGGGGCGGGCATGCCCATTTTGACAGCTCTATGTATGAGGGGTAAAACAGTCGAGCAAGATAAATATTCAGTTAAATTACAAAAAAGTCCTTGAAGTTATTTTTCTTTTAAAAAAATTATAATTTTGAACCCATGAAGTGCAACTTTTTTACTTAAACTACAATTCTTTTTTGTTAATAATAAATAATAAATTTCTAATACATTTTTCTTACATTGTCTAGTACATAATTTAATTAAAGAGAATTTATGGACATAATTGAATTAAAGAAAATTTATTCACTTGATCTAATCACATTATTTCCATTGAAAGTTATTGAAGTGTCGCAAATAACTACAAATGAAGTTTTGTAGCACTTGTGCAACACTTCTTGAAAATAAAACGCCCTGAAATTGGTGTCGTATTTTCTTGTGTCACTTTTTAATTGACACCTTTAAAGGAAAACAACGTTGATGCTTCCCACCTTTCCCTTGTAATTCCAATTTGAGGTTGGAAGAACTATACTACTACTATAATAGAGTAAGATATGAAGATGCCTGAGAATTCACTGCAGCAAAGCTTTGAACAGCTGCATATTTTCTCTAATTGAACTATATGATCATACCAACACTATATGGTAATGACATGAGCCTAATTTAGCTATATAAAAAATAACATGAGCCTAGAAAGGGATAAGTCAATCCTAGGACCGTCCTAATGAGATTGACCACACAGTCCCCCTCACATGAAATAAACGGAGCCCACATTTGTAGATAGATCTCGCTCAATTTATGTGAGAGAGCTGTGAGACCAATCCAACAAAAACGCTCCTAGAATTGAATTTTTCCAGGAAAGGGGTTTGGCATGACTTTTCAAGGAAGCAGCTAATGTGGTATACCTTCACCATGAATTGCTCGCTTTTTTAAAAGTTGAATCTTCTTGGCATATGTAAAACAACTTATGAAATTGAGACAGAAGACTTGGAATCGACGACAACGTTTCCACATTGTGTTCAAACCTTATTCTAGTCTCAGAGAAGTTCGGGATATAGACCAGCTGATTCCTTTGAATCCCTGCTAATTATACTTGAAAAAATTAATCAAACAATAAAGAAGCGGCTTGCATATGATGTAACGGTCACTAACCTTTCTTTATCAAGAAAATGTATGGGCTCCACATTTACCAACGGTCACTTTTTTGCCAAAAAAAAAAATGAAGAAAAACAAAGCTAACCAGCCTCAAATCAATGCATTAAATAAATATAAAATTAAATTCAACTGGTGCCACATTTTACAGATGTAAGCAGCAGTATTCTATAAACCAAGTACTACTACACCGGGAAAGTGCATCAAAAGAGCTTACTCAAAAACATAAAATGGCTAATCAAAATTCTATAAAATTTGATCGGAAAGCGCGGGAAGTCGTCGGAAAAAGTTGAGGGGCACGGAGGGCATATCATCACGGAACCTGGGGTGGCGCAAGTAATAGAACCCTGACCCTAACATAATGCCCTTGAAGGGTACAACATAGAACATCAATGAGGCAATTAGGCACACCACGACAAATATTCCAGTAGCTCTAGGATCCCTCCAATTCAACAATGCCTCTAACCTCTCACCTTGAGCAGCCACATCACCAAGGAGTGTCTGCGCCCTACCGGCTAAGGCACGTAACCTATCGTATCTTATCCGAACTTGATCAGCTGATCGTGAAGTCGGAAATCCATCAAACTCTTCATCTAGCTCGTCCGGGCCAACCGCATCCACATAGGATAATCTACCATCCATTGTGATTGGCATCCTTTGCCTGTACCTATATCTTAATGCTATGATCAAGAAAGCATACATACAAATGGTAGGCAATATTAAGTGTGGACATAACACAATAGCCACTAGTAACAAATGAACCACAATTGTAGTTGGTGGGTGCACCCAAGTTCGAATTCCGTCGAGCCACCTAGCAAATGTGGCTGCTCTAGACATGCACCCAATCAATCTGTACCAATTAGCCTTGCTACGCCTCATGCTCCACGCGTGATTATCCGAATCTAACATAAATTGAACAACTTGGGGACCCAAAGCTGGTTCAGACCGTGCTAACCTAGCCGTGACAATTTTCATAGCAGTGTGTCTCAAAATATCTTGTTGAGCCGGTCCAAAGGGGCGAACATAATGCATTCTAGGTAACATTGGGTTCGTATACGCTTGAACAAGACTAATCCATGATGAACACGAAAATCTCAAAGCAATTTCAATCTCACCCATTTTTTTACCCCCGCCAGGGAGCAACACCATAAGAGAATATGTACCCATGTAGACTCGATTAGTATCGAGCGTTGAGAGTCGTACGCGAAGCTTCCCTAGTCGTACATCTTTTCTCCCGGATTCATCGTGCTTGTACCTTCCATTATCAAACACTCCTATGGTAAGCACTGTGCAGGGATCAAATACGTCCCATGTGTACTGCTCGTTCCATCTGGGATTAAACCGATCTAGAATGGTACGCGTTCGGACCCACTTAGGTCCATACTTAGCCACCACGTATGCATCTATGGTCCCGATTGTACCATCTCTGGTTTTAACCGGAAGCAGATTAGTAGCACCTCTGATTCCAACTTCAAGCAAACCAATTGGTGGCTTGGACAATTGTTTGGCTGTTGGTCGAACATCGCTGGTCACGTGAGCAGCCTCATCAAGCACGTGATATCCACCTTCCAAAGCTAGCCTTACGTGAATTCTACCAGCGTAAGGCTTATTTTCATCGGCAGTCAAATTAAACCATTTTGATCTTGGCTCTGATTTGTCATCCACACGCTTATCAATGGACGCTACCTGCACCTTAGCATAACCCACAGACTGGAGATTACTGGCATCCTCCACTGTGATCACCAAAAACGGCTCAAAAGGCTCAGCTGCCACAAAAATGAGATCCTCATTCCACGTAGGATTAGAAGAAGCTGACGAGCTGGATAAGCCGACATTAGTTCGGCTAGTTTTGAAAAGCTGCGGGCCCAGCTGTACTTTAACGAACAAATCAGGATTCCGAACCTTAGCCTCGGACGAACCCGAACCACCTAGCTGTAAGTCTTGGGTTTGGATAACCGTTAGTCTCAAATACCATAGCTTCGGAGACAAGTACACCTTGGCTCGGGTCTCCGGTATCAGGCCGCCGGAATCAGATTGCCACGCCTCCTGAAAAGCCTCATCCGCCTGAGTCCCCACCCAAACCGATAGCATGATGTCATTTCCCGGCAATCCTTGGGTCTCACCACCGCCTTCTTCTAAGGTGTACCATTGTGGTGCTAATGGACTATCAGGAGGAACTCTTCTTGGAACTTCTTGCAAATCAAACGACACCGTTCCAGCACAAGTTTCAACCATGGTGGTTTCTTCATTGTTTTTTTCTGAAGCTTTTTTCTCAAACCAAACAGAGACTTCCAAAGTAGTTGAATTCAAGCCTTCTTTATCGAAGGCAAAAACTTGGTCCCACTCTTTGGTTTTATTATCAGCTTGAGATTTAGTCTTGATGGCGTGTGTTCCAATCACGAGTTTCGCATAGAACGACGACGTTTCTTCTTGATTAGCTAATTTGGCCTTAACTACTCGAACATACAGAAACGGCATTTGATCCACCAGATCAAACGCCGTGCTACGGCGGTCCACGGCGGAGATATTTTTATCGAGTTTCAGTCTCATCATTTCTACATTCTTCGTATCCATAGCCGCCTTTTCTTTTGGTGTTCTCTGAGGAGTCTGAGCCAAAGCAGGTTGCTCTGCCGCCTCGGCTGCCGCCGCCGGTGCTGGAGCAGCAGCCTTATTCTCCGGTGGCTTATCTTCCTGATCGGACGGTTTCTTCTCCTCTTCCTTTTTCTCAGTCTCCTCTGCTTCTGGTTTCTTCTCAGATTCTAATTTCTCCGGTGGCTTCTCCTCTGCCGCAGTTGCCGGAGGAGGAGGAGGAGCAGCCTCAAATTTCTCCTCAGGCGGCGGGGGCGGCGGAGGAGGAGCCGCTTCATCAACATACCAAATTTTAAGCCCAACCTCGCCTTTAATTTGCGAGAAAACGCTTCTCTTCTCCAAAGGATAATAAATCAGAGACTCAGATCCAGATTTAACAAAAGTGGTACCAGAGATCTTAACTTTACCTAGAAAAGTACCTCTTTTACCAGTCTTTTTATCATTATAAACATTAAGCTCCAGTATTTCTGAAGCCATAGATTCAGAATCATGAACAAAGAACTCAAGCTTCTCATCCCATTGAGGATTGAGATCTCGATATTTGGTCTTGGTACGACGTCGTTGGCCGTCGTAATCAACAATCACATAAGCACTAGCAGTTCCTTGCCCATCTTTTGGCATTAGATTCTTAGCGTTGCACACTTCCACCATCAGCTTTCTGTTGAAGTTCTGCTCCCCCATTTTTGTTTGATTTACAAAACCAATCAAAATGCTTTATCTGCTTCTTTGATTTTTTCCCTTTTTTTTTTTTTGTTGAATTATACGAAAAAATATTTCAATAACTTCGATAGAGGAATTGAAGTTTTGTGTCTTTGGGAAAATAGCGTGGAGTTGGGACTGTTGGGTATTTAAAAGAACAGAGTGATGAGAGAAGGGAGCGCTTGTAATTTTATTTTTCTTACTTTTTATTTTTTATTTTTCTTAATGTTTTAGAATGACAAAAAAATCGTAACTCTGCATTGATATCTTTATGTCTGTTTCAATGCTTGCAATTTGTAACGTGAATATTATTCATACCAGGACTAATGTATCGGATTCTATTAAAATTTTAAAGTTAAGTGTATTTGGACGAAAGTAGTACTAGAATGGGTGACCTTTCAAAAATTCCTCGTGTTGCACCCTCTTTTTTACCGAAGTCATCAAGGATATGATGATATGAATTTGATATGCTTGGATGAGCGTATGGTGTTTGACCGAATGAAGTGGAGGGAATGTATTCATGCGAACGATCACAATGAAATTTTATATTGATTCATGTATCTGACCCTTGTTACTTACAGTGCGTTTGGTACGCTGAAATGAAATGTAATGGAATCCCTTTTCACCCATAATGGCTTCCGGATAGTTTTGGAATCATCTTTCCATTCCATTGGTCGGAAGACAAAGTCAGAATGAAATGACGATTCTTTTCACGTGTTTGAGAAAACTATTATTTAATGTTTGAATGTCAATATGATTCAATATAATATGAGTTAAATTCCCTTTAGTATATGTTAACGAGAATACTAATTCATTGCACAATGTATAAATTTGTTACTGATTGAGATAAAATAAAGACAATTGAGGATTGGATATTTTTTTTCCATTTAGAATTGGTTGGTGGAAGGGTGAATAAAAAGTACAGTGGACACGTAAGATGAACATGTAAGACAAGTGATAGACACGTGGGGGATTGCATTGGGATTTGGGATCTGATGTGGGTTGCGGGCTTTTTCGACAGTCCGGCTCCTATGCGGGACAGCTTTGGTGCTGGACATGCAGAACAATTCTAGCCGTCGGATGAGATTTTTTAACGGTCCAAATATAGAGAGAGAAAAGTTAGGACTGACTTAAAAAATAATAAAAACAAAATTTCTCTTTTCAAATCTGGACCGTTAAAAAATATCATCCGACGACTGAATGATGTCCCGCATGTCCTGCACCAAAGCTATCCCGCATAGGAGCCGGAAGCCTTTTTCGAACGTTGGTGATTCTGAGCCCCATGCCTGGTGCTGATTTTCTTGTTTTCTCCCGCTATTTTTTATACGATATTGGTTGTTGGTACGATTGTTGTTAGATTCTCAAATTTTCTATTCTTTTTAATTAAATAATAATAATGAATTTTGAGAAACTATTTTGATAATTTTTTTATTACTTTTTTCACTACTAATTGAATATACAATTTTTATTTTTATTTATAACAAACTGAACATCATAACTTTAGGGTATTGGGTGTGGCAATCTATCTGGAAGTGCAGGGATACTATCAGGAAATGTGCCTGCTACAAGATTGGAAATAATCCTCTATGGGATGATCCATGGATACCTAGCATTCAGGGGTTTAAACCAAGTTTTTGAAATTCGGACCGGACATCGACTCGAAAAAATTACTGGGTTACGGGTCACTGGTCGAACTGGTGGGCGGACCGTCATCGGCCCGTCAATTGACCCGGTGACGTCATAAATATTTTAAATAAATAATAATTTAATTTGAAATGAAATAAATGTGAAAATTTTCAACTAATATGGGGTGCACGAATTCAAAGCTTAAAACACCAGCTTAATATAAACTTGAAAATTAACAAAATGTTATTTAAATTCAGTCACAACTCATAGGTCCTTATATTAAAATTCTAAATAACCAATAAAGTCTCCAAACAAGATTAAATAATAAACATAATAGGCAATCCAACAAGACAATAACAATCTCAACTAAAATAACAATTTTTTTTCTTTTTAAGAAAAAAATACAACATATTAGACCCGGCCGGTTCTACTAAACCCGATCCGATTTCAGGGTTAGACGGTCCGACCGTCGGGTTTTACCGGGTTGAACAAAGGAAGCATGTTTTTTATCATTACCGATTTTGAGGGCCAAATTGGATCACAAAGCATGTCGGTCGGCGGTCCAACCGGTCGGGCCGGGCCGGGTTTCAAAACCTTGGTTTAAACCTCCATTGATTGACACAGGGGTGAAAATCCTCTGTCCCCATTCCTGTCCCCGACCAATCAGAATTTACTATATAGATATTTTTTCCAATTATATATACACATGGTGAATTTTGATTGGTTGGGGACACGGGGACAGAGGAATTTTTGCCGATTGACAATGGGGGGAGAATTTAGTGTGGGTCAACCAACTGATGGATCCTCTGTTTGGTAGGTGGAAGGAAAACAATGTTCAGAGCCTTTTTTCAGCTGATATTGCTTCAGCAATACTCAGAATCCAAATTCCACTTCAGGTGGATCCAAGTTCTATTGTCTGGGCTCCCTCCAAATCAGGGAGTTTTTCTGTTAGGTCTGCCTACAAAGAAGACCAGGAATGGAGGTTTCTAGTAAGATCTTCAACTCCTAGAGAAGTTTGGAAGAAGGTCTGGAAGACTAATCTACATCCTAGGCACAAATACCTTCTATGGAGAATCATTTTAAATATTTTACCAACAAAAGAGAGATTGGGAGCCTTTATGGATGTGGGGGATAAAAAATGCTTATATGTGGGAATGAAATTGAAAATGTCAGACACCTCTTCCTCAAATGTCCTCTAGTCAAAATCATTTGGATCATGTCTAAATGGAACTTCAATGTGGAGGCTTTCAGAGACTGGGACCTGTCTACTTGGTGTGAACATATTCTTATGCCAAATAAATTGGTGGGGATAGCCAGAAAGGACTATGAGGAGTTTACCTAGTTTGCTATGGTAAGCCTGGAACAAATTTGGAAGGAGAGAAATTATGTCATATTTTGGGGAATAAAGAGAGGTTGGGATATGATTGGTAGTGATATTATTAGACTTGCAAATCTCTATTCCTTGGCAGGTAGCAGAAGAAGATCAAAAGTGAAATCAAACCACATGCAGCCAGGCAATTGGATTAGACCACCATCAAATTGGAGGAAAATCAACTTTGATGCATTTTATAAGGATGGAGAATACACAATGGCAGTTGTTGTTAGGATTGAAGATGGTGTTGTATGCTATGCAGAGACTGAAACTGGAAGGGCTCTGGATGCTTTCTCAGCTTAAGCTAAATGAGCCTTATTGGCAATAAACACTGATATAAGCCATAAACGAAAAAAAGTTATACTAGAGGGGGATGCAACAAATGTGATTTTCACTTTGAAAGGTAATAAAGAAACTGAAGAATGGCAAGGAAAACCTATTACTGATATGTGTCGGAATATACTGAAAATGTTAGATGAATGTATGGTAAATTTTATTCCTAGACATTGTAATAGGGTTGCGCATAATTTGGCAAATTGGGCCAGATCTTCTGGCAGTAGAGGAAGAATCCCTTTAATGGGGCTTCCGCCTGAGGTGTAGTGTGATGAACAAACTTGTGGACATTTTGTTGATATTCTCCCTGATGGGGATGGTGATATAAATAAAGAATAATTAGTTTGCATAAAAAAGGATATTATATGTACATCAAATAATTTTAAATTATGAATTTGTCCATATTTCTCACTTATTTCAAATTCTCTTTTTACTATTTGATCCCATTTTTATGTTTATTTAATTTTAAATTTGTCCCAGATGTGTCATAAAAGTTTATATTATATAATAATAATGTAATTTTCGAAAATGACATTATTTATAGTAACTCTGTCCTCATTTTGATTTGTCCAGACGACTCGTTGAAATCAGGGGCCGCCGTGCTTGGGGTGATGGATTCTCAAGTCAGGTGGGAATGGTCGGTATGAGAATAAAATCGGTTACTGTAATATTTTGCGTCCGGGTCCGTTTGAATCTGGACTTTGCAGACCGGACTCGGACCAGTCCACAAAATAATAATATAAAAACAAACCCGGACTTTGCGGACAGAATCCGGATTCAAAGTTTTCCAACCCTAATCTACTCAAAATCCAAATCTGAAACTTGAAAGAGTGGAAGATGAAACATAACAAAAAAAAAAAAAACATAATAAATTGACCTCTTTCTTTAAATGTCAATTGGTGTATTTAGTCCTGAAACAATTTTCACTTGGCAGACAAGGTCCCTGATGATTGTTTGCAACTTTTTAGATCCTCAATCAATTTACGGGCCAGAGAATTGGTCATTTCGTCATTTTTTTTAAAAATCAAACGCCCGTTAATTGATGTTTGTCAAGTAAACAAGGATAAAATAGGAACTTCACATATTTTTAAAGATAATTAATAACACATGGACTCAATTGTAAAGATATCTAAATATAAATACCTAATTATATAACTAAAAAACTACATATGTCAATTATAATTATAAAATTAATAAAAACCCTTACATCTGTCCATCTTCTCTCTTTATAAAAATTCTATGTGGGTTTCTTCTTGAAAATTCTTCGATTTTGGTAAAGACGAAAAAAAAAATCTCTAGCACTTTTACTACCTACAAGTAAAAAAGAAGTAGTATTTATTCAGGTGGCTGCCTTCCTGTGTGTCTGGGTCATCAAGAAACCAATCCATACACTCCCATGGCTGCTCAGAATCAAGAGAATTAATTTCTTGAGCAATTTTATAAATTGGGCTGCCTTTAATTCTATGGATCCATCTCAATTTTGTCACCACCAAACTCTAAGGTGTTAATTCTGCCACCAATTCTTGTTCCCCTTCCACAACAAAAAGCTCAAACAAATCTTTGAACCCTGGAGATGAAGTATAGAGCTTGTTAGCAGCTTGCCATTACTGCTCCAATTATCATAATTCTTGGCTTCTTGGTCTGCAATTTTTTTTAGTAAAGACAGTAACGGAGAAGAAGAACTTGTTATGACAAATGATTTTGGACATAATAAATGTGTAGGGATATTAATGATAGTGTTGATAAATAAAAGGAATAGAAAGAAGAGGGATTCGATAGATATGTTGGTTAAGTAAAGGAGTGCAGGTCGGGTTAATAAACCGCAGACTATTTCTGGGCCAGGATTAGTCTATAAATAGGAGTGAGGATGGGATATTTTGGGGATATTCAGAAATAGAATTATTTCCCTTTTTATATTTTCTTCGTAAGAGATTTTCTCTCTATCTATTCCTTTCTGTAATTCTAAGCTTCAAGCTCCATCAACGGTGAATTGAGTAATAAACCGTTGATTGTTTCCTTTCTCAACTCTTCTGTTCCAATCTTCTATTACTTGTGAATTTGATCTTGTATTTCAGTAGACGTAACAAATTGGTAGCAGAGCTGTTGATCTTTAGATTGTGATGGTGACCACACGAAATCAAGTCGGAGAATCTCATTCCACAGCGGCACCGCCGCTATCACCATCGCCTGATCGAAGTGAATACAGAATTCCAGCTGAACAACAACCGAGAAGGTTAGTTGAAGTTGAAGTTCAATTCAGTGATTTTCGCCTTGTTATTGCTTCACTTAACTCTGAAATGACCTCGATGAAGAAGGATAATAAAGAAAAATTCAGTATAATGATGGAACACATGTCTCAATTGAACAAAAATGTGACTGAAATAACTTCTTCTAGTCATCATAATAAAATGCATTCCACTATCTCACCAATAAGGCATATTAGAACTGATTATGGAATTGGAGGAGAAATTCCTTTGAATCGGATTATTGGTGGAGGAAAGGAACCTAGATATATTCTATGAGATGGTACTAGAGGTGACATTAAACTGCCAAATCTAGATTTTCCTAAGTTTGAGGGAATTGCTCCAAGAGAATGGGTCATACAAGCTGAATACTACTTTAGAGTACACCAAATACCTGATCCACTGAAATTAGAGGTGGTAATGGCCTATTTTAGAGGAGAGGCTTGCCTATGGGGTCATAGTCATGTGTTGGAGTTTGGTGTACTAGAATGGCAGTGTTTTGTGAGAGCATTGTACTCTAGATTTGATGCAAGGTCAATTTCTGGTGTGGTTGGAGATTTTTCAAAGCTGAAGCAGACTGGTGATGTTCAGTCTTATATGAAGAAGTTTGAAGCATTAAAGGCTGTATTTGTGACCGCTTGCACCAATGATACTCCTCAATATTTCATTGATTTTTTTTCGAGTGGACTCAATGATGAAATTAAAGGAGTAGTGAGCATGCACATACCTTTGTCTTTGATGGAGGCTTTTAGACTGGATGTGGAACAAGAGCTGAATATTTCTTATTTGACTAAATCTGCTGGAAAGAATACCTTTACTAGTTATTCACCAAGGACTGGACAGGAAGGTTTTGCTAGTAGCATTGTGCCTGCTAAGGGTACTATGACATTCACATATTCTCCTAAAGTGACTAATAAAGAGCCTATTAAATTTAAAAGAATTAGTCCTTAGGAGATGCAAAAAATGAGAGAATTGAATTTATGTTTCAAATGTGGAGATAAGTATTCTCCACAGCATAGATGTGCACTTGCTGAGGTCAACGCGTTGTACCTAAGTGATGCTCAAGCTGAAGAAGACAGTAGCAATGAGCTGCAAATGATGCAATCTCACTTAGAGGAGGAGGATTGGATGGTGGGTGATGAAATAGCTGATTTGGCTCATATTTCTGTTCAATCCTTAAATGGAGTAACTGGAGGAAGCATATTCAAGATTCCAGGAGTGTTGGCAAAGAATAAAATGGTGTATATATTGGTGGATCCAGGCAGCACGCACAGTTTTGTATATCCTAAAGTGGTTAAACAGTTAGGGTTGATGGTGGATCATGCTAGACCTCTTATGATTGTGTTGGGCAATAGAGAAAGGAGGTGGTATGGGGATGTCTGTAGAGCTGTGCAATGGAAGATATGGGAATTGGAATGTTGCCAAGACATATATGTACTACCATTGGGGAGAAGTGATTTAATTGTTGGAGGAGACTAGATTAGACAGTATAGTCCAATTACTTTGGATTATGCAAGACAAGCAGCCAAGTTCATGAGGAATGGGAATGAAGTAGTGGTGAAGAGTTGTTATGAGGTGATGGAGATCAATCATATTACAGCTGAAGCAATGCCTAAGTGTTTAGAGGAGGGTACTAAAGTATGGATTGGTCAATTCAATCACCTTGAAAGAATAGAATCACAGTTGACAGAAGTTACACTTCCTTATGGAATTGAACAAGTTCTGAAAAACTTCAAAGATGTGTTTGAACTACCTAAGGGTTTACCAACTGGCAGAGATCATGAACATCAGATTCTCTTAAATGAGGGATCTCAACCAGTGAAACTGAGGTCTTATAGAGTTCCACATTCTTAGAAATCAGAGATTGAGAATTATGTAAGAGACATGCTGAATGATGGCATCATCCAACCAAGTTGTAACCCTTTATCTTCTCCCATCATTCTTGTCAAAAAGAATGATGATACTTGGAGATTTTGTGTGGACTACAGGCAGTTGAATGCCATTACAATCAAAGACAAGTTTCCCATTCCTTTGGTAGATGATTTGTTGGATGAGTTAATGGAGCTACAGTTTTTTTCTAAATTTGACCTTAGATCTAGATACTTACATATCAGAATGAAGGAAGGATATGTCTACAAAACAGCTTTCTCAACTCATTTTGGTCACTATGAATTCAAAGTTATGCCACTTGGATTGACAAATGGACCAGCAACTTTCCAATCATTGATGAACAAGGTTTTTGATCCATTTCTCAGGAAGTTTGTTCTTGTCTTCTTTGATGACATCCTTATTTACAGTAAGGATCTGAATTCTCATTTGAAGCATCTCAAAATTGTTCTAGAAGTATTGAGAGACAACCATCTATATGGTAAGAGAAGTAAATGTACCTTTGCTCAAAGTGAAGTTGAGTACTTAGGACATTTGATTTCAGGTGGTGGTGTGATGGCTGACCCTAAAAAAATTAAAGACATGATGGACTGGCCTAAACCTTCTACTGTTAAACAGTTAAGGGGATTCTTAGGGTTGTCAGGCTACTATAGAAGGTTCATAAAAAACTATGAAGTTTTTAGTAAACCTTTAACTGTTTTGTTGAAGAAAAATAGTTTTACTTGGACTCAGCAAGCTGATCAAGCTTTTCAGTTACTCAAAGAAGCGTTAAGCACACCACATGTCCTTGCCTTACCTGATTTCACAAAGACATTTGTGATTGAAGCAGATGCTTGTGATGTGGGCATGGGTGCTGTCCTTATAAAAGAAGGAAGACCTTTGTCCTATTTTAGCAAAGCTTTAGGTCCCAAATGCCCTGGTTTTTCTACATATGAAAAGGAACTTATGGCATTATCCATTTCCATTTTGAAATGGAAACATTACCTAGAAGGTATTCATTTCATAATTAAGACTGATCACCAAAGTCTTAAATTCCTTTTGGAGCAGAAGTTGCATATTGTAGCTCAACGAAAGTGGATCTCTAAGTTGCTGGGATTTGACTTTGAAATACAGTATAAGAAGGGTTGTGAAAATAGAGTGGCTGATGCTCTTTCAAGAAAAATGGAGTGTAATGCCATTACATCCATCATTCCTGAATGGGTGGAAGAAGTTAGGCAGAGTTATGAAAGTGATGAAGAGCTCCAACTGATCATTGCTCAACTGATCATGGGCACAGCAGTTCCTGGTTACACTTATGAGAATGGAGTATTGAGGTTCCAAGGCAGAATTGCTGTGGGAAAATCTGGAGATTTTAGAAGCAATATTATTGAGTCTATCCATGCTTCTTGTTTGGGAGGGCACTCAGGGGTGCAAGCCACTTACCAAAGACTCAAAAGAATTTTCTATTGACCTTATATGAAGGAGTTGATTTAGGAGAGAGTCATGTGAGGTGTGTCAAAGGTGCAAGCATAAGAATGTAGCTTACCCAGGTCTGCTCCAACCTTTGGAGATTCCTAATACACCATTTACTCATCTGACTATGGACTTCATAGAGGGTTTGCCTAAATCTGAAGGTAGATACTCTATTATGGTAATTGTGGATAGATTCACTAAGTGTGGGCACTTTGAGGGTTTGATACATCCTTTTACTGCCAAGAAGGTCGCTTTGGAATCCTTGGATAAAGTATTCAAATTGCATGGCTTATCAGAATGTGTGGTTACTGATAGAGATAAGATATTTACCAGTCTTGGAAAGAACTTTTCTCTACTTTGGGGGTTAAATTGAAGATGAGCACTGCATATCACCCTCAATCTGATGAACAGACTGAAATGGTGAATTAGTGTTTAGAAATGTTTCTCAGATGTTTTGTAGCGTGCAGACCTCAGACATGGTTCAAGTTTTTATCTCAAGCTGAATGGTGGTATAATTCTAACATTCATTCAGCTATTAATATGTCTCCTTTTGAAGCTCTCTATGGGTTCAGGCCTTTGGGGTTTGGAGAGAATTTGTGTTTGGATGATGTTAGGAATGGGGAAGTTGTTAACATCCTGGAGGAGAGGAAGCAACTCAATGTGATCCTTAAGGATCAATTGAGTGTGGCAGCTAATAGGATGAAACAACTGCAAGATCAGCACAGGACTGAAAGGTCTTTTGACGTTGGAGATATGGTGTTTGTTAAACTTAAACCATACAGACAACATTCAGTAGTAGTAAGGAAGAATCAGAAACTGACTCCTAAGTACTTTGGTACATACAAAGTACTTAAGAAGTTTGGGACAGTAGCATATGAATTGGCTCTTCCCTCTAATTCAAAAATTCATCATGTGTTTCATGTTAGTCAGTTGAAGTTAAGGGTGGGATCTGGTGACATTGTGCAGATCTTCCAGATATTAGAATGGATAGACAGTTGAAGATGGAGCATTTGGCTGTGTTGGAGAGGAGGTTGGTCAAGAAGGGTAATGCTGCTGCTGTTAAATGGCTTGTGACATGGTCTAATTTTCCAGAAGAGGAAGCCACCTGGGAGTTTGCTGAGGACTTCCTGCTCAAATGGCCAGATTTTGCCTGGCAGTCTTCAGACAAGCTGTTAATAAGGGGGAGGAATGTTATGATAAAGGATTTTGGACATAATAAATGTGTAGGGATATTAATGATAGTGTTGATAAATAAAAGGAATAGAAAGAAGAGGGATTCGATGGATGGGTTGGTTAAGTAAAGGAGCGCGGGTCGAGTCAATAAATCGCGGACTATTTCCGGGTCAAGATTAGTCTATAAATAGGAGAGAGGATGAGATATTTTGGGGATATCCAAAAATAGAATTGTTTCCCCTCTTATATTTTCTTCTTCAAATCTTTTCTCTCTATTTCTTCCTTTCTGTAATTCTGAGCTTCAACCTCCATCAATGGTGAATTGAGTAATAAACAGTTGATTGTTTCCTTTCTCTTCTTCTCTCTTATGTTCCAATTTTCTATTAATTGTGAATTCGATCTTGTGTTTCAGTAGACGTAACAGAACTGAAGAAGAGTGTATTGGTTCGTTGGAGCGGAGGGGGACAAGCGGTGTAAGTAAAAATAAATTAGGGTTTCTTAATAAAAGAAATCAGTTTCTATATATTTAAAAAAAAAAAAAAAAAAAAACCCGCGGCAGCCCGGGTAATTTGCAAATAATGCCAATATAAATTCCACTAATCAAATTGATAACCCCTCTTTTTTCTAAAACCCTAAACAAACAGTCTTCCTCCCAATTGAAGCCCAACTCTGATCTTCATCTTCCAATTTTCCTGCCGATCATTTAAGGTGCCTCCTAATTCAATGGATCCATTACTCAATTTCTTGGCCGGTTTCGGCTTTTCATTGATAATTTCGGAAAATTAGTTTACAATTTATTTCTTTTAATTGATTCAGGGGAATTGAATTATGGTGTGGTGCAGTTATTGTGCAAAAAATATTCCTCGACCCGACAACGTGGATGGAAAAATGTATGGATGGTTTTACTTTTACTGATTATTTTAACTGTTTTTTGGTTCTTCAATGTCCGGAATCGCTGGAAAAAGCTAGTACCTTTTAACGGAACAGGTTTCAGGATTTATTATTATTTTTGTTCATCTAAATTTTGATTTTGTTGTGCAGATGTTGTTCTCTGTGCGGAAGGGTTCTTGATGAGGATATTTATTCAAGTGAACCCACGTTTGTTAAGAATGCAGCAGGACAGGTTTAATTCTTTTTCTTGCTGTGCTATTCTTGAAAAGATTAGAACTTGAAAATTGATTATATAATAAGTTGATACTTGAAAATTGAATTTTCTTGTGTGGAAAAGATGTCCCTTTGATGTAAAATTAATTAGTGGTGAGGATAGTGATGGGCACGGTGATTGCTTAGGAAAGTGAAGCAGGACTTGCTAAATTTAGAACTTTAGGAAGTTGGGGAGAATGGATGATTGATAATATGAGGCTCGGAGTTTTTTTCCATTATTCTTGTTTTAGCTTCTACAGATACTTATCAGATGTTTGATAAACAAGTTATAAGAAAAGAATGCAGAAGCTGGAAAGACAGCCCAGGATACGTAGATGACTACTTCTTAAGTGAATAAATAGTCATGTCATAGTATCTGCCCTTATAACTTTCATGCATATACTAAGATCAGCTCAATTTTTTCCTTCTTTCTAGAGCCAAGTATCGGGAAAGCTTGTGAGCACTATTCAAAGTAACTACTCAGCATCCCGTGAGAGAATTCTGAATGAAGGTATATTTTCTGGTCTTTTCTTGATCATGTTGGGCGAGATATTTTCTCTGTTTTGGTAAATATTGGCTCCTTAAGTTTTAATGCAGCAATTGGCTCGGAAAGGTGCAGTTTTATGTATATATTCACTAATGTAAAAATAATAAATTTCTTCTTTTAGTCTGAAATAATTTTATTTTATAGACATCGAGTAACCTGAAAATGATCTTGTTCCATAATATGATCACTTGTGAAATTCTATTTCTTAAAACTTGCTCTTGTTATAAACCCAAAAACTGAAGCATATTATATAATGTCAATTGTGAATAAATCCAAAAGCTGTTTTTGAATAAACCCAATTGAGAAACTAATTGTGTATAATTCTGGTACATCTGATAATCTATGCATGCCTCAATGATTCAGGCAGAAGCTGGTCTATGATCACAAGATATTCTTGTATTTTGAAATTTATACTGATTTATCCTTTGTTCCCGCAGCATTTAATGGTATAGAAGGTATACTATATGCCTTGGGTATTGATGGTGGTGATTCCATTTCTCGCCCAGCTCTGGCCTTTTATACAGTACGCGACTTCTATTGAGAGTCATCTTGGATGTGTCCATTGTTTGTTGTTCAAGATTCACTATTTGATCAAATCTTATATTTTCAGATAGCAGTTGAAAGAAATTTTACAAGGGGCCGGAGAAAAGAGCAAGTTGAGGCAGCTTGTCTGTATATTGCATGTCGGTAAGGAACTACTTTGGAAATATTATTTTTTGATATTTTTTTCCTGAAATATTTTAAGAGAGTTGCGCGCAAGAAATTCATTATAATAGGGAAAATAATTAATGCAGCTGAAATATTTTAGTCAACCATGTATTAGGTTTACTAAGATTTGTTTCGTCAAATATGAATTAGCTTTATTTTAAATTGTTTTAGCATATTAGAGTCCGTTTGAGAACAACGGGGTCTTTCTCCACTGCCTAAAAGCTCAAATCTGATGTAGTTGATGTTGCAGTAGTAACGTTTCCTTTGTGTTATATGTAGCCTAGATGTTAATTAGACTTCACGCTTTCTGTTCAAGTATGTTTTCCCCGCCTTTAATAAACTTTTTGAAACTTTACTTGGTTGCTGCCAGTCTCTATCATAAAATATAATACAAATTTGCGGATGAGAAATAAAAAGGGAATCATAGACATAGAAAGAGAACTTGGTTAATTGTTGGTGGGATGATTTTATTATCATGGAAGTTCCTTTGAGAGGAAATGTAAACAAAAAAAGACACAAGTTTGATATCAGTGTTTGTATTATTTTACACACACGCGCACACACACATCTAAGAAGAAAAGCATGTTTTGATAACTATTCAAATTAATATTGTTTTTTTATTGAGCTACTAATGTAATGAGTTATGCAAAATTTTATTTATATTTGGTGAGCATTTTGCAGGGAAAACAAAAAGCCATATCTTCTTATTGACTTCTCAGAGTACTTGAGGATAAATGTGTATGTCAAGTTTCTTACTACTATTTTATCTCAATGGGCTTATCTTATACCAAATCCTGATATTTGCATTATAGAAAGTCGGCATTATTTTATATATGTGCACACACGAGCACCTGTGCAGACATAATGTACATGTACATGTGTATATGTACATGCAGTCTATAGAAAATGCATATCTGCTGGCAAAAAGGTGGATGATTTGTAGGTATTTATATATGTTATTGTTGCAGTTGGGCTGATGTTTTTATTTTTTAATTTGTTTATGTGAATATTGAATTGCCTTTTGGATTTCATATTGATTATTCTGGATGACTTTTCTTGTGAAGGCAAGGTTTTGGAAACTAGATAATTTATCAAACTAAAAAAGTTACAAGGTTACTGTCCACTGGTTCAACCAGCCATCCAACTACAATTGAGATGTGAATCAAAATAATACTTAGAAACATAATAGAATATATTCATAAAATAGAAAAACCGAACAATCTAAAAATTATTATTTATCCTAAATTCGGTAGAATAAATGATCTAGAAATAGACTTAAAGAGAGTTAAGAAAATGTTCTGTCAACTTGGAATAAAGAAGAATAGTGATATATATATATATATATATATATATATATATATATATATATATATATATATATATATATGTATATGGTCAAATTATTATTAAAGAATAATGCAAAGTATTATGTTATTTATATCCAAAAGTTTAGAACTATTTATTATTTACTGATGAATTAGTGGTTTGATTGCAAACATATTTTAAATTTTTGTTCATGTAAAGTACAGGTCTTGTTCTTACCAATTGATGCAATATAATTATATGCAATATACAGGTCTTGTTTTGATTGTTTTCTAGCTTTTCACTTTCATGCTGATATGGTTCAAGTTTTGGAATATAATTTGGTAATCATCTTTCTTTTACTTTCATTTATTGCAGTTATGTTCTAGGTGCTGTATTCTTACAGCTTTGCAAACTTCTAAGCCTGGAAGAGCACCCAATTGTTCAGAAACCTGTAGACCCAAGCCTTTTCATTCACAGATTCACTGACCGTAAGTAATATTTGCTTTTTGTTATATTTCTCACTTTTATCTCTTATTTTCGGATTCTCGGTAAAGCTCAGAAGGTTGTTGTTCTGTTATATGATGTTATTTGAATGATTTTAATTGTCAGTATTGGAGTATAAAGTTGTTGAGCAAAGTCATGTTTTTTGGTCTAATACTACGTGCCTGCCATTTAGATTTTAGAAGGCAAAAAGTGGTTTCTGGAAGAACTTATTTGAAAATTATCAAACTGCTAATACTGTTCTAGTTCAAGACAGTGAGGGGAGATTTACTTAGAGCTTGTTCAGAATTGTTTCATAACTTTCAACTTTTTAAGCCAAATCTGTTTAAGATGTTCTTATTTGCTCTTTTTAAAGAGCTGATAAACTTATTTGGAAAAGCAAAACTGGAGCTGCTTCTTGAAACTGCTTTAGCTTATCAATATTGTTAAACTTTAAAATGATACATTAATTTTCCAAAACTTGCTTTTCACAAAGCACCTTTTGGTCAACAATTTTAAACAGAGTACAATCAACGAGGAAGAGGCCTTTAGTGTCTGCCAGAAGATAGTTAACATTCTGGTTTGTTTTATAACATATTAAAACAGGGAAAATGGCTATAGACTATAGTTACTCAAACTATTTTCTTACTGTGCAAAATACCCACAATGTTCACTTTTCGTTTTTTATATCTCCCAACTATTTGCAGCATCTTCTTGTTCAAATCTATTTGTCTGTGCAATAAATCTTGACTAACAATAATCTTATGTGATCTACCTTTACAAAGAAAGAAAAGTCACTGACTATCCTCTTTCTAGGTCTATTTGGTGAAAGAAAGCCGAATGTTTCCAAACTTGCACTTCTTCTTCTTGCTAGCATGAAGCGGGATTGGATGCAGGTTTGATATATCTGTTTTACATGTGTAGGTTGTTAAATTCTCTAGATTGAATTGAACCTTCTTGACCGAAATTTTTATTTTGGGATTGTTGGTAACACCAAGTAGTCTTCAGGGCTTACTACATTTAATCTTTGCTATCTGTTAATGTTGCAGAAGGTGTGAATTATTGATATATAATACTCGCAAAGATTCTTCATTCTCCTCTCCTTATCTCTTTGTTCATTCTCTAAGTCCATTTTCTTTAGGATTCTAATTTGGGGAGTCTAACAATATTAGTTGTTGAATTTGATAAATACGAATGAAAACATAAAAAGGTCCGGAAAGTAGTACAAACAAAAACGTCTTTTGGCAAGACACACATGGAGTTTGGCTTAGGTTAGTTTTCATTTTTTACTGTTTATGTTTTTTATCTTGCAATGGCAATTGTCACGGAAGGCTTGCACGGTTGGCAAAACACTTCCGACGTTAGACCATAGGTCATAGGTTTGACACCCGTGTCCCCCTTCCCCTTTAAAAATAAAACTTTGGAGTGGTACATTGGTCTTTTTTAGGGCCGTCCCAGTAGGCGGAATAAGGTAATCTTTTATATTGTGGGATTAGATACTGCAGTTGAGAAGCCAAACTTGGCCTGCAAGATTACTTGGGGTATTAAGCTTCCCAAGTTGCTTACTCACTACTATTAGACTCCTTCGTACAAGTCTCCTTATCTTTTTTACTATAGTCTAAAAACTATCAGAAGCCTTAATTTATCATCTCAAACATTCACACAGATGACACCATTTGCTTGCAGAAATTCAGTGGTTCTGGTGCCGGAATTAAAAGATCCTGCCAGTGTTGTCAAATGGCGGTCATGGCACCGCCATGTCGGTATGACGTGGCGGATTCGACGGTCACCGATATACGCAATGTGCGTTACGTTTTAATATGGCGGTGTCCGCTAATCAGCGTTTCACGGGCGTTATGGCGGTTACGTTATAGCGTTTCATGGCGGGCATAGCAGACAAAGCGGAATATTAGCCTTTTTTTAAACGGGTCTGGGTTACTTTTTGGCTACCCATGTGATTATTCCACTCTTATATTATATTTACCTAATCCCAAATTCCCAACAAACAATCAAAGTAATCCGTCTTTATTTTCTTGCCGTTTCTGGAGTGTCAATGACGTTCATTCTTCTCTCTCTGTCTTTTTTATTCTCCATCCCCTTCTTTCTTCCCTCTCTTTTTTTCTCTCTCACTGTTTGATTTTTTTAATCTCTGATTTTTTTTTTCAATCTTCTTCTCAATCTCTGATTTTTTTTTTTATTATCAAAGGGTGATTTTTTAATATCTTATTTTTTTATTCTCTGTTTTTTTATCCTCTATTTCCCATTTAAGACTCAAGGGTTTGATTGATGATTAAGGTTTTGCCATGTTCCGAGTCTGTGTCCTGAATGACAGTCTGCTGCTCAAGATTGTGTCAAGCTCAAGAAATTTATTGGCTTGACTTATTTTTTTTGGTATTGTTTTGATTATCGTTTTGTTATCATATTGTGGAGTTTTAAGTTATGCATTCTTGTTATGTTATGAGTTATGACTTACGAGATATCCTAGTTAATGGCTGGTTAATGATTTTTGAATTATTTGTTTGATTCATGTTGGTTTTTTTCTTTTTATTTAAATTATGCAGTGTTTTATATATATTTTGCATTATTTTATTGTGTCCGCTATAAGTCGTTATAGCGTCCACTTTAACGTTATGGCATTTTTTTGACTTACCGCCATGATCCGTCATCCGCGATTGATAACACTGGATCATACATCAATAGGAAATTAGTCTCGCTATATCAGTAATAGCTTGTCGGTTGAGTGCTTGACTCATAGTTCAGGAGACACAAGGATTAACTCCGCACCCTGACCAAAAAAAAAAAAGAGAAATGGAAAAGAAAAGGGAAGAGGAGCATCGAAGTAATTTCGAGGTTTCGTTTTAATTTACTTTATTTTATGTGTAAACGGGCCAATTACTTGGGACTAAAGCTTGATTGTTGTTATTTTATCTATGAATGTTGTAGGTGCTTAGAGCTGCGGACATATTATTATCATCCCTTGCCTCTTTTGACAGAATAGTTTCTCCTCTATTCATCTCCCTGTCCTCCAATCTCTTTTTTCTTCATCATTGTCTTGGATTTCCATATCATCTAAACTTATTCAGTAATAGAATCAACTATTATCATTTTCATATCAATCTGTAAATTGCTTGCAGACGGGAAGAAAACCAAGTGGGCTGTGTGGAGCTTCACTGTATATTTCTGCTCTTTTACATGGGCTGAAGGTTACAAAGTTGGACATTGTAAGTCAAGCTTTTTGAATCACTTATTTTTTTTGAAGAATATGTTGTAGCTGATGGTGGTGCCAACTTATTTGTGTTATCAATTCGAAATGATGCCTTAGTCTTCCGTCATGGTCGATCTGCTAAAATTTCTACTGTTCTTGTAAAAAATTTCTCTACTTGCTTTCAAGATGATTGCTTGCTTGTACAGTTTTCAGCTGAAGAATTGTTGTCATTTCTTGTTCATAGTGCATTCCACTGCCACACTGCATTATCATATTCAGGTTACCTTTCCTTAATTTCCAATGTCCGGAAGGGAAAA
Source organism: Vinca minor (assembly GCA_026122235.1). Classification (NCBI taxonomy): domain Eukaryota; kingdom Viridiplantae; phylum Streptophyta; class Magnoliopsida; order Gentianales; family Apocynaceae; genus Vinca; species Vinca minor. Next base: position 680,196 of record JAOCZM010000100.1, on the reverse strand, counting down.
GGATTTAAATATATTGATTGGTTAAGTGCATTGTCTCCCTTAGTCTTTTGCTTAATAGAAAATGTTGTAATATAAATATTTGAAACAGCAGTTCATTGAATACCTTGGGATCTAAGTTCTCTCCTGGATGGGTCTCTAACATCAGCATGTTTATGGAAAGTTAATCAGTTCATTCCTGATGCAGAACATGGTCCAAGGGAATTTATTTATTTCACTGCATTGTAGTATTTGTTGAAGAGCCCCAGAGTAGGCGTTTTAATAATTTATTACTTGCAGCAGTTTCAAATTAGATTGGTCGTCCTAGTTTGTTTAGGTTTTTGTCTTTTGAGAATAATAAATCGAGGAGTTCTCTATTCATCAAGGGAGGGGTGATAATTATTCAAATAAAGTGTATGCAGAGTGATTCTGTAAATCTGGTTCTGTAACACAATCAAAGCCTAAGGTGCGACGCCTTATGGTTCATAGGTGTGATGCCTAGGGTTTCTCTCAGTGTGACGCTAAGAGGTGTATCTTCTATTCTTTCCTACAGTTTTCTTAGTTTCTAGCAATGAATTACAACATTTCGTTTCTTAAATTAGTTGAATTTTGGTGTTTTTCTTGTGGGACAGTTTTGCTAATTTGTCCTGCATCAATTCTTTGCTGTAAGAAAATAAGTACATGTTGAAATCATTAGACCTGAATCATGGTATAAAAAAACTGGGTTATGGTTGGAAAGTAAAAAAATGAGGTTACCAAACGAGAGAGAGAGAGAGAGAGAGAGAGAGAGAGAGAGAGAGAGAGATGATAAGACTTCTAGCTGATACGGTTGCGGTGTCAATTTAGAGCTATTCTGAAGCTAACTATCTAATATGTAATGGATGACTTTGATTTCTCCTGTAATCATCATCAATCATGTTGTCGATGCAGTTAGCCTGCTTTAATTTCTCTGCATTAGTTTTTCTATTTGCAAGGAAGCTTTTATTCTGTTGCATGGGAGAACTCCAATAGGTGTGGTTTTATGTCCTATGTATTTTTCTTCTCTGCATGGTTTCTTCTCATGTGATGAAACTTTCTACTTTTCACCAGATAAAGGTAGTTCATGTTTGTGAAGCAACATTGACAAAGCGGCTGATTGAATTTGAGAGCACTGAGTCAGGGAGCTTAACGGTATGATTTTAATACTTTGACCAGCTGGTTGCAAGAACTATTGAACTTTAATGAACTATTAAGTACTTCGAAATAGCTCAAATGGAAAAGGATCCTTTATTTTATTTTATTTTTTCATCTGAGCCGAATAATATAGGATACGGTATATTCATGCCTTGCTGCATTGTAAGATGGAAGAGTATTGCCAATGATGCATTGGCCAAGGCCGAGGCCTCAAGACATAGAGGTCTTGAGTTCAAATCCCACTCCCCGCTTTTTATGTCCCACCCTTTCTCAAAAAATGATGAATTAAAAAAAAGATGGAAGAGTATCGACATTCTCCATTGTACTTGTATTCTGCAAATTTGAAAAGTTATCTATAGATGTACGTTTGTTAAAAAAATATGTACTTGTGTCACCAAATCTGGTCCCATAAATTTCTCTGTCATGGTGACTATGATTTTGTTATTCTCTTGTTTAACGATTTTGTTTGACCTCATAAATTCTATATTGTTGCACAATCTCTCTCTCTCTCTCTCTCTCTCTTTCATTTTATTGTTTTCAGGTAATATTCTTTCTTTTAATTCCACCATTTCGTTGCAGGTGGAGGAGTTCAAATTGAAGGCAGAGGAGTTTGAGAAAGAAGGGAGATTAAACAAAAATTTATTATTCACTGCATCACAACTATCTGGGCAAAGTGAATTGCTCTGTGAGCATAAGGATACTGGAAAGTCTGCTTTTGCCCATGGACTTTGTGAAAGTTGCTACAGTGATGTAATTACTTCCTCCTTCGACCTATCATATTTATTACAATACATCTGAACACCAATGCCACAGTACTTAATGCTTCCATATTTTATTTATTTATGGCCTTTTCAGTTCATGCAACTCTCAGGAGGCCTTGACGGTGGATCAGAGCCTCCAGCTTTCCAACGTGCTGAGCATAAAAGGTTACTGGCAGACCAAGCTGCTTCTGAAAATGTAAGTGACTTAAGTTGTGCTGGGATCTTCTGAAGGTGGAGAGTAGATACATAAACGAGATCACTTAATGTAGTTTTTTTTTTTGGGTGTACTTTTTCCCTTTTTAGTTGCCTTTTGGAAGCGGGAATCTTATAATATTTCTTTATTAGAAAAGAGGAAAGTGTTTATGGTTTACACTTTAACAACCCCCCATCCCAGGAATGGGAAAAATAATAGATTCTTACATTGATGGTTCGTCGGAGTCCATTTTCTTCTTCTGCTTCCTCCCACTCTCCTTTCAATATTGTCTCTTTGAGACCTTTCTTGCATTATTTATTCTCGTGAATCATTTTCCCATGGATTTTCCCAATATTTTTCAGGAGTCAAATGAAAATTTGCAGTTGCATGAGTCTGGGTCAATAGGTATGTAGCATTTGATTCTTTAGCAAGTGCGTAATATTAGGAGGAAGCATACTTTGATTGTTTGAAAGTAATCATTTAGTGTATGATAATTTCAGGTGCTGCTTCTGTGCATCCGTCCACCAAGGATACTGAACACAATGAGTTCCTCGAAGCTGGTTCTCTTCTCCCCGATGTCTCTGATGAATCGGACAACTTCTCTGATATTGATGATGTTGAGGTGAAACTTCTCTGATTCTTTTTTGTGTACTGCATATTAGTAATTTTATTTTTATCTATTTCTTAGGCTTTATTTCCATAGTCATGAAGAAATGGTAACAGATACAGAAGATTTCTGTGTAGCTTCTCGGTCAGATTTGAAGTTTAACATACTCCAGTCATCCCAAATTGAATATCCACTATCCTATTCAAAATCTATTTCTTAGGCTTTGTTTCCATAGGAAGAAATGGCAATAGTTTCAGAAGATTTCTATGTAGTTTCTTGGTCAGATTTGAAGTTTAACATACTCCAGTCATTCCAAATTGAATTTCCACTATCCTATTCAAAAAATAGGATAGTGGAAATTCAATTTGGGATAGAAGTGGTATTAACCAAGGCATTCTGAATCCTTTTGTTCACCTTGTACGAGAAAGCAAAACTGTGGCTTTGTAATGAAACATATTATACCAAGTATCAATGTGGTTATAAATTTTTTACGTCAGTACTCTTTGGTGGATGCTTGATTTGACATAGACCAGGAGTTTCTACAGGAATAGCAACTATCATAGTCGGGGTGGAGTAAGTGTTGTATTGTATAGCCTTCTGCAGTTGAATTTTGTGCAATTTATGCAATAAAAACAGGCAACTGTCTATTTCTTCTTACTATGCAATTTCAATTTACTGTCAAAATAAATTTGAGCAACTCTAGCTACAAATTAGAATTAGTTCTCCATTCATGGAGAAGTTGCACATCTCAATGCTTTGGATCTTACAGCACGTTTTAGCATACTCTGGATGCTGGCATTGTAACTTTATTCTAATATTGTTTTCAGTTAAATTAGTCAATGTGTGAGCTCTGATTCTCGTGTCTCATTTGAACTGGATATTACCGGTTATTTTCTTGTTTTCCATAACTCAAATTATCATGGTGGCAGGTTGATGCTTACCTTCACAATGAGGAGGAGAAGCGTTTCAAGAAGATCATTTGGGAGCTAATGAATAAAGAGTATCTTGAGGTAATGTGATTACCAATTCCTCAATTTGTAAGCAATATGCTTGAAGATTTTTTGTGCCCAAAGAATGTTCTGTAATTCTTTTTGCATGTAACTTAAGCTCTCTTTGGCAAGGGTTTTCCTTAAGCCTGAAATTTCCAACTGCTAGGCTATGCCTCGAGTTTGTTCGTTGAAATGATTATTACTGATACTTTTTTCCTGTGTGAATCATAACCTGGTCTACTTTACAGGAACAAGCAGCTAAGGAAGAAATTGCAGAAGCTACCAGGAAAGCTTATGAAGCCAATTTTGACAACTGCTCTGAGGATGTGCAAGCTGCACAGAAGCTTGCTGCTGCTGCTGCAGAAGCTGTAGCTAAATCTAGAAAGGTTGTTTTTCTTTTTGTTTATCATATGATATTTATTCTTCCTTGGTTATGCTAAATATTAGGCTTTGGTTGTTCAAGCTTGAAATTAGCTGTGGAAGTTCATAATTTGTGGCTTTGACATTGAAATAAAAGGAGTTACAGAAAAAAAAAACAATGAAATGAAAGGGATATATGAGGCCTACTTTCATTTTCTCCTACCAACTAATTCCAGCACGCGCACGGACCACCTACTCTCTCTCTCTCTCAAAAACTGTGGTATGGGAAAGCACAACGCTTTTTGAATTGTAGGCTTTAGCTTTATAAACAAAGGCCGTCTTCCTATTTTTGGATGGTATTTGTCATTTACCTTTTTGTAGCAGCTTTAAAATTCTGTAGCAAATGAAAGTAGATGTTTGCAAATGTTGAATCATGTTTTCCCCCTTGGTTCGACTAGTGGTTTGACTTAGTGACCACTTATTGGTTTGACATTATATATTAAGTATATGTTTACATTTATGTAATATTAGTAAGTTGGATAAATTTGTAAGATATTAATGTCCGACTTGATTTGATTAAGTGGTCAGGATACAGACATCCATAAACCTTTACACGGTGGCAGTCATACTCGTCTTTTAGGTAGCCTTGCTACATAATGGGGTGATACCGTGATAGATATTAATAAGTTCATCTTTTGTTAATTAGTGGTTATTACTTTTGTTTTAACATTCACCTAATCTTTTTGAGACTCAAATTCTGGACTAGCTTAGCGACTTTGCACAACCTTAGCGTCTTTCCACATCCTAATTTGGTGAACTGAGACCTCAAAATCATATAAAACCCAATGGATAATTTGTCTCAGAAAAGTTAAAAGTATAGATTGATTGCACATGTACGTTAAAAAGATAAAAATAAAATAAAAATAACATCGTAAAGTCCTGAGTTCCTTGCAGACACTAATAGTTTCTGGACCACAAACACTAGATTGTATCTGGTTTAAAGCTCCTCGAATCTTCAGCATGATAAGTTTTCCAGGTTCTCCTCTTATACCAAGTTTGCCAGCCTGATTGGCATACTGGCTTTGCGATAAGCGGATTAGAATACTTGAATTGAGCTTGATAGTACCCCCAATTCAGCATATACCATCCCAGAGATGGACAAGCTAGAGTGCATATTAATACTACCGACTTGTGGTTCCAAATTTACCAGGATTTTCTCTTTATCTTGATTGAATTCATGACGAAGTCATTAAGGCCATACATACTTGTCACCTGTACTAATTTTTTAGCACTTCTCCTTGCTGCCTAAATCTCTTCCTTTTGGTTAATCCAAATTATTTTGCACTTATATCTCCAGTTGCCTTCGTATCTTGCAGGAAGAGAACCGTGTGTTTCACTTTCTTTTTGGTGAACAATCTTCTTAATGCTTTCCCAATATTCTCTATATTTAGTAGCTGTATCTAACTGAAGTCACTTACTCTTGGTAAGACTGTGTTGAGTGAAGCTCCAATTGAAGTCAAACACTACTGAATCAGTGATTCGGAAGTGACAGGGTAGTGCTGTTAAAGGTGAAGAGTCCTAGGAACGTTTTGAGTCCACATGCTGATTTGATTGACGTGTAAACTTTAAGGTCTATTCTATTGGGTGATAACTTGCTTAGATAAACAAGAAACTTTGCCGTTATGCTTTAGTATGTTTATTACTTGTGACTTTCACAAAGTGCAACTCTTTTTTTTTGGGTGGTGAATATGTAAGTATGATGTTGCAGATGCTTATTTGCAACACTTTTGCTTATTATGTGGGCTCGTTATGATCCATTCAAGTTTGTGCATATACATTTGTTAAAATTGTTTGCTTCTGTTTATGGTTCTTGGCCTTCGGTACTTGCTTGTATTCTTCTGCACCGTTTTACAAAGAATTTGGAATCCAGACTTCGGGGTGTACAGGAATCTGTCTTTTTTTTAGATGATTCCTCATCTCTCTCTCTTAAATTTTATTATTTTATTATTTTTTTATTAATCGGGGAGGGGAACCTATCTATTACAAGATATAAGAGGATTTAAGAAGCGGGGAGGGGGATTCGAACTCATGACCTCTATGTCGCCACTAGACCAATGCCTCGTTGGCAGATTCCTCTTCCCCTTTATTCTAATGTTATTTGCCTGAATATCGGTATTGTAATGTTCTTGATAATGTGGCAAATAATTCTTTGGTGATGCCAAACCGTAACCGACTGAGATACATATATATTTTCTCTGTTGTCATTACAGGAAAAACAACAAAAGCGAGCTGCGGAGCTAAGAAATTCAACTCCTGCTCAAACTGCTGCAGAAGCGACGAAGCAAATGTTGACTAGAAAGGTACCCATCTCACAAGTCCAGAGCAGTATCAGATTTCTTGTTGTGCTTTACTTATTTATTTACTACCTGGATTTCTTCATATTACAATTGGAACAACCATGATAGCTCATTCTGTTCACCATAGAGCCTATGGCTACAGTGGAGAACCAAAAATTATTATATATTTGCTTACAACCTTCTAAGATGTCCATTTCATTATTGAGGTTGATGAGTGGATGAAGTTGATGGTCTTAAAGAAGAATTCACGACTTGACACTATCACGCAGAGAAAAAAATACGACTCAATTTATACCCAGACACAGGCATAGATATGTTAGACTTGCAAATGCTCTGTGATGTGTTTCTTCATTTTAAATAAAAAAAATTAATATATGTGCTTGTAAAAGATGGCATGTCCTATAATATATCTTTTGTGCATTTAGTCCTTGATACTTGGCCATGTTGTGAAATGGAGCGGTAAACGTGAAATCAAATGTGACACTGTAAGTGGAATCATATAGATGCAGCAACAACAATAATAATAAGAAAGCCCATCCCAAGTAATTGGATTTGGTAACATGAACCAAAGAAAGAATCACGTGTGCTCGTTAACATGAATACGTTCTCTCCATTTCTTTCTATCCAAGAGGAATCACAGATAGATTTTTAATGTGCTAGTCAGGATGGATTTCTAGATGGTAAATCTGTTTCTTCCTTCCGAGTGTTCTAGTCTTCCTCACGTTTCCTTTAGTTTTTTTTCTTTCTTTGTTCGTCTCCGTGCACATTGTTTGGTATTTCCTATCAAATAACTGATGTAGTTTTGTGTCATTTCTTGCAGAGATTGAGTTCTAAAATCAACTATGACGTGCTGGACAAACTTTTTGATGAGCCTGTATGTAGTGCTACATAGTTCCTCCCTCTCAGATACCTCTTAGATATTCATTCTTACTCTGTTGCTGCTGTAGACTGCCTGCTTCATGTTTTGCATTCATTTGAAGACCTATTTAGTTGAAAAATCAACTGTCAATCAGTTATTGTGCTGGTAGTTTTCTTTGAACCTAAAGGTCCCATAATGGTGTTTTCTTAGCAGGCAATTCCAGACAATTCGAAGAGAAGTCGATCGATGACTCCTGCTGATGGCAAGTCTCCACATGAAAACAAACAGAGTCCTCATTCGGGGGATGATTATGAGGAAGATGATGCCCCTCGAGGTGAATACGATCAGAGCCTAGATTATGATAATGCAGTAGAAAACTACGACTATGATGACACTTATCATTTTGATGATTACTAACATGGTATTACAATTTATTTATTTATATATTCCTTTGTTTCTCTCCAAGCTCTACAAGCTTGTTGAAGGGAATAAATATGCAGGCATTAGAAAATATATTTTATCTACCTAATTGTAATTCTTCCCTGAGCCTAAAAATGTTTAGTTAGTCAAAATGAGAGGAATCAGCTCATTTAGAACATCAATTAGATGAACAAAGCATGTATGCAAAATTTTGTTGAAAGAAAACTACCCTTTTTGTGGTAAAAAAAGTTTGGGTGGGTTCGGTTATGGTCACCACCACGGGACAGGGCAGGCCCTAAGGGCCATAAATTGCTTACAAGGGTACTTAGGGATCACCCACCAACACAGTCCTCACGTCGTCAACGGGAATTGAGCACTTAGATATTTGTAAGGACCATGCCAAATACTTTGATTAGTCTTGATTCTTGATTGCTGGGCTCGATATTTATCAAACTTTTTCGCTAAGGGTGCGTTTGATTTTGGAATTGGTTTTGGAATTGGAATTCCATGAAATTATATGAAATTAGAATTCCTTAGAATTGGAATTATATGAAATTATATAATTATATAATTATTGGAATTATATGAAATTAGAATTCTATGGTTTTCCAATTCTATGGAATTCAAAGAATTGGAATCCTAGGGAATTCCAATTTCAAATAATTGAATTCCTTTGTTTGGTAAAACTATGGAATTGATGTGGAATTCAATTCAAATTCTACTTTATTTATTTGAAACATAAAAAAATTCACATAATTAAAAATAAAATGAATAAAAGGCCTCTAGTGTGAAAATGCTAATATTTTCCAAATACAAATAGGTGAAGTACCTTTGAAGTAAAATGACAAAAATACCCTTGATTTAATACGATGAAAATATTTTTGGTGCAATTTTTTTTAAAAAAAAACAATGATAAAAAATATATTTCTAGTATGAATTGGAGAAAATACCGTTGAAAAATGAAAACATATTTGACGAAAAATGACGATAATAACTCTAGTAGAAATTGATGAAATTTTTTAGGATATTAAAAATGATGAAAATTCCATACTAAAGTTAAAAATATACCATTTTAGTAATATGACGATTTTTTATTTTTAAATGAGTGGTATTTTTTCATTTTCATCATTTCTTTTTCATTTGATATGAATGACATTTTTATATTTTTTAACAAGTGTATTTTCGTCATTTTAACCCGATAATATTTTAAGAATTACAAGTAAACGAATTTTTGTTATTTTGTACAAAGGGAAATTTTGTCATTTTGTGTTAAGAGAAAAAAAAATCATTTTTTTCAAAGTTAATTTTTTTTTTATTTTTTATGTAGGTTTGTGATTTGTTTATAAAAAAAAATTGTTTATTTGTACCAAGGGTATTATTGTAATTTTTCACTAACGGTATTTTTCGATATCGTACTGTCATTTAAGCGAAGAGCATTAACTATTCTAAATTAAGGGTATTTTAGTCATTTTGTATTAGAGGTATTTTGTCATTTTATACTTGGGTACTTTGGTCATTATATATATATATTTATTTATGAGAGAAAATAACTTGTATGATATGTTTATAACATACGATAAATCTTGTGGAATTGTAATTCAAATTTTTTTATTCTAAAATGGAATTGATTTTGTGAAATTGAGGGGAATGGAATTGGAATTGGAATTACAATTTCAAAATTTTGTTGAGAGCAAAATTTTGAAATTGTAATTCCAATTCCAATTCCATGATTTGGTTGATAGCCAAACAAGAAAATTGGAATTGGAAAACCAATTCCAATTCTATAGCTCAAATTCCATGGAAATAAACACACCTTTAGGGTGTGTTTGTTTCTTGGAATTGATATTGAAATTGGAATTCCAATTCTATGAATTCCATGTATTTACAAGAAATTGGAATTCTAAGATTTTCTAATTTTATGGAATTCCAAGAATTGGAATCCTAAGAAATTCCAATTCCAAATAATTCAATTCTAATTTTAATTTATTTGTTTGAAACACCAAAAAATCACATAATTAAAAATAAAATTAAAAAAATGCATCTAGTATTAAAAGGCTAATATTCCCATGATGCAAATAGCAAAAGTACATTTGAAGTAAAATGACAAAAATACCCTTGTTACAAGAATTCTCGGTGTAAAATAAGGGAAATATTGTTGCAAAATTAAAAGAACATTCATAGTGCTAAATAAAATCTTTATAGTATAAATTGGATAAATTATCGTTGAAAAGCGAAAATATTTTTGATGAAAAATGATGAAAATACCCCTAGTAGAAAATGAGGAATTTTTTTCAGATATAAAAAAGATGAAAATTCCCTACTAAAGTTAAAAATATACCATTTTTGCGTAATATGAACAAAATATTTATGGTTCAATTTTATAAAAAAATGCATTCGTTTCAAAATGACAAAAATACCCTTGTTAAAGTGTAATTAGCTCATTGTGCATAATAACGAATATGTACTTGATAAAAGATGAATAAATCAAAAAATGATGAAAATGAAGAAAATAACCTTTGCCCATTGGTTTAGAATGGAGAAAGTGCCCATTTTCTAAAATGACAAAAATACCCTTATTGTAAAATTTTCATTTTTTTAAAACGAGTGGTAATTTTTTCATTTTCATCATGGTTATTCATTTTCATTTGGTATGAATCACATTTCTATTATTTCTCAACAAGTGTATTTTTGTCATTTTACACGGATAATATTTTAGGCATTTAAACTTTAAAGTAAACAAATTTTTTATAATTTTTTATGAGGCTATTTTTGTCATTTTTTGTTGAGAGAAGTTTTTTCATTTTATTCAAAGTTAATTTTGTCATTTTGCACAAGAGGCATTTTCCCATTTTTTATGGGAGCATTTTGTCTTTTTGCATTATGGGCATTTTCGTCATTTTATGCCAAAGTATTTTCGTCATTTTTCATCCAAAAAATTTGAGTAATTTTTAATCATATGAATTTTAAGCTATTTGAGCCAAAGGAATTTTTTTTCATTTTGCGCGTAATTTTTTATCATGGATGTCTTGGTGATTTTATGTCATGTATGTTTGTGATTTTTTTAATAAAAAATCGTTGTTTTGTGCTAAGGGTATTATTGTAAATTTGCACTAACGGTATTTTTCGACATTGTACAAAGGGTATCCTGTCATTTAAACGAATAACTTTAGCTATTTTAAATTAAGGGTACTTTGGTAAATTTTTATATATTTATTAATGAGAGAAAATAACTTGTATGCATGATATATTTATAACCTACAATAAATCTTGTGCAATTCGAATTCAAATTCTTTGATTATAAAATGGAATTGATTTTGTGAAATTGTGGGGGTTGGAATTGGAATTGGAATTCCAACCAAAATTTTGTTAAGAGCCAAACAAGAGAATTCCATAATTTTGTGGATAGCCAAACAAGAAAACAAACACACAATTCCATAATATATTTTGTGGTTTTTCAATTCCAAAGCTCCAATTCCATGGAAACAAACACACCCTTATAGTTTTTTCGTATTGGATGCTTCAGGATGGATGAAATATATTATTTGCATATGGCCAATTGGTGTATTTAGTCTTGAAATAATTTTCGTTTGGCAATGTTGGTCCCTAATGATTGTTTGCAACTTTTTAGATCCTCAATCAAATTATGGGTCGGGAATTGGTCATTCCGACTTTTTTTTTTTGAAATATTGAATGTTAGTCAACAAGTGATGTGGGCAAAATTGGAACTTCACATTTTTTTTAGATAATTAATACCATATGGACTTAATTGTAAAGATACTTAAAAATAAATACCTAATTGTAAAAATCGGAACTTCTTTTCCCTCATCTCCCTCCTTGCCGCCACCGCCACCGTCTCCCTCATCCCTTATTCTCCCTCCTTGCCGCCTCCTCTCTTCTTCTCCCTTCCCCCTCCTCCCTCATTCTCCTTTCTCCCTTATCCCTTCTTCTCCCTCATCCCTCCTCCATTCCTCTCCCTCCTTGCCGCCTCCCTTCTCCCTCCTCCGCCGCTATCTTGACCGGAATTGTGCAAGTGGTATTGGCCGGATATTGGCCGGAATTGTGAATGATGGGTTTTATTTTTTAGTTTTATAATTAGGTATTTATATTTAAGTATATTTACAATTGAGTACAAGTGGTATTAATTATCTAAAAAATATGTGAAATTCCTATTATACCCATGTACACTTGACTAACAAATACAAAGGGACCTAAAAAGGTACAAACAATCATTAGGGACCAACCTCGCCAAGCGGAAATTATTTGAGGATCTAAAAAGGTGCAAACATTCATTAGGGACCAACCTTGTCAAGCGAAAATTGTTTAAGGACTAAATACACCATTTGACCTTTGCATATTCATTCATAAACAAAGTGTCAATCAATCACTGGTGGAGCCGTTGTGACTAAATAACCCACTGTATTTCACATGTGTAAAAGTTTTGTTTTACTTTTTAAATGAGTTTTTCACGGAAGGTTGTTCTATTAATCATTTGAGAGCAACATGAATTTAATTTGTCTAAAAAGTAAAGATGAAAGGGACGAAATTAACTCCATGTTCAATGGACCAAAACCATGAAAAAAAATAAATAGAAAAAAAGTGGAAAATATTCTTTAGACTGTCTATGTTACAGGGTTAGCAGCAGCCTTTTGTATTCTGCAGCCTCCCTTTTCCCTTATTCTCGGCCTGTTTCTCTTTACACATCATTTTGTTCTTTTACAAATGCAAGAACACTCAACTTTCTTCCAATTCTATCAAAAAAGAAGGAAACAAAGGGATTTCAAGCCGAAAAATAATTAATGTGGGGTGATGAAGGAGAAAGAACAAACATTCTTTTCTCAAATGTTAAAGATTATTATACTTAATTTAAAAAAAAACTGAAATGTTTGATTCTTTATTCGAAATTATTAAAAAAATTTAATAATTGAAGTTTAGATGGAGGGAGCATTGCTTCTTCTTCTTTTTGTTTTTTTCCCCTTAGCTTAAGGTGAATTTATTCTATCTATATATATATATATATATATATATATATATATATATATATATATATATATATATATATATATATATATATGATTATCTGTTTTTTCTCTCTCATTCTTACGGAAAATAATTCTCTGTCCCCGTTCCTATCCTCATTTCTGTCCCTAACCAATCACAATTCACCCTGTGTACATATAATTGGAAAAAATATTTATATACTAAATTCTAATTGATTGAAGACAGAGATGGGGACAGGAATGGAGATAGAGGATTTTCACCCCTTACTTACATTATTAAAAAGGTAAGTGTAAGAATATATGAAATCAAAATATATTGAATTGATTCAATGAACTCAGGGAAATTTCCCATATAAATACAAATAGAGTCCTAACCTAGTAAGGAAAAGTAAATTGACAAATAGAATCCTAAATAAGTAAGGAAGTTACTTAACAATGTAACTCCAAATAAATAAGGAAATTAAATAATAAACTAACTCTATAATATTGTAAAGATTAGAATAGGTAATTACTAGAATCCTATTAACATAGGAATTCTATTCTTAACACTCCCCCTCAAGTTGGAGTGTGTAGATCGAGAACACCCAACTTGCGAACTAGATAATCGAATTGCTTCTGCCATGACGTTTTGAGCTCTACTACAGTCAGAATGAGTAAATCGGCTAGAGGAATATCTTGATCAATGTCAAGAGTTTCTGCCAAAAATATAGAATCTGATGAATTATCCATGAACAACTAATCGGTCAGAGGAATATCTTGATCAATGTCAAGAGTTTCTACCGAAAAATACCGGTAGAAACTCAATGTCAAGAGTTTCTACCGAAAAATACCAGTAGGAATATCTTGATCAGAGGAATATCTTGATCGATGTCAAGAGTTTCTGCCGAAAAATACCGGTCAGCGGAATATCTTGATCGATGTTAAGAGTTTCTGCCGAAAAATACTGAAAATACCGGTCAGAGGAATATCTTAATCAATGTCAAGAGTTTCTGCCGAAAAATAATGAATCAATAAATTATCCAAGAATAAGAAATCGGCCAGCGGATTGCCCAATCCTTATAAAGAACAAACTTGCTCACTAACTAGTCGATGTGGGATTCTCAACTCACCCACTCACGCCCAGAGCTGGACATCTGGAGCGTGAACATTCAATGGGGCCCTACATCGAACTAGGTGGCTCTGATACCATGTAAGAATATATGTGGAATCAAAATATATTGAATTGATTCAATGAACTCAGGGAAATTCCCCATATAAATACAAATAGAGTCCTAACCTAGTAAGGAAAAGGAAATTGACAAATAGAATCCTAAATAAGTAAGGAAGTTACTTAACAATGTAACTCCAAATAAATAAGGAAATTAAATAATAAACTAACTCTATAATATTGTAAAGACTAGAATAAGTAATTACTAGAATAGACAGGCCCTTAGGCGGGATGATGGGCTCATAATGCCCAAGTGGACTCTAATGGTCACCGTACGACCCAAGAAGGACGGCGGGCCTTAAATTGACTCCCACCTCGATGTGAGGGGGAGTGTTGAAATATGAAGTCCCAAATCGAGTGCTTAAGGAAGATCCAAATAACATATATTCTCATGGGTTAACACCTCTCCTTACCAATTGGTTTTGAGAGGATATGCAGGCTCATGAGATAATTTTCACATGGTATCAGAGCGGGCCCTTAGGCGGGATGATGGGCTCATAATGCCCAAAGTGGGCTCTAATGGTCACCGTATGACCCAAGAAGGGCGGCGGGCCTTAAATTGACTCCCACCTCGATGTGAGGGGGAGTGTTGAAATATGAAGTCCCACATCGAGTGCCTAAGGAAGATCCAAATAATATATAAGCTCATGAGTTAACACCTCTCCTTACCAATTGATTTTGAGAGATATAGAGGCCTATGAGCTAATTTTCACAGTAAGAATGGGTCATATTGCGTAGAAAACGTAATGCATTTAGTATTATGTACTTTTTTTTTCCTTTTTTTAGTATAAAGTTCAATTTGCGTTTTTAAAAGTTTTAATAAAGAAATATAAATTGCATAATACTCCCTCCATTCCTAAATATAAGACTCTTTAGACAATTTGAGAAAATTAAGGAAGTTGTCATTTTCACCTAAACTTCCAATATTACCCCACTTTCCCTCTCTCTCACTAATACATCATAAAGAAAAGAAAGGAAAATGTTGAGGGTATAATTGAAATAAATTGTTGACAACTAATAAAAGAACTTTAAACGACAATTAATTTGGATACCTAGATATCTCCTAAACGACAATTAATAAGGAATGGAGGGAGTAGTTCTTAGTGAATCAAAAGTTTTCAAATATGCTTGTACAATTAGCACACGAAATAGGTCAAATCCCAACAACTTCTTTGGTAGGATTGAACATTTACAGTGAGCGGTCTTATAAGTAGATGCTTATACAATGAGGAATTGATTGTTTTCTTAACTATCCAAATTAAAAGTATGTTCACAAAAATTATTAATAAAAAAAAATGAATCCGTTATTCATGAATAAGTTATGTGTGACCGCTTATAATTTCGGGTAAAAAGTGTCGACGCCCCTAAATTATTTTGAATTTGGATTTTTAACTCTCAACTAAAAAACGTCAAGTGCTTGACCCTAAACTTTTTTGAAGTATCAATGTTTCTCCTTTCATCCAATTTCTCTGTTAAATAATAACGGAAGGTGTCCACGTGACACTCACGTGATAAAAAAAGGGGGCAAATTTGACAAAAATAAATTAAGCTTTAAAAAAATTGAATTAGAAAATTGAAGTTAGCCATAAATATCTCCCTAATTTCTTCTTAGTCTACTAAAATCTCACTTTTTTCTGAAATGAAAATTTTGCAAATTCCCCAGGAACAACTTAAGCAATTTTTTTTTATTTTTCTAAATAACTTAAGGATGACTTCCATGAAATTATGTTAAACTCCATGAAAGTTGTAACTAATTATACCGAGTTTTTTTTAACTTAGTTTTGAGCAAAAAAAATATTAAATGTCTTCATCGTATCCCATAACAACCTAAGCATGACTTCCATAATTGTTTTTGCCAGAAATTAAAAATACTATTTACTCATTTATCAATATTTCTTGAATCAATTTCCAATGAGAGATCATATTTTCTTTTCAAGGTTTTAGGGTTTTTTAATTTAGGGATGTTAAGAAAATTAGGGAGGGTTCTTCATTTTCTAATTCATTTTTTTAAAGATTAATTAATTTATGTCAAATTTACCCTATTTTTTATAATGCGAGTGTCACAAGGGCACCTTCCGTTATTATTTAACTGAGAAATTAGATAGAAGGGGAAATATTGATACTTCAAAAAAGTTTAGAGTCAAACACTTGACGTTTTTTACTTGAGTAATAATTTAGAGGGCTTGTGCACTTTTTACAAACACTTTCTTTATTTTTCTACGGACGGATTTGAGTATGATGGTGAATATGGACTGAGAAAGCAATTATTAATTAAATGGAAATTAGAGAGGACATGGATCATGAGAGGCAGATTCCTTTTCCCCTTTTTCATTGTCAGGAATTTTTCTATTTGTAGCTAAAGTCCAACATCCCTAGAAAACCTTGTAAAGTCGACAGAAGTGGTAACCTACCAAACCTCTCAGTCTCAGTTAATAATGAAAGAATGTGTTCAAATTGTTGAATTTTTTTCTTGGGATATAAGTTTTGGTGTACACCGGCCAACATTTGGGTCTGGCTTTTGGGGCACATCATTCATTAGGAAAAATTCTACTGTGATTCAAATTCAGAATACAAAAGAAATTTCTTCTTCTTTGAACTTTTTTCTTAATATTATTCATGTTTTAATTAATCACGTGATTCAGATATTACTACATCAATAGGAAAAAGAAAAATTCTCTCTTATTGTGGATAAATCTAAATCACATTATTCATATCAGAATTAACCTTCTTAGAATTGTTCGATCTTTAATGACCGTCATTCTCTCTCATCAACACCACCAATTTCCTTTAAAGTTATATGTAGTTATTCAAGGGGAGAAAATCATCTGTTTTAGAACCCTTTTCCCTTCCTTGTCTCACCCTTAAAAATGTGCCCTATGTCTCACTTAGAGAATAAGAGGTAAGAGGAGAGAGAAATAAGGAGTATGACGCAATGCAGGAATTAAGTAATATGACAGGAAATGAGATATAATTTCAAGACATACGATTTTATGCAAATTTTCAAGGATGGCTGCGAGTGACAACAATTTAAAACTCATTTCAATCTAAAAAATCTAGCTGAAGACGTACGATTAAAACACTCCAAAAGTAAGTCTTGTGTTGATAAAGTTAAAATTAGTTCAATACAATGAGCCCCTTATTGTTTGTTAAAAAATAAACAATAGGTATTGCCACAAAAAATTTAGGCGAATGTCTAGATTAAAGAATAAGCCGGCCAATTTTGTATTTATACTTAAGATTTCTTACCTCAATATGATTTATACTTTAAAAAAAAATAACCGATCAAGTATATATGTGTTATTGAAACACAATTCTTCACACGGTAAACTAGTTCGGACCTAATTGTACTACCTCAAACATGAGTATGATTTTTACTTTCCAAAATCTTAAAATATTAACTAAAATTAATGAAAAATAAAAAAGAAATAGGAAGAAAACAAAATTCAGTTTCCGTAGATTCTCCCTAAATCAATGGTATATGACAAGAAAATTCCCCTATATTGAGATATAAGTTGACAAATTCCCTCTCTATGAGATCAGAGGTGAAAGTATTAATACATATATATCCAAAAACAAACTACTCCCTCCATTCCTAAATATAAGACTCTTTAGACAATTTGAGAAAATTAAAGAAGTCGTCATTTTCATCTAAACTTCCAATATTATCCCCACCCTGCCTCTCTCTCACTTCTTTGTCATAAAGAAAGAAAGGAAAATATTGAGGGTATAATTAGAATAAATTGTTGACAACTAATAAAACAACCTTAAACGATAATTAATTTGGATACCTAGATATCTCCTAAACGACAATTAATAGGGAATGGAGGGAGTAGCATTCAATAAAACTTTAACAGAATGATACAAGTCCCACCTCACTACTGGTAAAAAGAATATTGAACTGTCAGAACATAATTCATAACCAAAGATAAAGAATTTAGACAACGAAGCGCAGTGACGCTTCACTTCCAACTGGTAAGAATTGGAAGTTCGAGTTATGATGGAGGGAAAATGGGAAATCATTATTGATCTTCATTTAAGAAAAAAAGAAGAACTTTAGAAAAAAAAATGATTTCAATCATCACCATCTCCAAAAAAATTCTACTTAATTCAGTAAAAAAACTTTGGTCATATATATCTAACATAAAAGCAAAGTGATACTCTCCATTCGACTTTGCATAGTTATCAGGGATTAGGCGATTGTGAAAGAAAGCACTTTGCGCTAGAAGAATTATATAAATAAGTATAATTAATTAAGACCAAACCAAAACATGAATTTTGACAATCCTTACAAGCGAAGCAGAGGGAAAAGGAAGAAAACAAAACCGGAGACAGGAAACCGCGTGCATGGAAGTCGAGTCGGTTTCAGGCTTTGTTTCTGTTCTCTTTAAAACTAACTCCCAAAATAAAATAAAAATAAAGAATTTGTCTGAAAGATAGATAAAAAAAAGGGGGCAAAATATCCTCTGTCCCCGTTCCTGACTCCATTCCCTACCCCATTCAATCACAATTTATCCAGTGTATATATAATTGGAAAAAATATTTATATAATAAATTTTTATTTGTTGGGGATAGGGATAGGAAAAGGAATGAGGATAGAGGATTTTCACCTAAAAAAAAGTGTTCAAAGTTTAAGCCACCTTGAAGGCGTTTAGTCTCCTCTCGTTTAATATTCTCTATTTTTATAATATTTAGTGAAAATAAAAAATAAAAAATTTATTTAATTAAAATATTAATATTATTTTTTAAAATAAAATTTGTATATATAAATTCTATTAAAATTAATACTAAAATTTTAAATAAAAAATACATTATTTTTATAATATTTTATAAACGATTTATATTATAAAAAATAAAAAAACTATAAAATAAAAGAGAACCAAGGGATGTGTGGACTGTGAACACATTGTCGGCATAACATCATCAGATTATTAAATAATATTATAGCACTGTTTCTTCACTGTTCCCTTGGACTTTTCCTCTTTTTTTAAATTTCTTTACTCATTACAGCGACCCGGCTTTCCATGCATTCCTTAACATGCACTCGCTCACGCCGAAACCCTAGCTTCTTTGTCTTTCTTTCGGCAAAAAATCATCTCTCTCCATTCCTGTCTCCATCTTTATCCCCAACTAATCACAATTCACCATGTGTATATATATAATTGAAAAAAATATTTATATAGTAAATTCTGATTTGTTGGGGATAAGGATGGGGACAGAAATGAGGACAGATGATTTCCACCCCTTTTCTTTCACACCCACTCTATTCTCCAATATTACCATTTTAACCACTTATTTTCATTTTTTATCTTTTTTTTCCCCTGATAGGATAGTTCTAATATGGATCAGGTCCATTGGACAATGTGGTGCTAAGCTGGCCAAATCACTACAGAATGAGGAGATACAATTTTGTGATGACGTAATTAATTCTGGACCACAAAGTCCATGTTAACCTGGTCCTTATCAGAAAATCCCTTCTAATAGAGTAGTTATTCGTAATTTTACACTAAGCTCTATATATATATATATATATAAAGAATTTGAACAAAATCACTCGTCTTACTAGCTTAATTGATCACACTTACCATTCTCGAAACTTATTTAAAATTAGGTTGCAAGTCTAAATCACCTTAGTGAGGGCACACGTAATTCCCAGGACTCATTACATAATTATTTCTTTTTATAATTTATAACTAATTTTGCACAATTTTATTTGAAACAACTTAATTAATTAATAAAATCTATGCATGATTAAATCATGTAAGATCGAATATATGTATGATTAAATCATCTAAGATTCCACGATTGCGATCAACACAGTATGATCAAACATCAATCAACAACTGAAACTATCAGCCACAAAGTCAACATTTGTTTCCTAATATTTGTTTCTGATCTAGTCTAGAATTTTTGGGCAAATAATTATAACTCTCTTCGTTCCATAATATAAGTCGTTTATTATATGTAGCAAAAATTAAAAAAAATAAAAAAACAAAATAATTTGTTAGTTAAAATATAGTACATATTACTCCCTTTAAATATAAATAGTGTTATACCAGCTATATGATTGATATCTTATTTTTTGTTTCTTTAGTTTTGATTACATGTCATAAACGACTTATAATATAGAATGAAGGTAGACTACACCCAGTGGTGGAACTATTAAGGGGCGGAGGGGGGAGGGGCGCTCACCCCCCACCATTTTAAAAAACGACGAATTTTCTATGAGAAAATTTTTTTTTGGGTGATATTTTCTTATAAATGTTTGTATTTGACCACCCCTAAAAATTTTTCATTAAGAAATTCTCCTCCATGATAAATTCCTAACTCCGCCACTAACTACACCTAACAAAACATTCTTAACCACTTCCAAAAATAATTATATAAAATAAAAAAAAACAAAATCAAAATACTTCGACCCTAAGAAACAATACATTACACTGTAAATTTTCCAAACAACATTAAAAATTCAATCTGATTTATATTGAGTAGTTTTATCTTAGTAGGCTACTAAGTTAAAACTTATATCCAATCCAATCAATACAGTACATGTACTGCACTCATTGATTTGGATGTAACTTATAAACTTAGTAGCGTACCAAGATAAAAAATTTTCAAAAAAAGGACCATCTAAAGGGTAACATGGTAAATTTAGACATTGTCACATTCCCTATAGACCTTTAAATAGTCTGTCACTCTCGTTGATGTAGACATATGTGTTTTCATTTGTTCCCCAAATTCTACTTGCAATTTTCTTAAGCTAATGAGAGCAATGGAAGAAGAAGATAATATAAATAGATCAAACCAAAGGACAGAAGGTGAAAGAAACGAAGGGGTAAGATGTAGATGGACACCAAAGCCAGAACAAATACTAATACTTGAATCCATCTTCAACAGTGGTATGGTTAATCCTCCTAAACATGAAACTGTTAGAATTACTAATCTTCTTCAGAAATTCGGCTCCGTCGCTGATGCAAATGTCTTCTACTGGTTCCAAAACCGTCGCTCTAGGTCTCGCCGTCGTCAGCGCCAAATTCAGGCAACTCTAATTAATACCGAACAATCTCATGAGACGACGCCAACCGCCGCCGCCGCCGCCGCCTGTGGTGCTGCAATTCAATATGAAACTGGTGGTGCAATGACTTTCCCAGCTGGTTCTTCTTCCTCCTCCTCTTCTTGTGGGATGGTGCAAAATGATTGTTCCAGCAGTGATCTTTATTCATATCCTCCTCCAATTTCTCATCAAGATTTTGATCATAATTCTTGGGCTCCCTCCGTTTTTTGCACTTCAGAAATCAACAATTCCCACTATCAACCAGGTAATTTTCAAGCTCTTTTGTTTACTCTAATTCTAGCTAGGGATTAAGGGTTTTAAGCCCTTATGATCTCTCCTCTTGCACTCCCCAGAAAATGCTGAGGATTATTACACGACAAAAAATTATCTGTCCCCGTTTATGTCCGCATTCACAATTTACCATGTGTATATATAATTGGAAGAAAGGTCAACATAGCGAATTCTAATTGGTTGAGTAAATGAATAGAGACATACGCGAGTACGGGCGATTTTCACCCTTATTACATGATGAATCTTCTAATACATCGTGTGATATATTAGTCCAAATCTTCAAAAATACTTTAGTCCATTGATGTTGTTAGTGGATCAAAATTTCTGTCACGTTTTTATGTTGCAAGTAACCCGGTAAGAGTTATTCTTTATCAAAAAAAATCTATAACCTAAAAAAAGATTATGGAATACTTTGGCGAAAGTGTAGCGCATGTCAGTCATCTATGATCTGTGACAAATAATGGAATAGGAAATGAGACAGAAGATTTCAGACCAAGAAAGAAATTCATTGTTTTATGTTGAATAAATATCCAGGAATCATCACAGTATTCATCAATGGAGTTGCAACAGAGGTTCCAAGAGGGCCTTTCAACATGAGTGCAATTTGGGGTCAAGATTACGTCTTGTTTCATTCTTCAGGAGTACCAATTTCAGTAAATGAATATGGATTCCTCTTGGAAAGCTTGCTACATGGTGAAAGCTACTTCCTGGTAAGCACAAAAAAAAACGTTTATCCAAATGCATTACCAATGAAAGAATCCTAATCAAACCGTCTGCACCGACCATTTTAACCTCTAATAAATGGGAGGGTGAACCTGCTCTATTAATTAATACCGTTCTCATTTTCCACTCACATATTTTTTTTTGTATTACATGTGTATGCATAATCTTAAAAAATACGTGAGTGAGAAATAAGATTGAAACCAATAAAACAAAAGTCTATCTGGTCCAAATTAGTCAAATTTGTCAGGTTTAAAAACTGAATGGGAAACCAAAAAAAAAAGTCTAGCTCCCTTTTTTTTTTTTTTATTTCAATGCTCAGTTTGGCACTGAATTTTCGGGAATATATGAACTCTCTCTTTCTACTGTCTATGTTTCTGACTTGCATGCAAGTCTGGAAACAAATTTGGCAGCATATTTGTTTTATTCATGGAATTGTTTAATCTGCAAGATTCTTTTATAATCATTCTTGGATTCCAAAAAGTTGAAACTCTTAATTCTCTAATAAATTCGGGTTTATTCTTTGACACTACTACATTCATTTCTAAAGAATTGATTCACTTTTATTATGTTTCAAATTATTTGATACATTTCAAAATTTGATGAACATTTGTCATATTTATTCCAACTTTTACCTTTAATTAACTTTACTTAATAGTGTTTCCAACAATTTTACAATTATTCATGCACATTAATTCATACTTAAATTAGGGGTATTTTGGACTTTTTTCTTTATAATTATTTTCTTCAATTAATTTTTTTTAGTCTGTGTGAAAATGTGAAATATATCAATTATTTAAGAAACGGAGGTAATACTACCGTTATTGGATTCTCAAAAAGTTAAATTAAGAGTCTCTTTCCTTATCTTTTTTTTGTTCTTTAACCATTTTAGCTTAAATTTTGACAACCCTTGATGTCCTTCTATAATTGACATTATTCTAATATCCAAAAGATAATCTGGAAATTCAAGTTAAACCTTATACTCGTAATATAACAGTTATAAGTATTAAAGTATTTTCATCTACTAATCATTTTCAACTTACATAATCATTTTCAATTAGTTTAGCTCTTTGTGCACTAATTAAATGATTAATTGAAATTTGTTCGACAGGTGCCAAGACAGAGTTAAAATTTAGAAAGGTCAAATTCTGAAGGACAAGTGGATTTTTCCTGGTTTAAAATAACTTAGATACACAACGATTGTATTGCCGCAATAATTTAGTAGCCCAAGCCTTTGCTTTATATTATGTTTTTCTTTGTTTGCTGATTGCAAGATGATTTGCAGTACTTTTGTATTCAAATATATGTATGTTTCCCCTTGTGATCTCAAAAAATGAACAAGATCTCTATTTATAATAGATTTGTCTTTCTAAAGAATATCACATACTTACAATTTACATTACTTTTATGTGATTTTGTTCGGTTAATGACTTATAGCTACGCCTTCTATTTATGAGGTTAGGAATTCTCTTTCCCCTTACGTGTCCCATCAATAAGTGAAGACATGTATTAAATTTTTAATTAAAACATTATCACTTAAAATAAATAATAGAATCCACAGGAGAAAAATATACACGTGACAACTATATATTCGTGGAGACACAGAACGAGGATAGACAAATTTTTTTTGCCTATTTATGAGATATCCCGTTATATATATATTTTTTTAGTTTCAATAATTAAAATATCAATCTCTGATTATCAAATTTGATTTTTTAATACCTAACTAAACGTTTTTAAATATAGGCATATTGAGCATGTATTAAAAGAAATTGTAAAACGTGTAAAACAAAATTATTTTGGAATGGTGACTTTACAAGAAGAATCTAGAAAAATGAATAAGAGAAAAGCTCTCTGTATACAATTAAAAAAATTATTTTCTCCTTTTTATTTGTGGTTTTTTTTGGAGATTTCTCATTTTATTATAACTCTTTTTATGCATAAACAATTTATGAACTATTATTTTTTTTAAAAATTAGTGTAAAAATGGTAATATTTTTCAACTTTTTAACCACTTGTTATGCGCATATTCCCAGTATTATAAGCTTAAATAGACAAAACACCTTTAAGACTGTCCAACATGTGCAGAACACGTGTTCAAAAAGTTATTGAAAACCACAAGTTTTACACTAATTTGACAAAAACAGTAATTCAAAAATAATTTATATATAGAAATAAATAAAATAAAAATTTATTGACAAAAATAAAAAAAATAAAAACTTTTTATGTATATATAGGGAGGTATCAAATGAATAATGAATTTTAACTTAAAAAATTTAGGGAAAATGACTTGAATGGTCCTCAAAGTATTTACCAATACAATCTAAGGTCCCTAAAGTATTTCGACTTCCCATAAGGTCCTGAAACTATTTACGCAGCTTTTAAGTAATCCTACCATCACTTTGGACGGTGGTTTCCGGCCAAGCATCATCACGCCCAGGGGCAAAATCGTCCCAAAAAAAGAAACAGCTACTCAACAATGACAATTGAGAATCCTAGGCTTGCTGAAACTTCTCAAAACCTCAATTAAGTATTCAAACTGAACCAGATAACAGAAATTAGAGAGCAATTAACAAAGTCAACAAAGAAAAAAAGCTCCTCAAAAGAACACAGAAATTAAACCCATTCTTCCAAAACCCACAACTCCAAATTACACAATTTTTCCCCAAAAACCCATTACCCAAATCTGAAGCAGAAAAACAATAGGTGCAGCAAATCATCAAATTAGCTTTAAAGATGCGGAATACATTTTTTGGGACGATTTTGCCTCTGGGTGTGATGATGCTTGGCTGGAAACCACCGTCCAAAATGGTGGTAGGATTACTTAAAAGCTGCGTATATAGTTTCAGGACCTTATGGGAAGTCGAAATACTTTAAGGACCTCAGATTGTATTGGTAAATACTTTGAGGACCATTCAGGTCATTTTCCCAAAAATTTAAGAATTTTTTTACCCTATTTGGGTTGGAAAGAAATAAATTTTATCATAGCCCAATAAGATTGTAGCTTTTAATCCGGTCCAGCCCATATGTTTTAACGAAGGTCGGCTATTTCCCCAATTCCTTATTATAAACCCTAGAATTCAGAACTCCCAAATCCTCCAATTTCGAAACCCCAGATCAACCCCTTCCAAAACAATACTTGAAGATGGCAGCACTAAGCCTCCGGAAGAGCAACACAAGGCTACCGCCGGAGGTGAACAGAGTGCTATACGTACGGAATCTCCCATTCAACATCACCAGCGAGGAGATGTACGATATATTCGGCAAGTACGGAGCCATTCGACAGATAAGAATCGGTACCAATAAGGATACCAGAGGTACGGCTTTTGTGGTGTACGAGGATATCTACGATGCCAAGACTGCGGTGGACCACTTGTCGGGATTCAATGTCGCCAATAGGTATTTAATTGTTTTGTATTACCAGCAAGCTAAGATGAGTAAGAAGTTTGATCAGAAGAAGAAGGAAGATGAGATTACTAGGTTGCAAGAAAAGTATGGGGTTGGTCCTGCTGCGTCTACCAAAGATAAGTGAATGAATTCTAGGGTTTTTCAATTTGGGGGAAATTTCTGGGTTGTTCTTAGTGGATAATGTAATAATACTATTGGAAATTTGTAGATTAACTTGGTTTCTGTTGTTTTGTTTCGTAATATGATTAACTTGGGAATTTGGTAATATGATTATTCTGCACTTTCTGGACATGATTTCTTATTCTTAAATTGCTACTTTTTCTACGTTGAGCTTTTTACTCTGATGTTTTTGTAAGTGTATTTTATGCATTAAGCTTTAGGCAGATTGCTTCATTTTTTTTGGTTGGTTTCTTCTCGAATAGTGCCATCATAGTCTTATTCTAATTGGTGTTACTATATATATATATATATATATATATATATATATAT
This sequence comes from Vinca minor, assembly GCA_026122235.1. Classification (NCBI taxonomy): domain Eukaryota; kingdom Viridiplantae; phylum Streptophyta; class Magnoliopsida; order Gentianales; family Apocynaceae; genus Vinca; species Vinca minor. The sequence goes on along the minus strand of JAOCZM010000100.1, from coordinate 654,338 downwards.
ATATATATATATATATATATATATATATATATATATATAGCGAATTAGTTAGAAAGAATGGCTGTGCTAGTAGATATACCAAAAGCCATGAGAATCCTGAAGGGCATAAAAATGATGGTAGATTCATACAAATCTATATCATGAGAAGATGAGTCTACTAAATTGCCCACCCGATAGAATTTTGAAGGCGCCTTTTGAATATATATGAAGTATTAACATTCTTTTGTTTTTTTTCTGTTTTGAACGGCAGGACATCAAACATAAAAAAGATGAAATAGAATAGAAATAGCAATCCATAAAAAACACCCATACCAAGATCCGCTAGAATAAGGCGAAACTACTTCATTTAGGAATTTCATAGTAATAAAAATACATGTCCTATGGTGACAGAATTTATAACTTGCCATCTTTTTGTCTATAAGGCAAAGATTGACCTCCGTATAAAGGATGATGTTTGAATTGCACCCTTAGTTGTATATACAATCCCATTACCGTTAGACACTCAAGATTTGCCAAGTGCAGTGTTTTGCCACATTGTTTTATCCTTGTAATGTTACTTGAATACCCAGAAGTAGTTTGAGAGATTTTGGATCTCATTCTCCCGTTTCCTCGTCAGTTCTTTTTTTTTCATCCGCAATCTCGACAAACAGAGCCTTGCAACCATAAGACTTGTTGGAGTCTTCATGTCGGCCCAGAACGGATTTGGGGAATTTGTTCTTGTAAAAAATGTTGGTAAAAAAAAAGACTTGTCATGTTTGATCTATTATTCCAAACCAAGGTCAATCTAATGCAAAGCCCCCTAGATCTCAGAGCATGTTTAGTTAAAACGTCGGTAGGAATATTACATGATCGGTTGACAACAGGTAATAGTTGAGAACGTATGAATTAGTTCGGATCAATATACAATTATTACAAATTTAGAAAATTTTCTAAATTTTCTAAATTTGTATTTACTGAATACACATTTTAGCAACAGAAGGCAAGCCCACAAACCCAAGTTTAGTTTGAGCAAGACATCGCCAGAGACTTGCCTAAGCAATGGCAGGATATTTGAACTCCTATTGCATCATGAGCAATATTTCTGGTCTTTTTCCCCCTGCAATGTCCTAATTACAAAGACTACTAAATACCAACAACATCAGGCAAGGCATTCTAAAAGCTACTATGCATAATTACTCCCAATTTGTATTTTAAATGAGAAACTACAGTTCACAAATGCAGCAGAATTCGCCTATGAAAATGAACCACCACAAATTGATAAGTTATCTATGGCAGGAGAAAATTGAAGCAAACGACGAAAAACTTGGCAAAAGTTTGCTGTCATATATATATAGACACACACACACAATTAAGGTCACAAACAGGTGAAAGAGATTCAATGTTCAAACTACCAAATCCACATACAAGAAAAAAAAGACTCGTGAGGGTGGAGAGCGCATAAAAAAGAACGGTAAGAACCAGTTCCAAGGCGGCTACTCCCTAACACTACCCCCAGTACAACAGATATGAAAGAGAATCAAAGTTCAAACTACCAAATGTACATACAATAAAAAAAGACACATGAGGGTGGAGAGCGCCTAAAAAGGACGGTAAGAACCAGTTCCAAGGCTGCTACTCCCGAATGCTACCCCCAGTACAACAGAGAGAAAGGAGATAACTACTTGCTAACTTTTAAATCTAACTTCATGACGAAAACATCTACATGACCCTCATATACGGCTGACTATATAGATATCAAAAAGAACTTGTTCGCCGCATCTGATACTTGGCCTCCGGAAGCGGCAAAACTGGCAATGCTCTCTCCAGCTCCTGCAGAATGGCCATAACGATCATCGGTTAAACAAGAGAAATACTGAAAGTCACGTTTCTATAATAGTCAAGAGCTAATAGTTATGGTGAAAATCAACATCAGAGCAGGAAAGTATACACATAACTATTAGAATCTACTGCTTCAATTTGTACCAGGAAACAAAAAAGGGGTTGCTATTAGCAGTGGAACGACATATTTAGAGACAGTTGTTCCCTGCTCTCTAGTTTTTGCATTTTCCAATATTATTTTGTTCCTCTTAAATTCTCTTTTCTTTGCTCACTGAAGAAACATTAACGCCTGCCCACTCATTTTCTATTCTCCATCCACAAACAGATGTCTTTTGTTCACCATAGCTTATTTGGAAAGATATGCAGAGCAGTAAACACTGAGAGAGTTAAAATAAATAAATAAATAAATAAATGAAAGGAAATATATATTTATTGAAAAACCTCAAGACAAAGAATGAATGTTGGAAACAATTGCTTTTGGAGTTTGGACATTGTTCATCGGAAAAGCACTCTTAAAAAAAAGACTCATATTTTCATACCCTAACTATGTATGATCTCAACGAGGTTTCAACTATAGATATAAATTGGAAGATAAGGGTTCTTCCCTGATAAGAACAAAAAGTTAGAGCAAAGAACTAAAATAGACTCAACCAGGAGTAAAATAAATATCCCTGAATTGCAAGATCAACAATGAAGATGCGTAAGTTAGCCATGACACAGAGGCCTATGAGTAACAGATATTTAAATAACAGAATAATGAGTATTTTAGAGCTCCGGATGGGAAATCATCTTGGCCTAGGGATAAAAGCAACAATAAAGGGAACATGAAGGTTTCACTAGACTGATGCCAAAAGGAACCTGATCTCGCTTCAGTCAATACTTATTCACAACAGTTGTCAACTAACAAAAAGTATCAGACTCGTAGTTGATAAAAGTGAAAAGCTAAGAAACACAAAGAATATCATCATAACGTATATTTTGTAAATCAGTTAACAAGGCCGCCTGCTTCAAGATTATGCAAAAAAGAAACTGTGAATCACGAACTGGCAGTTAAGCACAGAGATAAAGATGATGAGTTGCAAATTTGCAATAAAGACTATAAGACATACCCTTTGCTTCTTGAGTCTTTCATTTTCCTCTTCCAGGCGAGAAACCTTATTCTCTAGCTCATTAGTATAAGCCTGTTCAAAAAACCAACCAGCTTTTTAGCCATGGGTTATTTTGTAAGAAACAAAACATACATGAATTTTTTTTACAGATCACCTGCTTCCTGGCCCGTGAACGGGCTGCAGATTCCCTATTCTTGATCATTCTTTTTTGTCTCCTTTCAACAGTCTTTTCAATCACATCACCAGATGCCACCCGCTTTCTTCCTGGTGTCTGTGTATCTGACAGATTGCCCATCAAAGTGGAGGGTGACATGGCCATTTGGTTTTCAGGAAATCCAGCATCCATTAATGAGTTTGAACCCATAGGAAGAGGCTGCTGAACCGAATGCCCCGTCATATAAGCAGACATCATGTTTTGCTGTTGTGGTGGAATCTGATAATGCATCCACTGAGCCTGCTGTTGCTGCATTGACAACGGGTCAATTCCTAAACCCGAACCAGGGTTCTTTTCTGGCACTGGTTCAGCAACCACCCCAGCCTTAACCAAGAAATCCTCAAGTGTCATCTCACCAAGTGTGATTTGCCTCTCATGAGATTTCCTATCAAGACTATTACTTTTTTGTCCCTGCTGAATATCCTGCCACACCTCATCAACAGTCTTCTTACTTAGATCCCTAGACAAAGTAACACCTGGTTGTTGATTTAAAGCCGGGCGGAATCTGCCCATGTTGCTGAATCCCCAAAATCCATACCCTCAATGCCTTGAACAGCCTCAGCATTCCAAACAGTCTTAAGAAGCTCATCAAGATTCATGCTACTCAGGGGTTTCCCTAAATCCCCTAAATGGTTCTGAACCTCATCAAGAGTAAGGCTATATATAGACCCCTGACTAGCCAATAAGCTTGATTTTGGCTCTTGGCTATGGCTTCCAATGCCCCCTTGAGATACCATTTCTCTGTTCCTCCTTAAAAAACACTTCAATCAAGTGCTCCTCCAGAAATCAATTCCAAAAATCCCCTTATTTTACAAATTAAACAAATTGAAATTTCTTCTTCTCCAATGATCAAAGCCCAATGAGATTACATTAAAGTAAAATTACACTCCTGAGACCCAAACAAGAAAAACCCAGAAAATCAAAAAACAAATTCAGTTTCATAATCAAAAGAACTACTCAAGCCATTCTCAATAACAACAGAAAGGGGAGAAATAGCAAAACCCCAGATCAAATCAAACAATCGAAACACAAAATAGAGATAGGAAATGGAGAAATTGACTTACTTAGAAAAGAACCCCAGGAAGAGAAAGTAATTGAAGAATGAATTGGGTTGCATGCAGAAGCAGAAAGTTATATTTAAATTATTTATTTATGAGAAAAGAGAAAAAAAACCTCCCAAGTAATTGTTGCAGAAAAACCTGACCTCAATCAATCTAACTCATCCGAGACTATTAATAATAATAATAAATATATGAAACAAAAGAAGCAGCCGACCCACATTCTATTCTAGTATTCTCTATATTATTATTTTATACTACATGTAAGATGTGCATTAATCGATTTTAATCGAAACCCACACCACACCAAATTTAATTTTGGTGTACAGTATAATGTTTGGTCAATTATGGACGTGCTTAAATACGATTTTAGTAGCCGCAAATTATTTTTCAGTGCGGTCACAGTTTAGAAAATTTTAAGTTATATCAGCACTGCAAACCGCATTACGCACCTATCTAAGTTTTTTTATTTTTTAATTTTAAAAAATATGGCATATTTACATAATTATGTTTCACTAAATTTATTTTAATTACAATTAATATATTAATATTAGTTAGTTATTTTATTAGACTTAAGTTAGGGTTACTTCATGCTCATCATCACCTCATGATTCAAGATGTTATTGGTTGGAATTGATGTTCTGATGAGAACTTTTGATTTATTTGTTTAGAACTTTAAAATAAAACATGTATTTTGTTAACGTTTACAACTCAGACATGTATTTATTTATTTGAATTCGCATTAAAATTAGGGGGATTTTTGTTACATGGTTAATCTTTTAGAAAATATTATATTGGAGCTCATGAGTCATAAGATATTTAAATAATTTTATAAGTTTTTTAGGTCGGTTTTCACCGCACCTAATTTCACCAAACCAAAATAATTACGGTTTGGTGAAATTTGGTTTAGAAGTCAAAATGGTGCGATATTAAAAAACCGTATTAATAAATCGGTTTTCACCAAACCGCACCAATGCACACCCCTCTACACGCATAACTAAAATATATTCAGTTAAAATAAATAAAGAACTAAAATATATTCAGTTTAAAATAAAATAAAAATATATTCACAATTAATATTAAACCCCATTAAACTCTATTTCAAGCGGGAATACACCTCACTCCCAACCGGTATGTCAAGAGTTCAAGTTATACTGGAGGAGAAGTGAGAACTACCACCTCCTAAGAAAAAAGAAAAATACTTTTTAAAAAGGAGAACTTATGAAGAAAATTATTTTTCAATAAAGTTTCTTTTGAATATTACTTTACAATATTGGTTGAATCTAGATTACATTTTTGTAATAAATATATGTAATCACACAAATTATATTACACTTAATGAGTTAATTGCCTTCGAAGAAAGAATGCTAGTAAATTTCAATTTTAGTAGGATCAGTATTATCTTCCACCGTAACTAATATTTCACCAATTTTAAAGATCCAACTGTGCCCTTCAAACCCTTAAAATTCCATTCCCAACTTCTAGAATCCAAAACTCAAATATTTGTCTATAATTAAAATTTTGGGAGGACCAGGAAAAATGCTCTCTGAGGCATCTGAAGCAGAAAATTCCCCCTGCAAGAAATATTCATCTGAAGGATCTGATCTATTACAACAGAGTAACAAGAAACAAAAATCACAGGAAAACCCACAAGAAAATTCACAAAGCAGCAGTGATGGAAACCAAGAATATTCTAATATATTGGGTAGCTACAAAGATAAATTCATTCAATCTCACAAAATATGTGCCAAGGATGTAAAAAAAAAAAATTTAGCCCAACATCTAGAAGAGGAATCAGATGAGGAAGGAATAAACGATGTTCTTCCTACCATCAGACTTACCAAAGAAGACAAGCTGAGGTGCAGAGGTCCTTGGATCAACAGTGTCATCATCAAACCATATGGAAAACAACTTGCTTATGGATACATTAACTTCAAGGTCAGACAAATCTGGAAAATTATTGGTGATCTTAGGCTGATAGACTTGGGAAACAACTTCTTCATAGCCAAGTTTAATAGAGAAGAAGATTTCTCTAAAGTGATTGCTGGAGGACCATGGTTTATCAATGGCCAGTACCTTATGACCAGACTGTGGCAACCATAATTTGATTCATATAGGGATAGTCCATCTACAACAGCCATCTGGGCAAGACTACCAGGACTACCAGTGGACTTCTATGATAAAATCATACTTGCAAAGGTAGGTGCCCATCTTGGAACCCTGCTAAAACTTGATGCAAGGACTTCTAACTCAGAAATGGGCAAATATGCGAGAATATGCATCCAAGTGGACCTGAGAAAGCCTCTGGTTCCTTATGTCAAAATAGGCTCCAAACATGTCAAACAAATCCAGTATGAAGAAATTGAGTTCTGCTATGGGTGTGGACTCATAGGTCACCCCCAAAAGGAATGCTCATATAGGAAACCAGAAGAAGAACTGCAAAAGGAAAATGAGTGGAGAAGATGAATGGAAAACATGTAGATAGATACTGAGAATAATCATAGTATTGGACATTGGAACAAAGTTTTATCTGCTAAGAGAGTAAACAGGTCATTCAATCAGATTAAGTCTCAAAGCAAGAACACATCTAATGGTAGAGTTAATGCTAAAGCCAAAGGAGATGAATCACAGAAAATCATTTACAAAGATTCAGATGAACCTTCAAGAAAGCGAGAATTGGGGGAAAGTTCAAAAACTTGGAAACCCAAACCAGTGAATAGAGACAGTCAGGAGAGAGTTACTGAATTAGGTTCATCTGGAACTAACCTGGCTAAAGGCAAACTAAAAGGTAAACATTTCGGTTGTCCCATCAACAAACTAACCCTGACTAGAGTTACCAAACCCACAGCGACTGATGGGATGGGTTTAGTTAATGATGGGATTGGAACAGGGAAGACGAAAATGCGTCTCGGGGCAGGGTAACGAAGCGCCGATTTCTGAAAATTTGATGGGGAAAACCGAGGAGTTCACCGCCTCTATGGAATGTTCTATTGAAGAGACGGGGGTAGAAAGTTTAAATACGAACAACACTCCCTCTACTTGCTTCAATCACTTTCCCCTGAAAAAATTACTAGTAGCAATGTCAGCACAGGGAAAACAAGAGTGGAAATACCGCAGAAACATGAGGGGCTCAAGAACTCCGACGCCAGAGGGGAGAGAAAGAAACCAGAGGACCCCAGAAAATCAATCAAGGTTAAGGCGATCCTTATTCCCAATTCGATGCAACCCGAGACCATAACCATTATTGGGTCGGACTTGGATGGGGACTCTACAACTATTAGCAATGGATCTGGGCAATCTGGCCCAAGATTGGACACCCTTGACTTCGCTGGGAAAATGTCCAATGGGCTCGATAGACATATAGGCCACACCCTAAGCCCTAACCTTCATAGTGGACATAGACCCAACTGCGATGCTGAGATGAGGTGAGAAGGAACCAAACATCTCTGTTCTAGAGAACAAGCCCAATCCAAAACTTAAGCTTCAATATGAGAGAACCGGGCCCAAACAATGTAAGGGAACTGGGTCTCAACAGATCGAGCAAACCAGAGAGAATGAGAGCAATTTACGAAGATCTCAGGGAGACGATTCGCTTACTGAACCAGAATATCTCAACCTATCCAACCCTAAATCTTCAATCACCACTAACCAGGAGGCGAAACGGGAAAGAGTCGGTACCGGAGGAAGTGAGTACGAGGAGAAATCAGACATGGAGATTGAGGAGAAATCCATCGAGGGAGAGGATGTATTCGCCTCAGGTAACGAGGCAACAAGAAGAAAACATTCAGGGAAGGGAATAGACAACGATGATAAGGAGTTCTTACACCCTAAGCGCTCGAGCTTTAAAATTGGAAATGCCAAACACAAGAAGGCCACCAATTCTAATCAGAATGGCAGAAGGAGTGACAAGATGCAAATTCATATTGGACAGAGCTGCCAATCATATGGAGGAAGCGTACTCCCTACACCTTGTGCCGGGATTCAGACAACCCAGTCCTGTGAGAGTGCCGAAAGGAATCATCCCGAGGGCAATTCGGAGAACAACCACCCAGACCCTTTTTACATGAGTAAAATCTTAGTGTGGAATGTGAGAGGAGTGGGTCACCCTGATTTCCATGTCCATATGATGGAACTTGTTAGAATCAATAGGCCCCATGTGGTGGCACTGATAGAAACTAAGTTTGGTGGTCTTAGAGCTATGGAGATTTTTAGGAGGCTGCCTTTCACCAACCTAGATATAGTAGAATCATAAGGTTATCGTGGAGGAGTCTGGCTGATGTGGAATGAAGCTGAAGTTTACATTAATATGGTCACAAAGAACAGTCAATCCATTCATTCGATTATAAAGGTATATAACTCTCCTCATCTCTGGCTCCTTAGTGCTATTTATGCTAGCCCCATATTTGACACTAGGCAGATTTTTTGGAACCATTTAAGGGATGTCTGTGCTAGTCATGATCTCTCTTGGGTAGTTATGGGAGACTTCAATGATGTTCTCTTCCAAACTGAGAAACTTGGAGGACTTCCCATAAATCAGAATATGGTTCTGAACTTTAAATCTATGATTGATGATTGTAATCTCTTAGACATGGGTCATGAGGGAAACAGATTCACTTGGACTAACAAGAGAGATAGTGGTGCACTCATCTTCCAAATATCTGACAGAGTCCTTGCCAATCCAGCTTGGAGGAATTTGCACCCTGAGGCCACTGTCTACAACCTCACTAGAACTAGGTCTGATCATTCCCCTATCATTCTCTCTATTAAACCTAGTAATCACAACCCTGTTTTTAAACCTTTCAGATTTTAGCCTGTCTGGCTTACTCACTCTCTTCTATACAAAGTTATAGCTGAAGCCTGGGATGATTTCCCTTAGGACTTTCCACTTTCAGCCAAGAAATTTGCTGAGGATGTTAAGGTCTGGAATGTGGAGGTCTTTGGTAATGTTTTTAGGAAGAAGAAATGTTTGTTAGCTAGAATTCAACAGACCCAGGCTTCTCTTGAACATTCTCAATCTAATTTCTTTGTGAATCTGGAAAGACAACTCCTCTCTGAGCTTGATTCTGTGTATAGAGCAAGGTTGTTAAAAACGCGTTTCTACGTAGACTCGGTGGAGGGGTGAAAAATCGTAAACTCGTGAATCGTAAAATAAATCGTAAAATCGTATCGAGAAATTAATATATATATATATATATATATATATTATATATAACAATAATTAACATACAAATCATATAATATGATCCAAAAATATGTAAAAAAATCATTAAACATAGTTTCACAATAAAGAACTTATAAGTCTTTTCAAAATATACAAATACGACTACACATAAAATAAAATAAAGTACGTAATAAGTTTATGATCTAATAGAGCAAGTCATTCAAAGACTTGAATTTCGAACCACCGTCGCTACCATCATCCTCCATATCATTTCAGTCTTCATCAAGCTCATCATCATCATTATGAGGAAGCTCTAAATCGTCAAAGGATGCATCGATAGTACTAGTAGAAGCATCACGTACAAATTCTACATTGTCTTCTTCTTCCAAATCCAACTCAGTATTCTCATCTACAATCCAATCATCATCCGAAGAAAGATCATCAAGGTTATGTTCCTTCGACTTTCGAGATCGCTTATTCTTACCCAATTTTGCATTAGCCATCACGTAAACAACATCATTCATTGTCTTTTGCTTCAAACGGTTTCTTCTCTTAGTGTGAACCTAGGTGAAATTGACATATTGTATGTCACATACATATCCTCATAAAAACAAAACAAATAAAGCAAACACAAAAGTCATTTTCCACATTTTGGTCTCACTTTCTATTTTTAGGACTTCTATAAGAAAAAATTACCCAAAACAAGCTAACAGAAGGATACAATAAAATAAAATTAATGAGAGGATAAAATTTTACCATTTCAAAGGCACTCCAATTACGTTCGCAACCAGAGAAACTGCATGTCAAACTCAATATACGAATTGCAAATCTTTGAAGCTCTGGATACTCATCACCATAAGATTCCCACCACTGTGATGGATTCTTGGTTTGAATTCCAGCAATTGCAACTTTACTACCAAAAAATCCTGCTCGACTTTTAAAATACTCAAGTTGAGAATCTATCTTGGTAACTTCATCCATGCTTTCCACCATCATTTGCATGCACTCATATAGTCCATGTTTAACCTCGTAAGGAGGTTTAAAATCGGGACTATAATGAAATCGAGGATTCAAGTAGTATCCCGCGGCATGTAACGGCCTATGCATTTGCCTATCCCATCTTCCATCAATGATCTCCAGCAAAGGCTCATACCTAAATAATGAAGAAAGACAAATATGAATGGATCTCCAAACCATTCTTATCAAAATAAAAATTATAACATATTTGTTATTTACCTTTTCTTTACGCCGTTGAATACAACTTTTATCTTCTCCTTAGCTTGAATCATTTCTTCATAAATGAAACCCATGGAAGGTTTCTCATCTGAATCCACCAAATGAAGCACTTTAATGAGAGGATAAGCACCTCTCAAGCATATCACAATATTTTTCCAAAACTCCTTATCCAAAATCAAATCCTCAATGAACTTTCCATTTTTAGATTTCGAGAGTTTACCGGATTTCCACTCATTTGAAGTGAACATTCTTATCAATGCTCCCTTGTTGTCATTCAAGCAACCCAAAGTCAAGTAAGAAGTTACAAAGCGAGTAATGGCCGGTCTTATCAAATCACCCCCTTTGGTAAACTGATGGAGCAAACAAATTAAAGTAGTCCTCGAATATAGGTTGTAACCTTCTTGCCATTTGCAATTGTCTCCTTATGGATCTAGATTTTCTTCTCAAAATCCTCCAACATTAAGTCAATACAATGTGCTGCGCAAGGTGTCCAATACAACCTTTTCTTTTTCTCCATTAACATCTCCCCGGCTGCTTTATAATTTGCTGCATTGTCTGTAACGATTTGTAAGACGTTTTCTTCTCCAACCTCCTCGACAATATCATTCATCATCTTGAAAACTTTGTCTGCTGTCTTGGATATAGATGATGCATCAATAGACTTCAGAAAAACAGTGCCTTTAGGACTATTAACAAGGAAATTGAGTATAGTCCTTCTCCTCCTATCGGTCCACCCATCTGTCATTATAGTGCAACCCATTTTCTTCCAATAAACTTTGTGATCTTCTAAGTCCTTCTTCGTGGAATCGACCTTTTGCTTCAAGTACTTGACTATAATCTCATGATAAGATGGCGGCTTGAATCCTGGACCATGCTTTGCAACCAATTCAAACATATTCTTAAACTCATCACTATTGGCTACATTAAACGGTATAGCATTGTTGTAAAAGAAAGAAGCAATTTATTGGCACGCTTCTTCTCGAGTATTCTTCTTGAAAATGCTACTTACCGTGGATTGACTACTAGTACCTTTTCTCTTGAAAATATTTGTATAACTTTGCTCGACCACTTGCCTTTTTCTTCTCAAGTTTCCTTCTTCTGTTTGCTCATCATCATATTCTCCTTCATGTTGTTTAGTCTTTCTAATTAGATTTTCTTGCAATAAAGATACGACTACCAACATTTCCCGCTGAACATCGTCTGGAACAGATAAACATGGTACACTATCCTTTTTTGTCCTTGCCAAATGATGTTTAAATCGATAAATTCCTCCTAATATGCATTTCTTACAATAGTTGCAAATGATCTTGTAAAACACAAGAGGGGGGGGGGGGGTGAATTGGGTTTTAGTCGAACTTGGGAACTTTTTCGAATCTTAGCAATGCTAGTAGAAGTTTATGCAAGATGAGCAAATGCAAAACTAAACCCAACAACAAGACAAAGGATTTAGAGTGGTTCGATTCACTTAGAATCTACATCCACTACCTTGAGCCGCACCCAAGGATTTCAACAACTTCACTAAGAAGACTTTTTACAAATGTGGCTAACTCACTAAGAGTTTTACAACACAACCACAATACAAAAGCTCACTAAGAACTTGCCCACACTAAGTAGGACTTTTACAACAATTACCCAATCACAAAGAAAGGGAAATAAGAATGTTTAATACAAAGAATATTCACTCTTCTAAGTGAAAGATTAATACCTTTGAAGTACAAGAATTGTTGCTCTTTAGAACATATGAATTCCACTCTTGTCTTGCTTTTGAAAGATTGCTCTTGAATGATTTAAATCATAGAAATGAAGAGCATTTACTTTGAGAGTGTTTTGACTTGATAAGAAATCAATGTAAATTGTATGTGCAAGTCTTAGAATGATTCTCTAGCTTTGGAGTATATATACATTTCAAAATAGGCAGAAAATCGAGTCTCCAACGGTCAAATAACGGCTAGTAAAAGCAGAGTTCGGTTGACCGTTCAAGAGACTCTCGGATGACCGAACCACACTTCGGTTCAACCTTACATGTGGTCGGTCGACCGACCCCCATGCTTAGGTCGACCGAACCGCTCTTGGTCGACCGAAGCTGATTAGTTTAGCTCTCAGTTTCTGCTCGGTTGATCCGAGCTTGAGCTCGGTTGACCGAACTTCCAGAGTATGAGAACTGTCAATTTTCCACACGTTTTGAACTCTAATGAAGTCTAAAAGGTTTTCTTAATATGTAACAAGTAAGAGCATTAGAAAACCGTTTTAAAAGACTTATACTTTGAAATCAAAGGCTTTCGAAATACGAACACATGTAAGGATCAATTTTGAAACTTAGCCTTTTGAAAAACGTGTTTATGAAAACATGCAAGACTAGAGTGTAGAGCTTATGTTCATAAGAGCTTTGGTTAGAGCTTTATAAGATAACGACTAATGACGACAAAGCTAAACTAACCAAACCTAAGTCTTCAATCTTCAATCTTGATAGATGAGCCTTGAATGATATGACTTTGAATCTTGATCATGGCTTGATTGAAGTACTTAGAGCTTCCAATATATGTTCCGATATTCTATCACAAAGATATAAACATTAGACACAACATCAAGTGTTTGTCCATTATCAAAAACTGAGTTCGATCGCCCTTAGGGCTAACAATCTCCCCCTTTTTTGGATTCTCAGGATGTACAGTTCCATGTTTCCATCCAATATCATCCCTATTCCCGGGAGCATTTCTGGCAGGCTTTGAACTTTGAGTTCTACTAGCGCCTTCACCGCTTACGCTCGCACCACTACCAGAACCCGTAGCTGACATCCTTGAGGGGAAAAAAAAATATAAGAGTATGTTAGAGCCAAGAAAATGGAATTGACAACATACAAAATATCAAACATGGGCAGCATAATATCATCAGCATTTCCCCTTTGTGACATTCCCCTGTATATCTCAAAGCCGGTGACAACAAGCTCATGACTTTCTAAGCACTAAATGAATCATGAGAGTCATGTTTAATTGACTTCGCTAATCATCCATTACATAATTTTTTACAATGCTTATCCTACACAGCTCCATCTGTTCTACTACAACATAATAAAAGAACATGGTCTAATCTAATCTAGTTGAGAAACGAGACCATATAACCAACCTAGAGCAAGGAAGCTACCATTCTCAAAACACACCCCTCAAATGTAAAACTTCAGTTCAAGCATAGCAAATTTATTGCAGACTGGGAAAATTTGCTTCATTTTATCAAAAAAAAAAAAATCATCTAAATCCTAAAAGCATTCTGCTTTCAAATGGGAATATGTTCATTAGTCATCCGAATTAGATTGTTACAGACTAAAAAGTCCTTTCATTTGAGTAAATAAAGATTGCTCTGTATTTGGATCACCAGAGACTTTTTCTCATAAATTCTACAAGCAAGTGATTGGTGAAACTTTTTTTTACAAAACAAACAAACGATATTTCAAACATATTCATAACTGGGTCTTAATAGAGCAAAATAATGTGAGTAATTCGAGAATTTAATTGGTTTTGGGAAGAGGAAAAAGGAAGAGAATATTTGAATTGAATTGAAATCTCGGGTTTCGAAGAACTTTACCTGTATAAATTAATTGAGATGATGAAAGAGTAATTTTGTGCTTGAAGACTTTCAATTCTCCTCTTGATCTTGAATCTTCCTTCATGAATGGTGATAATGGAGATTGAGTCTCCCGTTCTTTCCCGTCGTTCTCCCCAGATAAGATGGATTTTTTGTCGGTTTTTTTGTTTAGATAAATTAGGTGATTTTTATTATTAAAAAAAAATTAGGTTACCCGACCTGACCCGAATTTAATAATAACCCGACCCATCATACTTTTGGTAGAATCGGTAGAAACGTTCGTTTCTACGTTTTTACGTTTTTACGTTTCGAGTCAACGTTTCTACTCCGTTTCTACCAGATTTCGTTTTTACTCACGATTCAACACGTTTTACCTCCGTAGAATCGTAAAATCGTACGTTTTGACTCGCGTTTTTAACAACATTGGTATAGAGAGGAGAAGCTCATTTGGGCTGTGAAATCAAGAATGGACTCCATCATTTGGGATGATCTCAACATCAATTTTCTTAAGACCTCTACTGTCACCAATAAGAAGAGAAATATAATTCTCTCTCTGAAAAATCTGAATGGTGATAAGGAATTTGACCTGGATAGAGTTAAGTTGATTTTCACTGTGCACTTTAAAAAGTTGTACACCTCTGACAAGTTAGCTAATTCTCTCTGGCCTCTTGACTTCCCTTTTACTTGGGCTCCAGAAAATGGTATTGGTCTTGATCTTTTGTTTGAGCAGGTGTCTAATGCTGAGATCAAAAAAAGCTATGTGGGGTTTCAAGCCTTTAAGAGTCCTGGGCGGCTGGGCCTGATGGACTCCACCCTGTATTCTTTTAGAATTTCTGGAACATTGTTCAACCCTCTATCTCTGCTTTTGTTAATCAGGTCTTTGCTACTGGTACTATTCTCAAAGAAAACAACCAGACTTATGTCTGCCTGATCCCCAAAGTCAAGAACCCGGAATCTGTAGGTCATCTTAGACCCATTAGCCTCTACAACACTTCCTATAAGCTCGCCTAAAAAATTCTTGTCAATAGAATCAGGCCTCTAGCTTAAAACACTTATCTCACCTCATCAAGGAAGCTTCATTCCAGGTCGTAGGAGTGTGGATAATGTGGTAATAGTTCAAGAGGATGTCTACTCCATCACCAAAAGCAATGCTAGTGAGGGGGCCATTGCAGTTAAATTAGACCATGAGAAAGTTTTTGACAGGCTTGAATGGGACTTTATTAGAGATACACTGGTCTTCTTTTAATTCATTGCTCATCTGATTAAGCTTATCATGAGCTGTGTCAATTCCTCCAGCTTATCAATCCTTTTCAATTGTGAGATCACTGACTGGTTTGAGCCTTCTAGAGGCATCAGACAGGGTGACCCCCTTTCTCCCTACATTTTTGTCTTATGTATGGAGTACTTTTCCCTATGTATTGAGAAAGTTGTTACAGGTAAACTTTGGAAACCTGTTAGGATAGGTAAGCAAGGACCTCTTATATCCTACTCCCTTTTTGTTGATGACATAATTCTCTTTGGCAAAGGGGATGACAATACTATTCTTGAGATGAATCTGGTTCTTGAGGACTTCTGTGCTAGATCTGGTAAAAAAATAAACCTCAACAAGTCCAAATTTAGCTGTTCTAATTGTCTTTCCCCTGATATAATAGCTTTCATTGAGAATACTCTTAATATCAAGCACACTGTCAACCTGGGCAAATACTTATGATTCCCCATATTCCAAAAAGCCCCCGAAATTCTAACTTCATGTTCATTGTAGACAATGTGAGAAATAAGTTGTGTGGTTGGAAAGCTAATCTCATTTCTATTGCAGGAAAGAAATCCATTATTCAATATTCCTCTTCCCAAATTCTATCTTATTACTCTCAATGCTTACCTCTGCCTATTAGTATCTGTGACAAGATTGACAGGGAACAAAGAAACTTCCTTTGGGGTAGTTCTGCTGGTAAGAGTAAACTCCACTTGCTGAAGTGGGACAATGTCTGTAAGCTTAAATATCTTGGAGGACTAGGCATCAAGAAAGATATTCATGCTAATAAGGTTGGCTTGGCCAAACTAGTTTGGAGGATCTCCAAGTCTCAAAAAACAAAATGGGCCAATTGTATCAAGAGCAAATATTGAAAAACAAACAAAGATATGAAGGAGGAGCCTAATTGTAAAACAGATTCTATCAATTCCAAGGCCATTAAAGCAGGATGCCAACTTTTCCAATGCTCGTCCTCTTGGATCTTAGGAAATGTGGATTCTATTAGAACTTGGAATGATGATTGGACAGGTACATGCTCTCTCGGAGAGCTATCTCAGTTCCTCTTTTTGAAAAGGAAGATGATATGAAGTTGTCTGACATTTTTAGGGGATTATGTATCCTGAGATTTATCCAAGCTATATTTTATTCTACCCCCTTTCTTGATTGATATCATCAATGGTATTCCTAGATCCTCCAGCTCTCATCTTAGTGACAGAAGGAGGTGGAAGGGAAGCCCCAATGGCGACTTCTCAGCTAAGGTTTCCAATTCTCTTATTCATAACGATAGGGATGCCAACAACAGTGGTCAAGAATGGAAGTGGGTGTGGAAGTCTAATTGCAGCCAAAGATTGAAGATGTTCTTATGACATTGCAATCATGGTAGGCTTGCCACCAGAAAGTTACTTAAGAAAAGACAGATTGTCCAATGCTCTTTGTCCTTACTTGTAGGATAGAAGAAGAAGATGAAGATCATATCCTGATAAGGTGTCTAATAGCAATTCAACTCTAGATAGATTTGAACATTTAAATTACTCATCCAACCCTTTGGAACTTGGATTTTAAGGAGTGGCTGCAGCAGGGTTCTACACTTAAGAACATCTCTCACCTACAAAACATCCCCTGGAATACTTTATTTGTCTATGGATGCAATGCCTTCTGGCTCAGAAGAAATCACAGCATCTTTAGGCCTCAAATCCAAATGTTAGATCCAATCAAGGAAACAATAAGCAAAACTGTAGAATTCGTAGCTCTTGGTAATGGTAAAGGGCTTAAAAAAGAAAGCACTAAATCAGCCACCCTTGTTGCTTGGAAAAAACCTGAAATAGGATGGAAAAAACTT
The DNA here is from genome assembly GCA_026122235.1 of Vinca minor. Lineage (NCBI taxonomy): Eukaryota > Viridiplantae > Streptophyta > Magnoliopsida > Gentianales > Apocynaceae > Vinca > Vinca minor. The sequence goes on along the minus strand of JAOCZM010000100.1, from coordinate 637,074 downwards.
AATGTTGATGGCTCCATCCTCAGTAATCCTTGCAGAGGAGGATGTAGGGGGCATTATTAGAGATCACTTTGGAGGTTGGATTGGATAATTTAGCCGAAAACTGGGAAATTACACAGTCACACAGGCTTAGATGTGGGCTCTCAGAGATGGACTGAGTATGGCATCCAACTTGAACATCAATAAACTAGATGTTGAGTTGGATGCTATAGTAGTTATCAATCTCATGAAACATATGAATATCACTACTCACCCTCTTTCTAACCTTATCTTTGATTGCAGGGAACTGTTGCAGAAGTTCGGAGAGGTCAGGATTAAGCACATCTTCAGGGAAGCTAATGCTTGTGCAGATCATTTGGCAAGGAATGAAGCACTTTTGAATTTTTCTTCTTTTATGTTTAATATCCTTGAACCACCCCCCTTTGTTAGCCTTGTTTTGGCGGGGGATGCTCATGGGACTACTTATGAGAGATTAGTTAGCGTTGTTAATTCTAGCAATGTAATCACTGATACTCTGGTTCATTTTGATTAATATTATTGTTCCTTATTTTTACCCAAAAAAAAATATCCAACTGTGTCCAATTTCATTGAATGAGCTTATCCGTATTCTTCTTTTACATTTTTTTATTTTTTTATTTTTTTTTACTTTTTAAATTTGTTTATTGGAAATATTTTCTCTGTTCGTTTATTGGAATAAAAACACGGGAAAAAAACCCAACAATCAAGAACAAAACGACAAATACTAATCACGTAGAACAGAGCATAAACGTTTTTTATTTAATCTTTGATATTTTCAGGACAAGAAGGTGTTGAATCATAAATCTATCGTCCCAAGTCAAGAGTGTTATGCTAACCACTGTACCTTCTTTAAGTGCGTGTTTGGTATGCGGGAATGGAAAGGCATTTCCCACTTCTCTTTCCATTCCGACGTTTGATTGGACAATTTGATAGTTATAAAATAATAATTATGCAGATGGAAATGTGTTTGGTTTCATTGAATGCTCTTTTCGAAAGCTTATCTCCATTCTTCTTTTTCTTTCACTTTTTAAGTTTTTTTTTTGTTGAAAATATTTTCTCTACTCTTTCAGAGGGATAAAAAAGTCATCAATCTAGAACAAACTAGAGACGTCAAAAAGGGCATGTGCCCCGGGCCCGTTAGATTAATGGGTGGGTAGGGGTGTCAATCGAGCTATATGAGCCGAGCTTAGCTCACACACGCTCAATTCACATAAAAATTGGAAAGCTCAGCTAACGCTCAGCCCGGAAAAGCTCACGCCCAACTCACATTTTAATGTGAGCTCGAGCTAACCTCACGATCCTCACGAGCTAAATTTATATTAGGAAAAAAACAAAAATCATGTAGCAAGAATAGTATAATACAATGAGCATTGAAACTAAATTCTGACAAGAATGCAAATATACATAATACAAGATACTTAATTTTTCAAGCGAAATAAACTAATAAAAAGATAACAAAAGATAAATATATAGAAAGGTCAAAGGTTAAAGAATCTACATACAATGTAGAAAAAAATCCTTATATAGACTAAAACAAAAGAAACGGAAGTTGTAAAAGCCTTATATAGAAAAACAAGAGAAGCAGAAGTTCCATGATTGTTTGTTATACTAATAAAATGAGTCTTTTATAAAATAAAATAAAAACAAGAGAACTCATGCACTTAAAATTCTAACAAATGATGAAATTGCAAATTGCAAAAGAGTGATTTAATTCCATTGTTGGTGCCAAATCCAAGTTCAGCAATCCCATTGAATTCTTCCACAATATTCCACTTTTTATTGTGATTCAAATCTACAAAAGAAAAAGAAAATATAAGTAATAAAGTAAGAAGCAGTGATGAAGAAAAAATAATTCAGATAAGTAAAATAGAAAAATTAAGTAAAGAATAACCTACAAAAGCATAATCAAGCTCTTCCTTATAATCACACCTTTTTGGTAAACTCCTAATCCAATATTGACTACAAACTAATCATTCAACTGTATAGGGAAGTAGTGAGTTGCGAAATTGATTTAATACACGACCCCCGTGCTAAAAGCACTCTCAGATCCTGCCGAACTTATATAAATTGCTAATACATATCTTGCCATCATAGAAAAAATAGGAAATTTAAGAGCATTTTCTTTCCAATAATAAAAGATAATAAAGTTTTCATCAACACTACCACTCTTTGTTGGGTAAAATTTTTCTCCAATTAAACATTTAGTTCACTCTTACAATACATCGCTTCTTTCTTTTCACTAAATTTAAGGAATTCTTAAATGAATGTCAATTTATAGGTCTTCTTCTTTTTAATTAGTGTGTGTGTGTGTGTGTGTGTGTATATATATATATATATATATATATTTTGAATAGGAAAATCATTATAATTAATTGATATCATCACTTCTTTCTTTGTATATATGTTTTGGTAGGACAAAATCCGGTGGGTCTCCAAACCATTGAGACGAGGTTCTAGTCCTCATTGCATATTTAGCCAAAACATCTGCAGAATTATTACAAGATCTATGGATAAAAAGATAGATTGGCTATACTAATCCCCAGGATATTCTTAATCTGACTAACTATATGGCCCCACTGGGGATAGGTCTTCATCAGCTTGATGCACTTTGTTAACCAGAACTTGACAATCGCTTTCTATAATACATGGTTGGTAGCATTGGCACATTGCAAATCTGAGACCCTCCAGTAGTGCTTTTGCTTCCGCATGCTCGGGGTTAGATAAATTTGTGGGAAACTTTGTAAACCCTCCCACAAAAACTCCTTCGTGGTCCCGTGTATATATATATATATTATTCTTATTCGGTTTCGAGTTTCGAGTTTTTTTCGGGTTGAGCGGGGTCAAGCTCACGCTCAGCTCACATAAAATTCGAGCTTGAATATTGAGCTCATGCTCACCTTTTTTCGAGCTATGTGAGCTGGGTTCGGGCACCCATATGGGTGGGTATGGGGCTATGAATTTCATGCCCATTTAAATACGGGTATCAACGGGCATACCCGTGCGGATAACGGGTCATGCGGGTATGGGCGGGTTGCAACAGGGCATGCCCGCTTTTTTTGGTTTTTTATTAATTTTGGATAGGGATTAATAAGGCTCACCAGTCTTCTCCAAAACGAACAAGAGTTATATATCTCCACTATCTTTTTGCACGCGTTCTTACCAAATATAGGAGTCATCTTCTTCCTAGAAATGTACAAGCTCAAATATGTGTACGCAATTGAATTCACTGTTTCATCTCTAAAAGTAACTAAATTATGTTCTAACTTATCATTTATCATTTTCCATTTATAATGTTTTAACTTCTAAAGTGTGTGTTTTATATGTGAAGATGACGATGGGAATTAACATTATCTAAAATGAATTCACATAATACTTCTAGTGTTCATGATCTAGATAAATAGATGGATGATATTAAAAAATCAATATATTTTTTTTGTTGTGTTGACTTCAACAATATGTTTGTTAATTTTGGACAATTGATCTTGAATTATTCTTAAAATTGTGGATTTTGATTTGATTGTTCTTAAACTATTTTGGATTTTTATTTCCCCTTAATAGGAATGTAAGCTTTAAGTGAATAAGAAAGAAATGTATTTTGTTGATTTTTCGGATTTGATATATTTTTTTCAAAAAAGAAAAATTAATAATAAGGGTCGCGGGCATGCCCATCTACCCACGGGCATTTGGCAGGCGGGTATGGGCATCCCCTTTGATGGCCCATTAAAAAAGGGGACATACCCGCCCATCCCCATTTAAGGCATGCCCATGACGGGGCGGGGCGGGACGCGCGGGTATACCAATGTTGACAGTACTAGAACAAACTACAATTACTATTAATGTAAAATAGGACACTTAAATTTTTATTTTTTATTTTTATTATCAGAGTAAAAAATGTAGAATACGATAATTACTATTATCTGAAGTCAGACGTATTAACTTAACATCCATTAAGAAACAGATTAATGAAGGTATTTCCGAGCAAGTGTAGAGGTTGGTATAACAATTAACAACATATATCAAACCGTTGATTCAGAAGGAGTTTCCGATTGTGGAGGAGGTAGTTTGGTTCAAAGTTATCTCACCACCATGCAAGAGGCAAAAAATCCTCTGTCCCCGTTCCTATTCCCATTTCTATCCCCAACCAATCACAATTCACCTTTTGTATATATAATTGGAAAAAATATTTATATAGTAAATTTTTATTGGTTGGGGACAGGGATGGGACAGCGAATTTTCACCCCATGCAAGAAGGTTATAGTCCATACCATGTATATGCGTAGTCAAACACTAAACCAATATCCTCTGCAATCTCAGACTGAAGAACAAATCTCATAAATGGCAGGGCGGGCGTGCGGTCTATCCCTGGCAAACAACGTTCCAAACCGGGGGCAAGTACCAGTCATGGTCGGAAAGACAGCCTACTATTAACACCCGACCTTCCAGACTATGGGGCACATTCCAACCACGGGGGAACAAACAACTTACTCCTAGCAGCCAGTCTTTCAGTCTGGAGGGAAGCTAGACAGGATAAACAATTGACTTTACCCATCCAGTTTTTTAAGTTGGGGCAACTCGTGTTCCCACCAAATTGCTACTAAAGGCAATATGGGAGTGGTAGCACTGCCCCGAATACTTTCACGACCACTAAAGCCCGGACACGGTCCGCTAGGAACGCATTAATCCCCAAGGCAGCAGTTCTCATATACAAGTAGAAAGTGAAGCCGTTGCGAATGCATTAAGAAGACAATTTGGTATCAATGTGACCAAGATATACAAGACATCTTACCGGAAACCTTACCGAGAATGGATTGATACCATAACCCTTCTTGCCAAAAGGGTTCAAAGTTTCAGATTTCTCTACCTTCTCGGGAGATGACAACAAGACTACTATAGTACATATATATTGACAAGTTCACAGCCTGGTGTGGCGAGTTGGAAGGCAGCGAACTCCACGCGCTGCAGTTGTTTCCCTTGTCTTTGACAAAACAACATTTACTTGGGACACAAACATACTTGGGCCGAGATGGAAATGCTATTCCATAAGAGGCCGTTTTACAAGCTATTACCAGAAGTGACTATAGTTTATCTGGTGGTGGACAAACAAAAATCTCAGGAAACGGTCACAGATTTCTTGGAATGCTTCAGGAAACTCATAGGACAATGCCTCGCCCTCTGGCTTAGTCAGAATATATCATAATAGCCGTACACAAAAGGGTTCCTCGGTTGAAGGAGCTCCTCATTCTCTACTACTTCTCCGACCATCTCCGTTTGCTTCCCAAGCAATTTGGATGGAGGAGTTCATCAACGAAAAAAGAAAAGAAAAGAAGGGCTTACCGCTTCCAAAATTGACTGATTATGATTTTTATGAATGTCTCATATGCACTCTATTGGTTTGTTCTTGTGGTGTTATCTTGGTCTTATTGGTATTTATATTAATTGATGAGAATTGTATCCAAGTGTTTAAGTATTTTCTCATGAATATCTCATATAGTTCATATTGATTGTTGGTTTTGGATTTGACATTCATCCTTGTATTGATGCCTGAATGCTTGATGCTTGATGCTTCATCTAGAGTTTCCATGGACTTTTGTTTAGCCTTCTAGTTTTTATCTGCCATCATAGTTATTCTCTTGAACCAAATATAGGTGTAGCTTAAGCTTGCTTTCTTTATATCACCATGTGTGTTTAATCAACATACTTGTAATCATATTTGCTCACATGGGTGATAATTTGAATAGAAACATAATTCATCTCCTCCTCTTAGTTTCTTTCAAGTCTTTCCCATACAACAACAAAGAAGAAGAAGAAAAAAAAGGGAAAAGACAAAGAATTTAATAATTTAATGACAAGAAAAATAAATTAGAGAATAAAGTACAAAAGCCCACTTGAACTTATGAAAATAAGGCTGACAATATCCATGACTTAAAACGTTGAAATGATAGAGTTTGGACCATATTGTGATTATCATAATAATTTGGGGACCATAGAGCCCCTCAACTCTCAAGGAGAATAAGCATTGATAGGCAGCCTTGGAGTGACCATGGCTGCAAGAGGTACAGCTTTTTGCAAAGCCAGTCCAAAACTTTCATCCATGTTCAATTCAGTCACACTATAATGTAAATTCCAATCAAAAGAATGTACCAAAGTTCCCAAGATGTATTCGACAAGAAGAATTCCCATTCTAGTTCCAGCACAAATTCTCCTTCCAGCACCAAATGGAATCAACTCGAAATCGTTTCCTCTTGGATCAATCCTAGCATTTTTGCCACTCAAAAACCTGTCGGGATTGAACTCAAGTGGATTTTCCCAAACATCGGGGTCTCGACCAATAGCCCAAATGTTGACACTTAATCTTGTGCCTTTTGGTATGTAATATCCATTTACTTCACATGCTTCTATTGCAATTCTTGGAAGATTTAGTGGCGTTGAGGGGTGTTTTCGGAAAGTTTCTTTGCATATTGCTTGTAGATAAGGTAACTTAGGTATATCGGATTCGACCAACCGACGGTTCCGACCAATGACTTGATCCATCTCATGTTGTGCTCGTTTGATAATGCTAGGGTTTCTCAACATCTCTGATAGTGCCCATTCAATGATACTTGAAGATGTATCTGTACCAGCTGAAAACAAGTTCTAATGAAGCAAAAAATAGTAGATATTAGGTCTCATCCAATACACACACACACACTACAATCACAACAATGTTGACCATTCGGTCGCTAGCATTTCCGTCGGTATTCGGTCGTTAATTTGCTTAGTGACGAAAAAATACATGTACCATGTCATTCGGTCGTTAATCGGGTTTAGCGACTGGAATTGTCCGTCCCCTATTACTACGATTTTTCTTGTAGTGACACACACACACACACACACACATATATATATATATATATATATATATATATATATATATATATATATATATATATATATATAAAGGTACAATATGGTCTCTTTCTAATTGATGTCTCGTGTCTGTATCACAATTTACAAGAAAAGAGGAAAAGTTTTCATTTGATACACCAATACAAAAATAAATCTATAGATACTTAAAAAAAAAAAAAAAATCCGCTATATATGACCAGTAAATATTTTATCTTTTCGCTAATTAGCACCGACTTCTTATTAAGGTATAGATAATATGAATTTTTTACGGACTGTTATTTAAAACAAATTAGTGAATCTGGCACCCTAAAAAATTCATGTTATTTATGACTTAATAAAGGAATTATGCTAATTAGCGAAAAGAGAAAATAATTGCATGTGAATGTTATAACTCTTATTCTCCACTTAAAAAACAAAATAAGAAAACAAAGCTGCATGTGAATGTTATAACTCTTCATCAATCAGGGATAATTTCGATATGGGACTAAGAGCACTGGCAGAGCGCTGTCAAACACTTAGCAGTAAAAGAGCCACGTCGCCCTCTCCTCCAAATTTTTTTTTCTCGATCATGATTAAAATACAAAAAAGATTGTTTCGATATGGGACTACGATTAAAAGTAAAAAAAATTGTACAAATTTGTCACAACACTATAAAATGAGGAGAGACAATTTTTTACTTTTAATCGTGTCCCATATCGTAACAATCTTTTTTTGTATTTTAACTCGTGACTGGAGAAAAACTTTTTGGAGGAGGGGCGACGTGCTTCTTTATAGCTAGTGGGACTGCGCCTACCAGCTACTCTGATCCCATATCGAAATTTTCCCATCAATAATAGTAATTTCTAGTGTGACAATGAAAGAATCTTTGCAATGTCATTTCAACACGTATATAGTTCTAGTATAAAAAATGGTTACTGTTTTGGGGTATATAGCTTTTACTTTTTTTACTTAAATGAATGTCCATGTTTCAAGTTAAATGTTGGTGGATTTTACTAGAAAGAAATAGTAAATACATATAAATAGTCGAATAACTTGCTCGTAATTCAAAATCTAACCTAACAAAGTAAAAAAAATAAAGTGTGATTAAGACGTACCAAGAGCAGTGCCTTGATGTTGGTTGTGGTCAGCCTTTCTCCTTCAGAATTATCTCGGTTTGCGAGGACATGATCAAGAAGATCCGGCTTCCCTTTACGTTTACAAGAAGATTCTTTGTGTTCCTCCAACAATTTGGTCAGCAAAACATCAAATTTTTTATGTAAACGTTTCATTCCACCTTCAATCCCTTGTAAATCCATCCAAGCAATTGAAGGTATAAAATCACCTATATTGAAAAGTCCAGCTGAGGTCATGAGTTCGACAACCATATCTTTGAACTCATTAGAGTCAGAACCTTTAGTGACAAAAACTCGACGACTAAGTATCACTTGCCCTATCATGTTAGCCATGGCATAGGTCAACATCTCCGCCACAACCACTGCCTCACCTTTCTTGCTAGACTCGTACATGGTTTCAAGCATGTGTCCTAACTCACTTATTCGAACATTTGACCAGTCTTCGAGTGCTTTACCACCAAGCATATGTAAATTGGTCAATTTGCGAAGCAATTTCCACTTTGGACCATAATGTGCAAAGACCATGTCTTGTGCACCATAGGCCAAATGGGTGGCCCCGGCATTTGGTGGCCGGTTTGAGAAATTAATATCTAAGGTTTTGAGAAAAGCCCTAGCAGCATCGGGAGTCGAGACAACGACCATGTCATTGGTGCCAACCTTGAGATACATAATCGGACCATATTTTTTGGACATATTAGCTAGTGAAGTATGGGGCATGCTCCCTAAGTAAGGAAGTGCACCAATGACTGGCCATCCTTTGGGCCCCGGCGGGAGCTTACGGCGGTAAGTATGCCGGAAAAGAGTCTTGATGAGTTTTTGGGTTAGAATGAAGATTAGAAATGCTGCAAGGAACTCAGCTATAGCCATAACTACTAAGGGCAAAAGAGCACCCACCCCTCCTGGAGCTATCTATATATTGTAGTGTGTTGTTTCTAAAAATGCATGGAGTGGAACAATATATAGGCAGTGCTGACCTATATAGGAGAGGAATGGGGGGTAAAGCCCCCATTCTTCTTTGAAAGAAAAAAAATGTAGTTTTTTTAAAAGTATTTAGGAAATGTTGTTATTTGACTAATACTCCCTCCGTCCCAAATTATTTGTCCACCTTGTATTTTGCACGGGAATTAATGTTTCATCAAATTATATAGTAGAATATGAAAATAATGTCAAACATGACCCTATTAAATTTTACTCTCAATTTAATTATACCTTCTTTTCTCTCTCCATGTAAGAGGTAAGATTGAAAAAATCATTAGAAAGTGGACAATTAATTTGGAACAAATTAAAAATGAAATGTGGACAGATAATTTGAGACGAATAGAGTAGCTTAATGGTCGAATTAGACTAGAGACGGATTCCTAATTGAGTGAATAGGGACCAAAGGTGAAAAAATAAAGTAACATTTTAGCTCTGAATATTGAATAATGCGTTTAGATGTAAAGGAAAAGGACATATATCGACCAAAATGAAGTGACAATAATGTTCCAAAATGAAGGTTTGATAGTCAGACAAGTTCAGTAGTCACGTTTTTGGTTTGTATTATCTTCCGCGTTCTGCCCTTCAACTATATATGTGTGCTAATGTATCTAACAAAAGACTGGTGGAATGGAATGGTTTTTTGAATTTACGATAATAATAATAAATGCCAAGTAGATGGGAAAAATGGGTCGTTGCTTGGCTCCATCTACCACTACTGACAAGGACAGACAACTTCAATCATGAAGTTGCACTTGTATTACTATCAGGGACGAATACATCACTTTTAAGTTTGGGAGCGAAAAACTGCAACACTATATCAAATTACATATAAAAATTACCACAAAAAAAAAATGTTGTTGAGAATTTGATCAAATATTCTTAATTACATATAAAATTTACTATATCTAATATTATTTTTAAAAATCTCGGGGTGCGACGCCCCCCCTATCTTCGTCCCTGATCATTATCAATCTATTAGAAACAATCACTTTCTAATGGAAGAACGTTATTCTTTTTAACTCGAACTTTGGATAGCTGGTTGGAGCTATCAAGTGTTTCACTATTAAAAAGTTTAAATTTCATTCGTGGGAATTTTACGCGGTTAAGAGCCCATGTAAATACCAGTATATGGTCAAGCCCCCGTTACCGGCTACGTTATATGCCAATCGCAGGCCAAGCTTGAATTAATCATCCAAGTGATGGATATCTGGTGTCCCGAACGAGTTATAAAAAAAAAATTGTCCAACATTGCAGTGATGAAAATTCAAATACAATTTTCCTCTGCCAATCTTCAACTTCAAACATTTCATGCATCCTGTTGTTATTAATGCCATTTGTTATATGGCTTGCCAACAAAATTTAGACTTTGGTTAAATATCTTTACAAATTTTGAAGGCGAAACTTGTTTAGTTGTTTATTTGTATTTACAAGATGATGAGAGCAAAATATAGAAATGATGTGATACCTAAAACCACCGATAATTAACTACGGCAAAAAATCGTCTTTCTCAGTGTCTTTATTTATTTACCCAACAACTATAACTCATCACGTGTATATGTAATTGAAAAAATATCCACATGATAAATTTTGAATAGTGAGTACATGTATAGGGACAAACGATTTTCACCCGTGACTATGGAACCTTAACATAATTGAATCGAGGTCAATTAATTTTAAATGATGATTGAATTCGAGCTCAACTCGAATTATAAAAATAAAATCAAGTTCAAGTTCCTCTAATTGCAAAAAGTAACTTAGCCACTGCTTTATTCATTTTCAATCATCAAGACAAGCGTGTTCACATTAAGTAGGGTTAAGATGGACATTAAAAAAAACTAATATTCCATGTAAAACATAGGAGCTATTTTACATCAATACTGATTTTATTTTATGCCATAATTCATCAAACAAAGTTCAGCTTAGTCCCCAGTGGGCAAAAGTAACCAATAGAAAGACACTAATGCCCTCAAAGTGATGCTTTGTCTCATCTTAACCAGGTGGCCAGTTCATTTGGCGTCCCCCAAGAAGGTGAACATGAAGGTGATAAACAGATTGACCTGCCAAACCAATCAATATAAGAGAGCGAAAAAAAAATGAAAATAATAATATAAGAATTTTAGGGGGAGAGAAATAGATACTGACATCCATTTGGACCATCGTTGATTACGAGTCTGAATCCTTCATCAAGACCTTCTTGCTTAGCAACAATCTTTGCTGTGTAAAGAAGACGTCCGAGTATCTCAAAATGCCTCTCCTCAGCCTATTAGCAAGTGTGACACAAGGATTACATGTAGTTTGGATCAAAATGTGGATAAATCATGGGAACAAATGAAAAAAAACTAGTAAGGTCAACGGGCAATAGAAGTACTGCGAATGCAACAACCCAAAACCTCATTTCAAGAAATATAATGTAACACAGAAGGTGACCGACTATTCTCATACGCATATTTAGGATCTTCTAGTTCCATACGACTGATCCTAGCATCAACAATCGGGAAAACTTTTATCTCCTGTAATTATATGGATGCAAATAAATTGAATTGAGTCCTCCCAAGTGAAATTTTTTGTTTGAGTTGTAACCAAATGCACCAGCAGCCCAGATGTCTTTCATGTTTCTGCTGTCCATCTAATGGAGCCGAAAAGGGAAGTTAAGTTAATTTTGAGAAGTTCCATAACAAAAGAGGTGTCTTTATTGTCTACTCTTCACTCATAATGGACCTAAGTAGACGTTTGCTTACTTCAGCAAAAACCAAAAATTATGAAAACCTTGTTCTTGTTATCAATATAATTGACTAGATTACCACAGTAAACTATTGCAAAACATATTACTGGGAAGTAACAAAAATAGGAGTAAGTGTAGCTCGCCACTTTTTTTTATCTTTTTTGCTGGTGGTTAGAACTCCACAAGATACAAAAAAACAGAAAACGTCTTAAAGCAACCAAGATAGGAAGATGCTATAACTATCTATAAAATACCTTCGAAATTCCTGTTAAGCCATCCCTCACTTTAGGAATAAGCACAATGTGTGTTGGTGCTTGAGGACTAATGTCCCTAAAAGCAAGAACCTGCCAATATCACAAGATGTACTAAGGTAAGGCAATAAAACACACAATAGAGATAAATAGACACCAATTTGACCAACTTTTACTTGCAAAACTATCAACCTTTAACTGTAGAAATTGCATTCTCAGTAATAAACAGTACAGATTACACACCTTGTAAGCTTATACATTTAGATAACTACAAATATCCAGTAAATGGAAACATCATTGAGATATAAAGAAAAGACTTGCATGCTACGAACTGACAAAATGGAACGGAGAGAAAGGTGCAATAGACTTTTAACAGGGATATAATGCAATAAGTAAATCAGTGGCAGGTTAATCTTTACTTGCCCCATTTTCTCTAGCTCCAGAACGCGTTAGAAAGAGTACAAGAAGCTTGACATGAACTCTGCCTTTCACTCGGGTTTGGGATGAAAGGATTAGGAGTGAATGAACTCTGCCTTTCACTCGGGTTTGGGATGAAAGGATTAGGAGTGAAATTTTTTCATGTCAATGCTGTTTGATGCAAATGACTGAAGAAATTGAAGTTCATGATTTGACTGAGATAAGCCCTTAGCTGATTTTATAAACACCAGTAATCTACAGCTATCTTTCATTTAAAAAAAAAAAACCTCTATAAATGTATAGCTGTAGAGTTTTAAGCAGCAAAAGTTAAATCAAGCTGGAACCAAAGGAGATAAAAGATGTATGCATCATGAAGGTGGATGTCAAGAAGAGAAGTGCAATATTGATCATCAGAAGAAGAAAGTAAAGGATGTGCACACTGCAGAAATAAAGGGAAAATGGGCCCAGCCAGCATATGGACATTTCTAGTTAAATAGGCCCATATTTAAACACTTGTACCGAGTCCATGTAAATAATAAAACAGGTCCATTCTAATCTCATGGATCCGGGTTTATTTATTTTAAATGGATAGTCCAGATTAGCTGTAGATATTTTTAGCTAATTAGTTAGTTTTATTTCCACTTCTGATGTGTATAAATACAGCTCAAGGAGCATATTTTACAGATATAGAAAAACAGAAAGTTTCAACAAAATGCTCTCTATTTTTCATTGTCCTTCATTACAGTTTCATTTCTTTGCCTTTTGGTATGGTATCAGAGCTGCGTAGAACTGTAGCTACGCAGAAGTGAGATTCGCAATTGATGTTGATTGTTCGACTGCAATTCAATGTTTCTGCTTCAGTTCGAAGTACGATTTCATCCGCAATGCTTAAAATCGATGTTGCGAAGGATTATTCAGATACTAGATAAGTTTTTCTTTCAGACTCGTTCGAATTAGGTTTTCGAAGTATCTGTTAGCTATAGCTTGCTTATTTTAGTCATAATTTTGTCTGATTGGTGGTTTTCTGATTTTTTTGGTCTGTACTGTTGGTGGTGATTGAGTATATCAGCATGTATTGCTGAATCTTCAGTAATTTGTGTTTTTTCCTTCTGTAATTGTTGCTAAGTAATCACTATAGTCAGTGTTGTGTTTGTTTCTGGCAATTACACTGTTGTATTGCACTGCCTAGAATTTGAACCTTTGTATCTAGAGGAATTTTGATTGTAATTAGGCCATGACTAGTATTTCAATAGCTGAATCTTCTACCAATCCTAAAGGTACTGAGATACCTTTGTCACATCCATATTACCTACATCCTAATGAAAATCCTGCACTCAAGCTTAGTAACAAAGTCCTTACTGGTGCTGATAACTACTTCAGTTAGAGAAGAGCAGTAAGGACTTTAATAACCAAAAATAAGCTGAGTCTTATTGAAAATGTTCCTGGCATTGTTCATCCTAAAGCTGGAGAAGCATTGTTTAATGCTTGGCAGCAAGCAGACCAGATGGTTTTCACATTGATTATGAACAAAGTAAGTGAAGCAATTGGACCTAGCATTCAGTTGCTGAACACATCTTTTGAGGTCTGGAAGGATTTGGACGAGAGGTACCAGAGCAGTGACTTGTATAGGTATTCCAGCTTGTTGGAGGAGATTTATAGTCTTAGGCAAGGTAATATGACAGTCACAGAGTATTTTACTCAGCTGAAAATCCTTTGGGATGAGTTTCTCATGATTAGACCTATGCCTCAATGTGCTTGTGGACTTTGTATATGTGGCTGCTTAGCCACATTGCAAAAATATATTGATTTGGACTTTGTAGTCAAGTTTAGCAAAGGACTGAGTGAATGTTATAAGAAACATGGTTATCCTCAAAATAACTAGTTTAGGAATCAATTTGGAAACACAAATCCTTTAGGTTCTGGAATAGTAGGGCCAAGACCAGTTAGATTCAATAATGGTGGGACTCAGAATAGCACTTACAGACCTTCTTATGATAACAATCACAACTCATCCTTCAAACCTTCCAATGTTATCAACACTGGTGTTAACCAGGTTTCAGGATATGGTCAAGGCCCCAACATGAATGCCTGTGGAAGCTTGTTTGAGACACAAGGGACTTATAATGGTCATTACCTGGCAGGAAATCCTGCTTATGCAGGAACTCATGCTGTTAATCAAGCATGTGCTGCAGGACAAGGAAGTGATTTCTATCCTATGACTAATAACCAAACTAATCCTCATGATCCTTTTGCTGGCTTTACTTTTGAGCAACAACAGCATCTAGAACAAATCATCCAAAGGGAGCAGTATGGTGGACAAGCTAACACTGGAGCTGTCAACCCTCATCATTATGCAACAGTCAGTGCAGCTATTGCACAAGCTGCTACTGGTCCTGTTAATGAGGTTGGTTCCTTCAAGGAACATTTTGATGCCAATGTGGCATAAACAAGGAATAAACTCTTCATTACCTACTAACACTTGGATCTTTGACTCAGGAGCTACAAACCATATCACTAATTGTGAAACTCTTTTCACTTCTTCCACCAAAGTTTCACGCATATTTGTTCACTTGCCCAATAAATGCATCATTCATGTTCTTAGAAAAGGAAGTGTTCAATTAACACCTTCCATTACCCTTCATAATGTTCTTCTTGTACCACACTTCAAGTTTAATATTATTTCAATTTTCAAATTAACAGCACAAAACTCATGCTCTGTGCTTTGTGTCTCTGACCATTGTAACATACAGGATTTGACAACACACAAATTGATTGGGACAGCTAGAGGATGGCAAGGCCTCTATCTGTTTCAATTGAACCCTACAGATTGCACCTACATATATTTCTTCTATATGTAATGTCAGTATTCCTATTTCTTTTGAAGAAGTTGCTTCTTTGTTGTGGCACTATAGGTTAGGCCACTTAGCTTCTTCTAGATTGCAGTTTATCAAGGATTTACATCCTGTTTCCCCTTGTAATAAATATTTTCATTTGCACCATTTGTCCTGTTGCTAAGCAACACAAATTACCTTTTTCTTTAAGTCAAAGCAAAACTGATTCCGTATTTGATTTGTTACATGTTGATATATGGGGTCCTTTTAGTGAAAGTACAATTTATGGTCATAGATATTTCCTTACTATGGTTGATGATCACTCTAGATATACTTGGGTTCATCTGTTAAAGTATAAATCTGATGCAAAACCTTGCAAAACTTTTGTGTGTTTGTTCATACACAATTTGGTAAACATGTTAAGGTTGTAAGGACTGACAATGGTGGGGAGTTTAATATGCCTAGATTATATATCTCTAAGGGTATTACACATCAAACCACTTGTGTGTACACCCCTGAACAAAATGGTTTAGTTGAAAGGAAGCACCAGCACATATTAAATGTTGCTAGGACACTTAGGTTACAATCTCAAGTACCTTTACCTTATTGGGGGCACTGTGTGAACCATGTTGTTCACCTTATTAATCTTACACCTACACCTGTCCTTCAAAACCTTACTCCCTTTTAGAAATTACATTGTAAGTCACCTACTTACAGTCATTTAAAGGTGTTTAGGTGTTTAGCATATGCTTGTACTTTAGATGTTGGTAAAACTAAATTTGATCCTAAAGGGACACTCTATCACAACTAAAGGGTTCATCCTTCTTGATAGTGACACTCGAGAGTTGTTTATTTCTAGGAATGTGATCTTTGTTGAGCATGTCTTCCCTTTCTCTCTTCATAAATCTTCTGAGAATATTTCTTCTTCTGATGATTTCTATTCTGATTCATCCAATTTTGATCCTGTTGTTTTTCCTTCTTCACCTATAACTAATTTTCACTCTCATACTTTTGTCTCTCCCTCTTCACAATCTCTGCATGATTCTGATTCTCCTGCAGCTTCCTCTTCTGATTTCATGTCTGCTCCTCCACCCTTTTATTTTCCCTTAAGAAGAACAGCAAGGATTCCTCATCCTCCTGCACATCTTCAGGACTTTATATGTCCAACCTTACCTGCTGCTTCTTCTTCTTCTCCTCATTCTCTCAATCATGTCATATCATATGAGTTAATATCTCCTGCACAACAATCATTTCTTTTTACTTTGGATGTTGAGCAAGAACCTGGTAGTTACTCTGAGGTTGTTAAGTCTTAGGTTTGGAGGGAGGCTATGATGGCTGAAATCAAAGCCTTAAAAGACAACCAAACCTGGACTTTGGTTCCATTACCTGAGGGAAAACATCTTATAGGTAACAAATGGGTTTTTAGGGTAAAATTTAAGTCTAATGGTGAATTAGAAAGGTACAAGGTTAGACTAGTTGCCAAGGGCTACACTCAACAGATTGGGATTGACTATCTTTGCACTTTTTCACCAGTGGCTAATATGACATCAGTGAGAACCTTGTTGGCCTTAGCCACTGCTAAAGGCTGGTTAGTTCATCAATTAGACATTAACAATGCTTTTCTACATGGTGAGTTACATGAGGAAATTTACATGTTGCCTCCTCCTGACTATGTTCCACCTAACAGCAAGCTTGTATGTAAACTTGAGAAGTCTTTTTTTGAATAAACTTGAGAAGTCTTTGTATAGTCTCAAACAAGCAAGTATGGAGTGGAATGCAAAGTTAACTGCTGAATTGATAAAACTTGGTTTTGAGCAAACTTGGCATGACTATAGTCTTTTTATTAGAAAAGATTATGTAGAACCTGGTAGTTTCATAGCTCTTTTGGTCTATGTAGATGATGTAATACTTGTTAGCAATAGGCAAGCAGAGATTACTTATGTTAAGAATTTCTTGTATCAAAAGTTCAAAATTAAAGATTTGGGACAGTTGACATATTTCTTTGGAATTGAAGTAATAAGAAGTGAACAAGGCTTGATATTGACACAAAAGAAATATGTGCTTGATCTCTTAGAAGAAGAAGGCTTCACAGAATGTCAACCAGTTAACACACCCATGGAGCCAATGGTGAAGTTTTCTCATCAAGATTCTGAACTGTTTGAAGATGTTACTGCCTTTAGAAGATTAATAGGGAAGTTGCTTTACCTTACTGTTACTAGGCCTGACATTACATATTCAGTTCAACAGTTGAGCCAATTTTTGGATAAACCAACTATCCAACATTGGAGAGCAGGGCATAGGATTCTAAGCTTAGTTTTAAAAGGCGCGAGGCGTACCGAGGCGATAAGGGTCTGAGGCGAACATTCGAACAAAAATACTTATATATTGGAGGCGACGAGGCGATAAGTTTTCTCATGGACGCGAGGCGCAATTCTTTACAAAAATACTTATATATTGGAGATAGTGATGAATCTTGATTCAGAACAATGTATGGATGAAGAGATTAGAAAAAAAAAAAAATAAAGAAGAAAAGAGAGATACAGCTTTTCGTTCTTCACCAAAACAAATTGTATGGATAGTTTTTTTCTTTCTTTTGAAATAGTTGTTTTTACTTTTTTTAAATAAGAGAAGGTCTGGTCAACAGACTTTTTTTAAAGGAAAAATAAAAAAGTACTACTATAAGTGTCTGGTCAACAGACCTGTTGACCATTGATTTAAAGAAAAAAAATCAATGGTCCAGATTCGTCCTCCCTAAAAAACCCTAGCTCCTCTTCTCCATCTATTCTCAGAAGATCAATGGTCCAGATTCGTCCTCCCTAAAAAAACCCTAACTTCTCTTCTCTATTTAGCAGCAGCAGCCTCAGCCTCCCATATCTTCTTCTCTATTCTTAGAAAAAAAAACCTAGCTCGCAGCCTTTCTTCTCTCTATATCTCCAATCAAAAAAAAAAATCAAAGGAGAAAGGATAGAAGAAGAGAGATCGGAGACCGGAGAAGAGAGACCGGAGAAGAAGAGAAGAAAAAGAGAACTTACATGGCCTCTGCTCACCTCAGCCGCTTCATACCATTGAAGCGTTTTCACACATGCCTCACCTCGCCTAGCGCCTAGGTTTTTTAATCCCAGATTCTAAGGTACTTAAAGAATGCTCCTGGACAAGGCTTATTGTATCTAGTAAGCAACAACTTAGAACTAAAGGCTTATACAGATAGTGATTGGGTAGGTTGTTGTGAAACAAGAAGGTCAGTTACTGGAATGTGTATATTTTTAGGACCTTCCTTGATATCTTGGAGATCAAAGAAACAACCTGCTGTTTCTAGAAGTTCAGCAGAAGTTGAATATAAGGCTATGGCCTTAACTACTTGTGAAGTTCAATGGCTAGTGAATTTGTTGCAGTATTTGGGGGTTAAGCAAGCTAAGGTTGTGCCCATGTTCTGTGATAGCAAGAGTGCCTTGCATATAGCAGAAAACCCTGTCTTCCATGAGAGGACAAAGCATGTGGAAATTGATTGCCACATTGTAAGGGAAAAATACATGACAGTCTTGATAAAGCCTCTTCCTGTTAGTTCAGAATTACAACTTGCAGATGCCTTTACTAAGGCATTAGGAACTGCCAGATTGAACTACTTGAAGGATTTGCTTGGTTTGTATAATGTCTTTACTGTTCCAGCTTGTGGGGTGTTGAGTTTTAAGCAGCAAAAGTTAAATCAAGTTGGAACCAAAGGAGATAAAAGATGTATGCTTCATGAAGGTGGATGACAAGAAGAGAAGGGCAATATTGATCATCAAAAGAAGAAAGTAAAGGATGTGCACACTGCAGAAATAAAGGGAAAAATGGGCCAGCCAGCATATGGACATTTCTAGTTAAATAGGCCCATATTTAAACACTTGTACCGAGTCCATGTAAATAATAAAACAGGTCCATTCTAATGCTCATGGATCCGGGTTTATTTATTTTAAATGGATAGTCCAGATTAGCTGTAGATATTTTTAGCTAATTAGTTAGTTAGTTTTATTTCCACTTCTGATGTGTATAAATACAGCTCAAGGAGCATATTTTACAGATATAGAAAAACAGAAAGTTTCAACAAAATGCTCTCTATTTTTCATTGTCCTTCATTACAGTTTCATTTCTTTGCCTTTTGGTATAGAGATAGGGTTGTTCTGCTTTGAGTTTCTAGCCGAAGTTACGATCAAATTTGACTATTTTCAGGAATAGTTTTCTTCCTTTGAATCTATCTTTAACTACATGTCCCCCTTTTAACGAGAAATTTTATTTTGGTAGGTGACTAAGTCTAAAAGTTACATCCAAACAAATGAATGCAATACACATAGGAAAGAGAATTGCCAAAAAGTCAATTCTCTTTCCTACTTGTACTGTATTCATTGGCTTGGATGTAACCTTTAAACTTAGTCACCTACCAAGATAAAACTACTCCCTTTTAACCCCTTATCTGTTACTCAGGTAATTGGATTTTACAGTTTAATTCAATTTTGTTAATCTGACATTAAAAATTACATAATTATTAAAGAGATAAAAGGGTTTTACACACACAGCCACATAAAGACTGCATTTTTTAACAATCCATATTGATGTTCTCTATTGAATCAATAATCAAAGAAGTAAAAAAAAAAAAGGAAAGGAAAAAAATTAGATACCTTGTCATCCTCAAAAACAATAGTAGCAGGAATTTCCTTGTTGATAATCTTGTCAAATCTAAACATATAAAATAACAGAGAGAAAAAAGAATAAAATTACATGAAGAATAAAACCCAATTGGGAAGATAAAGAAGCAAGAATATATGTATTACATAGTAGGAGAATCATCAGCGGGGAGAGAGGCAGCAGCAGCGATGGCAGCTTGTTTCTCGGAAGCCATTGGAGGCGGCTTCTCAGCAGTGAAGTGAGAAGTGATGATTAGAAGTCGGCTGCTGGATATTTGGTTTCCGTTTTGATCTTCGGTTTGGCCCATATGGGTTCTCTCCCGGTTCAGCCTTATTTATTTCAAACTTATTATTTTTTCCTTTTTTTTATTGTTACAATGCAAAACTCTTTTTTTGAAGTTTAATGTCCGTAATAATAACAAAAAAATCTTAATTATGGTTACTTAAATTTTTTATCTGTCTATTCTTTTCAGACTTTATTACAAAAGTTAAAGATTTAAGATAATGATATATGAGTAGTCAAGGCTGAAAATATTCCTTCGGTCTAGGATCCGAAAAAGGGGAAAAATCCGGATCAACCCCGAATTTATATTACTTACTTTTAGGTTAATTTACTTCGACGAAAGGGAAGAAAATTGCTCGAACCCTTTTTATTTTGTATTTTAGTTAGGTTTATGTCTAACGAGAATAATATTTTACAACTAGCAATTCATTTATTTTCAAACCAATCCATTTACTATCTATTATTTGATTGACTACAACAATAATTAATAATGATAACCCACCATTTGAAAATTTTCTTATTAACAATTTCTTAAAATATCGAAAGTTTTCTTTTTTTAAAACAAAAATACTTGCTAGGTTAAGACTCACTACCAACTAGGTTTTTTTTTCTTGTTAAAATATTTTATTAACATAGAAATAGAAAACGTATATATTACTCTTTTTTTTTTTCTTTTTTTTTGAACGTATATATTACTCCACTGATAGTTAAGTAACACAACTCGCCTCTACTTTATGTTATGTATCTATATTTACTTTTCCACATATATTAAGGAAATTGAGTAAATGGCTATTTATGATACTAAACTATTTACGTATTTTTATTTATGGTATTAAATTATTTTTTTAGTTAATTATATCACTCATCTATTTGTGAGTGTCAAATAATATACAACCACTATTTTTTGGGTGTTTTCCATCCAATTTTGGCATGTGACTTTCATGTGCAAATTATTTAGGGGCAAAATTGGAATTTCGCAATAATTCAGTGACTGTGAGTTAAAGATTTGACCCGATTTTGAGTGCAGATTTTCTGTTTACGAGTCAAATTTTTAACCCGCGGATCACTGGGTTATTGCGAAGTTTCAATTTTGCCCCTTAATAATCTACACATGAAAGTCCCGTGCCAACTTTGGCCCAAAAACACCCAAAAAAATAGTGGTTGTATATTATTTGACACTCACAAATAAATGAGTGATATAATTAGCTAAAAAAATAATTTAGTAGCATAAATAGAAGGGTAATTGGTGTATTAGTCCTGAAACAATTTTCGCTTGGCAAGGTTGGTCCCTAAAGATTGTTTGCAACATTTTAGATCCTCAATCAAATTTATGGGTCATGAATTGGTCATTCCAACTTTTTTTTTTGAAATATTGAATGTTAGTCAACAAGTGATGTGGGTAAATTTGGAACTTCACATTTTTTTAGATAATTAATACCATATGGACTTAATTGTAAAGATAATTAAAAATAAATACCTAATTGTAAAATTTGAACTTTTCTCCTCCTCCTTCTTCCTCCTCCCTCCAGCCGTCTCCTCCTTCTCCCTCCTCCTTCCAGCCGCCTCTTTCTTCTCCCTCCTCCCTCCAGCCGCCTCCTCCCTCTCCCTCCTCCCTCCAGCCACCTCCTCCTTCTCCCTCATCCATCTTTCTTTTGCCCCTTCTCCCTTCTTCTCCCTCCTTACCTCCTCCTCCCTCATTCTCACTTCTCCCTCTACTGCTCCTCCCTTCTTTGCCGGAATTGAATGATGGTTTTATTTTTTAGTTTTATAATTAGGTATTTATATTTAGGTATATTTACAATTAAGTACAAGTGGTTTAATTATCTAAAAAATACGTGAAGTTCCTATTAAACCCTTGTACACTTGACTAATAAATACAAAAGGACCTAAAGAGCTGCAAACAATCACTAGGGACCATGTATGCCAGCCCGAAAATTGATTGAGGATCTAAAATGTTGCAAACAATCTTTAGGGACCAACATTGCCAAGCGAAAATTGTTTCAGGACTAAATACACCAATTACCCTAAATAGAAATACGTAAATAGTTTACTACCATAAATAGCCATTTACTCTAAGGAAATTATTAGAAAAGGTATATTATAGGTAAAATAACACAACTAGCCGGCACTGTAGTGTGTGTATATGTTTAAATAACTTGCTTAATGATCACGACCTTTCCACTCTCTACTAATCAAATAGCCGACACTAATTAGTTTATTAATTCCATATAATGTACAGGTCGTGGATGATAAAATGTTCCTGTTATGGTTAATCAATTGTCTATATATAATAATATTGAGAGCCCTTCTTGACATATATGCAACAACAACAAAAGTGTCTGAACTTGGTTGTTTTTTTTTTTTTTAACTTTTTGTACCTAATTTTTTCAGAGAATTTCAGACAAGAGAAAAGCAAAAAACAAAAATGGCAGTAGAACAAAGAAACAACAAATGGTCCCTTAATGGGATGACAGCCTTGGTCACTGGTGGCACAAGAGGCATAGGGTTAGTGAGATCCCTTTTTAGTTCACTCAATACTTCGACCGTCTTTATCAAACTTATTTCACAGCTCTCTCACATGAATTAAGCGAAATTCACATCTACAAGTAGGCCTTGCACAATTCATGTGGGAACAGTCCCATAAGGACAGTATAGGATAGAATTTTTTCCCTTTAATTTTGGCTTTGGGCATTCTTTTGTCTGACTTTGTTTTTGTCTGATTTTGCCCAAAATTAAGCTGTGAATAATTATTATAGGTATGCTATAGTTGAGGAATTAGCAGGATTTGGAGCAAGAATATATACATGTTCAAGAAACCAAAAGGATATTGATGAAAGACTGCTGGAATGGGAAGCCAAGGGATTTCAAGTAAAAGGTTCAGTTTGTGATTTGTCATCAAGAACACAGAGAGAAGAATTAATGCAAAATGTTTCTTCTGCCTTTGATGCCAAGTTGAACATCCTTGTAAGTTATATTTCCTTTTTTTTTTTTTCCATACATACTTGCTGAAAAGTTGAAACAAATGAAATACTTAATATTTGATACGTAATAAATTGTCCATCATTTTTTTACAGAGATATTCAAGATCCTTTTTTATCAATTCTGCAAAACTTTTCTGAATCAGTATTATATTCAAATTTATTTCTTTTTTTAAATCGAGTATAGAGTAATTTTAGTGGATTTAACCACCTAAGCCGAAGACAATATATTTTGATATTATTTGATCATTCATTGATTCAAAGCATCACCCCACCCATTATCAATCATGAAGCAAATAACGTTTTAGAATGAAATCGAGTTCGCCCTGGTATTACTTTTATATCCCCTTCTTTTCCTTGGATTTTGCATAAGAATCTTCAATATCTTTTTGTGAATGTACTTTCCTGCTGAATTTGGGACTTGTTAATTTTTTTTTTCTTTTTTTCTAATTTACCACATATCAATACCTTATTTACTAAACTACGACTCAAAAACTCGTCTACTATCCTATTATCCGGAAAACTTTAGTTAAAATACCAAGTTAGCAGACATATTATTGTCCATTAGTCCCATGTATGTATTGAAGTACAGCAACAGTGTTCATAGCATATTTCAGAGAGAAATAGTGACAAAAATTTAGATCAAATCTGCAGAATTTGGAAATAAAAAACAAAACCATGTTCTCCTAAGATTATGGATCTCCTGCCTACATATTATTTTTTTAATAAACATGTCTTGAATCATTAGGTTAACAGCGCTGCATTGACAGTGATGAGGCAAGCAAATGATCATTCTGAAGAAGACTTTTCACATTTATTTGGAACAAATGTTGAGTCTCCATATCACATGTCCCAACTTGCCCACCCTCTTCTCAAACAATCAGGAAATGGTAACATTGTGTTTATTTCATCTGTTGCTGCTTCCACTGCACTTCCTGGTCTATCACTTTATGGATCTTCCAAAGGTTAGATGATTACAGAAGCCTTGAGTTTGTTGGAAGTTATATTTATCCCTTTAAATTGAAATATAATTTCTAGACTGGACAAATAAATTTCTGGACTGATAAAATTAATTCTGGACTGTAGAATAACTTTCTGCACTAAAAATCTGCACTGATAAAATTAATTCTGCACTGGAAAATAATTTTCTGGACTGATAAAATTAATTCTGGACTGTAAAATAACTTTCTGCACAAAAAATCTGCACTGATAAAATTAATTCTGCACTGGAAAATATTTTTTCTGGACAGTAAAATTAATTTTCTGCACTGAAATTCTGTAGTAATAAAATATTATCAGCACTGGAAAAATATTTTTCTGGACAGTAAAATAATTTTTCCTGCACTGAAAATTATACTGCAATGAAAAAATTAAATTACTGCAACCTTAACCGGTTTTGGATTTGATTATCACAGACGAGATAGCGATTAACCGCTTCCCCTTAAGTTCAATATGTCCGGCCTTGGATTAAACACGGCACTCTTGAACACTCGAACTCCCAAGGTACTAACGCCCAACACCTTTCTGTTTCTCGAAGCAAAAGAAGCGAAGCCTTCGAATATTTAACGAGTATCAAACTCTCGGGAAGAATGCGAATGCGGGGGTGAAAATATGACCCGAGAATGCGGGAGGAAGAGAGGGATTTCGGATTCTCATTTTTACGCGGCGAGGCTCCCTTTTATAGGCTCCCAAAATGCTTTGTAATCTGCTATGGTATTACTCACAGTAATAACCAAATTGCGGTTTGAAATTAAAGCTGACCATAATCTCTGCATTACCCCTTAGCAGTTTCAATATCGGAATTAAGGGCAGCCATAATGTCTGTCTTAATCCCCTTCTGCAGTTTGAAATTCAAAATGAAAAAAATAAATACCGGATGCAAAACGTGGGCTGATCGAGGCCCGCGTAATTTTGTCAGGGCATTCGTGTACGCAGGGTCGCGCTGCACACAAGTTCAAGCTATTTTGGCATCAACGAACTTGATTGCACTCCCCACTGCGCGGGCGCATACGAGGGATTCTCACATAGGGCATAATACAAGTAACACAATTTAAACCCATGTTAATCACTTTAACATATAAAGTGATTTTCTCTTTCATGGGTTTCCTATGTGGGATGTGAGTTTAAAAACCTCATTTACCACATTTCATCTACCCCGATTTATACCAATTTATCATTCACACCAAGAATTGGTTTTCTCACATGTTATATATCATCGCGAAAGCTTTACGCAACCCACTTCGTGATAAACTCAATAACATTCAAAACCGAGCGGTGTAACATATAAATATATTAGCTCAAATATGTCCTCACGACACATTAATTACACATTAAGTCTTTGAGAAAAAACACATTCTCCAACAATCCCCCCACATGAATGAAAATCTTTTATAAAATGCACATGAAATGCAATGCAAGAGTTCGGCGAGAATTCGTTGCATCGGGATAGGTAGTTGTTAGCCTTGAACCTTCCCTAGTGAAATACCATCGGATACACTTGCTAACCCGATGGGACGCGATGCCTTGAAGCTGTTCAGGGCGTTTTTTGTGTATCAAGACAACGATACTCACACAACGATTTCTCTATACTTGTTAAAGCGATTCTTTCGTTGTTGTCCATTTCACTACTGGACTGCCTTGGAAATGTTCATCGAATGCTCTAGAGATTTAGCCCTAAAGTCATCTCATAGAAGTGGCCCCTTCACATTCGATATAGGTGATCTCTTATTTAGAAGTATCCTGTCATACTTCACGTGATACGTATAAGGATCATTGAAAACTTTCGTTTATCCTCCAATGGACAGGTCTATCACTCTTTCACCTTAGGAATGAGCTGGGAACTCATTTTCCCGAGTGCTTTGTTCGACTCTCCCCCACAATTCGGTTGTCCCTTTGAACCTGCAATTGGGCTTTACAATTCAGGTAGGGTTGCCATCATGAGTGGTAATCAATTTTACGGGCTTCAGCCCCATTCCCCTCGATGAAACCTCAACAAGATCTCTCGTTAGACCTTTTGTTAATGGGTCCGCTATATTTTCTTTGGATCTCACAAAATCCAAAACTATAACACCGGTTTTCAAAAGTTTCTTTACGGATTTATGTCTACGACGTATATGTCTAGACTTCCCATTATACACATTATTTGTTGCTCTACCAATAGCTGACATGCTATCACAATGTAAGCTAAGTGGTGGCATTGGTTTTGAAAACATTGGAACATCTTCCAAAAAACCACGTAACCATTCGGCCTCTTCGCCTGCTAGATCCATAGCTATGAATTCTGATTCCATAGTTGATCTCGCAATACAAGTTTGTTTGCATGATTTCCATGAAACCGCTGCACCTCCAATTACAAAAATGTATCCGCTTGTGGATTTTATATTTTTGGAATCGCTATCCAATTTGCATCGGTGTACCCTTCAAGTACAAATTTGGATATCCGAGTATAAAATAATCCATAGTTAGCAGTGTACCTTATATATCTAAGTACTCTAACTAACGCTCTCCAGTGCTCATAACTGGGATTACTTGTATACCTCGCCAGTCTATTGACTGAGTTTGCAATATCTGGTCTAGTACAGTCCATGAGATACATTAGACTGCCTATGATCCTAGAATATTCAAGTTGTCGCACTCCTTCTCCACGATTCTTGTGAAGATTAGCACCTACTTCCATAGGTGTTCTCGCAATTAAATCACTTCCTTTATCAAACTTGTCTAATATTTTTTCAATATAATGACTTTGAGAAAGTGAATATCCATCTGATGTTTTGGTAATCTTCATTCCAAGTATTACATCAGCATATCCCATATCCTTCATATCGAAGTTTCGAGACAACAATTTCTTGGTAACTTTAATATTTTCTTTGTTACCAATAATTATCATGTCATCTACGTAGAGACAGACTATTACATAATCGTCTTTGCTTCCTTTCACGTAGACACATTTATCACTTTGGTTTATTTGAAAACCTATTGATAGCATTACACTATCAAATTTCTCATGCCATTGTTTAGGTGCTTGTTTTAATCCATACAATGATTTAACAAGTCTACACACCTTGTTCTCTTGGCCTGGAACAACATACCCTTCAGGTTGTTCCATATAAATTTCTTCTTCCAGTTCTCCGTTAAGAAAAGCTGTTTTCACATCCATTTGATGGATCTCCAAATCAAACAAGGCTGCAAAAGCAATAATTAGCCTGATTGATGTTTTTCTAGATACAGGGGCATAAGTGTCAAAATAATCAACACCCTCGGTTTTGTCTCAGTATCCTTTAATTACAAGTCTTGCCTTGTACTTGTCAATTGTACCATCAGGTCTTATCTTTCTTTTAAAGATCCACTTGTGACCTAATGCTTTACAACCTGGTGGAAGTTCCACAAGTTCCCATGTATGGTTTTGAAGAATTGAATTTATTTCACTATCAATTGCTTCTTTCCATAAATCTGATTCTGGAGAAGTAATTGCTTCTCTATAAGTCAAAGGATCATTTTCTAACAAGTAAGTTAGAAAATCTGGACCAAATGACTTTTCCCTTCTAGCTCTTTTGCTACGTCTGGGTTCTTCAACTTCTTCTTGAAGTTCTTTTTCCCCCACAATCCTCTCAACTTGATTGTTTTTAGGGTCTAAGCTTGAACGCTTAATGTAAGGAAAAATCCCTTCAAAGAAGGAAGCATCCCTTGCCTCAATAATTGTATTTACATGCATTTCAGAGTTATCTGATTTATGCACTAAAAATCTATAAGCACTACTATCCTGTGCATATCCTATAAACACACAATCTACCGCTTTTAGGTCCTATTCTCGTCCCGCTTAGGGGGCGGGAATTGGAACCTTTGCTAGACATCCCCAAACTTTTATGAACTTATAAGAAGGTGCATAACCTTTCCATAATTCATAAGGGGTTTTATCTAGTTTCTTGTGTGGTAGTCTGTTTAGGATGTGATTTGCGGAAAAGCAAAGCTTCTCCCCACAAATTCTGGGGTGAGCCGAAACTTATTAGCATTGCATTCATCATCTCTTTAAGAGTTCTGTTTTTGCGCTCTGCTATTCCATTTTGTTCTGGAGTATAGGGAGCTGTTGTTTGATGAATTATTCCACTTTCAGCACACAACTGTTCAAATGGAGATACATATTCTCCACCCCTATCACTTCTTAGCCTTTTAATTTTCTTGCCAAGTTGATTTTCAACTTCAGCTTTATAATGGCTAAACATAGTTATTGCTTCGTCTTTACTTCTCATTAAGTAAACATAGCAAAATCTTGTGCAATCATCAATAAAAGTGATGAAATAACTTTTACCGCCTCTTGATTGCACATATTTTAAATCACATACATCAGTGTGAATTAAGTCTAACGGTTCTGAACTTCTTTCAATTGAATGAAAGGAGGATTTAGCTAGCTTTGCCTCAATACAAGTCTCGCACTTGTAATTTTTATCAATGTTAAATTTTGGAAGTAAGTTTAATGAAACTAACTTTTGTATACTTTTAATATTTACATGACCTAGTCTATCATGCCATAAATTAAAAGACTCAACAGAATAAGCAAATTTAACATCTTTATTAGCCTCTTGGGCAATTTTTCCAACTGAGCTAGTGGAAGCCTCAGTTACATTAGTGCCAATTGGCTCAGTACCTGGTAGTACAGTCATTACATTCATTTTAAATAAACTACCAGCTAAATACCCTTTTCCCACAAAGGCACCACTCTTGGTAAGAATAAACTTGTTTGCTTCAAAGACAAGTCTAAAACCTTTGTTGTTCAGCACTATTCCCGAAATGAGGTTCTTCCGGATCTCTGGCACATGGCACACATCAGTCAGAGTCACCTCCTTTCCCGAAGTCATTTTTAGGACAACAGTGCCCTTTCCCTCTATTTTGGAGGTCGCAGAGTTCCCCATATAGCAGACTCCATCTTCCACAGCTTGGTATGTCTTGAACATCCATTTATTAGTACAGATGTGACTAGTGGCCCCCGTATCAACAAACCACTCCTTTTGGTTGCCTCCAACCAAGTTTACCTCTGAAACGACAGCTACCAGATGCATGTCTTCCATTCCAGAGCCCAGTCTTCCATCTTCTGCCACATTAACTTGGGCAGCCTTCTGATTCCGGTTGTTATTC
Organism: Vinca minor; assembly: GCA_026122235.1. Classification (NCBI taxonomy): domain Eukaryota; kingdom Viridiplantae; phylum Streptophyta; class Magnoliopsida; order Gentianales; family Apocynaceae; genus Vinca; species Vinca minor. The sequence continues at coordinate 607,812 of JAOCZM010000100.1, read as the reverse complement.
CCAGCACCAGGATTTCTCTTGTTCTTATTATTTACCGCAACTCGACTGCGGCAATCTTTTGCTTTGTGGTTAGGTTTACCACAAACATAGCAGGTTCCCGTAAACTTGGAGTTTGAACCTTTTGACTCATTAGGACGCTTTCTCTTAGCGTTATTCCTTGAGTTGTCAATTTCAACCACATTAGCCTTAGCGACAAAGCTATTGGGCTTCTTACTCATCTTCCGTGAGTCCTGTTCAATCCTCAGTTTTAACATTAGATCTTCCAGAGTCATTTCCTTCTTCTTGTGTTTCAGGTAATGCTTGAAATCAGCCCAAGAAGGAGGAAGCTTCTCAATCAATAACGCCACTTGTAAAGTGTCGTTAATTCCCATGCCCTCAGCGGCAAGATCATGATATATCTTTTGAAGCTCTTCACTCTGTTCAAGAACAGACCTTCCATCCACCATCCTGAAATCATGGAAACGAGCAACTATAAACTTTTTGGACCCCGCATCGTCCACAATATATTTTTTCAGTAGAGATTCCCATAAATCTTTTGTTGTACTTTTTTCATAGTACAACTGATAAAGGGAATCATCTAAGTTCATTAATATACTCGTGGCTGACAGAGGTAGTCCGCACTTAGCCACGCTCGCATGCGTGGTTTCGATTGAGGATCATTGTTGTCCTCCACCGGTTTATCCTCAGTGATAAACCGAATCAGATGTTGAGTGGTAAGGAAAAACATTATTTTTTCCTTCCACAACTTAAAATTACTGCCACCCTTAAATTTTTTCGGGTTTGTCAAACCCGACCAAACCGAATTGGTCGGTTTGGCATGGCAGCCACAAATGGTGGAAAGGCGGTCTCAATACCGCCCTGCCCTGATTACCGAAAATGAGGAATCGCGGTTGTTGGTACTCCAACCTGGAACATCACCGTAACTGTAACCAATCTCTGCTATGCAGAGCATTTTGATTATCAAGTATTTGCCATTTTTTTCCTCTATAATAAAAAACAATAACAAAGTTAGTAATCTATTATAGAAATAGCAGTAGAAAAACTAAACACAAACTTAATCACAAAAGTATTGAACTTAAGAATGTTGGAAGTTATATTTATCCCTTTAAATTGAAATATAATTTCTAGACTGGACAAATAAATTTCTGGACTGATAAAATTAATTCTGGACTGTAGAATAACTTTCTGCACTAAAAAATCTGCACTGATAAAATTAATTCTGCACTGGAAAATAATTTTCTGGACTGATAAAATTAATTCTGGACTGTAAAATAACTTTCTGCACAAAAAAATCTGCACTGATAAAATTAATTCTGCACTGGAAAATAATTTTTTTCTGGACAGTAAAATTAATTTTCTGCACTGAAATTCTGTAGTAATAAAATATTATCAGCACTGGAAAAATATTTTTTCTGGACAGTAAAATAATTTTTCCTGCACTGAAAAATTATACTGCAATGAAAAAAATTAAATTACTGCAACCTTAACCGGTTTTGGATTTGATTATCCCCGGGACGAGATAGCAGCTAACCGCTTCCCCTTAAGTTCAATATGTCCGGCCTTGGATTAAGCTTCCCGCACTCTTGAACACTCGAACTCCCAAGGTACAACGCCCAACACCTTTCTCGTTTCTCAAGCAAAAGAAGCGTAAGCCTTCGAATATTTAACAAGTATCAAACTCTCGGGAAGAATGCGAATGCAGGGGGTGAAAATATGACCGTAATGCAGAGGAAGAGAGGGATTTCGATTCTCATTTTTCTCGCAGCAGGGCTCCCTTTTATAGGCTCCCAAAATGCTTTGTAATCGCTATGGTATTACTCACAGTAATAACCAAATTGCGATTTGAAATTAAAGCCCGACCATAATCGTCGCATTACCCTTAGCAGTTTCAATATCGAAATTAAGGGCAGACCATAATGCTTGTCTTAATCCCCTTCTGCGATTTAATTCAAAATGAAAAAAATAAATACCGGATGCAAAACGTGGTCGATCGAGCCCGCGTAATTTTGTCCCAGGCATTCGTGTACGCAGTCGCGCTCGCACACAAGTTCAAGCTATTTTGGCATCAACAGAACTTCGAATTGCACCCCCCCCTGCGCGGGCGCACACGAGGTTCTCACATAGGGCATAATACAAGTTAATTACAACCATAATAAAATAACTCATTAAGTTCCTGATAATTGCGGTATGGGCAGGAACGGATAGGAGACAAATATAACATTTATCAATAAATGCACAAAGTAGATGTTCCCAAAATATCACTAAAGCACATAGATTAGAGACTGACTGGCATTTGACAATGAATGCACAAAGTGGCTCTCACGAAATACTACTGAAACAGAGGTCACTCAATTCAAAATACCGTCCTTGTGGAACTAGCCATACAGCCCTCACATGAATTGAGCGGAGCTCACATCTGCAGGTGGGTCCGCCCAATTCATTTGAGAGGTTGTGAGGCAGTCACACAAGGACGGTTCTATGATTGAATTTCCCATGAGTGGTCCTCTATACCTTCATATTTGGTACGAAATTATGTCATCAAATCAAAGTTAAAATGCATAAGAAAAAGCACACTCAAAAACTATTTTGATTTATTTGCATAGAAATACCGAATTGAATATGAAAATTTCAAGAACATTTCAGATCTTCATTACAACAATAAGAATGTAACTAATTAATTCCCCAATAATTCAAGATCTTCATTAGTCCTTATAATTTCTTTCAGGAGCAATCAATCAACTTACGAAGAATTTGGCGTGCGAATGGGCTAAGGATCACATTCGTGTCAACGCGGTTGCACCATTCGCTGTCAAAACATCAGTTGCAAAGCTGGTAAGATTCATGAGCTTAATCCCTCCTTGTTCAGTTTCGTATTACTATCTGTCTTATTCTTTATTTTATTTTTTAAAAGAAAACTGTCATATGATTCATTTTTCTTGCAAGGATGGTGTAATTTTGCAAAAATATACTCTTATAATTATTTATCATTTATGTGTCGAGAGTCTCTCATAATTTATATATATATATATATATATATATATATATATATATATATATATATATATATATATTTTCTATTTTAGTAGTAAACTTGATAAAAATAAATAAATATCCATGTTACTAGTTTTATAATGGTTTCTGATGGCAAATAATCGGCTGTATCCGTTTGTTTATCCATTTCTTTGCCCAACTAATCACAATTCACCATGTGTATATATAATTTAAAAAAAAAAAAAGATTACATTACAAATTATTATTAGTTGGGCACATGAAAAAATATATAGACGGGTACAGACAATTTTCACCCATTTTTTATGTATACACACACGTGAAATCATTTTGTCCATAGAAAAAGGAATGTACAACCGCTGCAGATTAACTATATTTTTTTTGCTAAGTATTGCAGATTAACAATACATTTACGGGAAAACACGAAAGACTTTCTTGATCCTCCGGATTCCTTCTTTTTTTTATAGCAGATATTTTTTTTTTTTTTAATAAAACATTTTGTCTCTTCCTTTTTTAATTTATACTAAAATACCAAGAATGACATTTGTTATGAAACGGATTGTGTAATAAATTATACTGCAGATTAAACTAAAGTTATCTCTAATTCGCCGAATTATTAGCAATTTTTGTCATCGACTTATTTGTTGATCAGTCACTTTCATCATTTTTTAACTTTTTTCAGCCATTTTTGTCACCAACGATTTTATGAGCCGCCATTTTTGTCATCAACTTATTTTTGAACAGCAACTTTCATCATTTTTAACTTTTTTTTAACATTTTTCATCCCTAAAGATTTTACGAGCAGCCATTTTTGTCATCAAGTTATTTTTTAACAACCACTTTCATTCTATTTAACTTTTTTTAACTTTCTTCATCCCCAAAGATTTTACGGGGCGTTGCATTGGACTGACCATGGTTTGGCAGAAAGGGCCAAACATTTTTCCGCTCTGGCCAAAAAATGTTGTTCCAAAAAGAAAGACTGCCATGTTTGGCTCTTTCTGCCAAACCATGGTCAGTCCAATGCAATCCCCGATTTCAGCCATTTTCATCATTCTGTCAAATAATTGTCTAAAAGCCGTCAAAATTGATGACGTGTCCAAACGGCTCTCAGATTGTCTCTCTCATGCAGGGGTAAAGATGGAAATTCCAAAGTATACTAAGTGTCTCCCTTGTAAAGCCCGTCATTCCCACTTATATCAGTCTCCGTTCTCATTTTCTCTCCATATTTGAGAACAAAAAGGCCCTAGAAACCTGAGAGACTGATATGGAGAGAAAATGAGAACGGAGACTGATATGAGTGAAAATGATGAGCTTTACAAGGGAGACACTTAGTATACTTTGGAATTTCCATCTTTACCCCTGCATGAGAGAGACAATTTGAGAGCCGTTAAAATCTTTGAAGATGAAGAAAGTTAAAAAAAAAAATAAAGTTAAAAGGGATGAAAGTGGCTGTTCAAAAATAAGTTGATGACAAAAATGGCTAATAATTCCTAATTCGCCAATTTGTGGTTTTTTTTTCTTTCTAAGTATGCCAATTTGTGGTTAATGCAGGAGAATATTGACATGATTATTGCTAGATTATATCCTGGAATTATGGGAAGAGTTCCTATTGGACCGATGGCAGAAGCAAATGAGATTTCACCATTGGTGGCCTTCCTTTGCCTTCCTGTTTCTTCATACATTACTGGACAACTTATTTCTATCGACGGAGGATTTACAGCATGTGGGTTTTAGGTTTAGCTTTTAATGGAATGATTCTGTCGTGGACTCTGAGCACTAAGGTGTGAATGGGACCACTTTAGTCATCATTCAGCACATCACGGTTTTGATTAAAATAATAAAAAGCAAGTGGGCGCTTATAAGAATTAATTACAGGGCTAAAAGTGGTCATAACCCCTATATATAAATTTACGAGTCTATATCAGAATTTTCCGCTTTTAATGGGCCTTTTTGTTTTGCTGCATATTTTCACAAATAACAGGGGTACTTTCTATACTGTTTGTTCTTGATGGTTTATTCAAAATACAAACGACAGACACTCCAAAAATCTTGTAGGGCAACACAGCACTAGACAACCTGCGTGCAACAAAAACAAAATCCAAAATATTAATAAAAGTCAAATATAATGAAACCAAAAATAATAAAAGTCGGTCAATGTTTCTAATTTCTAGCTAAATCAAAATTCACGCAAATATAATGAAACCAAAAAAAAAAAAAAAAAATAATGTAGTATTAAATATTAATAATAAATTATAACTATACCTCTTAAGGTAGTAAAATTTAAATGCATCATATTTTGAGGTCATCAATTGGTCTTCTTCCTCGTTGGAAAGACTGGAAATATCTGCTAATGTAATCCACGGTAGAATTGTAGAGCTTTGGATTTTGATCATCAATGAGACCGTCTGCTGGTTTAACCTCACTTCTACGGTCTGGAGTGAAGAAGATGGCCACTGTCATTCTTTCTCTGCTCTTATTTGCCACAACTCTATGCATTGGGCTCTTGAATATTCCATTTGACATTATCTGCCATCATTTTTTAAGGGTATTTTTAGTAATCAATCCCGAGTTAAAATATTAAATAAATTTTCTCAAACTATGATATCATAATCACATATGTCTCAATACAAAAATACGTTTATTCATTTAGAATAAATAAATAAAAGAGTAAAAAGAAGGCCATACGTAGTAGCTACGAGTATTTAATAGTTGGATTAGACGTTTATTCATCAAAAAATTATGGGAAAGAATAATATATAATTGATTTACCTCAAGTTGATCTCCAGGATTGAAGACAATGGCATCGGGAAACAGGAACTCTATACCATTGACCATCTTTGAGTGTTTGAAGTCCTTCAACTTCTTTATCTTGCAAGAGATATGTTGTTCCAGAGGCATCTCCATGTGCTCTTGCAGCAAGAACAAGATCAGGTCTTGGACATGGTGGATACAAATTAAACCTAGACAACACTGTTGAATTCTCCTCTAATTTCAATGACTTCGCCATCCCCTTTAGAGTCACATCATTCATTACTCGCAGTTTATCCACGAATTCAATTAAAATTTCCCTACACATTTTGATCCGGAATAATTAAGAGTCAATCACTGCAGGTGCAAAACAACATTGTGTTCGTATTAGTTTTTAATTACCTGAAATTAGGTGGCATCTTGGGCCATTTATCAAACTTCCTTATGCTTTCGGGGAGAACATTAAGGTACAAACGGTCATTCCAATCAAGGGTTTGGTTGTCCGAATAATCTGTGTCATGTCCATAACCATCAATCGACATTGATGTTCTTGCATATTTCTGCTTCTCCTCCTTAGGAAGTGAAAAGAATCGTCGTATCACATCGTGCACTTCGTCCAGAAACAAAGGTGTCATTCCATGATTCACAGCCTAGAACAACATCGACACTTGCGGAAAACGTTAAGTTTGTGGCCCTAATGTTAATTTTACATTAGTTTTTGTGAACGGATAGTAAATTTTATTAGTAGTCTGTCTGAAAATTTAAATTTTTATATTAACAATTTTTTTTTTTTTTACTAAAAAAGAAATTTTTCATTAATCACAAAATAGACGTGGTCATTACAATCAAAGGATATTCTGAAAATATAAAAAAATAAAAGTTATACAATAGTTTAGAAAATCATGATAACATACAAAAGCCACACCCAAAAATATTTGGATGGGTAAGAGATACTAATATTAAAACTACAATAAAACCTCTATATGTTAATACTCTCGGGGCCGGAGAAAAAATTATTATACGGAGATTATTCTTAAATAAAGACTTATACATAAAAAATTATAATTTTAAAAAATAACTATTATACATTATACGAAACTTCATATTTTGTCCCTTAATATTTTATCTAAGTTGATATGTATTGCGATAATTGCTTTGTTTGTTTCACCAAAATCTCTTAAATTGTTTTCACCAAAGATCTTGAATTCTGTCGAGTGCAGGATATTAAAAAATAAAAAATTAATGAACCTTTTGTCAAGAGGAGTTGACTAAAAATTTGTCTTTTCCAATGAAATCAAACCTGTCTCAATACATACAAACTTAGTGCGAAACTTCGATAATGATTGTGGGTTATGAAGAGAAAAAAAGAAAAAAAAAGATGAATGAACCTTTTATGAAGAGGAGTTGACTTAGTTAATAAAATTTGTGTACTCTCATATTTTCAATCGAAATCAAACCCTCTCTCAAGACACATAAACTTTGTGCAAAACTTTGATAACGGTTGTGGGTTATGAAGAAGGAAATCTTATAATAAAATCAAACCTGAAAATGACCAGATGAAGAAAGAGCTTCACGTAGTTTGTGGAGTTCATTTTCGGCCTGAGGCGACGAAGAAGATAGAAGATGAATATCAATCTTTGTGATATGAAGATGTGCAGGCCCGGCCTAGAGGAGGACTAAAGTGACCTACGCAACAGGGCCTCCGAAAATTGGGGGCCTCAAATTTTTATATACCTATATACAAGGACGAATCCAGGAATTTGATGTTGGGGGGCGAAACTGGTAAAAAAATTCCAAAATTCTTGGGGGCGATAAAAAAGGCAAAAAAAAATTCTTGGGGGGGCGAAATTGATAAAATTTTCCAAAATACACATAAAATTTCGATAAATAGTAGTATTTTTAAAAATATCTGTAATCGTCCCTGCCTATATAAACACAGTCCAGTTCCTATGCGGAACAGCTTTTTTTCCGCACGTGCAAAACAATCTCAGCCGTCGGATGAGATTTTGAACGGTCCAAATCTGGAAAGAGAAAAGTTGCGGCTGGACTTAAAAAATAAAAAAAATAAAAATTTCTCTCTCCAAATTTGGACCGTTAGAAAATCTCATTCGACGGCTGATATCGTGTCCCGCAGTGCGGAACAAAAAGCTGTTCCGCATAGGAGCCGGGACGATATAAACATATATGTGTATTTTGTTGAAAAAATTTGAGAATTCTTTTGTATTTTCTTCAAAATTTTGTGATCATTAAGTTGAAAAAACTCATTTAGGTTACTTAAGTTAGTGACCAAAATGGCAGAATGAAAAAATTTTAGTGACCAAAATGGCAGATCGAAAAAACTTTAGTGATGAAAATGGCAGAAAAAACTCATTGTGACCAAAATGGTAGAATGAAAAAACTTTAGTGATGAAAAAAGTTAAAAAACTCATTTTTGACTAAAGTGGCAGAACGAAAATACCTTAGTGACCAAAATGGCTATTTATTCATGTTTTGACACTTTATAATTTATACTTTTTAAAAAATATTAGGGTCTAACTTTGATAAGTAGGACAGGGCCTCAATATTGTTCGCGACGGCCCTGAAGATGTGGAAGATCAACAGCAGAGCCTAAATTGTCTTTGAGAACATAATTTCTAGGAGGACCATCACCATCACTGTGAAATTTTGAGGAAAAGGGCAGATGATGAATAATTAGTTTTTTATTACTAATTTTTCTGATAATTGCAAGCTCTCTATACATGATTATTTATAGTCTAATCCTATCCTACTAGTCGTTGGGGCAGTTTCCTTAATTTCATGATTCTTTGCCTAATTACATCCTAACTAAAAGCTAGTTACCAAATATAGTTGATAGCCTTGATTTGTTTCCTATTTACAGCCTATGATGAATGTTCTGAGGATATCATTCCTATTTTCCTATTTCTCAACACTCCCCCTCAAATGGGGTTCGAATAAATTTATTGAACCCAACTTGCCGAGTATTTTCATATGACTGGTCTTGTCGAGTGCCTTTGTGAAAATATCTGCCAGTTGCTCTTTACTTCTGACAAATGGAGTTTCTATTTCTCCTGACTGTACTTTTTCTCTGACAAAGTGACAGTCTACCTCTATATGTTTTGTCCTCTCGTGGAAGACTGGATTGGATGCAATATGTCGTGCAGCCTGATTATCACAGTACATTTGCATGGTTCTTGTATGTTCTATTTTCATGTCACTGAGTAATTGCTTGATCCAGATAAGCTCACTTGTTGTGGATGCCATAGCTCGATATTCTGCTTCTGCACTTGATCGAGCCACAACATTCTGTTTCTTGCTTTTCCAAGTGACCAAGTTGCCACCTACAAATGTACAAAATCCTGTGGTTGATTTTCAGTCGTAACTTCCGGCCCAATCTGCATCAGAAAAACCAACCACATTGCAATCTGCATCAGAAAAACCAACCACATCGTTAGAATTATTTTTCTTCATCCAAATTCCTTGACCTGGAGTGCCTTTAAGATATCTCAGTATCCTATCAATTGCATTCAAGTGACTGGTACGTGGAGCATGCATAAATTGGCTTAAGACACTAACTGCAAAGGCAATGTCAGGTCTTGTTACTGTAAGATAAATTAATTTGCCTACCATCCTTTGATATTGGCCTATGTCAGATAATGTCTCACCATCTTCAATTCCTAGTTTAATATTTGTCTCCATAGGAGTACTAGCGGGTTTGGCTCCCAGTTTACCAGTCTCTTTTAACAGGTCAATGACATATTTTCTTTGGGATAGAAATAGTCCTTTATTCGAGTGGGCTATTTCTATTCCAAGAAAGTATGAAAGTTTTCCAAGGTCCTTAATGTCAAATTCTTTTTTTAAATATTGATTGACTCTTTTAATTTCCTCATTATTATTTCTAGTGATGATAATGTCATCTACATAAACGAGAATAATGATAGTGGTGTTTTGTGAATGCTTGATAAACATAGAGGAATCAGCAGTACTTTTAAAAAAATTAATCTTTAAAAGAGAAAAGCTTAGTTTGGCATACCAGGCTCTTGGAGATTGCTTCAAACCATATATCGCCTTTTTTAATTTACACACCTGTGATGGGTTAGACTTATTTTTGTGGCCCGGAGGAAGAGCCATATAGACTTCCTCTTCCAAATTTCCTTGAAGGAATGCATTTTTTACATCCATTTGGAACAAATCCCATCCCGAGTTGGTGGCTACTGATAGCAAAATTCTAACACTATTCATCTTTGCTACAGGTGCAAAAGTCTCTTGGTAGTCAATACCATAGGTTTGAGTAAATCCCTTGGCCACTAACCTAGCTTTGTACCTTTCAATTGTACCATCACAATTGTATTTGATTTTGTATACCCATTTGCAACCTACAGGTTTTTTATTTTTTGGTAAATCAATAATATCCCATGTGTCGTTGTTTTCTAAGGCTTGAAGTTCTTCTTCCATAGCCTTACGCCAAATTGGGCTTTGGTTGGCTTCACTAAAGTTGGTTGGTACCTTTTGGTTTGTGATGTTACTTAAGTAGGCTCGGTATTCAGGAGATACCCTATTATATGAAATAAAATCTTGAATTGGATACATCACTTGTTGGGACACATAATCCCTTAATTTGATTGGAGGACGAGTTTGTCGGGTGGATTTTCTTCTCAAGGTGTTTTCTTCTTGAGTTGGCTCTTCACTTCTCAAGGTAATTTCTTCTTGAGTTAGTTCTTCACTTGACTCATTTCTCTCTTCTTCTCCCCCTGAAGAAATTGCGCTTGTTTCGCCAACTTGTTCTTCATCTGTATGTACAACCTGTTCTTGATTTTTTTCTTCAGGAAACATGAAATTATTTGGGGACAATATGATAGGTTGAGCTTGTGTATTTCCTTGTTCAGTTGTTTGATAATATGGTTCATTTTCAAAAAATGATACGTCTCGTGAGATATAAAGTTTATGATTTCTCGGGTCATAACATTTATATCCCTTTTTTTGAGATGAGTATCCTAAAAATATGGCTTTAACAGCATTTTTATCAAGCTTGTCATGTCTTTTTATGTGTACGAAACATGTACAACCAAAAACTCTTATGTGATCCAGATCTATTTTCCTATTCTTAAGAACTTCTAACGGACTCATGTTTTTAAGAATGACACTTGGCAATCTATTTATGAGGTAAGTGGCAGTTAACACAGCATCTGACCAATAAATTTTTTGAACATTAGTTTGAAACATAAGAGATCTAGTGACTTCAAGTAAATGTCTATTTTTTCTTTCTGAAACTCCGTTTTGCTCGGGGGTATTAATACAAGTGGTTTGGTGTAGGATCCCTCTTTGTTTAAAAAATTCTATGAAATTTTTGTTTACATATTCTGTTCCATTATCTAATCTAAATATTTTAATTTTTGTATTATATTGATTTTCAATAAAGTTATAAAATTCTTGAAATTTTGAAAAAACTTCATTTTTTCCTTTTAAGAGGTAAACCCAAGTAGCACGAGAAAAATCATCAATAAACGTGACAAAATATTTAAAATGATTATAAGAATCAACAGGGGCTGGACCCCAAACATCAGAATGAATTAAATCAAAACATTTTTCTGACTTATTGATAGATAAAGAAAATGGTAATCTAGTTTGTTTCGAAAACTTACAAACCTCACAATTTTTTGAATCTAATTTATAACAAAAGAGTTTATTTAGAATCTGATCAGATGGGTGACCAAATCTCCAATGCAACAATTTATCATGGTCTGCTAAATTTAATGATACATGACATTTATTTGTGTTTTCATCAAGGTAATAAAGACCATTTTGCAAATATCCCTCACCAATCTTCTTCCCTGATTCTTGGTCCTGAAAGATCACTTTTTTCGGTGAGAATATAACATTGCAATTCAATTCTTGAGTTATTTTACTAATAGACAATAAATTTGAATTAAACTTTGGCAAATATAAAATATCTTTCACATCTTTAGAAAAAAATCTTGTTGTACCAGAACCATGAATTTGGACTTTATCTCCATTAGCAACAATTACATGTTGAGGGTCTTTATTTTGTGTAATATTGATCAATTTATTTTTGTTCCATGTCATGTGGTCAGTTGCACCAGAGTCGATTATCCATCTATTTGTATTTTGGCACATATTCGCAATTTTAAAACTGTTGTTAATTTTGGGTGAGTTAGAATGTACAAAACCTGGAGTCCATTGCTTTGCAATGCAGTTGTTCGATTGAGTTAGCAATTGATTCGGTTGATGCCGTCCCGAGCCACAGAAGATCCATCAGATGGATTAGATGAGTTACTGGGTTGGGCCACGTCGCTCCCAGATCCACTCGGACCGCTCCATTCATTCATCTCTTCTGTTTTGCCCAAACCACCGAACCCCTTCTTCTCCTTTCGTGCGCCGTTCCAATTTCCCTTTTCTCTGACTGGTCGGAGGTGAGGGTGGAGGAACCAGCACCCGTTGCGGTTGTGCCCTGCCTTCTTGCAGTGGTCGCACCGCTCGGTGCTCCCTTCCCTTTGGCCATGTTTCTGAAATTAATTTTTGAGTTTTGTATCTGGAAGGCATTGTTTTCTTGGTTCTCCGACAGCCGAGGGTTCATTAGGGCTCTCCTAGACTCCTCTTGGTCGATTCTTGCAACGATATCATCAAAACTTGGCATTTCAGTTGAGGCCAAGATCTGAGATCGAATCGCATCATAGCTTGGATCGAGTGCCCCCAGGTAAGTAAAAATTAAGTCTTGCTCGACTCTTTTTTGTGTTTCAATTGGGTCTATGGTTGGTGGTAGGTAAATGTTGAGTTATTCCCATTTGGACATGATTCCGGTTACCAAATCGTTATTGCTTTGGTTGCCTTGTTTGATTTGAGCAAGTTCTTGTTTTAGGCTAAATATGTGGGCATGGTTTTTTTGCTGGCCATACCTTCTTTTAGCCTTGTCCCAAATCTCCTTTGATGTCTTGGAGTACATGAGCACATTTGAAATTTGGGGCTCCATTGTTGTGAGTAGCCATGACATGATCAGTTGATCTGTGGTCTCCCATTCTGCTATGCTCGCATTCTCTTGGTACATTGCCTCGGTTAGTTTCTGTTGAGTACGGGTTTTCGCTTTGGTTCCGGTGACAAAGTTTAGCTTTCCTTTGCCACCGAGACCAATCGTTACTGATCTGGACCAGGGGATGTAGTTTATGTTGCCATTGAGTGTTATGGTTGTGAGTTTAGTGTTATCGAACTGAGACATGGTGATTTTTTCTGGTGTGATTTTTTTTTTCTAGTTGCAGTTCTTTGTTATCTGCAATCTTTTTAGGTTGTTGCGGAATTTTTTGAGTCAGGATTTATCCTGCTCTGATACCATGTGAAATTTTGAGGAAAAGGGCAGATGATGAATAATTAGTTTTTTATTACTAATTTTTCTGATAATTGCAAGCTCTCTCTATACATGATTATTTATAGTCTAATCCTATCCTACTAGCCGTTGGGGTAGTTACCTTAATTACATGATTCTTTGCCTAATTACATCCTAACTAAAAGCTAGTTACCAAATATAGTTGATAGCCTTGATTTGTTTCCTATTTACAGCCTATGATGAATATTCTGAGGCTATCATTCCTATTTTCCTATTTCTCAACAATCACCATCCACTTTAATGGCCAATTCTTGAACAGAAATTCCTAATAATTCTTCTTCTTCTTCAACATTACCACCATTATTAACTGTGGCTGCCATTTTCTTTTACCTCTCAGAGCAAGTAAAGAAGTTTGTGGTTTTTAAAAGAATCACATGACTTAGTTTATATTGACAAGTCCAGCTCATGAACTTCCAATTTCGCGTTCTAATTTAGTTTTTTTTTAAACCTCTATGATTAATGAAAATTATTTTTATTTAATTTTATCATAAGTTTAGGAAAAATCGCTTGCGGTGGTTTGGGCACATAAAGAGAAGAACGAGTGACGCTCCGGTTCGAAAACTTGAAGCATGGAGGCATGAAGTAAATGCAGGCCGAAGAAGGTTTGGGACGAAGTCATAAAAAATTATATGGACTTGTTAGAGTTAGATTGTGAGAAATATTGTAGGTAGACGACATTGGTGGTCAGATTTGAGAGAGAAATGGTTGGTGATCTGCGATGGATCTTGAATGATGAAAAAGATGATGATATGACAATCTTTGAAGCTTGAAAATACTTTTGGAATCATCAAGAAAGTATAAATACTGTATTAAAGAGGGATTTGGCCGGAAACCACCATGGGTGGTGGTGCTGTGACTGGTTAGGAAGCGCGAAATAAAATCTAGAACCAAATGGGAAGTAAAAAAAGAATGAGGACCACTCGATTATTTGAGAAATAATTTGAGGACCAAATAGGCTAATTTCCCTTTTTAAAACAAAAATACTTGCTAGGGGAAGACTCACTACCATCTAGGCTTTTTTTTCTTGTTAAAATATTTTATTAACACAACTACCGACACTGTAGTCTGTGTATATATTTAAACAACTTGCTTAAAGATCACGACCTTTCCACTAATTAGTTTATTAATTCCATATAATATATAGGTCGGGATGATAAAATATTCATGTTTATGGTTAATCAATTGTCTATATAATAATATTGAGAGCCCTTCTCACATGTGAAGGTCAACGCATGTGAAGTCGTTTTGAAAGATAAACTTGTCACTCCACGGCATTTTCCTTAGAAAAAGGAAGGTACAACCGCTGCAGATTAACTATACATTTACTCAAGGATGGATGAAGGCAGAAACTGTATGTTGGGGTAAAAAATTACAACAGTGTTTCGAACTACATATAAAATTGCAAAAAAAAAAAAAATTGGGAGCGAACTTGATAAAATATTTCGAACTATATATAAAATTTACTATATCTATTAGTATTTTTAAAATTTTCGGGTGTCACTCTGTCCCTTAAAATCGTCCTTGCATTTACGGGAAAAACGCAAAAAACTTTCTTATTTTTTATTTTTATAAAAAATTTGTCTCTTCCTTCCTTAATTTATACTAAACTACCTAGAATAACCTTTATTATAAAACGAATGGAGTAATAAATAATATTGCAGATTAAACTAAAGCTATCGCCAATTTGTGGTTAATGCAGGAGAATATTGACATGTCGATTACTAGATTATTTCCTATTGGACCGATGGCAGAAGCAAATGAGAATTCACCATTGGTGGCCTTCCTTTGCCTTCCTGTTTCTTCATACATTACTGGACAGCTTATTTCTATCGATGGAGGATTTACAGCAAGTGGGTTTTAGGTTTAGCTTTTAATGGGCTTTTTCTTTTGCTGCATACTTTCAACATTTTCACGTAAAGGAAAAATAAAAATTATAATATTTGATGACAATGCGTAACTTTCTGAAATACCCAAGAAATTAAGTGGGTAAAAGAAATTATATATTAATATTTAAGTGGCAAAATAAATTATAATGGACCTTGCTAGGCTATTAGAATTATTGGCTAAAAGATTGACTAAAATAGTTTTTTGGACCTTTTTGCCCTTATAGTTGGGTGAATCCCTTATACCAGCAGGGGGTAAGATAGTCATTTAACACCCTCAATTTGGGGGTTTAGGATTTCTATCCCCAAAATTGTAGGAGTAAATCATTTTCCTAAATTATATACCACACGATATGCATACCTTTCTCTGCCTTTTGGCTAAAATCAAGTGTAGTATCTGTTTTTATCAGTTTAATATCTGATATGTGAGTCATTGACGATATTAACTCAATCTTTTTAAAGGGAAAGTTCATTATAGTAGCTTGCTACTTAGGGCTCTCGAGGTGGTAAAAGAAATTATATATTAATATTTAAGTGGTAAAAGAAATTATATACAGTTCTGTAACCACTACCACAAGGGCAATTCAAAGGAGTTGCCAATCATCTTCTTGTGGAGAACCATCTCTTTCGCCTGCAGGCAGCAGCCCTTCAAAGAAGTCTGGATCGGGAAAATCGGTATTATTACCATTTTCTTGACAAGTCGCGGAGTAGGGAGCATTACGAGTCTGTGTCACGGTAAATAGTGGAGCGCCATTTGATCGATTAGCTAGCTCAGTCGCCCTTGAACAAAAATCATCGAAGTCACCTGACAAAAAATGACAAAGAGTTGGCATCATATTTGGATTTGAAAATTTTATACGCGTGTTGGGAAGTAGAATGAAATTGACTGAGATAGGCCGGCCTGCTTACTTTTATCATTGCAATAGAATCCAATTGCCAAGGAAGGATCTATCGAGTTGAGAGGAATGTGTCGTAAGGTACTGCAGTAGTAATAGCATAAAACAATGCAAAGAACAGTTATAGCAATGTAATTTCAAAATCTAGGATGAAGAAGAGCCGAAGCAAGGTGGAAAAAGAGGGGGAAACAAGCTCACGGAAGAGGTACTCGTAATTGTGCTCGAGATGAACTTACTTGCAGTGGTAAGATGAAGTATCAACTTCCATATCATCCCTTCTAACATCAACCACCTGTGAATCCAAAATGAAGAATAAAACAACACATTAGAAATAAGTATTTAGCAGCAACTTCAAATAGCCATAACAGCATTCGGTCCCTCAGCCTACCAACATTTATTGTCCTAGCAAGTGGCTTTCACACCATGAACTACGCGATGGATGATTTCTAGGCAGAATTATCTCTTCTTTTCTCATTTTCTTTCTTTTACAGAGAAATCTATAATAACTGAATTGAAAGATTAAATTGCCATTCATGATAAAAGGTTCTTTGGAAGTATCCATTGGACAAGATATGTGCACAATTGCATAGTTAACATGAGTTAAATGGACTCATCACAATATGAATAAAGAAACAGTGGGAAGCTATACCGGCTGCGCTTCATGCGGATCTAGGTAGAACACATTTTCATCCTGCATCCCAATGATGTACGTTGAAGCCCCAGGTCTACCACCCAAAATACCAAGGCTCTGAGGAAAACAAAAGGTAGCAGCCAACAAAGGAAGATACCTATGCAGGAAAAACATTTGATTAAACACAAATATTATATGAAAATTAATCAACCCCTTTCTAGGGAATTGTCTGAGGGTAACAAACTAACCGCAACCTCGTAAGAAGAACATATTCATGAATTTTTTTAAGAACTGCACCTAATGAGATCCATTCTCCAATAAGTTTCTACCTTGTAGAAAGACTTGCATGCATACAATATAGAAGGCAGTAGCTATGTTGGGGAAAAAAGATTACAGCATTCAGTGAGGTATTTTCACAGTTTCGATACAAAAGACAGAAGCCTTTCCCATTTTCCTATTTTCCATCTATCACTAATTCATTACTATCCTTATGCACTTCTCTCAGACGCTTCTTTCTGACACGAGCACAAGAGGAAAATGGTTGAAAATTTGAAACATGACACATTAACATTCCCTTCCTTTTCCCAATATTTCTAACCAAAGGGGATGTCAGTGAACTTCTAAACAGGACATTATCAGAAAGTGGAAAGACTAGCCTTTCTAGGTCAATATTGAATATGGAAAACAACGGCGAGGAATGATTTAAAACTAACAGAGTATACAAAATACAAAAAGTACCTAGGGTTCAGTTTGTCGAGTCCAAGGACTAAAGGAACCAGCAGAACAATTGGTGCCAAATCAGCTATGTCTCTAGAGTATTCAAGGTAATGTCGACTGATGTCCTCGATGCAAACAGTTGGGGCTCCACCCCTTTCCCCATCTTCATCGCCAGAAACAACATATATACTTATAGATGATGTAAGATCTCCGATTAACGTTCCTTTTTTATTGCGCGCTAATGCCTCCCATGTGCGACACATTGCATAAGGGCCAACCCATGACCCAGGAGAAAGACCATACACCTTACCTGCTTGAAGAAGATTATGTATGGAATATGGTGACGATTGAGAATCACCAAAAAGATGCAATATCTCAATGTAATTTTGTTCCAATTGCTGCACAATAAAGAACACTCATTATAACATTGTTCGAAAACTAAAAAGAATCTTCAAAAAGGAGTAGTAGATGCATCAACATCCCGCATGATTGTGATTACCTTGTTCATAGTTTTTCTCCAGGATCTTCCTAATAGATGAAAAACAAAGGCCTGATATACGGAAACGACCCCATAAAAAATGAAGCAATAACACAACTAAAACAATAGCAAAAATCAAATTCTAGAACCTGTGCAATAAGCATCTGGCTACTTCGAATCATACAACCCCAATTCACATCACTAGCATACTTTGAATCTTCTATAGGGGTAAAACCTGCAAAATCGCAATCCCAAAACTACCCGAATAAGTAATGCTAACAAAAATTTGCATCACCACATAATTGAAAAAAGCTACAACTTAAAAGAACCAACCTTTACGATAAGTGATCAAAATTCTAGAAGAGAAATCTTCAACAAATGAAGCAAACCCTTGGGATTGAGTGGGATCGATTGAATCATCTAGATCAACTTTATAACAAACACCCAGAAGCCAAATTTCGCTCCTGGAGCTAGGAAAACCAGGTTTATTTAATCCAAAAATTCTCCTCATTGAGCCACTATTTATCATTCTTTTCACAGTTGCTGTCCATCCACCATAGCCTTTAGTATTATTTATATCTTTTGAGTCACTAGAATTATTAAAAACAGAGAAAGCAGATACCAAGAAGCCTTTCATCCACAGAATATTATCAGTCGGGATTTCCACAGAATATTTCCAACTCAATGCCCTTTCATCCAAATCCTTCATTACCTATAAAACTATATAACGATCAAATTTAACATAATTAGCCCCCAAAAACCCAACCCCAAACAATTATTAGTACCTCATAGATGAGTTTTCAGATGCTAATTGATTGAGACATCAAAGAAGTAAGCGCTGTTCAGCTCAGACAAACCCAAGGAAGATAATTAACAATTAAAATTGACAAATCTTTCTCAATAAAGGGAGAGAAATAGAAGAAGGCAAAGGATGAAAAGCGAGCTTCTTTGTTTCCGATAGCAACGCCGAGAGATCTCTTATTAGAGATGGATACCTCTTTTGAGAGCTGTCAAAATAATATGAGATAATCACTATTTATACCCATTATCTAACTTTGAAAAGCAAGTTATACCCTTTATCTTTTTTGTGTGCCATAAATAGCCAGTATAATTTTTGAGGTGCCATTTATACCCAAAATGAGGATTCCGTCATGTCGTAGAAGCAATAAATCGTCTCTCTGGTTTGCCGGAGATGAAATCATTCCAACTGAGGAAGACGCAGATCGAATTTCACCGAGGTGCTTACTCACGCCTCTGAATCCTGCTGTCCGATTCGTCAGCTTATCATCCGATTTCGCCTAGTTTGGGTATAAATGGCACCTCAAAAATTATACTGGCTATTTATGGCACACAAAAAAGATAAAGGGTATAACTTGCTTTTCAAAGTTAGATAATGGGTATAAATAGTGATTATCTCAAATAATATTGATATTAGCAACAGAACAGAGCAAGATTATTGTTTCCGATTCAAAATATAATTCATTTTAGATTTTTCAAACAAATTAATATACTAATTAGAATGATTAAAATACCCTTAATTAATATTATAAAAAACAAAGAAATTAATATATAGTTGCATAGAACTACACATCTTGACCAAAATAAATATGAGAAGAAAATTATGTAGGGACAAATCAGTCAATAAATGCACATTTGTTGTAAAAAAGACTTATATTTTGTAACAAATAATAACTTTTAAAAAAAATTATATTTTTAATCGAAAAGAGTATAATTTAAAGTAAATGTATAAAATTTTATAATAAAAAAAAAATTGAAACAGAAATTAAATAGTAATTTATAGCAAGTTATAACATAATATTTAAATGCCGTATAATTCTTTTTAAAGACAGTGATCAATATATTTTATAACTAATTATAACTAATTTTTTAAAACAATCATGTCTTTTGCTTGATTTATCTCCTGATCGACTCTATTTGCTTCTGGTCGACTACACATTCATCCCTTATTCTCCCACTAATCTAACGGTTGATTTTTTGGCTGATAGTGTTAGATGGGCCGTTAAGTCTTTTAGTGTCATCCCCGTAGCCGGGCTGATTTTCGGATTCTAACTTATCAAACATATTCCAAGGTCCAATACTTGAATTAATTGTCATTTTGGTATCAATATATTTGTGCTCCGTCAGTTTGATCATTTATTACTTTTTTTTTTTTACTTTTTTGATGCACAACATATTTACGAACCGCCGCCATTTTGACCATTCCATTTAAAAATTATGAAAAATCCGTCTAGAAGAGTGATGTGGCATAACGGTGGCTTTTTTACTCTCTCTCCCAAAGAGTAAAAGTGGAAAAACAAAGAATACCCATCACTTCCCATTTTCATCAGCTTCTGCAACTTCTTCTTCTTTTCATCAATTTGATTCGGTTCTGAAGGTCTGAAATCTCATCGTTAACTATAACTATGAATACAATTATTCACTGATTTGGCATCAATTGGTTTTAGTAGTTTTATTTTATTTAATCCAAATTTGTGAGTTGGGTTTTGAGTGATATAAGTAGATTATTAATAAATTATTGGGATTGAAATTATGAGGGACATGAGGTATGCAGAGAACTCTAGGTTTCCGTCTCCATCTCCGCTGCGAAGAACAGAGTCATCTCCGGTGAAATTTCAGGATGTGGAGTAGCGGCGCCGCCGTCGGAGAAGATAACGAAGATGACATATCACTTACACCACATATCTTCTTTCCCATCATACCCTTCACCACCACTCACGCCAAAATGGCAATCAATTCGAACTGGAACCATTTACAACCCAATAAATTAAAAATCCCTCAAAAACTATAATTTTTCAAATATCCATAATCTTCAAGAAAAATCCAACCTGAAAAGAAAAAAAAATTAAAAATCAAGAATATTTCTCCATGAACGAAATAAATCAAGCTTGCCAGCATAATTAAATTACAGAAAAATAGTTGCAGAGACCCAGTTAATCCAAACCCAAAGGCCAAAATTGAATATTTATGTTAAAAAATTAGCAGCCAGAGAAACGATTCCAAATGCGGCCGAGTCGGTGATAATTTGATAAACGATTCTAAATCATATTTGACTTTATTCTTCAAATCTGATTTCGTGACGCTGGAATCAATCGTCGTCGGATGAGTAAATGGAACTGATATCCACCTTCCATTTCTCTGCGGAACATCGTCGACGTTGATGTAAAGCTTAACCTCCTTCGTTCGCTGTTCAATTACATCAGAAACCGTTGTGATATGCTGAAGATATGGACGGAGAATTCTCCGCTTATAGAATTTTCGAAACTTCAATACGAGTGATTGCAAACCGTTTTATCGCATTTCTGATTAATCCAACACATTCTGGCGCCGAGAAACTTGTCAATTACGATCTGATTAGCGTCGAGAATGAGATTGATCTCGTTCGGTTTGTCGTTGGGGAAGAGGTTGGTGAAATCGGAATCTTCAACACATGTCAAAGAATTGAGGCAAGTGTAAACTTTATTCTTGTTGATGTTAAAGATGGTCTCTTTGTTTTTCCACTTTTACCTTTTGGGAGAGAAAAAAAAGCCCACTGTTATGCCATGTTACTCATTTAGATGGATTTTTCACGATTTTTAGACGGAATGATCAAAATGGCAGTTCGTAAATATGTTGTGTACCAAAAAAGTTAAAAAAATGATAAGTCAAACTGGCGGAGCGCAAATATATTGATGACCAAACTGGCAATTAATTCCCCAATACTTACTATTCTTTCAACTCAGTCTCTCTTCTCGGTTTTTTTATCATTAGACGGTGGTTTATACACTCATTTGTCTTATAGATTGTTAATTTTTAATTAATATATTAAAATTGAGATACTCTTGTTGAGTTTATTCAAGGATTGCAAGGGAGTTGATGTGAAAAATTTTATTATGTAATTGTTTTTTTACTAGTATTAGTGTTTTTTCTCTAGTCTCAAGGTGTGAACTTTTATTTATTATCACAATTTTCTAAATTATTGTATAATTTTTTATTTTAATGTATTTTTATATTATCATTTAATTGTAAGACTTTATCTCTTTGTAATTGATGGATAATTTCTAAAAAAAATGTTTGTTCCCTATAGAAATTATCAATTATAAGTCCAAATTAGTCAGTACTCCCTCCATTCCTCAATATAGGTCGTTTAGGATACTTTAAAAAAATTAAGGAACTCAAACAAAAAACAATATTTCCACCACAATTTCAATAATACCCTTTCCTTCCTTCTTCTCTTTCACTTTTTCAATAAAAGATATGTTAAGGGTATAATTGGAATAAATTATTGATACCTAATAAAAGATATGAAAACAACAATTAAATGGGAATGGAGGGAGTATATATCACATCTTCAACGAGGATATTAACAACAAATTAGACTTTATGCTATGGAAGCTTTGTGAAGACTCTCTTGAAGTAAAGCTATCTCAAGGGCCAGAAAATGGAAGAGAGATTACATACATTTTTTGTTCACTACTTCTCGGAAGAGAATTGTTATATATAAATAATTTATAATTTTCTCCATCTATCTTTAAATTTTTGTTTTAATGTTTCCGTACTACTTCGAAATTGTACTTTTTATCTTATTTGAACAGTGAGTTGCACAAAATTTTAATCACGTATTTTGCACGCATGAAAAGTTTCAAACAATGACATATAGTGGTTGACTAATGTTTTTCGTCCACACATATAAAATGTGTGACTAAATCTTGTTTATAATCAAAATTTCGGTCATTAATTAATTTGACAAAAAACAATAGATTATGTATATAAAAAACTAAATTAAAAATATACGGACAGAAATAAAAAGCATAAATGCTTTCTATATATAATATATATTATCTCTCTCGAAAATGGAAAATTTTGATAATTATGAAGGAAGCTACAAATAACAGGGGTACTTCTATACTCTTTTTTTCTTGATGGTTTATTCAAAATACAAACGACAAACACTCCAAAACAACACTAGAATAACATAAAAATCTTGTAGGGGCAACATAGCACAAGACAACCTGCGGGCAACAAAAACAAAATCCAAAATATTAATAAAAGTCGGTCAATGTTTCTAATTTCTAATGAAACCAAAAAAAAATAAATAAATAATAAAAATACTGTAGTATTAAATAATATTAATAATAAATTATAACTATACCTCTCAAGGTATTAAAATTTAAATGCATCAGATTTTGAGGTCATCAATTGGCCTTCTTCCTCGTTGGAAAGACTGGAAATAGTTGCTAGTGTAATCCACAATAGAATTGTAGAGCTTTGGATTTTGATCATCAATTAGACCTTCTGCTGGTTTAACCTCACTTCTATGGTCTGGAGTGAAGAAAATGGCCACTGTCATTCTTTCTCTGCTCTTATTTGTCACAACTCTATGAATTGGGCTCTTGAATATCCCATTTGACATTATCTGACATCATTTTTCAAAGGTATTTTTGATAATTAATCACCAAGTTAGGATATTAAATAAATAACATAGTCACTTAGTATGCGCACAAACTATAGGGTCAATCGTACTTATGTAACTAGGGCTGTTAGCGAGCCGATTAAATCGCAAATCGCTCGTTAATCGGTTCGTTAAAATCGGCTCGCTAACTCGCTCGGCTCGTTAACGAACCGGTTACGATTCGGTAAAATGGCTCGTAAATCGTTTTAAATCGCTCGTTAAACCGGTTAATAATATTCTACAGATTTTAGCAAGTTAGCGAGCCGATTTTAACGAACCGATTAACGAGCGATTTACGAGTTAACCGATTTTAGCGAGTTAGCGAACCGATTAACGAGCGATTTGCGAGTTAACGAGTTCGCCAACGACTCTAGTTTTGTAATAGTATGATCCGATTAACGAACCAATTACGATTTAATGCGAATTACGATTTTCGATCCGATTAGCGAACCGGTTTTGCGCGATTTGATACGGTTCGATTAACGAACCGGTTTTGTACGATTTTATTTCGAACCGATTACGAATTGAACAACCGAATCGGTTGACTAATGAACCGATTAACGATCGATTCGGTTTTCTTAACGATCCGAACCGATTTGGCCCAAAACCGGCTCGGTTCGGCTCGTTAACAGCCCTATATGTAACTGACTCTCATATCTCTCACATGAATTGAGCGGAACCCACATCAGCAAGTAAGTCTTTCCACATTTATGTTAGGGGACTGTGGGGTTATTCTCACAAAGACTACTATGATTGAATTTTTTCCAACTATAATATCATAATTACATTGTTCGACGTTGAGTCTTTATAAAAAAAATACTTTTATTCATTTATAATAAATAAATAAATAAAAGAGTGAAAAGAAGGCCATATGTAGCTACGAGTAATTAGTAGTTGGATTAGACATTTTTAAAAGATATTAATTTTTCTTTGGTTTGACCTATGTTTAGGATTTATTCGGAAAGTCGGTAGTGGAAAATAAAGGTTAAAGCAAAATAACCTCAACTTTCAAGAAGTCTCTACCACGTTTCTCCAAGCTATTGAAATAAAAATGTTTTTAAAATGTTATTGATGATGTCCTAACTCCTATTCTACCAAATACCATCCTCGGAGATTTTCAAATAAAAAATACCATCCTCGGACAGCAGCAATAGACAAGAAAGTCATAATACAATTATATTATTTTCAAGATCGTTGATAAGAATATTCGCTTTGAAATGTATAGATAGTATCTCCAAACAACCCTTTCCTCAAAAACAATAAATCAAAACTGTGAATAATGGAAACGAGGAATTTAATGTGATGAAGAGTGTATATATATATATATATATATATATATATATATATATATATATATATATATATATATATATCAAATAATCTTACGACTGATATTAAAAATAAACAATAGTTATTTTGTAAACTTAACAAAAAACAGTGTTTTCAACGAAAATAGACACTTTTTTTAAATATAAAAAAGTAATTTTCCATGGTTGATTAAACATCGACCGCCATTGGTTCAATTGTTATTTATCCATAACAACGTGACTATGGAACAGACTACCAAAAAAAACTTTTTTTCATTTTCTTTTTCTTTCCTAAAGATTTACTTTAAATAGTGGTTATGCATTTCTCCTCCATCATTAATCGAATTTTCGACTTACCGATTAAAAGTGTATCGTATTAAATCAACTTTGAAACTAGATAAGGAAAATATGTATTCCTAAAAACCCACCACCTTTGTCTCGATCATTTGAGTTCTTTTCTCCTTAAAAAAAGGACTATATATGGGGAAGAATTATATATAAATGGATTTACCTCAAGTTGATCTCCAAGATTGAAGACAATAGCATCAGGAGTAACAGGAACTCTATACCATTGACCATCTTTGAGTGCTTGAAGTCCTTCAACTTCTTTATCTTGCAAAAGATATGTTGTTCCAGAGGCATCTCCATGTGCTTTTGCAGCAAGAACAAGATCAGGTCTTGGACATGGCGGATACAAATTAAACCTAGACAACACTGTTGGTTTCTCTCCAAACTGTTCCACAAAGCAATTCTCCTCTAATTTCAATGACTTCGCCATCCCCTTAAGAATCACATCATTCATTATTCGTAGTTTATCCGTGAATTCAATCAAAATTTCCCTACACATTTTGATCCGGAATAATTAAGAGTCAGTCAATGCAGGTGCAAAACATGTTTCTATACATAAAATTATAAACAATTTTTTCTTTTTTTTTTTGTCAGTAAACTTTTATTTTAACTATTTTTATACATAAATTATTTTTGAACTATTGTTTTATCAAATTATGTAAAAGTGATGATTTTCAGTCACTTTTAAACATGTGTTCTATATATGTTTGTTAGTCTTAATGATATTTTTATCAATTTAACACTGGGGATACATGCAGAACATGTGATTAAAAGTGACAGTAAATAATCAGTTTCACACTAATTTGACAAAATCAGTAGTTCAAAAATAATTTATGTACAAAAAAAATTAAAAAAAATATTTACTGACAAAAAGGTAAAAATAAAAACTATTTATGTATATATAAAGCTTTTCTCTAGTTTTTAATTACCTGAAATTAGGTGGCATCTTGGGCCATTTATCAAACTTCCTAATGCTTTCGGGGAGAACATTAAGGTACAAACGGTCATTCCAGTCAAGGGTTTGGTTGTTTGAATAAACTGTGTCGTTTCCATAACCATCAATGTCGTTTGATGTTCTTGCATATTTCTGCTTCTCCTCCTTAGGAAGTGAAAAGAATCGTCGTGTCACATCGTGCACTTCGTCCAGAAACAAAGGTGTCATTCCATGATTCACAGCCTAAAACAACATACGCATTTACGAAAACGTTATGTTTGTAGCCCGAATGTTAATTTTACATTAGTTTTTCTGGACTTATCGTAAATTTTGTTAGTATTATTTCTAAAAAAAATTAAATCTTATATCAACGATTTTTTTTAAAAAAAATTTATTTAATATATAAAAAAATAAATATTCGTTTTCTTAATTTTATTTCATTATAAACTTGTGACATTTATCATTTTTCCATGACAAGGATATATAGTCTCTATGATTAACAAGCTTATGTATTCTCAAATGTTCAAAATGATATTGCTTTGTGTTTTTTCACCTAAATTTCTTAAAATCAATATTGCCACAGTGGATAACGTCTTAAATTTAGTACATATGAAACATTTTTTGAACATGTATTATATGCTATTGGACAAATTATTAAATTACATGCAATATGTGTTGCCTCCTTATGAACACATGTCTTTAAGATGCAACATATTTTTATATTAATGAACATTTATCCTTAGGCATCTAACATATGTTTAACGTAATAGGTGTCTGAAAACCATAAAAAATATCTCTTAAAAAAATCTTGGATCGTTAATTTTTTTATCAACAGTCCAAAATAGAAAAATATAGAAGATGAATATTATAATAAAATCAAACCTGAAAATAACCGGATGAAGAAAGAGCTTCACGTAGTTTGCGGAGTTCATTTTCGGCCTGAGGCGAGGAAGAAGATAGAAGATGAATATCAATCTTTGTGATATGAAGATGTGGAAGATCAGCAGCAGAGCCTAAATTGTCTTTGAGAACATAATTTCTAGGAGGACCATCGTCGACTTTAATGGCCAATTCTTGAACAGAAAGGGCTAATTCTTCTTCTTCAGCATTACCACTATTATTAACTGTGGGTGCCATTTTTCTTTTGCCTCTCAGAGCAAGTAATTAAACAAGTTTGTGGTTTTTAAAAGAATCGCCTGAGTTAGTTTATATAGACAAGTCCGGCTCGATAACTTCCAATTTGGCGTTCTAATTTAGTTTTTAGAAAGACCTCTATGATTAATAAATATGAATTTTTATTTAATTTTATCCTAAGTTGATTTAAATAGCACTGTTTTTTTCCAAATACAAATATTACTACACTAGTAGATTTAATTAGTAATCCACGCGCATTTGACTTTTTTTGTTGCTTTTTCCAACTTTTTCTTCTTTTATTGACAAATAATGTTTGAGAATTCAAATATTTTTATTAGGTGAGTCAAATTTAAGACTTTAGTGCAACGAAAAAATATAAGAAATCATTACTCCCTCCATTCTCTATTATTTGTCATTTAGGAGATATCTATGTATCCAAATTAATTGTCGTTTAAGGTTGTTTTATTAGTTGTCAACAATTTATTCCAATTATACCCTCAACATTTTCCTTTTTTTATGACAAAGAAGTGAGAGGGAGGGAGGGTGGGGGGATAATATTGGAAGTTTAGGTGAAAATGACAACTTCCTTAATTTTCTCAAATTGTCTAAAGAGTCTTATATTTAGGAATGGAGGGAGTACTAAACAGATATATTAATTTATTTATTTTTATTCTTTTTATAATATTGGAAGTTTAGGTGAAAATGACAACTTCCTTAATTTTCTCAAATTGTCTAAAGAGTCTTATATTTAGGAATGGAGGGAGTACTAAACAGATATATTAATTTATTTATTTTTATTCTTTTTCATTGTACTAAACAGATAGATTGGGAAATTTTAGCGACGTTCGTTAACCAATTTCCTTTAATTTCTCTCTAGAAGAGCCTTTTATCCCTTCTTAGGGTCAATTACTCTGGTCATCTTTCTCAAAATCAATTCCAGCTAATCATGACTACCGTGGAAAAGGATATAGTTCGTCAATTGGAAGCAATTACTATGACAGAAGAGGAAAATCAAGAAATTCAAATTTCAGAATCTGAAATAATTGGAGGTATTGAGGCTTGTGAACGAAGCTGCGTGGGGCGGATTTTCACGGATAGGGACTTCTCCACTCGATTGATGCAGACTGTGCTTGAACGGGTTTGGCCACGCGCTCCTCTTAGGGTGTGTCAGATGAATCGTAACCTCTTTCAGGTGTTCTTCGCTCAATATTCTGATGTGGAAAAAGCTGTTGAACAAGGGCCTTGGCGCGTGGATAACAACCTCATGACTTTCAAACGATGGCAACGAGATATAGAATATAGTGAAGATAAAATTAACAGAGTGTTTTTCTGGGTAAGAGTGGGTGGCTTATCGACGGATTGTTTCACTCCGGCAGTTGGAAGTAAAGTTGCAGGTGCTTTTACTGATAACAAATGTGTACAAATTCGTGGTGGAATTGGGGGATTATATTTTCGCCTACGCGTTTGTATTGACATCTCTCAACCCCTGCGACGATGGATCAAATTGCGGCTACCTGGCATCGGGGCCCAACAAATGGAGGTAAAATAAGAGCAACTTCCTTTTATTTGTTATTCTTGTGGAAGAATTGGCCATACAGCTTTAGGATGCAAAAATAGAGACATGAACAACCCAGAATCATTGGACAATATGGACGGAGCTTCTGCAGAAGAAAAATTTCCATATGGCCCTAATTTATATGCTGAAGAACAACGACATAATCTATTCTATGACTCTCAAAATCAGGCCATGGGAAGGGGCTTGTCACCGGTGAATTTGGCCGGACAATGGCGGAATCCGATGATGAAGCAGGAGGGGTTTCAGCCACGTGGTAGAGCGTTGGAGAATATAGGACCATGGTGTAGAAATTCAGACATCTGGAATGGACCTGGTACGTGGCAATCTCATCTACCACCTCAAGGTCAGAAACATGAAAATTGGGGTAAACCACAAATGTTGACTTTGGACTTTTCTGAGGGCCCAAGTAACAAATCCTTAAATAGTACTAGAGAAAAAGCGACTTTAAAATCTGATCAAGATGTTGGGTCAGCCCAACATATTATCATTAACTCTCAAAGCTTAACCCAAATAAAGGCCTCTATCACTAAACCTTTAGTGGACATAGAGCTGCTTGATGTAGAATCTGGGCGAGGCATAAAAAGAAGCATTCAAGATACAGTAAAAAATGAACCAACTGGAACAGCTAAAAGAGCAGTGAAGAAAGAAGGAAATCAAGCTGAAAATGATGGTGATATATCCCTGGCGGAGGCGCTTGACCTCCGCCAGGAACAATGAATATATTAGCTTGGAATTGTCGGGGTGTGGGGGATCCCTCGACAATTGTGGAACTCAAACGGATAATACAATTAGAAAATCCCCTCCTTTTGTTTTTGAGTGAGACTAAAATTTCTGCAGAAAATGTACAGAGGAAAAAAAATTGCCTAAATTTCCAACATGGTTGTGCGGTAAGCAGTGAGGGATTAAGTGGAGGTCTTGCTTTGTTTTGGAAAGAAAATCTTAATGTACAGGTACAATCTATCTCTCCCGGACATATTGATGTTAAAATTGAGCATCCAGGAAATGGAGTTTGGTGGTTTTTTACGGGGTTTTATGGTAATCCCAACACCTCTTTACGAACATCATCTTGGGAATTGCTTAGGAGGTTGGGCCAGGATCGGGTAGCTCCTTGGGTTTGCGTGGGAGACTTCAATGAAATACTGGCATCAGATGAAAAACAGGGATGGGCTGATAGAAATCAAAGTCAGATGGATGCTTTTAGGCGAGCAATTACAGATTCTCGGCTGAGAGATTTGAACTACAAAGGAGCTCCTTTTACGTGGTGCAATGGTCGGAAAGGAGCTCACAGGGTATGGGAACGTCTTGATCGTGCATTGGCTAATGATGCTTGGAAGAAACTGTTTCCTAATGCGGCTGTGAAACACGGGTGGTCAATAAATTCAGATCACATACCAATTATACTCCAAACTGCATCTCCGATCTTTTCGACATTGAGAAAACCCAAACGTTTTAAATTTGAGCCTTTATGGGTTAAAGAAACAGAATGCAGACAGATTGTAATGGATAGTTGGTGTTCTATTAGCCATAACCACATTAATGGTTACAACAAGAGATTAGCTAATATGAAAGACATGCTACAGTCTTGGCATATCAGAAATTTTCAGAATATCCCACGCCAGATTAAAGAAGCAGAGTCACGTCTAAATGTACTTATCTGTGCTCTAGCTAATTCGAAAGTTCTACAAGAAGCTCAGATAAAGCTAACACATCTCCTCCATATACAAGATGAATATTGGCGCACTCGTTCGAGAGCATCCTGGCTATTACAAGGGGATGCCAATACAAAGTATTTTCATCACCACGCATCACAGCGAAAAACACGAAACTGGATTGACCATATTCAAGATGGAGAAGGGATGGAATACAATCAGCAAGATCAAATCATGCAAACTATGGTTCAACACTTTGATACTCTATTTAGGACAGATGATGCAGTTAGAGATGTGAATGGTATATTGGAAAATATCAACACAACTTGTATTTCGGAGGATCAACAAAAGTTTCTTTTGCAGCCTTATGATGAAGCGGAAATTGATATTGTTTTAGCAGATATGCAACCTACTAAGGCGCCGGGACCAGATGGTTTTCATGCACTATTCTATCAACAATATTGGGACATCATCGGAACGGAAACAAAAGCCATGGTGATAGGTATGCTTAATGGGGTACTTGACATGAGAAACATTAATCATACCTATATTGTTTTAATTCCAAAAAATAATAATCCGTTGACTCCTACAGATTACCGGCCTATTAGTTTATGTAACGTTGTGTACAAGCTTGTATCCAAGGTGATCTCTAATCGACTCAAAAAGATTTTACCTTCAGTTATTAGCGAGGAACAAAGTGCTTTTCTTAGTGGAAGGTTGATATCTGATAACGTTATTGTTGGATTCGAAGCTTTTCATTGGCTAAAACAGGCAAAAGGAAAACAAGCATCAACAATGGCTGTTAAACTCGATATGAGCAAGGCATATGACCGAGTTGAATGGCGTTTCTTACAACGGATGATGGACCAGTTTCGATTTCCACCTCAATTTATTGCCCTAATAATGAAATGTGTATCCACTGTCTCATTTCAGATCTTAGTGAATGGCTCACCTTCAAAAGCATTCTATCCGAGCCGTGGGATCCGTCGGTGCGACCACTTTATCGCCTTTTTTTGTTCTTAATATGCGCCGAGGGGCCTCTCAAGTATGATTCGATATGCACAACAATGTAATCAATGGAAAGGTATTCGAGATGGGTCGAGCTGCGCCTCGGCTAACTCACCTCGCTTTTATGCGGGACGATAGCCTCGCTTTTCACTCGGTCTAATCCGAAAGCGGCGCTGAAAATTTTGGAGATTCTGAAAGATTACGCTTCCATATCTGGTCAATTAGTTAATTATCAAAAGTCTTCTATTATGTTCAATAATAATGTGACCAAAGAACAGAAGGAAGAGATCTGTGGGATTTTGAGTATTCCCTCGGCTGATACGCGAGGAAAATACCTTGGCCTACCTTATCTCATTGGTAGATCAAAAAAAGAAATTTTTCAATATATTAAGGATCGAGTTTGGAAGAAAATTTGTGGATGGAAGGAGAAATTCTTATCTCAAGCAGGACGGGAGATACTATTAAAGGCTGTGATTCAAGCTATTCCTGTATACGCTATGTCATGCTTCATTTTGCCCCTATCTCTATTGGAAGATATCACAGCGCTTATGAGAAAATTTTGGTGGAAATCGGAGGAACAAAAAACTGGAGTGTGTTGGCGGAGTTGGCAACATATGTGTAGATCGAAATTGGAAGGCGGGATGGGATTTCGAAACTTAGAAGCCTTCAATTTCGCATTATTAGCAAAGCAAGGATGGAGATTATTACAACAACCTCATTCGATGGTGGCAAGACTTTTGAAAGCAAAATACTATCCCACTACCAATTTTTTGTCTGTTAAGCTCGGCAATGGCCCTTCTTATCTATGGCGAAGTATTTTGGAAAGTCGGGGTCTTCTTCATTTAGGAGTAAGATGGAGAGTGGGTGAAGGAAACAAGATTAAAGTATGGCGAGATCCTTGGATACCTACCCCATATGGTTTCAAGCCTATCAATCATAACTCTACTGATTCCACAAACTTGATGGTTCGAGACCTTATTATAGATCATCCTCGGAGATGGAATATTGCTGCTCTAACATCCACTTTTCAGCAACGAGATGTTGAGATTATTAAAGGCATTCCTCTATGTCCTAAACCTTTACAAGACCGTCTAGTGTGGTATTTCACCAAATCAGGGGAATACTCTTCAATTCGGGATATAGAGTTCTTATGGAATTTGATAGAAGATCATCAAATCAACATCAAGCATCTTCTTCATCAGGCTCATTTGGCCAAGCTTGGAAATTCCTATGGGATTTAAAGGTCCCACCTAAAGTAAAATTATGCCTCTGGAGATGGTGTAATAAAGCTATAGCAGTAAGGGCACAATTGATTCGAAGATTTCACATTATTGACTTGACATGCCCAAGATGTGGTGTGGAAATGGAAACAGGTCTACATCTTTTGTTTCATTGTATGATGGCGAAAGAAGTATAGAAGAATATGAAGATACCTGTCACAAGTGCTCTTCCTGGGACTACAAATGCTCTTGAGGTTTGGGAAAATTTCATATCCGCTACTCAAATTTTTAATAATAGTGATTTGGAGAATATAGCCATGATATGGTGGAGTTTATGGCAAGCGAGGAACGTTTTAGTTTTTGAAGGCCGAAATAGAACAACATCAGATGTCGTGGCAATGGCTAAAGGATTTTTAACAGAATATCAAATGAGCCAGGAGCAAAATTCTTCAATTCAAAAAAGAAAGCAACGACAGAGCGAGAGTTCTAAACAATGGAGACCACCGACTGGATTTATGTACAAAGTTAATGTAGATGGAGCGCGGAGCAAGGAAAAATCTGGAATTGGAGTTATTATTCGGAATGCCGAGGGTGCTGCAATGGCTTCTATGACAAAGCCTATACAGAATCTAGTAGAACCTCAACTTTTGGAAGCTATGGCTATCGTACAGGGATGGGAATTGGCTCGTGATTCTGGACTTGTCCCGTTCGTTTTGGAGTCGGATTGCCTCTCAGTGGTCAAACGAATCTACTCGCAGAAAGAGGATCTTGCTGTTGACGGAGAATTCATACACTATATCAGACACTATCTAAATGGAATCTCATGTCGAGAGGTTAAGTTTATACCAAGATACTGTAATACAGTGGCTCACCATTTAGCTAAAATGGCTTGTAATGACAGTTATGATAGAGTGTGGCTGGAAGATGTTCCTCAGCAACTAACCACTCTTGTATCGTCCGAAATGATGTAATAAAAAATCTTGGTTTTCAAAAAAAAAAAAAAAACAGATAGATTGGGAATAAATAAATTAAAATTTGTTGGTGCTTTGCTGCCAAACTTTTCGTTTTCTCCTTTTTGAAGAATCGGCTCCAATGATTATCATTTCCATTTATTCAATACACATAAGAATGCGGCAAGTATATTAATTTAAAAAGTTTTCCTACGTGTCTCTTTCTATTTGAGGGTTTATTTATTTGTTAACTTATATATTTTTCAAATAAAAGTAATTATTTTAAAAATACTTATCACAATCTTAAAAGTGTATTAGACAAATTGAAATAATCGCTATTGGAGAGAATGTTAAACCCTTTGGTACTTGTTGCAATGTATAATGCCTATGACTAGATAAAACGTGCTTTGAAATCAAATCCCTTATATCCATGAGGTTTGTTTGGTTGTTTCAACTGCTAACTTCTTTGGTCGTTCCAACTCTTATTTTCTGATTGCTTATGAATGTCTTATTTCAACTGATTCGTAGTTCTCATTCTAGCCGCTTCTCATTGACAATTATATTAAACATCGACTGGATTGTTTTATCCCCTTTTTAAATTGTTTCGGACAGTCAAAATTTTGCAGTTGTCAACATTACCAAACTTTTATTTTAGGTTCAGTGTTCTCAAACCAAAATTGGTTTCTTTTAGGGGGAGTACTTTTTCCATAAAACAAAATTTTAATGTAATAATTTAATTTTAAAAAAAATTACGCAATTGAAACAACACAAACAGAACATAAAGATTATATCTCGTAGAATATCAAAACATTATTAGTATAAAAGAATAAATAATAACCTTGTTTTTTTTTCCGTGCAAAAACTAGTGTATTTGTTAAC
The DNA here is from genome assembly GCA_026122235.1 of Vinca minor. NCBI lineage: Eukaryota > Viridiplantae > Streptophyta > Magnoliopsida > Gentianales > Apocynaceae > Vinca > Vinca minor. The sequence goes on along the minus strand of JAOCZM010000100.1, from coordinate 573,603 downwards.
GAATTATTAGCCATTTTTGTCACCAATTTAGTTTGAAACAGTCACTTTTATCCTTTTTTCAAATAAAATTCTAAAAAAACATCAAAATTGATAATGTGGCAAAAAGCTATCATAATACCTCTCTCCCTGCAGGGTAAAGCTGAAACTTATTGTATGAATGGCGGTGACTGGATCCGGAACTTCGACATCAGTAGAGTCGAGGGACGATTCTAGAAGGGTCCGAAATTTTTTAAAAAATACTACATATGGTAAATTTTAGTAAATTTTATATGTAGTTTGGAGTATTTTATCAAGTTCGCCCTCCTCTCCAAATTTTTTTTTTTTTTTTGTATTTTGTAAAACAATATACAACATAAGCTATCATTTGACCCTAGTGACTCTTACCCTGCATCCAGTCATCGATGAATGGGCTATAAGTTTCAGGTTTACCCCTGCAAGAGAGAGGTATTATGATAGCTTTTTGCCACATTATCAATTTTGATTTTTTTAGAATTTTTATTTGAAAAAAGGATAAAAAGTACTGATTCAAACTAAATTGGTAACAAAAATGGCTGAAAAAAGTTAAAAATGATAAAAGTGGCTGTTTCAAACTAAATTGGTGACAAAAATGGTTAATAATTCATTTGTTAACGTATGGTTGATCGGGTAGTTGAGGAAAGGATCGGCAAGAACTTCTCTACCCCATGAATTGTTTGGAAGGACGGAATCCTTAGTTCTTTGAAACAGGTAATTCTTTCTACATAAACAAGCAACCCCCCCCTCCTCTCTCTCTCTCTCTCTCTCTCCCCTCTACGTTTTTTGCTGCTTTTCTTTTTCTCTTTGTTTCTGATCAGATTTGACCATTGACTCCGGCCAATGATCAAATCTTGATCCTTTTGTTTAAGTTTTATACCTCTATTTTGTACCACGAATCATATAAAACTTTTTTCAAAGTATTTTTCTTCAAGATTCAAGACACAAAGGTTAGATATGTCTCAGATCTTCACAGATCTAGACTTGTTTTCTATCTTTCTAGGAGGATTCGTTCAACTCGTACTTGATCTGGGTCCTTTATCAACTTTCTACATCTTTTCGAGGCAATTTGTAGGCCGGTTGATACTCCCATGATCCTATAAATTGTCGATCCCTACGGAAGATGTTGAAAGTGATATTCTCCTGTCTCTGTGGTTCAAAGATTGCGATGAAGCTGCGAAGAAGAAAATTATGTATTTGTTTAGTTTGCTAGTTTTATTAGTAGTATTTTCTAACCATCCAAGTTTTATTGAGTGTATTTTTTGTCTGTTATTATGATTTTCTAAATCATTGTATAATTTTTTTTTCTTGTATTTTTAGATTTTCCTTTAATTATAATGTCTTCGGCTATTTTGTGATTAATAAAAAATTTCTTATTCAGCAAAAAAAAATATTTCTACATAAACGCCACAACTAACGAGTACTAATACATAGTTGAAGGAAAGAAATTTTATATTGCATAATAAGAAGAGTAGTAATTAGTCCTCATAAGCACAAGAAAATTTAATTCTAAGCTTCTATTGAATATGATTGAAAAGGTAAAGGCATTACCTAACGCAGTTGACTAACCCCCATGATGATTATCTTTTAAAAAATTAACAAATTGCAATTTGTATTTCTTGATTTGGTGGGTAGTTTGTAGAATCTTTTTTTTTAACAGAGTAGTTTGTAGAATCGATACTCACCAATCACCATATAAAAAAAAAGAAACCCATAACTACTATGTCAATTGAGTTAGATGTGACAAATCGTATTCGTGTTCACCGTCTTTATCGTGTCGTACTAATTCAATATGTTTTTATTATTAAATTGTATTGATACATTTCGATAAGATGATGACCCATCAAGAATTGGCCTGGCACAGTACATAAAAACTATTCTGATGTCCGGTTCATTCAAAGGCCTGATAAGAAATTATTTTTTATTCAATCAAGAGTAGTGCTAGAGAGCTAAAATTTAACCAATTAATTGGCTAAATCGGTGGTAAAATGTTAAATAAGTGGATGAATCTCTTATACCAACATGAGTGAATAATGTTTAATTTGAGTTTTTAGCCATTTTAGCCAATTTCTCCTTAGCCGAAAATCATTTCCCTTCAATTAATTATGAAAAATAAGAAAATCAATTAAATCTAACTTTAATTGTAGAGATCTTTTTTTTTGGAGCTCCCGAAGGGGAAGAGCGGAGAGTACCCTAGATAGGGAAGATTAAAGCATGCCCCATGCCTGGGGAGGGAAGATAAGCTTCATAAGGAGGAGAATTATTTGCCCCATTATGGGGAGATATAGGAATCGAACACGGGACCTCCGCCCCGTGTTCGGGTAGCCTTACCATTTGAGTTACCCGATTCCCATTAATTGTAGAGATCAATATACCTAATTTGAGTCTTAAACGTAAAATTGAATCACTTTTACATCAAAATCAAGCAAAAAAAAATATATAATTACTTGCATATAGCATCATCATTTATGAATGCAAAATTCTAATATGAATTATATGGTCTAGATATATCCAACTAAAAGAAAGATTTTGTTTATCATATTTATCCACTCCAAAAGAAAGATTTTTTTTTTTATTGATGTAAATAAATGTGCACCACTTAATCCACATCAAAATTAAATTTTATGAATTACATATTAGATAATATTTGAACTTCACCAAAAAAAAATTCTTCTTTCACTCTTCTTTTAATTTTTGTCAACTTCTTTTTTAATTTTTATAAACACTGTGTCCTACTTCACCTTGTCCATCACCGTATCTCCCTGAGGTCAATCAGGCCCGGCTCTGTACAGGCCCAAGGTACCATATAGAACCGGGCCTCATATTTTAAGGGGCCCCCAATTTTGTAAAATTATTCACGAACCTCGCCGACTTCTCTCTACATTCTCCACAGTCGACTGTTGCTGACTCTGTCTCTCTGCACTCTCTGGTTCTCCACAGTCCACTCCACCTCTCGGCTTCATCCTTTCATTTTATTGTGATCGATTCGTCGGAGTTCGGTGTTCCGTGTTCGGACAGTGAGTCGGACTCGGAGCCTCACATCGGAGGTTGGTCTTCTTTCTTCACGCTAGTTGTAATTCTTTTCAATTTCTTTAGCTTTTAGTTTAGTTCAATAATAATGTATATATTTTAATAGGTCTGTATTTAGTGGAGGGCAGAATGCCGAATGCCAAAATATTATGTTTGGTTTATGGTTAATAATCAAAATATTATATCAATTTTGTGGTGGGTTTTTGTTACTTATACTCTATTTGAATCCTTTAATTTTGTCTATGTCTATAGTTCACTATTCACCAAGTATTTGAGAGCATTCGAAACTTCAGTTCCAGGTGGTTTCAATCCTTCTTATAGTTGCTTAATTTTAATTTTTAAGTCTCTGATTTTGTTTTTCTTTCTTTATATCTTGCATTGAATATTTTAAGTATGCCTCCTAAATTTAAAAAATATGAATCTGGATCTGAAAAGCGTAAGAAAAAATAAAAAGTTGAAGAGTTAACTCAGTCCCTAAGAGGAGCTCTTGATAAATTTGTTGTGAAAGAATCACATGTGTGTATTGAAAATAATATTGATAATGTGGAAAATGAAGCAATGTTGGATGATAATTGTGTTCTTCTTGATGATGATGTTCACTTAAACAATAGATATTTTAAATTTTTTAAAGAATCTCTACATTTTTCCTAATGCAATTATTGCATATAGAATTTTATTGACTATTCCTGTAACTGTTGCATCTGCAGAAAGAAGTTTTTTTCCAAATTGAAGTTGTTGAAGTCTTATATGCACTCTACAATGTCACAAGAAAGACTCAATGGATTAGCTTTGATAGCAATTGAGAATGAGATTTTGGAGAAAGTTAATTATGAAGATTCGATTAGCGATTTCGCGTAAAAAAGTGTTAGAATGATGGCCCTTTTTAAATAAAGATTAATATTACGATTGTCGCACACTTGAAACTTGAATAATATTCAATGAATATAATTATGTTTTGACAATTTTTTTTATATAATTTATACTTTAAAAAAATTGAGGGCCCTAATTTTGATAATTAGCACAGGCGCCACGTTTGTTCGAGACGGGCCTAGGTCAATTGAGGTTCAAGCTTTAGGTTTGTGTAAAAATAAGAAAGGCCCAAACTCTCGTCCATGGGCTCACCATTTCTCTTCTATACAAACATCAAATGAATAAATCTCTGAAATCCATAATCAACCCATTACCCACCCCAACATTCACTTTTTCCTTCATTCCAATGTTTATTTTAGATTATAATTTTTTAATTAAAAAACTACCACATATTAATTTCTTAGTAAAGAATAAGAAATGAGACACTAAATCAGTACTCCCTCCATTCCTAAATAAAAGACTCTTTAGACAATTTGAAAAAATTAAGGAAGTTGTCATTTCCACCTAAATTTCCAATATTACCCACCCTCCCCCTCTCTCACTTCTACGTCATAAAGAAAAGAAAGGAAAATATTGAGGGTATAATTAGAATAAATTGTTGACAACTAATAAAAGAACCTTAAACGACAATTAATTTGGATACCTAGATATCTCCTAAACGACAATTAATAGGAAATGGAGGGAGTACAAAATATTTCTACCGTTATCGTACTATTGTACCAGACCATTTTTTGTCATCTCGAGGAGTAGTTTTATCTTGGTAGGCTACTAAATTTAAAACTTACATTCAAGTCAATCAATACAATACACGTAGGAAAGATAATTGAACTTATATCAATTCTCTTTCCTACGTGTACTGCACTTATTGATTTTGATATAACTTATAAACTTAGTAGCCTACCAAGATAAAAAATTTCCACCTCCAGGCCTCTTCCAACATTTCTTTAATGAACTACCTTACAAAAAAAACAACAAATAAATAAATAAAAATCGTTCGTCTTTTCCTCTTCATCATCTTTCTTCTTCTTCTTTGTCATTTCCCTTTTGCACAATTCTTCAACTACCCACTAGTTTATAGAATTATCTCATTATTACTGTTCTTCGACCAGTTTCTTTAATTCTAAGGATAAGGAAAAGTCTCAAGATTTTAAAATTAGGTGTTCATATTGTTGTTCATTAGCATATTCACAGTGTAACCTTTTTTTTTTTTTTTTTTTACTAACTTCCACGAAGTGTCACCACTTTGAAATACTTTCCATCATCTTGCTGCAAACGGATTAGCAAATATTATAAAAAAAATCTATATAAATATAATAAAGTTTGGTTGGAAGTTTTTGAACACGTCACGTGGCATGCTTTAGATTATTATCTAATGAGAATGTTACATGTGTTCTTTAGTGCATTCATAAAAGAAAGGAGAAATAGAGGGTAAAAGTAAGTGAAGACTGACCAAGGTCTATAGAGTATATTGTTGAAGGAAAAATATTGAGACTAAAGGGAACTTAAAACTTGGCAATATATGTAAAAGTCTTGTTAGAGTGAAGCCATCAATGGTGGTGAGGATAAGAGAGAATATATAGAATAAATATTGAATGTCTATAGGATTTATGTTTGAATTAAAAGAGGATTTTTCAGTTAGCTGTAGAAGGATTTTAGGTCGTGATGGTGTTATTTGAAGGGTGTAATTCAAGTGATTTACTCACAGTTGTGAGATTTCATGCATATGTTATTGTTGAAAAAGAAATAAAGTTTACCGACAGAAAGAGAAAAATTAGACATAATATGAATAAAAATAAAATTTTAAAATAAATTAGTTTATATACCGTATATAGTATTTTTCTTAGTGTTGTCAAAACAGGCAAATACTCACGGGTCGGCCCACCCCGTGAGCTATATGGGTGGGCACGAGTTTGTATTTATATATCCGTTTAATTGTGAGTATCAACAAGCTGGCACGCATACACCTGCTTAATTTTTTATTTTTAGTTGTATATATATATATATATATATATATATATATATATATATATATAACTTTTTAACAATCAACCATAGAGAAGATTCAAAATCACTATTGTTCCGAAAATTTGTTTGTTATTTAAATATTTTAAATTTTGGAATTATGAATATGTGATTTTCTAATGTTGTATTTTTGTGTAGATTGTATGCACTAATATGTTTTTTCCCTATGTTTTCAAAATTTAATTTAATAAAACACGAATTATTTTGTTAACATTTTTTTTAAAAAGTCTAGCGGTCGGCCCATTTGCCTGCGGCCATTCATCAGGCAGATCTGATCAATCGCTTTGATGATCTATTGAAAAAGTGAGCTTGCATGTTTTGACAATACTAGTTTTTCTCGACAAAAAAATACCTAGGTATATCAAATTCCTTAAGGAAAAAATCAAAGACCTAACATATTAAAAAAGGAAATAAAATTAATACTCATGACCCACAGAGTACAATGATACGGTTCAGTGCGGAATGTAATTTATTTTACACGTTATTCTTTGAAGACACTGAGGTATTCAAGGTATTCTTTCTACAAAATCTCAGCCATTCAATCTCGCATCCGACAATTAAGATTTGTTTTGACATAATTCGACTCTTACAATTAATATTTGTTCTGGAATAAATTGTGTTTCACACGAGAACCAGACCGAAAGTGGGAGCACAACTCAATTACCAAACCTACCATTTACTGTCCGAAGATTTACGGAATCTACCACTACGGACCCATAGGCTCCCCACTAGGGGTGTGCATTCGTTTTACGGTTCGGTTTTCAGAACAAAATTTCGGAATTCGGTTCAATTTTTTAATGTTTTATGAAAATCGAACCGAAATTTTATTGAAACTGAATACCGAAATTATTTCGATATGGTTCGGTTCAGTTCGGTTTGTACCAAAATTTCATTTTTTATCTTGTGGAGCTCAACTTAATAAAAAATATATAAAAGATAAAATTATAATACACCATTCAAATAAGATTATAAGCAAAAAAAAATTAAGAATAAAAATACAAATCTAAATAATATTAATAATACTAATAAGTACTCTCTCAATTCTTTATACTAAGTCGTTTAAGACATTTATTAAAAATATAAAAAAGAAAAAAAAAGCTATTTTTACCGTTAAAATATCAATATTACTCTCTTAAATAGAATTAGTGGTATACCGTATACACGTCATATTTAAGAAAGTAATATTTATATTTTGACTAACAAACTAACTAATTTTTTTGTTTTCCTTAATTTTCGTTATATTTTCTAAACGACTTATAGGGATGAGCACCGAATTCCGATTTACCGAATTCGAATTGACCGAATTGGCGAATTCGGAATTCGGTAAATTTACCGAATTACCGATTCGGCTTTCTGTTCTAGATTCTAGAGAATACATAGAAATAAGAAAAGAAAACAGAGGCTTACTGGAGGGAGTTTTGGGGCGGTGTCAATGGAGGGAGCAGCAGTGGTGATGGGGAAGCCACTGCAAAAGACAGAAAGAGAAAAAAAAAGAAATTTTTAGAAATAAAGATGAAATTGGGGATTTTGGATTTTGGGGAAAATTAAAATAGAGGGAGAAGAGAAGAAGAGAGAAGGAGAAGAGGAGAAGAGGAAGAAAAGAAGAGGAGAAGAGAAGAAAAGAATGGAGAACGATGGAGGGTGGTGACGGGAGGAAGAAGAAGACGAAGAAGAAGAAAGGGGAAGGAGTTTGGGGCTGGAGTCAATGAAGAAGAGGAAGAAAAAAGGGGAGTAATCTAGTGTGGGTGACATTTTTTGTTAGCAGTAGGGATTTAAGAGAGTATTTATAGTGTATTTATTTTAGTATTATTTATTAAAATATTTTTTTGAATTCGAATTCGATAATACCGAATTCACCAAAACCATATACCGAATTCGAATTGAATTCGAAAACTTTGAATTCGGTATGATCCGAATTACCGAATTGGTCCGAATTAATCGAATTCGGTAGGTAAATCGGTTTTTACCAAATTTGCTCACCCCTAACGACTTATGTTGTGGAATAAAGATAGTATATAATACATACTATTTAGAATAATAATAATAAAATTGGTCTATTCGGTATTTCGATTTCTAAAAATTAAAAACCGATTACCGAACCAAATTATTATGATATTTTCAAAACCGAACCAAATAAATCGAATCATATAGTAAAATTTGGTTTAGTTCGATTCGATATTTCGGTTTAATCGAATAATAAACACCCCTACTCCCCACATTAAATATGGCCCACGCTTTCTCTCTCTCTCTCTCTCTTCCTCATCCTCTCTCACCCGTGTCTTCTCTGATAAGAATATAAAAAGAATTTTCAATTTTTTCATTTTCCCCAAATACCTTTTTTTACTGCTCCCTTCTGTCTGCTTCGCCCCAAGCACCGCCAACAGGTTTTTTCCATCTTTAATGAATCTCTTCTTCTACTTCTTGTTTCCATAACTGTTTACGCCTTAACATAGATGTTCATGTTAATTTTTTTTATTATGATTTTAACGTCTTGTTTTATTTTTGAATGTTTTTTCATGTTTAGGGCTTTTCTTGGGATTATTGGGGGAACTGAAGTCTTGGTTTATGGAAAATCGAAAAATCAGGTATAAATTCTACACTTTTCAGTTAATTTTATTTTTTCTTTATAGGAAAAAAGAAATACTTAGTAGAATTATTTACTGCTTGTAATTTTCCAGGTTTATTTGAGTTTTCTAGGGAAGATTGAACTTCTGGTAAATTCTTTGAGGCTTTTCCAGGTTTATTTTTCATTTTTCTTGAATTCTTGGAATTTTAACTTGGGTTTAACATGTTTATAACTTGAGATAGATTTGTAAATTTTGAGGGGTGTATTTATTTGTTAATATCATGCTAGTAAGTTAATTGTTTACTTAGTGCATCCTACAAATTTTTTGGTTTAAAGAAATTACTTTTTCCTTCTATCTCTATAAAAAAAAATATTCTTCTTGCAAGGTTAAATGTTAATTATTAATTTTAGGAGACTCCATTTTCAGAAATAAAATATTTCTGTTTCAGCCAAGGAAGTTAAATAACCAGTTGAGAAATGGTACATTGGTTCCGATGGAAATTAGATGCATTCACCAGATGCGTATACGAAAACACATTGCAAATTTGATGCGGTTTTATTATTATCGGTTACTTTGAAATTGCTGTCCCGTCATTATGTCGTTTTGTTTATGAGGTTGACTAAGCCAGCTGGATTTTGTACATATACCGAGGTTTCTAATTTAAAGCTTTGAAAATGAGATACCTATTTGATAATTTTGGACAAATCTTGTAATTTTATAAGTCTCTAAGACATTAGCATAAGTCTCTAAGTAAGACATTTAAGACATTTAAGACATTAGTATAAGTCTCTAAGTAAAGATACCTATTTGATAATTTAGGATAAATCTTGTAATTTTAAGGGACTATTCGAGTTTCTATGGTTATGGTTTGTAAATTTCTTCCTTCAAGTTAGTGGGTCACAATGATTTAATGTTAGCTAATTAGTTATCTTTTCATTCTTTTAGTGGTAATATCACATAGCTTGCCTGGGGTTTTGATAAATAGAGATACTCCTCTGTTGTTACTTCTTGACTATGATTGGTAACAAAAGTTAAATAAGCATACTCAGTTGTCATTTAAATTTCTACTTTATATTTAACCCCTGGTGCAATGTGTTACTTGAATTCCATCTTTGTCCATTATAGGTTTTATTTTCTTACTGGATCTATTAGTGCTTGGTATACCAACTACAGATAACAGATGTTTCAGTCGGATGCTTCTTAGAACTTTTTGCTTCCATTCTGGTTCCAGATACACAATCGATGGGTCCTTGATTGATTAATTATTATTCACATAGTTTCCATCAAATCAAAACCTGGAATAAACATGCATGCAGTTGTTAGAGCTGGAACCTGGATATTATACAACTCTGTAGTATAAATTTTTGCCAGAATATATTCGTTTTAAATGGTCAAGGATGGAAATATGCTTTCCAACCTAGCTTTGCATGCATTATACTCTGTCCGGTGAACCGTTAGTTGATTTGCTCTCATGAGCACTATTGTTAACATTTTCTCTGTTTTTCTCTCATTTCAAATGTTGCAGAGGTTTGAGTTGGACAGTATTAAGTACGGAAGGATGAGTGAAGAGGACTTTAATGGGCTGCTACTCTCTGAGAAGTTGGCTAAACTTAACAGCTCTCAGCAATGTATAGAGTGTATCCTTTTTAAGAGAAATGATGGTCTCAAGTGAAGGTTTTATTATGTTAAAAAGGTAAACTGTATATGTTGCATTAGTTCTTAAATAATAATTTTGTTATTATGAAAATAAGGAGCAATACCTATAGGCATCCTGTTATGGATTTCTTTGTAGCTTGTACTTGACATGCTCTTTGGTTAGTGATGCTAGCTTCTGAATTTGCTGATCCAGTGGCTTCCTGATCCACAATGAGATATTCTGTTAAGGGTTTCTTCTCGGAATTCAAAGATAATTTTTTGTGAAAAACTGAAGAAACAACATTTGGGGTTAAAAGATCAAGCCCCACCCGGTGGGAACTCTCTTCAGGGATATGCTAATATCATAACTTTTTACTCCTTTCTTATGAGATAATAGCTCCTTAGTACTGAGTCTAGGTATATCTATAAATCATGATATTTGGTGTTGGACCTTTCACCGTTTACTGAGAAGATTTAACCTCAAAGGTTATTAATGGTTCCTTTTACATTTTTGCTTTTCTGTCTGAGGGTGTCCAGATAAATGTATCCATATATTTTAGATGTAAAATAGCAGTTTCTTGCTTTGGCTTGGGGTGTTAAGAGCAATGTGTGGGTCTTAAGGATTATTATGCTAATGTTGTTCGAATTGCTTGTCAAATGACCTTTTAGTTAATGATTATGGATTTTAACTAGGATTTTGAAAACTTTAATTATAATGTTTTGGATCACCTCTGGCTCTTATGGTCTGTTCCAATTCCTTAAACATTGGCATACACTAGGTTATAGACAAATTGCTGAATTCCACAGCCTATTCTTGTTTCTCTTAACATTTTGCTCAGCGTTATCTCGGTGGTGCATTACACACCGTAAGAAAGCCAAGCAGATTGTTGAAGCATGGGACAAGTTATTTAAATCTGCAAAGCATGAGCAGCGTGTTTCATTTCTCTTTTTGGCTAATGATATTCTGCAAAACAGTAGGCGCAAAGGCAGTGAGTTTGTAAATGAATTTTGGAAGTGTCTTCCGACTTCTCTCAAGCGTGTATATGATAATGGTGATGAGAATGGGAAGAAAGTTGCCTCTAGACTGGTAAGTGCCTTTTTATACTAATTGGTTTTGCCTCAACTTTTCTTGTACATGTTGCTGATCACATTTGATTGTGATTGCAATGCATTAGCTTGGGAGTTGGGATTAAGGCTTTGTTGTTCTTGCATTGTAATGCATTAGCTTGGAAAGGTCCATTTTTTGTTCTCTATCATACCATTACCAGCTAATTGGCTCAATATCTTCTGGTAAAAATGAAATTATTGTTAGCATTACATTACTTGGATACTTAAAGTAATAAGAATTTATCCATTCTTAATCCATGTCAGACACATTAGTGCGGAAAATGATGTATTAAGCTGCTTCTTCCTTTGCTTAGAACAAAATTGATCGATCGTAAGGGTTGGAATAATTACCAGCTCGAGATAAATCTGTGAGGGGGCATCCTTGAGGGAAGCTCTTTCTTAGCAATTATTATCCTAAGAAATAAAGAACTCTCCTTTGCATGTTTAACTGTTTCTCTGCTTTTTCCAATTTAATTATAGCAGTTTAATTTTGACAGAATGTTGCCCTGCATAGATATCTGTCGTTAATCTGTTTGTTATGCATGTCTGATGAGGGCTGAGATTTTCTTTTGTTTCTTATTTGTCACTGCTTATATTCTTTTGCGGCTTTACTGCAAATTTCTAATACCAGGTTGACATTTGGGAAGAGAGGAAAGTTTTTGGATCTAGAGGACAAAACCTGAAAGATGAGATACTTGGTAAAATCCCTCCTGCAGTCAGCATTGGCAAAAGCTCAAATACCATGAAGGTTATAAAGAGGGATTCACAAGCTTTAAGAATTGTAAGTCTTAGTTGAGCTATTTATTTTTCTTTTGGTTTTATTTGTTGTTGCATGTGATTGTAATATTGTTAACTGGGATCTTTCTCATTTCTTTTACAAATCAACCTCAGAAATTACCAGTTGGGGGTTTACCAGAAAAAATAGTATCTGCATTCCAGTTGGTGGTTGCTGAAAATGATAATGAGGAAAGTGCGTTGACCAAGTGTAGAGGTGCAGTTTCTAGTGTTAAAGAAATGGAGAGAGACATTGAAAGCTCTTCTCTGCAAGGTTAGATATGACGCAATCTCATAAAAGATTGAAAATATTTGGTATATGAGTCAGTAATCGTTATTCTTCTAAGTGCAAAATTTACTACAGGTCGAGAAATAATTCAGGGAAACCTTATCTCTGATTGATGTGTGTTTGAAGAGATTGGGTCACCGTTAATCTGTACTTGAAACCTCACGGTTTTTGTCTTTGTATTTGTTTGTTTTTCTTTTCTGTTGCTGCTGATTATGCTAGTTAAGATATTTATTGTCCACTGTAGTTGTGGTTTCTATTGATTGTAGGAATAAATATTTTACTTCCCAGACTACTTATTTTCTATAGTCAAAAGTTAATATAAAAATGTTAATTTGCCTTGATAATGACTGACCTATATATCTATATTTTCTACTTCTCAGGGAACCTTCAGGCTTCTGAATGGTTGGATAAGATACAAGAACAGGAGAACATGCTGAGGCAATCTATTGGCCAACTCGAAAATTCTGAAACAACCAGGGTTGCGTTGGTTTCACAGCTTAAGGAAGCTCTTCAAGATCAAGTATGGCTGTTACCAGTCCATATCTCACGTCTGTTGTTTTTTGTTTTGTACTCCTAACGTCTTATTTTTAATTTCTTCTTATCAGGAGTCAAAACTGGAACTGGTACGCTCCGAGATGCAGGTAAGAATCAGTGTGTGCGTGTCAACTTTTATAATTTTTTGTAGTGGGTGTCTTTGCAGTTGTGAATAGGTATGAAGATGTGCATATATCCGGAGTTGACCCACAGTTTTGGGTGGGTTGGGGAGGGGGAGGATATGCAAGTCTTTGATTTTATTCGTATTTTTTTTAGCAGTACAAAAGAAGATGAAACGGGGATAATTTTCATGCCACAACCTATTTTTTTCCATTTCCTTTGTCTGTATATATTTTTACTCTTTTTTTTCACCTTTTTGTGTTGGGGATTGTATTAAAGTCTAAAGAGACCAATACCAATTAGATTTTGTAGATTCATAAATGTTATAGAAATGAGAATCTCTTCTCACACTTCTATGATGAGCACAACACAATGAAATCTTGTGGAAAATGAATTATTTGGTATTAAGATTAAATCAGATTTGAGAACCTCTTATTGATGGGATTGAAACCAAATATCATAAGATACAAAATGATCTTTAACTATTGATGAAAGATATTCATGCGTGTTAGTCTATTCCTGCCAGTGAAGGAGCGGCGAAAGTTTTTTGTAAAAACATTTTACTGGTGTGCGCGCACACACCACACACAAATATATATATATATATATATATATATATATATATATATATATATATATTATGAAAGTTGTTATCTGTTTGTATGTTCTCAATAAATCAAATATTGTCTTGACCCCTTCAAAGTGTTTGAAATTTTATAATAGTATATATACTACTTATGCATGAATATGAAATTGTACATAGAATTCTCAAAATATAAAAATATGGCCCTAAATATATACAATTTTCTCCAAAAAGTACATATATCTAATGAACTAGTAATTGTCAAATATTTTGAGAGATTTCAAAATAGTATGTATGTCAATAGAAATGGGACGGAGGGAGTATTGTTTAATGGATCGACATAAATTCCCCTAGAAGAAGGGACAAGACTATTGTTTTACGGAAGGTCGAATATTGGACATTTGAATAGGTAGTAGGCAAGACCTGAAAGAAAACAAGTCCAAGGGCAAAAGCCGGGCTTTTGAAAAGTTTTAAGGATCTCTTGGATCTTTGCCCTATTCCTTATTGGCAAGCTTGAAAGTTTCAGGTACCATACAAACATATTTCACAATTAACCATGCAAACGGCTTACTACCCCCGTGCCGATTATTAGTTGTACTGGTTAGGACTAGATTTGTTTGGTATATTTGGTGGTCTGGTTTGTCGTTATGGTTGCACTCTGCTTTTTACTTTTAATGTATGAGATTTTATATCAGATTAGCTAGGATATGGAACTCTCTTAATATTGATTTTGAAATTTCTTGGGTTGTACACTACTCCCTCAATTCCGTTTAGGACATTTTATAGAGATTAAGGAAACAAAAAATAAGGTAGTTTTTTTTAAGTCAAAGTGCCAATATTACCCTTGTATCTCTTATTAGGTGGAAGATATTTTAAGTCAAATAAGGGTATAATTGAAAATAAAACATGGGAGAAAGGAAAACTACCTAGAATGATTTACATAACTGAAACCTAAGAACTACCCAGAATGACTTATATAATGGAATTGAGGGAGTATTAAATTTCTTGTCAGTTCAGGAGTATTGAAAGCCAAATTAAAACTGTTCTTGCCAAAATGTTGAAGCCTATATCATTCTGTACAAATTTGTTGCTCGAGTTCCTTTCTTATTCATGTCAATATTTGTCCATTTATTCACATGATTCTTGTCAAATTTCTTGTGGTTTAAAGATAAATGTGCCATATTCTTGGATCTCATGTTTTGCGTTAATTGATCAAGACTCTGATGGAACATATTCTGAAATTTGCTTTACATATTTTGTTCTTTTTTGTCGTTTGGCATGCAGGTTGCTCGGGTGCAGATCGAACAAGCACTATATGTGAAGCAAAGACTAACATCATCCCCTGTTCTCCCTCCCCAACCAATAGCCGTGAACCAACTGATGGACGCCGCGTGGGTTGCTGAAGCCAACATGCCTTCTATCCCAGTTAACAAGCACTCCTATGCTTCCGCCACCACATCCTCCAACTTTCGCAGCCCCAAAAATGACGGAAGAGGAGAGCAAGAAGGCAGCTGCAGCTGCTGTAGCTGCAAAGCTTGCTGCTTCTACATCCTCTGCGCAAATGCTTACTTCTGTTCTCTCATCTCTTGTTGCCGAAGAGGCTGCCTCACTGAGCAGTGGCTTAAATTCAGCTGGATTCTTGTCTAGTTTACCATTTGGCTCTCCCGAGAAAAGGCTCAAGTTGGAGAAAGCAGCATCCTATTCGGATATGAATCGTTCAGATGGGAATCATTCAACGTTCTTTGCTTCTGCACAACAGCAACCAGTGACACTTGCACCATCCGTTGGCATGCAGCTTATTTCTCAAGGGAACCAAATGCAGTCACCGTTCCCTCAGCCTCCACCGCCACCTCCACTTCTTGCAAATTCCCCGGCAACTCAGGTAGGCCAATCTGCTGCAATGATGATGGGAGTCTCGTCTTATGGGTATGGTGCAGGGAACCTACCCCCTCCACCTTTACCGTCACATCTCCAGATGGCATTTGCTAGGCCAGCTCCTCATCAGCAGACACCACAACAGCAGCTTCAGAGCCAGCAACCTCAGCAGCAGCAGCAGCCGCCAACCAATGGTGGGTATTATCGACCTCCAGGCATAGGATTCTATGGGCAGAACCATCAGCCGGCTACACCACCTGTACCCAGGCAGTAGCTTCATTATGAAAGATTAAGTACCTTGTTGTTTTGTATATTAATAGGGAAAATTTATGCAAAACATAGGAAACTGTTTTCCTTAGCTTAATGTAGCTCTTTCACCTTTTAAGATTTGTACTTTAGTTGTGTGTTTACATAGATTTACTAAAAATGACAAGATGCTTTGCAAATTTGGTAGAATGCTGTAATATTAGCTTTTATATGTAAAAGTATTTTGGGTACATTTCATTATCTTTCCTTGGAAAATGCTTCTCTCTTTAACTCTGCATTTTTGCCCCCCGTGTCGCAAGGTTTATGGCTGGACCTGGACCTGGACCTGGACCTATCTATCACCCAAGGAATTACATATCTAAAACTTAAATTGCTAAGTCATACTTAAAATAGAACACAACAATTTCAAATGTATCAAAAATATTTTAGGAGGCTCTATATATAAAAAAGAAATTCCCAAGATGACTTGATGCAAGATTCAAACTGGCAGTCCATCTCAAACTTTATTGAAGAAAAGACAGATTCATATTGGAAGGCGGCTCTCAACAAAAGTTTAATGTTTTATCTTGGAGTGCTCCTCCTGCTGGTTTTTATAAATTAAACTTTGATGCAAACTGGTACATTATTAGTCTTTTTTGTGTTGACAAATGATGAAGGCAAAATATTAGGAATCTTGACCAAAAAATCCGAGGAATCATCTCCTTTTGCGGCTGAATCAGAAGCGACCATTTTTTACTTTGCAATAGGAGAGGATATTCAATGCCAACATTTGACAGTTGAGGGAGATGCTATATTCGTGATCCAAGCCTTCTTGGGTAATAAAGACATGAAAAAATGGCAGAGCAAACCAACTATTTGGAAGGGGAGAAGATTCCTCATAAGCAATGCAAATTGAAAGATGGCTTTTGTACCAAGAAATTGCAATAAGTTTGCACATAATTTAGTTAATTGGGCTAAGTGTAGCAACTATGTAGGCTATATTCCCCCTGAATGTATCCCTTTTCCCTCTGGCCACAGCTATAATTAGGGGTGTCAACGGGTTCGGGCCGGCCCGAACCCGGCTCACATAGCTCGAAAAAATGTGAGCGTGAGCTGAGGTGATGTGAGCGTGAGCTTAATATTCAAGCTCGCTTCTTATGTGAGCTGAGCGTGAGCTTGACCCCGCTCAGCCCGAAAAAAGCTCGAACCCGAATAAGATTAATATAATTAAAATATTATATATATATATAAATATATAAAATAATAATAATATTATTATTATTATTATAATATATTGATAAACTCAATACTCAATACCACAGTTTAATTATTCTCTCCTTCACAAAATCTTATTCAATATTCATCGAGACCGACTCATCATCTTCCATCACCATCATCAGTCATCCTTATTTTGTCTTCAACATGTTTACGAGGTAAAATTTGGCTCTTTCTTTCTAATTGTACTATGCTACTGCATCAATGGACAATTAATCCAAATCCTATTCTATATTTATGTCGTTTTGTCTCTTTTGTTTCTTTTTTTGTATTCTTGTCCAAATTTAATTTTAAGACTCATTGTATTATACTATTCTTGAGACAGGATTTTCGTTTTTTCGCTGATATAAATGAGTTTGGGAAGCTCGTGAGCTAAGCTCGAGCTCGTGTTAAAATGTGAGCTGAGCGTGAGCTCAAAGTTTATGAGCTTTTTCGGGCTGAGCGTGAGCGTGGGCTTTTCAACTTTTATGTGAGCTGAGCGTGAGCTATGCCAAGCTCAGCTCACATAGCTCGATTGACACCCCTAGCTATAATAGTCTAGGCTCGGATTAAGATACAAGCTCCTTCGAAGTTTTGCCAAGTTCTGATGTCAATGTTTCAAATATGAATGGAAGCTAAGACATTATTCATAAAAAAAATAATAATAATAATGCAAGATCATCTTGGGAAATTATTATTTTTGTGTAGAATCAAAAGGCACATCCCATCTGTCTCAGCCAATGAGACATAAGACTGAGGTGGAGACTATGCAATAACTACGCCTCTTTTTCAGCCTCAAAGTTATGCACTTTTTATTGTAATAATATAATAATGTTGTGAAGCAACCATGAAAAATTTAATCCACAAGATTTACATATGATGTCAATGGTGACACTGATACTTCAATTTGTTAAATTGGTAACTGTGATTCAGTCTATGAGAACCATAATCAAATTCAATCATACATAAAAAGGAAGAGATTACAATTATCATTAAAATATGGTAATCCAACATAATATGATACAATTAAAAAACATTATATAGTAATTAGAAAATTAGCGCCGATGCTGACATGTATTTTTGTCAATATTGCACTGATAATCTCAATTAATGATTTTTATCTAATGGTTAGAAAAAGTCGGTGACTATGAAAAAATAACTATTTAGTAATAATTATCGACTTATTTAAACTGTTCAAGAAAGTTGTATAAATTTAAACGACAATTAATATTGTATTCGTGCTAACAAAAACGCTTTTAATACAAAACCTAATTATGTAATTAACCGCAATTCAAAGGTTTGAATTTATTGTCAAGAGTGGCATAGTCCAGTGAGGCGGTCGCGGGTTCGACACCCTCCCCTACGTTGGGGCTAAATAATTTTCACCTCCTCAAAAAAAAAGTTTGAATTTATTTTTTAAAAAAAAAAGAAAAAAAGATGCCAACCCAACAGCACTGCTGTCAGCCAACTATATTGCCTTGTACTGAAGGCTCATTTATGCTTGTTTTGATCAAAATTGAACCCTTAGAAACAGCAAGCAATAGTCTCCCTCACCTTCAAAGTTGAAACAGCAAAAACACTCTTAATTCTAAAAATATGCTTTACCAAATCCAAATCTAAGCAGTAGGATTCAAGCAGCCACATACTTTCATATGTTGTCAAGTTTTGGTTCACACTGGTCCTTTATCGTTCTACATATTTTTATTATTTCATAATTAAATACGATTTTTTCTAACTGGTAACTAGAGGCACATGTTAATATGGATAAATTGTTGCATATGATAGTATACGTTTTTTTTCCCTCTAGAGTTACCCTATTACTTGATAGGATTTTAGATTTTAATTTACTATATATAGTTAACTTTATCTGAATCAATGTGTGCACAAAACACTTCTTAGAAAGAACCAATTAATAATAGGATACGTGCATATGAATACAAAAATTCTGTATACACTAGAATGAAGCATTTTTTATGCACAACAATTCTTGTACGTACACACATTATTCACCCTTTTCAATAATTAGAAAACCCTTTTGTTGGGGCGTAAAATAAGAGGTGAATAATTAGAAAGCCTTCTTCTACTAACATTTTTAATAATTGTTCACATCTAAAGTTTATAAATTTTCTTGTAGGATTTTATTTATGGAAAATGAATTTTCCAAATTAAATACTATTCACACTCTCTATTGGTATAAGGGATTCACCCAATTATTTATTATTTTGTCACCAATTTAATCAATTAATTGGCTAAATTTTAACTCCCTAACAATATTCTTTATTTATTTCATTTTAGATGATATGAATTCACAAATAATTCGAACCCTTATACTCCTAATCCTTCTTTTCAAATCGTTTTCTTTATAAACTTGCATATTTTGAAAATTTCTCAAATTAAAAAGTCAACTGATAAAAAGTCATAAGTTAGTTGGTCTCCCACGTGTGTTTTCTTTAGGGTAAGTCACGCATATAAGACATTTTAGAAATAATTAAACTCACACAATTACAAAATTTTCTCTTAACAAACTACCAATTTGTGCACTCTCAATTAGATTAGTCGTAAGATCAAATATACGCTGTGTCGAAAAGAGAAAAAGAAAAAAGATAAGAGAACTGCTGATGTAAGAAATACGTTGGTATTTCATCATTTGACATCAGCAAAATGTCCGAGGAAGCAAATGAAGAAGAAGATGAGCTTCCAAGGCAGCTCAGCTCAAATTGCTGCTTTTCCACTTTCCATCCCCCAAAGTCAACACTTCAAAATAATTCTTTTTTCGTTTTTCTTTCTTCCTTAATTAAGTTGAACACCCCCTCCCCCCCACCAAAAATGTAGTCTCAGGGTTGGTGGCTTCCGTCCTGGAAGGCAGCCCAATTGGTTTCGGTATAATAAATTTTGCACAAAGATACATGATTGAATCTTGACAACCGCATTGTGAAAGTTTCAACTCTCCAATATGGGGTGGCTTCTTGTGGTGGGTTAAGACAAATTCTCTCACATGATCAAGTCGCTAGGTCACCTTAATTAATTACATCCTCCAAATTCTCTATCAAACTGGAGAGTTGAGACATGTGAAGTGGCTTTTGTGTACAAGGGTTGGTGGCTTCCCACAATGCAAATATTTCTTTGTTTATTATTATTATTATTATTTAGCATATTAGGCTTACACCTGAATTAGATTTTCATTTCGGCAAAAAATATTTTTACTTTTTTTTAAAGTCAACTCAGAAACTTCACATCTCTCACAATAACTAATTTATATGCATTTCAAGAACAAAACATAGCTCAAGGAATAAAACGATTACTTTCCAATCGATAAAAGAAGGAAAATATAAAACTGTTATTGATATTTTTAAGGAAAAAACTTATATTTTATATAAATCCTCAAAAAAATGAATTTATTTCCGAAACAAACCCCTATCAAAGTGAAATCTCTATTTTCCATAGTTGGATTCTTCAAAGTTTATCTTTGAAACTAGGTTCGTAAATTATAGTCATGAGAAGTTTCTTCTGAAATACATGATGGCTCTACTTGGATTGGGTTTTGGTTTGTGTTTGAGTTTGAATTTTGGTGGGAGAGGCTAAAAGGTGGGCAGAAAAAATTCAAATTCAAATTCAAATTTTTTTCTCAAAAATTTGAAATTTGAACATCTCCCGCCAATTTTAAAGGCCAAAATTTGAAGAAAAAAGATTATTTGAAGAAAAAAATTTGAATTTGAATTTTTCCCGCCCACTTTTTAGCTCTCCCGCCAAAACCCAAACTCAAACTCAAACCCAAACCAAAACCAAAACCCAATCCAAGTAGAGCCGATATTTGCTGTAAATAAGAGCATTTCAGTTATGGTGTATTTGAAGTGAATTCAATTTGAAAATTTTATCTTGATTTCGCAAAGAATTATATATATATATATATATATATATATATCGAAACTAATGTAACCACAAACAATAATGATTAATATCTTTACTATAATTTTTTATTTTAAGAAATAAAAAACTGACCACAAAATATGTTCGATCATGTCATTGAAATCTTTCAGTGGTAAAATAATTTATCAATGATTGTATTAAATTATAGTTCAACAATTTCCGTGTTCTTAGATTCTCACTTCGAAAACCGCGGGTTTTTGTTTCTAAGAAGGGAATCTGATGGAATAAATATGATTTTACACTTTAGGAAAGCAAAAGAATAACGCGTGGCATTTGTTGTATCTTCTTCAAAAGGCAAATTGGTGAATTTTGTAACTAAACAATTTCGAAATTGATATAAAGTTCCTAAACATTGTTTTTTAATTTTTTTTATCCTGAAACAATTTGTGTTTGGTATATAAGGTCCTTCCGTCCAAAGAGTGACTGGTCAACTAAAATTGAGAAAAAAATTTGAGTCAACTCTAATAATTTTGGGGGGCATTTATGTACATTACATTAAAAATATCTTATTCTTCAACCTTGAACCCCACACCCACCTCTACTTCAGCCGCACCACCCTTCCCCTCCCCTTCCTTCTCCTTCCAGCCTCTCGATCAAGAAATAATTTCAAATGGTGGAGTGATGAAACCCATTTGAAAAATTTCTTCATTTATTTTTGCGATTTTGTTGTTGGTCCTCTCTGATGAAGTTTGAAACTTGACCAAAAGCCATCAACTTTTGAATTTTTGCTTCTTTTATGTATTTTTTGGAATTTATTTTGATTTGTTTACTTGAATCTTTGATAAAGTTTGAAACCTTCAGCCCACCCTCTCAATCATCCTCTACCCTCAACTCTAATTTCAAGAGATTAAAGCCATTTGTAAAAAAACATATAAGAATTTTTGCAGAAATCACATTGAGGGAGTGGTGGTTGCCTTGGGTGGTGGTGGAGCATGTTGAGAGAGGAGGAAGGAGATAGGTATATGGGGGATGGGGTGAGTACTGAGTGTTGGGGGTATATTGTTAGCAATCTACTAAAAATGTCCTAACTTTTTGGTTTGACCCAATTAAAATTTTGAATTACCAGTTGACTAACAAATTTTTGGACGGAAGGACCTTAGATACCAAACACAAATTGTTTCAGGATAAAAAATTAAAAAATAATGTTTAGGGACCTTATACTAATCTAGAAATTGTTTAGGGACAAAATTCACTAATTTACCTCTTCAAAACTACAATTCTAAGCAAATGACGGCGTTAGTCAAGGGGCTGGACCATTTCTGAGTTCGACTTGGAAGCTGCCAGACGGCGTTACTCTGACTGTGACTTTTGCTATCTACTTTTTTTTTGGCAAAATAGTAGATTTCATCGACTTGCAAGTTGGGTCATTTTTCAATTTTTTTTTCTTTGTTGGGTACAAGAATATTTTATGATTTGTACGTTAGGTCTTTCCGTGTGTTTTTCGGTAGTCAACAGTTAGTCAACATAAATCCCCAATTTAATCAAGGGCATTTTTGGTACTTCAAATTTCCCTTGATTAGGGGAGGATGGGATATTTGAAGTACCAAAAATGCCCTTGATTAAATTGGGGATTTATGTTGACTAATTGTTGACTAGCCGAAAAACACACGGAAAGACTTAACCTACAAATCGTAAAATATTCTTATACCCAACAAGGAAAAAAAATATAAAAAGGACTCAACTTGCAAGTCGTCAAATGTTTAAGGATGAAATGTACGATTTTGCTTGATGAATAACTTTTGCTATCTACTCTTACCTTTAGGGATGGCAATTTGACCGGTGATCTGTTGATCCGCTCCGCCCCGATAGCTTTTGGGGAAAATCAGATCTGATCCGTATATAAAATGGGCCAGATCAGATCCGCTCCACGAACGGAGCAGATCAAATTCGGTTTTCATCTCTGACCCGATCCGCTCCGCACATATATAATAATAAGAGGATTCTATGTGCTAATAATCTAATTGTGCTTTTAGTCCATACTATATATACATAATTGGAGAACCCTAGAAGCAAAATCCCCAATTGTTTTGCCCTTCCACCCCCCCCCGTTTCTTCCTCCTCAGCGGTGGATTTCGGGCCTCCCTCGACGCACTTCTCCTTCTCCGGCGCTCTACCACCGCCGCCTATTTCTACTCCCTCCTTCCTTTTGTTCCCCTCCTCTCTTCTCTTCGCCTTCGGTTCGCCTTGTCTCTTTCATTCTCTCTTCGCCTTGGCCCGCTGCTCATCTCCCTTCTTCCTTGTTGCGCGGCTCTCCCCGTCATCAATCTCCACCGCGGCTCGTCGTCTCCACCGGTAAGTGGCCCTACCAGGCTACCTCCCTTCTGTTCACATTGTCTGTTTATTTTATGTTTATTAATTTATGTTTATTATTAGTTGTTTATTAATTTCTGTTTATTTTCTTTTGATGTTGATGATAGAGGTGAGGTAATTAAAAAAAAAAATTATTTGACCGGATCGGATCGGATCCGCTCCAGGCGGAGCAGATCACGGATCAACAAAACTTGATCCGGGACGGATCGCGGATCGGATCAGATCGGTGCTTTACAATCGCGGAGCAGATCAGATATTTCAAGTATCCGCCCGATCTGCCTCCATTGCCATCCCTACTTACCTTACCTTATAGGACCAATTACGAATTATCTATTATACGAAATAACAGTTGTTCGCATGCGAATTACATGTTCTTCGTTGGGTGAAGTTCATTGTGATAAATAGATATGTTTTTTAGATGAAAAAAAATTAGTATATGAAAATTAATCTCCGCTATCAGATGAAGTCATCTAAAGGTTCTATTGCTATCCTTACTGCGGATGAAGTTAATATGTACACTTAATGGTGAGTTTAGCAACTCCTAAGTCTGTTAGCTTAGCTGTCAGTTACAAGATTTATGAGACTAATATATGGAAAAAAAATCTTTCAATCTCCGTTTTGTGTCTGTTCTCTATCCCCACAAATAGATGATTGACACGCGTTTATATTTTTTATACGGATTTCACTATTTCTTTTAAATTATAATTTTTTTAATTTAAAAATTAATATATGTCAATTTCTTATTAGTGGAATATGGATTAGGACACTGAATGGGGACAGAAAATTCATAACCCTAATATATATAGTACATGGCCTTTAATCTAGTACATATATAAACTTTGTTATAGTAGTTTGTAAAAAAAAAAAAAAAAAATATGGATGACTGTTTCCTCCCCCACCCCCTCTCCTTTTGTTAACTTTTGTGATTTAAAAATTTGACAGAATTATTCTACTAGCATACCACAAAACGTATTTGATTACAATAATATTATTCAAATAAAATGCGGGATACAGTAAAAAAAAACTGATAATAGGCTCAACCTCCTTGACAATAGCCTAATAAATTTAGTATTCTATTTCAGAGGAAAGTATCTTAGAGTTGCTATATGTTGATTACTCTTCCCTCAAGGGACGAAGTCATGAATTTGACAACATATGTCAAACCACGTATAAAAATTGGAAAAAAAATGTTATGAGCGAATTTGATCAAATATTTCAAACTACATATAAAATTTACTAGAGTAAATGACTATTTATGATACTAAACTATTTACGTATTTCTATTTATGGTACTAAACTATTTTTTTAGCTAATTATATCACTCATCTATTTGTGGGTGTTAAATAATATACGACCATAGCCGGACGCAAGAGTCGAAATCTAGTGGTGCAAATCTGGGGGCGAAACTGATAAAATTCTTGGAGGGGCAATAAAAAGGGCAAAAAAAAAAAATTCTAGTGGTGCACTTGCCGGTCATAGATCCGCCTATGTATACGACCACTATTTTTTTGGGTGTTTTCCGGCCGAAGTTGGCACGTGGTTTTCATTTGTAGATTATTGAGGGACAAAATTGGAACTTCGCAATAACCCAGTGATCCGTGGATTAAATATTTGACCCGCAAACAGAAAATCCTACGGTCAAAATCGAGTCAAATCTTTAACTCACAGATAATTGGGTTATTGCGAAATTTCAATTTTGCCCCTCAATAATCTGCACATGAAAGTCACGTGTCAACTTTTGTCGAAAACCACCCAAAAAATGGTGGTTGTATATTATTTGACATTCGTAAATAGATGAGTGATATAATTAGTTAAAAAAAATAGTTTAGTATCATAAATAGAAAGATATAAATAGTTTAGTACCATAAATAGTCATTTACTCAAATTTACTACTCCCTCCGTCCCAAATTATCTGTCCACTTTGTATTTTGCACGGGGATTAAGGTTTCATCAAATTCTAGAGTGAAATATGATAAAATGTCAAACATAACCCTATTTAATGTTACTCCCAATTTAATTCCCCCCATTTTCTCTCTTTATTTTCTCTCTCCAATATTTAATGTAAAGGGTAGAATTGGAAAAATCATCATTAATGAACCCTTTATTTAGAAAGTGGACAAATAATTTGGGACACGCTAAAAAGGAAATGTGGACAGATAATTTGGGACGGAGGAAGTATATCTACTAGTATTTTTAGAAATTTCGGGGCGGGGTCTTCGTACCTACTTCCCTCCTTTCTGTTTAGACAGTTTGTTAACAACAAAAATGGATAAATAAATATTAAAAAAACTAAAACTCTTACTCAGGAATACATGGATTTGTGTAGGAAAGAATCGTTCAAGCTGTTCTCTAAATCCCAGTCAAGTCAATTTAAAAAAAAAGTTTGGAGATAATTCAATCCAACATCTTCTCTTCTACTAAACTGATAAAAGAATAAAAAAAATATAATGTCTTTTGATTCTTTAATTTTTTTTAGATGTTGTAAACGACTTATATTGTAAAACGAAAGGATTATATAATTAAGGAATTCCTAACCATTGAACAGAGACTGACTGAGTTATTTAAACAGTTAAATAATATCAAAACTAGAATTTAAAATGGATAGGAGGATTAGGTTTGACAGGTAAAGATAATTCTTTAATGAAGTCCAATTAGTGGCCCCCTCTTCAAGTCCCCATCTTCTTTTCCTTAGAATATGCACTTTTTTTTACCATTTCTTCCTTTCACATCCAAATTTCAAACATTATTGTTTGATATTTTTACATTTTTCATATATAAAGGATATATAAAGGGTGTGATTAGATTGAGTTTGATTTGGATTTGGTTTGCGTTTAGTCTAGTTTGAGACTCAAAATCAGACCCAAACCAGCTTTGGATCGAGTCTGGAAATGAAATCTGAAGTGTTAAATTATCCCCAAACCAAATCTCAGACTCAATCCAAAGTTGGTTTGGGATCTGAGTTTGAATCTCAAACCAAACCAAATCTAAAATAGACCCAATCCAAGCAAACCCAAAAAAAAAGTCTTTCGTGCGAATTCTATATATCACTCCTATTAACACCTTTATAATCCCTATTTATTAATATATTTTTTTTATATATTCTAAACTAAATAAAATAAATTTAATATATAAAAAATCTAAAATTAAGAAATATAGTACATAATGTTATAGACAAGAACCTTGCTAGGCTACTAGAATTATTGGCTAAAAAATTGACTAAAATAGTTTTTCAGACCTTTTTGCTCTTATAGTTGGGTGAATCCCTTATACCAGCAGGGGGTAAGATAGTCATTTAACACTCTTAATTTGGGGATTTAGGGTTTCTATCCCCAAAATTCTAGTAGTAAATCATTTTCCTATAGACAATGTCACAAAAAAATTAATATTATAGTATGTGTTACAAGAAATATCAGCGAGGCTTCCTTAACAAGTGCCTTGCAGCTTACGGATCTTTTTCTAAGATGCCTCCTTTCTATATAACATCCTCTTCTTTTCATTGTTCTACTTTCTCATTTGCTTTCTCAAAAAAAAAAAAATCATTTCTAGTAGATAATCATAGTAAAGTTTCCCTTTTTTAAGCTTTATTTTTCAGTTTAGCTTCTTCTCTGAAAAGGGGTTTTCAGTTTCTTTCTCAATTCTCCATATAAATAAGTTGAGAAAAGATCAAGAATTTTATTCAAGAAAAAAGATGGAAGGAGTTGCTGTGGTGTTGAATGAAGAAAATGATCTTATGGACTTACCTCCTGGTTTCAGATTTCATCCCAAAGATGAAGAGATCATAACTCACTATCTCTCAGAGAAAGTTATGAATAATGGATTTTCAGCTAAAGCTATTGGTGAAGTTGATATGAACAAGTGTGAACCATGGGATTTACCAAGTAATTTTACCTTCCTATCCTTCATGAACATATAATTTTTTATGTTTTGTGTTTTTTTTTGTTTTTTTTTAAATTTAGATTTATCTTACTTTGATGCGATCAGAGAGTTCAACAAGTAATCGATATTTTGTTGTTCGGTACCAATTGTTATTATTGAAGAAAATATATATATTTGAGAAATGAATTGTAATGATTGATGATGATGATGATGAGTTGGTTGTGTGGTGCAGAGAGAGGGAAGATGGGAGGAAAAGAATGGTTCTTTTTTACACAAAGAGATAGAAAATATCCAACAGGGATGAGAACAAATAGAGCAACAGAATCTGGATATTGGAAAGCAACTGGAAAAGATAAGGAAATTTACAGAGGCAAAGGTTGTCTTGTTGGAATGAAGAAGACTCTTGTTTTCTACAAAGGAAGAGCTCCTAAAGGAGAAAAAACTAATTGGGTCATGCATGAATATAGACTTGAAGGCACCTTCTCCTATTACAACTTTCCCAAAGGACCAAAGGTATGTTGTTTTTGCCAACAACTGTGAGATCGAATCCCTTCCCTGCTTTGCTTTTCTTTAGTTTTGCTTTATCTTAAAAATGAGACTTTTTTTTTTATTATCAATTATTTCCTTTGATCTCTTTTAGTTAAAAAATGTGCAAAAGTTATTTATCTTTACATATTAGTCTGATGCCGAATAAATTGTTCAGATCTTCTGTATTAATTTATTTCACATCTCTTCTTTTATTATCAACAAATTGTTATAGGTTAACTTTTCAGTTTAAATCATTTATAGCTTAAAAATGGTAGAATTTAAGGAAAAAGTGGAGCACTTGTCAGATATCTTTAAATAAAATAAAGTATGAGTGAGATATCTAGCTGCCTCTTGAAAAGCAAGCAATAATTCACTTATTTTTGTGGTATATATAATTGCAGGATGAATGGGTTGTATGTAAAGTATTTCACAAGAATGGTGCAATAAGAAGAGATGTTCCCATGGCTGATTCATTTCTTGATCATATTCTTGATAGTCCTTCATCATTACCACCATTGATGGATCTTCCTAGCTCTATTAACACTCATGAGGAAGATGAATTCAAAGGAGCTTCTGCTTCTTCCCCCTACTTTTCCACAGCTTTGAATAATATTAATAATAATAATAATTCTTCAAACTATGAAGCTGCTTTGAAGAATATTTCCTACCAAGCTAGTTCTAGCCACAATCCTATTCCAAATTACCTTTTTAACCCTCAAGTTTCACTTCCACATCCAAACTTTCTTGGAAATTACCACCATCAAGAGAGAAGTCTTGGTTCAATCATGAGTTATCTAGGGGCAGAAATCAAACCAGTTGATCAGGCAAATTCAAGTATTTCAGCTGTAAACCAAGGAATATCAGATCAAGAAACACAATGCAAAGTTGAACAATTCTCATCAAACAATTCCCTGGTTAGCCCATCTCAAGAAACTGGAATCAGCAATAATGATAATATGAACACAGAAATATCTTCATTAATGATCAAGAGAGACATTGGAAGCAACAGATCATTTGAAGATCTTCAAGGTTTAGATTCCTTGTGGGACTACTGAATACTCATTATTCTTATACCAGTCGAGTCTTAGACCTTACAAATTTTTTTTTATAATGATAGTAATTTTAATTAATCTCACATGTAGTTTTACTTGGCCATTTATTCTAGTTTAGTCCCCAAAAAAAAAAAAAGAGGAAGGTTCATGATGGTTTGAAATGACATTTGTACAGATTCATTGGTTTTAGAAACTATTTCAGACAGTATTCTTTAGATTCCTAGGAAACTCATCATTAATCATCATCCCCTTTGTACATTAATTAATGACGCCGTTATTGTTTTTTGTAATTTAATGTTTTAGATGTATACTATACGCATATTATGTGTGTCTGCTGTAATTGATATTAATCTATTGAATTTTCTATAGTTGTAGAGAATTTTTTTCTAGTATTTCATTAAGTACTAATTTGTAGATTACTCTTATCGAGGAATTATTTCTTTAACATTTCATGTTCGATAAAGAGGTAGATACATATTAATAGTAATTAGTCTTACCTTCTTTTACAACTTAAATATATACATAAATTCTCTTACCCTCCGCTGCCTTTCTTATGTCCATCTCTGCATTTTACCAATCTAAACATAAGAGGGGTAGATAGTACGTAAAAATTTAGAATTTAGAGAGAATACACTAAGTTGTTGTCGAGACGTTTTACAATTTGGTCATCCCTTATAAAGAGAATAGATAGAGAGTATTAAAAATAATTTGAAAAAAGAAAAGAAAAGTGAATAAAGAGAGCATATGAAATTTTAATGTGGTGTTTGAGTTGAAATCGGTTATTGAAAGATGAAAAGAAATTGTTTATTATGACTTGTTGTGAATTGCTTTGGCCATTAGCCAACTTTCTATTCAAAGCTAAGCTTCCCCTATTGTTTCATGCTTCCGGAGTTGGCAACAATCTAATCTATAGCTAATTCTGTCATATCACCTCACATATGATGATAATTATTCAGAGAGAATGAGAGAAAAATTCACCTTCAACGTTTTTAACACAATCACGATTCTTTTTTTAACTATAAATCGGTAAGAAATTCCACACATAACTCCAAAAATTTTGTGAAAAAACCTTTTTTTTGGTCGAATCGAATTCCAAAACATGCTACCGAAAACATGAACATCCTTCACAAAATTGTCCACGTCAGTTGAAGAAAGATTCTTTATCCAATGCCCCTGAATTGTTGCATGAAAACTAGGGGCCAGCGCACCAGCACCGCCGCCAGGGACATGCAAGGCTGTCTCTGTGTGTTTTAGGGTAATGTGGACGGAGAAAACGTGCTAATCACCCCATATAACCTTCTTTTCCACGCTTCGCCGCCTCCTAGCTTTTTGCCTATCCTCCATTTCTCACATTTCTTGACCCCTTTTCCACCGACGCCAGAATTCTTCTTCCTCAGAGTTCAGATCATTAGTCTGATCAACCCAGACAAAAATATTGACAATTTTTTCCTTTTTGAACATTTTACTAGGTTTACGTTTTGGTGATCTTTCCAACATAACCTCCGTTATTGGAAAAACTTTTCTCGTTCATAAGATACCGTTTTTTCCATAAAACAAAATATTTATGAGGCAATGCAATAAGTTAAGCCATAACTGTTAGAGATAGGGTGTGCTTGGATTGGGTCTGGTTTGGGTTTGGTCTAATTTAAGACCCAAACCAGCTTTGGATTGAGTCTGGGATTTGGTATGAGGATGATTTAACACTTCAAATTTCATTCTCAAATCAGATTCAATCCAAAGCTGGTTAGAGTCTGAGTTTTAGTCTCAAATCAGACCAAACCCGAATCAGACCCAATCCAAGCATATAATACCGTTGTTCTTCCGGCATAGTTCCGTTGTTCGTCTAGTGGTAATTTTGTCTGTGTTGGGAGGGTAAGGGTCTGATTCTTGTCAAAGGCTCCTATCAGCCATTTATGAGTTGTTAATGTGCAAGCAACCCTTGTGAGTTGTTAATTTGCAGACAGTTCTGAGGAGTTTTCCTAAAGCAAATCTCCTAATTTAATTCTTCCACCAGACCCTATAAATAATCTGATTTCTTACAGTAAAATATCTTATAGTTCACTACCTCCATTTCAAACAAACTTACTTTTATATCTTGGAGTTTCCTTGTTGATCTATCAAGCCCATTTACTTTCCTTATCCAGGTTAGACAACTCAAATAATCGAAGCCTAGTAAAAGTTTTAGGCTGGGTTTAGTAGAGAAATAATAAGTACCCCATCTTCCAGCTTTGGGCTACATTCGAGTGCTCTTGACTTTCAGTTCGAGTTGAGATATAACACCTGACCAAACACGGCCCAATCCACTGAAATTTCTAGTTTCATATACAGGGTGTGCTTGGGATTGGGTTTGGTCTGGTTTGAAACTCAAACTCAGACCCACCCAAACCAGCTTTGAATTGAGTCTAGAATGAAATCTGAAGTGTTAAATCATCCCCAGACCAAATCCTAGACTCAATCCAAAGCTGGTTTGAGTCTGGGTTTGAGTCTCAAACCAGACCAAACCCAAACCAGACCCAATCCAAGCACACCCACAATTTATATACTGTCAAAAAGAAAAAACATATGCTATCACGCCACGCACAACATAGCAGTGTTGTCAATAGCGGATGGGGGATCATGGCGGCAAGCCAAAAAAATGCCATAAGTTTATAGCGGACACAATAAAATATGCAAAATATGTATAAAACACTGCATAATGTAATAAAAAGAAAAAAACAACATGAATCAAACAAATAACTCAAAAGTTATAGCGCCATGGCGGCGCCATTGC
This sequence comes from Vinca minor, assembly GCA_026122235.1. Classification (NCBI taxonomy): domain Eukaryota; kingdom Viridiplantae; phylum Streptophyta; class Magnoliopsida; order Gentianales; family Apocynaceae; genus Vinca; species Vinca minor. The sequence continues at coordinate 542,222 of JAOCZM010000100.1, read as the reverse complement.
ATATATACCGGTGGCTGCAAAAACCGCCACGCCATAGCGCCATGGCGGCGCCATAAGCGCCAACATTGCTGACAACCGAACTCGCTATGCCAAAATGGATATCCCGACACGATCGAAACTTCGAGAGTACTTATGCCCATGTTATATAGCACTTCGTATTTCCTTCCTTATCCCATGTGGGATAGGTTTCACATATACAATCTGGAAGAATTCACTAGTTGTACTGAACAAACCAATAGCCAGATATCTTCAAACAACACTGTGCTAAGTGACATGTTCAATGAGGCATCCAAAATCTTAATCTAATTAACAAAAAAGCTATGGAGACAATAATGCTACAATGCAGCAGTATTAATGTACAAGGAATACATACTTGGAGATTGAATCAATAAGGCTAACCTTTTTAACCTTTTCCCTCAATGGAAAAAAGAAGAAGGGTCTCAAAATTTGATGAGCAAGCTTGGAGGCTTTCACATCAAGAGGGAAAGAGTTGAGCATTTTGGTTGAATTGAGTTTCGTATCTTGATGTCTGAAGCCACCATCTAATGCCAAATAGCTAATGCAGTAGCAATGGCGAAGAGCAGAAAGAGCGAAAAATTCCCCCCTGGTAGTCTCGTTACCCTGTTAAAGACATTTGTGAGATCATAAACTGTTCTGCGCATTCTAAGATACAAAGCAAATTTAAGATATTAATTCATTATGTAACTCATTGAAAATGCTACGATTTGTTCTTGAAGTTGATTTACTCCGGCAGTTGTTGATCTCTAGATAGATCATTTTCAAAAGGAGCCAAATTTGGCTAATTGACCAATGGGATTTATGGAAAAAATGTCCAAGTATATATATGTTGGTGGAACTAATTGCCAAGGGTAGATAAAACAAAGCAGATAGAATAGATGAAAATTGGAATTCTCAATCTCATTTGTAGAAACTAAAAGGTAGCTTCTCTGATACCTACTCAAGCAGTGAAAATACGAGTTGGTTTCGGTGCTAACAGGGGGGTTTTGTTAGCACGTGCACACACAATCTAGCTATTCGGCCAATTATAAGGTCGATAGCTGTTCTTGAACTGCTAAACTAAGTTGATAGTTGTTCCTGAAATAGCTATTCTTGAATAGATATCGACTTATTTCTCAACCCTTAGATCGAAAATCACCATTGAGATTGTATAAACACGTTGTTGACAAAGACCTCTGGGGAAACAAATCAGGGGAAATAGAGATTACCGGCATACCTGAGTTTCTTCTGGTGTTGATAAATATGCATCATTGCAGGAGGAAGGATGCCGAACAGAAAGCAATTAGCATATATCCCAGCAAAGTCAAGAGCCCTTGAAAATGTGGAGGAAAATAAGCAAGCAATGACAACAGGAAGAACAAGTACAAAAGGCATCACAATACTTCTAAATTTGTCCAACACGGGCACAGGATTAAACTCTGATGAAGTATGGCAGTAACTTAATCCATTGTACGAAACATTTCCTGCATTTCCAAGATTATTCTGATACGCAAAGGTGATTTGCCCGATTTTTCCAACACCATTGTCATTGGAAGCTGCTTGAGATTGGTGGTAAATTTGTTCTCTTGAATTGAATTGACTAAAGATCAACAACTCCAAGGTATCAATGAACTGTTTAGGGAAGCTAACAGCATAACCTATCAAGCTAGTTGCTAAAGCTGAAAACGCAAAACCTTGAACAGCTGCTAAGGCCGAAGGATTAACTGACAGCAAAAGTGAAATGGGATCCTTAGTTGATGAAGCAGTACTGGTTGTCCTCCCAGCAAGTCCCAAAACAATCAGATTCCATGATAAAACCATAAGTAAAGGAATAAATCCACCTATTAATATCGCTTTGCGCGCCTCTTGTACAGTGTTCCCAGCAATTTTACAAACAAAAGGTGTAATTACATGGAAGCCTAATGTGAGTACAGCAATAGGTATAGCAGGCAAGACCGAAGAATTCTCCCATGAAGCAAATGCAAAGGAACTTATTATACTGGTTCGCCCAACTAATGTACCGATTACCACAAGTGCAGTGATGGAGAAAAGCATTAAAATACATAAAAACCTGTTAGTAGCATCAATAGCTGAGAACGGAAATAAGGATAGTATGATTCCGATAGTAAATGGAAACATTGCATTAGCTATTGTGGGACTTAACGACGGAAACCACTGAGAGATAATGGTTCCAATGCCTGAAACACAAGCAACCAATAAAGAGAAGCTTAAGGAAGCATAGACCAAAGCAACAAAAGAACCAAAGTGATTTCCTAATGTCTTCCTTGCAAGACCAGTGAAACTGACTTCAGAAACACCATCTTCCTCCATTACAGCAAAACTCAGCTCCGCAACAAGAATAATTGAAGATATAACGTAAATCCAAGATAATATAAGGGCAATAGTTGATGGGATTGAACCAGTTTTTAGAAATGCTGCAGGTAGACCAAGCATTCCAGGCCCTACTGCAGTTCCCAAAATCAAACTAACAGCTCCCCAGAAGTTCTTTTCCTGAGTTCCTCCATAAGATTTCTCAAGATTACGACACTCATCCCGCCTATGAGTATCAGCATGATCATTCCCTGCATTAACAAAGAATGATCTGCCATTTTGCCCGTGGCAACGAATAAATATAGACAGCCATTGATTGTAGGTGTCTCTCTGTCTTACCAATATGGGCTTCTTGTGCACGATTGTAAATGGGAAACAAACTGATTTGAATGACTGATTCTGGATGAAAGATTGATAGAAGAAGGCTTGTTTTTGTGCTGTCGGAGAAGGGTTACGACAGTTGAAAGTTTTCATGCTTCTTTTAGTCCCTTAAATCTACTCTCATATGTATGGAAATGGAAACTCTCTAATTTACGGCGGCGGTGGGTGTTCGTTAAATGCCGGAAAATGTAAGGGTTCTGACTCCTCTCAGACTGGCCAATTTGCAAATGCAACTTCCTATTCGCTCCAAAATCTCCGCTGCGTGGGCCGTGGGGTATAGTAGTCGGCCCACAACAAAAAATTCTTCTCAGTCGGACATTTTTGCCCTTTGTGCCGGTGCCACGTGACCGGCAAGTGCTGATTTTTTGCCCGAAAATTTATTAATTGATCATTTATAATCGCCCTTATATAGTTGATTCTAAAAATAGCATAATAAAAAAGATTTGTTATTTATGCTAATTGGATAAATTGTTGGTGTTAAATATAGGGGATTTCTCATTTTACAATTGGCTAGTGATATTGCCAAGACATATTTCCTCCCGGCAAGCAATTTGTCTTTAAATGACCCAATTACCCTTTTAGTGAATATTAATATCTCTCAATTAATTCTCCTCTCTAATATTTTTTTACTTAATCTATTCACAATTAATATCTAAAAAAATCACCCAATATTTCTCTAATGTTTTCTTCCCTAATTTTTTCTCATTCAATTTCTAATTTTCTCTCTTATACCAGTAGAAATTCACAAAAAAAAAAAAAAAAAACCAAGCAAACACTATAAATTCTTCTTTTACTTTAATATTTTGTCATACCTATACATTGATCTTTTTTTTCACATATGAAGTAAGTAGAGAAGATAATCAAAGTCATATTGAGCACTATAAATTTACAATCTTTTTTATTGCTTATTTGTTCTAATGAATGAAAACCTTAGACCATGAATTTATTTTGGTTTATATCATTATTATTTTTGTGAACTTCTAGCACTATAGTAGAGAGAAAATTAAAAATTAAGTGTGAATATATTAGGAAAGAAAATACTAGAGAGATCGTGTGCTGATTTTTGAGATAATAAAGAAAAATTAGAGATTAAGTTTGTTTAGAGTAGGAAAGAAATATTTGAGAGAGAAATTAATTGAGAGATTTTAATATTTATCAAAAGGGTAATTTGGTCATTTAAAGACAAATTGCCTTGGCAGGAGGAAATCCGCCTTGGCAATATCACTAACATTTACAATTAGGAAAATTGGCTTCCTGGGTCCAACAACAATTTAAGATTTTGATGAAAGGTCCAAAAACTATGTTTTTACAAAACTCCATCCAAAAACAATTTACATTTTGTGGACTTCATCCATCCGTAAAAAAAAACTCAGTCAAATGTCAAATGTCAAATTTCAAGTTGGTCAACATAGGGCTTTTTAGGTACTTTCAATTAAATACATTCTAAGTACCCGGCCCATCTCTCTCACTCGACCCATCATTCCACGACCCAATCCGACCCCAGAGGTGGTCCCCTCATTCACCCAAATAAATTGACCCCGTCTTTTCCTCCTCATCATCCACAACCCATTCTAACCCTAACCCACTAAAAATCATCTTCTTCCTCATCCTCCATATTTGCAAAGATCCCCAAAAATCAACTATAAAATGTCTACAATCAGCTCTACTCGAAGGGGATATAGAAGAAATCGTGTTCAAGAGCATGTAGCTGGAGATGAATTCGACTCTAGAGTCATTTTGGGAGAGGAAAATAGCCGCGGATTGATGCCTGAATTTTGCAACTGCTCCGAGCTAATTCCTACTCAAATTCGCACATCTCGGACTGTTTTAAACTAATGTAGGAGATTTATGAGCTGTGAGAGGAATGTTAGTGTAATTGGTGGTAAAAAATGAATTTTTTTTTTGTGGTTTGATATTCCATTATGTGAGAGAGGAAGAGAATTACTGCCTGGACTAATGCAAAGGTTGAAGAAAATGGAAGCTAAAGCAATTGAGTACAAAAGAAAAATCAAGAAATTGTGGATTGCTTTGTTTGTTTCTTGGCTTTTTTTTTGTTGTAATTTGGTTAAATTAAATGTGGTTTGTGAAAGTGAATCATGTTAGTTGAAAGAATGTGGTTTCCTCAAGAACAATCTTATGTAATTCTGTTTTTGGAATAAAGAAGTGCATTTTAGTTGTTCGCTACCATTGTTTCCATCCAGCATGTGTCGAACACAATGTCTGTACTCAACACCAGGTAATACCTCAGCAACTGCTTTTATAAGTCCCTATATAGGGTGTAGAAACAATATGAGTACATGATAGTAACATTAATATAAAGGAAACATATATAAAATGTCACAATACCTTCTACCTGTCACTCATTACACACCACTCTGAAGTATTGACTATCTCAATATCTCTTTTGGTGCCCCTCACAAACCAAAACCACATCATCCTCATCACTATCCCCATCGACTTGCCCTCGAATTCTTCCAACCTTGTCCCCCGACTCGGCTTCATCGTTTATCATTACGATTTCTAATTCATCGTCTTCCATCTAGTTTTTGTTTCTTCTGTTCCCAAGCAGTTGATTTGAAGCACTCACCTTTGAATCCTAATTTTTACTTGATATAAAAAATGGGAAATCGCGGTGTTTTATTACTCTGGGGTCGGGTTGGTCGTGGAATGATGGGTCGGGTCTTTAGAAATGGGTTTAATTGAAAGTACCTAAAAAGCCCTTATGTTGACTAACTTGAAATTTGAATTTGACAGTTGACTGAGTCTCTTTTTGACGGATGGATGAAGTCCACCAAATGTAAATTGTTTTTGGATGGAGTTTTGTAAAAACATAGTTTTTGGACCTTTCATCAAAATCTTAAATTGTTTTTGGACCCCGGACGCCAATTTTCCTTTACAATTACATATCCATTCTTTTACATTTAGTAATAGGTTGTAAAAATTCAAATTCTGTCCAAATTAATTTAACGGTAGAGTGAAATATTCAATTTGCCCCTTACTTTCTTATTAAATTACATTCTTCTACCAAAAAATAGTAGTATTAAATAGGTATTAGTCCATACGATGAAACACTTGTTAAGCCTTTCCAGTTATTCAGATTTTTTATCTGATAACTAAACAAATGTTGGCACAAAACAAATTAGATGAGAACTGAATTGCATCAACTTGAGACATGATAATCATATTATAGAACAAAAAACAGCGTCGTTCATGATTTTACCTTTAACTTTTGACTTTATCAAAATCTTAAAAATCGATGCCGAGACAGTGTAACTTTGTTGATGCAAACAGGATTTCGTAGAAGATGTTGCGAAGAATTTTATCATGTATTTATTTTTTTTTACTGTTTTGTGTTGTTTTCTTGGTTCGGGGTGTGTATTTTTATCTATTATCATAGTGTTTACATCATTGTATAATTTTTTTTCTTCTTGTATTTACGTTTTATCTTTTTATTGTAATGGTCTTAACTATTTTATAATTAATAGATAAATTTTTATTTAGCAAAAAAAAAAAAACTTTGCTGATACAACAAGACAATCGATGCTGATACAAACAAAACAACCATCTTTCATTTGTCTAGTAAACATATTATAAGTCAACTAAAAACAGCTGTACTTTGATTTCTGGACCTTCCCACATAATATAATATAATATATATAAATATTATCTTCATTAGTCTTGGATGTACTTGGGATATATGTATTTGGTGAATAATAATAATAAAAATATACATCATCGTGATGATATCTCCATCCAAGTAGCGCTGCCCAAACCCAAAGCTTTTCCTTTCTGAAAAATTCAAGAACTGAATTTGCAATTTTCTCTTTCAATTTCAACTTAGATTATTGAAGATGGAGAAGAAGAAAGAACTAGTATTTGTTCCTGCACCAGGTACTGGCCATATGGTATCAATACTAGAGTTCGCAAATCGCCTTCTCAATCAATATCATCACCTCTCAATAACAGTTCTGCTCATAAAATACCCTTCTGGTTCTCCAATTACTTCTTCTTCAAATCCTAATATCCAATTCATCGAGCTGCCTCAGCCTCAGGTAAGTCTATTAGAACCCCAGTTAATGCAGAAATCAATCGAAAAAGCCGTTTCAGTTTTCATTGAGAATCATAAATCTGTTGTCAAAGAAGCAATAATCAATCATGTTTTATCAAAATCAATCCCACTTGTGGGCTTAGTTCTTGATATGTTCTGTTCTTCAATGATTGATGTAGCTAATGATATGGGCGTTCCTTCCTACGTGTTTTTTACCTCTGCTGCTGCTTTTCTTGGTCTCTTAGTTCATATCCCAGTTCATTATTCCAGATTTGGGAAGGAATTTGAAATTTCAGATCCTGATTCTGTAATTTCAGCCTTTTCTAGTCCTGTTCCTTCAAGGGTTTTGCCTTCTTTTTTGTTTAACAAAGATGGAGGTTATGAATCTTTCATGAATCATGCTATAAAATTCAAGGAGACAAAAGGGATCTTCATCAATACATTTGCAGAGTTGGAGCCTTATGCTATTAGCTCTCTGAAATCAAACAGCGAATTGCCGAAAATTTACACTGTTGGCCCATTGCTAAAGGGTCAAAAGAACTCTGGTTCTTCTGATTATGAGAAAATAATGAGATGGCTTGATAATCAGGCATCTTCATCTGTGATCTTCCTCTGTTTTGGAAGTATGGGAGGATTTGAACCACCCCAGTTAACCGAAATAGCGATTGCTTTAGAACGGAGTGGACTGAGATTCTTGTGGTCTATACGACGGCCTCCATCAAAGGACTACAGCGAAATGCCAGGCGAATTCGCCAACTTTTCAGAAGTATTGCCAGAAGGGTTCTTAGAAAGAACAAAAAACAGAGGATTGGTTTGTGGTTGGGCACCACAAGTGGAGGTTTTAGGGCATGAAGCAGTTGGTGGATTTGTGTCACATTGTGGGTGGAATTCTATTCTTGAAAGTGTTTGGAATGGTGTGCCTATTGCAGCATGGCCTATATATGCTGAGCAACAAATGAATGCATTTTACTTGGTGAAAGAACTTGGATTAGCTGTGGATTTGAAGATCGATTATCGCTTGGAGGATTCGGATAACGTTGTTGTAATGGCAGATGAGATTGAGAGAGCTGTAAGAATTTTGATGGATGGTGAAAATCCAGTGAGGAAGAGAGTTAAAGAGATGAGTCAAATTAGTAGAAAGGCACTGATGGATGGTGGATCCGCTTTCATTTCTATGGAAAAATTGATTCAAGATGTTTTGGTTAACAAAATATGAAAAACATTTAGTTTAAACTTATTTGTTTTCAATGTGAATATTTTTTTTATCTCTTATCAAATATCCTTTATTTTAATTAATAATAATTATTCTTAAAATCAGGCTTGTTCTGTTCTTCCAACATTGTAACCACTGATTCCTTGCACTATTTTATTTTACTTCTAATTTCTTCATCAACATTTTCTGCAAGCATTTAAATAACCTTGTGCTCTGCACATAGCATAATTCCTAAACCATGAGAAACCAGGCATTGCCAGTTAAATTAATAGCTTAAGAGTACCTCTAAAAGACTAAAAGGTTTAAACTAATATAAAACCAGAAAACTTTGCTTCCGAAAAGCACAGTTTGTTTGTTTTTTCCCTGCATTCGAACTATTTTAAGACTTCGATTAATCTCCTCTTTAAGCTTTCTTCTGCTTTGGTGTGTGTGGGGGAAATATAGCACGGAAAACCCAGGCAGCCATTATAGCTCCAACAAAAGGAGTGATCCAGTAGACATAGAACTGCTCCCATGTGTTGTGCTTAGCATTGAGATATGCCCAGCCAAATGCCTACATTGTAAACGCCAAAACCCCGTCAGTCATCAAGAACCAAAGTAAAAAAATAGAAGATATTCATGACTTGGAAAGGAAAAAAATGGGGGAGGGGGTACGTGTGTTGAACTCGGGATCTATGGGTTCGGATCAGAAATGTTGCGCCAACTACGCTAGTCTTCCTTGACAGATATTCATTTGACTAAGCAGGAAGCAGGTGAAGTTATGAAGAGTACAAGTGTTCTCACTGATGCATCCAAAATTCTTTTAAATGAAAACAACAACGAAAAGATGCTGCTGCCGAGATCCCCTTTACATGTATAAAGAATTCACATCTGAGTTTCTTTAGTTATAGCTAAAAGGTTCCATGAAGTGCTAATTCGAAAAAAGAAAAAATCTTGACATTCTCTATTAGCTCCAGACCTCAGAACATGGATCACTAAGACAAAATCCCGGCCTATTTCTGATACTCACATTGGGGGGGGCATAGAACGATAATCAAGAGGACTGTATAATAAAATTATAAACTTTTGATACTCACATTGGCAGGATTCATGGACGGTCCAGTGTAACTTGAACCTGCAAGCACCAAGGCAACAGTTGACATTGCAAGCAACCAATTCTTTATGATTGGACTATTAGGACCCTTCAGGACAATGACAAGGACAAGGAAGGTAATTAAAAATGTCAAAACTCCCTCCGCAATAGCTCCAGTGTGCAGATCAACTTTCAAAGAAGGTCCCCCGACCATGTGCTTGTACTGAATCGGCATAAACTCCATAGCAGCTATAGCACCACCTACTGCACCAGCTGCCTGCCAAATTAGTTACAAAAAGTTCTAAATTGTTCAAAACCGATACAAATCCCTTACATTTCAAATTGCAACAACTAACCTTCCTCCCGTTTCATAATATAAGGCATTTTGACTCTTTTTGCATAGATTAAAAAGAAGAAAATAAGGGGTATTTTTCCTATTGTATCCTTAATTAATTCCACTAACATAATAGATAATGAGAGAATTATACCATAAGAGTAACTTAAGAAAAATGATCCTTAAATTTAGCAAAACACAAAACATTTTGGGAAAGGGAAAAGGACTTGTGTCTCAGACAGCTTCTACTGTGTAAAGATGAAGACTTGGGCTATCCACACAATACTACAACAACAACAACAAAGCCTTAATCCCAAGTAATTCGGGACGTTAACATGAATGCTTTCTCTCTACACCTCTTCAAACGCATATCAATTAACATTGCAATAGAAAGGGAAAGGGGAAAAGGGAAAAAGGGAAAAAGGGAAAAAAGGACTTATGTCACAGACAGCCTCTACCGTGTAAAGATGAAGACTTGGGCTATCCACACAATACAACAAAGACAACAACAAAGCCTTAATCCCAAGTAATTCAGGTCGTTAACATGAACACTTTCTCTCTACACCCCTTCAAATGCATGTCAATTAACATTGCAATAGAATGATAGATAATATTCAACAATCTATGGTGATTGCAAAAACTTGAAGATTGAAATATCTTGTTAGTTCTCACTTCTTTTGATTCAAAGACATCAACGTTCGCTTATGTTTTGCGATTGCCATTACTACCACTGGTAATTTCTTGTTCCAGAATTTGTGTTCCATTTCAGAATCAAACAAATTTCCTCTCACTAATAATTTAATTTTCAAAGAAACCCAAAACAAAATTTTCAAACCCAATTACTATCCTATCTAATCCCACTCTATCACATCATGTCTCTTTATAATTCAATAAAAAAAATTTGCCTAATTTTATCCTTATTCCTTTTTCAAATTTTCTTCTCTCAGGCAAAGAATCAAACAGAAACATCATCAAATCATTAAGCAATCAAAATCAAGAGAATTACAGAGAGAAAAATCTACCTGAGCAGGAAATCGGAGGGCAGCAGCATAAAGAGAATTAGAACCACCAAGACCGGCGGCATGAAAAGCGGCAGTGGCGGTGGGATTAAACGTGGCACCACCAAGAAAATCACCAATAATTCCAAATATAAACAAGAAAACAAAAACAATGACAGTGGTGATGAACAAAGTAGCCATCCATTGAGATTGATGCAACCCAATATAACCAGCAATCAAAGAAGTAAGAACTCCAAATCCAGATGAAACAAAAACCCACATGAATGTTAACACTCCATCAGCTATTGAAGCCTTAATTGCACCCATTTTTTCAACAATTTTTTTGTTTGATAATCTTGAATGAATTATCTTTCCCTATTCTCCTGTGGGTGCTCTCTGGGATGGGGTGAGGAATTAGAGTTGGAAGAAGAGAAATATGAATTGGGACGGATTAAGATGACTCACCTAATCTTCAAAATAGGGAATCTCACGATTAGTTTTAGGATAAATTATTATTGGTTGTTGTTAAAAGATTATGAACCATTACACTATTATTGACTAACCTACCTACCTACATCTCCCATTCGGAATACATCTCCTACCAGATAATTTTGTCTTGAATCTAATTCATTAAACTTTATGTTATATAATTAGTCACATTACGACAAAAAAGAGAAATAATTATATAGTGATGTAATTAATTTTAAATCGTATAATACATATGACTCATGTTCATATTAGAAATTTCATCTATACAATACTTGATTGCTATTGGAAAATTTGAGCATTTCTGTCTAGTCATACACCTCCGAGAATCAAACTCATTGACAAACACCAATCTTATTAAGCTAGTGCAACCACGGCAGTTAAACTCGAGTTTCTACGTAGGATCGAAGAATCGTTAACTCGGATCGCCTATTTAATTTTAAAAAATATTAATTAATTAAGTATTCTCCTAATTCTTCTAAAGTGAAATCTGAAATTTTTCAGAATATTAAACAAATATTCATCACATAAAAGAGACATAGAAAATGATATTATGTTCCATGTCTCAGAATTATGAAACTTAATTTCTACTATAAAATTTTTTACCGGGAAAAAATAGAAAAAAAATCTACTCGGATCTCGACCAATTGGAGCAATCTTAATGCAATAACATTGATGCTAACATTGATTATTTGACTAAATAATTTAATTTATCAGATTAGAGTTTTGAGTTTTGAATTACCTTTTCGTTGTTCTAGGCGATGGTATAAAAAGAGCTCGAAGACAATAGAGGCAAAAAAGGAAATTGGTATCGATCGAGGAAGAGAAGAAATTGGTCGGCAGTTGAAGATTGGAGAGATTTGAGAAGATTGAATAAGCCACGAGGTTGAATATAGAATTTTTTTTTTTATCTAAAATGATTTTTTTTTTTTTAAAAAAAAAAACATTCGGGTCGGGTTGAGCTAAAACCCAACCCGAAAGAGAAAATAGCTAACTCGTTGTACAATCCTACATTCTCAAGTCAGATCCCACGAGTTTACCACCCCGATCCTACTTGATTACCGATCTTACATAGGATCTAACACGTAAGTCCCTTAGAACTCATAAAATCGTACGATCCTACGAGTCAACTCGCGAGTTTGACTGCCTTTGTCCCTTGAGTGCAACAACCTATTTGTATGTTTATTTAATCCATGTGTAGAAATTCTTTAAGTAAATAAAACTAAAAAAAACCACATTTGTGGCTGAGGGTCAATAAAATATGAAGGTTAGTTTTTTTTTGCTGCGTAAATAAAGAACGTGCAAGTGAGGGTAACCAACACCCCGCTACACTATGTTCGAGTTTTCGTATTAATAACTGAAAGTTAGTTGAATGATTGGATTTTTATGCAAATTTGAGAAGCTGATATTCGCTTTAAAAAAAACCTACCATGTCTAGTGCAGCAGGTACGTTTCTTTATTTAATTTTTTTTATTTTTATTATGTGGGTGGGGAGTTGTTTCAAGTAGGGCTAATATCTAAAAGCCATTTGTCCCAAAGATTCAACTGTTGCCACTATGACATACTTTTCACTACCTTATTAAAGGCTCCTTTCAAGAAAAATACTTGGTACATCTCAAGTTGTTTTTATCCGTAAATTTTTTTTATTTTTCTAAAAGTAAAATGCAAACTTTTTTACATCAATAAGAATATTTCATGGAAGTTGGCTTACTTAAAAGGAGGCCAGCCATGGGGTAAATAATATTGCCTCCTTTGAGTTTGTAATTGTGTTTACAAAAACTCCCAAGCTTAACCTTGTTCAGATACAACAAATATGGAATCTTCGTACATTGTCGAAGTCCATACTTGAAGGGAAAACAGCCCCATTCAGGAAAATCTAATAATAATCATAGCAGCAGCAAAAGATTCATAGGCAACTGTCCGCAGGGAGATCAAAACACCCTATCATCAGTATCATAACAATAACATTAGGCAAACTTGACTTGTACCAGGCTCAGCTCTGGCAAGCTCGATACAACTTCAGTAACCAATTATCTTCCTGCAAATAATTGCCAAGGTTAAAGCACGTAATGCACAAGTAACTCGAACTTCATCAGCAGATTTTTCAAGAAAATAATATTCGCACTCTCCTTCTAACTGCATGTACTACTCCCAGTACTCCTACTCTCTTCTATTATTAAAAGGATTTTAAAATTCCGATCTCAATAAAACCAAGTTCCCTAGAACTCAAAAAAATGCTAACCTAGTATTTGAGTCTTTTCCTCAAAGAAGGAGCGGGGAATGCAAGAAGCTAAAAGAGGAATGTGAATATCACTTGCTTTTTTCTCTCGGTTTTACTTAAATGTGAACAAAAGAATAGCCAACCATCTTCCCCCCCACCCCCAGCCCCCAGAATAAAGGAAAAAGAACCTAGAACTTTCATCTGGCAAATAATCTTATACAATTTAAACTTACGGACCATTTGGATTGAGGGAAACAGGAAGAGAAGAAAGAAGAGAAGAGAAGAGGGATGGATTTAAATTTTGGTGTTTGGATTGAGTTTTTATAATGGAAAGGAAATGAATAGGAGGGAGAGGGAGGGAATAGTTCTAGTCATAAAATTACAGTCACATTTCCGTCCAAATTGGAGGGGAAGGAAACCAACCAACTTAAATGAATTTCTTTGTATTGACTAAATTATCTTTATTTTAAAATACTTATATTCACATAAAATAAGGACAATTATGTAAACCAACACTTTTCTCTCCTTTCTCATTATCTATACAAAATAACACTTTCCTCTCCTTTCTATATCATTCCACTCCTTTCTTTTCCTCTCCTTTCCCTCAATCCAAACGGTGCCTTAAATAACTTAATTTTCCTCCCCTAGTTCATTAAGTCACAAAGCACATATTCTAAAACACTTGTTTTCTTCCATGATCTGTAGAACTCTTTCTTGGTCCGGTTCAATTTGTTACAAATTCCATTGATTGAAATGTTTGATCAAAGTTATCCCTTGAGGCCCTATATATTCGTCATCCATAGTAACGCTATTTTATCTCTCTTAACATTTCCATACAGAACAAAAAAACCATCCTGTGTATATTTATTTGTCCCTTTTAGTTCAAATATGCTATCAAGGATATCCCTTCCCAAACAATGACTCCATTTTCTGAGTATCCAAACACAAAAAAAAACCTAGAAAGGTAATGCACCTAATGAAAAAAAAGAAGAAAAAAAGAACAAAGACAAAGTGATGGTATTTCGTCGACATGTATAAACCAGGAAAACCAAGTTAAACTAACCTGCATGGTTGACATGCAAAGCATTTATTCAAATTACCATTATCCTCCCAAAACAGAAGGATTCTGGTAGTTAATATAAATTATGTTGGATGAAATAGTTTTCACAACAAAACGGGACGAAATGCAAAAGAGCGAAAAATGAGGGCGCAAGACAGGAAAAAGAACACAACAATTATAGTAGCAGAAGAAGTCCAGTATAATGTCAAAACAAAAAAGCAAACAGGACATGCAGATAATTTGGAGGAATACAATCTAAAGTTAATAGTTGCAGGAAGGACGACTCGTGGCGACCACATACCAATCATGAATCTCCTAGTCAGAATCCTATGCGCTTTTTGAGAGAGCTCCAGCAGCGAATAGAAGATTCCTTCGGGAAAACTATTTCCAGGGCAATTAACAGAGAACAGTTAAAATAATGAGTCATACAAGCAAAGCAGAAAGATACACTAATTATAGCATGCATACCCGCAAAGCATAGACGGGGGTAGATTTGGTGTGTAGAGTCTTCAATGATCTTAGTCTGTTTATACTTCCAGTTTTGCTGAGACAATAAAAGGCATAGAATGTGAATCTCTTGATAAGAAATTCATACATGACCAGTATTTTAAAAGATTAGAGAAAAATAATAAAACTTACTTTTCCTCTGTTTTTAACACCTTTGTGCTTGCAGTTACATCCCATAATTTTACGGTGCAATCAGCCGAACCAGATGCAAGTAGTGAACCTTCGCCACTGAAAGAAAACATATCAGTTCATTAGTTGAATTTCCTATAGAGGTCCTAACAGCTTTCTGAAAACCGATGGAATATCATGTACATTCAGGTAACAGAAAATATACTAACCTAAAAGAAAGTGACCAGACGCAAGACGTATGGCCAACCAAAGGCGTAACACATCGACCACTTGCCAAATCCCACATCATAATTGTACCATCTTCATCACCAGAAGCCATGTATCGGCCATCAGGTGACATGGCTAATGACAAGACCATGCTCCTATGACCAATGAAAATTCTCACACATTCCCCACTCTGAACGTCCCACAGGCGAACAGTTTTGTCACTAGATCCTGTCGCAATGTAATTGCAGTTTGCATGCCATTGCAGACACTGGAAAAGGAAAACAAGGTTATTGAGATTTAAAATTATTTTTCAAATAATAAGAGCATTTTTATCAGGAAAAATTGGTATGAAAAAATATTGAAGACTAAAAAAGAAGCCCCCCTCAAACGACTTCGAGGTAACACTATGTAAAACCAGTATTATTATGGGGGAAACACCAGAAATGTACTTACATCTACATCAGATAAATGACCAGCCAATATTCTTAAAGGTTGTATCCGATCCATTGACCATATCCTTGCGGTTCTATCATGTGAAGAACTGGCAAAGTATTGCCCCATCGGACTAAACTGCAATCACGAGCATCATAAGTTGATCCTCCATTAGAGGCAAGCATCTGGACAATAACTCGGAGGATAGATAACAGGAATAAAGAAAGATATGCTAGTGTCGTCATCAGATCCTCTCACATTAAACTCATGCTTGCGATACAAATTTTAAGCTGAATACAGAAACCTCCAAAATGTGCTTGGTTAGCACTTAGTTAACCGCATGCGTGTTCTGTATAGAAAATCTAAAAAACTCTCTGGCACGACATATCAACAAATGCTATTCACATCTGAAGAAATAATCTTGTGTCTGTGAATTAGTCTCTGCCGATATGGCAACATTCACTTGAAAGACATCATAACATACTTAATAATTTTGTATCAGTGTTGTCAATTGCGGCGGGATAGCGGCCCATAGCGGGATAGCGGAGCGGAGCGGCCTTTGGCCGCTATGAGTTTTGAATAGCGTTGCGGATTTTGGGTGCGGATGATTGCGGCCGCTATTGCGGCTCAAATAGCGGAAATAGCGGCGGGATAGCGGCACTATTTGGATCATCATTGAAAAAAAAAAATTTGCCCATTAAAAATAAAATAAGGATTACCAGGTACGTCTTCATCTTCTTCTTCCTTGTGGTTCTCTTCTTCTGTTTCTGGTTCTGGTTCTCTTCTTCTTCTTCCATTCTTCTGATTCTGATTCTGGTTCTGTTCTTCTTCTTCCATTCTTCTGGTTCTCTTATTCTTCTTCCTTCTGATTCTCACCTTCTGTGCGGCTACCATTTTCAAGAGAGGAGAGATGGCTTTTTGTTGTGGCTAGGGTTTTTTAGAGAAGGAGAAAATCTAGACCGTTCATTTTTCATTTTTTTAGATGAGAGCATCTGGACCATTGATAAGTGTAAAATGCATCTAGGTTTTTTTGTAGAGAAGGATCAAATCTGTACCATTAATAGGGGTAAAAATATAAAAGAATCTGAACCATTGATTTTCTTTTAATTTTTTCTTTTAGTTTTTCTTTCTAAAATCACATTAAAAGCAAACCCATATCAGATTAAAAAAAAAAAATCTCCTTCTCTTCTCTATATATTCTCAAATATATTTTTTTAATTATTTGCATAAAATTTCAAATAGCGCCGCTCCCGCTATCCGCTATTCCGCTATAGCGTTTTCGGGGTCGGCCGCTCCGCGCCGCTATCTGGGATTGATAACACTGTTTTGTATTTAATAAAGCATAAGTTTTTTGTTTAGATAACGATTCAACTATAATCTTAAAGCCTTCAAATCCTCATTCTTCAGCACGACACACTAAAAATATGATATTCAAACTAAACAAGAAGGGTGGAGGTATCACTTAGAAGTTTCTCAACCTACATCATTAGAACAAAAATGGAAAAACTATAGAAGTTTTAGTGACAACAGGGTTGGTGAGTATGAATAATTGTTAGGGCTCCAGCCATAGAGAAACAGAAAAATAGGATACAATTACCTACGTTATATATGAACTCATATAATTGCCTATTTTCTGTTACTGTTTGCTGTTACACGGTACATATCAACCATAACTTTGGAGAAAACTTAAAAACATGTCATACCTGAACATCCCATACTGGGTAGTTATGACCCTTGTAGCAAACAAGGTTCGCATTAAAGTTTGTACTCCAGAGTCGAACTGAAAATTTGCCCCAGTCAGAAATAGTTCAAGCAGTGAGGTCTTTGCTAAAGAACTCAATTAAATGAATAAACCCTTTATAAGGTATGTAAAAAAACCTGCAAGGAAATCACAACATACTTGTAGAATCCGCTGAAGAAGACAAAATAAAATCCCCAAAAGGACTAAAAGTGGCAGAATAAACTGGTCCAGAATGACCCTGGAATAGTGTATAGGACCTTCGCGGACTATGCATCCCAGATACATGATCACTTGAAGCTGAATCACTTCCTACCTGTGAAGTAGCTGAAAGTAAAACCAATTACAGCCCAAGGATTACCATCATAAACTCATTTTTTTATTCTTATCCTCTGAGAGCTGAAAGAAGAAGGTAATATTTCTGCCTTATAACACGCAGATATATGCATGTTTGCAGATACACAGATATAAGCATGTACATGCAGGGGATTTTCAATACACCATTAAGCACATGGTCCCTAAATGACCATGTAAAAGTTCCCCAAATGAAATAATTGAATTATGTAGAAGCTCAAAAAGTTTCAATTCTCAAGAAATTGGCATCATACAGATTGATATTGGCTCCAGTAACTCTGCATAAATTTGTAGTGATTCTGTTCTATTAGAAGGTATAGGATCGAAAAAACTTGTTCCGCTTCTTTTGAGTATTTCAGGGAATCAACTAAACTTCTAAAGTTACTCAAAAGAGTTGTTCCACTAAGCAAGTCGGATGTCATCTAACCAGCCTCCCCTTCGTGGATAGGACAGTATACCTCAGTTATTTCTCTTTTTTGCTTTTAGGTACAAGGGCGTGTGCAGAGTGCTTCAGTTTGAAAGATGTATGGTTCAAATACTCCCTCCGCTTCATAATACTAGTGCACTTTTTCTTTAATAACAATTGCATCAACCATTAAGAGAGAAATTTGCAACTTGTCATACAAAACAAATGTATTCAAAGAGTATAATTTCACATTAGAAATCATTTCATTCCAAGCAAATGGGTAAATAAGGGGAAATGGACCATTCTTTTAGTAAGTGTTCATAGAAGAAACAATTAATCAGAAGAAAGAGAGAGCACCATAACTTCCAGTCACACGTCTGAGAAAAAACATAAAAGACCTAATGGAAAACTGTTTACTTACCATGGTCAGCTTGTTGCCCAAGCTTTGCCATGTCCCATACCTTAAAAAAAAAAAAAAATCTTATATTAGCAAACAATAAGTACCACCAAAGACTGGGAAATAAAAGGTACCACCAAAGACCAAAAGTCAGAAAATCAATTGATATGATGTGAAGAGACTCAAGAAACCTTAAGTGATGAATCTGAGAAGCCACCAGCAACAAGTGAACCATCATGAGATATTGATGCACAGTTCAACCTAGAGAAGATACACAGTTACCACACAAATTACCAATGGATCTTGATGCAGAAATTCAAGAATTTATTCTGAATCTTGATGAATGCTTCTTAAGAGTGCATGATATACCCATTATGCGTGTTAATAAATGTATAAAAGCTGACGGAGGGTAATGCTGCACTACTCAATTGTACGCGATTCCGCAAATCTTCAAGAATAGAATGCTCAACCTCAGCAGGTCTGCAATAGAATTATTCATTGTACAATGAGTTTAGAGACCAGGAAACAGCATAATGTCTCCTATCCTAATGGAAAACAGTTGAAGCACATAGAATTTTCTACAGATAGGTGGCAGTGTACTGTTATTTATCTTTCTTAAATGTCTTTTCTAAATCAGGAAGGACCAGAGAGACTGAAATATAGTTTCACTGTTTTACTCTCATGTCAGGTCTTATTTGAGGACTGAAAATTAATCATGGCAACAGCCATCCTAACTTCAGTGCTTGTATGTGTCAACACTTAAAGTGAAACATGATTTGATGCAATACAATATACATCCATCATCCGCTTATCAGATCATAGCATCTAAAATATGTTGTGCAGTAGAACAGAATATCCCGAAATCTGCTTTTAAAAACCATGCAATACTGGAAAATCAGGCTGCGCCACCCCTATATTATATTACTAAATTAAAATCAAAGTTTCAGTTCATAATAACTCCTGCCAGAACAAAACAAACTACGCATGTCTTATATTTTCTTTGTTTAGCAATTATGGTGTGAGACAATTTTATTGGCCAAAGGGAGCAAATAGAAAAACATAGGCAGGTCTGAAGAAAATACATTGATGGCAAAGCCAGCTCTGGTTTGACACGAGGTGCCACTGGTACTATGTTATTCTCAGTACGGGAAGCCTTTGCTGTTGCACCAGCAACTCTGTCCTTCTTTAACTTTTTCAAAGATGTAGATTGCTTTCCTCCCTCAACTGATCTTTTCTGAAAATTAATAAGAACATAAGGATTCAATCGAACTGGAAAGGAAAAAAAGGTTTCAAGAGAACTATGTAGATAATGAGTTACAGGGGCAAAAAGCAGTCCTTATCTTACCTTATTTTCATCTGTTTCACCTTCCCTTGCCTCCCCATCGACCTTTTCTGAATCTGGAACCAAGCCCCCTGCTGCCTTCTCCAAACGTTCTTCTAAAGAATCTTCGAGCAACTGTTACAACTTACTTAGCATCATTTCGTTGCAATAAAAAAAACAACCAAACAGAAAGGAACCATTGCGAGATAATAAAGATAATGATCCAAGTTGTTCGTTCACAGAATCGCATAAAATAAATAATTTCTCCTTCATTACAATTTTCTAGTCAACTAGGAAACACACCAGATTAGTTCTGACTTGAACTTGAAAGCAATTAAGACAAACACAGAAAAAGGTTAACTGTTTGTTTCATACCCAAGCTCTATCTAACTTGAAGTCCCATAAAATAACACCAGAGCATTTTATAATTCATAAGCTTGGTAGTGTTAATAACGAAAAAACCAGTTTTACTACATAATACTGATTTATCAACTCACCCCCCAATGTATTTCTTTCTGATTTATAAGATTGGCTGCATCCTGCCCACTCCCCATGATTGTGACAACTTCCGCATCATCAGAAATTGAACTTGGCTGCCCAGGAGAAACTGTCAATGAACAAAGGGAAAAAGGAAAAAACAAATTTTTTCGTAAGAAAGAAAGCCTTGGAACTAAAAAGTCAAATATTTACCAAGAGCAAGTAGGGAAGTCTACCTTGAAAATTGATGTGCTCATTTATGAGTCCAAGCATTGTAATAGATTGTGTCTTGTGCAAGTATTGCAGCAGCAGGTCATACGAGTACTGCAAAAATAAAATCAGAGTTGCAAATACTAGAGTAAATCTGAAGGTGGTATTTAGTTCTTTAAAAAGTGAACAAGAAAAAATGATATCAGATAAGAGAAAAACTAGAACATAAAACGCTGAATACACACACTTACACAACATCGACGTCACTGAAAAATGTAACTAACAAACTGCCTATAAAAGAATAAAATGATGCTTCTCTCGTCGTCTAAAGAAGCATCATTGCCATAATTATATAAAGATACATTTATTCTTTTTTTTTAAATTTAAAATCAGTATAAAATTTGCAATCCTTCCCCCAGGGGAGGAAAGCTTGTTAGCGTAAGTGCCAAAAAAAACAAACTATGATCAATATTTTAAGAAAAACGTCTTCAAATGGCAGACCACAGCCGCCTGGAAGTGAGATTAACTAGGGAAGGACCTAGGGCATGCAATTATGCACAACAGACACAGATAAGTAGGCAATAAGTAAGCATAGGCTTAATTTGTTTGACTCAAATTATTGGATGACACAGATAAGTTCTAACCAATATTCCAGAAAACCAAAAGAGGAAGTAGAAAAGTGATGAAGCAAATGCTCCGTTATACTGGTCCTTTGTTTTCAAAAGTTGCATTACCCTGAAGAAGCAAAGTCCTCAGTAATCTGAGTTGCAAATGCATATGAGACATATAACATAGCTAAGTGCATTCTTCAATGCTGTGTTCATGCTCAAAAAAGCTGAGAGCTGTGTGCATGTTATGCTTGGTAAAAGGTTATCGAGTTAAATTACATGAACCCAAACTATAACAGACATCTATTTGAGAATTAAAGAAATCACCTGGCATATTTTTATGTTAACTTTACTTTGTCTCAGAGAATGTGCAAATTCCATCTCCTGCAAAGCAACAAAGAATTAACAAGAAGTCGCATTCAAATCTTGAACATGTCAAAATCACAACCTAAAGGATGGTGTAAGATCAAATTTACCTCAAGGTGAGAGGGGGAAAGAACACCTTCCAGCTTTTGGAGGTCACGTGAATGCATCATCTCATGATCTTCACGAAAGCTATTAAAGAAAGCTCTTGCTGAAATTCAAGCAGCACTCAATACACTTCCAAAAAGATTCTCCAAGGTTCCAGCCAATTACATAAAAATGTAAGCAATTACCTTCTTGGATATGACCTTTAGCAACAAGATCCATGAAACAATGGATAAACACTGGATAGAGAACTCGAAGCAACTCATGCTGCAATTTTTAATACCAGCATGTCAAGAGAAAAATATAATCACTAAACATTTTGGAAGGAACTCAGAGAGGTAATTACACATGAAGTCAGACGGACATACAACGCGTACATTTCTACTTATATAGATTTATGGGAAAAAGAATTCCCAGAGAAGTTTATCAAGTATTGATTACCAAAAGAATCAATGTATCCCAACAAGATTAGTGCATAGTTAATATAGATTCATAGAATCAATGTATCATGAGTAATTTTGAAACCAAAACAAGTCAAAGAACAGAATTTTCTGAAGTACTCATGTTATAAATGACTTATGATGATAAAACTGTGATCTAGAGCAGCACCATAGAATAAAAATGCCAATAACAAGATGGAGATGAAAGGCCTCATCATTTCAGATGCTTTAGTCTCTTTTAGGAGAATACTTTGAGCACCAGAAGTTAAAGCATCTTGTAGCGTATTAACTCCTTAAAAATATTACTTTGAACATTATATGTCTTTTCCCATGTGAAGAATTTGCCCACCCCCTTCTTCCAGATTTACAATATTGAATACATAAACTATCAGGTTCCAGCAAATAAAATGGAAACAAGAAATTAAGGAAGATTTGTGGAGCTTTATATGCCTCTATAAAGAAGACTATGTACCAAACCTGAACCTGTCAGGAAAAGCTTAGAAAATATCTAGCAAACATGACCTTTCTTTTTTAAAAAGCTCAACAGAGAGAGCTTTATATATATATATATATATATATATATATATATATATATATATATATATATGCACAACGGCACAACCTATATGTTATTCTTGTTTTATTTTTTATAATATAAATTCGTTGTTTGAAGCTTTCCAATTTTCCATGTAGAAAATTTACATTTTCTACCCAAATAGCCACTATATATTCATACATAGGCCTGGTTATTGTGTATCTTGTGAACTAGAGCTAATTTGGTTCGGGAAAGGGGGGAGAGATTGTGGGGATTATTCTTCCACCTAGTGGAAGTATCTACTTTACCTTATTCTTGTTTAGTTTGAGGGGAGAGGAAGGGAAGGGAAGAGGAAGGGAAGGGAAGAGGAAAGGATAGAAAAAAATTTGTTAATTTTTGTTTAATTTACATTTTTTATCTAACTTTCTTTCTCTTAAAAGACTTTTGAAACTTAAACGACCAAGTCAATCTCATCATTGATGCCTTTTATTATCTTCAAATATTCTCCCCCTTAAATCCCACCTCCTTGGGAGGGAAAACAATGCTGCTGTTAAGGTTGTGTGGTAGCCTCCCGATTTACTTTTCCTTCTCTTTTTTATCCAAACCAAACAGTGACAAAAGTAGTAGTTTAATATGTACTTCCCTTCTAATTCACTTCCTCATTTTACCTCATGCAAACAATCCCAAGTGTTCTAATTCACTATTCTAGTCCTCGTGTAAGAAACTCATCTAAATATTCCTCATAAATTGTTTTGAAATAAATTTCATTGAAGCACATAGTGAATGCCTCAAACGCTATTGCCTAAAATACCAAAAACTAGGTAGGATTTTGCCCATATTTCTTTTCTTTTCTTTTCTTTTCTTTGGGTCGGGGATGGGAGTGAAGAGAAAAGAAACGGAGGAAGGATTTCACTCCCAGCCTTTATCATGTTGTTCTTCCTTTTAATAGTTGGATGACAATTGCATTTTGGTCTTCACCTTTAACCATCACTATTTCTAGCTTCTAGCATGCAGGGAATATAAATAACAACAAAAGTTATACATGATTTTTTATTTTTTACCTTGTACAAGTCCAGAGAACTATAGGCCCACGAACGAAGCTTGCCATATCCATCATGGTACTGTGCTGGACTATTCTCCAATCTGAGATGCACAAATAACAACAAAATGTGTTCTACTTATAAAAATGTAGGAGCAAAAAAAAAGAACAAATGATTTTCCCTTGTTTCAGCAAATCAACCTGCCCTGGCTGTTAGCTAAAGTGTGTGATGAATACTATTGATGTGCCTAACATTTAGCTCATAGTTACACCTTCATTCTGAAACTACCTAAAGAAATGCCTCATAATTTAGTTCTTTTGTTTTTCTCACTAACATAAATGCAACAACCACAATCCTTAGTGCCTGGTGACTTTGATGTATTCCTCAAGTTTTCCATTCTCTTAACAATGCCCTACTAAAAGCTAGCCTATTCTGTATCCAAGTTGATCTAGAACCAAATAAGCACAATCTTGAGCATGCACAGAAAAGGGTTTCAGTTTTTTACCATATTTTTGCACTATCAGACATCAACAATTGCCAACAGAAAGAACCTGGAAACAAAAAGGCTACGGAAACGGAAAACCCCAAGAGAATCCTAGACAAACCTAACTAGTAGTACTCCCTTGGTTTCATAATACAAGGCTTTTTACCCATTTTCTCCCTTTTCAAAATGTTTGACCTTTTGCAAATTTTAAGGATAATTTTTCTGAAGTTATCCTCACCCATAAATATAATTCTCTATTACTTTATTACGTTAGTGGAATTAGTTAAGGATATAATAGAAAAAATACCCGTTATTATTTTCTTCCTTAATCTATGGAGGAAAAAAACACGTGCACCAAGAACTTCATAAAAAACATTTAATCATGACATTAACTTTAGACAGGAATTTTTTTCCTTTTAGCCTTTTGTTAATAGTTAGAAATCCAAATTAAGCAAAATTATTTCCCCATCTAGAACTGAATTCCAAAGAAAGGCGATGTGGGGAGCAGGGTAATACGTTCAATTCATATCTCAAAGTCAGTGTTGTCGCTATTTTGGACAAAATAGCCGGCATAGCAGCGCTATTTGGATAGAGTTGAAAAACCCCTCTTTTGCCCTTAACATTAGTCATTAGTTAGAAACTTAAGGGCAAATTGGAGATTTCCAACAAAAAAACTGAACCTTATAACTTCAAACTTAAGCCTCTATTCTCCACACACAAAAACACAAACTTCTTTGTTTATAAATTTGTTTTCTTTATTGTGTTGGCTATCCGGGGTTAATAACACTGCTCGAAGTTATGGATTTTTAGAGGAAAACCCAATAGGAAACCGAGTTTAGGGGCTAATTTTTAGCAAACCCTAGGTTCTTAAGATTCTAAATTAAAAACAGTAACTTCCTAAAAGAATTTTAAGCCTAAGAACTTCCTGCATCAAAAGGTTATTTCTACTTATATTCATTAAATTTGCATCAAAAGAGGCAAACTAAAACATTAAAAATAAACCTTTAAGAAAAAAAAAGGAAGAAAGGGAAATTACTCAGCGGAGAAAGACAAGATTTGGCGAGCGATGTCAACATCAGTTTGGGAATTAGCGGAGTTGGAATTTGACGAAGAATTATTGTTGTAGTTGTTGTGGCTTCCATAATTGGTTCTAGTAGTCGATTTGTGATGCTTTTGTTGTTCTTCTTGGAAGGCTAATTCAGTTTGCTTGAAACCCTTCTTCTTCAAATATGTCATTACTGCTTTCTCTATCTCTTCTTCATCCATTTTTTTCTTTCTTCTTCCGAAATTTCTCTCTTTCTTCAAAGATTTCTCACCGATTCCAATTTCAATTTCGATTGAGTGCAGACAATTTTGTTGGAGGGGAATTAGAGGAGGAGGAGGAGAGAGTGAATGGAAATAAACGGGTCGTCTGTATAGACCCCCTGGAGTCGAGCTTTATGACTAGGGTGGTTAACTATTTGGTTAAAATAAAAAGGGAAACTAGCCTATTTAGTCCCCCAGTAATTTTGGTTTAGTATGTATGGTCCCTAATGTTTAATTTTAGCCTGTAAGGTCCCCTAGATATTTTCGTTTAGCCCGTATAATCCCCAATATTTAATTTCAACATGTAAAGTCCCTTACCTATTTACGGGCGGCATATAGAGGTTCCACCACCTCTTCTGCGGCGGAATCAGGGCAGCCCCAAATTCCTGCCATCCACGTGCTTAATGAGCGGGGGAATAATTATCAGTTTCAATATATAAAATTTACAAAATACAAAAAAAAATAGTATAAAAATGGTTATAAAAAGGAACCCCCAAATTCTATTACCCTAATTTGGAGGAACCCATCTACCCTAAGTCCTCCGCATAATAAGTGGTGGAACCTCTATATGCACCCCGTAAATAGGTAAGGGATTTTACAGGCTGAAATTAAACATTGGAGACTATACGGGCTAAACGAAAATTTATGGGGGACTTTAAGGCTAAATTAAATATTGGGGACTATACGGGCTAAATAAAAATTTATAGGGGACTAAATAGGCTGATTTCCCAAATAAAAATTAACTTAACCGAACTCAAATTTCACTTTTACCGTTTTACGTCTACAAATGTTTAGGGATGGTAACTAACTCGGTTAAATTGGGGATTAGGCCAGGCTCAATCTTGTTGGGCAGGGAATTTCCCGATTTAAGTTGGAGGTAGGGGTGGGGGTGGGATGGGGATGGGGATGAATTTGGCCTCGTAGCCGGGTGAAATGAAACCCCGACCCGCACTACCCTGTCCTGCATGACCTATCTAAAATACTAAATATAAAGAGTATAAAATACCTTTAAAAAATGAAATACACGTCAAATTTGAAGAAGATCGCGAGAATAAAATATTCTAAAGAAAATGACTTAGATCATCCTTAAACGATTTCTCAATACATACTTAGGTCCTAAGAGTATTTTGACTTCCTGATAGGTCTTGAAACAAATTCCGCGATTGTTAAATGGTCCCACCACCAGTTTGACTGGTTATTTCCGGGCAAAATGTCCCAAGCTCTGGTCATGTTACAAAATATGAAGGGCATAATTGTCCTAGAAATACACACGTGCCCAACCCACCCCACTATAAAGAGAAAATGACATAGAACTTATCTTCTTCCCCATCTTCTTTCAATGAGTCTAAAGATTTGTTGTTGATCTTGCTTATTTTTTAGAAGGAAGACGAGGAAGAATATGGGTTTTGGGTAATTTTCTTTTAAAAGTGGTGTGGGTTGGGCACGTGTGCATTTTTTAAGCAATTATGCCCTTCGTATTTTGTCACATGACCGGAGCGTGGGATATTTTGGCTGGAAATAACCAGTCAAACTGGTGGTGGGACCATTTAATCGTCTCGAAATTTGTTCCATGACCTATCAGGAAATCGAAATACTTCTTGAGAAATTGTTTAAGGATGATCTACGTCATTTTCCCAATATTCTAATAACTTTGTTGAATGATATATTTATTGATTATGTTATGTTATGCTAAAATAAAATATTTTATTTTACAATTCTATATTATTTTTTCAATGTTGTATTTGAAGATTTTTGTTAAAAATTCCATAATTTTTTTCTAGTAAATATTGGACCTCCGTTGGGACAAATGTGGAAATTTGGAGGAAAATTCCCTGTTTTTTCTCAATTGGGGATGAGCCGAAGAAGAGGATGCGATGAAAAAAGCGAGTCCGGGACTGGAGATCGTGATCTCCGCTCCACCCCCATTACCATCCCTAATGATGTCTATTTTCAATCAACTTATCATTATATATCTTTATATATGATCACAATTTATATATACTTGGGCTCTGAATGTTTGTGAAGCAATTCTCACTTGATCGGACGGTCATGAAGTGATTTTCTCTTTGTAGATCTCTTTTACGACATTGCGGTTAGGACATAGAAAAGGCGACAAACTCACTATAGTATACGACATCTAATATATAATTTTGCCTTCAAATAAATATTGGCTTTTAGTTGCGTTTTAGAATCAAATCTTGGATGCTCAATTAAATGTCTCCCTACTTATCGTTGCATCGTGTTGGTGGGCATTGGCGGACCTAGGGTGGGGCACAGCCTTTCTCCCAATTTTTTTTAGTTATAATTTTGTTTTTGTAACACCCCGTGTCGTTAGCATTTTTTAGTATACTCATTTTGAATCAATTTTTGATTTGAAATTAGATTTTGTGGTTCGTGGATTATAGAAATAACACCACTTATATCTTAACAAGTTTGGTTAAAATTTTAACAAGCTTAAATGTGTAATGGGACTATGATGTTTATTAAAAAAAAATTTAACAAACTTAAGTGTAACAATTTGAAATCTTGTGAAATTTTTACTATATGGTTATTATCAAAGATATTAGTGATGTCTTGTTTTCTATTCTTGTTGATGAATCCCGTGATATATCAATGAAGGAGCAAATGTGTCGGTAGTATTTCGTTATATGAAGGGCAAGTATTAGAGCATTTTGTTGGTGTTAGTCATGTATCAAGTACTATCTACAATGATTTAATTATAGAATATTATCATTGTATGAAAACGCGTATATGCTTTTATAAATTTGTTTTATCAATATTGATTGTGCCCCTCATACCTTTAAAGTTTGCGTCCGCCACTGTTGGTGGGCCAGTATCTTTGGTTTCTTCCAATGTATGTGAGGTGCTTGAGATGAAGGGAATTTTTTTTTTCAATAATGATTGTTGGATAAAAAAACTTGGATCAAATTTGGATCAAAGGGTATAAAATGTAAATGATTGTTAGAATTTAATGTGACATTATGCCTTCTTCATCCAAATTTAATCCCAACTTTTTTATCCAATAATCACTATTTTTTTTTTTTTTACCGTGATTAGACCTGTATTAAACACAAGATTAAAGTTTTAAGAAATGTCACGGTTTTTTTCCATATGTCCATCGTAATGATTTGGTTAATCTAACCGTTTTAAAATTATCGTATGGAGTTCAGTTTTATATTTTGACTCCCTTTGTATTTAGATATGTTTTATTTAAGAAATAAAATTAACTTAAGAAAGTTAAAATTGTACGTTAAAAATATCTACTGTAATGAGGGTAAAAATCTCTCTCTAGACCTTGGTGTGACACCTGCATTAAGCACCTAAATCTCTCCTCTCTTGCAAAAAAAATAAAATAAAATAAAAAGTTGAACTTGAATGGTAACATGATCATAGCTCCATTGAAAAAGCATACTCATGTATAGATAATAGGAAGAGTGAACTTAATTCGACTGGCTCCACTTCTGACCCGCGCAAACTCTTTGGCATGTCAATGTCAGGTGTTCGATTCATGCTTGAGGCGGATTTATTTCGAAGTGGCCACAGTGCCCTGGTGATGACGGATCTCTCCGTACGGATCCCTCAACTGGATTAGTCGAGTTCGCCCGGACCACCGGTTCAACATGTATAGATAATAGATTTCATTTTTTCATCACAAAAAAAGAAAAAAGAAAAAAAAGAAGATAATAGGTTTCAGGTACAAATGACATGTACATGCCCTAATACTGCATCAAAATACACAACAAATAAAAAGATAAAAATTTATACATTTTGTGTTTGACCTTCAATTTGGAGACAAGGGGTATTAAAAAGACTAGTCTGTAAAAAAATTAGCATGAATTTAGATTTAGTTATAGCAAGAAATGTGTACTTTTAAATTTCTAAAACATTTTCCCACATATTCACCTTAAAAACACAAAACAATAAACAAGTTTTCTTCCGTCCCAAATTAACTGTATACATTTCTCTTTTTATTTGTTCCAAATTAATTGCCTACTTTCTAATAAATTATGTATTAATAACATTTTTCCGATTTTACCCTTCTTCCAATTCCTCATTAAATATTGTTAGTTAATTAAAATTATCATTTTCCGACACATATTTAAGGGGTGGTTAAATGTTGTGTGATAGGAAGGAGAGAAAAATACATATATTTTGAATGAGATTAATAAAATTAATGAGGGGTATCTTAGACTTTTTGCTTATATTTTACCATCAAAACCTTAATAGTAATATATGTGTATTTGTCAAAGTAGACAATTAATTTGGGACGAATAATGTAACTATATAAAAAGGAATAATCACATAAATGTGAAACATATATGTGTTTAATGGAGCAAAACCTAAAGAAATTACATATATAGTTTTCACCAAATCGATGTAGCTCTTTCGTAAACTGTACATTTTATTAATATGCTTCGTCAATTTATAGGAATTTACTTATTTATAGGAGTATTATTTATGTTCATAGGTCATGAAATGTAATAACTTAAGACTTTGGCATGCTATGAGGAATGGTTTCTCCTTTCAATTTATATCTACCGAAATTATCAAAGCTTATTTCAGCAAAACATAAAAATGTTGGTTTTAGCCTTTTTGAAGCAAAAAAAAATCGTCATTCTTCATTTTATATATTGTTTTCTATTTTATTAATAGATAATTGCCAAGTTATCACTTTTTTAACGGGTTTTAATATTTCTTTTAAGTTATAAAAATTTTAATTAAAAATTAATACAAATAATTTTTTTATTAGTGATGATAAAAAATGAGACACATAACGAAAAAAGAAGATTCCTACCGCCTTTTGAAGGAGTTCCTAAAACATTATTAATTGCATTTTTCGGGTAGTTTGTATGAACTTTTAAGGAGAAAAGCAAAAGGGTAATTCAAATGTCACGACTAAAGTGTAGAACGTAAAAAAAATCAGTATTTATTAAACACATTTTTTACATGTGTTACAGACTTTTATATAGGTATTACATTTTAAGTAATATGTCATATATGTTCTCTCCTTATTAACACATATCTAAGAATTTAATACATGTTTTGTGTAATAAGTGTTATAAAATCACAATATTTATTCTCTCAAAAAATGTAGACCGTCAAATTATTTATGTAATGTCAAAAAAATGTTCAATATATACTGAATTTTTTGTATTCAGCACCGTAGCCGGACCCGCATTCAAATTGATCCATGTGTATAAACCATAGATCCCATCTCCTAACAACCCACCCAAGTAGATCTTGCAAAAACCAAAAACAGCAAAATTTATGTCCAAAATTCTGCTATCCAAGGTATGTAGTACACAAGTGTAGTACATATTGCCTCTTCATTCCTTAAAGAGACAACCTCTTTGGTGTTTCCCCAAAAAAAAAAACCCTTATACTTAAAATATAGTAACTTCAGCAAGGTACTAAGGTCACATGTATATATATAATTAATATATGTATGTATAGATTACACAGTGACAGGTGAATCTTTGCTATTTAAGGAAAGGAGAACTTCACAAATATATGTCCATGTACATACCTTGCTCAGCTGTAAAATCCCAAGAAATCTGCAATGAGAAAGATATTCTGCATCTTTCTTTAGGTCCATGTGTTTTCTTCAACCATTTTTTAATGAACATATACTCTCATCCCTTATTTTGCAATTGCTGATAATGAGAGGGAGCTAAATACCACCCCATAAATGAAAAAAGATCCACAGAGAATAAAATGGCATGGAATTTCCTTATCTAAACAAGCAATGAAGATTTTGAAGTGGTTGAGAAGAACGACTCTAAATCTTTTACTACATTATCTAGTTTGGAACAATATATGATACATCAAGCTCATGAATTTGTTTTAGTCCAATGATGTTGCTATATGTGCAATTTTATTAGTGTACTAGACAATATAGTTCATAATCGAGCCGGAGAATGAAACCCACTGGAAATATTTGAAAATCTATACCTATTTAAGCAATGTTATAATGATACCAACAAGAGCTGGCTGAGGCAGTATAGTGTCCTTAAGCATGTCTCGAGTTTGAGTTTTATACTTGAAAGAAAAAAAAAACTATATTTTTGCAAAGGTCGAATTAGAACAGGGGAGGTGCTAGGAGCATGGATCCAGAGAAGTAAAGTTAAATCTCCATTCGAAGCGGAAGCATGTGGAGCGCTTTTAATTATGGAACAACTCAAGGCTAAGCAGGTTCGTAGAGTGATTATCGAGGGAGGCTGCTTGAATGTTCTTAGGAGTTTAAGTGGCCATACTATTGTTGATTAATGGAGGGGAATGAATCAGATAATCAAGGGAAAAAAGATGCTTAGGGTCTTCATCTCATGGAAACTAAAATTTGTTAATAGGACTTGTAACTCTGGTGCCCATAACTTAGCAGAGTGTGCTAATCGAATGTTGTATCTGGTTATATATCTCCTACAAATATTCCTCCCTCAATCTTGTGTGATAGGGGAGGCACTCTTTGTCATTCGGTTTCTATTTCGGATAATATATATGATTGAAGTTTATTTAGCAAAAAAAAAAAAAAAAAAAGAATTAGAACATACCGAATTAGGGATGACTAGCACTAAATCTCTTATTACCTACCTCTACTGGCTGATAGAATGATATTTTGCACGTATTCATTCAAAGATAATAAAGATAATATAAAAAGTAGAGAAAGAGGATGAGACATGATTACTACTCGTTTAAAAGCGGCTTGTTTGAGAATCTGACAGTTTCATTGGGAACGAGATATTCACTTGCTTTTGTTCTTTCGAGACTATATAACTAATTACTTAACATGAATACGGATATAAGGGGCTAACTGTCTAAACATGAATACAGATAGTAAAACAAACACGAGATGGAGAGAGTAGGATGTAGCCAAAGACAACTTGCCGAGTTCATGCAACGGAATACCTGCATTTCGATCGGCCGGAACAAATGGCAGAAAAGAATCGGCAAGTCATCCTTGGCTGCACACTA
The DNA here is from genome assembly GCA_026122235.1 of Vinca minor. Taxonomy (NCBI): domain Eukaryota; kingdom Viridiplantae; phylum Streptophyta; class Magnoliopsida; order Gentianales; family Apocynaceae; genus Vinca; species Vinca minor. The sequence continues at coordinate 510,054 of JAOCZM010000100.1, read as the reverse complement.
CTTCCTACACGAATATGCATTAATGCCATGGTTAATGTTGGAGGAGGAGGAAGAAGAAGTTGCAGAAATTATAAATGGAGAAAACACTGTAGAGATGGAAGTGAGGTGCACCAGAATGGTCGATGGTTGAAGATATTTATAGAAATATTATTATGCCCCATTATCTTCTATCTAGGTGATGAAGACAGCTCTTGCAGATATCTTATTACCGGCCTAATTCATTTAAAAATATATGTAGTCTCTGCCAAGGGCGGATCCAGGATTGAAATTTAGGGTGGTCCCTCAACAATTTAGAGGGGAACCTACAAATTTCGTTGCATATTAGACAATTTAGTATTGAAATTTAGGGTGGTCCCTCAACAATTTAGAGTGGAAATTAAATTTGTTTCTTTGATCTTGGGGTGGTCCTGGGCATACAAGGACCACCCCTTGAATCCGCCACTGCTGTCATAAATCAGAATGGTTTTTGGTCGGTTTTCTTTAATGCCTTTTATCTTTGATTTGAATTTATGTTTTGGTAGCAAATATGACACTATGCGTGACTATTATTTTAGCAGTATTATATGAGCAGCAGCTATTTGTGCATACACCACGTGTTAAATTCTATTCATCTCCGCTCATAACCTGTCATCAATTATTGGGATTTAAAAAAGTTATGTTAATGTTTGTTTGTATTCTTTAGTGTAATAACCGATATAATTTTGGATATATTACATAATCTGTAATAAAAAAAATACTTTTGGATCATTTATCATATTTTACAACAATAAAAATAAATAATGATTATATAAAAAGAATTTCTCAAAGAAATAACTAATTCAAATACACCTTTATAAAACTTTTAAGAGAAAGAGGAAAGAGTGTTAAAGGTATGTTCTCTCGTATGAGATTTGGAATTGCAATAGTTAGTGATTAGAACACCATATTAATTAGTGGTGAATGTAATTTTGATCCATGTAAATGGCTTGCAGTGTCAAGTTCATCACTGAAATTTCAAAAAGGTCAACATCGTCTCTAGAAATGGCTCGCAGTGTCAAATTCGTCCCTAAAAATTCAGAAATGTCAACCTTGTCCTTAGAAATGGCCCTCTTGTTCCAAAAAAGTTTTTCGTCGTTGACTAACTCTATGCTAACAAAGATTAAGTGAAAATTGAAAATTCAGTAAACGAAATTCAAACTCGATTATAATAAAAGTAGAATTAAACCGCAAAAAATATATATACAAAACTTCTACAGATCGCAACATCACTTGATATGAAGGTTGACATTTCTGAAATTTCTGGGACGAACTTGATACCGCAAGCCATTTATATGGACGAGGTTGACATTTTTGTAATTTCATGGACGAACTTGACACTGTGAGCCGTTTACATGGACAAACTTGACACTGCAAACCATTTATAGGGACGAGTTTGATGTTTCTGGAATTTTAAGGGCGAACTTGACATTTGAGCAATTTAAAGGGATCAAAATAAAATTTACCCTATTAATTATAATGAGTAATGAATATAATGGATACTCAGATTATGTGTACAGTAACAACATGTTTGGTAGTATGCTGGAATGGAATGGAATAGAATTTCTATCCATGCAGAATCGTTTTCCACTCATAATCACTTCGGAATCCTCTTTACATTCCAATGTTTGGAAGGCAAATTCATAATGGAATGTCGATTCCTTTTTGTGTTTGATAAAACTATATTTTAATGTCAGAATAGAATAAAATTAAACACAATATTACCTATATGCCCTTTTAGCATATATTAATGATAAAAACTAATTAAATCTTCCTTACAAAATCTTACTTGAATAACATTGACATTATATATCAAAAATATATATATAACTATATATATTGTTGAAATATAATTTTTATTAAAATGTCAACATAATAATAAAAATATATTTACTTTTAAATTTAAAAATAGATCAAACACTACTACCAAGAAAAATAAATATTTATAAAATTACCATCTCTGAAATTATACTAAGTGAAATATAATAGTTATGACCAAATATGAATATGAATACGTTGCTATGTAAAATGAATGTAGCAATTAATTAAAAGAGTGATATAAATGTCAGTTACTATTTATTGATGATTACACATTTTTCTTGGAAAGGACATTCCATAGGGTTTGGTGTGGAATAGTGTTTCCCACTTCTTCCTGAAATCTTCATTTTTGTGGAATGACTTTTTCAACTTAAATTGGTCAAACCAAACACTGGAATGGAAAGAAATGTTGTAATCGTCATTCAATTCTATTATATTCCAGCATACCAAACGTGCTCTAAAATGTACTACTCCTCTATTAAAAAATAAGTACTCACTCCGTTCTCAAATATCTATCTCCTAAACATACTTTATCAGTTTTTAATTATCTGACTTTAAGAAATTAAAAGAGTATTAAATGTATTTTTTCCAACACTATCCTTATATTTAGTTAATTCAGTCAACAACTAATTTAAATTGTCCTAATATAAATGTATTAATTGAACGGTAAAAGTATCTATATATCCTTAAATTAATGTATTCCAATTATTTTCTTAATTGGAATTAATTGTCTTACCGTGACAAATAAATGGAAACAAATGGAGTAATTCATTTGGAATATTTAGATTTTTAATAATTGTTTCGAGTATTCAACATTCTTTGAGTCCCTACTCTATTTTTAAGGAGGAATTAATTTGAATTTTATTGGTCTTATCTTAGGGGCCCAAGATGAAAAAACTTTTAGTAATTTTTTTTCTTTTAATTATTGACACAAATCATCTTTGTTTTTCTTTTTCCTCTTCCTCCGGATGTAAAATCTCCTTTTCATTTAGAAGCCCTTTTCTTTTTGTCTTTTGGGAAGAAATAATAAAATACATAATATTTTAAGAAATTTATTTTAAAATATAATAATATAGTAAAAAACTCCAATTTTGATTTTTTTTAAACATATTCTAGTGCAATTTCAAATACAAGTGGATCATAATTATTGGTGTACTAAAAGATGTATTAAAGTATCAAAGTTAATTTTTTTTAATTATAAAAATCCCTAAATATAGTGTTATCCAAATTAAAAACTGCCACTTCAATTACCAATATATATATATATATATATATATATATATATATATATATATATATATATATATATTAAGAAGAAGAAAAAAGACAAGGCGATACGCCTATACCCTCACGTGTATCTAGGGGTGTGCATTGGTGCGGTTTGGTGAAAACCGATTTATTAATACGATTTTTTAATATATTTTTTAAAACTATACCGCACCATTTTGACTTCCAAACCAAATTTCACCAAACCGCAATTATTTTGGTTTGGTGAAAGTAGGTGCGGTGAAAACCGATCTAAAAAACTTATAAAATTATTTAAACATCTTATGACTCATGAGCTCAAATATAATAATTGTAAGAGATTAACCATGTAACAAAATCCTCCAGTTTTAATGAGAATTCAAATAAATAAATACATGTCTAAGTTGCAAACGTTAACAAAATACATATGTTTTCATTGAAAGTTCTAAACAAATAAATCAAAAGTTCTCATGAGAACAACAATTCCAACCAATAACATCTTGAATCATGAGGTGATGATAACCATGAAGTAACCCAAACTTAAGTCTTTTTTTTTTAACGGAAAATTTGATATCATTAATGAATATCAGAAAAGATATTTGGTAGGAGGAAATCCGGAGGACATCCAAACCAGTGAGATGAGGTTTTAGTCCTCATAGCATATTTTGCCAATACATCAGCAGCATTGTTGTAGACTCTATGAACGTAAGATATATTGGCTAACCTAAGACCCTGAAGACTACTAATAAGGCTAACAAAAAGACCTATTGAGGACAAATCTTCTTCTTCGTGGTGAACCCGGCTGACCAGAGCTTGGCAGCCATTTTCTATCAGACACTCATGAAACCATTTAGAGATGGCAAATTTGATTCCTTCTAGGAGCGCCAATGCTTTAGCATGCTTTGGGCTGGGCGAATGGGGAAGATAATAGCAAAACCTGATATGAAAGTCCCTTGATGATTGCGGATGATTGCACCTATGCCGCCACTACCATCCATCCAAAAGCCATCAACATTGAGTTTAAAGCTCCCAGTCGCAGGAAGGCTCCAAGCTAGTGCCCTGGACAGTACGCTATCCAAAGTCCTCATCGCAGGTCCAGGATCTTCATGGGAAAAAGCGAACATCTTTGTTTTACCCTTAAGCATGTATCTAATATCGTCATAGGTAGGAAGGACTGGTGGAGCCTGGCCTTGGCCCGCTGGAGAAGCATTTATGCTGCTAAACTCTACTGCACAAACCAGAACAGTGTTGGCAACCTCATCAAGCGATTTTTTCTTGCCTTCGAAGATAAAATTATTTCGGTTGCACCAGATGTTCCACGTAATATAAATGAAAAGAGTAACATCCTTATCTTCTTCCTGAAAAATATGGTCGAGGCAAAAAGGAAAAGAATCCTTGGAGATGATAGAGTCTATACATAAAGTAGTCTGGCTCCATACATCCCTTGTCGCAAGGCATGTAAAGTAAGGTCGAAATGAACTAATTCTACGCGACAGAGCCACACTAGTAGGAAGGATGCGCTGAAAGATTTTCCACACAAAAATCTGCAGCTTTGGTGCAACAGGTAACTGCCAGATCTTACTCCACGACTTTATAGGCTTGCCTACCGAAGTTGAAGGCGATTCCCGCTTATTACCTTTAAATTCCATCTTGAGGTGATACCCGGACCTAACAGTGTATTGTCCATCAGAGCAATACCTCATTTCAAATACTATTTTGGTAGTCAATGAAATAAGATACGGGCATTATGCTTTCGGAAAAAGACATGTTAGGCGGGGCTTGGAGTTTGTAATTATGTGGGGTAGTTACCCACTTGTCACTCTAAAAACTAACTCGCGTGCCATCCCCAATCCGCCATTTTAACCCTTCCTTGAGCAGTTCCCTACCTTTTAGAATACCTTGCCAAAATAAGGAGGTTCGACCTTGTAGTGGGACAATAAGGAATTTGTCTAAGGGGAAATATTTTGCCCGCAATACCCTAGTGCAAAGGGAGATAGGTTGGCGCAAGATTCGACAGCCTTACTTAGCAACCACAGCTTGATTAAAAGATGAGAGATCTCTAAGGCCTAGACCCCCTTGAGATTTAGGCTTACAAAGCTTATACCAAGAATGCCAACAAATTTTCCTTTTTTCCTCATCACTGGCCCACAGAAAATCACGAGTCATACTCGTAATGGAATCAATAAAATATTGGGGGAGAACAAAACAGGACATAACATAAGTGGGAATAGCTTGAATGACGGATTTAACTAGTACTACTCGGGCTGCGAAAGATAAAACTTTCTCTTTCCAGCAACTGAGCTTCTTCCAAATTTTATTAGTGACAAATTGGAATACTTCTTTTTTTTACCTTTTCCATCACCCTGAGGATGGAGAAAGCAAGAGCTTTTATCTCAGCTGGTGTTCCCTTACTGTAAAACAGATTGGACTTATCATAATTTATCATTTGCCCAGAACATGCCTCATATGTCATTAACACCTCTTTTAATCTCTTTGGGCAAGCCTCGTTGGCTTGTGAGAAGAAAAGAGAGTCATCTGCAAAAAGCAGATATGTGATAGAAAAACCGATTCCAAACTGAAATCCAATCAAGGAACCCCTATTTTCAGATGCACGTATTAAAGAAAACAATCCTGCCGTACAAATGAGGAAGAGAGAAGGAGAAAGATGATCACCCTGCTGAATGCCTCTAGAAGGTTTAAAAGTTCTCGTGGGAATTCCATTTAGTAAAATGGAGTAACGAACTGTCCTAATGTAATTCATCACGAGAGAAAGAAATTTAGGCAAAAAATTCATACAAGTCATTACAAACTCTAGATAGTTCCACTCAACTCTATCAAAAGCCTTGCTCATATATATCTTAAGCGCTAACTGATGTGATCCATTTGGCTGAAAAGTTTGTAGACTATGAAAAACTTCAAAACCCACTATCGCATTGTCAGTAATGAGGCTTCATCGATAATGGAATTCATGACCAATTTGAGGCGATTAGTTATGAATTTCGAGATAAGTTTATAGATGACATTGCAGACACTGATAGATGGACTATGCGCTTTACAAAGGCGCTCTAATTCATTAACTGTACGAGAGTTTTGAAACCCTCTACAGTTCCAAGCTAAGACATTCATGGACATTGGTGGGCCCCTTTAGGGGGCTTCACCTTACCCTGTTTAACGGTAGGAGCCCCGTTGCAACAACATTACTTTCGGAGTGAGAAATAGCATATCCGCCCTTGTGTTTCCAGTTTGGCGAGTCCAAATCATCAAAAAAAAAAAAAACAATCACGGCAGACCAAAGCATATCAGCCTGCCCCAGAATGTCAGAAAAAGGTCATGGTGGTCTCTGGCCCAACAGCTGCCAAAGGAGTCGAGCAACTCCTAGCAACAGGCGGATGAAGGCCTATAGGCCCAGTAACTGGCAGCCCACCATTAGATATCATAGAAAACAAGTAAAAAATACTCAAATCATTTTTTATGGGCTAGAAACAAGAGGCCCAATACCTGGCAGCCCAGCATAAAGCATGGCAGTCTCAGCATCATAGGGGCTCTGATCATCCGATAATGGGCCAGGCGCATGCAGCCCAGCAAATGGCGATCCAAAGGCTTACAGCCCAGGTAGGTGAGGTCCAACCAGTTCAGGTCCAGGCGTCACTGGGTCAGTAACCGTTGCACTCGGTGCAGAGGCCCCGACCCGGCTCAGCCCATCCCTCTGAGGCTTTCTCTCCCATTTCAGCCCGCGGCGGTCCTCCGCCACTCTCTTCTTCTCCGGCGACTTACTTGGCTTCACAGCAGCCCGACGTTTCCTGTTTCTCTTATTCGCATCAGAAGGGCCAGCACCACTGCTGCCCTTATACATTTTTGTAGAACCCCGCATTTTTCTGGGGAAGAAACTACCATCTCCTCGGCGGCCGGAGGCTTTGGCAGCGGACATGAGCTTCTCACCGCCGCCGAAGCCAAGTCGTCTTTTTACAGACTCGCGCTTTGGCCCCTCCTCGACTGCCTTTCCCTTCCCTTTATCAATGCCTTGAGTCTCAGCCTCCTTAGAACCATTATCTTTAGCGGCCATAGCTGGGGCAGTAACCGCATTTGGAACCTCCACCAAGGGTTCTGCCATGGCCGCCGCCGCCGCCTCACCACCATACAAAATCAAGGCTTGATTGCCATTATCAGCCACAACCTCTCCATCTCCAAAGAACAGAGTCTCCACCGGCTCCGAGTGGACATTCCTGGAAGCATTCAACATAAAATCAAATTCGAAATTGTCCCGATCAGCCGCCCGAACACCGTTAGGTAGGTCCGGACAGTTAATCGGAACATGATCGAGCATACCACAATTGTGGCAAAAATTCGACAGTCTCTCATAGCGAAACCTACCTTCAAAATATCCCAGATTAGGTGCTTGTGCTTGCAAAACACGTGCAAGTAGAATTCTTACCTCCAAATCAGTCATAAATCTGTAGTAACGGAGTCCGTCAGCAGTCTCCCGTATTTGTAACGTAACACAGTTACCAAAAATACGAGAGATTTTTCCCCCATTTCCACAGTAATAAAGATGTGTGGCTCGAAATGCAGTTGTATTCAAATTGGGCAAGCTGAGAACAGTTCACCCGAGATAGTCACATCCGGATCCACCCTCTTAGTAACAAGCAGCACACCCTCGAAACACCATGGACTGGTGTTGAGGATGCGAGCAATGTCATCCTCACTTGGAAGCACAAAACGATATGTGTTGGGACCTATTTTTTAATACGTTACATTCGCACAACCCCCAAGTGCGATCAAGGAGGATACGAAAGTAACGCGGTGCAAATTCACTCAGGTTTATGAATCGGACAACAAGCGTTGCCCTAGCACCAACAGATCCACTTTGCACATCAAGCTCATCAAATTTTATAGGAACCTTTTCAATACCCTGCAGCATTATCGATTTCATTTTGGAAATGAGACTGATAACCATTGTCGCTAGCGAGTAAAGAGAATAAAAAAAACAAAAAGCCCTACCTTGAGGATGATAAATTTCCGTATAGCAGAAGGAGGAGGAGGGAGCTCTGCTACCAGAAACTTTATACACTGCAAAAAGAAAAGAGCCAAGAAAAAATAAAACACTAAAAGATAAGCAATAAAAGAAATGTGATATGATTAAACAGTGGGAAACCTCCCCCTAATTGTGCTAATGTGTTTGCACGATTCTGATGATGATAAACACCTAAGGATATTGATATCCTAGGGAGCAAGTCTCCTTCAAATGTAGGAATTCATCTCAGAGAGAGTTCTCTCCCGAGAGAGATACATTATAAAAAATTTATGGGTACACACCCTAACTTAAGTCTAATAAAATAACTAACTAATATTAATATATTAATTGTAATTAAAATAAATTTAGTGAAATATAATTATGTAAATATACCATATTTTTTTAAAATAAAAAATAAAAAATAAAAAATTAGATAGGTACATAATGCAGTTTTAGGTGCGATATAACTTAAAATTTTCTAGATTGCAATGGCACTGAAAAATAATTTACGGCTACTAAAATCGTATTTAATCGCATCATAATTTATCAAGCACTCATCAAAATTAAATTTGTTGCGATGCGGATTAAAACCGATTAATGCAGAAAAATCTTTCAAATCCTATTCATCTCTCTCTCTCTCTGCGCTTTAAGCGGTGATTTTTAGCTCCCAAATCTCTATCTTTCAGGTTAGATCTAAGTAAAGTTCTCCGCTTTTTGATTATTCATAATTGTCATTCAAATTCGATTACTGTTTGATTCACTTGTACAAAGTTTTGGTAATTGTTTTCAACTCCCTGCGATATCGATGTTTATGGAATCATGAAACCTTTTAATTTAATGGGTTTTTGCATGCTGTGTTTTTCTTCTAATTCTTTCTCGAATTTTATCTCAATTCTTGAATTTTGTAGATATCAGCATTGGAGGACCAGATAAATGTTGTGGATCAGTACTTTTAAGTATAAAGTATTAGGAAGTATTTTTTTTTTTTTTTGGTGTGAAAAGTTTAAGTTTTATGCTGATTTGACTGAAAAATGTTTACTTGGGAACTTAGGATGAATCTTTATTAAAATTACTAAAAAGTTTTATTGTTGTAGTATTGTGTGTAGTTTTCAACAATTGGCTTCAACTGGACAGCTGAGTTTTTCTGCAATTCTATTTGAGGCATATCTCATTGCTGCAATCACTATTGGTCGGATTAAGTCAAGTATTTGGCTTTTAACTTTACTGGAGAGTTGACTATAAAGTGGAATCGGTGGTCATCTTAAGACGTTTCCTTTTGAGGGTGCACAGCTTGAGGCTGTCTTGGCGGGTTTGCCCGTTGTAAATCCAACTCGGGGTATTTCGGCAGTTAGAACGTCTGCTATTATTGCATTTCTGTAAGGATATGCTTCGTTAGAGACCTGGAACATTATCCATTCACCACAGTTTTAGTATCTATTCTTGTAGATATGTAGATATAAGAATGCCGGCCGAAGTAGAGATCATTGTTAATTGTGTTCGGTTGTCGGTGGTTAACTCTGTTATCAATCAATCATGGATAGCGGCCGACCCCGAAAACGCTACGGGCTAGCGGTGCTATTTGCAATTCTATGTAAATAATTAACAAATATTCAAGACAACAAGAAAAACAAAGTCATAACCAAAACCATTAAATACAAGATAAAAACATAACCAAAGTCATTAAATTCATAATAAAAAACAAGGAAACCGAGACAAAAATAAAAGAAAAAAATTATGGTTGCTGGAATCTGGGTCACCGGCGAATGGAGTTGTCTGGAGTTGGATGTTTGATGGAAATGAGAAAAAGAGAACAGAGGGTTATGTTTGAAAAAGTGGCTGTTTTTTTGTGTGTGGAGAAGACGAGCTTGTTTTTTTTTTTGGAGAATAGCCGCTCGAGTCTGAAGTTAGGAATGTTTAGGGTTTTTTCTTGTTGGGAATTCTCAAATTGCCCATAAGTTTCTGCCTATTTTTTTAGGGCAAAAATGGTTTTTAGATCTGATCCAAATAGTACCGGTGACACCTTCATAGCGGTATAGGACCATTCCGCTACGCACCACTATAGTGCCGCTGGGTTAACTTAAGACGTTTTGTTCTGGAGGTGGGCAGCTTGAGGCTGTCTTGGCAGTTTTTTCCGTTGTAAATCCAGTTTGGGGTATTTTTGGTAGTTAATACTTCTGCCATATTTGCCTTATTTTTAACAGGTGCCGCCTTCCGCTTTCTGTAAGGATACACGCTAGGAACCTGGAGCTTCAGTATCCATTCACCGTCAATTTTAGTACTATCTATTCCTGTAGATATGTAATGCAACACATTAGTTTGGTTGTAAATGGCCATCTTTTGTTATCTGTAATTTTGACATGTGACCCTCTAGTAGACAGCAATGGGCAGATTGGATATCTAATTTAGAGAAAGTATGTATAATGATTGATGGATTTCTTCAACGCGCTGTGCTTCTTCTTGTGGACACGAGGGTCATAGGTTGGATTGGTCTATTGGTGTCTTTCAATTATAATTACTTCGGAACTCTTCTTATTAAAGGAATGTTTTATGTTCAGATGTATGTTGAGCGTTAGAATTGGAATTATGTGGATTTAGTTACGGAAAAATGTTCATGTATGAGAGTTGGCAACTCTCCCTTTTATGAATAAGGGAATGTGTGGAAGATAATCTGTATGTTAACTCAGTTTTTTCAACTTTGATTAATGAATTGCAAGATCTAACCTTCATTTCCAGTGGTTTCCATTAGTGACTCTGAAGACCTTGAATTGTGAAATAGTAAAAAAAATAAAAAATTATGAGCTTACGACCAGCAAGAAAACATTCTTTTTATTTACAAGTTTTTTCTGCTTGCCTAGTCATTTTCTTATTTATTATCAATTATTGTACTCATAGGGCATTGCAATATATGGTACTTCTATCAATTGGGAAAAGGAAACTTTATTCCTCAAATTCTTTTGGTGTCTCTTGCTTACCCGGTTTATAAAGTGGCACCCCTCGTCCCCCCGCGACATTTGTAAATTTGTCAAACTTACAAATTGTGCACAGCTTCATGCCTAAATTTAATGTTGAGAGGCGTTCGTTTGATGCTTACTTTTGTCGTGTTACAGGTCGGCGAGATGACAGAACCTTCAAAAGTCATTCATGTTCGCAACATGGGACATGAAATTTCTCAGGTTTAATATGAGATTTGACTTCTTGCACAAGCTACATTTCTGTTACCTTTTTTTATTTTGTTTCTATTGTGAAGTCTCTCTCTGTGAACTATTTACCTTCTTTATGTAATAAATCTAAAGTATTTTAAGTGACTTTGTACATATTCACTTTCTTGATATTGATTTTAAACTGTAAAAGAATCTCTTTCGACCTGACCCCTTTCCGCCGGAAGATTTAACATTCAAGAAAAACCATTTTTACCTTTTCCCTTTCCCTTATCTAGCCACTGAGATGCCAGTGGCAGTTGTATAATCCCATACAGCTATAAAAAGTTAGTGATACAGTGTTCTAAAACTTAAAATTTTAATATTTCCTTGTCAGCGATGATACATGCTAGCTGCTTTCTCTGCAAATCATAAGTTATATGGAGAAAGAATCAAATTCTCTTCTAATTAGTGACATTTTGGTCCATGAGATGAAGGAACTCACTGAAAGTATAACAGAAAGTCTACATTGTTTTTGTTCCGATTTTTATGCCTCACTGTGACTGTAAATCGGCAGAATTTGTTGGAAGAAGCAAAATAGAGAAACAAATATTCTTCTGCTGCTTGCTTAATAACTGTGTGTTCTTTGTCCTTTCCCACTTCCGGGAAATCCAAATTCCACCTGTAATTTAAGACTTAGACTTGTCCTCCTTTCTCAGAGTTCTTGAAAACAGAAACATCGTTACCTGAATACTGTGTTATTGTCAATCATTTTCCTCAGAAATTTTGTCTGTGCAGTCCTGGGATGAGTGTTGCTTTCAATAAGGCCAGAATTTATATTCTAATTTGCAACCAAATTGATGATGTCCGCAATTTTGGAGATATTATCTGTTTATAGCCTCAGGTTATCTGCTTAGGTGGGAAATAATCTTAATGTAATTATTAAAGGCGTCCCTTGCGTTGGAGGAAGCTTATTTCCAGCTTTTAGGTCTAACTGGCACTTCTTGAATCTTCATATCTGTAAAAATGGAAAAAGAAGTTGCAACATCTTGGCAGTTATTGTTTTCTTTTGCAGATCCTAGTTTTCTATTAGACAAAACCATTATCTTTGGTTACCATAAAAATACATTTATGGAACAATTATTTTTTTCTTTTAATTACTGTAAATTTGTTCATTAGGTTTTTGTATTTTGGGAAACAGTAGTCTTATGTTCTAGTTTGGGCAAAGGAATTATATATAAACCATGCGGGCCTGCATCTTTAGCTTTCAGAATATTCTTTCATGGATCTATTATCTGCTTATTGAAGTATTGATCCTTGTCATTTTACAGAATGACTTACTTCAGCTGTTCCAACCATTTGGGGTTATCACCAAACTTGTGATGCTTCGGGCAAAAAATCAGGTAGCTCTATGCACATATCTCATGGAATTATATTTCTTAAAAGTCAATGGAATGCATGGAAGAATGATTCATGTGAACTAGAAAGTCTTGAATCTTTCGTCTTTGTAGGCTCTCCTTCAAATGCAAGATGTTCCTTCAGCTGTAAACGCGCTGCAGGTGTACACAAATGTTCAGCCGAGTATAAAGTTCTTGGTTCTTGATTTTTATATTTCATGGGAAATCTACTCGTTAGAATTTCTCTATTTCTTACTGCAAGGTGCTGATTGACTGTATATTTTTCTTCTACTTGGATTTGAATTGTGCTACAGGGGTAGGAATGTCTACATTCAGTTTTCGCCACGTCAGGAACTGACGACTATGGATCAGAATACTCAAGGGCGGGGAGATGAGGTTAGTATGCTTAGTAGCAGCATGCACCAATCTTGATACGGTTAATTTCTGTTAGATGAGTCTCGGGTTAGGAAACGTGGTTCTCAGATTGTATTTTACATGTTCTTAAACCTTATTGGCTTGCTGAGATGAGAACAAGCAAGTATAACATTATTAATACTAAAATACATACACATGCTACTCATTTTATTTTAAGTCAGAATTTTGTCCTGTGATATTTGCATCCACATATCATATAGTTTTTTTCGCGTATGAATATGTGTAAAATTTTAACAAGGTTCTAGGTTCTTGACGGAAACTTTATCCTGTCAGTCATATAAAAAGACTCATGCTATCCTGAAGAGCAAAAGTTAGGCGGAAAAAGGAAAAGATGCCAATAGTGTCTGCTACAAATATCTTCCAGGCCTGCTACGGTCTTACCCAGCCTTATCTTAATAATGAGTCATCTTCTGTACAAATAACTTCTTTTTATCAACTTCGAACTGCAAAATCACCTGGTGAAAGAAAAAGATAATACAGATCTTTGTTTTCATTTACTGAAGATGACTCATTTAGATGTTTAAAAGTGTAAATTTTGAGACCATATGTGCACAGAAATCGTTAAAAGGTCAAAAGCAATTAGGGCGCGGGGGGCGGAAGGGGATAGATTCTCTGAATTGGTGGAAGAAAATATGTTTCTTTGTCTGTGTTATTTTCCTTTCTTTCTTTCGATGGAATGCTGTATGATATAACATCTTACGTTTCTTTAATTCCTTTTCCTTTCTCGGCTTTTTCTATTCATTCTCTCTCTCTCTCTCTCTCTCTCTCTCTCTCTCTCTCTCTGTTTCTATGCTGGTCTGCTGTCAGGCTCTCTGTGGATATTCAGCCTAATCGAATTGTGTTAGTTACAATACATCACATGCTATACCCCATTACTGTGGAAGTGCTGCATCAAGTGTTTCTCCTCATGGATTTGTGGATAAGATCGTCACATTTCAGAAGTCAGCTGGTCAGCACCTTCAAGTTTTCTCCTTCTTTCTCCCTTTTTCTGTTCTCTTCGCTAATTTTGGTTTGTGAAACTTTCTTTTTTTCTCTGCCATTTAGACATATGGTTTACATCATTATCTTTTTTCTTGGTCTTTCTGTCAGAGGTCCATCTTTAGTGAGGGTGTGTATTTGATATATTTTCTGCCTGCTATGCTCAGCTCATTTGGTGGAGACTGGAGAGTAGATTTATGCTTGTTCATAGAATATCTAGGTATCGCTTTTACACTTTTTTCTGAACTATTCTGCAATGTTTGTAGGCTTCAAAGCTTTAATTCAGTATCAGTTGCAGCAAAGTGCTGTTGCTGCAAGAAATTCTCTTCAACTATGTTGGTTTTCTGTTTTCCGTCTTGCGATGTTGCATCTCAAAATTTATTTGCTCCAGAAGCTGATTTGTTGTCATTTTTAAGGACGTATCATAAATGATGGTTGCTGCCAACTAGACATTCAGTTCTCAAAGTATGATCCAAGTCTTGTTAATGGTTCTTATTTAATCTTTTATGTGATCGTTTCACTACTGCTATTGATGTTATGATGGATATTTCATAGTTTTTATTCTACCTGTCCTGCAGCCTTGATGAGTTACAAGTGAATTACAATAATGAGCGGTCTAGGTAGGTTTGATGTGATAGCATTCCTTTTCCCCCCTTCAACACCTTCATTGCAATCTATCCCCAGTTATTGTATCCTCTTCCTTTACACGTATTACTGCAGTCTGCAAAGAATACAAAAACTACTTTGACCAACTGTTCTTCTGATCCTCTGATTCTCTACTTCTCTTAACTTAGGGATTTCACGAATCCATCTCTGCCATCAGAACAGAAGGGGGGTAGATCATCTCATGTAAATTACTCTCCCTCTTTGGATTTTATCTTTAAGATCTTTGATTTTTTAGGCACTCCATTTTTTTCCCTAACTGCACTTGCCAATGTTTTAATTGGTTTTCCATTTTGGTCGCAGCCTGGTGGATATGGAGATATGGGAGGTATGTAGTCTTTTCTGGCTTTTAAATGTTGTGGAGTTTCTGAATTTACCTGCCAGATGATAATTTTATTGGTTTCTAGTATTCTTTTGTTATTATACTGACCTTTTCTTTTGCTGCTTTTTCTTCCAGCTGGATATCCCCAGGTGCGTATCTCTCTGTCATTTTCTTTCTACTAATATCTTCTGGAATATCTGCCTGATATATCTGGTGTTTGCAATTTGACCAACAAATTTAATTTCAGGAATTTTGCTTATAGATCTAGTGTAATGAACTTTCTGGGCGTGCCTTTATGCTATTTCAAATGTTTCTCATCTAATTTGCAAAAGAAAAACACTACTTAGACAAAGCATTTTAAACTAAGATTATTTTTCTAGATCGAATGTGCTTTGAATTAAGTCCCATTGTTGCATGCTGATGCTTCGTTGAGCTCTTTCCTTTTAAGAGATGCAGGTAATGCTAAAATGGGTTCTTCTGCCTCTGTCTTGATGTTGTAGATGGCCAATGCAGCTGCTATCGCTGCTGCCTTCGGAGGTGAATTGCCTCCTGGGATAAGTGGGACAAACGATAGAAGCTCTGTTCTCGTTTCTAATCTGAATTCGGATGTAAGATTCTGCATTTTGTTTGTTACATCTCTCTATGTTCAGAATTGTTCTCGCGATAATGCAAGTTTTTTATCAGTGATATAACCTCGCTTCTTCCCTGTTTACATGTTGTTAAACAGAGAATCGATGAGGATAAGCTATTTAACCTGTTCTCCATCTACGGTAACATTGTAAGGATCAAACTTCTTCGTAATAAGCCTGACCATGCATTGGTTCAAATGGGTGATGGCTTCCAGGCGGAATTGGCTGTCCACTTTTTGAAGATCTGCTAAAATCTTTCTGTGAATCTTCCAGGCAAATATATTTTCATAGACAAAGACGTATCTTTGTTTATGCTTGAATAAAGAGTACGCAAAGTAGAGTTCACTTTTTACTTATTATTGTTTTAATCTTTGTTCTAGAATTTTCGCAGCGGAATTACTTCGAGTCCTTTGACTGTGTGTTAGGCAACAATGGAATTTTATCACTTCGATCTGAACAGAAATATTTGGCATCTTTGTCCGCATTACATAGCAATTCTTACGACTATCTTAGAATTTGGATTTTTAATGATCTTAGCTGTACCTCTTGGTTTCTTATGGAATTTTTGTTTGGGTGGCAGGCTATTATAATTCCTGTGGAATGTATTTGGGAGTGTTTATTCTTAATTGTTTTACTGACTGTTTGAATGCACTGCGGATGCAGGGAGCCAAGCTTTTTGGGAAGCGTTTGGAGGTGAACTTTTCGAAACATCCAAACATCACCACTGGCGCCGATACACATGAATATAAAAACTCAAATCTCAACTGCTTCAATCGCAACGCAGCCAAAAACTATCGGTACTGTTGTTCACATATCCACCCTTCCTCAGGATGTAACTGAGGAGGAAATTGTAGCCCACTTGGAGGAGCACGGAACCATTGTCAAAATGGAAAGAAACAGGCTCTGGTGCAATTCGATAATGAGGAGGAATCAACTGAAGCCCTTGTATGCAACGTCTCTTTGTGGTTCAACCATTTTCTCAGTTGCAGACCATCTGAACACTGCATGCTGGAATTGGATCCTTGTGAGAATTTTATTGCTCTAGTCAGAGGGTGGGCTCAAACATATCCGAGGCTTCATACGAAAAAAAAATTGAGGGCCCCTAAATTTTAAGTATATATATATATATATATATATATATATATATATATATATATATATATAAAAAAAAATTAGGACTCGAATTTTTTTCATAAGTATATATATAAATAAATAAAAAATTGGGGCCCCGAATTTTTGGGGGCCCTGTGTGGTCGCTCACCTCGCACACCCTCATAGCCGCCACTAGCTCTAGTAATTGTTTCGAGATTCTCAACTGTAACTGTAGTTTTCTCTTTACTTGTGTATTATGATATTTTCCAACAGAAACAAAAATAAATAAAAGCAACTTTAAACTCTGATATAGTTTATCCAAGAATAAATTTATACATCTTCCTCAGAACTGCAGGAAATTCAAGTCGTAACAAACCTCTAAGTGGGAAGAGTATCCACTTAGCCTCACATTGCACGTGTACCATCTTGGAAGACCTGACTTGTGTAAACTGGACGCCTATTCTGCTGGAGTGTGCTTAGAAAGTCTTCCTTCTTACTCTTCATTATGGATTCTACAGAGTTGACGAAGTTCTAGATTTGTTCATATGGTCATCCTGTGTCGATGTAGAAGGCAAAGGTGATGATGCAAACGCAGCATGATAAGATGAAGATGCAAGCTGAGCTAATGCTGGTACAGCTCCACCTACAGATTTGAATCCCCAGTGATGTGAGGCAATGAGATGTGAATAAGACGATCACAATTCTCCTGACAATTAAACAGACAGCCAGGCTTTTCAAGATCTTTTAGAACCTCAGATAATGAAGCATCACTGGAGGAGGGGCACATGAATGGTGAAACTTTATTCCATCTAAAGATATAAAAAGTATTTATTTTTTTTACTAAGAGGTTGACTATTAGCCAGTTCGCGCGGTTGTTATTAGCATCATAGTCAAATGAGCGAGGCTAAATAATGTACGTTCTGGCTTCATAATACATATAAAGAGAAACTTCAGTTTCCATGTTTTAGATGTCCCTTGAAGATACTTTCTTATTCGATAACTTTCAAACCATCAAGGAAAGGGTCACAATTTCCATACTACTTGGCAGTTCATTTAAAAAGATTTCTCCAAAAATTATGATTATCCACCATCAGCAAGAATCAAACCAATTACCAAGTCATATAGAGCACAATTTCATGGAAAGAAGGCATCCATCCTTCAGCAGTAAAAAAGTAAACTGTATTTAGTGCAGAAATAACAATAATTGGCAAATGTCTGACTTTCAGTTTCAACCCTTATTGTAGTCTTGAGATATGTTAAAGTCATTTATAGGAAAGAGAGCAAAATCATGAAAAGAATCCCATCTGATCTTTAATTATCCCATCTATGATAGACTTTTTTCGCTTTCATTACATACTGAACCACATCTAAAGCAAATCCACTTTATTCTCACCCTCTCTTCTCTGGGCTCATGCAATTTCTTGTTTAGTCACAAGTTTCCTTCTCAGAGAGTTTGAAACCATATCCATATAGAAATATAAGGTGTTTATTTTGAGCAGTAAAAAACTATAACGAAAATTTATTTCGAGCTAACAAGAAAATGAAATCAGAATGATGTAAATTTATTTATAGGGTAAAAGGTGCCCACACCCCCTAAACTATTTGGGTTTTTGATTTTTGACACTTAATTAAAAAAGTCAAGTTTTGCCCCCTAAACTGTTCAGACGTGCCAAACGTGACCCTTCTGTCCATTTTTCCATTATATTGTGACGGATGTTAAAACAAATGAGAGTATTTTGGATAAACCATTTTAAATCCTAAAAAAATAAAATCAAAAAGAAATTCAAAACAACCCCTAAAATATAATTCTCTGCCGTCAACGGCAAACCTGATATACCATGCCGATCGTCTTTATAACTCACTAACTACCTTTGAAGCTCCGACAACTTCGATTGTCGTCCATGACTTAGATGACTACTTGTTTCAATCTTCATTTTGACAATTTAATAAAATTGTAATATTTTATTAAATTGTAAATTTTTTATTAAATTGTAACAATTTAATATGGTTTGTCTAAAATGTCGTCATTTGTTTGAACTTCCGTCACGATGTAACAGAAAAAATGGATAGAAGGGTCACGTTTGACACGTCTGAACAATTTAGGGGGCAAACTTGACCTTTTTAATTGAGGGTCAAAAACCAAAAACTCGAATAGTTTAGGGGGTATGGACACCTTTTACCCTTATTTATATGGTCCACACTGATGTTTCTCTTTGCCACCAACCCCTTTTTTCTCTTTACACAACAGAACAAAAAGAGAACAAAAGATTTAGTCGAAGTAATCGAATTAGATCACAAAATCTCAAGCAATGAAACATGATCAAAAGTATCAGAGGTTTTTAGGCATAAGAATCCAAGTTTAACATTGCACAACACTATGGAGAGAAATGCCAAACCTGCCAAACCAGCACAAGCAGAGGAGAAAACAATCACAGGTGGAGCCTGCAGCATTTGTAAATCATGTTAACAAACTAAACAACAAAAGGTGGTTAGGGCAGTAGGACTGATAAAATTATGAAATTTACCAAGAAAAATGTGGAGATAGAAGAAGAAGAAGAAGAAGAAAAGGTGCATCATATTTTACGTTATCAGTGAATGTTTTCAACAGAACTGATATTTCAGAATTATTTATAAAGTAGCATTGCAACTTGCAAGATGAATAATTTAGCCAAAAACTTGCAAGATGTATATATATATATCAAACAGTTAGCAACTAATATCCGGAAAGAAAATAAATGTATTACGTAGTACAAACAAAGTTCCCCAACTCTTTATACTAGCATTAGTATAACTTGCAGCATCTCCAAAATGTTATAGAAAGCTTATGGGGGAATGAAAGGGAATATAATTTCTGGCACTGTCTAAATTTGCATCAACTTGAAACATTGCAACCAAAAATAGGGCTACAAATTTATAGTAGGAATAATGATTTAGATAACCCCAAAAATTTTTGCAGATTATTGTAAATCCAATCTACCCTAATTGAGAAGTTTAACCATGTTTCAATGTCTAAGAGGCCCACTCCAATATGTCAAGCATGAGGAACTCTGAGAATAAGGCACGTGGAATACCAATCAAGATTATTAAACTAGAAGGAATAGAAGAAACCATCTGAAGCGGAAGAACTTACACCAATGAGGAAATGCAACCACATTGGTCCTTTAATCCTGTTCCGAACAATTGGCATAACTGGAAATAGAAAGAGAGTGGTGAGCAAGAACCGTATGATGTTTCCCATGAATTCTCCCATGCAGAGTAAAGTGCTTATGAAACTTAAATGGTATCACAATCGGAAAGAATACGAACAATATCAACAAAGTAAAAGAAGTATGAGTAATGTAATGTTTTCATGCAACTAAAATTGATCAAAAGAAATAGAAATTTAAATCAAGGTAGAACGACTAGTTTTCAATACGTTTTCAAAACTAACAGAATTTGTTTTCATCTTGCTCATGTAGCCAACAATTCATTCAAAGTAACCACATATTTTTTCACTCTACTATCTTATCGGAAAAATTAATAATTCTACATGTCTTATTTATTTTTATTTTTTTTGGTTAAAGAGAAATATATAAATAAATAACTTCCTAGCCCGTAGGGTAAGGTACAAAACTGTTACAATTCTACATGTCTTATCCAAATACATAAGAGCAGACTACAAAATCGATCAACAAAAACAGTAATAAAATCAAATAAATGCATAAAGAGCTACTAACATACCATGGTTGAAACCATAGAATGCACTAGCTGTTCCTCCAACAGCAGAACCAATCTAAATTACAGAAAAATAACAACGAAAATCAAAATTTGTGCAGTTTAGACCTCAAAGAAGATCAATAATAAAAATTAAAAAAAACATCCAAAAACTAACATACCATAGAAAAACTGTCTCTAATCAGTGGAGGAACGGTCCATTGGCTAGTATCCTGGCGATTAAAATCAAATTAAATTCAGATTCCGTATAACATCCGTCAAATATCTTAAAAACGAATCAATATTCGAACAAAAAAATATAAATATACAAAAAAAATAAAATTACCATGTCTTTGGAAAGAGGACCAGCACAGTGAGGACATCTCATAGAATCAGCAGCGGTGGTGGCTGTTGTTCTTCTTCTACTACTATTGCTAGGGTTTCTAGAAGATTCGACTGGAGAAATCTCCATAGTCTCAAATCACAATTGGAGAATCTTCTGAATGTTAAAGGACATTCAAATCAAATTCAGTGAGCCTTTCTGAATTTTTCTAACCCCCAAGGCAGAACAAGTCGTCTATTTGTTGGAAATTTTGGTTAATTATAATTGTTACCCATTTAGTTTGAATTTATGTCATACATACCCCTAATGTTTATGAAATTTCATAAACACCACATTAGATTTTTAGTAATAAAACATTGATCTTTTAATGTATATTAACTTTCTTTTTGTTGTAATATGATGAATGACCAGGCGCATAAAGCCCATAGAGGATGAGACCCATGAACCAAAGGGTTTTTACCTCTATAAATAGAGGCATTTGGTTCATAACAATATACACCTAATTCTCTTCTCCTCTCCCAATTTCTCCTCTCCTTTTCTATATTATAACACGTTATCAGCACGAAACTCTGCCAATTTGTTTTGAAAGAAAATCACTAGGTTTGTTATTATAATTTTTCTATAGATCTGTTTGATATTGTGGCTTCAAATCAATTGAAGTATACAATAGATCTAACATTTTTGATATTGTGGCTTCAAATCAATTGAAGTGTACAATAGATCTAACATCTCTATTTGATTTAAACAAAAATATAATTGCCTGCCTTGTTACTTATTATATACGTTGACTTTGTGAATGGAAAAAAAAATTGCTTGTTCAGATCCATGGAATTTTCTTAATGCCCGATTCATATGATTCACGAAGAATCAACATTTTTTTAGTACATATTAATTGTAATATTTATATTTAATTGTATTTTATTTATTATTATTTAATATTATCAAGAATTTAAAATATCACTATTCCCGATGAATATTGAACGATTACTCCTGAAGCAGTAATAGTATAAATTAATAATGTTAAATGTTCTTGAAGAAACATTATCTAATATTCTTGAAGAATATTATTACTAAAAATTAATTAATTATTCCAGAAGAATATTATTATTCATTAATTATTTACTCCAGAAGAGTATATTGTAATTTAAAATTACTTGAGTAATATAGAAATATTATTCTTGGAGTATATTCGACCACAAGTTTTGGTTATGTAATTGAATTGCATATATATTTATATAAATGATAGCAAATTGTCATATATTAATTGTCATATATTTATGGTTTTTGTTATGGCAGCAATCAACATTCCATGATTCACTATTCAATATTTTTTTTTTTTTTTCATTTATTATTGTTATCTAGAATCTTTTAAAAAAAAAAAAAACAATATTCCTGAAGAATATTGCACGATTACTCCTGAAGTAGTAATTATATAAATTAATAATATTAAATGTTCTTGAAGAACATCATCTGCTATTCTTGAAAAATAGTATTTATTCTTATTACTACAAATTATTTAATTATTCCTGAAGAATATTATTATTTTAAATTAATCATTTATTCCGGGAGAGTATATTATAATCTAAATATTCTTGAAGAATATTGAAATATTGTTCCTGAATTAACAATTATTTATTCTTAATTTTTTTTTTCTTATGCTCCCGATGTAGCATTTTGTCTTGAAAAAAAAAATTGATCATGTTAGTATAATCCCTGAAGGATAATATGTCCCGATGACATTATTTATTGTTGTTTGTATATGGATTTTAATTGAATCATATGGATAAATATACGACCACGAGAATATGGTTGTATCAAATCATGTAGACAAATTACGACCACTAGAAGATGGTTGTTATGACAAATATATTTCGTAATTATGCTACGACCACTAGAATATGGTTATAACACAAATACAAATTGAAAAATATTGTATTTTATGTCTTTATCTTATGATGTATATGTTATTGTAAATTTTGATGTAATGAGTTTCAGAGACATTATTAACAATAGAACCCTGAAGGTTGAAATATGGCTAAAGTATCACAAAATAATAATATGGTTTTTAGAATTCGCTCCTGTAGTGGCGATTGATAAAAAAGATTATTGATATCATGTTTCATTGAGACGGAAACAAAAGATGGGTTATTAATGAAATATAAGAGAAACCCAATCAATTATTGATATATCATTCCCTGAAGCGAATGTGGCTAAACTTTCATTGTCTGTAAGAAAGACAATTTGATTATACTATTATTATAGAAGTACTACTCCTTATTTTGATGAACTCTTATTTTATAGTTTTGGAGGTGTATTATGAATTTTTGGATTGTAATTTTATCTCAACTGTTTTGAATTTTTATTTATAAGAATATATGTAGTTCTTATAGAATTATATTCTCTTAGAAGCTCTAGAAGAGATTTCATGTTGAAAAGTATATTATAACACGTTATATTGAAAGGTTCTAGTAGAACTAATTTATTAATAACTTCAGACGAGTTAGTTCATCAAGAAAATTTTGAGACAACACTTCCTTTATAATAGTTCCTGAAGAACTATAACTATTCATACTAGTAAATGAAATGCTCCAGAATAGCTAAAGGATTAAAATCAGTTTCAATACTTTTTATAAATGTCCACAATATAAATAATATTGTACAATTGTAGCAGAAATAGTCGATTAAAAGCTCCTGAAGAGCTGGTTGATTAAAGACTCTTGAAGAGATTTATGAAATCGATTATTATCTATCATTTCCTTATAAAGATTCATTTAGATAGTGGACAAATGCATTTTTCAATCATTGCTATTATTATTAGCAAATAATGCATTGAAGAAATTGCTATTTATCTCTTATAAATTATATTGTACTGTAAATAATTGCATTGAAATGCATTATTGATTAAGCCTGAAGCTTACTTGGTTAAAGAAATATATTAGTTGGCATGACTGATTAGACCATCTCAAATCATTGAAAATACAAAATCATAAGAAATTCGTGAAAAAATATTTTTATGGATCCAGAAGTTTCCTAAAATATTATTTGAATTTAGCTACATATTTCAAAGTAATTATATTTTGTCTTAGTACTATGAATATTGAGATTGAATATATTTTTGGGATGAATATTTTATTCGATGCATCGAAATACGTATATTGTTAATCCGCAACTTGAAGTTTGTGTTTTTCTTGATAAATTAATGAGCTCATTCTCCCATAAATATAATTTGTCTCAAATGTACTAGTGATATTATATGTCATCTAGATAAAAGTTGCATATCCTGAAGAATATGTTCATATATTAAATGGTCTTGTAGAATCATATATTGCTTTGAATTTATTAGATGTTTCATTGTATTTTTCCAACTATTAATTTCTTATTTCTTCTCTTTTTTAATCGGTTTTTATTGTTGCAAACAACAAGATTTCCATCTCAAAATAAAATGTGCGCTTATTCTCCACCACAAGGTGTTGAGATTGGTCCTCAAAAGAGGATAAATTATATGTTGGTTATCAATCCTGCAGATTGGTATATATTGTTGCAACATAAAGAAGAGGAAATATATATAGCCGAACAAACTATTTCAATTCGTGTCTCTAGTTGATCCTCAAATAAATGAGTTTTGAACCAGAAGTTCAAAAGACGAATATTTAGAAATATTTTATAACCAAAATTCGGCTAGAGAAAAAAAAAACTCCATGATATTTAATGTCCCTGAAGGACAAGCTATCCATAATATTTGAGACATTGAAATGTGGTAGAATTATGAGTTCCAATAATACAATTTCTCGCAAATTGAGTAAATATTTATAGATGGTCAAGTCGAGAAGATTAAAATTCTAGAAGAATTTTTCCAAACATGAATATTATATCATTTCCAGAAGAAATTCAGGTACCTGAAAATTTGTGAGAATAATGAGATCTCAAATGTTTGGAATTGATGGAACCATATACATAAAATTGTGCAAAAGTCGACATTATTTATGCGCGCAATAGAATGAGGATCTTTAATATAAAGTTTGCAGACTGAAAAATTGAAAAATTGAAAGTATAGAGATTATTGGTCAAAATAGACCATTGAGTTCACCTCAAATTGTGAAAAGCCTACACGAAATTTTTAATACAATTGAAGTGCAAATGTATTCGTTACATGTATTATACACCAGAAGTGTAATCTTAGAAAGATGTTCGTTTAGAATAGCGAATAAATAAATTACTTTGAGGGGTGGATGCAAATGTATTTGAATAGCGCACAAACACTTGGTATATACACAATGTTGCAATTTTGTAACATCATTTATAGGAAATCTTTGAAGGACTTGATATGCCAGAAGCATATAAGTAATTCTTCCCTAAAAAATATATAAACATCAAGACTTAGTGATTAATACTTTTTGAAATCATTATGGAAAGATAACATATTTCCATGTATTTACAAATTAAAACATCCGGAAGATGTAATTTGTTGAAACTATGAACACTTATTCACTAAGATCCAATTGCAAATTAAATTATATGCATTGGTCAAATGATGCTAAAAAGGGAAGTAATTTGACATATGATTAATGTACTCTTTTTCCTTAACTAGGCGTATTTTTTTTCCCACAGGGTTTTTCTTTTTCCTATTAAGGTTTTAACGAGGCATATTTTCTTCATGTTATGTATATCTAAGCAAAAGTGACGACATCGAAGTTCAACGAGATACGCTCAAGTGATAATGTGGCGATTTATTCACCAAGGCTTTACCAACATCAACATTCGTAAAGTTGATAATCGATTGGAATGCGTCGTCTGAAAGACATCCAATGATCAGGGGGGGTAGTAGTACTCTTTTTCCTTCGTTCAGGTTTTGTCCCACTGGGTTTTCCTGACAAGGTTTTAACGAGGCGACAATTAAATACTCTAATATCAATTGTACTCATTTTCTTAGTTTGATTTAATTTTTTCCCACTCGGGTTTTTTTCCAAATAAGTTTTTGTGAGGCAATTGTTGTATAGATTAGTCATTCAGGGTGAGTGTTGTAATATGATGAATGACCAGGCCCATAAAGCCCATAGAGTATGAGGCCCATGAACCAAAGGGTTTTTACCTATATAAATAGAGGCCTTTGGTTCATATCAATATACACCTAATTCTCTTCTCCTCTCCCAATTTCTCCTCTCCTTTTCTATATTATAACACTTTTGCTTTTTTTTCCTCCAATTTTTTTTTTTTTAGTATTATCGGGAAGGGTGCTGAACCCGATTTTTTTTCTTTATCCCGAGTTAAAATGTTACGCTAACTACGATAGCCTATTTAACAACTTTGCTTTAGCTTTTGAGAAAATTTGGTTAGAAAAAATAATACTTTTTTTAATATTCAAGAATACACATGAAGCTTTCACTTTCTTCTACTTTAGTTATTATTATTATTATTTTTAAAGACAAAAAGGTATAGACTATTTTACCCTATGTAATTGAGCATGTGGGTCGCACATGTCAAAATTTATCGGATTCCACCCTGGAAGTAGCGGTGGTACCTTATTTTGCTACCCGTAAGTTGATAAGGGCCTATCCAGACTGAAATTCAAACGTGGAAATTAAACAAGTGAAACGTAAAGTTTAGAGGGATTAAATAGGCTAATTATTTCTTAACTCGGGATCTTCTAGTACATTTATTTTCTAGTAAACCAATGATATTATAACATGCAAAGCAATCAAAAAAATTGTTATACCCAAGAGGAATAAAAAGAATGACTTGTATTTAATGGATAGTTTTGATATGGAATAGGTCCATTGGATCATATTGTTCAGAACTGACCACATCACTACATAATGAGGAGAGAGACAATTTTGTAGTGATTTGGCCAGTTCTTAACCACATGGTGCATGTAGAGCTGGTCCATATAAAAAAAAATCCGTATTGTCTCAAAAAGTCACCTACTACACTTTTGCCATTTTCCAAAATATCCTTATCAAGCTTTACATGTAACCATTTTTAGCAGCAAAATACCCAAAGAAGAATAAATTACAATGAACAAAATCTTGAAATTCCAAGCTTGTTTGATTATTCGACGTCTTTTTGAGCTTTCAAGAATTGGGGAAAATGATGAACTATGAAGGATTTTTTACTTTCCTCTTTGGTGTGAAAATGGATAAGGGTTCATCAAATGGGTTGCTCCAATTGGTTTTTATGAGGTTAATTTAAGAGTACCTTTTTTGATTTTCCTAAAATGCCCTTCATAGAGGGAGAGTGGGTATTGAGCCGTTTTTGCCACGTAAGCTTTTTGACGGATTAATTCGAAATTTTGGACTGAATGACAAATATGATTGCCCATAAAATCTTTGGTGACCCAAAAAAATAAAATTTTCTATAAGTGGCAAAATTGGCTAGGAGAAAATAACTTGATGACCTGAACGGCTATTAATTCCATCAAATACATTGACAAAAAAGGTAAAGCTTTTAGGGACAAAAGGGGAAAAATATATATGAAAATCTAGAATAGAATACAAAATTGGAATGGCATTTTAACTCCCATGCATACTATATCTTCTTTACATCCTCCCAAGCTTTTCCACCTCTAGATTGGAAACAACAACAAACTTTGATCAAATGCCAAAACCTTCTGACATCTTCAAAGATATTCATGATTTATAACATGATCCTGCCCAGATATAGATTCTGTCTTGAAGTCGATATACAATCAAGGTTGGAAATCTTCCAAGCTCCAGGTTCTTTTACTCGATGGCAATCCCCATATATCATCGAAAGATGAAATGTTGCAGAAGGTTTCGGGCAATCAAGAATATGATCGCGTAGCTGTAAAGGATGAAAGAAGTCCAACAGCTTGAGCAGGTAATATATCACCGAATCTGCCTTGCCCATCTGTAAGAATGGATCCCAATCTCAGTGTGCTCTCCCCAAATCTGCTGCCAACCTGAATTAGTAGACGGAATTAGAAGCATCCCATGAAGATGTCAATATATAGGATAAATGCAGCATTTTCCCGTTATAATGCCTCGCAGTGTAACCAAAATAGCCATAAAAACAGAACTCGGAAGCACGGTTTAGGAATTAAAAACCTTGTCGGTAAGCAGGTTAATACACAGATATGAGAAGTGAAAGCAGATTCTAACTGCTTTCCAAATAAAGTTTATTTTTAAGTTTTAACTCGAGCCTTAAGCAAATTCCTTCATCATTTATCTTATTCAAATTCATCTGTTTCGAAGAGGCAGCGATCCAATTTATTTTTCTTTTATTCGGGATGAGACAGATTCATTAGAATAAATCCTCAGAGACAAAAATATGAATTGAAAACCTCACCTGCATGAAAGACTTCAAAAGTGGTGCCGCCATGCCCAAACTCGAGTTGTCATCAACGTCAATTTTCCCTGTAAGCTCGTCATCTGTGAAGCTTTTCCAAGGACTTTTTGAAGAAACGTCATCCACAGATGCTGCAGCAGAAGCCTTGACTGTTGGCCTCGAAGATAATGCAGGTGCACTGAAATATGATATCGATTAGCTTTAGTTTTAGTTTTTAAAGAAATGTTTTCATGAAGTTGAAAATTTAAAATATGCAAAGCCCTAAAAACAAAAAGAGATGACTTATACAGACAACAAAATAAATAAATAAATAAATAAAACTTTAGAAGCAACAACAGTCATACAGAAATAAATAAATAAAAATAATGGAGAAGTCTATTTGCTCCAGTTGACATAAGGTGAAAAGATCCAAAAGCCACAGTGAAAGAATATCAAGTGCCGTGATGGGAATAAATGTGTCTACCTGATGGGAAGATATTTAAAGCGAGGAACATCGGAGCATCTCATTATGTTTGATTATGAATTAGTAGGCAGCTTCTGTGAAGTATCAGTATATAGTCGATTAATTTGCACAAAAAATCCAAAGAGAACAGCATGCCTTAGATTGTCTGCTTCTCATTCTCCCATAGAAATGGCTCATACCTGGAAAAAAATGATATTCTATCAGAAACAACAAATACGCTGTGAAAGACCCAAGACTCGAGATTAAAAGTGAAATCAAGAAGCTTTTATTTATTTCCGGCTTTCTTATTCAAAACATAAACAAGTACATTTTTTAAGATAGACAAGGGATTATACAGTAGAGCAATAATCTTTTTATGTTTCAACATATGCAATAGGAGAACTATATGTATGGAAAACAAACATTTAAGGAACATATGTGAGCCAATCTATTGGATCGAGTCTTTGTGATAGTCGATTGAACAAGTCATCTAGGCGTTCTCTAATGGCCGACTTCACTTGAAGTACATCCTGCTTTCTTCTAAAGGGAACCTTTATCTTTGGTATTCTTGAAGGTACATCAGTAACACTAACATCACCCCCAGACAAAATATCAGCTGCAAATCTCAAATCCAATAAAATTTGCAAAATTCCCCTTTCTGACACCTGAGAACCGTCAGATTCCTCGAGGAAATCCATATAAATGCTGATGACCTACAGTTAAATTAAATCAAGCAATACTACTATTGGCAACCGGTAATATAAGTGCTGCCCTAAACATGATCAAGGATATCACCACAGAAAAAGGTTTGCATGCAAGAATCCAAAGTTACAAACAGAAGATTATGTCAAGAATTTAAGTGTATCCATACTCAATTATTACTTGGGTTGGGACTAAGGTTTGGTTGTTGTTGTGTTGTTGTATACTCTCAATTATGACATGTTTATTGCTATCTGCCTCTGAGAATTCATTGTCCCAAAAGACAATATTATTTACTTATAGGATGCAAATAAAACAGGAGAAAGAAAAAGAATTTGCTTCCCTGCAAGGGATTCAGTAGCAGCTAACCGGATTAGTCATGAACCTTAAAACGGACACGGATATCGGTCGGGTTTTAGACCTTTCCCCAGAAAAAAGAAGATATTATCATCTGTACTATTAGACTGTATAATGATGATGATATACTATAGGCTATAGCTAGTTTGGGATCTATGTAATGGTAGAATCTTTCTTTTACATACTTGTAAAACCCGTAACTTTTGCTTAAGCGATATTTGACGTGTAATTAATTTTTCGCAATAGGCGTAATTTATTTTGTATGATGATGTGACTACGTGTCTAATTAATTGTTACTACATGTTACATGTTTTATTTTGTGTACGTTTTAGTGGGCATTTCGCACGCGTAACGTAGTCGAACTATTTAATTGTAAGTCACCATAATAATAATAATAACAATAGGAATTAAATAAAATGGATTATATGATTTAAGGATGAAAATAAAATAAAAGCATTTCGTGGGAACAAGGATTGAATTTGATTAAAAAAAAAGAAAAAAAAAGAAAATGGAATTGGAATAGATATAATAATAAAGAAAAGATAAAGACGTTAGAATTGAGAGGAATGGGGAAAGGGATTTATTAATAAAAGAAAATTAATAACAAAAGGCAATAACTAGCAGATAATGGGAATTCGTAAGTTACATGGGATTAAAAACAAAATAAATTAAAGGCGAAAAGGCATAACGTGGGTGAGGGGATTTTTTTTTACTGAGGACTTTTCATTCCTCGGGAACCGTGCCAGCAAGGAATAGAAAGCAAGATATATCAAAGGCTTTGGAGCCGTGAGAAAGCAAAAGGAAAAAAATGAGTTTTGACAAGTGATTTTCTATCAACTTTGAGAGTATTTTTGAGTGAGCAATTCTTGTTGGATTTCGACAAACCTTATACGTAAATTGATCACCACGAAACAAGCTGCGAGGGCGTGAAGTCAGATTCACTTTTCGATTTCGGAGTTGGAAGATATCGCATCAAGAACGAGGGCTGATTTATGGAATTTTGCTTTCTGTGCAGTTCCAGTAGAATCGATGTACAAGTAACATACGAACTCCAAACGGAGTAATTCTTTTTTATTTATAAACTAGACTGATAGGGTTATAATCTGACTGGAGGGTTTGAGATTTTAACCGTTAGATCTTCCGTAATGTATCTCAGAAGTGGAGGACAGAACCAGATTTTGTGCGATTAAATATAGTCTGTCCAGAACTTCGACAGGATGTTTGAGAGGGCTATCGACCTCCGTTTTTTACCCATAGCATATCAATTCGAAGATAATTGAAAGGGCTTCGAGTGAGCGCAAACGGAACACAATTCGGAGTTCCCAGTAGATAGTTATCGCACCGCGAGTGAGGCTGCCAGCACTGTTTACGAAATTTCAGTGTTTATCGCATCCGCAACAAGTAGGGACCCTGCTTTCCTCTATTAAATTCTGTTCTGGATTGCTTTTACCGTTGGGTATTGTTCTGTTATGTTTTAAGAAGTAATTGAGCATAATTAATCGCATAAACTGTTGGAGAAAATTTATTCTTTGATATTACCGTATGTTGAGTTGATTTATGTCTTGAATTGGGTAAATTGAGCATGTCGTATGAATTGTTTTCCTATTGCTTTCATTGAATGCTATACTCACATAAACCGTATGTGTACTGCTATGTACTGCTTTTGTAATTTCCTCTTTGTTAATTGCATTTTGGTCGTGTTTGGAGTCGTTTAATTGGCGTCATTGTTTTTTGTCCAAATTGGTTTGGTCGACCGAGTCGCCGCCCCTATTGAGCTCGTGATTTATGATCGCTAGTCAGCAGGGTTCGGCCCGCCTTCCGTCTCGATAATCATTATGTGACCCCAAGAGGTCTTCTCGCTCTCGTTTCGTCCCCGTGGGCCCACACTTAATGGGGCTAATCATTAGGTACGGTGGTGGTTTTGTGGAGTCCCTCGGTCAGGGGGTGATGAGACAATGTAAGGATTGAACCTTAAAAACTCGTGTCCCGTAGTTTCGGGGGAGAATCCGAACCCACGAGCTTTCATCGAAACCGTCCCTAGTTTGGTTTATAACCGGGACCACCGCCAGTTATTACCGAGTAGTTGTGAATAGATATGTGAGCTCATGTGGTGGGAGTCGTGTCATAGTAGGTAGCTACGTCCCCAAGTATCTAAGACGAGTATGTGATTGGGTCTACTGGATGGGCAACGCGTGGTGCTTGTCGTATACTCGGCTATGGAATCGTTTAGGTACGAAGAAGGTGGTTATTTGCTTAATTGTTGCATTCTATGTGTTCGCTTTTGGTTTTGATTATTATATGTTGTTGCTTGAAGTCTATTTGGTCTCATATGAGTTGGGGATGTTGGGAAATATTTTGGTGCACTTTTGCACATGTTTTAAAACTCATTTTTCTCAAAACCGCGAAACTGTGCAATCCACCATGATCTGCTCGCTTCGAACCTCTCGTTCGATCTGTTTGCATCTGCATCGCACCTGTCCCCGCATTAAGTTCCCGAGTCTTGCTAGACTTGGGGACGAGTCATTTGCATATAATTCCTTATGGGTATTTTTGGGGAAAAGGGCATCCGAACTTTATGTATCTCGTTTCCGATGTCTCTCGTCTCTCGCTCATCATTATCATTATTACTGCTTTAGGTCCCTCGCCGAGCATCGGAGCTCGATCCCGATATCCCGGTCTTGTTTCGAGTTTTGTAGATGTTGATTCTACCTATGATGATGGAGCTTGGGATGGGGATTGCGAAGAGTGATTCTAACTAAATAGTTCACACATGTTATTGATTTTATAGTTATCTCATTGAAACTTGTAATTCATTGTTCAGATGTAATAACTTAGAAATATTTCATTTGTAGAATAACGCTTCCGCTAGTTTTCTTATTACTATTTATGGACTTTGAATAATGAACTCCTTTATTTAGTAATCTCTGTTTGTCGGCTTTGGTGTTCCATTAACCAATGAGACACTGCCATGTCATCATTCCGGAAACGGGGTGTGACAATACTGTTAACAATTTGGATGATTTTCTTTAAGTTTATTCATTCCCGTTCTCCAAGGTTAGTAGTACTTTCTTCTTAGCAAACTGTGTTCAAATTATAATTTTTTCCAATTCTACCAAAATTCTATCACGTGCAAACGCGCGTGAATAGTACTAGGGAAACCAAATGTGCCAGCACAGTATGTTTGGTCAAAAAATTAAAAATGCAGCGGCTATCACAAAGCATGTCACAGCACGACATGTAAGAATTACGATTCAAACATGGAAGTAGAAAAGGAACCGAAGTAACCAACCTTTTCCAATAATCTGGAGGCAAAATTTTGTAGAATTGGCTTATCAAGTACATGGCCACCCACTCGGTGAATTTCTCCACATGCTTTGAATAAAAACGAGGCAACATAAAGAGAAGGGACAGAAGGAAGTGATATTTGCATCTCCGATTCACCTTCATTAGACTGCTCTCCTTTGACCACAATCTTCTCCCATCCCTAGGAAAAATTGAAAACCTAAGTTAAGAGATTAAAGAGATAAAATTGATGAAATAGTCTAGACTAACTAACCTCTACACAGAAATTAAATTCAATTCAGTTATAATTTTCACCTAACAAGAAAGTAAGATCCACCCATGCAACACAGTAAAACTAAACAGAAGCAAAGAAGAAGAAGACAGATGATAGACAAAACATCTTCCAAAACTGAATATGATAAGTGTTAGATGTCACTAGAAGAAAAAGTGGGACGGCCATAGAATCACGATATATACAAGTTTTCAGTACTTTATCAAAAAAGTATCTTCTAGTAATGGAGGAATCTCCTGCATGAACAGTTTGATTAATCCGATATGTCTACAGATTTTTTTATTCATCTAGATAAACTAAGTGAATCCTAGCATATGTCATGGCATATAATCTAGAGATTAACTGTGTACATCGTCACAGGCTAACAGATACATAGTTACAGTAACATAGTAACAATACTTCCCAAAAGAGCTTATTAACTTCCTACAACGATATTAATAAAGTGATGGAAATAAATAAACATTTATTTTGGCTTTTATAAGAAAAAATACTTAAGCATCTGGAACATCCCTGCAACAAGGACTTCAAAAAGGAAAAACCTAGCTATTCATATTAGAAGCATAACACTATTTTATCAACTATGAACTCTTTAGTTCTCCATCTGTTAGTGGAGATAGCACATGTAAATGATTTAAATGAGGTGTGACTAAGAGATCAAGAGGCACAAGGATTCAAATTCGTAGAAACTGGGGAGACATGACTGCGAGATCAGAAAGAGGAGAGCTACTCACTCTTAGGAGGGCAGTGGTTGAAGGGGTTTCATCTTGTCTGAAATTGGCAGAAAGAACACTCGAAAGTTCATCAGAGACCCATGATATCCACAAATTATGAGCTCTTATGCAAAGATCTTGGGTTGTTTTATCAAGTTCTTCGAGTTGAGGACTTGGACTGTCATCAATTCCAAATAAAGTGGCAGCCTTCAGAGATGTGTACCTTTTTGAGGAATCAGCAATTTTATTTCTAGGACTCTCAATTGCGGAGGAGTCGAAAGGTGATCGAGAATATTTAAAAGCAGACGGAGACTTAAGAGAGACACCAGCAACAGTATCATTCACCCACGATCTTGGCGAACCGAGTATCACTGGTATATGCCTAGAGTGCTTCTGGAAAGCAAACAATAGTCGGCCGATAAATAGAGACCTCTCAACAAGTATAGCAGCTGGAGGTGTGGATTCATCATTCTTGTTCACATTCTTCAGGCTAGAGGACAATTGATCCAACTCGCTTTTAAGCTCAGACAACGTGGTTGACATCATTTCATAGCATTTACTTTGTACATATGGTGCCAAATCCTTCAGCCTTACCAACGCCTTCGGGGACTCGAGGAAAGAAAGGAAATCCTCAAGAACATTCTGGCATCTGCTATCCACAGCATCTCTGATACGGCTGACTTCTGCCCCAAAGTAAGCGTTGAGACAGCTTTGGATGTCACTCTCCTCAGACTGCTGTGTCTTCGAACCAGCAAAAGAGGGAACCTTTCTAGCATTTGGCTCCATAAACCAAACCCCACCAGAATTAGAAACTCTATCCAGGTAACCCCGAAAATCAACCTTACCATCGGCAGAAGTTTCAGCAATCGCATGAACTGACTCTACTACATTAACTGTTCTGCTCAACTCCTCAAATCCAGAATCAATAATCGATTTCATCCTCTGAAGAAAAGCATCTTCAAATATATCATCCCAGAGATCAGAATCATCACCAAGTACAAGCTCACGAATTCTTTTCCACGGCAACTCAATTTCAGAACCAAAAACACTCTTCAGCCATTCTAAACTCCCCTGCAACACCTGCTTACTATCCATCGTCTCCCTTATAAACTTCTCGGCTGAAGCAAGTTCTTTACCATTACTAATCACATCAATCAAGTACTTCCCATTGATATTAGTCACAATCTCCTTCCCACAATTCCTCAACCAATCAGAACAAGTACTCGTAATATATTCCCGATTCAACATCACCATAGTAGACTCCAAATTATCCCTGAATGCAGTCCACAACCTCACTTCCTCATCAGGGTTAGGAATCCCACCAAACAACTGAGAAGCCGGGGGCGAACCCAAAATCATTTTATAAAACAACGGCATATCATTCAAAACCTGCAAGAACAACTCCCCTACTTGTCCTATACTAACCTGAATTATCTTTAAAACTTGTCAAAACACTGAAATAACATCATAACTACCCGCATTAACATTCCCCGCACAACCATTCAATTTTTGTGAAATGCACGATCTCCGTGAATCCAAAAACAAGTTCAAGACCTGTTTCGGATTCAGCTCATCAACTATGGCCACCGCAGCTAAAGCATCAGCAAAATCACTAATCCCAAGATCAAGTAGTGATTGATCCAACAACCTATCTCGACTCCTTTGCGAGATCTGAGTCTTAAAACTCTCAACAATTTGCCATTGATGCTGAAGCAACGGAAAATTCGATAACAAATTATTCTTATTCCTAAGATTATTCATAACAGTGAGATTAAAATGAACATGCTTTGCCCTATTATACCTAGTAGAAGCTTCTAGAAACATAGATTCATCTAAACAACCCCAAATATTCTCAGGAGTATCAACAAGATATTTAACCCTACAAGCAATAGCATAAATCCTCGAAGAATTGGGATTAGAATTAATTAACGATCTAGGACTTTCAACATAATAAAGGGAATTGATAATAGAATCATGAATAGCGGAAATGTTGGAAGAAATTGACTCAGATGTCGACTTCATGGAAACAATTGTATCGGCAGAATCGATTAGATCTCTGTATCTATTGCCCACTAGTTGTCTCGCTCTTGTCCTCGATCTCCTTCCTCGTTAAAGCCTCAACTTTTCGGATTTCTGATATGGGTTTTGTCCGAAACAGCAATTCCGCATATTGGGTTCTGTATGTATTACTGCCGCCAGTGCTGCCACCGCTTCCGGCGGCGGTGGAAGAAGAAGGAGATGGTGCAACTACTCTCATACTGTTATGAGAATGGAATTTTTTTTACCTTGATTTAGATATAGAGATGAAGCTCAAAAAATTATGCTACACTACAGAGGAGCAGTAAATGATTTGATTTGAGTAGAATACCAATAAAAATAAATTTTTTTTTGGGCTTGTAAAGTCTGTTACAGTCGATAGCAAGAAGACGGTGACGGTAGCGTTTTTAACTCTTTATTTTTTATTTTTTAAACACATTGATATTTTATAATAATTAAATTAACTACAAAAAAATTAATATTGCGGATAACTCAATCTGGAAAGCATCAAATTGAAAATTTTAATGTCGCATTTTCGATACACGCTTCAACTAAGTAAAAAAAAAAAAAAACTCTTTTAGTCTTTTAACGCTGATCACATATTTTTGCTCAATGTAATTTAATTGGTAGATTATACGTTATTATCTTTCTAAATCAACCTAATTAATTACTTGATTTTCTTCAAACATAAATTAGCAAGATAAATAAATTTTCAATGTTTAGAATAAGGTAATTAAACTTTTTACTAAGTTAGTAATGTTTTTATCCATGTAATTGTTTTAAAAGCACTTTAACCTTCCAATTACTTAAGTTGTCTAAAAATTGGGTTTTAAAGATGCAATCCATCAATGAGACTTAGCACTGTCAAACGGACCACTAAATCACGGACGGCTCATGATCCCGCGTTTTGGGACGGATTTGACTAAGTTTATTCATGCATTCGTTTAAATGCGGGTCATTTTAAACTCGCTCCGCTTTGGACCACTTGACTAAGGCGGGACTGGACGCGGTTCAACCCGCATTTAAATTAATAAAATAAAAAATATATTTTTTAAAGTTTTACTTCTCATTTTTACAATTTGTTTTACAAATATTTTCAAAAATAAACAACAAAACTCAATTTTTAAGCTTTATATTCTTTTTTTTTTCAAATTTTCTTTTAAATTTTTAAAAATAAAAACAAAAAAAGTCATTTTTAAACTTTATCTTCTTTTTTTAAAATTTATTTGGTCCGCGGACCGGCCCGTTTAACCCGCGGATTTCTTATGGACGGGTATGGACTAGGATTTTCTTGGTCCGCAAAAAATTGGTCCAAATCCGCTCCGGTCCGTTTAAGGGTAATCCGCGACGGACTGGACCGAACCGGACCGGATTAGCCAGTTTGACAGTGCTAATGAGACTCATCTCCCTCTCACAAGATGTCGGCATAGCACTAAAATGACATAATAACCCCTATTTAAAAATAGAGTCGATGAATATTTGTGGGAGTGAGGTTACATTTTTTATTATTTTTATATTATTATTTTTATAAGGAGAATTAATAGTGATTCCCCACATACCCTCCTGCATACACTCGAACTTCCGACTTACCGGTTGGAAGTGAAGCGTCTAACCGCTTGAAATGCGCTTCGTTGTCGAGAGTGAGGCGACATTAGAATCGGTAAAAATGTACTTGAGATTATTAACTTAACTAATAGGGTTTACCAGTTAGAATTTAGGTTATGCAAATATGTTAAAGTCAAACTCCAATCCTCAAAAAATACCTAATATCAATGGGGGTTCAAAATTGGAATAGGTGGTTCTAATGCCCTATTAAAATGAGCTTGGACGTAATTCCAACTTTGAAAAGATAATTCAAGAGGGTAGGAGGATTACCCAATCATGTATAAATTCTAAATATACTCACAAACTAATCAAATGTAAAATCTTAACATAATAAAATTTTCTATTTTCTAACTGTTACAAGGAATGTTACAGAGAGTATTACAGAATATTCGAACCAAAATTAAAACGTTATAGTTTATCTTAAGACATTAAAAAAAGTTAGCGTAATTTACTGAACACTTATGACCTTTCCCCAATATTAATATTAACAATATCAAAAAATTCTTTTGCACCAGTTTTAAATATTCGGTTACAATATAGCTAAGAAGTAATACTAATGTTTTAAATAGCGTTGATATGTGGGTTTTAATAATCTTTTATATTTTCCATGAAGTCCGATATAAAAACGGTGTTGTCTATGATGAGACTATAGCGTTTTCAGGAGGCACTTCGCACAATTTATATTATTGAGAAATCTCATATTAGTAGCTTTTATCTATTTACATATTTTTATAAATAAACTTATCTTTTTATTAGACTATTTATATAAACATCTTTTTACGGGGCACTATAAATATCTAATTAGTAAATCCGACCACTTTTCAGGCTAAAAAATAATAGGTAACTTGCACATGTTCTTAGAGTAAAGGACAAAAATATCATTTACCCATCTAGCCCTCTTCCTTCTTCCTCTCATCTTCATCATCAACCCATTCTCCTCATCCACTACCCTCCACCACTCATGTAACTGGCTCATTCATGTTGTGGATCTGGTCTACTAGATCATGTGGTTTAGAATTGATCACAACACTACAGAATTGTCTCTCTCCTCATTCTGCAGTGATGTGGCTAATTCTGAACAACATGATACATGTGGAACATGTCTATAACAAAAAAAAATCCATGTAACCGCCCTCCACCCTCCTCCTCCACCACCGACCTCTACAAACCCACACCCAAACTCAACATTTGAGGCAACTCTTAGTAATTTCTTCTTCTATTGCAACTCTTAGTATTTGTTCTTTGGTGAATAACTCTTAGTATTTGTTCACATTGAATTTGTCTTCTTGTTCTCTGATCCAACATTGTGCAACCATTCTTCTAAGAAACACTTGATGAATTCTCCAAGGAAATTTCAGCCATGAGAGACGAAGTATAAGCTCATCTGGAGACCCTCTTTTGCCGCGTAAATCTTCCTCGCCTACAGGGACGGATCCAGGGGGGGCGGGAGGGGCCGGCGCCCCCCCGAGATTTTTAAAAATACTACTATTTATTGAAATTTTATGTGTAATTTGGAAAATTTTATCAATTTCGCCCCCAAGAATTTTTTTTTGCCCTTTTTATTGCCCCCCAAGAATTTTAGCAGTTTCGACCACCCAACACTAAATTCCTGGTTTCGTCCCTGCTCGCCTCCTTATACACATACACCTGCTGCTAGGTATAAACCATACCTCTTCAATTTATCCATTTTATTTTATTGGTTTGATTTGTGTAATGGTACTTTTTTTGGAACTATAATTTTTGCTATGAAATACTTATTGATTGAGGCTTGTTGTGACACCCCAACCCTCTCGGGTCGGGTATGCCGCGTGCCTTTCGGCACTAGGTTCAATCTTTTACAATATGCATTACAAGTGGGTAATTTTTTTTTCTCTTTAAACTATTATATATTCTATTCTATGGCTTCTAAGTTGACTCCGGTCTTTGACTGAAACCCAATGTACAGATTTCTAATCTCAAGCTTTCGTCGCGCACTCTGATACCAAAATCTTCTAACCTTCGTGTGTGTCTAGTATTGACTCAATTATTTGTCTCGGTGTCAACTCTATGCCTTAAATGCTCTTGTTCTATTTGCTCAATCCTGCAAGGACTAAAACAGAAAACAAAGAAAAGAGTGAGCTATAAATAGCCCAGTGAGTCCCCAGTGATTTGAAACTCATTTTATTTCGCAAACATTTTCTTTTGAAGACACGGAGAATTTTTTTTTAATCTAAAATCATTTCCTTTAATCATAAATACTTATCAGGGATTCATTTCTTTTTCAAAACACCGCAATAATCATTTCCTTTCAAAAATCATTCGCTTTATCTGGAATATTCTTTTCTTGTTTCAATTTCAAAAATAACATTCGGGGATAAGAAAACAATTCCGGATATCATATAAAAAGGGCGCCTGACCGGCCAAGTCATTAACCCTTTGGTCATTACTAGCCTTACACCAGACGTGTTCACGATTTTCAACCACATCCTCTGTCCTGTTTGTGAATCTCATAAACTGAGGTACCCGCCAGTCCAAGTCCACATGCTGATGTTCCGGAGCCAACCTCCTGACTCGAGATACATACTGCCCAACCATTTTGACACTGAAGGCTCACAGAGGAGAGCAGTCAGCCCAATGCTTTCCCTGCCCCTCTGATTCCAACAGGCCCGGGATCCCGTCTAGACATATCCAAACTATCGATGGTTCGAGATGCCCTCGTACGGGTGACTAGCCTCGCACAGTGCAAGGCCCCACCGATAGAACCAAAAATCCAGATTTCCAATAATATACCAGCGATAACATTACATTTAACCAGGAATGACTTTGAGTTTAGCTGGTACATCTTTATTTATGAAACAGTTTGTAAACAATTTCTCTTTTCATAATTATTTTCAAAAATATTTTCCAAGAAATATTTTCCAGAAAAACTTTCCATCAAATACTTTCCAGAAATATTTTCCAGCATTTTATTTCAAAAATACGGTAACTTTTCATAAAACACATTTATAAAACAAGTTCTCCGGTTTTGAGAGGGAACTCACCTTAGTCTCTTCTCGTTTGTATTTTCTTCCGGGTTTGTACCTATTTTGCAAATACCAACTCGTTAGGAATTACTTATAAAACTTAGTGAAATGCAAGACTTCATATGTTTAAAACTCTTCAAACAAAGTTTTCTGGGCTTCTGGGTCTTTTGTGTAAATTCTTAAAGTTTAGGGACTAAACTGTAAATATTTATTCTATGATATTTCTACACTTCTGAAGACATAAATATATCATATACATTATTAGTTTTGTAAATTCTCCGGAATAGTTTATATGTTTTAACGGGCCTCAAAAGTACAATATGAAATTATAGGGACTAATTTTAGTTTCTAAAAGTTATTACGGTCTCCGAATATAAGTTTTCTGATATATTTTATTTTAATCATTTTCTGAAATATTTTCTTTTATATTCTTAGTCCAATTACATATTAAAACTATAAATTGGACCATTTAAGACTTGTTCATTAGTTTATAGGACTTATGTGATAATATTTTAATTTCCATTTTAGTCCTAGGTATATAAAGTTTCTTAAGAGAACCTTAACCCTAAAATTTTATTTTCTCCTCTTCTCCTTTCTTCTTCACAGCCGCGCCCCTCTCCCCTCCCCTTCTTTTCCGGCGCGGCTCGCTGCCGTTCCTCCGTTCTCTCCTTCCTCTCCTCTCTTCTCTTTTCCTTTCCTTCTTTCTTCCCCTCCTATCCTTCTTTCTTCTCTCTTTTTATTTTCTTCTTTGCCGCGGCTCATCCATTGCCGCCGCCTCTCCTTTTTTTTTCCTTTTCTCCTTCTTCCTCCTTTCTCCTTTCTTTTTCTTCTTTCCTCTCTTCTCCTCTTCCGCCGCGGCTCCCTCACTCGCCGCCGACTACCGCTGCACTGCCACTGCTGTAGGTTCGTCTCACTCTCTTTCTTTTTTCCCAAAAATTCCCTAATTAAATTCCCAAATTCAAAATCCCTAATTTATCTTTTTATTTTTAACTTTCTTCTTCTTCTTCTTCTTCTTCTTCTTCTTCTTCACGGTGGGGCCGTCTCCCGGCTGTCTACTCACTCCTGCCAGTTGCGGCTTCTCCGGCGCGGCCAACTCCGACGAAGGTAATATTTTTTCTTTTCTTTTCTCTGTTTTTATTATTTCTTATTTCTATTTCTATTATTATTATTGTTATTTCTTTTCTCTTTCTTTACAGTTTTCTTTCCCAAATTACTAAATCCTTATATCTAGTTTCATTTCCTAAAACTTTTTATTTTATTATCAATAAATTTTCTATTTGTTTTCTTCTCAGATTCGCGGCTGCCGCCGCTGCTGCCGGTCCGCCATCTCTCCGGTAGTCCGCTACTGTTTTTTTCCTCCTCTTTTTACTATACTATTATTACTATTGTTTATTGTTATTATTACTTAGTGTTTATTATTCTGATTTATATTTTCTGTTTTTCTGTTTTTCTGTTTTCCTTTTTACTTTATTTTCTGTGTTTAATTAATTTTGTTTTCTATTAATTTCTGACTTTCGTCATCACCGACACGCCGCCGCTGTTCTGCCGCCCTGCTGCCGTTCCATTTATTCTCCGGCGACTTCTCGGTTTTCCGGCAAAAGGGTAAGTATTATTCTTTTTCTTTTTATTTCTATTTCCTTAATCTTCTTTTCAGTTTTATTAATTTTTATTTCTCAGAACCGGCACCTCACTGCCTTCGCCGGCTCCGTCACTGACCACCAAAATTACGGGTCGTCACACTTGTGCGGTTGAGTTTAGTTTCTAGATAATGGTAAGTGATTAATTTTGCCTTATTTCATTTGGGTCTGTTGATTTTGTATATGATTTTTGGATAGTTTATACCTTTTTGTTCTTTTGTTTACTGATTGTTGCATTTCATGATATCCATTCGTGGTTTAGTAGCTTAATTTCGTCAAGTTCTGCTCAACTCCTCAAATCCAGAATCAATAATCGAATTCATCCTCTGAAGAAAAGCATCTTCAAATATATCATCCCAGAGATCGGAATCATCACCAAGTACAAGCTCACGAATTCTTTTCCACGACAACTCTATTTCAGAACCAAAAACACTCTTCAGCCATCCCAAACTCCCCTGCAACACCTGCTTACTATCCATCGTCTCCCTTATAAACTTCTCGGCGAAAGCAAGTTCTTTACCATTACTAATCACATCAATCAAGTACTTCCCATTGATATTAGTCACAATCTCCTTCCCACAATTCCTCAACCAATCAGAACAAGTACTCGTAATATATTCCCGATTCAACATCACCATAGTAGACTCCAAATTATCCCTGAATGCAGTCCACAACCTCACTTCCTCATCAGGGTTAGGAATCCCACCAAACAACTGAGAAGCCGGGGGCGAACCCAAAATCATTTTATTAAACAACGGCATATCATTCAAAACCTGCAAGAACAACTCCCCTACTTGTCCTATACTAACCTGAATTATCTTTAAAACTTGTCAAAACACTGAAATAACATCATAACTACCCGCATTAACATTCCCCGCACAACCATTCAATTTTTGTGAAATGCACGATCTCCGTGAATCCAAAAACAAGTTCAAGACCTGTTTCGGATTCAGCTCATCAACTATGGCCACCGCAGCTAAAGCATCAGCAAAATCACTAATCCCAAGATCAAGTAGTGATTGATCCAACAACCTATCTCGACTCCTTTGCGAGATCTGAGTCTTAAAACTCTCAACAATTTGCCATTGATGCTGAAGCAACGGAAAATTCGATAACAAATTATTCTTATTCCTAAGATTATTCATAACAGTGAGATTAAAATGAACATGCTTTGCCCTATTATACCTAGTAGAAGCTTCTAGAAACATAGATTCATCTAAACAACCCCAAATATTCTCAGGAGTATCAACAAGATATTTAACCCTACAAGCAATAGCATAAATCCTCGAAGAATTGGGATTAGAATTAATTAACGATCTAGGACTTTCAACATAATAAAAGGGAATTGATAATAGAATCATGAATAGCGGAAATGTTGGAAGAAATTGACTCAGATGTCGACTTCATGGAAACAATTGTATCGGCAGAATCGATTAGATCTCTGTATCTATTGCCCACTAGTTGTCTCGCTCTTGTCCTCGATCTCCTTCCTCGTTAAAGCCTCAACTTTTCGGATTTCTGATATGGGTTTTGTCCGAAACAGCAATTCCGCATATTGGGTTCTGTATGTATTACTGCCGCCAGTGCTGCCACCGATTCCGGCGGCGGTGGAAGAAGAAGGAGATGGTGCAACTACTATCATACTGTTGTTGAGAAGAAGAAAAAAATTCACAAAATTATTTAACCTTGGTTAAAATATAGAGATGAAGCTCAAAAAATGATGCTACATTACAGAGGAGAAGTAAAGTATTTGAATAAAAAAAAGAAGAGAAAAAAAGTAAAGGATTTGAGCAGAATACCAATAAAAATTAGGCAAAATGGGCAATATATTAATCTGGACAGTTGCTCGGTGTTGAACCCATTATTTCTCGGTCGTGGGAAGAGACTAACTTCACTGGGCTGTGGTCATCTTGACAAACGATCGCCCATTGATTGTTTACAAAAAAAACTCGAAATAAATTCTAATTTAATACAATAAAAAAAACTTAACACTATCATGATATTAATAATGAGAGTCAATCAACTTTATTATGAAAAGTGAAGGATTACTTGAGTTGTTATATCTCGTCTCAAGAACTATTCAGAAGAAAATGTACAGTTGAGCAAAATAATTTAGTTATGTACTATCAAAATTATCCTTGAGCATTTAGCCGTTGACTCGGTGAAGTCATTGACTAACAATTGATTTTTCAATTTTTTGATGGAAGAACCAAATTATTGCATCGAAAATAGAAGAGGGACCCAAAAACTTTTAAAAAAAATTGATTAGGACCCAACAATACCAACCTCAAAATCTGTGACCAAATGTGTCAATTGCTTTTTTTGCCCTTTATACCCAAAGTATATGAAACTCTTTTTGATAATATGAATAGACATTTAGACATGTATGTTCCTCCTTTCCAAAAAAGAAAAGAAAAAAAAGACATGTATGTTCCTTAAAAGAAAATAAGTTCATTTTTCATTCTTAACATTTTTTCTAACTGCCATTAGTAGAATGAGGATAATAATGTTGTTCCAATTTCTAAATCTACGTTTATCTTCATCAATGTGTTCATTTAATATTTTAAGCGTACTGTCACCGATGGCATGTAAAAATAATGTTATAAAAGGGAACCATTCTATTGTGGATC
Source organism: Vinca minor (assembly GCA_026122235.1). Classification (NCBI taxonomy): domain Eukaryota; kingdom Viridiplantae; phylum Streptophyta; class Magnoliopsida; order Gentianales; family Apocynaceae; genus Vinca; species Vinca minor. The sequence continues at coordinate 465,281 of JAOCZM010000100.1, read as the reverse complement.
TGGTCCACTGGATCATGTGATCCAAAATTGACCATATCACTATAGAATTGTCTCTCTCCTTATTCTATAGTGATGTGATCAATTTTGAACCACATAGTCTATGTGGACCAGATTCATATCAGAAAAAATCTATAAAAGGATAGATATGAGAATAGTTAAGTTTTAGTTGATATCCTCCTCAAAATTTCTTAGTTCAAATTTTATTTAGAGATAATCACTATTTATATCTCTCAAATATGTTTTAAAAGTAACTATTACTCCTCAGAAATATATGGTGCCATAAAGGTCCCTAACTATTTACGTGGTGCCATTTATACCCAAAATTGACAGAGTCCGGCGAGAAAGTGTGGTGTAGCACATGTGCAGGCTGCACATGTGAAATTATAGGGGCAAAATAGTCCTTTTACCATTGCACATTCTTCCTCCTTGCCTCATCTTCTCTTCTTCTTAACCTCAAAACAGAGGATTTATGAAAAATCCATAAATCTCCAATTTTGAAGAATCCCATAAAGAACAATGTGGTTATAGAATATTTTGACATTTCTTCAAGCAGAAATAAAAAATGAGGACACTCATCAGTTTTCACCATTCCCGCCTGCCCTCTCACCTCCCCTACCAATCACTGTGATTCATACCGCTAACCTGTCGAAGTCCGCTAACATGTGATTCATCATTGTGAAGGCATGGGAGTAAATCCATTTTGTTTGGAAATCAATCCATCTTCATCACTCAATCTTCAAAAACTTCCCCAAAAAATTCCTAATTCATCTAAATCCATTATAAAAAATTGGATTTACGAAAAATCCATACATCCCCAATTTTAATCAATGAAAAATCTATAACCCCCCAATTTTCTTGTACCCTCAATTTCGATATAAATAAAACCAGAAAGCAATTACTAAAAAGATCCTTTATTTCATAGCAATTTTTAATTTTGGAAAAGTTGGTAACTTTGAACCAAAGGTATATAATCTGTAAAGAAAGAAGAGCATTTTTGGTGAAATGGATGATAAAATGGTTCATTGAGTACTTCAAGAAGGTGGTTTAAGTTTTTTGGTAAGTTTTCTCCTTCCGTTCTTCAATCACTCCCTTTGTAGATCTCTTTGATGAAATGAAATTGAAGCTGCGTTGTTCTGAGAGAGAGAAGACTGGGTAATGGGTCGGATCATTTGAATGGGTAGGATACAACCCATAAGAACTGATTGTCATGACTATTATGCCCCTCAAAATATGTGTGTACGAGTCGCACATGTGCTCCGCCATCCCCTCTCGTCGGACTCCGCTAATTTTGGGCATAAATGGCACCTTGTAAATAGTTGGGGGCATTTATGACATCATTTTTATTTGAGGGGTAACCGTTGTTTTTTAAACATATCTGAAGGACATAAATAGTGATTATCTCTTTTATTTAATCTAATGATCAAATTATGTGAAAAGTGAAAACCATATATATCTTAGAACAATGAAGCACTACCTAATCCGCAAGGGTAGCCCAATTGGTTCGAGGGTGATAGATTGTATACAATGGCGCAGGTTCGAATCTTGGCAGCCGCAGTGTGGAAGTTTCAACCCTGTAATGTGGGGGTGACTTCATGCGGTGGGCTAAGACAAGGCCTCCCACCAATCGAACTGCTGAGTCACCTTGATTTACATCCTCCACAATGCCTGTCGGATCGGGTGGTGGGGGCCCTAAGGGCTTGGGTATCGCTTTTTTGTGTACAATGAAGCACTACCTAAGGAGTAATTTGGTTACCCTCTTGTCACAATCAAATCAATAGGTGTCCTAATTGAAACTCCCACTAGACTATGAAAACTTTATTTATATTTAACATTTTTTTTTTAATTGGACATTACTAGGGAGCTAAAATTTAGCCAAATAATTGGTTAAATTTGTGGCAAAATAGTAAATAGTTGGATTAATCTCTCATAAGTCATACCAACAGGGTGAATAGTGTTTAATTTGAGTTTTACCCAATTATATCCAATTTTACTTGGCCGTTAAATTTTTTCCTTTCTAATTACTGTGTAGAAAACAAAGATCAAACACACAGGAACTAACAAGAAGCAAGGAAGAACGGAGAAAAGATTTTGTGGAATTTTTTGAATTTCGAATTAAATGAGAATGGAGCCAAAATGCTCTATTTATACTATTTCTAGAAATTAAAAGTTGATTATTCTACCATCTAGTCTAGTTGGCATAATTAGTTACTAGATATTTTTACAATCTAAACTAATGTATTACAAAGTCTAACTAACTTTTTAACTTCCTAATTGTTGTACACATCATCCTACATTAATAGGCAAATAATTATCCATACCTGTTTGTATATATCCATTTTTATATTCAACCAATTATAATTCATCATGTATATATATAATAAAAAATATGAACACATGTCGAATTCTAATTAGTTGGGCACAAGAAAGGAACATATACGATACAAACGATTTTCACCCACATTAATATCCTCCTTCATTCCAGCTTGACTGTCTTCGTCTTCTTTATTCTTGATCTTTGACATACTGTATTTAAAAAAAAAAAATGTTTCAGGTTTTTTCTTTAATATAAAAGCGTATTTTAAACATTTTTTTTTACTTTTTCACTAGTGATTTTTAGTTTAGAAGGCGTAAAAGAAACTTCCTTTAAAGAAGGTGCTTTTCACAACTACTTCTTGTTATTACCGTGGTAAAAATAAGAATCTTATAGTTTTAAAAATAATATTTCTATAAAAAAATCCAACAGTTGAGAACAATGGCGTAGCCATTGGAAATTTAAATTATCAAAAAAGAATAAATCTGTCGCATATTGTAAGTTTTGTTTTCTCTAGGTCGAACAGCTCGTGATTAAGAAAAATAAAACAAGGAAGAATTATGTTCAGAATCCCACATCGGCTAGTTTATAAGTATATTTATAATATATAAAGTTTGGATAATCTTTTTCCTTTTGACGTATTTTTTGGAGAATTAGTTAGATTCAAATTCATTTTTAACATGGTATAAGAGCCATAAAATCCGATGTTGGACTCCATTGATGTTCACGTTCTAGATGTCCAGCTCTGAACATGAGGGGTATGTTAAAATTTCCACATATACTAGCTTGTGAACATATCTACAATATAAAGCCTGGGCAATCATCTTCACTTTTTTGTGGTACCTTTTACGGGAATAATTTAGCTATAAGGGGACAAAAAATATTGATATTTAAGTGTAAATGGAGTGTAATGTTGCAATAATTCTTTGTATACCACAACTATCTTTTTTAAAACTGATTCGTAGTTATTTCAGTTTAATAATAATATTGGTAAAAAAAATTGTGAAGTTAATCAATATTTTCTTTATCAGATACTGTCAACATAATTTCATCACTCTTTGTTAAGCTATCGATTTTATCTAGGGTGAGTAACGAATTCGGATTCGTCAATTCGATCAATTGAATTCGGTTTTTTTTCGTTTTTTCATACCTCAAAAACCAACCGAATTCGAAATCGAAATTACCGAATTGATCAAATTGGAGGGTGCATTTTTTGTTCAGATTTCAGCAAAAAGCAAGTCCATTTATGGTCCAATTTTAAGTAGAATATGGTTAAGTACAACACAATTTTCACCGTGTTTTTATACAAAATCAAGCACAATTTGCAGCAATACTAAATTCAGTACAAATGAAGTCCTAAAATCGATTCAAAATTCGTACAAATACAGTCCAAAATCAATTCGATGCAAAGGAAACATGATAGGATTTTTTATTACTCAATTACAAATTTACTTATTATATATAATTATATAATAATAATATTTAATTATTTAAAAATTCAATTCGAATTCGGTCCCACCAAATTCAAAATTAGTCTAACCGATTCGTCCCAAATTCGATCAATTCGAATTCGGTCGTGACTGAATTACCGAATTCGAATTACCAAATTGAATTCGAAATCGGTCGGAATTCGGTAATTACTGAATTTGCTCACCCTTAATTGTATCTCCTAAATTCAATAAGCATTATAGTAAATTAATCTAATTATTTTATGCCAAACTATCAACTAAAATAGTTATGATAAAATAGTGATGATGGATAGGAGAAATGATGTAATGACTGGTTGATGATAAATAAATATGAGTTTGGAATATATTTTTGGATAAGAAGTGTCAATGGTTTTCTAATTTTCACAAAACATGTAATGAGAAATGTTATTTTTTATTTGGATTAAATAAAATTTGAAAAGTGTGCTTGGATAATAGACCTCTATTTTCCATTCCATTTGTATTAGAATGGAGAATTGAGGATTAAAATGGCCGTCAACGGGAGCCTTAATCATTGTCCATTCTATATAGGTAAACTCTGTGATCAGACCAATCCTTATAATATCCTTTATTACCATGTCATTGCCAAAAGTGCCAAAAATTACAACAAAGGAGACATTCCTGTATTACAAACCACACCAATCAAATATTTATTTGCTCATTTTAGTACACAAAGTGCTTTTAATGAATTATTGAAGATATTATTAGAGTAGTACAAGAGCCTTAGAATTGTGTCGCATAACTCGGGATCTTAACGTCATGTGTTCGAGACATGCCCCAGCCCATATAAAAAGAAATGATCTTTCTGATAGGGACCTTGGCAGTTCTGCACAGTTTAATGGATCTGGTTCATATCAGAACTATTCCAAAAGAAAAAGGAAAAGAAGAAAATATTACAAGAGTACAATTTGAGGATGTTAAGGAAGTTGGACAACTTGGTGGCCTAGTCTTCCGGTCTGGGAGACATCCCAACTTCGAAACATGTATGTAAAACTTTAGACATAAAATTAGGACAGATGTCTTTAAAATAAGATATGTGTTCTTAAAATTATGATATGTATCTGTTTTTTAAAAATAAATTACCGTCAAAATCTCAATTCAACAAACAATGATAGGTACTGCACTTGCGAAACTTACCTCATTCCGCACTCTGAAGCAAGCGTAGTAATACACATCCCACCCCTCTCCTATCAAAAAATATAAATAAAAAAGTAACAATTTGAGGGCAATGTAATTACAATTCTTAAAGATTAGGTGCTGCCTGGCAAATACTTTCAAATTTTCCTTTAACACGTGTCTTCCATTAAGTGGCTATTCACAATTTAAACGGTGACGTCGTCACCTCTCTTATATACTCCTTCCTTTTTCGCCAAGTCTTCACTTCTCTCATTTCTAACAGCAACTGGATCTTTGGCGGGAGACAGCAGACGAAGAGATCTGACGAAATTTTTTACTCCGTAAACTTAGTCTTAACCTCTCTCTCTCTCTTATATGAATATCTTCCTTTTTCGCTGAGTCTTCACTTCACTTCTCTCATTTCTAACGCCAAATTGTACCTTTGGCGCGAAACAGCTTGCACTTCAAACTTCGTCTCCGAAGCGAAGCGAAGAGATCTGACGAAGAACAAAAATAATCGGCTTTCGATTCGAATATTTACCCCGTAAAGTTAGTCTTCAAATATTTTTCTATGTTTTGTGGAGAAATTTGATGCCTGATTGAGTGATATTTCATTTTATATTGTTCTATATCTGTTAATCGTTATTGAAATTCAATTCGTTAGAGCTTAAGAACAGAATTTTAAAAAATCGAGCTTCGAGATCAATTTAGTTTTTATTTTGTGTTTTCTGTAACAAATTGAGTAGTTCTTTGGAATATTAATGATCGTTGAACTGAGAAGCAGTAGGATATGTGATGGATAGATGCTGGTTATCGAAGTGGTCTATTTAGAGCTTTAGATTAGTTTAACTTGTTATTATGCTGTGGCGGATTAATTATTTCATTTTATATTGTTCTATATCTGTTAATCGTTTTACTGAAATTCAATTCGTCCGATCAGAAGAACAGAATTTAAAAAAATCGAGTTTCGAGATCAATTTAGTTTTAATTTTGTGTTTTCTGTGACAAATTGAGTAGTACCTTTGGCGCGAGACAGCTTTCACTTCAAACTTCGTCTCCGAATCGAAGAAATCTGACGAAGAACAAAAAAATCGGCTTTCAATCCGAATTTACTCCGTAAAGTTAGTCTTCAAATATTTTCTATGTTTTGTGGAGAAATTTGATGCCAGGTGATATTTCATTTTATATTGTTCTATATCTGTGAGTCTAAGAACAGAATTTAAAAAAATCGAATTTCTAGATCAATTTAGTTTTTATTTTGTGTTTTCTGTAACAAACTGAGTAGTTCTTCGGAATATTAATGATCGTTGAACTGAGAAGCAATAGGATATGTCATGGAGAGCTGCTTTAGAACTTTATATTAGTTTAACTTATTGTTATTCTGTGGCGGATTAATTATTTCCTTTTCTGAGTTTCTATTGTTTTCGTTACACATTAGCTGTGAGTTTTTTGTTTACTGAACCAAAATTGATAGGTTATGTTAAATTTGAATGTTTAAAATTTGAATATGTTTATTGATCGATCATATTTGGTATCGATTTGAAGTTATTGACTTGAGTTTTATGTTTTGTATATGACTGTATTAATTTAGATTTGCTAGATCATGAACTCAGGAAGCAGATGAAAACTTGCTAGAATTTTTTAATGAGCAATTATATCTCCTTTAAGGCCTGATATACCATTGCATAATGAAATGGCTGAATTTTCTCTTCTGTCTCGAGTTTAGTTTATTAGTTTATTAACTGTGAGTTTTCTGAACCAAAATTGATATGTTATGTTAAATTTGAATATGTTTATTGATCGACCATATTTGGTATCGATTTGAAGTTATTGACTTGAGTTTTATGTTTTGTATATGACTGTATTAATTTAGATTTGTTAGATCATGAACTCAGAAAGCAGATAAAAACTTGCTAGAATTTTTTAATGAGCAATTGTTATCTCCTTTAAGGCCTGATATACTATTACATAATGAAATGGCTGAATTTTCTCTCCTGTCTCGAGTTTAGTTTATTAACTGTGAGTTTTCTATTTACTGAACCAAAATTGATAAGTTATGTTAAATTTGAATATGTTTATTGATCGACCATATTTGATATCGATTTGAAGTTATTGATTTGAGTTGTATGTTTTGTGTACGACTGTATTAATTTAGATTTGTTAGATCATGAACTCAGGAAGCAGATGAAAACTTGCTAGAATTTTTTAATGTGCAATTATATCTCCTTTAAGGCCTGATATACCATTGCATAATGAAATGGCTGAATTTTCTCTTGTCTCGAGTTTAGTTTATTAGTTTATAAATTTTGAACTTAATTATATTTTGTTGACTTTGATCTGGAGACGGTAATTAGGTACATAATGTCTTATAAATACCGACTCATGTTCTTTATTTGAAAGGCAATATCTGGATATAAATTTCCAATTGTTGATCTTCATTCAGATTTATGCAGTGTAATGATAATGTATCTTAACACTAGATTTACAAATTTGTTATCACATGAAGTCATACATATGCCTTAAAACATCTGATTCAATTGAAGAGGAAGTTGCCATATTTTCTCCTTTAATATGTCGAAAAAGGAAATCAGGAATGGGGTCTTCAAAGACCTCTCCCATACTCCTTCCTTCCGAGATCTCCGCTTATATGTTGAGCAAGATGATGGAGTACTGCAGATTTCATTATAAGCCTGGACATAGCGATAAGGTTAATAATAGAAATATTTCATTAAAATAATGCATAATTGAAATTCAATACTAAATTATGTATTCGGTTCAGGACATGGATTCTTTTAACAAACAATATATGAGAATGGATAAGGAGACGATTTGTGAATTGGGAGAAGCAGCCTACGAATTGGGATTGAATCATCTGGTTGAACTTGCCGAGCATGCACTTGGTCGATTAGCGAATGATATGACTCCTGAAGAAATAGTACAGACATTCAATCTACCTGATCTGACTGAGGTGTTTATTTCACCTATTATTTACTTCTTCTCTTTATATAATATTTGTTGTATTAATAAAAAAAAATGTTTTATGACGAAAAATTGATTCCCATTAATAGTGCCGGGCCAAGTGCTCGGATGCTGTTAGAGTTGGAAGGAAGCTAAGGGAAAAGAGAAAATGACAGGAAGTTGTTTCAATTTTGTCACTGACTCATTCTTATCACCATAAACTATACCTATTTTTTTATCAGAAGGAAGTGGAGCGGGTGGAGGATACTCGCTCGATTGAGGAGATTATGGCTAACTTCACCGAAGTCGGAGACCAGGGTACACACAAAAAGAAGGAGGCAAAAAACAAGGAAAAAAAATAAGGATGGCATCTCAACTTACTTTTTTGGTGTTTTGGCTTGTTTAAATTGTTGAGATCTCAACTTTTCCATTTACAGAAAGATGGCCTTACATGATGCGGAGCGCATCGATCTGCTGGCCTTGAAAGCACTGCTAGCTGCGAGGATGTTAATCGTTTGACGTGCGCGTCGGAAGATGTTAATGCTTGATGTGCGCCGCGAAGAACATCTTCCGGCAGTGAGCTATTAACATATTCGGCAGCGACATTAACATTAACATCTTCCGGCGGCGGCACATTAACATCTTTACGCTTTCACTGCGGAAGATGTTAATGCTTTCACGCGTGGGAAGATGTTCTTCCGGCGGCGGCACATCAGCATTAACATCTTCCGACGGCACGTCAGCATTAACATCCTGCAGCAGCGTGCTCTCAAGGCCAGCAGACTGGTGCGTCTGCATCATGTTGTCAAGGCCATCTTTCTGTAAATGGAAAAGTTGAGATCTCAACAATTTAAACAAGCCAAAACACCAAAAAAGTAAGTTGAGATGCCAGCCTTATTTTTTTCCTTGTTTTTTGCCTCCTTCTTTTTGTGTGTACCCTGGTCTCCGACTTCGGTGAAGTTAGCCATAATCTCCTCAATCGAGCGAGTATCCTCCACCCGCTCCACTTCCTTCTGATAAAAAAATAGGTATAGTTTATGGTGATAAGAATGAGTCAGTGACAAAATTGAAACAACTTCCTGTCATTTTCTCTTTTCCCTTAGCTTCCTTCCAACTCTAACAGCATCCGAGCACTTGGCCCGGCACTATTAATGGGAATCAATTTTTCGTCCTAAAACATTTTTTTTTATTAATACAACAAATATTATATAAAGAGAAGAAGTAAATAATAGGTGAAATAAACACCTCAGGTAGATTGAATGTCTGTACTATTTCTTTAGGAGTCATATCATTCGCTAATCGACCAAGTGCATGCTCTAGCAAGTTCAAACTGGATGATTCAATCGATTCGTAGGTCGCTTCTCCCAATTCACAAATCGTCTCCTTATCCATTCTCATATATTGTTTGTTAAAAGAATCCATGTCCTGAACCGAATACATAATTTAGTATTGAATTTCAATTATGCATTATTTTAATGAAATATTTCTATTATTAACCTTATCATGTCCAGGCTTATAATGAAATCTGCAGTACTCCATCATCTTGCTCAACATATAAGCGGAGATCTCGGAAGGAGTATGGGAGAGGTCTTTGAAGACCCCATTCCTGATTTCCTTTTTCGACATATTAAAGGAGAAAATATGGCAACTTCCTCTTCAACTTCTTCATTTGAATCAGATGTTTTAAGGCATATGTATGACTTCATGTGATAACAAATTTGTAAATCTAGTGTTAAGATACATTATCATTACAATTGGAAATTTATATCCAGATATTGCCTTTCAAATAAAGAACATGAGTCGGTATTTATAAGACATTATGTACCTAATTACCGTCTCCAGATCAAAGTCAACAAAATATAATTAAGTTCAAAATTTATAAACTAAACTCGAGACAAGAGAAAATTCAGCCATTTCATTATGCAATGGTATATCAGGCCTTAAAGGAGATATAATTGCACATTAAAAAATTCTAGCAAGTTTTCATCTGCTTCCTGAGTTCATGATCTAACAAATCTAAATTAATACAGTCGTACACAAAACTAACTTCAAATCGACGTCAAGGCCATGTTTCTGTAAATGGAAAAGTTGAGATCTCAACAATTTAAACAAGCCAAAACACCAAAAAAGTAAGTTGAGATGCCAACCTTATTTTTTTCCTTGTTTTTTGCCTCCTCCTTCTTTTTGTGTGTACCCTGGTCTCCGACTTTGGTGAAGTTAGCCATAATCTCCTCAATCAAGCGAGTATCCTCCACCCGCTCCACTTCCTCTGATAAAAAAATAGGTATAGTTTATGGTGATAAGAAATAAGAATGAGTCAGTGACAAAATTGAAATAACTTACTGTCATTTACTCTAAAAGCATCCGAGCCCTTGACCCGGCACTATTAATGGGAATCAATTTTTCGTCCTAAAATATTTTTTTTATTAATACAACAAATATTATATAAAGAGAAATAAATAATAGGTGAAATATACACCTCAGTCAGATCAGGTAGATTGAATGTCCTGTACTATTTCTTCAGGAGTCATATCATTCGCTAATCGACCAAGTGCATGCTCAGCAAGTTCAGCCGATGATTCAATCCCAATTCGTAGGCTGCTTCTCCCAATTCACAAATCGTCTCCTTATTCATTCTCATATATTGTTTGTTAATGCTGATGTGGCGCCACCGGAAGATGTTAATGCTGATGTGACGCCGCCGGAAGATGTTAATGCTGATGTGCTGCCGGAAGATGTTGACGTGCTGCGACCGGAAGATGTTAATATTGACGTGTGGATTGCATCTGGCAGGAACTATGAAGAGTGGTGTGCAACCCGTGAGGGTACTGAAGACTGGTTTGTCCCTGCTGCAGGGGAAGAAAGGTAAATCTGATGGTAATATTTTCTAAGTCTTTACCTTTTAAAATATTTGGAGATTCTTTTAATTGATTTTGCCATTTTCTTTTTTGGTATTTAGAGTAATGGAGATGTTTGCTACAAGGTTGAATCTCAATCAGATTTGGTAACTCCTCAACAAAGAGCAGGTAATAATACCAAGGGATTATAGATATCTGAGAAATTTTGATGTTTGCTAAACTTTTAGTTGTATATGCTTAGGCCTTTTACCAGTATTAACAAGTGCTATAGTTACGCTAGTATAACTAAAAGAGACTTACATAACACTGTTATGTATTGTATTTTCTGTGATATCTCCATGATTGCTTCTTTAACTCCTTAGCAGCCAGATGCTGCTGGTAAGTATTCTGTAGACAAGGATTGTCATTTAGAGATGTAGAAACTAAAAGATGAAAAAGAAAACGGATGAACCACTTTCATAACAGAGATATAGCTGGAAAAATGTGTAGGTATATTACTGATTTGTTCTCAACAGATAGTTATGGACCTGTAAAGTAGTGTTGTGGCTATAATGGTGCAATTCCTGAAAATTTATCCAGCAGTAAAGAGTGATATCATTCTAATAATAAGGCAACCAATGTCCCTGAAGTTCTAGATATTAAGATAAATCAGCACCACATAAAAATGAAAAGAATAGGGTGTTTGTTCCATAGCTATGAACCTACATGTTGATTCATCATTCTTCAGGCTAGAGGACAATTTATCCAACTCACTTTTAAGCTCAGACGTCATGGTTGACATCCTTTCAAAGCATTTACTTTGTACATATGGTGCCAAATCCCTCAGCCTCACAAACGCCTTCCGGGACTCGAGGAAAGAAAGGAGATCCTCAAGAACATTATGGCATCTGCTGTCCACAGCATCTCTGATCCGGCTGACTTCTGTCCCAAAGTAAGCGTTGAGACAGCTTCGGATGTCACTTTCCTCAGACTGCTGTGCCTTTGAACCAGCAAAAGAGGGAACCTTTGTAGCATTTGGCTCCATAAACCAAACCCCACCAGAATTAGAAACTCTATCCAGGTAATCCCGAAAATCAACCTTACCATCAGCAGAAGTTTCAGCAATCACATGAACTGACTCTACTACATTAACCGTTCTGCTCCACTCCTCAAACCCAGAATCAATAATCGATTTCATCCTCTGAGGAAAAGCATCTTCAAATATATCATCCCAGAGATTGGAATCATCACCAAGTACAAGCTCACGAATTCTTTTCCACGGCAACTCAATTTCAGAACCAAAAACACTCTTCAGCCATTCCAAACTCCCCTGCAACACCTGCTTACTATCCATCGTCTCCCTTGTAAACTTCTCGGCGGAAGCAAGTTCTTTACCATTACTAATCACATCAATCAAGTACTTCCCATTGATATTAGTCACAATCTCCTTCCCACAATTCCTCAACCAATCAGAACAAGTACTCGTAATATATTCCCGATTCAACATCACCATAGTAGACTCCAAATTATCCCTGAATGCAGTCCACAACCTCACTTCCTCATCAGGGTTAGGAATCCCACCAAACACTGAGAAGCCGGGGGCGAACCCAAAATCGTTTTATAAAACAACGGCATATCATTCAAAACCTGCAAGAACAACTCCCCTACTTGTCCTATACTAACCTGAATTATCTTTAAAACTTGACAAAACACCAAAATAACATCATTACTACCTGCATTAACATTCCCCGCAAACCCATTCAATTTCTGCGTAATGCATGATCTCTGCGAATCCAAGAACAAGTTGAAGACCTTTTTCGTATTCAGCTCATCAACTATGGTTGCCGCAACTTAAGCATCCGGGAAATCACTAATCCCAAGATCAAGTAATGATTGATCCAACAACCTATCCCGACTCGTTTGCGATATCTGAGACTTAAAACTCTCAACAATTTGCCATTGATGCTGAAGCAAGGGAAAATTCGATAAGAAATTATTCTTATTCCTAACATTATTCATCGAAGACTATGCTTTGTTAGAAATGAATATGCTTTGCCCTATTTAACCCTACAAGCAATAGCATAAATCATCGAAGAATTATGATTAGAATTAATTAACGATTTAGGACTTTCAACAGAATAAAGGGAATTGATAATAGAATCATGAATAGCGGAAATATTGGAAGAAATTGACTCTGATGTCGACTTCATGGAAACAATTGTGTCCGCGGAATCGATTAGATCTCTGCATCTATTGCCCACTAGTTGTCTTAGCTCCTCGCTCTTGTCCTCGATCTCCTTCCTCGTAAAAGCCTCGACTTTTCGGATTTCTGATATGGGTTTTGTTGGGCCAAGTATTAGACTAACACTGATTAGGGAGAAAGTTCGCAACACGTGCATCGATATTTTTGGGGATTACATTTCAGTCCAAAAGCGAAGTGCAACTTCGTTTTCACCAATACTGAAGATCCAATTCCGTCATGGACACGTGGCACAAGGCGCGTGGGGGACTTGGTGGTCAGGTGAAAACGAAGTACAACTTCGTTTTGGACTTTGAAAACGGAAGTTGGACTTCGTTTTCAATAAGCGACTCCCTTCATCTCCCCTCGCTCTCCTCCCCCAAACGGAAGTATCAATTCGAAGCAAAAAAGGCGAACCCTCCCAAGTCCTCCCGCCTCCCGCCGGCCCCCTCACGCCGCCGCCGAAGCCGCCGCCGCAGCCCCACCTTCCTCACCAACAAAGCCTTTCTCCTTCTCACTCCTTTGCCATTTGTGAGGTATAATTATCTAAATTGATTTTTTTTTTGGAAAAATTGTTAAATTGTTCATTTGATATGAAATTAAATTGTTGTTTAATATGAAATGCAAGTTTTTTTTATTGTGAGAATATTGTGTCTTTTGAAATTAAGGGTTTAATTGGTGGAATTGTGAAATTTAGGCTTTAATTGAAATTGGAATTGTGAAATTGAGTGTTTAATTGTGAAACTTTGCGTTTAATTGTGAAATTGGCTACATTATAAATTGTGTGTGTAAATTGTTTTTCGAATTTATTTTGTGTAGATGGCCAATCCCGCCTATCTTCATCCAGGACCTGTCGATTCCAGTTTGTTGAACAAACAACGGTCCCATAGGTCGTTAGGCATATGCAGGCCCATTCCCCAGAAGAGGCGCTAGTGGTCGACACCGAAGGGGCGGAATTCATCCAGACCCTGGAGGGTAGTGCAGTTCGGGTAAGGGACGGCCGCATGTACTATCTCCGGCTTAACCCAAGACAAACGCATAGATTCACCCCTTCGGGAGCCCCGTAGATAGGATTTATTTTTTATCTTTGTACACATTTTCATACCTTTCTATGTATTACGATTTGTTTGTTATTTCATTTGTCTTTATTTTATTTATAAAGTATCTATTTCGTAGTCTATTTTAGTAAAAAATCCAGGGCAAAAAATTGAAGGCAAAAAATGTGTTACTATTCTTTTCCATTTAGAAGGCAATTTTTTTTAAATAAAACACACTGCCTATTGAAAACGGAAGTGGGACTTCCGTTTTCACCCTAGAACGGAAGTCACACTTCCGTTTTTAATTAACGCCACGTCAAACCAACGAGTTGTACTTCCGTTTTCAGCTGACCGCCAAGTCCCCCACGCGCCTTATGCCACGTGTCCATGACGGAATTGGATCTTCCGTTTTGGACTGAAATGTAATCCCCAATAATTTCGGTGCCATGTTATGGGCTTTCTCCCTAATCAGTGTTAGTCTAATACTTGGCCCGGTTTTGTTCGAAACAGCAATTCCGCATCTTGGGTTACTGTATGTGTTACTGCCGCCGCCAGAGCTTCCGGCGGCGGTGGAAGAAGGAGATGGTGCAACTACTCTCAACGCTATTGTGAAATATTAAAAAAAAAAACCAAAAAATTATTTTACCTTGATTTTGTGGGAATTTTGAGAGGGTGAAATTTAGATATAGGGATGAAGCTCAAAAAATGATGCTACATTACAGAGGAGAAGTAAAGGTTTTGATTTGATTAGAATACAAATAAAAAGAAAATGGTTTTTTTTGCTGGTAAAGTCGACGGCGACGGTGGTGTTTTTAACTATTTTATTTTTTTTCTTTTAAACACAAGTAATAGTGTATAATAGCTATATTAACAAAACAAATTATAAAATTACGGGATAGCTTAATTGGGGAAATTCCCATCATGAGCCGGTCCTTGTAGGATTGACCCCATGTCCTCTCACATAAATTCAGGCGGACTTACCATGCAGGTATACCCTACCTAAATTTATGTGAGAGTGGCATGGGATCAGTCGTACGAAGACCGGCCCATGCCAGACCTTCCCCTTAATTGGGGAATCTAAATCTATAGGAGTTTTAAAGAGTTTTAAAGTTCTATAGGAGTTTTAAAGTTCTATAGGTTTTAAAGAGTTTTAAAGTTCTATAGGAGTTTTAAAGTTTTAAGGAGTTTTAAAGTTTATCTAAATTCTATAGGAGTTTAAAAGTTTATATGTATTCAATTTATATTTTAAAAAAATTCATTAAAATCTATAGGTATTCAATTTATATTTTAAAAATTCCATTAAAATCTAAAGGTATTCAAAACTCTATAGATTCTCATAGATTTCAATAATTGGGGGATTTTGATGGATTTCATAGGTTTAAACGTGTATTGAGAAATCTCTTCTTATTCCTCAAAATTTTGATTTTCTCTCATTAATATTAAAATTAAATGTCTTTTGATTACAAACTTTTAGTGATCCTATTTCTTTAAAATTAAAAGAAAAATAAAGAAATATCAAAATTCAAAAATTTCACATCATTAGAAAACTAATAAATATGAAATGTTTATTTCACCAAAAAAATATATATTGTCATAATATTTAAACAATTTTCTTTTTGATCATCTTCAAGCCGAAATTGAAGAAAACAAACAATATTTTCTCTATCTAACCACAAATTTCCATTTTCCAAACATGTATTTCATTTCCCTGAAAGAGAAAATGAAAGGGAAAAAGAATTCAAACAAAACTCATCACAAAACATACCTTACTTAAGCCAAAGAAAAAACATTCGTAAGTAAATTATACAAAACTTGAATTACGTGATCTCCAAAAACAATCAAAGACCCATCACCAAACTTTTTAAATTTTTAACAAAATAATTTGATTACAAAATAAAAATTATTGATAAACATATATTGACTATGGAAATTCAACACCGTTGGATATGTATAATACACCACTGAATCGGTATTTTCTTTATTTTTGGTTATTATTCAAATAATCTATAGACTTTGTAAATCAAAAGAAATACTGATAAATCAATCTAATAGAATCTGCGTAGAGTCTGAATATATTTAAAACAATCTATAGAGTCAGTACAAATCCATAAACTTTTGAAAATAAATTAAAATCTTTTAAAATTCGAATCGAATACACCCGTTAGACCAAAGATACCAAAAGTTGTGTGTTCTATCATGTTAACCGTAATATGTAGAATAAATAGCCATTTTGGTCACTAACCTTTTTTCGTCCTGCCACTTTGGTTAAAAATGAGTTTTTTTTAACTTTTTTTTATCACTAAAGTTTTTTAATTCTACCATTTTGGTCACTTAAATTTTTTAATTCTGCCATTTTGGTCAAAAACATAAGTGACCAAAATGGCAGAATTAAAAAAATTACGTGACCAAAATGGAAGAATTAAAAAATTTAAGTGACCAAAATGGCAGAATTAAAAAAGTTTAGTGATGAAAAAAGTTAAAAAAAAACTCATTTTTGACCAAAGTGGCAGGATGAAAAAAGGTTAGTGACCAAAATGACTATTTACTCGTAATATGTACTTTTACTAATCTTTTCTTATTCTTCCTCCTTCCCAAACATATCTTCTATTCATTCTTGCACGAATTAGTTTGTAAATAGTTTTGTTTTTTTAACCTTTTTTTTCTTGAAATATTTTAACAACGAAGATTAAAAGTTAAATCGTAGTGTTTGTTAGTAAATATTTTTGCAGATATCATAGGAACTAGAGACAAATCATTAATTAGACACCAGAGGAATTGGAGGCAAATCGTTTTTCTTATTGGTTTGTACCTCCAAATACAAATCGTTAGAAATTATATTTGGTAGATACCATAGAAATTATAGGCAAATCAATTTCTTAGTGTGCTTGTACTTCCAAATCCAAACCGGAAAAATATATCCCTCTTTTGTGCCAGGGAAAAATTATATATATCCCTCCTCTATGCTAGAAAAGATTAATTGCGAAAAAATCACTCAAATTGTATCCCATCTTGTGTATGCCCCTACAGAAGACTTGCATTCTGTGTGTACAAGAGCAACAATACCCTGCTGACATCATCAAGTGTGGACTAGGTTCTGTTTGCTTCGAGTTCCCCAAGTCCGAGAATCAGTTACGGTTAAATTGGTTCCCTCGTTAAGGTATTTTTTTATTATTATTATTATTTTTTTGAATTATTGAGTTTTTGTATATATTTATAGCGACTCTGATTAAGAATAATATCGTGTGTTAAGTTATGTTAAGTTTGTCCGTACATGTTGTGATTTTTCTAAGTGGCCTTCTATAGATGAATTTGATTTTTTTAGTTAACAATTCAATTCAATTCAATTCAATTCAATGTGGGATGAAGAAAAGATAAATTTGTTTTCACCATTCTGAAATGGGCAAATTGGCTCTACGAGTCCAAAAATAATTTTACTTGAGTGATTTTTGTCAAAAATCTATTTTTTTTACAAAATTATGTATCAAAACAATTTATGTTTGGTGTGGTAGGTCCTTCCATCCAAAATTCCGCCAGTTAATTAAATTTTGAATTTGGTCAAACAAAAACTATCAAGGGTATTTTTGAGATTTTACATTAAACCCTCCAAAAACCTCTCCTACCCGACCCCCTCCGTCCACCGCCACCCTACTCGGGCCCCTTCTTCAATTTCTCTCAGCCATCTCCGTCGGTTGAACTCCGGCGACCTGCCGTCGCCACTTCCACCGCCAAACACAACCGTGAGCTTCTGGCACTGGGGTTAATGGAATTCTTTCTTTTGTCTTTATTAGTTTCCTGCTACAAGCTTAGCTTCTTGTTCTATCAAAAAGATCTATTAAAGTATATTTTTCTTCGTTAAAGATCCAATCTTTATCATATTTCAGTTATACATTGAACTTCCGATCCTTTATTTTTACACTTTTTAGCTCTAATTTGTTAGATTATTATCATTTCTTGCTAATTTTGCTTGTGCCCACCCGAATTTTATACTCTGCTTATTTGATTTGAGAGCTTATTTGGTTAATTTTCCCATTTCCATTTGGTGGGTTCTTGTTATTTACTGATTTTTACAAAGATTGAAGCTTTGAGTAATCAAAGAAAAATATTATTGGTGAGAATTTGATTTGGGATTTTTCTTGTTCTGTTTTGCTTGTGTATAGATCTGAAGAATTGTTTGTTGGGATCAACCTTGGGAAGACATTTGAGCAAGAAACCTGGTGAAACTTCTGCCGGGACAATTAATGAGAAGATGGGTAGGCTAGGGTAGGGTGAGGTGGGGGTGGAGGGAGGAGGTCGGGTAGGAGAGGTATTTGGGGGTTTAATGTAAATCTCAAAAATACCCTTGATAGTTTTTGCTTGACCAAATTTAAAATTAACTGTTTACTGACGGAATTTTGGATGGAAGGACCTACCACACCAAATATAAATTGTTTTGATACCTAGTTTTGTAAAAAAATAGATTTTGAACAAAAATCACCAAAGTAAAATTATTTTTGGGCCCGTAGAGCCAATTTTCCTTCTGAAATAATAAAAAAAGGCACAAGGTTAATAATAGGTTATGTTAAGTTTTAACAATTATTTTTTATTCTCTACTTTTTTATTTCTATGTTCTTGAATCAAACGTCAACTTTTCTGGTTTTTCATCAATCAAATATTGAATATATCTCTTTTTGTCAGAAAAATCTCAGGTTTTCTATTTATTTATTTTTATGAGAGAATTATTGAACTGAGTTCTGGTTGTGAACTTTTGCCGAAAGCGCCATGGAATTTCCAGAACACATTATGCACAGTATACTATACTTCCTGGAGGAGAGACAAGGGAGCAAAGAAATAGCTCGAGCAAGCCTGGTGTCTAAGGCATGGCTGAGTGCATGTGCCCCCCATCTTCGGTTTTCAGTTTTTGACCACAAGGAAGAGCTTGACTTCGTGAGATATGTGTGTTTAACTATGAATAGGTACCGAGATAATAAGATAAGCATACTAGAACTGCAACTTTGGTGTTGGTTTGGCCAACACTGGATTTTCAATGACTGGCTTAAAATTGCCTCTAATTTAGGTGTCATGAAATGTATACTCAGGTTTGATATCTACTCATCTTTCTGGAATCCAGTTATTCTAGAAACAAGTTCACTAGAAGAATTAGACATTCGTTGGTTACGTAGTTTCAAAGAGAGAACCCAATACACCATTTGTAAAGCTATACGTTCATCGATATCTATCTTGTTGTAATCTCAAAAGGTTGTATTTAGGAAGCGTACGTATAAGGGATGATGCGTTTCACAACTTGGTCTCTAGTTGTCCATTAATCGAGTCTATGGAACTTCGAAAATGCCACGGTCTCAAAAATCTTCAAGTAACAAACCTTGAACACCTCAGAGAATTGAGGGTAACTTATCTGATGGACTTGCTAAGAATCAAGATATGGAGTCCTACACTTGAAACATTAAAAGTAGTCGAACCATTCGAGGATGCGTCGATCAAGGACCCTGCAGAACTACAGCATATTGAGGTTAAATCGCCCAAATTTCATATGTTCAACTATGAAGGATGGACCTATATTCCTAGGCTGATATCTTTCGAGGGTGGATCAAGGCCTCGCCATTGTGTGTTTCGTTTCACTACTTCTAAATGTGTTGACGCTGTATGGCTTCTGAAATTAAAAGCGTTTTTGGGTCACATCATTCCATCTAATATTTTTCTCAGAATATTGTGTCGCGGAACGACTACACTCGCAAAAGAAGATATTGAATTAGGACTAGCATCTTTTCAACCTCATTTTGAGAACCTTCTATTGTATGGCTTCTGAACTAAGTTTTGTTGGCTGCTCTTAGAAGGATTACAATAGATATAGGAATCTATTTTACTTGGATTATAGTATTAGTGTGTAATTTTGCTGCTTTATGTAACTTAAATTTTGTTGCTAATAAAGACAATCTTCATTTTCTTTTTTTAGCCTTAAAATTGGTCAAAATTGTTCCATGTAAGATGCAAGAAATTCTCTCAAGAGTGAAATAGTATTGCAAAGTAGATTCAAACTCTTCCTATGTCTAAGGACGATCCTCTTAATATTCCTATTTTCTTGAAGAAAGTCGCATATAAAAGGAAGTCCATAACCATCAGCAAAAATCATTCTGTTGATTCATTATTGTTCTATAGCAATAAAGTACAGAACCATTAATTTTGCCCATAATTTCCCCTTGGGTTTTCTTCAAAAATTGATTTTTCCGGCCTCATTCCTGTTGCGAAAATGTCAATAACAAGGGAAATGATTTTCGTATTTATCGGATTTCTGTTCGGGCTAATAATCAATAATGTTTCAGTAGAAGGTCTTGCAGTGAACTGGGGTACTATTGCATCCCACCCTTTACCACCTGAAGTGGTGGTTAAGCTCTTGCAAGACGACGGTTTCAACAAGGTTAAATTGTTCGATAACAATCCCGGTATCTTAAAAGCTTTGGCTGGAAGTGGCATTGAAGTTATGATTGCCGTTACTAACCTTCAACTCAAGGTCATGGCTGATCCTGCCAATGCCAAGGCTTGGGTCAAGGCCAATGTCACCAGCTTGAAGGTTAAGTCCAGAGCCGGCGTTAAAATCACGTAAGGTCAACCATTTTATGTTTCTGTTACTACCATTCTTATCAGATTGGTCGTGAATTCGATTCACATTCTCTCGTTTTGTACTCTGCAGACACGTATGCGTCGGCAATGAGCCTTTCCTAAAGGATTACAAGGACATGTTTGTGAACGTGACATATCCAGCACTAAAGAACATCCAAGATGCTCTAAATGCTGCTGGAATTGGTGATGTTGTTAAGGCCATAGTACCCTTCAATGCTGATGTCTACGATTCCCCTACTTACAACCCCGTCCCCTCTGCAGGTCCATTACATTTTCTGCTGTTATATATATATAACAGAGTTTCCGCTCATCATATTAACATAAAGTTTCTGGTTTTCGTCTATATTTTTTTTCCAGGATATTTTAGGCCTGATGTTCTCGACACAGTGAAGGACATCCTCGCGGAAATGGACAAGAACAACGCGCCATTTATGGTTAACATCTATCCTTTCCTAAGTGCCTTCTACGGTGGTAACCAATTCCCTCTCGATTTCGCCTTCTTCGATGATAAAGGCTCCCCTCTCGTTGATGGTTCGATCAAGTATATGAACGTCTTCGACGCTATGGTGGACACTTTGGCGTCTGCTCTAAAAGGAGCGGGATACAAAGACATGGACATCATCGTAGGCGAAATCGGATGGCCTACTAACGGAAACATTCTCGCTAACGTTTCAATGGCGGAAAGATTCTACTCAGGAATAGTGCCAAAAGTACTAGCAAACCAAGGCACTCCTCTTCGTCCAGGACATATGGATGTTTACTTTTTTGCCCTTTTTGATGAAGATGAAAAGAGTACTCTCCCTGGCACTTTTGAAAGAAGCTGGGGTATTTATTCCTTCGATGGAAGACCAAAATTTCCTCTTGCAATTACTAAGGACAACAAAACCCTAGCTTCTGCAGATGTGAAATATCTTAAGAAACAATGGTGTGTTTTGAAATCAGGTGCTGCTGCTAATAATGCAACCGCCATTGGAGCTGCTACGAGTTACGCTTGTGATCGAACCGATTGTACTCCGACTGCGCCGGGTTCGTCTTGTTCCGGCGTACCTACTAATCTACAGACTTCATTCATTTTCAATTCGTTTTACCAAGATCAAAATCAAAGTGTGGATGCTTGTGCATTCAATGGACTCGCGACTATTACTACTAAGGATCCTTCGTCGGGGACTTGCAATTTCACAATCGGAATTGTCGTGAATACTGGAAGTGCATCTGCTCCGGCTCTGTCTCCGTCGACTTCTAAGAACGGTACATCTAGTGGTGGTAAATCTGGAGGAGGAGGTGGTAAATCGCCTTCCGCCGATGGTAAATCCGGTGCGGAGGCAGCGGTTCCGGCATTGGCGGTGGTGGTGCTGGCAATCATAAATGGCCTTGTTAGACAGATTTGAGAAATCGGTCAACTGTTTTTATGATGACGCATGAGGAAGGTGCTTCCTTGCATGCTTGGGGGTTTGTTTTGGCTGAGTTGTTTAGAGCATTAAGTTAGTGGTATCCTCCATAGTTTTGATTAAATTAGGGGTAGGATACAGCTTTTTTATTCTGTCACTTTCCGGTTACAGTAATAAGTGAATGGTTTATTCTGTCATGGACCAGATCCATTTAGATCAAATACTGGTCAGATTTGCGCGCATACTGCATTTCCTTCTCTCTTCTCATTCTGCAGGGATGTGGCCAAATTTGAACCACATGGTCCACATGGACCCGGTCCATATCAGATATTTCCTAAGTGAATGCTCTATTTACCATTCACTTTATGAGATGATGTTTTTTTAGTAAGCCAATAAAACATCAATAGATTATTCAATTTTTTTAAAGTGTTCCATTTTTACTTATTTAATTTTAGAGAAAAACATTATTTATGTCCATAAATAATTTAACATTACCAAGTTATGCCATAAAAATGTTTGTGCTTTTTATAACCACGATTATTTTTGGGAGATCAGATACCACGTATACATAAGATCCATATTCTTGTTTCTTGTTCGCAGCAAAGGCTTTCTAATCGCCTTCATCAACTCCTTGGCCGGGGAACCTCATGACCAAAATTAATAAAGGCGATTAGAAACATTTACTTGAGATTTCTTATTGGTGTATACCGTCACATAAATTTTCCTTTCACTCAGTATGTCTTCCTCATCCTCAACCTTTTTCTTCCTAATGCCATCTCAGCTCTCATTTGAAAACGGATCAACCGTTAGCAAAGCACTTTGAATGCATTTGCTTAGGACGTATTTAAATAACATCTCAACTGTGAGATTCAAAGATTTTTTAGTATAGATTTATAACTTCTCTAAGAAACTATTTACTTATACGGAAAAAAAAATCTTCAAACAAAAACTCTATTCAATCTACTTTGTGTTAATAAAGATTCACATTTTTGTCCAAGTATTATTAATTCGACTAATACCGCAATTGACTCTTGATTTATTTTCCGGAATGGGGTAGGGGGACAGGGGTGAAACAGAGAACTGAATCCAAGCTTAAAAGGAAGAGGTGATCAAAATATTTGTTCAACATTTAACAGCATAATTTAAATAGCAACAACCAGGAGATGAAGATGGCAGAAAATTGACACAAAATTGATGTAGTACACTACAAAAAACTCCAGACAAGGTTCCTTTCTTCTCATGCTGCCCCAACTTTCTGGGCCTTGTTTGATCGATTAGCTGAATCATTGTCCCGGGAACGAGAATGTTTCCTACCTCTGTTGTTGTGTTTCCCACCCCTGCTCAAAATGCAACAAAAATACATATGCAGAGCTTCAGAACCGCTCACGAGCAAAACTAACTAAACTATCATGTATACACAAATGAAGTTTAGATAAATGAAATATGTTAGCGGATATGTTGAGAATGAATAATACTACTCATCCATTGTACAAGACAAATTTTAACAAGAAAATCTTCAAGAAGAAAGATGAGGAGAATGCTTATATCTTACCTTCCTCGGTAGCCTTTAAAGTTATCACGACGATTATCCTGTTTACCCCGGAGTAGACTCCAGTACTCCTCCTCGGCTTCACCTGGCGGCATAGATGTATGAAAGATGTTGGAAAGAAACAAATAAAAAACTACCTAAGCATCACAAAGTGCTTCGCCTACTCCTAGTGTGTGGTTGCACTCGTCGAGGTTATATTGAGGTTACTACTGCTACTTACCAGTCACAGGATCTAAAACTGCGATGAAATTTTTCACAATAAGACCGCCTTCTTCAGCAAGTACAGCAGCGGCACGCGCTTTCTGAGATGCTCCAGCATCTTCAAACCGTATGTATCCTGAATCTGACCCCATCCTGTAATCAATAAACTACAAAGGAGAAAGAGGCAAATTAGGGCATATTCTAGAACGAAGTCCCAGATACAAGAACGAACCAACAGCACCATCGGCCACCAAAGTCCTATATTTACCCAAGTGAAATATTTTGACTCTATTAAGTTCTTTTTCTTTTCCATTAACTAAAACAGGCGCTAAAATAAAAGTTTCTCAGTTCTTAGCAAACAAGAACTGGAACAAGACTTGTAGATACCTTAACTGTGCCGAATTTTTCGAAAACACTTTTTAAATCCTCACGTAGAACAACATCCTTGTTGTCTTTGTTTGCCTCAAAAGTTGACTTAACTTCAACAGTAGCTTGCTCATCCTTTAGAGCTGAGCCACCAAGAGCTTTATCTGCATTACCAGATTCCGGAATTTCAGTATCCAAGTCTTTCTCGGCCTCATTCTCTTCGCTTCCATCAACATTCTCATTATTTGCTTGATCTGTAACATTTTCTGAAGGCTCTTCTTCTTTCACCTCAGTAGCAACTTGAGATGCATCATTAACATTTTCATCCTTGGCACCATCACCGCTTATGCTCTTGAGTTTAAACGCAATAAGTAAGCCTTTGGGATAGCTGCAACAATATTCATTTAATTAAACCTAAAAGGTAAACTTGAAACATCATTAAAGGACCACAGACTAAGAGAAACTCACTCTGCTTCAGGACTTGTATTGTTCTTATGCTTTGAACCATGCTGGGGACGAGAATTCTCTGCTTCTTCTTCTTGCTTAGCTCTTTCCACGTCAAAGTCCTTCCTGTTGAAGGTAAATAAATAGTTAACATCAATATTTGATGAGGTTCAATCTATTTAAACCTAAGTCACATCAATAGCTTACTTTGTTTTCAACTCTAATTCCATGCCAGCATAAACCAAGCTCTGACCCAAAACTTTGGCAGCATATTCTTCCGAAGAGAATTCAATTAGGGCAGTGCCAGAAAACAGCCTTTTATCAGAAATATGGCGTGGAAGCCTCACACTATTAACCTGAATTTAGAAAAATAAATAAATAAAAAGGAACTGAATAATAAAGAACACGACAAAGACTAACAGCATATAGTACCTTGTGATCTGTGCCTAAAGAATAAAGTATTATCATGTTTTATTGAGGAAACATCCACAAACACTTGGGATCACAAAAAAAAAAGGATATGTCCTCCCTAAGATAACAAATTTTTATTAACATGCTACACAAACCTTCATGGAGGAGGTAGTCGGAAGATTATCTTAAAACCCATCTAAAAGAAAGCACTGCTACCTTAAAAGCCCCAAAAGAGAAATACCACAATCTTCGTAAACCACTATATCAGTCCAACAGTAAAGAAAAGTGGTATGCATTTTTCAAGCAAAAAAAAACAGTAAACATCAAGACAAATATGTTAGTTTTGCAGATGAAACGGAAAGTTTGGCGGTTTTCAAGAATTGAACCATAAGAAAACAATACCTTAGCAACCCGGCCAAAGAAGGATTCCACATCTTCAAGCTTCACATCATACGGCAGGGGTGAAGCAGATATTGTTCTAACATCAAGTTGCTCTATAACCTCATCTGGTTTTGCCATTTCTCTAACCCTGCCAATTTTCTGCCCTGAGAGAGAAAGAACCACCAATCCATGCCCAAAAAAAGGCGTCAACTACAAAGAATTTTAAACAACTCCTACACAGGAAGGAAATAAGATAAATTTTACCATCTTCAGAAACTTTAAGGAACGAAGAAGTCTTTAGAGTCTTGGCTACAGACTTTACTGTATTTTCTGATACGTCCTCGGGTTTTACATCTCCCAAATTCAAATGAGCTCTCATGCGGGAGAAAGAGCAAATCAGAGCCAAACTGACCACTATATTTTTAAGTTAAGAAGAACAAGAATATAGAACACTATACTTTGACAAAGTTAAGACAATCAAATTAAACACCAAAAAACAAGATTTTCTCCTCATTTTACCAAAAAAAAACTGTATATACATGAATTTTCCTAAATTACTGCAATAAGCTTATTTTCTCAATTAACAGATAAAGATGTAGAAAAGAAATGCACGAGTCCCTCCTCAATCAGCTGTTTAATGCCGATTCTGTTAAATTTTAATTTAGGAAATAAGCTTAATGCCATTACATACAACATAATTTTCTATTTATTTTACAAAAAAAAAGTATGTAACATGATTTTTCTTATATTACTTGAATAAGTTTATTTGCTCAATTAACAGACAAAAATGAAGAAAATCAATGCAAGGTTCTGCCTCAATCAGCTATTTAATGACAATACTGTGACACATACCTGAAATGCCCTTAATCTCCCCAATATTAAGATAAGCTTACACTGCTGAATATTCTTAGCACAGTGAAATCTCCTCAACATTTAATCAATAAAATAAATTATCAAACAACGAGAATTTCAATTATTTTCTGTACCCGAAAATAGGAATAAAAACGAATTGAATAAATAGAGAAGGATACTGCCATCTTCACTGTCAGTGATTGATTGCCTAAGAAAAGAATCCCGTGGAAGATTACTATCACTGAAGTAAAACTCTACCTGAAATAAATACAGGCAAAATAATTGCAAAATCACCAAAAAAAACAAATCACATCAAAAAACCACCAAAAAGATTCATTTTTTAAAAATTAAAAAAAAAAACAAAAACGTGAATCGAAGTTATACCTGGCGAATGACTTTCTTTGCAGTTTCTTCATCCAAGGAGCTCGTATTTTCCATTGTTGTTGGTGGTTCTTATGTAGCGATGAATTGGAACGAACTTTTTTGCAGAGCGAGAGCGAGAGCAGTAGAGGGAGAATTTAGGGTTTTGAAGGGGGTTTGAGTTTTTAAGCAGAATAGGAGGGAACATTATGATATGGACCAGGGCCAGGGGTAGGGCCCTGGTCCATTTGGCTGAGAAATCGCCACGTCACCCCTCTCTGCATTTATCTCTCAAATCACGAGTTAAAATACAAAAAAATAGTTCTGATATGGACACAGTTAAAAGTAAAAAAATTTCTCTCTCCTCATTTTATAGTGATGTGACAAGTTTGTACAATTTTTTTACTTTTAATCATATCAATATCGTGACTATCTTTTTTTGTATTTTAACTCGTGATCGAGAGATAAAAAAAAATTTTTTTAAGAGAGGGGTGACGTGGAGCTTTCTCGACCAAGTGGACTGAGGGCCTCTACCCCCTAGCCCCAGTAGCAATGGCAAATGGGTTAACCCGTGGGTTCGAGGGTGGGTCGGTGAACAGATGGCGGGCGAGGGTTGACCACCAACCAGGCGAGGCGGGTTGGGTCCAAAAATGAAAATGACGAACCCACCCCCGCCCTGCTTTGGAAAACCCCGTCAAAAGTGGGCCGAGTCACGGGTTAACCCGGTGGGTTGGGTGGGTCGGTTGGGTTTGGCGAGTTTGGCGGGTTGGTGGGTTAAGTGGGTTCGGAGTTTTTTTTAATTTTTTTTTTTTTGGTAAAAATAAATATAGATAAAAGTCATACTGGTTTTACTTATAACAAAATAAGACTTACATATGAGGGGGACTTAGATGAAAACAACATAATAAAACAAACATTACAATTTAAAATGAAAAGTACAATAAAAATTACAATTTAAACAGAACAATCCCAGGGTGTTTATTTTTTATGTGTCTAACCATTATTCCCGTTCCCCCAACCATGTTTGTGACTGAATTGCATACCCACATATCGTACATTTAATTTGTGAGAACTTCCTCATTAAATACCCATAATTGCCAAACCTTGGAAGTCCTCCTAGTCCTAGCACTAGTAGAGGGATTAGGAGGAATGTTGTCCATATTTTCTATTTAGAAAATAGAGTAGAAAATGATAGTGTGGGTTTGAGGGGATTTGAGTGAGTATTTATAGGGGTTGGGGTAATATGGGTTTAAGTGGGTTGGGGTTGGGTATTATGGGTTTAAATGGGGCGGGTTTAAGTGGGTTGGGGAGACGAGGCGGGGCGGGTTGTGGGTTTTTGGCGGGCGGGGCGGGGTGGGTCGATTTTCTTAAATGTACTAACCCACCCCGCCTGCTTTGTAAAACCCACTTAATTCGTGGGTCATAACTGAGTTTAGGCGGGTCCAAAAGTGGGCCGAGTTAAACGGGACGGGCGGGGGTGGGTCGCGGGTGGCCCAAACCCACTCGCTATCATGAGCTCTTGGCCCAGTACTGTCGAATTTTTCCGAATAGGAGGCGGTTTCCTTGTGCTTGTGGGACTCTGGCTTTCAGAGTTATACGCTGCAAGTAATTTCTTTCTTCAAGTGATTTCTTTTTTTTTTTTTTCTTTTTTAAATATATGTGGCGTTCTAATTTGAGAGATCCCAATTTTGAAAGACAAAAGAGGGTTAGAGAAGGTTAGCAGCTACCTTCGATGTTTAGGTCAATACAAAGTTTGTGATGAATTATAAATATTGTAGAAATCTCTGATCGTGCAAATATGTAAAGTTAGAAAAAATTGTAAGTTTTCATAGAGATATCTTACTTTGGAGGCTGCTAGGGCATCTCACTTAAGTGTTGAGATGGCGTTTTTAGTTTTTACCCCTCTACGTTGGTTTTTATAAAACTCGTGAATCGTAAAATAAATTGTAAAATCGTATCGAAAAATTAAAAAATATATTTTATATATAAATAACAATAATTAACATATAAATCATCCATAAAACATAGTTTCACAAGTGTTTTCAAAAAACAATAACGACAATAAAAAAACTTTACAAGTCTTTCAAAATATAAAAACGCGACAAAAAATAATTATTAACTTATAAATATTTACTAGCTATATGGAAATCTCATTTTCTTTCACAATAGGCAACTCTGGGCCCTTCAATAAAGAAATTTCTTTTAAAAAAAGCCAGTTCAACTAAAATCTCAACTTTTTGTCACAGAACTAGGATTAGCATGACATGGCTACTTCGTGCATTTGTGTTGAATAAACAGTCTATCTCCATAAAGTTTCAGCTGATATATATCCATAAAGTTTCGAGATAATAAATTTCAACTAAAATCTCAACTTTTTGTCACAGAACTAGAATTAGCAGCAAAACAATGCGCAATTTCGACATAATAAATTGCATCAAACCCATATATTATCATACATGCAAAACAGATCTGAGAAATTCATAAGCCGCTCAGCTTCAGCATAGCCCGCTACCACCTCAGATATACGTTGGCGATTCAACCCCAATCTTCCACAGTCAAAGATGTTCCAGCATTGCTCCGATCAATGATCTGAGAACATGAAAGTAGGTTCTCCCCCACCTCAAAACCCATATCCAAAATACCACTACATAAGAATAGGATAATGTTGTAATTTCTTGGAATGACGACGGCCAATCCATCATGCTTCTACATAAGAATCGTTTTTGTCCGAAAGGAGTTGTGACAATTGATTTCATTCATTAAAGGACAACGAATATAAATTAGTATACACGAACAAAATTAAGTGTTTATTCAATTACTATTCTTTGTAACGCGGGAAGACCCGATAAAGTTTGATAAGTATAAGAAATAAAACATGTATCAAATTGAAATGGTCATTCAGGTTTAGAAAAGCATTTTCGATTTTAGACTGATATTTCCCTTTGAGGAAGTCACTCTTTATAGTGATTGTAAGACCTATAAGATTTAACAAGTATTTATGACTGCTTTAAACTCCACGACTAATTCAATCCATTACTGCAGTCTGATTCTTTTTTCTTGTAAAATATCACATAATACTGAACTTGTATCCATTACTATTCATAATATATTATATATTCAAAAGTGCACATATAGACCAAATAGAAATACACCTTTTTTTTTTTTTTTTTAATGAATAAATAGAAATACACCCCAATCATTATTAGAAAGTAAAAAAATAAAAAAAATATTTTTTATTATTAGAAAGTCCCTTAACAAAGGTTTTTTCGTTTCCAAGTCCCTTAAGCTAGAATTACTAGCGGTAAAAACCCAAAATCACCCGCTCCCACGTGAAAACGGGCAATAACAGGTGAGCACACGCTCCTGACCGGCAGATGACCTCCTTAGCCGGTTAACACATATAAATAGAAGAGCAGGGGTAGATAAAGCCCTCAGCCTCATCTCAATCGCCGCCTCATATTCAAGAACCTACTTTCTCTTTCTAATCTCATTCACATATATACTCATTCTCTCTCTAGATCTCTCTCTATAAGTTCTCCCAATCTTCTCATAGAACACAAACATATAAAAGCACAGGGATTTCAAAACTCTGCCGCTGAAAATCCAAGTTTCTTGATTTTTTCCCTTTAATTGTAAATAAAAAACAAATTTGGGAATTCCTAGATTCCGATCTGATATTCATTCCTAACCTGATTCTTGATTTGTTTGATAATTTTGATCTAATTCATCTTTTTGTGAATCGGGTTGTCTTTCGATTGTTCTGTTTCTGGGTTTTGCGGTCGGATCCTGGAATTTTGAAGAACATATAACTTTCTGGGTTTAATACTTACTGTAAGAAAAAAAAACGAAAATTGTAGATATAGAATTTAGGTAAGATTATAATTTGAAGAGGTAGTAGAAAGGAAAAGGAAAAAGGGAATGGCAGAGAATCATGCATTGGAAGGGAGTCAACCGGTGGATCTTTCTAAGCACCCATCCGGGATTGTTCCTACCCTTCAGTAAGTGTTTTCTTTTGCCATTAATTCTTAGTCCAAATAGGCAAGAGGGAACGCGGTTCAGTAGCCATTGAAAAATATTTTTAAGTAATATGGTGTATAATTTCTCCATTTAGATAATAGGTTATAGGTACCGTTGAATCAGCTAGTGACCCCCACTGCTTATAGGTCATGGATCTGCGGGTATGAAACAATAAGATGATGAATGGATATGTATCTGTTGTGTTTTGATACTTTTAACCCTCAAAGTTGACTTGTCTCAAGTTTTTTTTTTTTGCCTCACCATTTTGTATAACATTTATAAGATATTTAGTTTGAGAATGTGTCTGGATTGGATATGATTGAACCCACCAACAATTGTAATCATATAGCAGTTAGCTGAACAATAATTTCAATTAAGTTCATTCCTTGTTGGAAAGGTTAAGTTCACACCTTGTTTCTTTTTATTGAAAGGTTTGGATTAAAAAAAATAATGTTTTAGTCTTTAAGTGATAAAGATTAAGTAGCAGCTGAAAAGTATTGAAGCCTAAGAATATGAGCATTTGACTAGTCATGGAGAAAAGAAATAAGTGGTATTTATGTTTTTGACGAAAGAGTACAGAGAAGATGAGGATTTAACAGCGGATAAATTGAGAAATGAGGCCCAATAATATATAATGTTGTTCTTTAGGTTACATTGGCTGTTTCTAGCTGTATTAACTTTCTGAGTTGAAGGAAAATTTGAGAAGAGGGAAAAAAAATAGGCAAAGAGGATTGATGAGTTCTTGCATGTAGAAGAGAGTGTTGGGATTTCCTTGCTTGCAGGGTTATATTTTAGTTTTGGCTTTATTTGCTTCCACTGAGTACTTTAATTCTTATTGGTGAGCTTTTTAAACAATAACTATGGTGCTGTTTGTCGTCATCAGGAATATTGTATCAACTGTCAATTTGGACTGCAAATTAGATCTCAAGTCTATTGCACTCCAAGCTCGAAATGCTGAATATAATCCCAAGGTATGTACCTTTTGTGTGAAAAATGAGATCGTATTTGAACTAAAAAGGTTGCTGGTTCAGTCTTTTGGATCCTTAACCTGTTTCATGGGTGGCGGTTTGTGGGAGTTATTATAGTTGTTGTTTATGGTTAAAAGATACATAGCTTTCTGAGAATTAGAGTTGGTCTTAGTTAGGACAAAAATTGCCGTGTGCCTTGGGCTGACTGGATTTCCCTCCTTATACACTCCCCACTTGTAATTGTACAGCGTTTTGCTGCTGTTATCATGAGGATAAGAGAACCAAAAACCACGGCTTTGATCTTTGCCTCTGGGAAGATGGTAAGTTTAATTTTGTCCAGTTGGTTGTATTTTCTCTGTGATTGAATTAGTGTTTGAAGCTTGTTTCCAGATTATTTGTATTGAGTTCTGATTTGTTGAGTTCATAAATTACTTTATTGTATACAAATGCACTCGCCGTACTTATTTAGACATGTTGATTGTGATTTTAGGTTTGTACTGGAGCAAAAAGTGAGCAACAGTCTAAGCTTGCAGCAAGGAAGGTTGGTTTCTGAAGTTTTATCTGTATCATTACTTCTTCTCGTCAGTGTTGTTAAATGGCGGCCATGGCGGATGGCGGTGGCGGATTCGACGACGGCCGCCATATAAACCTTGTGGCGTGGCGGTTTTGGTGTGGCGGGGACGGCGGCCGATTTTGCAGAAGCGGCTATGGCGGCTATAGCGGCCAAGGCGTAAATGGAGGGTTTTTTGGAATTTTGGGCCGAAACAAGATATGGGCTTGGGTTATATGGCCCAGCCCAATTTCCTAAATATTTTAAAAATAAATAAAACCCTAAACTCCTGATGCTTTGTTGTGTGTTCGTTAAAAAAACTTCTGCGTTGTTCCCCTTCACCTCCGACTACACACTCTCCGGTGATCCCCCTCTCCGGCGACCCACTCTCGGCTGTTTTTCCTTTTTTTCTTTCTCTGCTTTTTTTTTCTCTCTCCTGCTGTTTGTTTTTTGGTTAAATCAGTTCAAAAAAAATAGTAGCTATGTAGTGTAGATGAACTTAGAATGTGATTCTTTTCAATTCTTTTATTTGAGGTCTTTGGTCTATGATATTGTTATAGTCATGTTTTTTTGTTAATGCGGTTTATTGTTCTTGATTTAGTTTATTATATATTGTTATGTTAATATATTCTGCAAGTATTGTTTTGGAGTTTTTACATATATAAAAGTTATTTTTTTAAAGGCCGCCATAACCCGCTACGCCATCCGCTATTTTCTATGGCGGATTTGTAGCTTCCCGCCGTAGCCCGCCATCCGCCATTGATAACACTGCTTCTCGTTTGATTGATGAAGAAAGAAGATGAAACAGTTGTCTCCAGTATCTCTGTAATTAAGAATTACAGAAAGCATAGGCCTATGTTTTGAATTACATGAAAACTTTCATATGTCTCTTTAAAGTTGAACTCCTGTATCTTGAAATCCAAAAATACCTGTAGTACTTTAGGCAATTCACATTTTCTTATATCTATTATGTATATGCTACTCAGAATGTTGTGGGGCAATCAGATTCTTGTGTTTCGCAATACATTCTTAGGTTTTATTTATGAGATTGGCAGTCACTTATTGTTCCTGGCCTTTTGTGTTCCAGTATGCACGTATTATACAAAAGCTTGGGTTCCCTGCCAAGTTTAAGGTACATTCTTTCCTTCCTCCTACACCGACACCCCGTATAATACTGTGGACAGTATATATTCTTCTTAGTCTTGCAAGTATTTAGAAAACGTCGACTCAACTGAAAATTGTTATCGGCTATAGATGAAAATAGATTCACCTTAACTTTATAGTTGAGTTAACATGACAACTTCATCTTAACTTTTCTTTTGGATTGATAGGATTTCAAGATACAGAACATTGTCGGCTCATGTGATGTCAAGTTCCCTATCAGACTTGAAGGTTTGGCATATTCCCATGGTGCCTTTTCAAGTGTAAGTGAATTTTCAACTGTCTAATGCCACATGTAAACGAACTTCTATTCTTGGTCATTCAGGATTTAATTATATATTCTAACAACGGTCTACTATATTTTTCTCAATCATCTTTTTGGCATATTCCCATGATGGTCTCTGTGCATTAATGCAGTATGAACCAGAACTGTTTCCTGGTCTAATATATCGAATGAAACAACCGAAGATTGTGCTTCTCATCTTTGTATCAGGAAAGATTGTCCTGACTGGAGCAAAGGTGAAATACTCTCCTTTATTTATGCATTATTTAGTCTCTTACTTTCCAGTCTTGAGACATTCTCGACTTACAATCTTTTATTTCTTAATTATTATGTACAGGTTAGAGATGAAACATATACAGCCTTTGAGAACATCTACCCTGTGCTTACAGAGTTCAGAAAGAACCAGCAATGGTATAGTTAACTTAACCTTCCTCATTTCCCGATATATGCAAACCCTTAGTTTTCTTTCCCCAAGCTAAAAAGTGGGAATGGGAAAGAAAAGTTTTCTTTAGGATGCTGCTACTCAATATCTCAATGTTGGTTTATTTATTTATTTATTTTTAATGGACATTGGTTATTTATTTGTTTTTTTTTTGTTTCATAGATTTTCATTTGACGGAGGAGTACTTGTGGAATGTTAATGAACCATCCTTCTCTCTCTGGCATGCTACAGCAAAGGAAAGCGCATTTGTGCATATATAAGACGTCGGGACCTCCGAAGCTGTATAAATGCCAGGCATAGGGGCTTAGGACTAATCTCTCGTGTTTGAGTAGTCTGCCCTAGTCTCTCTGAAATTCAACGCTATGCTTTTACCTTTATGGATATGGTTTAGTGTGTTCTCTGTTTCTTCCAGTTGGACTCTGGTAGAGACTACATTTCTGGGGGTTTTAAAACTTCTTATTCTTGGCTCTTGTGGACTTGTGGACTTGTTAATGAAAAATCTCCTCAATTTTGCTATTTGCATATGCTCTGACTTGTTACATAATATCTCAAATTGCACTACGCAGCTTGTTTATTTTTCGCGCTTTTGGCTCCATGTCTACTGGTATAAAATGCTGAATATTCCTCTGCCCGCTCCATGTGAATTTCAGAATATTCTGGTTCAATCTCAATATTCCAGTTCCTGGTGTGCAAAATAAGCTAAGAACACCAAAAGGTAAGCTGGTTTCTTCTCTTGAAGAAGAAAAGATGGCTGGGCACCTAGTAGTAGCCACTGCTCGGTGCATCTTTGATCTACTAGATGAACAAAAAGTTTTGGATAGCATTTTATAGCCAATTATTAGAGCCACCGAACAACACCACTCTATTTGTAATTCAGTGTCAAATTTTGAGATATAAGACCTATTTTTATCATTTATGAAGATTTCATCTCTAACAAAAACTAAGATAATAATCACCATCTCAATTGACACTTACGGAAGTTGAGTTGTTGGTAGATGACAAAGTTTTCTATTGTTGGTAGATGACAGAGTTTTCTATGGGGGCTACGTAAAGACTCACATCTTATGTAGATGTAATATGAGATTATGGTAATTGATTTATAATGCTTGGTAATGTTTAATACATTGGGGAGTTGCTATGTGACAAAATGAACATTTTGTAACAGTACGAGCTTTCTTAATCCGATTGTTCATAATATATCAATATATCATAAACAAACACAAACGACAAATATTGAAAAAAAAATGTTTACTTTTCCCTCTCAAAAAATGTTCACTTGGGAAAAAACGAGGGTAAACATGTAATTTCCCCCCGGAACCAATAGGTTGGATGATGCAAGATATTTCTTGTAGGTGGGAATTTGTGGTAATAGAATTTCCCATGGGAAGAAGAAGAAGAAAAAAACAGCCATATTTTCTTGTTCTAGTTCCCCACTACTACTGTGGAGTGAGACCCTTTCTTTCCTCCATTGTTTAATCAACAGCAAAACCAACTGAATTAACGAACTACCCATTAAAAAAAACCAAGGAAAGAAAAATCAAGAACCCATTTGAAGATTGATGGCAAGATTAACAGCACAAGGGAGGTTAGAGCCATTCTTGAAGAATGATGTGGTAACAATTAGGTTCCAGTGCAAATTGGGGTTTAGATTTAGTGACGGGTTTTCATCAGCTCCACTTCAAATTCAGAAGAGGAAGCTTAGTAGGTCTAGTAGTGGTTGCTGTAAGAGCAGCAGCAGAATAATGCATTCTTCTTCTTCTTCTTCTTCTGTGGAGAAATCAAAGAAATTGAATAGTAAGGATAGTGCTAATAAGCCGAGTGTAAGTGCTGATGGTGAAATTCTTGAAGAATTAATGGAGGGTGATGATGATTCAGGGTATGGGAAAGATGACTTTGGCTTGTTTCAGAGGCTTGGTCTTGGATATCTCTTACAGGTCTCTCTCTCTTATTATGAGGCCTATCTGGTCTTTTATTTTATTTATATTTTTCAATTGGGTTTTTTCTACTTGCCTAATTCTTTTTAGATTGATTGAGTTGGGGTTTGAGTGTTGCTTTAGTAAATATAGAATTTAATTGACACAGTAATGACTTAATGGAGCCAATGCATAATTTGGTTCTAGTGCTGATCGGGGGACCAAGGTCGATAGCACAGATTAAAATATCTTTTCCTGAACAACGATTCGAGGTTATGTTAGCACGGTACTGACAAAAACCCGCTCATCATCGGAATCTTTGTGCACCATACTGTCTACCAAGTGCACTCGACTCAGACTAGACTCGCTATTTACTTATGTGTCAAATGTTCTGAAAATTCCAGTATTGAAGTATAGGATTGGTATTCATTTCCAAGTTACAGTATTTTGTTAGCAAAATTCTTCTATTTGTGGTTGGTTTCATTATGCTTCATGCCTTTTACTTTTAAGGCTTATAAAAGAGCTTTAATTTGTTTGGCGACGTGATTAAGATGGATACTTAATGGAGAGTGGAATAGAGTGTAAAAGAATAACGTTTATCCTCGCTTTCTCTTTATTTCTGAGCAGTAATATGACTTATATTATACCTCTGAATATCTTCATCTTTGTAGGCCTGTTAATGTTGTATGTTGGAAGCGTGCCATTTGTTTAGAGTTCATGGAGAAGGTTTGACTTGAATACTTATTCAGTCTTCCTGCATTGTTTAAGTCTGTTATCCTTTCCTGTTATTTTTACCAAATAAACTCCTGGGACGCGAAGTTAATGACATCAGAACATAGAACTGTTATAAATATTGATGTCTGACTATATTCAGGTTCAAATGCATGTTCCAGAATTTTTAACTTTTCAACCTGTTCTTTTCTTTTACAGGCTGATGTTTTAGAATATTATGACCAAACTGTGAACTCTCCCAATGGCTCCTATTGTATACCTGCTGTGTTAAGGGTATGATACTAGCAGACTCGGTCCCTTTTCATTGTGAACGTGATATGCTTTATGTTTTTAATCTTTCAGAGAGAGTATGTAACATAGACTGATTTCATTTTGTTTATCCTCCCAGATCCCTCATTTACTACAAGTTGTTAAGAGAAGAAGAGTCAAGAGAAATCTTAGTCGTAAAAATATATTTTACCGAGACAATTTCACTTGTCAGTAAGTTCTTTGTTCTTGATATCTTTTCTATGAATTTAGATATTCAGTTAACTAATAGAATACGCTGAAAAGTTCAGATATGCATTTGAATTTAAGACGTATGTCTCAAACAATTTACATTTTGGATTATGATTACGTCTTTCAAGCAAACTTCGTAAAACAGAGAAACAATTTCTGGTAGCTGATCCTCTGATTTTGGCATATCTAATTTACAGATATTGTTCGTCTGGTGAGAACTTGACCATCGACCATGTTCTGCCAATGGCAAGGGGTGGAGAATGGACATGGGAAAATTTGGTAAAATTGCCTTGAATTTTTTTATCAATTTTTACCTTGTTAATGTTCTCTTTACGTGTCTATTTTCGGAGTTTTTGTATTAATGTTGAGTATAAAAAATAAAATAAAAAATCCCGCTTTTGTTATATTTAAGGTTATAAGATATTCTTATATTTAAGTTCCACAAGTATGGAGCTTTGGTGTGAGAGACTTTGGCTGCTTGTTTATGCATCTAATAGATGGATAAGCCATTTACCATTGCTGTGTTGTGCATTAGCAGGTGACAGCCTGTGCCAGATGCAATTCGAAAAAGGGTCACAGAACATTAGAGGAAGCAAACATGAAACTATTGAAGGTCCCCAAGGTATATTTACTAAGTAACACTTTCAAAACAACCACCCCAGCAAAGTAGGAATTTCTCCTGAAACAACAAGTTTGTGTTTGTCAAAATTTGCAGGTACCCAAAGATTTCGACATACTTGCCATACCCCTAACGGGCACTGCTATAAAGATGCTGAGAATGAAAAAGGGTACACCAGAAGAATGGCAGCAATATTTGTCGATGCCATAACAACTATCTGCTGATCCATCCAGTAGCTTTATATTCTGCTACAGCAGCCGCCTCGCTCTGGGGACACTCTTCTATGGGAGGACAAAAAGATCCATATACCGCATTGCTAAAGCTATTGATTCCAGACTCGCGTAATGTGTTTGTTGATGTATAGTAATCAGTATAGTTTAGTGCTGATTTTCTGTATTAACAGAAGCTAACGAATGATTAATCTCTTACTAAATGAAAATCTATCTACTACTAGATATTTTGAAGTCATGAATATTCCGTTTTTAGGACGAAATTGATTTTGAAAAAACCGTGTTTTTTTGTAGAAAATATCAAAAGGATTATTACCAAAATTTACTTTTTGCCCTCCCCCCCACCAAACAACCCTTTTCTTGAATGAATTCAAATTTGAAAATCAAGAATCTGGGGGCATGAAAAGATTTGCTGTTAATTTGAGGCAGTTTCTATTGCTGGTAAATGGTAATACTAACATGCTGTATTTCCTAAGAATGTATTCCAGTGTGATTAGTATCTTCAAACTAGATGTCTCTCAAAATTTTGTTAAGTATCTGAAATTCAGTAAAACTGTTTGGTACAAAACAAAGAGAATAATAAATATAGTGTCTTCAATTTAAAGGGGGCAACCCTAGAACTATGAATGAACTATGTTTATGTTTCTGGTGACTAAAAGATCACTTCTTTGAAGCTTCTTGCTTCTTATCTGAATCTGCTGTCTTTCTCTTGTCCTTCCTCTCCCTCTTCTTCAGTGCTGTCATTCGGGCTTTCAAAATAGTTGCATATGAAGCTTGAAAACGTTGATGGTCTTTTTGCCCAACCTACCATTACAAAAGGGAGGAAATAAATGTTAGTTAGAGCATCTTGTTCAAACAGTTGAAGTGGAACCCAACCGGATGAGAGAAACGAAGAAAGGCACAGCCAGCACACTGTCATTTACGAGGAGGGAGATGGCACCAAGGAGGGCAAAGTTGGAAAGTAAACAATGGCTGCTCCAAAAAAAAACAGTAAAACGACTTGTATTGTGACAAAAGATCCCTTCTCCGAAAAAGACTTTTATTACGAATTGGAGGGAGTAATAATTAGCAGCTTACATATATGAATCACTTCAGTCATTACATCATAGCAGACGAATAAACAAATTGTCTAGGATCAGGCTAACATAAACCATCAAAATTAAGGGCTTCCAACACCACTTGAGTCAGGTTTGTACGCTTCTGATCAAATTCTAAAACTACATTGAGGGAATGGGGTACTGAAGTAATGATGTTGTTTCGGTCAATTCTTAAAAAAGGTAATTACAATACAGTATTCACAATCTTCTAATTCTTCAAATTCCAGAATTTCCAATTATTTAATGTTTTTACACTAGTAGAGCAACTAGAAGTTTCAGAATTAAATATTCCAGAAATCCTAATTCTTGTCCCAACTTCTATGATAAGTCTATCCCAGGTTTACTGATAACCACAGCCATATTCTTATCTAATAGGTGGAGAATTGACTCATGGTTTAACCTTCAATTTCAGATAACACACTAGTTGTTCCTCTGCGTCTTCTTCCCTTTATCTTTAGAAAATTATCCAAATTGAACTCTACATCTTAAAGCATGAGCTACTCCCCAAATAAACAAACCATTAATTTACCATATTGGCAATATCTAGATAGATTTATGTTTGGGGGTGGGGGGTGGGTGGGTGACAATATCTGGATAGCCATATTACAAGTTGCACGCACATCAACAATGTTGGAATAGCCACTGCAATGTCCATTTAAACTCTCCTTTAAGAGAAAAACATTTTTTTTCAGAGAAAGCCAATCCATCACATCCTTTGTGTAGCATTTAGGCTGATTGATATAATCTTGGCTAAGCTGATTGACCTTTTTATACGATGGCTAGAACTTATACACCTTATTTTTGTTACCATCATTCTTATATTGTGATGATAGCTCAGGGCTCCTATTGTACTGTAATTCTGACTATATCAGCCAGACCTTCCACAGGGTAAGGACAAAACTTATCCATACTTTCATATGTTTTTTTCCTGTAACAATGATTTCCATGATGCAAATTGCAACAGCTAGATGAGATTCTAACATAAAATACATATAAAATACACAGAAAGCTAGTGTCTTTACCATAGTCGAGATTGTCTTCTTGCCATCAGTTGCCCGAATGAGACATCTAAACTCAATCTTTTCGCCAGCTTCCTTCATTTTGTTCCTTTTCAGCTTGGACTTGTCAGAGGCTTTATGTACATAGTAGAAAACAATTAACAATGACATCAGCTTTAGCATTTTCACTTGCAGGAACAACAAATATAAAACTTGTAGAAAAGTCATGAAGAAGAAACATACAGTGCTTAAGGGTAACCCAAACAGAACCCTTTTCCGTTGTTCTCTCAAACATACTCGTGAGTTCAGTAAGAAATGGATCTGGTTGTAGACGTACCTGAGAGAAAACAAATAAATACAAGATATCATTACGGAAACAAGAACAAAAGAATCAAGAAGTCAGATAATGAACAAAAATAATCATATCTTGACCAAACAGAACTACAATCCAGAACCAGAGAACGAAAACAATAATGCACATCATACATCACAGCTTGCACAAGACAGATTTTTGTATTTGAAAATTTTCTTACAAATAACATTTCCAACCTTCATTCAAAAACTTGTCTCAATCCCTATCACTAACTGTTAAATTCTTAAAATACAAGTAATACCATGGTAATGAACATTTGTAAAATCCTTTTAATGTTTTTTTTTGTTTCCATATGATATCTAATCTCTAAAATTAAGTAACTAAAACCTCTAGCAACAAAATTATGACCTCACAACTACAAATTGCTTCGATTAATTTGCTCGGCTCCAATTATACCGGGATTTTCTTTCGCAGACTTAGAAATCACAATGCACAAGGAATTGCATTAAAATGAAACAAAAGTTACAGAATTTCTGGTGTTTATATATATCTGCATCAACAAGTATTTATCAAAGCATGCAAAACTTTTAAAATTAACAAAGAAAACAAGAAATCTGCATCCCCACCAAACAAGAGGGGGTTTTGGGGGAAAACAAACAATCTTGCATATATGTCAATCGAGTAATAGTCTGTTGATCGAGTGCCCGATTACAAACAAGCAAAAGGGCAGGAAAAAAAACAGCAAGAATTTATTGATTCGCTAAGATAGAACAAAACCCAAACCCACATCAAATCAGATTCCAAAAAGCGAGAAAGATTATGAGTTACCATTCTTGTTGCAAGAATTGCGAATAAATTGAATGCAGATAGGCCGCGGCTCAAGTCCTTTTGGGGTAGTCCAATCTCAGGCTCAGCCCAGTCGAGTAATATTTTTTGCCTTTCTTTTCAATTGTAGACTAAACCACATCTAAATTTTTTTATTTAAAAAAAAAAAAAAAATTACTTAGGCCAAATTGATAGCTTCCGACAACTTCTATGGACTTATTTAATAATTTTATAAAATAAGGGACCAAATTGATACTCATGAACAAATCTATGGACCAAACTGAGTTTTACCCTTTTCTATGATTACATTTTCCCCAATTTGCCAAGTTATGTGGAGCTCTATTGTACATTCTAGAAACAGGCTGTATTTTATACGCACTAAGGGACTGAATATGTCTTCTCATTGGTCATTCTCATTGATCAATATAAACATGTGGTTTATGCTATTTTGTTTATGTTAATGAATGCTAGTGTAGTTGTCTAAGATTTTTTTACTAATTATGAGTTCAACACACCATGAATTATAAATTTATTATTATTTTTTTTTAAATAATGAATATTTGCTTCTTGAATTGACTATCAATGATAAGACTTCCTAAAAAAAAATCGGGACAATATAAAATAAAGTACAATTATCGCTAGACTTTGGAGATAGTAAATTGCAATAAGTCAACCCCGAGCTCTGGGACAATTGGTTGAAGCCGTGACTTACCGTTGATGAGTGTTCAGTTCCCCCGGGAACGACCCTCGTAGAAATTTCTCACAGTGATAGGGTTCCGTTTTATAAAAAGTAGTATGAGCCAGACCCTCCCTGGTAGCGATTACGTTACGGACTAAATCACAAGTCGAGTTCAAATTAGACAACACGGTAGACACCGGGTATCCCTCGGTTGAACCAAAAAAACTGCAATAAGCCCATAACTATATTATTGCCGCCTGACCTCCTTGCAGAAAATAATTTACCATCGGAAGTAGAAACCTATACAAACCCACAAATAACATTATATATATGGTATATATGAATCGATCAAACTTATCTGTGATTGAAAGAAAAAGAACCCTCTTTTTATTAGAACAACCAAAGGTATAGCCATCTTATCATAACTTAATTTGTTTTATATTTAATTTATTTAACATTTACATTATCAAGGAAAATTGGATTCTTGCTCTATTTTCTGTTATGGGTTTTGCTTTTGATTCTGTTTTTTTATTAAAGTGATTGGAATCTGTAATGGATTCTTAATGATTCTTGTTTTTGCTTCACATTTGACAATTTTTTTAATCTTTTTGTCTCCTTTTGCAATTGGTTCTTATTTTATTGTATATAAAAAGTCCTAATGAACTATTTAATGGGAATATGTTTGATCTGGCCCTTGTTTGGTTTTCCCTTCTGGGACTTAAGGTTTTGAAGCCATGTTTGATAATTGATGTATATTTATCTGTATAATGTATTAAATCACCGAGTTCTTCCATCTGTTTAGGGTTTACCATATTGGAAATTCTCCAAGGTTTGAATTTTTATCTACTTGTATCTGGTTTTAGTCAAATATTACCTTTTTTTCTGGGTGAGTTAAAGAATCCCAAGATGCAGGGTTTGAAAAGAAAAAAAATTGTTATTTAATTTGAACTTTTTTATTTTCGATGTAATGAAGGGGTCTAGTTTACTTTTCCCTCTAAATCTTTGAATGGAATTTTAATGATTTGATATGCTTGTGTGTGTGTGTGTGTGTCTAATCCTAGTTACTTCAGAAAATGTTCATTGAGTTTATAAATAAAGGCAGCAGAGGAGACGAAGGGATTCAATTTTAGTGTTTAATCCAAGCATAAGAGTTTTCTCTCTTACATTCTCTTTACTGTGGTTTACTGCGTTTTATTTATAATTTTGATCTGCTTTTCTGCATACAGTTTCAGAG
Source organism: Vinca minor (assembly GCA_026122235.1). Classification (NCBI taxonomy): domain Eukaryota; kingdom Viridiplantae; phylum Streptophyta; class Magnoliopsida; order Gentianales; family Apocynaceae; genus Vinca; species Vinca minor. The sequence goes on along the minus strand of JAOCZM010000100.1, from coordinate 422,170 downwards.
AATCTTGTCTACTTTTGCGGCCTCTGATGGAGATCCATAACTCGGAGCATGAACATTTTATTGAGGTACATGCTGATAGGACAGTTTCCAGGAGGGGTGTTGGTGGAAGCAAAGCATGTGAAGGAGTAACATGTGGATTCTCCGATGCCACTGATAAAGACGAAAAGGAACGCAAAGCATCCACGAGGAAACTTTTGATTGCTGTTGCTCTTTGCATTGTTTTCATGACTGTTGAAGTTGTCGGAGGTATTAAAGCCAACAGTCTATCAATTCTGACTGATGCAGCTCATCTGCTCTCAGATGTTGCTGCTTTTGCAATATCTTTGTTTTCTATCTGGGCATCAGGATGGGAAGCTAACTCCCGTCAGTCATATGGATTTTATAGGATTGAGATATTGGGGGCACTAGTCTCTATCCAAATGATATGGCTTCTTGCTGGGATCCTCGTTTATGAAGCCATTAATCGACTCATACATGGCACAGCTGAGGTTCAGGGTTTTCTCATGTTTTTGGTTTCTGCTTTTGGTTTAGTTGTTAACATCATTATGGCTGTCTTATTGGGTCATGATCATGGACATGGACATGATCACGGAAGTCATGAACATGGCCATGATCACGAAGCTCATGAACATGAGGCCCATATTGAAGGCCATGGAAAAGATGGTGAAAGTGAAAAGCATGAACACACAGACAACCATGGAGTGAGTGTTACTAGACATCATCATCATGATCATAGTAAAGAACATGCCAAACATGACGTGCATCATCATGGACATGAATCCGATGTTCAAGTACAGCTTCTTAAGAGTTATTCTGATAGTGAACATGAATCTCACAGTGGAGGGCAACAGAAAAAGCAACGCAATATAAATGTGCAGGGCGCTTACCTTCACGTTCTAGGAGATTCGATTCAAAGCATAGGGGTGATGATTGGTGGAGCAATTATATGGGCTAAGCCGCAGTGGAAGATCGTTGATTTGATTTGCACTCTTATTTTTTCTGTGATCGTGTTGGTCACTACTATCACAATGTGTCGGAATATCATTGAGGTTCTTATGGAGAGCACCCCCAGAGAAATTGATCCTAGAAGGCTTGAGAAAGGTCTCTGTGAGATAGATGATGTTGTTGCAATTCATGAATTGCATATCTGGGCAATTACAGTGGGAAAAGTGTTATTGGCTTGCCATGTTAAGATAAGGCCTGAAGCTGATGCTGATATGGTGCTCGACAAGGTCATTGATTATATTCGGACCGAATATAACATTAGTCATGTGACAATTCAAATAGAAAGAGAGTAGATTTAGGTTTGTATTTGGATTGGTCTTTTGTTTGAGAATTTCTGTCTCCGGATTCAATGAATTGTTTGTGGAAATTTTGCGAGTGGTTTATTATCTCTTTTTGTGCTTTGTATCTCTGTTGGAAGTTTTGCTGATTAAAACTTGTCAATTATCTTTTTTGTGAATTAGTTTGATTGAAACATTTTAAAGCTAGAAACAGATCTGGCACCACGTATTCAGAATTTACCTGTTTATTATATTCCAAATTTATGGTTTTGAATTTTACTTTTTTATACTCAATATTCAAAAGCAAGATGGTTCAGAGTGGCTTTTAATCTATCCTAAACCTTCTAGAGAATTGAAAGATACTTATTTTACACACATACTTATTTTCCATTCTCATCTGCAGTGCTGGTAGTCCCTCAATCTTTGGACAAGTCAGATCAGAAGACAGATATCATCACCAAGGACACGGAATGTAAGTGAATCAGTTACCAATTGATAGCTCCGCAATGGATAACTTTACAAATTCACTATTTTTATTTTTATTTCTATCATATTTAATCAGTCTGAAAGAAAATTTTCACCGAGGATTATCTAGATAGTAACATAGTATAAACAAGCCACATCTAGACATCTAGTTCGTAATAGCTTTCGGACACTAGAGCTAAAATCAGATTTGGAGTCATTATCAGCCCACAACCATAGGGAACAAGTAGCTTGCCTTTCCATCCGGAATTGAAAACTTTCAGCAGTGTTTAGTGATATCAATGGAATTTGTTTTGAGTAAACGAGTACCATTTACTTCCTCTTCTTGGTGGCACACTTAGAATGACCTATACATCTGTTCCATTTCGGAATCAGTTGGTGATATGCATTCCATTTTGGCACCCTCAGATATAAATTTCAAAGCCTTCACAACCTGTAGTTAAACAACCCCATCAAAGAGATTAAAACAAATGAGCTGTTTCTAGCCATAATGTCCGGGCAGCAAGGAAGAAAGGTACCTTTATGTACCGAGAATCTTCTCTTCGGATCCCAGCATATACATTTTTCTGCTAGCCTAACCATCCAGTAGAATTGATGCAGGTCATGAGAGTCCTGTACTGTCGGATCCATCAAATCATGAAACCTCTTCTGTCTTAAAAGTGGTCTTGCCTGTAACAATATGAAAGTTTATAGATTTAACAGTGGTTAAACTGTTTTATGTTATGGTGCATTGCTATTTATATGAATGCTATAAATTCAAGATTTTATTTTTTTTGACGTGTAAACACTATTTTGAATAAATTACCCATCTGAGATAGCTTTGTCCATTCGTTTCATCTATGGTCTTTCGACCAGTAATAAGCTCTAGAAGGACTACTCCAAAGGAAAAAACGTCGGCTTTACTTAGATCTATTCCAGTTTCTTCACACTCTGGTGCCAAATATTCGAAAGTCTTGAGTACCCTCGTGTCAGAGGGTTGATTTGAGGCCTCGTACTGATTCCTGGCTAGTCCCATGTTTGCTAGCTGAGCAAAGTTAGAAGACAAAACATAAGACAGAATGCATTTTGATCCACCTTCTACATTTGATGTCATTTTCATGCTTCAATTATCTTACCAGAGGCTGATGTTCATGAGTTAAGAGGATGTTACTCGGTCTCACGTTTCCATAGATTTCTAGACCATGCAAGTACTCCAATCCTTTAGCAGCACCATATGCTATTCTCACTCTTCTTTCCCATGTCAAGTGAGAGCTTTTCTCTGTGAAAAAAAAAATTCTTTAGTTGTAAGAAACTAAGAATTATCCATGAGAAATTTCTACATATTTAAGTTAGTTGTTTTTACCTGATAAATGTCTATTCAGAGAACCATAACAGATGTACTCATAGACAAGGAGCCGGTGAGATCCTTTCGAGCATGATCCCAATAAAATGGTCACATTTTCGTGCCTGATCCTCCCGAGCTTCTGAACAATTGAGGTAAATTCCTTCGATTTGATGGTTTCTGAAGTGTGTTCCCTGATAGCAACCATTTGTCCGTCAGCCATTCGACCTTCATACACCCTGCTCCCACGGACCGATATTAAGCTCTGTAGGGAGAAACTGCTTGTTGCAGATTGGAGCTCGGACCAACTGAATTCCCTCGTATGCTGATTCCATGGTCTTCGAACCTCGCATTTTGAACAGAGGGAAATTATCTCCTCTTGCTGTTTCCCTGTCAATCCCACACAGAAACGCTTCTGCCCATCAATGTGTTTGCCTAGAGACAAACCCTTCGGGGGGATTCAGGAACAAGTTAGTTATTGATCACTTACTCGTAGAGGTTTCCATGTTAGCATTGCTGCTGCGCTCTTTGTCCAAGTGCATTTCATGATCTTCAGGTTCCCTATTCCCTCTTACATGCTTGACGCTGTTATCATGTCTCATTCTTAATATTTGACATGTCAAATTTTCCCTTAAGTACTTTTCATCTTGCTTGAGTTGCCTGTAGTACAATATGAAGGAGCGTACTAGTTTTAAGTTTATTCTTGTTGTCCATCACAATATAATTTATCAGAGTTGGATTAGTGACAAAATGCAGCGATAATATCATGCTTGACTAATAATATTTGATCAAAACACGCGCTTAATTTCATAGAAGATAAACCCTTATGAAATCTGGGAATTGTGCAGGACTTGCAAGTCTTGATCACTCCAAAATCATATAAAAGAGGGATGGAAATTTTTTGTATACCTGTCGATGATTACAGTCGTGGCCCCAAAACTCCCGGCATTCTCTACAGTAACTTCTCTAAGTGAGCCTCCTTCAAATGCTAGTTCAAGTTCTACCTATTGGCATATATGATGAAACTGTATCAATTTTGCCGTATTTGAAAAAGAAATATTTGCAAACTATAATTAGCCCACAAAAGAATGAAATATCAATGATTTTGATCCTACCTGTTTGTCTTGAGCAATTTTATATATATTTGCAATTGTTGCATTGTTTGAACATTCTTCCTTCTTCTCTTCAATTTCTTTTTCCATGACTTCCTGTTTCTTCTTATGTGTAGCACTAATTGAGTGTAGTTTTCTCTTATTCATTGCTGGAAAACATGCAGAAAATGAAGTACAGGAAGAATCAGAATAGGCTTTTGATTTTGGATTGATGGGATTTGGAGGCGGAAAAAAGAATTAACTATTTTGGATCGAGTATGGTTGACTATTTGAACTGCTGGTCATAACGTAGCCATCAGATCTAAACCACAAGCATCTAACGGCTGCAGTCATGTTCAGCATGTGCTGAAAAAAATGTCGTTCAACATTTTATCTTTCTCGATATAATTGATAAAAGAAAATTGAGGCTTCTAGTTTTATAAGGCGGTGTTCAGTCAAGCTATTGGTATATACTGATAGCCGCCCTCCAAACAACGTGACGAGCCATATTGATTATTTGGAACCAAAATGGTTCGGGGGAAGAGTATAAAATGATAAGAAACTGCAAAAATCTGAGAAGAATTCCTTCAAAGAGAAAACCCGAAAAATGCCCCAAAAAATGAGAAGAAATTTTACCGCCAAAATTTCCTATTTAATGCTATATAGAGGCGGCGGAAGCCTTTACCTTTTTCAAGCAATATCAGCCATTTTCATCATCATCTTGCTCACCACCGGACACCAAGATTTCTATGCCTTAATAGCCTTTGTAATAGAATCACAGATGAAATTTCTTCAGGGCCTCAGCGATGGTTCATTAGCAGTTTTTCTGAGCTCAATAATGCTGAAACCTCCCAAAGCTGTAAGCTTTTTTTTTTCCAGCTCTCGTTTTTTTAGGAACTTTTTAAAGTTGGTTTGAGTTAATAACTATTTATAGCACTAAACTATTTACGAATTTCTCTTTATAATACTTCCTCCATTCCCTATTAATTGTCGTTTAGAAGATATCTAGGTATCCAAATTAATTGTCGTTTAGAAGATATCTAGGTATCCAAATTAATTGTCGTTTAAGGTTGTTTTATTAGTTGTCAATAATTTATTCCAATTATACCCTCAACATTTTCCTTTATTTATGACAAAGAAGTGAGAGAGAGGGAGGGTGGGGGATAATATTGAAAGTTTATGTGAAAATGACAACTTTCTTAATTTTTCCAAATTGTCTAAAGAGTCTTATATTTAGGAATGGAGGGAGTACTAAACTATTTTTTTATCTAAATATGTCACTCAACTATTTACGTTTATCAAATAATATACAACCACCCATTTTTTGGGTGTTTTCCCCAGCGATGTCACGTGAGTTGCTTCAGAACATGAACAAAGGCGAAAAGGAAAAGAAATATTGGAAACGTCGGGCCATAACTGCTTAATTTGACAGACCCGTTTGTCATTGCAACAACCAATTAAGCAGTTATCGCCCGACGTTTCCAAGATTTCTTTTCCTTTTCGTCGTTGTTCATGTTCCGAAGCAACTCACGTGACATCGCTGGCCGGAAAACACCCAAAAAATGGGTGGTTGTATATTTTTTTATAAACGTAAATAGTTGAGTGACATATTTAGATAAAAAAATAATTTAGTACTATAAAGAGAAATTCGTAAATAATTTAGTGCTATAAATAGTTATTAACTCAAATTGGTTTTGGTCCAAGTATGCAATCTTTTGATGGGTTTTGTGTTTTGGTTTATGTGATAGCTTAATTATCTTATCTCAAGCTTATTTGCTCGAGAATCTTTTTCTGGTTTTTTTTTATTAATCTGCCATGTATATGTCTCTTGGGTCTACCTTTTCTGATGCCTTTTGGATTTGATTTGATGGCATGATTTTGTAACAAACGGGAATTGCTTTTTCAGTGGTATTCTGTGAGCAGTCACTTTGTTCATTCATTATCAAATGTTACAAAATCCATGGATCTGATGATTCCAAAGAGGAGAGTGAAACTTAAGTCTAATAGAACCAAAAAAACAGAATTCATCCAAAAAAGTCCCAAATATTAAGTCCAAGAGGAGAGTGAGTCTTCTTGTGTTTGGATTTTGGAATTAAAAAAAAAAAAAGAGATATTTAATTGCAAAATCCATGGATCTGATGATTCCACTTTATTCAAAGTGGATTAAACAAACTAGAAAATTCTTAAGAGTTGATAGAAACACTTAAATTTATATATACCAAATACAAATTCGGACCAAACAATCTGAATCCATACAATGTGCAGAGTACGTTCTCTCTGTCTAGTAAAAAATAAATAAGGGCAAGTAAAGTATTATTGAGATTTTAGATGGGCGACTAAAATGGGACAAAAAGAGTGACATTTGTGATAACTAAAATAGAACGGAGGGAGTAATATAAGTAAGGATCTTGCTAGGTTACTAGAATTATTGGTTAAAAGATTGACTAAAATAGTTTTTTGGACATTTTTGCCCTTATAGTTGGGTGAATCCCTTATACCAGCAGGGGGTAAGATAGTCATTTAACACCCTCAATTTGGGGGTTTAGGGTTTCTATCCCCAAAATTCTAGGAGTAAATCATTTTCCTATAAGTAATTTTACACCTTTCAAGTTATGTTTTTTTGTTTACTTATATTACTCCCTCCGTTCCAACCTTTCTAAAAAGAGTGATTTTTATTATGTTTTTTTTTTCTTCTTCCAATCTTACCCGACTTTCTCCTTATCTATTCCTCTCTCCCTATTTGTAAGGGTATAGAAGCTACGTTGTTATAAATGTTTCATTGTGTTCACAACCCTTAATGTGCAAAAACGACTTATAATTTGAAACGTAGGGAGTAATATTGAAACCATTAAAACTGCGACAGGAAATCTTACTCAGGTATGACAGGCATCGGGAGAATTCGCCAGAAGAAGGCTTGGACAATGGAACAAGTCGAAGAAGCTTTATTTTGTCACCGGATTCGAGGGATAAACTTAGGAGGGCATATCGGAGGGCTTCTGTGCACAGTTCCATGGATGCATCTTGAATCACTAGCACCTTTTGAGCTTTGGTAGGCATAATGTTTCTGTTTCTGAATTGCCTAAAATGCCCCTCAATGTATGTAGTTTTTTCTTTGATCTGTATGCAGTTTCTGAGTTTGATTTTGGATCAAGAGTAGAACATTTGTGCTGGTTAGATTTATATAGACTATAGAGACCCAATGGTAGGTAGGTAGATATTGTTGTTAGTCTTATCATTTTAATTTTCTTGTTGATCTCTATGTTTCCCTTTATTTTTTGTATAATAACAAGAGCAAGAACTTTGTTCCTAGTATAATTAATAGTAGTAATCCAAAAATTCATTTATGAGGGCTTTGATTATAACTAGGCCAAGATTCTTGGGAATGCATTGGTTTATTCATATGCTCACCTAGCTAGTTCCTATGTTTTCCTATGTTTTTTTTTCTTTTAAAAGAGGATCAATAGTGTTTTTTCACTTTTCCTCTAGCATGACTCGAACTCCTGACCTATCGGTTGGAAGTGAAGCGTCTTACCTAGTACTGTGAAATGGGGCGGGGCGGGCCCGGTCCGCGCGGGCTTATTTCAAAACGGGGCGGGGTGGGTAGGGCCCATTTTTTGCGGATCATTGATACACATGCCCATACCCGCACCGCACAAAACCCGCGGGCCCACTCACTTTTTTTTTGTTAAATAAAGATTTACCCATTAATCATAAAATAGTTAAAGCGATATGTTAATATATACAATATTATATATAATATATATACTTTTCCAAAAAATATTATATATAATATCTATACTTTTTTTGTTTTTACCATCAAGCGAGTAGGAAATATGTTAATATGTACCATATTATATATAATATATATACTTTTCCAAAAAATATTATATATAATATGTATACTTTTTTTTTACCATCAAGCGAGTAGGAAATATGCTAATATATACCATATTATATATAATATATATACTTTTCCCAAAAATATTATATATAATATGTATATTTTTTTTAAAAAAAAAAGCCCGCAAAATACCCGCATTTTTGCGGATCAATATTTCCTAAGTCCATACCCGGTCTGCGGCGGGGCGGGGTGGGGTGGGCCGATCCGCGGGCTTCGGCCCACTTTGACAGCACTCTTACCGCATGAGATGCGCTTCGTTGTCTATGTTTTCCTATGTTTGTTTCTCAGTATTTTTGAACATTGTCTGCTACTACATGTTATCCTCCCCTTCACATTCATTCCTCTATCTTAGGTTTTTCCGTTTCCCCCGACAAAACTCAGTCGTTGAATTAACTCATCCAACAATCAACGTGCAGATCAAACAATTGTTCTGCACCAGATTCGGAATATCCCTCCACGCACCCCACAAAAAGAAACAAGACAAAAATGGAATACCAACATAGCAGAACTAGAACCGGAAAAGGAATCGAACGTGACAGACAATGTGATTACGAGCACCTTTTTTACTAGACAATGGATCCCAACTATGATTTTTTTTTATATTTATCAAAGGTGTTGTGGCCCAGTGGGGCAGGCGCCTGCCCACGACCTTGAGGTTGTGGGTTTGATACCCTTTGCCGACGTGCGGTATGCTTGAATTTGGCTCCCTTTTTAGGGTTAATCTCTCCCCACTCATGGGGTTGTTCTCTCCCCGCTCATGGGGTTCCGCCCTCGGGCGTTCATAAAAAAAAACTATGACTCTTTTTTTCTTTTCCTTCTTTAAGGTTATGAACACTACCTTCTTCCTTTTATTGAAACATAATTTGATCCAAACAAATATTGAAATATAATCCATATATAAAGTATAACATGATATAAAAATAAATATATTTTGTATTAAAAATAAATGGTAACGAAAGAAACAAAAAATAGTTATGTAATTATCATCTATAAAGTTAGGGATGACAATGGAAACGGGTGAATTGGAGATTCGGACCAACCCAAACCGGTTGGGACGGAGATTTCCCAATTTCAGTTGGGGGTGGGAGTGGAGGTGGCCGTGGAGGCGGGTGAAATAATATCTCCGCCCCCATTCCGGTCCGCCCGTATTACCCATCTAAAATACTAAATAGAAAGAGAATAATTACCTAAATATGTGGAGAAGATTGCGTGAATCAAATTCTTTTCGGGACATCTATATCATTTTTTTCAAGGTTCTATTTGGGGATTTTTGTTAAAAATTCACTATTTTTTTCTAGTCGAGATTGAGCATTCACTGGTACGAAAGTGGGAATTTGAGGAAAAAATTCCCCACTTTTTCCCAATTGGGGGCGGGCCTCCACCTGAACTGGGGATAGGATGCCCATCCATCCCAATGATGGGCTGGGCCGGGGGATGGGATACAATAGAGGCGGGGCTGGAGTTGGAGATCATGGTATCTGTCCCCACCCGACTCCATTGCCATCCCTATATAAAGTTTTATTAAGAGAATAAAATATTTCTAAAAAATAAAATAAATCGTAGTCTTGATCACTATAATTAATTAATTAAATGAATGATTAATTGTTACTTTTCATTATTAGCAATTCTAATTTCTCCGGTAAAGACTATTATATAGGTTTTGAACATCACGGCTCCAGTGCGAAACGGGTATTTGTTCCGCATGTACGAAACGAATTTTCAGTCGTTGGATTAAATTTTTGACGATTGAGATTGATTTTTTTAAAAAACACCTAATCTCATTTTGAGAACATCTGTTCTCCGTACACCTATTTTTCAGGTAAAAAAATGTTCCGTATGTGCAGAAAAAAATTTGTTTCGCATAAGATTCGTACTGGGTTTTGAAATAGAATGGACTTTGTCAAGGAGGCCGTAGTCTAATGGGGCAAGTCTCTACCCGTGACCAAGAGGTTGCGAGTTCGACACTCTCCCTACGTGGGGCAATAAAAGTTATCCTCCTCTGGTGAAGGAGAATTTAAGGATGCTGACAAAAAAAAAAAAAATGGACTTTCCAACTTCTTTTGAAAAAGCGTTAATGTGGAAAGCACTTTCATACTTCAATTAGACAAACTAATATAAAGATAAGATGAAAAGTAATTTCAGTATATCAAACGTGCTATTAGTGAAACCGATGGGATATATTACTCTCTTTTTTTTGTTGGTGAGAATTACATAATGAATGTTATCGCCAATCTATTTAGATAATGGTATTGACCTTATTAAAAAGAAGAATAAACCCTTTATTAGGTAATACCTCCATTTCATAATATAAATTGTTTAGAATATGTAACGAAAATTAAAGAAGTAAAAAATAAGGTACTTTTTTAGTCAAAATATCAATATTATTCTCTTAAATAGAAATTATATATCATTAATTTTATTTAAGAGAGTAATATTGATATTTTGATTAAAAATACATTTTATTGTTTGTATATTTTTAATTTTCGTTACATGTCCTAAAATATTTATATTAAGGAATGGATGGAGTATTAACTTTTAACACTTCATTAGGAAACATCAACTCTTACGCTTACCAATCCAATAAGGCCCCATGTACCAAAACCCTAACTCTTCCAGTACTGAAAGAATGTGTATTATTAGGTAGGGGTGTTTATGGTTCGGTTTGGTTCAGTTTTACACATTTTTTTAAACAAAACTGAAGTATTCGGTTTAAATTTTTTGAAATCAATCCAAACTATTTAAAATCTCAAACCGATGCATTCGGTTTGTATCAGTTTGGTTTGGTTATTCGATTTTTGTGAGATACAAAATATATTGATTATAAAGTAAAAATAAAATAAAATTTTCTTTATATAATTACTTAGTCGCTAAAAATATAAATAAATATGTCTCTTATTTTCACCAGTTAAACATAATAAAAAATAAATTATTTATCTTAAATCTTGAATTTCAAAAAAAAATCCAAAATAATTTTATAAGGAAAAAATCAAATAATACAAAAAGTACACTATTATTAATTCGAAAATAAAACAAAAATTTTAGTTGAATCTAAAATTACATATCAATTTATGACTTTTCAATCTCTTACTTTAGCACTTGGAGAATTTGCTTGTCATGAATATAAATGAGAAGTTAAATATGTATTGCAAAATAATCCTTTAATATATTAAATATGATATGTGTATATATATATTGGTTCGGTTTAGATTATAATTTTTTTTAAATCAAACCGAAAAATCAATTTTAATTTAGTTCAAAGTGAAATCAGTCCAATGTACCACTCAAATCGACAAATCAATTTGCATTGGTCGATTTTATTTTTTCATAAACACCCTATTATTAGGGAACTAAGAAATCAGTGGTAGTAGAGAAAGTATAATATTTCATAAATTAGTTGTAGGTAATATACAATAAACAAGAAATAAAATAAACACATTAAAGTATTTCTTTTCTTTCCTTACCCTAACACTAAACAAGTATTGGTTATATGGCCTATGGTTTTCTTAAGAGAAAAAGGCACAATTCTCTAGAAAAACCCAAGAACCTTAGATCAAAAGAACCACAAAACATCAACTCCAACTTCAAAAACTCGAAATAATAGAAGAAAATTGCAATGAATATAAATTTCATTTAAACAAGGTTCTAAGATTTTTCACTGTTTCAGTTGCAGATCCTTCTTCTTCTCTCACAAAAATTTAAATATAGAACTTACTAAGACTTAAAATAGAACTTAAGAGCACATTTGATACGCTGAAATGAAAGGAATGTAATGATGATTCCATAAAGAAGTGGGAAATGTCATTCTACACCAAAACATATGGAATGACATTTTCAAGAAAAGTTGGAATAATTGATATTTATACCCCTCTTTTAATTAATTATTACGTTCATTTTACATAAGAACTTATTCATATTTAGTCATAAATATTCTATTTCACTTAGCATAATTTCATATATGGTAATTTTACAAATATTTCTTTTTCTTAGTAGTAGTTTTTAATCTATTTTTAAATTTAAAAGTAAAGATATTTTATTACTATGTTGACATTTTGATAAAAATTATGTTTCAACAATATATATAGTTATATATAAATATTTTTGATATATAATGTCAATGTTATTCAAGTAAGATTTTGTAAGTAATGTTTAATTAGGTTTTATTGTTAGTATATGCTAAAAGGGTATTTAGGTCAGATTGCGTTTAATTCCATTCCATTCTGACATCAAAATATAGTTTTACCAAACACAGAAAAAGAATCAACGTTCCATTCTGACTTTGCCTTTCAAACACTAGAATGGAAAGAAGATTCAGAAGTCATACTAGGTGGAAAGCGATTATGTCTGAAAATGAATTCCATTCCAACATACCAAATGTGTTATAAGTTCTTTTTTTTTAAAAAAAAACTTAATTAAGTAAAATTGCAATCCGAATACACTTTAATAATTTAATAAGAGTCTCTATTCTCTTCTCCTAAAACGACCTATATTTGGAAACAAAGATTACTAAAGAGAAAAATGAAAAGAAAAAAATGACAGATTATGAATATGGTTAATTTTGATATGTACCATAATTTCATGTACCGTTTAATGCAGATTCATTCACATCAGGATAGGGATTATTTTTCTATTGATGTGAATAAATCTAAATCACATAACATGTTTCATATCAAAATTTTCCTATAAATATGAAGTCCAATTTTAATGTGAAATTTATATTTACATGTACGTGCAAACAACTGACAAAGACAAATTCTTGATTTGAAGGTTGAGAAGAGAGCAAATATTTGTTCATGAAGATCCTTGTTCTCAATTTAAAAACGGATGTTCGGTCTAAAAAAATTCAACTACTAAATTTTATATTCGACAATTAATATTTATTTTGCACGTAATAAATGAACACTCATTACGCATTCGAGTTGTGATGAAGGAATATGGACTAATAGAGGGATAATAATTTGATCGGTGACCCAACCTGCCCCATCGCCTTTTGGGATAAATTAGACCCGCCCCATGAAAAAAAAATGTGGAAGATTAGGCCCGCTCCGCGAACGGAGCAAGATCAGGATTGGACTTCATGTGAGACTCGCCCCACCCCATTCTGCCCAATTTATATTATATTATAATAATATTATTATTATTTAATTTTTATTAACTTGAACAATAATTTATTTAATTTTATTTAGAAACCATGCTAATACTATTATTTTTTTTTTTAAAAGTAGGTCAGGGTGGGACGAGATAAGACGGAGCGATAGAACATTTGTGCGGGATAAAATTGAGTTTTGAGATACCCGCCCCGCGATCTACTCTAATTTCATCCCTAGATAAGGATTAGGAAGAGGTCCATCATGTGACCCCGTCACGTGCATCCCAATACCCCATCCTCTCTCTTCCATTGCCTTCAATTCAGTTCCCATACAATTACAAAGGTGACAGCAGAAGCAGACACCCTGCACCTCAGTATTGATTTATTTTAACAAAATGATTGAACCCAACAGTCCTTTAAAAAAAAAATTCTCATTTTTAAGTCGGGTGCGCCAGAATAAAGTAATAATGCAACACTAAGACGACGCTCGAGAACACTTAACAACAGCAAGTTACTATAATGGAAATATCTGATATGGATCGGGTCCATGTGGGTCATGTGATCCAGATTTGGCCACATCCCTGCAGAATGAGAAGAGAGAAGGAAATGCAGTGATGTGGCCAAATCTGGACCGCATGGTCCAGTGAACCTGTTACATGACAGAATAGACCTACTATAATAGGTTCTTCTTTTAAAAAAATTAAGTTAATACCGTGCAAATCGATAACTCACATATCAAATATTAAATTGATAAAAACATATATTAACTTGATCTTAGCAATAAGTGTCAAGAAAGAAAGGTATTAAAAAAAAGGATCGAACTCAACCTAATAGGCTTCATCTCCCTATTTTTAAAGTTATTGAAAAATTTAATTTGCAAAATGTATTTTATTAAAAGCCCACTATAAATTATATGTACATCATTATTATAAAAAAAACAAAAATAAATTAATTCAATGCCTTAAAAAAAATTACACTCACATTTTATAAATAGAGATAAAACTGTCATAACACTCGCCTCCTATTGAGTTATATCTCAACTACATTTATTTATCTTTAACACCCATATGATGACACTCTTACACTCTCTTTAACGCTTGCCCCCTTCTTTAACTCTCTCACTCATCTATTTCTCTCTCTTCCTCAGCATCAAATCACTAAATAAGATGCATAATGTTGTAAGTGGGTCTTCTTCTAATTTCTTCTTACTTTAGCAATTGGATCAAAGGTGAGATGATAATTAATCCAGGAGCTTCTTTCATTTTGCTCCCTTTTAATCTTTTTCCTGTTTTCCACTTTCTTTTTTGTATTTTTTCCCATTTTTTGGATCATTGGATGCTTAATTAGTAGTGTTTGATTTTTGCATTAGCTCTAAATTATTGCATTTTTGTTGAATATGAATAATGGGTTGCTGATTATGTAGTTTGTTTAGCTCATCTTCTTGAAATTCCCTATCATATGTAAAGATAAAGATTCTATTTTTTTCTTCTTTTTATTTAGTATGCAGCTGATAATGATTGATTTACCTTGTAAATTTTGAACTAATTGCATGTAATTAGAGGGTTGTGATTTTCCACTTTATGGGTTTGATTTGAAGTAAGATCTGTTAATTCTTGAAGTACTAGAAGCCATTCTCGAAAATTACGGAGCAATAGTAGATCACAATTGGGAATGAGGTTTTTATCCTTTTAGCATTATTTACCCTTTTTCAGATGCATGCTAATTTTGGCGAATGTGGAAAAACATATATTTTGCTGCTAAATTTCCAGTTTTCTTTTGATATCAGTTTCTAATATATCTGATCGAATTCAGTAGGTCTTATGTTGGCTGGGATGTCAGGGGATTCAAGTAATATAAGTTGGTTGAAGTGAGTGAAGTGTGAGAGAGAAAGAGAGCAAGATGTCGAGCGAAAGGAACACTCATTGGTGCTATAATTGTAGGCAGCCTGTAGCTATCCAAAGGCGAAATGCAGCTTGTTCGAATTGTAATGGAGGCTTTGTGATTGATCTTGATGAGATATTGAGTATGAATTTTGAAGATAATAACCATAGGCCTAGGTTTGTGGAAGCAATCTCAAACTTTTTAAGGCAGCAGATAAGAAGCAACAATGTCTCTAGTAACCGAGGGCGATCGGATTTGGGAGGCACGGAAAATGGTAGCACGTGGAATCCGTTGATGATTTTTAGTGGCGATATGCCTGTTAGGATGCCTGGTAATGGTGGGATTCTAGAGTTTCTTAATGATGCTTTGGGGTTCAGGAGAGAAAATGGGGGCGATTATTATGTTGGTCCGGGGGTGGAAGAGTTTTTTGAACATCTTACTATCAGTGATCAACGTGTGCCGCCACCACCAGCTTCGAGATCTTCCATTGACAACCTTCCTACTGTCAAGATCTCAAAGAAGGACGTACGTTCTGATTCACATTGTCCGGTTTGTAAGGAAAAGTTCGAGTTAGGTTCTCAAGCGAGGAAGTTACCGTGCAAACATTTGTACCATTCAGATTGTATTGTCCCGTGGCTAGAACAGCGTAGTTCATGCCCAGTTTGTAGGCAAGAGTTGGCTCCGGAGCAGGGTAATCAAAATCGAAGCAGTAGTAGGAGGTTTAGTGGAAGGGAAAACAGGACTGAGAACCGAGAAAGGCGTAGGCCGTGGTCTTTCTTATGGCCTTTTGGTTCTTCTCATTCCCGTTCTCGCAATAACAATCGAACTGCTGAAGCTAGCCCTGCTGTGACCAACCATCAGGATGCTCATCAAAATACAGAGTACTCTTACTGGCCTTTTGAATAATAAGTTGGTCCATTTTGGTCTAAGCTTTACTTTGTTTTCATATTCTTTCTTTGTAAACATAATGTTCTATGGCT
The DNA here is from genome assembly GCA_026122235.1 of Vinca minor. Lineage (NCBI taxonomy): Eukaryota > Viridiplantae > Streptophyta > Magnoliopsida > Gentianales > Apocynaceae > Vinca > Vinca minor. The sequence goes on along the minus strand of JAOCZM010000100.1, from coordinate 406,144 downwards.
AGTTGAACAAAGATGATTTTCTTGTTGCTCTCTTTGCAACTTAATGCTACATAGATAATGAAGGTCTTTTTGTTTAGCTACTCATTAGTTCAGACAGTTTCTTTGATCCTTCTTAAATTCCAATGCCGGGTTTTTTCTTCTTCTTTCTGCTGGAGTTTTTGGTATTTGATTTCAAAGGCTTTAGAATTCTGTTCTTTTTTGGTTTCTGGTTTTTTATCCGACTTTGGGGCTCTTGTGAAATAACTCGAGGTGTTGTCGCCAAGAGCTGAACCAGCAATTTTGTGTTGAGGGGCGAGATTATGAAGTCTGATGTCTCTGCCGTTGCTTACTTATTAAGAAAAGGTTTGTGTCCCTCACTAGGCTGTCTGTCAATCGAAACCGCGTGAGCAGAGTGGGAAAAATAAGATCGTCATTGTATTCATCACCCAATATCCCCTCCGTCTAGAATTGCATGTCCACATTTTCTAAAGCAAAATGAACAGAGAAATGAATATTCAATTCCAAAGAGGAGGGTATTACTACTATTTCAAATTTCAACTTTCGTCCCGTTGAGTTACCGAAAGCCAAGTCTACCAAATCATTAGCATTTGCCATCATCTTAACACAAATAGGATGTTATTAATGAGTACATAATCAAACAAGAAGTTAAAAGGCGGGAAAAAAAAGAAGAGTAAAACCAAAGTATTAACTTAAACCTCGAAAATACAGACACACTTCCTCTCCACGAATTGAGCTTAAAAAGTTTCCTAAGTTGTAAGCTCCATAATGGCAGAAACGATATCACCATCTGCAGCCTTGAGAGCTTTGACAGCCTTTGCCCTAGAAACTCCAGCCTGGGTCATAACCAACTCTATATCCTTAGGTTCTACGCCAGTTTCGTCTACTTCTTCATCGTCCTGTGCAACAGTTGATGGCTCGGGTTTTCGATATCACGTTGCCTAGATTAGGCGCCTTGAACTGCTCAGCCGCTTGAGTCTGCAATTGAGAGCTTAAGTCCTCGATCTTTGCCTCACCGAATATAACGTATGTCTCTGAAGTTGGGCTCTTGAAAACATCTGGCTTTGATATGACAAACAGTATCTGGGGAACAAGAATAAACATGCATGTCAAAATGTTGAATCGGCTAATAATTGAATGAAAATAAGCAGAAAGGAAATCATCAGAAGAGATCTGAATGAACTGACATTCTTGCTCTTCTTAACAGTGACACGGCTGACCCCTGGGATGGGCTTCATTCCCAGCTTCAGCATAGCTTTCCTGCTTTTCTTTTCGCTTCTACTCTGTTTTGACCTTCCGCTTGCATCTCCTAGTCCTGTTCATGATAAGAACTATTATCATTCCCGAAATCTTGATAACTTCAACAACAAACACAGATGAATTAAATTACAAAAGTTGAGTGTATTCTGAAGAATGGTGTCTTTTTTAACTAATAATTTAAGATAGAACGAGACAGGAGAATGTTATGGACTAACTCCTCAGTTCTAGGATTCTTCTAGTTTCAGCCCCATTTTCTTAGCTAGAGTGGGGTCTATGAAGCTGTGAGTGCTTCCAGGGTCCATAAGTATTGTTATGGGCTGTTTCTTAATGAGCCCTTGTGTCTTAAAGATGCTACCCCCATTACTTTCCCCTACAGCATTTAGAGAGACATGGGCTATTTCAGCTACCTCCTCCCCTATTTCCCATCCTTCATCTCCCTCTTCAGGTTGTAGAGGAATCAGTACAGGATCCTCCTCTATTAAGGTTGGTTCAGACCTTATAACCAGCATGTTGATCTCACTCAAAGCACATTTGTGACCCCTTGTATACTTCTCTCCACATCTGAAACACAAGCCTAGTTCCCTCATCTTTTGCATTTCCTCATCACTTATCCTTTTAAATCTCATTGGTTCTTTGGTGGCAAAAGGTGTTTTGGTTTGGGAAGCAGAGCCTTGGTTGTTTTTCTGGGTGTTGTTGGCTGGCATGGTTTGTGAAGATGGGTTGTTTTTCTGGGCAAAAGGGTAAGTGTTACTGGTTGGTTTGGTGTATGTCTTGGTGTATATTTTGCTCAGGGAGTTAACATGATTTTCTTGTTCAATGGCTAGTCTAAAGGCTTCCTCAACAGATATTGGCCTAAACATACTCACCAGACTCTTAACTTCCTCTCTTAGCCCACTCAGGAACAGATCAACATAGTAAGAATTAGTGGCTATGTTACCTGCACTAACAAATGCAGCCTTAAGTTCTTCAAACTTTTTCATGTAACTTGCTACACTCCCTAATTGTTTGTGCTTAGTAAACTCTCCCACTATCCCAGCAGTGTTACCAGTATCAAACCTTTGATACATTGACCTCATAAAATGGTCCCAATTCCCAGCACCATGCTCTCTAATATAGCTATTTCCCCACAGGAAACCCTCTCCTTTCATGTAACAGATAGCAATTCCTAGCTTAAGATGGTCAGGAATCTGATGTAGTTTGAAGTAGTGTTCCCCCTTTTGAAGCCATTCCCTAGGATTCCCATTTTCAAAAAGGGTGTAATCTATTTTAGGCAGTTTAACACCTCCCCTTCTATCCCCCATAGTAAACTGAGTACCTTCAGTTTCATTTGCAAAAGGATTCTGTTCCTCCCTCCTATTTCTGTTTATATTAGGATCAATCCTATTTGGGGATAGTGAATCACAACCAGAACTTGATTCACCTACTGCAATTTTTTCTTTAACTACTTGATTTATTTTCCCTAATAGCAGATCCATTTTTCTGTCCAGGTCTAACTTATGAGAGATTTGATCAGCATTTACCTTTGCCAGGGTAGTCTTGATCTCATCTTGCTGGATGTTGAGTTTCCTGATGGAGTTATCCACTTCCAGCAGCTTCCTCCCATGGAAATCCACAGTGGTATGCAGATCTGGCATCTCTGCAAGGGGTGGTAATGGTGGTGGTGATCCTGTTGGGGAAGGTAGTGGTGGGGGTGGGTTGTCTGTTTTGTTCCTAGTATTTACCATTGCAGCCAAGGAAAGTTTGGCTCTGATACCAAGTTGTTATGGACTAACTCCTCAGTTCTAGGATTCAGAAAGAGATTGAAAGGAAAAATAGAAAATAGAGAATAGGGTAGAGAAAGGAAATATAATGTAGATAGATTAATTCAATTCAGAGGATTGAATTGGGAAGAAGAAGGTAAGGGAAATCACAGCTCAAAATGAGACTGCATTACATATGTGTAAAATATCTGAATGCCTTGAAAAACCTACTGCAAGTACTATATATACTAACTGGCCAAAGAGATCTGGGCCTTTCATTTCTACTAATTAATCCTAGCCTTACAACTAAGTCTATCCTCATTGGTCACAGCTGATTCTCTGCTGTGGTCCCAAGTGTTGGCCTTGATTCTCTGGGATCTGGTCCCACCTTTGATTCTACAGAATCCCGAGTGTGAGCTACTTTGAAATCTGATGTTGACATTGCCCCTTTCTCAACTTGAATCTTGTCCTCAAGATTCGAAAAGAGTAGCTTTGGCCATTTCTTCAGTAAACTCTTCTCGCAAATTCCCAGTGGCATCTTCGCTTTGTGAGATTGCTCCGTTGGATGAGCCGTTGAACAGTGACTTTCTCGCCGCTTCACGACTAATCTTTTGTCTAAAATTGCCACTGGTTCCACCATGATCAGCCCTTCTTGGTTGACTCCTGGTAGGTGAGCCTGAGCCACCTGGTGATCTCCTAATTTCTTCTTTAGGAGACTAACATGGAACACTGGATGAATCCTTGATTCTTCTGGTAGTAGCAATTTGTAGGCAACACCTCCAATTTTCTTGTCAATACAGTAGGGACCAAAGTATTTGTAAGACAATTTTTGGTTCTTCCTGTTTGCTAGGGAATTCTGTTTATATGGGTGTAGCTTGACATACACCCATTCCCCTGCTGAAAATTCCCTTTCACTCCTGTGTTTGTCTGCTGCTTGCTTCATTCTGTTAGTAGCCACCCTTAAGTTTTCCTTCAGCTCATCATCAATCTTCTTCCCTGTCTTTCGAGTATCTCTGGATACATCTTTGTGCTTGACTTTGTTCAGCAAAATGCCCTCACCAAATCCTGAGGGTTTGTATCCATAGAGAGCCTCAAAGGGGACATCTTCGGAGATGTGTGGTGGGCTGGGAATTGTACCACCATTCTGCCAGGGTGAGATGTTTGTGCCAAGTGTTAGGTCTCTGTGCTGAGAAGCACCTTAAGTACATCTCCAAGCTTTGATTAACCCTCTCAGTTTGCCCATCAGTTTGAGGGTGATAAGCTGAGCTGAGCTTCAGTTTAACCCCAATAGATTTGAACAATTCCTGCCAGAAAGCACTTGTAAAGATCTTGTCTCTGTCACTTATAATGCTTTCTGGTAGCCCATGATTCTTGAATACCTTGTTCATGAATTCTGAGCCACGACTTGAGCGGTGAATGGATGTGTCGGACCCAGATGAAATGAGAGAATTTAGTGTATCTATCCCACAACAACCGAGTATGGAATCCTTCCTTTCGACTTTGGAAGCCCCTCCGATGAAGTCCATGCTGATATGAGAGAAAGGCTTTTCTGGTAACTCAAGTGGGTGGAGTAAACCAGGATAGGCAACATGTTCTGGTTTACTCTTTTGGCAAGTGTCGCATTGTTGTACAAATTTCTTCACTTGCTCCAGTACCCCAGGCCAGTAAAAGATCTTCCTTAACCTCATATAGGTAGCTTGCCTACCTGAGTGGCCTCCCAATGAAGAGTTGTGCATGGTTTCAATGATCTTCTCTCTTAGCCTCCTTTCTTTGCCTATATAAATACTTCGATATACCTAGGATACACTTCCAGTAGCTAAATTCAGAGTGTTTCCCTAGTGCAATCAGGGCAATGTTGTTCTCAGCCATAGAATCCCCTTCATAGCTCAGTTTTACCTCTTCCACCCATTCTGGAACCAAAGTTGATATGGCATTGCATTCAAATTTTCTAGAGAGTGCATCTGCCACCTTATTTTCAGACCCCTTCTTGTATTGTACTTCAAAACTCATTCCTAACAGCTTAGACAACCACTTTTGTTGAGCAGAGGTGGTGATCTTCTGTTCTACTAAGAACTTAAGGCTTTGATGGTCTGTCCTTATGATGAAGGATTTCCCCTCCAAGTAGTGCTTCCATTTGCTGATAGCTGTAGTTAGGGCCATCAATTCCTTCTCATAGGTTGATAATCCCATGTTCCTGGGGCCTAGTGACTTGCTGAAATAGGATAATGGTCTTCCTTCTTGCATAAGGACAGCCCCTATCCCAAGGTCACTTGCATCTGTTTCAACAATGAATCTTTTGTTGAAGTCTGGGAGGGCAAGTACAGGAGGGGTGCACATGATGTCCTTGAGTTTCTGAAAAGAAACTTCGGCTCCTGTCCCCCACTTGAAGCCATTTTTCTTCAGTAGGTTTGTTAAGGGCTTGCTGATCATCCCATAGCCTTTAATAAACCTCCTATAGTATCATGTGAGTCCCAGAAATCCTCTCAGTTGTTTAATATTTCTGGGGGTGGGCCAGTTCTGCATGTCTTCAATCTTTTTGGGGTCTGCCTTGACCCCATTTCCAGAAACTAGGTGCCCTAAGTACTCAATCTCATTCTGAGCAAAGCTACACTTGCTCAACTTACCAAAGAGTTTGTGAGATTTCAGGATATCAAGTACTACTCTTAGATGTTCTACATGTTCTTCTAAGGTAGTACTATATATCAAAATGTCATCAAAAAAGACCAACACATATTTCCTAAGGTAGGGACCAAAAATCTTATTCATAAGGGCTTGGAATGTGGCTGGTGCATTAGTGAGACCAAATGGCATGACTTTAAACTCATAGTGACCAAAATGAGTATTGAAGGCTGTTTTAGGGATATCAGATTCTCTCATCCTGATTTGGAAGTAGCCAGATCTCAAATCTAACTTAGAAAAATATCTAGCCCCATTGAGTTCATCTAGTAGATCATCTACCATAGGGATAGGGAATTTATCCTTAATGGTTAAGGTATTTAGTTCCCTATAGTCCACACAAAACCTCCAAGTCCCATCCTTCTTCTTAACTAGTATGATTGGTGAGCTAAAAGGACTCATACTAGGTTGGATTATCCCCTCTCTAAGCATCTCAGCAACTTGCTTTTCAATTTCTTCTTTTTGGCAGTGAGGTAACCTATAGGATTTGAGTTTTACAGGTCTTGCCCCATCAATGAGCTCAATGCAATGCTCATGATCCCTACTAGGTGGCAACCCAGAAGGCAGTTCAAATATCTCACTGAACTCCTCTAACACAAGCCTCACCTCTTCAGGTAACTTACCCCCTTTCCCTTGGGATACTTCACCTTCCAGACCACTTAAGAACCCTACCCACACCTCTGTGCAGTCCCTCATACATTTAGGTAGAGCTTTAAGGCTGACTGACTTCAGTTCAGCCCCCTCCCTGTTGTTTTTCAGTTTGACAGTCTCCCCCTTGTACATGAAAGAGAATTCTTGCAGTTTGTAGTCCAGAAGTATTGGGCTGTGTCTCTCCAACCAGTCTCCCCCTAGGATTAGGTCATTCCCCCCTAACTTAAGCACATGGAGGTCATGCTCAAATTGCATGCCACTCAAACTCCATTTAGCCCCTTTACAAATGTACTGGTTCCAGCTACTCTCCCCTGTGGCAAGCACTACCCTAAGGGGCCTGGATTCTTCTAGTTTCAGCCCCATTTTCTTAGCTAGAGTGGGGTCTATGAAGCTGTGAGTGCTTCCAGGGTCCATAAGTATTGTTATGGGTTGTTTCTTAATGAGCCCTTGTGTCTTAAAGATGCTACCCCCATTACTTTCCCCTACAGCATTTAGAGAGACATGGGCTATTTCAATTTACCTCCTCCTCTATTTCCCATCCTTCATCTCCCTCTTCGGGTTGTAGAGGAATCGATCAGAGATCCTCCTCTATTAAGGTTGGTTCAGACCTTATAACCAGCATGTTGATCTCACTCAAAGCACATTTGTGACCCCTTGTATACTTCTCTCCACATCTGAAACACAAGCCTAGTTCCCTCCTCTTTTGCATTTCCTCATCACTTATCCTTTTAAATCTCATTGGTTCTTTGGTGGCAAAAGGTGTTTTGGTTTGGGGAAGCAGAGCCTTAGTTGTTTTTCTGGGTGTTGTTGGCTGGCATGGTTTGTGAAGATGGGTTGTTTTTCTGGGCAAAAGGGTAAGTGTTACTGGTTGGTTTGGTGTATGTCTTGGTGTATATTTTGCTCAGGGAGTTAACATGATTTTCTTGTTCAATGGCTAGTCTAAAGGCTTCCTCAACAGATATTGGCCTAAACATACTCACCAGACTCTTAACTTCCTCTCTTAGCCCACTCAGGAACAGATCAACATAGTAAGAATTAGTGGCTATGTTACCTGCACTAACAAATGCAGCCTTAAGTTCTTCAAACTTTTTCATGTAACTTGCTACACTCCCTAATTGTTTGTGCTTAGTAAACTCTCCCACTATCCCAAAGAGTGTTACCAGTGATCAAACCTTTGATACATTGACCTCATAAAAATGGTCCCCGATTCCCAGACACCATGCTCTCTAATATAGCTATTTCCCCACAGGAAACCCTCTCCTTTCATGTAATGAGATAGCAATTCCTAGCTTAAGATGGTCGAGAATCGATGTAGTTTGAAGTAGTGTTCCCCCTTTTGAAGCCATTCCCTAGGATTCCCATTTTCAAAAAAGTGGTGTAATCTATTTTAAGCGGTTTAACACCTCCCCTTCTATCCCCCATAGTAAACCGAGTACCTTCGGGTTTCATTTGCAAAAGGATTCTGCTCCTCCTCCTATTTCCCGTTTATATTAGGATCAATCCTATTTGGGGGATAGTGAATCACAAACCCGAACTTGATTCACCTACTGCAATTTTTTCTTTAACTACTTGATTTATTTTCCCTAATAGCAGATCCATTTTTTTGTCTAGATCTAACTTATGAGAAGTTTGATCAGAATTTACCTTTACTAAAGTGGTTTTGATCTCATCTTGCTGGATATTGAGCCTTCTAATGGAGTTTTCCACTTCTAGCAGTTTCCTTCCATGGAAATGCACTGTGGTCTGTAGATCTGGCATCTCTGCAAGGGGTGGTAATGGTGGTGGTGATCCTGTTGGGGAAGGTAGTGGTGGGGGTGGGTTGTCTGTTTTGTTCCTAGTATTTACCATTGCAGCCAAGGAAAGTTTGGCTCTGATACCAAGTTGTTATGGACTAACTCCTCAGTTCTAGGATTCAGAAAGAGATTGAAAGGAAAAATAGAAAATAGAGAATAGGGTAGAGAAAGGAAATATAATGTAGATAGATTAATTCAATTCAGAGGATTGAATTGGGAAGAAGAAGGTAAGGGAAATCACAGCTCAAAATGAGACTGCATTACATATGTGTAAAATATCTGAATGCCTTGAAAAACCTACTGCAAGTACTATATATACTAACTGGCCAAAGAGATCTGGGCCTTTCATTTCTACTAATTAATCCTAGCACTTACAACTAAGTCTATCCTCGTTGGTCATGGTCGATTCTCTGCTTTGTGGTCCCAAGTGTTGGCCCTTGATTCTCCGGGATCCGGTCCCACTTCGATTCTAACGAGAATCCGAGTGTGGCTTCTTTGAAATCTCGATGTTGATGAGAGAACCAGTAGGGTACATTTAGATTGGTTTTCATTCCGCAAAACAGTGCATTTGTGCTTCTTTTTTCGTCCTAGGTCCCAACTCTCCTCTCACAAACCAATTCACTCTTCTCTCTCAAAACAAATGCTTTCAAAAGAAAACCAGTCCAGATACACCCTTGGGCTAACATTACACGTCATACATGTTTCCGGAACATTTTTCTCCAGGAAAATTTCCCCCTTCCCTTTCAGTTGGTAAGATTCAAGCATTGCCTCATCATTTGTGTGCATCAAGAGAATAAAACCTTGAATGATTTTGGAAAACAAGAATAGTGGGACGTAAACAAGTACGAACCATTCTTATATACTTTGGGAGAGGTGGGGATGGGGATGGGAAATGGACTGATGACCGAACCAAAGGCCCATGGCTTGTCAAGGAGTTATAGACGAGCAACATCTTAAAAATAGTTTCCAGGTTATGACGCTGTGTGAGAAAACAGGGAAATAATTCTTCTCAGTGATGTTGGAAGACAACACTTCCCCCTGGTAAATTCTGAGATGAGGTGGTCCATGGCTCCAACCTGGAACCAAGTTCACCACAAGAGGCGACACAAGTAATTTTTACCGGATGACCTGCTATGGAAAAACAAATGGTACTGCACAACTTGCCGGATGCATTAGCAGCCGTTCAAAGAAGGGGAAAGAAGAGACAGCTATGACATAGGTTCAAGCAATGTCTAAGTAAATACTGTAATTAGGAAAGAAATCAAATTCCCTACGAAAGATGATGAGAATCGGAAGAAATCGGGATCTCGAAAACATGAGCTTATACTTACCGTCAACATCATCTTCGTCTTTGTCATCCTCATCATCATCGTCATCCTCATCATCATCATCATCCTCAATCACTGGCTCATCATGCTGTAAGAGATGACAGCAGATTTTATTAAGAGAATCCCAGATCAATAAAGAAATGAACTGATCGACCGATAACAAAAAATAACTGCACTTCAGCACTGAAACAAATGCCATTCTCGGGCCATTAATTGAAAAGTAAATCCAAAAGGCATTGGAAAGATAATGAACAGTCTGGAAAACTAGAATGCTTTCTTTACAAGACAAATAAATTGCAAAATTCATGTGAAACTAGAATACTTCTTTTGCACAATAATACAAATATTTGTTGATAAGTAAATTCCATTTTATTATAAAAAGACATATGAGATGAATTAGAAGAAGGAAATTATTTCCAGAAATTCTAACACATAGTTTAATATACTCATAAAGCATAGTTTAATTTTAACATTTCAGCCATAAATCCATTTCTGCACCTAAAGGAAGCAAAAAGATTGAATATTTCCCTCTTTTGCACAAAACCCTTAAAACCCTGATGGTCATTTAAGTGCCTAATCAATTTATTCATCCCCCTTTATCTTTTTTTTCTCATTTACATACAAATTATTCATAAATATTGTGAGAAATTCCTCTAAACAGATCCCTAAGAAACAAGGGGAAAACCCCCACTTTTTGTTTTTTCCTTATTTAATCTATAACACAACTATTAACCCAAAACTCCATTCTTGAATCCAGCTTTATAACAAAAACCGAAAAAGAATTACAAATCATATAAACACGGAAAACAAATGAATAAATTCAATAAAACCCAATCACAGACAAAAGCTTAGATGAACAGATTTTCAGTAATTAGGAGAAGTGAAAAGATAGAATTGGTTGGTAGAGAGTGAAGATTACATCGATTTTCTGCTCCTCGAGATGGGCTGCTAAGAGCTCTTCCTGAGACTGAGCAGTCATATTGCTGTCTGTGAAATTTCTAGAGAGAGAAAGAAAGGAGGAGGAGGTGGTGGAGGTGGTGGTGGTGGTGAAGTCTCAACCCTAGTCAAGAGAAGTTTATATAAAAGCAAGCTATTGTTGAGGTCAGTTCTAGCTTTTTTTTTTACTTTTTCATTTTTATCCAAAAGAAAAAAGAAAAATTTATTCATATCAAAGATATTTTTATTTTGAATCATAAGTATTTTTTTTTTTTTTTTGATGAAAGATCTCTTATTTATTAAATTGAAAATCATTACAACTAGCTTGGGATTTCCACAAAATTATATTGAGTTATCCCCAGATCACAGAAAACATCATAAGGTAAAGAACAAAGGGAATCACTCATATCCTAATATTATGCTTTGCCCATCTTACAAGGTTGTGAGAAGCTTCATTCGCCTTCTGAGATATCGCATTGAACTTCCAAGATAGTCTCCCATCCAATTTCAACTTGCATTCATCTGTCACCGTTTTACCTCTCCATTCTTCAGCATTCTAGTTTCCCTTAATAGAGTAAATGACATTCACAACATCTCCTTCAAATATAACTCGTTCCATACCAAGTTCAATTGCAAGATTAATCGTTAAAAGGCCTCCTTTAGCTTTAGCCAGTAAACGCATCAGGTACACAGTCATCAATAGTTCTTGCATCTATAATTACACCCTTATGATCTCTCACAATTGCAGCAGCAAACATGACATTACCATCAAATCCAGCATCAAAATTGATCTTATACCAGTTTGGGGGAGGTCGTGACCACACTGTGACCTTCATCAGCAAAGGCTTATTTGCTTTCCTACTGATGCTTGCCTCAGTGCAGTCCTTGGCCAACCCATTAATCATCTTGCTAATATCATCCCATTTTTTAGGTTCACCTCCATGTAAAATGTCATTTATATATTCCAAATGTGTCCCATAGTAACTATTGCAAAGCTAGTAAAGAGAAGTACCTCAGAATTAGGAATAGGGAACACACTTTCCAAGTTCAGTATCAAACAACACCAATCCTCTAGTGACCAATCCTTGAAGAATTCAATTTTTATAATTGTAATACCCGAACTTTTTGCTTACGTGTTTTGCATATCTTGTATTTAATTTTGGTATGATTAATTTTTATTGCATGGCTTTATGAGTTATAACATGTTTATGTGTTATATGTGGCGGTTGTTTATGTTGAAGGGCGCTTTTGATTGTTGATGGACTTAAGTGTGGCTGTTAAGAGGTTGTTAGACTGTTATGTGAAGTTTTTGGAAGTCTTTTAGTGGGGGTTAATGCTGGGGATCGGTTATAGGAGTGGGGGAAGAATAATGTAACGGCAGAAGAAGAAAAAATGGAAGAAGAAATGAGAACAAGAAAGCGGGAAGATTTGAGTGCTGTGAGGTTTTCAGAAAAAATTTTTTGGGTTTGATAGCTAACTGAATAGGATACGTCTGAGATTCGACGAATTGAAGTTTCGACTTCCCAGCACGGGAATTTCTGTTTGAAGTTGCAATATTTTTTTTGGGAAAACCTGGACAGCGAGAGACAACTCTTTGGCAAACATAGTAAACCACCTCGGATCATCCTCATATTTTAACCGTAGATAGTAGACTCCTTATACTAGATTCTGATCGGAGGAGATTGAATTCTAACGGTCGGATTGAGAGGTATCATCTTCGGGACACAGGGTTGTGGCAGTTCGAGTAAAACCAGAGTACTGAGAGGTCTAGCAAACAATTTCCGTAGCTACCGGAATCGGAATTTATTGATTCCAATTGGGGTTTGAAGTTAACTGATAAGGCTAAGCGTGAGAAGTAACGGGGTGGATTTTGTGTTCTCAGCGAACGGATTTTTACTGTTGGAATTGCTGTGTTTTTCTAAATTTCAATATTCTGCTTTGCTTGCTCTAATTCCAAGTAAGGATTCTTCACCCTTGATTTTCAGTCCCTAAAACATCATGAAATACTTTACTTTTAGAAGTAATTGAATTTATTTTATTTGGTTTTCAATAATGTTTTCATTGCATTAAAATCGGATGAGGCGTTGATGTATATTGCATTGTTTGTGAGTTGTTAATTGGATTTGTTGTGCTTGGTATTTGTATCCTTGTTTGATTGATTTGTTAGAGTATTTATGTGTTATATTCTCCAATTAGAGCTCGTATATTTCGATGATCCTAATCCAGGACATCGTCAACATAGTTCAGTTAAAGTGCCCGGGAGCACTATCAGTCAGTTCAAACTCGGTTCCTAACGAGAATAAAAAGTATGACCATTAACAGTCGTTGTGGAGTTCACAAGGGTGAGCGATGACATAATAGACGCGTCCCTAAACATTAAGTCATGTCGTTCGGAGGGTAGTAATATATGAATCCATGTTAAGTATTCAGGGCCTTCTTAACGGGTAAGTTAATAGTTAAGGGCTGTTAACGAGGATATAAAGTCATTGCCAGATGTTGAGCTCAATTGTGTGGATTCTATATGTTTATATTGCTTTGAATTGTATCCATTAATCCGTCGTTTGAAGTATATGAGTAGTCATGGTACTCGTAGCACGATCTCCGATTCGTTGGATATGATTAAAGCATGTTAGTTGGTTGATTTGCATTTGTTTTAGTATGTGTTTTGGAAGTCAAAAACTGGATTTTCTAGTCTTGGGAAGTGTTGTGCAGAAATGGCATTTTCATGTACAATTTTGTACAAGAAAAATGAATTTCTGAATCTTGTGGACGAAGCATTCGTCTGCAGCTTCGTCTGCGCACCTACTGGGAGCAACGTTTTGGCGGACGATTCATTCGTCCGCAGTTTGGACACTGTTCTGCGGACGATACATAGGACGATTCATTCGTCCGCAGCTTTCTCCGCGGATTGTGTTTGAAATGTTTTCTGTTTTTTCCGTTTTCTTTCTTGATTTATTTTCAATTCAGTTTAGTATTGTTTAAAATGCTTTTACAAGTTAACTCTGATTCAGATTACTTCAAATCTTTTGGGTTCGGGAAAACATTTTTCGAGTCTTACTCGATGTTTCATCCCAATGGGTGATCAATGCTTACTGGGCTTTTAACTCACTCTTATTTGTTGACCTTTTTCAGATGAGCTTATCGAAGGCGAGATCGATGGTACTTTTGAGGAAGTGTATGAAGATGATCTAGTTTGAGAATATAATTGTAATAGCGCACTTATGGATAATGTACACTTTTAGCATTTCCCTTTCAGACACTAGTTTTCCTTAATAATATAATCAACTTGTGGATGCTATTTTTTTTTTTAAGTAATAGTAATTGTTGAAGTTCCTTTTTGAGTTTCTGGGTTCGGTACTTCATTAACTTGGAGTACTGTCATGTCATCACTTAGAGACGGGGTGTGACAATAATCTATTGTGATTGTCACAATAGATACTTAGCAGAGTCACATTGAAGAAATAAATGTTGCAATGTTTCCACTTTTCCTTTTGCATAAAGAACAATTAACATCAGATAAATGAATGAAATGAGCCAATCTATCCGTCGTAGGAATGATACTTAACAAAATCCGCCAAAGCAAATGCTTGTGTCTAGGATGAAGATTACATTGCCAAATGTTTTTCCACACATTCCTCGGGTCTTGAATAGTAACATGGTATCTTCCTTGTTGGCTTTTTCGGTACGCAGAGCTCACTGGGAATCTCCTTGACGTGGAAGGAGACCATACAATGTAGTCGGATTCCAAAGAAAATGGAATATGAATTTTAAGTATCACTAAGGCTATGTAACTCAGAAATTGTTCTTTGATATAATCTTTTTCCCAAGTATGTGTTTTTTGACAAATAATTTTCGAAACCCAAAAAGGTGAATAAGTCTCTCGCAAATAGAAAGGAGGATTGAAATCTGCAATATCCGAAATCCAAGGGTCAAACCAAATGTTAAGGCCAGTAGCTCTTCCCACTTTATAACATGCCCATTTGACCAGAGCCTCCCTGCTTTTCCAAACTGAACGCCAAACCCAAGATGCATGTCCTCTATGTATCTCTGGTTGTAGTAGTCCTTGTGAACCCAAGTACTTGAAGTTTAAGAGTTTAACCCAAAAAAATTCATGTTCCGCATACATTAACCATCTCAGTTTAGTTTTGAAGGCATTATTAATATCTATAGTCTTCCTGAAACTCAAACCCTCAATATTCTTTGGTAAGCAGATGGAATCTCATGACTTAAGATATGGGTGTTTGTGTTCCCTCTCTTTTAACTCCCCACCAGAAATGTCTTATTATTATTTTTTTTTATCGATGTCATCACAAACTGATTTTTGAATAGAAACTGTTTGCATAGAATAGGTCGGGAGAGCTTGATGAACCGACTTGCTAAGTACTCCTCTTTCCGCTTGAGATAGTCATTTCATTTTCCACCCACTCAGCTTTCCCGAAATCCTATCCATCGGTTCATTAAATTCTTTCTTTTTATTTCCGATTTTACAGAATGAAAGGCCAAAATGTTTGAGTTTGTGATTACAATTCTTCATTTTAAGCATAGAACAAATATCCCTTTGAAGTTCCTTGGCCACATTTGAGCTAAAATGTATTGATGACTGTGATTCACTTATTTTTTTACCTGACCACCCACAATAAGTTTGTAGTAGTTCTTTCACCTTACTAGCTTCCAAAGTAGTAGCTCAACAGTAGATCACCAAGTCATCTGCATACATTTGATGTGTGACTGCTGGACTGTTCCTACTGATTTTTACACTGTGGATATGTCATTTCTTTTCTAGCTTTGTCAGTAATCTAGAAAGAAGATCAAAGAACAAAACTAGGGATGTCAATTTGACCCGTGATCCGTTTATCTGCTCCGCCCCGATAGAATTTGGGGCAAATCAGATCTGATCCGTATAGAATTTGGGGCATATCATATCCGATCCGCGAACGGAGCAGATCAAATTCGGATTTCACCCCTGCCCCGATCCGCCCCGATTTGATATGCACATTTATAATAATAAGAGGATGTTATGTGCTAATAATTTAATTGCGCTTTTCGTCCTAATTATATATACATCTCTTGGGGAACCCTAGAAGAAATATCCCAAATTTTTTGCCCTTCCCCCCTCCCCGTTTCTTCCTCATCAGCTGCGCTCAACCACCGCCACCCACTTCTCCTTCTCCTTCCCCTCCTCTCTCCGGCTATCCCTATCCTCAATCTCCACCTCGGCTCCTTTTCTTTTTCCTACTTCTGTGAAGAACAATAATGAGGAAACCCAAGAGGGGGGGGTGAATTGGGTTTTAACTAATCTTGTAAACTTTTTCGAATCTTAGCAATGCAAGTGTAAGTTTGAGCAAGATGATTAAAAGCAAAGATAAACCCAATAACAAGACAAAGGATTTATAGTGGTTCGACTCACTCAGAATCTACATCCACTACCTTGAGCCGCACCCAAGGATTTTAAACAACTTCACTAAGAAGAATGTTTACACTTATGGCTAACTCACTAAGAGTTTTACAACACAACCACAACTTGAAAACTCACAAAGAGCTTGCCCACACAAAGTAGGACTTTTACAATTGCCCACACTAAGTAGGACTTATAACCCTATCACTAAGAAAGGGAATGAGAAGGTTTAAGTACAAAGTTTGATCACTCTTCTAAGTGAAAGATATACCTTTGAAGCACAAACAATTTTGCTCTTTGAACATATGAAGTTCACTCTTGTCTTGCATTTGAAATAACACCTTTGAATGCTTTAGATCATGGCAATGAAGTGCATTTTCTTTGTTGGTGTTTTGGCTTGATGAGAAATCAATGAGAATATGTTTTGCAAGCCTTTCAAAGTGTTAGAGTCATTCTAAAGCTTTGGAGTATTTATACAATTCAAAATATGGCTGAAAAACGACTCTGCAACGGTCATATAACGGCTAGTAGAAACAGAGTTCGGTTGACCGAAACAAGTCTCGGATGACCGAACTTGAGCAACTTGGTTGACCGACCAAAAACTCGGTCGACCGAACCATAATCTCGGTCGACCGACCCAAGCTTAGGTCGACCGAACTTTGACAGAACAACTCTCAGTAAATCCTTCGGTTGATCCGAGGCAAAACTCGGTTGACCGACTTTCCGGACTTTCAAAGATGATTTTTAAACACTTGTTTTCAAGTCTAATGAAGTCTAAAAGGTTTTCCCAAAAGGTAACACATAAGAACACTTGGAAAACTTTTCTAAAAGACTTAACTATGAAATCAAAGGCTTTTTGTATAAGAACACATGTTAAGATCATTTTGAAACCTAAGCCTTTTGAAAACGTGTTTATGAAAACATGCAAGACTAGAGTGTAGAGCTTATGTTCATAAGAGCTTTGGTTAGAGCTTTAAGATAACGACTAATGAATAACAAAGCTAATCTAACCAAACCTAAGTCTTCAATCTTCAATCTTGATAGATGAGCCTTGAATGATATGACTTTGAATCTCGATCATGGCTTGATTGAAGTACTTAGAGCTTCCAATCTATGTTCCAATATTCTATCACAAAGATATAAACATTACACACAAACATCAAGTGTTTGTCCATTATCAAAAACCGAGTTCGATCGCCCTTAGGGCTAACAAATAACCATTCAGATTGTTAAATGGTTCCAAAATTGTGCAGAAGATCCAGACCACCCCCACCCACCTCATCCCACCCGTGGATTTCTTCTTCTTTTTGGACTGTAATTTTGAATTTTTGCTTCTTTTTAGACTGTAATTTTTTTTCTTCTGTTTCTTGGGTTTTTTTGTTCAATGGAGGTCAGTTTCTTTGTGTAGAAAGCCACTATTGTGTAGAAACTATTTTTGTTCAATGGTTCCATTGATTCAGGCTGTTTTTGAATGGATTTTGTTTTCAATTAATCGTTATTGTGTAGAAAGCCACTAATTTTGAATTTTTGCTTCTTTTTAAGTCTGAAAAGAATGATGAAAGCCACTATTGTGTAGAAATTCCAATTCCATTTTCATGTGAAAATGCACCTTAATTGGGATACAAAATCTGTTAAAAAAAATTTAAAAAAAAAATCTGAATGGGGCGGATCGGATCCGCTCCGAAAAGATCGAATCACGGAGCAAAAAATAGTGATTTGGGACGGATCGCGGATCGGATCGGATCGGCATGGGGCAATCGTGGAGCAGATCAGATCGCGGACCGATCCGCCCCGATCTGCCCCGTTGCCATCCCTAAACAAAACAAACAAAGCCCACTAGTAGGTTGAAAATTACCAAAAATGGAGCCATTGATTTAAAAGGAAAAAGAAGAAGAGGATATACACTCTCGAATAAGACCTATAAATACATTCGAGAAACCATGGAGTTTCAAAATGTTCAACAAAACAGACCACTCGACACGAACATATGTTTTTTTCAAATTTCAATGCCATAAATCCTAATTTGCCTTTTTCCCTATGTAAGTAGTTCATTATTTCCTGGTTAATCAAGAATCCCTCAATAATGAATATATTAGGTACAAATGTTGATTGGGTAGGAGAAACAAGTTTATCCATAAAAGTTCTAATCATATTAGTCAATTTTTTTTAATGACTTTGTAACACACATTACATAAGGCAATCAACCTAAATTGCTCTACTTAGTAGGAAGAGTTTTTAGGAATTAAAGCAAGATAAGTGCTATTAAACTTTTTATTAAGGTAACCATTACTGAAGAAAAAATGAACAACATTGCAGACATCCACATTGATAACAAATCAGAATTTTTTATAGAAAGCAATCGACATCCCATCTGCCCCAGGACTTTTATCATATGCCATATTGAAAATCACTAATTTAATATCTTCCTCAGTAGGGGAAGCACAGAGGAAATCATTTTCAAGAGTATTAAGGGAAGGGGAATCAAACTATCAAAATCCATAGGGAAAACCGGATTAGAAGATGAGAATACATTTATAGTATTGGAGGAAAAGTTATGCATTATCATACCAATATGTTACCCAAGAATGATCAGATTTAAGTAATTGGTCAATCCAGTTTCTCCTACGTCTAATAATTGTATAAATATGAAGGAAAAAAAATAGGTGTTTGCATCACCCTCCTCCATACCTTGGGTTTTAGATTTATCTCTCCATCGAATTTTCTCCCACTTCAGCAAGATCATTTTGCCTTTCAGATTCCTGTTCAAGAATGGAATGGGTCTAGTCAAGATTTTGAAGCAAGAAAATTTCAGATTTAAGGCTATTTATGGTAGACTGGACATGACCAAAAGATATTTTGTTCCATTTCTTTAGAGTTGTCATGGTTTTAATAAAGTTTATGAGATAACTGGGATTGTGGAGGGCCATCAACATCATTTTTTCAAACCTCCTCAACAACAATGGCAGACGCTACATCTCTGAGGCACATTAATTCAAATATGAATGGTCTTGGACCTTGAGTATGTGAAGGACAGGTATTGAGCAAAATGGGTGCATGATCCGAGTCAATAACAGGCAAATGACTAATTTTACCCTTAGGAAAAAGTGGTCTCCACTCAGCATTAACTACCATCTACCCATCCTTTCACGGATATTCGCCTTACCTTTTCTCTTATTGTTCTAAGTATAAGAGGAACCATCAAAACCAACATCAATCATCCACGTAGTATAAAAAACACCAGACATGCCCCCTCTACTACTTGAAGTAAAAAGACTATCTCCCTTTTTATCTACTTGCTTACCAACTGAATCAAAATCCCCAATCGCAATCTAGGGACCCAAAAAGGCCTCACCTACCTCCCTTAAATTATCTCAAAACCTACATTTATATTTATACTTAGGAGGCTCATATACACAAGTGAGTTGCCAAGGGGAAGAGGGATGATAAGACATAACCATAACATTAATAAAAAAATTCAGCAGACACCACCACCTCAATATCCACAGCCTGCTGCCAGACAAGGGCCAAACCGCTTGCTCGACCTCGTGAACGAACCACGGTAACATTAGCAAAACCAAGCGATTGAATTGAAGATTAAATTTTTGAAGAATAAGAGTTTTTTAGTTCATTAAGAAAAATGCAATTTGGTTTGTAAGTACATACAATATCCTGCAACGTGTTCATCATCGAAGGTCGGGACAACCTTCGGCAATACCAAGCTAATTAATCATAATGTATTTCGGGCAAAAAACAGGCCCGTGGAATTTTGATCCACCTTATTAGGGCATTTTGCAGCAGTATCAGTGGGAAACATTTGTGGATAGGTAGAAACGAGCATTGGGTGGTAGTAGGGTATCTTCATCAGATTCAATTTCTTCAAACCTAAATCTCATATCATTCTTCAATCTCTATCCTCTAGAAGCCAAACCAATTTCCCTATTTATACGGATGACAGGGCTCCTGACTATGGTAATTCTTTCTTCCTCCATTGAATTCCTGTCCCGGACATCAACCGGCTCCTCTGATCCATCATTGATATCAGCTAAGAGTGGTAAGCTTATTTGGGGTGAAAATGTTGAGGGGTTAGAAATATGGAAATTTGTCAACCGGTGAGTTAAATATGAAAGGCAAACGAATTTAGTAATCGGGTTGGGGGGTTTTGGGTAACAAAAGGTCTTTTTTTGTGGTTTTAATTAACTATTGGGAGGGTCTCTTGGTATTGGGCTTTTGAAGAAAATGTAAGGTATATTTCTCAAACTTGTCTAAGACAGGCCCAAACTTCATTTTATTACCAGTACCTAAGATGGGTTTAAGATGTATGGATTGGGTTTGGGTAAAGCTATAATCGGGTTGAGTATTTTCCACAATGTGGTCCGCGACCCAATTGTGTAGTCCAAGTTTAGTTTTGGAATTGTTTATACTGGGAAGGTTGAATTCAATGTAGAGCATAGTTGTTCAGGGAATAATCTAGTTTGTTGGGTTTCAGGCTTCTCCGTATTCGATGAAGAATTATGGGAGCCTTCCAAAATTGTTGGGAGCAGTTCCAAGATACTTACGTCAACTACCACTGCAGATTGTCGCTCATCCATCATTACCAAACATGTTGCGTCGTCTGTATAATCCAACAATAAACCCGGTTCACTTGCAGAAGTCTCCATATTCGTTCCAGCCTCCAGTCCATTTCCTTCCGTCGACCGCCCCAAGATAGCTCATCTTCCGGTGTCGATAACAATTTAGTCTTAAGCTGTCATCCCGCCCCCGTTTGCTCCATGAAATCAGCTCTCATAAATGGTCCATAATAACTGCTCAGATCAATAGGACGAGTATTAGTGTTTGTTATTAATCTGTAAATTTATTCAATATGTCCCAATTTACCACAAGTAAAACAAAAATCTGCAAGTCATTCAAACTTGAAATTTACCTATATGTACACATCAAGACCTTTTTCCATATAAAAATAGTCTTGAGAGGTTTCTTCAGCATAATACTCACATTAATCCTCATTTAACATTTACATAACCCTCTTTGGTGAAAATCAAATTCCGATTCTACATATGAACCAATGAAATTTCCTATATTCGTAGCATTTTCCAGATTCATTCTATCAGGAAGATTATGAACTTGAACCCAGAACTTGGAAGTGGTAAAATCCAGGTCTTCAAGAGTTTGATCAGTTTGCCATGTTTTGAGAATCACATGACTTTATCTGAATGTCCAGGGTGCTTGTTTCTGGATTTTCTCCAGATCTTTGCTTTCTTTAAAATTGCACTGGACAAGATTGGTTTCAAGGCTAGTCATACTAACCTTATTTTCCAAATTCCAAGCTGTTGCCCATACATAGTGTTTTGATCTACGATTTCAATTCTTCCGTGTTTCAGCAGTAACATATTGTTCCATAGAGCTAATGTCCAAAATAGGGAAGAAACAAGCGTTTCCACGACTCTACCACCCATCCACTTAATCCATCTTACATGGCCACATATCTTTCCGGCTAAGGAATGGGAAATCTTTCTCCAGTTACATGAATCCAATTTTCATTTCATCCGGGAAAAGCCATCTTTTTCTCAACAATGTCTTTATCCTGATGCATAATCCGAAAAGAAAGACAGGCCCGATGAGAAAAGGGTTGAACTCATGCTTCCCTTAACCTAATCTACTTGGATCCCGGATTCCATTAAGGCATTCATTCCCTTCAGAAGAGTTCAACAGAAGTCATCTCTCTGACACTGGCAGTTCTTTCTACCTAAACTTGCTTTTTGGCTACTTTCATCGATAGAATAACTCGACGAAGGAAGAGGATAAGATGAGCTTTTTCCAGAAAAGGAAAGGAAGCAGTACAAGAACCATCTCATCGAATTGACCTAATTGAAGTACACAAGGAAAATCGAAAATTCGAGTGGCTAAAGCTGAAGCAGCTACTTTCGAAGTTGTAGAAAGAAAAGCAATGACTGAAGTGGGAAAGTCAGAGTCGAAAAGAGGATTCCTCACTTCTTTCTCTCATTCAAAATCGTGCATGAGACTTTCATCTCACACGACTCCACGACTCCCAAGTGATAAAAAAAAAAAAAGAATAACTCATATTCTTTCTCGAAAATCCCAACGAAATTGGGATATAGGTGTTAAAGGACCTAGCTACCTTGTCATTCTTCTCCTTTTTTTTAGTTGTCATAAAAGCTTTGAAATTATGTTTCTTATCCGTGAGGATTTTAGCAACCATGGTATGTTCCCTATTGTCAAGTTCAATAAAGAGATTCTTTGATAAAGTAGGGGCTTCATCATAGGAAAGAGAGTAGTAAATTCTTTAGGCTCCATAAATAAAAAGGTTACAGCACAACAAGAAGGAAAGAGTAAATGAAGAGGAAAAATACAACCTAACTGGATAAAAAAAAACTAGTTCTAAAACAGCAAGGACCTAAAAAGCAAGGACTAAGGACAAAACTAGATGAGGACAAAACTAAAGGATTAGAGTTAAAAATACTTCCGAGAACACAGAAATCTGTAAGTCATAGGATCCACCAAGGCTGGGGAAGAAAATTCTCTAGAGAGAAGGAAGAGGTTTCTACACTCAAAGAGAGAGAAAGGCATCTTGAATCAGAAGTACAAAGTCAACATCGGAGTTAGAATTGCAAAACCAATTACACGTGAAATATATTGTTCAAGGATATTTTGAACATTTCAATATAGTTTTTACAAGAAAAAACTTAAATACTCAATTATTAAATAAAATAACTAATATAAAATAGCCAATTTAAATTATCCAAAAAATCTCTAAATCCATCATCTTCCCCTCTTATCTTCAACAACCCTCTTCTTCAGTTTTTCCCAAGGGTCATGAGTTGTTAGTGATTGGGTTTGTTCAAGGGACATTTTTAGTCAAAGTTGAATTTTGATAAATCATATTTACATTATTATTTAGATTTATATTTAGTAGAATTATATCACAGGTTCCCTCTTCCAGAGTTTTGGAAATGAGAAGTGGAGAAGATTATGATGAATGTTTACAAGCTCAATAAGCTACCAGAAAATAGAAATCAGAGCCAAACAAAATGCATTAAAGTTGGTAATATAGTAGAGAGATACAAAACCATCAAGCATGGCGCATGATATGCAGAGTGCAGTCATTAAAATTTAAATAAACCATAAAGTTGTTTAAACCAAAATTTCACCAACCCTAATCAGCACCCACTATTACCACCCGCTCATGGCTCCCAAGATTTCTTTTCCCTGCCACCCCCCACCCAGATTTTCCACCCATCTGCGTCAGCATCTTTACCAGCCACCTCCTCCGCTACCACTGCCCCAACCACTGCTGCCACCGGTGCCTCCATCACCTTCCCAGCCACTACCACCCTTGCCACTTTTGCCGCCATCACCACCATCCCGACCACTGCCACTGCTCTTGCCACCATCGCCACCCCACCCACTACCACCGCCATCACTTGTACCACCAGTACCCCAACTACCAGGAAAAGCTTCCCTGCCGGGTGAATTCTGAACTTTGGCACCTGGAAAGCTACCCCATCCATCCTCACCACCTTCCTTGGAACTCCACTTTTGAGAACCATGATCCGAATCCTGCCTGTCATTGAACCCGCGATTTCCCCTGCCATCACCTCTGCCACGGCCACGGCCACGGCCACGTCCACCAAAGGGCCTAGGCCCATCTTGATTATCACTATTTCTGTAATCACCTCTTCCTACAAACACCCAGAGCAAGAAATTAATAGCTTGCATTTTTATCCTCTTGAAATGACCAATCATAAATGCTAAGTAGAACAAGTAATTGTCAAAAGAACTCAAAGGCGAAAAAGCCAAATGTCCTAATTAAATATAAACAAACATTATTACCCACTTCTTGATATAATGCCCAATATATAATAAGTAAATTTATGTACTAACTAATCATTAACCAGGGAACATACAATTTAGAAATTATCCTCAAGCAGTTAATCTCAAGTTGGACGACATGACACATTAGCAAGCAAGAAACTTGTGCACCTAGAAGTAACGAAACCTAGTTTACACTGTTCAGCACACCAAAGTGTAAGTTTCCATCCACGATATTACCAAGTGTGTTATAGAAAGTATGCAAACAACACAAATTATCATCATATATCTATATTATCCACCTTGAATCCAGATGGATAATATAGATATATGATGATAATTTGTGTTAAACAACACAGAGACATTTCTTTCCTCAACTCTCATGACGCTTCTTGATAAGCTACTTTGATAAATCACTTGGAAAAGTGTAATAACCAGGGGATTGAGGCTCAGTAGAAAAGAAAGAAACAAGCCTATGAGGAATATTCCCCACATGGGACTTAATGATCAAACATTAAAAGAGAATCAACAGTCCATTCATAATAAGTGTACAGGTACCAGTAGAAAAAAATAAAAAACAAGCATCCAGAAGCTGAAGAACCAAAAGAAAAAAGCGCACAGCATTATATAACTGCCAACATAGCAATACCTGATCTTTGCCCTCTACCTCGCTCTGATGACTGGCCACCTCTCCAGCCACCTTCATTTGATGAATCACCCCAGCCACCGCCAAAACCAGAGGAACCCTCAGTTGCAGGGCTTCGCATAGGGACCATGGCAGCAACTGACCGTATAGATGGGGTGGAATCGTGTGGATCATCAATATGCCTCTGAAAATACGCCACAAGACGATCTATGTCCTCAAACATTCTTTTGCGGAACTTGAACCCTTTGGGATATAATCCTATATATTCATGGTGTGGATTTGAATTTCTTATGTAAGTAAGGATAAAAGTCCCTGGGTGTTCATGAGATATACCAAAGCTGTAGACTATCCTCATTGGATTTTCAGATTTCTCAATTCTTAAGAGCTCATCAACTTCTGCTTTGGTGCCCTTTCTGAACTTGCGGTAGTTCAGCATAGACTTCAAATGAGCTATTAAAGGATCAACATAGCGATCCATCACCTACATAAAACAGAAACAGAGCAGCTACAAGTTACTGACACTAGACAAATTGCTCAAGCAAAATTGAGTAAAAATAAATGTTGAAATCATATAAATAGCAAATACCAAATCTAAAAAATTGGTATGCACCTTTAAAAAGGAAAAGAAACATATTTTAACATGTTTAAAAGATCACACAAGATGGGGAAATGGGAAAAAAAATGATCCTCCTGGACCGAAATTTCTCCATTTATATGTAGACAGGGACCTGAGCTAATCAATCAGGGATCCAAAACTATCAAGCAAGCCCATGAAAAGGCAACAGAAGTTGAAAATGTCAATTTGTTTCTTCTCCTACATTTTTTAATTTAGTTCCCATAGATAGCGTAACTTTGTCAATTAATGCCAAATGTGAGTTTCTGAAACGAAACCTGTTCAATACATCTAAACATGCAAGCAATCAGAACATCTTTCTGGCGGGGAAACAAGCAGAGAAGACAAAAAAAAAATATTAGTTGGAAATGGCAGAAGATTGTCTGGAAACAACAGAAACCATCCACCTGACAACATAGTTGCTATGAGCAAGGGGAAGCCTTATTAACCGTAACACAGACAAACTCAAAGGACCTTCAGGTTATCCACCACACATGCATCAATCTCAAAGTGAAGTCCCCAATATTTCAAAGTTCTTACCAATATTCATCCATCCAAAAAACAAAAACTAAAAACTCTCCACAAAATATATTTGAAAGTTCTTACCTCGTCCAAGTCCTCAAATGTGTCCTCCCCAATTTTCAATGTTTTTCCAATACGAAGTAAGCTGGTTATGTCCTTGTGCTCCTTTCCACCTTCTGCAATATCTTTATGGGCATATACCCTATCGTAAACTTTGAGGGTTAAAGTCAAATATGAAGGTCCACGAGAACTAGGCCGGACGATGCTTTCACCTGGCTCCTTGTCAGCCAAGAACTGCAGCACCAAACAAAGAAAAGAATAAACCATCTCATATAAATTATCATGACTAAACTCAAAAGCTCATTTGAAGGTTCTTGTTTCTCACTACAAGAAACATCTAACATTCTCTGCCACGTAACAATTAATTTCAGATGCGTCTTCAATTGGTGAATTTGGACAACTTCAGAAAGAACGATCAAAGGATCACTTTTGGACACACCATAATCAAATGAACTCCAGACACTAACAACCGCCTAACAGGAGACATGATTAACTAGGAATTCAGAATAGTATTCTGAACAGTTTCCCTCACCAGGAGAAAACAATCAAGGAAAATGTTTGCATTCCTGAAGAGTAATAGAGGCAGTATTCATATTGCATGACACTGCCCAAGATGAATGGAATCAAATGTTTATCGAATATAAGAATATATTTGCATAATGTATTGAAATTTATACACATCAATACCTCCATTGCCTCATCTGCTGTAATATTCTTGAAGCGAGGATGAACTATCATCCTAGGTTTGAAATGCCGCTTAGCACGCTCCTTCTCTTTACGAACTTTTTCCTTGTCACTCTGTATGTTGCTGCGATCTTCGTGGTAATAAGGATCCAGTTCTCGTTGGTTTTGATAACGATTATTCCTCATTTCACTTTCTTTACTACTCAAAAATACCTGGTACCTATTCTTCTGGATTGATTTAATTCTGCATTTCAGAATATCCCCTTCTCGCAGTTTCTCTGTCAAATCATCAATACCCCTCCAATCATCTGTGTAGTCTTCTTTCATCAACATGCCTGTCAATCCAGAATCAAGAACACAAGTTGCTCGCTGAGGTTGCACTCTGCGAACTGTTGCCTGCACAATTCTTCCTTCAGAGAGTGTTTCCTCATTCTCTCCAGAAATCATATAAAATTCCTCATCCTGGCTTGGTTCCACATATGGTCGGCGCCAGTCCTGGAAGCCTTGCATCAACTCCAACCTCATAGCTTTTAGGGTCTCCTTTTTCTTCTCAAGGTTCTTTTCTTCAGCATATTCATAAGGTTTGACAGCTCTTAGTAGATGAGGCTTCTCTCTGACATGGTCTACGGCAATCTCCAGAACATCTTCATCGTCATTGTTCTCGTCTCCCACATCCATAATATAAACATCTTTCGCCAATTGCTGAGCCAGAACATAAGATTCTGGGTGGATCCTTGTATCATCTAACAAATCTATAAACTGACTACTGTTAGTAGCCAATCCACTTCGCCGAACCCGCAGGAAACCTACAGCATTGACAAACACCTTTTTACCCAGCCCAAGTCTTGTCAATAGATCCTTCCGTGTAAAGATTGCTCCTTCTCTTACTATAGCTCTTTGTAAAGATGCAGCCTTTCTTGGTCCAAGACCAGATATGAATTGCAAAGGAGCAAATAACCATTCATGGTTTGCAGCCAAATTGACATCAAGACCAACTTGGTTAGTAACATCAACCATAACCTGTTCAACCATTGCATACTTCTCATCAGGAGTAAGATAGCTCTCTAAAGGATTAAGTTTCCACGACAATATCTCTTTTCCTGGCCCACAGAGAGTAGCAACCATGGCTAATGGATTCTGAAGATTCCGACCCAAGGCCACAGCCCGCCTAACAATACCTACAATACACGGAAAAGATAATGAACATAAAATATTATATAAAATATATTCCTGAGCTTGACAGAAAAAGGCTTTACCAGGTTGTCCTGGGAGCTGGTCAACAGAAATGCGGGTATTTTCATACAAGTGCGGTAGTGATTCATCACCATAAACAATATTCAAGTTATCCATCTCATGACCGACCTCCCTTGGGTTATCCTCCACCATTTTGAAGATGATCTGATATTACAATTTGAAAGATAGTTCACAAAAAGAGGAATCAGTACACATCTTTTGATAAATCAGCTGTAAGTAAAGGAGATAGAATTCCAACGATGATTTAACCATTTCATCATCCCCAAACAAACTCGTGCTACAAGCCCTGAGAATACATTTAAGTTTCAAACCATACCTGGTGGCTGGTACTCCCTACTTTTCAGAGGACATTAAGCTTCTACTTTATTGTTTTATTCAATTTAGCCTTAGGAATTTTATTTTATTGCAGTTTATTGTCTAGATTGGGAAATTTATTTTATTGGTGAGATTACCAGGTATGGGTGTATAAATTCCCAAGACTACTTTATGTTTTTAGTCTTACGAATTTATTGGTTCTAGTTTAGTTTAATGTTTTATTCATTTTGACAATAAGTGTTTAAGTAATTTAACAATTGCAATAGTTTTTAAGTTTCTGAATTTCAGTTGACAAGTTAGGTTTAGGAGATGATCGTTTAAGCCTACAAGGCTACAACAAATAGAGGACTCTATTCAATATGTAAAGCTAAGATTATTCAACAAAAGGAGACTACAAAGTGTTTCGGTAAATCTGCATTTTCTCATAGTGTGTGACGCTAGGGGGCTTGGCTTCTACTTCTTCCTGCAGCTTTCATAGTCTCCTAGCCTTAAGTTAAGAGCCCATTCATTTCTTTACGTAAGCAGCAGATTTCTTAGTTTTCCTACGTTAAGTTCCTGTTTGTTTTTTTAAGTTAGCAGAATCCTGGTCTTTTCTTGAGGGACAATTCTAATAAGTTTGTCCTGGAACAGTTTGGCACCGGAACTGAAATTGAGAAACTTAAAAACCTACTGCAACAATTAAATTACTTAAAACACCTATAATTCTAGCAGTCTCTTCAACGAAACAATAAATTCCCATAAAATAAAGTTCCTAAGACTAAACTGAATAAGAAATAACCCACTTCGTAGTTCAGCATCATATGCGATCCGTTGGTAGCTGCAATGCTTAATTTGTTCCAAGATCAATGTCACACGGCTTACAGCAATATTATGACATTAGTCATTTATTAATTATCCCCCAACTTTGTACTAAAATAGTTGCAAGTTAATCTTTTGCCTTGCAAAAGAAATACGTGTGAGACCATGAAAATCTTTCATCCTTCCACCTCTACTGAGACTATAAATGTATTTCTAAATAAACTCTGAAGCCTCAATCTAAGCTCTTGTTGTATCTGAGAACCCAATCTAACACAAGATACCCTATCTAAAATAATGAGATAAATATTCAAGTATAAAAAAATTACAGAAATTCCTCCACCAGTTTAACGAATCTATCAAATTACAGAGATCATGTAAAAGAAATATGACGAAGCACCCTTCCACTGGCATGTTAAACCTTGAACAGGGCTATAACTTCAGGCAATAAATGGGGATGATTCCAGATTCAGTGAAAGAGAAATGGGCCACCCCCCACCCTACACCCTATTAATCAAATGAATGAAATTTTATATATAAAAAAAAAAAAAAAAAGATTCCTGAACAAGCTAGTCCATTCAACACCCAGGAAGGGGTATTCACATGCCAAACAAAAGGAAAGAGAAAAACAAACCTGAAACGCAATCAAAACGAGTATATCAACTAAACATAGTGAAGGATTCTTACCTCATATATATCCTCCTTTAGCCTAGTACATGACAAATTCACTGCTCCTAAGACAACAACATGTGGTTGGTGTTCCATCATAAATTTGAGAACCCGCTGCTGATCGTTTTTCTTCCTTTGCTGATCATTAACATTTTGACCACGGAGACTAAGGGATCCTGCATACAACACATCCAAAACTTCACCAGATGAATCCAACATCACAAAGGTAGTGGCAGGCTTCCCAGGACCCCAACAGCAAGCCATAACTCTGGGAGCAGCTTCTTCATCAGAGCTGTCATTTTCTTTCCTCTGGTAGGGAGCCACAGAGACTTTCTCCCATAAAATTTTCCCATATTCCATGGATAACCAGGTTTTTGACCTAACGGTCAAGAAGGATCTTGCTTCCTTTTCCATTGAAGGCAGAAGAAAATTAAAAAAGGCATCCTGAATTATCAGTTTCCTCTGTTCATTCCATTGTTGAGCAGATTTACTCACACTGTCACTAAGATAATAGTCATTAGCATCATTAATTAACTTGTCAAGGACATGTTCTGGCAGTTTAATAGTAACTTGCAGAAGTTTCTCTTCTTCGGCCTTTTGAATCAGTAGCCACTGAGCATCCTCAAATCTTGTAATTGGCTTCTCTTTTAACCATTTCACCCCAGCAAACTGATGAAAAGAATCAATTGTAGCAATACCATCGGGAGTTGGAGATGTTGATACCATGGCATTATCCATGAAAATACTTCGAACATGTTTCCGAACACATGGTTCACAACTAATCTCAACTGCTGCCTGGAACAAATAATAAGATTTGATAAGTAATAACACTTACAGAATGCAGAACATCAATTTCTGTAACAACGGCAGGCACGTTTTACATACCATATGCCTAGCACCTCGTAGTACAGCTTGAGGTGTTTCAAACATTGCACAAGTAAAATTTGATGCCATTTCCTCCGGAGTTTCTTTGGCGTCTTCCAGCTCATCCATTCTCTGCACAAACAAGGGTATTCAGAAGTATTTACTGTTAACTCCCCGCATCCAGAGGATTAAAAATGAAGCAGGTTTAAGGAAGGTGGAAAAAATGATGCAATTTACCATTTTTTCTAGAGATATCTGTAGACCAAATTGCTCTGAGCTATATCCAAACTTGCTTGCCACCTCCCATAACCCAGCTTTACTGCAGATACTATATTGAGATTTTCTCTTTGGCCTCTTAAATTGTCCTTCATCCGCCCCAACCTCGCCTGGAGGGAAATGCAGATTGAATTTCATGTCAACGTCATCAACCTCTCTCTCTGACTCAGCTGCCTTAAGTGATTTAGTAATTGATTCAAACAACTGCTTGTTTAAGTTAAGCCTCGTCTCATCATATATTCTTCGTGATTCCTCTTCATAGCGTTTGCTATAGTATGATTCCAGAGCAGTCTTCCGCTTCTGAAGAAGCATCCACTTTTTGTCCAGATCTTGAATGGCCCAAAGCACCTGCAGATACACACTTCAGTTGATCTGCACAATCTGAACAGACACCAGTAAAACGTAAAAGTAAAAATTATGTACCTTATTCCATCCGAGTGTAGGTTTTTCTTCAGAACTGTTATGGACATCATTCTCAGATTCATGCTGCTCTTGATACTTAAAGAGGCTCAGACACTCCTCCTTCCGGTACATAGCAATGAATGGAATCTAAATATAAAAGTAAGCTACTTAGATCGTCAAACTCAAACATTCCGAGACAAATTCAATACTGGTTATAAAAATTACTCACATCTAATCTCTGCATATGAGTTAGCTCCAAGAATCGAGAAATGTCATCTTTGCTAATCAAGTGTTCATTACCCTCCTCATCTGTTGATGTGCCTCGTTTAGTAAATACAGGTAACATGCTATTCGCTATCTGGTTATAAATCCAGGTGCTCTCCTCTTCTATATTAATTTCACTTGCTGGTGGAGGACCAGTGCTCTCCTCCAATATCTATGAAAGATGGGTAAGTACAATTTAAGTCCCCTACAATAAAGAGAATAAAACATATTTTTGGTATAAAGAAATTTATTTGCAAAACTTGCTACAAAACCTGCATTCTTTCAGGGATATCTATTTCACGTATCCGGTCATCTTTCTCAGTCATATACTTCTCAGACAGAATTATTGGTTCGAACTCATGTTCAAGCCTCTTTTCCTTCCATTCACCTTGTTCACTGGATCTTTCCATCCTTGCCAAACCTTTCTTGCGCAGCTCTAGAAGGTCATCAACATCACCGAATATCTCATGAGCTTCCTGGAGGGCAGTAGAGGAAACTCCTGGAGCCTGCCTGGATTTCTTTTTGTTTATCTTCTTCCTTCTGCATCATGATCCATCCATGTTTAGTTGGAATATTTACCTATGGGAAAAAAAGAAGGTATTTTACATAAAGTAAAATGACAGAAAGCTACTTCCGAAGAACTCCATTGTCATCAACTTCTTCTTCATCTACAATGAAATCCGCCATATCATCATCTTCTCCAATCTCAACATCCTCTTCTTCTGGCCGTTCCTCCTCCTCAGCAATGTCCTCAAGTTGCTCTCCTACAACATTGGCAGAATTACAAGTAAATAAATAACTAGAACGAACCAAAGTAAATCGAAAAACTTTAAAACTGATATTTACCATCAACATCGCCAAACAAAGAATACTTGACTTTCTCCTCAGCAGTGCGTCCTCTCCTCCCCGAGTCATCAAATTCTTCATCATCAGAGAACCCTGAGTGCTCTTCTCCTGTATCTCGTTGAGCTTTCTTCAGCCGCTTAAATTTCTTGTCCTGATTGATTTACAGGCAAGAATAAGAAATTGAGACTGGGGCATTTTAATGGTTATAATAAGTAGGGAAGAGAAGACAACACTAACATTCTTTGGTCGATGGACTGTGATATTTTGCTCCTGAAGAAGCTCATAATCATCTTCATCAAGATCATAACTCTTCTCTGATTCTCTGTAGTTAAGAGGCAACAACATGAAAACTTGTCATATTAACTTCTTTATTCCTTCCTCTGTTTTCTTCATATTTTCCCCTTTTTTACCGGGGGGGAGGGGGGGTTATAACAACAAGAACCCAAAATGTTCACCTCTTTTTCCTTTTCTTCTTTTTCCTCCTCTCCTCGTCACTGTCAGCCCTATCTTCTTCCTCCTCTTCCGGTTCTTCATCAACATCGTCAACTATAAATCCATCTTTCTCGTATTCATCCTGCCCGTCCTCTGCAAGGAACACCAAACAAAAAGCACGTTTAAACAGAATTCCCTTCCACCCAAGACGTAAAACATTAGAGAGCCCCTAAGCCCCATAAACTGGATTTTGTCTAATTTTATACCACAGTTTTATTTTTCCCATTACATATTCAATCCTCATATAATTCGATAAACAATAACCCAAGTAAACCTTTCAACAGCAGGTGCCCATTTAAAGAATGTATACATGTATATAGCTTGAGCACAAAATGCACCCATCAAATTCTGGCCAAGTCCTACAAACAAAAGCTCCAGAAAATAATTTTTAATCAACATATAATTTTTTTTATTTTTCCCCAAAAGTTAACTCATGTGAGTGTTAACTCTTGATTCCAACAACCAGAACGTTACAATCCCAAATCAATGCCAAAACTAAAACCTTAATATTCATCATCAAATCCTAAACCTAATTGCACCTGAACCCATAAAATCCAAAAAATACATATAGAAAGAGAGCCTCGGAAACTCGAAAATGCATTGACATCCTCTTCATCATCATGTTAATCCTTGATCCAACAACAAGGACGTCTCAATCCCATGTTCCCCAGAGAAAACACCCAAAATTTCCGCAGAAGAGAAAAAGCCCAAATCAATGCAATAACTAAAACCCTAATTATTTATCATCAAACCCTAAACCTAATTTTACCAGAACCCACAAAATTCCCAGAGAGGAGCCTGAATAACTCGAAAAGAAAAAAAAAACGAAACAAAATTCCGAAATGCATACCGTCCTCTTCGTCATCCTCATCTTCGTCGCCGTCACGATCTACTCTGTCCCTTTCTTCCGGCTCCTCGTCTCTCTCAATTTCCTCCATTCCAGCCTCATCTAAATCATAACAAAAACAAAAAATAAATTACCCATCATAAAATCAAAATAAATCTTCGAACAAAAACATTTTCCGTTGAATTCCGTAAAAAAAAATGAGAATAAGAATAAAAAACGGTACCTTCGTCGTCAGAAATTACGCCTTTCCCTACCATTTTTTGTACCGAAACAAAAACCCTAGAAACGAAGAGAAAGGGACAAAATGAAAAGTCACACGCAGTGAGTGTGAAGTGCGTGAGAGAAATTTGCGAGGAATGAAAGAGTTAGCTCACCTCTGATCTTCACGCTCCTCTGGCACCCGCTATGAATATATATGTAAGAGAGTCTCCCGGGGACATGCGACCTGTCAAGTGTGACGTGGGTTTACCGATCCTGTCAATTCAATTTCGAACTTTTTTTTTATAGAGTAAATTTTCATTGAATTATGTGGTGTTTGTCTCGAGGTTAGTATTTTATTGGCTCTTTTAGGAATAAATTTAAATTTTGCATATAGGGCGAAAATGAGTTGAGTTAAGATTAGTTCAAACTCAATTCACACTAATCTTACTCCGGTTATAGTTTAGCTTGTATTTTGTGTGAGCTAATTTCCCAGCTCAACTCATCAGAAACTCAGGAACAATGAAATATACTAGAAGTTTAATATCCTTTTACTAATTATAATATGTAAATACTCCAAAAAGAAGAAGAAGACATCTTTAAAAAAATATAAAATAAAACCAATGTAAACCAACAAAAATCTATCTACCAAACATTCTAATCCTTATTAATAAACAGTGTTTTTGAAGCCTTCTTATATAAGCAATTGAATTTCTATGGCATGTTCTTCCGTTTGAAAATATAAAAATATAGTATTGTCATAAAAATAGAATTTTATAAACTAATAAATGATGATCATCGGTAATAACAGAGAAATAGTACTATAACGTGGACTTCTTGTTAATGTCACAAGTGACTTGAAGCCAATCTCCTCCACAAATTAATCTTTAAACTGTTTATGGGTAAAGAAGCTCGATATGAATCCATCACTCATTCACCTTGAGAAGATGAGAAGATTATAAGAGATTTCTAAAATTTTCTTGGTGTATTTTCCTTAAGAGTATGTGCGGGTACTTTTTGTAGGGATATGCGAGGCTATTTTGTTTATATATATATATATATATATATATATATATATATATATATATATATATATATATATATATATATATATGTGCCATGATGTGTTTAATACGTAATTTTACGGAAATCTTTAATATTTACATGACGAATAAATAACGTATAAAAAATGTATTAGAGAATTCAGAATTCTTGACTAATTACATTACTCAACACATGATAATTTCATTGATCCACTTATAAACAGTGTATTAAAAGGTGCAAAATCTATATGTACACACTTAATCTTACCTTGCAAATATGGTAAAATGATTAACCATAAGTTTATGGTAATACGTTTGGACTGAAATATGAGTTTTTTTATGACTACCATTCTATATTAGTTGTTTTCAAAATATCTCGATCATTCGATCTTGTTTTTACAAGTTCTATGAGAATAA
The DNA here is from genome assembly GCA_026122235.1 of Vinca minor. Classification (NCBI taxonomy): domain Eukaryota; kingdom Viridiplantae; phylum Streptophyta; class Magnoliopsida; order Gentianales; family Apocynaceae; genus Vinca; species Vinca minor. Next base: position 371,335 of record JAOCZM010000100.1, on the reverse strand, counting down.
CATGTGTGACAAGTTAAGTTAAAATAGGTCAGCGTTTAAATATGATTTTGCAAAATAAAAATTGAACTTTCTCTTATACTTGAAAAGGAGTTTGGGAATTATTTTAATTGTAGTTTTAAATTTTAACTATTTTATTATAGTGGTCAGGGAGTAAGTTGGGCGGATAGGGTTCAGCAGCGGCGCTTCAAGCCTGCTGTTTACACTGGGGAAGGAGAGGATGATGGTGAGGGTGATTTCGTTTTCCATGAAAACATGTGTTCGATTGGGGAACACGGGATAGCACAAGGATGTCCACGACTCTGTCCGACAGTGGAGGAGTTGCAGCGGCTATGCCATCCCTGGCGGCGCACGTTGGTGATCAGAGTTCTCGGCCGGAATGTTACTTATAGGGTATTGGTGCAGAGACTGCGTGATCTATGGAAGCTTCAATGGGATCCTGACATTATTGATCTAGATAACGGATGTTATGCCATTCGATTTTTTGCGAAACAAGATTATTTACATATTTTACAAGATGGTCCTTGGATGGTGATGGGTCATTATGTGACGGTAACTAAGTGGCGGCCTGACTTTAATCCTTATAGTGGAGCTTCATCGACTCTTGTTTGGGGAACGTTTTCCTTTCATCCCGTTACTATTCTTTGAGAAAAATTTCTTATTAAAAATGGGGAATATGGTTGGTAAAGCAGTTAGGGTGGATAATACATCCATGGAAGTTGCGAGGGGTCGTTTTGCGCGGGTGTGTGTTGAGATTGATTTGGAGAAGCCTCTAGTCCCACATATAGCCGTGGCTAACAGATTTATTAAAGTGGAATATGAAGGGCTTCATCTCATATGTTTTCAATGTGGTAAATTTGGACATAGTGAGAGTGCTTGTCCGACGAGAGTGGTGGAAGAGCCAACATCAAATCCCACTGAAGCACAAACATCGAATGATCAGAATAGTGGGATTACTCCGGGAGGGGTTCCAGTTGATACGGGGGTGGAGCTATCTCAGGTCGGGTCTTTTGGACCCTGGATGATTCCAAAATCGGTGGCACGGCGGAGGCGACAAGAGAATTTTAGGTCAAGCGATGGGGCGGAGAAGGGTACAGCAAGTGGCGTGGCTGACGAAAATCACGGAAGAGATCGTGGCAGCGAAGATCTAGTCCGTGATTATAGGAGAGCAAATCCTAAAACGAAATTAGCGGGTATTACTAAGAACAAAAAGAAGGTTACGGGAACTGGTAATTGGAAGGAGAAAATTGAGGAAACTAATAAAGGAAATGAGCATCTGCATGGATCACGTTTTGATATTCTAGGAGATATGGAGGAAGAGGCGTATGGGGACCAGATGGAGGAAGATCTTGTAAGTGTACGCAATAAGGTTCAAAAGGTGGAGGGCTTGAAACAAACGGGCCCAGCCCATCAGAGAGGATCAGACATTGGGATTACGGTAAAGAAAGGGGCCCATGTTGTGGTTGCCTCGGTGGCGGGTAAAACAGGACAAGGCCCAAATAAACTGGGCCGAGAACAACAGCAGACCCAGACAACTAAATGGGTGGTAGGCAGTGGGTCAAATCAGGCAGTCCAGAAGATGAATGAACCCATCTCGAATAAACAAGTCGTTTCATCTAGTGATAAGTATAATCCAACAGAGAACTTGACCTTACATCAGCAAGGTAACTCTAGGGGGATAAATGGGTCGGGGCAACATTTCACGAAGGAGGTACCTCCGGATAAACTTGGTGTTGCGATACTAGGAGGAAAACTACCAGAAGGTGGTTTAACTTTGCTCAATGGGAAATTCAGTGATCAAGAGGGGAGTCACTCCCCAATGGAGGCTGAGACCTCAAATTAATATTTTATGTTTATTTTAACTTGGAATTGAAGGGATGCGGGTTCGGAAGAATTTGCACGATCCCTGGTGGAATTGAAAAGGGTGCATAATCCCTCAATTGTTATTCTTGTTGAGACAAGAATACATAGTGATAGAGTTATCTCGTTAATGGCTCGATGTCGTATGGATCGTTATGTTGCAGCTGAAGCTAGGGGTTTCGCGGGAGGTATTTGGGTATTGTGGGACAGCGAGGTGGTGGAGCTGGAAGTGTTGGCTGTTACAGATCAGGTAATTACTTTAGCAGTTATGAATGGTGACCGGGTATCTTGGATCTTGTCGGCAGTCTACGCAGCTCCGCAAGCGGTGAATCGATCTGAACTTTGGAATTATTTGACCCGGCTTGGGGCTGTTCTTCGGGCACCTTGGCTCCTTACGAGAGACTTTAATCAAGTCCTTACCAGAGAGGAGAAACGCGGGGGAAGAGGGGTAAATTGGAGATTGGCTGGTGAACTACAAGACATGGTGGATGCGTGCTCCTTAGTAGATCTGGGGTATATTGGGAGCAGATTCACATGGGTGTGTGAGCGCAGGAATGGGGACCATATTTATGAGAGGTTGGATCGGTGTTGGGGAAGCGAGAGATGGCGGTTACGGTTTCCATCGGCAGTGGTTCATCATCTTCCTCGTACACACTCGGATCACAATCCTATTCTAGTGGATATCGTAGGCGGGGAAAGGCAGAGAGGTTTCCAGCGACCGTTTCGTATGGAAGCTGCTTGGTTCCGGCATCCGGGATTTCATGATTTCGTGCAGGACAATTGGGGTTTACCAGGGGATAACTTGTTGTATACTATGCAGGTGTTGACGGTTAAAGTAAAAGCGTGGAATAAGAATATATTTCATCGCAAAAAGAGGTGTCTAGCTCGGTTAGAAGGGATTCAACGATTCTTGGGGGAGAGAACCTCGGCATTCTTAATGGATGTAGAAGGTGAGCTGGTTTCGGAGTATAAGGAAATTTTACGCCAAGAAGAGATTTTCTGGTTTCAAAAATCACGGGCTCAGTGGTTGTTGGAAGGGGAGCGGAATACACAGTATTTTCATATGAAAACGGTTAAAAGAAGAGCTAAGGCAACAGTTAAGGGTTTATTTAGAGATGATGGGAGCTGGTGTGAAGATCAAACTGAACTGTAGGAGATGGTTCGGAATTTTTATGCTTCTCTGTACTTAGCCGAACCCAGTACTCCTTGCCCGCTAGATAAAATGCATTTTCCTACTCTCAATCATATGGAACATGCATATTTGAATAAACAGGTTTTACCTCAGGAAGTTAAGCAAGCTGTATTTGATATAGGTCCATATAAAGCTCCTGGGCCGAATGGTTTTATCCCAATGTTTTATCAAAAGTACTGGCATATTGTGGGGGAATCGGTGATAAAATTTGTCCAAGAGGTGTTCCGGACAAGTACCTTTCCTGCTGACCTTAATTCTACACTTATTACGGTGATACCTAAAATAGATGAACCGATGTCTATATCTCAGTTCCGACCCATTTCATTATGCAATGTACTTATGAAAATTATTACAAAAGTTTTGGCAAACCGACTCAAACCTCTAATGAGTAAGCTAGCAGGAGAAAATCAAAGTAGTTTCATCTCGGGGCGGCAAGCAGCAGATAACATAGTGGTTGCACAGGAGATTATGCACTCTATGAGACGCAAGAAAGGAAAGATGGGGGTTTTGGCAATCAAGATTGGCTTGGAAAAAGCATATGATAGAGTGGATTGGGATTTCTTGAAGATGGTCGTGCACCAAGTTGGGTTTGATGACAAAATGACCGAGTTAGTCATGAAATGTATCTCCTCTGCGTCAATGTCTATTTTGTGGAATGGGGAGAAGACGACACCGTTTTCACCTACTAGGAGAGTGCGACAAGGTGATCCTCTGTCTCCGTATTTGTTTGTGCTCTGTATGGAGGTTCTGGGACAGGAAATCACGCGATTAGTTGAAGAGAATAGGTGGCAGGCGGTGACAGTCTCCAGAGGTAGCCCTAAACTATCACATCTGTTTTTTTGCAGATGATCTGTTACTTTTTGGAAAGGCTACTATGGAACAGGCTCGGGTGATGGAGGAGTGTCTTCGGGGTTTTTGTAGATGGTCTGGTCAGAATGTGAATTTAAACAAGTCAAAACTGTTTTGCTCTCCAAATGTCTCGACTGGTTTATCAAATCAACTCTCAAATAAATTTGGTATTCCCCTAACAGACAATCTGGGAATTTATTTGGGTGTGCCTTTGATGCATCAGAGGATAAATAAACAGAAGTTTGGATTTATAGTCGCGAAGGTTAGGAAAAAGTTAGGGGGTTGGAAGAAAAAAAAAATTTCCATGGCCTCTCGGATCATCCTTATTAAATCGGTCCTTGCGGCTATTCCAAGGTATGTAATGCAAACGGTGAAACTTCCAGTAAGTATATTGGAACAATTAGATCAGGTGATGCGAAAATTCTTATGGGGAGAAGATGATTCGACATCTAAAGTACATTGTATTGCTTGGGAGAGGATTTGTAGGCCCAAAGATGAGGAAGGGTTGGGCATTCGCCGTAGCCGTGATGAGAATTGGTTGGCTATGGCAAAGAAGGCGTGGCGGATGTTGGCTGAGCCAACTTCTCTGTGGACCAAGGTGCTTATGGCGAAATATGGGGGTTTGCCGAGACAAGGGGCAGACTCCAACATCAAGGCAGTGTCGAATATTTGGAGAGGTATATTATGGGGAAATCAGTTATTACAGCAGGGCTTAGAGTGGACGATTGGTAATGGAAAGAAAACTTCTTTCTGGTACGATCATTGGCTTCCGGTGGGACGACTATGTAACCTTGTTACCTCGGACGTGCCTACGGACATGATGCACTTACGGGTATGTGATTTGTGGCATCCCCATTGGGGATGGGATGTTGCTCGGCTGGAGAATGTTTTACCATATGAAGTTCAACAGACACTTCAGTTGGCATACGTGGATGAGGGTCAAGGAGGGGAGGATACCCCGAGATGGTCATACACGTCAACAGGTGTCTTCTCGGCAGCGTCGGCATTCCAGGTATTCCGCGGTAGTTCTGAGAATGCGGCGATGTCCAATTGGAGAAGGGTTTGGAAGGGTAAAGTATTACTCTGGCATTCTCTGCTAGTGTGGTTTGTACGATGGGGCAGACTCAAGACTCGAGAGATGCTTTTTTATAGAAATATCATCACTGATCCGTATTGCAGCTTATGTATATGGGAGGTTGAAGATGTGTTGCATGCTGTTAGAGATTGTGCATGGGCTAGAGCGACGTGGAGTGCTTTACTGGACACCCAGTATCATGTGGAATTCTTTGGCGAACATGGTGTGGATAAATGGATAGATCGTTGGCTTCAGTTTGGTAGAGTCCGACCACTGTTTGGACGGATTAGATGGGTGGATATTTTTAGGATAACCTTACATCGCCTCTGGTGGTGGAGAAATAGGTGCTTGTTTGAAGTAGATTATGTTTTACCACCTCTTCCTGAAAGAGTTAAAGTTGTGTTAGATTGTGACAGTGAGTTACGCTGTGTTGAGGAGACAGTACCTGCGATGCTCACCTTGAGCTTGTAATTTATACGTTTTTCATCTATTGATTAATATACGATCCCTTTCCACAAAAAAGAAAAAAAAAAGAAAAGGAGTTTGGGAATTATTTTAATTGTAGTTTTAAATTTTAACTATTTTATTATTAATGCGCAAACTCTCCTACCACTTGGGCTAATCTATGACTTTCATGGTCTTAAAATTTGGGTTTTTTTTTAAATAATTTGCCCTAAATGACCACTAACTATAAACATTTTACAGACAACACGTATTAGCACCTACCCCACATTCCGGCGATTTTTTCAACAAAAAATCTAGAAATTTTGAGATTCATCGCTATCTATCAAGATGCAATAACCATTTCTATGTAAAGCTTCAATGTTTGCCGTTTGCAGAGAAATCCAATGCTTGCCTCTCCTCCGTGTGCTGGTGCAACAACTTCCATTTTTTCCGCCTATATATCTTGTTCAGATCAGGTAAAAAATGTGATGTCATCTTCAACTGCCTGCTAGAAGAATAGAATAGTTCTTGAATGATAATGAAAAGAGAACCATTCTTAAGGTAAAGAGAAAACATACATAAATTAATATTTATTCAAAGAATAATTTGGATAGGGCTCAGTTGATCAGGTCCCTTTTTCTTCATTGTCAATTTTTTTTTGTCTTAATACTTTTAGGCTACAATGTGTTATTAATGTGAAAATTGGTGGACATTGATTCATGGTTAAGGTTTGGTTTGGTTTGGGTTTGGGTTTGGTTTAGTCTCATTTTTGGTCAAAATTTGGCCTCTAAAATCGGCGGAAGAATTTCAAATTCAATTTTTTTTTCAAATAATCAACATTTCCCGACAATTTTAGAGGCCAAAATTTGGAATTGAACGATTATTTGAAGAAAAAAATTTGAATTTGAATTGCTCCCACCTATTTTAGAGGCCAAATTTTGAGCATTTTCTGCCAAAAGTGAGATAAAACCAAACCCAAACCTTCTCCAAGCACACCCGTAATGGGTATCCTTCTCACTAATAGTAGTTTCATATGACCCATAACTTGAAACTGGTGAACCTGTAAAATTTGCCAAAGTAACAAAAGAGAATGTCTCAATTTGGTCATTCTTGGCTCTCATTTCTTGAATGAATTGGAAATGGGTTTATTCAAAATTGGAGAAGAAGACCATTTATGTATTCCTTGAAATTCAATCCTCCATTTACTTTGAAATCCTTGGCAATTTGTTGGCTGAGATGAGAGGGGAATTTGGAATAGGTGAATTTGTATAAGAGAATTTGGCTTTTTTTATCGCCGGAGAAGATGATTTTGTCGCTGAAAAAGATGACCGGAAAATGTATGTTGTCACCGGAAAAAATGGAGATTGAATAAGAGTTTTGGTCGATTTTAATTGTGTCGGATTCGAGTCAATAAGGGATAAAATTATCATTTTTACATTTTCAGGCAAAAAAAATAAAAAAAGTAGCCGGAATCTGAAACGGTAAAATGTTTATTATAAACTGCTAAAATAAAATTATTTGGCTAAAATCCAAAATATATAAATGGTTTATAGCCCTTTAGTGCAAAATGTTTTGTTTGGCTGCCAAGTAAAGCTGGTTTCTGTTTTATGTACTGTTTTGGAGGCAAACTTTGACTAGGAGTATAATTTATCCTGTTTCCTTATTTTAAGAAATATTTGTTAATCCCCACTATAAACTACACAAACAAATCCAAAACCCTCCATTCCACTTTAAATCACATCCCTAATTTAAAAATTCTCTCACTTAACAAAAAAAATATCCTTATAAGTACTGATATTTTTTTTTACCGGTGTTCTTTTGCAATATATGTTCTCTTTTGAGAACGTCTTTTTAATATATGTATTACGAGTGTGCTTGGACAAGGTCTTGGTTTTGAGTTTGGGTTTGAATTTGGGCGGGAGAGGCTAAAAAACGGGCCGGAACAATTCAAATTCAATTTTTTTTCAAATAATCGTCCAATTTCAAATTTTGGCTTCACAAATTTGGAATTTGAACATCTTCCGTCAATTTAAGAGGTAAAAATTTTGAATTTAACGATTATTTGAAGAAAAAAATTTGAATTTTAATTGTTCCCTCCAATTTTTTAGCCTCTCCCGCCCAAACTCAAACCCAAACCCAAACCAAGACCTTGTCCAAGCACATATTTTATGCAACAGATATTATAAAATTACAATAAGTGTTTGTCTAAAATAAGTTTAAAGGTTAAAATTTTAAATTTTAAATTAAAAAATATTCAATACATACTGAATTTGTATTGTTCAATAACTTAGCCGGCCGACCGAGTAGTAGCAGTAGTAGTTCTTTTTCTAAATAAAGATTTACCCATTAATCATAAAATAGCCAAGGTCATTACAATCAAAAGATAAAACGCAAATATAAGAAAAATAAAAGTTATACATAATAGATAAAAGTCCACACCCGGATCAGGTAAACAACACAAAAAATAGTATAAAAAAAATATGATAAAATTCTTCGCAGCAGTTTCTCCGAGATCCTGGAACAGCAGTTGCAAGCTCAGTTTCATCACCTTTCTTAGAAATCAACAATCTACGAGACCATTGACGTATCAACCGTCTCATAGATTGTCTCGAAAAGATGAAAAAAATTGAGAAAGGGCCCAAAATAAGTTCGGGTTTAGAGATAAACTTCAAATCTGAAAGGATCTGAAGTAGGTCTTGCATCTGAGTCTTGAATCTTGAATAATACTGTTTTGAATTTTTTTTATCAAAATTTACAGTAAAAGAGGGGGTGTACACATCAAAAGTGGAAGAAAAATGGTTAAATCTAATTAAAAATAATTGAATCTAGCTATGAAAGTCAAAAAATAAAGAAGCTTTCAGAGGAAGAAACGAGAAGAGAAAAAGAGATAACCATAGTAGCAGTAGTAGTTGATATTTTTTATTGTAGAATTTACTCCATTCTTCCATCACCCTAAACAGAATTATTATTATTATTATTATATTTTACTACCAAAAAAGGGAAAAATAAAAGAGCTCTCTTTCTCTCTCTAATTTTCTCTCACACCCAAAAAACAAACAAGAACTAGAAAGAGAAAGAAGGCCAAAGGGAAGGGGGAAGAGGAAAGAAGAAATGGGTTCTTCCCAATTCTTACCAAACAACAACAGAAATGGAAAAGAGTAGCAGAAGAAGAAGAAGAAGAAGAAGGGAAGTCCACATTGTTAATCCCTAATGGGGAAGTTAGAGGAAGAGCAGACTTTTACCAATATCAGTAATTACTGAAGCTCAAAGAAGAGCAGAACAAAATGGTGGGAGGAATAATAATAGAAGTGGGTTTTGTATATTATTCAAGAAATTGGTTAGTTTTAGGTGTGTTTTTGCTTTGTTGTTTGGGTTGGCAGTGTTTCTCTCTGCTATTTTTTGGTTACCAAATTTTCACTCTGGAGATCACAAGGATCTGGATCTGGATTCTCAGTATGCAGGTACACTAAATTATTACCAATTTCTTGGGCTTTTGAAGCTGGGGTTTTCAGCATTGTTTAATTTAAGTAGTGTTTTTGTACTGATTATGTGTGTTAGGAATCTGGGCTCTGATTAATTATTTTAAAGTTTTGTGTCGGTTTGGATTTCTGGGTTTCTGGATGATTGAATTCTACTGTTTATTTAGGAGGATCAATAGTTAGGAGACAATGAAGCGCAACTCAAGCGGGTAAGATGCTTCCCCTTTAACCTATAGGTCGAGGGTCTGAGTCACCAAGGAGGGAAAGTGAGGGAACCGCTATTGATCCTCCCTTATGCTTATGTTTTTGCAGATTCAAGAACTTAATGTTAACTGCAGTGTTATATGTTGTAATATAGTTTACGGGTTTTGCTGAATATAGTGTTCTACTGATTTGCAGCTTGTTTGAATTCAAACTTAGTTGAGCATACTGACAGTCTACTTGTCTCATTATCACTGATTATTTAAGTTAGGCTGACATTTCAGATCAAATTAAGCTCCTCAAATGATGAATGAAAGGAAAAGACCGCTACTGCTATATGCTAAACTAGGTTCAGATCTGTGAACTTCTTAGTATTTAATCTACTTCCATAGTTTCAAATGTTATGGCCTTTGGTGTTAACACTTTTAATTTTTTTCCTCTTTTGTTTTTCATTGAAGTTAGCATTTAGTAGAGGTAGAGCTTCAGTTTTAATTGCCGTAACCCGTAGATGATTCTGCTCGGTTCCATTGACGCAAGCAATAAATTGTAGCAGTGGGACCGTATTATCCATCCCTTTTTTGTCAGAAGTGGAGTTTGATGTCTGCAATGACTCAAGTGATCGGCTAAATCTGTTGCATAACGCCTTCATTTTTTTGTTTTAATAGGATTCTTGTGCTATTTGTTGTTTTTATCACCTCAGTTATCTGGAATTAAATGACACGTATATTTCTAGAACATACCGATACTGCCGAGCAAGATCAGCCCCTAATAGTCCAAGTAGTCTGAGTAAGAGGGCTATTCTGGCAGAGATGAGTTATTGATGTGTGGGACAATGATTGTTGGTAGTTTGTTAAATACGTCTTTTTGGGTAAAGGGGGTATATTTGGTACTTTTGGAGTCAATTTAATTCTGGCTTATATATTGATTAGGAGCTTAGCTTTTTTGGGCCGTCCTTTATGATCATCCCATCAGGAGAGAACTGCAGGCTTCTTCTGCTATAGCCTATAGCCATATGGTTTTTGAGTGGTTTCTATTAAATTTCAGTCTCTTTCCTTTGGGTTTTTGCCTTGAGTTCGTTGCTTCACCGCATGTTGTTAATCTGCTTGATGTGAAACATTTAAAAATATGTTAAAGAGGCAAACTGAAATGTTGAATTTTTCTGAGCTGTACTGTGCAAACTCTTTTGCCTTTATTAGGGTGCCCTGTTGCATTGAGCTAAGATATGATCTAAATCCAATGGTCACATGCGATATTTTGGCTTCTCTTTTATATTACTAGTGTCCTGTATAAAGATGATTGAAAGGGTGGACTCTGGAAGGTAGTTGTTAAAGTCACATTGTCACTCATATTCAATTTTCTTTGATCCCATATGACCAGTATTCAACAGTTTGCACCTATGGTGTGCAATAATTAACTAGAAAGATACTTCATGGAAGGAAACCAGGCTATATAACGGGTAGAAAACTACTTCGTGCAATATCCGAAAGTATTTAGGGATTTACTATTTGTGACTGAATGACTGAATGTTAGCGATTATGAATAGTATTTTTCTTCTGATAGTGAGCGCTAATGTAGAGTTTATTGCTTCTTCTTGAGTTTCCTTCATTTAGTCGGTTTTCTGTGAAATTTGCCAGGTCATGCAATTGTGGCAAGCTTCATGGTTAATAAGCCAGCATCCTTTTTGAAAGACTACAACTTGCAACTTGAGAATGATATTTTTGATGAAATGAGCTTTCACTCAACTAAAGTACTTCCCTGCCTTCTTATGTGACTTTCTGTTGCTTTACTTCTCTTTATATTTTGATCTGGTTGGACTAAATCTCATGTTTGTTTATCGTAGGTGGAATTATTATCTTTAGAATCTTCAGATGGATCAAACACAACAAAAGTCGTTTTTGCAGTTGAATCTGATGCACTTGCAAGAAGTATAATCAGGGATACTTTTGTATCTATTCTTATACATCAGTCTTCTCTTCGCTTGACGGCATCCTTGTTTGGTGATCCATTTGCTTTTGAAGTGTTGAAATTCTTCGGAGGGATTACAGTTATTCCTCAACAGAAGGCATTTCTCATGCAAAAAGTGCACCTCAATTTCAATTTCACTCTCAACTTCTCAATTCAACAACTTCAAAACAATTTTGATGAACTGAGGGAGCAGCTCAAGACGGGCATTCATCTTTTTCCTTATGAGGTTTGAGGATAACATTTATGTCTATGTGATGCGAATAGTTTCTTTTTAATTCCTAGATTTAGTATTCTGATTTATGATCTACTAACTCCAATAAAAAAAGAAATTTCCCATTTTCAGCTTTATGATTTAGATATGTTTGTAGTTGGTGTTCAACGGCCTTTTAATGCACATCTTTTGTTCATGCAGAACTTGTACATAAGTTTTACAAATCTAAGAGGTTCATCGGTAGCTCCCCCGACTATTATTCAGTGCCAAGTTCTAATGGCAGTTGGAATTGATCCCTCAATGTCAAGGATAAAGCAATTGGCTCAGACGATTACTGATTCTCATGCAAAGAATCTTGGCCTGAATAACACTGTATTTGGAAGGGTTAAGCAAGTTCGTCTTTCATCTATACTACAGCATTCCCTTGGTCCCACAGGAGCACCGTCTCTAGCTCCAATGCCTCATCTTCATCACCATCACCATCATCACGACTCCAACTTAGTTCCTGCAGTTTCACCTTCTCCTCAAACTGTAAATGGTGGACATGTATCTCACAAAGGCTCGGTACCACCTTCAATGGCGCCTACTCCTGCTCCCACAGACGGAATGAGTCACAATGCAAAACCTCCGGGATGTCATTCGAGGGAGAAAAATAGATATCCCAGGAATTCTAATCAACATCCTCATTTGACGCCCATTTCTCCACCAGCATTGGCTCCGAATATTGCTCCTTCACCAAAGCGACAAAAGACATCCTGCTGTACCACCTGTGCATCATCAGGATGTTGCTGCCTCGACTCCGTTGCCAAGTGTAGTTTTTGCTCGTGTTCATCCTCCATCAGGGAGGGGATCTAGTGCTGAGCCACCTGACATACCATCTTCAGTTTCACCTTCACCATCTTCATGTGAGTAATCCCGATTTCCTTTGCATCTTTCCTAATTGCTGGTCAGTAGTGTATTATAATGAAAAAAGCACGGTTTCACTTCATCATATTCAAAACTGACATGATCAATGTACTTCTTTTGCAGCTTCAGCAGTTATTACCCTGTCCGATATGTGGTCTCTTCTGCTATTTGTATCTCTTGCTTTGTACTTGTAACAGCAAACCAAAAATCAACTAGAGTCTTCAAATTTGGGACTAGCACTTTCTAAGTAAGTATCCCCACTCTATGCAAAAAAAAAATTCGCAAGATGGAAGAATCGTTCTAGTGAGAGCAATGCCTTGCTAACTAAGTGAATATATATGTTTTGTGTAATGTAAATATAGTTCAGGAGCGATATGCAATTTTCAGGTCAAAGTCACAGAGGTGACAGGCCAGTGAAAATGTTGCATTTTCGCTAGCTCTTATGTATGATCATCATCTTCTTCCATAAACTGTACTGCCTTTTTGTTTGCCAATTATCTCCTTGAAGTCCATTAGCTATATAATCCTTGAGCTTTGCATTCTATGTCCATTTCTGTCAATTCTCTTTTGTAAGTAACACCCATAATTTAATAGTGTGGAGAGGATGCACTCAACAATATAATTGTTCGGTGACAAAAGAGTAAAAACACCGTTTACTCAGTGATAGGTCCTTAGTTCGGATTACATTTCTGTCCCCTCAGCTAAGTAAGAAATAATGAAAATTAAGAGAGAGAAAAAAAGGAAAAAGAATATGCATCTCAGTAGCCAAAAGGAAAAGATTATGACATAAAGAGCATATTGTGGGGAAATGGCAATGAGTGGTATAATTTGCGTGGAAACAAATATCTATATATCATTCCAAATACACATTTTGGACAGTTGGAGTAAATTATAAAGGAAAATGATCTTTGGCTAAGCTTAATTGGCTAAAAAGTCGGCTAAGTTGGTCAAATTTGGATCAACTAGACAAAATTACCCCTTAAAAGTCTTTTTTTTTAATCGAAAAAAAAATGGCCCAATTGAAGACATAAAGTCTTCGAACGCTTTTTGAGGATTGGCAGGTGCACATAATTATTTTTCAAATGGGAAAAATGTCTCATCAATCATTATTACTTTTGACTAAAAAAATTGTGAATGTGAAGAAATGTTGGTCATTGGATGGATGAATATGTCATTGAAGGGTCGGATATTCTTCTAGGGTATTTCCGGATCGATGACGTGACATATATAATTGTAGTTAATTTGCAACCCTATGTCCCTATATAAAGTAAATTTGCAACCCTAAAGTCCCTTAAATAAATTATTTTTTAGTCTCCAAAAGTTATAAAACTTATATAGTGACTCCGAGTTTAATGTTTTTAATTACAAATTGACCACAAAGTGCTTATATTACTATTCGAAAATTGTGAATTGAACCCAAAAGTTTGTAATGAACTGTACAAAAATTATAATTCGACCCCAAAAATTCGTAAATAATGTTACCCTCGATAATGATCGTTATATTATTAAGTAATATATAAAATTATTTCTAAAATAGTACTTATAACTCTTTCATATTGATAATATCAATCACTATCCTAATATTGTTACTTTATTAAGTAGTATATATTTATCTTTAACATAATCATAGTACTTATAACTCTTTCATATTGATAATATCAATCACTATACTAATATTGTTACATTATTAAGTAGTATATAGTTAATCTTTAACATAATAATAGTACTTATAACTCTTCCATATTGATAATATCAATCACTATACTAATACTGTTACATTATTAAGTAGTATAGAGTTATCTTTAACATAATAATAGTACTTATAACTCTTTTCATGTAAAAAAAAAAGTACTTATAACTCTTTCATATTGGTAACAACAATCACAGCTCTAATTACCTTTACAACCTTGAAAGTTTACTTTCACAATTATAACGTTAAGATAGACTTACACTATTAGTTTTTAAATTTTTCGGTGATTAATTTTGCAAATGTATGTTAAAATAGTAGATAACTAATATTATTTCTACTTATATTGATATATAATGAACCATAAGAGTGTACTAGTATAGTTTGATTAGAATACTAATTTTGCTTTATTTAAAACTTATAGTCATACAATATTGGTATTTTTATTACAAAAATATCTTAATTTTTACTTCCTTAATTTTCGGAACATGTAATAAAAGTCTTATATTTAGGAATGGTGATAGTACTTTTTATTATTCAAAATATGTCATGAAATGCACCCAAGAATGGGTTCTCTACAGCTACTTCCTGCATCAGGAGCCCAAAAAATAAAATAAAAAAAGAAAAAGAAAAAGAAAAAGAAAGAACATAAGTGCAAGAATGGGTTCTCTACAACTACTTCCAGCATCACTCCTTCCTCCGGTCATTCATGTCCGGCAATCATGTCGGAAAAAGTAAACAAATTAAACAACCAATTTAATTCATTCTTTCATTAGATTGTTTACAAAATTAGATTGTTTTTTTCTTTGGGTGACTTTACCAGATTAATATTCCTCCTTAAGATATCATCCTACCTCTATTATTATTTTTTCATTTTTCTTGAACACATTTCAATACCATTTAATAGTTTCTAACTTCTAAATTTTTTCTCCCATTTTTATCTGAGTAGGTTCCGTTCACCTTTTGCAGATTAGCATCACCCTCCTTCCTAGCATCTCAACTTCGTAATCTCACATTTTTTAGAACATTACAAGAAGAATTAAGTTGAGTTTGAAAGAGTAGTTGACTTATTCATTCATGAGTTTGGTGCTGGGAAGAGTGGTATTTGAGTAGGAATAGGTAGAGGTAGGTTTTAGGTTGGAATATGTAGGATTTGAAAACTGGTTTTAGAATTTCAAAATAAATATATAATCATTAAGGGCAGTTAAGACATTTTTTTTTTCAAAATTGGGAATTTTAGCCAATTAATTAGCTAAGTCTTAGCCACCTAGCGCTTCCCACTATTATAAAATACTCCCTCCATTCCTTATTAATTGTCGTTTAGGAGATATCTATGTATCCAAATTAATTATCGTTTAAGGTTGTTTTATTAGTTGTCAACAATTTATTCCAATTATACCCTCAACATTTTCATTTCTTTATGACAAAGAAGTGAGAGAGAGGGAGGGTGGGGGATAATATTGGAAGTTTAGGTGAAAAATGACATACTTCCTTAATTTTTTCAAATTGTCTAAAGAGTCTTATATTTAGGAATGGAGGGAGTATAGTTCATATCTATAATATATAGTCTTGTCACATCTGAATAAGAGTTTCCTTTAAAATTTATACTATTTCACAGAAAAGTTCATATTAATGATATTAACATGAAACATTTTTTTTAAAAAAAATTTTGGTCTCGTATATTGAAAAATTAAATTGATTATAAGAGAGATTTGAGCTTAAACTATAATTTTTTTTTGTTAGAGAATGTGTGGACAAATACATCCTAAGATAAAAATTCTATTATTCATTCGATTATCCTAATACAGTTACATAAATTTTGCGCTCCAGAATTCGCAGTACAAATCACCAATAAATATTCTTGATAAATAATATTTAACTACAAGAATCTGGTTTCTACATTTTAACAAAATTTACTTTAAAAAAAGAAAGAAAGAAAGAAAAAAGTGATGAAAAGGGAGTTATAGATGTTTGTCATGAGAAAATCTCTATACATGTAAACCAATTATTTATGCTTTTCTCTAAATAGCACAAATTTAAAAGTAGACATTAATGTACATGAACTATTTACGCGGCTGCTCTGTTTGGCAAATTAGTGTTCCAAGTGACAAATCCGGCTAAAATAGCCATGTGACTTGCACATGTCTCCGAAGTTGAGGGTAAAATAGTCAGTCTACAAAAGCAAATGGTGACCCATAAAAAAATAGCGACCGACCCATCCGACACACTCATTTACCCATGTTGCATGGAATATCTCTCCATCAGTATCGAGAATTCAGTTATACTGAAAAAGTAGAGACCCATCAAAATCGGGAAACAAGGCCCTAACATCTCCCACTCCTTATTTGCTGATGATGTAATTCTGTTCGGGAAAGCAGATGATGGCACAATCACTGAAATGAAGAGGGTACTTGATGATTTTAGTGCTAGATCAGGCAGAAGATTAATATTAATAAATCTAAATTCATGGCTTCAACTAACATCCTCCCACACATGATTCAAGCTATTGAGAATCACCTCCAGATCCAACACACTTTGAATCTAGGTAAATATCTTGGTTTCCCTATTTTCCAAAAGAGGCCTATTAACTCGGATTTTCAATTCATTTTGGATAAAATGAGGAACAAGCTTTCAGGCTGGAAAGCTAATCTTCTATCCTTAGCTGACAGACACACAATTATCCAGGCATCCTCCTCCCATATCTTATCTTACTACTCCCAATGTTTACCTATCCCTGCATCAATTTGTTGATAAAGAAAATATATCTTTTCTGTAGGGAAGCTCTTCGACTAAAAAGAAAATCCATCTGGTTAAACGGGACAGAGTGGCTAAACCAAAGAAGCTTGGAGGTTTGGGGATCAGAAAAGCCAGGCACATTAATCAGGTTGGACTTGCTAAGCTTAACTGGAGAATCTCAAAAGATAACATAAGTACCTAGGCCATTGTTCTTAAAAAGAAATACATCGAGGATGATTCTCAATCATTAATTCGTCTTAAAAAGGGCCAGGGATCCATCAATCTTAAAGTCCTCCAGCTTGGCTTAGATATCTTCCATAAATCATCAGCTTGGATTCCTGGTAATGGTAATATCATCAGAACTTGGCATGAGGACTGGACTGGTCTTGGACCGTTAAGAAAACTTATCTCGGGCCCTCTTAAGAGGGATGAAGAGAGCGCCAAGATTAAGAACATCTACAACAATTTCGGTAAATGGAACCTCACCAATCTATCATTTGATCTGCCGAAGCAATTGACTGAAAGTATTAGAGGTGTGCCTAGATCTGACCGCTCAAACTTGCCGGATCGTAGGAAGTGGAAAGAGTCAGCTGATGGTAATCTCAATTCAAAAGCCACCCACATGGTCATCCATGAAGAGAGCTCAGATGTTATTACTACTATTAAAGAGTGTGATTGGATTTGGAAAGTGAATTGCAATCAGAGAGTAAAACTTTTCTTATGGCTCTGCACCCATAACCGACTGGCTACCAAAGAGCATATACACAGGAAGCATATCAGCCCTGACCCAACCTGCCCGCAGTGTGGCCTTCTTCCCGAAACTATTGAGCACCTACTTAAGGAATGTTCTATGGCTCGTCATCTTTGGCAAAGGCTGAATCTCGTTCAACGCATCTCAGGCACTCATAATTTAAACTTTGATAAATGGATTAAGAGATGCGCGGAAGCAAAGAATATTTCACCCTTTAACAATGTACCTTGGGGGACTCTTTTTGCTTTTGGATGCTGGGCTTTATGGATTTATAGAAATAACAAGTTGTTCTCCCCGGGTAAACCTTGTATCGTTCCTCTTCTTGACACGGTATCTAAATCAACTGAATTCCAAGCTTTGGGAGCGAACGCCATGAACACACATCGAACCAGATCTATCTCGGTATCTTGGTCTAGACCATCTGATGGATGGCTTAAACTTAATGTGGATGGCTCATCAATTGGTAACCCGGGCAAGGGTGGTGGAGGTGGCCTTATTAGGAACGTAGAAGGGGATTGAGTATCAGGTTTTTACAAGAGCATCGATACGTGTACTAACAATGTGGCGGAACTTTGGGCTCTTTGAGACGGCCTCAACCTTGCTATCAGTATTGATATATAGAAGTTAGCGATCGAGATGGACGCCAAAGTAGTGATTGAACTTATTCTGCATGCCGATGTTTCTTCTCACCCCTTATCCGTTCTTATTTCTGATTGCAGGGCATTGCTTCGGCAGATACCGGAGTTTAGTCTGTCGCATATTTACAGAGAAGCCAATGCATGTGCTGATTGGCTGGCTAAAGCTGGAAGACTTCTTTCATCCTCCGATTTATTTATCTTTCACTCTTTACCCCCTTCTGTCAGCCACCTAGTGGCGGGGGATGCCCGTGGGGCTTCTTTTGCTAGAACTATTTCAGATACCTCTATCTATATCCATCATTTTGTTAGCCTTATAGTGGCAGGATATGGACATGAGGTATTATTAGATAGGTCTAATTGTAACAACTTTGTCCCTTACCTTACGGGCTAGGGAGTCTCTTATTTATTTATATATTTCGTTTATTAACAAAAATAAAACAAACCTACCCCTCATTCTTCCCCGACCACCCACCCCAATTACCCCCTGCCCCACCCCTCTCTCCAGTCCTACCCCTCATTTTTTCCCCCGGCCACCCCCCCTCAATTACCCCCAACTACCCCAACCCCAACCCTGGTCTCCTTCAGTTTCAATGGAGCCCGTCCCAGCTGCCAGATTCCTTTACATTCCTCTCTCTACACCACCATCACTCCACTCATCCCCCTCCACTTTAGCACCTTACACACCACCATATTACAAATTCACTGATTTTTGGAAAAGTTCTTGGAAAACCCATCAAAAGATAGATTAAAACAAAGAAATTATCTTTGCAATTCTTCTTGATAATTAAATCAACTTCTCTGAAAACCATCAATCTTGTTGTTTATTGCCTTCTATTTGATCCCATTATCTTTTTTCTCTTCCTTTCATATTGAAAGCCTTAGCGCCGCCGAGCTGGGAAGGAATATTTAAGAGTGTTTCATCTCATTTTCCATCGCAATCCCTACCCACTCCGATTTTCCAGTTAACGACATCGGATGAGCAGGTGGTGGAAGCTCATCGGACACTACTTCCATGACGTCACCATTCTCTCAGCTCAGTTCCGGCGGCGGTGGTCTCCATCACCCCTTAGTCTCATCACTTTCCGCTAGGTCTTAGTTTGGATAATAGTGACGACGTCAGAGAAACCAGTGCGTTTGGCTTAAAACCAGTATGCTTAGTTTAACCATTTTTTCGGTTCATTTCTGAGCTATCCACGGAGTTTTAAGGGTGATTTTTTGGAGATAAATTCAATTTTTTCTCCAATTTCTGCAGGAGAGGGAATTGATTAACATAGGAAGCTAGTACCCTGCGTTTGAACAATTGCAGTCTCATGCAATTCGTCATAGTATTTAAGGAACATACTACCTTATTATGGAAAATAGGATTAAGAAGATGAAGAAGGTGTGGTGACGGTTGGTTAAAAAAGCAATTTAAACAATTTACAGATGAGCTAAGTGGGTGGTCTAAATCTGGTTAAAAAAGCAATGGTGTTGGTGTGTGAGGTGCTGAAGGGGAGGTGGATTGTTGGAGTGATGGTGGTGTAGAGAGAGGAAGGAGGCAGCAATGGTCTGTGACTATTTTACTCTCAACTCCGGAGACATGTGCAAGGCACATGGCTATTTTAGCCAGATTTGTCACCTGAAAAGCTAATTTGACAAACAGAGCAGCCGTGTAAATAGTTCATGTACATTTAGTCTCTAACTTTAAGTTTGTCCTCTTTAAAAAAAACAAAAATAATTAGTGTACATATATAGCGATTTTCTCTGTTTGTCATTATAGAACAAAGTGTCACAGTTTCGTGATAACAAAGACAATCTATCAATTTCAATTCTTTTGTTTTGGTGAATGTCTTTCAATTTCAATTCACGTGTTGCTTTCTTAATTTACACTTAAAAAGCCTCCCACCCATTCATTCGGCCGCCACTATAGTATAATAAAACACTATACAAATTTAATACTATATGTTTAAATATGTGTTTTTTTTTATTTAAAATAATTTTTTAACACACATATTAAGACACTAATTAATAATCAGTTATTCGTTTAAAAAAATATGTAATTAATATTTAATATTATAAAATCACAACACTTATTTATTTATAAAAATATGAACCCTCAAATTTACATGTTATGATAAAAAATATTCAATATTTACTGATTCTTTATTGGGCAATCATAACTGATCGCATTCATTCCCATACCATAAACAAAAAATCCTGTCCTTTTCTTCACCACTTGAGAAAATTATGATCACCTCTCTCTCTCCATGTGTTTCTTGATAAAAAGATGTATGCTTGAATGTGACAAACAAGACCATACTAACGCTTAATTCTTCAGCCCACTTTTTTGTATTGCCCTTCTCATTTCTTCATAAAAAACCCATCAACCATTTTCTTGGAAATTTTGGAAGCAAAGGTATTTCTGATTGTATAATAGAATGTTATTGCAATTGGGCTGTGATTTGTTTTCTCTATTACCTGAAATATGTTACTCAAGTTTGCTATTTTAGGATTTGTTGCAGTCAAATTCAGTGTTTTTTTAGTTTAAAAAAAAAAAAAAATTTATCTGGGATTTTGTACTAATTTAGTATGGTATTCTTTGTTAAATGCTCTGTGGTTGAATATGAAAAATATCCCATCACGGAATAATCCAGAATATCCACTGTGAATCCTGAGTTTTATTGTATATTCAATGTTCTTTTGGAATAATAAGTCAACCTCACTGAATTTTGTCACTCAATTTGATAAAAATGAAGCTAATTTTAATTCAATTGGATGACTATTGCATCGCAGTATCTATTTTCTTGATGAAGTGAAGTCTGTGCTACTTGGATATCGCGAATTTATGGCTTATAGAACTTTTGTGATCTTATCAACATGTGACAAAGTGATTAGTTAATTAAAATATTGGTATAAGGTTTTTGATGTTTTCAAATTGATTCAGGTTGCATTTCAAATTGAAAAATGGTGAATTTGAATTTGGGTTTGCTTTCTATAACCAAGAATCTGAAGACGGTAACCGTGAGCTTCAGAATACCCTATTTCACTGAATGGGGGCATCAGCTTTTGGTGTGTGGTTCTGAGCCAGTTCTTGGTTCATGGAATGTGAAGAAAGGTTTACTATTGAAACCTTTTCACCAAAATGATGAGCTTATCTGGTCCGGGAATATTCCTGTTCAAGCGGAATTTGAATGTGAGTACAACTATTACGTGGTGGATGAAGAGAGGAATGTCTTGAGATGGGAGGTTGGGAAAAGAAGAAAACTTTTGTTGCCTGATGGGGTTCAGAATGGTCACTTGGTGGAGCTTCATGATCTTTGGCAGGTTTATATATGCATGAACACTTGTGTATTCTTCCTTTAACTATTCCGATGTATGGACGTTTCACTTTTCTTGATCATAGGGCACTATTCTGTTTGTTTTGGGATATGGACGTTTCGCTTTTTTAAATCATAGGATACTATTCTGTTTGTTTGTTTTTTTTTTTTGATGAATAACTAATCTGTTTGTAAGAACACAAGTTTGTGAACTAATCATTTTGGTAATAAACAGTCTTTTCCCGGAGTCCCTAGGGAAACAATATGAAAGGCGTGTATGACTCCTTGGATTGATTAAGGTTGAATTGTAAGGAACTACATTGACAACATAAATGCTGATAGATACTGCTTATAATTTATCTTTTGACTGCTATATAAATTAAGAGGGAGATTTAATAACACTTGGATTCCCCTGACTTCATAGAGTATATTTTAAACTCCTTCAGCAGGTTACAATTGAGGCTTTAACTTGGGACTTACTATACAAAAAGTTTTTCAACTGTTCAATCATTCTTTGTTCTTTGGCATGCATATTTCTAGTTTTCGTCTTTTCGATACGTTGTAAATCTTTGATAAATGAATGAGGATATGCAAGCAATATGAAGTACTCTAGTAGTCTAATTTTACGTGAAAAGTGTTGTTGAGGAAGAACTGCTGGAATTTTATGGAGCTATAAGTTACATATCGAAAGCCGCATATCTGCATAGTGTATAAAATACCTAGTGGTGCTGTCTTCCATATCTTACAGTCCTTTGTTGGATTCTCCATGTGATATACTTGCCCAAAGCAGCTGGGAATGGTGAAGAACAGTGAACTCTGAACTCAATTTTATCATCCTTGCTCGAGTATAAATCTATGTTTATGTTGCATCTTTTCGCCCCCTTCTTTTCTGTTTTTTTTAGCAATACTAATTGACTTTGCATGACACTCTCAACGCAGACTGCGACTGATAGTCTCCCTTTCAGAAGTGCATTTAAGGATGTTATTTTTCGGAGAAGCTGGAATTTAGACGTTGGGAGACCCTCTGGAGCAATTACCGATAAGTTGGATCAGGAAGGTAACTATTTTCTCAATGGGATAGTTGGTCCTTAGATGTAAAATCCAACTTCGGAGCTGCTATTGGATACATATGATGAGTAATATCTCTTAACGAATATTGTGAACAGATTCAATCATTGTACAATTCAAAATTTGCTGCCCTAATGTTGACAAAGGAACTTCAGTAAGTTCTAATCTGCCCGTATGATGTTCTACCAACCTATTGACAAAGTATTTTGCTGCTGTTGTTTTGAGAAATACATCGAATTTCAATTGGTGCCTTTTTGTAATTTCTTGCAGATTTATGTATTTGGTAGTACTTTGAAACTGGGAGAATGGAAGACTCAGGGTGCACTAAAACTTCACTATGCTGGGGAATCGTTTTGGCAAGCAGACTGCATCATGCAAAAAGATGACTTCCCTATAAAATATCCTTTTAGTCTCCTTCCCGGACCTTGTGTGATTGCGGGTTTGCTTCGTGCACAGGGCTGCCTTTTTTTATTATTTTATTTTTTATTACCCTGCAGTTGATTGCAACTGTTTATCTGTTGTTCTCTGTGCTATAAACGAAGGTAGAACTTTAGCTTTTTTCTAGGAGTTTTTAGGAAAACGTTGAGGGGGCAAGTTTAAAGATTAAGTGGCTAAAGACCTAGAAAACTATGGTATATAGAACAATTTAAAGATAACTTTTATTTGGGGTTGGGAGGGGGTGTCGGTCGCCACCGTGCAGATCCCCTGGCTCTGTATTTGCTCTGTGCCCTTAACTGCTATTTCACATACAGATATGGTAAATCTGACAAGGCTGGGAGAATTTCAGCAGAAGCTGGCACAAATCGGGAGCTTGTTGTCGACTTTGCGAGTAGCCAGCCCAAGTATATTGTTTGTGCCGATGGCTTGATGAGAGTAAGCTCTTGCAAATATTAGCTATACACTACGAGTCTACGAGTAGATAATAACGTTAGAAACTAAAAGTATTGTCTGACATGTGCTTTTTTGTCTTTCCCTTCTTGGTTTTATTAGGAGATGCCCTGGCGTGGAGCTGGTGTGGCGATTCCAATGTTCTCTGTCAGATCGGAAGAAGATTTAGGAGTTGGGGAGTTCCTCGATCTGAAGTTACTTGTGGACTGGGCAGTTGAGTCGGGCTTTCATTTGGTTCAACTATTGCCAATAAATGATACATCCGTCTATGGCATGTGGTGGGATTCGTATCCTTACAGGTGAATATTTCTTTCACGCTTTTCCGTAGCCATTAATCTTGAAAAATTTCACTTCTTGACGTATACTGTTGATGCGGAAGATGACGTCTCTTTGGAGTGTTCTATCAATCAATTCCTCACTGTTCCCTCTTATTGACAAATCAATTACTTTCTGAAATAATATACTGTGAAATTTTCTCCAAATAAATGGACAAAAGTTTTCCAATTTAGATTTGTTTATGGCCTATGGGTCACATTGTTGGATGACATTGTCTCTATTCTAAGCTTCCACGGTTATGCAGCTCTCTCTCAGTTTGTGCATTGCATCCATTGTACTTGAGAGTTCAGTCACTTTCGGAAAATATTCCCGAGGAGATCAAGGTATTGATTATTATTGTATGGTTATTTCTTGGCTGGAGCATAAATGATTTATATTTGTTATCAAGGTATGTGCTGATTAATCATTTCGCTAACCTAATAATGACTTCATTGTGCTATCTTTGAAATAATTTTCAGCAAGAGATAGACCAAGCCCGATTACAGTTGAATGGAAAGGTATCATCTTACTTTCTTTTCCTTGACGTAGTTGCTTTAACCCCCTTCTGTTTGTATCAAGAAGATAGATGATTGGAAAAACATTCACATGCATTATCACATTGTAGGATCTTATCTTAATGGATATCCAAATTGATTATTGATTAGCACAAACTTTTGGAGTACCCAAAACAATTGAGACCAAAACATATATTACTGTACTGAGTGCACCTAGAAAAATAATCCATGAAAGCAAAGCAGAACATATCAAAATCTCAAACAAAATCAACAAGTATAGAGTTCCAAACATCAGTATGAACTTAACAGAAGGATATGATGCTCGAGAAATATTCTACAATTGATGTGAGTCATATGGTAATTGAAGTTAGTCTGTTATTCCTTGCCTTGATCTTAGGGCTTGATAGAAAGGTCGAATCAGGAAGAACTGGAAATATATGTTTTTAAGATCTATTCATTCTATAATTTATGTCCGTAGAGGAGTTTAGAATGTTATGATAATGGCATTACCAAGGAACATGCCTACCTAGGACCGCATGCTAAAAAATTATTTATTACAGTAATCTCTGGGTTTTCATTTCAGGAATATAAGGTAGATTTGTAATATTCTTGATAGATGTAGGTAATACAGAGCTAAAAAATCTGTATGCAAATGAAGCATGCCTGAATCTCTTTGTATTCATTTTTGTAGCATGTAGATTATGAGGCTACCGTGAATACAAAGCTTGCAATTGCCAAGAAATTTTTTGCTCAGGAGAAGGAAGCTATTCTAAACTCAAGTACTTTCCAGAAATTTTTTGCCGAGAATAAGGTGAGGTAGTAATTATACATGTCTAAAGACATTCGCCAGAACCCAAGTTAAAAATTTCTTGGTCTTATTTGGATTTCTTTTGAAACAATATATTATAGATCAATCATGAGTGAATGAGCAACTGATTTCTTTGTTGTTTCTGAATCTTATGAATTCAAAGTTACATTTCTGTTCAATGACTTATGTTCACTTTCTTTTTTCTTTTGTTGTTTTTAATTGGATCAGGATTGGCTAAAACCCTATGCAGCCTTCTGTTTTCTACGTGACTTCTTTGAGACATCAGATCACAGCCAATGGGGTCGCTACTCTCAATTTTCAGAGAGCAAGGTGCTTCTTCTTTAATGCTTCATCTCCGTGTTTGTTGGAGGAGCTAACTGGGTGGATGATTCGACTCTTAAGTAGTTGCATAGCCGAGAGAAATGTTGATTGCTATGTTGTGGATGGTTCTTCTATACACTTGTCTCCTAACACTTTGTGCTTTCTCTTCAGCTTGAGAAACTTGTTTCAAAAGACAGCTTACATTACGATGTAATTCGTTTCCATTATTATCTCCAATTCCATCTCCACATCCAAGTGAGTGAACATAAATGTTGAGATTCCATATTGAGTTTCGGTATTCATCACATGATGATCTATTCTGATAATTTATCATAATTACAGTTGTCAGAAGCTGCGGAATATGCACGAAAGGAAGGAGTAATTCTTAAAGGAGACCTCCCTATTGGTGTTGACAGGAATAGTGTGGATACTTGGGTCTACCCAAATTTGTTTCGGATGAATACCTCTACTGGTGCGCCTCCAGATTATTTTGATAAAAATGGGCAGAATTGGGGATTTCCCACTTATAATTGGGAAGAAATGTCCAAAGACAACTATGCTTGGTGGCGTGCTCGTCTAACACAGGTTCTATAGTAGTACATTTACTTCAGAAATTTTCCTTTTCTTGAAACTAGCATTTGTTCGATATTGCTGAAGTAAAATATTTCCCTTCTATTTACAGATGGCAAAATACTTCACAGCTTATAGGATTGATCATATTTTGGGTTTCTTCAGAATCTGGGAGCTCCCAGATCATGCAACGACAGGCCTGTGCGGAAAATTTCGACCATCTATTGCTTTGAGTCAGGTAGGACTATCAATCCTAGTTCCCAATTTATTTTAAATTTACAGTGTGATTTTCTGATGAGTTTGCTGAAAGTAATTACTAATTATTTTCTGTCATTACACAATGATCTACTTTTCCAACAGGAAGAGCTTGAGAAGGAAGGAATATGGGATTTTAATCGCTTGACCCGGCCCTACATTACGCGGGGGATATTGGAGGTACACTGCATTTCTTTACTTCCCAGTACACACACGTGCTTCTCATAGATTCTCTGAGATAATTTTGCTTATCTACTGCAGGAAAAATTTGGTACTTCTTGGACCATTATAGCTGCCATGTTTCTGGACGAATTTCAGAAAGAACTCTATGAGGTAAAACATTCCTTTCTAAGAAGTGATTGCTGTTCTTAATTTACCTTGTTTATTAAACTTTTCAGGCATGTCAGTGTTTCTTTTGAATTTACTGCAGTGCTCATTCATTGGCTGTGCGTCTTTAAACATGCAAGTAATTATGATTTTTATAAAAAAATTGAACAATGGAGCACATGATTCAATTTTATCCGGAGCGAGCTCTTGTTACTCTTAATTTCTTTTAAGATAAGTTGCATTCATATTATATTTCAGCTATCAACGAGAAAATATGTTATTAATTAAGAGTAACCTGTTGTTATCATGAAAATCAATTATTTTAATTTCCTCATTCAATTTACTCACATGCGAGCAATCAGTTGTGTACTTGTGTATGCTTCTGTTCATCTGTATACAAACACATACACACGTAAATACAAACATTGACACATTATTTGTTCTTCTCAAATATCCAAAGCCCTTGACAAGGTTATGTAATTGAGGAGCTCCAGTGAGAACCTTGATATAATCTACACGCTTTTCCATGTGATAAATGCAGTTTAAGGATGATTGCAATACTGAGAAGAAGATTGCTTCCAAGCTGAAATCATGCTCAGAAAAATTCATGTTGCCAGAGAGTGAGGTGAAACTTCGTGCACAGCTCTTTGATCTTATAAAGGTATGTAAGTTTGGGGTAAATTTTGATGTTTAATCGGTTGTCTTGTTTTGCACAAGGTCTTGTACAAAGAATGCCCATACTGTTTTGTAGCTGTAGTTTGTTTACTAGCCCTATTTTTACTTTGATCTAAATTAAATTCTCTTTGCAGAATATAGTGCTTATTAAAGATTCAGAAGATCCAAAAAAGTTTTACCCTCGTTTCAATATTGATGACACACCGAGCTTCAAGGGTTTGGATCAGCATAGGTACAGAGCACATCTTCCTATCCAGTATCTGTTCTTGTCGCTGTCTGGTCTTAAAGTGGATTGTTGTTCTGAAAATTGTTTGCATTGAGTAATTTTTTCCTTTTTGCTCGTCGGAAAACTGAGAAGACTTATCATTTTTCTCTGACACATAAAAGATACCAAACGTCTGCCTACTAATGGGCTTTGTCACGATGCAGCCAAGATGTTCTCAAGAGGCTGTATTTTGACTACTACTTCCATCGACAAGAAAGTCTTTGGCGTCAAAATGCAATGAAGACTCTCCCTGTTCTTCTGAATTCATCAGATATGTTGGCTTGCGGAGAAGATCTTGGCTTAATTCCTTCTTGTGTTCATCCTGTAAGATATCTCAACTGATTTCGTAGCTTAACTAGAAACTCCTCTTCGACACATTAAAGGTCTAACTTTTTGTTTTCTGTCACTTCCTCGGAAATGTGTATCTCATACTCTGCTGCTCTTTCTTTGCTGATTTAGGTCATGCAAGAACTAGGCTTGATAGGATTGCGCATTCAACGAATGCCAAGTGAAGCTGGCCAAGAATTTGGAATTCCTTCTCAATATCCGTATATGACGGTAAGTTATTCTTCTGTGATCCTTACTCCATCTCCATTAATATGAATGCTTTTGCTCTAGATCAAGATTTCATTATATTTGCTTCTGTAACAAATGTCTTTGCTAAGAGAATTTTCACAATCTATTATCATAACTCATCAAGCGGTATTGTTTTTATGTTTTGCGTGATAGGAAAGAACCAGCATGCTTCTATGAGATTTCTTTCCTCATCTTTCCCTACTAAATACTATTTTGCTACATAGACAGTGCAGTTAGTTGAATGCAGGTTTAGATCTTGAGTTTCTCACCATCAATTAGATGATCCTTGAAATTGCTTTGGTCTACACTGTTCCTTTAATGCATGACCACAAATATTCTGCAAAATAGTGTACCTATATCTAACAACTGGTAGAATTCTTTGAATTTTCATGGTGGGTGTCTTTTGTGTTACGTCCTTATTAGTTTTTTCCTGTATGGATTAAGCCTTTTTAATCTTTCATTTAGGAGCCTTCATCACCCCCCCCCCCCACACACACACACACACACAACGAAAAAAGGTGAAAGAAACATATAAATTGAGTTAATTGGCTTGTAAATAGATCTTTCTGCGGATTTCCTGAGGTGAAGAACGTGTTGAGTTTTGGTACCCTTGGTGAAATGTTCTGGTTTGTATTGCATATCATTGTGGCTGTGGAGGCCTAAGGTACATTAAACGTCATGGGGAGAAAAATTAGAGCAACTTATATGAAAAGGTTTTGTTCTGTGTAAAAAAAAAAAATAGTTCCATCATTTCTCGAGAATAGAATTTACTATTTGCCTGAAATTCGAAAATTCCATGACTTGTTTCAGTTGATATTTTTACTCTCTGAAACTTAGGTGTGTGCCCCATCATGCCATGACTGTTCAACCCTTCGTGCTTGGTGGGAAGAAAATGATGAAAGAAGACGTCGATATTTCGAGACATTTCTTGGGTCCAACAATTCACCACCTGAGAACTGTATTCCTGAAATTGTATACTTTATTTTGCGGCAGCATGTTGAAGCTCCTTCAATGTGGGCAATTTTTCCTCTTCAGGTATTTCCTTATACTAGGACTGCATATGTGTTACACAGTTGAAGTGTTTTTTCTTTTTTATAATTTATTTCACTAAAATTAGTGGAGGATTTTTGTTTTTGATATTTAATACGACACACACACACACACATATATATGTAATATTAAGTAGGTTAACTGTTTTCTGAAGGTTATATTGCTTACCTTTTTATTTCTTGCCATTACATTTTTGGGGGTTCAAGCTTTTGCAGTTGTGAAGTTAATCTTTTAATTAGATGCATAATGTTATTAAATACTACATATTAATTGCATTGGATGAAAGATATCACTTAGAAGTCAGGTTTCCTCGTATAAATGCGCGGCCACAAGGTCCTTGTGATGGAACAATGGAATTACTAAACCTCTACGTGGTTCAATATGTAGTTAGCCTACTAAAGTGTTGTTCCTGATATGCAGGACTTGTTGGCACTGAAGGAAGAGTATGCTGCTCTCCCTGCAGCGGAGGAGACAATCAACGACCCAACAAATCCAAAGCACTATTGGCGCTATCGTATGTTTACCTTCATTTTCTTTTTCCTTCTCCCTTTGGTTTTATTTTCTACTCTCTGCATCATGAAACCATATTCTGTTTTAACTCTTTCTGATAAAAACCATGTTTTTATATACCATTACTATATTTTATTGAAAGGAAAGGAAAATTTCAATGTTCATTCTTTCGGCCAGCAGCCTCTAGAGATTTTGGAGAAAGAGCGCGAGGGATGGATCATAATTTACGATAGCACCTTTGGCTGAGTAAATTTGACAACTGTATTAACAGAAAAAAACTATTTCTCATAAATTTGACAATCTTCATATTGCATTTGATAGGGGTACATGTGACATTAGAGACGTTAATGAAGGATAAAGATCTTATCAAATCAATCAAAGATCTTGTTCGAGGGAGTGGGAGATCCTATCCATCTCCGGAACTTGAAGGCCACCACGACAAAGACGCGATTCCAGAAAAGCAGAAGATGGCGACAAAGGGGGAGGAGATGGTTTCAAATCTCACTAATGGAACTCCCAACAAGGAAAGTATAGCAGTCTTGTGAGTTCTTTTATGCTTTCAAGTTTCAAGAGCATTCCCATTTGAAAATCTATTTTGAAGATTTTAGAATAAAGGAATAAATTACACATGGTCATAAGTTGTATAATCAATTTATTTGAATTTGTGGAAAATGCAAATATATATATATCTTTTCCTACAATGCAAAAATGCAAACTCCTTTAGTTTGGAAAAAGTACAATCATGATTCAATATCTAACTTGTTTTTATTTTTTCTTTCTTATTCTCAAGGAAAAAAATTTTGTATCTCGAAAATAGAAATAAGCAACAGTGAATGGAAATTCTCGATGGAATAAAATTTAGGGTAAAAACGCTGACGCTTCCTAAATTATTTTGTTTTTTAGTTTTTGACCCTCAACTAAAAAGGGTCAAGTTTTACCCCCTAAACTATTTCGGTTTTTGGCTTTTGACCTTCTATCTATATTCTCCGTTACATCATAACGGAAGTCCAAAAAATAAGGCATTTTTGGGCAATCTGTATAAGATCCTAAAATTTTTGTTTTTATAAAAAAAAAAAACTATTATTCTGACGAGAAAGAAGAAGTCGCCGATGAGAACAGTGACAGAAGAAGCCGGAAGCCGGGTACCACTCCTCTTCTCCAACCACCAACTATAAATTCCAACCTCTAAAAAAAATCTTAAAATGCTCTTTTTCCCCTTAAATTTAATTTTATTTATTATGAATGATGTGATTTTTCCCAAAATGCCCCCATTTTTTGGACTTCCGTTATGATGTAACGGAAAATATGGATGGAAGGTCAAAAACCAAAACCCGAAATAGTTTAGGGGGTAAAACTTGACCCTTTTTAGTTGAGGGTCAAAAATAAAAAAAAGGAATAATTTAGGGGGGCGTGAGCGGTTTTTACCCTAAAATTTATCATGGAATACTCTATTAAAGTATCCTAAAAATTTAGGAATATCAGTTTTCTTTTATATAATAGTTTATTATGTATTTCAAGTTTAGTAAAAACTCATGGACTAATTTGTCGTTTGTTTAAACCTCAAATTAAATTAAAATATAATTAACCTTTTTTTTTATCTAAAGAGAAAAAAAAAATGAACTTATTGACCCCTACACCCTCCAAAGTTAAAAAAAAAAATATAGAAATTAAGGAATGTTTATGTAAGTAACAATGATCAAGTCTCATATCACTCTTATATAATATCCTCTGTCCCTGTATGTAGGCGTAGACCCACCACGGCTCCGGTTTCCCGTTTTGCACGTGGAGAATAAATTCTTATCCATTGGATTAAAATTTTGACGGCTAAGATTGATTTAAAAAGAACACCTGTTCTAATTTTCAGAACACAATTCAAGATAAAAAAAAATATCCGCACATACTGAAAAATACATGTTCCGCATAGGAGCATGACTGGCGTAGACCACATAGGACATAATTAACATTAAAAAAATATATATATATATATTGTAAGAGGGAGATGGAACCATTTGAAATACAACCACCCTACATTTCAAATAGAAGCCCACCACAGCAATTTCAATATCAAGATCACGAGCTGCTACTTCTAACTTCTCTTTAAGAAAAGCATGAATTACCTGTATACATACTTAGTAATACCAAAATCTGATGGCAAATCAATTGAAACTTCAATGTAACAAGAAGTATTTTCTTTACAAATATCAGTATCATTCATTGATTTAAATTCTCTCTATAAAGCCGTTACAGATCAAATGCAAGAAAGTTCCCCCCTAAGTCTCTATACATTGAAGTCGGAAACAGAGCCTAAATCGGGGAATTAAACCCCATAAACCCAGAAGAACAAAAGGCTAAAAATGGTTTTTAATATCAACCGGAAGAGATGGAAAGGGCGGCAGTCTGCTCATCACTGTTCCATCCGATACTAAAGCTGTTTTTATCTACATCTCTACTACACACCATTCTTTTTCTTTTTAATTTACAAATATACCAACCCTACATACAGATAATTTCTACACTATATATAGAGAGATAAACAACCATCAGAATTCGCAAGAATTTCCTAACCTTTGCTTTGAAATGCATATGTACTTTCTTCCCTCGAAACATTCGGGCAAAAGCATCTTAAAGATCTCCAAAAAGGACTCCCATTCCTCATTATTCATTTCTCCGAAAGAAATGCCCCCAATATCGTTGCAATGTTTTGGTACGGAAAAGCTTATGCTCTTCATCACTCCACTTACACAAACAGCATTATCATCTTCTTCTTTATATGCTTCTCTTTTGCTCAAATCATATCGATTGTTTTGGTTATTCATTTCCTCTTCGGACGGAGAGAAAATAATGTCACTTACTTTTGACATCCACTTTTCGGATGAAAATCTTGGAATCTTTGGTGGTTTACCTGTTATGAGATCAAAAATATCTGAAACTTTGTTGGAGCCATCTACTTTGTCACCTTCAAATTTGAAAACTTCATCAATATCTTTTTCAGTCTGATTACCGCTGTTGCTGTAGTTATCGTTTATTCTTATAGATAAGGCCACCCTAGCATTAATACAGAGATTCTCCAAAGGACTCCACTTTTGTACTCCTCTATGAAACTCTCGGGTCATTATTCCACCTATGTCAGCAAGGCACATCCCAGAATCAACAGCTAGCTTCAAGAAAACAGTACAAAGCACGAGAATCCGTATGGCAGACTCCCTGAGAGATGGGAGCTGACTCCTTAATAATTCTGCATCTTTGAGTGGGTCAAGATTCGCGATATACTCGATCTCAGATTCCGAAAATGGTACCGATGCCTGAGGCCAATGTAGCCATTCGAAATACGGATCATCAAGTGACTCGGGTAAACAAAATCCATGATCTATGGGAACAAGCTCTGCTGCTCCCACAGAATATATATCTTGCCCACCTTTCTTCACTAGAATGTTCCCAGCATGCCTATCAAGATTAAGCAATCTCACATCTAGAATCCCTATACGATGAATAGAACTCACCGAAAAGCCTGAAGGCCCCAAATCACCAGCATCAGAATCATGCTCCACAAAACGCTGAAGTGAGGCAATCTTATAAGATGGGGCTGAAACTGATTCTGAATCATTTACATTGAACTTAACATGAGACATCTTGACTAGTGCAGATGGAGGAACACCGGCAAAGTGACCATGATCAAGAAGATAAGCAGCCAGTTCACGGTGGCCCGTTTCACCAATTCTGATGGAGCGTTTCATACCAGGCTGACCTAGCAATCGACCTGCAAAGCCTTTAGGATTATTGAAGGCTAGAGGTTCCTCATCAACAGGTTTTGCAACGGCAATTATATCACCATTTCGAGCTCGTATAAAGTATGCACCACCTAGCCCTGATGATATCGGCTCAGGATTGACGCCTGCTGTCATAGCTATGGCAACCTCGACTACTAGAGCATGCAATCTTGGAGCCCCGCGTCCACCAATAATTTCTATCCTTGAATTTTTTTCGCATCCTTCCTCCAATCTAGTTGAAATCGATAGGCATGGGGTAGACAGGCTTCTTTGAAGTGATGTAAATTCAAAAGCATTCTTAATGGATTGTGTAAGACTGGAACGGTCAGATTCCAGCATAGTGTAATCAATTTGGGAATAAGATGGAAGTTTACATCTTGGAGGTCGGCAAAATGGCTTGAATCCATGAGGTTGATCAACGGCCACAGCCATCTTGAAGAATTTCATGCAGTTGAGGAAGACTATAATATAATACGTGCTAAGGGCAACTTCTTAAAGGATCTCAAGAGGGTTAGTCTGTCTTGGGAGATTAGCGATCACGTTTCTGCAATTAAGATTCAAACTATAATATTCTCCATTTTTTTTCTCACACAAACCAGATTATGCACATTAAATAGTTGTGTATAACACCCTAAAAGATAAATTCACAATGAAAAGCACAATCTTCAAATATAGAGGACAAAAAGTAACTTTTACAGCGGTTAAAAGGCACCAAAAAAACGACATAAACGACGTATATATACCATCCAAGGAAATAAAGACATACCAAACCCTTACTGAAATTCAATTTCATTTGGCTGCAAAAGCCAATAACAAGTGCCAAATGCTAATCTCCGAACACCTGCAGAGAACCACATACTTTATTACAAATCTACGAACAATCTTGCCCGTATATGAAATGGAGAATGAGGAATCGCAATACCTTCTTCTCAGTCCCTCGCTCCTCCGCTTATTAGTCGCCAAGATTGCTGCATCATAGAGCAACAGAGCAAGAACAGATCATTGTTATTACTCATATATCTATTCCAAAAAAGATAAAAATGAGGAATGGAAACTGCAAGAATAATCATTATTGTTTCTATTTCATGCATCAGTTTTAGATCAGCAGTTTGTTGAAAATCTACCTATTCTCTCTTCATTCTCCACAAATTAAAAAAAATTAAGCCCTTCTATCAACAAAAGTACACAAATCACCCATAATTTTCCTATTTAAAATTGCTGATTAATCCATCCAAAGAAAATGATTTGCAAGAAATTATAAGAATATGGATACTATTAGCCAATTCAATCAAAGTCCAGATGCTATTTTGCAATTCACATTCTGTCTTGAAAAAAATTAACCGAAACATAAATATATACTACCTCCGTTCCCTAATACATCGTTTAAGGCATTTAGATAAAATTAAGGAAGCAAAAAACAAAGTACTTTGCTAGTCAAAATATCAATATTACTCTCTTATAATATCAATTTACATTTAGTTTCAACTTGTACGAAAGTTCATTTTAAAATCAAATCTTATTCAACTAGGACCCGAATAAATTACAAACAAAAAGAATAAAAAACACAAACAATCATGAAAAACAAAAATCAAGAAAACAATGTGAATCAAGAAATTGGAAAAAGGGGGGGAAATGATTGTTAATTACCCTGAACACTGGTGAGGCATTCAGGAAGACGAACGGCAACGGGAGAGCGCGAGAGCGAATTGTTCCGTTACCGAAAAGCAACAAAGAGACGAGACCCTCTCTTAAATCCCCCTTCTTTTTATTACCCTTATTTATTCTCTCCCCCCAACCCCAAAAACTCCTGCTTCCTATTACAAATCTCTCTCTCTTTCTTCCATTCCTCCGTTTTTTTCTCTGAATATCCGATTTTTTCGACAACTATTTCCCATTTATGGATATAATAAAAACACCTGTCATCAAATCAAAACAAAAATTATTAACAACTCTTGTCAAAGTTCAAATGTTCCTTGTGATGGGTGAAAATCCTCTGTCCCATCTATGCATGTTCCCGTGTCTCTAATCAATCATAATTTACTATATAAATATTTGTTTCAATTATATATACACATGGTGAATTGTGATTGATTGGGGACACGGGAACATACACGAATGGGACAGAGAATTTTTTGCCCCTTGTGATGGTTACAGTATGGTTAATTCTTTAGACCCAATAAATAATATCGAATAAGATCAAGCTCAAAGTAAAAATATTGGGCTAAATGGATGAAGTACAAGACAGGAGCATCTAATTTAGGTCCACAAAATGGCTATATTGTCTATCTATAGGCTTGAACCAAAATCATGCCCAAGGTCGAGTTATTCGCAAGGCTCGACAGATACGAATTCACTCGGACTCTATGGATGAAATGCATGTAAGTCACTTAATCGTACTAAATTCAACGGATAACCTACAAACACACTTGTGACAATTTTGTATTAAAAATTGAGGCTATACCGTTTCGTAGGGATGTTCAAGAAAAATCGAAATCGACCAAGCGAAATCGAATTTTCGGTTTGAGCGGTGCATTGAACTGATTTCGGTTTGAGCTAAATTAAAACTGAATTTTTTGTTTGGTTTAAAAAAAATTATAAACCAAACCAAACCGAACCAAACCAAACCAAACCAAACCAAATATATATAATATATATTAAAGGACTTTTTTGCAATAAAATATATTTTTCCTTAAAATGATTTATAGTATAATTGCTAACTTTTGTATCTCATTCTAGAATTTTCAAGTGCAAGTTCTTCAAGTGTTAAACTAAGAGATTAAAAAGTCATCATTTGGTATGCGATTTTAGATTACCAAAATATTTCATTGTATTTCACTATTTTGAACTAATAATTATGTAATTTTTGTGTTTTTCTTTTTTCTTGTAGGATGATTTTGAAGTAATTTGTTTGAAATGTAAGGACCAAGAGTAAGAATTTATGTTTTATTATTTTGTTTTCTTTATCAGGTTTACCTTGAGAAAATAATAGGCATATTTTTTTTTAAAATATTTTTAGCAACTAACTAATTAAATAAAGTTTTTTTAAACTTTATAATCAATATTTTTGTGTATCGCAAAACCGAGCAATCAAACCAATCCAAACCAAACCGAATGCATCGGTTTGAGATTTTAAATGGTTTGTATTGGTTTCAAAATTTTCAATTTGGTTTGAAAAAATGTATAAAATCGAACCAAACCGAACCATCAACACCCCTACCGTTTCGATCCGTACAAGTATGACTCCAATCTCTTGAGCAACGTCGTCTATGAATAGAAGATTTAACACTTTATTAATACCAAGTCATTTTTACATCTCAAAATACGCCCTAAGTTCTTATTACTCTTAATATCTAAACTAACTTTAACATTAGAAAGTCATTAAGATTTTCCATCCGTCTCTCTAATTTTTTTATTATTTTAACAGGTGAGTAGGAACAAGCTCGGATCACAAACCCGGCTCCCTGCCCGAACCTTTCTCTTCCTCCCTAGCTCGGTTAGCCCTTTCACAAGCAGTATAGCTCTGCTAACCCTTTGGTTTTGTCCAAAACTCCTTTTTTTTTACTTGCTACTTTTCTCAGAATTCAGTTCCCTTTGATCTGTATTTTCATCTGAAATCCACTGTTCCAACGAAGCAATAGGACGGGCAAATGATGGTGAAGAGAGATGCTTGCGTTTACTCTATTGCTTGGAGGGCATTTCTTTTCTCCGATTGCAGAGCAACAAATGGTAATTTCACTCGATTTCTTTCAAAATTTGCCCACTTTCATTCTGTTTCAGATGGGTTTAGATCTTTGAGAGGTAGATTAGATTCTGGATTTGCTAATAATATCAATAATGTTGATGATGCTGTTTGCTTATATCATGAAATGGCTCGGATGAGGCATTTACCTTCTGTTATTGAGTTTACTCAGTTGCTAAATAGGCTTGTTAAATTGAAAGAATATTTACTTGTTATTTCCCTTTACAAAGACATGTCCAATTCTACAAGAATTCCGGTGGATGAGGTTACCATGACCGTGGTAATTAACTCCTTTTGCCTCATTAATCGCATCGATTTTGGATTTTCTGTATTGGGTGGCTTCTTCAAACGCGGTTATTCTCCAAATGCGAACACCTACTGCACTTTGCTTAAAGGATTATTCCGTCAAGATAGAGTACGTGATGCTCAGGAACTATTCAAGAAGATTTTGAATGAGAAGCTGTGTGAACCCGATGAGGTAACGTATACCATAGTAATTGATGGGTTGTGTAAAATAGGCAACACTACCACAGCCATTAAAATTCTTAGATTCATGGAAAGAGGAAGTTGCAAACCTAACATATTTGCTTATAGCAGTATCATCGACGGCCTTTGCAAGGATCGAATGCATGATGAAGCTTTGGCTTTCTTTAACGAGATGGTCCAAAAGGGACTTACCCCCGATGTTGTAACTTATACTTCATTGATTCACGGTTTATGTAACTTAGGCAAATGGAAGGTGGCCATAAAGCTCTTACATGAGATGCTGCAATTTAAAATTTCTCCCAATGTTGTTACGTATAGTATATTCGTAGATGCTCTATGTAAGGAGGGAGAGATTAAAGAGGCAGAACATGTAGTGCAAATCATGAATGAGATAGGGTCCAAGCCTAACGGTGTTACGTATCGTGCGCTAATGGGTGGATATTGTTTGGTAGGCCAAATTGAGGAAGCAATTGAAGTTTTTGACAAAATGGTTTCTCTAGGAATAGATCCAAATGTTCAGACCTACAATATTTTAATTAATGGGTATTGCAAAACGAAGAGAATAGACGATGCTATGAATCTCTTCCGGGTAATGTCACAGAAAGGCTTAAATCCTAATATAGTCACGTACGACACTATTCTCCATGGATTGTTTTATGTTGGTAAATTTGTTACTGCACAAAATTTGTTCAAAAAGATGCAAGACAATGGACCAAAGCCAAGTCATTTTACCTATAGCATCATGCTTCAAGGATTGAGTCAGAATGGGCATATTGATGAAGCATCGTCATTGTTGTCTATGCTAGAAAACAGCGAACATGATCTCAGTATTTATTGGTACAATATCATCATACATGGGTTGTGCAAAGCTGAAAATATTGATCGTGCACGAGAACTTTTTAATTCTCTCTCTCGTAAAGGTTTGGATCCAGACATTGTGACTTTTAATACAATGGTTGCTGGCTTTTGCAACAAAGGTTTGCTAAAGGAAGCCAAAGAGCTTCTAGCAAAAGTGGCAGAGATTGGCTATTCTCCTACTGAGGCCACTTACACTATTATTGTTCAAGGATGTCTTGACGGAGGTGATTATGCAGACGCAGTGATGTATATTGAAGAAATGAATGAAAGAGGACTCTTGCTGGACGAATCTACTTTTTCAAATATATTAGATTTACTTCCCTCCGTAGGACATGATCATATCCTTCTTAAGGCGATTCAGAAGGTTATTCATATAAACAAACCTAAAAGGTCCTAAACAGTGGGCATCAACATTAAGCACAGGTAATTACGGTTATTGGTGATTCTCTTTTAAACTGGCTACTTCTAGAAAACTAATATATGGCTGTAAATTAATACTTGAAGTTGAATAATGCTGCAGATTTCGTGTTCAGTCTCATTCTCTTATGGTAATCTGTGCCTCTAGTAGTGCTCTTGATATTACACAGAAAATTTCAAAAGAAGATGATTGATATTTGTTGTCATAAAAATTTGTCGTAGTAGACGTATAAATAAAAGACTATATTAGATAGCAAATGAATCCTAAA
Source organism: Vinca minor (assembly GCA_026122235.1). Classification (NCBI taxonomy): domain Eukaryota; kingdom Viridiplantae; phylum Streptophyta; class Magnoliopsida; order Gentianales; family Apocynaceae; genus Vinca; species Vinca minor. Next base: position 332,369 of record JAOCZM010000100.1, on the reverse strand, counting down.
ATGACTCGAAACTCACCGTCATTATTTAATGTTTTGTGTCCAGTTGGAGTCTTCCTCTATTTGTTTGGAAGAAAATCAAGGTTGACATGGTGCAGTCGCTGCCTGGAAGATTTTCTCCTCCTTTTGTGCTCTTATCAAACTGAAATTCGTATGTGAGGGGTTGATTGGTGATCAATCTGGTCATGTTGTACTTGGTTTTGATTGCCTCATTAGAAGGACTTTCTTTTGGTCTTCCGAAGCTGATGTTAGAAGGCTCCTATATCATGCTGTAAACTCTACTAGTTATCCTTTTGGCAGCATAATTGGTAAAAGGTCCCCCAGCAAGGCATGCGAGGTAGCAATGCTAAAAGAAGAATGGCAATATTTACCCCTTTCTGACACAATATGGCACATTACTCCTTGTGTGATGGTTAAAGGATTTCATTATTCATCTTTTATTGTAGAGAGTAGAGAGTGATTGTAAAGGTTTTATAAATAAATAATATTCGTGAGAATGAGGATTACACAAGGTGCCATTATAGTACATTCAGTTAGGGGCCTCTTATGTAGTATAAGTTATTTTCTTGGGTTTGGTAGATGAAAGTGCAAGCTGGTGGCACATACTATTACTAAACAAGCACTCGTTAAATATCCATCTAATATTTAAATGAATAACTATTCTTCCGTGATTCTCATGCTATTTTCGCAGATAAAGAATGCATTCACCTCTCTCTAAAAAAAAGTTATTGCTCAGATCGAATGCATGCCTTTTTTATTTGAAAACATTTTATTTCTCTTTTGTGATACATTTAAACTCCGTCACTAAGTGTTGAGAACTTTAGTTCGTGACACTTACTGTTGGTTCCAAGTTCCGATAAAGGAGGAGGATTGCGGTAGGTCTCGTGACAACCAGTATAAAACTCAGTCACATCTTATGATATGAACCAAACTAAGAATTTCGTTGGTGCGTTCCCTTCTATGTGGATGACCTTACGTGATTCTTTATTTTTAGTTTGAGTGTTGTTGTTGTTATTGTTGTGTTTGTGATGCATTTAGTAGAAAAGTACTAATATTGAGCAAAGATTTATAATTTATAAACAAAAAGGTAACCCTGAAAAATTAAAGGGATTAATGCCGTTTTAGTATCCCTAATGTTTGGGGTCCGGACAATTGAGGGAAAACTTTGCGTCAAATAAGAGACAATTTGGATGGAATCTGTCTATTGTTAACGGAATTAGTGAAAAATCCTATTTGCTCCTAAAATTTAATGATAAACCGATTTTTCCCTTGTGTTGGAGGGATTAACATATTGATGTGAAAAAAATTCAATTTGAAATAAAATAATATCTTCTCCTAACGAGTAGTTTTATCTCGGTAGATTGGTAAATTTAAAACTTACAATCATGCAAATGAGTAAAATACACGTAGATTAAAAAGTCAATTATCTTACTGTGAGTTTATACTTTTAGCCTAGATGTATCATACTCATTGATTTTGATATAATTTACAATTTACTCATTTATCAAGATAAGACTACTCTCTCCTAATATATTTTCTATTTCATTTAACCAGAGACCCTCAAACTTTTTTGCATTCCCGAGTTTAGCCCTTCAACTAATAAGTGTCTGGTCCAAGCACTCAAACTTTATGTGCACCTAATTTCCGACTTCATCTTCCTAAACTCTCTATTCATTCGAAAAATGTGATGGTTGAGTCTAGGGTTAGGTTTTTCATGAATATATGATCAGATATTTGCAAAGAGATTCAGTTCAAGAATGGTATTGAAACGGCTCATTTGGAGTTTAACGTTTTTTTTCTCCGATTGCAGAGCAAGAAAAGGTAATTTCCCCCGACTTCTTTCCAATTCTGCCCACTTTCATTCTGTTTCAGACAGTTTTCTATCTTTGAGAGGGAGATTAAATTCTGGGTTTGCTACTAATATTAATAATGTTGATGATGCTGTTTGCTTATATCATGAAATGGCTCGGATGAGGCCTTTACCTTCTGTTATTGAATTTACTCAGTTGCTAAATAGGCTTGTTAAATTGAAAGAATATTTAGTTGTTATTTCCCTTTACAAAGACATGTCCAATTCTACAAGAATTCCGGTGAATGAGGTTACCATGAACGTGGTAATTAACTCTTTTTGCCTCAATAATCGCGTCGATTTTGGATTTTGTGTATTGAGTGGCTTCTTCAAACGCGGTTATTCTCCAGATGCGAACACCTTCAACACTTTGCTCAAAGGATTATTCCGTCAAGATAGAGTACGTGATGCTCAGGAACTATTCAAGAAGATTTTGAATGAGAAGCTCTGTGAACCCGATGAGGTCACACATAACATAGTAATTGATGGGTTGTGTAAAATAGGCAACACTAATACAGCCATTAAAATTCTCCGATTCATGGAAAGAGGAAGGTGCAAACCTGGCGTATTTGCTTATAACAGTATCATCGACGGCCTTTGCAAGGATCGAATGAATGATGAAGCTTTGGCTTTCTTTAACGAGATGGTCCAAAAGGGACTTACCCCCAATATTGTAAGTTATAATTCCTTGATTCATGGTTTATGTAACTTAGGCAAATGGAAGGTAGCCATAAAGCTCTTACATGAGATGCTGCAATTTAAAATTTCTCCCGACATTGTTACTTATAATATATTTGTAGATTCTCTATGTAAGGAAGGAGAGGTAAAAGAGGCAGAACATGTAGTGCAAATCATGAATCAAAGAGGGGACAAGCCTAACGTTGTCACATATGGTGTGCTAATGGATGGATATTGTTTGGTAGGCCGAATAGATGAAGCAATGAAAGTTTTTGACAAAATGGTTTCACTAGGCATAGATCCAAATGTTCGTACCTACAATATTTTAATTAATGGGTATTGCAAAAAGAAGAGAATAGATGATGCTATGCATCTCTTCCGAGTAATGTCGCTGAAAGGCTTAAATCCTGATATAGTCACGTACACCACTATTCTCCATGGATTGTTTTATGTTGGTAAACATGTAACGGCACAAAATTTGTTCAAAAAGATGCAAGACAATGGACCAAAGCCATGTCATTTTACCTATAGCATCATGCTTCAAGGATTGAGCCAGAATGGGCATATTGATGAAGCATTGTCATTGTTGTCTATGATAGAAAATAGCGAACATGATCTCAGTATTTCTTGGTACAATATCATCATCAATGGGTTGTGCAAAGTTGGAAATATTGATCGTGCACGAGAACTTTTTAATTCTCTCTATCGTAAAGGTTTGGATCCAGACATTGTGACTTTTAATACGATGATAGCTGGCCTTTTCAACGAAGGTTTGTTAAAGGAAGCTAAAGAGTTCATAGTGAAAATTGCAGAGAATGGCTATTCTCCTACTGAGGCCACGTACAATATTATTGTTCAAGGATGTCTCAAGGGAGGTGAATATGAAGATGCAGCGGTGTATCTCAGGAAAATGGATGAAAGTGGATTCTTGCTGAATGGATCCAGCTTTCTATTATACTAGATATACTTCATTCAGAAGGTACCGATCATATTCTTCTTGAGGCGATTAGGAAGTTGAATCCCAATATGAAACTTGATAGGTCCTAAAATAATGGGTATCAACGTTAAGCATAGGTATTAATTGTTTGTGGTTTCTTTCTGTCAACGTGGTTGATTCCACAAAACAATTACATGGATTGTAATGGGGGATTTGAATTTGTATAATGCTGCAGATTTCGTGTTCAATCTCATTCTCTTATGGTAATCTTTGCCTCTAGTAGCACTTTTGATTTTGTATAATGCTGCAGATTTCGTGTTCATTCTCAATCTCTTATGATTTTCTGTCTAGATGATTAATATTTGTTGTCATTTCTCTCCCTATATTACCGACATTTCAGTTTGTTCACTCTGGTAATTTGTGCCTTCATTAGCTTTTTTTTGTGTGCATGCGAGAGAGACACACACACAATCTGCTGATCACGATTCCCGTGGAGAAAGCGCATTGATGTAAGTTGCAGATAGAAAATTGATAAACCTCATTAACCTACATTCAATTCCGGGTGGAAGGAGTGTGAGATAAAGAACAAATGGACAATTCGATATTGCACTTAGTGATCATCCCTTCTGCTAATCTGAAATTCTCATATTGTTTGCATCGAGTAATTTTTTCCTTGTTGCTCGTTGAAAAACTAAGAAGACTTCTCATTTTTCTCTGATACATAAAAGATACCAAACATCTGCCTACTAATGGGCTTTGTCACGATGCAGCCAAGATGTTCTCAAGAGGCTGTATTTTGACTACTACTTCCATCGATAAGAAAGTCTCTGGCATCAAAATGCAATGAAGACTATCCCTGCTCTTCTGAATTCATCAGATATGTTGGCTTGCGGAGAAGATCTTGGCTTAATTCCTTCTTGTGTTCATCATGTAAGATATCTCAACTGATTTCGTAGCTTAACAAGAAACTCCCTTTGGCGCATTAAAGGTCTAACTTTTTGTTTTCTGTCACTTCAACATACTTTGCTGCTCTTTCTTTGCTGATTTAGGTCATGCAAGAACTAGGCTTGATGGGATTGCGCATTCAACGCATGCCAAGTGAAGCTTGTCTAGAATTTGGAAGTCCTTCTTAATATCCGTATATGACGGTAAGTATTTCTTCTGTGATCCTTACTCCAGCTCCATTAATATGAATGCTCTTGCTCTAGATCAAGATTTTATTCCATTTGCTTCTGTAACAAATGTCTTTGCTAAGAGAATTTTCACAATCTATTATCATAACTCATAATCAAGCGGTATTGTTTTTATGTTTTGCGTGATAGGAAAGAACTAGCGTTCTTCTATGAGATTTCTTTTCTTGCGTTTTCCTACTAAATACTATTTTGCTACATAGACAGTGCAGTTAGTTGAATGCAGGTTTAGATCTTGAGCTTCTCACTAGCAATTAGATGATCCTTCAAATTGCTTTTGTCTACACTGTTCCTTTAATGCATGACCACAAATATTCTGCAAAATAGAGTACCTATATCTAACGATTGGTAGAATTCTTTGAATTTTCATGGTGGGTATCTTTTGTGTCACGTCCTTATTTTTAGTTGATATTTTTACTCTCTGAAACTTAAGTGTGTGCCCCATCATGCCATGACTGTTCCAACCTTCGTGCTTATTGGGGAGAAGATGATGGAAGAAGACGTCGATATTTCGAGACATTTCTTGGGTCCAACAATTCACCACCTGATAACTGCATTCCTGAAATTGTATACTTGATTTTGCGGCAGCATGTTGAAGCTCCTTCAATGTGGGCAATTTTTCCTCTCCAGGTATTTCCTTATACTAGGACTGCATATGTGTTTGGAGGATTTTTGTTTTTGTTATTTAGTAAGATACACACACACACACACACATACGTATATATGTAATATTAAGTAGGTTAATTGTTTTCTGAAGGTTATATTACTTACCTTTATATTCCGTGCCATTACATTTTTGGAGGTTACAAGCTTTTGCATTTGTGAAGTAACTCTTTTAATTAGATGCTTACTTTTATTAACTACTACATATTAAGTGCATTTGATGAAAGATAACACTTAGAAGTCAGGTTTCCTCGTATAAATGTGCGGCCACAAGGTCCTTGTGGTGGAACAATGGAATTACTAAACCTCTACGTGGTTCAATATGAAGTTAGCCTACTAAAGTGTTGTTCCTAATATGCAGGACTTGTTGGCACTGAAGGAAGAGTGTTTTGCTCGCCCTATTGGCGCTATCAAGATCAAGAGCTGCTACTTCTAACTTCTCTTTAAGAAAAGAATGAATTACCTGTATACATACTTAGTAATGCCAAAATCTGTTGGCAAATCAATTGAAACTTCAATGCAACAAGAAGTATTTTCTTTACAAATATCAATATCATTCCCTCGAATCATTCGGGCAGAAGTGTCATGTACCCACTCAAAGATACACACAGATCTTAGACAAATACACCTAATTGCATCTAAGTGGCCGCAGCCCCAAGCATTTCAACAGCAAGAAGAGAGAATAAGATTATATATGTATCAACACCACTGAGTTCTCAATAAACAAATCAATCCTCTACTAATAATTCCACCAAGTCTGATAATAGAACTTATTAATTCAGCAAACTGTAATAATGATCATTTCCTCAATATACTGAAATAGTAAAGCATAAAGTAACTCAAAACATCAGCTAACAACCGCCTTAATATCCATTAAGCACAACTGATTCAACATGCTAATACTATCAACAATCTAATATCCGAAAAATAAGAAGATGAGGAAATAAGCAAACTCAGTAATGAAATCCTCAATGCTGCAATGGCCGGCATCAACTTCTGGAATCTCATATGAACACTGAATCAGTAACAAGAATAGGTATCAGAATACCTCCTGAAAATCAAGGATGATTTCAAATTAGCACCAGAAATGGGGGAAGAATAGAGAGAAAAGAATAGCTCGAGGGGGAAAGAACTCACAAGATTAGGGAGAAGGCCGCAACCACTTTTGAAATCAGTTAGGGGGGGCAACAACAATAATAATAGCATAACCCATTAAGTCCCCATAAAATGGGGTATGAGCGAGGATGGAAGGGACCTCGTATGTAATCTAAGTTCTTTTCTTGGTTTTGGTAGATGAAAGTGCAAGCTGGTGGCACATACTCTTGCTAATCAAGCACTAGTTTATATCCATCTAATATTTAAATGCATAACTATTCTTCCGTAATTTCTCATGCTATTTTTCGCAGATAAGGAATGCATTCACCTTTCTCTAAACAAAGTTTTACATTGCTCGGAAAGAGAACATGCCTTTTTATTTGAAAACATTTTTTTTTCTCTTTTGTGATACATTTAGCAGAAAAGTACTATTATATTGCACTAACAAACATAGTTCTTACAAATCAAAGTTGAAAATGAAAAACATACAGAAATAAAAATATAATCTGTAATAATTAACTTATAATTAAGATATTGTTGTTCTTGCGTAAGCTCTTCCCATCTTGTCTCTCAGCCATATGATGTACGCAAAGTCAGGGGGTTCCGGAAAATTTGACTTGAGCTCCAAGGGAGGAAAGCTGAATTCTTGGCTAAAGCATCAACCACTTGATTCCCTTCGCGAAAAATGTGTTCCTCGTTGCATGCTTGAAATTGTGAAATCAGAGATCTGCAATCATGAACGATGTTAAAGTATTTTATGTTTGCATTATCACTCAGTAATTGTAGGGCAAGTAAAGAGTCTAGCCCAATTTGTAAATGAGTTATTCCTTCGTCGATATCCAGTTATTGCCCAAATCGCAATGCTAACAGTTCTGCTTCGTTTGATGTCTCAAGTGGGAGTTGCAAACTGAAACCAATTGTGTAGTTTCCTTGGTGATTTCTATTTACTCCTCCTGCTCCACTTTTCCCATCTGTATTCAGACAGAATTTTTTTTAATGATAAACCGATTTTGCCCTTGTGTTGGAGGGATTAACATATTGAGGTGAAAAAATTCAATTTGAAATAAAATAATATCTTCTCCTAACGAGTAGTTTTATCTCAGTAGATGAGTAAATTTAAAATTTTACAATCATGCAAATGAGTGAAATTCACGTATGCTAAAAAATCAATTCTCTTCCTGTGAGTTTACACTTTTATCCTACATATATTGTATTCATTGATTTTGATATAATTTACAATTTACTCATTTATTAAGATAAGACTACTCTCTCCTAATATATTTTCTAGTTCATTTGAAAATTGCCCTCTGGTCTTACAAACTCGGAAATCTCAATAAAATAAATGTGAAATTCAAATTCGGATGGACGGAGTATAACATATAAGAAATTTAACCAAGTCCTTCAAGCTTTTTTTGAATTCTCGAGCTTTGCCCTTCAACTAAGAACACTTCTGATATGGACCGGGTCCACCGGACCATGCGGTATAGATTTGGCCACATCACTGCATTTCCTTCTCTCACCTCATTCTTCAGGGATGTGGGCAAATCTGTATCACATGGTCCATATGGACCCGGTCCATATCAGAATTTTCCTTCAACTAATAAGTTTCTGGTCCAAGCACTCAAACTTTCTATGCACCTACTTTCCTACTTCATCTTCTAAACTCTCTATTCATTCGAAAAATGTGATGGTTGAGTCTAGGGTTAGGTTTTTCATGAATATATGATCAGATCTTTGCAAAGAGATTCAGTTGAAGAATGGTATTGAAACGGCTCATTTGGAGTTTAACGTTTTTTTTCTCCGATTGTAGAGCAAGAAAATGTAATTTTCCCCGATTTCTTTCCAATTCTGCCCATTTTCATTCTGTTTCAGACAGTTTTCTATCTTTGAGAGTGAGATTAAATTCTGGATTTGCTACTAATATTAATAATGTTGATGATGCTGTTTGCTTATATCATGAAATGGCTAGGATGAGGCCTTTACCTTCTGTTATTGAATTTACTCAGTTGCTAAATAGGCTTGTTAAATTGAAAGAATATTTAGTGGTAGCAGCGATATCGTTCTTCTGAAGTGTCCTGCGCTTGTTCTCCTCAGTGTGGAGCCAGGAGCGGATGGTGAGCTCCAGGATGAAGAGCTCACATGCCTTGGCAAAGAGAATGGGGCCTTCAACAGAGATAGTGCGACATCCTCATCGGCCTTCATGATCTTTTTTATTCTGGCTAGGGGAAGGTGGTGGTCTTGAAGTCATTCACCTGCCCGATCTCTTGGCGTTGGTAGTTCCAGAAAAGTTGGAGCTGTTGCTGCGGTAGCTAGAGGAGGTGGTGAAACGGTGGCTGCGCTGTGACTTGCTGGGAATTGTTCTCCATTGGACTTACAGAAAACAGAATTTGACCTTTCACTGCTGGTAGTCAATGAGGTAATAGCCGCCCGATTTTAAAACTCAAGCAGCAATAATAATCTTCTCCCATTTTTCAAGAGTCTCTAGCAACCGAAAAAATTTCAAAACTACTAAAAATTTATAGATATAACAATACCAACAATAAAAACGAACCAATAGACCTAGTCGTGTTTCTGTAGTTCAAGAAGCTCCAAACTGTGAAAATGTTGCAACATTAGCGCATATATGTGCTGAGGCATGAACAAAATCTTTGATCCTCGAATGCTATTTCTGAAATGGCATCCAAGAATCAGAGAAAGGGTAAAAGGAGGGAAGGTTGTGTATGGATTCCGTTTAAGATGATATTTGTCTAGATGGGTCTCCTGGTATGCCATGGCGGCCAAAGTGCCTTTATAAGTTAAGCTAATATGATTTAAATTAAAAGAACAATTTGCAGGGGGCTACTGGAGCAATTAAACAAATTTACAGGGTAATTTCATCATCAACAACAACAACAAAAAACAAGAGGTACAATGCATTTAAATCTTCCTTCTATTACATTTTCTTAGTGAACAACTTCATGATCAATAATGAAAGTTTAACTAACGCGTATAAAGATACGTTGGGTGTGCAAAGATAAACTCACTCTCCGGTACATCAAAGATAAACTCAACGGAGAAAACACATTCTTCTATTACATTTGCTAACATGATCCTTTGAACTCTTTAAACATTATTTTATGCATAAGAATTCATCACAAGACAAGAAGTATTAAGAGAATAACTTACGGCATAAATAAAGTAACCCTTAGCCTCCAGACTTCTTTGTTGTGGGGGAGGCCTCAGCCTTGGCCTCCAGACTCTATCTAAGTGCATTTGAGCTTGCAATGCCATGCTTGAAGTATGAACCTAAACAAATGCCACAGTTTAGACCTCGTACTGTGAAAAGCATCCAAGTCAATTCAATCATATACAGAGGAAGCACACAAGTACATATATATAGATATCTGAAGTACTCCCTTCATTTCTTAATATAAGACTTTAACCGCATGCAGTGAAAATTAAGGAAGCAAAAAATGAGGTACTGTTAGTTAGTGAAAATACCAATATTACTCTCTTAAATAAGACTTTTATACCAATATAATTGAATTGATATTCTGTTTTGAATGACATTCAACACAATTAACAAGGGCTTATAGAAAAGGAAAGAAGGGGGTCACACTACTGTACAATATTTCATGAGTTAGGAGGTCACTTGTCTAATTAGATGTAACTACCAAATGTATGAGAACAAGCTTATACACAAAATAATACTAAGTGGTAAGACGTTTCAATTTTAATTGATCGATCGAAATTTCGAGTCATTTTAGTCAGTAATTTAAAATTTTAAATTATACTGGTAAAAAAGTAAAAATTATTATTGATTCTCTTAAAAAATAGCCACTTTTTAAAAGAAAGATGCTCTGTCGTCCATTTTAATGTTGAAAGAAATTAATTATTAAACGATTCAAAGAGTAGTAATCCATTTAAATACAAAGAAAAATAAAAGAGAGAGAGGGAGAGAAGAGGATTAATGCTATTTTCGAATGCAATTTTTTGTGATTATTAATTTGATATCTATCTAGCGAATACACACGAAACTTCCTCCTTTACACTAGCAAGGTCAGATGAAAGTGCATTTGAGATGAAAGATAAAAACAATTATGGAATATAATTATGCTATAGAATATATGGCAATTTAAAGTGGGCTTTGTCATACCCATAATAAAAGTAAGTGATTGGACATACCATTTTCCTTGAGAAACAAAAAAAAAAATTATTAGTGTTGTGACGGATCCAAAATCTAGTGACAGTGGGGCACTCGTCTACGGATAGCGATAGAAAATAAATTAAATTTTTTAATATAAAATTTGACATTTTTGAAAAGGTGGAGGGAGGGAAGGTCCACATTTTCTATGAGATTCTTTTCTCAATAATCTATTTTCTATTTTTATTAAAAACTTTTGTTTATGATATTTCTTTCAATGAACTATTTTTATGTCGATTTTGACAAATTAACAAACTACGATACTTTTAGGTTAGAACTACATTTAACAATCAATTTTCTTGTTCTAAAAGAGGGGAATGAAGTGAATGAGACAAAAATACCTTTAACTCTCCTGCAAATTAGTTAGTAAATGCAAAGTTTTTTGGACGGATTTCTCAAAACAAATGTCAATATTATGTGTGAGAGAAGTAAAAACTTAAGAAGAAAAATTAAAAATTAAAAAAATAAATGATAAGAATCCATGTGACATTCAAGAGAATTGAATCACCATGTCTATGTCTTTGTCTTCTGCGTTTGGTACAGTTTGAGTATGAGGTCACCGAACTTTTTAACGGGTTCACTAACTTAATAACACAGACCTAATCGTTATATATAAACATATAATTAGAAGTAAAATAAAATTAAAGTGGGGGCACGTAACCCCGCTGCCAGGTCATTGGATCCGTCCCTGGTGTTGGCTATTGCAAATCCAACTCATAGCATAATACTACCTCTGTTGCTAAATAATTGACACATTTCATTTTTTTCCCATACATATCAAGAAAATTATTGGAAGACAATAATTATAAAAAAAAACAAATTATCCCTAATTGTAGTCATTAAAGTATATTTTGATATACACGAGTAAGTGTGGAATTGTTAGAAACATTAATGTATTAAATAAAGTTGGCTATGGGTAAAGTTAGGGGTGTTCACTATTTGGTTAAACCGAAATACCCAACCAAACCAAACCGAATTTTATTATATGGTTCGGTTTTGAAAAAGTTAAAATAATTCGGTTCGGTATTCGGTTTTTAATTTTTAAAAACCGAAATACCGAATAGATCAATTTTTTTTTATTAAAAAACATTTTTATTATACTTATAAGTATTATTAATATTACCGAATAGACATTCTGGTAGCATACACTTTGTGCATTTATTTCCCAATGTTAAGTCTGTCTTCTATTCATCCCCGCCCATACCCTGAATTATTGAGGACTTAATGAGTTATTTTATTGTTGTAGAGTTGTATTTTTATTTTATTTTTTTTATTTTAATTGTGCATTATAATTTTATCTTTTGTCTAATTTTTATTAAGTTGAGCTGCACGAGAAAAAAATTGAATTTTTGGTACAAACCAAACCAAACCGAACCGAACCGAACTATACACAAATAATTTCGGTATTCGATTTCCATAAAATTTTGGTTTGGTTCGATTTTAATAAAATGTCATAAAATCGAATCGAATTCCGAAATTTTGTTCTGAATACCGAATGCACACCCCTAGGTAAAGTTACAAAAAATATAACAAATATTTATCAAATTTTGAAATATATTAAATAATTTGGACATAATAAAGTGAAATGTGAACGATTGCAGTATGGCAAAAAATCCCCTGTCTACATTCCTATCCCCATCCTTATCCCCAGCCAATCACAATTCATCTTGTACATATATAATTAAAAAAATATTTATATAGTAAATTCTGATTGGTTGGGGACAGTGATGGGGAAGAAATTGGGACAGAAAATTTTCACCCATGTAGTATATATAAAGCAAATAAGAGATTTGAACCTTATTATATATCTTTCTTTTTTTTAATGAATAACCTTCTTATATATCCACCTAATCAGCTTCCACCCAAATTCCTCTTACGTAATGCCCTATAATTGAACCTCAATTGCATATGTTCTATGTATAAAAAGACACTAAAAAAAAGAGGAAGGGGAAAACATATCCACATGTGGGCTACTTTGTATTACTCCCTCCGTTTGGATGTAAATGTCATATTTTAATTTGCGCTAAAATTTAGGAATTATTTAGCTAAATTTAAAAATGAGACATTTCATTTTGAACATTTCAATTAAGCAAAAATGAGACATTCAGATTTAAATGGAGAAGGTATTATTTTTCTCAATTTTAAAGGTTTTTTTTTATTTTTTATGATGACATAATTTTTCTATCCATATACTTGCACCATAATATTTTTATCTTTACTATTGTAGTTCTGTGGCCCTTGATTAAATACTAATAGAAAGTCTAAGTCAAAAGGTTATGATGTCTTTCTATATATATACTTTTTAGATTAATGTTTTTATCTTTATTATCTACTTTTGTGTTTGGATAGTTCTGATATAGATCAGATCAATTGGATCATGTGGATCAGAACTGACTACATCCCTACAAAATGAGGAGAGAGACAATTCTGTAGTGATGTGGCCAATTCTAGATCACATGATACATGTGGACCTGATCCATATCAGAAAAATCCTTTGTGTTTAGGGTGACATAAAATATATTATTGGAAAACCTCAAAATGACAGGTTGAAACTTAATATCGATGGTTCCTCGGTTGGTAATCCCGGCAGAGGAGGGTCGGGGGGTCTTATCAGAAATAGTCATGGCGACTGGATCATAGGCTTTTACAGGAATATTGGGACCTGTACAAATAATGAAGCAGAGCTGTGGGCACTCAAAGATGGTCTCAACCTTGCTATTAGTACCCATTCCTTGAAGCTAGATATAGAAATGGATGCTAAAGTGGTTATTCATCTCATCGAACATGCTGATGTCTCTGCTCACTCTTTATCTTCTCTTATTTCTGATTGCAGGGCATTACTCGGGCGACAGCCAGAACATAGACTTTCACACATCTACAAGGAGGCCAACGCATGTGCCGATGGTCTCGCCAAAGATGGAGGACTCTCTTCATCCTCCGATCTGCTCACCTTTCACTCTTTACCCCTATTTGTTAGCCAATTAGTGACGGGGATGCCCGCGGGGCGTTTTTTGCTAGGACTGTTTCTGATACCTCTATCCATATCCATACTTTTGCTAGCCTTATAGCGGCAGGGTATGGACAAGAGGTATCAATAGATAGATCTAATTGTAATAACTTTGTACCTTACCCTACGGGCTAGGGAGTTTTTTTTTGTGCTTTTATATATTTACTACTATTATTCACCCAAAAAAAAAAATATAATATTGGAGTTTTGCACTATAACATGTAGTCCTGATAAATTAAAGGGATTAATGCCATTTTAGTACCCCTAATGTTTGGGTCCGGACAATTGAGGGAAAACTTTGCGTCTAATAAGAGACAATTTGGATGGAATCTGTCCAATAGATAACATAATTGGTTAAAAGCCTGATTTGCCCCTAGAAAACGATTTTGCCCTTGTGTTGGAGGGAATACCATATTGAGGTGAAAAAAATTCAATTTGAAATAAAATAATATGTTCTCCTAATATATTTTCTAATATATTTGAAAATTACTCTCTGGTCTCACGAACTCGGACATATAAATAAGACAAAAACATTTTTGCATTCCCGAGTTTAGCTCTTCAACTAATAAGTGTCTGGTACAAGCACTCAAACTTTAGGAAAATTTTGATATAGACCGGATTCATGTGGTTCAAATTTGACCACATCCTACAGAATGAGGAGAGATAAAGAAAATGCAGTGATGTGACAAAATTTGAATCGCATGATCTTGTGGACCCAGTACATATCAGAAGTGTTCCAAACTTTATGTGCACCTAATTTCCGACTTCATCTTCCTAAACTCTCTATTCATTCGAAAAATGTGATGGTTGAGTCTAGGGTTAGGTTTTTCAGGAATATATAACCTGATCTTTGCAAAGAGATTCAGTTGAAGAATGGTATTGAAACGGCTTATTTGGAGTTTAACGTTTTTTTCCTCCGATTGCAGAGCAACAAAAGGTAATTTTCCCCGATTTCTTTCCAATTCTGCCCACTTTCATTCTGTTTCAGACAGTTTTCGATCTTTGAGAGGGAAATTAGATTCTGGATTTGCTAATAATATCAATAATGTTGATGATGCTGTTTGCTTATATCATGAAATGACTCGGATGAGGCCTTTACCTTCTGTTATTGAATTTACCCAGTTGCTAAATAGGCTTGTTAAATTGAAAGAATATTTAGTTGTTATTTCCCTTTACAAAGACATGTCTAATTCTACAAGAATTCCGGTGGATGAGGTTGCCATGAACGTGGTAATTAATTCTTTTTGCCTCATTAATCGCGTCGATTTTGGATTTTGTGTATTGAGTGGCTTCTTCAAACGCGGTTATTCTCCATATGCGAACACCTTCAACACTTTGCTCAAAGGATTATTCCGTCAAGATAGAGTACGCGATGCTCAGGAACTATTCAAGAAGATTTTGAATGAGAAGCTCTGTGAACCCGATGAGGTAATGTATACCATAGTAATTGATGGGTTGTGTAAAATAGGCAACACTACGACAGCCATTAAAATTCTCAGATTCATGGAAAGAGGAAGTTGCAAACCTGACGTGTTTGCTTATAGCAGTATCATCGACGGCCTTTGCAAGGATCGAATGCATGGTGAAGCTTTGGCTATCTTTAACGAGATGGTCCAAAAGGGACTTACCCCCGATGTTGTAACTTATACTTCATTGATTCACTGTTTATGTAACTTAGGCAAATGGAAGGTGGCCATAAAGCTCTTACATGAGATGCTGCAATTTAAAATTTCTCCCAATGTTGTTACATATAGCATTTTCGTAGATGCTCTATGTAAGGAAGGAGAGATAAAAGAGGCAGAACATGTAGTGCAAATCATGAATCAAAGAGGGGACAAGCCTAACGCTGTCACATATGGTGCGCTAATGGATGGATATTGTTTGGTAGGCCGAATAGATGAAGCAATGAAAGTTTTTGACAAAATGGTTTCACTAGGCATAGATCCAAATGTTCGTACCTACAATATTTTAATTAATGGGTATTGCAAAAAGAAGAGAATAGACGATGCTATGCATCTCTTCCGGGTACTGTCACAGAAAGGCTTAAATCCTGATATAGTCACGTACGACACTATTCTCCATGGATTGTTTTATGTTGGTAAATATGTAACTGCACAAAATTTGTTCCAAAAGATGCAAGACAGTGGACCAAAGCCAAGTCATTTTACCTATAGCATCATGCTTCAAGGATTGAGCCAGAATGGGCATATTGATGAAGCATTGTCATTGTTGTCTATGATAGAAAATAGCGATCATGATCTCAGTATTTCTTGGTACAATATCATCATCAATGGGTTGTGCAAAGTTGGAAATATTGATCGTGCACGAGAACTTTTTAATTCTCTCTCTCGTAAAGGTTTGGATCCAGACATTGTGACTTTTAATACGATGATAGCTGGCCTTAGCAACGAAGGTCTTCTAAAGGAAGCCAAAGAGCTTCTAGCAAAAGTGGCAGAGATTGGTTATTCTCCTACTGAGGCCACTTACACTATTATTGTTCAAGGATGTCTTAAGGGAGGTGATTATGCAGACGCAGTGATGTATATTGAAGAAATGAATGAAAGAGGACTCTTGCTGGACGAATCTACTTTTTCAAATATATTAGATTTACTTCCCTCCGTAGGACATGATCATATCCTTATTAAGGCGATTCAGAAGGTTATTCATATAAACAAACCTAAAAGGTCCTAAACAGTGGGCATCAACATTAAGCACAGGTAATTACGGTTATTGGTGATTCTCTTTTAAACTGGCTGCTTCTAGAAAACTAATATATGGCTGTAAATTAATACTTGAAGTTGAATAATGCTGCAGATTTCGTGTTCAGTCTCATTCTCTTATGGTAATCTGTGCCTCTAGTAGAGCTCTTGATTCTCATACGTCCCTATTCTCCATGGATTGTTTTATGTTGGTAAATATTTACTGCACAAAATTTGTTCAAAAAGATGCAAGACAATGGACCAAAGCCAAGTCATTTTACCTATACCATCATGCTTCAAGGATTGAGCCAGAATGGGCATATTGATGAAGCATTGCCATTGTTGTCTATGCTAGAAAATAGCGAACATGATCTCAGTATTTCTTGGTACAACATCATCATCAATGGGTTGTGCAAAGTTGGAAATATTGATCGTGCACGAGAACTTTTTAATTCTATCTCTCGTAAAGGTTTGGATCCAGACATTGTGACTTTTAATACGATGATAGCTGGCCTTTGCAACGAAGGTTTGTTAAAGGAAGCTAAAGAGCTCATAGTGAAAATTGCAGAGAATGGCTATTCTCCTACTGAGGCCACGTACAATATTATTGTTCAAGGATGTCTTAAGGGTGGTGAATATGAAGATGCAGCGGTGTATGTCAGGAAAATGGATGAAAGTGGATTCTTGCTGAATGGATCCAGCATTTTTATTATATTATATATACTTCCTTCTGATGGTACCGATCATATTCTTCTTGAGGCAATTAGGAAGTTGAATCCTAATAAGAAACTTGATAGGGCCTAAAAGAATGGGCATCCACGTTAAGCATAGGTATTAGTTGTTTGTGGTTTCTTTCTGTCAACGTGGTTGTTTCCACAAAACAATTATATGGATTGTAATAGGGGATTTGAATTTGTATAATGCTGCAGATTTCGTGTTCAATCTCATTCTCTTATAGTAATCTTTGCCTCTAGTAGCGCTCTTGAATTTGTATAATGCTGCAGATTTCGTGTTCATTCTCAATCTCTTATGATTTTCTGTCTAGATGATTAATATTTGTTGTCATTTCTTTCCCTATATTACCGACATTTCAGTTTGTTCCCTCTGGTAATTTGTACCTTCATTAGCTTTTTTTTTTTGTGCATGTGAGAGAGACGCGCACACATTCACACACACAATCTGCTGATCTCGATTCCCGTGGAGAAAGCGCATTGATGTAAGTTGCAGATAGAAAATTGATAAACCTCATTAACCTACTTTCAATTCCGGGCGGAAGGAGTGTGAGATAAAGAACAAATGGACAATTCGATATTGCACTTGGTGATCATCCCTTCTGCTAATCTGAAATTCTCATATTGTTTGCATTGAGTAATTTTTTCCTTGTTGCTCGTCGAAAAACTAAGAAGACTTCTCATTTTTCTCTGATACATAAAAGATACGAAACATCTGCCTACTAATGGGCTTTGCCACGATGCAGCCAAGATGTTCTCAAGAGGCTGTATTTTGACTACTACTTCCATCAAAATGCCATGAAGACTATCCCTGCTCTTCTGAATTCATCAGATATGTTGGCTTGCGGAGAAGATCTTGGCTTAATTCCTTCTTGTGTTCATCCTGTAAGATATCTCAACTGATTTCGTAGCTTAACAAGAAACTCCTCTTTGACGCATTAAAGGTCTAACCTTTTGTTTTCTGTCACTTCAACATACTTTGTTGCTCTTTCTTTGCTGATTTAGGTCATGCAAGAACTAGGCTTGATGGGATTGCGCATTCAACGCATGCCAAGTGAAGCTGGTCAAGAATTTGGAAGGCCTTCTCAATATCCGTATATGACGGTAAGTTATTCTTCTGTGTTTCTTACTCCAGCTCCATTAATATGAATGCTCTTGCTCTAGATCAAGATTTCATTTCATTTGCTTCTGTAAAAAATGTCTTTGCTAAGAGAATTTTCCACAATCTATTATCATAACTCATAATCAAGCGGTATTGTTTTTATGTTTTGCGTGATAGGAAAGAACCATCATGCTTATATCAGATTTCTTTCCTCGTCTTTCCCTACTAAATACTATTTTGCTACATAGACAGTGCAGTTAGTTGAATGCAGGTTTAGATCTTGAGTTTCTCACCATCAATTAGATGATCCTTGAAATTGCTTTTGTCTACACTGTTCCTTTAATATATGACCACAAATATTCTGTAAAATAGAGTACCTATATCTAACGACTGGTAGAATTCTTTGAATTTTCATGGCGGGTGTCTTTTGTGTCACGTCCTTAATAGTTTTTTCCTGTATGGATTAAGGACGATTGCAATACTGAGAAGAAGATTGCTTCCAAGCTGAAATCATGCTCAGAAAAATTCATGTTTCCAGAGAGTGAAGTGAAACTTCGTGCACAGCTCTTTGATCTTATAAAGGTAGGTAAGTTTGGGGTAAATTTTGATGTTTAATCTGTTGCCTTGTTTCGCACAAGGTCTTGTACAAAGAATGCCCATACTGTTTTGTAGCTGTAGTTTGTTTACTGGCCCTATTTTTACTTTGATCTAAATTAAATTCTCTTTGCAGAATATAGTGCTTATTAAAGATTCAGAAGATCCAAAAAAGTTTTACCCTCGTTTCAATATTGACGACACACCAAGCTTCAAGGGTTTGGATCAGCATAGGTACAGAGCACATCTTCCTATCCAGTATCTGTTCTCGTCGCTGTCTGGTCTTAAAGTGGATTGTTGTTCTGAAAATTGTTTGCATTGAGTAATTCTTTCCTTTTTGCTCGTCGGAAAACTGAGAAGACTTCTCATTTTTCTCTGACACATAAAAGATACCAAACGTCTGCCTACTAATGGGCTTTGTCACGATGCAGCCAAGATGTTCTCAAGAGGCTGTATTTTGACTACTACTTCCATCGACAACAAAGTCTTTGGTGTAAAAATGCAATGAAGACTCTCCCTGTTCTTCTGAATTCATCAGATACGTTGGCTTGCGGAGAAGATCTTGGCTTAATTCCTTCTTGTGTTCATCCTGTAAGATATCTCAACTGATTTCGTAGCTTAACTAGAAACTCCTCTTTGACACATTAAAGGTCTAACTTTTTGTTTTCTGTCACTTTCTCGGAAATGTGTATCTCATACTCTGCTACTCTTTCTTTGCTGATTTAGGTCATGCAAGAACTAGGCTTGATAGGATTGCGCATTCAACGAATGCCAAGTGAAGCTGGCCAAGAATTTGGAATTCCTTCTCAATATCCGTATATGACGGTAAGTTATTCTTCTGTGATCCTTACTCCAGCTCCATTAATATGAATGCTTTTGCTCTAGATCAAGATTTCATTATATTTGCTTCTGTAACAAAGGTCTTTGCTAAGAGAATTTTCACAATCTATTATCATAACTCATAATCAAGCGGTATTGTTTTTGTGTTTTGCGTGATAGGAAAGAACTAGCGTTCTTCTATGAGATTTCTTTTCTCGCGTTTTCCTACTAAATACTATTTTGCTACATAGACAGTGCAGTTAGTTGAATGCAGGTTTAGATCTTGAGCTTCTCACTAGCAATTAGATGATCCTTCAAATTGCTTTTGTCTACACTGTTCCTTTAATGCATGAACACAAATATTCTGCAAAATAGAGTACCTATGTCTAACGATTGGTAGAATTCTTTGAATTTTCATGGTGGGCATCTTTTGTGTCACGTCCTTATTAGTTTTTTCCTGTATGGTTTATAATCTTTCATTTAAGAGCCTTCCTCTCCAGCCCACCTCCCCCTCCCTAAAAAAAAGGGAAAACGAAAAACGGTGAAAGAAACATATAAATTAAATTAAATGGCTTGTAGATAGATCTTTATGCGGATTTTTTTCCTGAGGTGAAGAACATGTTGAGTTTTGGTACCCTTAGTGAAATGGTTCTGGTTTGTATTGCATATCATTGTGGCTGTGCTTGGCGCGATGGTCAGTGTTTGCTTGCTATCCGCTAGTTCACGGGTTCGAACCTCGGAAACAACATCTTTATGATGGCCTAAACCCTGCTGATGCGGGAGCCTTGTGCACTGGGTATGACCTTTTTTATCATTGTGGCTGTGGAGGCCTAAGGTACATTACATGTCATGGGGAGAAACACCATTATCATCTTCTTCTTTATCCACTTCTCTTTTGTTCAAATCATATCGAATTGTTTTGGCTATTGATTTCCTCTTCGGAAGAAGAGAAAATAATGTCACTTACTTTTACTGATTAAGTTAATCATTTAGACCCAATAAATAATATCGGATAAGATCAAGCTCAAAGTAAAAGTATTAGGCCAAACGGTTGAGGTTTAAGACAAAAGCATCTCACTTAGTTCCAACAAATGACTACATTGGGTGTGTGGGCTCGAACCAAAGTCATGCCTTAAGTCGAATTATTCGCACGACTCAACAAGTATAAATTCATTCAAATAGATGGTTAAGTGCGTGTAAGTCGCTCCGCCGTACCGAACTTAACGGATGACCCACAAACACACAATAGCAATTATGTAATAAAAGTTGACACTATCCCGATTCGGTTCGTACAAGATATGACTTGAATCCTTGGCAATTCCCTCTATGAATATAGGATTTCACACTTTCTAAGTCATTTTTTAACACTAGAAATACACTTTAAGTTCTTATTAATCTCTAATTTTGCTTGTTCTGCTGATTAGAAACCCAGCCCGAACCTTTATCTTCCTCCCTTTTTTATTTGATACTTTTCTCAGAATTCAGTTCCCTTTGATCTGTATTTTCATCTGAAATCCACTGTTCCAACGAAGCAATTGGATGGGCAAATGATGATGAAGAGAGATGCCTGTGTTTACTCTATTGCTTGGAGGGCATTTCTTTTCTCCGATTGCAGAGCAGCAAAAGGTAATTTCACCCAATTTCTTTCAAAATTTGCCCACTTTCATTCTGTTTCATATGGGTTTCGATCTTTGAGAGGGAGATTAGATTCTGGGTTTGCTAATAATATCAATAACGTTGATGATGCTGTTTGCTTATATAATGAAATGGCTCGCATGAGGCCTTTACCTTCTGTTATTGAATTTACTCAGTTGCTAAATAGACTTGTTAAATTGAAAGAATATTTAGTTGTTATTTCCCTTTACAAAGACATGTCCAATTCTACAAGAATTCCAGTGGATGAGGTTACCATGAACGTGGTAATTAACTCTTTTTGCCTCATTAATCGCGTCGATTTTGGATTTTCTGTATTGGGTGGCTTCTTCAAACGCGGTTATTCTCCAAGTGCGAACACCTACTGCACTTTGCTCAAAGGATTATTCTGTCAAGATAGAGTACGTGATGCTCAGGAACTATTCAAGAAGATTTTGAATGAGAAGCTCTGTGAGCCCGATGAGGTAACGTATACCATAGTAATTGATGGGTTGTGTAAAATAGGCAACACTACCACAGCCATTAAAATTCTTAGATTCATGGAAAGAGGAAGTTGCAAACCTAACATGTTTGCTTATAGCAGTATCATCGACGGCCTTTGTAAGGATCGAATGCATGATGAAGCTTTGGCTTTCTTTAACGAGATGGTCCAAAAGGGACTTACCCCCGATGTTGTAACTTATACTTCATTGATTCACGGTTTATGTAACTTAGGCAAATGGAAGGTGGCCATAAAGCTCTTACATGAGATGCTGCAATTTAAAATTTCTCCCAATGTTGTTACATATAGCATTTTCGTAGATGCTCTATGTAAGGAAGGAGAGATAAAAGAGGCAGAACATGTAGTGCAAATCATGAATGAGAGAGGGGACAAGCCTAACGGCGTTACGTATCGTGCGCTAATGGATGGATATTGTTTGGTAGGCCAAATAGAGGAAGGAATTGAAATTTTTGACAAAATGGTTTCTCTAGGAATAGATCCAAATGTTCAGACCTACAACATTTTAATTAACGGGTATTGCAAAAAGAAGAGAATAGACGATGCTATGTATGGATTGTTTTATGTTGGTAAATATGTAACTGCACAAAATTTGTTCCAAAAGATGCAAGTCAATGGACCAAAGCCAAGTCATTTTACCTATAGCATCATGCTTCAAGGATTGAGTCAGAATGGGCATATTGATGAAGCATTGTCATTGTTGTCTATGCTAGAAAATAGCGAACATGATCTCAGTATTTATTGGTACAATATCGTCATACATGGGTTGTGCAAAGCTGGAAATTTTGTTCGTGCACGAGAACTTTTTAATTCTCTCTCTCGTAAAGGTTTGGATCCAGACATTGTGACTTTTAATACGATGATTGCTGGCCTTTGCAACGAAGGTTTGCTAAAGGAAGCCAAAGAGCTTCTAGCAAAAGTGGCAGAAATTGGCTATTCTCCTACTGAGGCCACGTACAAATATTATTGTTCAAGGTTGTCTTAAGGGAGGTGAATATGAAGATACAGTGATGTATCTTGAAGAAATGGATGAAAGAGAATTCTTGCTGGACGAATCTACATTTTCAAATATATTAGATTTACTCCACCCCCCTCCCCCCCGCCCCGTAGGACATGATCATATCCTTCTTAAGGCGATTCAGAAGGTTTTTCCTATAAACAAACCTAAAAGGTCCTAAACAGTGGGCATCGGCATTGAGCACAGGTAATTATGGTTATTGGTGATTCCCTGTTAAGCTGTCTGCTTCTAGAAAACTAATATATGGCTGTAAATTGATACTTGAATTTGTATAATGCTGCAGATTTCGTGTTCAATCTCATTCTCTTATGGTAATCTGTGCCTCTAGTAGCTCTCTTGATATTACACACAATTTCTGTCTAGATGATTGATATTTGTTGTCATAAAAATTTGTCGTAGTAGACGTATAAATAAAAGACTATATTAGATAGCAAATGAATCCTATAATGACTCGAAACTAACCGTCATTATTTAATGTTTTGTGTCCAGTTGGAGTCTTCCTCCTTTTGTTTGGAAGAAAATCAAGGTTGACATGGTGCAGTCGCTGCTTGGAAGATTTTCTCCACCTTTTGGGCTCTTATCAAACTGAAATTCATATGTGAGGGGTTGATTCATTGGTGATCATTCTGGTCATGTTGTACTTTCTTTTGGAGTGGCTATTGTATTTGTATAAAGCACTCTACAACCTGAGTTGATTGCCTCCTTTGAAGGAATTTCTTTTGGCCTTCAGAAGCTGACGTTAGAAGGCTCTTATAACATGCTCTAAAGTCTACTAGTTATCCTTTTGGCAGCATAATTGGTACAAGGTCCCCCCAGCAAGGCATGTGAGGTAGCAATGCTAAAAGAAGAATGGCAATATTTACCCCTTTCTGACACAATATGGCACATTCCTCCTTGTGTGATGGTCAAAGGATTTCATTATTCATCTTTTATTGTAGAGAGTAGAGAGTGATTGTAAAGGTCTTATAAATAAATAATGTTTGCGACAATGAGGATGACTTTTCGACTTTCGTCCCTAGGGGCCATAGTACATTCAGTTAGGGGGACAATAGCATAATATTTAGATGAAAGTGCAAATTGGTGGCACATACTCTTGCTAAACAAACACTAGTTAAATATCCGTCTAATATTTAAATGCATAACTATTCTACCGCTATTTCTCTAAAAAAAAGTTCGACATTGCTCGGAACGAGAACATGTCCTTTTTATTTGAAAACATTTTATTTCTCTTTTGTGATACACTTGACAGAAAAGTACTAATATTGAGCAAAAAATTATAATTTATAAAAAAAAGGTAGTCCTGATAAATTAAAGGGATTAATGCCATTTTATCACTAAGGACGAGACACGACCGTGTCAATAGCTCAAGAGCTACTAACACAAGGTCTTTTATTCATCTTAACCTAAAATTTCCGAATAAAATAAAACCTCGAAGGAACTTTATATATCTTAATAATATCTCAATATACTTATTACATCAAAGCTTTCACAGTGGAATCAATAAAACGTATAATAGAATGTTCTCAAAACTAAACTGAAATTAAAAAAACTCTCTTCACCAAAAGGGAACTTCTTCCCAATCTCCTAAATCGTCATTCTTATTGCTATCTTTACTTACAAGTAGGGAAAGGAGTGGGATTTCAACTCAGTAAGAAGTTTATACCCTTTTCGGAATCAAACACCCATTTTTAGTTTTACAAATGACTGATCATTTAATTAAAATAGAACAACCTTGTAGAGTGATTTATTTTAACTTCTTTTGAAATGAGAAAGGAACACAGGAACAGTAAACTCTC
This sequence comes from Vinca minor, assembly GCA_026122235.1. NCBI lineage: Eukaryota > Viridiplantae > Streptophyta > Magnoliopsida > Gentianales > Apocynaceae > Vinca > Vinca minor. The sequence continues at coordinate 307,859 of JAOCZM010000100.1, read as the reverse complement.
AAACATTAACAATGCAAATTATGAATTGCGGGATCAGTAAGCTCCAAAACAATGACAATGCAAAATTTGAATTGTAGCATTAGTTTAGGGGAAGGGTATAAAAACTTTATCAATAGACACAAACACAATGAAAAAATATGAATTGGAACTCCAAAGCAGTAAGTTGCAAAATATGAATTATAATTATAATGTAAAGCATGAATTGGAATTGTCATATAAAACATGATTGCAGCAACGTGAATGGTTAAATCATTTTTCATTTCAGTTACTGTTTATAAACAACTTAATTTTATTAGACAAAATTGACGATTCAATTTCATAGAATTTTCAAAATTTCACTAAGCAGTTTTGTTACAATAGTAAAATCATTTTCTTTCCTTTGGCTCTTTCTCGTAGAACATCAAATTGACTCATTGAGTCCTTAACCGGGGGTATACTTCAAGCATTCGACTTCGGTCGCCGGCGATCATTACTTAATTGAGCCATAAAACATACTCTACTTTTTAAAATAATAGAATGATTATACTCCAAAATTCCTTTAGACTTTGATTGTGGTAATTGTTGGGTTGAGTCAGTGAGTCCTTCAATCTTTCGGTCGCCGAAACAATTACCATACCCAAGTCACTTTCAAAATATATTTTTAGATACATGAAATACCATTTTTTTCATTAAATTAAAACTTTCATAAAATTTGAGAAAACCATAAAATGGTAAAAGTCTTTTGCTGGAAAACTAAACTTGAGCAAACAGTGAATGAACGATCTTTTTCCACCTACAATCAATTTCGGAAAACATCACCATTTTTAAATATATGATAAAGTCAATTATTAATCCAAATAAACAAAACGCCGATAGATATTTTTATATTTGTTTGCCAACACAGAGAAGAACTTGACATCTTAGAAGTCATATAGAAAGGAAAAGTTTCCTATGAAAACCAATTTTGTAAAATTCATTTTCGCTTCAATAGAGCTTTTTCAAGAAACATGGCATTAATGCGTTTGTCCCCTTCATTATATAAGAAAACATTAGTAACTATTTTGGATCATATCACAGAATGCATCCAAAGCAGTATAAATAAAAGTTAAATCGGCACTCTAACTTGTTTCCAAAAGATATAATTAAAGGATAATAGTTTGATATAATCTGAAATCAATTCTTTAAAATACATACTTGATTCTTTTTTTTTCTTTTCACAAACGCATTTAAATTCCAATCAAATCACCATAACATTAAAAGATACTTATTAACATTAAAAATTTATCATAGAATCATAAGAAAACAAGGGATTCTAAACCCCTTAGCTCAACGCGAGTCGTTCTTCTATCTCGATCAAAAAAATCCTAGCGCCGCTCCCTAGTCTCCGCATCCCTTGTGTCTGGAAACGCACCCAGAAATACCTCATAATCTAGCCCCTCTTTATATTATATTTTACGCACTCTCTACTCCTGTTTTCTTTTTTCTTCTTGACTATATTGAGGAGGGAGCTATATACTCCACTCCAGACTTCTCCCATCCCCCAAAATAATCACACATTCAATACCCCACTTCTCCCATTCCCAAAGGATAATTCTGATATGGATTAGGGCCATAGGTAGGGCCCTGTCCACTTGGCCCTGAATTGGCCACGTCGCCCCCCTCCTCCTAAAAAAAAAAAGTTACAGTTAAAATACAAAAAAGATTGTTCTGATATGGACACAGTTAAAAGTAAAAAAAATTGTACAAATTTGTCACATCACTATAAAATGAGGAGAGAGACAATTTTTTACTTTTAACTGTGTCCATATCAGAACAATCTTTTTTGTATTTTAACTGTGACTGAGAGAATTGGAGGGAGAGGCGGCGATGGCGATCAGTCAAAGTGGGACTGAGTGCTCTACCTATGACTCTCAGTCCCATATCAATTTTTCCATTCCGAAAATAATGACACCCGTTACATAACAAAGAAATCCTATTTGCACTTATATCCCCAACGAAGGTAATTATTCTCTATTAACCCTGATTCTTAATTCCTTTTTTTTTTTATCCTTACTTACTAAAAATTAGTACGGGGTTTCACAAGTACCCCTAATGTTTAGGGTCCGGACAATTGAGGGAAAACTTTGCGTCACACATTCAAATATTTTTTTCATGCTTGATTCCATAAAAATATATATTTCTTCACATAACACAGAAAAACACATACGTTTTATTTAGACATTCTAAATGTAAGAAGGGTTCTAATCTTCTTACCTTAAATCGATGATTGCACTTTCTAGACTCTTCAAAAATTTCCTTGCGTTGTCTCCAAATCCTGCCTTTCCTCTCGTCTGTGGAAAACACCGTAAGAACTCCTCAGATACATAACTCTCTGTTTCTTTCTCCTGCTTCCTATCAACCAAAATCTAAACTTATCCTTTTAAAATTCAAATAATAAAGTATAATATCCTAAGCTAATTAAAATAACAGGACAATGACAATATCAAATTCCTTTTTCTTTTTTCTTTTTTCTTTTTCTTTCCTTCCAGGGGCCGGGTCTCACACTCTCCTAATATATTTTCTAGTTCATTTGAAAATTGCTTTTTGGTCTTACGAACTCAAACATATCAATAAGACAAATGTGACATTCAAATACGGATATACTCCATATTCGAATAAACGGAGTATAATATATAAGAAATCTAACCAGAGACCCCTCTAGCTTTTTTGAATTCTCGAGTTTAGACCCTTCAACTAATAAGTTTCTGGTCCAAGCACTCAAACTTTCTGTGCACCTAATTTCCTACTTCATCTTCCTAAACTCTCTATTCATTCGAAAAGTGTGATTGTTGAGTCTAGGGTTAGGTTTTTCAGGAATATATAATCAGATCTTTGCTAAGAGATTCAGTTGAAGAATGGTATTCAAACGGCTTATTTTGAGTTTAACGTTTTTTTTCTCCGATTGCAGAGCAACAAAAGGTAATTTTCCCCGATTTCTTTCCAATTCTGCCCACTTTCATTCTGTTTCAGACAGTTTTCGATCTTTGAGAGGGAAATTAGATTATGGATTTGCTAATAATATCAATAATGTTGATGATGCTGTTTGCTTATATCATGAAATGACTCGGATGAGGCCTTTACCTTCTGTTATTGAATTTACCCAGTTGCTAAATAGGCTTGTTAAATTGAAAGAATATTTAGTTGTTATTTCCCTTTACAAAGACATGTCTAATTCTACAAGAATTCCGGTGGATGAGGTTGCCATGAACGTGGTAATTAATTCTTTTTGCCTCATTAATCGCGTCGATTTTGGATTTTGTGTATTGAGTGGCTTCTTCAAACGCGGTTATTCTCCATATGCAAACACCTTCAACACTTTGCTCAAAGGATTATTCCGTCAAGATAGAGTACGTGATGCTCAGGAACTATTCAAGACGATTTTGAATGAGAAGCTCTGTGAACCCGATGAAGTAATGTATACCATAGTAATTGATGGGTTGTGTAAAATAGGCAACACTACCACAGCCATTAAAATTCTCAGATTCATGGAAAGAGGAAGTTGCAAACCTAACGTGTTTGCTTATAGCAGTATCATCGACGGCCTTTGCAAGGATCGAATGCATGATGAAGCTTTGGCTGTCTTTAACGAGATGGTCCAAAAGGGACTTACCCCCAATGTTGTAACTTATAATTCTTTGATTCACGGTTTATGTAACTTGAGCAAACGGGAGGAGGTCATAAAGCTCTTACATGAGATGTTGCAATTTAAAATTTCTCCCAATGTTGTTACATATAGTATATTCGTAGATGCTCTATGTAAGGAAGGAGAGGTAAAAGAGGCAGAACATGTAGTGCAAATCATGAATCAAAGAGGGGACAAGCCTAACGTTGTCACATATGGTGCGCTAATGGATGGATATTGTTTGGTAGGCCGAATAGATGAAGCAATGAAAGTTTTTGACAAAATGGTTTCTCTAGGCATAGATCCAAATGTTCATACCTACAATATTTTAATTAATGGGTATTGCAAAAAGAAGAGAATGGATGATGCTATGCATCTCTTCCGAGTAATGTCGCAGAAAGGTTTAAATCCTGATATAGTCACATACGACACTATTCTCCATGGATTGTTTTATGTTGGTAAATATGTTATGGCACAAAATTTGTTCAAAAAGATGCATGACAGTGGACCAAAGCCAAGTCATTTTACCTATAGCATCATGCTTCAAGGATTGAGCCAGAATGGGCATATTGATGAAGCATTGTCATTGTTGTCTATGCTAGAAAATAGCGAACATGATCTCAGTATTTCTTGGTACAATATCATCAATGGGTTGTGCAAAGTTGGAAATATTGATCGTGCACGAGAACTTTTTAATTCTCTCTCTCATAAAGGTTTGGATCCAGACATTGTGACTTTTAATACGATGATAGCTGGCCTTTGCAACGAAGGTTTGTTAAAGGAAGCTAAAGTGCTCATAGTGAAAATTGCAGAGAATGGCTATTCTCCTACTGAGGCCACGTACAATATTATTGTTCAAGGATGTCTTAAGGGAGGTGAATATGAAGATGCAGCGGTGTATCTCAGGAAAATGGATGAAAGTGGATTCTTGCTGAATGGATCCAGCATTTCTATTATAATAGATATACTTCATTCAGAAGGTATCGATCATATTCTTCTTGAGGCGATTAGGAAGTTGAATCCCAATATGAAACTTGATAGGTCCTAAAAGAATGGGTATCAACGTTAAACATAGGTATTAGTTGTTTGTGGTTTCTTTCTGTCAACGTGGTTGTTTCCACAAAACAATTATATGGATTGTAATGGGGGATTTGAATTTGTATAATGCTACAGATTCGTGTTCAATCTCATTCTCTTGTTGTAATCTTTGCCTCTAGTAGCGCTTTTGAATTTGTATAATGATGCAGATTTCGTGTTCATTCTCAATCTCTTATGATTTTCTGTCTAGATGATTAATATTTGTTGTCATTTCTCTCCCTATATTACCGACATTTCAGTTTGTTCCCTCTGGTAATTTGTGTCTTCATTAGCTTTTTTTTTTTTGTGCATGTGAGAGAGATACGCACATACACACAAACACACACACACACACACAATCTGCTGATCTCGATTCCCGTGGAGAAAGCGCATTGATGTAAGCTGCAGATAGAAAATTGATTAACCTCATTAACCTACATTCAATTCCGGGCGGAAGGAGTGTGAGATAAAGAACAAATGGACAATTCGATATTGCACTTGGTGATCATCCCTTCTGCTAATCTGAAATTCTCATATTGTTTGCATCGAGTAATTTTTTCCTTGTTGCTCGTCGAAAAACTAAGAAGACTTCTCATTTTTCTCTGATACATAAAAGATACCAAACATCTGCCTACTAATGGGCTTTGTCACGATGCAGCCAAGATGTTCTCAAGAGGCTGTATTTTGACTACTAATTCCATCGATAAGAAAGTGTTTGGCATCAAAATGCAATGAAGACTATCCCTGCTCTTCTGAATTCATCAGATATGTTGGCTTCCGGAGAAGATCTTGGCTTAATTCCTTCTTGTGTTCATCCTGTAAGATATCTCAACTGATTTCGTAGCTTAACGAAACTCCTCTTCGACACATTAAAGGTCTAACCTTTTGTTTTCTGTCACTTCCTCGGAAATATGTATCTCATACTCTGCTGGTCTTTCTTTGCTGATTTAGGTCATGCAAGAACTAGGCTTGATAGGATTACGCAGTCAAGGAATGCCAAGTGAAGCTGGCCAAGAATTTGGAATTCCTTCTTAATATCCGTATATGACGGTAAGTTATTCTTCTGTGATCCTTACTCCAGCTCCATTAATATGAATGCTTTTGCTCTAGATCAAGATTTCATTATATTTGCTTCTGTAACAAATGTCTTTGCTAAGAGAATTTTCACAATCTATTATCATAACTCATAATCAAGCGGTATTGTTTTTGCGTTTTACGTGATAGGAAAGAACTAGCGTTCTTCTATGAGATTTCTTTTCTCGCGTTTTCCTACTAAATACTATTTTGCGAATGCAGGTTTAGATCTTGAGCTTCTCACTAGCAATTAGATGATCCTTCAAATTGCTTTTGTCTACACTGTTCCTTTAATGCATGACCACAAATATTCTTTAAAATAGAGTACCTATATCTAACGATTGGTAGAATTCTTTGAATTTTCATGGTGGGTATCTTTTGTGTCACGTCCTTATTAGTTTTTTCCTGTATGGTTTATAATCTTTCATTTAAGAGCCTTCCTCTCCAGCCCACCTCCCCCTCCCTAAAAAAAGGGAAAACGAAAAACGGTGAAAAAAAACATATAAATTGAATTAAATGGCTTGTAGATAGATCTTTCTGTGGAATTTTTTCCTGAGGTGAAGAACGTGTTGAGTTTTGGTACCCTTAGTGAAATGGTTCTGGTTTGTATTGCATATCATTGTGGCTGTGCTTGGCACGATGGTCAGTGTTTGCTTGCTATCCGCTAGTTCACGGGTTCGAACCTCGGAAACATCTTTATGAAGGCCTAAACCCTGCTGATGCGGGAGCCTTGTGCACTGGGTACGACCTTTTTTATCATTGTGGCTGTGGAGGCCTAAGGTACATTACATGTCATGGGGAGAAAAATTAGAGCAACTTATATGAAAAGGTTTTGTTCTGTGTGTCGAAAAAAACAACTTAGACGATTGAGCTCGAATGGCGGGATTTAGTGTCATAGCGGTAGTGATTTTCCTAGTGTCTAAACGATGTTGTGATGGAGTGTATTGTGTTGGTAAAGCGTGGTGCTTTGCATACATTCGATTGTGAAAGCGTTTAGATGCGAAGAATGTGACTACTTAACTTACTTCTTGTCTCAACTTGTATTTTGAGAATATGTTATGTGCCTTCTTGTGTTTATTAATTGTGAATATTTAGTCCCTACTGAGCACCGGAGCTCAGTCCATCCGCTTATTGTGCAGGTGATGACGAGCAGAGCAGCAAATGGTAATTTCACCCAATTTCTTTCAAAATTTGCCCACTTTCATTCTGTTTCAGATGGGTTTCGATCTTTGAGAGGTAGATTAGATCCTGGATTTGCTAATAATATCAATAACGCTGATGATGCTGTTTGCTTATATCATGAAATGCTCGGATGAGGCCTTTACCTTCTGTTATTGAATTTACTCAGTTGCTAAATAGGCTTGTTAAATTGAAAAAATATTTAGTTGTTATTTCCCTTTACAAAGACATGTCCAATTCTACAAGAATTCCGGTGAATGAGGTTACCATGAACGTGGTAATTAACTCTTTTTGCCTCATTAATCGCGTCGATTTTGGATTTTCTGTATTGGGTGGCTTCTTCAAACGCGGTTATTCTCTAGATGTAGTCACCTACTGCACTTTGCTCAAAGGATTATTCTGTCAAGATAGAGTACGTGATGCTCAGGAACTATTCAAGAAGATTTTGAATGAGAAGCTCAGTGAACCCGATGAGGTAACGTATACCATAGTAATTGATGGGTTGTGTAAAATAGGCAACACTACCACAGCCATTCAAATTCTCAGATTCATGGAAAGAGGAAGTTGCAAACCTAACGTGTTTTCTTATAACAGTATCATTGACGGCCTTTGCAAGGATCGAATGCACGATGAAGCTTTAGCTTTCTTTAACGAGATGGTCCAAAAGGGACTTACCCCCGATGTTGTAACTTATAATTCTTTGATTCACGGTTTATGTAGCTTGGGCAAACGGGAGGAGGCCATAAAGCTCTTACATGAGATGTTGCAATTTAAAATTTCTCCCAACGTTGTTACATATAATATATTCTTAGATGCTCTATGTAAGGAAGGAGAGATAAAAGAGGCAGAACATGTAGTGCAAATCATGAATGAGAGAGGGGACAAGCCTGATGCTGTCACATATGGTGCCCTAATGGATGGATATTGTTTGGTAGGCCAAATAGAGGAAGCAATGGAAGTTTTTGACAAAATGGTTTCTCTAGGCATAGATCCAAATGTTCATACCTACAATATTTTAATTAATGGGTATTGCAAAAAGAAGAGAATAGATGATGCTATGCTTCTCTTCCGAGTAATGTCGCATAAATGTTTAAATCCTGATATAGTCATGTACGACACTGTTCTCCAAGGATTGTTTTATGTTGGTAAATGTGTTGCTGCACAAAATTTGTTCAACAAGATGCAAGACAATGGCCCAAAGCCAATTCATATTACCTATAGCATCATGCTGCATGGATTGAGCCGGAATGGGCATATTGATGAAGCATTGTCATTGTTGTCTATGCTAGAAATTAGCGAACATGATCTCAGTATTTCTTGGTACACTATCATCATACATGGGTTGTGCAAAGTTGGAAATATTGATCTTGCACAAGAACTTTTTAATTCTCTCTCTCTTAAAGGTTTAAATCCTGACATTGTAGCTTTTAATACGATGATATCTGGCCTTTGCGACAAAGGTTTGTTAAAGGAAGCTAAAGAGCTCCTAGTGAAAATTGCAGAGAATGGCTACTTTCCAGATGAGATCACTTACACTATTATTGTTCGAGGATGTCTTAAGGGAGGTGATTATGCAGACGCAGTGATGTATATTGAAGAAATGAATGAAAGAGGATTCTTGCTGGACGAATCTACTTTTTCAAATATATTAGATTTACTTCCCTCCGTAGGACATGATCATATCCTTCTTAAGGCGATTCAGAAGGTTATTCCTATGAACAAACCTAAAATGTCCTAAACAGTGGGCATCAACATTAAGCACAGGTAATTATGGTTATTGGTGATTCCCTGTTAAACTGGCTGCTTCTAGAAAACTAATATATGGCTGTAAATTGATACTTGAAGTTGAATAATGCTGCAGATTTCGTGTTCAATCTCATTCTCTTATGGTAATCTGTGCCTCTAGTAGCTCTCGTGATATTACACACAATTTCTGTCTAGATGATTGATATTTGTTGTCATAAAAATTTGTCGTAGTAGACGTATAAATAAAAGACTATATTAGATAGCAAATGAATCCTATAATGACTCGAAACTAACCGTCATTATTTAATGTTTTGTGTCCAGTTGGAGTCTTCCTCCTTTTGTTTGGAAGAAAATCAAGGTTTACATGGTGCAGTCGCTGCCACGAATTTGCCTGGAATTCTCGAGAATAGAATTTACTATTTGCCTGGAATTCGAAAATTCCACGAATTGTTTCAGTTGATATTTTGATTCTCTGAAACTTAGTTGTGTGCCCCATCATGCCATGACTGTTCAACCGTTCGTGCTTGGTGGGAAGAAGATGATGAAAGAAGACGTCAATATTTCGAGACATTTCTTGGGTCCAACAATTCACCACCTGAGAACTGTATTCCTGAAATTGTATACTTTATTTTGTGGCAGCATGTTGAAGCTCCTTCAATGTGGGCAATTTTTCCTCTTTCCTTATACTAGGACTGCATATGTGTTTGATCTAATCTGCAACGCCAACACCAACTGCAGTACTGGCAGCCTCTTCCTTGATCTCATCTATAGGGACAATGTCAACAAGAAAGTCAAAGATGTCAGTGCGAGTAATAGCAGCAGCGATATTGTTCTTCTGAAGTGTCCTGCGCTTGTTTTCCTCAGCGTTGAGCCAGGAGCGGATGGTGAGTTCCTAGATGAAGAGCTCACATGTCTTGGCAAAGAGAATGGGGGCTTCAGCAGAGATCATGCGGACATCCTCGTCGACCTTCATGTTCTTTTTTATTCTGGCAAGGGGAAGCTGGTGGTTCTTTAAGTCATTCACCTGCTCGATCTCTTGGCATCGGTAGTTCCAGAAAAGTTGGAGTTGTTGCTGGAGGAGGTGGTGAAACGGTGGATGCGCTGGGTATACAGAAGATTGGACTATAAAATTTATGTGTGTGGACCTCTTAATAAATGGTACTTAAAAAAAGAACTAGGTATAGAAAAAGATATTTTAGGAAGATTATAAACTCTCCACACAAGCTCTTATCTATTAGAAACATTTTTCAATGAAATTAATAGTGATAAGGAAGTATTTATAATTTGTTCAAAATAGAGAAACGAAATTATAATTTAGAAAAGCCTGAAGGATGAAAATGTAATTAACCCCTTATATATTTTGGTTTGGGATTTTCATTTTGAACTTGCATATTTTGGGGAAATATTTCCGCCTAGCAATTCTCTCTCCAAAATCTAAGGGGTATTCTAATAATAAGCAAATCAATAGTTAAGTATATCCAAATAACATATGAATGGAATATTTGAATCTTATCCCCAATCTAGCTAGTATGTTCAAAGTGTTGGGGTTTTCTCAGATATGCGCTTAGCGGAATTAACAGTAACAATATAAAAATAAATACTGAACAGAAGAAGAATAAAGACACCAATAATTTTTTAACGTGGAAATCTTCTTTGAATTAGAGGGAAAAAACCACGGGACAGTCTCCGAAAAATGTTTCATTATGTGGTAAATTGAATACAGAAAATATTGAGTATTTCACACTTAGTCAATTTTTCTCCCCCGGATATAATTCCAGTCACAATTCTACCACTAAAATATTCTAAAAAGGAATACTAATCTCCCACACTCAAAATAAGTGTGACCTCACCGAGAAAAAAAAACTCTTTCTTTTTCTCCAGATCATACAACTCTTGTTGCTCTCAATTTTTTGGTGTTATTCTTTAGCTCAAGAATGAGCTCCTTTTATAGAGAAAGTTTTGGAGACAATCTCCACAAAAGATGGTGGACCATCAAATTGCCAACTTGCTTACTTGATCAAATTGCCAACTTGCTTACTTAATTAAATTGCCAACTTGCTTAAGTAATCAAACAACCAATGACTATTGAGCTGAATTTCTGACAATCTCCCCCTTCATCTCCAATAGAGGATTATTCCAGTAATCATCAACATAAGTCCATGCCAGCCAAGTTGACACACAGCTCGAACGTTCCCCGAGGAACATGCTTTGTCAGTATATCAGCAGCGTTCTTGTCAGTGTGAATCTTCTTCAACTTGAACAACTTTTCGTCCTCAGCATCTGATATCGATATGCTTTGTACGCGAATGGTACATATCATTCTTACTCAAGTCCAAAGCACTTTGACTATCACAGAAAATTTCGGAACCATTCCACTTCATTCCCAATTGTTGAAGGAATCTCTTCAACTAGAGAATCTTTTTCCCTGCTTCAGCAACAGCAATATACTCAGATTCAGTTGTTGATAAGGTAACACATTTATGCAATTTCGATTGCCATGAGATGGCTCCCCCTGCAAAAGTAAATAAGTATCTTGACGTATATTTCCTACGATCCAGGTCTCCAGCCATATCTGCATCTGTATATCCTTTCAGAATAGGTTCTACTCCTCCAAAACATAAGCACATTTTGGAACTACCTCGTAGGTACTTTAAGATCCATTTGACAGTTTCACAATGATCTTTTCCTGGATTTGAGAGAAACATGCTAACCACTCCGACTGCCTGAGCAATATCAGGTCGGGTACACACTATTGCATACATTAAACTTCCAACTGCAGATGAATAAGGAACTTTCCTTGAGGTGTAGTTGGACAACTTCTCTTACTGAGTTTGAAATGGTTGGCCAATGTGTTAGTAGTGCCCTAGGACCATTAGCATATATTGTACATTTTATATCTTTTTGAGCATTTCATCTGAATAGTTAATTTTGCTTATGAACATCAAATGCGTGATTTGATAGTAAAACTCATTTGCTTATGTAATTACTATTCTAGTTGTCCCTAGTTTTATGTAATCTACTTTACAATGAAATAAAACTAGTATGATGTTTGATTGATGATTATGTTTTACTAATCATGTGTAATGAGTATAAATCATATCATAGATGCAATTTATTGAGATATATTGTATCGGACGTGATCCGTTAGAGAAGTAATACTTCATGGTCCTTAGTCATAAGTATTACTTCCTCAATACTATTTTAGAATTCTTAGACCTTAAGTCTTCATTGATTCTAGCATGAATGGAGCCACGTTTTGAATCAATACGACTGATGATAGGATGTAGTGTCCTATCATGGCTTGAATGTGAGAGGCATTGTAAGGAATATGTCCCTCTCTTATGAGAGAGAGATATCCATGGGCCCCTCGATAGGGAAAAACTGTTTAAATGCATGGTCGTGCTCAAATATATTTGAGAAAGTTATCAAATACTATTTGTTGGAACAGTTTACCCGGAGATCGAGCATAAATACAATTAAGCTTAATAAGGGTGACGACTACCATGCCTTATGCTTAATTAGGATATCGCGAGACAAAGGGATTAAATAGTGGATTGATATTAGGTTCCGTTGTATATTCATTCACTTTGGGTAGTCACAATGTCCTGCTAGGGACCGCTTGTGATTTATGAACTCACACTACTACTAAGTGTGTTTTCATTGCCATTGTTATATGAACCTACAGGGCCACACGCATAGACGAGCTAACGAGCTTCATGTCTAGATTCAATGAATCTAGAATGTGTCTAGGTTCACTGTATATGACATTCATTTTTTTGAGAATAATAAAGCGTTATTATTCGAATTAGAGATAAGGGGCATTTTCGGTATAAAGTCTGGGATTACGTGGGAGTTATTATCAGATAAGGACTCCCACTACCAGTGAAAGTCTAGAGGGACGTGGGAGTTATAGATTCCCATCGCCAAAAGAGGTGGATAGGGGACGTGGGAGTTGTGCTTGAAACAACCTCTCACTCCCCTATATAAACTTCTCTTGGCCGAAACCACTGAGGGTTAATGTTTTTCAACCGAAATACCAAAAGACCTAGAAAATCAGATTTTCTATTACGCTCTCTCCCTTTTTCTCTAATTCTCGAAACTCGGAAATTCGAAGAGCTAGCAATCATCGTTCGTTTCGTCGCGTGGATACTGGGTAGAGGACATTCAGCGAGGAATTCTATTGGTGGCGACAACGTATCAAGAAACGACAACTTCCATTCAAAAATCAGATTCTTGAACCCGAAAAGTAAGTTTCTGTCTAGGTTTTTCGATTCCTATGGTATGAGCGGATCCTTCGGGGGAGGACTCATGGGGGATTAGAACGAGTTTCTGCCCATGAATCCATTCACAATGGTGTACTAACTGGTTTAGCATTCATCATAGAAAATCTTTGCAAGACCCACTCCACATATTTTTCTTGAGATAACCAGAGTTTCCTGGCTTTCCTATCTCTCCGGATCTGCATTCTAAGAATTTGTCTTGCTTGGCCTAAATCTTTCATGTCGAAAGACATAGACAACTCCTTCTTCAAATCCTCGATCATTTGCTTGTCCTGACCTACGATCAACATATCATCTACATACAAACAGAATAATGAACTTACCCCTGGGAAATTGCTTGATGTACACACAATGATCTGTGTCAGTTTTGGTATATGTATGACTTGCCATGAAAGAGTCAAAATTCTTATACCACTGTCGAGGAGCTTGCTTCAGTCCATATAGACTTTTGTTCAACTTGCAGACCATCTGCTCATTTCCTTTGGCAATGAATACTTATGGCTGTTCCATGTAGATTTCTTCCTCCAAAACGCCATGGAAAAAATGTTGTCTTGACATCAAGTTGCTCCAGTTCAAGATCCATACTGGCCACCATTCCCAGTATTACTCGTATTGAACTCATTTTCATTACTGGTGAGAAAATTTCGTCAAAGTCGATCCCATGCTTTTGAGCAAACCCTTTGACCACTAGTCGCGCTTTGTGCTTCAGCAACTTGTCACCGTCTTTCTTCAGCTTGAACACCCATTTATTCTCGAGTGCTCTCATTCCTTTATGAAGTTCCACCAAATTATTGGTGTTGTTCTGATGCAGGGAATTCATTTCTTCCTGCATAGCTTTAACCCAGGAGTCTTTGTCATTTGAAGACTGGACCTCCTGAAAATCCTCCGGCTTCCCCTCATCAGTAATCGGAACATAATCCTTCTCTGAATATCTTGTAGATGGCTTGAGTGGTCTGGTAGTTCTCCTCGGTTGAGGTTCTACTTGTTGTCACGACTCTTCTTCTTGTATATGCTTCCCCTGCTCACACCTGGTGGATTGTCATCATCTACATTTGGCACTTCTTGTTCTGAATCTTGGGCTTCCCCTCATTTAGTGGCATCTCTGAATGGAGTACCCATTGGCATTTGATTGCCAATATCCGTCTCAGCAGCTTTCCAGGATTCCTGACTTATCTCCAAGTCTCTTATCCCTTCATGTTCAAAGAACACTACATCCCTGCTTCTGACTGTCTTTTTCAACTTTGGATCTCATAGTCTATAACCAAATTCCTCATTAACGTATCCAACAAAGATACAAGGAATTGCCTTGCCATCCAGTTTCAATCTCTGTTCCTTTAGGACATGCATGAAAGCTTTGCAGCCAAACACTTTCAAGTAATGGTATCCTACATTCTTTCCCCTCCGCATCTTTTTCGGTATTTCAAATTTCAAAGGAACTGATGGTGACCTGTTTATCAGATAAATCGATATGTTCACAGCTTCTCCCCATAATGGTTTTGACAGATTTGCCATTCTGAGCATACATCGAACCTTCTCGACAATTGTCCGGTTCATCATTTCTGCGACTCCATTCTGTTGTGGAGTGCCAGGAACTGTCTGCTCATGTCTTACGCCATGACTATTGCAATACATCTTCAACTCTCAGGAAGTGTATTCTCTGCCATTGTCACTCCGTAGACATTTCAGCTGCAATCCGGTCTCTCTTTCCACCATCGCATGAAACTGCTTGAAGTATTTGAATACTTCGTCCTTTGAGCGTAACAAATACACTCAAGTTTTCCTTGTGGCATCATCAATAAATGTAAGGAAATATTTATTTCCTCCAACTGACTCTATCTCCATTGGACCGCAAACATCAGAGTGTATCAACTCCAACTTCCTTGTCCTCCGTCTGAAATTGCTCTAAAATAAGACACGGTGATGCTTCCCGTATACACAGTGTTCACAACGGTTTAGTGTTTCACTTTTGGTCATTGGAATGAGTGACTGTTTTGCCAAAAGTTGCAACCATTTTTCACTCATGTGTGCCAACCTTCTATGCCATAAATCTGGCGAAGCATCATCCTCAACTGTATTCAGTTGACCCTGAAAAATCTTCATGTTTGTCTTTTACAGCGAGCAACACAATTTTCCTCTTACTGCCATCAATGAGCCTTTGTTGAGTTTCCATGTACCTTTGCCCATATAATGCTCAAATCATTCTTTATCCAGAGCGCTTGAGGAGAGTAGATTCATCATTCCATCAGGCGCATGCCTCACATTTCTGAGTGTTACAGTGCAGCCCATCTCTGTTTGAACGAGAACATCCTCGACTCCAACAATTTGGGAAGTACTTTGGTTTCCCATTTTTATGGATCCAGAAATCCCTACAACATACCTTGTAAAGTATTCCTTCTTGGGAACACAATGAAATGTGGCTCCAGAATCTGCGACCCATTCGGCTTTAGATTCGGCCAAATGACAGCAGTCATCTTCTCCAATAAGGCTAACTCCATCATTGCTGGTGGACACTGCAACAGTACTATCGCCGACTGCCTTCTTCTTTTCCTTCTTATTGAGAAGTCTGCAATCCTTCTTCATATGTCTAAGTTTTCCTCAGTTGTAACATTTGATTCTGCTTTTGGACTTTGATCTCTCACTGGACTTGAATATGTTATGTTCCTGATTTTGACTTCGACTTCTATTGTCTATAACAAGAGCCTCTGCGTCATTCTCATGTGCATCTTTCTACCGAATTTCTTCATTATGCAGCCTGTTCTTTACCGTCTCCAATGTCACATTCCCATCGGGTGTTGAGTTGGTTAAGGAGACCACCAGGGGATTCCAGAACTCGGGAAGAGATCCTAGAAGAATTATCGCCTGCATATCATCATCTAGTACTTGTCCTGCCGATGACAGTTGTATTACTAGGCCATCAAATTTGTTCAGATGCTCCGCAACTGACTATCCATCTTTCAGCTTCATTTTCATTAATTTTCTCGTAATGAAAACTCTTCCTTGGGCATTCTTTTTCTGGTACATGTTATCCAGTTTCTTCCAAGAATATGTGGATCAGGTTCTTTGGAGACATTATTGAAAATTGAAAGATCGACATTTTGCCTTATGATGCCGAGAGCTTTCTTTTTAAACATTTCCCATTCTTCTACCGACATCTTCTCCGGCTTGGCTCCATCACCTTCAATTGGCTCATATTGATCTTTGTAATTGAGGTAATCTTCCATCATCGTCCTCCATATAGAGTAATTTGATGAATTTAATTTCAACATGGTTCCAACACTGGTTTTCATCATCTTTCTGAAATGTCAGTTCATAAAAAAAACAACCACAAACTACAATAACCACAAATTAATGAGCCAACAAATGAGAAGAAATTGAACAGCGTAGAACAGGTCTAACCTGTTACAAAAATATGTGTTTTATCCCTGACCAGAAACAATTCACCTTACCAAGGTTAGTGCAATTTGGCTCTGATACCAGTTGTTGGGGTTTTATCAGATACGCGCGCAGCGGAATTAACAGTAACAATATAAAAATAAGTACTGAACAGAAGAAGAATAAAGACACCAAGAATTTTTTAACGTGGAAACCCTCTTTGAATTAGAGGGAAAATCACGGGACAGTCTCCGAAAAATATTTCACAATGTGATAAATTGAATACAGAAAATATTGAGTATCTCACACTTACTCAATTTTTCTCTCACCTGGATATAATTCCAGTACCTCACAATTCTATCGCTCAAGTATCCTAAAAAGGAATACTAATCCCCCACACTCCAAAATGGTGTGACCTCACCGAGAAATAAAAAACTTTTTTCTTTTTCTCCAGAGCATACAACTCTTGTTGCTCTCAATTTTTGGTTTTATTCTTTAGCTCAAGAATGAGCTCCTTTTATAAAGAAAGTTTTGGAGACAATCTCCACAAAAGATGGTGGATCATCAAATTGCCAACTTGCTTACATGATCAAAATTGTCAACTTGCTTACTTAATCAAATTGTCAACTTGCTTAAGTAATCAACCAACCAATGACTATTGAGCTGAATTTCTGACACAAAGTGCTACCAATTGTATGAGAATATGCCTATACACAAAACATGTTTTGACAATGAGTCCAACTAAAGAGGTAAGACGCTTCACTTATAATTAATAGGTCGAATGTTGATCTGTAGTTCGAAAGAAAAATAAAATGATGGAATATTTATGCTATAGAATATTTAGCAATTTAAAGTGGGCTTTGTCATACCCATAATAAAAGTAAGTGATTGGACATACCATTTTCTTTGAGAAACAAAAAATGATTAGTATTGGCTATTGCAAATCCAACACATAGCATAACATATATAAAGCAAATAAAAGATTTGAACCTTCTTATATAGCAACCTTATCAGCTCCCACACAATTTTCTCTTACGTAAAGCCTTATAATTGAACCTCAGTTACATATGTTCTATGTATAAAAAAACACAAAAAAAAAAAAAAAAACAAAAACATAGCCAGATGCGCGTTTTATGCTTTTTAGATTAGTGTTTTTATCTTTATTATCTACTTTTGTGTTTAGGGTGACAAAAATATAATATTGGAGTTTTGCACTAATTTTATTTTAGAGGAACAAATAAACGAAGTTGATTAGCACCAATAAGTCGAGGCCTTTTTCTATGAGAAATAATGTATTAACATAGTGGGGGTTGGTCAAGAAGGTTGTAGTCCAGTCGGTTCCCCTTCGGTCACGATCGAAAGGTTTTGAGTTCGACACTGAACACGTCGCCCAAACTACTAACCCCTAATAAAAAATATAAAAAAACATAGTGGGGGTTGATTAGATCATCCTTGAGTGTCTCCTGCCAATAGGACAAAATCTCATTTAGAGAGTGCTTAGAAACAAACATTTGACATATCTCCCGTTTAGCATTGTAACCATTTCGAAGATCATTAACCTCTAGTGAACTTCTATGCAAACCAACCATGTTTTGAGTGGCCTTATGATGTATAGGCATTATCCAATATGCAAAAAGCATATTTGTCCTAATTCAGACGTATCCGCAATTCTTTTAGATACTATATTTGTGAAACCCGGTTATTTGAATGGAAATAAAATAAAATAAGAGAAATGATTCTATTCAAAAAAGAAAAAGAAAAAGAAATGATTAATGCCTCAAGGTTATTGTTTATAAAATAACATTGATTTATTGATTTTTAAAGAATACGTTAAATTTTTTCACATTTATGTTATAATATGTTATAAAATACTCTTAACCCCCTCTTTTTATAAAGGATTTTACCTTATTTTATACTTTTACCCCCAATTATAGACAATTGATTGTCTATATTCTAACTACCTAACACTACCCCCATAAAATAAATAGATTTTATTTTGATTTACTTAGCGAATCAATCAGTTAAGATGTAGAGAGATTTTATTTTGATTTAATAGGGGATCAATTAAGTTAGGATTCTATAGGATATTAAATTTATTCTAGGGAATATTTCATATTAAAGACTATCTATAAAAAAAAAGAGGATTTAGCTGAAAGTCAATATTTTCTATGTTAAAAACAACCGGAGAACAATTGAGAGTTGACGGAGCTGTATCCAGAGAACTTTCGGTGTCTTCCCACAGACGAGAAGGAGACAAATTTTGGAGACTGACGCTAGGATATTTTCAGTGTCTAGGATGATCATTGATTTTTGATGAGGAATTGAACCCCTTCTTATTTTTGGATAAACTGATGTTAGTAAATATTTATTTTATGGAAAAATAGTGATTCGATTGAGAGTTAAGAATGGCGAATATTTTTATATGAAAAAAATTAAGAATCAAACATGCTATTTCGTATGATATTATATCTTAAGTTTAAATTGCATATGAGTTCTTTACAAATTATTGAAGATGAGTTAAATTATTTTCTTGTGAAATTTTCCGAACAAAATGTGGTATTCCGTATTTGGCATGTACTGTTTCTTTAAAGCAAATTTGATTTGGTCATTTGATCAAATTCTTGAAAGCATGTCTATAAGAAGTTACTCTAATAATGTTATTAAACTTTTGGTTATATAATATTGATGCATTATGCCCATATATTTATGTGATAAACAACAAGATGGTTACTGATGTTTTTTTTTTAATAATGAAGGGGACAAAAGAATTAATGACATGTTTCTTTGAAAAGCTCTATTGAAGCGAAAATGAATTTTACAAAATTGATTTTAATAGGAAACTTTTCCTTTCTATATGGCCCCTAAGATGTCAAGTTCTTCTCTGTATTGGCAAACAAATATAAAAATACCTATCGGCATTTTGTTTCTTGGGATTAATAATTGACTTTATCATATATTTAAAAATGGTGATGTTTTCCGAAATTGGTTGTAGGTGGAAAAGATTGTTTATTCATGTTTGCTTAAGTTCAGTTTTCCAGCAAAACATTTTTACCATTTTATGGTTTCTCAAAGTTTACGAAAGTCTTAATTTAATTAAAATATATGAAAAGAATGATATTTCATGTATTAAAAATATATTTTGAAAGTTAGTTTCAGTATAATAATTGTTTCAGCAACCGAAAGGTTGAACTCACTGAGTCAACCCATCAATTGCCACAACCAAAGTCTAAATGAATTTTGGAGTATAATCATTCTTTTATTTTAAAAAGTAAAGTATGTTTTATGGCTCAAATTAAGTAATCATCGCCCACGATCGAAGCCGAACGTTCGAAGTATTCCCCCGGTTGAAGGACTCGATGAGTCAAATTCGTTGTGTTACAAAATAGAGCCAAAGAATATAATAATATTGAAAGTTGGAAGTTTTATGTCGATAAGTTATTTCGTAATGTTTTGAAGTTAATATACCGATGTTCATTAATAAGGTTTGTCTTTATTTCTTAAATGATGTTCTTGAAATGTTCAAAGCTCAAAGATGTTTTTTCGGTTAAGGTATATGTTTTTGGAAAGGTAAGAAAGATAAGTATTTTTAAACTGCTTGATTCCGGATTAAGTTTAATTTGTTACTAAGTTGGAAACTTATTCCTTTCCATATTTTTTTTCCTAGGTAAAGTTAGCATAGATGAGAATGATTTAGTAGAGTGTGGAACCGTACCCACAAGATCCGCCACATGCCAGACCTACCCCAACATTCATATGAATTTCTGCTTGTAAGTAATTTGCTTTTTAAAGTTCTCACAATATTCTTCTGGTTAAACAAAATAAAAGTTGCCATTAATATTCTCTTTGTCTCTCTCCATGGAGAGATACCAAATATTAAATTAAACACATGTTCAAGTGTATATCTAGTTTACATGCAACACTAACGGAATAATAAGGATACGATTTTTGTAATTTTTTTGGATATCATATGGTTCTCGTTTATTTTTTAAATATAAATGGTACTGCTAGCTAAATATATAGATAGGAATCAAAGATCTTTAAAAAAAAAATGTTAGGCAGCATGCCGCAATGTTTATTCGATCTAAAAATGTATTCTCTGATACTCCATCCATTCGTAAATATAAATTTTTTATTTAAATGTTACAAAAATTAAAAAAAAACTTATAATTAAAATATTTTTATAATTAAAATACTAATATTATTCTCTATAATATGACTCGTATACTACTAATTTTATTTAAGAGAGTAATATTGATATTTTGATTATAAAAATATATTAATTTTTGCAATATTTAATGAAAGTCTTATATTTAAGAATGAAGGTAGTATTTCATAACTCATAAGAACATGAACCTATAGGAAGCGGAATCAACCAAGCAGATGTGTGTGTATGTGTGTGATTGGATTGAGTTTGAGATTGAGATTTTGGTCTCAATCTCAAATCAGTCTCAAATACAAATTAAATTTTAGATTATTTAATAATTCATGTCAAGATCACGAGTTATCACTTCTTATTTTCAATTGGTTTTAAGAGAAAATAAAAACCACTCAAAATATTTTCACACTAGTAAAATTAAGTAAAGATATAATAGAAACAAATATTTTTTATTTACTTTTTTCTTAAGCTATATGATTTTTCAGAACGTATTATACTATAAAACAAATACAATATGAGTTATCAAAATCGATTAAACTAAAAAATAAGACAAGGGAGTGTTGTACTATTAGTAATATGTTATATTGGAGACAAAAAGAAGTTGCAACAATCAACATATGCTGAAATAGATTGCAACTAAGATTCCATATGGAACTACAGAAGATGAACCAATTCTCTACCATTGTGGAATCTGAATCAGACGTCAGCAATTTGCCTTTGTCTGCATATCTTATGATTTGGCATAATTCACCCTGAAAAATTCTTGGACATCTCACGTCCACACCCATGCGTTACCTACGAAAAATTCCAGTCCGGTTCCTATGAGGAACAGCTATTTTTTTCGCACATGCGGAACACTTTTTTTACCTTGAGAATCGCTGTTCTTAGCTAAGAACAGCTGCTCAGAAAAATGAACAGCTGTTCATTTTTTAATCAATCTCAACCGCCAAAACTTTAATCTAACGGACGAGCTTTTGTCCCGCACCAAAGCTGTCCCGCATAGGAGCCGGGAGCGAAAAATTCTAATATTGTGAGACTGAGCTTATAATCTTCTCATATAAGTTGTGACAAAATATACTTTACAAATAAGCTCCACTCCAACTCAAGTGAAAATATCTTGAGTGACCCGTTACATATTGATACTATATATTTTACAAGTTGTAATATTTTATAGGGGTAATTTATTCACCACGATAGGTCCGAGGTGAAGGACTAACGGTTTAGGCAAACCACACACTAAAAGTAAAATAATATATTTTATTTCAAAAGTTAATGAATTATTTATTTATATTATCATAATGTTTTGTATCATAATTACTTATTTACTGATTGTGTTACGTATGCAAGTACATATAGAAAGTTTTTGTGATCATGGTTCATGGTGAAAGTAGAAATTGTTTGATACTCCCTCCGTTCCCAAATTATCCGTCATTTCCATTTTAGTCTGTCTTAAATTATTTATTCACTTTCTAAATAAATGATTCATTAATGATAGTTTTTCCAATCTATCCTTTACATTAAATGTTAGAGAGAGAAAGATATAGAAAGAATAGAATGTAGAATTAAATTATGAGTAATATTAAATAGAGTCATGTTTGACATTTTATCATATTTCACTATAGAATTTGATGAAATCTTAATTTCCTGCAAAATAAAAAGTGAACAGATAATTTGGGACGGGAGGAGTAGTCGAGAGAACATATATCCCAAAAAGTTCCTAGTAATTTCATTAAATTTTCACCAAGCATATAAGATTACATGAAATAATACAACCTCCATATTTTACCCAAACCAAAAACCAAAAAACAAAAAGATGGGTGAAAACCATTGAGATTGAAAGGACAAAAAAGCCCCTCTCTCTCTCTCTCTCTCTCTTCCAAGGCAAACTTTGTAGCCTACCTCCATTCTTCATTTCTCCTCCTAATCTTCACTAATTTCTTTCTTTCTCCATTTATAATCTCTTCAAGGCTTTGGAGCTTCCAAGGCGATCATAAGAGGCTGCGGCATCGGTGCACTAATGGCTATAACTGGAACATGAGCTAAGTCTTTGTTGGAAATTTCAACAATGTTAGCTTCAAGATCTTCTTTATCCATCACTTGGTGTTGGATCCCTTGACCTTTTACTGGCTCACCTTCCTTTTCTTGAAATTCCTTGTATTTTCCCCACAGAACTGAATATAATCCAATAACAATCAAAACTGCCCCAAGAACACTGAAACAAAGAAACAAGAAAAATGTCAGATATTGAATTTCCATTTCTTGTATATTTTATGAAGAATAATTTAAAAGAAATAGATAATTACTTACCCTCCAATATAAATTTTCTCTGCTAAAATGAAAGAGCCCATGATGGCAACGATGATCATCATCAATGGACTGAAAGCAGTAACAAAAACTGGACCTCTCTTTTGCATCACTAGACCTTGCACATAGTATGCAATACTTGATGACACAATACCCTGTGGTTAGGCACATAACTAAAAGTTAGGCGTCGAAATAAAAAAATTATATGTTAGGAGACGAATTATAAATAATAATAAAAAAAAAGAACCTATTATATATAGCACGTAAATTTTATTAAAAAGTTTAATTAGTATGACAGTTGTAGGACGATTTTTATTATCATTGTTATAGAAAATTTGACATTTTAAAAGATCCTGATGTGCCACTCAGTAGAACGTCGCCACAATTATAGTGCATAACGCCTTAAATTTAGTATTTATGGAATATATAGTTTTTGGACATTCGTTGCTTGTTTTTGGACATGTGTTGTTTGCTTTTGAACATGTTTTAATTCTCATGTAACATGTGTTCTTTCCTTATAAACACTTGTCATAAGATTGCAACATGTGTTTTATCCTGATGAACACATGTCTTACGTAATAAGTGTCTGAAATTCACAACAGGTATCCACCTAAAAAAAATCTTTGATAGTTAAATTTTTTTATCCAACTGCCCAGAGCGGCTAAAAATATTTAATAGGTACTGAATATTGATTGTTTTAAACCATAGCCGGACCGGTAGAACGCGAGCAGGGAAAGGAACTTACGGCATAGGCAGCAGCAAGAAGGTTCATGTCCCAACCAATGGACCAAGCAGAGGGTTTGTGTTCCATGACAAAGGTGACAGCAATGGATTGCAAAGTTCCCATAAAGCACACAAGAGTTGTGAGGGACAGTGGAGCTGTGTATCTTCTCATTGTAATATTCTGTAAAATTGTCACAAAAGCCAAAATAAATGTTAGAAGAATTTCACTTTTAGTGAAAGGTAATTTCCCAAGGGGTAAAAATGGAAGGAAGGAAAAAAAAATTAAAAGGCACCTGAAGAATAAAGAAAGAAGCCCAGGCTAGAGTTGCAAGAATGAGAAGAATAGAACCCTTAAACCAGTCTTTGTCAGATGGTTCAGCAGTGGCTGGAACAATATTAGATGATGAATGAGGCTGAAGATGCTCTGACCATATCAATTTCACCACATGACCTTTGTACAATGTCATCAACATTGCTCCTCCAACTGTCACAACCGTCCCCACCACCTTTGCTTGACATCTTAGTTTCCTAATGTGAACTTTCTCCATCCTAAATATAAATTCAGTTTAAAAGTTAAATTGACAAGAATGTTATTTTAGCATATGTGGGTCCCAGATACACCGTCTGTTTGTGAATCTTTACCTGCAGATGACAGCCATGACGAATGTCATGGCTGGGAGCATGTTGGACATGGCACAAGAGAAAGTAGGAGAAGTGAACTTAAGCCCGGCGTAGTAAAAGTTTTGATCAATAACTGGCCTGGAAAAAAATATATATCATTGGTAAAGGAAATTAAGCAAATTTTAGACTTTAATTTTCCATTTCAAGTCACAAAATATTCACTCTGTTTTTTTTTGTACTCACCCTAGAAGTCCAAGAACAAAAATCTGCATGAAAATTGAGAACGTAATCTTTGGCCTGATTTTCCTGCAATACGAGTACACATTAATGATAAGTTAGCATGGGGTCTCATTATTATACTCTAATAAATTGAACGTTTATTTATTTTTTTTATACATAATGAATAAAAAAAAGTGAATATTCAATTTTAGAGATGATAAGAGATTTAATGGTATCTTACCGCTCAAGAAAGATAGCGAAGGGGGCGATAACTGCAGTAGCAAAGGCATGTCTATAAACAACAAGAACATAGTGACTCATGCCTCCATTGAGGGAAACTTTAGTGATAATATTCATTCCAGCATAACCAAATTGAAGACAAGTCATAGCTATATATGGCTTTGCACTTTGGAAAAAATTGCTAAAACAGCCCTTTCCTTCCATCTTTTTCTTGCTTGATTGATCCAAGAAATGGAAAAAATTCTTAAAGAGAGAAGATGATTATATTCTTAAGGAGTGAGAGAGAATAACACACTAGAAGAGCTTGTGTTTTTCTCCTAAGGAACTTGTCTCAATGCTCATGCATATTTATAGGCGAATGATAGAACCTCTCTATCCAAGTAGTATAGAACTTCCGGGCTGGGTGGGGGTGTTAGGGTTATTTTAGCATCATATGTCCTCATTTTTTATTCTATACTCTGTTCCTTTTAAGAATTTATCATTTTTTATGTTATAGATTATTTTAAAATAGAAATTAGACGCATAACTATTTATTGATAATGAGATATAAGATGAGACAAAAGATCTGATCTGACATGGAGATTTTGAAATCATTTGTTTCATTCATCTGTCATTTTGTCACAATCTTAGAAGTCAGTCATCATACATTACTTTTTCAAATTATTTATTCAACTTCCTGTCTCAGTTTAGCAGGGTCTTAAGGGGTGAAATCCTCTGTCCCCATCCCTATCCTAATCAATTAAAATTTACTATATAAATATTTTTTTCAATTATATATACATAGGGTGAATTGTGATTGGCTGGGGATAGGGATGAGGACAGGAACGAGATAGAGAATTTTTTGTCGGTATTAAGACGCAATCACATTTCATACTATTCAGCTTTTAATTCAACTATTTTTTCCATTAAGTAATATATTTTTTTTTTGTAAAAAAGATAAAAACATGTAATTTTATTAATATTGAGATAGAATCTAAAATAAATAATGAGACAGAAGATTCAAATTGCATATTGAAAGTTGTGATATAAGAAAAACTCATACTTATAAAGTGCGAGAGGGTTTCACAAGCACTGCATCTATTTGAATATTCTGATTTGCTATGTAAATATCCATAACGTGAGATGTGGTTTTGGATGAATAATGAGATATTGGTTTCTATGTGGCATCGATCAAGAGATTAATTATGTTAAAAATTGGGGTATATTTTAATTGTTTTTCATTTGTGGCCAAGTGATTTTTTGAGCTACCTAGCAAAGTGGTGTTTAGTGGTTTCTAATGCTAAATTATGATGGTTGTGGTGGGGTCCCGACACTTGGTTGTGGGACCCATCTTTCGTCATGCCGGGATGCGGCGTTTCGAGATAGTATTGAGCCTTATCGGAACAGTAGCACCACAGCTCATTTACATCCCTTCTACTTTCCCAAGAGAAAATTCAATCGTTGTTCACTCACATTAATTAGCCGAACATAATATTTGTAGATGTGAGATTCGCTGAATAATGTGAGGGGACTCAGTCTTTTGTGACAGTCCTATAATTAAGTAAACCCATAAAAATAAGCCAAATTTAAATGTTTGAAATTCAGAGATAATTTTTTCTTTTGAAGGGAAAATTCTTAAAGCTAATAAAGTCAGCTATCCAAATACCAAAAATAATCATATAAACTATCTAACTATAACGAGTCCATCTTTTCTTCACAAAATAACCTAATGAGTCACTTTTTAAAAAAAGCAGTTTGTCGATAAGGTATTGATTTAATAGATAAGGTTAAAATCTTATTATGTAAAATTTATAAGTGCAAATCTCTTTCGCCACTTCTCAAATGGAAATTATTGTATTCTTACAAAGGTTAAAAAGTTTAGAGTAGATATTTTTGAACTCATGAATACGAAACGTGCACTGTAAAACTAATAAATGCACAAGGGCAAAGCAAAGATATTGGGTAGGCATGTTTAAGAGGAGGACAAAGAATGTAATTGGGGGAAATTGCATCCAACTTTGGTTGTGGATTCGGTTTCGTTTCTTAACCAGAGGTTTTATGGTCGGTCTGAGTTCTAAACCGATAGATATGTACGAATTGATAGTCAACTAGAATATTTTAGGAAGAATTGAATTTGTGTCGCCAAAAACTATGAAACCTCATAGCATTCTAAGCTTATCGATTCGCATGTGCCACTAAGGGATGTGCTACTTAATTCTAAGACCGTACTTTTGGAATAAGTTTTACGGTTCCCTCGCATTAATTGAGCCGAACCCACATCTGCAGTTAGGCAGTCCAAATTTCATGTGAGGGGTGTGGAACAGGGCTCGGGTTCTTTCATTTGATGGGTTTGGTTTACGTTCTTGATGGAGTATTTCTTCTTTGTATGGCCCATTTGCTTCATTAATGGTAGAGCACCACTATCTAAAGTTGGGATATTGCTTCTCTTATGTGGAGAATTGAAATTAAAGAGATACCACCTTTTCTTTTCTTTCATCTTATTTTTCCTCATAGAGACACCTTCTTTTCATTTAATATCTCCTTTTTTTTCCCCTTTAAACCTTACATTTTATGAAGGGTCTTCACTTTCCCCTTTTTTTTTTGCCCGAAGGCGATTGCTCCCGAAGGGGAAGAGTTGAGAGTACTCTAGATAGGGAGATTGTAGCATGCCCCATGCATGGGGGAGGAAATTTAGCCTCACAAGGAGGAGAATTTATTTGCCCCACAAGGGAAGATACGGGAATCGACCACGGGACCTCCATCCCGTGGCCGGGTAACCTTACCACTTGGACTACCCGATTCCCATACTTTTCCTACCTTGTTCGAGTTCAACGTTAGCCAATACAATAATATTTGGGTCTTTCTATCCTTTTATTGTTAGAGTGGTAGTTTGACGGTCGACTTCCTAACTCGTAATTTTTTAAAGGTCAAACTCTTGAAACTTAAATTTTTTGTCCAGAATCAAATTTATGTGGTTATTATGATCCAGAACTGAGCACATTATTATAAAATTGTATCTCTCCTCATCATATACTAATGTAATCAATTCTATATCACAGGGCCTGATACATATTAGAATTATCTAATTCTTCTTTGTGCAAGTGTGATTCCATGACGTATTATTCTTACTTGTTAATACCTTATCAATCCATTCGATCAGCAAGAATTTGTGATCTCAAAAAGGTAGATTTTGTTGATAGTATGAGTGAAATATGAGATTCCTTTGCACCCAACAGGGTAGGAACTGATTGCACAGTTCGATACCAAACTGCATTTTCACAAGTGGGGATAGAATAGGATTTCAACTGAGAGATTCGATACAAATAACTTATTGGGAATCTATCAATTCTTTAAATTTTCTATCTTTCACAAGCTAATTTCAATATTCCCGCATTACATACCATCGTTGGTCAATATTGATCTCACGTATTCAATCAGCACAAGTTAAGGTTTTATTCAGTTATGTTTTCATTTAATGTATTGTTTTATTTAATTATATTCTATTAATTCAATAAAACAGTATAGATAAAAAAAATTAATAAATCAAAAGAATTTTTATAACATGCAGAAGAATATGTATTAGTCGGAATAACGGTTGATTCATGGTAGTCAGATTGAGCATCTAATCACTCCAATCGTCCGGACAGAGTGTCATGTGAAGCGACGTAAAGCGAGAAAATGCAACTAAACATTGGTCTACTCCATTTCGTCATCAAGGAACGATTGGTCTTAGAAAACGCCTCATCAATTATAGCCTAGAAGAGCAGCCTGGTTTCCTCTGGCTCTCCTAGAAAATGATTTGTGCATTGTCCACACAAAAGTTTTGGGAAAATTTCTCCAAATTTTTGTTGGAATTTTTCTGGTTCACTGGAAATAATTCTGAACAAAATCAAATAAACAGTACATAAAAAATAATCTGAGACTGAAAAAAAGTATAGAAAAATAATAATCTGAGACTGGAAAACAGCACTGCTACTGATTATATATTATATCTGAAGCATAAACCAAAGCAGTAGTAGAAAAACCAGAAGTTTCCGCTATTTGGCTCAAATTACAGTAAATAATGAAACACATTAAAGAGAGAAATCAACTCAGAACCTCAACCGGTATTTGGATTAAATCCTAGACGAGACAGCAGTTTCCGCTTCCCCTTAAGTTTAATATGTCCAGCCTTTATCAGCTTCAGGCTCTCTTGAACACTGACTCCCAAGGTACAACGTCCAATCCTTCTATTTCTTTGAAGCAAAAGAAGCAGAACCTTCGAATTTATATACTAACAGCAGAACTTCTCTTGACAGTATGATGAAGGGGAAAAAATGCAAGAATGCAAAGGGAAAGGAGATAATAGAATTTTTTCGAGTGTAATACTGGCAGTGCAATGGTCTGCCTTTTATAGGCTGTAAAACCATATATGTAACAGCTGAAGTATTACTCAGCCTTACCACAGGCCTTTCAATTGCACCCCCTACGCGGGCGCACATTTAATTCTTTTGAGAAATACCAATTCTCCAACAATTTTAAGGCAGTGACAACTTGTCCACGTGCTTTTGCTCTCTTTTTTATTTCACGATACAAGGTCTTTTATTCATTTCAGTATAAATTAAAGAAAGAAAAATGTTAAGAGTATAGGTATGGGAGGGGGGGAGGGGGTGATGTGAGGCGTAACAACCTCCGACAAAACGAGTTTGGTTCTTTTTGGTAGCGTATCTCTTTGACTCTCTCACTCAGGTCTCTACCAATTAATGCACAATCCTAAATTTAAATTTCATATGGTTAAGGAAACTCTGGCTTGGGTGAGAGGTCTCGCCTTCATCGGTCTTACCCTTTCAAAAGTAAAACAAAAAATAAAGTTATTTTCTATTATACTCTTCAGTAATTTAATTTATACTTATTATGTCTCGATCACAATCTTCTCTCCATCTCTCTATACTATAATATTATGGATAGTTTTGATATTAAACATGTCTATTGGACTATGTAGTTCAAAACTGGTCACCTCACTACAGAATGAAAAGAGAAACAATTTAAAAATGACGCGAGTAATTTTGGACTACAAATTTCATGTAGACCTGGTCAATATCAAAAAAATCCTAATATTATAGACATTAGCAATTTAAAAAGTATAATTTAAAAATTGAAAAATATCGCATATCATAAAAAAGAAGTGAAAAGACTAAAATACCTTTTACATTACAAAGCAAAAGGAGTATAATTTTCACATTTTCAGTCTCTTGAAAGATGCATGAGTGAGATTCCACTATAACTTATATCCATAAGGATTCAACTGGAAGAGAATGGGAGACAATGGGGCTCTTGATTCTTGAAAAGGAACCTCATTACTTTGGTTTCTTGTTTGTTCTTCTGCAAGTTGTCGTTTCTCAGACAATATATTTTCACAGGACTGACTAGTCCTTCAAATGTCCAGAATGATGTCCGACAGTTATTACAGATCGTCACACACTTGCATTTGTTTTCTGTTTTACCAGTAAGTAACAAATGTTAACCATAATGCAAAAGTTTGGGGTAAAAAAGTAAAATGTACTATGTGACTACCTTTATTGGATATGCCAGAACTGGTTCACATAGTTACAGAAAGAAGAGAAAAAAACCCTCCAATGTGGGGTGGCTTCTTGCTGGTTCACATAGTTACAGAAAGAAGAGAAAAAAACACTCTAATGTGGGGGTGGCTTCTTGCGGTGGCTAAAACAATGTCTCCCACCAATTGAACCCCTGAGTCACCTTGATTTACATCCTCC
Source organism: Vinca minor (assembly GCA_026122235.1). Classification (NCBI taxonomy): domain Eukaryota; kingdom Viridiplantae; phylum Streptophyta; class Magnoliopsida; order Gentianales; family Apocynaceae; genus Vinca; species Vinca minor. The sequence continues at coordinate 277,493 of JAOCZM010000100.1, read as the reverse complement.
ACAATGCCTGTCGGATCTGGTGGTGGGACCCTGGGGGCGTGAATATCGCCTTTTGTGTACAAGAAAGAAGAGAAAAAAAATTTGTAATGGTGTGACTATTTTTAAACCACAAGATTCATATGGATCTATTCCATATCAGAAAAAATCCAGCTTTATTTTCTCGTTTAATTAACTGGTTACTAGTTCGTCTTGGTTGACAAGTTGGCCCATTCAATATAGTTGTATTCCCTTGGAAATATTACTAGTCATTTCCCTTTCCACCATTTATAGATGCAGCAAAGCAACTAATTGAAAAGAAAAGTTAAAAAGTGAACAATATTAGAATTCTCTTCCTCATTAATAATACTATCTTCATTCCTAAATATAATACTTTCAGGACAAGTAGTGAAAATTGTGAAAATTAATAAAGCAAAATTCAAGGTGTTTTGTTAATCAAAATACTAATATGATTATCTTAAATAGAACTTGTATGCCACTAAATTTATTTAAAATAATAATATTGATATTTTATTTAAAAAAATATCTTAATATTTGTTTCCTTAATTTTTTTCTCCTTATCCTAAAAATCTTATATTTAGGAATGGAGAGAGTAATTTCGTATTAAAAGTAGTAATAATGGAGGTTGACAAGGATAAATATATTGTCTAAAGAAAGGGGCCACTTTGCATGGATCCCGCATGTGGGACTGACCCAATGATCCTCTCATATAAGTTGGAGTGAATCCTACTTGCAAAGTAGGTCCCGCCATAACTCATGTGAGTTGACTGTTGAAGCATTTCCAAAGGGCAAAAAATCCTCCGTCCCTTTCCTGTCCCCAGCCAATTACAATTCACCCTGTGTATATATAATTGGAAAAAATATTTATATAGTAAATTCTGATTGGTTGGGGACAGAGGATTTTCACTCGTCCCAAAGGCCGATCCTGTATTAGAATTGTCGTTAAGAAAGGTAAGACTAGGTTTTCAATAAAGATGGGAATTAAGTCTCCATTTAAAAACAAACATTCAGTAATGTTAAAGTACCTAAAAAAAAAACCCTCTAACATAAACGCATAGTAAAACAAAAATTTATGTAGTAAAGTATAAAAATAAATGTAAAACATGGTATATGCTTAGACAATGGTACAAGCAGAGGGGTTTTCATCACTGAAAAGGTTGGTGTACTTATCGTAATGAGGCCCATGTCTTCCTCTATATCCCGGCGGCGGCGGTGGCGGCGAAACAGGCATTCTTTCGTGATGCTGCTCAAATGCCGGCGGTAGATTTCTCTCATCATAGTGTCTACCTGGTAATGGCTCTTGACTAATCCTCCTCGGCGTCACATGTTGCTGTCCGGAACTATCTCCGGGGCAATTATCCATAGCTCCTCTTCTTCTAATACTGAAAAAATTGTCCATTTCTTTTCGAGCTTGTTGAATTACTTCTTCAATATTTTCATCAGGAAAAACATGTTCCATCATATGTGGAACTTGACCCCTAGGATTCCCACACATGCCCTCATTTCTAGCTCTTCCTTGGAACTGGCCAGGCCTTGTTTCTTCTTCATTAACCCTTTCTTTATTGGCTGCTGCTGCTCTATGAGGATGACCTTCAGGGAAAGAACTAAAATTTGCAGCCTTAGAGTTCCACGGAGGCACGAATGGACCATCATATTGATCCCGGTTCATTTCTTCTGCTGCGCGATAACTTTTATGATGAGTATAATTTTCCGCGTCATAATAAGAATGGTGATCATGACGAGGTTGATATTTAGCACCTTGGTTTTTCATCGGGGGCACAAATGGACCTCCCCGGTTCATATCTTCTGTTGCGCCATAACTTTTGTGATGAGTGTAATTCTCTGCGTCACATTGAGAACGATGATCAGAGCGAGGTTGGTACTTTGCACCCTGATTTGTCCTGGGAGGCACAAACCCTTCATTGTTTCCACATCCTCCATTGAAATCATGACCATTTTGATCCCCCTTTCTCCTGCTGCCCGATACTCATCATATGGATCGCGCTCTTCTTCAGCCTTCTTTCCTGCTTGGTGATGATGTTCGCGATGGAAATAATCGTTCATCCTACAATGAGGATGATCACAAGGGCAACCAAATTCCCTTTCTTTACTAGTTTGTCCAGAATCGCGTGCATCTTTGTAATGCTTTTTATCACTAGTTTTGGGCTTTTGGTCATAGAGTAAAAGTTCTACTCTTCTTCCGGATTTTGCAATATGCTTGACTAGTTTCAAAGGGTCGATATAGCCTATAATTGTAACCTCTTCTTTTGCTCGATTGATAGTGACTTTATCAATACCTAAATATTACTCAAACATATGAGATCAACATAAATACTACATGAAATGAAATTTTAGTAGTACCTCCTCCGTTCCAAAATAATAGCCACATTTAGCTTTTATATCTAAAAGTTCTGTTTGGATTGTGTCTAAAATTGAGAATCTGGTCTCAGTCTTAAACAAAATCATATTCTAGATAATTTAATGTTTCATTTGTTCAGGTTCGATTCAAAAACTGTTTGGACCTCACTGCAAGTTTGAAACTAAACTAAATTCAAGTTAAACTCAAACCAAGTACACCCTCTAGAGTAATTATTATGGACAAAAAAGTCTAAATTGCCATCCATTATTGAATGAGATGTCAAAAGTAGTAGAAATTTGGAGTAATTAATTAAGGGGTGGGGTTTTAGATTGGAAAAAAAAATGCAATAATGATTATTAATTTCTATAACGTGGATGTGGCTATAATTTTGAAGCGGAGGTAGTAATATGATAATACTGAGATGAACATAATCTGAGTACAAAATTACTAACCATCAATTCTTAATAATTGTTTCTCCAATATTTCAGAATATTCTTCTTGTCCGAATTCAACCTTTAGAATAATAACCTGCAGTGCCAATAAAGAAAATCTCTGAAAATAATATAACCTAATGTCAAAATTTCAAATCCAAACAAATAATAATAGTAATGTAATATTACCGGATCATGGGCATGATTTTCCATTGCATTGGCTTGGAAAGGGTATGGCACAACTTAAAATTTATCATGGAAAAGAGGGAGAGATCATAGAAATACAAGAAAAAATGAGGAAAATATGGGTTGGGGAGAGGGGCATGGTTGAAGAGGGTTTTTGTGTGTGAATATTTTTTTTTCTCCATATTTTTTATGTTTATATATGGTAATTACCATTTGCTTCCAATGAAATATTATGATAATTGTGTTCATCAATTCTAAAGCTTTTCTTTCCTTTTCTAAAAGGGATTTTTATGTATTTTGTTTGGGTATTTAGGGGAATAATATAATTTGTCACAAGTGACAGCTGGTGACAATTTTGCGTTCACATTTTAGATGACTAATATGGGAATTTCATCCCATATTAATAAAATTAATTATTATTATTAGGTAAATCAGCCTATTTAGTCCCCGGAAATTTTTGTTTAGCCCGTATAATTCCTAATGTTTAATTTCAACCTATTTAGTCCCTCAAAAAATTATGTTTCGCCCGTATAGTCCCCAATGTTTAATTTCAACATATTCCGCCGCAGAAGAGGTGGTGGAACCTCTATATGCAGCCTGTAAATAGATAAGGGACTTTACAGACTGAAATTAAATATTGGGGACTATACGGGCTAAATAAAAATTTATGAGGGACTAAATGAGCTGAAATTAAATATTAGGGATTACACGTGCTAAACGAAAATTACTGAGGGACTAAATAGACTAATTCCCCTTATTAGTATTAGAACACGGAATTTTGGCTATGCGGTGATTTTGTAAGATTATTTACATGCTTAGCGGGCCATGTGGATAGAGTAGAATTAATAGCCATTTTGGTCATCAACATAGTTTCGGGCTGTCACTTTCATCCTTTTTCTTTTTTTTTAACTTTTCACATCCCCAAAATATTTTCAAACAGCCATTTTCATCATTTTTAACTTTTTTCAGCCACTTTCATCCCCAATATATTTTCAAACAGCCACTTTCATCCACAAAAAATTTTCAAACAGCCACTTTAAAAAGGATAAAGTGGCTGTTTGAAAATATATTGGGGATGAAAATGGCAGTTTAAAAATATATTGGGAATGAAAGTGGCTGAAAAGAGTTAAAAAGGATGAAAGTGGCTGTTTGAAAATATTTTGAGGATGTAAAAAGTTAAAAAAGAAAAAGAAAAAGGACGAAATTGACAGCCCGAAACTATGTTGATGACCAAATTGGCAATTAATTCGGATAGAGTAGATTGGTGATATTAATTTCGGAATGTGAGCTCAAATGCGACAATTGATGGAGGAAAATTCAAATCAATTCAGTACAGTACTTGTGATACTGGCCCCACAGCCTTCTCACATGAATGGAGGAGAATCCAATTCATGTGAGGGGACGGTGAGATCAGTCTTATAAGGACGGTACTAGGATTGAGTGACCTGGAGCGGAACTGCTTCAAATGCACATCAATTGACTCAACACAATCCAGTAGGCTGCCATTTCTGGAAAAAGAATACGAAAAACACATATCTAAATGACCAACACGATATGGCAATCAATCACCATCAATGTAATCAACATTCTTAGTGCAGTAAAATAAAGTAATTTGAAAGCCTAGAAGCTCTTCAAGATGATAAACAGTCTAGATGCCTACACTAAGAGCAATTAACTACACAAGCTTCATACCTTTAGAACCTAGAAGAAATTCGACGCTGTTACTTTCAAGAGGATCAACGTGCGATCTTTATCAATCAACAGAAGCCCTAAAAAAAATAACCTCACAAGAATCAAATGAATCTCAAATGATCTTTATTCCTTTACTTTTCCTCCTTGGAGAGTGTCTAGAGTTGAGCAGCAATGTAAAAGAATTCATTTTTAACTAAAATATGTTTTAAAAAAAGAAAAAGAAAAAGTATACTACACAAGCTTCAAACTACCTCAGTTAAAATCCCTAAGTCTTCTCTTTAGCATGTCCATGGATTTTTTCCGAGCACTTTGCTTGTTGCTTCCCCTAGATAAGCTTCCAAAGAGTCCATCGGGTGAATCCTTGAACTTTTCACAGATGCTAGCTACCTTCTTATAGTCCAAAGCATTGAAGTTTCTCTGCCTTATCACGGGATTCATGAAGTTCTCAGGCTGACTACTTAATAGAAGATTTATCAATTGCCGAGCTTCTATCAAGCAACCTCGAAAACTACCTTCTTTGTATATTTCACTTAATCCAGTACTGTGAAACCTCTCCTCCGCAAAAGCTTCCAAGGCCTCCAGATCAAAGTTGATACTTATAACTGCATTAGCATTGAACCTCTTCACGGTATCACTAAGAAAAGCCGCTCCTATAGAGTTGGAAATATGATCAAGTGCACCACTTCCTATTTTGTATAAAGCATCCATAGGTAAGATTTGTTGAGCAGTTGACATTAGAGTATCCAGATATATAAGCACTTCATTTATGTATTCATTTCCTTCTTGTGGTGCCTCTTCTGAAGTCCACTTCACATTTTCGGTAAGAGCCATAAACTCATCCAACTTGTTATTTACCAAACTCAATAAAGCAAGATATGCAGCATCTCTTGAAGTTTTCAGAACAATCTTAGCAGTTAAAGTACCTTGAGGCCTTTCGATAGATCGGACCGGAATGCCACATTGCTGGGCAGCATGTTGAAGAAAATAATCGCAAGCCCTTTCAAGAACTGCAATGTTAGCTGCAATCTGCATTGCCTGTGAAACACCGGTTGCGCCACTATGTATTGTGTTAAGTATATCCTCGTTTAAGACATCAATCAAAATCTTATCCAGATACTTCTTCACAAAATCGAAGAAATTCATTTGGCCCCCATATGACAAGTAATTGACTGAGTCTTTGATAAATGATCTAACAATGCGACAACAATCAGGTACCATTGAAGAGAATGGAGCAATGTATGGAAAAGCCGGCATTATATCAGAGGTCTGGAGATGAAACAGTAGAACATTTGCTTGGTAGTCCGACTCTTTCTTCATTACCATCTGCTCATATGTATCATTGGTAAGAACATCCGTGATTTGTTGCCTACACTCAGCTAAAAGAAGCTCATGATAATTTTCACGACTGCTGTTGAGAGTTTGGAGAATCGGCCCCACTTCATAACCATACTGTCTGAGAGTCGCGCCTAGAAGAGTAACATAATCCTTTACCAAGAGAAGATGGCTAGCACTGTCCATAGTTGAAAATTGTTCCTCCAAGATAGAAGTCACTTTCGATACAACCGTTTCCCACATTGTTTCAACTTGATCTGCTAACAGCAATCCACCAGAAGTCCTCTGGACCCGATCCTCGATGATGAAATAACCAGCAATTTGAGCCAAAAAGGTCTGATGTGATTCAAGGAATGGCTGTGACGAGGATATCTGTAGGTCGGAACTCAATTGCAAGAACCGATTTTTGTAGTAGTACTCTCGAAACTGCTCTTTTATTCCAAGACAAGTATGAATGTGATATGCCCGATAAAGAGGCGTGAGATCGAATTTCAGAAGTGAATTTTCATCAATTTCTTCAACATCTAAAGTATAAGTGAAGTCACCTAGCCCCAAACAACTCTGTTCCTCGGCTTTCCTTTGACGAGCTAGCATGTCCTCATCCCTCTGACGGGCTGATGCAGCATGTCCTATAGCAGTTTGACCAATATCCTTCGCGCTGCTCCTTATATGTACTAGCCACTCGTTAACTTCGCTGCAAACCTTCTTCTCGATATGAAATTTTATAAGTGGTATTCTCTTTTCTATCAATGCTTTCAGTGCCTTAAGAGGAATATGATGCAAATAACTTTTTTCAATCAGATCAACAGCTTTAAGAGCGGGGTAAAATCGACCTTCAGAAATGTGCTCATTACACTTCACGCAGAGCTCCAACACTTGAACACAAACTTTGGACATCTTAATTGCTCCCGTAACATTCTTCTTAATCGAATAAGAATCAAGAAGCTCTTCAAGTCTCAAGAGTAGGGCACTCCCTACCTCTTGTAACCTAAAATTATCACTCGCTAACTCACTCTTCAACTCCTCCGCATCAACCAGGACACCACGGAGTTCATCAACGGCACTAATGAATTCCTCGTAATGAATCTTGCATAGTTCCTCAATTTCAACTTCTTTCTTTTTTACCGCATTCTTAAGCTGCTGAAGAAGGGCATCCGGCTTCCCTGTCTCGAAAGAAAGCCTGACCATAGGACCCAAATCCTCCCCATTACTAATCATAGTAGCAAGAACAGAGTCCTCTCCAGTGTCCCCATTCTCAGCTACAGTCCTCCTCTTGGCTTTCGCATTCATGGTTCCTCTCAAGACCCTGCCAAAACCAGAATCAAGAAACTTTACCGAATAAACCTGGCGAAAATCAAACCCTTTATTAAACCAACTAATTGAAAGCTTAAAAAAGCATACAAATTGAAGTTATTTCAATTAAACAAGTACACCAAAACCATAAAGAACGGCCCTTTTTAAGCCTACAAACTAAAAGCAACAAAGGGTTCCCCCAAATTGCAGTAAAGATTTAGAAATTACAGATCCAGAATATTCTGGGTATAGAAATCAATATCAAGAACAGAGGTGAAAATGATTCTATCAAATGGGTTATCATTCAAATCATCCACAAATACTCAAAACATCAAACATAAAAAAAAATGCAAAATTTCCTTAATGGGTATAAACCGAATATATAGCACTATATCGATTAAAGAAAATGCACAAAATTCATATTGCTCAGTAGTGACTTACCTCAAAGAGAAACTTTCCAAATTTCCCTTTTTTTCAAGAGAAATGTTGGTCAGATTTTCCCTCGTTTGCCTTCAAATCTTGGAAGGGATTCGATGGTAACAAGGAATTAATCGGAGAAAAATATGTAAAAACAGAGATTATTATATCATATTATAAGGTAATGGAAGTATGAATGTCGTTTCAATAAAGATAAAGAGGAGGGCACCAACATTCTGTTACGGTGTTACCCTTTGAAGCTAAGGCTAAAGAGTCCAAAACCAGGTGATATTTGAGGTGGCACAACAATTATTGGAAAAATACGTACTACTACTTCTATGGCACTCCTCTAGTGCAAGATATTTATTTGTGTACACGTGCAGAATAAATATATTAGATGTATATGTTAGATGTATTTTTCATCTAACCATTGAAAAAAGTGAACATTAAGAATATTTATTGTGCCAATTAAGTATTGTCCAAGTGGTTCTTAATCAATTGTTGCGTAATGTAAAATAAACAATAATATTTTGTATGTTTGAAGAAATTTCTATTAAATGTACCAAAGCACCGGATAGATATCACCATAATACATTTCAGACGCCATAATACATTTTGTCAGGGTTATAGTACAAAACACATAAAATTCAATACATATTCAACATTTCATATTGGACATTTTTTAGCAGTTGTTAGAGGTTTTTAAAGAGGTGTTATATTTTATGTAATAGATGTTCTCTCTTAATTAACATTTATCATAAGACATGACAACGAAGAGCAGTTCAAGTGGTAAGATCCTTCACTTCCAACCGGTAAGTCGGGAGTTCGAGTCATGCCGAAGAGAAAGTGGAGAACCACTATAGATTCTCTTTTAACAACAACAAGAAAAAAACAAAAACAAAAAAATTATCATAAGACATGTAATGCCTATTTTTTGCAGCAGGTATTAAAATTAGAACATTTTGTTTCTATAAAGATAAGATGTGCATTTTTCAAAATCTCGAGGGGAAACTAGCCCCACCCTCTCCCGCCCCCTCTAATCCTCTATTAACTCCGGGGCCCTGAATTTGCTACCGACTCCCGAGGGAAGCCAAGCAAAAAAGAAAAATAAGGAAATATCTGATATGGACAGGATTCATGTGGACCATGTGGTCCAGATTTGGCCACATCCCTGCAGAATGAGGAGAGAGAAGGAAATGCAGTGATATGACCAAATATGGACCGCATGGTCCAATGGACCTGGTCCATGACAGAATAGACCGAAAAATAAGGCATTCCCTTTAGTTCATTTTGGGGAAATCGATAATGTTATTTCATACAACAAAAGAGCATTCCTGGAAATGCAGCTCTTGGAATGAAAACCTCAGAAACTAAAAGTATTTATGACCAAGACGGAAGTGGGACTTCCGTTTTGGTCCCAGGACTTCCGTCTTCAAACCAAACCCTAAAAACCTAAAAAAATCCGTGACTTTGAAGACGGAATTAGGCCTTCAAACAGGTCGGATTTTTATCCGTATCCGACTCGAATCCAATTTTATTTTTAGGATATGGTAAGAACTCTAGACCCATATACCCGCATCCGAATTCGAGTCCGTATAAGAGTAATAAAACGGTTACGAATATGAAATATAAAAGATCGTATCCGTTAAACTCGAATCCGTTTCAGGTAAAACAATATATTTTACATGATTTATAGGATTTAGGACTTTTTTGTAATATAAGTATTTTATAGGATTTATGTGATAATTATTTATATTGCAATTTTAGTCCTGTATATATACATTCTTAAGGGTTAAGAGATAACAAACCCTAACATCACAGCCTCTTCTTCTCCCCCCCCCCTGTTACCTCTTCTACCTTTTCCAGCGCTGTTCCATTCCTTTCCTTTCTTCCCTCTTTTTCCCTCTCTCTCTCTCCCCGTTTCCTCTTCTACCTTCTCCGGCGCCTCTCTCGCCATGCTGCTCACTCGTCACCAGTCACCGATCACCGCCGCAGGTATATTCAGTTGCGTGTAAAGTATTTTTCTTCCGTTGGTTCTCGTTTACAAAGATATGTTTTTGTATTTAGTGTTCGAATTACAGTATGGTGAAAAGGCTTTAGGCTTCTTTCATTTTATTTATTCATAACCTCTAATTTTCTTTTATTTGAGAAACTATAGATTCTGAAACATAATTGTTGATTCATTGTCTTTCTCCTATAGGATGGCAAATACTCCTAGTGAGGTGGTCGAGTTCGATTTGGATATTTATGCAATAAAAGATCAACAAGTTGAGCCTGTGATTGAGATGAACAATACAAAGAAAAAAAAGAAATTAACTTCAAAGGTATGGAATGACATGTATTGTATTATATTATATTTCGTAGAATTATTTGTGGATTATAGTATAATTGGACTTTTTGAAACGGGTTTTACCACATCCGTATTCGGATCCAAATCAGCGGATCTGGTAATACATATTTTGGATCCGCTAGGATATGGATACGGATATGGTAGAAAAACTTAAATATGGATATGGATATAGATCCTCTATAGACAATTCCGTATCCGTTTGTAACCGTTTGCAGGCCTAGACAGAATTGCCACTTCCGTCCTCATATTGCAGTCTTTAAATCATCTGAACCTTCCTTTATATATGCATACATCCATACTTATCCTTCCAAAATCATATCAATTTACATATTTCTCTCCAAATTTCCTTCCAAACTTAGGTAATTACTCTGAAACTTAACATTTTGAAAATGAATAACGAAATGGTTCCCGCCCTGGAAGAGTATTTCAGACACCAATTCAAAATTGTTGTCGGAAATCAGACCAATAGAAAAATGGTAATATCTTATTTGTTTATGTGTAATTTTTTATTTTATCAAATGTCTTGAGCTATCTAAGTAAAATATTTTTTTGTAGTGTCTTCCATCATTATACACAAATTGGTTGGAGCGAACTAGTCTCGTCTTAGCAAGTTGTGTCTATCTGAAAAACGTCATTGGGAATCAATGGTGCGTTTATGTAACCAAAATCGATGACAAGTACTACCTAGACGGTGGTTTACAAGAATTTTTGCGTGACAACAATCTTCGGCTGAAAAATACAATTCATTTTATCCCTTCTCCGATGAACCTACTAGATATTTATTTTAAGAGAGTGTTATTGATAAGGCATGGGATCGGTTACTTGAAGGGAGAATTATCGTATCCCTCCGACGGGGCTTTTTTTCGACAGAGTTTTCGAATAGATATAGACAAAACCTACCCGGGACTTTCAAAACCGATACATTTTTTAATATTAAATTCTTGAAAAAATATTCGTTTCTCTTCAAGTGATTTATTATAATTTGTTTTTCTGTGTATAGTGGATAGGTAAAAACTACATGCAATGGCGCGTTAGAATGCAGCTTGGATTCCCTGAAATAGTACACATGCGTAATAGTCGCGGGAATAAACTGACACTCCAAAAGACTAAAGACGAAGGCGGAGACGATTACTGTTTTTTGGGATGGCATGAGTTTGTTGTGTTTTCGAGATTGCACCCCAGTGACCATGTACAAGTCCATCCAGCCCCTTATGATATCCTTGATTATAGGGTCGGGAATGATGATTTTGCCAATTTAATGGAACAACTTTAATAATACGTCATTGTAATATTTGCAATGTTTTTTTATTGAATGAAATAAAATTAAAATAAGTTGATAAGATTGCAGAAAATTAAAATAAGTGATAATTGATACATTTTAAAATATTACAAGTTATAAAATTTAAATACAATTAATTAGGAGGTGGTTGGTTAGGATTTTCTTGGTTGGGGCAAGTATTCCAGTTGTGCCTGATCTCTTTACAGTTGTCGCACTTCTTCGGTCTTGGAGTTCCCCGGTTCTATCGGTCCATCGGCATTTCAAATCTCCGTCTTTGAGGTCGACCCACCTGTGAACCTTTCATGTTAGGAGGGTGATATGTCATATCAAAAGGAGTTTGCCTCCAATGCATGGGATCAAGTACAGGATATAAAATGGACTTGTATGTATTCCTGTAGTATACCAGGGAATACATAAGGTGTATATATTTTGAAGTATCATCCATGACCGATTTGGACACTGCAATTACATGCGTGCATGAAGTTGTGTAAATAGACCATTTATCGCAGTTACACTCAAGAGTTGACAAGTTGACTAAGTATATTTTACCACCTTCACCAGGTCCTCTATGTCGGGACTGGACCATATAGATTCATTGTTCTTTGTGGTGCCTTTGCACAGTCAAACTTTGAGCTTTAAGTTCGTAAGTGAAGTACTGATCCCATATTCTCTTAGGGAATAGCGTTTTACAAGTATTAGCGTATAGCCTGTGCAAGTCGAAATAGTGAATAAACTTGTAAAATACCATATCCACAAGACCTTTCAAAGGCAGCGCCCTAGAATGTTTCAAAACACCGTTAAGCGATTCAGACATGTTAGTCGCCATGTACCCGAAGCGCTTCCCCCCATTGTAGACCAAAGTCCACAACTCTTTTGGATGCTGCATTACCCAGTTAAATGCATCTTGATCTTTGTGTTTTATAAGGTCAATAATTTGATCACAATTAACTTTCTTCTTTTGAGAAGCAGCAATTCACAGAAGATCTTTCAATTATTTATTTTTGCAATGTGTGTGAAAATTGACATGTAATGCCTTAGGCAATATCGATATACTGCCATTGGTGGTTGCCATCCGGGGACACTAGCCACAACACTTAGAATTCCGGCATGACGATCACTAATCAAGCAAACTTGTATGTCTTGAACAACATGATACCTTAAGTTTTTAAGGAACCAAGACCAAGTCGAAAGTGCCTCAGATTCAACAATAGTAAAAGTAAAGGTTAAAATTTGATTGTTATCATCCATAGTGCTTGCAACCATAAGTACCCCTTTATAGTTCCCCCTAAGATGTGTGTCGTCTATTGAAATTATAGGCGGGCACCACTTGAAACCGTCGACTAATGGTTTAAATGTCCAAAAATTGACTTGAACACCGTAGGGCCATCAACAGTGAGTTGTGGATGGTAAAGAAATTTGACTTTTGCACCCCGATTAGAATCTTGGAGTGCCCGCATATATTGTGGTAGTACTTGGAAAGTTGATTTCCAAGTACCAAACAGTGTTTCAATAGCGTGTCGGCGGGCATACCAACCTTTTCTATATGTAGAGGTTAAAGAAAAATTTATCTAAACATGCAACCATAATCAATTTAACAGATATTTGGGGGTCAGCCTGAACAAAATGCAGAATTTTTACCCCGATGTAGCTGGATGACATGTTGCGCTTTTTGTTTTGATCCATCAAATAGTAGTGACTCTGCTATGGTTAACGCGAATATACCAGCTGCATCGGCTGGATTGTGTAGAGTTTCTGCACACCCCGCTGAACCATTGTTTGTTACTCCGGTCTCGTTTCCACTCCCTCAAGGCAACCTGGTCATGTCATATGTTAACTGCTAACATTGCCTCCCGCTTATCCTTAAACTGCATCCCCAAACATATTTGAGGGAAATCGCGATTCCATTTTTTAATGGGTATTTTCTTGTAAGTCAGTTCAGGAACAGGTTGCATGTTACCCATATCGCTCCAACATGCAAAATTAGCATAATTACCATATGATGACATATTCCATTCCGGTATAACGGAGGTAGTAGGTGCAGGTTCTGTCTCTTGGAATGTCTCGTTATTACTTGGTCCAGGAATGTCTTGGTTGATTTCTTGGGAAAGTTCGGGGACATCATTTTCTTCGTTATCAAGCTCTTCCTCGACCCCGTCATCCTCGTGGTCTCCAGCACTATCATCACCCTCATCGTCTTCCGTTTCTGAAACACCGTCAATGTCAGATATTGGACCCAACGAATCCGTTACCGAATTATCATTGTGTCTTGTTGGTGGATCAAAAAATGGAAATTGTGTAACATTAGTTACATGAAACCGATTCGGTGAGGTCGGTTCGTAAAAGGAAGGCTCGTAACTGGACGGTGGGGGCATACTTGGTATTGGATTTGACACCGAAAATAATTTTCCGGAATAAATTGTGATTGTTTAGAAAAATCTGTTGTCGGGATTACAAAACTATCTACCTGTCTCTGCACAGTTTCTAACAAAGCACCAACATGATTCCCTTGTAGTTTGAAATCGGTTTGGATTCCCCACAAATTCTCAAGATCTTTTTCGTCGTTAAGATTTATGACATCATGCACCACCATGCCATAATTTTTCGGAACAAATTGTAATTGTTCAAAAAAATCTATTGTCGGGATTACAAACCTATCTACCTGTCTCTTGTCAAGTTCTAACAAAGCACCAATATGAATCCCTTGTAGATTGAAATCGGTTTGGATTCCCCACAAATTCTTAAGATCATCTTCGTCGTTGAGATTTACGACATCATGCACCACCATGCCGTATGTCAGCATGAAAAATGGACGAATCATTATTAGATGTACATTCACACTAGAAAGATCGACTCCTTTGTGCTAACAATATTCGGTGGCATAGTTGTCGAAATGAATTTTTTTTGTATTAATTCCATACTTTTTGTCACTTCGCTCTGCGAAACAAGGAAAACCACCGGGTTCTTACACTAAATTGTGGTCGAAATGTAAATACAATTTCATCGGACATTCAAGTGCCATTTTTCTAGACAAAAAATATATGAGGGAAGATAGTTTTTTTTTTTTAAGAAATAAGTTGAAGGATTTCAATGAGTTGAATGGTTTGTTGATGTGAGAAAATGGAGTGAAGGTTGCTGCAGTTTATAGAGATTTTGGCAGTGAAGGGATAAGATTTTCTATCCCAAAAAATCTGGCCACAAAGCTCTTCTTGGGGAAAAAATTCTGCCCGTCCAGTCCTCAATGGGCAGAATTTTTTCCCCGGATGTCCACCATATTTTTAACTGTAGTGTGTTGGCAAGTGTTTTTTTAATATTGTGTATTTCAGTATTTTTTAAATATCATAAAAGTAAGAATTTCATACAAAATAATAATCTCTCAATTAAATTCAATTGTTATAAATAAAATTACATGGGAAATACAAAAAATTACACATGATTGTTCAAACCCTAATTCTTTCGAAATTTATGTGCAATCTGATCCCCCACACAAAAGGGTTGCTGGACGATTGTTTCGACATCGGGTTGTCGGGAGAGCCTCAACAGTTATCTCTTCCGGTCATTTTGAACATTGACCGGCTTCGTCCACATATGATCTTCCTTCTGACCCAAAAATATGGCCTAGAAGGTTAAACCAGAATTCACCTTTCCTTCTATACAGCTTAACATTTGGATTAGCCTAATGCAGAGTAAAAATAACAAAAAATGTAAGTTATGAAAACATTACATTATAATAGTTTGTCATAATTACATGTAACTTACCGCAACATATTCCACCCACTGGGCTTCAACACCATTTAAATCAAGTGTTGGTCCTACCATCGTACTTGAACCATGGTCGTTGCAAAAGTGCCTCAAAATCCCAAAACTGCATGCGCAGTTTTGCTAAGCCTGCATCGATCATTTCTATTGTGAAAAAATCATCGGTGATGGAGTTCATGCCGTAGACAATTTCATTGTACAAATCGGACCACCTTTTTTCATCATTGTAACCCAGTGTGTCAAAATCAAAACAAATTTCTATTAACGCCTGTTCGTATTCTGAAGGCCATTCTTTGGTAAAATCAACATCCCTGAATGTGTTAAACATTTCTTTTTGAATAAATTGTGGAAAGTTTGTCATTTTAAACAATGATTTTTGAATGGGGATGTAATTTAGAAATAATGATTTTGTAAGAGGGTAAGGAAATTTTATGTTTGAGAGTTGTAGATTGTGGTGAGATTATTTATAGAAAAAAATGGTATTTTAAGAATTCAAAATTTGAATTTTTGAATTGACAAGTCTCTAAAAATTGGTCAGAAATGAGAACGGAAATACCGAATCCTTTTTGAATTTATCTCTTCAATTATTCATAGTCAAAAAAGCAAAAGTGAGAAAAGACTACACACTGCAAAAAGACTGCAATATGAAGACGGAAGTGGCAATTCCGTCCTCAAAGTCACAGATTTTTTAGGATTTTTAGGGTTTGGTTTGAAGACGGAAGTGGGATGACAGAAGTCCCACTTCCGTCTTGTTCTGACGTGGCAAGACACGTCTCGAAAATGCCACGTCAGACAAAGACGGAAGTGGAACTTCCGTTTTAGTCCCAAGACGGAAGTCTCACTTCCGTTCCGTCCTGGACAAAAAATTTGTTCAAAAAAAAATTCATGCCATGTTATGACTATTATGCCAAAACAGTGACAGTCTAATGAGCCCCAAAACTGAATAACATTTATAAATTATTGCATTTTTTTTTTTTTTACAGAGCACGACACAATTAATATAAAGTTACGTTGACAGGTTAGTTCTCAAAGTCAACGTACCATATCGGAGCTTTAAAAAGCTCTCGGAACATTACTATCTACAAAACTGTTTCACAAGGGCAATGGTAACTTTTTTTTACCACACTACATTTCCCTGCTTCCCTGCTCAGGTGGTAACTAAATGAGGAACAGCTCCCTTGAATGGAAGCATGCATGAGTAAGTCACATATTTCACACTGTCTATCAGCACAACAACAAAGATCCGTGATAAGGACTTTGGTCCAAAAACACCATTTGCATCAACATTGTCAACCTCTCTGGGATCAACGAGCACAGAGACGACCATTGAGGAAGATAGACTATTATTCTTATTGACGTTCTCCTTCTGTGGATTGCTTCCTGCATGTTCCTCAGAGATGTTGAGTGAGGATCCAGCCAGCGTAACAGGATGACCCCGGAGGATCCTCCTATTCTTGCCCTTGTAGGGGTGTGTAGAATTCTGTCGCTGATCCATGGATACGTTTCTTTTAGGGGTAACAGGAACTATGGCTGAAGACGCATCGAACTGGAATACTTCAGTGCACATACCTGAACTTAACATTGGTCCTGCTGAAAAAGGAGCAAATAAGTAACCATGGGAGGGAAGAAAAGGACACTAGGACTAATTGAAGATGCTGCTAGACATAAAATAGAGATACCAGATTCTTAACTCCCTGTGTTCAAAATTGAATGTACACTTTAATCCAATTCTGAACAGAGAGAGAGAGAGAGAGACGGTGTGTGTGGGGGGGGGGTTAGGAAAAAAGTTAGGAAAATTGTCATAAACTAAAAATTTATGGTAATATAGCCATGGGTTTATAACTTCAGCACACGGCACTAACTTATTTATCTAGTCTGCTATAAGCCTATATTCTTGGACCATATATTACACCAGTAAGATTTTGAAAATGCTGCTTACATTAGATTTCCAGTTTTACTAGCAGCTAAGCTTTATAAAATAGTTCAAACTATGTCCTAGATCAAATCAATTATGAAACCAAACAGGAAATGGAAAGTGTAAATGCCACGAGCCACAAGTTTCACCCAAAACCATAGCTAAGCACCACATGAATACAGGTAGTGTGTTCAAACCCAAGACAAAAAAAGACGAGGATATCTTAGACTTGCAAAGGAGCTGACACACAAATAAGTAATTGTGTTTTCTTGATGCACAAGATGATAAAATGTGAATCATGTGTCTAACACATTTTTTTTATAGTGATCAAACATAAAAATAAGCCAGGAATCAACATATCCATTTAAAATGCCAAGACAAAATTATAAGAAAATATTTTTATTCAGAAAGATCATGCAAATAAAACTCAGCCACACAGACAGACGTACAAATAAAAGTAAACTAATTAATATCCTTTTGAAATAGACTAATACAAATGATCGTATGACTCCCAAAATAAATTTAACTCAAGTCAAGAAACTGTGTCCATCAACCGGAAACTTTTAGATATTCACACACAGAAGAAACTTCCTTATACAAAGTCTAACAAAGGGTTTAGGCTCAACTAAGTACTTGGTGATAGTTAAAAAATCAAAGACAATTGCGGCACTATTCAAATCACCAATCTCATAGATAGACAGAATTGAAAAATTAAATAACTACTTGAGATATACAAACCTTCAAGGCCTTCACGAAACCATTCTTGCAGTCTGCCATCGGCTGCTGATGACTTCAAACTCTCCTTTGCAGGTGAAGCAAGAGCCCTTTGTCGCTCAATGGAATTTCTGTGATGATGAGATATTCTTCCGCTTGAAAGTGTAACAATGGGCACCAAATCTCCATGAACTGTCAGTTGGGTCTCCTCACCAGCCTTGTTAACAGTATCATCTCGAGATGCCATGGCTTTCTCACTAGCCAGAACAGATTGTATGATCAAGTTTCCATCTATCTTCACAAGTTTGTCATTCCTTGGGACATACAGAGAGGCTGCAAGAGGGACACTACCATTGCCCACATGGGCAAACTCATCCGTCCCACGCTCCTTAGCACCATCTCCACATCCTCCATGGCCATGATGTTTATGCTTAACAAAATCACTTCCCCCACTGTATTTATCATAATTAGTTCTATTCACATTCCCGTCAACAGCCAATACTCTCCCACGATGCTTCTCATAAAACTGACTGTCTGCGTAACCCAATCCACCGCCAAATGCTTCCCTAACGCCTCCATACCTCACATTCACCATCGGAACCAATCCACCAAAGAGCATTACAAAGAACATCAACCCAAGAAAACTAACACTCGCCACCTTCTTCGTTTTCCCTTCACTTTTCTCACTCTTCTTACTCTCTCCCTTCTTATTCACCTTTGGAGCTGGGAGCGGTTGTTGCGGTTTCAACCTCGGAATAGGAACCAACGGAACCTGGGATCCCTGCGGCTTCATGAAATAAGGCTGAACGCCACAGGGCATCCACGGATACATCATGGGAGGATACATTCCCATTCCCGGTGGTGGTGGTGGCGCTGCACCCATTGCAGCCGCCGGTGGGGGAGGCACCATACCACCACCCATTTGTTGCCGCAGCCTCACGTTTTCGTGCGATATATAGGCTATATGTGCATTCAACTCCTGAATTGTCGAACCCATATGTTTCACTTTATCCTGTAATTCACCCACATAATTCTTTTTCCTTTGTCTAGATAACTGGGCACTTTCGCGATTCCTCATTAACCTCGCCGTTCTCTTCTCCTCTTCTTCACTAAAAACTCTATCATTATTACTACTATCTATATTATCAGTTAAATTATTATTACTACTAGATTTCTGATATTTATTCGAATATAAATCTTCACTTTCTTTTTTCCTCTTAAGCAAGGAATTAGAATTACTAACATCTTTCAAATCTTCAAACACAATCTTTTGAGCATTAACTTTGCTTCTAGAAGATCTTACAGAATTATTTGACTCCTCAGAGACATCGGACCCACAATTGCCAGAACCCCGAGACTCGGGAGATGGGCAATTCAAAGTCCTAGAATCATTCGAACCCTTTGATCCGTTCGACTCCGGCGATGGAAAATTCAAGTACCCAGAAACATCACCGGAAATTTGATTCCTCTCCAAGCTTTGATCGCCAGAATCCTGACCTTCTGACACCTGATAAACTACGGGCTCCTGCGACGACGAAGAATTCGAAAACTCCGGCGAAGTCGACTTCAGAGCATTCATCAACCTCCGATCTGTTACCAATTGGGTTAAATAAGGGTCGGATCCGGGTAATACGAAGCAATTAGAATCGAAAAGTGCCGGGTCGGGTAAAGGCTGCTCCTTATCCATTGAAGCGGGTAGTAATAAATTGTCCAAGGAAAAATCCAAATCCAAGTCAAAATCAAGATCTTCCAATACGACGTCGTCGTCGTCGTCCTGATTGAAATTGAAGGCGGCTGCACCGTGATTATTGGAGAATTGGGCATCCTGATTGAAAAAAATAGGGTCTAGAGGTGGAATAGGGAGGCCGTTAAAGTCGTCATTGACAGTTGACGGTGCTGGTTGAGGTGGATCAGCTACCGCTGAATCGGCCATTTCTCTGTGTTTTCCTTTCTTATTCTTTGATATGATGTATGATATGGAGAAGGTTATAGAAAGAAGGATGATGAAAATTGCTTCTTGCTAGGAGTAGGGGTTATATACTATGAAGGAAAGTTAGGGCGTGGGTGGGTGGTGTTATTTTGTCCGCTGACACCACGCCTCCAGTACGGAACGAAAAATATTTCGCACATACGAAATGAATTCTCATCCGTTCGATTAAAATTTTAACGACTGAAATTAATTTAAAAAGAATACATGTTCTGATTTTCAAAATATTTGTTTCTCATATGAGCTAATAACACCTGTTATCAATGCAAAAATATATGAGCTGGACTGATCCGCTGAGAGCCCTCTTTGTAAGAAATTATGATATATAGCATGTTCATGTGGACCCTTTGATGCATAATTGAGACCACATCATCACAAAGTTGTATTTTTTTTTTCTTTTTCTTTTTTTATGCAAAAAAAGTTGCATTTCTTTTTATTTTGGGGCTGATGTAGGGTTCAATGGGCCTCCTCCATATTAGAATTATCATTTTTGGATTTAGCCATCAAAGACCCATCACCAAACTTTTAAAAAATTTAACAAAATGATTTGATTCCAAAATAAAAAAGATTGATAAACATATTTCGAATTTGGAAATTCAACACCGTTGGATTTTTTTCTTTATTTTTGGGTATTATTTAAATAATTTATAAACTTTATAAAACAAAAGAAATTTTGATAAATCAATCTGATAGAATCTGCATATAGTCGGCATAGTGTTAAAACAATCCATAGAGTTAGCAAAATCCATTAACTTTTGAAAATCAATTAAAATCTCTTAAAATTCGGATTGAATACACCCCTAAAAGTGTAAGTGAATTATATTAGATTTAGAATTAAATTAATCGAATTGTGTAAAAGTTAAATTAATTGTGCAGTCTACAAATGGAAATTTTCAGTTTGACTTCTGATCCAAATTGTATAATTTCATAATGGTACATAATAATTTGCTAGAGAAGTTTCTTGGTAAGTACTCTTTAATTATGCTTTAGCATGGATTCTTCTGGATATGCATTACTTATCTTATCATGCACAGTAAAATAATCAAAACACAACTTTGCTTCTCTTATAATCTAAGTTTGGTAAATAAATAAATAAATATATTTTCACGTGATCACCATCGCTAGGGGTGCAAGTACGTGTTGAAGAGAAAATTAAAGAAAATCAAGGTTGCCTGCTATTTTCGGAAAGAATAGATCTGAGATTCCATATCCAAGATGAGAGATTTTTTTTTTTTGAAGTAAAAAGCACTAGACTTTCATTAATCGATAGTAAGGGTTACATATGATAGGAGAAAATTCGGTGGCTTTCCAAACCATTGAGAGGAGGTTTTAAACCTCATTGCGTAATTTGCTAATCTATCAGTAGCAATATTACAAGATCTGTGTATAAAAGATAAATTAGCTACGCTAGTCCCTAAACAATTTCGTATTTGACTAACTATGTGTCCTAATGGAGACAAATCCTCTTTTGCTTGGTGAACCCGATTTACTAGCGCTTGACAATCACTCTCGATGAGCAGCGGTTAATGTCCTAGATTCATAGCAAACCGAAGTCCCTCGAGTAGAGCCTTTGCTTCAGCGTATTCAGGGCTAGGGGAATTAGTGACAATTTTTGCAGCCCCTGCAACGAAAGATCCTTCATGATTTCTGATGACGAATCCCATTCCTCCATAATTTTCATACCAGGCTCCATCAATATTGAGTTTAAAAAAACCCTCGTTAGGAACCTGCCAGCTACAGGTAAGTTTTTCCTTCGGTCTTTCAGGGAGTCTTTCCATAGTATCTGGCGAAAACATTTTTACCTTTCATTTTAACATATATCGGATTTGGTCAACATTTTTGCCTTTCCTTTTAACATATATCCAAGATGAGACTTAATAAAATAATTGTTATTTTATTGGGAGAAATAAAAAAGGAAAATATAATTGATATTGTCGGGATATTGACTCGTATTTTTAGTCCCCCACATGGAAGAAGAACAAGTCAAAGTTTGTCCAATTCTGTGAGAGCTTTCTCCATATTATATTGAAAAAGATAATTTGCCGCATTTTCACATAAATTTTTATTGAAATAGCTAAAGTGTCTATTTTATTTCTTTAAATTGTCAAGGATTAATTACTAGTCTACTAAGTTATGATCTAAAAATTATTTTTAATATAATTACAATGGTCGGACAAATAATGTTGAATGAAGTGTAAAAAAAATAAAACAAAAAGAGTAATTGATCAGAAAGATGTGAGCCGATAAGGTATTGGTCTAATGACCGCAGACTTGAGGCATGAAATATGTAGATGTGGTGAAAGAAAGAGAAAAAAGGAAAGGAAATATTATTTTTTTAGTAACCAAACAATTTATTTATGTTATCTACATAATAGTTGACCTGGTCAATCTATTTGACTTTCCAAATTTTGGACGGGATGACCAAATAGAATTGGGACCATTTCCACTAAAAAGGAATAATTGGTGACCAAACTCGAATAATCTAATTATGTAGATGTCTGAGCTTTTGATGGGCCTATGCGAATAATCTAACTCCATTTTGGGCTTAGCTCTTTTTCCCCCCTCAAATTTGTTTTGCTTGAACATATGATTTGTTCAAAATCACAGTCATTATTGGATCAAATTTAGATCAAGAAAACATAACGTCACATTAAATTTTAACAATCATTTTCATTTTATACTCTCTGATCCAACAATAATTATTGTTATAACTACTATTTTCTACTGTAAGGATGGATGAACAAAAGTGTATCGAGATTAGTTGGAAAAAAGTAAATCTAAAGAACCAAGTGCGAAGCAGATTTTTTTCTTTATATACAGGTACATTTTTATCGTCAAATAATTTAATTTTTTAGATATTTATTTAAAAACATTTCTTCATTTAATTTAATTTTATTCTTAAATTAAGTGATAGACAAATAACATATACCAAGTATGTGCAAAATGGGAGACGCCATAACAGTATCTCGCAACGATTCACTTCACTAAGATCTTCTCTCTAGTTTAGAGAATCCTCCTCCTTCTCTCTAGAGAAGTTAACTCCCACCGGCTTGGATTTGGAACCTTGGGCTTTGCAGATCAGGTTGTCCGGTTTTTTTTCTTCTTTGACTGTCTTTAGTCTTGTGTCCTAGTTAATCTCTTCCACTTTGTCCTCTTCCTCTGTCTTTGTGTTTAGTTTTTTTTTGGTTTTTTTCTTTTTTTCTTTGCTTGGTTATTTTGTCATGGATCCTTTATTACCCCTATTAATTACTAATCCCCAATTCCCTATAAATTCTCCTAAGGTGTACATTGTGATTGCGAAAGTTCTGTCCCAGAAAAAACAAAATTTCAGAGCCTTTATGGCTACCATGTGCTCAGCCTGGAATGTTGCAAATAAGGCTAATTTCTCCATGTTAGAAGATAATTTCTATCAATGCAACTTTCAGTCGAAGTCAGATTTTGACAGAATTATGGACTCCTCTCCGTGGTCCTTCAGAGGAGCACATATAGTACTTAAACCTTGGGATCCAAGTATCACCTTGAAGGAGATAAGTTTTAAGAAATCCCCTTTCTGGGTTCAAGTCCATAATATTCCCCCAGATAAGATGAATGGCCTGAATGCTTTGAATATTGGAAACTACATTGGTAAATTTATTGAATCTGAATATGACCAAAAATTTCCACCGATTGGGAAAAGATTTATGAGAATTCGGGTAAATATCAAACTGGAAGACCCGCTCAAAACTGGTTTTCTGATGCAAAAGAATGATGGTAGTAAAGATACAAGGTGGGTTGTCTTCAAATATGAACGGCTCGCTGACTTCTGTTATGGGTGTGGTCGTATTGGTCATGTTGAAAATTCTTGTAAGATCGTGGCTGCACCAAAAGAGAACTCTGTGGATAGAAGATCTATATTTGATGAAAATATGAGAGTAGCTAAGGATGGATCTTTTGAGAGACTTGGAAATCAAATCCATATTGAGCATAAAATACTGGTTTCACAACTTGAAGAAAATACATCTGAAGGTATGGTAAACTTCGGCGCAAATTCCGGTGTTGTGGTGGTGATTGATACGTCTGAAAAACCTCGAGACACCAACCCTGTCCTATCAGTCTCTCAGAGCTTTCCTATCAGTCAATCTCAGACTTTTAAAGTTGGGGAAAAAGATATGGGAGACCTGACCCAGGTTAATTCAATTTCAAACCAATGGGACATTCGGGGTCCAGTTACAAGCCCAGCCCAAAAATTTATACAAAAAACAACCTGCCAGCCAGTCCCAACTTCTACTTAAAGCTGTCAGGCCAAATCCATCCCAACGGATTCTGTCTCTAAACCGGATCAAAATACTATGGACCACATACCACTTTTGTTAAACCTTCCAAACCAAACCACATGCCTTTCCCTAGACTCCCAGTCAAAAAACCTTTTACTCATCAAAAGACCTCATGGGGACCCAACCCAAAATAGTTGGAAAAAACATAAGGATAATGCGGGTATCCCTAAGGAGAACCTGAACCGGAACTCCGAAATCCAAATTTCCTGTACCCAAATCCCTAAGATTACTTTTGATTTGTCTAAATTCCATATCTCATAAGATAGATCAGTTATCCCCTTTCCCAAAATAGTCCCAAATAAACAAAATCAACCATTTTTTGTTGAAGAACCTAAGTCTGATGACGAACGGGTTGAACAATCTGTGCAATCTGTTGATATGGTGGAAGGAAAATTCCTGATTTGCTCCGGGAAGAGGAGGTGGTGCTCATCCGCAGGAGGTTTATTCATGTTAAAAGAGAGGCTAGGAAAGGCCCTCAACAAGACTTCTTCAGCTCTCCGTCTTCATCCCCAAACAAGGAAAGTGAACGGACCTCTCAAAATTCTGTGTCTCATGAGGTTTCTACCCTTAAATCCAATATGAGTGCGGGCCTCTCTGTGGCCCTTCACCCCCAATGATTACAATCTCATGGAACTGCCGAGGTATTTCCCGAGTCTCGGTGTCCAGAACGCTTAGGGATATGTGTAACTTATAAACCTTCTTGTGTCTTCCTCAGTGCAGGATAACCATTTGCAATCATCTCTCAATGAAACAGTGCAGGCACAATCTTAAACACTTAGGCCTCCCCTTCTGTAAAGGCTCAACAAAAAGGAAAGCTTTTGAGGATATCTTGGAAAAAGGTTAGTGGTAGACTTGCAGGATGGAAGATGGAGAATCTGTCCCAAGCAGGAAGATGGGTACTCATAAAATCTGTATTGCAAGCCCTTCCTGCTTATTCTATGCAAACAATAAGCCTCCCCATTAGTATCTGTGAGGAAATTGATAGAAGAATTAGAAGATTCTGGTGGGGCTTTGGGGATGATAAGATTAGGCATTTATATCTGAAATCTTGGGACACAATCTGCCTACCTAAAGAAAATGGGGGTTTGGGATTTAGAAGAACAAGGGACATGAACCATGCTTTCAACACAAAGCTTGCCTGGAAAATGATGACTGAACCTGAGACTCATTGGGTTGTTCAAATGCATGCTAAGTACCTTGAATGTGATGATATCTTGCATGCTGGAAATTATAAAGGTACTGGGTCCTGGGTTTGGAATGCCATCTGGGGGTGTAGGAAGACTCTGGAAAAGGGGATGTGTTACAAGCTTGGAAATCATCCTACACAAAGAATCTGGACTGATCCTTGGATTCCTGGTCTAGAGGGATTCAAACCTAATGCTGATCTTAGAGTGGATGGAGGACCTATTTGGATTTATCAACTGATGGATTCTGATACTTGCTCCTGGAATGTTAACTTGATTAGAAGCACTTTCCCTGATAATGTTGCCTCAGGGATACTTAAGATCCAAATTCCAAATCATTTGGAACCCTCGACCTTTGTTTGGTCTCCCTCCAAGTCAGGGAAGTTCTCGGTTAGGTCTGCTTACCGAGTTGACCAACATTGGAGATATGATGTTCTACCTTCTGTCCCAAAAAATATGTGGAAGAAAATCTGGCAAACAAAGTTGCACCCTAGACATAAACATCTTCTTTGGAGATTAATGTCTAACATTCTGCCTACTAAAGATAATATTGGGAGATTTGTTGATACTGGTAACCCTCTTTGTAACCTTTGTGATAGTGAAAATGAAAGCCTTGAGCACCTCCTTATTACTTGTCCTTTGGTCAGATTCATCTGGATGAGGTCAAAATGGAACATTAATATGGAGGGCTTCAAATTATGGAAAAAGGACAAATGGTTGGAAGTCATTCTGAGGCCAGATATGGTCTTCCCTTTTGATATTGCTGATTGTAATGAATTCTCTAATTTTGCAGTGGTCACCTTTGAACAATGCTGGAAGGAAAGAAACTCCATCACTTTTGGTGGTAAACAAAAAAAGTGGGAAGAGATGAGTGATAGTATCATGGTAAGGGCAATATCCTACAATGAAGCTGCTATTAGGAGAGACGTCAAAAAAAAGGTCCAATCTGTAGCGAAGGACTGGATAAGACCGCCTCCAAGATGGATCAAAATCAACTTTGATGCATCATTCTTTAATGACAAGTTTACTGTCTCTGCTCTAGCCAGGAATGAACATGGTGGAAATTATGAAAACATGGGTGGAGTCTGGTTTGGCGCCTGATGCTTTCACAGCAGAAGCCAAAGCTGCCCTTCTTGCTATCCATATGGCTAAAGAATGCAGGTATGACAAGGTTATCTTTGAAGGAGATGCAACAAATGTGATTTTGTCGCTTAAAGGGCACAGTGAATCAGAAGAATGGCAGGGTAAAGCGATTACGAATCAGTGTCGTCTCATTTTGAAAAGCATAAAGTCTTGGAAAATATGTCCAATTTCTAGGAATTGTAATTTTGCAGCTCATAATCTTGCAAAATGGGCAAGATCTACTTGTAAACAGGGAAATATTCCTTTGCAATCCATTCCCCCAGAAGTGCTATGTGATCAAGCTACTTCTGGTCTGTGGTTGGATATTCCTATTGAATGTAATGGGGAACTCAGTAATGAATAGATCTTTTTTCATCAAAAAAAAACGATTCACTTCACTACGTGGCTGCTTCATATTGGTCAATAACTACAATATTCCATATACGTGAATAAAACTCTGCCCTCTTTTGTCCTTTCACACATTAGTAAAAAAAGAGTGAAAATTCTGTGTCCCCTATTCCTGTCTTCAACTAATCAGAATTTAGTATATAAATATTTTTTTCAATTATATATACACATGATAAATTGTGATTGGCTAGGGATAGAGATGTGGACATGAACGGGACAGAGGATTTTTTGTCACAAAAAGAATATCTCAAAAAAAAAAAAAAAAAAATTCAAAATTGTTAACACAAAAATTCTCTAATTTCTCTTTGAGGTGGGTATAGATAAGAAAAAGGGTTTTCTCCCGGAATTCTTCTCTTTTGCTTCTCCTCTTTGATGCTCTTCAGAAGAGAGCGCCAAAGAAGTTTCTTCTTCTTCTTGTTAGCCTCTTTTTTAGGTGAAAAAAGGCAAAAGGAAGAAGAAGGAACTTTGGAGACTGTATAATTTTCCCCCTTTTTTCTTTCTATTTATAAATATTGTTTTTTAGTTGTAGAAAAAGAGGGGTTTCTCTGGATATGGCTCAAAACGATGTTCTAGGGTTGTTTCATATGGATAAGGAGAAGGACATGGAAGCGGCTGTAGCCTCTTATTTGTCAATGGTAGACCCGTTTTTGGTCGAGGCCCTTCAGAATCCCCGTCATCGTTTGACCAGTAAGTGGATTTGGTTTTACTGTTTTTGTCTATTTTAATGTGTTCATGTTGAAGTTTAAAGTGGGTTTTTGGGTGTCGTTTTAATTCGTCAATTTTATGGTTTCGTGTTGAAAATTTGTGTTTCTGGGTGTAGTTTATATTCGTGTTAGGGATTGCGTGTTAAGATTTTTGCTAGATCTTGTAGGGTTAAAATGGGAACTAGTTTTCGGAGAAAGATTACTGGGTTTTGTCTGTTTATTTGATACGTAAGTGCTGTTTATTGGCATAGATCTCTTGAATAATGAGCTTCATTCTGTAGGATTTTTTAGGTATTGAAATGTAATTCTTTGTTCCATGCTTTTATGTATGGTTAAGCTTGTATGGGTAATGTTTCTAACTTTCAGTCGGTTATGGTGTCCGTAATTAAAATCTTCTTTTATTTTATTTTTAAGTAAACCAATGTACTAAGGTTGATTTGATTTCTGATTTCTTTTCCCAGTTCTGCGGATGGAGCTCGATATACAGAAGTTCTTGCAGAATTCTGATCTACTGCAGTTTGAATTCCAGCATTTCCCCACTTCCTACCTACGTCTTGCAGCCCACAGAGTAGCTCAACACTATGGTCTACAGACTTTAGTTCAGGAGAATGTTGTAGATGGTCAGGGAACTAGAATTTTGGTTAGGAAAAAACCTGATAGTAAGCACCCTGCTGTCTGTTTATCAGATGTACCAGCTAAACAGCCAGAAAATGACAAACATGAGAAGATTAAAATTGCCATCCGACCAAGGCCTAGCAGACAATCCTCAACTGAGAATGAGCTAGGGTCAAAACGTTCTGTGAGGACTGTGGAGGAAAGGAAGGAGGAGTATGACAGGGCACGAGCTCGTATATTCAGTAGCCCAAATGGTTCCGAAGTAGAGGATACACTGAGCAGAGTTGCCTCTGATGGCAAGGATTCATTTTTGAATGTGGAAGATCATGAAAATCTGAGGAACTCTGTTGCAGATATGGAGAAAAACATAATTATCAGGGAAACAGGAACTTCCAGGGTAGCAGCTATTTTTAGGGACAGGGAGAAGGATCGCACTGACCCTGATTATGACAGAAGTTATCCAAGGTATGGTATGAGTAAATGGATTTGAGATTTCCATCTATCAGAGCTTTGATCTTGCCGTTATAGTGCAGAAAGTCAATATTCATTTACGGAAAACCAGAAAGCCAACCGCCAGAAATGGATTCATAGTCATAACCCTGTGGGAATTAAAAATCACCCATAACTTCCTCATCAGTAGTCAAAACAACAACGTTAGATGATAAATCATGGATATAGAGATGCTGTTTGAGATTATTTACCCATTGACATAAAATTGCTTTAGCCTTTATTTGCTTGTGTTTGGGAAGTAGATTATCGGTTCTCATCTTTGTTGTTAATCAGAACTTGTATGGAGGAGAAGTAGTTCTTGTCCAATATAAGATCTAAGCAAATTGTAGGAAAACTTGTCGACAAGTACTTTTCAGGACTCCGTAATAGTGTCGTATAGCAATAACTAATTAAAATTTGTTAGAACATCTACAAATGATTGAGGTGGAGACTTTGGGTGCTATTTTCCTAATATATCTATCTCTCTATTGTGTTATTTATCCTGCTGGAGATTCAGTAGCATGGATAGTTGGCCTACTGAAAGTGAAACAATCACCTGTTGTTCAACTTGCTTGACTATGCTGATCCGCCTAAATTGATATTTCTTCGTGAAGTGGCACTGAAAATGAAGGATGATGTTGCTAATACTGTCAACTAATGTTTTTGTAATGATGTAGGTATGTCATGAATATTCCTGCCAATCAGAGCTTCAGTATGATGCCGCATGTGCAGAAATTCCAGCATCCATACATGCAGTTTGAGCCTGCGTTTCTTCAGTTAAGTCAGATGCCTGGGACACAAGCTTCGCTCAACTACAGGAGTCCAATCATGAGTCCTTTCGGTAATAATATGGGATTGAATCACACATCAGCGGATGCTGTGTATTTGCAGTGGCCTACCCAGTCAATGATGTATGCACAATCTTACGATCAACTGAGACATGCTGTCTTTCAGGTAATGAACCAGTTTTCTTTCACAATTCCTTCTGTTCCCCTACTTTATGAACATGCATGACATATATATGTGAACTTTTCCCCCAGCAATGCAATGGAGAAACTTTCTGGTTGACTAATATATAAAATTCAAAATTTTGGTTCTTATGTTCCGTTTAGTGTTTATTTAGGCAGCTTTTTAAGTTGAAGCTTGATGAGTGAAACACGTCCCCTGCTTTAGCTTTGATTGTTATTACTCCTTCAATCCAAAATTGGATGCACCATTTTGACTTTACAGAAAGATTGGGGAGAGTATTTGATTTGATGTTAAGAAACAAATGAGTTTAGTGTTCGGACCCACGTGTCAATGGAATTTATATACCTAATGTGGATATACGTTTTGTATTCAAGTCTTTCCAGGACATTCTTACTGCTTCGCTTATTCCTGCTATAGTAGTTGGGTAAATATAAGTTGTCTTCAGGATGGATTTCATGGAACTGAACCTCTAAATATTTATTTACCTATTTATTTTCCTTTTCCCAGCATGTAAGACTTCTCTCTCTAGATTGCTAAACTCTTGGTTTTGATTTCAATTATTTTGGTACTTGTGTATGTTTTGGTTTTTGCCTCATTACTACTATTACCAAATAAAATGCGCCTCATCTAACCGTGCCCCACGATTTCTTCTTGCAGGCTCCCTTCGTCCAGCAACCTCTGACTTTTGATTACTCCCAACACCATAAGTAGAACGAAACTGTTAGATGGAGAATGTCGAATCTGCTTCTCGTCTTTCTATTGTCATTTAGGTTCAGTGTTGAACACTCTTAAAACCTGCATTTTGGATTAGTTTTGTTTGCTTTTATTTGTGGATACTAAAATGTAAGGATCTCAGATATAATTAATTACTTGCTATTGTTGTTTGTAGTCGAACTTTTCACATTCACTTTGCCTGTCATTGGTGGAGGCAGTCTTTTGGCTTTGGCTCTTATTTTCTTTATCTGGTAAGAGTAAATAGCTAGAAATACTCCTCAACTATTCATGGATGAATTGTTGTTTGTGTCCCCGCATTTATAATTTTTACTAAATATATTCCTCATTTATAATTTTCAAGGCGGAATCCGGCGAGATTTCTGACATGTGAGAAGGTACAATTAGAAATTCATCTAATCCATCTCCTAGTGACCTGATTCCAAATAATTTTCCAGCTACACTTGAGAATTTCCCCAGAAAGAGACTTGTAATAAATATCTCTTTGAAGGTATATCCTTCCTTTTAGATGATATCCACTAAAATTGGAAGCACGTGAAATCCGACCCGGCTCAAATCCCAATGACACGTGTA
Source organism: Vinca minor (assembly GCA_026122235.1). Classification (NCBI taxonomy): domain Eukaryota; kingdom Viridiplantae; phylum Streptophyta; class Magnoliopsida; order Gentianales; family Apocynaceae; genus Vinca; species Vinca minor. The sequence continues at coordinate 246,676 of JAOCZM010000100.1, read as the reverse complement.
AAAATAGACAACTTCCTCATTCAGTGCATCTTTGAAGTACAGGTATGGAAGGACAATAATTGATAATTATTCTTCCAATGGAATCAAAGTTCTAATAAAAAAAATGATTGACTAACACTTGCTGTATGTTCCAACAACCTTTTTTTTTTTTTTTTTAAACCCGATTGTACGGTTACCTCATAAAAGGGAGAGAGAATTGCCTTTTTTTTTTGAAGCCCGATTGAGTTGTTGCCCTATAGAAGGGAGAGAGAACTGCATCAGACGAGAAGAAGATAGTTATAGAAAGAGAGATTAAAGCTTGTTGCACGCAGGCAGAGGGTATCGAACCCACGACATCAAGGTCGTGAGCAGACGTCTGTCCCACTGGGTAAGGACATCTTGATTATGTTCCAACAACCTTGAGAGAATCAAAACTCCAAGAAAGATCCAGAAAGAAAAAAATCTCGAAATGTAGTTATACTAGTACAAGGATACGGCATTATATTACAGGGGAATAATCAGTATAGTTTCATTTAGTGTATTACCTACTACTCCCCCATTTCATAATATAGTCGGGATATATAACGAAAATTAATGAAGTAAAAATTAAGGTGTTTTTTTTAATTAAAGCATTAATATTACTCTCTTAAATAAAATTAGTGATATACAAGTCATAGTTAAGAGAGTAATATTAATATTTTTTTGACTAAAAAAGTACTTTGTTTTTTTTTTCTTCATTACTTTTCGATATACGTAGTAAACGACTTATATTATGCAATGCAGATAATATTTTTTTTTTAGATAACATGATTAGATGGTATTTATGTGTCATTAGATTAGTATATCTGCTGTAACATTACTAGCAGCCCCTCTATGAATGAAGCAAAAACACAAAGCAGCAATACATGAAAAATGATTAACATAGTTTTTTTTTTTTTTTGAAATGACAAGTTTAACCTTAACCGTAAAAACAGAAAACAGTTAAGTGCAGAAAGGAAGATCAAAGAAGAAAATGATTCTAAGGGGATTGGGATGTAATCAGCTCAAATGAATATTACATCATTTCAAAGCAGAGATTAATCAGTTGTCGATCTACACTACTAGGCAGTTCTCGTTCTAACCAGATATTAATCTCATCCAAGTGATAAAGATGATGAATTCACACATTCACAGGGAGTAATTCAAAGAATGAGGTCTAGATCATACTTTACCTGAAGAAGGAAGAATATATTGTTTCTAATATGAGAAACAAAGCAAATGACATGTAATTGGAAAGAACCTCATATAAGATCATAGTAGTACCTAGTTACTCCAATTACCAAACAAAAACGTCGAAATCACGAGAAAACAGCAAACCTTGTGCTTTATTGCTTCTTCCTCGACAGTTGTTGCAGCTAATATGGAAAGGCAAATTATAAAGGGAAGGGGAAAAAAATAAACTATCTACTACGAAAGGAGCTATTCGGGGCATGAATGTCCACCCACCCGCAATTCTTCCTTTTGAATGTCGAATCTATTCAAACTGGCAATGGATACCAGGGGTTCATTTTCATTGGATGAGTAATATGTAAACCGAGGAATAGACATAATATGCTTTGAACTAATAGGCAAAATCTAATTCAACCGTGCAGCAATGGAAAACAAAATACTCAAGAATTTAGGCATAACGCAATTAAACTAAGAAAATTAAGAAAAAGGCAGCTGCATACCAAATTACCAATTATGCAAGGTCAGTAAAATTAAGACAACATCCCTAATAACATCAGAACTGTTATTGTTTACTGAAAGATCCTCAATAACCGGGGTTCAAAAGTCCGCTATTAAATCACACAATTTACAACAAGTAGGACTCTTTTCTACACAATACAAAACTACAAAGCAAGAGATTTACTTTCTGTTCAGGGGATTCCGGACATTGCTGAAATCCAATACCACATTCGATGAGACCTTAACCTCAGTCTTTTGACATCTAGAAGAGCACCATCCGTCACCATTGATCAGTGACGTTTTCTCTTTTCTACCACGGTCTCGAGCAATCTTAAAGACAGCTTCATTGAGCCAAAAAACTGACCCCCCCAATGCCCGAACTGACATTATTGCAGCCCAGAGTGACATCATGGTTAATATCTGTCACTAGAAGCAGACGGGGTAAAATGGACCGACAATCATCAATCTGCTACCCACAACTTAATTACACTTGCAGGAGTTTATGGAATTGAACTAAAAGACTCAAAGAACTTATTCTATCCACTGACCTTACAATTTATGACAAAGACAATTCAAAAAAAAATCTAAACAGAAAATTCACAAGTCCATCAACAACTAGAAACATCATGATAGAAGCAAATTCCTAAATCAGAAACTAAAATGTTACTCCAAATACAGATATTTCACAAGATTCAGAACCTCAAATTGATGATTTTACAAGGGGGGAAAGGCCAACAATTACCCCATATATTCAATCATCTGCGGTGGGAAACAAGGTAAGAACTTTCCTTCCATTTGAAGCAGCAGTAGCTAATTCCAAATCCTCCACATAAGAAGGCATCACAGAACTAGTAGTACTATGCAATGGTGTCCCAATCCTCTGAACTTGCTGCTGCTGCTGCTGTTGTTGGGATTGTTGTCTAGATAAAAATGGATGCTCAAATTGCCCATTTGGTGGTGATGTGCCAAAATGCCTAAATTGTTGCTGCAGCTGCGGATGGTGGCCGTGATGGCCTCCTACCACCGCCGCTATTTGGTGGTGCTGCATTGCTGTCACAGGCACAAACGGCAAGTAATGATCAGAATTAGGCCTGCCCGGATGCAGAAAATGCGCCGGGACAGGGGAACTAGCGAACAGACGATCTGTATCACTAGCTCCAGCCGCCATATTAGCACTTCCACCACCATTAGAAATCCCCTGCATTCTTTTCAAATAAAGTCTATATTTCTGTAGATGACTAGCAACATTTTCTCTGGTTAAACCATCTACACTCATTAACTGCATTATAGTCTTGGGGACAGCATTCTTGATCCCCAAGTGGGCCACAGCATCCACAAATCTTTTGTGGAGCTGTGGTGTCCACACGAGACGGGGACGCTTCAGGGTCCTGGCGGGGTCTTCGCCTCCTGACCCGCCCCCCCCCCGCTCCCTCCTCCTCCGTTCCCACCCAACTCCGATGAATCAAACTCCGCAGAGGAGTTGGGTTGGGAAGAGAGAGTGTTCTGAACTTGAGACAGCGTCGGCGGCGGCAGTGGTGGCGGCGGAGCCGGTGGGTGTTGGTGGTGATTGGGATTAATTAATCCCATATGGAAAGCTCTAGCTAGATCAGGTGTGATTAGGGATTGAGATAAAGGCATCAACTCTTCTGGGGATGGAAGTTCTTGTTCCCATTTGGAAAACCAATTTGAATCTTCCTCCCTCATTTCCTTTGTTACCCCCCTTCAAAAGTTGATAAATTTTCTTGCTTATCCGGGTCAAGAATCAAAATTGGAAAAACAATTATTGGTGAAATCTCATGCTTAGTACTAAAAAGAAATAAATATATAATAATCAAGTGAAACTTAAAAAAAGAGAGAGTAGAAAATTGGATGGATTATTACAAAAATCATGATGGGTTTTTACTCAAACATAGAAAGATTGAGTTGAGGAGAAAGAAAGTGAGGGTGGATCTTGTTTTTTCTTCTGTTACAGCTTTTATTAATAATAAGGGATACTGTTGCTGATGATGCTTTTCTTTTGGATTTGGATTTGGATTTTTATGTGGGTTATTTTGTTTTCCGGGATTTGGGGTCTTCTTTTTATTACCGTTTTGGATCACTCCGTCTCCTATGCGGAACAGGAATTGTTCTGCACCGTACAGAATAATTTACGCAATCGGATGATAACTTTTAACGGTCCATATTTGGAGCAATTTTTCTTTCTCCAAATCTGGACCGTTAAAAATATCATCCGACGGTCCAGATTGCTTAGCACAGTGCGGAATTTTCCCTGTTCCGTATAGGAGCCGGACTGATTTTGGATATGGTGCTGGAAAAAAATAATTTAATACATATTAAATCTTTTTTGTTGTTAAATTAAAAATTTGACTGATTCACAAATCGGAGTTGTGATTTTGTAAAATTTGTTGCATAAATTAGATGTTACATGTCTTATGATATGTGTTAATCATGACAGAACTCATATTACAAAGAATGTAACACCCGTCTAAAAGTCTGTAACACCTATCAAAAAATAAGTCTAAAAGTCTGTAACACCTACCAAAAATATTTAGTATGTAATAAATTTTTAGACTGTAACACCTAACAAAAATATTTAGCATGTAATAAATTTTTGGGTAAAAAGTGTCCACGCCCCATATACTTTTCTCGATTTTGGTTTTTGACCCTGAACTAAAAAACGCAAAGTCCTTCACCCTAAACTTTTATGGAGTGTTAATGTTTCCATTTTCATCCAATTCCATTGTTAAATATAGCGGAATAGCAACATGTGACTCTTACATGACTTAACTCATGAATATTTTAAGAAAAAAAATAGGTCTTGGCCTAAAAAAATTCAAAATGGGATAAGAAAAATGCGCCAAAATTTTCCTCAGATTTTTTTGGCAAATTTATTTTGTTATGAATTTCTCAATTTTTTTCAAATAACATGATAATGGACAAGTAAATATTACTAGTAGTATGTTATATATTTTTTTGACATGAGAGGACAATATATTTTTCTTTAAGTAGAAAAGGTCAAGATAAATGTTTGGACGAAGTGCTATGTATTTTAGACTGTTCAATGACTTTTTAAAGTAAAGTAAGTTGATTACCTTTTAGCTGTTTTCTTAATTTTTTTTTAGGTCATAATCTATTTTTTCTTAAAATGCCATTAAGTTAAGTCATGTGAAAGTCACATGTTGCTATTCTGTTAGATTTAAAGGTGGATGGAAAGGGAAACATTAACACTCCATAAAAGTTCAGGGTCAAATACTTTGCGTTTTTTAGTTTCAAGGTCAAAAATCAAAATCGAGAAAAATTTAAGAGGCGTGAACACCTTTTACCCTAAATTTTTAGTATTTCGCAATGTAACCGGAACCTTTTTTTACTACCTTTATGATTGAGTGAATAAGCATTTGAAAGTTCGTGTAAGAAAATACTCCAGTAATATGCATGCTAAGAATTGGAGCTTAATTTTGTGAATAGGAATTTTGATGTCCATGCTCATAACATTGATGATTGGGCTAAACCCGACTTTGTATTGGGCTACGTAGTTAGGCCTGCAAACAGATACAAACGGATACGCGATTGTTTATTCCGGATCCATATCCGTTTTTAACTTTTCTACCGAATCCGTCTTCGGATCCTAACGGATTCATAATATGTATTATCAGATCCGTCGATTTGGATCCGGACACGGATGTGGTAAAATCCTTTTCAAAAAATTCAATCCTCATATTTTTTTACTTTTCTATTTTGGCTGATTAAACAGTTCAATCCTCCTATTTTTTACTTTTATATCTAAGACTCACGACTATAATGAAAATAGAATGAAACAACGGAAGAACTATGTTTATAAATTGTATTCATATACTTTTATATGTGAGAAAAAAATTAGGGTAAAAATATAGCCTTAGATGTGAACTGATTCAAAAGTTAAAAAAATCATTTATATATAACAATATTTATTTATTTACTATATATATATATATATATATATATATATATATATATATATATATATATATATATATATATGGCTTAGCTATGGTGTTAACGCATCAAAGTTCAAAGACTCATCGAATAAAGTTGTTAGCCATAAGATTGAGAGGCTTGAGATCCAATGGCCATAAAACGCTCGGAAAGCAACAAAAAATACAAAACGCATAACATCCAATCAAAAGACAAAAACCCTTCGCCTCTTCTTCCTCCACGATCTCCAAAACTCAATTAATGGCGATTAATCTACCTTCACCACGAAATCCATTAATGGCGATCTCCAAACTTCATTAATGGCGATTAACCCACTTTCAGAAAGGAATTAGTGATTGATTTTGAAGGATTTGATCAATCCAAACGCGATTTGAGGATTTGATTTTTGTCCGAAATTATCTTTATATTTCCTTAATTTCATCTCAGAATTAGATTTCATTTTATTTTCTCAATCAAAATCGTGATTTTTGTCCGGAATTATCGTTATATTTCTTTAATTTCATCTCAGGTTGTGATTTCCCTTTATTTTCTCCATCACAATCGTGATTTTTGTCCGGAATTATAGTTATATTTTTTCCATCTCGTCTTAGATTGAGATTTTTTTTTCAGATTCCTTAATTTTCTCCATCTTATATTTAGATTTTTTTCAAATTCCTTAATTTTCTCCATCTCACTATGAAAATAGTTATTAATCACCATGGAAATAGCTATTAACACCAGTTGATATATTAATTTGGAAATATGTCTTTTACATACATATTTATTTGTAACAAAATTTAGTTTTATACTATATTAGATATTGATACTGCAGTTGAGGAAAGTGAACCCATAAAAGATGTAAAAAAACGAAGGGAATAGCATGTAAGTCATGCACGTAATAGCTATAACATATATACACAATACCTATAATATATATACACAATAGCTATTATCTAAAATCGAAAACTAATTACAATTGTTACAACTATAATCCAAAAATACTTATTAAAATTATAAAATGAAAAGAATGTCACTGTTAAAATTTTATTACATTAGACAAGAAGAAATCAACTATGAAACGTCTTCGATTAATATTGGACTTCGCCATCTGAGTCTATTTGGATGGGGGTGTCTTACAGTAGTGAAATCCAACTTCTTATCAAAACATTATCTCATAATGGTAATTTTTTTATGGCACACCAGGAAAATCCTTGATTATCTATAAAAAAAAATATGCAATATTTGTCAACAAAAGACTAATAATTAACATAGATAAAGATATAAAATAAAACTAATGAATAATAAATATTCAGAATTAGAACACATAACTATAATACTAGTGAATAATAGCTATTAGAACTTCAATCCTAAAACGGTTTAACAATGTTGTAATAAAGAAAATCATGATATACTATCATGAACAAAACATGTAACATAAAAAACCCAAAGAATATCGATTACGCAACAAACTCCTTATGAAATCAGAATCAACAATTCATTGACTAGCAAGCCAATTTGTGAAGGAAATTGGCGGTTTCCAAATATCAATAATTGAATTAATCCTTGGAAGAATCGAGAAAAATTGAACAATAAGAACTGGAAGAAAAAGCTTCAAATTAAAAGAGTTAGAGATTTTTGGATGTGTTGAAACTCAATATTACCGTGAATTTGAGGAATAATAGGAATTATGCAAATTATGAGTGATCAATCCCATGAATTTCGCCCCCAAATCGCGAATGGGATGGATGAAATCCTGCGAGATCAATCACAAATTGATTTCTGAGCGGGAAGAGAGGAAATAAAAAATTAAATCCAGTGTGACGCGTTCGGATGACAGCAGACGGCCTGATGGCCGCTAGATAAAAAAGGCGCAGATCCAGCGGCTATCAGGCCATGCTGAACTGCTGAAAATGGTCCTTCATCAGCACCGTAACCAAAAGCACTTCTATGGGATAAGGGTGACACTTTTGTAGCATTAATATTATTTTGGATGGTGTTAATGGTTAATTATTTACTTTAGCAGAAAAAAAAAGAAAATAGTAATATTCCCTCCTGTCAAAATTCAATAATATATTTTTCTTACACAAAATTAAAATTATATTTTATTGTAATACTTTATAGTGCACGTGAACAATATATATTTGGGCAAAAAGCATTGGGCACACCTAAACTATTCTCGATTCTCCAATTTAACACCTAAACTACCTTTGTGGTTTTTTTACACTCGAATTACCCAAAGCTTGCAAACTAGCACAACCATCCACTTTGGCCGTTATCTAGTAACGTAATAGTATCATGTGAGAAACATGTGACTTTTTTAAGGGGTATTTTCATCCAATTTTTATATATTGTTATTTGTAGACGTAGATGATGATTATTTCACAATCAAGTTGTTTCATGGAGGTCGGTTCACTGAAGGTGAATATAGACATTATGATGGTGGAGATTATCGTTATGTGTATTTCTGCAATAAGGAAAAATGTCTTTGCATGAAATTGATAGTATGTTGATAGAGATATGCCATCGCCCATCGAGAGGAGACAATGTTGTATTATTACTTGGAACCAACGGGGGATATGTGAATTGGTTTAAAGGAAATGTTAAGTGACAAAGAAATCATCGAGATGTGTTCTTCCATACATATCATGGAAATATATTGTGACTTTAGGACAGAATATGAGATCATGAGGATATGGAAACAAATGCCACAATTTCAGGAGCCAAAAGTTAAGTCGTGTCCACATTGAAGAGAGAGAAGATGAAAATCTACCCGAAGTTCCACCATCCAGGCCTAAGAAAAAAAGACTATTGTTACTTCCTCCATCCATTGAAGAAGGCAGTAGCTCCGTAAGAAATGTCAAAATCAGTACGCAAGAGGGAGGGAGCAATAACAGAGATAATGGTGTTGTTGAGATTATGTATGACCAACTTAATTATTTGGCAGCGGAAAACACAAGTGGTGAAGAAAATGTGCATGATCAAGGACATCCAATTGATTAGCAGCCCACTTTGGCTGGGGAAAGTGTGGTGGTAGAAGATGAAAAATTCTAATATATAACCGGCGTTGTGGGATTGACCCCACAGCCCTTTCACATGAGTTGTGGCGGGACCTACTTTGCAGGTAGACTCCACTTCAATTCATGTGAGAGGGGCGTGGGGCCAGTCCCACAAGGTCGGATCTATGCCAAAGTGACCCGTAGAAGATAGAATGTCTCAAATGGAAATTGATGATTTGTTGAAGTCTTATGTGGGAAATGATGAAGTTTGAGAATTGTACGAAAATACCCTTAAAAAATCACATGTTTCTCACATGATGCTATTCCGTTACTAGATAACGGCCAAAGTGGATGGTTGTGCTAGTTTGGATAGCTTTGGGTAATTCGAGTGTCAAAATACCACAAATGATAGTTTATGTGTTAAAATGGAGAATTGAGACTTTTTGCCCTATATATTTTAATTTTGAATTCATATTTTCTTTCATAAATATTTAAGAACCAAATCCAATTTCTATTACTTGGTCGGTTTTAATTGAATATTTGTTATAACAAGGCTAATTGTCAAAGTTGTATATAAAATATGTTTTTTAGATGGACGTGTATTTATGTATAAAAAGTGAACATTTGTTTTTATAAATGAATCATAAAATCATGAACAAATAACTAATTAGCCTTAAAATGCCCTTAAATTGTTAATTAATTAGCTATATATCTTTATCTATTCATGTTATTAACATTTTCTTTCTTTTCTCGCCGGAATTCAATGTTAGTATTGTTAAAATCTATTTTCTGTTTATAAATGAGTACAAATGATTTCATTGGATCTTTCGACACATTTGCAAAATCAGACTACTTCGTGCTAAAAATTTACCATCTTAAATCATAGCATCTAAACTGTCATAAAGCTAAAATATTCATTCCAATTGCTCAAAATTCGAAATTAATTCCAAACAAAAGAAGCATAACTCACAAAAGACTCCAAACTCAATTTATGATTATTCCAACCTTGGTGTTTAATTTTGAGTTTGCAAAATCTGTCATGCGTAATTTTGATTTTACTCAATTATTGTTTGTAAAACGATCGGGCAATGTGGTCGCTCACTCTCTATCTAGTATGGGTTATAGCCACTCATCTATGATGTGGGATCGCTATTTTCCTCCAATTGTTATGTCTATGATCTCTAACTATCGATTTTTGATTCCTTAATAAAATGCGCCCTTCTGGGTTTCAACAAAAAAAAATGAAATGCTTAAATTCCAAACAAAAGAAGCATAACTCACAAAAACACACATTCAATCATCACCAAGTTCACTTAAATTTACAAAAAAAAAAGGAAAAAAATAGCAAAAACACTACTAATTGCCCAAAAATTCGTAAAAAGACCCAACTTTGCACAAAATAATTGAATCAAAAGCATAAATTTTACAAATTCAACCATCACCAAATCCAATTAAATTTACAAAATCAATTGAAAAAAAATTACCGAGACAATGGAGCCAGAAGAAATGGAAAAAGCAACCATAGAAGATTCAGATGAACTTCCAATAAAAGCTGAATTAGAAATTAGAGAAGGGAACATTCTAGAAGTTTCTTCTAGGGCACCCACTACTCAAGAAGTAATCATCATCATCATCATCTTCATTATTGAACTCTGTAAGTATCTGCTGGCTGGTATTTTTTATAGTTCCTATATAAAGGCGAAGAGATAATGAAGGCTAATTTGGTGAATTTTATTTGCGATTCTTTTCAAAGCTTTTTGACGTGCAGATAATTACAGGGTTTAAGACGACAGGGGAGGAAGAAGAAAGGGTTTTTTTTTTGACTAATTATATCACCATTGTATTTACGTATGTTTGAAAATAAATCTTCACCACTCTTGTGGTGGTTTTACCTAGTATAACAAAAGGAGAGAAATTTGTACTCACCCCTTTGTTTTATTCCTTCAAAAATAAAATTCAGATTGTAGAACAGCCCATGAACACACATATTATAATTGCTGCTAGAATTCAGTAAAAGAACGAATTAAAAAATCAAAGAATATCACAACATCTGAAAGAGTATTATTACAAATGGATTCATAAGAATTCATTAAAGTATATTGCAAGTGCAACATAAAGATCACCACTCCACAGCCAAAAGAGATCATATTTAGCAAGTGAGTCTTCTAACAATAGTAGTAGCTCTAAAAATGATATCAGGCCAAAAGTGCTTTGGCAGGTGGTAGCAGAGCAACCGCGCCTCGCTCCGAGTTAGAATACTTTCTGAAGATCACCTTCAACTTGTTATCTGCTGCTGTTCCATGTAAGCTTACCAGCAACTTGGCACAATTACTGATCACAAAAGCCAAGAACAACTCTAATCAATTCATGGGACGCCCGAGAAAAATATGTATCAAAGGACAAAATATGGGATGAAACAACTTACATCAACTGATCCTCAGAAAAACCAGTGTGCAATTTAAGTGTATCATTCCAAGCAGGGCTTTGATTCAAAGTGCATTTGGCTGCATAGACTGCTGAGGCAGCAACCATTGATGGACAATACATCATTGTTATTCCATAATTCATCATTCCAAGTTCTGCCAAGAAGTAGACCATATTCTCCATCTGTGTATCAAAATCATCAATTTCTAATCACTAATTTATTCAAACCAAAAAGATATGATGATGATCATTATTGGATCAAGAAATATTATTTTGCTCACATTTGAATCAGGAGGAACTGAGGCGGCGGCTTTGATGAATCGAACTAGGAAAACGTAATGTGTAGGAACTGTTAAATTCCATTCTAGCCCCCCCCTAGAATACGTTTCTCCATAACCAAGACCTGTTGGTGAGTGTAAGCTCTATCTGAAATGCATACAAAGTCATTGACTTCAGGAGCCCATATTTCTTCATATTTTGAGGCTATAAGCATAGCACTCATGCCTACTAACTGCAGCTCTTTCCTTATTGTAGTCTGCACAGCTAGATAACGATCCACAATGTTGATTGTGAGGTAAAGAGTCTCTAGATTCAGCTCAAATTTTTTATGGACTTCAATCAACCAATCTATCAGAATTGCCCTCATTTTCTCATTTAGTTCAGGCTGTGAATCCATGTAATCATGAACTCTGCTCTCATTCTGCAACAACGAAAACAATTATTAGTTTCTTGCTGAATCCAACCATATAAAGACCGACCCCCTTGATCAGAATATTACCTCAGCAAGCTTGTAGAAGTTGTAGATATCTTCAACATATTCAACAACAGCCAACTCATTATCGGCGTCTGCAGCATCAATATCAACTATGTCCTCCTCCTTTGGTTTCTTGCTCAATCCACAGGCAGCCTTGCTTCTAGCAGTAAGAGTTGAGGTTAGAGTTGGGGCATTCTTTCTAGATGAATCTTCACCAGATTTTTTTCTGGGATTTTCCTTCTTAACTTGTTCGGTATCAGAACTAATTTCAATCACAGCTTCAGGCTTAGGCGGCTTCACTACTGCTTTCTTCTGAGTCGGTTTCCTTGCTCCTTTTGGTATACCTCCATCAAGCACAGCCTTACATTTCTGCAAATCAGGCCCAATTTGATTGATTATTCCTTGTCCATATCAATATTTACAAAGAAAACAAGTAAAAAGAAAAAGAATCGGTCCAAATCGAGATAAGACTGACCTTATTGTTTTCGGCTACTGCTTGTGCATTGGCAAGCAATTGTGCACAGAACCCCCTGAAATCACAACATTAAACATTAATAAATTCAGACACAAAGAAAAAAGCAACGAGACAAGTAACGCGAAGATACGGAAGATTGAGGAAGAAGAAGAAGAAGAAGGACCTTGTAATGGGACGAGAAACCTGAGGTAGAGGCTGCTGCTTGCCTTCAACTTTTTCACGAACAGTTACTAGGTTTCCGATGTCTCCAAGAGCCCGGCGATTTCTTCCTTCTGCTGCTATGTTCTTCTGCTTTATACCTGCCGGAACTGCATCTGCAGATAAAAGAAATTCAACATCAGACTCAAATGTATATTAAATTTTGGCTAATAATTTTGTGAAAGGAATCAGTTAGTTAATGAAAGTTCCCAATTCCGAGACAATTGTAAGAACCTAATAAACTAGTTGTAAATCAAGAGAATTGATTTTGCATCTTCAAGAAACAATAACAACAATGATATTAAAAACAAGGATGAACCAAGAATAAATCTACACAAATAAGCAACGCATAAAAATTTGAAAAATCCCAGAAGTCAATTTCTTGAATCAACCAAGAATCCAAGACCCATGAAATCCCAAAAAAAAATCATTAAACCCAAATCATCTAAAGCGATTCTATCTAAAGGAATAAAAAGAATACACAATAAAATTACTTAATTAAGTATTTAAATCAAGAAATCATACATATCAAACATAAAGAAAAGAGGATTTTTGTTGAATTACCTCTGTTTTGCTGATGAACTTGAACAACGTTTCTTGAAGAAGCCATTATAGAATCTTCGGAAGAAAAAAAAACAAAAAACCCTCCCAAGGTACACACTTCTTTCTCTAAAGATCGAATTCTCTCTGGGGGGGAGTGATTATGAATGAGACTTGGAAGAAAAAATTCAGAACAGAAGGTCTTTTTGAAGTTGAAGAAGAGCCGCCTCAATCCCCAACGGTCTTATTTTTGTTCAAGTATCAGCAATGTGACAACTGCGCTCCCTGTTGCCTCTTTTTAGCCGTTGCGACTGTTCAAAAGTTACCGTTTGCTTGATTTATTATTTTACTTTTTTTAGTTATCTAATATATGTCGTAAGGAATAAAGATTCGGTCGTGTCCACCAAAAGAAAAGTGGAGATTAGGGAAGCTCCAATCGGGTTGGGCCTTGTAATAAGCTCTTTTATTTTATGAAAACATGTGGTCCAAATTTGACGACAACAGAAGAAAAATTGTCTCTCTTAGTGTGGGCAAATTTGGATCACTGATATGACTGAATTGAGTTTGAGTTTGAGATTGACATTTTGATCTTAATATCAAATCCAAATTAAAATTTAGATAATTTAATTCTTCAAATTTCATTTTCAAACCCAATTCAAAGTTGATTTGGGTTTTAATTTAATTCCCAAAAAAGACTAAACAAAAACGAAAGATAAAACACAACAAAAAATATCAGTACTTTGATATTACCTCCCAACAACCCCAAATGGTAGCTTCGTTTGGTGACAACGGTCTTTCCATCCACAACTGTGACGGAAATAATTATTATTTTTAACTCTTCAAGACATCGGTGTTAATTTGGGTATTTCACCCAAAAATATAGATCAAATACCAAAATCACCAATCGCAAATTGTTAAGGGACGAAATTCACCAATTTGCCTAAAAATACTCCAAATATCCTTTTTTCCCACCCCAACTGCCCAACTCTCTCCCTCTTCTTTTCACCCTTACCGGCCACAACCGTTCTTTCTCTCTCTTTGACTGTCGGAATCTTCAAACTCCCGATCCAAAACTCCGCAAAATTTTATCTTATATAATTGAATAATTGATATTTAGCAGAGACTATGGATTGGCTTTGGTTGGCTTGACAATGGTTGGATATGGTATCTACCTATTTGCAGTGTCATCTAATGCGGGTGTACAAAAGGGTGAGCTGCACTAAATTGGACCTTCTTCATAAATAAATAAATAAAAAACGTTGAAGAAGATAACATTAGCACATGAGGTTGTACTAGCAGCGCAACCACACCTGATTGGGGATAATTTTTTTTTAATGATATTTGAGTTTGTCAAAATTAGGTGACTATAAGAATTGTGGACGGAAGTACCTTTATCACCAAACGTAAATTGTTTAAGGTTCTAAAAACAAAAAATCTAGACCAAGGACCAAAACCACTAATCGCAAATTGTTAAAGGACGAAATTTACCAATTTGCCAAGATTGTTTTCCCAAAATATCCTTCAATGTTGGTGTTTTTCATTCAAATTTTTGTTGACTGACGGTTGAATATAACAGTTGTTTAAGGTTCTAAAAACAAAAAAATATATATATCAGGTACCAAAACCACCAATCGCAAATTGTTAAAGGACGAAATTCACCAATTTGCCAAAAAAAAACCCCTTGCACTCAACTTTACATTAGGACAAGGTTTGCCTTGAAATCCGCAAGGGTAGCCCAGTTAGTTCGGGGGTGGCAGATTGTGTAGCAGGGTGCATGTTCGAATATTGGCAGCCGCAGCGTGGAAGTTTCAATCCTCTAATGTGGGGTGGCTTCTTGCGGTGGGCTAAGACAAGACCTCCTATCAGTCGAGCCGCTGAGTCACCTTGATTAACATCCTCCACAATTCCTGTCGGATCGGAAGGTGGGGCCTCTAAGGACGTGAGTATCGCTTTTTGTGTAGGAAGGTTTGCCTTGAAGCTAAGCCCAAACTTCTTAAGAGTGAGCTAAAAGGAAAGGTTCCTGCTTGATGTAAAATGACCAAAGTGACATGTAGCTAACCTTGTGTACTATGTCTTGCAAAATGGAAGAAGATAGTTTTTCTTGCACTAAAATAGGCATGACACAAAAGTCTTCCACTGAACCTTTGTATGTACTTTTCTGCTAAAGAAAATCCATTAAGAAAGTTACTGTACTACAATCAGGTGGCCCCCCTCCACCAGGATTTTAGTTAAGGCTCATAATCCTCAGTATGTTGCGGAAGATTTTATGGCAGTAAGATTACTCAATCCCACCGTTTGCTATTGAAAATAACTATTTTACATTTTTGAAAAATAGCTACTTTGATGTATAATAGATATTTTCAATTGCAGCTGTAGAATCGAATGATCTAACGACCACAAAATCATTCGCACCATAATGAGGATTATGGTCCTCCAGATGTTAACCGACTTCCCTCGACCAATCATAATAATTGTAATAGTGACTATAAAAGTGCTTCCCAGACCAGCAACAAGCAATTTTACCCATCACTAATGCCTAGAAACAAAAAATGCCAATAATAGAGTTTTTTTTTCCTTTTTTAGAGGGAGGAGGCAACGGTCCAGATTCTCCATAACATTTTCAGTAATATTTACTGAAAGCAAGCGTTACAGAAGATTTTGATTGAGAATGTGGCAGGAAGAAAACATGAAAGTTATCACTATGTATGTACTGTGGTCCAAAATGGTGTGTGCATTATGTATATCTACTATTCTTCATATAGAAAGCCCAATATCAAGGTAAAGACCGGCCAAAGTAAAGGGTCACTCAATCTTAGGACTGCACAGTTTCCTCACATTAATTTAGGGGAGCCCACATATGTAAGTAGACCCACCTAATTAATGAGAGAGAAATGTAGGACCAGTCTCACTAGTCACTACAACCGTGATTGAATTTTCCCATTGCAAGTGACCCTAAAGCCAACATCAATCAGAGTTCATAAAAATTACACCCCCAACAACCACCACCAATAAATAAATAAAATTGCAAGTAAAATATCCTATCAAAATTTCCTGTATTAATTGTCTAAATGAATTTTTTTTATACAAGAGAACCATCTAATGTAAATGCACCAACTTAGTGCAAGTATTTATGTCTGATCTATATCTGAAAAATAATTAGAAATAATGGGGGAGTTCAATTTTCTGATCCTCTAAAGTGAAGGGGGGTTTCAGAGTTTATGTTCTATATACCCTTCTTTTAAGGTTCCAGAAAAAAAAGGCCTAAAGCTAAAAGGTCCCCAAGACATGGTTATTTTCAGACATAACAAGTTTCTCCCACCTGGAGAATGGTCTCTTGTAAGGATCACTTGTTGGATACAATTGTCTAATACTCTCACAGGTCAAGCCACGCCGAAGACAATGACTTGCAAAATTGGAAGAAACTCTAATAATTTTTATAAAAAAGAAAGTCCTAGCGGCGTCCATTTGCCCAATGCCTACCATGATTTCCTCCAGGTTTAAAGTGAGAATTTCTGTTGCCAAGACCTTGCTTCGGGATATCTTGCAATTCCATCACCTGTATTGTTCTTTGCCGCTTGGCTGACAGAGAGATCGTGATATATATATTATCATTAGACAAGTTGGCAAAAGTCCATTTACTTCGTTTCTATATTCTGATTAATCGTAAAATTCAATCAGTTCAAACTAACCATTCTGAGCTTCTTGGTAGCGTTCCTGAAGTTTCCTCTTTGAGGCTTCCAGTTTTACTATAACTGCTGCATCATCAGAGCCCTTCAACTTCTATTCAAACAAAAATAGTCATTTGAGGAAAATCGCATGGAATCCATGTAATGTCAAGAGATAATTCTTCGAGATACTCACATTTTGTTGAGGAGCGATTTCTCTCTTCTGGATAGTTCCTTTCTCGGGTTTTTGCTGAGACTTCATTACATTTTGTTGGGGACTTGCTTTTGGAGGCCTCCCTGGCCCTGATTCGACCATTGAAGACTTGGTCATTTTTACAACAGGTGCTTGATTCTTTAGTGCCGGTTTTTCTTGCTTAACTGCGGTTTCCTGTCTCTTCGGTTTTTCAACAATTTTTTCCTTTGGAGGAGCAAACAAATCATCATGAATCTGCTGCTTCCTCCTAGGAGCATTCTGCTTCTCCAACGATGGCTTTCTGCCATTTTCGAGGTTCTTGTTGAATTCCCCACTGTTTCGAGGATCTGAAACAAAATCCCCAATCAAAAGGACATATCTCCATTAGCGGGGAATTCAAATAAAGAACCGAATAGCAAAAGCAAACTACAAAATGACAAGGAGACAAATTCAACTCACTTCCATCGTCATCCATGCCATCGAAGAACTTCAGGTTCCAGGACATGACAATAGAACAAAAGCGCTTCAGTTTACAAGAATGTGGCAAAATAGCTTCTTCTAGTTAGGATGTAGAATAGTAGCCTCCACAATTCATACCTGTGATAACTCCATTGGCTGAGTAGTAAAGAAAGCTCCTTCATCCAACGGAGGAGAAGGGAGCCCTTCTTCCTCTTCATCGACCACATCAGATGTTTTCAAAGATTCCGGAGTACCTCCGGTAACTGCAAGTTACGAGAAACTGATCAGTGCTGAGACCGACAAAGCCAATTGAACGGATAATGCATAAACCTTCGGAAATGGATTTACCATTTGCCGTAGCAGCTGTAGCACTCATCCATTCGTCTACCATGACCATCCAACTTCTGCAATTGACAACGAAAAATATTGGAATCTAAATTAATAAGCTTTTAGAGATCAAACTCCGAGAAGATAAAAAAAAACAATAACTAAATCAAGGCCGAACAGCGATCTAAATTGCAAGCAGAAAAGGTCTTATCAGATCTAAGAGTTATCACCTATACGATGCCTCTGATCGTGTAATAAAGACCAACCAAATTTGAAAGGAGATTAGCAAAACAGAACGACGTCGTTATTACAACTAACAATAAGATATGCTAATAATGCAAATCAAACCAAAATCCTATTCAAAGACGAGGGATAATAATCCTTATAAAGCACGAGGACAGCATTTGTTACATTTTCCTTACGTTAATAAGTTCATATATAAGGTATGTGAAAAATTATATCTTAAAGCCATAACGGAGAGGGCAAGTTCCATACTCGACAAGTGTCTTCGCAAGCTGCCTAATCTGCTTTGATGCATGTCTTCCGAAACCTTTAACGGTTTTCCCAATCTCCGTCGCCTAAAACAGAAACGGTTATATTAAGCATCATTCCCCGTAAGCCACGTGTCATAAATCAAAGAAGAATAACTACATTGACAATAAATGGCAACAAAATCTAGGAACTAAGTAAAGATTTCTCAGCAAACCTTAAGAATCTCCACAGATAAACCCATCAGCTGCAGCCTTCTTAATGAATCAAACAGAACAGATTCAGACTGTCAAAGAAATACAAAATCAATCAGAACCCAAAACAGTTTTAAACAAACTAATAACCATCGTCCGAAGTATCGATTCAAAACGACGAATTCTATCATCAAGCAGCAAGTATATTACAATGTCCAATAGTTACTCCCAACACAAGCAAAACTAATCAAATTGATCAAATTAATTGTAAGATAAACCACATTTTATTCCAAAAGCAACTAACATTCAGTTCACCGAATTTCTTTCAAGCAAAGCATAAACTTGATCATTAACAGAAAAGAACCCTTCAACCAAAACAGGACAAGAAAACAGTAAACATAGATGAAATCAAACAGTAAAAACAATCCAGTTCAATCAAAAGCTGAAAAAGAAATGGAGGTAGACCTCATTTTCACTGTTTTCAAGGATCTCTTTGATCCTCAAGACTTCACCAAACATCTGAGACTCTTCCTCAATTTCATCAGTCAATGCTTCAGCTTCCCTATAGCTAAAATTACTTCCATCACCATTATGGTTTATATTAATCTCCATATCTTCATCACCATGATCATCAACATAAATCTCTTCATCTCCAAAACCATTCACTTTTTTGCTCTCTTTAGTACTCCTAACCAATTCAGTTTTACACTTCTCACTGTTTTCCTCTTCCTCATTATTTGGAACTGCTAATTCAACCCTATCACAACCAAAACACTTGGTAAATTTACATGAGAAAAGCAATTCAGCAATTCGATCCCTTCTAGACCTAAATTCTTTAGGACAATCAGTAGCAGCAACCTTAATTGCACCCTCAATTATATCGAATATATCAGCAGAATCATTAACAGTCAAAAAATAATCCCTCCATTCATCAAGACTCCTTGAACTCTTCTTATCCATGACTCAAGAAGAAAAATCAAGGCCTTAAACAAATAAAAAAAAACCGGACAAAAAAATCGATTCCCAGGTATCAAGTTTCAATCTTTATCAGATTTTGATGATACCCAGAATCAAAATGACTTGTTTTCCAATACAATTCTCGATCAAAAACCAAAGTTAAAAAAAGTAAAAACTCTCGGTTATCCTTAAGTTTTGACCCAGAAGTTCAATTCAAAAAACAATTTTTTTTAGATATATCTGCTAATGAATCAAAACTATAAGTTACTGTTCATCGGAATGATCAAGAAATCGACAGGTAAAAAAAAAATCTGGATTGGAATTATCCAGAAAGTTAATTTTTAAAATTCACAAAGAAGTAAATTAAATCCCAAAAACTGGGTTTTATCCGGGGAAATGGAAAAGGGAATAATCAAATGTATTCCTAGGAACCAAAAAAAATGAAGGGAAAAATCCGGTTCTAATTCAGGGAAATTCAGAAGAGAATATATGTTAGAAGTAGGAGAGATATTCTGTATTTTTTCTCTCTCTCTCTCTCTCTTTCTTTTTATTTTTTTCAACTCTTTCCTGAATATAATACGATAAGTTTTATGTTGGTAGGTGAATAAGTTTAAAATTTACATTCAAACTAATTAATACAATATACGTAGGAAAAAAAATTAACTTTTTGACCTACGTGTATTGTATATATTGGTTTGGATGTAACTTTAAAACTTACTCACCTATCAAAATAAAATTTCTCATAATACAAGGTGCCGCAAAGAGGAGGTTTATTTATTTATTTGTTGAGAAAAACTCCCTATGTACCTAAATTATTTTCACGTTCATTTTCTATCAAGAAATTTTTATTTTAACTATTTTGTAATTAAATTATTTTTGAAATATTATTTTTATCCATTGTTTAAATTGAATGGTTTCCGATCACTTTTAATCTCATGTTCTACACATATTTGTAGTATTAAAGACATAAATTAATATAAATTCCCTTGAGGCTAACTAACATGTGTTTAAAAGTGTTAAAAAAATATAAATTTTACAAGAATTTGTCAAAAATAGTAGTTCGAAAATAATTTAGAGACAAAAAATGTTAAAATAAAAATTTATTGACAAAAATAGTGTATTTACAAGTGATCGGTTAGTTATAACTTATAACAGAATAATATTTTGTGATCTATGTAATTATTAGATTTTTTATCGCGGAACCTCGAAACAGTTAACATGACGTTACTGATAAGATCGGTTAAAATAAAATAATTATAAATGTTAATACCATGAGTTTTATACTACGACCTCAAGTTCAAGTTATTAAAACCTAAAAAAAAAAAAATTACAATTAGGTATTTACATCATTTTTTTTCTTCTGAAACTCAACTTATTTGATTTTTCCCTCAAAAGAGAAAGTAAATAAAAAAAAAAAGGCTATTGCCATTGGAGAAATATTCAGTTTAATTAGGGTTAGATTTTTAAATAGTAACAATTATTGTGAAAAATTAGATGATCAATGTTATAACCGAGTAATATCTTGATCTATATAACCATTAATTTTTTTTTTTGTAATATCTTGAATTCGTTAATATGATGTCGCTTATCAGATATACTCTAAAAAAAAATAAATGTACATGTTATTAGTATGAATTCTTTATTGCCGCATTAAGTTTGAGCTGACAAAAAAGTAAGACAATTGAAAAATATAGCTAGCTAATTACGTTATTTTCTTCAAGAAAAAAATAATTTGTTGATTTACTTTGTTATATCCTAATTAAAATAGAGTTTTGTATTATTTGTTTCCTACTAAGTAAAACCAAGTGCCAAATGCTCCTATCTTCCATGATAAATATGAAAGGTTGTAACTCTATGACAAGCTCAAGATTACTAATTTACATTTGAAAACAAAACTTAATTGGAAAATTTAAAATTTAATACTAAATAACCTTTTTTTAATTCTAAAATGAAGTTGACACCAAAGTCCTTGTAATTACTTTCCTAATTTTCCTTTTTCGAAATTTAAAGAATTAAGAGGATTAGGTTTATCACGAGGTTCATAGCTCAGTGGGGCTATGGTCTGTCCACGATCGTGAGGTCGTGGGTTCGATATCCTGTGCATACATGAGGCATGTTTTAATCTCTCTCTTTAGGTTTTTTCCTCCTCTTGTGAGACACTTTTATCTTTCTTTCATCGGACAACCGCCCAGTCGGACTTAAAAAAAAAAAGAAAAAGAAAGAGGATTAGGTTTGTTGAGAAAGTGTAAGGCGCGAATTTGGAATATTACAGCTACGCGCAATCCACGTGTTCCTTTCTACTAGTCTTGTTGTGACCTACTGCGCCTTACGTTTTTATATGTCTGAAGGGGACACTTGGCTCAATTTAGTTATTTAAAATCGTGTTCGTTACCAATAAGTTAGTACTAAAAACGTTATTATCCATCCAAAAAAAAAAAAAAAAAAAGTACTAAAAACGTTATCACCATGATTACTCGTCTCTTCAAATACTCGGCGACTCGTACGTATTTTAGCCTTTGTGAGACGGTGAAGGAAGTACAAGAAAAAAACGCCACTCAGTGGGCCCTTTTGGTCCCCATACGTAAGTGTGGTCCCAGCATTAGGAGGCCATTTGTATTTGCTCGCTCTTAATTTGATATATCATGTGGTGTAAATTACACGGAAGGAAATTAATTCCGGATTCAAAGATTTTATTACCATTTTTATCAAAGTTTAAAATTGAATATTCATTTTTAACTAATTAAAAAATTAAGAATAATAATTTAAGGGGGATGTATTCAATGTAGAATCTATAGGATTTATAAAATCTATAGGTATTCAATTTGGATTTTAAAAAGTCCAATGAAATCTAGAGGTATTCAATTTAGATTTTAAAAAGTCCATTAAAATATAGAGGTATTCAAAACTCTGTAGATTTTCATAGATTTCATTAAAGGTAGGATTTTGATGGATTTCCTAGACTTAAATGTGTATTGTGAAATCTCTTCTAATTCCTTACGATTTTGATTTTCTCTCATTAATATTAAAATTAAATGTATTTTATTACAATTTTTTTTAGTGATCTCATTTCTTTAAAATTATAAGAAAAATAAAGAAATATCCAAACTAAAATAATGAAATTTTTTTAACATCGTTAGAAATCTCAATATGAAATGTTTATTTCCCAAAAACAAGATTTATTGTCATAATATCCAAACAATTTTCTTCTTAATCATCTTCAAATAGAAATTAAAGAAAGCAAACAATTTCTTCTCTATTTAACAACAAATTTCTATTTTCAAACATGGATTTCATTTCCTCTTAAATAGAAAATCAAAGGGAAAAAAGAGTTGAAACAAAACCCATCACAAAATATATCTTAATTAAACTAAAGAAAAAAATATCAGTAAGTAAATTATACAAACCTTGAACAAATAATAAAAAAAAAGCCGCAGTTACGTGATCTAAAAAAATCAAAGACAATCACCAAACTTTTTAAAATTTTAACAAAATGATTTAATTAAAAAAAAAAGGATTGATAAACATATGTTGACTTTGGATGTTCAACACCGCTGGATCTGTATAAAACACCATTGTATCAGTATTTTCTTTATTTCTTGGTGTTATTCAAATAATCTATAGACTTTATAAACCAAAAGAAATCCTGATAAATCAATCTGATAGAATCTGCGTAGACTCTGCATAGAGTTAAAACAATCTATAAAGTCAGCAGAATCCATACACTTTTGAAAATCAGTTAAAATCTTTTAAAATCCGGATTGAATACACCCCCTAAGTGTAAGTCACAAAATCCAGCGCAGCTAGCAAAAGTGGACATTTGAAACTAAAACGTTTACCTGAGTTTGAATCCCTACTCTTGTAAAAAATGTAATTTGATCATGAGTAATTTATTATATTACCCTTGAATATAAGAGATTGATATGTTAATGGAACCTATATATCTTTAAGTGAATTTTTGAATAGGTCTTTAAGTGAGAAATTATTTATGAGAATTTAATTAGGAAAAACTTATTTTATTTATAAAAAGTAAATATTTATTTTGGGACAAATTAAAATAAGAAAATTCGCCTATTTAGTATCCGTGCAAATTTTGTTTCGCCTATTTAGTCCCCACATTTTAATTTCCGCATATTTAGTCTCTTTGTAATTTTTGTTTTGCTTGCTTAGTCCCCACATTTTAATTTCATCATAGATAGTCCCTAAGGGGCAGCGAGAAGAGTCCCCACTAGCACTTATATGGTGGAATCCGGTTGATTTAACACGTGTGACATGCATGCTCAATTAAATAGGGCAAAATAGTCTATTTAATTATTTTTTCCTAAATTTTTATGGCAATGTGACAATTTAATGATAGTGAGATAGAAAATATGCGAGGATTGAGAATAAAAGATTAGGAGGGAGGCGTTTAGAATTCGAGCATGTTTATTTAGAAGAATTCCGAGATATTTACTAATTTGAATTGGTTTTTAGTTAGAGAATTTTTTCTAGAATTCGGGATAATTATCTTATTTGTGAGAGGAAATATAATATTTAAAATAAACTTTAGTATAGAGAATTGTCAGAAAAGAGTGTTGAAATACACCATGAAAGAAAATAAATGTAGGATATGTAGTCCAACTACATTGAAATGTAGTCCATTTGGGTAGGCTTTCCGAAGCGGGTCTCAGTTTTTGGAATTGGGGAATAGTAGCAAAAGCCCATTTGGGCTGAACTTTTTGAAATTTAGTCCTTAGAAAGTTGAAAGGCTTTGGGCATTTTCATTTTTTTTTTTGGTAAATAAGAGTTTGGGTGGGTTCGGCTCCGGTCATCACTACGGGCCAGGGAAGGCCTTAGGGACCATAGATCGCTTACAACTGGCACTTACAGATCATCCACCAATACAGCCCTCACGCCGGCAGCGGGAATTGAACACTTAACCTTTGTAAGGACGTGCTAAATCCTTACCAACTGAGCCAACTTGTGTTAATTTTGGGCATTTTCTTGCTTAGCCTTGTATATGAGCATGGAAAATATCCTGAAAGTAGCTACGCTCCTTAGTATGTAAGTTTGTATTTGCAGTCTAGTTATGGTGTAGAATAATTGTTCAGTCGTTTTACTTTGATGATCAACTCCCCAATGACTTGCACTCGGTTTGCCTTATTTTTTTCTTTTCTTTTTTGGGGTATGGGGGCAAAAGATCGTAAGTATTTATGTATGTCTTCAATCACTCACAATTCGTCACATATAATTATAAGATAAATTTAACATAGCGAATTATGAATGGTAGGTACATGTATGGGGACAGATGATTTTCACCCGGATAGAGGTGGGTGATTCCAGAAATCAAGGGTAATATACCCTCCGCCGCACCGCACCGCACCACCCCCACTCCCACTCCCACTCCCACCCACACATTTTATTTTTTTTAAAAAAAAATTAATTGAGAGAGGGGATTCAAGAAGCGAGGAGGGGATTCGAACTCATTATCTCTATATCATGAGTAGTTTTATCTTGGTAGGTGACTAAGTTTAAAAGTTACATCCAAACCAATGAATACAGTACACATAGGCAATTCTCTTTCCTACGTATACTTCATTAATTAGTTTGGATGTAACTTTTAAACTTAGTCACCTACCAAAATAAAATTTCTCCTATATCATGAGAGTTCAACCTTGGCCATTAAACCAATGCCTCCACCCACACGTTGAAATCAAACTATTGAGACTACAACATGGCTTCACTCAGTCAACAGGATAGTTCTCCTTAAAGAGAAAAACTAGCCCTTCAACTTACATCAACTCCATGCATGCATGACAGCATGAGATTACACACACTTAAAATTTGTCTTAAAAATTTTTTTAAATTTAAGACGGATTATTTGTTAGAAAAAAATACCTTTTGTCTTTTTTGATGTCCCAAAATTCATTGGCCATTCATTAAAAGAAAGAAAAAATATCGTATGATATTTATCGCTCTTTCTTTCTGTATATTTTTCTTAGTGGACAACAGAACAGTCCCACTATACCATTATACCACCACTCTATTTGCAGCGGTATGGTGGTATAATCAGGGACGATTACAGGGGGGGGGGGCGGGGCCCCCGTGATTTTTAAAAATACTACTATTAATCGAAATTTTATGTGTATTTTGGAAAATTTCGCCCCCCCAAGAATTTTTTTTGCCTTTTTTATTGCCCCCAAGAATTTTAGAATTTTTTTACCAGTTTCTCCCCCCCAACATCAAATTCCTGGCTTCGTCCCTGGTGGTATTGGCTCCACCGCTGACGCACCTAAAAACGTTCTCCTAATATAATTTTATTATTACAGTTCTCATTAGTTGCAAAACATATCGTAAACATAGAACCGTAAAGAATAACTTACTTTTAATCAGAAATAATCATAACATTTTTTAAAATACTAAAATTTTCTTATGAAAAATTCAACTTTTTTGAGAAATCCTCTAATAATTTACATCGCGTCAACTTCCCCTCCAGAATATATTTTTTTTTATGAAAAAAAAGTCTACTAGAATGTCTTGGTATTTCGTTCCGTTTTGTATACTTTTTTTTATCCAATCCATACCAGATAGAATATCGGTGTACACTAAATTCAACATGACATATTTTAATTTTAGGGTCTCCACGGAAGAAAATAGAGTTATTTGTATAGTGTACATTTTAAAAGCAAAATTATAAAAGTGTCTGTTATTTTTTAAACATCACTTAAAAAAGTTTAAATATTTTATAAGCATAAAACAAAATACTCTTATTTTAAGAAACCGAATACAAACCTGAAAACCTGACAGAAATTTATTTTCCTTAAAACTAGAATAACATTTAAAAAAAATTAAAAAAACAAGAACATAAGAAAATTTGAAAAGAAAAAAAAAAGGCACCTGGGAAAATATCTCACTTTTCTTTTACTATTATCTCTATATATTGTTGGCAACTTGAATCATTCAAACTATATCTAATCATTGGTGCACTAAAAATATATTAGAAGATCTGGAGCCACTAAATTTGACGTTTGCTTCCGTGCGAAACGGGGTAATTCCGCATGTAGGGAACTTTCCTCGTTTGTTGGATTAAATTTTTTACGGTTAATATTGATTTAAAACGAACACATGTTCTGAGCCTCAAAACATTTATTCTGTTTTTACCGTGCGAAACACCCATTCTGAACCTTAGTACACCTGTTATAAGCCGTTCCGTATGCGAATCTGGACTGACTAAATTCATAACATAAAACAAGGCTTCCACTTGTGACACAACTACATTCTAGTCACTAGAGATTTGACAAAACTTCCACTATTCTGCATATGCAACGCATTTGTCCACCGCAATATATGTGATTGAAACTTCTCAGAAAATTCATGAATTTTCTAGTACGAAAAAGCAACTCATGATATACCACATACACTCCTATAAAATGGATAGCATCCAATGTAGTTAAAAGAACTATGGAAAGTTCAAATACTAGGTTAGAACCATGGAATCACTTGAATGGAAAGGTTGTTTTAGTGACGGGAGCCTCGTCGGGCCTTGGTCGCGAATTCTGCCTGGATCTTGCAAAGGCTGGCTGCAAAATCGTTGCAGCCGCTCGTCGTGTGGATCGATTAAAGTCTCTTTGTGATGAAATAAACAAATTATTTGAATCTTCAAGTACTTCTCCAATGGTGGATTCGAGTTCGAGTTCCTCAGCTGTGGCTATTGAGCTTGATGTCACTGAAGATGCCGCCACTATTGAAGTGTCTGTACAAAAAGCTTGGGATGCATTTGGTTATATTGATGTTTTGGTTAATAATGCTGGAATTAGAGGTAAGCTTGATGTTCAACTAGTTTTCATTACTTACTTTATTTCTTTTTTAAAACTTAAAAGATACTGGTGAAACTATAGGAGAAATGTGTGACACTTGACAATTATTTATAAATGGAACAATGATGGAACATTAAAACAGGACAGAAGTCGGAGTTTGTAATAATGAACCTAATAAATATCTTGTTGTTGTGGGGGTTTCAGGGAATGCAAGTTCATCATTGGATCTTCCAGCAAAGGATTGGGATGCAATTGTTAAGACAAACTTAAGAGGAGCATGGTTGGTCTCCAAGTATGTGGGAGCAAACATGAGAAAGGAAGGCAGAGGAGGCTCTATCATTAACATTTCATCTATTTCTGGTCTTAATCGACCACAAATGCGTGGATTAGTTGCTTATACCACTTCAAAAGCTGCCATGGATTCCATGACTAGGGTAACATTTACTTCCTCCTTACTATTTTAGTTGTCGCAATTAAAAAAATATATAATTTAAAAAGCTTATTAAATTAAATTTACTACTTTAGATGTAGAAGATTCAAGTACGCTTATACTCATTGGAAAACAATTAAAATGTGACAGAGTAGTTTTTATCTTCTACCCCTTATTTGCTCCTTTACCGATCTATTCGAAATTGAATTTTTTATTTTTATTTAAAATAAATAGAAAAGTCAACATGATGTTCGAAATTGACCATCACTTGTTTCTGGCCATAGTCTCTTTTTAGAGCGCACCAATGACTTGTAGGGCAAATGTTGTGGTCTGAGCACTTCCACTGGAAAATTCATAGCTAATAATGATTGGTCCTTTGAGAAAAATATATTCCCTCTCCTTGATATTGAATTTTTATTTTTATTTTTTCTCATTTTTTATAGAATTGTGCAAATTTAATTACGGGTTACATACTAACTTGTCTGATATAATTGTTTTAACGTTATTATGACCAGTTTCGGGACTATCGGAAGAAATCTTCCTCAACAAAAGATTCATTTTTTTAGAATTTTTTTTTAAGTATACTACGTTTCACCTTTCTAGTTCTAACACCTTCCACAAAAATCATGTTCATCAAAGAATATTTTGTTTCCAGACTTAGTTTCACATAATGTGAAAATTAGCTCATGGGCCTCCATATCTTCTCAAAATCAATTGGCAAGAAGAGGTGTTTACCCATTAGCTTATATGTTATTTGGATCTTCCTTAGACGCTCGATGTGAGACTTCATATTTCAACACTCCCCTCACATCGAGGTGGAAGTCAATTTAAGGCCCGCCGCCCTTCATGGGTCGTACGGTGACCATTAGAGCCCACTTTGGGCATTATGAGCCCATCATCCCGCCTAAGGGCCCGCTCTGATACCATGAAGAGGAAAAGATTTAAATTGGAAAAATAATTCCTTATATTGATGTGTTTAAAATATACATTGCTACTCCTATTTATACAAATTAACTTGTACTATATTGTACTACAAACTAGTCTAGTACATATAGTATAATATAGTACAACGAATTATAGTACAATACACTTCAATGAACTAGGAGGTGAATTAAGATCTGATGTGGAGGGTATATTTGTAACACATACTAAAGTCATGTATTCTTTTTCATTTGAAATTATTTACAGATAATGGCGTTGGAATTGGGACAACACAACATCAGAGTGAATTCAATAGCCCCTGGAATATTTTTGTCAGATATAACAGAAGGACTTTTTAAGAAAGATTGGATCAAGAGTGTTGAATCAAGAATTGTTCCATTGAAAACCTTTGGCAAAACAGATCCAGCATTAACTTCGTTAGTCAGATTCTTAATTCACGACTCCTCAAATTATGTAACCGGCAATGTTTTCATTGTTGATGCTGGTTTCACTCTACCTGGAATCCCCCTTTTCTCCTCCCTATGATCATTTTTTTCTTTTCAAAGAAATAAAAATGAAAAAAAACAAATTAACGGATCAAATTGAGATTTTTTTCCTATACTTCTTCACTTGATTGCAGAAGGAGGTGGGTGACACGTGCCAATTTTCACGCCTGAGCTCACTTGGATTGAAAGATTCTCTCTTCTATGGCAATAGGGAAGGTCGGGGCGGATTTCTAAAGACCCGATCTCGCCCCGCACAAATGATTCGCTGCCCCGCCTTGCCCTCGTGACCCGCAACAGGGCAATACTTATCGCCCACCCCGCCCCGCCCCGTCCTAATTTTCAAAAGCCATATAATAATCCTACATCTATTTTCTTCTCATATATATATATATATATATATATATATATATATATAACCGTTCTCAGTACAGGACGGATCAGATCTGCCCCAAATATCATTGGGGACGGGGACAGATCAGCAGGGCACGGGCCAAATTGCTGTCCCTACTCTTCTGAAATGCTCTAATCATTTGAGGATTTTATTCCTTTTTCTTTTACTTTTCATGTTCCGCCTTCTTTTTCTTTTGTTTTGGCTATTTTCACTGTCATAATAATGTTATACTAACTCATTTACTAAATAATTGATACATTTCGCCTTTTTATATAGACAAAAAAAAAAAAAAAAAAATTTGTAGAAAATAACTATAAATAAAAAGTCTAAATTACCTCTAATTATAGTCATTAAAGTATACTTTGATATGCATGTGTAAGGGTGAAATTGTTGAAAAACTAAAATATTAAATATATGGGTAAAGTTGGAAAAAACATGACAAATATTTTCAAATTTTAAAATGTATCAAATAATTTAGAATATAAAAAAAGTAAAATTTATCAATTATTTATAAAAAAAAGTAAAATTTATCAATTATCTATTGCTAGAAAATAACAAAAACAGCCGTTGGATATTTTACTATAGGATACAAAATTATCCCTGAGGTTTGTACAATCTACCAAATAACCCTCTTCTAGTACATATACAGAACAGCCCTTGCCGTCGACTTCCGTTCCGTTTAGTATTATTGATAAGAACTTTGAAATGACTTAATTAACCCTTTATTAGCCGACCCCAATCTTTTGAGATTAATACTTGATTGTGGTTGTAAAAATATTTTCTCTCTTTAATTCTTTTTCTCTCTTCATCTTTATCTCTCTATTATGCCTTCCTCTCAACTACCGTAATCTTTTCCATATTCAGTTTCTATAATCTGAGAAAAACACATAAACTGCTACTGGAGATCTTCAAACAATGAGGAACCGTACTGATGCTTAAGAAAATAATGTGGTTTTGCGGAATCCTATGATTTTATGGTGTTTAAGGAATCTGGAAATAATAGTGTTGACTTTTTTGAAGAAATCTTATGAAAAATAAGCTCAATTTAATATATAACTGAAACAATATTCAAGTTGAAGAATTGATATGTATGATGGATTCCAAGTTACCACTGAGAGCATGAACATTTATTGGTACGACACTTATTGCCAAAAATAATTTCTCTGTTTTAAGAAAATAATATTTTTTAGTAATCTAAAAGGACAATTTGGGAATTGAAGATATTCTTACAAGTGATCTGTTAGTCAAAGGTTAGTTGACTAATATTAGGGATAGAAATGTTAGATCTCTTGTGGTTTTAAGGGTTATTATGTAGTTTCTTTAAACACAATATTTTGTTTTGTAATTTGGACGAGAAATTGGAGTATTTTTGTAATTATCCTTCTAATATATTACTCCCTCCATAACTAAATACTCCTAACACTTGAACTTTTCTCTAAGATTAAGAAATTATTGAAGTCAATCAAAATTGAAACAAAATGTCTATTCTACCCTTTATTTATCCTATCAAAGAGTAGTTATCAATTTTACAACTCTTCTATTAAATTACTATAATTTCCTCTTAGCTATCACACTTATTGGAAATATACAAATTCTATTAATCAATTTTGTTTTGAACCATATACACAATTTGACTTCACTGGAATTTGGAGTGATGCCTATTTGGCTAGCTTTTCATTTGGTTCAACTGGCGCCGATTTCTTTTAGTATGGATTTCAAAAAAATTGATTCAAATTTTTTAAAGAATTCATGTTTAAAATTTCCACCAAAATTTCTTTATTTAAGGTGTCTCTTTCTAATGAACGATAAAGAAAAATTAACTCTATTCTTATGGCTTCGACTCAAGACCATCTGTTAAATTTAGTTAAAATTGATCTCAATGTTGAAGCAACCGAAAACAATCAAAACACCGATCATAATCTTTCATCAAATGTTTTTCCTTTCGATTTCAACCATACTTTAAATTCATAAAAATTATGATATTCGTGAAACTTTACCAGATATTTTAAAATTTTACATCATTTAACCTATATTTTAATTGCTCATATTGTATTTTATTTTCTATTGTTCTTCAATTGTAATTTGTAATCTCTTGAAATTCTCCGACTTTATTCATTACTGATATGTTATGCTTCAAATAAATTCAATGAGCCTTTCAAATTGGATTGGTAATCTTCTCATATGCACACATAGCTGAGAAGATAAAAGGATTGGTAATCTTATTCATTTTTCATAAAGCTTTGAGCAGTGGTTGGAGTAGTTAAATGAATTTTGGTCTTCACGTAATTAATGGTCTTCACTTCAATTTTGGAATTTGGACATAGAGAGTTGTGATTGTATAAGGGTAATATTGGAAAAAAAATCTTTATTATCTATTGATATTCTAAATGTTAGAAATATTTCGGAAAAATTGAAAAGTTCAAATGTTAGGAGTATTTAGATATGGAGGAAGTATATGTGTCATTGATCAACATGATATTGGGTATGATTGGATTAGGTTTCAATCTGAGATTTCGGGTCTCAGCCTCCAACTAGTCTCAAACCCAATCCAAATTCTTCATGGATTAGTGCTTGAGTATTCATTCACAGACTCAGTAGAAAAAGAGTTTAAGTGTCAGTTTGACTTTTAAACCCAAACTAAATTCAGCCTAATTAGTCATTAATTCAAGTTTTTTAAATGAAAACTCCAATAAGTAACTAGTTACTTGGGCTCTCGCATATCACTTGAGATTTGCACTATGGATGGGCCAACTCAAGAAAGAAAAATAAATAAATTGAATCGTAGTGCACGCTAGACCCCCGTAAATCACACCAGAGACAAAGTGCTCCAGCTACTCTAGGAATGCGAATATGAATTTTCTTTTCAATTAAAAAAATGACAAAAAGCAAAAGATAATATAAGGTGTCGGAGAAATATTTTTAGTAACATATTTTTAAGTCAATTACATCTACATAACCATTTTTTTTTTTGCTAAATAACATTTACATAACCATGAGGTTACTTGAACACATCTTTTCTCCCAATATATCTCGAGACTGACTTTTATCTTATTTAAGTAATATAAATTTTACTAACAAATAAGTCCTATTATTTATAACCTATCTAATAAATACGAAAACAATATTCATATTGTAATTTACTTATAGTGAAATACTCGTTAAGGTAGCCTCAAACATATTTTGTAATTTACTATGATAGGTTATTACAACTCGAGATAATTAGACTCACCTTCAACACATTGACCTTAATGCTCATACCATAAGAAAAACAAACAATGTTGCTATTTCTCATTTCTAAGTAAACATTTATCATAGATTAATCTCGCCAGTTGTTATGGGCATGTCTCTTCGAACACTTATACGCATTACTATACTGATTGATTTTGGCCATTAACTCTTAGTCACCTTTAGTATACACACTTAGCGAGAATAAGACAATTATTAAAGACGACGCTTGCAAATAAAAACAACTTAAAAACACGATATATTTGCACAAAATTTACATTTTAGTGAGCGCAACATTTACAGGATATTGAATAAACATGTGAATGCCAAATTGGCAAGTGAATTAATTAGAATATTCGAGCATAGTTGGCCAACAAACAATGGGGGGTGGTAAAATACATTAAACACTTATTTTGTTTTTCCTTTTTGCATACTTAATTGATTTAAAAAAAGAAAAAGAAATTCCTCTCTTCATTTGTTGTAACCTATCATAGTGATGAATAACAAAATCTTTAGAGTAGACAAAAGTAACTTTGTGCCAAACATCACTTTCCTCCTATTAAGGTTTTTCTTTTTATTTTTTTATTTCACAAAAAATAAAAGGCAGAAAAATAGTGTGGCCATAAAGAAATATTTATCTCCCGACATACCAAAAAAGGAGAGAAAAATTATAATTTCTAAGCCCACAAATGCAAAATTAAATAATCAAAACTTTTTTATAAATTAATTACACGAAGTGGGTGAGAATCTTTTATAATCCCCCTATCCCAATTATATTCTCAGCATAAGCAGCTCTAGTTTTGTTTTTTCCTTTTCCTTTCGACTCCTTAGTCCTTTCCCTTTCCCTTCGATGCTGTTTGGTCATTTTCCCCTTTTATATGGAGAATGAGAGCTGATATATGCTGCTTTCCCATTGCTACCCTCCTTTTTCTCTGACTATGGGTATGCTTGGATTGGGTCTGGTCTGTGATTTGGTCTGGTTTGAAACTCAAATTCAGACCAAAATCAGCTTTAGATTGAGTCTGGAAATAAAATTTGAAGTGTTAAATTATCCCCAGACTAAATCTCATACCCAATCCAAAGTTGGTTTGAGTTTGAGTTTGAATATCAAATCAGACCAAACCCAAACCAGATATATTGTATATATTTCTAAGTCTTATCTAAGGACAAGAGAACCATATAATGTACGTTTACTGAAATTTTAATTGGATAAATTAAATTATCATTTAAATTTAAACCGAATTAGTAAGATCAAATATTTAAATATTGATATAATTTTTTTATATGTATTTCTACTATTTAAGCTTATTTGTCACACAATATGTTTTTAATATTTTTAATTATTTACCACTTTAAATAAATGAAGAGAGTAATAAAATTATTTTCTTCTTAAATTTGACTATAGTCTTCATTAAGTCTAACAAATAACCAACTCATTATTTTCCTACTTACAGTGTAAGTATTTTAACCTAATGTTATACATTCGTTTGGACAGTTTGACCATTTATAGTGAAAGTCTATTTATTTTTCAATCTAGACAATTCGACCATTTTCATAATTCAAATGCATAATTACAAGAGTCTAATTTGGATATTTTTGAGGTGTAGTGATTTTATTAGTTCACCGTCTCATTTCACTCTTACGTAGCACAATTGAGTAATGTTTGAAGACCTCTTAAATTTCGTCAAAATTAATTTTTTTATTTGGAAAAACAAAATTATACTAAATGAATCATAAATTTAAAATTTTATCATTTAATATGAGACGAAACTAGACCAAATAAGTTTTAATAGAAGCAGAGTAGTGAGGACCAATATATCATTAGAAACTTCACATTTTGTGGCTGAATCACAAGCGACTAACTTTTCTTTTGCAATAGGTGATGATATACTATGCCAAAAGCTTATCACTGAGAGATATACTCTTTTTGCTATCCAAATATTTATGAGAATTCAGAGCATAAAAAATTAGTAGATCAAAGCCTTAATAGTAAGAGGAAGGGGCTATCTCAAGAAGCATGGAAATTGAGAACTAGCCTTTGTATCAAGTGAATGCAATACTTTTGCACCAAATGAATTAAATGTAAAAGTTATGTAGGTTATCTAATCCCAATATATCCCTCTGTCCATTAAGCTTATCTGTAATAAATTAAGTTCAGATCGCGGTAAAATATAAATTTTTTATCGCGTTCAGATATAAATTATTCTGACATTAATAAGAAATTATTCATAAAAAAAAGTTAACCAGAAGCGGAGTGTATGCATATATTGGGCACACACATGGTACAGAAATGTCTGGTACAGCTAGAGTGTAATAGGAGGGTGTGTCTCTTTTCCATCATCAAAAGACTAGAGAAAAGCCTTCACAAAAGCCCTTTGCTTTTATTTCTTTGTCTGCCATTTATTTCCCTTAAATATTTTTCTTGCACATCACTTCTGTCACACCTCTCCTCCTCTCCCAGAAGAAAATCACCTTACAACCCATTGATTTTCTGGCCGTTCCATCACTCCCTTTTTCTGCTTTCCTCTGTCCTTTTCCAAGTTTTTTTCATCATTTCACCATGCAAAATATAGCCCTTTTACAGCTTGTTAGCCCATAAATTATCGCCTGCTGAGCCGTCTTTGAATGTTAATGCAACACTTGAGAACAAGAACATGGCTTATTTATCCCTTTTCTTGAAGAAAAGATTTGTGGGTTCTTGTTAACAACTTGAAACTAAAACTTCTAGAGTGAAAAGTTTGAATCTTTATCCTAAGACACCATCTGGGCCTCTTTTTTTTTTCAAGAACATTTCATTTTCTCTTCTTTTGCAAAAAAAACCCATTTGAGAAAAGGCCACAGTGAAAAAAGATGATTAGTTTAACAGACCTTTACCATGTTCTAACAGCTGTTGTTCCTTTGTATGTTGCAATGATCTTGGCTTATGGTTCAGTGAAATGGTGGAAGATTTTTACCCCAGATCAGTGTTCAGGAATAAACAGATTTGTTGCTCTTTTTGCTGTTCCTCTGCTTTCATTTCACTTCATATCCACAAACAATCCCTATGCAATGAACTACAGGTTCATAGCCGCTGACAGTCTTCAGAAAATTATTGTCCTTGTTGTTTTAGCCATTTGGTCAAGGACCAGTGCTAGAGGATGTCTAGAATGGTCCATAACTCTCTTTTCTCTCTCTACACTTCCTAATACTCTTGTTATGGGCATCCCACTCTTGAAAGGCATGTATGGTGAATCCTCTGGTACCTTAATGGTCCAAATTGTTGTTCTTCAGTGCATCATTTGGTACACTTTAATGCTGTTCTTGTTTGAGTATAGAGGGGCTAGAATGTTAATTGCTGAGCAGTTTCCTGATACTGCTGGCTCTATAATCTCATTCAAAGTTGATTCTGATATCATTTCTTTAGATGGAAAAGAGCCTTTACAAACTGAGGCTGAAGTTGGAGAAGATGGGAAACTTCATGTTAAAGTTAGAAAATCTACTAGTTCAAGGTCTGAAATCTTTTCTAGAAGATCTCATGGTCCTAATTCTGGTGTTTCAATCACTCCCAGACCATCAAATTTAACTAATGCTGAGATTTACTCTCTTCAATCATCAAGAAACCCAACTCCTAGAGGCTCAAGTTTTAACCATACTGATTTTTACTCTATGGTGAATGGAAAGAATACTAGTAGTGTTAGTCCAAGGCAATCAAATTTTGGGAATTTGGGTTTTGATGAGGAGGCTGGAGTTGGTGGATTTGGGAATGTTTCAAGGGCTAATGCAGGGTACCCTGCACCTACTAGTGCCGGAATCTTTTCCCCGGTGACCGGCCCCGGAGCGAAAAAGAAGGCTAATGTTGCTGATGCTGGAAAGGATCTTCACATGTTTGTTTGGAGTTCAAGTGCTTCACCAGTTTCAGAAGGAGGGCTTCATGTCTTCAGGGGAGGTGACTATGGAAATGATCATCTAGGTGTTGTTGGAGCTCACCCAAAAGGTTTGCAATTTCACATTTCAAAAAAGGGATTTTTTAATTTTATTTTTTAAAGTTAAATTTCTTGTTTTTTTATTACTGTTTGATCCCATTTATAATGTTGGAATTTTATGCTTATCTGATGTAACTTCATTTGTCTTGTTGAAATTCTGTTTTTTGGGTTTCAGGTTCTTTAATTAATTTGTGGCTCATGTGGGGTTGGGTTTATGTGTCATTTTCCTATATATTTTACCATTTTAGTATAGGGCTTCCTATTCTTGCTGTTGCTTTTAATTGCATAACCCCTGAAATCTTGGCCTTTTTTTGACTTCTCCATAAATATATCTTCCAACTACTGCCATTTAAATGCTGCAATGGATTTATTTTATTAATATTCTCAAAGAATGGCTGTTTCTGGTCTCTTCTAAGATCATGGTTTTGTTTTTTTTTTGTTTTTCCTAGATTATGATGACTTTGGAAGAGATGAGTTTAGCTTTGGTAACAGACAAGGTGCGAATGGGAATGAACGAGAAGGTCCGACTTTATCGAAGCTCGGTTCGAGCTCTACTGCCGAGCTACATCCTAAGGCAACTGCTGAGGCCAAGCCAACTGCTATGCCTCCTACTAGTGTGATGACAAGGCTAATTTTGATCATGGTGTGGAGGAAACTTATTAGGAATCCCAACACTTATTCTAGTCTCTTTGGCCTAACTTGGTCATTAGTCTCATGCAGGTTTATGTTCTGTGAAATCAATCAAATTCGAACGATTTTTTTTTTATTTTTTGTTTTTTGGACTTGAAGGGAATTTTTACATTTTTTTTTTTTATTTTTTTTATTTTTTTGCTTTGCTTTGATTTTGAAGGTGGGGTGTTCAAATGCCTGCTATTGTTGCCAAGTCAATTTCCATTCTATCTGATGCTGGACTTGGAATGGCCATGTTTAGTCTTGGTACGTTTAAACGGTTAAAACACGTTACCTTACAATACTTATCCGTGGCTAATTATGTTCTGCATTGGAAATGCAGGTTTGTTTATGGCCTTGCAGCCTAGAATCATTGCTTGTGGGAAGTCTGTTGCTGTTTTCTCTATGGGTGTTCGTTTCCTAACCGGACCTGCTGTAATGGCTGCTGCCTCAATCGCGATTGGACTACGAGGAACACTACTGCACATTGCCATTGTTCAGGTGAAAGATTGATTTTTTTTTTTTTAAAAAAAAAAAAACTTCACTAGTAGTATCCATCTCACGAAATTTCTAAGCCGGTTTCTTGAATTAATGATTTTGTTTCTGCATTTGTATTTCCAGGCTGCACTTCCACAAGGAATCGTTCCCTTTGTCTTTGCTAAGGAATACAATGTTCATCCTGATATACTCAGCACAGGGTAATTAGTACTTTTAAAGTATCTACTTAAATCATCATTTCAATCATCTTTATTTAAGTTTTTATTGACAATGTTATTTCTTGAAATTTTCTTTGCAGGGTTATCTTTGGGATGTTAATAGCTCTACCAATCACTCTGGTCTACTATATCTTGCTAGGGCTTTGAAGCAAATGAAAGTGCAAATCTAATGACAAAAGGACTGACCCTTTGGGATTTTTGTGGGTTCTAACAAAACATCATAGGAGAATATGAGTAAACCTAGTAGAAGGTGAAAGATGAAATGATGGTAGAAAGGTGGTGGACTTGGGGAACAGAAATGTTCATCCAAACAAGGCTTTTTCTTTCCCCTTTTTTGTGGACATTCTGCTATTCTCTTTTTTACTTTTGTTCTTTTGATGAAGAAACTGAAGCTGGTTTGTTAGCGGGATATTGATCTGTTTGATCCTCAAACTATTTTTGAAATTATCAAGTCGTCCCCAATGTTTTTTCACTTCCTAAATAGTCCTTATAGTAATTGCGAGATTCTCATATTGTCCTTTCACCACCAAACTAGGCGGTTTCCGGCGAAATATGTGCATGTGCATGCCACGTGTGTTTGCTAGAGGGCAATTTTGTCTAAAAAAAATACAGCCCAATGAATAATTTCACACGTGTTTACCAATTACACTTGAACCAATTCTAAATTTAAATATCTCAATTTATTCCTCAGCCCTAATTGAAGAAGTCGAATCATTTTCTCCCAAAAACCATCGATTTTCTTTTCCTAATCTTCCTTTGCTATACAAATCCTTGAAATTTAGGACAATTGATTACTGATTTAATGGAGAATACTCCTCCTGGTAATCCTGTTTCGGAATGATTCAACACAGCAAAACACACATAAATTCTCTGAAAAACCTGCTTTCATGCTTTCCTGTTTCGGGCCATATCATATGTGAAATTGTTGCAATTCTTGGATATGAGATGATAAGTATCACCCTGATACTCGGAAGCCACACTCTCGATGAAAGTTCGGAATTCAGAAGGAGGGAAGTCATGTGCACCAAAGCCATATTCCATACCATGAATTGCAAATTTGCTTCACATCATGTAAACAATTTACAAAAAGGAAATTCCAGCAAATATTTCATCAATCATACACCAATTTGCAAAAAAGGAAACATTCTTATGAATATCTGTTCAATTAATATATTGAAATCCTAAGTCAGTAGTGTTACATTTATGAATGCAAACCAAAAGAAGAAAACTTGAGATACAGTGATACTAGGAAAAAGGAATTCAAGGATAAAAATATTTTATCCAACATAAACATCTCAAAGTTCATCTT
This sequence comes from Vinca minor, assembly GCA_026122235.1. Taxonomy (NCBI): domain Eukaryota; kingdom Viridiplantae; phylum Streptophyta; class Magnoliopsida; order Gentianales; family Apocynaceae; genus Vinca; species Vinca minor. Next base: position 207,446 of record JAOCZM010000100.1, on the reverse strand, counting down.
CTTCACAAAAACCCATTGCCAGGTTCTTCCTCAATACCATAATTTACAAACAATAAACAATACCCAAGATCCTACAATAACAGCCCATAACCACTTTAATTTCCTCTTCAATTGATAGTTCTCAGCTTCCAACTTCCTAATTTCCTTCATGGACCATCTAACAACTTTTGTGCTTTTCTCACACATAGGCATGTCAATCCACTCAAAATAGCCACAATCATGTGTGATCTGTGACAAAAATAAAACAAATTACTCCAAATTTAGATGAAAATTTCAAAATAAAAATTAGGGCTTTCAAGTTAGTCACCCCATATCTAGCACACCGGTAATATTTTATTGTTGGGTTTAGCTTCGACCAGCTTGTCTTCAACACGCAAGGATCTCCATGACGACAATAGATATTGCATTGTTCTTACCTCCCCATTTTCATTTTGTCTTGCTGCTTAGGTTTTTCTGAAGATGAAGAAGAAGGTAGGAGAAGATGGGGGAAAATATTCTATTTTTTTGGTAAACACGTGTTTGGGGAAGGCTAATTTGGTCTCGGACATTTTTGTCCCTGTAAAATCACTAAATCGGACTCACGTGACACGCGCGTGCTCATAATTGGCCGAAATCCGCTGTTTTTGGCGTGCAAGAACAATATAGGAAGCACGCTATTACTATAAGGACTATTTAGGAAGTAAAAAAATATTGGGGACGACTCGATAATTTCGAAAATATTTTGAGGACCAAATAGGCGAATTTCCCTTTGTTAGCTTAGATATGCATTTTCTTTTTGAATGGCCAGACTCGGCCAAAAATTTTTTTTTACCCAACTAGAATCACTATGCAAGAAAAATGGAATTCTGTCTCTAAAACATGCTTTTCAAGAAAATTTTGGGGAAAAAGAAAAAAAGGCAAAAAGTCATGGGGAGATGAGAGTTGCAAGCCTAATATAAAAGTTGCCAAGTCTCTTTGTCTTTCTCCAATTGAAGTTTGAGGTTGCTCAAGGTCACTCGTCTATAAAGACTGAGTGGGGTGTAATTTGGATCGAGTTTTATTGAAAATTTTAAAGTTGTATGTCTTCTATCACAAATAAACATTTTCCAAGGAAAAGTCGATCTAAATGTGCCGGACAAATTATACCAATATTGATAGTAATGAAAACTAGGGAATTACAATCTGTATTGTGAGAAGAATAGTTAGAAAATGCCGAGAAAACCGTATTTTTCTAGTTTGATTCTAATGTCAATATTGAGAAAATGATGTTTTCCTTTCAAGACTGATATTCTACTTTTGTACTTGATATAGAAACAATGGAACGGAATTTACTTGTTTAAGAGATTATTTTTCACACAATGTTATTTTACATGAAACCGAACCCTAATAAAATAATAGGCTAGTTAGAGAGCAAAAATCATCATCTTCTTAATGTAGCTTGCGCTATACATTTTTTTTAAGCTAATTTGCTTACTAATTTTGGGGGAATCTGTCCTACAGCTGGATGCCCACTGCTTGGTATGATCCTCAAGTCCCCTTCCTCGACTAGGCCTTCTTCCTCTAAAAAATTTGGACAAGCCCACTCAACAAGTTTGTTCTCCTGGCCCACCTAATTCAACTCACAGCCCAGTGTTCGATTAAAAGGATTTTGTGTGCAACCATTATTTCTTGGGAAATGAAAAGTTTCTTCATTTCAAGTTTTACAAACCATACACAGGAATGGATGAGGTACCCGCCCTGAAGAGTGACTACACTCCTCTTCCTCCTCCTGGCAAGACACACCTTTCAATTAGTTATTTTCAGCTAGCAAGTTACGAGACCAGAATTGCAATAAGTTTAGGTTTTTTTTGGGTGAAAATTCTCTATCCCCATCCGTGTATGTCTCCGTGTCCCTAACCAATCAAAATTTACTATATAAATATTTGTTTCAATTATATATACACATGGTGAATTGTGATTGGTTGGGGACACGGGAACATACACGAATGGGGACAGAGGATTTTTTGCCGGTTTTTTTAGGGTGAAAGCACAAGTATTATTCAATGCACGCCTACTTATTTAGAAGAAAAAAATATTCAGACACGAAGAAATTATAAATATTTTTCTTTTTTCTTCTTTTATATATTTATTAATTTTTTTTTGAGTGAGTCAGACCAAAACTTCAGTAAAATGGAAAGACGACGCTCAAAAATCCTAGCAACAAGTTACCATTGAACTTTCACCTAAAAAATGAATTAATATTGTGTGTCTTAATAAATCGCATATAAAATATTAAACTGATAAGAACATATACTACACTTTGATATTAGCTAAAAGGTATAAGAAATAATAAGATCCTACCAAATTAGATCAAATCTTTTGAAGAAAAAAACAAAATTCAAAACTCCTTTTCTTTTTTTTCTTTTCTACTAGCAAAAGATTATATTAAGATTATCATATAAAGGTTATGGATTACAAGTGACCACAGCCAAAAAGTGCCACAATAATAAAGCCAAGAAACAACCAATTTTTTTTCTCTTATCACCAAACCCTAGACATTCATTCCAATATTCCCATTTCCACCCAAAAACAACCTTTTTTCTTAGCCAAACAAAAAACATGCAACCATTACAAACCATGTCGGAAAGTAATATTGACCTCTATAATTATTATCTCGCCGGTGGCAACAACACCTTTAGCGACGTCGATTCATATGGTTTTCCGGCCAGCTATCATGACGACTTCCCACCTGATCAGAGCTTGTCATGTAATAATAATTCATCATTTTTTGAGATGTCTAATATTATTACCGAAAGTACCCCTGAAGCCAGAGCTGTTGCTGCTTCCCAACATCATAAAGAAGCTGAGAGAAGAAGAAGAGAGAGAATCAACTCTCATCTTGATAGGCTTCGAACCTTGCTTCCTTGTAATTCCAAAGTAAATAAAATTCAATCTCTATATCTCTTTCATTTTCCTTTTATTTTTAAATTATACGACCTCCGTTCCTAAATATAAGTCTTTCAGGACATTTTTGCGAAAATTAAAGAAACAAAAATTAATATATTTTTATAATCAAAATATCAATATTACTCTCTTAAATAGAATTAGTGGTATACAAATCCTATTCAAGAGAGTAATATTGGTATTTTGACTAACAAAATACCTTGTTTTTTGCTTTCTTAATTTTCGCTAAAGTGACCTGAAAGTCTTAAATTATTTATGAATTGAGGGAGTATTTTCTATGTGATTTGTGTGTGTGTGTTTTTCTTTTTCAAATTCAACAAGTTTTCAAGTTAATGGTTACCTAAAGGACATATTGATTGGCTATCTAAGTAGTTAGAGAGATCTGTTACTGTAATAATAAGATGGTAGCTCGATTGGTTAGAAGTATTTTTACTAAGAAATAGGTTTGGAATTAATTATGATATCCTCGTTTCTCGTAGCATTCAGATCTAGTCTTCAGACTTATAATTTTCCTCCCCATAAATTGTTCCTAATATTTTAATTTAATTTTCTCTCTAAAAACATTAAATTTTGGTAGAATTAATTAAAATGAAGATCTAATGGTTGTTTTTTTCTCCCATGAATATTCATGTGTCTATGTGAACAAGATAAAGGGTTTGATGAAGAATTTCTAAAGTAGATTAGTCAAAGATTTATGCCTTCATATAAACTTTCCAACTTTTTAGTGTTCAGATTCTGATTTCTTCAGTCCAAAAAGTTTTCTTTTGACCATTAAAAATTCGAATGACAGTAAATCTAGAAAGAAAAGAATCTAGTAGTAATTCTGAATTCTTTGTATATGAGAATATTCATGATTCTTAGTTTAGGAAAGTGCCTTAACTTTTACTACGAAATTAGGGTTTTCCAAAAAATGGCACTAGATCTTCGTATCTTTTGTAACATTCTGCGTATCACTCTATGTAACATTATATTGTTAATGTTTATATATATATATATATATTTAGAGTTTATCGTTTATCTTATTTAAGAGTGGTAGAAAAGTGTTAGAGCGAATCCAAAATGTTTCACAATTCTTCCTTACATTCTTGATTTAATTTTTTCCAAATTTTTTTTTTCAGACAGACAAAGCTTCATTGCTTGCAAAGGTGGTGCAAAGAGTAAAGGAGCTGAAAGAAGAGACCTCAGAAATAATGCAACTTGAAAAAAACATCCCTTCTGAAACTGATGAAATCACAGTGCTCTCAAATGATACTAATTCAGCTGATGGAAAGTTGCTAATCAAGGCATCTTTATGTTGCGATGACCGCTCCGATCTCATTTCCGAGCTAAATGAAGTACTTAAATCCCTCCAATTAAGCCCTATAAGAGCTGAAATGGTTACAATGGGTGGAAGAATTCGAAATGTGATAATATTAGCAGGCAATAATAAGGATCATATCGACGAATCTATTCCATTCTTGAGAGATGCATTAAGGTCTCTGATTCAACGCTCCAATTATGGTTCTGGAGATAGGCCTAAAAGGCGAAGAGTTTTCCATCATGGAATAGTAAGTTGATCTTTTAATTAATTTCAAACCCCTCTTATTTGTTGGATGATTGTTCAATGCCATAGGTTTTATTAATGGCTGTAAGGACTTAATTTGGGTGTTTATTTTGGTTTGAGGTTTCTAATAATTTGGTTTAAGGTTTGGGTAAAAGTGTGCTATGAACAAGTACAACACAATGTAATTATTATAGTATTATTATTGTGTTGCTGGGAATACTGTAAGTGGAGAAGATACTTCAACTATTAATTTGCTTGAAGTTTCAATTTCTTGCTGATTTCTTTATCATTTTCTTGATTTATAAAACTACACAGTGCATTTCTTATAATTAGTAAACCAACTCTTCTCATTTCTTCAACTATAGTGAATTCTGTTCTTATGAATTTAATATAATTTAATATCTTATATGCTTGAGTACGTATGGGATATTAACTCAATTTTTTTTTAGTCAAAGATAATCCAATTAAAGGTAATTTACTAGTCGGGATCTCGTGGGTCGCCCAGGAGTTACACTACAGCCTAGGTTGGCCCACTCCATAAAGAGGGAAAGAAAAAAAAGAAAGGAAAAAACCTACTATATATTCTCTTGTTTTTTTGTTGTTAAATTTTAATTTATTTATTGCGGAAGGGGTTATCTGACTTAAGAAGCGGAAAGGGACATATCAGAAACTCTACTACCTGGAACCTCAGCATTCACTCTAAGTTAGTGCCTCATCGATACTCTTCTCTAGTTATATAGTTCATTTGTTATATATATATATATATATATATATGCTTTGAGAGATGAAGGAAGTTCAAAACCCTAATTGCGCCAGCCCTATATATGTTCTATTGAAAAATTAAGGACCATTTGTTTTACGACATGTCTCATCCTCTATCTAATCCATAAAAATTACTATGTACGTGTGTCGTTTTTCTCTTAAGGTTTCACCTTTTAAAGTTTTTTAAAGTGGTATCTTAATATAACGGGATACAAAATGAAAAATAATGTCGGCACTACAATTATACATCTCTTGGATGTAAACATTTCTACCTAATAGTTCAATTGTCAAATATATGTTTCAAGATATATAAAGGAAGTCATTCAAGTGTAAACTATAGGAATACTTTATCTTTTACTCTTTTCGTTATCTCTGTTGGACTTGGGGGCAAGAGATCATAGCATATGACTATGGAAAAAAGTCATAGTTATTTTTTTTTTGCCAAGTACTAATAGTGTTTTTGAGATGGAGTTCCCTTAGTTCAGAAGTGGTCGATTTATGGGTAGACAGCAAAGTTCAAAAACACAGATTCTTTTGTGTTTTGGGCAATGTGTTAAAAGTGACAATGGACATAATAAAAGGGGTGGAGCATGAGAACATTCTCACTGGAATCTAGGTTGATATTAACGTATGTCTAAGTGTCACCTTTTTGTTGTTAAAAAATTTATAACAAAAAAATAGTGAAATTCGTAAGGAAAGTGACATACTTAGCAAAAGAGACATGGAAGAAAAGACAAATATCAAATATGTTGTAAAAGATATTTTTTCAGTGCGAATTAGATCTCCTCTTACCAAGTTTGTTAATATACCTTGTTTCATTTATATAATATGTAACATTAATTATGTGCATAGAATATACAACATTGCAACTCGTAATTTGAATCGTTATACTATGAAGTTTAGATTTATTTATAAATTGGTAAGAAGAAAATCTAAATTTTTTTTCAACCACATATATTTTTTTTATATCTTTTAAAAAAGAAAAGGAATGAGGAGAATTGCCATCTTATTATCAAAGCAACCTCACATTATTAATAAATGACCCTTGAACTCAAGTTTAAGCTCTCGTATGTAAGCACCATAAGCAATAGAAATATGGGTCTGTTTGAATTTGACTCGGCTAGGGTGCTAAACACCCCTAGCACTCTTGAACAAGTCAATAACCATACGAGATCAAGTAGTTTGAGATCCAAAGGTCGAGAAAGCGCGCGCTAGAACCAGACTCTAAACCCATATACAACAATGTTCGTCTTCTTCATCCGCGATTTCTTCTGATTTAATGGCGATTAACCCACGTCCACCACGAAATCCACCTTCAACTTCCTCAATAACTATTACGTCCCACTAAACGCCGCATACGATCTCCACCATTAATCAATCCCAGAATTTTGGAATCATATAAAACGAAGAATGAACACGAATTTGAGTAAAAAATTGCAAAACCTAGAAAAATTTAAATCGATTTTCCAATATCATAATAGATATTTTGATTTTGATCCATAACTATGGAGCAAAAAAAACAAGTTGTTCAAGTATCCACTGGCTATAAACACATTGTAGACATTAACAATCAAATCAAGGAAAACAAATCTGCCTACAAAAACATATTAGAGAGGCTTAAAATGTCTGTTTTTTTTTTATTCACCGAGATAAAATTATCAAAACTTAATTTTATGGATAGAACCAGCCGTTGACAGATGCAAGAAAACTTAATTCAGATATTTTGTTACACTAGTGTGTATATACTAACATCCAGGTATTTGAACCGACTAATCAAATTGAGATTTTTTTCCTATACTTCTTCACTTGATTGCAGAAGGAGGTGGGTGACACGTGCCAATTTTCACGCCTGAGCTCACTTGGATTGAAAGATTCTCTCTTCTGTAGGGATGGCAATGGGGAAGGTCGGGGCGGATTTCTAAAGACCCGATCTCGCCCCACACAAATGATTCGCTGCCCCGCCCTGCCCCGTGACCCGCAACAGGGTAATACTTATCGCCCCACCCCGTCCCATCCTAATTTTCAAAAGCCATATAATAATCCTACATCTATTTTCTTCTCATATATATATATATATATATATATATATATATATATATATATATATATATATAACCGTTCTCGATGCAGACGGATCGAATCTCGCCCCCAAATATCATTGAGGGCGGGGACAGATCAGGAGGGCACGGGCCAAATTGCTGTCCCTACTCTTCTGAAATGCTCTAATCATTTGAGGATTTTATTCCTTTTTCTTTTACTTTTCATGTTCCGCCTTCTTTTTCTTTTGTTTTGGCTATTTTCACTGTCATAATAATGTCATACTAACTCATTTACTAAATAATTGATACATTTCGCCTTTTTATATAGACAAAAAAAAATTTTTGAAGAAAATAATTATAAATAAAAAGTCTAAATTACCTCTAATTATAGTCATTAAAGTATACTTTGATATGCATGTGTAAGGGTGAAATTGTTGAAAAACTAAAATATTAAATATATGGGTAAAGTTGGAAAAAACATGACAAATATTTTCAAATTTTAAAATGTATCAAATAATTTAGAATATAAAAAAAGTAAAATTTATCAATTATTTATAAAAAAAAGTAAAATTTATCAATTATCTATTGCTAGAAAATAACAAAAACAGCCGTTGGATATTTTACTATAGGATACAAAATTATCCCTGAGGTTTGTACAATCTACCAAATAACCCTCTTCTAGTACATATACAGAACAGCCCTTGCCGTCGGCTTCCGTTCCGTTTAGTATTATTGATAAGAACTTTGAAATGACTTAATTAACCCTTTATTAGCCGACCCCAATCTTTTGGGATTAATACTTGATTGTGGTTGTAAAAATATTTTCTCTCTTTAATTCTTTTTCTCTCTTCATCTTTATCTCTCTATTATGCCTTCCTCTCAACTACCGTAATCTTTTCCATATTCAGTTTCTATAATCTGAGAAAAACACATAAACTAAGCCACCCCATGCTACTGGAGATCTTCAAACAATGAGGAACCGTACTGATGCTTAAGAAAATAATGTGGTTTTGCGGAATCCTATGATTTTATGGTGTTTAAGGAATCTGGAAATAATAGTGTTGACTTTTTTGAAGAAATCTTATGAAAAATAAGCTCAATTTAATATATAACTGAAACAATATTCAAGTTGAAGAATTGATATGTATGATGGATTCCAAGCTACCACTGAGAGCATGAACATTTATTGGTACGACACTTATTGCCAAAAATAATTTCTCTGTTTTAAGAAAATAATATTTTTTAGTAATCTAAAAGGACAATTTGGGAATTGAAGATATTTTTACAAGTGATCTGTTAGTCAAAGGTTAGTTGACTAATATTAGGGATAGAAATGTTAGATCTCTTGTGGTTTTAAGGGTTATTATGTAGTTTCTTTAAACACAAGATTTTGTTTTGTAATTTGGACGAGAAATTGGAGTATTTTTGTAATTATCCTTCTAATATATTACTCCCTCCATAACTAAATACTCCTAACACTTGGACTTTTCTCTAAGATTAAGAAATTATTGAAGTCAATCAAAATTGAAACAAAATGTCTATTCTACCCTTTATTTATCCTATCAAAGAGTAGTTATCAATTTTACAACTCTTCTATTAAATTACTATAATTTCCTCTTAGTTATCACACTTATTGGAAATATACAAATTCTATTAATCAATTTTGTTTTGAACCATATACACAATTTGACTTCACTGCAATTTGGAGTGATGCCTATTTGGCTAGCTTTTCATTTGGTTCAACTGGCGCCGATTTCTTTTAGTATGGATTTCAAAAAAATTGATTCAAATTTTTTAAAAAATTCATGTTTAAAATTTCCACCAAAATTTCTTTATTTAAGGTGTCTCTTTCTAATGAACGATAAAGAAAAATTAACTCTATTCTTATGGCTTCGACTCAAGACCATATGTTAAATTTAGTTAAAATTGATCTCAATGTTGAAGCAACCGAAAACAATCAAAACACCGATCATAATCTTTCATCAAATGTTTTTCCTTTCGATTTCAACCATACTTTAAATTCATAAAATTATGATATTCGTGAAACTTTACCAGATATTTTAAAATTTTACATCATTTAACCTATATTTTAATTGCTCATATTGTATTTTATTTTCTATTGTTCTTCAATTGTAATCTCTTGAAATTCTCCGACTTTATTCATTACTGATATGTTATGCTTCAAATAAATTCAATGAGCCTTTCAAATTGGATTGGTAATCTTCTCATATGCACACATAGCTGAGAAGATAAAAGGATTGGTAATCTTATTCATTTTTCATAAAGCTTTGAGCAGTGGTTGGAGTAGTTAAATAAATTTTGGTCTTCACGTAATTAATGGTCTTCACTTCAATTTTGGAATTTGGACAAAGAGAGCTGTGATTGTATAAGGGTAATATTGGAAAAAAATCTTTATTATCTATTGATATTCCAAATGTTAGAAATATTTCGGATAAATTGAAAAGTTCAAATGTTAGGAGTATTTAGATATGGAGGAAGTATATGTGTCATTGATCAACATGATATTGGGTATGATTGGATTAGGTTTCAATCTGAGATTTCGGGTCTCAGCCTCCAACTAGTCTCAAACCCAATCCAAATTCTTCATGGATTAGTGCTTGAGTATTCATTCACAGACTCAGTAGAAAAAGAGTTTAAGTGTCAGTTTAACTTTCAAACCCAAACTAAATTCAGCCTAATTAGTCATTAATTCAAGTTTTTTAAATGAAAACTCCAATAAGTAACTAGTTACTTGGGCTCTCGCATATCACTTGAGATTTGCACTGTGGATGGGCCAACTCAAGAAAGAAAAATAAATAAATTGAATCGTAGTGCACACTAGACCCCCGTAAATCACACCAGAGACAAAGTGCTCCAGCTACTCTAGGAATGCGAATATGAATTTTCTTTTCAATTAAAAAAAGGGTAAAAAGTGCTGACGCCCCTTAAACTATTTTTTTTTTTGGTTTTTGACCCTCAACTAAAAAGGGTCAAGTTTTACCCCCTAAACTATTTCGGTTTTTGGTTTTTGACCTTTCATCCATATTCTCCGTTACATCATATAACGGAAGTTTAAAAAATGGGGGCATTTTGGGAAAATTATATCATTCATAATAAATTAAATTAAATTTAAGGGAAAAAAGGGTCTTTTAAGATTTTTTTTAGAGGTTAGAATTTACAGTTGGTGGTTGGAGAAGATGAGTGGTACCCGACTTCCGGCTTCTTCTGTCACTGTTCTCACCGGCGACTTCTTCTTTCTCGTCAGAATAATAGTTTTTTTTTTTAATAAAAACAAAAAATTTAGGATCTTATACAGATTGCCCAAAAATGCCCTCGTTTTTTGGACTTCCGTTATGATGTAACGGAGAATATGGATGGAAGGTCAAAAACCAAAAATCGAAATAGTTTAGGGGGTAAAACTTGACCGTTTTTAGTTGAGGGTCAAAAACTAAAAAAGAGAATAGTTTAGGGGGCGTGAGCGCTTTTTACCCTTAAAAAAATGACAAAAAGCAAAAGATAATATAAGGTGTCGGAGAAATATTTTTAGTAACATATTTTTAAGTCAATTACATCTACATACCCATTTTTTTTTTTGCTAAATAACATTTACATAACCATGAGGTTACTTGAACACATCTTTTCTCCCAATATATCTCGAGACTGACTTTTATCTTATTTAAGTAATATAAATTTTACTAACAAATAAGTCCTATTATTTATAACCTATCTAATAAATACGAAAACAATATTCATATTGTAATTTACTTATAGTGAAATACTCGTTAAGGTAGCCTCAAACATATTTTGTAATTTACTATGATAGGTTATTACAACTCGAGATAATTAGACTCACCTTCAACACATTGACCTTAATGCTCATACCATAAGAAAAACTAACAATGTTGCTATTTCTCATTTCTAAGTAAACATTTATCATAGATTAATCTCGCCAGTTGTTATGGGCATGTCTCTTCGAACACTTATACGCATTACTATACTGATTGATTTTGGCCATTAACTCTTAGTCACCTTTAGTATACACACTTAGCGAGAATAAGACAATTATTAAAGACGACGCTTGCAAACAAAAACAACTTAAAAACACGATATATTTGCACAAAATTTACATTTTAGTGAGCGCAACATTTACAGGATATTGAATAAACATGTGAATGCCAAACGGCAAGTAAATTAATTAGAATATTCGAGCATAGTTGACCAATAAACAATGGTGGGGGTGGTAAAATACATTAAACACTTATTTTGTTTTTCCTTTTTGCATACTTAATTGATTTAATAAAAGAAAAAGAAATTCCTCTCTTCATTTGTTGTAACCTATCATAGTGATGAATAACAAAATCTTTAGAGTAGACAAAAGTAACTTTGTGCCAAACATCACTTTCCTCCTATTAAGGTTTTTCTTTTTCTTTTTTTATTTCACAAAAAATAAAAGGCAGAAAAAAAGTGTGGCCATAAAGAAATATTTATCTCCCGACATACCAAAAAAGGAGAAAAAAATTATAATTTCTAAGCCCACAAATGCAAAATTAAATAATCAAAACTTTTTTATAAATTAATTACACAAAGTGGGTGAGAATCTTTTATAATCCCCCTATCCCAATTATATTCTCAGCATAAGCAGCTCTAGTTTTGTTTTTTCCTTTTCCTTTCGACTCTTTAGTCCTTTCCCTTTCCCTTCGATGCTGTTTGGTCATTTTCCCCTTTTATATGGAGAATGAGAGCTGATATATGCTGCTTTTCCATTGCTACCCTCCTTTTTCTCTGACTATGGGTATGCTTGGATTGGGTCTGGTCTGTGATTTAGTCTGGTTTGAGACTCAAATCCATACCAAAACCAGTTTTGGATTGAGTTTAGAAATAAAATCTGAAGTGTTAAATTATCCCCAGACCAAATCTCATACCCAATCCAAAGTTGGTTTGAGTTTGAGTTTGAATATCAAATCAGACCAAACCCAAACCAGATATATTGTATATATTTCTAAGTCTTATCTAAGGACAAGAGAACCATATAATGTACGTTTACTGAAATTTTAATTGGATAAATTAAATTATCATTTAAATTTAAACCGAATTAGTAAGATCAAATATTTAAATATTGATATAATTTTTTTTATTTGTATTTCTACTATTTAAGCTTATTTGTCACACAATATGTTTTTAATATTTTTAATTATTTACCACTTTAAATAAATGAAGAGAGTAATAAAATTATTTTCTTCTTAAATTTGACTATAGTCTTCATTAAGTATAACAAATGTCAAGAAGGCTTTGGCCCTGTGGGCAAGGCTTTGACTTGTGTCCATGAGGGCACAAGTTCGACACCCGCCTCCAACGTTGAGGCAAATAAAATTCGCTAGAATTAGGGTGCTGACTAAAAAAAAAAAAAAAGTCTAACAAATAACCAACTCATTATTTTCCTACTTACAGTGTAAGTATTTTAACCTAATGTTATACATTCGTTTGGACAGTTTGACCATTTATAGTGAAAGTCTATTTATTTTTCAATCTAGACAATTCGACCATTTTCATAATTCAAATGCATAATTACAAGAGTCTAATTTGGATATTTTTGAGGTGTAGTGATTTTATTAGTTCACCGTCTCATTTCACTCTTACGTAGCACAATTGAGTAATGTTTGAAGACCTCTTAAATTTCGTCAAAATTAATTTTTTTATTTGGAAAAACAAAAATTATACTAAATGAATCATAAATTTAAAATTTTATCTTTTAATATGAGACGAAACTAGACCAAATAAGTTTTAATAGAAGCAGAGTAGTGAGGACCAATATATCATTAGAAACTTCACATTTTGTGGCTGAATCACAAGCGACTAACTTTTCTTTTGCAATAGGTGATGATATACTATGCCAAAAGCTTATCACTGAGAGAGATACTCTTTTTGCTATCCAAATATTTATGAGAATTCAGAGCATAAAAAATTAGTAGATCAAAGCCTTAATAGTAAGAGGAAGGGGCTATCTCAAGAAGCATGGAAATTGAGAACTAGCCTTTGTATCAAGTGAATGCAATACTTTTGCACCAAATGAATTAAATGTAAAAGTTATGTAGGTTATCTAATCCCAATATATCCCTCTGTCCATTAAGCTTATCTGTAATAAATTAAGTTCAGATCGCAGTAAAATATAAATTTTTTATCACGTTCAAATATCAATTATTCTGACATTAATAAGAAATTATTCATAAAAAAAAGTTAACCAGAAGCGGAGTGTATGCATATATTGGGCACACACATAGTACAGAAATGTCTGGTACAGCTAGAGTGTAATAGGAGGGTGTGTCTCTTTTCCATCATCAAAAGACTAGGAAAAGCCTTCACAAAAGCCCTTTGCTTTTATTTCTTTGTCTGCCATTTATTTCCCTTAAATATTTTTCTTGCACATCACTTCTGTCACACCTCTCCTCCTCTCCCAGAAGAAAATCACCTTACAACCCAGTGATTTTCTGGCCGTTCCATCACCCCCTTTTTCTGCTTTCCTCTGTCCTTTTCAAGTTTTTTTCATCATTTCACCATGCAAAATATAGCCCTTTTACAGCTTGTTAGCCCATAAATTATCGCCTGCTGAGCCGTCTTTGAATGTTAATGCAACACTTGAGAGCAAGAACATGGCTTATTTATCCCTTTTCTTGAAGAAAAGATTTGTGGGTTCTTGTTAACAACTTGAAACTAGAACTTCTAGAGTGAAAAGTTTGAATCTTTATCCTAAGACACCATCTGGGCCTCTTTTTTTTTCAAGAACATTTCATTTTCTCTTCTTTTGCAAAAAAACCCATTTGAGAAAAGGCCACAGTTAAAAAAGATGATTAGTTTAACAGACCTTTACCATGTTCTAACAGCTGTTGTTCCTTTGTATGTTGCAATGATCTTGGCTTATGGTTCAGTGAAATGGTGGAAGATTTTTACCCCAGATCAGTGTTCAGGAATAAACAGATTTGTTGCTCTTTTTGCTGTTCCTCTGCTTTCATTTCACTTCATATCCACAAACAATCCCTATGCAATGAACTACAGGTTCATAGCCGCTGACAGTCTTCAGAAAATTATTGTCCTTGTTGTTTTAGCCATTTGGTCAAGGACCAGTGCTAGAGGATGTCTAGAATGGTCCATAACTCTCTTTTCTCTCTCTACACTTCCTAATACTCTTGTTATGGGCATCCCACTCTTGAAAGGCATGTATGGTGAATCCTCTGGTACCTTAATGGTCCAAATTGTTGTTCTTCAGTGCATCATTTGGTACACTTTAATGCTGTTCTTGTTTGAGTATAGAGGGGCTAGAATGTTAATTGCTGAGCAGTTTCCTGATACTGCTGGCTCTATAATCTCATTCAAAGTTGATTCTGATATCATTTCTTTAGATGGAAAAGAGCCTTTACAAACTGAGGCTGAAGTTGGAGAAGATGGGAAACTTCATGTTAAAGTTAGAAAATCTACTAGTTCAAGGTCTGAAATCTTTTCTAGAAGATCTCATGGTCCTAATTCTGGTGTTTCAATCACTCCCAGACCATCAAATTTAACTAATGCTGAGATTTACTCTCTTCAATCATCAAGAAACCCAACTCCTAGAGGCTCAAGTTTTAACCATACTGATTTTTACTCTATGGTGAATGGAAAGAATACTAGTAGTGTTAGTCCAAGGCAATCAAATTTTGGGAATTTGGGTTTTGATGAGGAGGCTGGAGTTGGTGGATTTGGGAATGTTTCAAGGGCTAATGCAGGGTACCCTGCACCTACTAGTGCCGGAATCTTTTCCCCGGTGACCGGCCCCGGAGCGAAAAAGAAGGCTAATGTTGCTGATGCTGGAAAGGATCTTCACATGTTTGTTTGGAGTTCAAGTGCTTCACCAGTTTCAGAAGGAGGGCTTCATGTCTTCAGGGGAGGTGACTATGGAAATGATCATCTAGGTGTTGTTGGAGCTCACCCAAAAGGTTTGCAATTTCACATTTCAAAAAAGGGATTTTTTAATTTTATTTTTTAAAGTTAAATTTCTTGTTTTTTTTTTATTACTGTTTGATCCCATTTATAATGTTGGAATTTTATGCTTATCTGATGTAACTTCATTTGTCTTGTTGAAATTCTGTTTTTTGGGTTTCAGGTTCTTTAATTAATTTGTGGCTCATGTGGGGTTGGGTTTATATGTCATTTTCCTATATATTTTACCATTTTAGTATAGGGCTTCCTATTCTTGCTGTTGCTTTTAATTGCATAAACCCTGAAATCTTGGCCTTTTTTTGACTTCTCCATAAATATATCTTCCAACTACTGCCATTTAAATGCTGCAATGGATTTATTTTATTAATATTCTCAAAGAATGGCTGTTTCTGGTCTCTTCTAAGATCATGGTTTTGTTTTTTTTTTTTTGTTTTTCCTAGATTATGATGACTTTGGAAGAGATGAGTTTAGCTTTGGTAACAGACAAGGTGCGAATGGGAATGAACGAGAAGGTCCGACTTTATCGAAGCTCGGTTCGAGCTCTACTGCCGAGCTACATCCTAAGGCAACTGCTGAGGCCAAGCCAACTGCTATGCCTCCTACTAGTGTGATGACAAGGCTAATTTTGATCATGGTGTGGAGGAAACTTATTAGGAATCCCAACACTTATTCTAGTCTCTTTGGCCTAACTTGGTCATTAGTCTCATGCAGGTTTATGTTCTGTGAAATCAATCAAATTCGACCGATTTTTTTTTTTTTTTTTTTTTTTTTTTTTGGGACTTGAAGGGAATTTTTACATTTTTTTTTTTGCTTTGATTTTGAAGGTGGGGTGTTCAAATGCCTGCTATTGTTGCCAAGTCAATTTCCATTCTATCTGATGCTGGGCTTGGAATGGCCATGTTTAGTCTTGGTACGTTTAAACGGTTAAAACACGTTGCCTTACAATACTCATCCGTGGCTAATTATGTTCTGCATTGGAAATGCAGGTTTGTTTATGGCCTTGCAGCCTAGAATCATTGCTTGTGGGAAGTCTGTTGCTGTTTTCTCTATGGGTGTTCGTTTCCTAACCGGACCTGCTGTAATGGCTGCTGCCTCAATCGCGATTGGACTACGAGGAACACTACTGCACATTGCCATTGTTCAGGTGAAAGATTGATTTTTTATTTTTTTTTAAAAAAAAACTTCACTAGTAGCATCCATCTCATGCTATTTGTAAGCCGGTTTCTTGAATTAATGATTTTGTTTCTGCATTTGCATTTCCAGGCTGCACTTCCACAAGGAATCGTTCCCTTTGTCTTTGCTAAGGAATACAATGTTCATCCTGATATACTCAGCACAGGGTAATTAGTACTTTTAAAGTATCTACTTGATCATCATTTCAATCATCTTTATTTAAGTTTTTATTGACAATGTTATTTCTTGAAATTTTCTTTGCAGGGTTATCTTTGGGATGTTAATAGCTCTACCAATCACTCTGGTCTACTATATCTTGCTAGGGCTTTGAAGCAAATGAAAGTGCAAATCTAATGACAAAAGGACTGACCCTATGGGAATTTTGTGGGTTCTAACAAAACATCATAGGAGAATATGAGTAAACTTAGTAGAAGGTGAAAGATGAAATGATGGTAGAAAGGTAGAAAGGTGGTGGACTTGGGGAACAGAAATGTTCATCCAAAAACAAGGCTTTTTCTTTCCCTTTTTTTGTGGACATTCTGCTATTCTCTTTTTTACTTTTGTTCTTTTGATGAAGAAAGTGAAGCTGGTTTGTTAGCTTAGATATGCATTTTCTCTTTGAATGGTCAGACTCAGCCAAACAATTTTTTTTTTTTTTTACCCAACTAGAATCACTATGCCCAAGGGAATTCTGTCTCTAAAACATGCTTTTCAAGAAAATTTTGGGGAAAAAGAAAAAAAGGCAAAAAGGTCATGGGGACATGAGAGTTGCAAGCCTAATATAAAAGTTGCCAAGTCTCTTTGTCTTTCTCCAATTGAAGTTTGAGGTTGCTCAAGGTCGCTCGTCTATAAAGACTGAGTGAGGGTGTATTTGGTTCGAGTTTTATTGAAAATTTTAAAGTTGTATTTCTTCCATCACAAATAAACATTTTCAAAGAAAAAGTCGATCTAAATGTGCCGGACAAACTATACCAATATTGATAGTAATGAAAACTAGGGAATTACAATCTGTATTGCCGAGGAAAACGTATTTTTATAGTTTGATTCTAATGTCAATATTGAGAAAATGATGTTTTCCTTTCAAGACTGATATTCTACTTTTGTACTTGATATAGAAACAATGGAACGGAATTTACTTGTTTAAGAAATTACTTTTCACACAATGTTATTTTACATGAAACCTTTCGTGTTTGCACACCCTAATAAAATAATAGGCTAGTTAGAGAGCAAAAATCATCATCTTCTTAAAAACAAAAGAAACTTCAACTTCGGCTGTTTTTATTCCCCGTGAGCGTGACACAATATTCAACGGAGCCCACTGCTTGGTATGGTCAACAAGAAACCCAGCCCAGCCGCTACTCATCCTCAAGTCCCTTCCTCGACTAGGCCTTCTTCCTCTAAAAATTTTGGACAAGCCCACTCAACAAGTATGTTCTCCTGGCCCACCTAATTCAACTCCTCCCACGCCACAAGTAGGCCTGTCAATTGGACTCAAGGGCTCAGATCCAAATTCAGACTCATATGATTTAATTTGGGTATAAATAGACATTTTTACGCTCAGATTTAAATTGGGTCTGGACTCATATGGGTAGAATCCAAGTCAAGTATGAGACCCAAGAGTTGTGGGTATAAATTATAATTGTATAGACCCAAGAGAACCAAGGATCTAAAGATTCAATTAAGATTATTTTTTAATTTTGTTTTATATGAACTCAAGGATATGATACTAATATTAATGAACGGTGCATATTATTTTTCACAAAATATTTCGCTAATAACAGTTATTTATTTTATTTTAAAAAATATTCACGTTTCGATCAATAAGATTGAGTATCAATTAAATTATGAGTAAAATTAGTGAGCTGGCCCAAATTAGATATAAGATCCAATGTGGTTGAGTTCGAACTCTAATTGAAAAGATCTAGACCCAATCTAATAAAAATTCAACTTGGATCTCAATTTAGTGAGCTTGAGTTTGGACACAATATTTTAGACTCAATAGGCTCAATTGACCGGCATAGCCAGAAGCTGCTACGGCGATCCGAACGGATCTCACAGCCCAGTGTTGAATTAAAAGGATTTTGTGTGCAACCATTATTTATTGGGAAATGAAAAGTTTTACAAACCATACACAGGATGAGGTACCCGCCCTGAAGAGCAACTATACACTCCTCTTCCTCCTCCTGGCAAGACACCTTTCAATTACTAGAATTGCAATAAGTTTAGGTTTTTTTAGGGTGAAAGCACAAGTAATATTCAATGCACGCCTACTTATCTAGAAGAAAAAAAAAATTCAGAGACGAAGAAATTATAAATATTTTTCTTTTTTCTTCTTTTATATATTTATTATTTATTTATTTTTTTTTTTGAGTGAGTCAGACCAAAACTTCAGTAAAACGGAAAGACGACGCTCAAAAATCCTAGCAACAAGTTACCATTGGACTTTCACCTAAAAAATAAATTAATATCATGTGTCTTAATAAATCGCATATAAGATATTAAACTGATAAGAACATATACTACACTTTGATATTAGCTAAAAGTATAAGAAATAATAAGATCCTACCAAATTAGATCAAATCTTTTGAAGAAAAAAACAAAATTCAAAACTCCTTTTCTTTTTTTTTCTTTTCTACTAGCAAAAGATTATATTAAGATTATCATATAAAGGTTATGGATTACAAGTGACCACAGCCAAAAAGTGCGACAATAATAAAGCCAAGAAACAACCAATTTTTTTTTCTTATCACCAAACCCTAGACATTCATTCCAATATTCCCATTTCCACCCAAAAACAACCTTTTTTCTTAGCCAAACAAAAAACATGCAACCATTACAAACCATGCCTGAAAGTAATATTGACCTCTATAATTATTATCTCGCCGGCGGCAACAACACCTTTAGCGACGTCGATTCATATGGTTTTCCGGCCAGCTATCATGACGACTTCCCACCTGATCAGAGCTTGTCATGTAATAATAATTCATCATTTTTTGAGATGTCTAATATTATTACCCAAAGTACCCCTGAAGCCAGAGCTGTTGCTGCTTCCCAACATCATAAAGAAGCTGAGAGAAGAAGAAGAGAGAGAATCAACTCTCATCTTGATAGGCTTCGAACCTTGCTTCCTTGTAATTCCAAAGTAAATAAGATTCAATCTCTATATCTCTTTCATTTTCCTTTTATTTTTAAATTATACGACCTCCGTTCCTAAATATAAGTCTTTCAGGACTTTTTGCGAAAATTAAAGAAACAAAAATTAATATATTTTTATAATCAAAATATCAATTTTACTCTCTTAAATATAATTAGTGGTATACAAATCCTATTCAAGAGAGTAATATTGATATTTTGACTAACAAATTATCTTATTTTTTGCTTTCTTAATTTTCGCTAAATGACCTGAAAGTCTTAAATTATTTATGAATTGAGGGAGTATTTTCTATGTGATTTGTGTGTGTGTGTGTTTTTCTTTTTCAAATTCAACAAGTTTTCAAGTTAATGGTTACCTAAAGGACATATTGATTGGCTATCTAAGTAGTTAGAGAGATCTGTTACTGTAATAATAAGATGGTAGCTCGATTGGTTAGAAATATCTTTTACTAAGCAATAGGTTTGGAATTAATTATGATATCCTCGTTTCTCGTAGCATTCAGATCTAGTCTTCAGACTTATAATTTTCCTCCCCATAAATTGTTCCCAATTTTAATTTTCTCTCTAAAAACATTAAATTTTGGTAGAATTAATTAAAATGATGATCTAGTGGTGGTTTTTTTCTCCCATGAATATTCATGTGTCTATGTGAACAAGATAAAGGGTTTGGTGAAGAATTTCTAAAGTAAATTAGTCAAAGATTTATGCCTTCATATAAACTTTCCAACTTTTTAGTGTTCAGATTCTGATTTCTTCAGTCCAAAAAGTTTTCTTTTGACCATTAAAAATTCGAATGACAGTAAATCTAGAAAGAAAAGAATCTAGTAGTAATTCTGAATTCTTTGTATATGAGAGAATATTCATGATTCTTAGTTTAGGAAAGTGCCTTAACTTTTACTACGAAATTAGGGTTTTCCAAAAAATGGCACTAGATCTTCGTATCTTTTGTAACATTCTGCGTATCACTCTATGTAACATTATATTGTTAATGTTTATATATATATTTTTTAGAGTTTATCGTTTATCTTATTTAAGAGTGGTAGAAAAGTGTTAGAGCGAATCCAGAATGTTTCACAATTCTTCCTTACATTCTTGATTTAATTTTTTCCAAATTTTTGTTCAGACAGACAAAGCTTCATTGCTTGCAAAGGTGGTGCAAAGAGTAAAGGAGCTGAAAGAAGAGACCTCAGAAATAATGCAACTTGAAAAAAACATCCCTTCTGAAACTGATGAAATCACAGTGCTCTCAAATGATACTAACTCAGCTGATGGAAAGTTACTAATCAAGGCATCTTTATGTTGCGATGACCGCTCCGATCTCATTTCCGAGCTAAATGAAGTACTTAAATCCCTCCAATTAAGCCCTATAAGAGCTGAAATGGTTACAATGGGTGGAAGAATTCGAAATGTGATAATATTAGCAGGCAATAATAAGGATCATATCGACGAATCTATTCCATTCTTGAGAGATGCATTAAGGTCTCTGATTCAACGCTCCAATTATGGTTCTGGAGATAGGCCTAAAAGGCGAAGAGTTTTCCATCATGGAATAGTAAGTTGATCTTTTAATTAATTTCAAAAAAAAAAAAAAAAACCCCTCTTATTTGTTGGATGATTGTTCAATGCCATAGGTTTTATTAATGGCTGTAAGGACTTAATTTGGGTGTTTATTTTGGTTTGAGGTTTCTAATAATTTGGTTTAAGGTTTGGGTAAAAGTGTGCTATGAACAAGTACAACACAATGTAATTATTATAGTATTATTATTGTGTTGCTGGGAATACTGTAAGTGGAGAAGATACTTCAACTATTAATTTGCTTGAAGTTTCAATTTCTTGCTGATTTCTTTATCATTTTCTTGATTTATAAAACTACACAGTGCATTTCTTATAATTAGTAAACCAACTCTTCTCATTTCTTCAACTATAGTGAATTCTGTTCTTATGAATTTAATATAATTTAATATCTTATATGCTTGAGTACGTATGGGATATTAACTCAATTTTTTTTTAGTCAAAGATAATCCAATTAAAGGTAATTTACTAGTCGGGATCTCGTGGGTCGCCCAGGAGTTACACTACAGCCTAGGTTGGCCCACTCCATAAAGAGGGAAAGAAAAAAAAAGAAAGGAAAAAAACCTACTATATATTCTCTTGTTTTTTTTGTTGTTAAATTTTAATTTATTTATTGCGGGAGGGGTTATCTGACTTAAGAAGCGGAAAGGGACATATCAGAAACTCTACTACCTGGAACCTCGAGCATTCACTCTAAGTTAGTGCCTCATCGATACTCTTCTCTAGTTATATAGTTCATTTGTTATATATATATATATATATATATATATATATATATATATATATATATATATATATATATATATATATATATGCTTTGAGAGATGAAGGAAGTTCAAAACCCTAATTGCGCCAGCCCTATATAGGTTCTATTGAAAAATTAAGGACCATTTGTTTTACGACATGTCTCATCCTCTATCTAATCCATAAAAATTACTATGTACGTGTGTCGTTTTTCTCTTAAGGTTTCACCTTTTAAGGTTTTTTAAAGTGGTATCTTAATATAAAGGGATACAAAATGAAAAATAATGTCGGCACTACAATTA
The DNA here is from genome assembly GCA_026122235.1 of Vinca minor. Classification (NCBI taxonomy): domain Eukaryota; kingdom Viridiplantae; phylum Streptophyta; class Magnoliopsida; order Gentianales; family Apocynaceae; genus Vinca; species Vinca minor. Next base: position 185,268 of record JAOCZM010000100.1, on the reverse strand, counting down.
TACATCTCTTGGATGTAAACATTTCTACCTAATAGTTCAATTGTCAAATATATGTTTCAAGATATATAAAGGAAGTCATTCAAGTGTAAACTATATGAATACTTTATCTTTTACTCTTTTCGTTATCTCTGTTGGACTTGGGGGCAAGAGATCATAGCATATGACTATGGAAAAAAGTCATAGTTATTTTTTTTTGCCAAGTACTAATAGTGTTTTTGAGATGGAGTTCCCTTAGTTCAGAAGTGGTCGATTTATGGGTAGACAGCAAAGTTCAAAAACACAGATTCTTTTGTGTTTTGGGCAATGTGTTAAAAGTGACAATGGACATAATAAAAGGGGTGGAGCATGAGAACATTCTCACTGGAATCTAGGTTGATATTAACGTATGTCTAAGTGTCACCTTTTTTTTGTTAAAAAATTTATAACAAAAAATAGTGAAATTCGTAAGGAAAGTGACATACTTAGCAAAAGAGACATGGAAGAAAAGACAAATATCAAATATGTTGTAAAAGATATTTTTCAGTGCGAATTAGATCTCCTCTTACCAAGTTTGTTAATATACCTTGTTTCATTTATATAATATGTAACATTAATTATGTGCATAGAATATACAACATTGCAACTCGTAATTTGAATCGTTATACTATGAAGTTTAGATTTATTTATAAATTGGTAAGAAGAAAATCTAAATTTTTTTCAACCACATATATTTTTTTATATCTTTTAAAAAGAAAAGGAATGAGGAGAATTGCCATCTTATTATCAAAGCAACCTCACATTATTAATAAATGACACTTGAACTCAAATTTAAGCTCTCGTATGTAAGCACCATAAGCAATAGAAATATGGTCTGTTTGAATTCGACTCGACTAGGGTGCTAAACACCCTAGCACCTGCTGAACAAGTCAATAACCATACAGTATCAAGTAGTTTGAGATCCAAAGGTCAGGAAACGCGCGCTAGAACCAGCTCTAAACCCATATACAACAATGTTCGTCTTCTTCATCCGCGATTTCTTCTGATTTAATGGCGATTAACCCACGTCCACCACGAAATCCACCTTCAACTTCCTCAATAACTATTACGTCCCACTAAACGCCGCATACGATCTCCACCATTAATCAATCCCAGAATTTTGGAATCATATAAAACGAAGAATGAACACGAATTTGAGTAAAAAATTGCAAAACCTAGAAAAATTTAAATCGATTTTCCAATATCATAATAGATATTTTGATTTTGATCCATAACTATGGAGCAAAAAAAACAAGTTGTTCAAGTATCCACTGGCTATAAACACATTGTAGACATTAACAATCAAATCAAGGAAAACAAATCTGCCTACAAAAACATATTAGAGAGGCTTAAAATGTCTGGTTTTTTTTTATTCACCGAGATAAAATTATCAAAACTTAATTTTATGGATAGAACCAGCTGTTGACAGATGCAAGAAAACTTAATTGGGTAGAGTATTTTGTAGCAGTGATGCACCAAAAGACTGGAAACAAATAAAATCAAAATGGTTTCATACAGAAAATATAAAGACTGTAGGAAATATGCATTTCCTGATGGTATGTCCTATTTACTCTTTTTATAATTGTGAATAATAGCTATGTATTACATTCTTAATAGCAGTAGTGGATATAATTTATTGTTTTTGAAATATTATAATGATGGAGACTCTGCTGTATGATTTGTTAAATTTGGGAAAATAGCTATAAGACATATATAGAATAACTATTACAAGAGGTGGATAGTAGTAAAGAAAGCTATACTGGTAAATTACAGCATATATAGCTATTATGTAAGATGCTAGAAGAATATAATATTTCAAATTTTAGTTAAATAACCATAAACTATGTTGATAATAGCTATTATGCATTTATTTAATAGCTATTGGTTTAGGACGTAATAGCTATTTGTAGATATTACAATTGTATATTATTTTATATTGTTTACTAACACCTTATAATCTCCTTAAAACATATTCATTGTCTTGACTACGTATCCGGCCAACACACAACCGGTCTTACAACAACATCAAAATATTGGGACAATCAAAATATGCTGGTTAAAATGGAAAGCATTCTGGAGATTGAGTTCTCAAATATGAATGAGGGGATTTACAATAAAAACTAAAATATGTTCACAATAGCCGCAAGTCTTGTGTGTAATAACTATAAGTTATATACACAATAGCTATTCTATAAAATAACAATTACAATTGACTATTAATTACAATTGTTACACCTATAATCCAAAAATGCTTGTTAAAAACTATAAATTCAAAAACTACTAGTGTAAAATTTGATTTCATTAGACAATAAGTAGTCAACTATGAAACGTCTTAGAATAATATTGGACTTCGCCCTCTGCGTGTGCAACATGATTTGACTTTTGATTAAGTCGATTCGGATTAGGTCTCTTACAGTAGCGAAATCCGGGATCTTATAACAAACATCATCACCAAAATGGTTATTTTCTGATGACACACCATGACATCCTTGATTAGCTGTAAAAATTATGCAATATTTATCAACAAAAGACTAATAAATAACAGACATAGCTATAAGACTAATGAATAATAAATATTCAGAATTAATAGACATAGCTATAAGACTAATGAATAATAAATATTCAGAATTAACAGACATAGCTATAAGACTAATGAATAATAACTATTAGACCTTCACTCCTAATACAGTTTAAAAATGATATAATGAAGATTATACAACTATTTTCATAAACATAAGAATAACAAATGTGAAGTTAATATAAAAAAAATACTATAATGAACAAAATCATCCAATACATTCTGCACTGTTAAATAATTAAACCCAGATAATATATGATCTTATTCATCATTAGTTTCAACATTAATGTTAAATAGCAAACATTGTGATTTCGCACCGAATTCCCTATGGAATCAGAAACGGAAATTGATTGACTAGCAAGCAAATTTGTGAAGGAAACTGGTAGTTTCCAACTATGAATAATTGAATTATCCATTGAAAGAATTGAAAAAACTAAGAACAGGGAGAACAAGCTTAAAATTAAGAGAGTTTTTTGGTTATTGAAACTCAAGATTATCGTGAATGTGAGGAATAATAGGCATGTTGCCGATTATGATTGAAAATTCCGTGAATCCCCCCCCCCAAAAAAATCGCGTTTGGGATTAGATCAAATCCTACAAAATCAAACACCAACTGCTTTTTGAGCCGGAACAGGGGAAAATCAAAAAATCGATCCAGTGTGGCGCGCGTCTGTAGACAACAGACAGCTTGATGGTTGCTAGATCTAAAAAGCGCAGATCCTACGGACATCAAGTTGTGTTGAACATGCTGAAAATCCATCAAGTCAGCATTGTAGCCAAAGGCGTTTGAATTGGGTTTGGTTTGGTTTAAGATTCAAATTCAAACCCCAAAACAGCTTTGAATTGAGTATGTGAATGAAATAATTGTACGTATAGTAATATTCATAATTGTACAAAAGAACAAATTATTTGAAGTGTTAGATAAAAAAAAAATCAATAATCGAACAAGTACTTCCTCCGTCCCAAATTATTTGTTCACTTTGATAAATGCACGGGTATTAAGGTTTTGATGCTTTTAATAGTAAAATATAAGCAAAAAAGCCTAAGATACCCCTCATTAATTTTATTAATCTCATTTAAAATTTATGCATTTCTCTCTCTCCTTCCTCTCACATAACATCCAACTGCCTCTTAAATATGTGTTGGAAAGTGGTAATTTTAATTAATTATGAGTATTCAATTATGAGGAGTTGGAAGAAGGGTAAAATTGGAAAAATATTATTAATACATATTTTATCTAAAAACTGAAAAGTTAATTTAGGACAAATAAAAATAAAAATATAAACAGTTAATTTGGGATGGAAGGAGTATTTCGCATACGCCAACAAAAAATACTCCCTCCGTCCCAAAATAACTGTCCACATTTCCTTTTTAATCTGTCCCAAATTATTTGTCCACTTTCTAAATAAAGGGCTCATTAATTACAGTTTTTCCAATTCTAACCCTTAAATTAAATGTTGGAGAGAGAATGCTATAGAGAGAAGAGGAGGTAGAATTAAATTGGAGTAATGTTAAATAGGGTCATGTTTGACATTATACCATATTCCACTATAAAATTTGACTTAAACCTTAATTCACAAGAAAATACAAAGCTGGATGATAATTTGGGACTTTTGATGAAGATTTATTTCAGACAGAGTCGGATTGGAACGAGAGGAAATGAAGGCGACAAAGGGAGTCACGCATAGACAAGGTTGTCGAGGAAGGTGGTAAGTGCGGCGAGCGTGCTGCTTTGTCCTTATGACTTCTCTCTATCTTAAGTCGCTGTTTGGCATGGCATCTTTTTTTATCAAGTTAATCATTACACCCTCTCTTTTTTTCTCCTTTTTCCCTAGAAATTCTTTCTTCGTCTCTGACACCGACATGCATTTTCGTGAGCGTGCGCCATTGGGTTTTGCTTCTCCTTTTCTTCTGCGTGACCCCCACCAAACTCTTCCTTCTATTTTGGTAGTATTTGGTTTTAGGTTGTATGAGTCCCGTTACCCCGCTGACATGCATTTCTATTAGTATCGTGTAGATAGATTTGTGACGTTAAATTATTTAATCAGGCGGCTCATATTATAATAATTGTTCTTAAAAAATTTATAATTTGAATACTTTAATTAAACAGTTTGACGATAAATATTTATCTGTATGGAACTAATAAAAATGCTTATCAGCAGCACCATAACCAAAATGAAGCTCCATGGAACGAATGTGAAATGGCCTTTCGCTCTTGATTTTCCTTTGTGTTTTTTTTTTTTTTTGGGGTTGGTAATTGAGCAAGTCTTTTTAGTTCTTGGTTAGCTTTACACATATTCTACTCATTTTGCTTCTTCTTTTTCGCAAGTCTCAACTGCTTGTAACAAAAAACAATCTTGGTTATAATTAATTTGACCTAGTTGTAAGAAAGTTCGAATTATTTGTGTAGAAAATATAAATATCATACGTTACATTTTATATGTGATTTGGAGAATTTTTTTTTTTTTTTTTTAAAGCTAGAGGCTGTTTTTAGTTATATTCATTGCTACCTATTAACTTGTAATTTCATTAAAAAGGAAAAAGGAAAAAGATAAAGAGATGAATATGAATGGTATAGTTTGGCAAGTAAAATTTCCATTTGGTGAAGTGAAATGGTTTAGGATCATTTGTTCCTTTTCTGTAACATTCTCTTTCACATTTATAGATACATGATAATGTCATTTATCCTACTTTGTCGGTTTCAACTCTTACGCAATTTTTCACGGTTGAAAGTGCCATGTAAAGAGCAATATGGTTCAAAATTTCCCCTGTTCAGCGATAACGCTACAGGCCAACCTTGAGACCGAGTCCGAATGTAATCACTCACGTTGTCGAGTGGATACCGGATGCCCCCAACGGATAACCACAAAAAAAAAAAAACATTATTCAAGATTTAATAGCCATTTTGGCCATCAACTTATTTTTGCCTAGACACTTTAATCATTGTCACTTTTTATTAACTTTTTTCATCACCAGTGTATTTACTGTCTGCAAGTTTCATCATTCCGTCAAATAATTTGGTAAATTACGTCTAATTTGATGATGTGACCTAATGAAATTGGAACACCCTCTCTCCTGCAATGGTAAAATGGGGAAAAACAAGAACCAACTCAAAGTGCTCTGACCCGATCTGAATCCAAAATCAGTAAAACTGACTATTCATCTTCTTCATCATTACCAACATCACTAATGCCACAATCTTCTTCATCACAACCATTACCACCATCTTCTTTATCATTATCACAAAGCAAAATAAGAAGATCGGAATCTTTCATTTAATAGAGAGAGAAAAGCTTACTTCGCCATTGTGGGGGAAAAAAAAACCATTAACACGTAACAGAAAAAAGCTTCCAAATTCAAATATATAGGGCATATATGTGTTTAAATTAAAAGGGCATGATAACCATGATTGGCACACGAACAAATCATTAAACCAATTTTCACCAATATATATATATATATATATATATATATATATATATATATATATATATATATCATTAAACCAAGTAAAAGACATGCATTTCTTCTCTGATTAGCAAAACCCATTAATCAGCATATTCATTCTACATTCCATTTCTGAACAAGCAGGAGATTTTTTTTTTAAATTTTCCCTGAACCAAGGAGGTCCTAATCGAAAAGAGCCTCAGATATCTGATATAAAAGAGGCCCCGCCAAGATATAGCTCCCATTAACTCAAATGCCCAAAATCATTTTTTTTTATATTTTGGTAAAAAAAAGTTTGGGTGGATTCGGCTCCGGTCACCGCCACGGGTCAGAATAGGTTCTAGGGACGATAAGTCGCTTACAAGGGTATTTACAGATCACCCACCAACACAACCCTCACGTCGGCAGTGAAAATTGAACACTCAACATTTATAAGGACGTATCAAATTCTTACCAAGTGAGCCTTATCAATTTGCTCATAGAGAAGCACTAATCCACTGAAATGAGGGTATATGGTGGTGGTGATGAAGATGGTGATATTTGTGATGGTAGTAATGATGCAGAAAAAGATGAATGGTCGAGTCAGGTTTGCTGGGTTTGGATTCGGGTCGGGTCGGGTTAGGCACACCATGTTGGGTCTTGGTTTTCCCATTTTACCTTGCAGAAAAGAGTGTGTTACAACTCCGTTAGGCCACGTCATCAAATTGGACAGAATATATCCAATTATTTAACGAAATAATGAAACTAGCAGCCCCGTAAATGCATTAGTGATGAAAAAAGTGAAAAAATGACTAAAGTGGCTAAACGAAAATAAGTTGATGACCAAAATGACTATTAATTCTTATTCAACTAGCAAACTATAAACACGAGTCTGCAAATCTACAAAACTAGCAGCATCTATTGAATAATATTGAGGAATTTAAAAGGTTAAATTATTGGCAGCAAAAGTAAAGAAAATGGGTCAATAACAAGCACTTCTGCTCCCAGAAATATATAACAACTGGGGCTGGGAGAGAATGTCAAGAAGAAAAAATTACAAGAAAAATTAAATTTAAAATAACTCTGGGGAGACAAAAGTAAAATGATCTGCCACAAGGCAATGATCATCACTATTTCATCTTCCGTCCTCCATCCTCGTAAGTTTATCAGAACTTCACTCAGATTTGCCAATCTATACAATTGCACATGTGCAAGAACAAGACCAATCAGAGAAGACGAGACATGTCAGTCCTTCGAAAGTACAATTTCTTATATCTTGCAAGACTAATCTCAGACATCATTTCAGAATGAAGCATAACTAAAGGAATAAAACCTCTCCCACAACTCAGGATGCATCTCCAAGGCGGAACATCGTGATTTCCTGCTGTTTAAAGTACCGTCTATCTTCCTCATCAACAAGAACAAGGTTCAAATAGTATTTCACACTAAATTTGTTGTTGATGTTGCGATAAGTTGGAGTGAGTTCGTATGGACTCAAGAAAAGTCTGATTGGGATTGATTCACCTGTAAAGCAAACATATAGACCATTCGGCTCACAAAAGACCTAATACTTAACCGTGAAACTTGGACAAATAAAATATCTTTGAAATAATCAAGGGGCAAAAGGGCATTGGGGGAGGGGATCTCTTTCTGGGCCTAGAAAACTTGTATTTCAAATTGGTTTTCTTTTGAGAAAGAGTAGTGAATTGGTCCGTGAGAAGGTAGGGACCAAGGACGGAAAAAAGTAGAAAAAGTGTATTGTTCTTCGATTTGAAAACCAGTCCAAATGAACCAAACCAATAAAATTATGTCTTTAAGAAATTTGCTAACATTTCAGGACAGTCTCCTAGATCGGGATAAGTTCAGTCTGGATCCTCACAAAAAATTGATACAGAACTTTGATGTCCATACTTGATAAACAAACCATGTAAGAATATTGATGCAAGAGACTTGAGAGTAGTTCTAAGCATACCTCTTACAGGAGCACCGTCCATCAACTCGAACTTTGCAAGTGTCTCGGTCTCAACATGAGTGTTGGCCCCTGAACCTGTTGATTCTCGGCGTCTGATTTCAAGATCCATGTTTTTTATCTTAATTCTTACTAGAAGAAAATATATCTTGCCAATAATAACATCTTTCAGATGATACCTGCAATATATGTGATAGCATATGTGCTTTAGTCCTGATCATTCCAAGAAGAGTTCCACAGAAAATTTAATCCCTATTTAACTGGTGTTACATTTAGAAAATTGATTTTCACTACTTACAAGTCAGCTAATCAATCTCCTAGTCACAACAAAGCTTCAGTTGGTCAAAATATTACAATTTCATTTAAATTGCGCTGGCAAGTGTGGCCAGAGAATCTTCTCCCACTTCAGGAGAAAATACATTATATCCAAGAAATAAATGTACATAAATCCACCTATTTCAGAGTGTATACATAAAATAAATAGAAGTTAACGGCAAAAACTTACTTGCTCTTATTGTACTCGAACTCAATATGAAGGCAATCTTCAATCCCAACTTCCATCTGAAAGTTTTAAAAGAATTTGGTCAATCAACTGTTCTTAATATGGTAACCAGGTTATGCACAAGACAAACTTTTGGAAATAATTACAGTACCAAAAAGATGCAAAACTGGGCAATATTCAAAAACATCTCCCTACATGATGTTTATGCTAGCTTCAAGAAAAGGAAAGCTGGAACACAACGACTTTCAGTTTAAAATCCCTGTGGCTACGGAGAGATCTGCCCCAAGTTAAGGAAAGGGAACAAGACGCGAAAATGTTGTTCATGAAAGAGAAATCTCCAGTTTTCTTTTGTAAATTTGTAAACTATCTTCCCGACATTCAAGTAAAGTAGGAGGAGAGGGAAGGGAATTGATGGCAAATAAATCCCAAAAAATGATAAGTTTAATCCCTCATGAAGAGGATGTGGTTGATCAACATTATAATGGTCACGCTACCATTTCTTTTTCCCCTCTCCCTGTGGTGGTTTTGAAAATGCATACTGGACATAGTTTTACAATTATAGAGAGGGCAATAGCATTTGAGCGATGAAAGAAAAAATACCTTAATGCTGTTGTTGATTGATGGGGCTGGACTGTAGTTACGTACCTGATATGTAAGAAGTTGACAATTAAATCACAAGTATATGCTAAATGCTGAAACCCATAACCAAAGAAAAAAGGAAAGTGCACACGTTTCAAGTTTGAAAGGGAAAACAAGTGCAAAATTTAGGAAAATCGATAACCACACAAATATTTCCATATGCAAAAGTCAACCGAACATTATAAAGTTTTAACTCCTCACAAGATTAAGATTTGCCATACAAAAAGAAACCCCTAACATGATGTAAAGTGGTGGATACCAGACATGGAATTGACCAATATCTGATAACGTCCTTCTAGAAAGAAGTTAAAACGTGTCATTTCAGAAGACTTAGAACTAAAAAGAGCTTCATCATCATAGTTGAAATGTACAAAAGTTTCATTAATGACAGCCAGAGTTCAGATATAATTCCTTGCTGGAGCATAACTATTTTCAGCAACAAATGAAATTGCTCAAATGCATATAGAATCGTTTGCCTCAGCAGACTGCCTCATCTCATGATCTAGCAATAGAACTCCTTAGAGATAAAAGGGAACATAAGAACATGCCACCTAAGTTCCGAAGTCGTTGCACATTGTATACATAAATGAATTTTTCTCGTCAATAACGGCATGAAATCTCACCACGAAATCTTGGTATTCCACAATGCTACCGCCATATCCACGACTTACTGTCACTTTGAGGGCATATCTGGCAAAGCACACCCGGGAAAAAATGATATATATATTTAGTATGATTTTCAATAAAAAAAATAAAAAATGAGAAGTAATAAAAAAAATAAGAGGAACAAAAATGTAAGATACAAAATTTTACTAGTGCACATATTTGGCTGCCACGGATGCAAGTATAATTATACACGGGCAAATAAATGCAAATGTTAATTTTACCATCTCTCCGTCTAGAGCCTTATCAAAGGAAATGGAAAAGATAGACAAAGTTGGCAACTAGGCATGAAACCCATTAGATCTCAATCCTACAATTTCGATCTTTGGCTAACTCAGGCCCAAAAGTTTGCTTACTTCAACGAGCTATAGCAAAGTCAGATCATGTGGGATTACTGACAACATCAGTAGACACTTTCAATCATTTACTTCATTATAGAAATAAGCATAATCTCAAGCCTTCGGTTAAATTGCTATTAAGCATTATATTAGGAAATAAAACACATCAACAATCAGTAAATTGGAAAATGGATCCACCATATACATGTAGATTCACATACCTATTTGTAATTAGCAAAATAACTATCTTTTTTAGTTTGTGCGATTAACTTCCGGTATGATATCCCTCCACTCCCTGCCCCCATCTACACATTAAAGGCTCCATTTCAATGAAATTACGCAAATATGTTTCCAAATGTTTCCCTTTTCAAATAATGAGAGCCACGTGTCATGGAGAGGGTCTTCAGACTCTTCACCCTTTAACAAGTCAAGATATTAAAGGAAATAGCTATCTCTGTCCTAATGACCTTCTCAAGAAAGTGTACAAGCACGCTCACTACATAAAGATCCAAATTTAAAATGAGACTGTCGTTAAAACAGTGTAGTCAATATTCTTTCGTAACCTAAAACTGACAGCAATCCCAGTGTCTAGTGACAGCGAACTTGTATGTAGAAAAGTCAAAGCAACCATAAACAAAACAGGTTCAAAGACTAGAAGTAAACATCTCAAAGACTAATTTGATATCCTTTATCAGAAATTAACAAAAATAAAGTAGTAAATACACAATGTTTATTCAGGAACAAAACTGACAAGCTTGTTTAGCGGGTTGCACATGAACTAGAATGCATTTCTATTAAAATGAAAATAATCTAAAAGGAACACGAGAAGCGACTAGATCAAAAATAAAGAGACAGCCAATTTCATCAGCCCAACAAATGAGATATTATGCATGAACGTTTGCTGCTGCATTTGCATGAAATGATCTATGTCACAAATTTCAAGACACAACATGTAACTTACCGAAGTCTGACATTTACCCCATTATATGTCTCATAGGGCATTTCAACAGTTGAAAACTCAAATGGATATGTTTTCCTTTCGTAGATTTCACCAGGAACGTCCAACTCACGTACTACAAATGACAAAAATTATGTCTCAAACAAACAGGAAGTGATGTTTTCGGCATTTGATAATTTTCGAAAATCCATAACTTCAAAGAACCAAGATCAGTGGGATTCCATTAGATGTACAAGCTGATGTACTTACTACATAGGAACTGGGAACTGAGAAATAAAAAACTTTTACCTAAATGAAAAGCCCTGAATATGACAAAAGAAATCATACTTACCAAGAGATGTAAAGTCATAGAAGTTGCCTGTGTCAGAGTACATTTCTGCAAAATAAATAATTACACGGAGACACTTAATAATCAAACGAGATAATAACAATAGTACTAATAAAATAGCTATGGAAGTAAAAATAACCAGTGTTTAAAACCAGATAGAATTCACAAAGTTCAAATATCATCCTGATGGAAGAACAAAAATTGACTTAGCATTTAGGCATACCCCAACACAAGCATATCAGCTCTACAATATTGAGTATCCTCAAAAGAATAAAGAGGAAGCTCCATTGTCGTGTCACGAAGTAGCAATTAGTCCTTCAAATCTCTTGCTACAGCTAAGGTAGAGTATTAATATGGTAAGGCTCTTAGATTTCTTTCATATTTAATTATTCACTAGCTTATATCTATTTTAGTCGTTAAAACTAGAATCATTCCCGAACCACAATGAAATCTAATTACGCATACGAATTAGTTCTGGGCAAAGCAAAAAGTTCTTTTTTTGGTTCCTTCCAGGGCAACCATGATTGCAACTTAACCAATAACTCTAAACAATAAGCAAAATACCACGTATGAAGACATTCCAAAAAGTTCAAATGAACTGAGTATTCAACCCATGATTACTCCCGTTCTAAACCACAAAAAACCCAGAAAACAAAGCTACTATATTCCGTTTCACAACAATAATAAGCAAAAAAATCAAAATAAGAGCATGGATCCAGTGAAGATGTCGGTTCATACTTCATAATAAAGGGAAAATCCTTATCCAAGACCCTTCAACCAGCCCACCGCATAAATTTATAAATCTACAACATAATTATTCTATTTTACTATAAGTATTTCTGACAATGAATGCATGCAGCATAACTGTGACGGAACCAAAACAAAAGAAGAGGAACTTTAAAGTAGCTTTACTATGCATCCAAAAAGGACCAAAAGTGGGTGGGTTGGGGTGAGAAACCTACTCCACTAAAACATGTCGAGCATCAGGGGAACAAAATTATTGGCTCCAGGGAGAGGAACATATTCCAATAGAAAGGTCTGAAGCAGTGATAGTAGTTAAAGAATTTCCATGTTAAGTCACAAGTCTGTATAAAAACTATTAATACTAACCTATTTGACCAAGAAGCTCAACTTTGATCCCGTTGTGTTCAACCTTCTTTCCTGAGACTGGTTCAATTGAAATCTGAAGAAATAACAATAACATAATTTATTTTTTTCAAATTAGAACTTTAGAAGTTAGTAACAAGCAAATACATAAGAACTGAAAACTAGGCTACCATGCAAAGTACCTTGCCAGCAATATTTTCTTGACTTTGGAAGAGTGGAACCATTACTGTTTGACCATTTTCCTTCTTCAATGGAACCTGATATATCATATTTCACAAAAGAAGTTCATTACAAACACAAACACTAAATTGGTAGGACAATAACATAAATCAAAGCTTCCTGGATCAAATCATCCCATTTATTCCCATAATAATAATAATAATAATAATAATAATAATAATAATATTACAACACTAAGCTGTGGTTGATTAATCCAAAAAGAACTATAAGAATTAGCATGACGCGAAATGTGGTTGTAACAAAAATACCTGCTTTCGAGATTTTCCATCTGAGAAAGTTATTGCAATGTGGCACGCAGGCTTAAAGGCACCAATTATATAATTCTGAAAAAAAAAACAAACAGATTCAAAACCTCAATTCAAACACTTTTCAACTAGCCAAAGAAGTAGTAAGAAGCAAAGAGACACATATTTACCATAATGCTCAAATTTCAAATTAAACCCAAGCAAAGGCCAACCCAGTAATTTGAAGAACCTGCATGATATTATTACAAAGTAAGATCAGCAAAATTAATTTTATCATCCCACTAAAAGAAAAATAAATAAGAGCCAAATTTGATACTATATGAAACCCAAAAGGCCTGGTCCGTAGCTCTTTAACATTCCACGAGCTACGGGCCAAGCCTTACCCGAGTAAGAGTCAGACTCTCCTGGCGCTCGGCCCCACAAGGGTAACGAAAACAATAAGAAACAATTGGGGTTTAATGTACAACTCTCAATTTGATCCTAATTAAACAGCTCGTGATTCGAAATATTCTATCATAGCTAAAATTTCAAAATAGACCTAACTACGCAAAGACCAAGTCAGAATTTTTTTGGGTTTTAATGAAATTTTGCCCTAAATAATTATGCAATTCCGTGATCGAAGTATTCTAATTATAGTTGAAAAATTCGAAATTAATTTAGATTATTATAAAAGGGTGATAAAGAGGAATAAGGAATTACTTGATTGGGAGTTTGAAGAGGGCGATCTGAGGATGGATCGGTGAAGAGAGAAATGTTGTTGAGAAGAGAAGCGATCGCAGAGAGAAAGAACAGAACAAGAGTGTGGACTCCTGGTTGAATGTGAGTATCAATGAATAGTTTGCTTAATAGTTCTTCAATTGTTCTCCCTCCATTCCTAAATATAAGACTCTTTAGACAATTTAAGAAAATTAAGTAAGTTGTCATTTTCACCTAAACTTTCAATATTATCCCACCTTCCCCCTCTCTCACTAATACATCATAAAGAAAAGAAAGAAAAATGTTGAGGGTATAATTGAAATAAATTGTTGACAACTAATAAAAGTACCTTAAACGACAATTAATTTGGATACATAGATATCTCCTAAACGACAATTAATAGGGAATGGAGGGAGTATTGAAATATCCCTTTACAGACCCCCAAATCTAAGATATCGGATTAGTCAGGCCAATAACGTTTCAAATGTAGACTTTATACTGGGTATCAAAGTTACTCATCTGGTATGTGTAGGTAAATTCAGTAATGTGACAATTGACATGAAACGACTTCATAAATTACTTGAACCCATAACCTTCTCTTGGGAAAACCCCTTAAAATCAAAGTTTAAACCAATTATGTTAAACTCACTTGTGACGATAAGCTACTAATGTTTAGTATGTACATCGATATAAAGAAAAAAATTCCATATATATTACTGCAATTGCCAATACATAATTTAAATGTCTTTATTTATTTTTAAATGTTTATCATGAGAAAGGTACAAATCTCAATTTCGAAATCTAATAAAAAATGTTGCATTATTGAATTAAATTATAGACAACACACTGAATTGAAAAGTGTCAGTCTTTGGTGGCACACTAGACTTGATTATGTTTTGACGGGTAACCCACTTTGTTTTGAGGTGCCAGCAACACAAGACACTCTCAAAATGAGTGAATAACCTATTATCTATTTTTTTCAAAAACTATTTAAATAAAAAAAAATTATTTTTAAAAACAATGACAAACTTGTCAAATATGCCAAATGTAACTATTAAAAATAAATTGTACTTATCAATTCCTTAAATTCACCCGTCTCATACATAGAGCTGTCAAAATGGGAATATGCCCGCGGGCATGCCCACCCCGTGAGGTTAAATGACGGGTATGGGGATATGAATTCCATGCCCATTTAAATGCGGGTATTAATGGGCATACCCGTTCAGGTAATGGGCAAATGCGGGTATGGGCGGGTTGTAACCGGTCATGCCCGCTTTGTTTTCTTAATTTTTTTTAAATTTTGGATATGGATTAATTTTCACAGTTGAGACTTGAGAGCCAAAAGAAGAAGAAAAAACCCTAAAAGCCCAAGATAAAAGTTGAGCCGTGCTATATATATTGGGCAAAGCCCCTTGAAGCCGTTATATACTTCCATTACCCAAATATTAACGGTTTCATCTCTGAAGATAACTAAATTATGTTCTAACTTATAATTTATCATTTATCATTTATAATGTTGTAAGTTCGAACTTCTCAAATTGTGTGTGTTTTATAGGTGGAGATGATGAGGAGGAATCAACATTATCTAAGGTGGATTCAAATAATACTTCTAGTGTTCAAGATCTAGATCAATAGATAGATGATAATTAAAAAAACGTATTTATTTTTTATTGCTTTGACTTCAACAATATATTTGTTAATTTTGGATAGTTGATCTTGAATTGCTTTTGAAATTATGGACTTTGATTGTTTTTTTAAAACTATTTTGGGAAATCAGCCTGTTTAGTCCCCCAGGAATTTTAGGTTAGCCTGTAAAGTCCCCAATGTTTAATTTCAGCCTGTAAAGTCCCCCAGGAATTTTTGGTCAGCCTATAAAGTCCCTTACCTATTTAATTTCAGCCTGTAAAGTCCCTTATCTATTTACATGTTGCATATAGAGGTTCCACCGCCTCTTCTACGACGGACTAGCTAAGGGACTTTACAGGCTGAACGAAAATTCCTGGGGGACTTTACAGTCGACCAAACTTCCCCGGGGGACTTTACAGGCTGAAATTAAACATTGGGGACTATACAGGCTAACCGAAAATTCCTGGGGGACTAAACAGGCCAATTTCCCAACTATTTTGGATATTGTGGACTTTAATTTGATTGTTCTTGAACTATTTTGGATATTTATTTACCCTTTACAAGACTATAAACTAGTGAATGAGAAATTATTACATTTTGTTGAATTTTTCGGATTTAATCTATTTTTTTAAAAACAAAATTAATAATAAGGGTCGCGGGCATGCCCCATTTGCCCACGGGCATTCGGCGGGCGGTACAGGCATCCCTTTTGATGGCCCGTGAAAAAAGCGGGCATGCCCGCCCATCCCCATTTAAGACATGCCCATGAAGGGGCGGGGCGGGCGGGCATACCCGTTTTGACAGTACTACTCATACATGAGCCATCGAAATTGGGCTTAATGAATTGGAGGCCCAAAGAGGAATTGACCATCTATTTATTTTTATTAGAATCTGTTCTGTTCTGATTATTCATCAACGGAGATGAACAAGGATATATTTCTGACTAAAACGGCCCATCCCAGACTTCCTTTTTGGGCTGATATTCCAATGATTATGGTTAGGGAAGTCGATGGAAGGATCAAGATCTCTTTCTTCTTCATCTGCAAACGGAGGAAACAATAATTTAGCATAGCCTTTGATAAGTAGACCAAGCTTAGCTGGCTTCAAGATCAAGTGTGTAAGTAGTCATCTACAAAAGGTGCCACTTTCAATTTGAACATATCACTTTACCATAGACAAATATTTAAGGACATGAGGTGTGACTACCTGAACTACCCTCTTACCATTTTGAGTTTTTGAGATCTATATAGTTTTGTAAAAACCATGTACATATATATATATATATATATATATATATATATATATATATATATATTAAAGAAAATTTATTATATATCAATGTTGATATATAAAATTATAAACCTATTATTTTAAATCGAAAGCACTTATTAATTATGATAGTCTTTCTTATCCGTAATTTCTTTATATATATATATATATATATATATATATATATATATATATATATATATATATATATATATATATATATATATAAGCTTGCTTCCACTAACAGATAAGATAACTATAATCGTGGGGCGGACTTGCTTTCTAATAAAAAAAAATAGATTTATCCTTGGCTTCGTGTCGCTGACTTGGTTGGAACTACTGGCTTTGAGACAACTGGCTTTTTCCAACTCCTCCACACCTAGCTTTCGAAGCAGGACGAGAAGGGGCTTGTTCGGGAAACTACACCAATGATCGATCATGTGTAAAAATCGAGAAAAGTAAAAAAAACATATGATGATCGAATGCTTCTCTTGAGCCGAATAATGTAGGATTGATCCCTTCTATTCGCTAATTCGGCCATTTAACAAAGAAAAACGGACTCTCCTACTTTCACAAAGGTGGATGCA
Organism: Vinca minor; assembly: GCA_026122235.1. Taxonomy (NCBI): domain Eukaryota; kingdom Viridiplantae; phylum Streptophyta; class Magnoliopsida; order Gentianales; family Apocynaceae; genus Vinca; species Vinca minor. Next base: position 168,082 of record JAOCZM010000100.1, on the reverse strand, counting down.
GCTCTTTCTCTTGTCTTGGCTCTCGTTGCTGAAAGGGGGTTCATAGTAAATAAGCAATAAAACGGCTATATTAACCAAAAGTGACTTCCTTTCCCGCCTTTGTTTGGGCAACTAAAAAGCTTCGACCCCTACTCTTCTAAGTTTCACATCTTGACCCGGGATAGGCTAACCATTCCTCCTCAGCTATGGTCGACGTCATTCATAGCTTGATCGGTTCCTTCGTTCCAGAATGGGATGTAGGCAATTAGAGACTTTGCTGACAGCCAGTGGCTCGTTAAAGTTCCATCCAAGCTCGTTTTTGTCTGAATCTTCGTGGAAGAAGAAGAAGCGGTTCACCAGCCACTACATTTGTGGATCCCACCAAATCATTAAACCTAGCGGCTGCTCGCTCTTTGATCAGTGATTCACCGGCCACTAGATCGAAGTATATGTCCGGATAGTCCAAAGTCTCGATAATTAGCTCTCGGCCTTCCGGTCGCAAAACAACGTCGATGAAGGCGTGTAGCAGCACTATTCCTCCCCAGATATTGTTCTCCCAGTGTGAAACCAGTTGGTTTCGTAGTTTTAGAATTCTGCTGATCCCAAGTACTCCATCTCCATCAAAGCTCAGGTTATGAAATCGCTTAGCCGTTAATTAATTAAGTAGTAGTGAGGTGTCGGTACGGGAGTTGCGTCAGCTGTGGATATAGACTAGTCTAAGGGACGAAACACTTTCCCCCCGATCTGTTGCAGGAAAGGGAAATTGTGCAATTTCGAGTTGTCAATTATATCCTTTATGGAAACGGCAACCCGATTCGAGGACTTTATGACACGACTAACGCGTCATCCTTGCATTCAAAGTAGGACCGTACTCTGCCTTGTCATTTTTCCCCTCCTGGGCGCACCCACGCTTTAGGTAAAATGGAATGGGAAAGGTCTATACAGATTCATCTTGTAGGGACGTCAAGCACCTTTCAGCTTTCTAGTTTACCCAATCAACGCTGGAATACTGGAGGATGTAGCGCTCATCGGGGGGGGCAACAGAGGGGTAAATCCGCTGGCAAAACAAAGACAGCTTGCACTGCTGCATAAACAACGAATCCACTGAGCTGGATGAGCAACCTTCTATCTGGCCATCTTAGAAGGGAATTATTCCGCTGTTCAAAGCAGAGTATGCGTCTAGCCTACACTTCGGAAGTCATTTAGTATTATATTATGTATGCCTTTCAATTTCATCTTTTTCTATTGTGTCCGCCCTATCCCCATCTCGATCCCTAGCCTAGTCTTACTCTGCTGGCTCTAGATCTAGCTTTCAACCTTTCTTTTGTAAGGCACTTTCCTAAACTTTCTCCTAATGGATGTAAAGGAACTGGCTGTCTAAAGACGATGCCCTAAGCACTGGACGAAAGGGACCAAAAAGCCATTCTTCTTTAGCAGCCTCTTTCTAAGGCGCATGGAGATCCAGTTTGAGTGGAGTCTCTTACCAGGACCATTTTCTAGGGAAGTGCCTTTCTTTAAGCAATCTCGTGGAAAGCGAAGGCAAAAGTTCTGCAGACGCGACTTCTTCTTCTACAAATATAGTTCAACCAAAATGTTTTTTTCGAACTGAAATGGGAGTAGCCTAAACCGTGAAAACGAGGTTGTGGGAGAGCAATACAAGCGTCGTGCTGCTAGGCGAAGCAACCCGATTGCTGCACCCTAGATGGCGAAAGTCCAGTAGCCGAAAACATCTCTGGAGCAAGAGTTAAACGCGTTCCGTCTTCCATTCATCATTTCCGAAAGAAGAATTGCTCGTGAGAAGGGCTTTTGGTTTAGCAATTTAATAGGCGCTCAACCTTGTTTTCGATTAGTTCTAGAGACATTTCCAACCGCCCTTGAGCTTAGCCTCGTACTTTCCCCTTTTCGTTTCTAGAGACCTATTATTGGGAGGAAATGAAGACCGACCTCTACTGTTATATATATATATATATATATATATATCTACCTATATATATATTACAGAGCACATTTTCAGTTTTGTAGGTCTCTCAAGCTCTAAATATGCCATGTGTCGTTTTATGGATTTTTTTGTTTTTTATTTAGTATAAAAATTATGATTGATTACACATATTTTGTGTCTATTAAATTAATTGTAAAGTTTAAGGATTTAGCTAAACATTTAAATTGTTATGATTGGGTTTATCTTTTTAAATCCAAAGGGGGAAAATGAAATTAAATGAAACTATGGCTGGCTTTTTTTTAAAACTATATTACTGAAATATTTTTTCACGGTTATATCAAAACCCTTCTCTATCACTAATCAATATTGTTTAGATTAAGAGGTGATTTTAAGATTTTTCATCGATTTTAAAATTTTAATGTGATGGTCTTTATTTATTTATTTTCATTTCTTTAGGACCCGCATATGTTTTATATATTTGTGCACTTTTTATGGTATATGATTATTCATAAAGTCAGTCTTTTTTTATTTGAATTAAAATTACTCGAAGATAAAATATTAGAATAATTAGATTTCAAAGATTTTTCAAGATTACTATTATTATCTTCATTATGATTTTTATCATTTAATTTCAAGATGTTTGTTTACTTATGATAAAGGGTAACTCATTCTTAAGGTAAATATTGAATTTGAATTTAAGATATTGTTTAAGATAATGCTTGAGATAATAATGAGATTTAAAATATATAGAACTTTATATTATGAATTGTTCGATTTATGTTCAATCTTCTTTCCTATTTATGTTCACCCTCTATAAATACATAGTCCCATCAATGATTAAAGACTCAAAATTTAAGAAGTCTAACTTTCTCAGAGATTCCCCTTTTTCTATTCCGTTTTAGTCTCATATGTATTATTGTAGTAATTTTCTTATAATTTGTGTTCTTCAATAATAGTAACTATTTTCTTTTAAATTTTCTTAAATTTGTAATTTTATTTCATTATTTTGAATGTATGAATAAATTTGTATGCTTTTATTTTTACTGGAATACAATTTGTTCTTGATTTTCACATTTTCAGAATTTTAAAGACAGATTTATTCAATGTATCCAACCATCCAAAATAAGACGTTTCATGAATATTTACTTATTTTATTTTATTTATTGTTTTCTTCTTCTTTTTTTTTTTGAATAATTTATTTGCACTGCTCACTGATTTTAATTTTTTTTTCTAAGTTCTAAAAGTATATTAACTTTTACCGTAGTTACCATGTCATAAATATGCATGTTTGTGACTTTTTGCACTCATGAATAGACAATGGAAATCTATAAATAAATAAGAAAAATAGACAATTAAAAACAAGTAACATAAAATATAAAATTCATTTTCTTCATTAAGCTACAGTGAGTGCTTTCATTTTCTGGCCTTTCTTAGATCTTGATGTTTTCACACTAATTTTTATTTAAAAAATCGCTTCTAAAATTTAAAATTCATTGAAAATTTTAATGTCTTAAAACGGTTAGACATCAATTTTATTCCTCTGAAAATTTTAACGTATAAAATATATTTCATTTATTTTTAAACATTTAGTAGATAAGATAGGAAGGTAAAAAAAAATATTTGAAGTTTTTACAAATGGTTGATTCATCTTATGCATTATAAGTTTTTTTTCATAATTATTTATTAATTTCTTTACATTTTCTAAATAAATGTACATTAAGTATACATTTTAGATGGATATTTAAATTAAATAAACGTATGGATATTTAACTTAACTCCTGGGCCCTGCCCTACCGATGTGTCAAAAAGAAAAAAAAATGAATATTTTCGATTTTTTGTAGAATTGATCAAATCAAGACTCAGTGAGAATTTATATATTTCATCCTATCTCTATCTTATTATTATCAAACGGTTTGGTTTATTCAATATTTCAGTTTTAAAAAAGTCAAAATAATTCGGTTTGATATTGAGTTTTCAATTATTAGAAATCGAAATACCAAATAGACCAATTTCTTTATTATTATTCAAAACAAATTGTATTATACTTATTAGTATTATTAATATTACATATATTGTATTTTTATTAACTTTTAGTTTATTATTTTTTTATTTTAATTGTGCATTATAACTTTATCTTTTGTCTAATTTTTTATTAAGTTGAACTCTACAAGAATAAAAACAAAATTTTGGTACAAACCAAACCATACCGAAACAATTTTGGTATTCGATGATTCGCTTTCCATGTAATTTCGATTCGGTTTGATTTTAACGAAATATTCTAAAACCGATCCGAATACCGAAATTTTGTTCCAAAAACCGAATCAGTATACCGAATGCACACCTTTACTGTAATACTCCAATTATGGGAAATTTCGCTCATACTAAAAAAAAGGAGGATAAATTCGATTATGAACGATATTATAATTAGGAGTTTCATATGGAATGTATTATTTCATAAATAAAAAAAATGTATATGATGTACATAATTTCTTTGTAAACAAGTTTTTTGTTGATCCCAATATTTAAAAAAAGAAAGAAAGAAAGAAAAGAAAAGTCCTTATTTTTTATTTTATTTTTTCTCCGAAAAAGGACAATCTGTTCTCGTGAAGAATACAGATCTAATTTCGCACGTACGAAACATTTTTTTTGCCTTAATAACAGTTGTTCTTAGATAAGAACATCTGTTTAGAAAAATGAACAGCTGCTCATTTTTTAATCAATCTCAACCGCCAAAAACTTTAATCTAACTGAAGACCTTTTGTCCCGCATGTGCGAACCCGTACTATTCCGCACAGGGAGCCGTGGAGCCAAAAAGGAGGTACGATCAGTTGGTTGAGTCAAAGAAAGAGACAATTTTAAAATGTTTCGTGCATAGCACGGGTTTTATTCTAGTATATATATATTACAGAGCACTTATACATACAGATAATTGTATCTATATATTTCTTCCATCTTTTTTCTTAGATTTTCACTTTTTTAATTAATTTACTAATTTTTAATTGGTTGAGAATATTTAGGTAAATTAAATTAATTGAAAAATAACTTATCTTAATAAAAATTAAATATCAACTTTTGTAGGTGCAAAAACGTTAAACTATTTTATTCAAACCGGGAGAGGGAGGATTCGATCCCCCGACTCGCGAGATCGAATGTTTGCTACGCCTTGCCAACTACTCTAGCAAGTATTTGACAATCTGTTTTCTCTAATTCTTTTAATTGAATGTTAATTTAAATTTTATTTTGGTTGTAAACTCTTAATTGGCTTATAAGAGTATCCCACATCGAAAAGTTACATTATTTTTTTGAGTTTGACAATACTATAAAAAGATGGTACTTTGACATGTTTTGAGTTACAAAATTGAAATGACATTTTAGCCCATCAAATTAAGGAAGCCCGGTTATTTGCTTCTTATATTTTTTATTTATATAAATATAAATAGTTAAAGTTTTAACAAATAACGGGTAATTCAGATGGCCGGGTCCTCTGAATTCCGATTGAACTTATAATCATATGTTTTGAGTGAGAAATTGGGTTGGCATTTTAGCCCATCAGAGTGGGGAAGCAAATTTATTTGCTTCTTACATTTTTTATTTATATAAATTTAAATAGTTAAAGTTTTAACAAATAAGGGGTTATTCAGATGACTGAGTCCTCTGAATTCCGATTGAGCTTAAAATCAAGTTCGATTTGGGGAGTTTAGAAATTTGTAATTTTTTTAATATTTAATAGAATAAAAAAAATAAAAAAATATTAATTAAAAGTTATGAGTTTTAATATATTTATGACTTTTCTTTTATTCTTTTCTAATTTTTAGATTTTTCTTTTTCAATATTATCTATCTATATATTACAAAGCACTTATACATACAGATAATTGTATCTATATATTTCTTCCATCTTTTTTCTTAGATTTTCACTTTTTTAATTAATTTACTAATTTTTAATTGGTTGAGAATATTTAGGTTAATTAAATTAATTGAAAAATAACTTATCTTAATAAAAATTAAATATCAACTTTTATAGGTGCAAAAACGTTAAACTATTTTATTCAAACCGGGAGAGGGAGGATTCGATCCCCCGACCAGCAGGTCGAATGCTGCGCTGCATTGCCAACTACTCTAGCAAGTATTTGACAACAATTTTCTCTAATTCTTTTAATGGAATGTTAATTTAAATTTTATTTTGGTTGTAAACTCTTAATTGGCTTATAAGAGTATCCCACATCGAAAAGTTACATTATTTTTTGAGTTTGACAATACTATAAAAGATGGTACTTTGACATGTTTTGAGGTACAAAATTGGGCTGACATTTTAGCCCATCAAATTAAGGAAGCCCGGTTATTTGCTTATTATATTTTTTATTTATATAAATATAAATAGTTAAAGTTTTAACAAATAACGGGTAATTCAGATGGCCGGGTCCTCTGAATTCCGATTGAACTTATAATCAAAGTTAAAAATATTAATCTAAAGTCAAACAAGAGAATTAACAACAATAAAAACTCCCACATAAAAAAATTATTATTATTTTTAAAATTTGACAAATGACAAAACTATAAAAGAAAATTAGTGTGCATAAAATTTATAAATTTTACTTTGGTTGTAAATTCTTAATTTGCTTATTAGAGTATCCCACATTGAAAAGATACATTGTTTTTTGAGTTTGACAATACTATAAAATGGTGTACTTTGACATGTTTTGAGATACAAAATTACTTTGACATTTTTTCTTTCATTAAACATTACGTTTCCGTGCATAGCACGGGTATTTTTGCTAGTATATATAATAAAAGAGTGTACTTTGACACGTTTTGAGTTACAAAATTACTTTGACATTTTTTCTTTCATTAAACATTATGTTTCCGTGCATAGCACGGGTATTTTTGCTAGTATCTACCTATATATATATATATCTACCTATATATATATTACAGAGCAGTTATACATACGTATATTTGTATCTATATATTTTTTCAATACTATTTTCTTAGATTTTTCCATTTTTTAATTAGTTTACTAATTTTGATTGGTTGAGAAAATTTAGATTAGTTAAATTAATTAAAAACTAATCAATATCTTTGTAAAATTTAAAATATCAATTTAAATCCTCAATTATCTCTACTTCAAGAAAGTTACGGTCATACAAGAATTACTAAGATAGTTACCATCTTCCTTTTAAAAAAATGAAGATAAAACATTATATGGGTTTAGTCACGGTTGGTTTTATTCTTTTAATTATTTCAAACACTTTTGATTATTTTAGAAAATTTATTTCCATTAATTAATTCTAAATTTGAAAAATTGTCATTTAAAGTTTAAAAACAAAAACTTTAAAAACCTCCAACACGTCTCTTTCCTTTTCTTCTTTTTTATTTTTATTTTTTTAATTTTAAGGTATTTTACTCTTTTTTAAAACGAAAAAAAAAACAAGATAAGTCACTCTATTCTTTATAACTTATAAATTATTTTTCAAATAATATATCCTTCGTGAGGTAGAGAAAAGTTTTAAAAAACGTATCTTTCAAATTAATTCTTATCTTCTGGTATCAGAGGATATATATGGATGATTTTTTAGCTCTATTAACACTACTGATGTGGCTACAAATAAAATTCAAAATTCTCTGGTATACTTCATAATCTGGATAGGTATTTAAATGAAAATCAAAGTAGGTTCTTTTTAGTTGATTGAATTTCGAAAATTTGATTTTATTAGTTTAACGAAATATATAAGTAATCTGTTATGAAATCCCCATTTTTCTAGATTTTTTAAGCTCTCAATTGTTTTTAAAAAAAATTATTGCCTGAACTAATTTTTACCCAAATAATAATTTATAGCACTTTTTTTTGGTGAATATAATTTATAGCACATTTATTATCTTAATCTTTAGTTCAAATTTTATATTTCTATCATTATCACCAATCATCTACTAACCCCTGATTTTAGCATTTTAGTTACTTGAGTGTCTATCTTCTACCCGGTTATTGAGTTAAATTCAACTACCTTCCTAATATACGTTTCTTCTCATTTCCCTTACTATATAAACAAGCCTCTCATTTTCTTTTCTCATATACTAATATCTCAAACTATATTTTATCTCTTATTAATCTTCCTTTTATTTGATTATTCCATATTATGTAGAATGTAATTTTGTCTTTATTCTTCTTTGACCGGTAATGAACGTAAGGAACAATGCTAAACATCCCTATTATTTGAGTTGTAAAAGTTATAGATTACAATTTGATTCTTTATATATATTTCCTTTTGCTTTAGTTTTAGTTTTATTATTCACAGTTTTTTATTTATTAATTTTCTTTCTTCTTAAGCATAATCTGAACCTTGCCTCAAACACTTATGGTTCAATTAATTTTGGTAATAATACCAAAATATGAATTTTTCTTCAATTAGTTGATGTGTTTCTTATGAAAATATCGCACCCATAATACTAATTTTGTAGTCTTTTTTGTATGCATATATCTGCAGATAAGAGTGCAAGAGCAGCAAGGAAAATGCAAAAAACATGAATGGACTATCTGAATCGCCAATGGAGAATTTTTTTGAATATTTTTTTCCTTATTTTTAATTTGAAGTATTATATAACCCTAATATTTTCCGTTGTTCAATTTTTTATTGATTTTGACTTTTATCTAATTAAAGTTGTTCTATCGCTCAAAATTTTTATTAACTCTTTCATGCTATTTTTATTTTTTTTTTATGATGGGGATAAGAATATGAATTTTAGTTCAACTAATTTGCATGTTATTTATCTGACATATGCCACATTCAAATAGCTCTTTTCCAGAGTAATAAGATCTAGGCAGTCAAATTAGTAAAGCCACTTACACATTTGATCATATGAAAATCACATTATCTCCCAAATCTTTCACTTTTAGTATATAGGTAGGTATTGGAAAATAAATAAATAAAAAAGAAGTGGCTAATCTACGAGTTAACCTTTTGTACGTTCTTTAACCATTAATATTGAGCAATCATTTTGAGTACATGCAAAATCATTCCTAGGGAAGCCAAGAAAAGATTTAACAAATACTTAAAGTTTTGTTTTAAAAGGGGGAAAAACACTATGTAATATGTGCATTTAAGTTTTTAGTATAATTTTTAACTAAGTAATTTTTATTTTTTTATTTGTTTTTTTAACAAGGGAGAAGAAGAAAAACATAAAAGGGGGAAAACTATTTTACATGTTATAAGGTGGAAAACATGTTGTTTTGTGTATTTTTCAAGAAAACGATATGGAAAATGCATCTAGCAAAAGAACTTATTTTGTTGAATTTCTTCTTTATGTTGTTTTCTTAAATACTTATATCACTACAATTTTTATTTTGCAGTTTTGACATATTTTTGATATTCTTTAATCATTTTCTCCCAATTCGTGGGAGAAGTTTTTATCTAACATTTTTATATATTAGAAAATATTTATTACTAACAAACATTGAAATATAATATTTTTACGAAATGAACATTCCACAATACTTGAGCAAGTTAATGTTATTTAATTCAATTTATTAAGATTTATAGCTAGAAAAAGAAGGAAAAAGAAAGATGAAAACTGCTTTAATTTGCGGCTCAACCTGGAGTTCAAATTATTATTCATTGCAGAAAATACTTTAAATATGATATTTTGTATTTAGACACTTTTACTCTATTTTGATCAATAATATTTTAGTTAACTAAAGTTTATTTCAAGAGAAAATATATTTTTTCTCTGAAGAGCAAATATCACTTACAAGCCATTTGGAATCCCTCATAATTCTCAAGCTCTTGAAAAAATTAAACTAGAGTTTAAATGAATGTTACACATAATCACAGTACTTCTATATATTTTTCTAATAACAAAATCGAAATGCATGTCTAATTTCCCTTAAACAGAAAAAGGTTATGTCTATTTGCAATTTTAGCAAGCAAGTTTCATATGGAAGAAGCATAGTAATTAATAGTATTTGTTTGCAAATATTTCTAAGTTGATTAAAGTAGGGAAAATATGAATTAATAACTTAACCAAAAGATATTCTTTTTGCTTTTGGAATGGAGAGAAAAAGTAGTAGGAAGTCTTACGTTTCCACAACTTCACAATATTCGATTTTTTATTTTTTTTTATTTTTTTTATAGATTAAGGAAGAAAAAATAAAAATTGTTTACCCCCATGCTTAACACAGGTCATATTATTCTTGATATTTTTTCCGTGCATAGCACGGGTATTTTTGCTAGTATATATATATTACAGAAGCCTTATACATACATATATCTATATCTATATATTTCATTATTCCTATTTTCTTAGAATTTCGTTTTTTTATTTTATTTTCTCTAACTTATCTAATCCTAATAAACCACTTATGCATTTGAATTTTTTTCATAAAAAAATTGTAAAAATCACTATCGCTACAAATGCTTCAGGCTATTTTGCGGAACAATTTTTATTTCGCATGTGCGGAACAAATGTTCCATTGTTGGATGAAGATATCTACCAGATGAAATACTATGTATTTTTTTAAAATTAACAATAATTACACTATTTCTCTCTCTAAATCAAAACCGTTAGATTAAATATTTAACGATTCTCCGCATTCTGCACATGTGAAAAAACATGTGAAAAAATAATGATTTGCATCATAGCCAAACCGAGAAACATCGGTATCCTCTTAAGTTTAATTACCTCACTACTTTAAACCACCATATACTATATATGTTGAACTTTATAATTAGTTTTTATATAGATATTATATTATCTTTTATTCCTTATCTTGATGATCTTCAAATTTCAATTTTAATTATAATTCTAATGAACTTCTAAGTCTCCTATTCTAAGTACTCACGTTTGTTTTATATCTTCAATCACCCAAGGCAAAAGTTACACATTCTTCAATTATAATTTTCTATCACATCTTTCTTTTCAATTCTTTTGTTGTTAATTTTATTTATGAATTGATATGATTTGTGAATTTTAGCATTTTTCCACCACATGTTTGCTTTTTAAATCTTAGATTCGTTTGTTAATTTTTTTTTATTTTCTTTGCAGGGTTATCAATATTAAAAATTCAAGAAATCACTTTCTCACTTCATATTGAGTTAAGTAAATTCATCTACATCCTCCCTCCTTTTTTGCCTGAATTTTTCTCTCCAGTTTACTCAATATTTGCAGCAAATTTAAGTTCTTTCTTATGGTTCACTATTTTCTTTTCATTTTTTCAATCCATTTTGATATTTTTCATTTTAAATTTTCATATTGTTATTCATCTTTTTTCTTTCTTTTTGGTAGGTCATTCGTTTGAAGAAGCATGTTATTTGCTCTATGATTTGGAGAATTAAGGAGGTTTATGGACGTAACAAATGAGTTAGATGTACTTGACAATTATTAATATTCTTTGTACTCTTTTTTTTTTTCAAAGAAATTGTGAGAATATAAAAAGGGGCTTGAAGTTAGAACTCAAGATCTATATGTCTTGAGGTACGGCCTTAACCACATAAACTTCGCAATTTGCAAGCCCCAAGTCCTTCTTAATTTCTTTTTTCCCTATCATTAATACAATAAAAAATTGGATCAAATAATGTTCAAAGAGTATAAAATGAAAATAATTGTTAGAATTTAATGTGACATTATGTCTTCTTGATCCCCAAATTTTTTATCCAATAATCACTACCCTCATTAATATTATAATTTCATGCGAATACAATCTACTTTTTATTACAAGAACTATTTATGTGATTCATAGGAATTGGCATTACATTCGGGGAAACATGAGGGATATTTCTTCTAGCCAGACTTCAATCCAAGTGAAAGCAGACACCTTAGTATAGTCGGGACATGCTTTGCATTTTGTTTGGGTTTTATTTAGAATTTTTCGCTCTCAAAATATGTAAAAATTGATTGTTTGTAAAACAAATATAAGAATAATGTTAAAATTTTATGTCGAAGATTGTGGCAAAAGAGTTACCAAAAGTTCCTTAACTTACCCCCGCATGTGGTGCCTCTTGGTCTTGATGTATATAGCCCATGCCCCGTGGAAATAACAGTCCTTGGAGGACTTTTGTAGCCTCAAAGCACTCTTAGCCTTCTTTTCTATGTTTTTTTTTGTTTATTTCTTATTTTAATTTAATTAACGTATGATCATAGACATACGTTTTGACTCTGAAAATTATGGATATATGAAGTAATGTAGTAGTTTAATTATCGAATCGAAAGAATGTTATTTGCACATAGTCATCTTTTTCCTCCTATAACTTAAAAAAGAGAGCAAAGAATATAAATTTTACTAATAACTAATAAAATCAAATACTTCCTTGAGGCACATCAATTTGGTTTATTGTTTATTTTCTTTTTCAATTCCAGTTATCATGATAGGACCAATAGTTCTTTTTTGTATAAAATAGGCTAATTAATCTTTTTTGCATAATTGATTTTTGTCTATTCATCCATTACACATTTGTTGAGCACAAAATTGCTTTGGAGTCTTTACATACTTTGTAGATATTCTTAAATTAAGAATGCTAAAGATGATAAAAGTAGTCAAATGATTGTATAAATAATTTTACCCTTAAGAGGTAATGTAAAGATGGACTTTATCTCTATTTTGAGTCGTTAAAGTAGATCAAAAAAACTTATTAGATGAAATATAAGATTTTTTTTTTATTATAAATTATCAATACATATTATCTGAATTTGTTAGGACTTTGTTTGTTCAGATGATGTGGGTATTTGACGCGTTACTAAAAAATTGTAGAATTAGTAATTTGTTTGATATATATAAAAATCATATTTTAACAATAATATTTTATACATTAAAAAATGTAATTAATTGCAAATACTTTGATTGGATAACATACAACATATGAAAATTGAGTCTAATCTTAATAGTTGAAAATTTAACTTTGTTATTGTATAGATCACAACAGAAGTGCTAAAGGAAGCAAAAACATGTAGCAATTAAGTTTTGCAGAAAATGACATATGCCTACACTTCATGGTGAAAATTAACGTACTGGAGCCCATTTCCTCAAAGTCGTACTGATAAATTTTAACTTTCGAAGATTCACCGACTATAATTATAAAAAAGAAAATAACTATGTTTTTTTAAAAACAAGAAAGTTTTTTTTTGTTGTTGTAAAAATAGGTATCTTCATAGAAACATGTTTTTTTTCAACCATTGAATCAAAAACCAACGACTGAAATCTATCTCATTCGAGGACTTAAATTATGCACCAAATGAGTCAACCCCCTCCGACATGGCCGAATAACGATAAGATGTGAAAAATGCTATATAAATCTGAAATCTAACTGTTCATGTCGCATTGAGATACTTATTTTGGCATACCCAAGTAGACGATCATTGGTGTTACTAGACTCATAAATGAGTCGCGTGCTTATCTAAATTGTTTTTTTTGAAGTGAATCTTATAAATTACAAACACCACCAATCTTAATTTTTTTCATCTAAAGTGAATCTTATACCATTACAAAGGAGAACATAAGAGATGGAAGAACACTGTTTTAGTATCAAACTTGCAATTAAGTAAGAATCACATTTAGTATTGGATTTAAAGAATAAAGCATTTCGACCTACTTACATATTATCTTAAATTAGTAAGTGTAAAATAGTAACTTTGATCAAAGTCACAATAGGACACTCAATCTAAAACTAACAGAGTATATATATATATATATATAATGGAAAAAAAGAAAAAAAGAATACACACAATACATTTCTTTAAATCATAATAAGACATTCATTCTCGAACGCGAAGAGTATATACTGAAAAAAGAAAAAATACACATAATGCATTTCATTTTCTTTCTTAAGTTAACAAATCACAATACTTGACTATATGTTTTCTTTTAAAATTTTGGTTTATACATGATGTTACCTCATGAATTTTCCCAAAGTTAAAAGTCAAGAAGGAAAATGTTTGATCACCGTGCATAGCACGGGTCATGTTGCTAGTATATATATATTACAGAAGCCGTATACATACATAAATCTATATCTATATATTTCTTCCATCATTTTTTCTTAGATTTTCACATTTTTTTAATAAAAGTATTATTAGGTAGATATCTAAGATTTTAGATTAATTAAAAACTAGATATGATTTTAAAAAACAAATTAAATATCAAATTATTTTGTGAATTATCTCTACCATCCTATATTTTTCTCATTATCTAATCTATTTTGTTTGGAGATTTTAATATCTTAATTCGTTCTAAAATCTTTGTATGGTTTAGAAAAAATATCTCTATTAATTAATAACAAATTCGAATAATTATCACATAAAAGTCAAAGAAGAATATTTTTAATGATAAACTTATTGACATATAATGAGAGCTTTATCAGTTAGTTATCACTTTTTTTCCTTTTCTTTCTTCATCAGTTAGTTATCACTCAAGAATTGATTTTTCCTTTTATTGAGGAAAATTCAAGTTCTGATTGGTTCTAATTTTCCATTATATTTCCTTAAATAATGAAAATATAAATATTTTCTATATAGTATGATTATTTCCCAATCTCAATCGAACTTCAATATACACTTTCTTTCTAATCCCAACTCTTTGAATTCCATTCAAAAAAATTGGGATAAACTTAACAAACTATCCCGATGAATCAAAATACATATTTACATGGTCTCACATCTTCTCTACGCAATATCCCATAAGAAAAAATTCTTCTCCTTTTCCTTCTCACTTTTTCTCTCGACTAAAATATTACTTCATATCTCTTTTATTATACAACATTACATTTATGTTTTCAATTTGCAATTTTAATTTAGTTAATGTGTATTCAGTTCAATATGTGAATTGTTTCTTACTCAATGTTTCCTCCTTGCTTTTTTTTATTTACTAGGGATTCGGATATTGAAATTGTTGCATTCAAGTCATCATCGCTTCACCGTCATAAGAGTTTAAAGGACAGAACTTTACAGTGATATTGAAGTGATTCGTAGCAAGAAGGTATGCAAACTACTCATGTCACATATGTAGATTCGATATATTTTAATTTTTAAAGGTCATCTTGATGTAAATATGATTTTTTTTTCATTTGTAATCTGTTTCACTTTTCAGTATATTTTTCTTTATTTCTTATATTACTTCGTTTAGAGTCCTGCGATTTTAAGGAGTGATATACTTACCATATTAGTCTTTTATATGATCTTCAAATATGATATATGATCTTTTATTTTCTTTAAAGAATAATTGCCTAAAAATAGTTATGATTCTAACTCCACTAATCGACACAAATTTGCAGAGTACATTGAGGGAATTGCCTAATAGCGAAGTTAACATTTGAGTGATGTTATCGACAAAGAAACCCATGAACAAAAAAGGTTTGTAATATTTTGATTAGAAATGCATTTGTTTGAAGTTTGTATTTTTCAAGTCATTATGTATGTCTCATGACAGCAAGTAGTACTATATATTATGGTTTTCTAAAACAAAATCTGGTATGCAGTATGTCAAATCCACTTCTCAAATATATTTTACTTTTATTTTCATTTTTTTCTTCAAAACTATTACTACATAATTCATTCAAGGAACCTGTAGTTTATGTCTAACCATTTTTTTACAGGTCACGATACTTGGACAATCAGCCTTAATCATATTTCTGTTTCGTACTATTATCTTTCCTTCACACCCTTTCTTAATTTAGAGTTCGTTTTTCTTTCATCTATATGTTTTTGGGGGCATTGACTCTTCACTATCATTTTTATGATCTCTTTTTTCCTTTATTTTCTTGCATTCATGAAGCCTCACTTTTTAGGGTTATGTTTCCTATTTAATGAACTCATAAGATTTCTTTTTGGGAAATGAAGAAGCCTTTTGATTTCGTATAAAAGTTTGGGTAATGTTATGTGGTTAAAATTTATCCAATTAATTAGATAAATGGGTAGAAAATTTGTAAATAATTCGTTGAATCTTTTATGCCAACATGGGTGAATGGTATTTAATTTGAATTTTTACTCAATTTTATTAGAGTTTAGGCATTAATCCCAAATCTCATTTCTTAAAACAATAGTGCTTAATTAATCACAAATCTCACTTTTAGTCTATAATATGACTTTAGAATGGCACGTGGCAATGCATGATATTTCTTAAAGCAATAGTGTTTTTTGTTAACTTGGTTTTCATAGACAGAAAGCGTTTAAGCTTATTTCTTAAAGCATGTCTAATGAACCAAGCAAGGAAGTGCAAGAAAAATGAGTGAGGTGATATTTTATTAAATGCGCCATTAATCAGTCTTTTAGTGCAAAACAAAATGAAAAAAATTAATAGATTTCTAATTCTTTTATGCTAATAGATTGAAAAGACATTGAGTAGTAGTATTAACTAAGCAAAAACACTTGGGACTTCATAAATCAAATTTATAATCAAAAGTTTAATTTTTGATACGTTTTTAGAACACTACTTTCTCTTGCACATTTATTTTCAAGAATTAATTTGTACACCGTGCATAGCACGGGTATTTAGGCTAGTATATATATATATTACAGAGCATGTTATAGATACGTATATTTGTATCTATATATTTCTTCAATACTATTTTCTTATATTTTCACATTTTTTAATTAATTTACTAATTTTTATTGGTTGAGAATATTTAGGTTAATTAAATTAATTGAAAATTAACTTATCTTAATAAAAATTAAATAACAACTTTTATTGGTGCAAAAATGATAAACTATTTTATTTAAATTGGGAGAGGGGGGATTCGATCCCCTGACCTGCAAACCGAATGCTAAGCCACATTACCAACTACTCTGGTAGGTATTTGACGATTATTTTCTTTAATTCTTTTAATGGAACGCTAATTTAAATTTTATTTTGGTTGTAAACTCTTAATTGGCTTTTAAGAGTATCCCACATTGAAAAGTTACATTATTTTTTGAGTTTGACAATACTATAAATGATGGTACTTTGACATGTTTTGAGTTACAGAATTTGGCTGACATTTTAGCTCATCAAATTAAGGAAGCCCGCTTATTTTCTTCTTATATTTTTTTATTTATATAAATATAAATAGTTAAAGTTTTAACAAATAACGGATAATTCAGATGACCGGGTCCTCTGAATTCCGATTGAGCTTATAATCAAGTTCGATTTAGCTCAGACTTATGCAATGTTCACTTTTTTTTGTTCTAATGGAGAATTTTTATTTTCATAATATATTTTTAAAAATAAATAAATATGGATATTTAAAAAAAATTAATTCGCTTCGTTTATACTGCAAAAATCAAGTGAATGTTTTTCTAAACTCTCTAAAACTAAAGTATTAATTTGTAGAAATTTTAATTTATAATAAAAGTTAAAAATATTAATCTAAAGTCAAATAAGAGAATTAACAACAATAAAAACTCCCACATAAAAAAAATAATAATTATTTTTAAAATTTGACAAATGACAAGACTGTAAAAGAAAATTAATGTGCATAAAATTTGTACTTCCTCCGATTCAAAATAGAAGTTTTTTTTAAGAGTTATTTTTTGTTGCAAAATATAGGTCTTTTTACAAGAATGTTGCATTTATTGGCTAATTTACCCTTACATTATTTTCTCCATATATCCATATTTGTCAAAATGTATAGTTCTCATGCAACTCTTCATTAATTTATTTGTTCTTTTGGAGTATTAATTAGGGGTACTTTAGTCATCTTGATTAGTATCTTAATTTGTGTGAAAACTCCTAAAAAGATTTATATTTTGAATTGGAAGGAGTATCTATTTATATTTATATTACAGAGTCTGTTTTCAGTTTCACTCAATCACATCCTTCTAAATCCTACGTGTAATTTCCATGAATTTTTGTTCAATTAATTATTTTATAAAATTTTGATTGGTTGGTTAAATTTTACTTTGATTGTAAATTCTTAATTTGCTTATAAGAGTATCCCACATTGAAAAGTTACATTATTTTTTTGAGTTTGACAATACTATAAAAGAGTGTACTTTGACATGTTTTGAGTTACAAAATTATTTTGACATTTTTTCTTTCATTAAACATTATGTTTTCCAGATAAATGACGATATTTTTACTAGTATATATATATATATATATATATATATATATATATATATACATATATATATATAAGAAGGCACACTCTTTTTAGAATGATATATATAGATACTAGAGCTACTATTTATTGTTCTACCAAAAAAAGAGCCACTATTTATTGACCCTTCACAACCAAGGTCCCTTTTGAATACTTTGACCGCCCCTACCCTATACCACGCCACCACCCAATCCTCTAACACACACACACTCCCCACCCCCCTCAAAAAAAAAAAAAAACTATTAAAAAAAAGAGAGAAAATGCTTGCTGATCTTGGAGAAAAAAAAAGTGCCATGAGATAATCTCAATGATAAACTTCTCAAGTGGTGGTCCCCTTTGAGCCCTCAACCTTTTCCTTTGGTCAGACCATTTACAAAGTGAGAACTGGCAAATAGTGGGTCGCCTAACAAAAATTATAATGATATATGTATAAGTGGTGCGCCAAAGTTATAAAAAAAAACGTAAAATAATTATGACCATTTTTGCTGAAATGAGCATGACCCAATTATCCATGGATGGACACTCTATGGCTACGTCATGTCATTATTATTGATATAATTGTATTATGGTCTTGTAGAGACTGATAAGCTTAATTAGTACAATATTTCTAACTCGTCAAGTTTATTATAAATGATACTCCCTCCATTCTTATTTAATTTTCTTTTAGAAGATATATATGTATCCAAATTAATCTTCATTTTCATGTCTTTTAGTAGGTGTCAATAATTTATTCTAATTATACCCTCAATATATATTTTATTGGAAAAGTGAAAGAGAAGGAGGAAGGAAGGGATATTATTGGAATTATGGTGGAAATATTATTGTTTGTTTGAGTTCCTTAATTTTTTTCAAAATGTCCTAAATGACCTATATTAAGAAATGGAGGGAGTATTAATTTTATTTTTTTTGAAATATTATATTCTCTTAAGAAGACAAGAATTGTAAATAAATGTCTTCTAAAAAAGAATTGTAAATAAATGGTAAGAGAAGAAAAAACATGTTATAACTAAGAGAAGAAAGCAATCACATATTGTAGGTAGAATGAGGTTGAATAGTCCACAAGGGCAGCCCAATTAGTTTTGGGGTGGTAAATTTTGTACAATGACGTATGATTGAATCTTAACAGTCGCAGTGTGCAAGTTTCAATCCTCCAATATGGGATGTTTTTTGTGGTGGACTAAGATAAGTTCTCCTATCTTGTCCGGCCCTGGATCACACTGATTTACATTCTTCAAATTTTATATCAAGTTGGAGAGTGGGTAATGCCTTTTTTATGCAGAAGAACGAGGGTGAATATTTATATAAACCTTGATGAGATAAGAGATTGCGTGCAAAGAATGGCCCAAATTTCGGGCGTTTCAATAGTACTATAAGGTTTGGAAGCGGCCATTATATCGTGATTTGCGTTTCCATTGCCATTGGATTCTTATTTTATATATATAAAAAGGCTTTGTTAAAATCTTTAACCAATCTTGTTTAATATTGGGTGTATTTGGATTGACTGTGATTTGAGTTTAAAATTCAAATTGTAACTCAAATTTTATTTGGATCGAGTTTATAAATAAACCCTCAAAGACTAATTGATGAAAAATTTAATTTAAGTTTAAAATTAATCTAAAATTAAAATAATTTTTTTTAGATAGAACCTCAATCCAATCATACTCATTGTCTTCTTCGTGAAGAAATTCTTCATAGTGGGTGTGAAAAAAACATCTGTACTCCATGTTCTTTATTCAATAACATTTGTTATCCACCCCTCTCCTCCCTCACAATCACCTCAATATCGCATCTATTTTGGGTCGAATGCGGGGCAAGATTTTTGTCCACATGTACAAAACTTTGAAGAATATGTATTTTTACGGAGCAAAATCTTAATACTAAAAATGTATTTTTTTTTTATGGACAAAAAACTTGTACGTAAATACATTATATTTATTTACAGTTTTACACGTGTAAATAAAATACCTGGCTCATACTAGATCTCTCCGAGTTCTACTATCTGTTTCTCTTTGTATTTATTGAAACTTTTTCTATCTAGGACTTTTGTAAAATATAGCTTTATTCCATAGAGATATAGTGGAGAGAAGAAGGGCATCAAGGAATAAGAATTTCCCCCCTTTTTCTCTCTTACAGTTATCTCCACTATGTCCAAAAAGAAGGTATCTAATCTATACATCCCCTCTTATTACTTTCCTATATTTTAGAGATTAAACTAAAAATAGGACCATAGAAAATCTTTCTTTAACTTCTCATGATTTGGAGGCAAAAAATTCTCTGTCTCCGTTCCTGTCCCCATCCCTATCACAATTCACTCTGTTTTATATATAATTGGAAAAAATATTTATATAATAAATTCTGATTGGTTGGGGATAGGGATGGGGATAGAGGATTTTCACCTGATTTGGAGGTTTTCATCCCAAGAATTTTGTCATTTACTTTGTGATATAGCCATAAAAATAATCTTCTTCTACTAATTCATTTGTCTTTTGGTACATAATAATTGTGAAGATTATTAAATTGTGTAGTTATTTGTCTGTTCTCCACTAATCAGAAGGTCATTCTCAAAGAAGTAAAGCTCCAAACCTCCAAATCTTGTGCTCCACAATCATCTCTTGAGCAATTTATTGGGCATTTGTATTTTTTTTTAATTGCAAAGTAAATTTAAATTGGGCATTTGTATTTCATGGACTATGAAAATCATCAACTAAACATAGTGTCAAAAAACATTTTAATCTTTTGACAAACTGAAAAATGAATCAATCTGATTTAGTTGGTTAGATAGAACACAAAATTTCAAATTTCAAATTTCAAACTCACGTATTATTTTATAAATAATTTAATTTTTACTACGCTTCATTCTAAAATCAAAGAGTACTATCCAATGAGATTATAGTCTGTGGACTTCAAGTTTGGAACATAAATGTGGAAAGAAAAGTAAGGTTCTGCTGGAATAGTTGAGGAGTCGAACAAAATCTAAAGGGATAAGAGGAATAAATTCCAAGAAAAGCGTCCTTATTTTTTTTAATTTTTTTTTATGAATAAAGAATTATTCATTAATAATAAAATTGCCGGGGCCATTACAACCTGAAACGTTCCCAAACTTTTTCTCTAATACAACAAAAGAGAGGAGTTGAGAAAAGAAGAAAATCAAATAAGAAAGAAAATAAAAGTTACACAAGGTAACAGATAAAACCCATACCCCAAATAACCTAGGTGGGAAGCAACTAAAACTACTTCTAATAATTTAACAAACAAAAGATAGTCTTCTGCGCAACATCTTCATCGCCATTTTCGAACTCCAGAGGCAAGCACTTGGTTTCAACCTCTTTCGTAGACAGCAATTTAGAAGAACATGGGCGTATCAACGATCTAAAGAATCGCCTAGAAAAGAGGTGGAAACTCAAGAAAGGGCCCAGATCAAAACTGGGTATCTATATCTTATCACCAACTAGCCGATCTAAGAAGATTGACAAAAGATCTCGCCCCAAAATCTTGAATCTTGATAAAAACGCATTAGAGAAAGTTCATTGATGTTTATGGCAAAAAAGAGGGGTGAGGACACCAAAAAAAGGTGGAGAATGGCTAGATCCAACCAAGATCCGACCGGAGGCTGGAGTTCTTGGCCGGATCTAGCCATTAGAGAATGAAAGCGGAAGAAGAGAATAAAGAGAAGATATTTTTAGAGAGAGAATTTTTAGAAAAGAAAAGCGTCTTTATGTTGCCTACTTTTAGGTTGCAAAAAATTCTAATCATCATTTCGTGTCCCTTTTTATTTCTCACGAATAGATATTCGTCACGAGTTCACTTTTCTCTACGGATTCCATTATTTCTTTTAAATTATAATTTTTTAATTAAAAAATTAACACATGTCAATTTCTTATTAATGAGAAAAGAAAATGAGACACCGAATGAGAATAGAAGATCTGTAACAACTTTTAGGAGGCGCCACCATAATGCAAGGCGAGACATAAACTATTTCCAGGCCAGATTTTTTGTATACAAAAGGAAAAAGAAACCTTAAACATTGTATTTTCTATTTGGAAAACTATTGATAAGAATGGGAAATTTCGTAATCTGGGAAAATAAATTATTCGAAGAATGAGAAATTTATGATTATGTTCAATCATTTAGAATTGTGGATCTAGAGCTCTGGTAATTTATCCTAAGCCAGCCACCAGCAACCATAAGTCCTGGTCTAGGAAGGACCAGAAAATGATGTCTGAATCAAGTACCTAAACACATGTATAAAATTCAACTTAGGGTACCATTCAAAAGTAAAAGAGAGAAAAAAATGGATTCAAATTTCATTTTCCCTGCTTAAAAGAACAGTCAAACTATTATATCCTTTAATACTTCTTTAATACTTCTGCTTTTGATCCAACTTTGGATTAAAATTGTTAGATTTAACGGCTCACAGAGCGATCCGCACATACTGAACAAAGTCTGTTAAGCATAGGAGCCGGGTGCCAGAAAATGATGTCTGAATCAAGTACCTAAACACATGTACAAATTCAACCTAGGGTACCATCATATATAACTACAATGTGACCCTTAGGCAAACAATTGAGGACCATGAGGTTTAATTATTGGACATACTTCATCCTTAAGTACAAAATCAAAGTACATTTTTAAATTGACTCTATGAATATCTTCTAACACCATTAGAATAGATTCAAGTGTGACATTTTAAGGTCTTTTCGATAGTAAGTTATTGAACATTGTTAATAAATATCTTTCTAAAGATAAAATTTTGTAAGAAAATATATAAATTAATTGTAATATTCTACGCTGCTACCTACCGTATTTTTTTATTTGTAAAAGAGAGTTTCAAGCAATGTAACTTATATGGTGATTAGGAGGTGTTAGCCTCGGTGACGAATTCAGGATTTAGGGACAGTGAAGTCACTTGTTTAGAGACAGAGTCAGAAAATAAAATAATTTTTTTTACAAAAAATTCGACGTTTCTGAAAATGTTGGAGGAGGCGGTGGCGTCCACAGTTTTGGAGGGAAAACGCCCATGTGATATTTTTAAAAAAAAAATCACATTTTCTATATGATTTTTTTTTTCTTTCAATAAACTATTTCTATTTTTAGTAGAAACCTTAAATTATAATATTTCTATCTATTAACTACTTTTTTATGACGGTTTTGAAAAATTAACAAACACGTTGATTTTAAACTAAAACTAAAAGGGGGGTGGAATGAAGTGAATTGACAAAAATACCTATAACTATGTTAAAAATTAGTTAGTAAATCATAAAATATTTTTTAACGGATTTCTCAAAAAATGTCACAATATGTGTGAGACAAGTAAAATTTTGGAAGAAAAAAATTAAAAAGATTTCAAATAGAGAGAAAAATTATAAAGAAAGCATTTAAACTCACACGATAATAAAGAAAATTACATCACCGCGTCCTTGACTTCTACATTTGATATTGACAATAAAGAAAATTTCATATGACCCCACTGCTAAAGGGCTGCATCCGTCCCTGGTTAGCCTTGACCAAAATGATAAATTATACAAGTATCCAAAATGGTGATATAATGGGTCTGATTGGATTGAGTTTGGTTTGTCTTGTCGTTCAAATTTAAATTCAAACCAGTTTTGAATTGAGTATGAAAATGAAATCTGAAGTATTAAATCATCTAAAATTTAATTTTAATTTGAAACTGAGACCAAAATTTTAAATTCAAACTCAATCCAATAACACACAATATGTATGGTATTATTGGCGCCATATTCATACAAAACAATAACACGACTCACGCATTGAATCAATTAATCTGTGGCCAATGGCCTCAATGATCATAGCACTAATAAATAAACTAAGAACAAAATTCATCATGAGAGAGAGCATATTGTTCACCAACTTCAAATTGGTAACCGACCTCTCATAATTCTTGCAATTATAATCAAAGTTTTTATTCAAAAAAATTATCATGAACACAAGACACGCCAATTTGATCAATCTTGTTTCTCAGATTTCTTACGGCCCCTTATATTTTATATATAATATACCGATTTGAATATTCTTTAATAATGAATTTTTTTATTTATATATCATAAACGAGTAAATTCTAAAGAAAATAATTTAATTCTGAATGTTTTTGGGAGTGATGCATTAATTATTACGGAAGATCCATAATGAATATATGTATACATGGCCGGAAAGAAAATTTAAAGGCAAATTGAACCAATTAATTGACACAAAATAGAGGTAGGTACACATGAGAGTAACCTCTAGCATGAAGTAAGTAGTAGCTGGCGAGAGTTCAAATTCCCACGTAAGAATAGCTCATTTATCCATATCCTTTGTGTTGTGTAGGAGCTCTAGCGGCCAAAATCAACCTTCGATTTAGAGTAAAGATTATACGGGTGCCCTAACGTCTCAGTCCATATTAACCTCAAAACGAGGACACTGAATACCCTACAATGTAACAGGGAAAAAAATGTCCACATAAGAGTAACGTCTTTTGACGATAATTGACAATTATACCCCTATATATTTGATTTCAGGTGAATGAGTATTTCAAGAAACAGTTAGTAGTTGAAACTTACTTTATTTTCTAGAATTTAAGTTTTGGAAAAATGTATGATTTATATTTATGTTTGACCCCTAATATGATGCTGCCATTGATAGATAATGAGAGAAGAAAAGTAGCTGCACCTAATGTAATGAAGGCAGCAATACTGAAACAGCCAAAAAAATTAAATTTTTTTTTAATCATGTAACTAAAATAGATCTCCTTTAGCTGTTGTTTTAACAATTCTTACTCATAAAGTAGGTAAGAAGAAATCGTCTGCCCCAACTGGTGTTCTCATATCTGTTTAAATCACTCACAATTTACTACGTAATATAAAAAAGTTCACAATCCAAAATCCCAAAGAAGAAAAAAGGAACATCTTTTACTCTGGGAAGTAAAGAAATTAAAATATTTTTAAAATAAAGGGCAAAAAAACAGAAAAAGTGGGTTAAAAAAATATGTATTTTTCTTAAAAAAAAATAATGGGGGACAAAAGTAATTCTAAGTTCAAACTTCATCAAAGAACACAAAAGATAGTCAAAGCTCAAACTACATAGAAAACGTCATTAGTTAGCTTTAGTTGTTTGCAAATGTTTACATATGAAAACTCAATTCATTGTCATCTCATTAATAAGAAATTGTAATGTGATAATTTTTATTCTTGCCTTTTCCCTTTTTATCTCTCTTCTCTTTTTTCCCTCTTTCTTTCTGCGGCTTTCCTTCTCCCTAACTGCTGGTCAGATTTGGCCATTGGCTCCTGCCAATGGTCAAATCTTGGTTCTTTTGTTCCGTTATTAGTACTCTATTTTGTACCACGAATCATATGAAATCTTTTTCAGGGTTTTTTTCCTTCAAGATTCAAGACACAGAGGTTAGATGAGTCTCAGATCTAGACTTTTTTTCTATGTTTCTAGGAGGATTCATTCAACCCGGACTTGATCTGGGCCCTTTATCAACTTTCTACATCTTCCCGAGGCAATTTGTAGGACGGTTGATACGCCCATGGTCCTATAAATTGTCGACTCCTAAGGAAGATGTTGAAAGTGATATTATCCTATCCCTGTGGTTCAAGAATGGCGATGAAGATGCTTTGAAGAAGAAGATTATGTATTTGTTTATTTGTCTAGTTTTTCTAGTTTTTTTCCTAACTATCCAAGTTTTCTTTGGATGTGTCTTTTTGTCTCATTATCGTGATTTTTTAAATTATTGTATAACTTTTACTTTCTTTACTTTCGATTTTTTATTGATTAGTAATGGCTTCGCTATTTCGTGATTAATGAAATCAGAATTTATTTAGCAAAAAAAAAAAAAAAAAACTCAATTCATTGTATTTCTTTCTCACTCTCTCAATAAGGACAGGCTGGAAGTTTCCAAACCCTAAAACCCCACTACCATAATTCTCAATTAACAATAGGCCCTCAAAGAAAAATGATATTTTTGCAGAAAATCACAAAAAGAGATTACAAAAAATGACCTTAAATAGCTTCGGAAGTTGTAATCAAGCTACTAATATTATTAACGCGACATCACTTATCGAATTTTTGCTTGTACCTTTATGTTGAAAGACCTTTAGATCAGATCTTCTTAAATAAGAATTAAACTCTACAAATGTAACTTGAGTCAAATTTTAATTTTTTTTACAGTGAATTATAACACATACAACTTTGAGGGAAAAAATAAAAATGAAAAATCAAAGTATATGTAATCACGACAAGTGAATTCTGTTTTAATGGTTTTATATTTGATCACAATGACTTATCAGTGGTAAAGATACATGTTAACTACCCAAAAACGACTTAATGTTACGTGTTTAATTTATCATTTATATATCTCACAAAATTTATAGAATTGCTATCATTTCACCATTTACAAAAAAAAATTATATATAAGTAATCACCTACCTGCAAAAAAAAATAATAATAATTTTTGTATTGCAATAAAGAAAAGCTTGAAAAAGCAGAGAAAGAAGAAAAGCGTTTGGTTTCTTTCCTTTCCTTTTCCCCACTTCACTTCTCTTTTCTTGCTCCCTCTGCCAAGCATCTTTTTCCCACTTTTTCTTGTTCATTTTTGCAATGAATAATTTATTTATTTATTTTTAACTATGTGTGATTCCAAGTTCTCCTCCTATTTCTTCAATCCCATTTCTTCACCTTACTTAATTCATTGATTCTTGCTTGCTTGCCTTTGTCTATCTGGCATTTCTTGATCATTTTTTCAAGAAAGTTCTATTACTTTTTCTTCCTTTCAATTTGGACAATTGTCAAGGAATTTCATTTCCTTGACAAAATTGTTTGCTGATCCTTTATGGGTTTTGCTGATCAAGCTTGGAAATCCTATTTTCTTGAGGTTTTCAGTCCAAAGATTGGAACTTTGTGAAGAAATCTTGAAATCCTTATTTCTCCAATTTCTGTTGAATCATGGTCTAACTTGCTGTTTAGTCTGTTAATTTTTCCATAACTTCAGAAATTTTACCTCATATTGGGATTTTTATAAAAAAATTGAGTTTTTGATTCTCCATGGGGCTTTGTCATGGAAAACCAATTGAACCCCCACAAAATCTATCAGAAAATACCACAATTCCAACTGATAATGAACCAGCATTGAGTAGCAGTACTACTCATACTGGTAGAAAAACACCAAAATTTCCCTTTTATAGCCCAAGTCCATTAGTACCAAGTGCTTTCAAGAATTCACCAGCTAATTCTAGTGTGAGTTCAACACCTTTAAGGTTGTTTAAACGCCCCTTCCCTCCGCCTTCGCCGGCTAAGCATATTCGGGCTTTGCTTGCTAGGAGGCATGGCTCAGTTAAGCCTAATGAGACCACAATTCCTGAAGGAAGTGAGTGTGACATTGGGTTGGATAAGAATTTCGGATTCACTAGGAATTTTGTTAGTTATTATGAGCTTGGTGAAGAAGTGGGGAGAGGGCATTTTGGGTATACTTGTTCTGGTAAGGGGAAGAAAGGGAGCTTGAAGGGACAAGATGTAGCTGTTAAAGTTATCCCAAAGTCCAAGGTATAATTTAACTCAAGTTCTTGATATTTAGTACTAATTTTTAAGGTATAATAAGTTTGTGGTTTCAAGTTTGAGGCTTTCTGTTATATTTCCACTGATTGTTTGTTTTTCTTTGTTCTTGCTAGATTAACAAGTCTGATTTATTTATTGCTGATCTTTACTGTGCCTTTTGATGATCAAACATTTGCTATATATATTTTGGGGCCATTCCTTTCGAATAATGTTTTCTTAGTTCCATGTTTAATGCTATTGTTGGTAGCATATATTTTCATGAATTATCGTTTAGGAGGCTTTTGGGGTTCTCTTGCAAAAGTTTCCTTTCAATAGAAGGACCCTTTTTTCTTGCTCTCTCCTGTTGATCAAATGTTCTTGACACACTGGTTGTGATAATGATAAAAGAATGACGCTGGTTATCTTGTTTCTGCGATAACATTAACTAGGAATTTGTTGCAGATGACAACAGCAATTGCAATTGAAGATATCAGGCGAGAAGTGAAAATATTACGTGCTTTAACAGGGCATAAGAACCTGGTGCAATTCTATGATGCTTATGAGGATGAAGACAATGTTTACGTTGTGATGGAGTAAGTTTTGCATGATTGTTATTTAAGTTAATACTGTCCTACTAGCGATGTTTAATAGTAGTTTGATTTATAAACAATATCCGTCATTGTAGCTGTCGAATTTTGTAAAACATTATTAATATGGCTGTGGCATCAAAGACAAATACTTACTTTTTCCTTCTTTTGTCTCTTCTGCTTGTCCACAACCTGCTTACATGTACCCTTCTGTTCGTTGCTATGCATGATATAGAAATTTATAGGAACTCGAATGCAATACATGGTTCTGTCACCCTATATACGTTCTTGTAGTTGACCTTTATTACATCTTTTTGTTTTTGTTTTTTCCTATTATGTTTCTTATCTTCCATTGTTCTATAGCTACTGTTCTTGACAACAATAACATGTTTCCTTTTGCTCCTTATCGAATTCTGTCATGCTATGAATATTTCTCGAGATGAGATTGGCTGGTCTGCTTTTGTAATGAATAAATAAGTAGAGAGCCATTTTGACTGTGAGTGGCATAACGAGGTTAGGCATGTTTTGATAATCTCTGTAAACTTGTTATCAGGTTACATCTAGTCGTCTACCTGAGTTGGTTCCAGCATGTTTTATAATAGACTATCGTTTACAAAATTTAGAGTCATGCCATTTTTGTTGCTTTTAGAATTTCTAACCTTCGTGTTCCTTTTATTGCTTCAGGTTATGTAAAGGAGGAGAACTATTGGATAGGATACTTTCAAGGTATGCAAGTTTTATGAAACTTCCTCTCTAGATAGTTTATGCCGCTATGAAAATCCTTCTTGGCTAATTTTCTTGATTGATTTCAAGGGGTGGGAAATACTCGGAAGAAGATGCGAAGGTTGTCATGGTGCAGATTTTAAGCGTGGTTGCTTACTGCCATCTTCAGGGTGTTGTTCACCGTGACTTGAAACCTGAGGTAAACAAGTTTTCAAGATTTCTAAACATATTTCTGGTTTGACGGATAAATTCGCCTCTTGAAAATGTAGATGGTAATAAGAAGTTTGGGTGGGTTCTCCGGTCACCACGGGTCAAGGCAGGCCCTAGGACCATAGGTCTCTTACAAGAGTACTTACAGATCACCCACCAACACAGTCCTCACGTCGGCAGCGGGAATTGAACACTTGACCTTTGTAAGGACGTGCCAATTCCTTACCAATTGAGCCAACTTGTGTTGGTAAATGTAGAGATTTTTCCTGTTTGTAATACTGATGCACGAAATTTCGTCCTTTCCGACTTCCGTGTATTTATTTTTCACTTAGGTTTTAATTGATGAAGAAAGTTAGAAGAGAGGAAGCTCGGGAAACAAGCATCCAGTTAACACTTATAACCTCCCCTGTATTTGAAATGAGAAAACAAAACAAATAAACTCAATTATTTCTTAAAAAAAAAAAACTCAATTTTATGATGATTTATTTATTTTTCCTGACACCTTAGTAAATACCCTCAGAAAAATGTATAAGCATTGAACACTTAACTGTATCTCTTATCTGTGGCTCGTTCTTGCTGCATTATATGTCCTCTTGTCGTATTTCTCATACAGAGTTTTGTTCTGCATTGTAGTACCTTTTCATATTGCGAATTATGCTCCAATAACACATCACCGACTAATTTTTATGCTTCAGAATTTCCTTTTCAATTCTAAGGATGAAAAATCTCCACTCAAGGCCATTGACTTCGGGCTCTCTGATTACGTGAAACCAGGTAAAGTTTCATAATGGTAAAAGAATTGCCTAAAGCCTAGTTGATATAGTGGAATATAGATTGACGATTTGAATATGCAGATGAAAGGCTGAATGATATTGTTGGAAGTGCATACTATGTGGCACCAGAAGTTTTACACCGATCTTACGGAACAGAAGCGGACATGTGGAGTATAGGTGTGATTGTCTATATTCTTCTCTGTGGAAGCAGACCCTTTTGGGCACGGACAGAATCGGGAATTTTCAGAGCTGTCCTTAAGGCCGATCCAGGTTTCGATGAAGTCCCATGGCCTTCTTTGTCCCCCGAAGCAGTAGATTTTGTGAAAGGATTGCTGAATAAAGATTACCGAAAGAGGCTCACTGCAGCTCAGGCACTCAGTAAGATACTTAAATCGTCTCTATTTATTGATCGTACCAGAATATAAAATTCCACCTTTGATTGGAGAGAATCCGTCAGTGAACTATCAAGAGAAGACTAGTGCAGTTGACGCAACACTTCTGACTTGGAACAATATGTCTAGGGTTCGACATCCCCTTGCCCCGATAATAAAAATATTTAAAAAAAAAAAAAATCTGTCAATGAATTCTTTGATTTCATTTCCCTTCCTATGAGACCTATCCTTCAAGAGTTGAGAACCCACGATTTGTCTATGTTCTTTTCTACTCTGCTAAGGAAAGAAACCCAAGGGACTTTTTGAGGTCGACCAAGGATACTATGCTTTTAGTATAAGATCATGTATTTTGGTATTAAACTGTGCCAAATCTAATATTTTCCACTGATTTTCTTGCTCAGGTCATCCGTGGTTGGCTGGTCATCACGACGACAAAATACCATTGGACATGATAATATACAAGTTTGTAAGAGCTTATACATGTTCTTCCTCTCTGAGAAAAGCAGCTTTGGGGGTATGTACTTCAGCTTTGAAATTTATAGGTTTTAGAATTTACTTGGAAGAATGTTTTAAACAGTCGGTGCTCGGGTCTTTTATCATCTCCTGAAGGATGGGATGCGGTTAATTGGAGAGTCGCGTTCCAATTCTCTCCTGTTTCTGAACCATTGGATTAACCTTTTAGCCTTTTTAGTTATTTCGATCGTCCCACGAAAATGCGAGCTAGGAGTAGCAAATCTTTACCTAGAGGAAATCAAATCTTGCTCTGGAATAAATAATGCTCGATATCATGCTAATATACAGAAGTTTTGATACTATTACAGGCTCTTGCCAAAACTCTTACCGTGCCACAACTAGCTTATCTGCGGGAACAATTTACTATCCTTGGGCCAAACAAGAGTGGATATGTATCCTTACAAAACTTTAAATCTGTAAGTCTCTGACCTGCTAAAAACTTTTTGGTAACTATATATTTTAGTCATTTCAATTATTTTCCCAAGTTAATTGTATAACCCAATGTTGCAGGCTGTGTCGAAATGCTCCACTGATGCAATGAAAGATTCGAGAGTTTTCGAGTATGTTAGCATGGTACGTTCTTGCGATAGTTGGTCCTTTTTTTTTCTGCCCTTATTTAGTTGCCTATTCAATTAACTATGCAACTGTTTCTTGTTCTCGGTATGAAGCAGGTGAGTTCTCTTCAATACAGAAAAATGGACTTTGAAGAATTCTCTGCAGCTGCTATCAGTGTTCATCAGCTCGAAGGAGCGCAAAGCTGGGAACAGCATGCACGCCGTGCATATGAGTTGTTTGAGAAGGACGGGAACCGGCCTATTATGATCGAGGAACTTGCTTCTGTATGTTATCTCTCTTTTGCTCGCCTTTTTTCGGGGGTGGGGGGGGGGGGGGGGGTGCATATTTATCAATTGAATCGTATTGGAATAAGGAGTTTTCAGTTTGTTGCGGAAATCATATGAATGGGAGTTGCTCACTCATAAGTCATAACATATTCCCCAACTAGACGGTGCCTAAAAATGCACATATTTGTGTTATTCTCTAAGATACTCTCTCCGTTTCTCTGGTCATACGAAATTTTTCGAATCTTGATTTTGATTACTCGGGTGTGATTAGAAAAACCGATGCTTTTTTTCCTAGCTTCTGATTCTTTAAGAATTTCAAACTTTTTTCGCCTCATGCCACGAATAAATCTGCAGCAAGATTCCTACTGATAATTTTGCTATCTACTTTTCTAACAGGAGCTCGGACTCAGTCCTTCAGTCCCTGTTCACGTCGTTCTGCAGGACTGGATAAGACACTCAGACGGAAAACTGAGTTTCTTGGGATTTGTCAGACTTCTACATGGAGTTTCTTCGCGTACATTTCAAAAATCTTGAAATTTGATTCGTTTCTACACCGCGAAATTAAGGATACAGTAGAAAATTGGACGCGATAAGTGGAATTAATAGCTGAAAATCACTGCATTCTAAAACCTTCGCGACATATTATTAACATGTTAGTACGTATTTGTTAACTTTTGTCATTTTAGCTCTTGTAACTCCTGAGGTGTTTGATTGTCACGAAAAAAATTTGGAGGATTTGTACAGATGAGGGTAGAAAAGGAAATGTATGTAAAATAGGGAACAGCTGAAAGCTGAAAGTTAAGTTTTGAGGGATTGGTGCATCTCTTGCGACCCCGTCTATTTTAGCTCTTTAATAAATATTTATTTCTTGTTTACAACATATGTCTTATAACGAAACATAAATTTTAAGAATTTATGTATA
Organism: Vinca minor; assembly: GCA_026122235.1. Lineage (NCBI taxonomy): Eukaryota > Viridiplantae > Streptophyta > Magnoliopsida > Gentianales > Apocynaceae > Vinca > Vinca minor. The sequence continues at coordinate 135,617 of JAOCZM010000100.1, read as the reverse complement.
CTTTTACAAATAACACAATTTTTTTTTATGAAATTTAAGACATTTTATTTCAAACCAAATACTAGACTACTGTAAAGGAATCTTAATTGATCGTAATGAATCTGCAAAATTCATTCAATAGTAGTTAATCAAACGAATGTACAAATTATGGCAAGCTTTTCAATCGATTCAATTTAATCTCATCTGGTCTATGAGATTTGAGTGATCAATCAATAATGAGAGGTGAACTTTGCCAACGGGTGAAAATTCTCTGTCCCCATTCATGTCCCCAACCAATCGGAATTTACTATATAAATATTTTTTCCAATTATATATACACAGGGTGAATTGTGATTGGTTGGGGACAGGGATGGGGAACAGGAACGGGGACAGAGGATTTTTTGCCTTTGCCAACTGCTTTTTTTATTATTATTGAACTTGGAAATTTTCAAGATTAATGATGAAACTAATACCTCTTCATCTTCATCATCAACTCCTCTATTATACGACAACGAAACGCAGCTCAAGGGGTTAGACGCTTCACTTCAACCGGTAAGTAGGGAGTTTAAGTCATACTGTAGGAGAAATGGGGAACCACTATTAATCCTCCTTTACAAAAAGATTTCGCCTATTGTACAGGGAGTGTTGGATCAAATGGAAAAAGCAATTAGAAAATTATTTTGGGGGAGAAAGAGATGATGATGAGAAATGCAGTTACATGGGAAAGAATTTGTAGTGCTAGGAGAATCACCAATGGGTACAGGTAACATTATGCCTTTTATTATACTTCGGGATAGAATTGTATTGTAGCATTATGTTTCGCTAGACATTATTGATTGTACTGAAATACAAGGACAATAAAGTCATTTTATTTCCATTTTAACGGATATATGATTTACGGAATAGACCCCATAGTGCATTAATTGAAACTATAGGGACTAAAGTGAAACACCCTTTGATAAGGCCAAAATCCGAAAATTCCATTTTTTTTAAAAAAAATTCGCTTTTCATTGTTCATCATCATCCTTTCCAAACACCTCTCTAACAATGGCGATCCCTAAAACCCAGAGAGGACCAACAAAGCCCTTTCCAAAACCCACCAGATCCCCAACATTTACAACTATCATATCCACAATTTCTTGCATTGTTTTGCTATATTTAGCATCTTCATTCTTCTTCTCCACAAATGGGTTTCCAAAAAAGGAAAGTTTTCAGAGCCCATATCATCATAAGGGACCTGAGAAATACTTGTATTGGGGTGATAGAATTGATTGTCCTGGAAAACATTGTGATTCTTCTTGTGAAGGACTTGGTCATCAAGAGTCCAGTCTTAGGTGTGCTCTTGAAGAGGCTTTGTTTCTTAACAGGTAATTGATTTCCAAAAATGTGGGAGAAAAAAGAATTTTAGTTATGCATTTTGTTTGAAGTTAATGGGGTTTTTAAGTTTTTAGTTACTACCTTTGAGAATCCCACCACATCTACTATCTTTTAAGCATATTTGCAATATATAATGCTTACATCAGAGTCAGCTAGTCCGATATTCACGTTTCAGATGTCCAATCCTGGTGTGTTGAGAATCCCGCTAGCCTATTATGAGCATATTTGCAATATATAGGGAATACAGAGGGATATCCCTTATACTTACAGTACGGCTTATGGTTTAATCCCTTGGGTGCTTTAACCTTGTTTTTTAACCTTATTGTTTAAAGATGCTTCCTTTATCATCTGCCTTTGTTTTTTTGCAAACTAATGTTTGTTTTCCTGAATTTTGGACTTGATACTTATTGCTGAATTTTCTTCCTTGATTTGTATTCAGAACTTTTGTCATGCCTTCAAGAATGTGTATCAGTCCAATACACAATGAGAAAGGGATTCTTCATCAGTCTAGTGATGCTATGTCAGAGGAAAGGTCAGTTCTTGTTACTCTGCGAAAATCCACTTTCATCTTTTATTTCCAGTCCGAGAAAAATAAAGGATAAAGGTGGTGCTAGTGAAATGCAACAAGAGCTACATCTTTTGATTCTCAGTCGTTATTTTTGTGCAGTATATATTACTGTAAAGTGAGCCTGCTTGCAAGTTTGTTTAATGAATCACGTACAGCTTCAATTTAATTTGCTAGGTGGGGATCTAGCTCTTGTGCAATGGATTCTTTATATGATCTAGACCTCCTATCTGACACTGTACCTGTAATTCTGGATAACTCAAAAATGTGGCATCGGGTACTTGCAACGAGCATGAAGTTAGGATCTAGAGGGATTGCCAACGTTCAAGGAGTCAGCAGGGACACTCTCAAAGAAAAAAGTTCGTATTCGAATATTTTGCTCATAAATCGAACTGCAAGTCCTCTTTCTTGGTAAATTTATCATTTCTGATTTTCCCCCAAATTTTTTTTTCTTCTGATTCCTGAGTCTGTGAATAATTATTATAAATTATTAGCTTTACTAATTCTTTTTCATTTTAATTAAATACTTGACTAATTCTCTATTTGTAGGAAATCTAGTTTCACTTCGTGTTCAGCATTTTTTACTCCAAAATTTGTAGTTAACCTTTTGTTTTTTGGCTAAAGCTTTGTGGACTATCTATTAAACTCCCTTCGTCCAGAATTGAATGTCTATGTTAGGCTGGTTCCCACACCATGAGATAATTCACGTTGTTTATGAAGCTTACAGTGTTAAAATTGTCTCCTTCCCTTAGCTTGTTGGTGGTTTTTTCAATTATTCAGGTTTGCAGAATGCAAGGATCGCCACAACCGCAGTGCTGTCCTTTTGCCATATTCATTTCTTCCTTCAATGGCTGGAAAGCATTTAAGAGATGCAGCAGACAAGGTTTGTTCAGTTTTTTGCTGCTGACTTGATGAAATTGGCTGGATTATGCAACAAGAAAATGTTGGACCACTACTTTAACTGGATATTCACCATTTCCAAATCACTTTAGCCTTAAGGTCGTTTACTTCAATTGTTGTAATGTTGTTGTCGTAGTTGCCATTTTTGGTGGTTTATTTCCTTCAAACCAGCATTTTTATAGGGCTCTTTTGTTTTTTATGAGATTTCATTCTAACAACATCCAGACATTGTTGTCTGTGTGTCGACTATTGGACAATTGTTGCAGAATACTTTCTGCAAGGGAAATAGCAGCTTTAAATTATCCCGTTATTTCTAACTTCCATCTCTTTTCTTTTTTATAGCCTGGCATACTTACTCACTCCCTTGGGTTACTTCTGCTTTTCAGAGTCCTTTGTAAAATATATTGACATGATACTTATATGAGTCAAATTTTAATCCTACCAGATTAAAGCACTCCTTGGTGACTATGATGCTATACATGTACGTCGTGGTGATATATTGAAAACCAGGAAAGATAGGTTTGGGGTGGAACGGACCAAACATCCTCATATTGACAGGGATACCCGTCCAGAATTCATCATGTGCAGAATTGCGAGATGGGTTCCACCAGGAAGAACTCTTTTTATTGCTTCAAATGAGAAGAAACCGGGCTTCTTTTCTCCTCTTGCTTCAAGGTTTGTCAACTTCCCCACTTTAACACTCCTGGAAAATCTTTCTTAAGTTTATGGAATCAAATTGGTTTCTGATAAGCAAGGTGTAGCTTCTTCAAAATTAGGAAATATTGAATTGGTATGATTACTCATCACTTTATTCATGCTTTCAAGCCTGCCAAATTAGACGATTCTTTGGTGTTAAAACTTCATCTTTAGGGGCTGCCATGGCTTAAAAACAACGGGGTTGACTGAAAAAAATCAGAACTGCTTGGTTACTTTTATTTTGTTTTGTTCTGTCGGGCACTCGAGTATATGTTCTTTTTGTGTTAAAAGGTGAGATGCATAAACATATTTAGGTATTATCATTATCTATCTAATCCATTTGCAGGTATAAACTAGCATACTCATCGAATTACAGCAGTATTTTGGGTCCATTGGTCGAAAACAACTACCAATTGTTTATGATAGAAAGACTAATGTTGATGGGAGCCAAAACGTTCATCAGAACATACAAAGAAGACGATAATGATCTTAGCCTCACTGATGATCCGAAAAAGAATAATAAGTTATGGCAAATACCAGTTTACACAATGGATACAGAGGGATGCTAATTCATATCACGAACCAACACAGTAGAGAAGGATCTTTGTTGTAGAACATATCATGGACGCATTGAAGATTTGTTTCCTACGGCTTCTTGAAGATTTAAATGGCGAGTCACGGGAAAGCTTCCCGGATGTTGTAAAGTGCAGTGACTCAAAGTGAAATTGCAGGTACTTTACCAGGCTTTGTAAGTTGCTCTGTCCTGCTATAATAGTTTTCAAAATATCAAGAAATAAATCATTATGGAAAGCAGGTAGGGTTATGATGTAATATACAAGAGGGAGTTTTTTTCTTTTAAAACCTTGAGATCAATGGGAATGGCGTCTCCGAAACCTTGAGATCAATTTTGGGGCAGTTAGTTTTCCATAAGAAAAAATCTTCATTTGAGGGCAGTCCAGTATTTCCAATCTTGTGAGGGAAGGGAAGACTAGCTCAATGTTATTGTCCCCTTGTGGGCTTAAACTCATGAGATTATATAGTCTTGTGCTCTCTAGTCTGGGACCTTGAATAACTTGTGCTCTTCTACTTCCTCCGTCGTCTTCCCCGCCCATAATCTCCTCAATGGACTCGCAAGAACTCAGACTCAGTTGCTCGAGATGAACGAGCATCTTAGCCAGAGAAGGAGGCGAGAACAAATATGTTTCTACCCCCTCTATTTTCAATCACATGCTCGACACATGTCTAATTGGACCGAAAATCACCGCGAAAAGTGGTGACAATTTATTTTTAGCCAAATGTAAATACTATGATAATATATTTAGCCAAAAAGAATTGATTTAAGTGACAACTGAAAAGCATACATAGTTTAGTGATCAAAATAGCTATTAACTATTTAAAAAAAAATGGTACCTGGTTATAAAAAAGAGTTGGACTTGTATCTCCAGAGCAAACATGCTTAAATTTGGAAAGATGGAACGAAAGTGAGAGTTTCCCAAATAAACTTGTCATTGAAGGGCAATATTGTACTTCAACTATTTTGAGATTGTAGAGCCATGGAGGTTGAGTGCTTCCATTTTTTTTTGCCAAGTAGAATTGAATGCTTCCATTACACAAGCCTTTTAGATTCGGAAATATCTGATATGGATTGGGTCCATGTGGACCATGTGATCCAGATTTGGCCACATCCCTGCAGAATGAGGAGAGAGAAGGAAATGCAGTGATGTGGCCACATCTGGACCGCATGGTCCATGACAGAATAGACCTTTAGATTCTCACCATAAGACAAAAGTAAAGATTCCAGATTCTTTTAAGCCACCTTTTGGGATCACTTTTGTGACATCAATAATGTACTCAATATCAAGACATATAAGCTCAAGTTCTTTCAAGTTATTCAAACCATCTCTATCTAACTCGGGTAAAAGATTTCTTAAGCTGCGTTCATAGATATTCAGACTAAGTGTTTTCGGTTTCTTTAATAGTTGATGAATAGAGAACGAATAGTCGCCTTTGTAGTAACTCAAAAAATCTAAGTCGAACCTTTCCAACTAGTCAAGATCCAAGTTTCGCAAGATTTGAAGCAGGATGTTAGTGTCGTGTGTCCATATTTGGAGGTTTGGCCTTAGACTAGTCATGGTTTGGCATAATGGGCCAACCATGACAGTCTCTTTTTTTTTGGACAACTTTTTTGGCAAGAATGGATTCACTTGTCATTTAAACCCTAATGCTTTCTAAAAACCCTAAAATGCGCTACAAACCCTAGACGGCTCTAACTTGAGAACGGATTTCAAATGAGACACTTTTGCAGTGTCTAGTCTTTTCTCATCACATTTTGAATAATTGAAGACTGAAATGAGAACGGATTCATTTCTGACCAATTTTCAGAGAGTTGTCAAATTCGGATTAATTTTGAATTTTTTTTCCGGAATTGTTTTAAAAAAAATTCATGTTTTGAGTGTTTTGGATATTTCACACATCATTTCTATCTATAAATAACCTCACCACATTCTACAAAATTTAAATCTTTGAAATTTTATTCTCCCATTTGAAGTTCTTCAAATCTCCCAAACAAATAGTTATTTTTTAACCTCTCAAAATTTCCACATAAATGGATAACTCAAATTCGATTTGATCTATTACCCTCCAAATATGAAAGGTACAAAGGTGGGACCTCAAACTCGGAGATTTCCAATGTCTATGGACAGGGAGAACCAGAGACAGTCCAGACCTAAGAAATGTGGAAGCTGCAAACAAATTGGTCACAACCGAAAAACTTGACGAACAAAAATACTCAAAATTAATTGTATTTTAAATGTTTACAATATAATATTTGAGAAATTATCAATTATCACTTTTCTTTGTTTGTTTGCAATCTTATCAATTAATTTAATTTTTTTTTCATTCAATACAAAACATTACAAAAATTACAAGGAATTATTAAACTTATTCTCCAAAATTCTCAAAACCAGCCGATCCTATAATCAAGGATATCGTAAGGGGCTGGATGGATTTGTACATGGTCACCGGGATTCAATCTTAAAAACTCAACAAAATAAGACCACCCCTCAAAATAGTAATCGTCTCCGTCTTTCGCCACGCGGAGCGACAATTTGTTCCGGTGCATGTTTCGCAGGTGTAGTACTTCAAGTATTCCAAGCTGCTGTCTAACGCGCCATTGAATGTAGTTACGACCTATCAACTGTACACATAAAAACAAATTACAATAAAAACTGTAAGAGGAGGAATCCGTTCACAATATTTTAATATTAACAAACGTATCAGTTTTGAAAATTTCAAGTAGTTTTGGTCAATGTCTATCCAAAAACTATTCTGATTAAAAGCCCCGTCGGAGGGATACGATAATTCGCCCTTGAAGTAACCGATCACGGGCCTTATCAATAACCCTCCCTTAAAATATATATCTAGTATGTTCATTGGCGAAGAGATAAAATGAACTGTATATGTGAGCCGAAGATTGTTATCACACAAAAATTCTTGTAAACCGCCGTCTAGTAGTACTTGTCTTCTATTTTGGTAACATAAACGCACCATTGATTACCAATGACGTCCTTCAGATAGAAACAACTTGGTACCCCGAGACCAGTTCGCTCCAACCAATTTGTGTACATTGATGATATACACTACATAATAGAATATGTGTAAGATAACTCAACACATTTAACAAATATAAAAAACACATTTAATACATAAGATATTACCATTTTTCTATTAGTTTGGTTGCCGACAACAATTTTAAAATGGTGTCTGAAATACTCTTCCAATGCAGGATCCATTTCAATATTCATTTCAAATGCTAAGTTTTGAGAGTAATGCTAAGGTTAAGGTTGGAAGAAAATTAGGGAGAAAGATGGTTAAAGGTAGATTTGGTGGAAATATCCTCTGCCATTTGAGAACAGATTTGTGAAATTCGTTCTTAAGTCAGGGGTAGGTAGCACATTTTAGGGTTTCTGATATGCATTAGGGTAAAGTTGACAACAGATTCCCTAAATCCGTTCTCAAGTGATCTGTTCTTGCCAAAAAAGTTGCTCAAAAAAAAAAAAAAACTGCCATGGTTGACCCTTTATGCCAATACATGGCTAGTCTAAGGTCAAACCCCATATTTGGAGAGTGGTTAGATGAGACAACAACTTAGCCTCTCCAACCCATGTCTCTATTGCCTCTTCTTTGTTCTCTGGCTCATAATATCTCATGTACAATTCTTCTAACTTCTTCAAGGTTAAGAAAGTACCTGATGGAAACTTCTTCCTGCTCTTAAACCTCAAATCTAACAGCTTTAGATTGGTCAAATCTGCGACTTCTTTTGGGAAACGAACAAGATTGGATCCATGGAAGCTCAACACCTCTAACTCTTTCAAACAACCAATGACCGATGTCTCGATTTTAAGGTTACAATTACGTAGACATAAAGTTCGAAGGCTCGTCAAGCAGCGCAAAAACGAGAGTGATTCAATAGCGAATGTGTTCAAGCTCAGGACTCTAATATCCTCGACCCCCTTTCACAAACATGTCCGGCAAGATTTCATAGTAGTAACGACACTCTAGGCGTAAAATCTTAAGCTTGGGACACTCCTGAAAAATTGGAATCTGTTTCATCTCATTGACAGTAAGCGAGATGCCAGTAAAACGTTCGAAAGATTCATCTTCCGCCCACTCTGTCGTCAATCCAACATGTCTGGACATAAATACACTATGGTCATCTTTAAATGATGCAATAGATAAACAAACATCTCTTACCACATCATGTAACTTCACATATCGCCCAAGTCCGTCTTTTCCTTTCAACTAATTCTTCCATCCATTTTAGAACATCTTCTTCTATATCTGGAGCATTGCGCGTTGCTTCATCGACTGAATGTTGCACTCTTGTCTCTTTTCATCTCAAGCTCATCAAATTATATTCTTCAAATTCTCTATATTTTCATAGTAGGAATACATATATTGAAATTTATGCCACATAGAACCAATTACAAGGCTTTCCACTAATTTTCCAACAACAGAAGTGAAAATTTCTAGAGCCATTCATCAATCACCTCCTAATTTTGGCTTTTCCCTTATTGATCAAGACTTTAATTTCTTCAATTTTTCACTTTTAGATCAACAAAGAAAATAAAACAACAAATAGTAGTAAGCTTCAAAGTAGTGTTTGTCCTACAAGAAATAATAAAGGATAAATACAAATTAAGGAATTTCCACCCAAAAAAAAATAAAAATACAAATACAAAAGAATGCTTGCAAGGGTGAATATTAAATGAGAAGCAACATATTGCTTTTGTATGATGACCAAGGGAGAAATAAAATATTAACCCTATCAAGAAATGCTAGCGTATTTGGCTTAACACTTCTAACTCGAAGCCTTAGGTTGCAGGTTGGACAACTTTGCCCCATAACTATAATAAAACAAAACAAAAAATAAATAAGCAGATGAAACCATGCATATTTGCTTACAATATTAAGTCCCATGAGTGCACTCTTTTTCCTTCTTTTTTTCTGTTATTTTTTCTTTTTTATATTGTTTAAATTTTCTTATTAATAAGGTAAGGGTGTCGAAGCATAGACCTATTGTTCCGAGTAAAAAAAAAATGGTTCTTTATAAGGTGGATTACAACTTAATTGGTTCAAATATATATCTTACTATGATAAAGTTTTGATTGCAATTTGCATTCGCTTCCCCAAGCGAAAATAAACATTTCTAGTGCAGACTAGCTCTTGGATCCATTTATCGGATTTCACCACGTGAAATATTGATATATAAGTAGTAATTTTTACACTAATTCTCACTAGGATTTAGGGGCGTCTTCTAAAAAATTTAACTGTTTCCATAGGTAAATAGTTGTGATTTTTGTTATATTTTTTTAAAAAAAATCTGTACTAACATCAAGTATTTGTGGTTGTTAGACTCAAATTTTAAAATTATTGCGATATGTGAACAATCTCGATTTTAGTAAATTTCAGGATTTAGGTCCGTCGGATTCGAATTTTTCATTTGTTGCAATTGGTTAATAATCTCAATTTTTGTTTACTCCTGCCTTCACATATTTGGAGGCGTGGGTTCGTATTTTTAAAACGTTTCGACTGATGAATAATCTCGATTTACTCAAATTCATAAAAGACTCGGATATATTTAACTGTTGCGACCGATGAATAATCTCAATCTTAGTTGAATTCTAAGAATGTTGTGTAACTAACCATCACGGATTTGGAGATTTTTCAACCGATAAATAATTTTAATTTTAGTAAAGTTCACACAAAATCTTATACTCTACAAAAAAAAAGCGATACCCACGCCCCCAGGGCCCCACACTTTGATCCGACATAGTAATTGGAGGATGTAAATCAAGGCGACCTAGCATCCCAACCAGGTGGGAGGACATTTTAAATTGGTACACACAAGAAACCACCCCTGTATTAGAGGGTTGAAACTTCTACACTGCAACTGCTAATAATCGATCATACGTCCATCTACCCAATCTGTCACTTCGATGCATAGCCGGATCTATGCACGGCAGACTGGGGCAATTGCACCACCAGAATTTTTTTTTTTTTTGCCTTTTTTTTTGCCCTCCAAGAATTTTATCAGTTTTGCCCCCTAGATTTGCACCACCAAATTTCGATTTGCACCAACAGATTTCGACTCCTGCGTCCGCCTATGCTTCGATGGGTTATCTTGCTGATACAAAATCTTATACTAACTTTTAAGGATGTGGGTCATTGACTACGAAACTATAAAAAAGCAGGGAAAATAGAAGCAAGATTATTTAGAGAAAGAAAAAAAAGGATCGAAGCTAACATGGGCTCTCCTCGGCAAATGTATGGTCTAAATGTGCTCTCTAGCCCAATAGGCCACGGCCGTTCAATTCTGAAATAGGTAGGCGGCGCTTTGCACTTGCACCTATTTATTAAGTAGGGAGCAGAATAGAACAATAGGCCTGCGCCAGGGGATCCTTTTGACACCTTATTTCGTTTGTCTCGTGAGTGCGTCCCGGGGCATGCTAGAACGGAATAATTCTGCACGTGGAAATTTTTTTTATTAGTTAAATTAAAATTTTGACGATTAAGATAAATTTAAAACGAACATATATTTTGAGCCTCATAAAATATGTTGTATTTTTACTGTACAAAATACCTGTTCTGTGCCTCAAAATACCTATTCTAAAATGTCTTGTATATTCTGAAAAAAACTGTTCCGCAAGATCCGGACGGCTTGGGATGGTCTAGAGTGATACTTGAATACAGATGCCTTATTTGGTCATCTTCCTTAAAGTTGCAAAGACGTAGAAGAATATTTGAATAAATAGCCATTTTGGTCACCAAGGTATTTTTGTCCTGCCACTTTGGTAAAAAATTAGTTTTTTAAACTTTTTTCATCACTAAAGTTTTTCCATTCTGCCATTTTGGTCACTAAAATTTTTTCATTCTGCCATTTTGGTCACTAACTTTAAGTGACCTAAATGGCAGAATGAAAAAACTTTAGTGACCAAAATGGAAGACCTAAAAATCTTTAGTGATGAAAATGGCAGAAAAAACTTATTTTGACCAAAATGGCAGAATGGAAAAACTTTAGTGATGAAAAAAGTTAAAAAAACTCATTTTTGACTAAAGTGACAGGACGAAAATACCTTGGTGACCAAAATGGCTATTTATTCAGAATATTTCAATTGTTTAATTGTTTATTTTTCACGTCCTCACACAATTATTATTTGGATATTCTTAGTAACTTTTTATTTTTTATTTTATATTATCTCGTCTTCTATCTTATTTGTATATTTTTGTCATGAATTTCACTTTTTTTTGTAAAATTGCACCATTTCTTTCGGAATAGAAAATCTAAATCATTATCTAAATAACTAATTAACTAAAACAACAGATCAAATATAGATTTACCTCTTGTCATCTTCTTCTATCTATTGGTCAATAGAGTAGTGATATTTCACAGCAATACCTATACAGAAATCTACAGAAATCAACTGATGGAGTCTGGATTAAAAGTTAAAACCACTTAGTACATTAAACACACTTATTTACGAAATAGCGTACTCAGGGGCGGATCCAGGATTGAAATTTATGGTGGTCCCTCAACAATTTAGGGGGGAACCTACAAATTTCGTTGCATATTAGACAATTTAGTATTGAAATTTAGAGTGGTCCCTCAACAATTTAGAGTGGAAATTAAACTTGTTTCTTTGATCTTGGGGTGGTCATGGGCATACAAGGACCACCCCTGGATCCGCCACTAAGCGTACTACATCCATTTCAGGATATAAAATTATAAATCATTTAGAACATGTAGCGAAAAATTAAAAAAATTAAAAAATATATTTTTTAAATCAAAATACCAATATTACTCTCTTAAATATAATTAAGAGTTAATCACCATTTATGTCCCTCATATTACTTTGAAAGGCAAGTTATGACCCTTAAGTTTTTTAGGTGTCATTAATGCTCCTAAGAATTTGCAAGGTGCTATAAATAGCCAAATTTGGCAGAATCCGGCGACCTGCGGTTGTGCAACACACGTATGGCATACATGCACAAAATTCTATGGGTAATTTTGTCCATTAAACTTTATTAATTAAAAGGAGAAACCCCGGGTTCTTTCCCCTTCTGAATTATTTCTTCTATTATCATCTTTGTACCCCATGATCCTATAAATTATCGATCCCTACGGAAGATGTTGAAAGTGATATTCTCCTTTCTCTCTGGTTCAAGGATTGCGAAAAAGATGCTACGAAGAAGATTATGTATTTGTTTAGCTTACTAGTTTTTATCTTAGTATTTCTTAACCACCCAAATTTATTGGGAGTGATTTTTATCTGTTATCATGATTTTTTAAATCATTGTATAACTTTTATTTTTCTTATATTTTTAGATTTTCCTTTAATTGTAATGGCTTCGACTATTGTGTGATTAGTGAAAAATTTCTTATTTAGCAAAAAAAAAAAAAAATCTTTGTACCCCATCCAGATGGCATATGGAAGCAGCAAAAGGTGGCAAAAAAGAAAGCTTTACAAAGCCATGCAACCACACAGGATCATAGTCACTCACCCCCATTTCTTTGAACTCCACCGGCGTGGGTATAATGGAGAAGAAGAAGACATTCTTTGATCTAAAAAATTAAATCAATTAATCTTCCTCAGCATAAAAAAATCATCCTTAATAGAACCTAAAATTTCTCTATTCTTCCTCATATCCCCATCTGCCCCAACCCACCGCAGCACCGCTATCCTTTCTCCTTCCTCGCTCCACCGCACCGCTGGTTGGAGAAGATAAATAAGAAAATATAGGGATTTAATGTATAAAAAAAAATCTTTTAAAAAAATTAGATTTGACGATTTTGCCCCTGTAAAATCGTGCATGTGTGTCGCACGTGCTCTCCACCACCGTGGGTCACCGGATTCCGCCAAGTTTAGCTATTTATAGCACCTCACAAATTTTCAGAGGTATTAATGGCACCTAAAAAACTTAAGGGGTATAACTTGTCTTTCAAAGTAATCTGAGGGGCATAAATGGTGATTAACTCTATAATTAATGATATTCAAATCCTATTTAAAATAGTAATATTAATATTTTGACTAACAAAGTACATTGCTTTTGCTTCCTTAATTTTCGCACAACTTTTATTTTGACTAACAAAGTACCTTGCATTGGGAACCCCAATTTCTTTCTTCAAACTTGTATTATGAAATGGATGGAGTATTTTTTTTTTGTTTTTTTGATAACAAAAATGGATGGAGTATTAAAAAAGTGAACGTCGAACAAAATTTTACCTCTTATTCTTCTCTCTTTGATCTGTATTGATGGATGTTGTAGAGAGTAATGCTTCAAAATTTACACAAATTAGCAGTTTCAAATGCAAAGTAAGAAGCAGAAAGTAATGAGGCTTCCACTTGGAGAATCAAATACCTTTGAAACTATTAGGAGATTGCACTTTAAAGGATTTGTTGGTACTCAAAGAATCACCTTCCAATCCTTCTTTGGTTGCTTGATTCTTTGGTATACTTGAAGATGTGATGTGACATATTAGGCAAATTGGACGTTTTCTTTAAAAGATGGGCAAATTGTTGATATACCAAGAAATTATTCTTTTTTATTTAGCAAAAAAAAAAAAAAATTATTCTTTTCGTCTGCGTCAAATTACATCTCAGTACTTGATGTTTAGTCTTATTAGTTATTGTTGAAACTAGTGAATTGGATCAAGTGATCAATGATCTTAGCTGAACTATAAGAGGGCTATTATTGACCCTATATGCGAAATGATATTGCTGATTTTGTGAATACGTGCCTTATATGCCAACAAGATAAGGCCAATCCTTTGAAGAAAGGTGAAGTACTTTCTTATTTACTTGGCTTTGGATTGTTCTGCTCCAGGGTAAAGAGCTCACTTGTTATACGGGACCCAAGGCATCCAACAGAGCGAAACAGTGTTCCATTCTTTTCGGCGTCATCCTTCCGGTTTGGCGGCGAGCGGAGGGCCACAATCTCATTCATCATTATTTATTTGCGTTAACAATTTGTGTCTTGTTATTATGCTTGTTAACATGCCATTCACACAACACTTGACAACTACTGAGCCCTGCGGTCGTAAGGGAAAACATATTTAAGTTCAACTGTTTCTCAAAGGTTGTTACTCGAAGAACCGTATAGCTTGTTTCCCAAGTAGCATTACTGTAAAACCATATCAAGTAGTATAATTGAAGTACTAGAAAATATCACAAATATGGAAATCCTTGGCCGTGTCGAATGTCATTTTATCTTCCATCTTGAAAACTACACAGTGCTGATGTCCACTCGACTTTTATGCAGCTGAAAGGCGGGCGTAATCCAACTGCCACAACTGCATTGGATACCTGACCAATTGAAGTAACCTAAGCGCGCTTCACAGTGGGCACACAGCAGCTTTCCCTCAAGTGCACCTTCCGCAACTGTACAGTGCCAAGAAACCATAAATATGAATACTGATGATGCAATATATGATGGCAGTCTATTAGTTATTCCATCCAAGAAATTACGTAAATCTTTAAAGCAACGAAAACCAAAATTCGACACTGCAAGAGAATGGTAACAATATTAGCAAATCAATGATGTATCGATATTGCCAATTCTGAAACCGAACCATGTGGCTGTGATGCAAACTGGCTTGGCAGAACAACCAAAGAACAATAACCCAGAATCTCCCGCAAAATCAATTGTACTTCAGCTAAAGATAATGTGGTTAAGATAGCACAAGAATCCAGAATTTAGGAAAATGAGCAACTCTAGCGTTTTATACCTGTTGTCATCCACCGGAGAGGCTCAACAAAGACAGATGAACACTCGTCTTCAGGCTTGTTGAATGGATTGCCACTTCTCCTTTTGTGCCACTCAAAGGATGTTTCACCCTCTCCTGGTAGATGATCAACAACGTTCTGTTGCGACGCTACCACTCTACGGCATTTTTTGCAGCGATAAGCAGGAGTTGGAATTTCTTCCGTTTGCACTGATGCTTCCACATCAGAAGAGACTTTTTCTATTGGTGAACCAGGGATCTGCCCCAAATTTAGAACTATCTATTTTCTCTCCACGATTATAGCAATCACCTGGACAGCGGGCACAACTCTATTTTAGAGCAGTGAAAGAATCAATTACAAAAGGAGCATCTAACCCACTGAAGACAGGATGGAGCAGCGCTCGTTTAAACATTTGACAGAGAAGATCTGAAGTATACAAATACTTTGAGTTGATACAGAAGAAAACATAATATCATGTGTGCATGCACTAATCATGATCCAAAAGAATCTACGGTTATCTTATTCATGGTACGGTAGCCACCTATCAGGCTATCAGCATTTCCCCAAGTATGAATGTGGCATAATACGTAATTTCCTTTCTTCATCAGTTACCACTATTTTACAGGTGGATTTTGGTGACACAAACAAGTTATGTTTTACCCTCGGAAATACCACCTCTCTTTCTGATTACCCTAACACATAAATTTTCTACTTGGAATACCAAAATCCACCTGTAATATTTCTGGTAAGCCCGGTAGATAATCTTTGGCATAAGTTGTTTATCTCGCAAAAGTGTTCAAATTTTTTACAGTTACTACAGTTGTAGTAATCAAATAGCAGCAGTTTGTCCATGAGAGTTTCTCATTTCTCTCCAAATACTAAACTAAGTCTGTAAATTCTAAACAAATTGTCAATTTCACATCACAATTAATAGAAAAACTTACAAAGAAAAACAATCAGCATTTAATGTACTTAACATACATCAATGATATTTGCAGAAAAGCATTAAACGAGAGATATACAAACATAGAAAATATAGATAGAAATGGTACCTAGAATTCTCAAGCGAAAACGCCTATATATTGGGCTTTCATAATCAACTTTGAAACCCATTTCTTCAAACATTTTCAACTACAATATAAGAGGGGGTAAATTTTGGGTAAAATTTGAGATAAACATTACAGTGGCAAAAAACTAACACCAAAGTACATTGTGCCTTGTAACACCTGTTCTAGAAAACCATCATTTGGGCAAACAAAATCACAACTTTGCCTTAAAGATTCAAAGGGCATCTGCAGACAAAATGGTTTTCATAAGATAAGTTAGGAAAGACCCAGGGGAAAAAAAGAATGATAAAAGAACGGGAAAGAGAAGCAGATATCGAGATGCAAGTATCAGTCACAATTTTTTCAACACATACAAAACTGGAGCACACGAATATATACCATCATGGAGATCAATAACTCGAAACTAAAATGGAATTGTTCCAACCTTCTTGAGATAGTTGTTCAGTTTTCATCAGATATGCTGTAATGATAGCTGCACTGCAATGAAAAACAACAAAGAACGGTGTAAATCCTTTGGGATGTCAAACTACTCGACGTTTGCCAATTAAGCACCTAAAATAGCAAACTGATTCTTGCATCCAGATTTCCAAATTTCACTATGAACATGTAAAACAAGAATGTGAAGTGTAGTCTAAAGGCAAATATATCATGTCAGACTGGAGTAACAGCGGCACACCAGGATCTCTGATTCGTCAATAATCTATTGTTGACTTGAAAGGTTCTTCAAAGAAGTAAACATGATACAAATTAATTATTTTCAGCCATACATTAGCTTCTGTGTAAGTTAGGATTCTGTGAACTAAGAAATAATCTAAAGAATGAGAAGAACACATATATTATAGCCGAACAGGATATTTCTTGAATGACAACTTCTCATGGGACCCACGTCTTTATATGTTTTCTCCATCATCTAGCCACCTAATTGCAAAATATCAGGAAGTTAACATTTACTACTTTTCTTTTTTGTCTTTGAGCCAAGGGCAATTAGTATAGTGTCTCGGCAACTTTGTGGCTGGTTACTTAGCTTATGAGTAATGAATGCATCATTTTCACACACCCCTCTTAATAAATCAAGACAGAAGCACGCCAAAAGATGCTGAAAGTTACCTGACACCTTCATGAATAATTTACAGATAAACGATGAACCAGAAAGTATATTGAATCAGAATAAAAAAATACCTCCTTGATACACCAGCAAAGCAATGCACCAAAACAGCTCCCTCTTTTCTACTTTGGTCAATGAAATCCAAACACACATCCAAGTAATCCAATAAATTTTCGCTCTCTGTATCTCTTAATGGTACAGTCATCCTTATAAATTTCAAATCCTTTCCTGCATGCTCCAATGAGTAGACTTCCTTCCCTGGAGCCAACGAACTTTTGGAGCCATCAATATTATCATCCCCTGTTTCCGAACCTCCCACATATACCTTGCGAATCTCTTTGGATGGAATCAGAAGCCCACTCCGCCATTCTGTGAAAAATGAAATCGATGTGGAACTGAGCATAGATAGTATGTGCGTAATTTCATCACTGCCATGCTGAAGAATGTCTGCTGCATCACCTATGTTGCCTATGAATAAACGCTCGCGCACCAGATATGGCATATCACACAATAAATGAGTTTCCAATCAAAATCCAACGTTCTTGGCCTGACATTAGTTGAAGAATTAGTCATAATCCTATAGTATATAAACAAAAAATTTTACTCAAAGGAAATTTAAAAGATCGAGTCGTATTAGCATTTATGTAAAAGAAAAGAAAGGACAAGAACTCCCCCACCCCCAACCCCAACCCTCTTTTTCCTTCTCATAATTTTCGCATTTCACGATACCAAATGCTCATGTGGCATAACTTCTTATTTCCTTATCAACTAGAAATAAAAATCTTCCAAGACCCGACAAAATCAATTTGCCCAGAATAGTTTTATTCCAGAACTTCTCTGTGACTGAGTAGTCTAACTCTTTGATAAGTGTGTATAATCTTTTCACGAAGAAATGTACGCTGAATCGGAATTTTAATGGAAAAAAACGTATCTAATTATATGTATGGAACTTAAAATTCTCCAAAGCTGATTAGTTTTGAGTGTACAAAATCATATTCTTTACACAAGGAGCAGTTCAAGATATAGTATGAGAGAATAATCCGAGTTAGGTTACCTAAACAATAACTCGCCGTGACTTGACCGAGACAAGCAGAGTCACTGGCGAGGCAATTAAATCCATTAACAAAAGTAAAAGGCAGAAAGAAAAAAAAATACTGTAATAAAAAAAATTACTCCACCAAAACTACAAATTGATCAGAATTTCGCAAAACTACGAGCACGATATAGCGAAAAAATAGCTTATCAAAAAACAAAATTCTTCTGACATCGCCACCATGTCAAATTAATAACGGATGGAAATCAAAATAAATATCTTCAATTTACAACCACAAATATCAGCATTAAATATTATTAGTCAGTTTAAATAGTTAGTAAAACGATTTCCCTCCAACGGATAGGTCGGTCGGGGTTCGACTCAGGAGAGAGGAACCACTATTGATCATCACTCATCAGGTACGTAAAAGAAATTAGGATTCGTTAAGTAATTCTCACATATAAGATCAAACAAATCTATTAAGTAAATAATCTAGGTTTTCTTACCGTTCAATCTCACAGGTCTTCTGCGGTTGATGAGCCGCCGGGAAAGGCGGTGACCGGAGATTATTTATAGACAGGCAGTGAAGTCGTGAGGTTCAGTGGTGAGGAGATTGGGTTTAAAAAAGAAAAAATAGTACTCCCTTCATTCCTAAATATAAGACTCTTTAGACAATTTGAGAAAATTAAGGAAGTTGTCATTTTCACCTAAACTTTCAATATTATCCCCACCCTCCCTCTATTTCACTTCTTTGTCATAAAGAAAAGGAAAATGTTGAGGGTTTAATTGGAATAAATTGTTGACAACTAATAAAACAACCTATAATTAATTTGGATACTTAAATATCTTCTAAATGATAATTAATAGGGAATGGAGGGAGTATAAATGAGATTCGAAATAATTGAAAAAATATTCTAAAAAGAAAAGGTGGTCCAACACTGATGGGTATAGGAGCGGGGAATTGATGAAGCAATTTTTTTTTCTTTCTAATAATAGAAGGATTTTTAAATTGGAGTAAGAAAAGGAAAGATGCTTGTGATCTTTTGTTGAATATTATTTGATTCCTCTATATGTAAGAATTCAATTCTAGGTGGGGGCATATTTGATCTCCGTTTAATTCATACGAAATGACTGTGAAGTCAGTTGGGTGACCCTTCATATGAGAATTTTTAAAGTTGCTTTCGTTATTTATATAACACAAAAACTCACATTCTGTCCTAAATGGTCTTGACACATTACAAAATCTTTTAAGTAGTTTAACATAGAACAATCAATCACCTCTTTGCCTTTATATGAGTAACCGTAATTTAAAAAATAATTATTAAAAGTTAAAAAATAATATGTATATATTTTGAAAAAATATGAAAAACCTATATTATGAAACATAGGAGTCAAACAATTCATTCTAATCTTTGGTGGCCAATAAATCCAGCTATGTCCTTTTGGAGAACCAATATGGAGGAAAAAATTTATGGTAGAGCCGCCCTTGTGGGACTGCCCCACAGCCCTCTCACATGATGTTATGTCTGGACAAATTCTCCTAAGTTTTATTGATTTAGCAAACAAACTCACAATAAACATAAGGAATTCAGAGAGATTAAGGAAAGAAAATAGCTAGATTCAGCTAACCCTAGCTATGAAATCGGATTGGGGAAGAAGAGAAATTTGGGGGGGGGGATGAACCTCTAACTGTTTTTGGCAAAATATTTCGATACCCCTCACAACTCCAACTGTCCTCAATTTATATGGGTTCTTGACCCGGAGACCCGCGCACAAAACCGACCCATACCCATTGATGATTTAATGAACTCCTGAGTTCAAGCCTTGCAAAGCTCAAACAATTCCCTTTTTATTATTTCTCTTTCATAACATTCCTTTCCCCTTGAAAAACCATCTTGTCCTCAAGATGTCCATGGAAAATCAAGTCAATTCCTTTATTTTTAATGTGCAGTTCCAGGTTCCACCAGGGTCAAAGACAAAGCTAGACTTTCATGCATACCATCCAACTCCAAATCTCTGAATATAACAAGCTCTGATGATCTTAAACGCATTTAGAAAATTATAATTAGCTACTCGCTTCATATCCATTTGATCTACAAGTAGCAGCATACTCTGGTTCATTTTTTTCTCCAATTAGGAATAATGAATTAGCTTGGCAGATATCGACAATGATTAAAAAATTCTGAGCCAAATGACACCTCCAATAATTATCAACTACTTCTTTATTTAGCCGGTTATCGTCATCCTTAACTTTCAACATATGATTTGCATTTCACATTAAAAACCAAACAAAATTTCATCATCCACAATTTTGTTTTCTTCAAGTCCAAGCTCATCAATTGTACGTGAAAAACCAGAACCATCCAAATCAATATCACAACTTTGCATTTTTCATTCAAGCTATGTGAAACACCTACTGAAGTTGTGTCCATTTTAGGCTCCGCAGGTGTAATAACATTGGTGTATGTTTGTTTATCCAATGGAAATAGAGAAGAGCTCTTAGAGGTCTTGTCATGTGCATTACATGAATTCTCACCTCCATCAACAACAATATTGATTGGATTTGCACCTTGTCATTTTCATTATTAGACAATTCATTGACATAATTTAAGCACAACTTAGATTTTGTGATGTCTACATCAATGGAATTACCAACAGTTCCTAAATCATCATTCAACACCTTCGGTTATCAATTCTGCTTATCAGTATGAGAATTCGGTGTATCATTGGCACTTCTTTTACTCAGTTCTACAACAAGATTGCTTTCGGGACCAGTTGAAGGTTGCACCATACTATTTCTGTGAGGTAAGAGATCCAATGACCCAGAGCCAAGACGCGCTTCAATATGTGCTACTCATGACTCATCATAATTTTTAATTTGGTTTCGTATATGGGATCCCACATGACCATTGTAACGATGCCTCTCATCGAATACTTTATGGCGAACTGGCACTCGTACTTCCCCCTCCCCCCTTAATTATTACTCCATCAGTGACACCATTTTTGGATCTCCTTCTTCGATGAGAAGATAACTGGTGTAGCAAAAAATCATTTGAGAAATAAAATTCAAATTGCACTTTGCACAATGTGAAGCCTCTCTGACTCGGACTGCAGGCTGATCCCCAGGCTCCACTGTACTTTGCATCTCATAATTACAAGATACTAAGACATTAGCAGGAGTCCGCGTTTGGCACATGGGCTTTTCATCTCTCTTCTCATTTGGAACAGAAACATCTCCAGTAATGACACTTGCCATCTTATCAGCAGCCATGGCCCCAGCATTACTCATAACATAGGTATGCTAATTTGCAACTTGCATGCCATGAAGAGACAACAAATATTCAGAAATTTCCTTGCATGACACGAACTGTCTTCCATTAGGGCTTATATAACGGTGACAAAACAGCCACACACGACCTTCATTCTTCATACAAGAAAGCAAAAGCCTCCAACATTTAGGCAATGCATTCCCAAACAAGCTTTGCATCCACAATCATTTTCTTCTTTCTCCTACTTGCCCATTGACCATTCAAGCCTTCTTAAAACTCCAACAACTGTTATTGAGTCCCCATCCTTTCTGTTTTCCGACTCAACTCATCTCCATAAGAATCCTCCACTGACATTAATTGTACCAGATCCACCTCTAAAAATTCTTCTGGTGATACAGCTTCATTCTCGATTCCATCTTCACTCGCCACTTCTGTAGTGATAATAGATGAAACAACATCAACATCCGAAAAGAGTACCTTTGCTCTAAAATCCCCTGAAAATTGGTCATTTGCATCCAATAGGACGCCCATATCATCAAGAGTTAACATCGAAACAATAGCGTTGATAAATGCAACGTGGAAACATAACTCTGAAGATCATTTCCTCCCTCACAAGATCTTGGACAGCAGGGATTCTTGTTGATCCACCAACAAGAATTACTGCATTCATGTCACTAAAGGGAAGCTTTGCATCCCTTAAGGTATTTTTCACTGGTGTCTTTAGCTTGTCTAACAAACCTGAACACAATTCTTCAAATATATCATCTCCTATTTCATGAACTGATACATCAAATGTACCACCTGGATCATATACTAAAACATGTTCAGCTCCATTTGTAAGTATAAAATAAGGAACCTGCACACCGTTTCGATACATCATCAAAAATGTTTCCGGTCTCCAAGTTGGTAGTGTCAAAACCTGAACCCAATTCATCATCCATGCCTAAATCCCTTGACCACATGTCCATACTAATCTTATTGGGTTCAATCCTTGTTATATCACCAATCCAAGTTGATTGACTGTATGTATTAGTTATATACCCATACTTGTTATCCAAATCATTCAAATTCTCCATATATTTTTTTACTTGAATCAGTACCTACATCGATCACCTTGTTTACATGGTTTATACTACCATTCTCTCTTGAGAAAATGTCTTGCAGTGCTCGAATGTTAGGCCCTGGTAGTACACTTTCATTTATATATGCATTATCTCCCAACAATGTATCATATTCCATTGTTATCACCTCATAATTTTTAGCTTCATCATTAATGGTAACAAAAATTTCATCCACTTCAACTCTAGGAAGATCAGAGATTGTATTAAGTACTCCCAAATTACTACCAATCGAATTGTCCTCTTCGAATGACAATTTATCATTTTCAGCTTTATTGCCCACAGGTAATTCATTTCCCTCAGCATTCATTTCTTCTCCCAATCCCGAATCATCAAATTTGTTATAAAAGGCTATCACAAATCTCTGCCAATCTCTTGTTTCATGTATGTAAACATGACTGTATCCCCACATATATGTCTCTCCCCTGAAGTACTCCAAAGCTACATATATCCTCAATTGATCAGACATTTGATGCAAATTAAAGTAGTATTCAGCTTGAATCATCCATTCTCTAGGTTGATTTCCATTAAATTTGGGAAATTCTAGTTTAGAAAACTTGATGTCACCACTTCCTAGATCACATATAATTTCATTCATTTCTCCATCTAATTCCAGAAACTCATTCATTTCAGACAATTGTTCCATAATCAAAGTAAATTTATTCTCAGTATCTCTTTTCATATTAGACAATTCAGAACTTATGGAAGCTAAGACACGCCTAAACTCATCCAAATGTGAATCAATGCGAATGACAGAACTTTCAACCATCACTAACCTCTGAGAAAAGAAAATTGGTCGGAAGGAATTCTGAACTCTGCAACTTCCGGCGATGGCAGTAGAGGTTGCGCCACCGTGAAATGTGCTTCTCGGATTTGGTTTCTAGTTGTAACCATAGCTGTCCAAGGATCAATTGCTCTTTCGATTTTGTTGTTCTGCCGAAATTTGATACTTATTCAGCTCCGGCGAAGGTAGTAATGGCTGCGCCGGTGCCGAGTGTTTCTTTCCAATTTGATTACGATTTAACACCATGTATGTCAAAGGATTGAAAGCTCTGATACCAAATGTTATGTATGGACAAATTCTCCCAAGTTTTATTGATTTAGCAAACAAACTAACAAGAAATTGAAGGAATTTAGAGAGATTAAGGAAAGAAAATAGCTAGATTCAGCTAACCCTAGCTATGAAATCGAACTGGGGAAGAAGAGAAATTGGGGGGAAAAGGGAATGAACCTCTAACTGTTTTTGGCAAAATATCTGGATACCACTCACAACTCCAACTGTCCTCTATTTATAGGGGCTCTTGACCCGGAGACCCGCGCACAAAACGGACTCATTGATGATTTAATGAACTCCTGAGTCGGAGAGGCTTCACATTGTGCAAAGTGCAAAGTGCAATTTGAATTTTATTTCTCGGATGATTTTTTGTTGCACCAGTTATCTTCTCATCGAAGAAGGAGATACAAAAATGGTGTAACTGATGGAGTAATAATTAAAGAAGGGGGGGGTGTACGAGTGCTAGTTCTGCCATAAGGCATTTGATGAGAGACATCGTTATAATGGTCATGTGGGATCCCATGTACATAACTAAATTAAAAATTCCGATGAGTCACGAGTAGCACATATTGAAGCGCATCTTGGCTCTGGGTCATTGGATCTCTTACCTCACGGAAATAGTATGGTGCAACCTTCAATTGATCCCGAAATCAATCTTGCTGCAGAACTTAGTAAAAGAAGTGCCAATGACCATTATAATTTAGGAACGCGTTTAAGATCAGCAGAGCTTGTTATATTCAGAGATTTGGAGTTGGATGGTATGCAGGCAAGTCTAGCTTTGTCTTTGACCCTGGTGGAACCTGGAAGTGCACATTACAAATAAAGGAAATGGCTTGATTTTCTGTCGACATCTTGAGGACAATATGTTTTCAAAGGGAAAAGAATGTTATGAAAGGGAAATAATAAAAAGGGAATTGTTTGAGCTTTGCAGAGCTCGAACTGATGAGTTCATTAAATCATCAATGGGTCGTTTTGTGCGCGGATCTCTAAGTCAAGAACCCCCTATAAATAGAGGACACTTGGAGTTGTGAGGGGTATCGAGATATTTTGCCAAAAACAGTTAGAGGTTCATTCCCCCCCAAATTCGATTTCATCCCCAAATCGTTAGCTAAATCTAGCTATTTTCTTTCTTTAATTTCTCTGAATTCCTTCTGTTTCTGTTTCTTGTGAGTTTGTTTGCTAAATCAATAAAACTTAGGAGAATTTGTCAAGACATAACACATGAATTGGGACGTACCTACCTTGTAAGTAGGCCCTGCCCCAACTCATGCGAGAGGGACGTGAGACCAGTCCACAAAGGCGGCTTCATGCCAGAGTGACCCTATTTGGAGGCTTAAGAATGGTACTGATGTCTAATATCCAGTTAAGAGGTGCTTATGGAAAAAACAATGTAATGTCAATTGAAACAAATTAATCAACTCCACACGAGATAAACATTGTATTTGAAGCTCGTCTGCTGAACGAACACCTTTCAGTCGCATGCTGACACAATTTCAACATGAACATCTTTCAATCACATGCTCACACAATTTCGACAGTTGATTTTCAATCCAACAGATAAAAAAAAGTGAAAAACTATTCATCTATTTATAATGTGTCGACATGTGTTGACCAGAAGGGAATTCAACACTGCATCCAAAATGGGATTTGAAAAGAGAACTCTCAGACATACAAGGAAATACCACCTTCCAAATGGTACCAATTTGTTCAGTAAATTATCCAGATGTCTTCCACATTAGCAGTACTACTACATCATCAGCATTCTCGTTCAGCTATACATAAATCAATTTTCTAAATACAACCATGCAAAAAAAAAGGTTCTGTGGTTTCTACCTTTGCAACAAGAAGACAGCTGACCTAAAACTACCAAAGATAGTAACATTTGGAGGACATACAAACCTAACCGAAGAAAATGGACAGTGATTGGTTTCAAGGAAGCAGCTAGAAGTTCACTCCCCTGGCAATTTTACCTCGTCAATTTATCCAAATCTGCCTCTGGTCGAAATCGAAGTTTGATTTTAGGAAATGTGTTTGTATGACCTCAGTGTGATTGCGCCTCAAGGAGGATATTCGTTGCCGCATTTACATCATTTCTGGAATGGATGAGCGCTTGCCTCGCAGAGTTTCTATCAAAACCCATTGAGACTAGTGTGGCAATCGAATCCTCTGGTGGTTCAGCACCAAATGAAAACGCACCCTGAAACCAAGGACGATGGGTAAGGAATGGGAATTTTGATTTCTCCAAGCAAATTTAATATCAGCTCCATTTTCAAGTGAAAACGAGAAACCAGGAATTCGAAAAATTGTCAAGAAGTGCTTGCTTTTTTTTCCCCAATCCTATGCGTATCCCAAAGTAAAGTACTTGCCTCTACTTGGCGACCTGCATAGGGCGGGATATTTCCAAGAGTATTCCTAGCCGGTGCTGTAGGTGATGAACTCCTCGAAGATGGCCATGATAGGCGAGAAAAGAAAGACGCGATAAATTCAGGAAACTGAGAACAGAAAATAGATAAATGATCAGACTTGTTAACAAATACACAAGCAGGAACACACATAACTTAGACAGAGATCTAGCAATGACCGTAATTGAATTTAAGCACACATAATGCAGGATCCTACTTTAAGATTGACGTTTGAAATATACAATCCTTTACTAGGTATATGGCACTCGTTTGAAATGCCATAATTAAGACAATTTTTTTTTTACTTCTCCCCAGGAATTCTAACTTTTGAACATAAAATAGACGGCAAGCACAAGATAAAGAGTGAATTTTTGTTCCAATCGAATAACAATGATATAAGAATGAGAAACAACCTTCAACCTTCGAATGCGGAGAATGTTTAAACGATACAAAGAACCAGCTAGAATTCCGCAGATTCCTGGTAATAGTGATCTTTTCCACGAGGAGAAAAGAAGCTGTAAGAATGAAAGATTTGAGTACAGATGAATTAAGGGAAGAATAAGTGGGGTGTAACGATGTTACCAAACTATAGTATATGTGTATTACCTGAAGACCAGCTACATATATGAAAGCCTTGTCGGAGAACTGTATGTTAAACACACGGAACCGTGTTGAGACTGGAATGTCCAGATAAAACGGCACAAAAGAAGCAAATATAAGAGCATAGGGCCCAGATGCAAGAACATTTAAGGAGGGATCTGCATATAAATTACACAATATAAGATTTCTTCATTTCATCAGAATAAAGTATCAATCTACATAACATATAACTAACATTAGCTAAACAAATGATTGACACATGAATTTGAATCGAAGTTGGAATGCTCAATTACTAGCACCTAAGTTTTTCTAGTCCTCTTAAACACAAAACAAGGGACCTAATAGGCCAATGAAATCTGGGTTGGTAAATCAAAAGGCCTAAAAAAATTGATAACATAGAGAGAGAGGACGACCGCCGGGACGGTGGGTGGGGGAATACAATAACAGAATCATGTAATCAATAGCCCAAGAGCTAATAAGATCTTTATTTTTTGGTTTCCATTCATTTTGCATCCATTCCTCGTTATTATTCATACACATCCCTGTCTAACAAGTTTCATGATTTTAACAAGGAAAGACAATGTCATTCCAAACAGGTCAACAATCTCACAACGATTCTCCCCCCATTCTGACCACTGTTTCTAAAATTCTTAAAACACACTCGCGAAAACAATATTTCCCAAGCAAAGTTTCTTTCGACCATTTATGTCCATCAAAGGAAGCTAACTCATTGTTGTCTACGTTTCACACACATATTTCAGAAGGATTCTCCCATTATTTTGATCCTTGTTTCCAAGACTCATATTTCATAAATCTTTAAGTATCCTAATCACGAGACATAATTTTCCTACTGAAAAGTGAAACCATCATGTAATCAATAGCCGAAGAGCCAATAAGATCTTTATTTTTTGGTTTCCATTCATTTTGCATCCATTCCTCGTTATGATTCATTCACATCCCTGTCCAACAAGTTTCGTGATTTTAACAAGGAAAGACAATGTCACAGGTCCACAATCTCACAACGATTCTCCCCCCCCTCCCCCCCCACCACATTCTGACCACTGTTTCTAAAATTCTTAAAACACACTCGCGAAAACAATATTTCCCAAGCAAAGTTTCTTTCGTACCATTTATGTCCATCCAAGGAAGCTAACTCATTGTTGTCTATGTTCACACTCATATTTCAGAAGGATTCTCCCATGATTTTGATCCTTGTTTCCAAGACTCATATTTCATAAATCTTTAAGTATCCTAATCACGAGACATAATTTTCCTACTGAAAAGTGAAAACTCATGGCATCATAAAGGAACAAGAGAAGTAAAAATTCGTTTCGTTATCAAACTCAGGTGAAGAGAAGATAACAAAATAGAAAAAGCAATGAGATTTTGAAAGGACGCTTCCAGTCAAATCATTTTCTTCTATTTCCCAAAACATGTCAAGATCCATATATATAAAATCAGTCGAGTAATCTTAAGCATGGGTTCACCATACCTTTAAATACTGTCAGCGCAAGGATCTCAAGAAGTAAAGAGACGGCTACAGAGAACAAGATGAATACCTGTAAGAAAAAACATTGATGAATTAAGCTAACTTTGTCTTTGTTACTTTTTTGTTTCTCTTTGATGTTCTTGAAGTTTAATAGTGCCAAAAGTTGATTAAATAAGAAAGCTCCAACTAAACTGTCAGATAAGAGTCACTATAGTTGGTTCTGTTTTGGGTAGCTCAATTGCATGAGGAAACTGAAATTTACTTAAGCAGACAGGAAGATATTTAGGCAACATTCAAGAGACTTGACTACATACAGGCAGCAATCCATGTAATCTTCTTATACAGGAAAACTTTGAAATCTGCTTTGAACCTTGAAATTGTTGGACAACAAAGGAGACGCTAGAAAGATAACCCTAAGGCCGGGTCTTATAAGACACATAAGCTATTCAGTTTTCTTTGATGGCACAATCCAGTGAAGTGCATTTAATTGAATGAAGTCAATGAACCAATAAAGTTGAAAAAGGAGAACTCGCAAAGAAATTCAAGAAAAAATGCTTCCAACACAACAGTACTTGAAAAGTATTTAATTGCATTTATGACTTCATCGGACAAGGTAAGCAATACTTGGTTTCAATCAGAATAACCCAACTAGTAAAACCAAGAAGATTGAAGCTGATAGCATATAGTTGAAAAATCACGGCAGTTAAATTTTTTAAAATTACATATTAAAAGCATGCCAAACTAAGAAAAATCACCAATAATACTTAATTTTATCAATAGCATCATTTTCTGTGCCTTTTATGGCTCCAGATTAAAGAAAATAACAGAAAACAAATAATCTTTCGAGTAATTTTTAGTTTGCAAGAGAACTTACAGAGTACTTATTCGAACCGATTTGTCTCTCAAACACACGGAAGTAATAAAGCAGATATATCCCAAAGATAAGCTCTGGTGTAGATGAAAAGGCAAAAACTGACAGTACCAATTTCCAGATTTGAAGCTTCTTGAAAATATCCTGCTGAAGAGACAAATGTAATGTGTCTTGCATACAACATGACTGTAATTTCAAGATTTCGGAGAACAGTGTAGAGCTTCAATTTAAAAGGGAATAACAGCAATGAACAATTGACTAGCCAAAAAATTCTATCGACAGGCATCCCATGAGATAATAGAAGTACTTATGCCCGTGAATATAAGCCAATACGGAACACTAAAAAGTTAAAACTTTACACTATTAGAAAATATGATTGATCAAATACAAGAAACTTATTGAAATACTAATTACGATGCAAGTCTTCAACCTACTCATATACTCCCAATGTAACATTGTACTTCCCCAATAAATTTGGAAGTTATCAAAAAGGAAGGCGATATTATCTATTCGCCATTGAATATAGAAAATCCAATCATTTCCTTAATCCGTGTGGACTGTCCTAAAGTGACAGTTAATTTCATGATCCCCATTTTGATTAAACCGAGAAAAACTATACCACGATTATAAAATAGAACAGTAATAGTCCCAGAAATCAACTAAAAATAAGACAGAATTAAACATGCCCTAAAAAAAAAAAGTACCTGGTAGGACAATCCGAGCTTAGTAGAGCGACCTAGGATCCCAAATAGGATCGTGAAAAGGGCACATGCAATTACTAATGTTCTTGTAAGTGGGGCATTATCTGACATAAATTAGAACAATATATATAAACTCAAATTGGAAAATTCCGCAAGAAAAAATAAATACCAAAATATGATGGAAAAATAGATAGAAAAAACATACGGAAACCAGATGGGCCGCCGTTCATCTTTGCAAAATTAATTGTACCCAACAACGAAGACCTTTCCAAATTCGTAACCCCTTTTTTCTAGAGATTTCTGGAACTGATCAATTTTTAATTTTTCTTCTATTGATATTCACCTCCGCTTCTCTCTCTCTCTTCTTGTTCTTTATTTTCTTGCTGAAATGTTTGTTGTGGTTGGGAATGATCTGGTAAGAACTTGTAGTTGGGCTACGTTTTGCACTTGGACTCTACTCTAAGCCCAGATCATTTCATTCAAAAAAAAATCCTATTTTAATTGTTATCTTAAAATATATATATATATATATATATATATATATATATTGTTAAAGGTGCAACGTTGCGATCCAAGTGAGGAAGAGTTCATTTTATAGTCAGTAGAAATTTTTTTCAGAGAGTACATTTCATAGCTAAATGTTTATTCTTCTTAGGGCGGGCTCCTGCCAAGTGACTTAGTCACTCTTGCTGGTGATACATCTTAGTTTTGTAATGTTTATAGAGAGACCAATTCTTGCGCAGATGGTCTAGCAAAAACTGGAGGAACTGTCTTCCTCTGATCTTATTATCTACCGCTATTTACTCCATTTTGTTAATCAACTAGTGGCAAGGATGCCTGTGGAGCTTATTTTGCTAGAAATGTTAGTAGTGACTCTAACTTCTCACCCTCTTATATTAGCCATTTTACGGCGAGGGCGCCCTCTGGGGTTGTTTTGTTTAATCCACTGCTACATACATATCTCATTTAACCAAAAATTGTTTTAGAGAGTATGAAAATTGAAAACAATTGCTTATTTTACTTTATCCATAGGTTGTGTAAAGAATCAATTTTTTCAACACAAGTTTGTGGCATTTCAAAAAAATACTAGTTTGTCATTCAAGCGAGCTTCTTTGGTGAATCCAATACTTAGAATTGCGGAAATTATATTAGAAAAACTGTCAAACACGTTATTATCGTCCATGTTTTCATTCTTGAAACTTTCATTACATTTTCCCTCTCAAAAGATGCACACATTCATACCATCACCTACCTTGGTAAGTATCGGATATTATGATCACGAAGGTTATGAAAATAATCTTCTGTTTAATGTCTGGATCATAGTAGTAGTAGTCATCTTGATCAATCGAGACAAGCAATTAATCCATACTTAATGGAAGCCGTATCTTGTGATTCATCCGTGCATCGCAATCCTGCAATCTTCTACTAAGGCAGCCAGCATCTTGGTCAGTTGAACTGCCTGATAGAACTGCTTCAAAATCACTTCGATTCCAAGATCTGTGCCAGCATTAACCTTGCCTGTTTTGCCCACAACTTGTCAAGTGTAATAGTTCATTTTCCTAACCATC
This sequence comes from Vinca minor, assembly GCA_026122235.1. NCBI lineage: Eukaryota > Viridiplantae > Streptophyta > Magnoliopsida > Gentianales > Apocynaceae > Vinca > Vinca minor. The sequence continues at coordinate 104,541 of JAOCZM010000100.1, read as the reverse complement.
CAGCATTCTTCAAACAAGACATAATAGTAATTAGTAACTACAAAGACTATTTTAATCAGCCGATCCATTGCAAGTATTTTTACGAGTGTAAAGACCAGATAAAGAATGGCATTCTTGAATTTGTTTTAATTTTTGGTCCTACATCTCTCGCAAACAATTCCCTTCTACGCTGTACAAGACATAAATTCTCAAAGCAAAAACTAAATCAAATACATAAATGTCGGACTTAAAAGAACAGTTCCAAAGAACTACCTAACTTACTCACACGTTCAATATTTACAAGCCTAATCCCATTCCTTCATGGTGCCAAAGTTCAATTGGGATAAGCCTCAAGATGATCCCAGACAGGACACAGCAAGCAAAATATTTACATTGAACTTCAGATGGTCCAGCTAACTCTTATGATCTTCTTCTTCTTCACACTATATTCTGGCTCATTAAGCAATTCACTTACTAATGCATTTCTCCTAGCCTAATAAAGCTAGTAAGAGAATTGTAAGGTGCTTTTTAACAAGGAGAAACATTTGGTCCTCTCTCTCTCTGTCCCTCTCCTCGCAAAAATCAAATCCCCCTTGGGATACAAAGGACTGCTTCTCATGGAAGTCACAGAAACATTATCCTTGAGAATAACGAATTCGGAAGCACAAACAACTCATCTTCTACCTTAAAAACTATTGTAATACCTTATCAGGCAGAGATGCTTATGTCGTTGGTGAAAGCGACAAGTCCCAGAAAAATGAAATTGCAAAAATCAGCAGGCATATACCAATAAGTACTTGTTATTATCCATATGGGAACTCGAGAAACAACTTCCTAAATGTAGTTCTTCCAAAATACGAGTTAGCTCAAATGAATATATATATATATATATATATATATATATATATATATATATATATATATCCAATACGAAATTCAAATAACAAAAAGTTGCTAACTAACTACACATTCTGCCGGACATAACATCAAAAGTATTCATAATGTAGTACAGTTAGTACAGTTATCCCAAATTAAAACATGAATCCAGCAAAAAGGAAAACATCATCCCAAATATGCAGTTTTAGAGAGTACAACAGTAAATAGAGAAAATAACAAAATATCAAAATAACAGTTTAATGTAGACACAACTGTTAATACCTGAATATGACAATAGCAGTTCGTGCCACTATATATGTAAGTTACAGCAACAAGACCTAAATCAATAACCAATATCGCTTGGATCTCCAAGATACTCGGCAATTTGCTCGAGACGCACGTTGAAAGTATCCCGTGTATCAGCATCCCTAACAACACCAGTTTCCTTGCTAGAATCCTTCTCCACTAGACTTCCATATACACCCTTATGCGCACCATATAAAACTAGTACCGGCCCTCCTCGCCTTGGAAGTGCCGTCTCAAGAAGCTTTTGATCCACCCCTTGTATCAGCTCCCTACTTTCATCCATAGATATATCGCAACTAGTGGGCCCAACCACATCAACTACCACCCCTTTCTTCAAATACAACCTTCCCCCTTTCAACTCCTTGCTTATAACCCTCACTCTAATATGACTTCTTAACCACGAAACTTTACCACCCCCCTTTAATCCCTCTTTCTCCCTTCTACTCCTCTTTATCCCATCCTTAATCCCTTCACCTCTACTCTCTCTTCTACTCTTCGAGTCCTTATCTTTGTCCCTATTTTTACCACTTCTACTTTCACCAGTCTCATCCTTTTCCCTAATTTTTAGCTCTTTAAGCTTTCTCAGACATCTCTCCTCCTCAACTGATCCTACATCCGCTACATCACTAACGCGAACTGTTACATCCTCCTCACTCTTCAGAAGCCTCACGATCACGGAATCCCCGCCTCGGTTAACCTCCATAACCCTAGCTTTCATCCCCATTTCCCTCCCTCCCACAATTCTCACTTCCTTCCCAACAAACAACCCCTTTTCCTCTCTCTTAACCTCTTCATTCCCTCTTCCAATCTCCCTTTCGCTACTTTTCCCATTTCCATTACCGCGATCATCGCGTTTCGGACCAGGAAGTTGTTCACCGGTAAACCCTAACCCCTCTTTCGCAGTCCGTCTCTTGTACTCCACAACCTTAACATCCTCTTTAGCGTTCCGCCCAATTCCTTTCCCTTCTTCCCACCCATACCCAGCTAATAAAGCCTTACCAAATCCCTCAACAGGCATATCATCAAAACCCCCAAACCCATCATCATCAGGAAGATTCTTCAAATCCTCCCTCAATTGATTCAGCATAAAATCCCCATTCACACCAGAATTAGGGTTTTTCTCAGTGGCGTCTCCATTGCGGAGATTAAGGCCAAAGCTGATGGAATCCGAAGAAGGCTCGACGGAGGATAACGTGTCGACTTCGAATTGGAGGGCGGTTTGATCTGAAACGGAGTCGGATTGGAGTGGGAGATCGAGATTCTTCATTCTTTTGTGGGGTCTCCATTCGTTGGCTTTGGGAGGAATTATTCGATCTTGTTTGGCTTTGTTTGGGTCAATTGGGGCTTTGGAGGAGTCGAATTCGGTAACGTATTCTATGATCTTGGGTTCTTCGGCATCGCCGGATGCGAAGGTGGTGGCGGCGGTGGTGACAGAGGTGGTGGCAGATGGTTTTTTTACGGTTGATTGAGGTTTTGAGGAGAGAGAGAAAGACAGCTTCATGGTGGTGGTTTGTGGTGGCGAAGGGCGATGGCGGTTTGCGGGAGAAGCCTCAGAATCGATTCGAATAAGTGGGTATTGACTGGAACTTCGATTCTTTTTAGTTGAAGAGAGGAAGTTTTATAACTTTTTCCACCTAAAAATGATACGATGGTTTGGAATAAGAGTTACCCTCCGTCCTAAGTTAGATGTTCACGTTTAATTTTCAAATAATAATTTTACTAAGACCGAATTACTATAATATTTCATGATAATGCCCAAATGTTGATGCACTTACAAGGTATATTTTTTTTAGTTTAGGAGGTTAGCTACGAGAATTAATAAGAAATTATATCCATTTGAAAAGAGTGATAAAATTATTTTAGAAAAAAAATTAAAATAAAATACTGTGAGTTTGTGACGAATGAATTATTTTATTTGAGGTATTAATGACATTCCTGTTTTGTATTTTTTACACCCTCAACCCCTCCTTGTAAACATGTTCGGAAAAAAATAATATAGCCAGAAAACATGAACATGACCGTGAAACGTGGACGAAAAATGAACGTGGCTGAAAAGATACCCAAAAACTTGACCGGACATGGGTTTGATTGCGTGCTGGGCGTGCGCGAGGGGGTCTTCCGAGATTTCTTTTCTTTTCTCAATTTAATTAATTGTACAAGATGTGCCTTGATCTATATCTATCAGTATCAATTACAAAAAAGTGTATTTTTTTTTTTTTAAATAAAGAAATTATCCATTAATCATAAAATAGCCAAAGCCATTACAATCAAAAGATAAAAACGAGATACAAGAAAAAATAAAAGTTATACAATGGTGTTTTAGAACACCATGATATGAATAAAAAGTCCACACGACCGAGCCAGGGTACACACTACAAACAGTAGAAAAAAAATAAATACATAATAAAATTCTTCGCGAAAGATCGTCTCCAAAATCCTTGAACAAACGATGTGCAGCTCGGTTCAACACCTTTCTTAGAAATCAACAATCTACGAGACCATGGGCGTATCAACCATCCCATAAATTGTCTCGGAAAGATGAAGAAAACTGAGGAAGGGCCCAGAACAACTCCGGGTTTAGAGGAAAACTTCAGATCTGGAAGGATCTGAAGTAGATCTTGCATCTGAGTCTTGAATCTTGAATAAGAATGCCTTGAAAAAATTTCATCACGATTTACGGCAGAGGGTGAAGACATCAAAAGTGAACAAAAGTAGATAACTGGCCAAGATTCGACCATTGGCCGGAGCCAATGGCCAAATATGGCCAGAAGCAGAAAAGGGAAAAAAGGACGAGGATGAAGAGGGTGAAGAGAGAGAAAAAAAAGACAAAAAAATGTATTTACAATATGTTTTAGTAGGTTCAATACTGATAAGAAAATTCAAATGATAAAAATGGGTAGGGTTTATTCAAACCCTTATTTAGTTATTCCGAAAATACCCTTCAAAATTTTCATAAGAGATTTCTGCCATTACGACCACTTATTCACTTTGACAGAATTTTCAAAAAATTTTGGACGGAATGACTTGTTTGGCGGGCCGTAAATTAATTTATGATCCAAAAAAATAAAAATCTCTAAAAGTGACAAAACTGGCTAAGCGTAAATTACTTGATGAGCTGAATGACGATTAATTCACAATTTAACTTTTATTTGGAACCTAAAACAAAAATCGGATGAACAGAGATGGATATGATAAATATGTCTATAATCGTGCTCATGAACTGCAAACAAAAATCAGAAATTATGTTTACAAAATGTGCATCATTAAAACATATTGCCGAATAGTAAAACAAAGCATTGCTGAATACTGTCGCATGGACACAACAGAGATGCACCCAATAAGTGATTAGAGACCTAGCCCAACAGTGCGACCATCTCTTCGACGAAGTCCAGCGGTGTACTGCTTCTCTAGATCCAGCTGTAGCTGCTCCCTCTGCTTCTCGGTGTTCTGTTCGTCGGGTTTGTGGTCTACTTTGACGTCTCCCTTCACACCCTACAATTCGCCATAGGCAATGCAACCTCAGACTCTAAAAGTGTGTTAGTATGTGGGAATTAATAGTAATGAGAAAACGGTCATTCTGAATAGGAAAAATTTACATGATTTTATTTGACCGACTGTTGAAGAGTGAAACAAGCTGAAGGAACAGAAATTACCATGAGCTTATTGAATTTTTCTTGTCGTTCACGATCACCCAGTATTGCCATATCCCAGTGGGGGACCAGACTAATGTTTGAATTTCAATATGGCAAACAGAAGAGCAAACACGGTGAATAACTTAAAAGGATCTCATAATGTGACCCAAAATATCAAATAACGTGCTAAGTCATGAGATCACGCATTCATGAACTAGAGCAAAAGAATTAATCCAGTGCAGAAAAACAGCAAGCAGATACTGTAACAAAAGCAAGAGAGCATGGGTATGTATAAATACCTCTTCAGGGGCAGCGGTTTTCTTGTTTCCCCACAGAAGCTTCTTCTTTTGGTCAGCAGTCATGTAACCGGTCCCAATTAGATTCTTATTAACTGCAACTCATTCCCAACAATATATAGAAATTATGCAAGGAAAACAACACTAACCCTTGGGAGCAGCCAGAACACTAAATGCATGATATCTTTACGCAGAATGCAATAAAAAGACAATACATTAGTCAAACTTCAGCACCTAGCATTTATATAAAAGTAAAACTATTAGTTCCATTAGAAAAGTTAAGTCAAAATTACATAATCACCCATAAAGATGTATCCACGCCCAGGCACAAAAGTTTTGTTAGATTAGCAAGAGTGAATAAAAAATTTCTCATACTGTTGGCAAGGCTAAACCTGCCAGTTAGACCAATAACCACGGGTTGGAATCATAGATTGGTCAGTAACTACTCAATTTATTGTTATACTTTCGGTGGAAGGGGCGAGGGTCGGGAGTTGAAAGGACTGCACTCATGAGTCATGACAAAGAGTAATACGGCATTAAAGTCGGTAACTAATGCTGAAAGCTATCATTTTCCCACTAGCTTGCTTAATTAAGGTGGCCTAGCAATTTCGGAGAGAAGTGAGAATCAACACCAACCATGTAGCAAAAGTTAATATAGTGCAGATTTATGCTCAACACAACTAGTCCAAAGTGGTAGTTTAACCTTTAAATCAATATTGAGTGACCAACCTCCACCGACTCAGATATGGTACAGTAAATAGTTTGAATGACAAGGGCAGGACCAGATGCTTCACCTATAAACTTAGATTGGTCACAATTTCAATGTAATAGCACTCTACATACAAGATACTGCTATGTTTCTTTGGAAATTGCATCCCAAAGTTTGTGGTAAATGGTAATTACAAAGTGAAATAGCATGAATACATGAAGTAATTATTTTATTCAAATAAAAGAAAGACACACTTGCAAACCCAAATATAGAGAAGCAACATTGGAGGAGATATACGTTTAGAAAAGGCATACCTTGTTCGGCGGCTTTGATTGCAGCAATTTTCGCAGCATCTATGTCAGAGTCTGTTAGACCCAGCTCTGACACAACCTTACTGGCAGGTTCTGGAGCTTTCTTTTCATCCACAATACCTTTTGCTTTTGTAACTAATAAATCAAGAGTCCAAAATTAAAAGCTTGATCTGAAAGGTTGGGAAAGTGAAGATATAGGAAAAAGATAATGAGATATACCATATTTTCCATTATTGCTGCTCCCATCTGAGTAGAATAACTTTGTCTTTTTAGCAGAAGATGTTTGATCTCTACTGGAATAGCCCTTTTTATCTTCAAATTGCTCTTCGGCATACCTACGAAGCCCTACCTTGTCATCTCGACTGACTTTATCCTCATATCCGTCCTCCTGTGCAGGTTTAACATCTTCATCGGCAGAACTAGTGTGTCTCCAACCAGATCGATACTCCTTATCCCAGGTTTTATCATACTTACCATCAGACTTATCTCGGGAATACTTGTCAACATCACGTGGATAGTCTCTTGATCGATACTCATTTTCACGCCTGGAGTGATCAGAGTAATTGTCACTTCTTGAATCTCTACCAGCACGTGAAGACCTAAAGTAATCCCTATCATCATCTGCATACTTATCACGTCTGTGATAATCGTCATGCCTATGATAACCACGAGAACTCCGAGATGACTGTCTATCAGAATGCCTGTATGACTCACCACTTCGACCATAGCGGCTCCTTCCAGAATCCCTATCCAAGTCTCTCACATCATCCTTCCTTCGTCGATAATCAGCACCTCTTTCAGGATCTCTTCTTGATGGGATTGGACTAGAATTGTGTTCACGTGTAGGACTTCCTGCTTAGATATAACAAGGCAATATATAGTAAAAGATAAGTACTACGATTCTAAGTGAAAAATAGAAACACACTTTTAAGAACTTACCCTCCGATGAGGATGATTCATTGACCGGAGAGTGCCGTCTATATTTCCGGCTGCCTGCATCATTGTTAGGCTTTCGAAATGTAGCCTTTGACTTTATATCCAAATTCTCTTTCGGAGAAGATTGTTCATTCAATTCCATTTGTTCTAACCAGCACCCAAATTCACCTTCAAACTATTCAAACAAAAACTCATCTACTTAAAAAAAATAAAAAAAGACTTTAATTCACGCATAAATAATACATATACAGCTACAGCTACATACAGAATTGAATAGCTAACCAATACTCCCTCTGTCCCAAATTTTACTTTAGTTTATCTTGTTCCTTTCTCAAAATGGATAGGGAGTACCATTTTAGGAGTGAATTCTTAAAATAAAAAAAAACCTAATGCAATCAGCTACATTTACCAGAAGAAAAAAAACCCCCTTAAATTCCAGCGTAAAAAATACCTATGTATCTACCGGTACATACATATTCGAATAACTAAAAATTACAATTTTACGAATTAATTTTGGAAAAAAGTCCTAATTCAGAACGCAAAAAAAATTAATAATTAGGGTTCTAAGGAATATAATTTCATGGAAAAGGAAAAGGAAAATGAAAATGCAAAAAAGAATTTAGCTACCTGTGTAAGAGGAAGATTGTTCCGATTTTGCGATGGAATCTAGGAAGAAAACCCCATAAAATGAAGAAAAATTAAAGGGTTTTTTTTTTTTTTTTTGGTAGGGTTCTTTTTTCTTTTCCTTTTTTGTTTTGATTTTGGGTTCAGCGAAAATATCTTAATTGTGCTAAGAGATGAAGCAACATTTATACAATGGAAAAGGGCAGTGATAATGCAGAGAAAATATCCTCCTGTAAGAGCAAATTTATTTACATGTGATAAAATTACTCTTCTAACAAATTAATTAATAATTTATTTAATTATCTTTAGTATTTTCTCCCTTGAATTTTTGTTCCAATGTGATTCCTTTTTTTTAATTTTTTTCTCTATCCTCCTTTCATTATTCTATCTGATCTTTATATGATTTTTTTATCTTTTCTACTTCTTTCATTCACTATTATTCTCCCAGTATTCTAGGCGTACGGTAATAACGAAAAAATTAGTAATAAAATAATACAATTGATTTGATTCTTTTATGAATTTGTAACATATCTAATTTTTTCTTTTGGTAATCATCCTTTAAAGATGATCATAAATTGTGCAAATTTCTTCTTATAAAAAGAAGATTAAATATATATTATACCTGTTTGTTTTACCAGATCATCTATAAATATCTTCTTACTTGTTTGTTAGTAATTTGATGAAGGATCTTAAGCTTATTCAATGGAGTTTAATTAACATCCCACTTTATTGTTATTATTATTATTAGTGTCATTATTCCTTTGATAGGAGGCTGAGAGAAGGATAGTGAAGGAAATGAGAGAGAAGATAAAAAAAATCAGTCAAGATAATGGAAGGAGGAGAGAGAAGAAAAATAAAAAAGGAATCACATTAGGGTGAGAAAAAAATGTAAAGATAATTAAAAGATTAACTAATTGATGTGTTACAGGGGCAATTTTGTCACATTCAAATAAATTGCTCTTGCATTATCACTGCCCAATGAAAAATGCTTTAAGTGCTAAGCACTATTGGCTAAAAATTGCCTAAGGGGAAAACAAAAAACCTATCTGCCCTTTTGAGGGGAAAAGGCATACCCAAAAAAAAATGTTTTGTTTAGTTGTCAACTGAAGATGACATGGCAAATAGGGGGTGGGTCAATGGGGTTGACATGGCAAATGAGTGTGTGACGTGGACAACTTTGAGCTTCTTTGTATATTTATCAAAAGATAGATTTTGGGGATTTTACATCTAGTAGAATAGGCATGATTGCTGTCTTTATAGGGTAGGCATGATGAAGTCTATCACCATCATTACGTCTGTCATGTTGTCACCGTCATTGCCTTTTAAACACACACATCAACAACGCGAGTTCCGAGTTTCTTTCTCGAAAGTACGTCCACATCATGAGTCATATACAATTTCCACCAAAATCTCTACAAACTTCAGCAGTTGGAATGGTTGGCATGATAACATAATATAGCGGTTTGATATCAAAGGAGGTATAGGTTTTGATTCCTTCATCCAGTTATTTATTTTTTTTATTTTTAAATCTTGTAAATGTCTTTTTCAATTTTTTAATCTTTAACTTAATTCTATATATGTTTAATTAATTATACATTTCATTATGCAATATTAATTCTAAATAATACATGCGTTTATTCCTAATATTGGTAGAAAAAACTTGTAATCATATGCATTCATTATACGTTATAGTTTACAAATTGAACACATATATTAAGAAGTACTCCCTCCATTCCCTATTAATTGTCGTTTAGGAGATATCTAGGTATCCAAATTAATTGTCGTTTAAGGTTCTTTTATTAGTTGTCAACAATTTATTCCAATTATACCCTCAACATTTTCCTTTCTTTTCTTTATGACGTAGAAGTGAGAGAGAGGGAGGGTGGGGGGTAATATTGGAAGTTTAGGTGGAAATAACAACTTCTTTAATTTTCTCAAATTGTCTAAAGAGTCTTATATTTAGGAATGGAGGGAGTACATAGTAACTTTTCATATTTAATGGGATATTATTGTAGTTTACAATAAAATAAAAGTTTTTAAATAAATATTTGTTTGGATATTATTTTAGTTTATAATAAGATAGTAATTTATTGAACGATGTAGAAAGAAACTTAAAGAATATTACAGACGTTATGTTTGATCAATAATTAATTACTATATTCTTCGTTATAACTTGATCAAACACCTAAAAAGTGTTTTAAAGTAATGAAATACTAGTTTTTCTAGTTTTTCGTGAAATGAACTAGTATTTATACTATATTATTATACTTGATCAATCTATTTTTTGTTGTAGTAGATTACCTTGTTACAGTAATAATGTGAAAATTACCTAGTAAAATATATTACAAGGTAATTTAAAAATAATTTAAATAAGTTACTCATCCCTTGTAAAAATAACACCCAAAATATTTTCTTCCTCTATTTTTTATGGTGTTGGCAGTTATAAGTGGAGAAGGGTATCCGCAATCACATAATAGTATGTTATTTGGAGGACGACGATTTAATTGTGTGGCAGAAGAACTCGACACGAAGAATGATGATTTTCCTTGCAAAGAGAATTTTAAGGAAAGGGAAATGAAGCAATATTTGGTACAGGTAGTAAGTATAAGGTGGGTTGTTGAAGAAGTTTGTGTAAAAGAGAGGTCCGGATAAATTGAAACAATTATTTTTTCGTATTCATGAGACTTTTTCGTAACCGTTGGATAAATATGCGAACAACTCGATGAATTTGATTTAAATTCAAATCATAAAATCATCTTTTGGAACCGTAATGATCTGAACCGTTATCATAATGATTCGTCTCCAAAAATTGGTTGGGTCATGTACGGAACACTATCAGTCCGCACTGTATCCTTGGCAATAAAAAGTTAAAATTGGTAAATGTGAAGTAGAAATATATAGACCGTTAGATTATGTTATACGGACGGTCAAGATTAACTACTACGCGGATCGCTGATGTGGCAAAACATAATTCATTGTTTATATTTACCCTAAGTACTCATTCTTTGCCGTATTTGCGAACCTTAAGTCCCTATTCTATTTGAATATGCAACAATAACTACTAAAAGTATTATATTATGGACCCCAAACTTTAAAATATGGAAATGCAACCCATAGGTTATATTTTATTATAATTCACGAATTGACTACTAATATTAAAATTTATATTTAAAAGTCAAAATTTAGATGTATTATGCATCACTAATGTTAATTATTGACTTATATAGATAGATGTTAATTTTTACGAGTAAATACTAATTCATTGAAAAACGTAGTTACAAACTTAAAAAATATTACAAACGTTGTGTTTGTTCAATAATTCATTACTATAGTTTATGACAGTGACCTACTATTTCAACTAGATTACTATACTTGATCAATCTATTCATTGTTATAATAGATTAAACGTTATACAACGATGTGTTCATGATCGACATATTAACTAATCGTCTTATACGTCATAACATAACTTGTATAAATATTTGTTGGGATATTATTGTAACTTAAAGTAATATACTAACTAATTTATTCAACAATTTACCTAATGAAATACTAATTTTTGTTACTCCCTACTGCCTTTGTTTTTTGTGATGCTGAAGTTGTGTACTTTGGTGTAGCAATTAGCAATGGCTAGAGATTTTGGATTACCAGTTACCCGCCACGCCTCGTGATACTCTGCCCACCTTTGGACTACCGTTTTCCCGCAATCACCCACGTTTTTAGTGGTTTAATGACTTAGAGGTCATAAATTCGAATCCTCTCCCTACTTCTTGAATAACATATTGTTTGTAATAGAGGTGGAGATGGGTTGTCCATCCAAGATTAATTGGCCCGACCAGACGCGGCCCGTCAATAACCCACAACCTTGCATCCCCACTATGTCTGATACGCCAGTGACCCGCCCCAAAAAAATCGGCAAACCCGTTTGCCATTGCTATTGATACTAACATTCTTCAACTGTTTCAAAATTGAAACGTAATTCCCTTTTGTCTTTGATCAAGTCCCCTCAATTAGTCTAAGTTCAATTTATTATTGTTCACCAAATTTGACTAACGTAATATATTAATTTGTAGTATTAAACTTCAATTTCCACTTAATATATTCTTCTTCATGACCTTCTGCTTTCTGGTGAACATTAAATTGGGGAAAAAACACTGAAAAATTGACGTTCATGACCTTTTGTTTTTTGGTGAACATCCATTAGTGTGTAAAAATATTGGAAAAAAGAAAAATAATAGGAAAAAACATGACAATGCTAGAACAAATAATTAATGGAGACCATTTCATTACCAAAAAAATAATAACGAAATACAAAAATGTGAAAATAAAACATAAACTGAGAAAATACAGACACATGAAGCAAAAAAAGGACAAGAAATTTGATGGCAGAACTAGTAGAATAGACTTGTCCAAAAAAAAAAGAAAAAAAAAAGAGAAATAAAACCCTAAATCCAGTCTAAATTTTCAAGAAATTATCCAGGCCCAAACACCCTTGTTCTTCACAAATTCTTGATGTATTCTCATATCAGAAATTTTGAAATCAGCACATTCGCCGGGGTAGTGTGGAAACCCCACAGTGTACTTTCTCTCTCTTTGATTAAAAGCAAACACAAAACCGTTCCACCATCCGTCATTCCAGTAGACATCAACATTATCTCCAATCGGCAACCAAGGACAACTAACAGTTGGTGGCAGCGGCCTGAGAAATCTGTGCTTAACAACCTCTAAAAGAAGGGTGTTTTTAGACACATTTCGAAGGGTGTGATACTGTACCAGAAATCTATTTCCATGAATGGGGGAAATAATTCCTGCAGCGTAATAAGAACCCAAGTACTGTAGCTCGTAACCCCTCACCTCAACTTTGTCACCTGTATTGAAATCGGGCAGATCAGCGTTCCCGACCATTTTTTTTGTAGATTTTGAAACCCTAATACTAATTGAAACTCCAATAAAAACAGATACAATATGAAGAGTCAAGTGTGTGGAGTGGGTGCCCTTATATAGAAGATGAAGAGGTCTAGGGGGCGATGAGAATTGTGGATGGTGGTGATGTTTCGGTGGTGATGTTTGAGTTCCCCCATAACCCACGAAACCCAATTTTAACCTATTTCTATGCCAGCACATGATACCCAAATAAAAATCTGCCCCAATATCTAGAAAATTAAATGCTAAATGCTGGGAGTATAACTTTACTTGATGAAGTATTGCTAAAGGAAGAAGAAATGAATAGATTTACTTTGGAAATAATATTTTTAGGGAAGAGAAATGGTAAGGAAGATGATTAGTTCGGCTGTATTGGGAAGATAAAACAAATCCGTATAAGGTGGGATAAAGTTGTTGTTACTCAAAACGCGGGACATTTTTGGACAGTGGGATCAATATTCCAACAGTTCATATAAGTTGAATTTAAAATGATATTATGATTGGTGATGAGACCCTAATGATCTTAACCGTCCCCATAAAGAACAGACGGCCTGAATAAGTTTGGTAGTGTGTGGTAAAAAGTGAAATATGGGTTATTCTGAAGTAGAATCAATTAGACCGTAGATTGTGTTGTACGGACGGTTTAGATTTACGACTAGAGTACTTTTTTTTTAAGATAATACTCAGCTCTTTACACAATTTGCAAAGATAGGTCCATATACCATTCATATTTGCAATAATAAGTACTACAAATAGTTTTTTTTTTTTTTTAAAAAAGAATCAGAAGTGGGACCTTCTCTAAACTCCGCCCACTATATTAAGTTACCAAGCCAACATTCCAACTACTGAAGTTTGGAAAGAATATGGTGAAAATATATATGAGTAATGTAGTGGACGGAGCTTTCGAGAAAAATACTTGGAGTTCGTGTTGTTGATTTTGTGTGTTTCAAGTGCAATGATGTGACAGGGGTAATGATGCTGGATGTTGCGGTCATCATACATAGTCTATACCGGCATCAATGATGTCTATTCTACAAGTGTCAAATCCCCCGATTTTCTATCTTGCTTAGCCCAAATCCCATCCCATCCCATCCTATCTTAGAGATAGAGATATCAACCACATCCCTCATCTTCTTCACCAAATTTTAGTTGTTTATTCATCTGAGAACTACCCAAAAATATTTTCTTGACCTTTCTTTCCAACCGGCGCCCTAGAGATTTTTAATCATTACTAATCCTTTCACACATCTTACACCTTCAAACAACTCTCTCACTATCAAATCAATCTATCACACACCCAAATTCCGGTGTTTTTTTAGTATAAATATGGAGTTCATTTTTTTTTATATCTAAAACAAAGAAGCTAAGTATTCAGGTTAGGAAATCTTTGTTTAATTATAAGAAGAAGAAAAAAAAAGGAAAATGTCTTCTAGTTCAAAGAGAGTCCGACTTCCGGCGACGGAAACCCCTACCCCAACTGTCAGTCCTGCTCCCACTCTGGCTATAATGGAGGAAGCATTGAGCAACCGTGAGTTGAGAGTAAGTTTAGCTATCTTTTGTACTCAATTTGGTCTAGAAAATATCCGTACTGCCTTGATTGGTGACGAACCTTGTGTTGGTCCCACGAATTCTTGAAGGAATTCGTATGATTACACCTAGTTATTCCGATTTCGACAGATTAGATGGACGGAGCTTGCCTGACCGATTTGTGCGAGTTGGTCAGCCGGCGAAAATGGGTCGTCCAAGGACCTCGTCTCTTCCATATCCGGCGGCAGCGTTATCTGTTCTCCAAAATCAAGATGGCTTCACCACTCTCCTCCACATTCATTGGGACGTCTGCCTAACAGTCTCTCCCCATTGGTTTCTCCAGCAGGGGTGAGAATGTCAAACCCAACCCCCACCAATTCGTAGCCGTGTCCCGTCACAAATGATGCAAACAAGAAATTTTGATTCCCTTCTTGGAGGTTCGTGATTCAATTCAATATCTTGTGATTCGGACTCTGGCTCCGACCCAAGAATCCATCTTCCTCGTTATCCGGTTATGAAACCGGGGACGAGGATCACTGGTAGGTTGGTATGAATAGTGGGTTGTCGGTGGTGAATGCGAGCTTAAATTTGAGGATATATGGGTGGAGGACAGATGAAGCCGACTCTGGTGGGTGTTAAGTTATTTTGTGAATGATGTATGGTTTAAATCTGTTATGGAATACGTTTTTTTGTAAAGGAATGATTATGACTTATGCGGCTTGGCATTTCTAAAGAACCCAAGCGAATAAATTCTTGTTTTTAAAGATGCAAAAAATGATGCTTGGACATCTAGGTTCTTTGGTGCTGCTAGGCCCTTTTTGTTTTTTTTGCAGATGTTTAATTTGTGTACATGTGGTGTAGTAATCATATTTAGCTCCTGTTGAAAAATCCAAATTTCTTGTTATTTAGTTTGGTTATTTAGTGTAGTTCAATGTATTAATGTAATGTTAGTTTCCTTAAAATCATGTATTAATCTTCTATGAAGCAATATATATTAACTTTTGTTGTTTAAATGTTTTTTTAACTGATTTGTTTCAATTTTGTTCCTAATTTATGAGATTTGCATCCCACCAGAAACATAAGTTCTGGCAAAAAATATGGTAACAATTGCTCATCATTAAAGGTTGTTCCAACAATGAAAATTTAAAAGGCTGTTTAAAGGGTTATGATCATTCAATTGTGTTCCAGTAAAGAGGATTATGTCTTTGAATAAATGAGTGTTTATTGCAAGAAGATTTGATGATCGGTTAGTCTTTTTCTGGGAATTATGAGTATTTTTTTTTGCAGGGAGAATGTAAGATCATCAAAGAATTTATGGTTATTATCCTTGTTTTTTGCAGGAAGAATGGTAGATCAACAAAGACTTTGTGGGCATTATCACTGTTTTTTGTAGGAAGAAAAATTTGTGGGCATCAACATTCTTATTTCTGGGCAGGAAGAATGATGTTCGTTATCATTCATATTTCTGGCATGTTTGATGAATGGGAGATTTTATCATAGACATTCCATTTAGATGATAGTATATATGGTGATTGGAGAGGAAATTTGTGAGATTGATTGATGTATTGAAGGTGTTAGTAATGGAGGAAATGAAGTAAATGAGGTGGAGAAAAGGGAAAGAAATTTGCTGATTGTGCAAAAAAAGAAAAAAATTGATTACAATTCCATATTAGATTGATAGGTGAAATTTTATATCTTTTTTGTATTAAAAATAATAGAAAATATAATAAAACAGTCAAATAAGCCTCAAGAGTAAAATAGTCTTTTTACATTATCAATTTGAAATTTTAGCCAATTAATTGGCTAAATTTTAACTCCCTAACCATATCACAACTTATACAATATGGTAGACAAAATAGTGATTGCGGGCTGGACTGGAGCTCAATAACCCGTTTTGGTTTATGGCTTTATGCTATGCATATGTGTCCGGAAAGTAAGTTCAAATTTGAAAGTGGAAATTTTTCCGAGGTGGATTGATACATGTGAACTAGGCAGTCAAACTAGCGATCATACGTAAGATCGGAAGGCATATGAGGATCGTAAAATCGTAGGATCGTAACTCGGATCGTAGATCCTACTTAATTTAAAAAATTATTTGAAAATATATATGTACTCTTAGAAAAATATTTCAATCACAAATTTAAAGTGTCTTAAAGAAAAAAAGATAATCAAATACTCAAAGAAAATCATTCAAGCTATTAATATCATGTACTAAAATTAAACATGTTTATTAAATTTAATTTGAAGTTAACAAAATTAAATAAAGGCAATGTAAGAAGATTCTGTAAAATTAGCAATAACATGAAGTGAGATATAATTTGAAAGCAAAGAATTTACCTGTGATTGAAACATGATTCAAATGGCGAAACTTCATTTTTAATGACCAAGTATTCAGCAAAAAAGTCAATCGGAGTTAATTTAATTGGTAAAATGTGCGTAATTTCTATTTTTAATTAAGATTCAAATATCTCCTGAGATATATAAATTTGTATACATCTTAAAATATCAGTTATGGGTATAAGAAATGATAATAACAAAAATATAAAGTGTTTCAAAAATTAGGTTTGAGTAGACTCGTAGGATCGTAACGATCCTACACCGATCCTACCGAGTTTACTCCGATCCTACCAGATTTTCGATCATACGTAGGATCTAACTCGGAAGACCCCTTAAAACTCGTAGGATTGTCCTACGAGTCAACTCGCGAGTTTGACTGCTATGCATGTGAATATTATGATCTAAAATTATTTACATAATTACGAGAATTTTTTTCTTTTTATTATGTAATAATTTTGAGAATTTTATACAATAAGGAGTTGATAATTTCGCTGCTCTTGTGTGATTCTTTTACTTCTATTCTTTTTTGGCAAATTGGTGAAATCCCTCTCTAAATATATTACAATTGGTGACTTAGGTCTATGAACTTTTTTTTTTTAAATTTTAGATACTCAAATAATTTACGCGTTGGTGGAATTAGTACTTCCGTTAAAGAAATTGTGAGTCAACCGTTAGTCAACCTTTTTTAAAATATCTCACTCAAAACAACAGGGGTCATTTATGGTATTTCATATACTAACCCACCCATAAACCATGAGAAATTTTATTTTGATAGGTGAGTAAGTTTAAAAGTTATATCCAAACTAATGAATTTCAATACACGTAAGCCAAAAAGTCAATTCTATTTTTCACGTGTATTGTATTCTAATTAAAGAAAAATAATATTGTTGGTATAACATTTCTGATTTGAAACAATAGGTTTCAAATGATACAAGTTGAAGAGATAATTCTTCTGAGCAACTAAATTATCTACTTTACTTGGAGCAACTAAAGTATCTATTTACTACACACACAAAAAAGAAAAAAAAATTCACAAAAAAAAAATATATATATCAAAACCTAAAATAGGGTTTTTGTGTAGGGTTTGAGACAACACTCTTCTTCTTCTTCCGCTTCTCTACTTCTCTGTCTACCCATTTCTCACTCTGCTCTAAGTATCTATTGATCATGTGGCCACTTCGCCGGGCCATTAATCCTCTCAGGTAATTTGTCAGTGAGTATTTTCGTTGTCAATTTTCATTTTTTTTCATCACAAATGCAGCGTCCTAATTTTCGATTGAGTTTCTGTTTAGTTGAATTATGTTTTTTTTTTTTAAATAAAAAATTAATCTGTGGTTTGAAAAGAGCTTTTGAAATGTGGTGCTAACTGTAATAGATTATGTTTATATTACAAACAATTGGGTCTTCTTCATTATGCTTATTACTCTTCTTTTTTGGGTTTTCGCCTCTTTTTAAGACATGTTTGTTCTGAATGTTTCTTGTCTTGATGCCTGTGGAAATCTCTGAATGATATTTTGAAGGATTTTGAGCTTTTTTATTAATATGGGGGGCATGGTGTGGAACCTGTGACCTATTGTCTGATTTTTTATGCATACAGGAGACAAGGTTCCTGGGTGGTAACTTCCAGATCATTCTCTGCTGAACTAAAAGTAGACACTTGTTCTTTGGAGAAAAGAAATGCTGGATCTGCTTGGCCTCTACAGATACTATCTGATAGATCACAGTCTTTAACAAGGGTCTTCAACACAAACTGCAATTCTCAAAATTTATTCATTGGAACCCGCTGTTTTTCTTCACAGGTTGGTACAAAGAGCAGTGGTGAGGAAGATGATGACTTGGAGGATGGATTTTCGGAGCTGGAAACTTCAGCAGCTTCTGATGCAATCCAAGAAAATAGTGCTGTTCATGTGAATGATGATGAGGGCTTGATCTCTGATACTGAGCATTCTGAAGATGATGGTGATGGTGATGGTGATGGTGATTTGGAAGGGCCTGAAGCGGAGTTGGATGTCTCGGATACTGAAGCCGATGCTGTCAAGAAAACTGGGAGAAAAAGAATATCGTCAGAATTATTCAAGGCCATTCTAGCTTCTCCAGCTTTAGCTGTGGGTAAAGTTATGGATAAATGGTTTCAAGGCGGAAAGGAGGTTTCCCGATCAGAAATATCAGTATCTATGATCAATCTTCGTAAAAGGCGTATGTTTGGGAGGGCTTTACAGGTAATATTTACACCTGTGATCTCAATTAGTAACTTATGCTGCATTTATATGCTGTTAATACTCTTGGCCTGCTTGTGTTTGTATTTGGAGATTGTGCGGTGTCAAATATGGACAATAGTTTTACTCTATATATCTATTCTTTTGATAATCAGACAAATAAGTCTATCTATTCTACAAAACTTCTATGTTTCTTTTTACTTACATTTATCATTGTGTTGGGTCCGTGTAGTAACTTGATAGTGTCTCCTGATTTAATATATGGACTTGTTTCCACTTTTTGGATATCCTTTTCATATTCTGTTCATAATTGGCAGCTCTCAGAGTGGTTGGAGTCGAACAATCATGAATTTGCTGAGAGAGATTATGCTTCTCGTGTTGATTTGATTGCAAAAGTACGCGGGCTTCAGAAGGCGGAAAATTACATCGAGAAGATCCCGAAATCTTTTAGAGGCGAAGTTGTTTACAGAACACTCTTGGCTAATTGTGTTTCTATATGCAATTTGAAGAAATCAGAGGAGATCTTCAACAAGATGAAAGATTTGGAATTTCCAATGACATCCTTTGCTTACAACCAGTTGCTTCTCTTGTACAAGAGGTGCGACAGGAAAAAAATTGCTGATGTTCTGTTATTGATGGAAAAGGAAGATATAAAGCCATCCCTCTTCACGTATAGAATCTTAA
This sequence comes from Vinca minor, assembly GCA_026122235.1. NCBI lineage: Eukaryota > Viridiplantae > Streptophyta > Magnoliopsida > Gentianales > Apocynaceae > Vinca > Vinca minor. The sequence goes on along the minus strand of JAOCZM010000100.1, from coordinate 85,185 downwards.
TAGATGTCAAAGGGCAATCTAACGACATACCTGCAATGGAGAAAATTGTTGAGGCAATGAAGGCTGATGGTATAGAACCTGATTTTGGAACAAAATGCATATTAGTCAGGCACTATGCTTCTTGCGGGCTTAAGGAGAAAGCCGAGGCGGTCTTGAAAGATTTGGAAGCTGTTGGTGGTAATCGTTGGGCTTGCCAGTCTTTACTTCCTCTTTATGCTGCCCTTGGAAAAGCCGATGAAGTGGGAAGAATCTGGCAAGTTTGTGAATCTAATCCTCGGCTGACAGAATGTGTTTCTGCTATCGTAGCTTGGGGGAAATTAAATAAAATTGAAGAAGCAGAAAAAGTCTTTAACAAAATGTTGGAGAAATTTGATAAGCTGCCCTCGAAGTACTATAGCGTTCTATTGAAAGTATATACGGATCATAAAATGTTAACAAAAGGAAAAGATCTGGTGAAGCGGATGGGTGATAGTGGCTGCAATGTTGGGCCGGTAACTTGGGATGCCCTTGTTAAGCTTTATATTGAAGCAGGAGAAGTGGAAAAAGCTGACTCCATATTGCAGAAGGCTACTGAACAGAATTGGATGAAACCAATGTTTAATTCTTATTTGGCTATCATGGACCAATACGCGAAAAGAGGTGACGTACATAACACCGAGAAAATGTTCCATAGGATGAGACAGGCGGGATATGTTGCCCGGTTCCGTCCTTTCCAATCACTTATTCAGGCTTATATTAATGCCAAGACTCCTGCTTATGGGATTGTTGAGAGGATGAAGTCGGATAATATATTCCCTAATAAAGCAATGGCTTCGCAACTGGCTCAAGTAGACGCCTTTAAAAGAACTGCTATGTCAGACTTGCTCGATTGAACGATACCGATGATGTTTTGCTATAATCTTGGTGCAAATTTGTATGCTTAATGCAGATACATTTTGCTGGGTTGGTTCACTTACTATACGGTACTAGGATATGGTAGATTGAACAGTGAAAACGCCTAATTTGTTTCCGTATCATATGTTTTTGGCTTCTTAGAAGATACCTTTCTCTGATCTATAAAGCTTCTCATCTTCTTTTCTCATCTTACTATCCATTGATTAACATCTTTTATTCTTTGAATCTTCTAATATATTGTCTAGTTCACAAGCGAAATGCTCACCTTGTTTAGTTTAATGATGTTATATTTGGAGTAATTTCATTGGTGTATTAAAATGTATAGAAAGTTTAGAGTAACATTTTTATTGTGTTGTTAGTTGCATATTGAATATTTGAGGATAAAATTGCTATCATCTCATTGAGAGAGAGAGAGAGAGAATTTCTTTTGACATTTCCATTTAACCATGAAAAGGACATTTCTTGCAGTCAACAGTCAAAATTGAACTAACAAAGTTACAAACATCAACCAATACAAGTTGGCTCAATTGGTAAGGATTTGACATGTCCTTATAAAGGTAAGTGTTCAATTCTCGCTGCCGACGAGAGAACTGTGTTGGTGGGTGATATATATAATGTATTTGGATTTGAATTTAATTTCGGGTGAAGATCAGAAACCGCATATTAAAGCTCAATATCATCCACATCATAATTCTGATGGAGTGGTACCGGTTCAGAGTAAGAATGAATTACATCATATTCATTGTAATCATTTGCAAGGTCCGGTTGTTGATGGATACCCGACTTATGATTTGGATTACGCTCCTGGATCTAAGCCTTTTATGTACAACGTCAGCTCTCAATCCATCACCCAAAGTGTACGTACTCACTCCTTGTCAACAATTTTTAATCGCTCTGAATTTTCTAGTAAATTGTAATATTCTTTCATATATTTTATTAAAGACGAATTTGTACAAATTAATTAACTACTGTAGTTGCTAATTTACAACTGAATTAATTGAATATTGATACTTCTAACCATAAGTTGAGAGTTTAACTTCCGTTGAATACAAAGAAGGGACAATTTATTACATGATTGTAGAAATAGTTTATGGCTAATGGAATAAAATGTCTTTCGGATCTCAACTTGAGGTAGTTGAAAAAATGATATATTTCTGTTAAATTATTTTCTTGATGAAAATTTCTCATTTAATGTAACATGATATGTATAAGATGTTCTTGAATAGTCTATACTTATTGAGTAATAATTTTATTGATTAGAGTTTATCATGTACATGAGCAGGTATCACCGTCTTCTATAGAGTTAGGGGTGGTGCCAGACTATAACGCAATGGCGGACGTATCAAACACTTTCTCAAGAACCGAAGGCGTTGCAAATCCAGTCTCTGGATTGGATAGAGAAGCAAGAGTATTGAGGTACAGAGAGAAGAGAAAGAATCGTAAATTCGAGAAAACCATCCGATATGCCTCCCGAAAGCTTATGCCGAGACACGGCCCCGAATCAAGGGACGGTTTGAGAAGAGATCAGAGGTGGAAGTGGAGTCCTTCATGGCAGCAGAAGCAGAAGCTTCTTATGGCATCGTTCCGACGTATTAATGATTGCTTTTTTTTTTTTTTTTTTTTGCTTAATTCACTACACAAAAAAAACAGTAAAATAGCGACGGATATTTGGGTCACTAATCAGTTGCTAAAATGACAATATGACCCAATGCTTTGATCGGATAATTTTCATCACGAAGTAAGTTAGCTACCCAAGTTCTACTTCCATTTGATTGTGGTTTTGTAGCTTATGTGCATGACTAAGGCGATAATGTATTTGATTATTTTGGTCAAGTGATAATGTATTTGTATGTAATTTTGGAGACTCTTGTATTAATTTCAGTTCAGAAGTAGGGAGTGAAAAGTAATTTTATGAACTTTTCATCCCAAATTGATTCTCATAAATTAATTTTGGGTTAATAGCATATTACACTTTACCATCCCTATATTAAGGAGCACTTTCATTTCAGTCCAAAATTTTATTTCTTTTTCAGTACTACCTTTATTCATTTTTTTAAAAGACTTTTTGGGATCGGTAGTGAAAATTAAGAAAATAAAAATATAAGATATTTTTTTTAATTAAAATACAAATATTACTTGTATACCAATAATAAAAATATAAGACTTTTTGGGAACGTTCCCTTTTACTGGCCTTGATACTACTTTTGTTCTTGAAATCTTTACTGCCCCAATGGATATTTCTCAATAAATTAAGAAAGCAAAAAATAAGTTAATTTTTTAATTAAAATATCAATATTACTCTTTTAAATAGAATTATTGGTATACAAGTAATATTTATATTTTAATTAAAAAAAATATTATATTTTTATTTTCTTAATTTTCACTACCGATCCCAAAAAGTCTTATAAAAAAACGAATAAAGGTAGTACTGAAAAAGAAATAAAATTTTGGACTGAAATGAAAGTGCGCCGTAATATAGGGATGGTAAAGTGTAATATTGTATTAACCCAAAATTCATTTATGACAATCAATTTGGGATGAAAAGTTCATAAAATTACTTTTCACTCCCGACTTCTGAACTGAAATGAATACAAGAGTCTCCAAAATTACATACAAATACATTATCACTTGACCAAAATAGTCAAATACATTGTCGCCTTAGTCATGCACATAAGCTACAAAACTACAGTCAAATGGAAGTAGAACTTGGGTAGCTAACTTACATCGTGACGAAAATTATACGATCAAAGCATTGGGTCACTATTGTCATTTTAGCAACTGATTAGTGACCCAAATATCCGTCGCTATTTTACTGTTATTTTTTTGGGTAGTGAATTAAGCTAAAAAAAAAGTTCTTAATACGTCGGAACGATACCATAAGAAGTTTCTGCTGCCATGAATCAAAAAATAGTATAATACAATAAGTTGTGAGACTAAATCTTCTTAGGAATAAAAACATACATAGTACAACGATATTTATTTCTATAGCAAGATAAACAAATAAAATAACAACTAAAGATAGGTTTGAGAAAAAGAGAAAAGAAACGATGGTTTTACAACCAATTTTTATAGTTCTTTTAATTTGATTAGAAATTTAGTATTATATATACTATTTATAATTATAATTATATTATTATTATTCGGGTGTGAGTTTTAATCGGGGCTGAGCGAGTCAAGCTCACATAAAATTTGAGGTTGAATATTGAGTTTACGATCAGCTCACGCTCACGTTTTTTTGAGTTATGTGAGTCGGGTTCGAGCATGCCCGAACTCTTTGAAACCCCTATCCTGCTGTATTGAGCCGAAATTAGGGCCAATAACCTATTTCAGTTGGGCAATAAACATTATATAAAGTTATTGCCCCACTAAAATACCTCTCACCATGTGCGACCATTCACACCATACCCGGCCGCAATTGGGGCAATAAACATAATATCAATTCATTGCCCCACTGAAATACCTCTCACCGTGTGCGACCATTCACACCATATTCATCCGTATTGGGCCGCAATTGGGGAAATAAACTTTACACCAAGTTATTGCCCCCACTGAAATACCTCTCACTATGTGTTACCATTCACACTATATCCGGCTGTATTGGGCCGCAATAAACCTATTTCAGTGGGGGGTAATAAACATTATATAAATTTATTGCCCTACTGAAATACCTCTCAGCATGTCCGACCATTCACACCATATCCAGCCGTATTGGGTCGCAATTGGGGAAAAACATATTTTAATAGGGCAATAAACATTATATCAATTTATTGCCCCACTAAAATACCTCCGACTATGTGTGACCATGCACACCATATGCAGCCGTATTGGGCCGCAATTGGTACACCATCTAGTCTACCAATTACGATGTATAATCTAGGAATGTGTCATATAGTGCATGCAGCACAATTCATAGACTTTTGACAAGGGACGCATTTTTTTTTTTCTCAAAATGAATCTGTGGAAAATTAAGAGATGAATTTAACATAATAGATTCGGTCACACTTTCCCTCTTAAAGAATTAACCGAGTTTATTTGTAAAAGTAAGTTCCACAATAACACCGAGTCTACTACTTGTGCGACCCTCAATCCATCCCCTCTCCACAGTATGACCACGCACACTTTGGATATAAGGAAATTTTTGATATGGACCATACTCTAATGGAGTGTGTGTCACATATTCATCCACACCATCACATCAGTAAAATTTTTTATCTCTCTCATGATGTGGATAAATCTGAATCACATGATCCATTGGACCATGGTCGACATCAAAATTAACCTTCTATACAGATTCTGTGAATATCCTTTTTAAAAAAATGTAGAATTTACAATATTAGATTCTCTGAATCTACCTACCACAAAAATAAATGTATAAATAAGCAAGATGAATAGTAGTAATGGTCATATTAATTTTTTTTATCTAGAGTTCCATATAGAGCAACAACAATGAGTGAGACCTTCGTGTTCATGGCTATCCTTTTATGCCTTGCAACATTTTCTTGTGCAGCTCCAATAGAAAAAGTAATATTTATTTTACCTTCACATTTTCTTTATTGATTGTTATTAATTTAATTGATTTATCCACGTTTATTTTTATTGATTTACAAAAATATTTTCCACGGAGTATCAAAGATTTTTTCCTTTGATTTCTTATCGATCAAGAATTTGTTACTCTCTAATGTGCAGGAACAGACGACTTGGTGCGTGGCAAAAGTTGGTGCTCCAGACAACAAATTGCAAGCATTTTTAGACTATGCTTGCGGCCAATTGGACTGTTCTGCAATCAATCCCGGGGGACAATGCTTTGAGCCAAATACAGTGAAAAATCATGCTTCCTATGCACTTAGCCTCGTTTTAAGGAAACGTGGTGATTGCAATGCTGAAGTCGGAACACCCACTGTTACTAATCCATGTATATTTCATTCTCTCAATTTCCTTTCTCATTACGACCACTAATCAGGATCTTCTGTCACATTTTCTTTAGTCCCATTTATTAATAATTGCCAAGTGTCACTATTCTCCTTCAGAAATCCACAATTTCCTTAAGGTTTTAGATTTCGAGAAAATTGACACTTGACAACTTATTGTTAGTGTTGACATGAAATTGAGACGCAAAAAAATGAGACAGAAGTTTTAATCGAATTACGTCGAAGAAAAATTGTTTAACATATTTATTTTGTTTTTCTACTTGTGCAGCTTTTGGTGCTTGCCATTACCCATAATCGAAGACATCTTGATGAGGAGTGAAGATGGAACTGATATTTTTATTCTAAATAATGTAGAAGATGAGAACTGATATTAATTGGAGTTATCTTTGACTTTAACAAATGTAATCCATGAGTTAGTACATTTTTTCTACCTTCTAATCCAAAAGTAGCAACATGTTACTCTTTACAAGAAAATAATTCAACAGCAACTGCCATATGATTTGTTATTCACTAAAGATGAAAAAGATATTCTTAACTAAATTACACACAATTTCACAAAATGGTTTTAAATTAAAAATAATAATTTCTAATTAATTTAATAAGTTTAAAATCTCTTCAATCAATTAAAATTTTGTAAAATAATTAAGAATCTAATATTTCAAGGAAATTAGTTGGGATGCTAATAAAAAGATTCACAACGTTCCCTTTTACTGGCCTTGATACTCCTTTTGTTCTTGAAATCTTTACTGCCCCAATGGATATTCTCAATAAATTAAGAAAGGAAAAAATAAGTTAATTTTTTAATTAATATATCAATATTACTCTTTTAAATAGAATTATTGGTATACAAGTAATATTTATATTTTAAATAAAAAAAAATATTATATTTTTATTTTCTTAATTTTCACTACCGATCCCAAAAAGTCTTATAAAAAAACGAATAAAGGTAGTACTGAAAAAGAAATAAAATTTTGGACTGAAATGAAAGTGCGCCGTAATATAGGGATGGTAAAGTGTAATATTGTATTAACCCAAAATCAATTTATGACAATCAATTTGGGATGAAAAGTTCATAAAATTACTTTTCACTCCCGACTTCTGAACTGAAATGAATACAAGAGTCTCCAAAATTACATACAAATACATTATCACTTGACCAAAATAGTCAAATACATTGTCGCCTTAGTCATGCACATAAGCTACAAAACTACAGTCAAATGGAAGTAGAACTTGGCATCGTGACGAAAATTATACGATCAAAGCATTGGGTCACTATTGTCATTTTAGCAACTGATTAGTGACCCAAATATCCGTCGCTATTTTACTGTTATTTTTTTGGGTAGTGAATTAAGCTAAAAAAAAAGTTCTTAATACGTCGGAACGATACCATAAGAAGTTTCTGCTGCCATGAATCAAAAATAGTATAATACAATAAGTTGTGAGACTAAATCTTCTTAGGAATAAAAACATACATAGTACAACGATATTTATTTCTATAGCAAGATAAACAAATAAAATAACAACTAAAGATAGGTTTGAGAAAAAGAGAAAAGAAACGATGGTTTTACAACCAATTTTTATAGTTTTTTTTAATTTGATTAGAAATTTAGTATTATATATACTATTTATAATTATAATTATATTATTATTATTCGGGTGTGAGTTTTAATCGGGGCTGAGCGAGTCAAGCTCACATAAAATTTGAGGTTGAATATTGAGTTTACGATCAGCTCACGCTCACGATTTTTTGAGTTATGTGAGTCGGGTTCGAGCATGCCCGAACTCTTTGAAACCCCTATCCTGCTGTATTGAGCCGAAATTAGGGCCAATAACCTATTTCAGTTGGGCAATAAACATTATATAAAGTTATTGCCCCACTAAAATACCTCTCACCATGTGCGACCATTCACACCATACCCGGCCGCAATTGGGGCAATAAACATAATATCAATTCATTGCCCCACTGAAATACCTCTCACCGTGTGCGACCATTCACACCATATTCATCCGTATTGGGCCGCAATTGGGGAAATAAACTTTACACCAAGTTATTGCCCCCACTGAAATACCTCTCACTATGTGTTACCATTCACACTATATCCAGCTGTATTGGGCCGCAATAAACCTATTTCAAGTGGGGGGGTAATAAACATTATATAAATTTATTGCCCTACTGAAATACCTCTCAGCATGTCCGACCATTCACACCATATCCAGCCGTATTGGGTCGCAATTGGGGAAAAACATATTTTAATAGGGCAATAAACATTATATCAATTTATTGCCCCACTAAAATACCTCCGACTATGTGTGACCATGCACACCATATGCAGCCGTATTGGGCCGCAATTGGTACACCATCTAGTCTACCAATTACGATGTATAATCTAGGAATGTGTCATATAGTGCATGCAGCACAATTCATAGACTTTTGACAAGGGACGCATTTTTTTTTTTCTCAAAATGAATCTGTGGAAAATTAAGAGATGAATTTAACATAATAGATTCGGTCACACTTTCCCTCTTAAAGAATTAACCGAGTTTATTTGTAAAAGTAAGTTCCACAATAACACCGAGTCTACTACTTGTGCGACCCTCAATCCATCCCCTCTCCACAGTATGACCACGCACACTTTGGATATAAGGAAATTTTTGATATGGACCATACTCTAATGGAGTGTGTGTCACATATTCATCCACACCATCACATCAGTAAAATTTTTTATCTCTCTCATGATGTGGATAAATCTGAATCACATGATCCATTGGACCATGGTCGACATCAAAATTAACCTTCTATACAGATTCTCGTGAATATCCTTTTTAAAAAAAAGTGTAGAATTTACAATATTAGATTCTCCGAATCTACCTACCACAAAAAATAAATGTATAAATAAGCAAGATGAATAGTAGTAATGGTCATATTAATTTTTTTTATCTAGAGTTCCATATAGAGCAACAACAATGAGTGAGACCTTCGTGTTCATGGCTATCCTTTTATGCCTTGCAACATTTTTCTTGTGCAGCTCCAATAGAAAAAGTAATATTTATTTTACCTTCACATTTTCTTTATTGATTGTTATTAATTTAATTGATTTATCCACGTTTATTTTTATTGATTTACAAAAATATTTTCCACGGAGTATCAAAGATTTTTTTCCTTTGATTTCTTATCGATCAAGAATTTGTTACTCTCTAATGTGCAGGGAACAGACTGACTTGGTGCGTGGCAAAAGTTGGTGCTCCGGACAACAAATTGCAAGCATTTTTAGACTATGCTTGCGGCCAATTGGGACTGCTTTCGCAATCAATCCCGGGGACAATGCTTTGAGCCAAATACGGTGAAAAATCATGCTTCCTATGCACTTAGCCTCGTTTTAAGGAAACGTGGTGATTGCAATGTCGAAGTCTGAACACCCATCATTACTAATCCATGTATATTTCATTCTCTCAATTTCCTTTCTCATTACGACCACTAATCGGGGATCTTCTCATCACATTTTCTTTAGTCCCATTTATTAATAATTGCCAAGTGTCACTATTCTCCTTCGAAATCCACAATTTCCTTAAGGTTTTAGATTTCGAGAAAATTGACACTTGACAACTTATTGTTAGTGTTGACATGAAATTGAGACGCAAAAAAATGAGACAGAAGTTTTAATCGAATTACGTCGAAGAAAAATTGTTTAACATATTTATTTTGTTTTTCTACTTGTGCAGCTTTTGGTGCTTGCCATTACCCATAATCGAAGACATCTTGATGAGGAGTGAAGATGGAACTGATCTTTTTATTCTAAATAATGTAGAAGATATTAATTGGAGTTATCTTTGACTTTAACAAATGTAATGCACGAGTTAGTACATTTTTCTACCTCCTAATACAAAAGTAGCAACATGTTACTCTTTACAAGAAAAAAATTCAACAGCAACTGCCATATCCTTAGCTATTCACTAAAGTTGAAAAAAGATATTCTTAACTAAATTTCACAAAATGGTTTTAAATTAAAAATAATAATTTCTAATTAATTTAATAAGTTTAAAATCTCTTCAATCAATTAAAATTTTGTAAAATAATTAAGAATCTAATATTTCAAGGAAATTAGTTGGGATGCTAATAAAAAGATTCACAACGTTCCCTTTTACTGGCCTTGATACTCCTTTTGTTCTTGAAATCTTTCATCGCCCTCAATGGATATTCTCAATAAATTAAGAAAGGAAAAAATAAGTTAATTTTTTAATTAATATATCAATATTACTCTTTTAAATAGAATTATTGGTATACAAGTAATATTTATATTTTAAATAAAAAAAATATTATATTTTTATTTTCTTAATTTTCACTACCGATCCCAAAAAGTCTTATAAAAAAACGAATAAAGGTAGTATCTGAAAAAAGAAATAAAATTTTGGATCGAAATGAAAGTGCGCAGTAATATAGGGATGGTAAAGTGTAATATTGTATTAACCCAAAATCAATTTATGACAATCAATTTGGGATGAAAAGTTCATAAAATTACTTTTCACTCCCGACTTCTGAACTGAAATGAATACAAGAGTCTCCAAAATTACATACAAATACATTATCACTTGACCAAAATAGTCAAATACATTGTCGCCTTAGTCATGCACATAAGCTACAAAACTACAGTCAAATGGAAGTAGAACTTGGCATCGTGACTGAAAATTATACGATCAAAGCATTGGGTCACTATTGTCATTTTAGCAAACTCGATTAGTGACCCAAATATCCGTCGCTATTTTACTTGTTATTTTTTTTGGGTAGTGAATTAAGCTAAAAAAAAGTTCTTAATACGTCGAACGATACCATAAGAAGTTTCTGCTGCCATGAATCAAAAATAGTATAATACAATAAGTTGTGAGACTAAATCTTCTTAGGAATAAAAACATACATAGTACAACGATATTTATTTCTATAGCAAGATAAACAAATAAAATAACAACTAAAGATAGGTTTGAGAAAAAGAGAAAAGAAACGATGGTTTTACAACCAATTTTTATAGTTTTTTTTAATTTGATTAGAAATTTAGTATTATATATACTATTTATAATTATAATTATATTATTATTATTCGGGTGTGAGTTTTAATCGGGGCTGAGCGAGTCAAGCTCACATAAAATTTGAGGTTGAATATTGAGTTTACGATCAGCTCACGCTCACGATTTTTTGAGTTATGTGAGTCGGGTTCGAGCATGCCCGAACTCTTTGAAACCCCTATCCTGCTGTATTGAGCCGAAATTAGGGCCAATAACCTATTTCAGTTGGGCAATAAACATTATATAAAGTTATTGCCCCACTAAAATACCTCTCACCATGTGCGACCATTCACACCATACCCGGCCGCAATTGGGGCAATAAACATAATATCAATTCATTGCCCCACTGAAATACCTCTCACCGTGTGCGACCATTCACACCATATTCATCCGTATTGGGCCGCAATTGGGGAAATAAACTTTACACCAAGTTATTGCCCCCACTGAAATACCTCTCACTATGTGTTACCATTCACACTATATCCAGCTGTATTGGGCCGCAATAAACCTATTTCAGGGGGGGGGTAATAAACATTATATAAATTTATTGCCCTACTGAAATACCTCTCAGCATGACCGACCATTCACACCATATCCAGCCGTATTGGGTCGCAATTGGGGAAAAAACATATTTTAATAGGGCAATAAACATTATATCAATTTATTGCCCCACTAAAATACCTCCGACTATGTGTGACCATGCACACCATATGCAGCCGTATTGGTACACCATCTAGTCTACCAATTACGATGTATAATCTAGGAATGTGTCATATAGTGCATGCAGCACAATTCATAGACTTTTGACAAGGGACGCATTTTTTTTTTTCTCAAAATGAATCTGTGGAAAATTAAGAGATGAATTTAACATAATAGATTCGGTCACACTTTCCCTCTTAAAGAATTAACCGAGTTTATTTGTAAAAGTAAGTTCCACAATAACACTGAGTCTACTACTTGTGCGACCCTCAACCCATCCCCTCTCCACAATATGACCACGCACACTTTGGATATAAGGAAATTTTTGATATGGACCATACTCTAATGGAGTGTGTGTCACATATTCATCCACACCATCACATCAGTAAAATTTTTTATCTCTCTCATGATGTGGATAAATCTGAATCACATGATCCATTGGACCATGGTCGACATCAAAATTAACCTTCTATACAGATTCTGTGAATATCCTTTTTAAAAAAGTGTAGAATTTACAATATTAGATTCTCTGAATCTACCTACCACAAAAATAAATGTATAAATAAGCAAGATGAATAGTAGTAATGGTCATATTAATTTTTTTTATCTAGAGTTCCATATAGAGCAACAACAATGAGTGAGACCTTCGTGTTCATGGCTATCCTTTTATGCCTTGCAACATTTTCTTGTGCAGCTCCAATAGAAAAAGTAATATTTATTTTACCTTCACATTTTCTTTATTGATTGTTATTAATTTAATTGATTTATCCACGTTTATTTTTATTGATTTACAAAAATATTTTCCACGGAGTATCAAAGATTTTTTCCTTTGATTTCTTATCGATCAAGAATTTGTTACTCTCTAATGTGCAGGAACAGACGACTTGGTGCGTGGCAAAAGTTGGTGCTCCAGACAACAAATTGCAAGCATTTTTAGACTATGCTTGCGGCCAATTGGACTGTTCTGCAATCAATCCCGGGGGACAATGCTTTGAGCCAAATACAGTGAAAAATCATGCTTCCTATGCACTTAGCCTCGTTTTAAGGAAACGTGGTGATTGCAATGCTGAAGTCGGAACACCCACTGTTACTAATCCATGTATATTTCATTCTCTCAATTTCCTTTCTCATTACGACCACTAATCAGGATCTTCTGTCACATTTTCTTTAGTCCCATTTATTAATAATTGCCAAGTGTCACTATTCTCCTTCAGAAATCCACAATTTCCTTAAGGTTTTAGATTTCGAGAAAATTGACACTTGACAACTTATTGTTAGTGTTGACATGAAATTGAGACGCAAAAAAATGAGACAGAAGTTTTAATCGAATTACGTCGAAGAAAAATTGTTTAACATATTTATTTTGTTTTTCTACTTGTGCAGCTTTTGGTGCTTGCCATTACCCATAATCGAAGACATCTTGATGAGGAGTGAAGATGGAACTGATCTTTTTATTCTAAATAATGTAGAAGATATTAATTGGAGTTATCTTTGACTTTAACAAATGTAATGCACGAGTTAGTACATTTTTCTACCTCCTAATACAAAAGTAGCAACATGTTACTCTTTACAAGAAAAAAATTCAACAGCAACTGCCATATCCTTAGCTATTCACTAAAGTTGAAAAAAGATATTCTTAACTAAATTTCACAAAATGGTTTTAAATTAAAAATAATAATTTCTAATTAATTTAATAAGTTTTAAAATCTCTTCAATCAATTAAAATTTTGTAAAATAATTAAGAATCTAATATTTCAAGGAAATTAGTTGGGATGCTAATAAAAAGATTCACAACGTTCCCTTTTACTGGCCTTGATACTCCTTTTGTTCTTGAAATCTTTACTGCCCCAATGGATATTCTCAATAAATTAAGAAAGGAAAAAATAAGTTAATTTTTTAATTAATATATCAATATTACTCTTTTAAATAGAATTATTGGTATACAAGTAATATTTATATTTTAAATAAAAAAATATTATATTTTTATTTTCTTAATTTTCACTACCGATCCCAAAAAGTCTTATAAAAAAACGAATAAAGGTAGTATTGAAAAAGAAATAAAATTTTGGACTGAAATGAAAGTGCGCCGTAGTATAGAGATGGTAAAGTGTAATATGCTATTAACCCAAAATTATTTTATGACAATCAATTTGGGATGAAAAGTTCATAAAATTACTTTTCACTCCCGACTTCTGAACTGAAATGAATACAAGAGTCTCCAAAATTACATACAAATACATTATCACTTGACCAAAATAGTCAAATACATTGTCGCCTTAGTCATGCACATAAGCTACAAAACTACAGTCAAATGGAAGTAGAACTTGGCATCGTGACGAAAATTATACGATCAAAGCATTGGGTCACTATTGTCATTTTAGCAACTGATTAGTGACCCAAATATCCGTCGCTATTTTACTGTTATTTTTTTGGGTAGTGAATTAAGCTAAAAAAACAGTCCTTAATACGTCGGAACGATACCATAAGAAGCTTCTGCTGCCATGGAGCAAAAATAGTATAATACAAAAGTGGCAACATGTTACTCTTTACAAGAAAATAATTCAACAACAACTGCCATATCCTTTCCTATTCACTAAAGTTAAAAAAAAAAGATATTCTTAATTAAATTTCACAAAATGGTTTTAAAATTAAAAATAATAATTTCTAATTAATTTAATAAGTTTAAAATCTCTTCAATCAATTAAAATTTTGTAAAATAATTAAGAATCTAAAATTTCAAGGAAATTAGTTGGGATGTGATGGTCGATTTACCTTACTATAAAAATCGCTAGGCAAGTGCACCTATCGTTTAGAATAGTATAGCAGTCTAGTCAAGTGTCGATCCCACAAGGACTACAAGCACTAATAATTATCATTTTTCTACTGTTTAATCGATCGAGTTATATGATTAAAAATAGTAAATAACTAGAAAACAAATAAATAGTTTATAAGAATAAGATAAGAAGAGATACTTGAACGAGAATCCTCTTAGACGTGTCTTTGTATGAACCGGATGGATTAATTCAAAAGAACTTATTCCGAAGCAGTGAAAATTCTAAGAATGAAGCTTTAATGTTTTTCAATTAAAGTTCCTACCTTTGAGTTGATTACTTGAAATTTCTTTCGTAATTAAAACCCCCAAAGATGCATTAAATTTTATGAATTCCCTTATTAGGTTTGACCCTAATCCCGAAGATTTATGTAAATTCTATTTCTAGAAAACCATGCAACTCTTTTTATTATGCGATGATCTATTCAAATTCTTCCTTTTTCAATTCCAAATAAGAAATCAAAGATGAATTAATACTGTTGAAAATTAATCCAACACAATGAAAACGCATAATAAACATCAAAATATGGTTCAATATGAATTAATCACAATCCCAAAAATCAATACATAGATATAATTCTAGGGTTCATCCCATTCAAGTAATAGAAATTTAGCTACTGATCATAACGCTAGAATTAATAAAAGAATTTATTGAAACCGATAAAGAAAGAAAACTCATTCTCATGAAAGGTTCAATCTTCAAGCGTGTCTCTGTCTTCAAACCTTTGATGATGGTGAGTTTCCTCTTGTAGATCTTGGTTGAAGAACGCCCCCAATAATTCTCTAATAATTACTCTAGGTCTAGAATATTGATGGTAATATATGGATCTCCCCTATATTTGGTGTCTTCCATCTGTATTTATAAGGTTCAGACTTCTAATAGCTTTTGGAAAATATCATAGAAGTTGGAAGGCATTAGAAATCTAATAGGAAAGTCCCAAAATTCTCCATGGTTGACCCGATTTTCAATGTTGACCCGAGTTGATTTTATTTGACCAGCTTTGACCAGAAGACAGCTTTTCAGATTTTGCAATTAAGTCTCACAGCTTTCCAGCTTTTACTGGCCTTGATACTCCTTTTGTTCTTGAAATCTTTACTGCCCCAATGGATATTCTCAATAAATTAAGAAAGGAAAAAATAAGTTAATTTTTTAATTAAAATATCAATATTACTCTTTTAAATAGAATTATTGGTATACAAGTAATATTTATATTTTAAATAAAAAAATATCTTATATTTTTATTTTCTTAATTTTCACTACCGATCCCAAAAAGTCTTATAAAAAAACGAATAAAGGTAGTACTGAAAAAGAAATAAAATTTTGGACTTAAATGAAAGTGCTCCTTAAAGTGTAATATGCTATTAACCCAAAATTAATTTATGACAATCAATTTGGGATGAAAAGTTCATAAAATTACTTTTCACTCCCGACTTCTGAACTGAAATGAATACAAGAGTCTCCAAAATTACATACAAATACATTATCACTTGACCAAAATAGTCAAATACATTGTCGCCTTAGTCATGCACATAAGCTACAAAACTACAGTCAAATGGAAGTAGAACTTGGGTAGCTAACTTACTTCGTGGCGAAAATTATCCGATCAAACCATTTAGCCTCCTATGCACTTAGCCTCTTTTTTTTTAGGAAACGTGGTTCTTGCAAATATGAAATCGGAACACCCACTATTACTAATCCATGTATATTTCATTCTCTCAATTACCTTTCTCATTACGATCACTAATCAGGATCTTCTATCACATTTTCTTTAGTCTCATTTGTTAATAATTGCTAAGTGTCACTATTCTTCTCCAGAACTCCACAATTTCCTTAAGGTTTTAGATTTGGAGAAAATTGACACTTGACAACTTATTGTTAGTGTTGACATAAAATTGAGACACAAAAAAATGAGACAGAAGTTTTAATCGCATTACGTCGAAGAAAAATTGTTTAACATATTTATTTTGTTTTTCTACTTGTGTAGCTTTTGGTGCTTGTCATTACCCATAATCGAAGATATCTTGATGAGGAGTGAAGATGGAACTGATATTTTTATTCTAAATAATGTAGAAGATATTAATTGGAGTTATCTTTGACTTTAACAAATGTAATCCATGACTGAATACATTTTTTCTACCTTCTAATACAAAAGTAGAAACATGTTACTCCTTACAAGAAAATATTTCAACAGCAACTGCCATATCCTTTGCTATTCACTAAATATGAAAAGGATATTCTTAACTAAATTACACTCAATTTCACTAAAGATCAAAGCATTGGGTCACTATTGTCATTTTAGCAACTGATTATTGACCCAAATATTCGTCGCTATTTAACTATTTTTTTTTGTAGTGAATTAAGCTAAAAAAAACAGTCCTTAATACGTCGGAACGATGCCATAAGAAGCTTCTGCTTTTGCTGCCATGAAGGACTCCACTTCCACCTCTGATCGCTTCGCAAACCGTCCCTTGATTTGGGGACGTATCTCGGCATAAGCTTTCCGGGAGGCATATCGGATGGTTTTCTCGAATTTACAATTCTTTATCTTCCCTCTGTACCTCAATACTCTTGCTTCTCTATCCAACCCGAAGACTGGATTTGCAACGCCTTCGGTTCTTGAGAAAGTGTTTGATACGTCCGCCATGCGTTATGGTCTAGCACCACCCCTACTTCCATAGAAGACGACGATACCCGCCCATGAACAAGATAAACCCTAATCAATAAAATTATTACTCAAATAAGTATATACTATTCAAAAACTTCTGATACATCATCATGTTAGATTAAATGAGCATTTTTCATCAAGAAAATAATTTAACCGAAATATATCATTTTTTCAACTACCTCAAGTTGAGATCCGAAAGATATTTTGTTCCACTAGTGATTGATAAATTGTCCCTTCTTTGTATTCAACGGAAGTTAAACTCTCAACTAATGGTTTGAAGTCTCAATATTCAATTAATTCAGTTGTAAATTAGCAACTACAGTAGTTAATTAATTTGTACAAATTCGTCTTTAATAAAAAATATGAAAGAATATTATAGTTTACTAGAAAATTCAGAGCGATTAAAATTTGTTGACAATGAGTGCGTACGTACACTTTGGCTGATGGATTGAGAGCTGAAGTTGTACATAAAAGGCTTAGATCCAGCAGCGTAATCCAAATCATAAGTCGGGTATCCATCAACAACCGGACCTTCCAAATGACTACAATGAATATGATGTAATTCATTCTTACTCTAAACCGGCACCCCTCCATCAGAATAATGATGTTGATGATATTGAGCATTAATATGCGGTTTATGATCTTCACCAGAAATTAAATCCAAATCCAAATCCGGATGATCTAAATCATTAAACAAATTATTACGAATGTTTGAATTCTAGTAAGAGATATTAGTCTTTTTCGCCCTCTCACTATTTACGAATTTCCGATTTTGCCCACATTCTTTTTTTTATCCCATTTTGCCCACGCTCTATTTACGAGTGCCAAATCTGCCCAAAATCGGCGGATCCGACAATTATAGGGCGGCGATGAGGGGTAAAATGGTCCGAACAAAAAAACATTATAGTTGCTTCAAATATAACCCCAAAACTATCTTATTGTATCGATTGAGTGCCTAAATTCTTTTTCTCTTTCCAAATGACCCCTCTCCCTACAATCCATCTCTCTTCTTCATCAACCTCATATTCTTCCTAAATTGCAGAAAATCCCAATTCTTCATTTACAAGATATTTTGTGATTTTAGACTTGGTTTCGTGGTTATAACTACCGTGGAAACTAAACCAAACACCTGCAAAAGAGAAATCAAGCAATTAATGTCACCTACTTTGGCAACTAATCCAGCAGATTTCTCATCCTCAGAGAGCAATTCAATCAATGAGTCAAGGGCTTCTTTGGCAACCTTTTTTCTTGGGTAAGAGAATTATGAACAATTAATAACCAAAATGATGATGAAGATTCATACCAGCGTGTTTCTTGCCCACTGGAACGAACAAAAGAAAATCCAAAATTTAATTGGTTTTTTTGTTCTGTTATTTTACTAAATTTGGGCAATGGTTATTGTGTGGGGATTTTTTTTGGGGAAGTAAAGCTGCAGAAATGGAAGATATGGGATTTGCAGGGATTCAACTATTTGTAGTGTTGTGTTTAGGTAGTCGGTGGTCGGTGGCTTAATTCCGACTTGGGTTTTGGGAAAGAAGACCAGAAGCTGCTTTGACGACGACGATGGTGGCAACGACGATGGACTGTGGCGGTCGGAAAGAGAGCTGAGAGACGGAGATAGAAAGGAAAAAGAGGGTTGGGAGGGGTAATCCTGTGTGGTTGGTAGAACTGGTTAGTTTTTTCTTCTTTTCTCTTTCAGAAATTATTTTTTAGTTTTTGGGTCTACTTGTAATAATTTCTTGTTTAGAAAATCTTGCAATGAGTGGTGGTATTAAGGTGGAGAGTGAGTTGCGGTGGCGGTTGTAGTGGTTGTGGGTGAACAGTAAAAGAGAAGAAGGGGAGGGATAAAGAAGGGGTCTAAATGGATAAAAAAAATCGAATGGAGGGGTTAATTGAAAAAAATGAAAGAAAACTATTCAGGCACTCAATCGATACGATAAGATAGTTTTGGGGTTATATTTGAAGCAACTATAATGTTTTTTTTTGTTCGGACCATTTTACCCCTCATCGCTGCCCTATAGTTGTCGGATTCCGCCGATTTTGGGTAGATTTGGCACTCGTAAATAGAGTGTGGGCAAAATGCGATAAAAAAAGAATGTGGGCAAAATTGGAAATTCGTAAATAGTGGGAGGGCAAAAAAGGCTAATATCTCTTCTAGTAATTACCTAATTCTAGTCTTTACATTATTTTGTATTTAGATTGTTATTTCCTTATTTATTTAGAATTACATTATTAAGTAACTTCCTTATCTAGGATTCTCTTTGTATTTATAGGGGGATTTTCCTTTATTCAAGAAATTAATTCAATATATTTTTGATTCCACATATATTCTTACATGGTATCAGAGTAAGATTAAGATAACCGCTCAAAATTCATTAAAAAAAAGTGTTGTTAGTCATGGCCGACACAACTCCAACAAAAAAAAAATCAACAAGAGGTATTGTCTCTTGCCAATCCCAATTCCCCATATTACATATCCACCGATGACAATCCAAGCTTGTCAATTACTCCCATTCAATTTGATGGAGATAATTTTAGTTCATGGATATCTGTCCTTGAAAATAGTTTGCAAGTCAAGACCAAGATGGCTTTTTTGGAAGGATCGTTAGCACGACCTATTGATCCCAACATGGCTCAAGCTTGGGATCGATGCAATTCGCTTGTGAAATGATGGATAATGGCATCCGTCGAACCAAGATTTAGGAGTATGCTAATACATGCAAAAGCTCCCAAGGATATGTATGCCTTATTGAAGGCTCGTTATGCTCAAGAAAACAGACCCAACATTTATCAGTTACGAAATCAAATCCAGACCCTTAAACAAGGGTCACTATAAGTAACTGAATTTTTTGGAAAAGTTGAGACATTATGGGAACAGCTTTATCGTTACATTCCGCTCCCGGTATGTGGATGTGAAGACACAACCGTCGCTTTGATTCGTCAACGAGAAGAAGAAAAAGTTATTCAATTTTTGCTCGGTTTAAATATAAATTTTAAGACTATGAGAAGTCAAATATTGAATGTGGATCCGTTGCCAAGTTTGAACAAAGTCTTCTCAAGTGCGTTAAGAGAAGAGAATCATCATTCCATCACAACTGATACCGAACCGACCGACAAAGTGGACGGAGCTGTCTTTGTTGCAAAAATTCTCAGACTTATGGTTCTCTACTAATCTGTGAATTTTGTGGTAAAACTGGCCACAAAAAAGAAGTATGCTTGCTACTTCACGGGAAGCCACCAGAGCTCGGTGGCAGAGGGAGAGGCAGCAACAGCGGCGGTCGGAACAGTCACCGCGATCGCGGCGGAAGAAGTGGAAGATTTGGTTCAAGGCAGTCGGGTATGGTAAATAACGCCTATGGCTCTTTTGCTTTGGAGTCAGGTGACTCTCAGGTGAGAGAAACCGGAAGCGACAGTTCATTTCTTGTCGGAGCAGCCGCGGGTTCAGGCACAGCGGCCAGGTCTGATTTCAGCTGCAGCGGCGACTTCCCAGGGATAGGGATGGCATTTTCTGCAAGAAATGATGGGTTGGGCCAAAAGTGGGCCAGACAATTGGGCCATCCATGGGCCAGTCTACAAGTTCATCAATGGGACAAGCCCAAATATCACAAATAGCCTATGAAGTGGCTAATATACTCAAAGGGGGTAAGAAGGATTTTGCTATGCTTGGTAAGAAATTTACGCTTCCATGGATTTTGGATAGTGGTGCTAGTCATCATATGACTTCCGATATCTCCATTATTGAAAAATTAAAATTCTTTTATCCACCCATTAATATTTGGTTGCCTAATGGAACTGTTTTCATGGAAAATCAATGTGGCACAGTCAACTATAGTACGGATATGGTGCTCCACAATGTTCTTTATACCCCATTCTTCACATGCAACCTTATATCCGTTTCAAAATTGACAAAGCAATTGCAATGCTATTTTGTGTGTTTTGATGGTGTTTGCTAAGGGTGTTGTTTGTGATGGAGTTTATCGGCTCACTGATGTAGCATCTCAATCCGCAATGGTCGGAGCAGTTCATAGCCAAAGTACGCTAGCATTATGGCACCGGAGACTAGGTCATCCTTCTTTCTCAACTTTAGCAAATTTGCCAATAGAAATTAAAATTAGTACTTGTCAACCTATTAATCCATGTGATATTTGTCATAAAGCAAAGCATATCCGTTCTTCTTTTCCAAACAGTATTAATAAAGCTTCAAAGCCTTTTGAATTAATTCGTTGTGATCTTTGGGGGAAATATGTTACTCGTTCTCTCACAGGAGCCTATTATTTTTTGTGTATAGTAGATGATTTTTCGCGTGCTATATGAGTCTATTTACTCCATGGAAAAATCAGATACTAGGAAAGCCTTTATAGATTTCCATAACATGATTCAAACACAATTTAATGGGATTATTAAACGTGTTAGAAGTGACAACGGTTTAGAATTTATTGGGTCTAAGAGACTATTTTTTCAAATAAAGGGATAATTCATAAAACATCTTGTGTTGCCACACCTCAGCAAAACGGAAGAGTTGAAAGAAAGAACCGTAATATTTTAAATGTAGCTCGTGCATTAAAATTTGAGTCTGGCGTACCACTTCATTTTTGGGGGGAATGTATCCTTACTGCTACCTACCTTATAAATAGAACTCCTACTATGTTACACAAAGGCAAAACACCTTTTGAAGTTCTTTTTGGGAAACCACCTTCATACAGTCACCTTCGCATTTATGGATGTCTCTGTTACACTCGTATTCCTACTAAAGATAAATTTAGTGAGCGATCCATTAAGTGCATTTTTTTGGGATATCCAATGGGGCAAAAAGGATGGAAAGTTTTTTGATTTACAATCAAGAAAAATTATCATATCTAGAGATATTCACTTTTACGAGCATATTTTTCCCCCAAAGAATGATGAATCTTCAAATTATTCAGCCTTAGGCCCAACAGCTAGTCCTTTTGAATCCAAGAACCCATTTGTAGATCCACAACCAAGCCCACTCTATGGTCCGAATGTTTCCTTCCCAGGCGCTGACCTAGAGAACATTCCAGAGTCAACCCCTTCTTCACCACGGGCCAGCTTATCAAGATTAACCCAGTCGCGGCCCAGTCCAGTCGAAGCCCAGCCGTTTTCCCCTTGTCTCGCATCATACTAAGCCTGGGCCTGTCTTCCAGCCTACTGCAACCGAGCCCGTTCCAACAGATCCTAACCCTCCAGAATCTCCAGTCACTTTTCCCTTAGGCAACCCAACCAATCCTTCCGTAAAAACAACCAAGCACCCCGGCCACTTGAAAGATTTTGAATGCTATGCAGCCACCGATCTCTCACAGACACCATAATTAGCGAAAAATTCCTCAGGTATTCCTTACCCTCTCAATGATTTTTTAACTTATAAAAATTTCTCTCGTTCACATAAACTGTTTTTAGCTTCTATCTCTTCGGGTTTCTAGCCCAAAACTTTTTATCAAGCTATACAGTATCTGGCATGGCATGAATCAATGAGACAAGAGCTAGCCGCCCTTGAGAGTAACAATACTTGGGTACTTACTTCTCTTCCTCCTGGTAAAAAATCTGTTGGCAGCCGTTGGGTCTATCGTCTCAAGTATCGGTCTGATGGGTCAATTGAGCGCCCAAAATATCGTTTTGTGGCTAAAGGTTACTCTCAAGTCGAGGGGGAGGATTTTTACCGAAACATTTGCTCCCGTTGTAAAAATGACCAATGTTCGTTGTCTTCTGGCATTAGCTGTTTCTCAAGGTTGGTTTCTTTATCAAATGGATGTAAATAACGCATTCCTTCACGGTGATTTGAAAGAGGAAATCTATATGGATCCACCTTTGGGCCTTTATTTGCCTCAACCCAATTTATATTGCAAACTCAAGAAATCCATCTATGGTCTTAAGCAGGCAGGAAGAAATTGGTTTTCCAAATTAACAAACACCTTACGAAAATTTGGTTTCAAACAATCACCAGTTGAGCACACTCTTTTTATCTACTTGGTCTATGTTGATGACATAATTATTGCTGGCAATAATCTACAAAAATGTAACGAGTTCAAACAATTTCTCAATGCTATTTTTAAGATTAAAGACCTAGGAATTCTTAAGTATTTTTTGGGAATTGAAATTGCTCATTCTTCCCGGGGATTATTTCTTAGTCAATGTAAGTATGCTCTAGATATCTTAACTGAATGTGGTTTATCTGGAGCAAAGCCCAGCAATACACCCATTGAATTGCAACATAAATTATCTAATGAAGATGGTGAAGTTTTTTGCATCCCGGAACGTTATAGAAGACTAGTTGGAAGACTTCTTTATTTGACTGTTACGCGGCCTGACATCATATATGTTGTGAACATTCTAAGTCAATTCATGCAGAAGCCTAGAGAAAGACATTGGGAAGCAGCACCCAGAGTCGTCCGTTTTATCAAAGGTAATCGGGCAGAAGAATATTTTTGCCCAAAAATAATCCTGATTTAAATTTAATTGCCTATTGTGACTCTGATTGGGCCGTATGTCCAATGACAAGAAGGTATATTACAGGATATTTTATCAAGTTTGGCAATGCTCCTATCTCTTGGAAGTCCAAGAAACAACAAGTTGTATCACGTTCTTCTATAGAGGCAGAATATCGATCCATGGAAAATACAACTAGTGAGTTAACTTGGCTTCGTGAATTATTCAGATTTCTTGGTGTATCACTCGGTCCAGCTAAATTATTTTGCGATAATCAATCGGCCATTTATATTGCCACTAATCCGGTTTTTCACGAACGTACCAAACATATAGAGATCGATTGTCACTTTGTTCGAGAAAAGATTGATAAAGGGGATCTTATGCCTTATCACATTGGTACTCATGAGCAATTGGCCGATATTCTTACCAAGTCTCTGACTCAGAAAAAATTCGATTACTTAGTTTCCAAGTTGGGTGTTCTCGACCTACACACTCCAACTTGAGGGGGAGTATTACGAATGTTCGAATTCTAGTAATTACCTAATTCTAGTCTTTACATTATTTTGTATTTAGATTGTTATTTCCTTATTTATTTTGAATTACATTATTAAGTAACTTTCTTAGCTAGGATTCTCGTTGTATTTATAGGGGGATTTTCCCTTATTCAAGAAATTAATTCAATATATTTTTTATTCCACATATATTCTTACATGGTATCAGAGAAAGGTTAAGATAACTGCTCAAAATTCATTAAGATAACCGCTCAAATAATCCGCAGTCTTATATTTCGGACTCTCCGGTTCAATCTCCTTGTTACAATTTGGCATCGGAAGCAGCCACGAAGCTGACTCCGCCTCATCCAGCAAGGAGCACTTTTTGCCGTTCTCGTCCGCCGCAGCAGCAGCACCGCTGCATTTTGCAACGGAGGCGAAGTCGAAGAACGAAATTACCGGGAGCCTCTCGTGACGGCGAGCTAAGGGGTCCGCCGAGTGGATATCGCGGTAGCAGGTGGCACAGAGCGCCGCCGCATCCGCCTTGCAAGTTACACTAGCCGGAGCTTGCTCGCAAACTTCGCATACCAAGACGCACGAGTGCCTTGACGCGAGCTGGTGGGCCGCGTGAACTTTCGAATCGCAACCTATGCATAAGAATGCTGAGTCTGCTCTGCAGAACACACTCGTCGGCGCCGTTTTGCATGAGTCACATGTTTTCGCTATTAAACTCCAACTCTCTCCTCCCATTGGTTGTAACTTCACGCTCCGTTTCCTTATCTTTCTCTGGAATACTCTCTCATTATCAAAAAAGCAATTGTCTTTAATTTCTGCTTTCTGATTCTTAATTGTAGAATAAGGTCTTGTTTGGCATAAAATCGTCTATCCGAAATCCTATCATTTTTCTTATCTCACCACTAAAAATATGACACGTGTCTAATTGTTCATAAGACAATCACCTCATATATTGCAACATGCTTCTAATTTATCTTTCTTTCTACCTCTTGTTCTCTAAGTGGAACATGTGATAAAATTCTAGTATTAAAACAGGGAAGAGGAAAAGGTTTTTGGACATACAATTTTCTCTCAGTTTGGAAAGATAATAGCAATTTAGAAACATGGCCACTATAGGCACTCCCCTATACATTTTGTTCACACCCCCCTACCCCTATTTTTTTTTTTTTTTTTTTAAAAATCTCTCCTCTAAAAATCCTCTCAAACTTCAAAATCCCCCACCACCGGAACCACTGCCGGGATTTACGCCACCACCTGAAACTCCGCCACCTGAGTCACGCCGCCGCCGAAGCTCGCCGGAATTTTTTGGAGACTACCATCTTGTTGCAAACGCCGTCCTCTTCAACTTTGTCTCAAGACCCAACGTCAAAATAATATCAGAAGTTAACACAATGTAAGTTTTACTTTTTCAAATTTAGAAAAATTTACTCAAAAAATAGATAGATCTAGTTAATTATAAAAAACAAAACACATAAATCTTAATTTGAGTTAAATGTTATGTAGTTGACTTAGAATTATAGTAGATTCGGGTTTTTTTGGTAAAAATTGACTGAAAATGGGAAAATGTTTCCACTGACAGAGGCGCGTGATGCTTCATGCTGATGTCAGCATGCGGTGGATGACGTCACTGAATGTTGACGTCAGCATTTTGAAATTTTTTTATAAAAAAAAAAAAAAATCCGGCCGCATGATGCTGACGTGAGCATGCGGTCAAAATCCCCAAAAAATAGGCGTCAGCATGCGGTTTGACACGTCACCGCATGCGGTTGAACCAACGGTGACGTGGCAAACCGCATGCTGACGTCAGCATGCGCCTATTTTTTTTTTTTTTTTTAAAAAAATATTTTGACATGTGCAGGTGAAACATATAACATCAAGTATAGGCATTTTGTATATGTAATAATTTAAATCGGTAAATCTACAAAATCCTAAACCAAATATAAAATTACAATACAATATAGATACTTCAAATAAGAAAATACCTGTTTGTTTTGTAGGTGCTATCCATAAGGATAACGTATGGAAAAACCCTAGCTAGCCTTATGGAGTCCGGATGAGCAAATAACAAGTCGTCCACATATTGTTGCGATTCGTCCACGCCTGTCCCGTCACTCCCGCTATTTACATAACGACGAGACTCTACAACATAACCAGCTTCAGTCAGACGATACATCAGATCTTGTAATTCAGTCCTACCGTTTTTATCAAGTCTCCTCATTCTTGACCTCGCATTAAATATCGTAGACTTTCTCTCATATAATTATGGATTTTCGAATTTCAATGTGTTATATATTTCGGTCTCCCCGACGTTGCACTTACTCAACTGCTCAACCAACTTAACCTGTTCGTCATCCAACCGCCGTGCCGCAGCATGACCAAATTGATAAGTTCCCAAGAAGTGGTTATGTTTGCCTTGCTTAACCTGAAATCTCCATGAGCCAATTTTAGTATTTTTCCCAACTATCTTGAATAGGCAATCTATCTTTTTAGTCTTCCTTGTCCGGTTACCTTTCCTCCCTTTACCTCCCTTGACAACTGTTGCCCCAACGTACGTACCAGAACGCTCACACCGTAATACACTTTGGGTGCACTATAATCTTGTCCTTCTCTGGACCGACCAATCACAATATAAACTTTATTTTCTATCCTCGTTGTCTTTACCTAATGCACTAACCCTTCCTTGGTTTGAAAATCAAATTATGTATAAGGACTAAAAAATTCCTCCGTATCAGGCCAATTTTCCTCATTATCAGGAAAATCTTCTAAATCACTATCAGGTCCGTCTGAACTTTGAACCTACAATAAATACAAAACAATAAAATTTTTAAACATTAAAAACTACACAAATTACTAATATTAGTAAAAAATAGCCACTGGAGAAAAAAAACTGCATGCTGACATCAGCATGCGGTGGATGATGTCACCGCAGGCGCGTCAACAAACGGTGATGTCATCCACCACATGCTGACGTCAGCATGCAGTGGTTTTTGCCCAGGTCCATTTTCAGTCCATTTGTTTTACCGGTCCGGTGATTTTTCCCCCACTTTTTTCCAGTTTAAATATTTTTTTTTTACCGGAAAAAAATAAATATTATTAAAACAATAAGAAAAGTAAAGATAATTATTTACTTCAAAATTAATGTCTTCCAAATAACCACAATCGTCGAAGTTCATTTAGCCGGAATCTTGTCGGAATTGTTTTTTGCTTCGAATTTGTTTAAATTGATATTTTGTGGTGGATCTAGTCCGGTTACTTCAAAAATGTAATTGGCCGGATGGCGGCGGCGATTTTCGGCGGCTGGGGAGAGGATTTCCGGTGGCAGCAACTTTTGGGTAGAGAGAATTTTTTTTTTTTAAAATGAGGGTGAGGGGTGTAAAGAAAATGGATTTGGGGTGGGTGACTAGTCCTTCCCTTTAGAAATGTAGTAGAGGAGATCCGGGAGTCAACCTATGAAGAGAGAACACGTGGATAACCTTAGCCATAAGAAGGCATGATTAATTACTGTTGGAGAAGAAGGCCTTGTCGTTTAGTGATGGTGGGTGTGTCGTTTTACAACTGACTGCGGGGTATGGGTTGAATGATCGGCTCCATTGCGAAAAAACAAAATGTTCTGTACTATGGGGAACAATCAATAGTTATCGAATTAAGAATCGGACAGTTAAAACCGATTATATTATTTTTTTAAATGAATGTCCGACTATATTGTTGAACATTTAAAATTTAAAAATAGTGAATATTTTTTAATGTTAAAAATAAAATTTGATAATTTTAATTCTTTTTTTAATGAACATGTATTGTGATTTTACAACACATATACCTAGAATATGTATTACATTATTTATTTATGGTATGCATTAATTAAGATAGAATATTTATTATATTAAATATAACATGCATTTAAAAAATCGTAACACTATAGGGATCAGGTAACCCAGTGAAAAAGGCTATCCAACTCTGGCCAGATGTCTGGAGTTCGATTTCTGTATCACTTCCCCCTAAAAAAAAAAATTTCGTAACACCCGTAAAAAAAACATGTGGTATATAAAATACATTTTTGGTCGACCAACAAGAGACGTGTTACAGCAGCGGACTCCATCCCCCACTTACAGAACTGTTTGATCCGATATGTGCTTAGAAGTTGAGTTTTTATTTATTTATTTATTTATTAAATGCAATAAACTATTTTGTTTTATAGTATTTATCACTTTACTAATTTAGTTGAAAAATATATAAAAAAAATCTGATAATGCAATGTAAAGTTCAAAAAAAAAAAATATATATATATATAATTATCACTTTGCTTCCGTAGTCTCAGGGCTAACAAATAAGATTATGTTATTAAAATATTAAGGTTGGAGTCCTTAATCCATAACCTTCAACATTATGGATACCTTAACTCTCTATTGAAAGAGGAGTTACAAGAAGTCCATAAACTACACATTCAAGCTCCATTATCTACCCTTTATGAAAGGTTTCATAACGTACATTTTCTAACCCTATAAATAGAGGGCTTGTTTTGATGTAAAAGGTAGAGATATGAATAATATAGAAACACTTATACCATCTCTTGTCTTTTGTTCATTCTCTTTAGTTTATGTTTTAGTTTTGTGGTGAAATTCATTCTAGAACTTCATCCATTTTATAACACATTATCAGCACGAAACTCTACCGTTAGCTTATTAGATTTGTGAGACTTTTTATCTCCTTGGTAGATATTCAGTCCGAATCGTTATGTTCATATATGTATTTGAGTTTTGTATATGATTTTCTGCATCTTGAATGTAATGGACCTATTATTGAGGTTGAAGACTTGAGGGAAGAGGTTAAGGTAAGTTGTTTATATTCTAAAGGTTAATTTAATGGCTAATCTTGCTAAACTTGAATTTACAATTCTTGAGACCAACGAGAGATATTACCTATCATGGATGATGAAATCCATTTGGAGAAAATGGGTCTTGAAGATACCATTGGAAAGCATCAAAGCCACTTAATTGATTGCTAACAAATCTTGAGAAAATATATAATCACAAGAAGTTGGTTGTGATGCAAAATGCTAGTTGTGAACAAATATCATTGTAGCTCCTAATTTTGAATATATCAAGATTTATCATGTATATAATTTCTTCATGTTGGAGAAAATATGACATGTAACTCTTTTCTCATACCTCAAATATGCTCCAGAAGTAGCAATATTGAGAATAAATATTTTAGAAAATATGAAAGTATTATGAGTATATCTTCTTGAGATTAATTGAGAAAATGAGTTATCGATGATATATTGAAAGCTTCGACCATCTTATTTTATGTCATTCCCTGAAGTGAATGAATTAGAATATATGATTCATTTATGAAATAATTTTGGTTCATGTCATGATTTTAGTAGACCATGTTAAACATGACTCATTGAGTTCAATAAAAAATAATTTTTCACCCAAAGTGAGAAAATAATTAGAGATGGAAGAGAATATATGATTCCAACACTTAATGAAAAAATTGATAAGATATGTTTTGTCACGTACCTGTAGTATGTTGGACATATGCAACATATTTTTGTCGCCAGATAAAAGAAAGGGAAATAAGATCACGACCTGTAAAAGAAAATTGCAAAAGATCACAAAAAAAATAACAGTTGGCGGACTTGGGATGAAAAGATCTCAACATTAGATTTTGTCAATTATATATTACATATTTAATTTCACATATTATAATGTTATTTGGTTTGTTTTACATTCAAGAATAATAAATATATAATATGTACACATTCGGGATAAGTGTCAAATACCAAGTTCCAGAAGAACTAATTGGTTAAACAGCTCCAAAAGAATTATTTGTTTAAAGGCTCCAGAAGAGCTAATTGAACTAAAGGGTTACATATCAACATGTAAATACACGACTCTCCATAAAGTCTCTTAGAAAATTATTTTGATATTTTTCATAGTGAGATTATTTGGAGACATTGGATTGAGTAGAGTTTTAAATCTGTGTATTACTAATATTATTTAAGAGAATAAATTTATATTAGAGATATCGTCATTTGTCTTTATTGGCCTATATTGCCACAAAAATTATTTAGTTAAGATATTTTATTAAGTAAACCTGAAGTTTACCGATTTAATTGTTGGCATGACCGGTTAGACCATCATGGGTCACAAAAATACGAAATATATTTAAAAATTCATGGAAAATGAAGGAACCAAAAGTTTACTTATCCGATGAATTCTTTTGTGCTACTTATTTCAAGGAAAATTGATATAAGGATATAACAAGTGCAACTCGGGGTTGAATATGTTCATAGAATTGAATAAATAGTCGATAGACTCGCAACCTGAAGTTTGTGATATATTGATAATGAGCTCAAATTTTATATTCAACAAATAACATAATTTGTTTCGACTATACTGGTGTCATCATATGAAAATTTGGAAGAATGTTTTTATACACTAAATGGTCTGGTAGAACCATAAGTGCCTTGAACTTGTTGATACGGATTATTTTGTAGCATTAGCTCGTATTTTTCCAACAAGAATACTATGAATTCTCCTCTATTAAATTAGTTTCTAGTTAGGAACTAAAGTTTTCCCTCTCCCATCTAAGAGTTAAATGTGCGCTACAAAGTAGTAGTCACCACCAGTAAAGTAGTAATATGGGACCTTAAAGACGTTAAGACTATATCTTGGGTATAGAAATCTCAAGAGGAGAGATTTAATGTATAACCGGATAAAAATATGAGTTTGTGTCTCATCTTGATCCTCACATACTTTGAACCAGAAGTTCAAAGGATAAGCCAGACATATTTACTGACCAAAATCCGGCTAAGAAGGCTCCTATTTGACGTCCTTGAAGGGCGATCTACCACTGCTGATAAGTATGAGACACAATTGAAGTGTGGTAGACTAGACGGTTCCAAATATTAAAAAAAAAAAATCCTCGCATATAAAAAGGAGTAAAGATTTAGATGGTTGTATATGGTAGACATATATATGTTAAAGTCGAGGATTCCCTAGACGTGATCAATGTAATATCTCCAGGAGAGATTCAGGTGCCTAAAAGTTGAGATAATGAGATCTCTACATAATGTCATGATTGGGAACTATGGAACTGCGAAAGTGTAAAATATGATAAGTATTAATGCGCATAAAAAGTGAATCTAAAATGAGGATATAGATTCAAAGTCTGCAGAAACAAATTTTTGATATTCGAGAAAATTAACCAAAATAGATTATATATGAGTTCGCATGAGAAATATGAAAAGTCCGGACAATTAACATGTACACCATAAGTGTATGATATTCTCAGTATGGATGATACACTTGAAGTGTATGGATAGCGGGACAACAATGCGAACTATAAAAATGTAAACATCACTACTAGTGGCAAAAATGTTCTTAAAAGTCTAGCAATGGTTAGAAAGAAAGAAATTTTCAGGTGGTGGATGCAAGTATGTTTGTGTTTTAATAGCATCAAGAATACTTAGCACATATATGAAGTATTTGAATGATTTGATATGCCTGAAGCATATCCGTAAATGTTATAGAAGAACGTAACATTATTTCCTTAGTGAAAATCTATCAAAAATTATATGATAGTGTCAATGTCCATGTATAAGGAAATTTGGATCGGATTTAGTTATTTGCCACATACAATTCTATGTCTATTGACGAAAGATGCCTAAATGTCTAATTTGCTAATGAACATTATTAGTTAGTGATCTCCATATGAGGGGGAGAAAATCGGCAATGTAAAGGACTTTATTTAGGAACATCATTATTTTAATCTACGCATTAGGCATTAATGAACCAGAAGTTCATAACTTATTCATTTGCAAAGGATGGCAAATACATAGCCTAATGCATTTATAGACTCTATAAGTAGATGTATATGTGGAATCTGTTCCAGTAGGATAACGTATGAGTTATGTAGCCAATGAGCATGCTTGAAGCGTGATTGATATCTTAAGTCTTAGCATATAAGATCCTTGAAATAAATGACTATAGATTTATCAAGATGTTCCTCCTAAATATGTTATAGTAGCAAGTGATTGCTGAAAGAAAAATTATGATCTCGGGTTTTAGAAATTCATGATTTTTCTTGATTTTTCAATTAAACATCCAGTAAGATGATATATATGGACAAAGAACATCCTTTAAGTATCCTAGTATTTGTCTAATCGTTATGTATTACTAAATATCACTCGCTATCGCGAAAGGAAGAATGAAAAGATGCTTGGTCCTGAAGTACAATATTTAGTGCTATTGGAGCACTAATGTATCTTGAAAATACTATTTGTCCTGCTATTTCATTTGTAATGAAATTCTTTGCAAGATAATGTTCTTATTCTACTCGACGACATATTTGGACATTAAAAAGATCATTCGATATCTCCAAAGAAAAACAGGTCTCGAATAATTTTGTTTAGATGAATCAAAGTCAGCATTAATTAGATATGCAGACAATTTTTTTTATTTATCTAATCTTCATAAGACGCACATTCAAGACATTGATATGTGATAGAAACATTTTTCTATGAAGCAAGTGGATGACGCTTATGGTTGAGATTCGATGATTCATCAGAGGGAGGAATCTCTATGATATTGTATGAGAAGAATGCAGCTTGTATAACTTAATTGAAAAGAGGATACATGAAGAGATATATGACAAGATCAAATTTCACTAAGTTTTCATTTATAAAGAGGTGAAATCGATTTGCTATAATGTGATAATCCAGAAGATTTATTCACTAAGACATTACCGACTTCAACTTTTAAGAAGTTGATTTATAAGATTGACATGCGTCGGTACAGAGATCTTAAGGGATCTAGTCAACATGGGGAGTAAAATATAAAGAATGATGTACTCTTTTTCCTTCACTAGAAATTTTTTTTTCCCACTGAGTTTGTTACTCTAGTAAGGTTTTAACGAGGCATATTCTATTAAGGACTCCAAAGGGGGAGTGTTATGAAAATATTAAGGTTGGAGTCCTTATTCCATAACCCCTTCAACATTATGGATACCTTAACTCTCTATTGAAAGAGGAGTTACAAGAAGTCCATAAACTACACATTCAAGCTCCATTATCTACCCTTTTATGAAGGGTTTCATAACGTACATTTTCTAACCCTATAAATAGAGGGCTTATTTTAATGTAAAAGGTAGAGATATGAATAATATAGAAACACTTATACCATCTCTCGTCTTTTGTTCATTCTCTTTAGTTTATGTTTTAGTTTTGTGGTGAAATTCATCCATTTTATAACAGATTCTATAATTAATAGGTGTTTTGAATAAAATTCATTACCCTTTTTCAGTAGGTGTTTTGAATAAAATTCAGTTAAAAAGCCGTTGATTGAACCAAGTGAAAGGATTGTCCAATCTCCCTTCAAACTGAAAACTCTCCAACGGCAATAATAATTACAAAATACAACCTCAAAGTTTGTCCGAACTACAAAAATAATACATGCATTGAAATTTAAAACAATGTTTTTTGAGGAGGCATTTCATTATCCAGGGTACATATTGATATTAGTTCTATACTTGGCTGTTCTTGCTTGAAGATGATGTTTGTACAAAATAAGGTTTCCTCCACCATGCTGCGCGCCTTGATCAAATTCGTCGAAGTGAGGCCAATCTTTTCTCAAGATCATCAACATCAGTATCAGCAGGTCTGTATATATAACCAACAACCATCAAAGCTACAACAACCAAATTTCAACTAAAATGTGCAATTACGAAATAATAGTAAATGACGAGTATATAAAAGTTCTGTCATTTTTTAGGAGTAATTATTACTTTTCCTTTTCTTTTTTGGAATAGAAGTGTAATTATTTTACTGACATGAAGTTTTTTTATGAAAACCATGACATTAGATAGTACTGATTCTCGAGTTACACATTACCTAGAGGCGGTGGCATCAACTTTCTTTGCGGCAATCCGGCCTTTAGGAGCAGAAGATAACTGCAGATTGCAGAAGACGATCAGAATTCTCTTTTTTGAGAAAATTTTATTATCCGGGGGGATGTTGAACCCGGAACCTATCTTTTCCGAGCCGAAATTTGTTCAATAAGTTGAGCAAGAAATTTTAAAAGAAAAGTGCTTCATAAACCAACCTGTGAGGCTATGTCTACTCCAATCTCATCAAGCACCTGAAAGAGGATAACCAAAAATCACAAGTTATGAGCCAAAAAACACAGTTGTATATACAGATTACAAAACACATTAAAACCAAACTATGACCTGGTTAGTTAGCTCCTCCGTTTCTTCTTCAGCCTCATCTTTATCCAAGGTCTCATCAATAGATTCAGACATCATCTCAATCTAGAGAGAAAGAACACCAAATAAAAAGAATTCCCCAATATAAACATTTCTGCCCAAACGTAGGTATCACAAATTGATGGCAAATAAAAGTTTCTTAAAGATAAATTATCTGCACACACACCCCACATGTACACGCATACACTTAACACCAGCAGAGTTTTGATAAATTATACCATTGCTCTTTGAACTTTTTGCTTAGTAACATCGTTTCTCAAATTCATTCTAATCTTTTTTTAGATAAACATAGCAAAACCATTATTGGCATGCTTAGTGAACATATATATATATATTCTTTTCTTTTAAGTTGTTTGTGTCGTTCAGTAATAATTTGTATTATTTTAACAATCACAGCCTTGGTATTCCATTGGCACATAATGGGAAAAGGGAAGCTCATGTATTGTGAAATGCTGCAAAATTCTGGGAATGATTATGAAAATAGTAAAAGGCATATTATATTACCGTCATGTCCATTTGTGCTGACTGTTTCTGGAACTCCTTAATTACTTTTACTTGTTTTGTAGGTGCCATTTCCTGAAAACAAAGAGAAAATAACACATTAATCCCGAGAGTATATTCTAGTGCCTGCCATTAGAAAGAAAGCAAAACAAGAAGTATATAAAGATATTCACAGATGCTTGTCAAATTACTCTCTATCTATGCCTTAACCCTGACACAGGTTATGTTTTTTCTTCAGCAGGCAAAGTATAATCTAAACTCTAAAACTGAATAAATCAGCATACTAGAGTAAGCATTGTGTTAAGATTAGGTTACATATTTTAGAAAAACAGTCATCAAATTGAACAATTTTCTAGTGAATAACCTGAAAAGATGGGATAACCGGGAGGGATAGGAAATCACATATTTATACGCTTTGAATATGTACCTTGTTCATGGCTGTCATTGCCTTCGTAGCACCTTTCATTCCAGTAGAAATGGACGTGCTAGCATATAGTGCCTAAAGAGTAACGAAATAGTTTGGAAAACTTAGGAGCCAAGTCTCATTATTATACCAAAGAAATTTTAAGATAACGCAAGAACTTATGACCTGTGTATGAGTTGCTACGCCTCGGATCTGAGCACGGCTCCCTTGCAAGTTTATAATTTGCTGTCGTAGCCGTACGAGTTGACGAGCCAAAATCCTGGTGGCAGCCTGGCTTAGGTTAAAGAAACTTTGGGTTACAATGCAAATTTCTCATCAGAAATACAATGATGAATACATAGTTCTAATTCTAGCAATATTTCACTATGCAGTTGCGACTCGTGACTATGCACCAGATAATGGAATCCTCTTCAAGTTTCCTAGCAGGCCTCACCAATTAGGACCAGTGATAAAAAGTTGCATCATAGGAAGTTTTGCATTCACGTGATTTTTTACATTCACATGTGCTTATCAGAAATAAATGAAACACAAATAAATTAAAAACTTGCCTCATTTCCAGTTTTAGCTGTTTTCTTGATCTCTGCAACTAATTTTTTCTCCTAAAAAAAAATTCTAAGCACAGTAAGATACTCTGGAAAACATCTAAAAATCATAATATCAAAAGAATATTACTGCTATAGGCGGACAAGTAAGACACAGAAGACGAAACAAAATTAACAAACCTCTGTTTGCAAAGATGCAATTTCCCGCTCAATGCCTGAAACAATATGTAAAATATGTAAATATACACTTGATGAAGCCTGACTGATACACAAGCCAGGGTCTAGTATAGTTTGTCTTAAAATCATACATAATTGTTCAAGAATGGTTTCATTCATCTATGTCCAGAAATAGCAGCCACTTGATAATCCTCACCCCGTCCCAAATTAACTGTACTAGTTTCTTTTTTGGTTTGTCTCAATTCCCAAATTACTTATCCTATCATCTTTCTAAATAAAGTAACTATTTATATTTAATTTTCCAAGTGTACCCTTACCTACACCACTCATTTATTACTCCTAATTAATAAAAATTGGCAATTTTCAATACAAGTCAAGAAGCGATTGGTTGGTTGACATGACAATACTTAATTAGGACCGTTCTAGACTTTTACTCAAGTTTTACCATCTAATTCCTCAAAACCTTAATTCCGGTGTATTTTTTCAACTGGGACACTTAATTTGGGAAGTGAGTGAAAAGCCCTAAAGAAATACCTCTGGTGGCAACCGCCATTTCCCTTTTGCTGGTCCGCAATGCATCTGTAAAGATTTCATAATTCAAAACAGAATAAAGTAATTAAAACTAAAATGTAGAATTTCTACCAGCTAAAACAATTAAAAAATACAGAGGATCCAGAAAATGTTAAACCTTTAGGCGAAGTTTTCTTCTTGAAGATGTTCATTGTCTTCTACTTCAATGGGAATCCCAACAGATGAACCCTAATTAGAGGAATAGGAGGCCTCCAGGGGGAGGGTTCTTGGTCTGAGAGTTTCTTTGTGGGTAGAGAGCGGCCTTGAAGAGCGTGCTAATTTTCCACTTTTCAAACGGCTATTAGTTGACGAGTAAGCAGTAGCCGTTACAAATTTCCAATCAGTTATTTTCTTTTATTTTGGTTTCTTTTTGTTTAAGGATTAAACGGGTTAAAAACTATTATGGATACTAAACTATTCACTCTCAAAAATCGTATTATATTATTAAATTATTATTTTTTATTAAATATAACACTTAAATATTAGTATTTGACTAATTTTATCTTGCCACTTTTCACGGTGATTCTAGTCAAATTTTAACTAATACGTGTACAATTTAATCCGAAACGACTCATAGAAAAATAGTAGCAGGGTACAATTAACCAAATATAAACATTGGAGTGTAATATCTAATAAAAAATAGTTTAAAAATATAAAGTGAAATTCATAAATAGTTTAGTGTATATAATAGATATTAACTCGGAATTAATCTCAATTAGATCCCCGTAAATGCACCAGAGTCTTAAGTCAAAACCAAAAATTAAGGCGTGCTAAAAATAGTCCCTGGAAAAAATTGTTCGAAAGTTCTAAATCAGGAGAGCAGTCCAATTCCATCTCAATCAAAACAGTAATTTGCTAGACCAACTCAACATAGGACCTAAATGCAATAAACAACAATATGATGTGGTAATTTAATTTATTTTTTATAGTGTTTCCCCTTCATGTCTAATATCTCAAAAAAAAAAAAAACTTCTTCTTCAACCAGAAGTCTGGACCCTAAATGTAACAATTGATTACTCTCTAACATTTTTTTTTTTGTTGCTCTCTCTCTCTCTTGGCATTCCTGCTGCTCATTTCTCCTCTGTCTCTGGCCAAATTTGACTAGTTATCTACTTTTGTTTAGCTTTTATATATCTATTTTGTACCACAAATCATATGATATTTCTTTCAAAGTATTTTTTTTTTCAAGATTCAAGACATGCAGGTTACATCTGTCTCAGATCTTCACATATCTAGACTTGTTGGCTCAATCCCTAGGAGAAATCTTTCAACCCGGACTTGATCTGGGCCCTTTATCAACTTTCTATATCTTCCCGAGGCAATTTGTAGGACGGTTGATACGCCTATGGTCTTATAAATTGTCGTTCTCGAAGGAAGATGTTGAAATTGATTTTCTCCTGCCTTTGTGGTTCAAGGATTGTGATGGAGATGCTGCGAAAAAAGAAGATTATGTATTTGTTTATCTTACTATTTTTTAATTTTGTATCTCCTAACCACCCAAATTTTCTTGGTTGTGGCTTTTGTCTGTTATCATGGTTTTTTAAATCATTGTATAACTTTTATTTTCTTGTAATTTCAGATTTTTCTTTGATTGTAATGGCCTCAGCTACATTGTGATTAATGAAAATTTTCTTATTCATCAAAAAAAAAAAAAAAGATTACCTCATTAGCTAATAACATAAATTGAAGCTTTAGATAGTTATGAAACTCAATATTTACTCATTGTAGTTTAGCTATTACTCATGAGCTATATATATAGCTAAGAAATATAGATATTCTAAGAGATCAAGTAAATAACTTTAGTTAATTATATTAATTTTAGAGAATTGGAATAGACTATGGTTATGTAGTATATATTTAATGCATATTAATCTCTAATCTCACCAAAATTAAGAATATTTATCGCCGATACAACTTGTTTCAATCAGTGTAAGTGACAAGAGAAATTGTATGCTTTAAATCTATTTCTTTTCAATTGTTTTTAATATATCTTTTATGAAATTTATAGGAAAATATTATGTTGAAAAATAGTGTTTCCGAAAAACAGTCCATCGAACAAGTGAATCAAAGTTCCAAGTGAAAGACAAGCTTGAATCATTTGCAGGTAAAATGCCTATTTAACATTTTTTTAGCTTGCCAATGAGGCATTGGTCTAGTGGCCAATGTTGAGGCCTCATGACGTAGAGGTCATGAGTTCGAACCCCTCCCCACTTCTTGAATCCCCCTATTTCTTCTAATAGATAGTTCCCCTCCCCCAATAAAAAAAAAAAATTTAAAAAAAGTAACAATTTTTTTTTCTTTGTTTTTTTATTGAGTAAATAGCACTAAATGACCCACCAACTATTTTCACATTTCTGTTTCTAATGAAATACATTTATTTTAGTGGTTTATAACCATCAACAATTTACGACCTACAGGTCTTAGCTCCGATCAAGGATTCCGGCCAAATTTGTTAAAAATCCCACACGTGCCCGGAACATGAGGGACATTTTTGTCTAGAATTTTTTGAACTCCATTGTTATTTCTCAAGCTGCATCATCTAAATGGAAAATCCCCAAAATAGATGCAACATAAGCAAAATAAAAACAGCAGATCAGAGGTTCATCCTCTCCACACTTGTAGCAGATTAGAGGTCCAACAAATTCTAAGAGCAAAGTGGCCATCCTCTCCATACTTGGAGCAGCCGCTCCTGCCACCACCGCTTCCACCATATCGGCCTCCTCCTTGTGAGCAGTCACGAGCCATATGGCCAGATTCGCCGCACTTGTAACAGCCACTCTGTCATGTCCTCAAAGGAAGAAGAAGATATTTGAATAAATTAGAGAGGGAAAATCAATTAGAATTAGGTTAAGAACAATTGGGGATTAGACCAACCTAATTCTAATACCAATTATCCAAAACGACGATGTTCCATTTAATGGTCTAAGAAAAGCTTGAAACAACAGCGTTTCAGTAAGGGACCTAATTTGGCAATGCAGGCTGCACTAGCAACAACTCATTTGCTGCTGTTTTCACACTTGTGGCAAATCATAAGAAATAATGAGCTCATGGGGATTTGCCACTGTTGATTCTCTGCTCCTGTCAGAAATTAGCTGAGGTGGAGGGACAGGATCTTCATGGGAAAGGTAAACCTAGTTATAAAAGGCAAGTTCTATCAAAGAGGGAGGCATTCAGAAAATTATCCTCCAAAGTGGCGGCAGCCATTGTTCATCCCCTGTGAGTTCTTGAACTCTTCTTCTCCCCCATTGTTTTCATTCATTCTATTTCTCCCCCATAACTTTCCCTTTCTATTACTCATCTAGATGATTGATTGAGTGGTGTTGCTTTGCCTTCAGATCGTTGCTGCAATGATCTGAACTGGAGATAGTAACTAGCTCGATTCATTCAAGTATCACTTCCTGTTCTTGGTCCATTTCTTCCATTAAAGTCTCCAAGAAGTTGCTTCCAGGAGTTGAGGACAAGCAAAGCAGCAATAGAGTTGTCAACTTACAGTTGCTCTGGAGTCTGCTTTCTTTTCCTTTTCATTTGTTTGCTTATTTTACTTATCAATTTATTAGAATAGCTCTGGGGACAGTGATCCATAGTTAATAGCATTAACTGGGGACAGTGATCCTTATTGAACTTATTATTATGTATTGGCAGTTGATGTTTGAAGTTTCAATATATATTTTGTCTTAGCCCATTTCTATCTTGTTCTTATTGATGATTGCTGTTTTGTTTAGCTGATTAAGGAAATTAGTGTGTGTGTGTTGTGTGGCCTGGAGATCAGGACATGAAAAATGGTATCAGAGCAGTTCTATCATAGAGGATGTGGGGTAATGACCATTATTAGGAATCAATCTATGGAGAATGTGAGCTTCATTCTCACTGATTGTGTTGCCCAATTAATGCAAATTATAGAAAGTAATTCCCCTTTTCAGTTTACCCCATCATTATCGGATTACATTAACCGATTTGTTGAGGGGATGAATTCGGATTATAGAGGTAGATCCAATACCTGGTCTAGAAACTTTCTTTGGGAGCATGGTTCTACTAAGTGGGAAGAGTATATAACATCATTTAGGGAATGATTTCATTATTATCTTAGAGAAGAGAACATAGCTAATGATGAAGCTTCTCTAATTCATACAAAATAAACTGACATGAACCATAAAAAAGACCAAGAATCAGAAAGGACTGTTGTTCTTGATGGGGTAAAAATGAAGGAGAAAATTGGAAAGAAGGTTGTAGACACAGATGAGTCCTCTAATGTAGTAAAGGGACTAAAGCAAGTTGAGTACGAGAGTTGTCAAAAGAATTCCAACAAAGAACTAACAGTTATGCATCAGTCAAGTTCAACTAGGTATCATATGAAGAGAGATAAGGAATGGAGCAGGGTAAATTGGGATGAGCTCAAGCTTAGTTACATAAGTCCTAATATAATTTCAATCAAAAGTGCTTATGAGGATACTTGTGGATTTTCTGTGAGATCACCACATTTGCAAAGATACCGTGAATATTCGAACATTTACAAGCAAGAAGATGAGGAGAGGGCTGAAAGGTGCAAGGAATTGTTTCTATGACAGTCAGAAACTGCTGAGTTGCCTGTGAATGGGTTATGTGAACATGATCAAGGTGTTAAGTTGAGTACAAGCCTGAGCAAAGAAGATGTTGGCACTGATGCTGAGAATAGTGCTCAAGCCGATTATATTGGCAGTGAGAAACTTGGTTCTGGTAGTTCAACTGAAGATGTGGTTGAAAACATCCTTCAAACATTTGGGGTGCTGCCATCAACTAAGCCTAAAGTTCATGGGATCCAAATATGGACAGAAATTAGACAGCCACCCTGTGCCATTGAGGATAGGATGAGTTTTAGAGTTGAGAAAAATGCTAGTTCATCAAAAATCAAACAGGATATTGGAATGAGAAAGCCTCTTGTCCCTATTGAAGAGGTTCGACCTGTGAAATGAGCATCTGAGGAGGACTCGGATGAAGAGTTTTTTTATTTGGAGAGGACAAAATCTGATGTTGAACATCCATTCTATGATTTTCAAGATGTTGAAACTTCTTTTGAAGGTTCAAGTGAGTTATCAGAATATGATTTGGCTAGATATGACAATTTGGATGTGCATAATGTGATTGAATCAAAGAATTTGAGTACATAAATTGTTCTGGTTAGTGTAGATGGGCACATTCTGACAGTACCCATTTCATCAAGGGAGACCAATACTGAAGATGCGGAACTAAATACTTCGCAGGGTCCTAGTAAAGGGACAGAACTTTCTGAAGGTAACTCAGGGCCTAATGATGGTGACTCTGTGTTGGCTGCCGATTATTTGAATAATCCTTATATATCAGGACATATAAATTCTGCAGATTTTTCTTACCTGAACAATGAAACTAATGCTTTTCAGAGTCGGTTGGAAATTTGTGCTAGAGATGGGGAGGATTTCAATCGAGAAGAAAAAACTGACGATACAATACAGGAAAAAGAACTTCCAATTGATAGTAGTTTGGAGAATACATCTGCTATTGTAAAAGGGGGAAGTTTTCCAAAGCTGTTTGGAGCAAAGGCGGTTAGCTATGCAAGATACAAATTCGTGTCAATATGACAAGGGCTCGGCTGTGGAGATTTTAGAGGTTGCTGAAAGTTCAGGGGATAAATCTTCCCCGAGATCTTTTCCAATTAATGAAACTGCATATGCAAAATTTGGAAAATCAGTTGAAGATGGAGTTGCTCTTTCTGATTCTGGTAGCCCAAGGAGTAGTCCTTCCACATAATTGCAAGACCCGGTTGAAAAACTAGAAAATAGTGCATCAGGTCTTAATATTAGTAGATCTGATAGCAGAACTGATAATTTGGTTGGTCCTAATGGAGAAGTAGATAAACAGGTTGATGTTGTGTCTGACCAGCTATCACCTGCTTCTGGAGATAAGTTTTCTATAAATGATAGCGTGGAGCAGACAACACTTACCCAGGATATCCCTGATTCTGAAGAAGCATTTATTTCAATTGATGATAACATGGAACCTCAGACAGCTTTATCTCATGAAGGATCCGAAAAAGATGCCCTTCAGAACCATTCTAGACAAAAACGAATCTGCCCCTAAAACAGAAGCAATTTGCTCCAATCAATCTGACCATGTCCATAAGAATATAAAGGATTGTCAGGACCAAGAAATGGTTGGGTCGAGTGGTGCAAGTCCCTTAGACAGTACATATACTTTAGCTTTTCCTTCTATTTCCACAGCTGATTTCCACTTTAACCTTGAGAAGGCATCTGATATTATTGTTGAGAAAATGGATAAGCTTGTAGCTTTTCTATTGGAATGGAATTTGCAACCATACATTGCAGGTGGTGAAGATGAGAAGGAGGAATTGAAGTATGATATTTATGCAGTTGTTCAAACTCGGATGCAATGGCTTATACCGTGGTTTAGTATGTCGGAAGTATATGATACTGAGAAGGATGAGGATTTCAGGGAGCATCATTTTCCAATCTTCAAGTCTTGAGGACAAGACTTGTTTCAAGGAGGGGGGAGTGTCATGTCCTCAAAGGAAGAAGAAGATATTTGAATAAATTAGGGAGGGAAAATCAATTAGAATTAGGTTAGGAACAATTGGGGATTAAACAAACCTAATTCTAGTACCAATTATCCAAAACGACGATGTTCCATTTAATGGCCTAAGAAAAGCCAGAAACGACAGCGTTTCAGTAATGGACCTAATTTGGCTATGCGGGCTGCACTAGCAGCAACTCCTTTGCAGTTGTTTTCGCACTTGTGGCAAATCAGAAGAAAGAATAAGCTCATGGGGATTTGCCACTGTTGATTCTCTGCTCCTGTCAGAAATAAGCTGAGGTAGAGGGACAGGATCTTCATGGGAAAGGTAAACCTAGTTATAAAAGGCAAGTTCTATAAAAAATGAGGGCATTCAGAAAATTATCCCCCAAAGTGGCAGCAGTCATTGCTCCTCCCTGTGAGTTCTTGAACTCTTCTTCTCCCCCATATTTTCATTCATTCTATTTCTCCCCCAGAACTTTCCCATTCTGTTACTCATCTTGATGATTGATTGAGTAATATTGCCTTGCCGTCAGATCGTTGCTGCAAAGATCTAAGCTGGAGATAGCAA
The DNA here is from genome assembly GCA_026122235.1 of Vinca minor. Taxonomy (NCBI): domain Eukaryota; kingdom Viridiplantae; phylum Streptophyta; class Magnoliopsida; order Gentianales; family Apocynaceae; genus Vinca; species Vinca minor. Next base: position 41,575 of record JAOCZM010000100.1, on the reverse strand, counting down.
CTAGTTCGATTCATTCAAGTATCACTTTTTGTTCTTGTATCACTTCCTGTTCTTGGTCCATTTCTTCCATTAAAGTCTCCAAGCAGTTGCTTCCAGGAGTTGAGGACAAGCAAAGCAACAATAGAGTTGTCATCTTGCAGTTGCTCTGGAGTCTGATTTCTTTTCCTTATCATTTTGCTAGCTTATTGTACTTATCAGTTTATTAGAATAGCTCTGGGGACAGTGATCCATAGTTAATAGCATTAACTGGGGGACAGTGATCCTTATTGAACTCATTATTATGTATTGGCAGTTGATGTTTGAAGTTTCAATATATATTTTGCCTTAGCCCATTTCTGTCTTGTTCTTGTTGGTGATTGATGTTTTGTTTATCTTATTAAGGAGATTAGTGTGTGTGTTGTGTGGCCTGGAGATCAGGACATGACACGCTCCCGGCACCACAACTACCCCCACCCCTGCGGTCACCTCCATAACTTCCCCCACTGCCTCCTAACCACTACCGCCAGCACCGTATTCAAGTTTTAACACGTTCTGTAATTTTTTCAATAGAAGAAGCAGAATTGGAGATTTCCCTTTCTTCGACGTCGTGAACTTCTTTTGTTGGCAGCGGCAAAATACAATCTCCCATCATATATATATATATATATATATATATATGATTGAATTGATGATTATGCAGTAGCCCTAACCCTAAACCTAGAAAAAATTCATTTTCTTTCTATATCTAGAAAGCAATTGACTTTTAATCCGATTCGATTCTTACCACAGGGAAATCAAAAATTCAGCCTAGATTAATAGAAAGAAATCTCTTAAGAACAAGAAGAAAATAGATTAAATTATGATTGAAATAAGGGAATTTTATATATTCTCATATCCTTTTGAAATTTTGAAATGGGTCTCTCTAAATCAAGGAAATGGAAATGAAAATGGGTTGTAGTTGATACTTTTGTGAAAAAAATGGCATTTTTATTGATGAATGTTGTTGGTCTCCGGAAAAGATGACCGGAACACGTTGTTGGTCGCCGGAGAAGATGGAGATTGAATAGGACATTGGGTCGGTTTTGGGTATGTCGGTTCGGATTAATGAGGGATAAATGGTTCTTTTTATATTTTCGGGCAAAAAAAGTTAAAAAATTGGTCGGAATCCTTGACCGGAGTTAAGACATGCAGGTCGTAAATTGTTGATGACTATAAACCACTAAAATAAATGTGTTTGGTTAGAAACAGAAATATGAAAATAGTTAGTGGTCATTTAGTACTATTTACTCTTTTTTATTTCACCTATCGAAAAAAAAAATTATAATCAACTTGACATTTAGCATGATTTTCAAGGATTGTTTTCTTTCCTCTGCTATTTTTTACATTATTATAGCAGAGTAATAATCTTATTTTTCTCCAAGATATAGTATCAGTGATCAAGTAGCTAACATGTATCAGTGATCAATTGAGGATATTTCAAGAGGAATTAGAGGCGTGAAGAAAATTAGTTATTAGAAAATTTGAAAAGTTTTAAAATAATTTATTCAAAATTAAGAGAAATTATTAAAAATGTATTTCGTGGAACATTAGATGTTTAACTTCATGTCGAGTGTCGAAAAACACGCATAGAACGACACAAATACAAACTTTCTATTTTGGGATGATGGGAGAATTGCCATAATTTGATTATCTTCTCTGGTGTAATTTGCCAAAATTAAATCGATTGAAACGTTAATTAAAAGTATGCATGCAGCTATTTTCATTATGTTATGTTCTTCAATTTTTACATTAAGCGGATCTAGATTTTTCCCTCCCAGATTTTAGAAATAATGGATTTTTTTTTCCCTTAGATTAAACTTATAATCACAAGGCATATTGTATACTGTAATTAAGTAAAGACATTAGATTAGTTAGAAAACACTCTTTTATTATACTAACAAGTCTTGAATTTGACGCTCACTGAACACACGTCTGTCCCTTTCTATATCTCCCACCACCGACCAAAAACCTAAATATTGACTGAAGGATTACACAGCATTCCCATTTCTTCCTATATAAGGAACCCTTTCCAAGTTCAATTTTGCTCAACTCCAATCAACACTCGTAAAACTTATATTCTCACATTCTTTCAATATTCTTTAGATATGGAAATGGTATCGAAAGTTGCATGCTTGATGATGGTGGTGATTGCACCACATGCAGAGGCCGCCATATCATGCGATCGGGTGGCTGCTACATTGGCGCCTTGCGCTAACCAACTGCAGAACGGAGGGGGGATGTGCCCGCCGCTTGTTGCAGCGGTGTTTGGGCCCCTGAAGGCTAAAGCTAAGACCAGTACTCTTGACCGCCAGGCTCTTTGCAAATGTCTTGCATGGAAAGAGATATTTCTAACTAGATTGAACAAAAATTAGCAATTCTCTACAGGGCACTTAAAATTGGAGCTACGAAGAGTATGCATAATTAAAAAAGAAATAAAAATTCATATGTAATCCATCTTTTAACTTCTCATATGGTAAATTCATATGTCTAATTGATCAACGTTGATCTTGCTTGCATAAGTTCGTATGAGCTCCTTCCGGGTATCAACCTGAAAACGCGACATGTTAGGGATACGAGTGATAATCTCTTTTACGCAGAAATGGATTACACGAGTGATTACCCGGGTGCCCATAAGGGAGGAGAAAACAACATTAGCTTCTGCTGCATCTTCAACTGTTAATTGTTTTAGAAGCCTACTTTCTGGGTTCAAAGTTGTTTCCCATAATTGTAGTGGCATCATTTCCCCCAATCCTGCATTTTTTTTTCAAAATCAAAAATTAAAGTAAAAACAGAGATGAGGAGGCCACGATGTTGCATTTCCTGGTAACTTGCCACAGTTACCATCTGATACCTATTTTCCGTGTTGGTTTCATTGCTGACAAGGGTTTTTCACGACTGGAGATTTTCTTATTATTCAAAACGGTTGGAAAATAAGTTGGTAGAAACCAGGAACAACTATCCACTAAGAATAGCTATCAAAACAAACTTAGTCGTATTAAACTGACTCAATGGCTGATAGTGTCAGCCGTGCTGACAAAAAAAAAAAACCCTTCCAACCACTGGAACCAAATTGCCTATTTTCTAGACATATGATAATCTCATGCACACCGAACCGTTGTTAGACCGACATTGTTATATGTTACAGAATGTTGGGCAGCTAAGAAGTGTCATATTCAGAAAATGCATGTAGCGGAGATGCGTATGTTAAGATGGATGTGCGAGCATACGAGAATGGATAGAGTGAGGAATGAGACTATTCAGAAGAAGCTAGGTGTAGCACCTATTGAAGACAAGATGAGAGAGAACCGTTTGCGTTGGATTGGACACATTAAAAGAAGGCCAAGTGATGCTCCACTTAGGAGAATTGAAGGATTATGTAATATTGATGGCGTAAGAGGTATTGGGAGACCGAGGAAGACTTGGACGGAAGTGATAAAAGGGGATATGAATTTACTAGAATTAGATGAGAGTTTTGTTTGGGATCGAAAGAAATGGAGAGAATGCATCCATGTGGATGACCTTACGTGATTCTTTCTCTGGTTCATGTAGCCGACCCCAATCTTTTGGGATTAAGGCTTGGTTGTTGTTGTTGTTGTCGAGGATAATCTCATGCACGTATTCCTTAATTCATCGAAATCTTTGCGTGCAATATCTCCCAGAATTTTCACATAAAAAAAAAGATCAGCAAATAATATTAGCAGCTCATACCTTTGAACCTCTGAATATTGTATGATGCATTTGAAGGGAATGATTTCTGGAGCTTTTTAAGTTCTGCTTCGTCATAACAATAATATGCATGCTTCCCCCTCTCGACCTGAAAACTTAAGAGCAATGAGAACATGGAATCTAAATACTCAACCAGAAAAGGCTGGAGGAAAATTTTCATTGAAAACGAACCTTATACAGCGGGGGAACTCCAACATATATACATCCTTCATCAAATAAAGCTTTCTACAACCAGGAACAATAACAATGAGTAGGGTCGGAATCCACAATTTATTTTTGAGAGAGCGAGTCGCAAATTGAAGGACAAACACAAACTGTTCAAAACTTTGTGTGTGTGGGGGGTGGGGGTGGGGGTGGGTGGGGTAAGGTGGTGCAAAATCCACGTCTAATAATGAGTATCCAGGGGACTCATTTATCTACTAATAAACAAACATTGGTAAATGCAGAATATCATGCTCTATGTTAGTCCGAATTTTCTTTTTTGTTGCGGATTAGACTCTTTGGTGTAGATCAAAACAAATAACCACCGTTTATTACTGTTAAACAAATCAAATAACAGTCCCCATAATTTTACCTGGTATCTAAAGAAGAAAGTCAGTAACAACGTGCGGATATGAGCACCATCGACATCAGCATCAGTCAGAATTATGATTTTATGATAACGTAGGGCATCTTTTTTGAAATCTTCACCCTAAAAGCAGGAAACTTGGTTTTGAGAAAATAATCAACACAAGTTTCCCTGAAGCAAAAGAATAATTAATGAAATAACCAACCTTAACTCCAAGTCCTAAACCGAGAATAAGATTCTGAATCTCTTCATTCTTGTACATTGCTGCCTCGTCTCTTCTTTCAACATTTAAAATTTTACCCCTCAAAGGAAGAATAGCCTGCAAGTCATCACCAAAACCATTTACTGTAGTTTGTGGAGTACTACAAAGGTAAGAGTAAGATTAAAAAGAGAATAATAAATATCTTCCTGTTTCCGCAAATACATTAGACCAAAAAACACTTTCTAAAGTGACATATATTCTCAAACAGAGGGAGTAGTATGGTTCACACAGAAAACATAGGAAAGCTAAAGATGTTGCACGACTGACCAAAGAATCAGAATTTCACCTGAAAACGCCGGTCACGACCTTGTTTAGCGCTTCCACCGGCTGAATCACCCTCAACGATGAATATTTCTATAAAGATGAGAGGAAAATAGAGATTGAATTTAGTTACTCATATAACTACCCTATCATTTATGTACACTATGAAACCAAAGAGAGGAGGGAGGAGAGGGAGGAGCGGGGGAAAGTGAGCCTAACAATTGAAAGAAAATAATTAAGGATGAGTTTATATACAGTATGACTTCTCCTTGTGTAATATTAAATCATGAAATAACTAAAAGGCCTTATATTAATGGAGGGGAGTACCAGATTCTGCCGGATCTGTAGCTGAACAATCAGCGAGCTTTCCAGGAAGAGAAGACGACTTCAAGACACTTTTTTGCCTCACCAATTCCCTTGCTCTCTTTGCTGCAAGAGCAGCCTACACATGCAATAAAATAAAATATTTCATCAGAAAATACTAAAAGCAAACTTCTAAACAAGCACAGGCAGAAAAGAAAACGTCACCAGCAAGATTTGGAAAGAAAAGTAAAAAACTACACCATCAAGCCATAACAAAAGTACCTTGAGAGCATTTAAAGATTTGGAAAGGATGGAATCTAGTACATCAGGATGCAATTCCAAGTATTCAGTAAGATACTCTTGAACAGACTGTTCAACAACCCTTCGCACCTCCGGATTCCCTAACCTTGTCTTTCAAAGAGAAAAAAATACGAATTAACACGGATATGATTCTGGTGGATGAAGAAACTGCATAAAATAGCATTATCCTTTTGTAGATCCACTACAATCCGAGAAAATCTCCAGCAATTTCTTTTGCTCCGTGAAAGGTATCAAAACGTGAACAGAGGTGTGATCAGAGTACCTTGGTCTGCCCTTCAAACTCTGGATTTGGAACTTTTACCGACAGAATGCAAGTTAATCCCTCCCTTACATGCTCACCGCTTAAATTTATATCCTTCTCCTGGAAAAGAGATGACAAGCTCCCAGTAAAAAGAATGCTAAACTCCTGTCAGTGGCTCCCGGCTCCTATGCGGAACACGGATTGTTCCGTGTGCGGAACAATTCCAGTCGTTGGATGATATCTTTGAACGGTTCAGATTTGGAGAAAGAAATTTTTTTATTTATTATTTTTTAGTCCAGCCGCAACTTTTCTCTCTCCAAATCTGGACCGTCAAAAATATCATCCAACGGCTGGGATTGTTCCGCACGGTGCGGAATAATCCCTGTTCCGCATAGGAGCCGGACTGCTGTCAGTGAAGGATAAATAAAACCCCAGAAGACATCCAGGAAAAAAAAGAAGCCCACGCATAACCTGCCTTTATAATCTTAGATTTCTTGCCAAGGTTGTTCAAGGTTCTTGTCAGTGAAGCCTTCATACCATCTATATGAGTTCCACCATCAATTGTCCGAATACTGTTAGCATATCCAAGGATAGTATCTGAATATGCATCTGAACACCTAAAATCAGATTAGCGGAAAGCAAGTCAACTGCCCAGTTAATTATTGGCATTATATCTACTATATAAAATATCTGAAAGATTGACATATATTCCAACTCTTCCTTGCAATTAGCTATGAAAAAGTAAAGTTAAAAGCCTTACCACTGGAGAGCTACCTCAACTGTGACTCCATCTGCTTCCTTTCTGAAACCGAAGACATCATGGAGGGGTTTCTAAAAAACAGAAAAGGATAACAAATCAAAACTTAAATGATAGAAACAGAAAGGAGTAGAAACTTTAAACTAGAATGATAATCAATCTGAGGTATATTAGTCTTTGTCACAGCATAATACTGCAACGAGTTTAGACCAAAACAGAACACAAATAAAAAGCACCAAGAGCGAGCTAAGATGAAAAGAAGATAAAAGATTTACAAATACCTTATCAGTATTAAGCCATTTTACATACTCCGTCAATCCTCCAGCAAAGGAGTACTCATTATACTGGCACTTTTCTGAGTCAGCGTCATCCTTTTTCAGCGTAATGGTTACCTTCACAGTTGAAACAAAATAAGTTTAAGCCAGAACCATGAAAATACCGAATAAGCTACAAAGTAAAGATTATTAACCCACCTGAGGGTTGAGAAAAGCAAGCTCCCTTACTCGTCCAGCTATAGTGTTATAATCGAACTCTATCGCAGTTGTAAATACTGCATAAAATATTTAGAATCCAACAAAAAAGAGTAAGCATTTAGAGAATGATAAGCTCAAACAGGAAGTAACTGGGACAGTAAGATCAGATACTAACCTTCCTTATCAGGGCAAAACCAGATACGAGTCCCTTGACGATCTTTTAATTCAGCAGGAAGCTCATGACAAAGTAGAGTAGTCACAGGTTTCCCACGAGAGTATTTCTGAGTGTACTGGTTTCCAGCTCGCCAAATAGTCACTTCTAAAACCTGTAGTAAATAATAAAAGTAGACAAAGTACGCCGGAAAAGACAACAGCATTATGGAGTGAAGCATAAGACCATCGAGTCGTTGCAGAAATAAAAAATCACAGAACAGCTTGTGTTCATATATTATGAAGGACGCAACAATATTCCACAGTAAATATGAAGGAACTTTACTAAAAGGATTCCGATTTGGGGTCAAATACCTCTGACAAAGCATTAACAACTGACAAGCCCACTCCATGTAATCCTCCCGATACACTGTAGCCACTACTAGAGCCACCAAACTTCCCACCAGCATGCAGCACCTGTACCAGGTAAAATTAGCTTGATATATCTTACAGAATTTTCTTTTCTTTTCCTCATATCAAAATTTATTAGTATAATATGTTACTTGAAAATTGATAGTTGTGAATACATATTCACACAACATGCAGCCACACGATTCCATGAAGCATTTCATGTATAAAATACAACAACAACAAAGCCTTAACCCCAAGTAATTGGGTCGGCTACATGAATCAACATAAGATTTCGGAGGTGGTCGTTAGCATGAATACATTCCCTCTATTTCCTTCTATCAAACACCATACTCTCATCCAAGTTTAACAAATCCATATCATTCTTGATGACTTCAGTCCAAACCTTCCCCGGCCTCCCCAACATATTATATACAACCACAACAAATGGTTAAGGGTGCATTCGGATTGGTTTTCATCCCAAACAACAATTTCAAAATCTCATAATTCTTCACTTTTTCTATTCTTAAAATAGAAAACCAATCCAAGTAGCACTCTCTAACAACAAGATTGAAGTTTGACAATCCAGTACTTATGAGAAATGATTGGTTGTGAAGCAGACAAGGATTCACATATGATAAGATGTTTCATTCTTATGTGTCTCCGTTTCTTTATAGGAGGCCATTCTTTTACGAAAACAGGCAAAAAAAAAAAAAAAAACTGAAGACTAACTAAGAATATAACCATACTATCCTGTTGCCGAAGAAATCAACACCGGGTAAAATTTGAATGATAATATGCTCAAACACAAGAACGAGAATGATGCATTATCAATATCAACTGTTTTACAGGACAGAACAAAAGAAATAAGAGAAGAGGGGGGCAATGAATATGGATGTGATTCAATAATCCATATCAAATTGTTATCTTCTTGCTCTTGAAGAGCGCATTCAGAACCACATGAAACATAGAATTTCCATTTAATAGAACATGTATGCAATATAAATGGTAACATATGCATACTGTTAAGACAGTCTCCAGTGAACTTTTTTTCGTCGTTTGATGTAAACCAACTGGAATCTGCAATGTGTTTCAGGAAAAAGGATAAGTTAGATAAGAGAAGACAACTAAATGAAAAAAATGAAGCCAGCAAAAGTAACATTTACATAATTTCATGTAATACAGATTAGAAAAATTCAGAAACGGTACTATAAATTAAAAGCAAGAAGCCACAATCAAGAGAGTTATCGGAACAGAAAATATTCATAGCGTACGGAAGGAAGAAAATTTCGAAGTGTTGCATTGTATAAAAATCTACATCCAATCAGGTACTCTGTTGAGAAAGCTCATTTGAACACGGTTTGTTTAAATTTGTTTCAAAAAGTAGTTTGATTGATGGGCTAGATGCTTTATGTAATGGATAACATTTCATCCATATAAACCACAATGGATATTCCTTGTAAATTGTCCCAATAATCAGTCATAATTAGATGCAATGATTGCAAAAATAGTTACTTTTCAGTCAAAGAAGGTAGTTCCTACCCCTCGTCCATTATCTGTGATGCTCACTGAATTATCAGCAAGCAAGACAACGTCCACCTTCGAAGCAAAGCCTGCTTGCGCTTCATCAATGGCATTGTCCAAGATCTCATACACCTAAGCAGAAGCATATCAAAATGAAACCTTAAATTCAAATTTCTTTTTATTTATTTATTTAAGAAATGCACCACAAGAGAAAGAGAAAGAGAAAGTAATACCAAGTGGTGAAGACCACGGGGCCCAGTGCTACCAATATACATGCCCGGCCTTTTTCTCACAGGGTCTAAACCTTCCAAAACCTATAAAAACAATTTCCAATGCACAACAAATGAGTAGATCAAATCGATACTTTAACAATGACAACCTATATGGATCCACATAAACTAGCTCTAGAACTCTAATGAAAAACCATAAGAAGTCTTAGCCATACAACTGAAATATACAAACTTGCCTAACAAGCTTGCCTAACATCTATTATTAGACCACCTGCCACCATGTGATCAAAGTTAGTTAGGCCTAACAATTTCCTATTCAAGCTCTACAGATGAAAACAAGAATATTGTAAGCATAACTTCCTTTCCTTGATACATATGCACAGCTAAAAACAAGATATAAAATACACATTCGACTCTTGTTCTGTCTCCTTACAAAGACGAGGAGCTATACAGTATGTAAAGAAAATAATAAAACCTAATATCCTGAATTTTACTCTTTCGAGGTACTAAATTCAATTATTTATATTTCCCATGAACATTTTACCCTGCATCACATCACTTGAACTGAATAGTGTAATTCCAACCTTCCAAGAAAGCAAATTCAATTTCATTGTCCCACAATAGAGTGGCAAATTACTGAGCATATAGTAGGGGATGGCAATAGTATCAGCGATTTGATTCAGAAAAGAATCCTGAACAAGGGGTAGTTTACATCACCTGAATCTGTTCAGCCCCATAAGCCTGTGATTGCTTACCCTCTTGAAATGCCTCAGTGGCAATGCTTGATGACATAAATGCTCTTGGAGACACGGCACTTCGAGCCAGAACTTTATTTGAAAGCCTAAATTTGATACTTCCCCTAAAAAGTGCCAGCAATTAGTACTAAAACCAACCAAAATCATAGTCCACCTAAAGAAATAAATCAGTCTATATCTTTTCCACCAAGACACGCATGGACAGAATCATAAACTTCAAGTCGGGGGCTGAAATTAAAATTTTACATAATTGTTAAGGTGGGGCGGAAGCTCCATTTTCTAATGAAAACTCTGAATGTTGTGATATTTATAATAGAAATATATAGCATTTTCAAAATCCTGGGAGCGGCAGCTAAACCATTAAAACAACCCAACATAAAACATTTATCAAGACTCAATTTTTACTAACAGTTCTTGAAATACTAAAGAAAATTCCCCTCTCCAAGAAAGCCACTTCAAAGATACTCTTCCCTAAGCATTCCTATAATATATACACAAGTATTATGTTAAACATAAAACACCCAACACCAACATAAACAATAGACCAGCAACTAAAACATTTATCAAGACACAATTTTTACTACTAATTCAGAAGCATAAAAGACCCTCCTCACCCCCCCAAAACCAAGAAACCCACTTCAAAAATACTCTTCCCTACGAATCCAAGATTACTAAAAAGTCCAAAATTACTCATCTTAAACGCTCATTATAATATATGCACAATTATTATCTTAAACATAAAAAAGAACCCATCAATTAAGGCTAGCCCAGTTTGCAGAGCACTCCAAACAATAAGTCCCCAGTTCGACACTCCTTCTCCTACAATAAAATTTAAAAATAAATACATACAATAGAACACCAACATAAATAATAAAGTTAACCTGGGATAGTAAAGGGGGTGAGTTGGAGAACCGGGAGACGAGGCAGAGAAGCAAGTTCTGCTGCTTTGAGATTGAGAAAGAGAGTGAATGGAAGAAGAAGAAGAAGAAGAGGAGAAAGGGACCAAGAAACGAGAGGCGGCCATACGAGTGAGATAATTACAACTTCTTCTGCTACAAGTATAACAATAATAGTTCAATGCTGGCTTCAAAATCCCCATTTTTTCAATTCTTTGACATGAAAATTCCCTCAGCCTAGTAGTTCTAATAACAAGGTTTGGAATTTTTCTGTCTGAAAACTCTCACTGTGTGAATTCTTGAGAAGGGGAAAAGGTTTGAGGTTGCAGGGGACGGAAACAATAGATAAAAGAAGAAGCCCGCCCTTAAGCTTCAGCATTTTTTTTTTTTTAATACACATTTTTATTATCATTATTAAAAATTCGATATTACGGTATAATTTCTCTTTTAAAAAAAAAGTTATAATTTCTGTAAATTACCTTTTTTTCTTTTTTTTTTAAGGAGAATTAATTGTGATTTCCGGTGTGATCGACTCCCTCACTCACTCACCTGGAGCTACTAATGAGATAACCAAACAAGTTGAAAAATGTTGGGAACTTTTAGAAGAAGAAATTTGTTAGGTATTGGGCTGGACTTGTGTTTTTGGTTCGGTTACCCGACTAGTCCAAATAATATGTTCATAGGTCATTAATAAGACGTGCTTATATAATTGTTGGAGTACATTTAATTTAAGGTACGCCAATTCAATTGGGCCGGGATTGGATTGGGCCGACCAACCCATTTGGACCGACCTTATGGCTGGAAAATTGGATATATTTTCCAGCTCTTATCTCTTAGAAGTAGGTTGAAGTGGTGGAGAATGTGGAGGAGTGGTTTCTCCACGATCTCCCCAACTCTCCCTTTCTCTCTCCCCACTCTCCCTTGAACGACTAAGAAAAATGCTGATTTTTCCTTGTATGCTAAGTTATTATTCTCCAGCTTTTAAAAAGCTTAGAGAAGAGAGAAAAAGAGAGAGCATTCAAGAGAGCTTGAATAGAAAGAAAAGATGACTTTTTCTATATACTTGTTTTCTAGCTTTGGCTAATAGAAAAGAAGTAAGAAAACTGTTTCTTGTTCTTCTTTTAGGTCCTATATCCACCATATATATATACTCCATCTTGAAGAGTGTCTTCAAGACTTCTACGATGTGTTGGCTAGCACCAAGCGGTAGAGGACTATCCCCTGAAGATCGAGTGGATATCGGGGAGAGGCTGAGCCTCGCGTTGGTGGCGTCCCGCTCGTGACAACAAACCTACAACTCGAAACCGTTTCAGCCTTATTCTGCACTTCGAAAGGTATAATGCTATCCCGTAGTCTAAGGTTCTTACTCGTGAAAGATCCTATTAGAGGCGGGTCGTTTTATTTCCGATGCATAACTTGTTTTAGACCCGGTTATTCCACTAACAGTGGTATCAAAGCCACTCACGAGTACCCTATAGACTTAATGTGCTATAGTATTTTAATATGGATTATGAATCTATATTTTGCATGCCTTAGGATTGCTAGAAATGTTGTATATCATGTATGACATGTTTTTGCATCATTTTGTATGTATGAGAGTCGAGATTTTTGGTCGATCCGATTTGGTCTTCGGTCGACCGCAATGCTTGTTTTGGTCAACCGAGTACTCTCAGTTTCTCTGTTCGGACGATTGGGAGATAGGTCGGTTCAGCCCGATCGGGTTACCCGATCGACCGAAAGCGGGTGGTCGTCCACCGAATCGAAACGTAATCATGAAATGTTCATTTTGTCTGGTTGCTCATTTTTCATAAATTGTTATGTTAGTTGAGCATGATGCATAGTAATCGCCTTTACCCCCGTTGGTTTATTTTATAAATACGATCCGCGTATCGTGCCTATCTTTTTTTTTATCAAAAGTTGTAATTCTCTTCTCATCAAATCCCCTCGAATGTAACTCGAGGTTTCCTTAGAATTATGTAATTCTAGATTAGGAGAAGGTACAACTGTGATGATGATTTGGAGACAACTACCTGAAGGTCAAGACGGTGTAAAATAGAATGTTTTCTTTTCACACCCTTAGATTGACTTCACATTTTTTTTCCATCGGCTTGGAAAAACCGAATAGATATGGCGATTACTATTGCATTTTTACTTTTATGTATTGGATGCATATGTAGATAAGCATAAACTATTTTATTTTATGCTTTTCTGGTGAGATTGTTAAAAACAAAACCCCTCAATTAAATATTAATTAGTGCCTTCCTAAGTTTGGCCCTCGTCAAGGCCTAGATCGACATTAGTATGGGACATGCCAAAGCTGTACATACGTGTCTATCCGGGTGAGGCGCGAAGGATAATTTGTGATGTCCGCCGGAAATAAAAACTTAGGGTCCTGGTTAACTGGATTATCTCAATAATGGATTGAGGATCTAGAGGCAAAAGAGTTGAGAAAAGTGTATAATGATACGCTTGAATAAATGTTATTCACTCAACTAACCAAGAATTACATAATTTGATGTAATTGACAAACGTTGCCTACCTAAATAACTAAGTTTTGGGCGATCAGCCAAAGCTGACTCAAAACGAGGTGAAATATGGATCTTGGCCCGCTAGAAAGTTAACGAACTTTACGAGTTGATAATGAGGGTTATTCACTCGAAGAAAATAGTGGGAGAAATCATTAAAAAAAAAAAGATAAAAGACCTAATAATGATTTTTATCTAGTATTTACTTTGCATATGTATTTTGTTGTAGAAAATGGCAAATTCAAACCAAACACTATCATCGCGCTCGTCCTCGAGAAAGGACAAATTAGAGGGAGTTAACTTCCTCGATCGGGTTCAGAACTTGAGAATCGCTCTCAAGCATGAAAGAAAGTTGTATGTTTTAGAACAAAGCATATTCCCTCGATACACTGTAGGCTCGCGCTTGCCCGCCGAAAAGAGTGCTTATCGAAGCATTGTAGTGATTCTTTAGATGTGTCTAGCCTCATGCTTGTCACCATGAACTCGAGCTTCGTAGCTAACATGAGGACATGGGGGCTAATGAGATGCCGGCTCACCCGAAGCAACTATATCGTGGACAAGCACGACAGAGAGATTCGACGTATCGAAATCTCTTTTTCAATGCAAAATGTCCGAAGGAATGCCAGTAGGGAACTCACGTTCTTAAGATGATAGGTTATGTTCGTAACCTTGAAAAACTGGGATTTCTTTTGGGGGCAAGAGTCGCCGACCGATTTGATCTTGCAATCGTTGCTCGAGTCATTCAAATCAGCTCATTCTCAATTATCACATGAATGAAATTGACAAGCCATTGCTCCGAGTTGTTGAAACATGCTGAGGACTCGCCGAGAAGGAAATAGGCAAGTTCAAGCCCAACACCATACCGATGGTGCAAAAGTGGCAAAGGCAAAGGTTTTGTGAAACCCAAAGGCAAACCGAAAGCGTAAGCCCAAGGGCAAGCAAACCACTTTCAACAATGCACTCGAAATCTAAGGGTGGTGTAGCCAAGGACTCTATCCGTCATCACCGTGGTGAAAAGTGGTCACTGAAAAGGAACCGCAAAAGCTATGTTAGCAGGAAAAAGGTCGAAAAGGAGAAAGCAAATGTTGTTTCTGCTCGTGTATTTATGTTGTTGATATTAATATGATTGATATCAATTTAAATACAACTACTTCGGGTACTTGATACCGGATGTGGTTCTCACATTTGTACTAATGTGCAGTGGACCGCAAATGAGTAGAGAGTTGGCAAAGGGTGAAGTGGAACTACGAGTTGGCAACTGAGCACGTGTCATGTCTCTAGCTGTAGGGACTTGTACTTTTACTTTGCCTTCGTGGCTTGTTTTGGGGTTTAGAAAACTGCTTTCTATGTACCAAGTTTAACTAAGAATATTATTTCAGCTTTCTTGTTTGACAAGAAAGGTTTTGAGATTTCAATCAAAAACCAACGATTATCGTTATTTTTGGATAATATTTTTTTATGCAAGCGCTTTCTTTGATTAATGGTCTATATATTTTAGACCTTGATATGCCAATTTTAAATATAAATACAAAAAGGATTAAGACTAATGATTCTAATCCGACATACCTCTGCATTGTCGCTAGGCCACATAAACGAAGACCGCATATCCAAGCTCCATAAAGACGGGTCGTTGGAATCATTTGACTTCGTGTCTTATGATCGATGTGAATCTTGTTTGTTTGGGTAAGATGACAAAGATCACCTTTCACTAAGCTAGGTGAGAGAGCCGATGCTTTATTAGGACTAATACATAGTGATGTATGTGGCCCTTTTAATATACATGCAAGTGGGTGGTTACCTCTACTTCATTACCTTTACCGATGACTTCAGTAGGTATGGATATGTGTTCTTGATGAAACACAAATCCAAGCATTTGCTAAGTTTAAAGAGTTTAAACTAGAAGTAGAAAACCAACTCGGGCAAGAGTATTAAGGTTCTTCGATCCGATCGATGAGGAGAATACTTGAGTCAAGAATTTCGTGACTATCTAAAGGATTGTGGAATCATTTTCACAACTTTCTCCTCCAGCCTACTCCACAATGGAATGGTGTATCTCGAAAGCGAGGAACAGTAACCTTATTAGATATGGTTCGCTCTATGATGAGTCACACGAGCCTCGCCCAATTCTTTTTGGGGACACGCACTAGAGACAAAGCAGCCTTTAACACTTAACCGCTGCTCCATCTAAATCAGCTTGCAAAGACGCCATACGAGCTATGGACTCGGGAAGCGCCCCAGTTTGTCTTTCCTCAAGATTTGGGAGTCGTGAAAGCATTTGTAAAACGCCAGCTTCCGATAAGTCGGCTCCAAAATCTGAAAAGTGCATATTTGTAGGTTATCCTAAGGAAACTAAAGGATACTACTTTTTATATTCTTAACAAAAACAAAGTGTTTGTTGCTCGCACGAGAGTTTTTCTAGAAAAAGAATTTGTTTCTAGAAACACGAGCGGGAGTAGCGTAGAACTTCATCAAGTTCCGCACTCTCAAACTAGCACTAATGATAAGATGGAAATTGAACAGACTCCACAAGTTGTTGTGCAAAGAAAATGCCACAAACAAAGCTAGCAATCAAGCACTAGCTCAAGAAACACAAGAATTGCGTAGGTCCGGTAGAGTTCGTCGTCCACCTCCTGAAAAATTTGGGTTTTTTCATAACGTAACATGGTGATGTTATGTTTGTGGATCACGATGAACCTTCAACCTACAAACAGCAATTAATAGCCCGGATTCGAGAAATGGCTTGAGGCCATGAAATCGAAATGGACTCCATGTACACAAACCAAGTCTCGGATCTTGGCTGATCCACCCTGAGCGGTAAATCCCATAGGGTGCAAATGGGTTTTTAAGATTAAAACCAACATGGAAGGGAAATGTACAAACGCATGCGAGGGCGACCGGGTCGCGAAAGGTTTCAAACAAGTTCATGGTATTGACTATGACGAGAAATTTTCCCTCGTAGTTATGTTCAAGTCCATTCGGATTTTGCTTGCTATCGCAGCTTACTATGACTATGAAACTCGCAAATGGATGTCAAAACCGCTTTCCTTAATGGAAAACTTGAAGAGGATGTGTATATGACACGACTCAAGGTTTTGTCACTCCAGAGAATGCCGAAAAAGTATGTAAGCTTTCAGAGATCCATTTATGGACTCAAGCAGAGCTTCTCAAGCCGAACATCCGCTTTAATGATGCCGTCCCGTGAGTTTCGCTTCATTAGAAATGAGGATGAGCCTTGTGTTTACAAGAAGGTTAGTGGGAGCTCAATCGTGTTCCCCGGTTTTTGTATGTAGATGACATACTACTCATCGAAACGACATACCAACCTTAAAGTCTCGTCAAGGCTTGGTTGAGTACGTGTTTCTCTATGAAAGACTTAGGCGATGCCACCTATATTTCGGGAGTCAAGATCTATAGTGATAGATCCAGGAGACTCACTCGCCTAAGTCGAGTACGTATATAGACAAGGTGCTAAAGCGGTTTAGCATGCAAGAGTCTAAGAAGTGGTCTTTGTCCTATGGCACACGGTAATCGTTTCATCAAACAAACAATGTTCTAAAACGCCCGCCGAATTGGAACGCATGAAAGAGATCCCTTATGCTTCCGCCATAGGATCCATCATGTACGCCATGTTATGTACTCGCCGGATGTCTCGCTTTGCCTTTAAGCCTTACGAGCAGCATACCGACCTAATTACTGTGAACGCCATCGATCTCGACCAAGAATATCCTCAAGTACTTACGAAAGACTAAGGATACATTCTTGATTTACTGGAGGGCTGGATGAGCTCGTTGTAAGTGGTTACACCGATGCTAGTTTCCAAACCGACAGAGATGATTTCCGATCGCAATCGGGATATGTGTTTAACTTGAATGGAGGTGCCGTGAGTCGGGCGCAGCTTCAAAGCAATCGACCATCGCAGATTCTACGACAGAGGTCGAGTACATAGCAGCCTGTGAAGCATGCTAAGGAGGCGCTTTGTATCAAGAAATTTATTTCCGACCTCGATGTGGTTTCTAGTATTGCGAACCCGATAGACCTCTATTGTGACAACAATGGGGCTATTTCACAATCTAGGGAACCTAGATCTCACCAGAGGTCCAAAAATGTACTACGACGTTTTCACCTAATCCGCGAGATTATAGAAAGAGGTGATGTGCATATATGTAGAGTAGATTCGGCAGACAATGTCGCCGATCCACTGACAAAGCCACTGTCGCAGCAGTAGCATGATCGTCACACTAGCTCCATGGGTATCCGATATCTGGAGGGCTGATCTTTAGAGACAGACATTAGTATGCCCTTAAAGACCAATCAATAGATGATTTTGGGTCTTTAGTGCAAGTGGGAGATTATTGTATCGTATTTATGTAATTTTCATTTTGATGAATAAAAAGTAAAAGAGCATAAATTCCAATATTATTTCATTATGTTTCTGCGTTCTTAACAACATAAATAAATAATATGTCCTTAGAATAGTATTAATAATTGTAAATTATTATGGAATCTTCGAGGACAATAATAATGCGTAAGACTAGTATGTGCAGTGATTGATATAAGATATCGGATCGTCACATGGGTATATATGATTAGAGAATCATTATACTGGACAGACCCGACATGAGAAACACACCATAGGTTGTTATATAATAGTCAACGGTGTTTCTCAATTTTTTGACTGGGTTGTATATGAGATCCTTCGACTTGAGGTCTCACAAGAGTTCTTGCATGACTAGTGTTATGCTTTGATAATGTTAAACGATATCCGTAACAGGATGAGCAATAAAGGCATTTATTGGGTATATCACGAATCTTGTTCAGGATGAATGAGATGCAGAAAGGATTTGTCCCTCCTATATAGCAGGAGCGATATCTTGGGCCCCTTTTGATGGAGTCTGACTAATTCATGGCCATGAACAAATGAATCAGTATATGATATTGATGTCATTTGATTAGTCTACTCGCAAATCAAGAAACTAAAAGATTGGACAATACGAGTGTGACTTTTTCCATGACTTGTGTACAATCTAGATATCAAAGACAAAAGGATTTAAATACAAATGTCAAATGTTGTGATTATGATAGTCACCAGATATTTATGAATTTGGGGTAATGATGCGTTGCTAGATACCTCTCATTACTTGTGACATATGATGTCACGGCCAACATCATATATACCTCCTGGGTCGCACTCATAGATCAACTGGATTGTGTTTGTTGGAGTACATTTAATCTAAGGTGCGCCAATTCGATTGGGCCGGGCCGTGATTGGATTGGGCCCTTAATCGGGTTGGGCCAACCAATATGATTGGGACGACCAACCCATTTGGACCGACCTTATGGCTGGAAAATTGGATATATTTTCCAGCTCTTATCTCTTAGAAGTAGGTTGAAGTGGTGGAGAAATGTGGAGGAGTGGTTTCCTCCATGATCTCTCACTTCCCCCTTAAATGCTGATTTTTCCTTGTATGCTAAGTTATTATTCTCCAGCTTTTAAAAAGCTTAGAGAAGAGAGAAAAATAGAGAGCATTCAAGAAAGCTTGAATAGAAAGAAAAGATAGCTTTTCCATATACTTGTTTTCTACCTTTGGCTAATAGAAAAGAAATAAGAAAACTGTTTCTTGTTCTTCTTTTAAGTCCTATATCCACCATATATATATACTCCATCTTGAAGAGTGTCTTCAAGACTTCTACGAGGCGTTGGCTAGCACCAAGCGGTAGAGGACCCTCCCCGGAAGATCGAGTGGATATTGGGAGAGGCAGAGCCTGCGTTGGTGGCGTTCCGTTCGTGACAACAAACCTACAACTGAAACCGTTTCAGCCTTATTCTGCACTTCGAAAGGTATAATGCTATCCCGTAGTCTAAGGTTCTTACTCGTGAAAGATCCTATTAGAGGCGGGTCGTTTTATTTCCGCTGCATAACTTGTTTTAGACCCGGTTATTCCACTAACAATAAGGACACGTTAAATTATTTTTAAAACAATTCAATTTGAAAGTGGATTCATCGAAAAAATAAAATCCGTTTATTGGTATCTAAAGTGACCCAACCTTTTGGTGTTTATTGCTCTCTCTAATGTCTTGATGATGGGCTATTGTATTTGTATACCTCCTTTTTTTTCTTTTCTTTTTTTCGGTTGACAGCACTCGGTATAGAAATGGATGGCTATGATGCAGTTTTCCTGAGCACACAAGTTTTCTTGGAACAAGGACTCTTTATCAGCTCAGATCTTCACCTCCTTCTAACACCTTTCCCCTGATTCAATCATCACCTCATTGCAACGCAGACAACCATCTAAGAGAGACTCGAATGAAGAAGCGGGGCTTTACCTATGGAGAGAGACAACCCCCTTCATGGGCCTTTAGTTGCAAGGGCTCTTCAACGATGGCTGCGCTTGGGCAGTGCCTTATGCACTCAGTTTACTCAAGGTGGACAGGACCAAATGACTTGTTCTTCGATCTGCAGTAGAACTGGTTAGTAAACATAACATTCATTTGTTCCTTCATGAAAGTTTTAAAGTCTGAATATGGCTCATTCAAGCTCGCGATGGACAAGAGTTAGCTTCTCATACTACGTGTGTGCAAGGCTGAACTTGAGTTTTATTATAGCTGCACTGGAGTTTTTAGCGATTTATGTTCCTTCCATTGTACCACTTCAATTGGAAAACCGGTGCATGGACTTTCAAGCATAAGGACCAGATTGGGGCTGTTTCGGAATCAGTAAGTAACTATGATATCTGCAAATCATCACTAGCCTATGTAATAGATGAATTAAATGCAGAATGCAGGAATTCAAAAGAAGATTGATTAAACAGAAAGCAGTTTTGTAAAAAGTGAACTAGTAAATTTTAGAAGTCAGATAACAATACAAAAGAAAGCATTAGAAAAATGAGGACCTCTGAGAAGCTTTCTTGCCAAAGATTGCCTCCCAAACCAATGGCAAGAATGGACCATTCTTGTCCAAATATTCCCTAACAGATTTTTCATCTACAGTATAACCTTTCTTCTGCCTTAAAGTAGTAATGAAGCTATGTGTCTCTTCCAAACCTTTTCTCCCTACAGAAGCAATCAACCAATCCAACAAAAGAAGCAGCATTTGGGGAATGTCCAGCTTCCAGCATCTCCTCGAAAAACTCTGCAGCCTCATCTGATCTTTTCTCGGCCCTACACAGGCCCTGAATAAGGATTCTATAACTAAATGCGTTCGGAGTAACCCCGTTGCTCTGCATTTTCCTGAAAATCCTAATAGCATCATCTAGCTTTTGAGCCTTGCAAAATCCCTCTACAACAGCAGTGTATATAACAACTTCAGGGATAGTACCCTTCTCACGCATTAGCCCGAAAAGCTTCATAGCCTCTTGAACAAGACCATCCTTGCATAGACCATCAAGCATTGCCACGGCGTTCGGAATAAGTCCAGTCTCCTTCATCTTCTTGAATATCTCATCTGCATCTTCAGGAGGCGCCGCCTCCGGAGCATCAGGGGATTCTTTAGAAACAACAGAATTTTCCCTTTTATTATTATTATTCCTATCAAACCCAAGTTTAAATCTTTCAAGAAAATCAGAATCTTTACCTCGATTCTCATTTCCCCCATATCCAAATTGGGCAGATTTTCTATTTCTCTCTCCCATCAACGGCCTAGTGGGCCCACTAGTTCTCGGGCGATCAAGATCAGATAGATCAACATCATCAATGGTGCCAAAAAAACGACGATGGGATTTAGTTAAAAGAAGAAAAGGAAGAACAGAATCATTCAAAAATCCTTCTTTGCAACAATAAATCCGGCTACTGATTCTACTCAACATAATGATTGTTTTTGTGGTGTTTGAGATTTGAAGAATTTAAATATGATCCCACGAAAATAATATAATCAAGAACAACAATTTCATTGATGAAACATGGGATAAA
Organism: Vinca minor; assembly: GCA_026122235.1. Classification (NCBI taxonomy): domain Eukaryota; kingdom Viridiplantae; phylum Streptophyta; class Magnoliopsida; order Gentianales; family Apocynaceae; genus Vinca; species Vinca minor. Next base: position 20,251 of record JAOCZM010000100.1, on the reverse strand, counting down.
GTTTGGTCGGCAGAAGAAGAAGAAGAATAATGCTGCTTCTGGTGTCTTCATCTACACTAAACGCAGAATGCACAAATTTATATGGATAGGTCTAAAAAAAATGGGTCCAGGACATTAAACAAACTTGGGCTTAGCCCACACAAAATAAAATTAACTGGCCCAAACAAATACCTAACCAACAAATTAAACAAAGCCCTATTAAATAACTTGGTTCAAATCCTACCACCTACCTCAATTCCACCTCATTTAGAGACTTTCATAAAGATTTAAGGAAAAAAAATTAAGATAGTTTTTTGTCGAGTAATAATATTACTACTTTTTATCTCTTAGTAGATAGAAGATATTGGGAATTTTATTAGACTAACATGGGTTTAAGATAATGGTCATGACATGGCAGTTAAAAAATGGGGAGAAACATTTTTTGCCAAAACGGAAGTGAGTCCAAGACGGAAGTCTGGCTGACGTGGCGCTCACCCAGACGCGCCTTGCCACGTCAGCCAGAACGTAAGTCCCACTTTCGTTCTGCCCTGGCAGTGTTAAACCCCCAAATCCTCTTCTTCTCCCATTCACGATATCCCCAAAATCCCCAAAGGCAAAAACTCTCTCTGCCGCCTTTGTTCCTCCAGCGAAGCCGCCGCCGACCGCCACCTCCACCGCCGCTACAGCTCCGCCACCAATCTCCATCACCTTGCTCTCATTCTCTCAATCTCAAAGGTATAATTTTTTTTTTTTGAATTTAACTTCAAATCTTCAAATTATGTTTATAAATAGTTTTGAATTTGGTAAATTAGAGTAATTTGTTCATTTTTTGAAAAGTTTTTGTATTTGTGAATTTAGGGCATTTATCAAATTAGGATTTTTGTGAATTTTAAATTGTTATTTTGTGACTTTATACTTAGGGTATTTTTTAATTTGGTGATATATCATGTGTTTTTTCTGATAAATTGTATTTTTTTTGTTTTTTGTATAGATGTTTGTTCCTGCTCATCTTTTGCCCGGGCCATATGATGCTAGTGTTTTAAACAAACATACAGCGCATAGATCTCTAAGAATATGGGGCGGGGATGTTCAACTTAACACCAATTTAAAGATTATTAGTATCTATGGTAATTTTTTTGATGCGTACCGAAATGAAACCAACCAACAAGTGATTCAACTGATAGACCATATAGTTTTGGGGGTTGTTGTACAATTGGAAAAATCAAGATAGATCACGTTTTCGTCACTCGCATTGGTAGAGCGATGGCGCCTTAAGCCCCACACTTTTCACCTACGTTGCGGTGAGGTAACCATTACCCTAGATGACGTTGGATGCCATCTAGGATTACCTACTAGGGGTCACGTAATGTCGTGGCATGAGGATTACAACATGAGTAAAAATCAGTGGATTGATCGGGTGTTCGACATACTAGGATTCCGACCCCCACCCGCTTCAATTATGGGTAACACCATCGCACTGTTAGAGGTTTATGCCCACATTAGTGTGCCCCTAGGCGATGATGCTCCTGAGTTGGCGATAGTGCAGAGGGCTAGGGCGTTGATTTTCCTCATGATGTCTACTTTTCTTTTTCCAAATAAGTTCGGGTCCCGAGGGAACATGCGCTATCTCCTCACAATCAGCGATGGTATCCTCGAAAATGACCAACATTCTTGGGCTAGCGGTGTCCTTGCACATCTTTACCGCCAGATGTGCACCTATTCACAGGCTGTTTTGAAGGACATCTCTGGCTGTTGCTTGCTAATTCAGGTTTGTCTAAATTGTATACGGTTTTATGGTTAATATGTAATTTGAATATTTATTTAACTGCTCCATTGTTTTTTTTACCAATTGTGGGCATGGGAGCGAATATCATGTCTCCGTCCTGAGAACCGAGGCCAGATTCAGCATGATATTCCCCCTGACGGGAGAGCTTACGGGTCACGGTGGAATACAGGCCGGAGTTTCAACAACGCCCCGAAGTCGCAGCTGACGGTGTTTCGTGATCAGCTAGATATGTTGACGGACGCACAAGAGCTAAGTAATTTTCGGTAATCTCGTATTTTTTATTTAAATTAGATAAATTGTTTTACAATAACTAGAATTTATTGTTGCAGTTCATGTGGAGACCTTACCCTGATTGGGTAATTGTCGAGAGAGCGGCTCGAGATGAAGGCTTCCAGTCGACCTGCCGAGCCCGTACGCCACTCGTTTGCTTCGAGATGGTTGAGTACCACATGCCTGACAGGGTTGATAGGCAATTTGGCTTCCAACAGGTGATATCAATCCCGGCGGTGGCGGAGGGTACTCAAGAGGGTATTGACCTCCACTCATTCAAGGCGGGAGCGGCTCGAATTGGGAAGGCCAACACGCGCACCTACATAGCTTTGTGGGAACCCGCGTCGATGCACTCGGCGACGCCGCTCCCTGCTTCCCAGTAATGTTATTGTATCTACCTGTGAGTACATGGATTGGTACAATCGCATTACCGTCCACCTTCTAACGAACCCGCAAAATAGGGATCACGGGCCACTTCCTATGGGCATTCAACCCATCGCTACATCTGAGGTTATTTTTGTAAGTTTTATTCGTTCCGTTGTCAACATTATTCTTTTTATTTAAAATATACTAATTTGAAAATTTATGTTGCAGGAGGAATCTAACAGATTGATGCTCTAAGAATTCGAGAAGCCTGCCACTCGAACAAATAGTCAGTACAAGACTCTCATCGCTTGGGCTGCCAAAACCATAAAAGAGGCATTCGCAGCAGTTGGGAAGACAGTGTCATGCAGGTCGCGCGCCGCCAATGTAGCAGAATCTGCAGTTCTGCAACCGGTCACCCAGCCGAGGGAGCATGTCCCAGGAAGGTCTCTGGTTGGGAGGCAAGGTACTTGCAGGAATCGGCAGGACACTCATGAGGACTTGACCGCAAGGCGACTTCGACAACGTGGCGGTGCACCGGAACCGGCTCAACCTGAGGAAAGATCCGACGCAGTCTCCGGCCCAGACTTAGTTCCGCACTCAGCCCGATGTAAGCACCCCATTTGAATACCAATTTCCGAGCATCGGTACTTATTATCAGGGTCTTCAGACGGGGGTCATCCTGGGGCGGGGCCCTCTACTTCGGCACAGTCGGGTGTCTATTCTGGTGGGTCACCATCGTATAGCCTGGACCTGACTCAGACGCAGCATCAAACTCCACTGCTCCAGCCAGTTTACCCCTGAGGAGCCGAAATTTATCGACCCCGAATGTGTGGAAGTCATCGCAACAGAGATGGACGCATATACTATATCCGAGAAGGCCCGATAGATACACACCATCGGGGCCGTAGATAGCATTTGCTGTATTTTGCTTACGTTTGTTTCATTGTTGTTACGAACAATTTGACATATTTATATTATAAAAAAAATTTGATTTTTACGTTGTTCGTTTTTTATTAATAAACAAGTTATTCATTTTCTTACTCAAATTTTGGTAAATAATTTGTTTTGGTGATTTTTTATGTTGTAAGAATACCAACTCAGAAAATTGCAAAAAAAAAACTAAGTTTTTTTGGTTTTAACACTGCTAGGGGGAGAACGGAAGTGGGACTTCTGTTATGGGTCCAAGACGAAAGTCCCACTTTCCGTTCTGGCCAAAAATATTTCTCCCCCTTTTTTGGTTGCCATGTCATGACCATTCTCTTAAATGCATGTTAGTCTAATACAATCCCGAAGATATTTTGTGTCAAATAAAGGGTATAATAGAAATTTAATACCTACCTAAATAACTTATAGAAACTACCTAAAATGATTTATTGTTAGCAAGTTGAGACAAGCTCTCTCTACCAAATGCAAAAAGAGGCTTAGATTTTCATGATTTAGGCACTTTCCACAAGGCACTTCTCTTAAATAAAATTAGTGCATTCTTCAATTTTCTCTTTATGGTTGATTTACAATGAATTCTTGCTCTTTAGGTTTCAAAAGAAAATTTGTTATGCTACATTCTTCAATAGGTTTCAATGAAACAGTAAAGTTTTACACCACACATATAAATACCCCCTATACCGGATAATCCATCCTCGTCGCAGTGAAGTCATCAAATCACTTCATAAATATCATCAGTGTTGCGTATTCCTGAAAATTAAGCAAAAAAATAAAATACTAATAAAAATAATACTCCCTCCATTCCTAAATATAAGACTCGTTAGACAATTTGAGGAAAGTAAGGAAGTTGTCATTTCCACCTAAACTTTCAATATTACCCCACCCTCCCTCTCTCTCACTTCTACGTCATAAAGAAAAGAAAGAAAAATATTAAGGGTATAATTGAAATAAATTATTGACAACTAATAAAAGAACCTTAAACGACAATTAATTTGGATACCTAGATATCTCCTAAACGACAATTAATAGGGAATGGAGGGAGTAATAATAATATTAACAAAATCAGCACCATCCTTTACATTAAAAACAAATAATAAAAAGAAGTTATGAACAAAAGGCAACACCCTCTGGGGCCTACTAAGGAGGAAAATCAGTACAACCAGGTTAGTGTTCCCATCCAGAATGGTGCAGGTAGATTTCTATGCCCACACAATACATTATTTCATTTCACTTCCTTTCAAATCCAAATGGATGGATTGATGTCCGTTTCATAATACAAGACCTTCTAGATACTTTAGCATAGATTAAGGAAAGCAGAGACAATGGATATCTTTCATGTTGTAAACATAAGAAATTTAGTTGATCCCTATTCAAGTCCCTATTAAGGGTCAGATAATTTAAAATATATATATCCTCAAGTGTTGAAAATGAACATACTTTTTGGGAAGATATGGAAAAAGCTAAAAGAACTTGCATTATGAAATAGAGTAGATTATATTAAGATCAAAGTTTCACCTTGTAGGATGATGATAACCATTCACGGCTCCCTTGGTAACACTTGCGCGTCTTAACCTTTGATCTGGTTCTTTCACAATTCTCATAGCAGCAACTTCCTTTCCCATGGAAGCTACCTCTCTCCGCATCTTTTTGGACTCCACTTCCATAGCTTTGTTCAGTGTTTCGACTTTTTTAGCCAACATCTACATATGACCAAAAAGAACTTCATTGAGAGAGAGAGAGAGAGAGAGAGATCATGAAACGAAATCAAGGAATACGTTACCTCAATTGCATCATCCTTGTCCTTAAGGCTCTGATCTTTCTCATTGCAAGCTTTTCGCAATGTTATTACCTCTTTCTGCAGAATATCATACAACGGGCCAGATACATAATCTTCATTTTCGAAACTAATTTTATCCACACCACCCACATCCCCATTCTCTTCATTAATATGGTTCTCCTCGCTGGAATTGCAGCTCAATATGTTATCTCCTCCACTTGTAGTTGTGTTCTCACCATCCAACGATCTGCTGCCACCATCAAATAACCTTGACAAGTTTCTAGACTGCAGCTTCGTCTTTTTTGGTAAAATCCCATTTGATGATGGTTTGGACAAACTTTCTGCACCGCCATATGATAGACGTCGTGAATGCCCATTGCTCATACTTCCTCCTTGTGACAAAGAGCGGGTGATACTATTTGGAGAAGGTTTAAGTCTTTCCTCCAAAACTTTAAATCGCAGCAGATACTTTTCCTGAGGATGTAAGTTAATTAAGGGATCAACTTTAGAAGTTCCCAGCAAGCATAAAACTGAACCTACCAGAAAATATCTTGAGAAGATTAAGATAAAAGAATGATGCCATATATCAATATATTTACTCACTTTTAGCTGTGCTTCTGCCTTTGCAGTTCGCTCTGCAATTGCCAGTTTGTCCTTAAGTTGTTGTATTTCCCCCTATTCAGATAAACCAGTTATTACTGATCAGTCGAGAACGTCTGTAGATGAGGTGACCTCCAGAACACAGTTATCAGTAGAATAGGCAAATAAACTTAACAAAGGAATAAATAGTCATGGAACTTTTGCACAATTCATTGTCTTGCAAAATGACCACAGACCAAAATTAGAAAGCCTAGCAATCTTCAATAAATCCTAGGCCTTCAAAAGGTAAATCACACAGCTGTTTTGAGATGATACATTTGTTCATGCAAAAAGAAAAGCTCATTATCTTAGATAAGAAAATACTGTGTTTGTGGTTAAGAGCTTTCTGAAACACTAGTAAGTCTACCTACTTACACATACTAACAAAGAAGATCCGTTTTTTACTCACTTCAATCCAATCATAAAATAAAATTCAGAATCCTTTTCTTATTAAATTAATCAACCCAGGTATACGAATTGGGCCAATATGCATTAATGACGAAAACATTCCCAACCTTGATATCATTTTCATTTCTTCAAAACACATCCTTTGAGTTGAGGCACATAATATTTTAAACAAAGTCATTAGATGATACCTGAAATAATCTTCTCTCTTCAAGCCATTGCTTTACTGGCATTACTTTGTCATTGGCATCTTTCCACTCATTAGCAACAACAACAGCAACTCGATTGGCAGAAATCTTTGCACGAGCTAGTTCGCGATCTAGAACTCTCTTTTCTTCCTGCTTAAATAAGCTATTAGCTATGCTGAAGAAGTGTGTTTTTTATAATGGATAAGGGTTCAGAAGCAATGTTAACTAATTAATAAATTATGTACATTCATTTCTTGCACTTTTCGCTGGTATTCGCGTACTGCATTGGCAGCAGCCCCACCAGCCAAAACAGCCTCCTCAAGCTCACGGATAGTTCGTGTCAGTTTTTCAACCTCAGCAACCTTTTGCCTCTGCATTTTGTCTAATATTTTGTTCTCCTCCTGAATTAAGGAAACCACATGTGACACAGATCCATTTGCACGGGAACTATCTTATAGCCAAACAAAGTCCCATGCTTTAATTGACGCAATAAGAGAAGGTATTTCGCAATAGTCAAACCTGGCATATGTCTATCTGTTTCATCAGCTCTTGGTTTTTGTTTTGCAGATCATCAACAAAGGAAGCTTTAGCTAGTGCCATTTCAACAGTTCGTTCTGCCTCCAGCAAAGCAGCTTCCTTAGATTTAGTAAGACGATCGAGTACCCTATTGTCATCTTGCAGCTTTGCAATCTGATTAAACATTATAGAATTAGGACAATATCCTTTTCACTTGGAACAAACAAGATAATACCTTTATTGGGATCGTAATAATTCAAACTTCATTTACCTCCAATCTAGCCAACTTTAACTCTGACTCCAGAGGTGTGATAATTGCTTCAATGGGGGGCATCTCATCATCTTTCTGAGCTGCATGAACTCTTCGAAGTGTGGCCTCGGCCGCAAATTGGGCAGCTTGAGCTGTTTTTTTCTCTTCATTTATCTTCTTGATCTCCAAATTCTGAAATTTAGAATGACTTGATTATCGGTTACATCTAATATCTCTATTTTCTAAGAGTATATTTACGTGGATATGTGAAAAACAAAAACTAACAAATTTATACAAAAATCAAAATTGCAAAAGAAAATACAGTAATCAAGACATTTTACCTTGCTTTCCAGAAGCGCTTCTGTGGCTTTTAGTTTTTCATCTGCTTTCTTTAGTTCATCAGTGAGCTGAAAGGAAATTAACACTTACAAAGATTAACAAACTTCCCTGTTAATCTAGGACTTACTTCGGAAGTACTTACCTATCAATGTTTTCCTGCGTAACACCAACCCCCCCCACCCCCAAAAAAAATAACAGTTCCCCAATTCAGGCATGTTTGTGAGTATCCCCATAAACAATGCTTCTACAAGTAACTGAATATTTACGGTAGGAAAATATGAATCTGTTTGAAAAGGATGTTTCAAGTTGATGATTGTTACTTGGTATTGTTCTTCACTAGATACCCAGATTTTCTTTTTTTCCCATCAAATTGTCGTGTAAAATAGTTATGCCCTCTAAACAACTCATGATAAATTCTTTATTACTGAAAAAGGGTATTGTTAAAATAAACAGCTTTGACTGAACCAACGGAATGACCTTAGATAGATTTAACAAAAGGATAGTATTGTTTATATGCAGATTTAAAAAAGGTTAATTTCTTGAAGGAACAAATTTAAGAAGTTTCAGTCAAAGGAATACGTCCTACAATAGCGCATTCATGCAAGGAGAGCAAATATGCCTTTTGTCACTGGCTCTACTTTTCTTTTATGGGATATATGATTTTCATTTTTATTGCATTCTGGATGCCGACGGAAACCATAATTGTCAATTAAATTAGTTTACCTCTTCAACTGCCTTCTCTTTGAGGCGTTCAGAGTACATCAATGACTTGATTTCTGCATGAGCATCTCCGAGCTCCCTCTCTTTATCTGCATTTTAAACAAGAATCTCTAGTAAGCATCTCCCACACCTCCTGTAATTTGGTTTACGTAAGTTCTACGTACAGCCTCTTACACATTTTGGAGCAATTTGTGATTAAAAGAGAGTATAAGACCATAAACTCCTCAAACATTTCAAGCCTTTCTCATCATGCCAAAGTGATAGATACCATCCAAGTTCAGCATTTTGGAGAATTACAAACAAAAAGATTATAGTCCACCTGTAGTAGAACGAACTAAAAGTACCCTTAATATATAAGCAGAATATGCAATTTTCCTCTGCTCAACACTACAATCTCAGAAACATTTTTTAATTTTTTTTAAGGATTTTTTTAGTCATTAATAGTTAGTAGGAACCCTCAACCTCTGAGTTAAACCCTTATCTAATCTTGTCGAATGTTACCTAGTTCGTAGTTCGCTATGGTATGCAATACATGTACAAGGACGAGGTATGTTAGTTTTTTCGGTACGCAATACGCAGAGGTACTTAGTTTGGACGCTTTTTTGGTGCACGGTATGCAAAAAAGTAGTACGCAATACGTTAAGAAGAGGTTTGCTAAAAAAATAATTATATTATATATATATATATATATATATATATATATATATATATATATATCTGTGTGTGTGTGTGTGTTTCTAATTCCAGCTACCTCATTATCTGTGAAAGATCATCCAGAAAACATTTTTGGGTCCGATCAATAGTAACCAAGAACTTGATAATATTTCCTCGGTACTGGACCTGGTTCCAAGTCTATATTCTATGCACTCATCTCAACTTCGTAACCACCAAATGCAAATGAAACTATTGTTATCCTTTTCTCTTTTCCTTGTAAAGAAGTTTTGGATGTTGCTTAGACAGCAGAGTGGGACAAAATTAGGCATGGGACAAAACAAAGCTGGCTTGAGTCTTACTTCTCCACACATTCACATGCTTCCAAAGCTTCTCTTTTCAGCCTTTTCTCCACCCAATCATTCCCAGTGCCCCCCCCCCCTCCCCCACCCCACCCCACCCCAAAAAAATACATGTATGTAAGGAATACAGCTCCACAAAAACATTACTATAAGGTTATCCTAGTAACAAATTTGTCATAGCCAAATTTTGTTCATCTATTTCAACACTAAATGTTAGAAACCATTTCCAATTAATTAACCGAATCCTGTTTTCATGATCAATCGTTTCATAAAAATAAATAAGAAAACGTTGTTCTTAATTTGAATCCGTTTCCAGTAGAGCAACATGAGATAGAGGACTGGTAAACTGATATCTAAAAGAGTAGCACATGTAAAAACTATCTCAGGATTCGCCATTTTAACTCCTTAAAATCGATTTTTCAGCAAAGAAAGTTTCATTTGCACTCTGATAAAAATAAGTTTAAATAAATACTGCCAGAAGAAGGGGAAAATAAAACTTTTTGTTAGAAAGTTTCCCAAAAACTCCATCCCGGCAATCCTAACCACTGAATACTAAGCATCAACCTTATTAATATAACCTCCATTCCTCCATTAATGCCTTTACTACAATAAATTTTCATCCCATTCATAAGATAAGAGCTGAAACTTTCGACTCCAGTTTAGTGCAAGGTAGCCTAAAGTGTCATACGGATTCTAACCGGATTAAGGTAACTTTTTTAAAAGAGTAAATAATTTTTTCCACAACTTTTGCCTTATCTACCGAAAAAAAAAAATTAAAGGAAAATTCTTATATGCATCTTGTGGTCCAGATTCATGTACAAAAACTATCCTCGCCTTATGTCGAGGAATCTGATTATCCATATCAGAATTAACCATTTTTTAAAATGCCCCTACGTAGCGGAAGATTGGTGATTTACGACGGAGGTGTGTCACGTGGAAGTCTAAGGTGGAAGGCACGTGTAGGGGCATCCGCCAGAAAACCACCATCTTCCATAGGAGCATTTTGAGAGCGTCCTTACAATTTTTTGTGGTAGTAAAGACACTTGGAAAAAGCTATTATTCTTTTTTTTTTAAAAGTAAGAAAATTTCAAGCACATACTCATCATCTTCCAAAATCAAAACTTCGAACGAAAAAGCTAAATTCAGACCTCTAACTTCATTCTCAAGGCGATTGAGTTCAACGCGGAGAGGATCAGAATTACAGACAGATTATTTGATTTTTCATACTTAATTATATAAATGGATTGTATTGCTCGATTTAAAGGCTTATATCATAGCTGAAGTTTTCAGTATCATAAACCGTGAATTGTTTGCAGAGCGAGAATGAAGAACAGGATAACAAAAAGAAATTAAATATTTGTTTAAAATAGCTTATTTTCATTGTTAGTGATGGTTGCGTATTTAAAGCTAGAGAAGATGGGGCAAAAGCCCTGTTAATGCGCGTATTCCTTCCATCTCTCACTGTCTCTGGTGGAAGAATACACTTCTGTATCTAAATCCAAGGGCTTCGCTTCCATCTTGTCCTAATCCAAATGCGCAACCATCACTAACAATGAAAAATAAGTATTTTAAGTAAATATTTAATTTCTTACCTGTTTAATCTATATTCTTTCATTCTCGCTCTGCAAATAGTTTTGGTTTATGATGTTTTACAAAGCTAGCTAGAATGATTATATGGTAACTAGCCTAAGAACTCTGCGCAATGCACTGCAAATCCATTTTACTATATAGTAGAGTATATGAAAATCAAAATGGCTCATGGGCTAATTTGTTTTTATTTGATTAATGGAATGAAAAGTTGAAAAGTAAATTAGGTATGCCACTGAATTTAATAGGCTAAATAGAAACCCACCAATTTATTCAATTGAAAAGCATGCTCAACTCCCATATTTATAATGTTGTCAAACTCTAAAATCTTCGTACATTTTCAATGTGAGATCTTGAGTAATATTAAAAATGAAAATTTAGAAAATTAGAAAAAAGAAAAACCATAAAAATATTAAATTATACAATTAAATTTGAATAAGTTGAAGATGTCAATTAATACTTTTAAAATAATTATAAAACAACAAAAACATTGGTAATTTAGATTGAGGACCCGAAAACTCTATAGTGCTAAAAAACATAGAATGCTTTTGCTGATATCATATATAAATTTTATACAAATTAATTTTCTTTTATAGTCTTGTCATTTGTCAAGTTTTAAAAATAACAACTATTTTTTTATGTGAGAGCCTTTATTGGTGTTAATTCTGCAATGGAATTACGTTCTTTCTCCTTGGCACCATAGATATAAATTTTTTTATTCTTGGAATACTTGTTTTTGGAGACATCAAGCATGACTAAAGAAATGACATACTTGTTTAACCCAAAATCGCACATGCTGCATCTAAATTTCTCTCCAGTTGATGGGTCCATACAACCTTCCTTTGGGACCTCTTACTTGGAGTTCTGTACCAGCTTCAGAGTCTTCATTATATTATTCTTCTATTTCATTGACCCAAATTTCTGAATTGGTTTCATCAATTTTTCTATTTTACTTATATGCAGCAAGTTCAAACCTATTGGATAATAAAAATGCAATTCAAATTGTAAGATACTTTTCTTTTTTAAAGCAGAGTAGAGTTGAGGATTTAAGTTATAGAGGATGAGGTTCTCCACTGCTTTCGCATGACATGGTTCCATATGCCAACAAGTTCTTCCTTCTCCATTGGCTTGTGGAAGAATCCACTTGCACCTAAACTAAGGGCTTTGACCATCTTGTCCGAACTAAAATCCGCAACCATCACTAACAAAGAAAAATAAGTATTTTAAGTAAATATTTAATTTCTTACATGTTTAATCTATATTCTTTCATTCTCGCTCTGCAAATAGTTTTGGTTTATGATGTTTTACAAAGCTAGATAGAATGATTATATGGTAATTAGCCTAATAACGCGTGCAATGCACGGAAATCCATTTTACTATATAATTAAGGTAAAAGAAAATCAAATGGCTCTATGAGCTAATTTGTTTTTTTTAAAAACAAATTTGATTAATGGAAAGAAAAAGTTGAAAAGTAAATTAGGTATGCCACTGAATTTAATGGACTAAATACAAACCCACCAATTTATTCAATTGAAAAGCATGCTCAATCACTTTATTTATAATGTTGTCAAACTCTAAAATCTTCGTACATTTTCAATGTGAGATCTTGAGTAATATTAAAAATGAAAATATAAAAAATTAGAATAAAAGAAAAACCATAAAAATATTAAATAATACAATTAAATTTGAATAAGTTGAAGATGTCAATTAATACTTTTAAAATAATTATAAAACATCAAAAAAATTGGTAATTAGATTGAGGACCCGAAAACTCTATAGTGCTAAACAACATAGATTGCCTTTGCTGATATCATATATAAATTTTATACAAACTAATTTTCTTTTATAGTCTTGTCATTTGTCAAGCTTTAAAAATAATAACTATTTTTTTATTAGAGAGTCTTTATTGGTGTTAATTCTGCAATGGAATTACGTTCTTTCTCCTTGGCACCATAGATATAAATTTTGTTGTTCTTGGAATACTTGTTTTTTGAGACATCATGCATGACAAAAGAAATGACATACTTGTTTAACCCAAAATCGCACATGCTGCTATGAAATTTCCCTCTAGTTGTTAGATCCATGCAACCCTTCCTTTGGGACCTCTTACTTGGAGTTCTATACCAGCTTCAGAGTCTTCATTATATTCTTCTTCAATTTCATTGACCCAAATTTCTGAATTGGTTTCATCAATTTTTCTATTTGGCTTATAAGCAGCAAGTTCAAACCTATTGGATAATAAAAATGCAATTCAAATTGTAAGATACTTTTCTTTTTTAACCGATAGGTCGAGGATATGAGTTATAGATGAGGAAGTTCTCACCTGTTTCGCATGACATGGTTCCATATGCCAACAAGTTCTTCCTTCTCCATTGGCTTGTGGAAGAATCCACTTGCACCTAAACTAAGGGCTTTGACCATCTTGTCCGAACTAAAAACCGCAACCATCACTAACAAAGAAAAATAAGTATTTTAAGTAAATATTTAATTTCTTACTTGTTTAATCTATATTCTTTCTTTCTCGCTCTGCAAATAGTTTGGTTTATGATGTTTTACAAAGCTAGCTAGAATGAATTATATGGTAACTAGCATAATAACTCAGTGCAATGCACGTAAATCCATTTTACTATATAATTAAGAGTATATGAAAATCAAATGGCTCATGGGCTAATTTTAGTTTTAAAAAAACAAATTTGATTATTGGTATTGAAAAAGTTGAAAAGTAAATTGAGTATTCCACTCGAATTTAATGGGATAAATACCAACCCACCAATTTATTCAATTGAAAAGCATGCTCAACCCCCCTTATTTATAATGGTGTCAAACTCCAAAATCATCGTACATTTTCAATGTGAGATCCGAGTAATAGTAAAAATGAAAATCTAGAAAATTAGAATAAAAGAAAAAGAAAAAACCATAAAAATATTAAATTATACAAATTAAATTTGAATAAGTTAAAGATGTCAATTATTACTTTTAAAATAATTATAAAAAATAAAAAAATATTGGTAATTAGATTGAGGATCCGGAAACTCTATAGTGCTAAAAAAATTGAGAATGCCTTTGCTGATATCATATATAAATTTTATACAAATTAATTTTCTTTTATAGTCTTGTCATTTGTCAAGTTTTAAAAATAATAACTATTTTTTTATGTGAGAGTCTTTATCGTTTTAATTCTGCAATGGAATTACGTTCTTTCTCCTTGGCACCATACATGTAAAATAAATTTTGTTTTTCTTTCAAAACATGTTTTTTGAGATGTCATGCATGACCAAGGAAATGACAAACTTGTTTAACCCAAAAATTGCACAGGCTACTCTGAAATTTCTCTCCAGCTGATGGGTCCATTCAACCTTTCCTTTTGGACCTCTTACTTGGAGTTCTCTACCAGCTTCAGAGTCTTCATTATATTCTTCTTCTATTTCATTGACCCATATTTCTGAATTGGTTTCATCAATTTTTCTATTAGGCTTAGCAACAAGTTCAAACCTATTGGATAATAAAAATTCAATTCAAATAGTAAGAATTCTTTTTTTTTTAAACCGATAGATCGAGGATTTAAGTTATAGAGGATGAAGTTCTCACCTGTTTCGCATGACATGGTTCCATATGCCAACAAGTTCTTCCTTCTCCATTGGCTTGTGGAAGAATCCACATGCACCTAACCTAAGGGCTTTGACCATCTTGTCCGAACTATTAACCCCAACCATCACTAACAAAGAAAAATAAGTATTTTAAGTAAATATTTAATTTCTTACATGTTTAATCTATATTCTTTCATTCTCGATCTGCATATTGTTTTGGTTTATGATGTTTTACAAAGCTAGCTAGAATGAATTATATGGTAGCAAGCATAACAAGTCGTGCAATGCACAGAAATCCATTTTACTATATAATTAAGAGTATATGAAAATCAAATGGCTCTGTGGGCTAATTTTAGTTTTAAAAAAACAAATTTGATTATTGGTATTAAAAAGTTGAAAAGTAAATTGAGTATTCCACTGAATTTAATGGGATAAATACCAACCCACCAATTTATTCAATTGAAAAGCATGCTCAACCCCCTTATTTATAATGGTGTCAAACTCCAAAATCATCGTACATTTTCAATGTGAGATCTGAGTAATAGTAAAAATGAAAATCTAGAAAATTAGAATAAAAGAAAAGAAAAACCATAAAAATATTAAATTATACAAATAAATTTGAATAAGTTAAAGATGTCAATTATTTCTTTTAAAATAATTATAAAAAATAAAAAATATTGGTAATTAGATTGAGGATCCGGAAACTCTATAGTGCTAAAAAATTGAGAATGCCTTTGCTGATATCATATATAAATTTTATTCAAATTAATTTTCTTTTATAGTCTTGTCATTTGTCAAGTTTTAAAAATAATAACTATTTTTTTTATGTGAGAGTCTTTATCGCTGTTAATTCTGCAATGGAATTACGTTCTTTCTCCTTGGCACCATACATGTAAAATAAATTTTGTTATTCTTGCAATACTTGTTTTTTTGAGATTTCATGCATGACTAAGGAAATGACATACTTGTTTAACCCAAAAATTGCACAGGCTGCTCTGAAATTTCTCTCCACTGTTGGGTCCATTCAACCCTTCCTTTGGGACCTCTTACTTGGAGTACTCTACCAGCTTCAGAGTCTTCATTATATTCTTCTTCTATTTCATTGACCCATATTTCTGAATTGGTTTCATCTATTTTTCTATTAGGCTTAGCAACAAGTTCAAACCTATTGGATAATAAAAATGCAATTCAAATAGTAAGATACTTTTCTTTTTAAACCGATAGGTCGAGGATTTAAGTTATATAGATGAAGTTCTCACATGTTACGCATGACATGGTTCCATATGCCAACAAGTTCTTCCTTCTCCATTGGCTTGTGGAAGAATCCACATGCACCTAAACTAAGGGCTTTGACCATCTTGTCCGAACTAAAAACCGCAACCATCACTAACAAAGAAAAATAAGTATTTTAAGTAAATATTTAATTTCTTGCATGTTTAATCTATATTCTTTCATTCTCGCTCCCGCAAATAGTTTGGTTTATGATGTTTTACAAAGCTAGCTAGAACGAATTATATGGTAACTAGCATAACAAGTCGTGCAATGCACGTAAATCCATTTTACTATATAATTAAGAGTATATGAAAATCAAATGGCTCATGGGCTAATTTTAGTTTTAAAAAAACAAATTTGATTATTGGTATTGAAAAGTTGAAAAGTAAATTGAGTATTCCACTCGAATTTAATGGGATAAATACCAACCCACCAATTTATTCAATTGAAAAGCATGCTCAACCCCCCTTATTTATAATGGTGTCAAACTCCAAAATCATCGTACATTTTCAATGTGAGATCCGAGTAATAGTAAAAATGAAAATCTAGAAAATTAGAATAAAAGAAAAGAAAAAACCATAAAAATATTAAATTATACAAATAAATTTGAATAAGTTAAAGATGTCAATTATTTCTTTTAAAATAATTATAAAAAAATAAAAAATATTGGTAATTAGATTGAGGATCCTGAAACTCTATAGTGCTAAAAAAATTGAGAATGCCTTTGCTTGATATCATATATAAATTTTATTCAAATTAATTTTCTTTTATAGTCTTGTCATTTGTCAAGTTTTAAAAATAATAACTATTTTTTTATGTGAGAGTCTTTATCGGTGTTAATTCTGCAATGGAATTACGTTCTTTCTCCTTGGCACCATACATGTAAAATAAATTTTGTTATTCTTGCAATACTTGTTTTTTGAGATTTCCTGCATGACTAAGGAAATGACATACTTGTTTAACCCAAAAATTGCACAGGCTGCTCTGAAATTTCTCTCCAGCTGTTGGGTCCATTCAACCCTTCCTTTGGGACCTCTTACTTGGAGTACTCTACCAGCTTCAGAGTCTTCATTATATTCTTCTTCTATTTCATTGACCCATATTTCTGAATTGGTTTCATCTATTTTTCTATTAGGCTTAGCAGCAAGTTCAAACCTATTGGATAATAAAAATGCAATTCAAATAGTAAGATACTTTTCTTTTTAAACCGATAGGTCGAGGATTTAAGTTATATAGATGAAGTTCTCACATGTTACGCATGACATGGTTCCATATGCCAACAAGTTCTTCCTTCTCCATTGGCTTGTGGAAGAATCCACATGCACCTAAACTAAGGGCTTTGACCATCTTGTCTGAACTAAAAACCGCAACCATCACTAACAAAGAAAAATAAGTATTTTAAGTAAATATTTAATTTCTTGCATGTTTAATCTATATTCTTTCATTCTCGCTCTGCAAATAGTTTGGTTTATGATGTTTTACAAAGCTAGCTAGAACGAATTATATGGTAACTAGCATAACAAGTCGTGCAATGCACAGAAATCCATTTTACTATATAATTAAGAGTATATGAAAATCAAATGGCTCTGTGGGCTAATTTTAGTTTTAAAAAAACAAATTTGATTATTGGTATTGAAAAGTTGAAAAGTAAATTGAGTATTCCACTGAATTTAATGGGATAAATACCAACCCACCAATTTATTCAATTGAAAAGCATGCTCAACCCCCTTATTTATAATGGTGTCAAACTCCAAAATCATCGTACATTTTCAATGTGAGATCTGAGTAATAGTAAAAATGAAAATCTAGAAAATTAGAATAAAAGAAAAGAAAAACCATAAAAATATTAAATTATACAAATAAATTTGAATAAGTTAAAGATGTCAATTATTTCTTTTAAAATAATTATAAAAAATAAAAAATATTGGTAATTAGATTGAGGATCCGGAAACTCTATAGTGCTAAAAAATTGAGAATGCCTTTGCTGATATCATATATAAATTTTATTCAAATTAATTTTCTTTTATAGTCTTGTCATTTGTCAAGTTTTAAAAATAATAACTATTTTTTTATGTGAGAGTCTTTATCGGTGTTAATTCTGCAATGGAATTACGTTCTTTCTCCTTGGCACCATACATGTAAAATAAATTTTGTTATTCTTGCAATACTTGTTTTTTGAGATTTCCTGCATGACTAAGGAAATGACATACTTGTTTAACCCAAAAATTGCACAGGCTGCTCTGAAATTTCTCTCCAGCTGTTGGGTCCATTCAACCCTTCCTTTGGGACCTCTTACTTGGAGTACTCTACCAGCTTCAGAGTCTTCATTATATTCTTCTTCTATTTCATTGACCCATATTTCTGAATTGGTTTCATCTATTTTTCTATTAGGCTTAGCAGCAAGTTCAAACCTATTGGATAATAAAAATGCAATTCAAATAGTAAGATACTTTTCTTTTTAAACCGATAGGTCGAGGATTTAAGTTATATAGATGAAGTTCTCACATGTTACGCATGACATGGTTCCATATGCCAACAAGTTCTTCCTTCTCCATTGGCTTGTGGAAGAATCCACATGCACCTAAACTAAGGGCTTTGACCATCTTGTCCGAACTAAAAACCGCAACCATCACTAACAAAGAAAAATAAGTATTTTAAGTAAATATTTAATTTCTTGCATGTTTAATCTATATTCTTTCATTCTCGCTCTGCAAATAGTTTGGTTTATGATGTTTTACAAAGCTAGCTAGAACGAATTATATGGTAACTAGCATAACAAGTCGTGCAATGCACAGAAATCCATTTTACTATATAATTAAGAGTATATGAAAATCAAATGGCTCTTAGGGCTAATTTTAGTTTTAAAAAAACAAATTTGATTATTGGTATTGAAAAGTTGAAAAGTAAATTGAGTATTCCACTGAATTTAATGGGATAAATACCAACCCACCAATTTATTCAATTGAAAAGCATGCTCAACCCCCTTATTTATAATGGTGTCAAACTCCAAAATCATCGTACATTTTCAATGTGAGATCTGAGTAATAGTAAAAATGAAAATCTAGAAAATTAGAATAAAAGAAAAGAAAAACCATAAAAATATTAAATTATACAAATAAATTTGAATAAGTTAAAGATGTCAATTATTTCTTTTAAAATAATTATAAAAAATAAAAAATATTGGTAATTAGATTGAGGATCCGGAAACTCTATAGTGCTAAAAAATTGAGAATGCCTTTGCTGATATCATATATAAATTTTATTCAAATTAATTTTCTTTTATAGTCTTGTCATTTGTCAAGTTTTAAAAATAATAACTATTTTTTTATGTGAGAGTCTTTATCGGTGTTAATTCTGCAATGGAATTACGTTCTTTCTCCTTGGCACCATACATGTAAAATAAATTTTGTTATTCTTGCAATACTTGTTTTTTGAGATTTCCTGCATGACTAAGGAAATGACATACTTGTTTAACCCAAAAATTGCACAGGCTGCTCTGAAATTTCTCTCCAGCTGTTGGGTCCATTCAACCCTTCCTTTGGGACCTCTTACTTGGAGTACTCTACCGACTTCGTAGTCTTCATTATATTCTTCTTCTATTTCATTGACCCATATTTCGAATTGGTTTCATCTATTTTTTCTATTAGGCTTAGCAGCAAGTTCAAACCTATTGGATAATAAAAATGCAATTCAAATAGTAAGATACTTTTCTTTTTAAACCGATAGGTCGAGGATTTAAGTTATATAGATGAAGTTCTCACATGTTACGCATGACATGGTTCCATATGCCAACAAGTTCTTCCTTCTCCATTGGCTTGTGGAAGAATCCACATGCACCTAAACTAAGGGCTTTGACCATCTTGTCTGAACTAAAAACCGCAACCATCACTAACAAAGAAAAATAAGTATTTTAAGTAAATATTTAATTTCTTGCATGTTTAATCTATATTCTTTCATTCTCGCTCTGCAAATAGTTTGGTTTATGATGTTTTACAAAGCTAGCTAGAACGAATTATATGGTAACTAGCATAACAAGTCGTGCAATGCACAGAAATCCATTTTACTATATAATTAAGAGTATATGAAAATCAAATGGCTCATGGGCTAATTTTAGTTTTAAAAAAAACAAATTTGATTATTGGTATTGAAAAGTTGAAAAGTAAATTGAGTATTCCACTTTGAATTTAATGGGATAAATACCAACCCACCAATTTATTCAATTGAAAAGCATGCTCAACCCCCCTTATTTATAATGGTGTCAAACTCCAAAATCATCGTACATTTTCAATGTGAGATCGCGAGTAATAGTAAAAATGAAAATCTAGAAAATTAGAATAAAAAGAAAAGAAAAACCATAAAAATATTAAATTATACAAATAAATTTGAATAAGTTAAAGATGTCAATTATTTCTTTTAAAATAATTATAAAAAATAAAAAATATTGGTAATTAGATTGAGGATCCGGAAACTCTATAGTGCTAAAAAATTGAGAATGCCTTTGCTGATATCATATATAAATTTTATTCAAATTAATTTTCTTTTATAGTCTTGTCATTTGTCAAGTTTTAAAAATAATAACTATTTTTTTATGTGAGAGTCTTTATCGGTGTTAATT